>OY728160.1:697138985-702138985 GCA_963277665.1 Viscum album
CATTGGAGAGCTATATCGGGCTCACCCACCCTTATTTTATCACGGAACCACCCGTCTTCATAACAATTCCCAAGAACCATAATATAATCGTATCACATAAAACATGCATAAAGGAAACATAACATTTCCACATTTCTAATCACAAGATATCAATACCACACATTGGTATAATAAAAACATTGTGAAAACAATTTTCAATACCAAAATAAAAGAAAATTAAAATATGGTATTTAATTTTCATTTAAAAAAAAGTTATGGCTTGTAGAGGAAGCCGAAGCTCAAATAATGGTCACGGTGGAGGAGAAGTCGTTGTCGCCGCATACGTACGACAAAAACATTCACTTTTGTCGTTTAGTAAAACGCTTCATATAAAAAATATTCCTTTTGAATAAATGTAAAAGGTAAAGGGTTTTATACACCGTATAAAAGAAGGTTGTGTATAAAACAAAATATGCCTCAATGAAAGGAGATTGAGACGAAGTCCCATACCTCGGGTCCAACTTGACTCGATCGTTCTTTAACCTCCTGAATAATAAACTTGAGTTAATTTCTACTTTCTTAAGAAACATTTTCAAGTTCATTATTCCTTTTATATCACTTATTACCATGTTATGAACACTATGTAATTATTTAAGTTAATAATGGTCGTTTTGTCGATCATTGCTACTTAAGTCAAAAATAAACTCTTTATAATTACAAGTTTGTTCATGGGGTAAAATATGCATTATATCCAGAATTATATTCATTATGTAGATATCATATATATTTATTATATACATGAATTTATAATATTACATAACATTTAGAGGTAAGAAATGAAATGCACCGTTCATGGAGACGGTAAGCCGTACGTACGCATGAACGCTACTTCCATTTCTATTTCATATTTAATGGAATTAAAACATAATGATACATAATAGTATTATAATTTCAGTATGGTATCATATATAATATCATTAAATCTATCCTTTATACATACCACATATGGTATTAACGAATCAAATCACTTTGAGGGGGCGGTAGTCCGCACTTCCTAAAATGAAGATATCGCGTTTGCCCATAATGGAAATCATAAAGGTATGACATAAATGAAAAATACATAATCTTAAGTAAAATATAATCAAATTATATATCATATATAAATATAGTGACATCTTAATGTAAACCTTTGAAGGTGTTAAAATAATATTGAACAATCATTGTTTTGTGAGGCAGAAATTCACCATCCACAGAAATAGTATGTTCTTTAACTATTAGATGTAGGTGTGTGTAAGTGTATCTTGAATAATTCTTATAAAAACATCCTAGTATATTTAATATACTTGGTTTTTTACAAAAAAAATGAATAAAAAGAGTTTAGGGGGTTGGATAAGCAAAATAAAACAAAAGAACACAAGTGAAGACAATACATTAAAATCGGGTAACTCCCTTTGGTTTGAACCAAAAGGGTTTCTTGAAGAGATTTATGACTAAGTCAAGGATTCTAGGATGATTAGAGGGATGTGGAGAGACAAAATTATTAGATCTTGGCTGAGCCAAAGGCTTGAGAGGTGTGGGTAAGGAGGTAGAGGTGGGGGCCTTTTATAAGAGGAGAGGAGGGGCACTCTTGAAAAGGTATAAAATGTTACTTTATTTTCAAATGAGTTTCAGATTTTAAAGGTCCCACATTGATTTATTTCGAGGATAAGGTGATAAGAGTTAGAAATCCACCCATACAATAGGTTTTTGACATGTGTAGGTCTTAGATTTTATATTATCTTTTCATTTTATTTAAATCGTTAAATAATGGGGTAATCACTGCATCATCATGATGTCATAAATAATTTAATTTATTTAATGTATAAAAATTATAAAAAAATACTATGATGTAGGAAATCTTTTTATCTTTCTAATGAATTTTATAGTAAAAAATATGACTTGTATAACCCTATGTAAAAATTGTTTTAGTAAAACAATACATGTTTGTGTCATTTTTACTTTTACTTTAAATAAAAGGCATTAATGTCATTATCTCACCCAAGTGGCTCCATGGGGTCCCAAAAATAGACCCATGGGTTTTCTTGGTTGGCCATGACTAATAATATAGGGTTAGGACAAGTTTTAATATATTTTCATTTTATTATAATATCAGTTTTTACCTTAAATCACACTAATTACCTTTAATCGCGATTAATAAAACTTAAAAGTTACTTTTCATCATAAATTATTTTCATCCCATTGAACCACATTTTACTTAATAATGAAAATCATTTATATTGGATTTTTGAAATTCAAATAACATAAGTGGTAAAGTTCCATTTAAACGAAAAATCAGTTTTTGTAACTACCACTTTGTGGTTTCAGTATTCATAAAAAATTAAGGTTTTTTAGAAAAATACCAAAAATTCACCCTAAGCTATATTTGATATTCTGAATTCAAAAATGATTTTTATTTTACCAAATTCATAACATAGAAGTTTCATTAATTAATTTTAAAATTAAATCCCGCTGTCAAAACAAATAGCGTGTTTTTAAGAAACAATATCTATCAAAAGATTGACACTCGTTTATGTCCAATCTCAAAGTGATATTAATTCTAATGACCACCATTGGATTAAATGGTAAAAATATATTATAATTTCAATTTAAAACCAATTAAAAAGATAATATAACTATATAAATAAATTATATTAAAAATTGGTTTTGAATTAAAATACAACACTTTTCACTATTCATTAAAAAATGAACATTATCAGAAAAATACCAGAAATTTATCCAAAGTAAATTTAAATGTCCCAATCATAAAGAATAAGTTTATTTTGACAAATATTGCTTATATAATTGTCAAAATTTATATTTAAAAATGGTTCGCCATCAAAAGGTGGTAAAGCAATCTTTTAAAAATACTAGAGTATTCTTTGCTTAAGATTGGATTTATTCTCATTTTAAACCTCTAAAACACTATCTAATTCATAAATAGACATAGATATGAAAATATATTATTATTTACTTACTTGGGATGTTACATACTTTCCCCCTTTAGAAAATTGCGTCCCCGCAATTTATTTACTTATCGAGTAAGTGGGGATATTTATCCCTCATTGAATTTTCAGATTCCCATGTCACCTATTCACTCATGTGGTTCTTCCACAAAACCTTTACTTTATGAATCACCTTATTCTGTAACACTTTCTCCCTGTGGTCAAGAATCTGGACCGGTTGTTCCTCATAAGATAGATTCACTTCCAACTGAACTACCTCTAGACTCAAAACATGAGATGGATCTGGAATGTACTTCCTTAACATTGAAACATGAAAAACATTGTGTACGTGAGATAAACTCGGAGGTAAAGCCACTCGGTATGCAACTGATCCAACTCTCTCAAGAATTTAATTTGGTCCAATGAACCTTGGACTCAGTTTTCCTTTCTTACCAAATCGCATCACACTTTTCCATGGTGATATTTTGAGAAAAACATGATCACCTACCTTAAAAGAGAGATCCTTCCTCCTGTTGTCCGCATAACTCTTTTGCCTGCTCAGAGCCATTCTCATGTGTCTCTGTATCATCTGAACTTTTTCTGCAAAATCTTCTACCAATTCCAGTCCCATCAAATTCCTTTCACCCACTTCATCCCAGAAAGATGGAGTTCGACACTACTTTCCATACAATGCCTCAAATGGTGCCATCTGTATACTAGAATGAAAACTGTTATTATAAGAAAACTCAACCAAAGAAAGATGATGGTCCCAACTTCCCTGATAATCCATCGAACAAGCACGTAGCATATCCTCCAAAGTCTGAATTGTTCGTTATGACTGCCCATCCGATTGAGGATGAAAAGCTATACTAAAATTTAATTCAGTACCCAACGACTTCTTAAGGCCTTTCCAAAAGTTAGAAGTAAACCTGGGATCACGATAGGATAAAATGGATAGGGAAAATCCATGTAACCGGACTATCTCTTTAAGATACAAACGAGAAAGTTGGTCTAGGGAAAAAGTATCTCGTATAGCAAGGAAATGAGGAGATTTAGTCAAGCGATCAACAATAACCTAGATTGCATTATTACCTTGAGGTGTCTTCGACAATCCCACAACGAAGTCCATGGATATATTCTCCCATTTCCACTCTGGCACTGGTAAAGGATGAAGCATCCCTTTTGGTAACTGCCACTCTGCTTTAACCTGTTGACAAGTCAAACACCTCACAGTAAAATCAGCAATATCTCTTTTCATTCCGTCCCACCAGTAATACTCCCAAAGATCTCTATAAATCATAGTACTACCTGGATGAAATGAAAACCGAGAACTATGAGATTCACATAACAACTCTCTCTTCAACTGTGAATCACAAGGCACACACAATCTCTTCCCAAATCTCAATACACAATCATTATCAATGTTGAATTCAGGAAACTTACCCTTCTGAACCAGCTCTACCTTTTTCTGCAACTCACTGTCTTGCTTCTATGCTTGCTTAATTCTGTCTGATAGAGAAGATTTCACTGATACCTGAAACAAAACAGAAGGAAATTCTGCACCAACAACTTCTATGCCAAAGTTCATCAAATCCTTAACCAAAGGATCACGTTCCAAATGCAACATTGTTAATGAAGCATTACTTTTTTGACTCAAAGCATCAACCACTTTATTTGCTTTTCCTGGATGGTAATGAATTGTACAATCATAATCCTTGATTAATTCTTTCCATCTCCTCTGTCTCATGTTCAATTATTTCTGAGTGAATATATACTTTAAACTTTTGTGATCATCATATAATTCACACTTTACTCCATACAAGTGATGCCTCCAAATTTTTAATGCAAAAACAACAACAACTAATTCCAAATCATGTGTAGGGTAATTTACCTCATGAGTTTTCAACTGACGCGAAGCATAAGCAATTACCTGATCATTCTGCATTAGGAAGCAACCAAGTCCTTTCAATGAAGCATCACTGTAGATAACAAACTCCCCATTCTTGGAAGGTAGTGCCAAAACTAGAGCATTCACTAATCTTCTTTTTAGTTCCTGAAAACAATCATCGCATTCTTTTGTCCAGATAAACTTAACTCCCTTCCGAGTTAGCTTAGTCATTGGACTAGATAATCAGGAAAAATTTCTAACAAACCTTCGGTAATAGCCTGCCAAACCAAGGAATCTACGAATCTCAGTTACATTTGTGGGTCTTTTCCATTCTTCAACAACCTTTGTTTTTGCAGGATCAACACTTATCCCATCTTTAGAAACAATGTGACCAAGGAAAGAAATTTATTGGAACCAAAAATCACACTTGATGAATTTCCCATACAATTTATTTTATTTTAAGGTTTTCAAAATAACCCTTAAATGAATTTCATGCTCCTCTTTACTTTTAGAAAACACAAAAATATCATCAATGAAAACCACCACAAACTTATCCAAGAACTCATGGAAAATTCTATTCATTAAGTCCATGAATACAGCAGGTGCATTGGTTAGACCAAGAGGCATTACTACAAATTCATAATGGCCATATCTTGTACGAAACACGGTCTTCGAAACATCTTCTTCCTTTACCTTCAACTGATGGTACCCCGATCTCAGGTCAATCTTTGAAAAAAACTGAGCTCCCTGGAGCTGATCAAACAAATCATCGATATGAGGCAAAGGATATTTTTTCTTAACAGTGATGTTATTCAAGGCTCTATAATCAATGAAAAGTCTCATAGAACCATCTTTCTTTTTAAAAAATAAAACAGGAGCACCCCATGGTGATGTTCTAGGTCGAATGAAACCTTTCTCTAATAAATCTTGCAATTTCTCCTTCAACTCTATAAGTTCAATTTGAGCCATTCGATAAGGGGGTTTTGAAATTGGCTTAGCATCAGGAACTAAGTCAACAATAAATTTAACTTCTTGATTTGGTATTATTCCAGGCAACTCATCAGGAAAAACATCAGGATACTCATCTACCACTGGCACATCATTAATCTGAACAGTTCCTTTATTTTCAACAATATGTGCAAGGTAACATTCATTTCCATCTTTTACAAGTTTCTCGGCCTCTTGATATGTTATCAATAGTAAGGGTTCATTCTTGTACACAAACTGAAAGTCTTTCTGAAAAGAAACTTCTTTAGCTCTAAAGTCAGACAATAAGGTAAAACAATAAGGTTTGCAAGTAGGTTCTTTCCACGGATAAGGATAGGAATATTTTTATAAATTATTTTTGCCTCAACATTTCCCCCAGGTGTTTTTACCACAAGTTCAGGAGTCATTTCTTGAGATGGTATTCCCATTTTACTAGAAAAGTTTTCAGAGATGAAGGAATGTGTAGACCCTGAATCAAAAAACACACTGGAATAATATGAAAAAACACACAAAGTACCTAATACCACTTCATTTGATGGCCCAACATCTGCTGAAGTAGTTGCAAAGGATTTCACCACCCCTTTCTTCTTGTAGTCTGACTGCTTCCCATCACTCGAGCTCTTTTTCGTACACTCGTTTGCATAATGACCCATCTCATTGCACTTAAAACATTTCACTAACTGTAAATCAAATTTGGTCTTACCATCACCTTGATCTTTTCCAGTGAAATCACGAGCCTTATGTCCCATCTTACCACATTGGTAGCACTTTCCAGAATTCAGAAGACATTCCCCATCATGCCTTTTACCACATTTATCCCAAACTGGAAACTTAGTTTTCTTACCATCATACTTTTTTGAAGAATTCTTCCCTTTCTCCTGCCACCTCGGTATCTTCTTCTTTTGGTTATTATAGAACACTTTATCATCAAAAAACTCCACTTCTACCTTCTCAGCACATCGAACAAGCTTTTCATAACTTTTGAACTCACGAGAAGCTAATTCCCTTCGATATTTTGGCTTTAATCCTGAGTAAAAATGGTTGATTTTACTATCAAGGTCTCAGATAAAATTTGGAGCATACCTTTCCAAACGAGTGAACCTTTCTTCATAAGCAGCCACTGAGTCTTCCTCTTGCCTCAATTCCAAGAATTTTTTTTCCATCCTAAGTCGAATATCCTTAGGAAAATAATTCTCAAGAAACATACCTTTGAATTCATCCTAGTCGAGAGCATCAATCTCATCAGCGTCCCTGATATTTTTAGCCATCGACCACCACTGATTAGCTTCACCATCCAAACGGTAAATAACAAGACTAACCTTTTGATTGTCTGAACACCCCATGACATCGAAAATTTTCTCCAGTGCTTTAATCCACCCTTCAGCTAGCACAGGGTTAGATGATCCTTTGAATGATGGGGGATGTTGCCTCATGAAATTTTCCACCACTGACATGTTCCTATGCGGTTGATCTGGCTGATCACGTGGATGGATACCACCACCATTTATCGCTTGAGTCAACTGCGCCATTACTGCAACAAACTATTTCGTTCCAATTCCAACCATCTCAGGATGTTGATTCAGAAGGTCATTTCCTCCTGTATGCCTTCCTAGCACTGCTTCCCTGTTTCCTCTGTGGAAAACCATTCTGAACAAACATGTCTTATATGAAGCAACATGGTAATCTTAAAATGCTATATCATTTCAATTTGAACATAAAAAAAAATATTTTTGGATAATCATTTAATAGAATTCTAACTCCTAAAGTTATCTAAACCGACCTCTGATACCAACTATAAGGCCCAAGCCTTAAACATTACTTAATCTTGAGATATTTGAAGAATACACATTGAGGATCTTTTCGGGTTTAGAGTTTTAGAGAATTAGATCATAAATCATGCATTACACTCCACATTTAAACAAAGTGGTTACATAAAAGATACTATTCATTTTTCCCATCAATGGAAACATATTTAAAATAAAACATGGATTCTTTATTGAAACTTCCTTGACACTATCGTCTCATCATGTACCTTTCCCTTGACCTGTGAAAAACATTTCAAAAACTTGGGATGAGCATAAAAAGCTCAGTAAGGGATATAAAAATATGGAAAGGAAACATGAGTACATGTATACATAAGAATCAATGAAATAATACTTTACCCATAAAACATAAGCACTTTAACATACCTCCTCAAATCATGAAAAAAATCATAGAAATCATAAGATATAAAGGTAACTTGAGGCATTCATAACATTCTTACATAGGGAGTAACCCTCTTGGTTACGTTTGGAATACCCATCACAGTATATTCCCTAAATCTCTTCGGAGAAACCTTAATGTTTAACTCCTTCCCATTACCCAATGCATTGGAGAGCTATATCGGGCTCACCCGCCCTTAGTTTATCCCGGAACCACCCATCTTCATAACAATGCCCAAGAACCATAACATAATCGTATCACATAAAACATGCATAAAGGAAACATAACATTTCCACATTTCTAATCACAAGATATCAATACCACACATTGGTATAATAAAAACATTGTGAAAACCATTTTCAATACCAAAATAAAAGAAAAGTAAAACATGGTATTTAATTTTCATTTTAAAAAAAAGCTATGGCTTGTAGAGGAATCCAAAACTCAAATAATGGTCACGACGGCGGAGAAGTCGTTGTCGCCGCATACGTACGACAAAAACATTCCATTTTGTCATTTAGTAAAACGCTTCATATAAAAAATATTCCTTTTGAAAAAACGTAAAAGTTAAAGGGGTTTATACACCGTATAAAATAAGGTTGTGTATAAAACAAAATATGCCTCAATGAAAGGAGATTGAGACGAAGTCCCATACCTCGGGTCCGACTTGACTCGATCGTTATTTAAACTCATGAATAATAAACTTGAGTTAATTTATACTTGCTTAAGAACCTTTTTCAAGTTCATTATTCCTTTTATATCACTTATTACCATGTTATTAACACTATGTAATTATTTAAGTTAATAATGGTCGTTTTGTCGATCATTGCTACTTGAGTCAAAAATAAACTCTTTATAATTACAAGTTTGTTCATGGGGTAAAATATCCATTATATCTAGAATTATATTAATTATGTTGATATCATATATATCATATATATCCATTATATACATGCATTTATAATATTACATAAGATTTAGAGTTAAGAAATGAAATGCACCGTTCATGGAGACGGTAAGCCGTACGTACGCATGAACGGTACTTCTATTTATATTTCATATTTAATAGAATTAAAAAATAATGATACATAATAGTATTATAATTCCAGTATGGTATCATATATAATATCATTAAATCTATCCTTTATACCTACCACATATGGTATTAACGAATTAAATCACTTTGAGGGGGCGGTAGTCCGCACTTCCTAAAATGAAGATATCGCGTTTGCCCATAATGGAAACCATAAAGGTATGACATAAATTAAAAATACAGAAGCTTAAGTAAAACATAAAAATATTATATATAATATATAAATATAGTTACATCTTAATGGCCACCTTTTAAGGTGTTAAAAGAATATTGAACAATCATCGTTTCGTGAGGCAGAACTTCACCATCCACAGAAACAGTATGTTCTTTAACCATTAGATGTAGGTGTGTGTAAGAGTAGCTCAAATACTTATTATAAAAACATCCTAGTATATTTAATATAATGGTGTTGTTACAAAATAAATGAATAAAAAGAGTTGAGGGGGTTGGATAAGCAAAATAAAACAAACGAACACAAGTGAAGACATTACCTTAAAATCGGGTAACTCCCTTTGGTTTGAACCAAAATGGTTTCTTGAAGAGCTTAATGGATAAGGTAAGGATTCTAGGATGAGGAGAGGGATGTGGATAGACAAAATTATCAGATCTTGGCCGATCCAAAGGCTTGAGAGGTGTGGGTAAGGAGGTAGAGGTGGGGGCCTTTTATAAGAGGAGAGGAGGGGCACTCTTGGAAAGGTATAAAATGTTACTTTATTTTCAAATGAGTTTCGGATTTTAAAGGTCCCAAATTGATTTATTTCTAGGATAAGGTGATAAGATTTCTAAATCCACCCATAAAATAGGTTTTTGACATGTTTAGGTCTTAGATTTTACATTATCATTTCATTTTATTTAAATCGTTAAATAATGAGGTAATCCCTACATCATCATGATGTCATAAATAATTTAATTTATTTAATGTCTAAAAATTATAAAAAAAATACTATGATGTAGGAAATATTTTTATATTTCCAATGACTATTTATAGTAAAAATATTACTTGTATAACCCCATGTAAAAATTGTTTTAGTAAAACAATACATGTTTGTGTCATTTTTACTTTTACTTTAAATAAAAGGCATTAATGTCATTATCTTACCCAAGTGGCTCCATGGGGTCCCAAAAATCGACCCATGGGTTGTCTTGGTCGGAAATGACTCATCCAATAGGGTTAGGACAAGTGTCAAGATATTTTCATTTTATTATAATATCATTTTTACCTTAAATCACACTAATTACCTTTAATCGCGATTAATAAAACTTAAAAGTTACTTTTCATCAAAAATTATTTTCATCCCATTGAACAAAATTTTACTTAATAATGAAAATAATTTATATTGGATTTTTTAAATTCAAATCACAGAAGTGGTAAAGTTCCATTTAAATGAAAAATTAGTTTTTGTAACTACCACTTTGTGGTTTCACTATTCATCAAAAATTAAGGTTTTTCAGAAAAATACCAAAAATTCACCCTAAGCTATATTTGATATTCCGAATTCAAAAATTATGTCTATTTTACCAAATTAATAACATAGAAGTTTCATTAATTAATTTTAAAATTAAATCCCGCTGTCAAAACAAATAGCGTGTTTTTAAGAAACAATATCTATCAAAATATTGACACTCGTTTATGTCAAATATCAAAGTGATATTAATTCCAATGACCACCATTGGATTAAATAGTAAAAATATATTCTAATTTAACTTTAAAACCAATTAAAAAGATAATCTAACTATATAAATAAATTATATTAAAAAGAGGTTTTGAAATAAAATAGAACACTTTTTACTATTCATTAAAAAATTAACATTATCAGAAAAATACCAGAAATTTATCCAAAGTAAATTTCAATGTCCCAATAATAAAGAATAAGTTTATTTTGACAAATATAGCTTATAAAATTGTCAAAAGTTAGATTTAAAAGTGGTTCGCTATCAAAAGGCGGTTAAGCAATCTTTTAAAAATACTAGAGTATTCTTTTCTTAAGATTGGATTTATTCTCATTTTAAACCTTTAAAATACTATATAATTCATAAATATACATAGATATGAAAATCTATTATTATTTAATTGGGATGTTACACTTAAGGATCCTTATGATGCGATATGGTCAAGAAATCACTCATAAATACCCCCAAGTCTCAAAAATCCTACCTCCTGTCAACCAAGACATCCCAAATCATATTATAAAATTAAGAAAAGGTACAAATACTGACTTTGATACCACTTTGTCATGAACCATCCTAGATACCCTAGTACAATGATACTTGATCTGGTCCTGACATAACCAGAAGGGTGTTACCAATCCCTATGGGTTGGTGACTAGAACCTAACATCATATAAGAATCAAGATGGAATGGTTTTTCTACAAAATAGTAGAAGATAAAATATACAAGTCAGTTTGCTAAAACTTCTCAAGGATAAAGTACTAAAATCAAAAAGGTAAAATAATACCCAAAACAGTACATCATCAAGGAAACCAAATCTATTGAGATTAAATCTTAGACATCCCATGTAATAGGTGGATCACATCTCCACCGGTCACCTACACCACTTTGAGTATGAAGGACAAGAACATCCACCACCTCTAAGTGGAACCTTCCCTTTGCTTGGACCTCGAAAAAGATAATCTATAAATGCCCAAAGTCAAAGGTAGGGTGTGAGATAAATAACTAGTAGGGTCACACCAAGTATTACATAGGTAATAATATAACAATAAAACAATTATGATTTCAATTTAAATAAAACAAGGCATGATATGATATTTACATAGTTTCAATGAAACATGCTTTAAACTCAAAAAGATGACGAATATACCAAAATAATATTAAATTCAAATTTTAAATAAAATAATTTATATAAATATATGGGAATGAATAAAATAGTTTTATAATCAATATCATTTATGATAAATTAAAAACAGCAAAGCAAATCACTATAGTAATAAGCCCTGCGATACATTAGTTTCTGGTATTAGGATCCTCACGCTTCTAAATCATTATCATGACTCAATGTGACAACCGGGTCCCGGTTACAACACAAGCACCCCACCTTAACATGGCCGTCAGGTCCTGGCCTACCAGGTACCACCAATTGCCCACAGACACGTGAGGCCCAACCTAGGGTCCACCCACGTGCCTGAACGGGTTATCTGACTAATGATTGTCCCACAGGCCAACACATGTCCTTTCCAGTGTGTTCTGTCCTCACTCATACACACCCTGAGAAACTTTCCAGGAGGTCACCCATCCTCATCACTACTCCAGGCCAAGCACACTTAACTGTGGAGTTCTAATCAGGCAGGCTCCTAAAAAGGAAGGTGCACCTTGTTGACATGAGTCATATCATTTAGTAATTTAACCCTATATCATTTGGGGATGTTACAATCACCCCCCCTTTAGAGAACAACGCCCTCGTTGTGGGCCCTACATCTCAACCCAGGCAGTGCACCACACTTAAGGCTGGGTTCCTCCTCTGATACCAAATGTGACAACTGGGTCCCGGTTATAGTACAAGCACCCCGCCTTAACATGGCTGTCAGGTCCTGGCCTACCAGGTACCACTAGTTGCCCCGTAGACACGTGGGGCCCACCCTAGGGTCCACCCACATGCCTGAACAGGTTATCTGACTAATGATTGTCCCATAGGCCAACACATGTCCTTTCCAGTGTGTTTTGTTCTCACTCACACACACCCTGAGAAAATTCCCAGGAGGTCACCCATCCAGATCACTACTCCAGGACAAGAACACTTAACTATGGAGTTCTAATCAGGCAGGCTCCCGAAAAGGAAGGTGCACCTTGTTGACATGAGTCATATCATTTAGTCATTTAACCCTATATCATTTGGGGATGTTACACTCAAGAGAGGTGTGAACAGTCAAATATTCACCCTAATTGATGACCCATTATAGAAAACAAATCTAAACCACATTGGGGGACCCATCATTGTAAATCATACCAAACTTGGTTTAGTTAGTGTTTTCACCGTTTATCCATTGTTAGGAAATCAGAGTCCTATCGTACTAGTCTTAATCACTCACTAACTACCTAGGATTACATGTGATTCAAAAAATAAACAGATCAATCTTTTGTTCAAACCATTAATTTTAAATCATTTCATCAATCACAGTTCAATTTTCTAATTTTCAATTTTAAAATGCCTTTTCATTTCAAAAACCAAAACATAGGTTTTCATCAAATTCATTCCTTTTAAAACCATATTTCATTTTAAGAAAATTTTCTCAAGAATAAAAATGTAATCATTTAATCAAATAAATTTCTAAACCAATCCATAATTTTTCTAAAATTCACCCAATAATCTAAATTCCATTGAAATTGGGGTTTTTTCACAATTTACATGCCCGTTTCAAAATCAAACATCAAACCTATCAAATCCATGTTTTTAAATCATTTAAAAACTAATTTCAAATCAATCAAGAAAATCAGGGTTTCAATTGTGTGTAAAATTATTATATAACCACCTCACTTTAAATTAATTTATCAAAACCACACCCACAATGAGAACACCAACAAAGAATAAAGGTGAAGAAGATCAAGAAATCAAACCTATAATCAAGATACATAAAAATAAAGATTAGATTCATAAAAAACATGATGAAATATTACTCTATAAGGAGGATAAAAAGGAAGATCAAAAGAAACCAAAAGTGTGGATTTAATTCCCAGAGTTTATAAAAGATAAAACTATGTTCGATAATGAATACAATACTCAACACCAAACCCAAGAAAACAATGATTATTTAAAGATTACCATTTCAACCTAGCCATTAAATTTGAAGATATAAATTGGATTAACTACATTATGATATATATATATATATAAATTTATAAATCAACATAAATATATTTATAAATTCTTAGTAAATAATCACTCAATTTTTAGTAATGTCATCTTATTTTTCAAAAATACATTTTCCTCAAAAATGATATTTATTTATTTTTGTGAAAAAATATTATAATTAATTTATATAACATTTAGAAAATTTATTTTATAAAATTAACATCAATTTTGAAATAATCACATAAAAATTAACTTAGGTTGAAATGTTTTTAATTTTCAGAAAATATTTATTTTTCAGTGAATAGTGAAAAATTCCGATTGTTTTGTAAAACTGCCATTTCTTTTGATAAATTATGTAATTTAAAATTCCCATTATTATTTTAATTTTATTTTAAATTAAAATAATAATAATTTATTTATATTTAATCTAATTAATTAAATTTAAATATTTTTTACACCATATTTCAGTATAAGTTCATTTTTAGGATTGAAAGCACATTTTTCTAAAAAACTATTTTAAATGCATAATTTTTGTCCTTTTTAACTAATTAAAAATATATAATAATGGGGAATTATTTAAATTAAATTTATTAATAATATATCTATCATTATTCATTGAAATTCATTCAGTGAATATTATTAGTTATAGAGTTAAAGTAAAATCATTTTTTCTTTGAAAAATTCATTTTTTGGAAAAACCGCTTTCTCACAAGAGCCTTCACAAAAAAATAAACTCAAACTAAAATATAAATTCATGTATTACCAACTTGATATAAATAAACTCAAACCTCAATCTCACAAGCACCTTAAAGGTCAAATTAGTCGTTCATGACTTTAAATGTACATGAACATCGACATGATCCCTTTTTTAATTTTATCTCAAAGGTAATTACAATCAATTTCAATGTGTTAAATTATTTAATGTAAAAATTGATAAGTTTATATATGTATTTTTTTCTTGAAAAAAACATATTTTGAGAAAATGAGACTCATAAATTTGAAATTAATAATTTGAAATAAATGTGGACACTAATGTGCAACTAAATAGATGATGCATGAAGCAATGAAAAATTTGGCTCCCAACTGAGCCCTATACAGTTCTTGAGTTCCACCATATCATGATTCATACACTTAAAAAAAACTTCCACTAAAAACTATGTTTCCTAATTAATACCTATAAAGCCCCAGTAACTTAATCTTCCACTATAAAGAGGTTGATCAGGCCTGTTTATGGGTTACTTCTCAAGTCATGACATTTATGTTGAGTCATTTTCCTAAATGACTTATCTTCAAGATCCTTTATTTTGATGATTCAGAAATAAAATATATATTTTAGTTTATCTCACTTATAGTATATTTTTAATTCATGAAAATTTATCTTTTGGATTACCATCTCTAGAGCATGGTGTGGTTACCTAAACTATTTCAAATGAAAAAGTTTTTGGAACATCCGAGTCTGTTATAAGAGAGGGTTGTGCTCAAAGAACACAAAAAATTAAGTGAAAAGTTTTTTTATGATCGATATATATAAAAATGAGGATAAGGACTCCGGGACTATATTTTGTCTCACATTGAATAATGCTAATTGATAAACATCCAGTATATTTTCACTACCTCAGTGATTTGAGAGCTTGTGATAGTTATAGTTTTCAGTGCGACCTAAGTGCTTCCATTTATATAAGTCATCATTGTAAAATCATTTAGTTTCTAGTTGTAATTTTTTTCTTTTAATATTGTGTGATAAAAGAAGTTCTAATGATAAGAACTTGTGCTTCTGATTGTTTGGAAATCGGATCAAAAAATTATGCGGATATGAATCGATGCTGATTTTTTCAAAGAATCTTCAAGGATATGAACTTTTGTTTCCAATATCCAAATCTAAAAAGTTTGTGGATAAGATTTCTTATTGAATCTGTCAAACCTGTGGTGCATACTCAATACCCAAATATCATTTGGTAACTTGAGGTTCTAGTATAAATAGGTTGATCAAGCCTATTTATGGGTTATTTAACATCCTTGACCCAATTATCCCTCATGTGAATAAGTCAGGTTATTACAACACTTCATGCAATCCTCCCTGTATGCTAGAGGCTAGTGACCAGTAGTGAGGGTGTAAGGAATATAGTGGAGTGACTATACCCTCTGGTTCAAAGTTGAAATAAAAGTGGAAATAAAATAAATAATCAACCATGTAACTCGATCAGAATAAATGATAAAAACTAAAGCAATCCAAGTAATAATAGTAACACATTTCATGTCATAAATCATTCCAAACTAAATGTCATTCTGAAATTCATACAAAGGAAATAACTAAAAAAATCGAGAATAAAGACTCCAAAATCAAAGTCCCAAACCCCATGCCCAGTTTTATCTCCATTTTCTAATCCCATCCAACAAGTATCCAATCAATCATAGAGCCCCTTATACTTATCTATACCTGCATCCATAAAATATTTCTGGGTACTAAATGGTGACCTAAACATGGTGTGAGTAGAACTCAATAGGGAGACATCCATAGTGTCTAAACAATCTAATTTGAATATATAGTATATTCAATTGTATGATAAACAAGGGAATTAATTCATAATTCATTCCTGAATATCAAAATAAAATTTACAAATATTGAGCTTTGTGTTGACACTTAGGGTTAACCAAACTTACTTCAACATGATGCTAGATATCTCTATCAATCGATGGATCCTACTTCCTAGGATAAATCACCCATACCATTGGTGGATTATCCTTCCTAGGATGAATCACCCATATCAGGTCTCAAGTAACCAAATGATAATGAGATTTATATGAATTCCCATTCAAGAGATGCTTACCAATTACCAGGGTGTAAGACTATACTAAGGGAATACGTAACCATATTATACCAGGCTCCATTAGAATTCCCTTACAGGAGTTTCTTACATGTTCTCATGGTGAAAAACCATACTAAGGGGAAAAGTAACCATATATGTTAAGAACCAAACTGAATAACCTAGTACACCAATACCCAAGTCGGTCCTGACATAGCTCAAAGGGTGTTCCTAATCCTCATGGGTTGGTGACTAGCACCTGGCATCATAAAAGAATCAAATGTGAACAGTTTTTCCACCAAATAGTAGAAGATAAAAGATACAAGTTAGTATGTCAACACTACTCAAGGATAAAGTACTAGAATCAAAAAGAAAAAATAATACCCAAAACAATACATCATTAATAACACCACATCTATTGAGATAAAAGATCAGACATCCTATGTAATAGGTGGATCATATCTCCACTAGTCACCTCCAAAACTCCAGGCCCCAAGGATCAAGAGCATCCACCACCTCTAAGTGGTGATTTACCTTTAATTGGACCTAGAAAAAGATAATCTATAAACGCTTGAAGTAAAAGGTAGGGTGTGATCTAAACATCCCAATAGGGTCTCACCAATTTTTTCCATAAGAAATGCCATATAAATAAACCATTTATGCTCTAAATTTAAATAAAATAATGCATGACATGACCTTTACATATTTTAAATAAAATATGCTTTAAAATTAAAAATGTATAAGATATATCAAAATAGTATTAAATGAACATTTTATATAAAATAATTTATATAGATAAATTGGAATGGATAATAAAGTTTTACAATCAATGGCATGTATGATCAAGTCAGAACAACAAAGAATAACACCATGATAATAAGATCTTTTGTACGTTATTTTATGGCATTAAAAACCTCACAATTATCAATAATTATCATGACTCAATATAGGTTTTCACACTAAAATCTACACCCTAATTGGGGACCCATTATGTGAAATAAATCTATATACCATTAGGGGACCCATCAAGGTAAATCATGCTAAACTTGGTTTATTTAGTGTTTTCATCATCAATCCATTTCTAGGGAGTCGAATTCCTAGCATGATTTTCCTAATCACCCACTAACTACCCAGGCTTACATGTGATTTAAACAATCAATAAATCAATATTTGAGAAAATAATTAATTTCAAATCATTTTATCAATCACAATTCAACTGGACAATTTTCTATTTCGACTTATCTTTTCATTTCAAAAACTAGAACATAGGTTTTAATAAAATTAATATCTTTTCAAATAATATTTCATTTAAAGCCAATTTTCTCAATAATCAACATTTAATCATTTCATCAAATCAATTTCCAAATCAAGCCATCATTTTTTTCACAAATCCACCAAACAATGTCAATTCCATTGAAATTGGGGTTTTTTCACAATTTACATGTCCATTTCAAAATAGAACATAGAATATCTCAAATATGAGTTTTTTAATTATGTAAAAAATCATTTAAAATCAATCAAAAAAATCATGGTTCCAATTTTGTGGTAAAGCCTTAGATAACCACCTACCATTAAATCAAAGGATGAAAACCACACCCGCAACGAGAACACCAATGAATAACGAAGGTGAAGGAGATCAGGAAATCATACCTAGAATCAAAATCATCAAAAATAGAAATTAAATTCATTAATAACATGATGATATATTAATATTTAAGGAGGATAGAAAGAAAGATCAGAAGAAACCAAAAGAGAGGATATCCTCTTACCCAGTGGAGATCGAACACAGTCATTAGAGAATTGATCCAAAATGAAACAAGGTTAGAGGTGAAAATTCACCTCTTTAGAGCCTTTAAGTACCATATAATCAGATTAGGGTCAAAATAGGGTGATTAAGGGCTAAAACAGGGGGTCCTGATATTTTAAAATAATTTTAAAGAGATTCAATTCCCATGTTCATGGTTTTCTGGAGGGGGTACATGATTAAACAAACTATGTGCCCTAACTATGCACCCATACTATTTGGGGCATACCATTTACCCTAGGTGGGCACATAGTTTAGGAATACCATGCTCCTACCATGCACCCCTACTGTATGGGGTGCACAATTTACATTAAGAGGTGCTTGGTTTGGGAAAACTATGTGCCAACAGTTCATTATCCAAAAAGTATATTTTTTTCCAAATTTAACTTGAAACACCCCAAGACAAGACCCAACTAAGGAGGGTTCAAAATAATGATGAAAAATTAACTGAAAATAAGTAACATGATTTTACAACCTCCCCACCATAAAAACATTTTGTCCTGAGAAAGTCTTTCAAGAAAGATCCATGTCAAAGAGATGAGGAAATTGCTCTCTGATTAGTGAATCACACTCCCAAGTCTCATGAAATTGAAACCATGTTTCCCCAATAAATAATAAAAATGTATCATCTTCCCATGAAGAACCTTTTTCCTTATAAATGTACCATCCTACCCTATATTCCACTCAGTAGTGCCCCGAGATGGTGTCCACAAGACCTCAAGTGCACCTCCCTAAATGATAGAGGTTGACGACTAGCAGTGGGGGCCTATGGTGTGTCCGTGGGGAGAATATGACCTCAAATATTAGAGTGAGCATAAAAGAAAACAATGGATAATAAACAGTGGAAGAAGAAATAATAAGTAGACAATAGTGGGAAATAATGGAAATAAACTAAGTAATATAAGTGGACAAGTGGAAGATGAATAAGTAATAGATACTAATGATGATGATGATTGTGATGCTATATAAAATAAGAGTACATAGGGAACATGGGATACAATCATATACTATATTCTATACAAAAATAAAAAAGAGAAAAAACTACTATAACTAGAATCTAGAGCACATGCTCAGTCCTCTGCCCCATAATTCGTCCTAATGATGCAAATCTATCAAGGATCAGAAGCCACATGATTCCCTTTATCAATACATGCAATCATGAAGTCTTCTTGGGAACTATAGGCTTCAAAAGAAGTGTTTAAGATACAATCTCACTAGGACACCACCAACGGTGTCTAGATTAATCAATTTCATGTAATAAATAAATGAACAACATGCCATAAATGATAAGAGCAAAGAAAGAAAGAAATAAATAAATACTTATATCTGGGATCCTAAATTGAAACCCACCCGATACCACATTCTTCCACCTAATCCAAAAGTTTGAACCAAGGTAAACCTATAAAAGTGATATGGTAAATACATATTCTATCATGAATAAAACAACCAAGGTAGGTAGGCCCCAATCTTATTCTTTGGTTTGGCGGTCACATCCCCATGACATCGTACAAGACATCACCTATGAAGCAACCAAGCAATCCTTAAAATCCAAGGATGGAGTTTCAAGACCATCCAAGGTGACCCAATAAGAATCCCAAGGGTCACTACAAGAGCCTTCTATATAAACAATACCACTAAGTCCATCAAATGAAACCTGTAAATGTGTCCCTTGTATCACTCATGGCATGGTGAAATTTGAGTCCATACCAAGTATCTCACATAGGGGACTAGGTATCACCCGAGGTATCGCATATCCATCTTTCCAATGAGTCCATCCACAATTTATACCCTACGGATCCAGTGTCATTTACGAGTATAAATAATCTTCCTAGAGGGCCTGTATAAGGAAAGCCAAGTATCACACCTGGCATGTCAAGTAGATCCAACCAAGTATGGAGAGTCCATCCACAATATTATTAAGT
This sequence comes from Viscum album, assembly GCA_963277665.1. Lineage (NCBI taxonomy): Eukaryota > Viridiplantae > Streptophyta > Magnoliopsida > Santalales > Viscaceae > Viscum > Viscum album. The sequence continues at coordinate 697,159,450 of OY728160.1, forward strand.
GGGGAACTATGTTCTCTCCTAGCCTGTAATAGGAAGGGAATAACAACCAAGGCATATATCACAAGGAATAACACACACAATCACATTTCATTAATAAGGAATGGAAATATCACATGCAAACTAGCTATCCCAAGCATAACATCTAGATCAATCCAACAATTATGGAATAAATCAATAAACACATGGCATTAAGCAACATGCTCAAGGTATAAGGAACATAGCATGACATATGAAATAAACATAAGAATTGAGGCTATAGAGCATGCACATGTTTCAAAAAGAATAATCAAAGACATAATACATAGAGCATGAGGCTTAGTCAATAAGCATGAAATATAGAGTATTAAAAAAAGGGGGCTTAACCCATGGCCTACAATTTATCTCAATTCAAATTACAAATTAAGGCACTTAACCAAGGTGAAATACATGCACACATGGTGGTTAACAATTCAAGGCATGGTAATTTATTCCATAAAGGTGGGAACACCTAAAGGGGTGTAAAAATTCAAGGCAAAAAAAATCCATGAATGGTTTTCTACTTAGGGTAAGGTCACAAATGACATGAGGAACCCCTTAAAATAATTTATTAAACATATTTTAGGCAACGCTAGAAGGGTATGGTACATGAAACAATGGAGTGTTATTTAAGAAGAGACAAAACGAGGAGGAATGAACTATAAAACCTACCTTAATGTAGTATCACTCCACTAATTCGTTGATGAATCTTGAATTGAGCTAGATCATGAGAAAACAAAGAAATCATCCAACGCACAGAAAATATAGAAAAATATATCTCACCTAAATAATGAAAAAGATGATGAAATTAAGGAGAAATATAAGGGATAAGACCATAGATCTTACCTCTAGATTTTTATTTATTCTGATGATCATAGATTTGGTTTTCGGATGAAGGAGATATCAAAGGACCTAGGAGGAGACGAGGAGGGATCATGCGTGAGGGAGGAGGAAAATCATACTAGTGAAAAAAGGGAGGAATAATAGGGGTTAAGAAAACACTCATTAAGGGAAAAAAGGGAATTCCACATACAAAGTAAGGGGTTCATGGTTTGTCTACAGAGTTGTCCAAATCGCATGCCAACCATGCACCAAGCCACTGTTCAAGAGGACCCTCTAGGTGAATAGTTCGGTTAACCATGCACAACCCGTTAAAAATTACTATGCTAAAAACTAAAATTAGACCACACAGGAGTGATCTTAGGGTCACATAGTTTTAGATAAACCATGAGGCCCCCAGAACCCTACTGTCTAATTCCGCACAGTTTAGAAAAACCATGTGGACTGGGCTGTACGATTTCTACTAACCATATATCCCACTCCACCTATTTCAATTTTGGGGATTTAGGAACTAAAAAAGCACCATAAACCCATAATACCTCCTTAACTCATTTAGGAAACATTATTAGGAAAAAATTATTTAAACAAAAAAAATGGTATGTAACTTTGAGAAAAGACAAAACATTACAACCTACCCTCTTTAAGACAACTCACCCCTAAGTTTCCATTTTGAGGGTGAAAAAATTCCATTTGAGAAAAGTTCTGGCCACTAAGAATGTACATCAGCCTCCCACTCCCAGGTCTCATCCTATACACATCTGTGCTTCCATATCACCTAGAACAGAGGAATTGGCCCGCCTTAGAGAGATTTCACGCTCCAATAAACTATACATATCAGGTGCTTCTTGAAGGATGCATCTGCCTCTAGCTCAATATCCTCAGGGTCAAATGAATGATATGGTTCATCATTATTCCATAAAAACTATGATATGTGGAATATGTCGTGCATGGAATGATACCTATAAGGTAACTACAACTGATAGAATACCAGCCCAACCCTCTCTAATATCTCAAAAGGCCCAACATATCGAGGTGATAACTTTCCCTATCTATTGATTCATCTATGACCCAATCTATAAGAAACACACAGATTGAACCTATGTCCCACATAAAACTATAGATTTAAATAATGATTATTGTTATATGAATTCTTCTTAGAATGAGTTGTATCCATATGCTTCTGAATCAGCTGGAATTTCTTTGAAGTCTCCTAAAAAAGATGAAGACCCAGTAGAGCTACCTCACCTACCTCTAACCAACACATAGATGATAAAAATGACCTACCATAAAGGTCCTCATACATATCCATTTGAATTGTTTAATGAAATAATTTTTTTGTATGTAAACTCCACCAGAGGTATGTGTTTTTTACATGAACCTCCAAAATCAAGGATACATGCTCGTAACATATCCTCTAACACCCATATTATCCACTCTGACTGCCTTTCAATCTGAGGGTGATATTCTATACTAAAGAGAACCTGTGAACCCATTACCTTCTACAACCCTTTTCAGAACCATGAAGTAAAGTAGGAGTCTTATTCCGAAATGATAGAATGGGGAACACCGTGAATGTGAACTATCTTCTGGATATAAATCCTTCCTAAATCATCAATAGAGAATCTCTCTTAGATTGGTAAGAAGTGTGAAACCTTGGTAAAACCATCTATGATCACCCATATTGCATTTCTTCTTTGAGGGGATCTTAGAAATACTATAAAAAAAATCCATGGTGGCATCTTTCTATTTCCACTCAAGAATAGAGAGTGGCTGTAGAAGTCTAGCAGGCCATTGGTGCTCTGCCTTCACCTATTGATAGGTGGAAAACTGATTGATAAAGCCTGCAATATTCCTCTTCATATCTAGCCACCAATACTGACAATGTATATCTATGTAAATATTGGTAAGACTAGGGTTAATTTCCCAAATAGAGGCATGTGATTCCCTCATCAAATATTCCCATATATCCAAAGGCACCCAAACATTACCATAGAAGAGTAAGGTATCATTTTTATTAACAACCCAACTAGTAGGTGGGTTCTCTCCTATTATGCTCTCCCTCAAAACGAGACCCTAAAAAATATATAACCATTGCATTTGGACCCAATCCATAAGGGAGGATGTCACTAATAGAGCTTCTAGAACTAGTTTCCCATTCTACTCTCGATCCTCTAGCTGGATCTCAGAAAATAGAGCCATTAAATAACACTCACTAATAGCCTCTTTGATGGCTTCGGTTTGAGTCTTCCGAATCATGACATCAGCTATGACATTTCCCTTTTGGGGTGTGTAAGCAAGATCAAAGTCTAAAAATTGAATATATTCCACACACCCACACTATATTAGATTCAAGTCTCACTTTTTGGAGATATATTTGAGACTTTTATGATCTGTGTAAATAATGAATGGATCACCCAAAAGATATTTCCTCCAAAAGCGTAGAGCATGAACCACAACTGCTAACTCGAGATCACGTGTAGGGTAATTAATCTCATGAGGCATCAGCTAGTGGGACCCATATGCCATGACTTGATCACCTTGAATCATAACTTCACCCAGCCCAATCCTCGAAGCATCATAGTAGAAAATATAACTCTTTCCTAACTCTAGAAGAATCAGGATCAGTGCTAAAGTGAGTCTTCCCTTTAACTCCTGAAAATTTGTCTCACAAGATTCAAACAAGATAAACTTCACACCTTTCTTTGTCAAGACTATAAGTAGTTATTATAGGCATGATAAATCCAATATGAATCTCCTGTAATATCCATCTTTCCCTAATAAGCTGCATATGTCAAACACATTATTTGGATTCTCTCAAGAAACCATAGCACTCACCTTCTTAGGGTCAACAGATAAGCCTACTTTAGATATGATATGACCCTATAAGTGAACCTTATTGATCCAAAAGTGGAATTTTATGAGATTAAAATATAACTAGTGTTATTTAGTGTACTTATTATGATCTCATGATGATTGGAATGGTCGTGTCTGGTGCACAAATACACTAAGATGACGTCTATGAATATTACCAAAAAGGAATCAAGATACGGGTGGAAAACCTAATTCATTAAATCCATGAAGACTGCTAGTGTGTTTTTAGACCGAAAAACATAAAAAAATACTCATACAAGCCATACCTACTATGGGACTCTATACGTGGTATGTCTGATGGACTCACAAGAACCTAATGGTAGCCTAACCTCAAATCAATCTTAGAGAAATCATTTTCTCCTCAGATCTCATCGAAGAGTTCATCTATATGAGGAAATGAATTTTAGTGCTTCAATGTAATCTAGTTAAATCATAAATAATCAATGAACAATCTAAGGTTAATATCCACCTTCTTGGTGAAAAGGATAGGTGAACCCCATGAAAATCTTCTTGGTCGGATAAAACCCTTAGCCTCTAGATCTTCTAGCTACTTATTGAGTTCCTGAAGCTTTTTAAGTGCCATATTATAAGGAAAAATGAACACTAGTGTTATACCTGAAACTATCTTGATGGTGAACTTGACCTCTATCTAAGGAGGTAATCCAGAGAAATTATCAGGGAATATGTCCTTGAAAAAATCCATAATTGGAGGAAATTCTATAAACTGCTCTCCCTACCCACTCATAAAGAGACTCACCATATGAGCTATTATATTGCCTATCCCAGTACACTTGGGTTCATCTTGAATAGCCTAGAAATCCCATTCTCCCTTATGGGTATACAAATTTTTCTTGGGTGATGTGAAGGACACTCATTGGCGATAACAATCCACTTGGGAACGATAAGGCATGAACCAGTCTATACCAAAAATGATGTCAAATTTAGTCATATTGAAAATGAAGAAACTAAAAAAAGAAACAATACCCACATATCATAAGGGGGAACCCCTAGAATTGGCATATTCCCTCTATCCTAACCCCTAGCAGTGTGTTGAGAGGAATGACACCACAAAATTATTCAATTGCAAGGCCCAAACTTTCCACAACCACAATAGATATTAAAGAGTGAAATGAACCTATTTCAAAAGGGTATAAACTAAAGTAGAGGATACTAGAATAATAACACAAACTGTATATGGACCTAGATTCTACTCCTCGGGTTCTAGATACACTGCATAAATATGGCCTGAACTGCGCCCCTGAGATGCTGCCTGACTAGCCTGAGCAGATCCACTTTGCTAACACTAAAGCTCTGGGGCCTGACTAACTCATCCAAAACCACTACCACCTCATCCTGATTGGACGGTAAAAGACCTAATACTAGGATAATCTAGATTTATGGACCCTATACCTGATATAGGTGTCAGTATGAATCTCCTCTCACTGATTACTGTAGGTAAATATTGAGAGAAGCGCTAAAGGTGTCCCATCCTACTGCAATCTCAGCACTCTATAAGGTTCCTCATGAATTATGGCTTATTATCTCCTATATTGCCACACTAGTGACATAAAAAATATTTTTTAGTACATATCACCTCACTGGAACCACCCCCATGTGTACCCTCAAAACATCGCTTCCTACTGCCAGAAGAAGTGTTGCCTTACCTCGTAACTGAACCACCATGGCTCACATTTCTAGTTTATATCAGATTCCATTATGTAATAAGAACCTATTCCACCATTTCTATAATGGTAGTGAACCGTAATACATTCACCTATGAGAAGACAATGTACCCAATCCCATCCTCAGAATTCCTTACAGTCATCAACCAATCACCAGTTAGAGATAGAGAAAAATACTAAAGCTCAGTGAAGTGAGAAGAATACTTAGGAATTGTCATAGTTCCCTATTGAAGATGGATAAGCTCTCTAGAATAGTCTGATCTCCAGGTCTATGTAAAGAAGTGATCATAGAAGGCCATCTATAAGTCTTCCCAGACCACAGCTCGATGACGCTTATCCTGAGAGATGATATCCCACCAACGCTTGGTAGAATCACATAACACGTATGTAGTGAGCTTGAACATGTTCTATATAGGCATATCAATATGGTAAAAGGTTAATACCATAGGTTCTAACCGTGACTCAGCAGCTCAAGGTCTTCTATCCCCTGAGAAATTAGGAGGATTATGCTGTTGAAAGTCTCGAGTTCTCTCTTCCATAGTAGGGGCTGTTCAAGAAGAACCCTGAATAGACTGTATAAACCGAAGAAAAATGTCATGGAACTAAGAATCAATGCCCAATGGAAGATTAGTAGGAGGTTTATTAGTTGGAACTATAGGAGTTACTATAGGTGGATTAGTTCCCACCACCTCTGGAGTGTCTCATCACAACTCTCTTGGCATATAACATGAGTAATTCTTGGTGGCAGAACTCTACAATTTCCAAGTACACTCCTTAGATAGGATTTATAACATATAGGAAAAGTAGATAAAGAAAATAGTAAATAAGGGACAGGTATAAGGACTCCCTATTAAAGAAACACACCCAACTTTCTACTCCTAGATTTAGGTTTAGGTGTTGAGAAAATGTCAAAAAAGGATCACAAGAGACACGACCTACTGCCCATTGTTAAGGTTGGGTTAGGGTCAATGTCTCATAATTCTCATATAAGGTGACCATTTCATTTTAAATAACATATTATTTTTAATTTATTTATGAATTTAAATTCCCTTTAAATGGTTTAATTGGATGAATCACCACTCCCTATTTATAAGGTCTCAGACACCTTATAAATTGAAATGTGGCATCCACTTAATCCTAACCATAACATGTCCCATATCATGTGACCGATGATCCATGACTCAAAATGACATAACTAACTACTTAAGGTTCACACTTTAACCCATTCAAGAAAACATTGTTAGGTTAAGGCAATCAATTTAATTTTCAATTATGTTTTTCTATCCTATAAGGAAAATTGACACATTTCTATAGATAACAATCAATCACTAAACAACATACCAAACAATTCACAAACTGTAATCACATGAAAAATGGGCAATTCCTGTAGATAAGTAGATATGAAATACTATAATGCATGACATATTAAGTACTATAGTTCCTAGTATGATACATGATTTTTATACAACCTCATATCATCAGGCCACGGATAAACAAATATTTTTAAAAACATAAACATTGATAACAATATAAAGCAAGCGAGTCACCCAACAATGAAGTCCATGAAACTGTAACAATTCAAGAATGAATAGAATTTACCCATCCCAGGTAATTTGGGGTTACCTTATATGTGGGTTAGCTACTCCTAGGCATAGGCTCATTACCAAATTCCAACATCCTATTATCTTGTCTAAAACCAAATAGTAAGATAAAAATAAAAAAGATCTGATACCACTTTGTAGCATCCCGCATCAGATTCAACTCAGTATTTCCCTGAGGTGGTGGCCAAAAGACCTTAATAATGACTCCCCAAATGAAATAGGATGGCGACTAGTAGTGAGGGCCTAGGGTGTGTCCATGGGGAGACTATTCCCTCATAGAATAGATTGAGAATAATAATAAACAATTGATAATAAATAGTGGAAGCTAAAAGTAGCATGAAATAATGGAAATAAACCAAGAAATATAAGTGGAAAAGAGGAAGCTGAATAAGTAATAGATACCAATGATGATGATGATTTTGATTCTTTACAAAAATAAGAGTACATGGGGAACATGGGATACATGCATATACCACATGCTATAGAAAAATACCAAAAAGACCAAAAACTGCTACAACTAGAATCTTGAGAATAAGAATGGTCCTCTTCCCCATAATCTATCCAAATGATGTAAATCTATCAATCATCAATAGACACACACTTACCTTTATCAATACCTATAATCATGAATTTTTCATGGGCACCATAGGTGGCCTAAGAAGGGTGTGAGATACAATTTCAGTAGGCCACCACTAACAATTTCTAGATCAATCCATTCATGAAATAAATAAATGAATAGTGTGTCATAAATAATAAGAGCATAACAATAAATAAATAAAAAATAAATAAAAACTTTGGTCTAGGTTCCTAAATGGAAACCCACCTGATACCACCTTCTTTGGCCTAAGATGGATGTTTGAACCAAGGGAAACCTATATAAGTGATATGGTAAATACATAGTCCACAATGAATAAATAAACTAGGGTAGGTAGACCCCAAGATTGTGCTTTGTCTTGGTGGTCACATCTCCATGACATCATACAAGATTGCTCATAATATAAATAAGAAACATCACCTATGGAACAACCAAGCAATTCATTAAATCAAAGGATAGAGGCTCGAGCTCATATGAGGAAATATAATAAAAATAACAATGGTCAATATAGGAGCCTCCAATATAATAAATAACACTGATTCCATACAAGGAAACCCATAAAGGCATCCATTATATCACTCATGGCATGGTAAACTCTGAGTCCATACCAATTATCTCTCATAGGGGACTAGGTATCACCCGAGGAATGGTGAATCCATCATACCAATGAGTCCATCCATGATTGCTCCCCTATGGAACCAGTGTCACTCAAGAGTATAAATAATCTTCTTAAAGTGACCGTACAAGTTAAGCCAAATATCTCTCCTGGTGCATCAAGTAGATCTAACCAAGTATGACGCGTCCATCCATGACATCCTTAAGTCGGAAGCTGTGTTCTCTCCCAGCATATAACAGGTGAGGCATAACAACCAAGGCATATATCACAAGTCATAACACATACAATCACATGTAATTAATAAGGCATGGTAATATCACCTGTTAACTAGATATCCCAAGTATAATATCCAGATCAATCCAAGAATTATGGCATAAAGAAATATGCACATGGAATTAAGCAACAAGCTCAAGGTATAGGGAACATAGCATGACATATGAAATAAGCATAAGCATTGAGGATATAGATCATGAACATGTGGAAACAAGAATAATATAAGACATAAGGAATAAAGAATGAGGCATAGTCAATAATCATGAAATATAGAGTATTGCAAAAAGGTGGTCTAACCCCTAGTCTACAATTTATCTCAGTTCGAATTATAAATTAAGGAACTTGACCAAGGTTCAACACATGCACACATAGTGGTTAATTGTTCAAGGCATGGTAATTTAGTATATAAGGGTGGGAACACCCAAAGGGGTTCCCAACTACAAGGTGAACAACCCAAAAATGGTTTTTACCATAGGGAAAGGTCACAAACGACACAAGTAACACCTTAAACTGATCTATTAAACACATTTAAGTCATCACCAGAAGGGTCCATCATGCGTCACAATGGTTTGTAATTTAAAATGAGATGAAATGAGTAGAAAGGACCTATAACACCTATCTCAATGTATTATCACACCACTCACCCATTTCCAAATCTTTAATCAAGCAAGAATAGGAGAAAAAGGAGAAATCATCCAACACCAAGAAAATTGGGCAGAATCGATCAAACCTAAATAGCGAAAAAGATGATAGAATTAAAGAGAAATAAAAGGTATAGAATCATAGATCCCAAATCTAGATTTTTTTTTGCTTCTGAAGGTGAGAGATTTGTTTTTCAGATGAAAGATATATCAAATGACCTAGGAGGAGAGGTGGAGGGATCACGTGTGAGGGAGGATGAAAATCCCGCTGGTGAAAAAATTGTGGAAGAAGAGGGGTTAATCAAACATTCATCAATGAAAAAATGGTAATTTCACCTACACAGAAAGGGGCAAATAGTTGGCCAAACCATGAACCAATCGTGCACCAATCCATTGCGCAAGAGGATCCTCACATAGTCTAGGAACACAGTTTAGTTAACCGTGTGCAACCTTTGAAAAATGAATATCCTAAAAACTATAGGTGGACTACATGAATGTGAACCTAGGGTCTCATGGTTTTAGAAAAACCATACAGCCTCTAACACCCCACTATCTAAAGCCACATGGTTTAGGGAAATTGTTTGGACTGGGCAACATGGTTTCTACTAATGGTGTGGCCCAGTCCGCCTCTTTCAATTTCAGAGCTCTGGGATCCGAACAAGCCTCGAAAACTAATAGGAGCTTCTTAACTCCTTTAGGAAACATTATTAGAACCAAAGAAATTAATTTAAAAAAAATGGTCTGTAACTTTTAGAAAATTTGACTTATTATAAGAACTAACAATTTTAACTGGATTCTCTGACATAGATAATTCATATTCAACATCAAGATATTCCCAGCTCAAGACATGAGAATGGTTTTAAAGACACTTTATAGGTTTTGAAACATGAAACACATTGTGTATTGACATAAACTATAGTGAAAGTTTCAAAAAACAACCCACTTTCTACACCTTCTCAATAATCACAAAAGGAACCACAAACCTCGGCACAAGTTTTCCCTATTTACCAAGACGTCGCTGAACCAGCCAAGGTGAAACCCTAAAAAACACTTGGTAACCAATAGGAAACTAAAAAGTTGTCGATTATGATCAATATATATTTATACCAGCTCTGTGACATTCCTATTCTTTAATGAATCAACTTAATCTTCACCATATTCTCTTGGAACAAACTGGTCCAACCAAGGAAGCTTCACCAATCTTCATCCAACAAAGAGGAGATCTATAAGGCCCACTACATATGGTTAAAAAAGGATTCATTCTGATAGTGTACTGGTAACTATTTTTATAGGAAAAGTCAACCAATCCCAAATAGTTATCCCAAGATACACCAAAGTGAAGAACTCAAGAACATAACATGTCTTCGATAATATATATATCTTATTATATATGGACCTACTTATGTGGATGATATGTCATACTCAATTGTACATAGGACCCCATTTCCTCCTTGAGGCCTCTCCAAAAGTGATAAGTAAAACAGGGACCCCTATCAAAGACTATAATAGATGAAACTCTATACAATTTTACGATTTCTTTCATAGAGATATCCCAAGACCTCAAATTTAGATGTATCTCAAATTGGTATAAAGTGATATTATTTGGTTGTAATATTTATCAAAACCCATATTTAATTTTTCCCTCAAGGGGTACATGGAGAACCAACCAAAAAAATCCGTAGAAATTTCTTCCCACTTCCAAGTCAGATCTGGAAGTTTCTAAAGTAAACCTGGAGGCTTTTGGTGCTCAACCTTGACCTGTTAGAAATTATAACAGTGAGAAAAAAAGTGAAGAATGTATCATCTCATACCTAACCACTATAATTGTTTTTTTATTTCATAGAACATATTTTTTGATATAGGGTATACTATATACTTGGAATTATGACAATCCCCCATCACAAGCTTTCTCTTAGTAAAAGACACAAAATACAAGTTCCAAAAACATAGGACACCCTCATAAGAGAACAACCACTCACCAATGGTCTCCCCATCATAAATAGAGTCTCTAATTTCATGAAATTAAATATCAAGCTATTGATCCTGAATAATAATCTCAAGAAGAGATGAGTTCAACTGAACATTTTTCAAAACAAACTTGGTATTATCCTACTAAACTTCCAAATGAAACCAAGGAAAGAGATCCATTAGATTCCACTCTTCTAATGATTATTTCATGACTTGGGTTGTAAGTTTCATACTTAATACATCGACGATGAAATTTACCTTACCAGGGGTATAGGAAATATAAAAATAAAAATACTATAGGTACTCCACCCAATGCCTCTATCGGTGGTTCAAATATTTTTGATAGAATATATAACTTAAGATTTTGTGGTTGGAATAAATGGTAAAACATTATTTGAAATGGTAATGTCACCAAATCTTAAGAGCATGAATCATGTCTATGAGTTTGAGTTTATAGGTTGGATAATTCTTCTCATGTGGCCTAAGCTTCCTATAACCATAGGCTACCATGTGATCACCCTTCATGAGGAAACCACCCAAACCTAAACCCAGCACATCTAAAAAGACCACATATCCCTACTAAGACTCTAGAAGTGTCAACACTAGAACATAATTTAAAATAAATTTTATTTCATCACAAAAAATTCTTAAATTTTACATCCCAAAATGACCTCACTCATTTTCAAGTGATAGTGGTCATCAAAGAAGACATCTTTAATAAATCCTTAATAAACCTACAATAATACTACGCTAATCCCAAGAAACACCAAATCTAAAAAACATTACAAAATTTCTCCCATGTCATAACAACCTTCACTTTCTCATGATCAACTAAAATACCATGTTCTGAGACCACATGTACCAATAAATCCACTTCTTGAATCCCTAAATTACACTTTTAAAGTTTCATATAAAGTTGGCGATTTATTAGGATTTACAAAACTACTCTAAAATGACACACATGATCTTAATCAAACTTAGAGTAAACTAAGATTTCATCCACAAAAATTAAAAAGAACAAATCAATATAATAATAGAATATACTGTTCATAAATGCCATAAAATATATTAGAGAATTGGTCAGACAAAATGGAATAACATGGTAATCATAATGGAAATACCTACTCTTGAAGGTGGTATTTGGGATGTTAGATTATTTAAATCACAACTGGTGATAACTAGATCAAAGATAAATCTTCAAGAACCACTTTACCCCTTTCAAATGGTCAAATAGATCATCAATATGTGGCAATGAATTCTTATTATTTACTGCAAATGGATTGAGTTTTTAGTAATAAATACATAGGCAAAGTGTTCCATCATATTTATTCACAAAGAGAATATCTGCTACCCACTGTGACACACTAGGGTGTATAAAGGCATTCTATAATAGACAACACAACTAAGATTTAAACTCTTTTTAAATCTATTGGTACCATATGGTAAGAAGTAATAGATACTAGCTAAGTACCAAATACTAAATCAATAGAGAACTCCAACTCTCTTACTGGTGGTGAACCAAAAAATTAAGAAGGAAACACATCATGAAACTCAACGAAAAATAGAGGGTGATTATCTATCAAATATTCTAGATCTATGTCAAAATAAAACAATAACATTAACCTACCCAACTCCATAAAATATGGTTTGACTATACTCAACCTCGGGTCCCATTCTACCTAAAAAAATGACACACCCCATCAGTCACAAAAAAGGAGACTCACTGAAGATAACGGTAAATCTCATCCATATGAGTAATAATACAAACCATCATAGAAATGAATTCAAGAGGTTTAATGTCGAGAACCATAAATTTCTAGGTAACCTCAATCTTTGATAAAGATAAAACACAAACAGGACACCAAAGACCTTGCTCTCTTTTTGTTGCAAGGGGTGTATTAATATCCACAAAATAAGAAAAAATCTCCATAGGAAGGTTTAACAGGTTCACAATAGGAGTCGATATAAACAATTGAGATTCACCAGTATCAAATAAAGTAGCAAGTAAATATGATTCTATAGTGATGGTACCTATCACAGTCATTGGACCTGTATCAACTTCATCTGAAGACTCTTCCACTGCATGAAGAAGCTTCATTCTGGATGCTTGTGGATGGAACCCATTAGTTCATGAAGCATCTAATTTCACAAAAATAATTTTTGGTGTGTATGAGACCATGTCACTATAAGAAGTATAAAATACATAAAAGAAATTATATAGGTAACCTGAGTTACCACATGAACTACAGATCTTAGGTTCCTCAATGAAAACCTATTACGAATGCCAAATCATGCCACACCGAAATAAAGTCAAAGAGCCTCTTATAGGAAATGAAAGAAGTCTATATGATGACTACTATTGAGATTCACCATGATAATCATCACACCAACCCTTTCCTTTAAAGGCAGTCAAAGAACTATGACTGGGAGAAAAGGTAACTCCCATCAACCCTGACTCACCATCCAGATCAACCTCATCCATCAATGATCTTTCTAGAATGTCAACATAAGAAGTGAGATTAAACATAAATAATTGATATCGTATGTCAGAGTGAATACCCATCTCAAATATTTGAGCCTTCATATTTCATTTTTCACCACCTTAGGAGAAAAATGAACAATATTATCAAAATGGTTCACATACTACATCACAGTCCAGTCACCCTGTTGGAGGTTGATAAACTCCATGTAATTTTATAGGATCATCGACTCTGGATAGAATCGATCTATGAAAATAACTCTAAAGTTCTTATAATCTAGTCCCTCATGTTTCTTTAGCATCTCCATCGAATCCCATCATTTTCTTAGAGGTCCCTCAAGTTTGAAGGTATCATATTTCACTTTAATCGAGTTGAGAGTTTTCAATAAATCAAAAAGTAACTCCATATTTTTCAACCAATCCTAAAACTCTCAAGGATATATAGAGACTTGTAAATATGGTGGTTTCTGATGAAGAAACTCCTGAGCATGATATCTCAATCCATCCCTTCTAGGTTCTTCTACTGGAGGGTGAACGAAAATGAGTGCTACTACCTATCCTTGAGCTTGGACAACATGAACCACTATATCAATAAGATTCTAATCCATTGGAGGATTTACTCTCCATAGATCACTAATATATTCCTATTGTTGCATATTAAAACATCTTCTTAGAGGCATGATGCTACGAAACATCAACTGAAAACACTAAAACATCAGTAGGGATACTCAGATAAAAAACTCAATCAAGATAAATAAGAAAATTAATTCCTTAAATATAATTAAAGATTGTAATTTATACCAACTCAAATAAAAGGAAAGGGAAAGAATATAATAATATCAAATTATTCATCAAAGTCACTTTTCCCAAACAATCATGGTGACTTAAGGATTGTTACAATGTGATCTAGTCAAACACTCACTCATAACTACCTTTTAAGTCCTGAAAATCCTACCTCATATCTACTAGGACATCCCAAACCATATATACCAACATCATGGAAAGAAATTTAACTTGCCTTTGATACCACCTTCTCATGAACCATCCTTGATAACCTGGCACACTGATACTTGATATGGTCCTAACATAGACCTAAGGGTGTTACCGATCCCCATGTGTTAGTTACTATCAACTTACATCATAAAATAATCAAGTGGGAATTATTTTTCTAAAAAAAATAGAAGATAAAAGATACTAGTCTACATGACAAAACTCCTCAAGGATAAAGTACAAGAATTAAAAAGTTAAAAGAACACCCAAAAAATTACATCATCAAGTACACCACATATATTGAGATAAAATCTCATAAACCCCATGTAATAGGTGGATCACATATTCACCAGTCACCTCTATCACTCTGAGTCCCAAGGACAAGAACATCCACTACCTCCAAGTGGCACTCTCCCTTAGCTTGGACCTAGAAAAAGATAATCTACAATCACCCAAAGTCAAAGGTAGGGTGTGAGATAAACAATCCAATAGGGTCTCACCAAGTGTTCTTTAGGTAATAATATAACAATAAACAATTTATGATTTCAATTTAAATAACTCAAGGCATGACATGATATTTACATAGTTTCAACAAAATATACTTTCAACTAAAAAAGAAGACAGATATATAAAAATAGGCTTAAATTAAAATATTATATAAGATAATTTATATAAATCAATGAGAATGAATAAAATAGTTTTACAAAAAAATCAAAGAACCATGGTAATAAGCCCTATGATACGTTAGTTTCTTGCATTAGGATCCTCACACTTCACAATAATTATCATGACTCAAGATAGGTGTGAACACTCAAATATTCAACCCAATTGAGGAAACATTATGGTAAATTAATCTACACCCAATTGGGGGACGCATCATGGGAAATCATACTAAACTTGGTTTAGTTTGTGTTTTCATCATTAATCCATTTATAGGGAGTTAGAGTCCTAGAATTTTGGTCCTAATTACCCACTAACTACCCAGGTTTACATGTTCATCAAAAAATAAACAAATCAATATTTGAAAAAATCATTCATTTTAAATCATTTCATCAATCATTGTTCAATTTATTAATTTTCAGTTTTAACATGCCTTTTCATTTCAAAAACCAGAACATAGGTTTCCATCAAATTCATTACTTTTCAAATAATATTTAATTTTAAGGAAATTTTATTAATAATAAACTTTAAATCATTTCATCAAATCAATTTCCAAATCAATCCATCATTTTTTATCAAATCCACCTAAAAATTTAAATTCCATTGAAATTGGGGGGTTTTCACAATTTACATGCCCAGTTTTAAATCAAATATAAAACACATAAAATATGGGTTTTTAAATTATTTACAAACTCATTTCAAATAAATCAAGAAAACCAGGGTTTCAATTGTGTGAAAAAACCTTATGGAATCAACAACATTTAAATCAAGGGATCAAAACCACACCCACAATAGGAACACCAACAAATAATGAAAGTGAAAGAGATAAAGAAATCAAACCTAGAATAAATATACATAAAAAAAATATTAGATCCATAAAAACTTGATAATATATTAATATATAACGAGGAGATAAATTAAGACCAAAATAAACAAAAATATAGGATGTAATTCCCTGATTTTATAAAAGTGAAAACTATGTTTGATAGCATATACAATACGCAACATTGAACCCAAACAGACAATGATTATTTAAAAATGACTATTTTAATCTCGCCATTAAATTTTCAGATATGAATAGTATTAATTAATTTATGATATATATATAAATTTATAACTCAAAATAAATATATTTATAAATTCTAATTAAATAATCACACAATTTTTAGTAATGTCATTTTATCTTCAAAAATATCTTTTCTACAAAAATGTTATTTATTTATTTTTTGAAAAAATATTATAATTAATTTATAAAACATTTTGAAAATTTATTTTATAAAATTAAAACATTTTTTTAAATCATCATATCAAAATTAACTTAGGTTTAATTTTTTGAATGTTCGAAAAATATTTATTTTTCAATGAATAGTGAAAAATTTCGCTTTTTTGTAAAACTGTCATTTCTTTTAATAAATTAAGTAATTTAAAAGTACCATTATTATTTTAATTTTATTTTAAAATAAATTAATAATAATTTATTTATATTTCATCCAATTAATTACATTTAAATAATCTTTATACTAGATTTTAGTATAAGTTTTTTTAGGCTTGAAAGCACATTTTTATGAAAACTGTTCAAAATGCATAATTTTTATCCTTTTTAACTAATTAAAAACATCTAATAATGGGGAATTATTTAAATTAAATTTATGGATAATATACATATCACTATTAATTGAAATTCATATATTAAATATTACTAGTTATAGAGTTAAATTAAAATAATATTTTATTTGAAAAATACATTTTTCAGAAAAACCGCTTTTCATCACGCTTGAAGGTCTTATTTTAAATTAAATTCTTCCACCTGTATGAAGTTATTTTGATAAAATTGATTCCATTTTTTGAATCATTATAATTAATATTAGGTAATAATTTTAACTTAGTTTTTAGGCAATATGAATAAAACCATTGTAAATATTTATTATCACGGTAAAAGGAAAATAGGTTAATAAAGGGTAAAAATATTTTAATATGGAATAGAAACAAAGTAACCCAAATAGTATGAATATTTATATTTTAATTTTAATATAATAATAACTTTATTTGTTTTTGTTTCTTTATAAATAATTAAAAAATATTTTTGATAAAAAATTAGATTTTGATATGATAAAACACAAATTATATTTTTGTGTAATTATAAAATTCAATCAAGAAATTATCTTTTGGTGAATTCATGAATTATAAAAAATAAATATAATTTCAATAAAATAATAATATTAATTAAATTTTATTAATTATAAATGATAATATATTTTTTTATAAAGTCAAATGTAATTGTTGTAATGGTTCAAAAACTATCATTGTCAAAAAATCAGCATTCCAAAATAAAATGTTGATTTTCTAAAAGAGAAAATTCACATATTTAGAAAATTATTTTGGTAAAATAAATATCATTTTTGAAATCAAAATGTTAAAACTATCCAATGGTTAATTTTTGGGAGAAAACACCTTAAGGTAATATTGCGGTGTTTTTGGTTGATTTTTTTTGTTGAAAAAGTAGGTTTCCATGGATAATTGTGGAGTTGCAAAGAGATTTTTGAAAAGGTATGTTGATAAAGATCCAATACAAAGTAATATATTCCCTAGAAGTGGTACAAAAATTTGTGTATACAATGTGGCACTATTTCTGAGTTTTTGTCAAATTTTTGGGGTCCAAAATTTGGAGGATGACTCGATGATCAAGAAAGTTTATTTTCCATGAAAGAATCATAAAAATATAGTAAAGGAATGAGTTTCACAAATACTGGGTTTCGCGAAGGGAGTTTCATGAAGGTGCAGGTCATCATGAATGAGAATCGTGAATGTGTGAAAGTTTGAAGATAAATCTCTGAGACTACAAGAAGGTTTATGAATGAAAAATTTCCCTAGTTCTTTACAAAAATAGAAAGAACTATGAAAAATATGGGAGAGATTTGTGATGTCACGACCCATCCCTCAGGGCCCATGCTGTGACTACCCCAATCCTGCCTTCCATAGGCTAGAGGTTGATGACTAGCACCAAAATTCATATCCCTAAAAAATGGGAAGACATTGCCTTTAAAACTACAAACACCCAGTCTAATAATACAACAAGCACAACCCACATAGTAAAACTGCAGTAGTAAAAAGATGTGTACTGAAAGTAAAAGGGGTGAGTACTATAAGTAAAGGGGGCCAAAATACATGCCCAACTGAAAAGTACAACAACAATAGAAAAACAGCTCCTGGAATCATTTTCCAAGGTTCCTACCTGAAGGGTAGGTATAGATCACGGTCAGTCATAATTTCAGAACATCACGTAAAGGTCCACCTCATAGCACCGTCCAGTCCTGACTCCCAAACCTCGGTCAAAGCTGTCCGTCATCTGCATAAGACACAACAAGGTGCGGGCAAAGCCTGTAAAGGGGTGAGTATAATAATACTCAGTAGGGGCCCAAGACCCCCAAAGGTCTCCCAGAGTTCAACAAAGGAAAAACCAAAAAGCAAGACTTCAATCACAAATCACAAAGAAATAGTCAGCTCACACCAGGTATACAACTCAGAGATCAGGAATATTGATGATTATTCTTAAGTTATTTCATCTTATTCTATTTAGAAGTCCCACAACTGATCCACAAAGAATTTTTTATATTATCGATCCACTCTTTGACGTAAGTTCCTGTTCCACGATGGGCCACTGTAAGGCTCATCCTCGTCGGATCATGCTACTGCTGATCCACACAGGGTCACTGGAATGCTGATCTACACATGGTCACTAGAATGCTGATCCACACAGGGTCGCTAAAATGATGATCCACACAGGGTCCCTCAATTATGATCCACCCAGGGTCACTAGTTGCTGATCCTCAATGGGCCGATCTAAAACTAGTCCTCATCGGGTAGCTACGATGCTGATCCACACATGGTCTATATGATGCTGATCCACATAGGGTCGCTACTTCCAAGATAGCTAGCCACAAGGTTCCCCACACCTGGTGCGATCGAGTTCCATAGAATCTACTCTTCAAGATATTTAATGTTCCTCGACCACCACTAATCTCCCAAAGGAGAAACCCAAAGGACCGCCATGTCTTAAGGGTTCCAAATCAATAGACGGTGCGTCAATCAGGCGCTCGGTCTGTGAGATATAAGCGTTTTAGTACCGAGGGCCCGGTTAGATTCGTGTTCGATCCAACCCGGCCATACTCCAACTTTATCCAAAAATTGAGTGGAGTATACCAAAAGGACCCTCTCGCTCCAAGAATCCTAGCACTGTAGATGGTTCATCAAACAGACGTCTGGATTTCAAGTTATGGCATTTTAAGCAAAATTGGGCCTAGATGGGTCTGAGTCTGGTCTGACCCGGTCGGCCCGACCTAGTTCAGGTTGATCTGACCTGGTCTGGGTCTGACTCGACCAAGCCTGAACTGGCCTGAGCTGGTCCAGTTGGGCGGGGCCGCGGCGGGTTCAGCCCGTAGGGCCACGGTCCGGCCTGGCTCGTAGGGGGCGCGGCCCGGCCCGCAGGGGGGTGCCACCCGGCTCGTGGGGGGGGGGGGGGGGGGGGGGCGCAACCCGGCCCACAGGGAGGTGCATCCCGGACCACAGGGGACACATATTGTCCTGTAGGGGGCCGCAGTCTAGCCCATAGGAGGGCGCAACCCAACCTGCAGGGGGGGCTCAGCCCACAGGAGGGCGCGAGGCCTGCCCTAGCTGGCATGGGGGGCGGTGTTTCTCCCCTTTGTCCCAAATGGATAAGCCATTTGGAACTTGAATTCGCGACGTCCCGTGGTGTCTCTTGGTTGTTGCAGGACCTTCAAGAAGTGGGTCCCTCCTCCACTACGGCTTTGAGCTGCAGTAATCTCCAGCGGCACATGACGGCGCGCCGCTCCGCCTCCATGGCCGGTCGGTGCCAGCCGCCCTGCTCAACCACCGCGGATGAAAAGCCGTGGCCTCCTCCTCCTGCTGTGCGCGATGGTGCGCCTCCTCCTCCATGGCTATCCAGTGCTGTCCACTACCATCGCCTACCGGCACGAGTCACTGGTGCAACCACACTGGTGCCCCACTAACGGTCTTCTGTGGGCCATCGGGTGAGCTCCGGTGGTCTGTTTTTCCATCCGATCGCACATATGAGCTTCCCAGGTCATTTTCTTTTCTTCTTGACCCTTATATTTGGGTTCCATAAAACCCAAAAATCCACCCATGTAGAACTCAATGATTAAACAATAGGTAGAGGGATCAGGCCTTATTCGTTTGTCCCGCGCCCTCCACATTAGCATCTTATCAAGGGAGTAGATAAATGATTCAACAATTATTGAAATCTAAACAAGTAAAAACCCCACCTCATGAGTAGTTGGAGAGAGTCTAGAGTTTGAAGATGGGTTTTTGTTCATCGATCTCGAAGCATGCCTCCAACGATGCCGGTCAATGATAATCTTTAGTTCTTTCTTGATGGATCTGTTCTTCATCAAGAGGATCCTCCAAAATCCTAATCTCCCAAAACACCTATCCTTTTTCTAAAAAATTCAAAAAGAGAGATGATGAGAGTCATATTTTCAACACATAATTAAGAAAGGTTCATTAATTGGTTCAATTAATGAACCTTCTTAATTGCATGTAGGGTGGTTACACATTTTTGTGTAACCAGGCATTTAATGACCAACATTAAATTCCCAACCACCCCTTGTGGTCCCCTCACCAAAACCTAAAGAAAGGTGGAGGATATTTAAAATAAATTATATTTATTTTATTAATCCTACATGGAAATTGCAAAAACCAACTTCCTCTCTCAACCCACTGTAGTCGAGGTTAAGGCTCCCTTAAGCGAATCCCAACACTACGAGTTCAATGGTGCCCTCAGATTTAAATTCCAAACACTGATTCAAAAGTTAAAATTTCACGCTCGCACGTTTACTAAAAGTACCTTAATAAATTTTAAAATTCCATTCTGGGAACACCGGGCATTAGAATTAAACACTATCATATTTCGTAGCCTCATAAAAGTTCCATATAATTAAAAAAAATTACAAGGAAAATCTGAGTCTTTACATTCTCCCCACCTTAGGGCTTTTCGTCCCTAAAAGTTACAACATAGACTAAGGAAACAAGTGGGGGTACTAAGCATGAATCTAAGCCTCCCATTCCCTTGTTCTCTCCTAGAGGTTCCCCTGCTTCTAGAGAACATGCACCAGAGATATCAATCATCCTTGAAGGACCCACTCCTGTCGATCCTCAATATCCACTGAAACCTCTATAAATGTCACCCCATCATCAATATCCAACTCTCCCCATTCGATAACATGCAATGGATCATGCACGTACTTCCTCAAATGTGACACGTGGAAAAATTCATGCACCCAATGCATCTATGGGGGAAGATCTAGGTGATACACCACCTCGCCAACTCCGCTGAGAACCTGAAAAGGTCCGATGAACCTTAGAGATAGCTTGCCACATCAGCCAAATCTCCACAAACCTTGTTGAGGTGAGATCCATAGGAAGACCTGGTCTCCCTCCTTGAACTCCAAATGTCTCCGTCTCCTATCAGCATAAGAATTCTGCCTACTCTATGCAGTCTTCATCCGCTCCTGGATAATTTGCACCTTCTCAGTGGTACCCCATACCAACTTTAGATGCATAAGTGCTGAATCCCCTGGGTCTATCCAGCATAGAGATGATCTGCATGGTCAACCGTACAAGGCCTCAAACAGTGTCATACCAATAGTGGAGTGATAACTGTTGTTGTATGCGAACTCCACCAAGGGAAATTGATCCTCCGAACTATGGCCAAAATCTAGGACGCAAGCACAAAGCTTGTCCTCGAGTGTCTGCATGGTCCACTCCGTCTGACCATCCATCTGAGGATGAAAGGCTGTGCTCAAACATAGCTGAGTCCCGAATGCCTCCTGTAATCCCTTCAACAACTGAGGTGTAAAATGTGCATCACAGTCAAAGAAGATCATCGATGGCACCCCATGAATCCATACAATCTGTTGTACGTAGAGGCATCCCATTCCCTCTATTGATCCCTGATCTCAGATGGGTAGGAAGTGTGCCAAATTGGTGAGTCAGTTAATGATCACCTAGATTGAATCATGGAACCTGGAGGTACGTAGTAGTCCAATCATGAAATCCATGGAAATACCATCCCACTTCCACTTAGGTACCTATAATGGCTGTGCTAAGCCTACTAGAACCTGATGATCAGCCTTCACTTATTGACAAGTGAGGCATCGTGAAACAAACTCTGCCACTACTTTATTTATCCCTAGCCACCAGTGCTGACGCTGGAGGTCCTGGTATATCTTTTCCACACCAGGATGTACCACCAGAGGGGACACATGGAACTCCCTCAACACCTCCTCCCGTAGCTCCACTGGTACCATGGTGCATCCTATAAAGAGGATGATGTGCTCCCCACCTTCAAAAAATCCATATGGCGCTTTTCCTAAGGATATCTGAGCACGTCAGGCCTCACAATCAATGTCTCCAAGCTACGCATCCCTGAATCTATGAAGGAGTGGGGGAGTGACTATCATAGAATAGAGGTAAGCTGCTCCGTCTCTATTCATGAAAGATATCTACAATGCAACTCGCTGCTCTGTCGCCTCACTCAGCAATTGTAGACCAGACCTCCTGCTGAGTGCATCTGCTACCACTTTCTCTTTCCCAAGAGTATAGACTATCTCAAAGTCATAGTCCTGGAGGAACTCTATCCATCTTCACTATCTCAGGTTCAGGTCCTTCTGTGAGAATATATACCTGATACTCTTGTGATTAGAGTAAATAGTGAACCATTCACCCATCAAGTAGTGCCGCCACATCTTCAGTGCAAAGACCACTGCTGCTAACTCCAGGTCATGGGTAGAGTAGTTATTCTCACGCTTTCTTAGCTATCATGAACCATTAGTGATCACTACTCACTCCTACATCAGGACACATCCAAGTCCAGTCCCTGATGCATCGTAGTAGATTACATACCCAACGCCCTCTTCTGGTAGCCTCAAGATGGGGGCACTCGTCAACTTATTCCTTAGCTCTTGAAAACTTTATTGGAATATCTCTATCCACAAAAAGGACTATCCCTTCTTTATAAACATTGACAAGGGTTTCACAAATCTGGAAAAGTCAGGTATGAATCTCTGGTAGTACCCAACCAAACCTAGGAAACTCCGCACCTCGGTCACACTCCTGGGTGGATCCCAAGCAAGCACAACCTATATCTTTGTCAGATCCACTGAAACTCCACCCTCTGAAATAACATGTCCCAAAAAGTGGACCTCCCGTATCCAGAACTGAAAATTTGAGAGCTTACCATAAAGCTGGTGCTCTCGGAGTGTATCCAGAACTATCTGTAGATGATAGGCATTCTCCTTCTCCAACACTGAGTTTATCAGGATTTCGTTGATGAAGACCACCACAAAATGATTGAGGTGTGGCTAAAAGATCCCGTTCATGAGTCCCATGAACACAACAGAGGCATTGGTCATGCCAAATGGCATCACCAAGAACTCATAGTGGCAATATTGACAACTTAAGTCCATCTTCTGCACATCCTCATCTCATAACCTGAGCTTATGATAGCCTAATTTGGGGTCTATATTTGAAAACCAATGGTCTCCCTTCATCTAATCGAAGAGATCATCAATCCTTGTAAGTGGATACTTGTTCTTCACAATCACCTGGTTTAGGCACTGATTACCCACACAGAGCCTCAAACTCTCATCTGCCTTCTTGGTGAACAAAATCAGGGCTACCCATGGAGAAACACTAGGCCTTATGAACCCCTTCCTCTGCAAGTCCTCCAACTGTACCTGTGACTCAAAAATCTCTATGGTATCCATCCGATATGATTATGTAGATATCGATGTAGTACTAGGGTATAGGTCGATGTAGAATTCCACCTCTCTACAAGGAGGTAGTCCCATAACATCATTAGGGAAGACATCAGCATACTAGTCCACCACTATAGGATAACTCAGACTCTCAACATCAACTAATCCGAGGGTAAGTCTATCCAACTGATGTGTGATTGGCTGCACCCTCTTCCGGGTAAGTCCATCCTATGCTGCAAAGGTTCCCTTCTCTTCGGTGAAGGAAAACCTGGTCTCATCCTTGTGGACACACCGCACTTTTCACCTAATGCAGTCAATCTGAGCATGGATTTTGGACAACCAGTCCATACCCAAGACGACGTCGTAAGGCCTCGATGCCACTACTAGAAGATCCTATCCAAATCTATATCCTCCTAGAGTAAGCTCACACTGCTGAAACTAGTGTGTAATCATTGAATCCCCTCCTGTAGAAGTCTCTAGCTGTAAGGATGGAGCCAATGGCTCCACCAGAATCTCTGAGCTCCGAATGAGGGATATGAAAATGAAAGAGTGACTAACACCTTTGTCTATAAGTAATGTAGCTAAGGTGGAGTAGACATAGATCACAACTCGAATAATCTCTGGAGAGCTGTGGTTGTAATCCTCAACTACTTGGAGCTGAGCTCATCCATATCCACCTACTCTCTATGGTCAAGGTGGACTACCTAGAGGTGGTGGTTGTAGAACCTCAAATCATCATCCACCACCTACTGCACGACATGCTCCTCTACCACATCCGCCACCCTACAGACCTCCTCACTCGAATATATGCCTCCAACTCGGTGGTCCCTCGACCGTCTTCTAGTCTTCAGTGTGGCTGGTCGGGCAGTTGCGAGCCATGTGACCCTACCCACTGCATGTGAAGCACATTCTACTCCTCTGTTGGCCTTCTCTACCTTGTGAGCCTCGCACCTCCGACCCAACGTCCCGAGGTTGTCCACAAAAATGTCTGATCCACTTGGACCTCTATGTTATTTGCCTAATACAAGCCACATATGACTTTGCTACGTGTCGCCCGGTGGTGGGTCTCACTGTCGGTGTCTTCTAAACAAGGAATCTCTCCACCAAGAGTGCTCTCTCCAGCACTCTAGCATGCATAGGAATGCTGAGAGATACTATCGAAGCTCTGATCTCCTTTCGGAGTCACTGCTTGAAGGTTCGGCCCCTAAAGAAACGGTCCTGCACCATGTCGGTAGAGTAATGTGAGAGGTCAGAGAACCTCGCTGAGTATTGGGCCACAATCAGGCTACCATTCTGTAAGTGTAGCATCTCTTGTATACACACAGAGCGTAGAGTCACTGGGATGAACTCTGCCCTGAATTGTCCCTCCAAATATTTCCAAGTGAGGGTTGCCTTGTTGTGTATCTGGAGCATCAGGATCCACCATATCCCTGCTACTCCTTGGAAAAGACTGGCAGCTAGGATCACCATCTGTTTGGCTGGTGTCCCAACCAGGTGAAAAACTCTGGCCACAGCCTCCAGCCAGTCCTCAGCCGCCTGCAAATCCATCTCACCTCGGAACCTCGAAGGATTCTACTGTTAAAACTCATGCAACTTTATTAGTTGGCGTGCACCATTTACTGGTGGGGATGGTGGAAACGGCTGCCCAATAGGTTGTGGTGCTGCTGTTACACCACCCGAAGGTGCTAAAACAGTAAGAAGGCCCTGCAATGAAGCCTCATCGCTCGGTGGGCCATCATCATGTACTCTCTCGGGAATCCTGGATCACTGTATACATGGTGGCATCCTAAAAGTAAACATGTGCACCATGGTCAATAAGTTATACCTGGTAATCTCACTCAAAAGAGATCAAAAGTAAAAGCATTTCCAAAACACATGCAATCAGTTTTTTTATGCACCGAGTCAAAAATCAGAATTCTGGGTCATGGTATATGGATAGGTTAGTCGCCGTACCAACACTGGACTCCCTGAACTGAAAACCACACTCAAAACACTTGACACTATTGCTCAATTGTAAATATTATAGTCCTAGTTCTTCGATAGAACTGACTCTTCTAATACCACTTTATCACGACCCGTCCCCCAGGGCCCGTGTCGTGAGTACCCCAAGCCCGCCTTCCATAGGCCAGGGGTTGACGACTTGCACCAAAAGGAATATCCTAGAAAAATGGGAAGGCATTTCCTTTAAACCTAAAAACACACAGTCCAAGAATACAATGAGCACAACCCATGTAGTAAAACTACAATAGTAAAAATATGTGTACTAAAAGTAAAAGGGGTGAGTACTGTAAGTAAAGGGGGCTGAAATACAAGCCCAACTAAAAAGTACAATAGCAATATAAAAACAGATCCCAGAATCATCCGCCAAGGATCCTACCTGAAGGGTAGGTACAAATCACAGTTAGTTGTCACTACGGCACGTCACGTCTAAAGGTCCACCTCTGAGCACCGTCCAATCCTGGCTCCCAAACCTCATTCAAAGCTATCCGTCATCTGCACAAGACAAAACAAGGTGTAGGTGAAGCCCGTGTAGGGGTGAGTATAACAATAATCAGTAGGGACCCCAAGACCCCTGAAGGTCTCCCAGAGTTCCACAAAGGAAAAACCACAAAGCTAGACTTCAATGTAATGCCCCGACCCCAGAAGCCCAAAGTCGGTGCATTATTACGTATCATTGGCATGATCACAAAAGATCAAATCTTGAAAGACTGATTAGTTTAATAGCCTTGTAAGTACTAGATACATTCATAAGGCTTACATTACATAATAAAATGGGAAACTAGAACAACATTGTTTCCATATACAACACTGAGATCCCAAAGAATATCCCTGTAGGTCAGTCATAATATACTTCTTCGCATTCTGGGAAAATAAAACATAGAAAGGGGTGAGCTCAGATGCTCAGTAAGGATAACGATATAGTGGAAACTTTCATAAATAAGCATAAAAATTTAAGGTAATGTATAATACTAAAACAAAAGCCTTTTAAACTTTAACTTCAACATAATATGGCAAAGATAAAATAAAATAATTCCATTTAATTATTCACATGGATATTCTACTAGTCGAATAATCATATGCAATATCAATAGCTACTTTCATAATGATAAAATGCATAATTCCAGACTTTCATAACCACATAGTCAAGGCCTTGTGCCAAGACTACAAATAAGATTTTTTCAAGGCCTTGTGCCAAGACACTAGTTTGTCTCATGAGACCTACCAATGAATTGACGATATAAAGCGGTCTCCACCCGTCACTTACTAAGTCCAATGCATTCCTCATATGAAAAGGTTTAAACATAACATAAACATTCGTATTAAAACTAGCATAAAAAATGTCAATACTTTATCCATAAACCATGAATGGTATAAAAATAATACATCCACAGTCAAACATATCACAAAACCTTCGATACAGTATGGAAGATTTGTATCATAATAAATCAACTTCAAACAAGTTTAAAATGCATCAAAGGATGTTGACATAGATGAAAATGATTTGTAAAACTCTTTGAGAGAAATATCACTTTTTCATGAAAACCTTTAAAAGTCACACAATTTAGAAATGAATAAATTTAATGACATTTTTGAATCAAAGTTTCCCAAACCACTTTAAAACTATTGAAAATAATTAACATTTTAAAACATTCATGTCCAAATACATAAATACTTAAAACCATTTTGAAAACAGGGAAATTAATGAGAATGGTTTAGAAGAATAAATCTTTAAAAAATTTAAAATGATGTTTTAGTAAAAATTCCCTTAAAAAAATCCCATTAAAAACACTTTTATGAAACATGTACATGGATAATAAATATGTCTCAGTAGATACTTACGTAAAAACAACCTCGGATAATAAAGAGATTGTGAAATTAACCCTTAACTTGTACTTTTCCTTGGTCAAGGGTAGGTTAACCTCATGTATAATGGTGAAATAATTTTTATTAAATAATACTAGAATTATATACATTAATATGATATCATATATGATCTTTTAACATTGCTTTGTTAATAACATCTTAGTATTATCGTTGTTTCGGGTGCTAACTGATTCGTTTTCCTTTATATGCTTTGTTACGTAAGTAATGTTTGTTATGGATAGGATGTATCTTATTCATATTTAGAATGATATTAAGTCTTTAAACATTATTTTTAATCATCTACTAAAAATTAGTCTTGAATGGATTACGATGGGGAATGAATCTCATCCCGTTCGTGGAGACGGTAATCCATATGTACGCACGAGCGACAATATCATTATTTTGATATTAAAATAATATATAATTGGATGGTATATCATATATACAGAATCATTATTATGTTATATTTATTATTTACATAAATTACATATCATTATTATACCCATCCATATAATAATGTATTGAATAACAATTACATCAGGACTTGAAGACGGTAAGCCATACGTACGCACGTATAGTGACATGTCATTCAAATGATGGATAGAATAATGAATATGGTTGTGACATATTTATAATAACATCACAATATATTGAAGATAGTGTAGTTATTATTTTAGAATGGAAAAAACAATGAAAGAGGAGTTGGAAGAAGAAAGGAACTTGAAAGAGGCAATGAAATATTTACCTCTTCTTCAGGTTCTTCCTTTTTATTTGATCACAAGGGCTCCATAGGTTGGATTTATAACTAAATTATGGCCTCCAGGATGAAGGTAGGACAATTTAGAGGGTATTTGGGTAGAGTTTGGCTGAGCCAAATGGCTTTGAAGGTGTTAATTAGAGAGAACCGGAGGTTCCCTTTTATATGAGGGGTGAGGGGCACCATAGGAAAAGCTAGAAATATTATTTAATAATAAAATCACTTCTGGTTTCTAATGTATCAAAAATGAATTATTTAAAGGATAAGGTGGGGATGGGTCAAAAACCACTCAACCAATAAGTTTTAGATAGGTTTGGGTCACTATATTAACTTTATCTTTTAGATTTAACTTTTAGTTAAATAGTTTGACATTTACCACGACTCTTTGTATTTTTATATTATATAGATAATAAACTTACAATAAACTTCCAAGAGAACCCCAAGTGGTTTATTAATGATACACCTATCATTATACAAGTCTTTTGTCCGAACCTTATATTTTTATGAATATAATATCAATTAATATTATAATATTTTTTTGAAAAAACTCTTTTATGTCAATTTTGACACTATTTGGTATTTTGTTTTTGCTTAGTTTATAACAGCATTATTACTTCTAAAAAAATTCATCTAACCAACCGTAACATGTCATATTAACCTAGAGAATTAGTATAATTCATAAAAAGTCTCAAATTAAATTTATTTGGATATTTATAATATCAATTATTTTAATATTTCATTAATTAGGTAATCACTGCATCATCATTATGTCATAAATAAATTTAAATATTTAATGTCTAAAAATTTATAAATAAAATAAAATTATGTAGGAAATATTTTTATATTTATAATGAATATTTATATTCTAATTAATCTTATGTATAACCCTATATTAAAATTGGTTTAGTTATTAAACTTTGAATTTAACACTTTTAACTCTTCTTTGAATTAAATAATAATAAATGTCCTAATCTAATTCAAGTGGACCTAAAGGATCCTATTTTATTCCTAAGGTTTTTTGGTCGAATTAAACTTATACAATAGAATTAGGACATGTGTTAGGGTAATAATAATATCATTTTTACCTTTAATTACCCTATTTACTTTTAACTGTGGTAAATAAAAGTCAAAAGTAACTTTTCACCAAAAAATTATTTTTATCTTATTGAACCACATTTTACTTACTAATATCAACCGTGTGTCTCATATTTTTGAAATTCAATTAACATAAGTAGTAAAATTAAGTTTTATTCAAATTTTCAAATGCTCCTAGGAGGTGGGTAAAAGACGGTAAATAGTTCGATAAAATTTTATATATCTAAACTTATTATAAAATGACTCCAATGAATTAAGTTGAACATATATATGTATTATGTATTTATTTTTACCTAAAATAAATTAAAATAAAATAAGTAATTATTTAAATAAAATGTCGGTTTTAACCAATAACGTAGTGTTTTTCACTATTCATCAAAAATTGAAAGTTTTCAGAAACATAACAAAAATTTACCCTATGCTTGTTTTGATATTACGAATTCAAAAATGAAGCATATTTTACCAAATTAAAAACATATAAATTGGATTTATTAATTTAAAATTAATTCCCGTTGTCAAAACCAAAAGGCGTATTTTTAAGAAATAATAACTACCAAAAGATTGACACTTGTTTATGTCCAATTTCAAAGTGAAATTACTTACATTGACCAACATTGGATTAAATGGTAAAAATATAATTTAATTATACTTCCAAACCACTCAAATGTATAGGTGAACACTATAAATTATTTTGATTAAAAAAGTTGTTTTTAGTTAAAATTTATTATTTTTCAGTATTCACCCAAATATGAAAGTTATCAGAAAAACACCAAAAATTAATCAAAAATAAATTTTTATATCCCGATTCTAAATAATAAATTTATTTTGTCAAATTTAATATATAAAAGGTTCAAATATTGGATTTGAAAATAATTTTCCATTAAAAGGTGGTAAAATTGCATTTAAAAAAAATACTTCTTTTATCTGAAAAAATGAACTTGTTCTTATATTATGTCTAAGAAACTCATAATATGGATTATAAAATTATAAGGATTATATAAAATTCAAAATTCAGTTAATACTATTCATAACTGCTTTTGCACGGCTAGTTTGGTAAGTGGTGGTGCGCTTGAACTCAGTGTTGCGTGTAGTGAAAGTTATTGAATTACATTGAAGAAATAACATACTACGAAATATTGGAGTGTTACATTCTCCCCTCCTTCAATAAATTGTTTCCTCGCAATTTGAAATTGTTCTTTCAAAAATAAAAGGTTAAAAATAGAAAAATACCTCTGTGGAGAACCCACATCGGAAATTGGGTTAAACAATTTAGTCTTAATAAGAGGGAAAGGGAAATGAAAAAGTCACCACCAAATTATGATATGGATTAGGAGAACATTGGTGGAAATTAGAGACACATAATTGGAGGAAAAACTTAAATATTTGTTGGGAGTGATTGAGGTCATCAATCACAAAGAAATGTAAAATTGAGGGCCTCAAAGCCATCAATCTATGATGATTTAAAATATAATCGGTTCAACAAAACATAAGGTATTAGGTTAACTAATTTTTGGTTTTAAGATCCCTTAACTAAAGTTTAAGAATTAATTTCTTCATAGAATAAGAGAAAAAAATATACTTTACAAGTAGAGTTCCATCCTTTAATTAATTTCTACCACAAACTCATCTTTCACTATAAAAGATAGTAGAACATAAAAATACTCTATTTATCCTAATTGTATATGGTTCCAAAAAAATAAATTTATAATTCATCTATCAGAAATTTTAAAAAAACTACATTATAAAATCCATGAAATCACATAGGCCAGTGGTAGGTGATGCACCCTTGTCGACCTTCGGTTGTGGTTTCAAGTCTCACGGCCTTGCCGGACGCGACTGGTTGTCACCCGACCTTCAGGCTGTCCTTTTATAAAAAATCCAAAAAAAATCTTAAGAAATGATTTTACCTTAACAATAGAATTAGATGTAAAACATAATCCATTCCAACCTTTATACTTATCCAAAATACTTCTTTCTAAACTCACAGTCCAAAATTTATAAAGATGAGAAACACAATGAAGATCCTTTTTTCCACGTAATAACATGTGAATACCATCATCATGTATTCTTTTAAAAGAAGGTAACACCCTGAATTACCATAAAACCTTATTGATTAAATTCATGCTCCCTTATATCTTATAAAATATTAGATATATTACTTATATCCAAAAATTTTTAATACTCCAACAATGATGAAATAAACAAACCATTAATCAGTTCCAAGGTAGTCAATAATATCCAATAGAATTTATCCAAATAAACCATCTCTTATTCCAAAATCAATGCGTCAGTATCAGGACCATATTAAAGTTTTGTCTTTCCTTCAACCAGGTATTTTCCAAGAACTTTAACTTTCCATTGAGTCACTTTTCTTGGTTCTACTAATCTCAAGTCATTAATGAAATAGTACTACAGTACAATCCTTATATACTCTATAATTATTATAACATGTAAATCATTAATATAATACTCAAATGACATAATACTTTAATAAAAACATAAGAACTCTTAATCATTCCTCTTCATCTTCAGTAGTATCATAACTTGATTTTTATCCAATATCAGCATTTGGGGTATACTCTGAGGATTTTGACATTGATTCGCGTAGTTTCCCAACTCCTTACAGGTGAAGCATTGTACATTTGAAAATTTTTTCTCACCCTTGAAATCACGTACTTGGTGTCCTTTTCATTCACACTTATAACAAACTCCCATTCCCTTCAAGTATTTACCAAGGTGATTCTTTCCACAGTTGTCACATATGGGAAAATCCTTCTTTCCCTTATTCCCTTTATCCATCTTTCTCTCGACCATATTTTTCTTCTCTGGATTCCCTTAAAAGCCATAAGACTCAGAAAATTCTTTACTTATCTTATTAACACATGATAATATATCTTCATATGATGATAATATGTGGGAGACTATTTCCTTTCTAAATATTGGCTTAACACCATGAAAGATATGATCCTTCTTACTCTTTGGATCATTCATATTGTTGGAGGTCTCATTCCATCTATTGGGCACCATTTCTAAACAATGACATAAACTAGATTAGTTTATGAATCCAAATACATAATTCCAAACTTGTAAAATACTTAACATAAGTTGATCAGTTTGTGGATATAATCCATAATAAAAAAAATGTTTTCCTTGAGGAAGTATATACTCATAAACCCTTTATAATGGTTTGTAAAGAAAATGAGAGTTATCCTAAGCATATCCCTCGGGAGTGTCATAACCAAAAATGCAGCAAGACCCGTTTTTGTGCACCAGTTTCCAATTGAGTCTAGCTCAAAGCGGTGTTTTTGGGTTTTACCCCTAGGTACATCTGTGCGAGAAGCACCTCTACCTACTCATATCCAGACAACAACGTATTTCTTGGAAAACTCAAAATATCTCTACATTACCAAAATTCTAGGAAGTTAATCTATAATAATCCTAAAAGTCTATCTTAGGGCTATGTGATCTAATCAGAGTTTACCTAAATCTAGTTTCCAAGGTTTATACTAAAATTTATCTGATACCAACTGTAACTCCCCAACCCCAGATGCCTAGAGTCGGTGCATTATTATATATCATTGGCATTATCACAAAAGATCAAGTATCGAAAGAACAATTACTTTAGTAGCCTTGGAAGTACTAGATACATTCATAAGGTTTACATTACATCATAAAATGGAAAACTAGAATAACAATGTTTCCATATAAAACACTGAGATCCCATAGACTATCCCTAGAGGTTAGTCATAATATACTTCTTCTCATATTGGTAAAATAAAACATAAAAAGGGGTGAGCTCAGCTGCTTAGTTAGGATAACAATATTGAGAAAACTTTCATAAATAAGAATAAACATTTAAGGAAATGTATAAGACTAAAACAAAATCCTTTTAAACTTGAACTTCAGCATAATATGGAAAAGATAAAATAAAATAATTCCATTTACTTATTCACATGGATATTCTAATAGTCAAATAATCACATGAAATATCAATATACACTTTCACAATGATGGAATGCATAATGCCAGACTTTCATAACCACATAGTCAAGGCCTTGTGCCAAGACAACAAATTAGATTTTGTCAAGGCCTTATGCCAAGACACTAGTTTGTCTCATGAGACCTACCAATGCATAGAAGAGCTATAGAAGGATCCACCCGTCACTTACTAAGTCTAATGAATTCCTCATATGAAAAGTTTTAAACATAACATAAACATTCACATTAAAACTAGCATAAGAAATGTCAATACATTATCTATAAACCATGAATGGTATAAAAATAACACATCCAGAGTCAAACATATCACAAAACCTTCAATACAATATGGAAGGTTTGTATTATAATAAATCAACTTCAAACAAGTTTAAAATCCATCAAAGAATGTTGACATATATGAAAATGATTTGTAAAACTCTTTGAGAGAAATACCCCTTTTTCATGAAAACCTTTAAAATTCACATAATTTAGAAAGGAAGACATTTAAAGACATTTTTGAATCAAAGTGTCCCATACCACTTTTAAACTTTTCAAAAGAATTAACATTTTAAAACATTCATGTCCAAATACATAAATCCTTAAAACCATTTTGAAAACATAGACATTAATGAGATTGGATTAGAAGAATAAATCTTTAAAACATTTAAAATGATGTTTTAGTAAAAATTCCCTTAAAAAAATCCCTTTTAAAACTCCTTTATAAAACATGTACATGGATAATAAATATGTCCCAGTAGATACTTACGTAAAAACAACCTCGGATAATAAGGAGATTGTGAAATTAACCCTTAACTTGCACTTTTCCTTTGTCGAGGGTAGGTTAACGTCCTATATAATGGTGAAAAAATTGTTTTAAATTATACTAGAATCATATATATTAATATGATATCATATATGATCTTTTAACATTGCTTTGTTAATAATATCTTAGTGTTATCATTGTTTCGGGTGTTAAATGATTCATTTTCCTTTATATGAATTATTACATAAGTAATGTTTGTTATAGATAGGATGTATCTTATTCATATTAATAATTATATTAAGTCTTTAAACATTATTTTTAATCATATACTAAAAATTAGTCTTGAATGGATTACGATGGGGAATGAATCTCATCGCGTTCGTGGAGATGGTAATCCGTACGTATGCACGGGCAACAATATCATTATTTTGATATTAAAATATTATATAATTGGATGGTATATCATATATACAGAATAATTATCATGTTATATTTATTATTTACATCAATTAAACATCATTATTATACCCATCCAAATAATAATGTATTGAATAACAATTACACCACGACGGGGAGACGGTAAGCCGTACGTACGCACGTATGGTGACATGTCATTCAAAGGATGAATATAATAATGAATATGGTTGTGCCATATTTATAATAACATCAAATTATATAGAAGATACTGGAGTTATTTTTTTATATTTGAAACAACAAAGAAAGAGGAAGTGGAAGAAGAAAGGAACTTGAAAGAGGTGATGAAGTATTTACCTCTTCTTAGGGTTCTTCCTTTTGATTTGATCAAAAGGGATCCTTAGGTTGGATTTATGACTAAAGGAAGGAATATAGTATTAAGGGAGGAAAGTTTAGAGGGTATTTGAGTAGAGGTTTTCCGAGCCAAATGGATTTGAAGGTTTGAATTAGAGAGAAGGGGGATTTCCCTTTTATAAGAGGGGTGAGGGGCACCTTAGGAAAAGCTAGAAATATTATTTTATAATAAAATCATTTTTGGTTTATAATGGAAAAAAATGAATTATTTAAAGGCTAATGTGTGGATGGGTATAAAATCACTCAACCAATAAGTTTTAGATAAGTTTGGGTCACTATATTAGATTTATCTTTTAGATTTAACTCTTTGTTAAATAGTTTGACATTTACCATGTCTCTTTGTATTTTTATACTATATGGTTAATAAACTCACTATAAACTTCCAAGAGAACCCAAAGTGGTTAATTAATGATACACATATCATTATATAAGTCTTTTTTTCAAACCTTATATTTTTAGGAATATAATATCAATATTTTTTTTAAAAAACTCTTTTATGTCAATTTTGACACTATTTGGTACTTTGTTTTTTCTAAATTCATAACAGAATTATTACTTCAAAAAAAATTCATATAACCAACCATAACATGTCATATTAACATATAAAATTAGTTTCATTCATAAGAAGCATAAAATTACATCTATTTGGATATTTATAATATCAATTATTTTAATATTTCATTAATTAGGTAATTAGTGCATCATCATTGTGTCATAAATAAATTTAAATATTTAATGTCTAAAAATTTATAAATAAAAAACCATTATGTATGAAATCTTTTTAGATTTCTAATAAATATTTATAGTCTAATTTATATTATGTATAACCCTATATTAAAAATGGTTTAGTTATTAAACTTTGAATTTAACACTTTTAACTCTTCTTTGAATTAAATAATAATAAATGTCCTAATCTAAACCAATTGGACCTAAAGGATCATATTTTATTCCTAAGGTTGTTTTTGGTCGAATTAAACCTATCCAATAGAATTAGGACATGTCTTAGGGTAATAATAATATCATTTTTAACTTTAATTACCCTATTTACTTTTAACTGTGGTAAATAAAAGTCAAAAGTTACTATTCCCCAATAATTATTTTTATCTTATTGAAACAAATTTTACTTACTAATATCAACCATGTGTCTCGGATTTTTTAAATTCAATTCATATAAGCGGTAAAATTAAGTTTTATTCAAATTTGCAAATGCTCCTAGGAGGTGGGTAAAAGACGGTAAATAGTTCGATAAAATTTTATATATCTAAACTTATTATAAAATGACTCTAATGAATTATGTTGAACATATATATTTATTATGTATATATTTTGACCTAAAATAAATTAAAATAAAATAACTAATTATTTATATAAAAAGTCGGTTTTAACCAATAACGTAGTCTTTTTCACTATTCATCAAAAATTGAATGTTTTCAGAAACATACCAAAAATTCAACCTAAGATTATTTTTATATTATGAATTCAAAAATTAATTCTATTTTACCAAATTAAAAACATATAAATTTCATTTATTAATTTAAAATTAATTCCCGTTGTCAAAACCAAAAAGCATATTTTTAAGAAATAATAACTACCAAAAGATTGACACTTGTTTATGTCCAATTTCAAAGTGAAATTACATCCAATAGAACAAAATTGGATTAAATGGTAAAAATATAATTTAATTATACTTCCAAAACATTCAAATTTATATTTTAACACTATAAATTTTTTTGATTTAAAAAGTTATTTTCAGTTAAAATTTAGTATTTTTCACTATTCACCCAAATATGAAAGTTATCAGAAAAACACCAAAAATTTATCAAAACTAAATTTTTATTTCCCAATTATAAAGAAGAAGTTTATTTTGTCAAATTTAATATATAAAAGTTTCAAATATTTTATTTAAAAAGAGTTTTCCATTAAAAGGCGGTAAATTTGCATTTAAAAAAAATACTTCTTTTATCTGAAAAAATGAACTTGTTCTTATGTTATGTCTAAGAAACTAATAATATGGATTCTAAAATTATAAGTATTATGTAAAATTCAAAATTCAGTTAATACTATTCATAACCACTTTTGAACGACTAGTTTGGTAAGTCGCGATACACATGAACTCAGTGTTGCGTGTAGTGCAAGTTATTGAATTCAATTGAAGAAATAACGTACTATGAAATTTTGGGGTGTTACATTCTCCTCTACTTCAATAAATATCGTCCTCACAATTTGCAATTGTTCTTCGAAAATAAAAGGTAAAAAATTGAAAAATACCTTTGTGGAGAACCCACATCGAAAATTGGGTTAATAAAATTTAGTCTTAATAAGAGGGAAAGGGAAATGAAAAAGTCACCACCAAATTATGATCTCGATTAGGAGAACATTGGTGGAAATTAGATACACATAATTAGAGGAAAAATGTAAATATTTATTAGGAGTGATTGAGGTCATCAATCACAAACAAGTGTAAAATTGAGGGCCTGAAAGCCATCAATCTATGATGATTTAAAATATCATCAGTTCAACAAAACATAAGGTATTAGGTTAACAAATTTTTGGTTTTAAGATCCCTTAACTATAGTTTGAGAATTAATTTCTTCATAGAATAAGAGAAAAAAATATACTTTACAAGTAGAGTTCCATCCTTTAACTAATTTCTACCACAAACTCATCTTTCACTATAAAAGATAATAGAACATAAAAATAATCTATTTATCCTAATTGTATGTTGTTCCAAAAAAATGAATTTATAATTTATCTATCAGAACTTTTAAAAAAACTACATTATACAATCCAGGAAATCACATAGGCCAATGGTAGGTGATGCACCCTTGTCGACCTTTGGTTTTGGGTTCAAGTCTCGCAGCCTTGCCGGATGCGACTGGTAGTCGCCCGACCTTTGGGTTGTCCTTTTATAAAAAATCCAAAAAACAATCTTAAGAAATGATTTTACCTTAACAATAGAATCAAATTTCAAACATAATCCATTCCAACCTTTAGAATTATCCAAAATACTTCTTTCCAAACTCACAGTCCAAAATTTACAAAGATGTAAAACACAATGAAGATCCTTTTGGCCATGTAATAACAAGCGAATACCATCATCATGTATTCTTTTAAAATATGGTAACAACCTGAATTATCATAAAACCTTATTGATTACATTCATGCTCCCTTATTCATTATAAAATATTAGATATATTCCTTATATTGAAATTTTTTGAATACTCCAACAATGATGAAATAAACAAAACATTAATCAGTTTCAAGGTAGTCAATAATATCCAATAGAATTTATCCAAATCAATCATATATTTTTTCCAAAATCAATACCTCTGTATTAGGACCATATTAAAGTTTTTTCTTTCCTTCAAACATGTATTTTCAAAGAAGTTTAACTTTCTATTTAGACACTTTTCTTGGTTCTACTAATCTCAAGTAATTAATGAAATAGTACTGCTGTACAATCCTTATATACTCTATAATTCTTATAACATGTAAATCATTAATACAATACTCAAATGACACAAAAATTTAATAACAACATAAGAACTCTTAATCATTCCTCTTCATCTTCGGTAGTATCATAACTTGATTATTATCCAATAGTAGCATTTGGGGTATACTCTGATGATTTGGATTCTGATTCGCATAGTGTCCCAAATCCTTGCAGGTGAAGCATTGTACATTTGAAACATTTTTCTCACCCTTGAAATCACGTACTTGGTGTCCATTTACTCCAAACTTATAACAAACTCCCATTCCCTTCAATCATTTACCAAGGTGATTCTTTCCACAGTTGTCACATATGGGAAAATCCTTCTTTCCCTTATTCCCTTTATCCTTCTTCCTCTCTACCATATTTTTCTTCTCTGACTTCCCTTTAAATCCATAGGACTCAAAAAATTCTTTACTCATCTTATTAACACATGATACTATTTCTTCATATGATGATAATATGTGGGAGACTATTTTGTTTCTAAATGTTGGATTAACACTATGAAAGATATGATACTTCTTACTCTTTGGATCATGCGTATTGCTGGAGGTATCATTCCATCTACTAGGAGCCATTTCTAAAAAATGGCATAAACTAGATTAGTTTATGAATCCAAATGCATAATTCCAAACTTGTAAAATACTTAAAATAAATTGAGCATTTTATGTATATAATCCATAATCATAAAAAAAAATTTCCTTGAGGAAGTATATACTTATAAACCCTTCATAATGGTTTGTAAATAAAATGAGAATTATCCTAAGCATATCCCCCAGGAGTGTCATAACCAAGAGTGCAACAAGACCCATTATCGTTCACCAGTTCCCGTTCGAGTCTAGCTCAGAGCGGTGTTTTCAGGTTTTACCCCTAGGTACATCTGTGCCAAATCCGCCTCTACCTGCTCATATCAAGACTATGATGTATTTCTTGAAAAACTCACAAAATATCTACATTACCAAAATTCTAGGAAGTTCTTCTATACTAATCCTCAAAGTCTATCTTACGGATATGTGCTCTAATTAGAGTTTACCTAAATCTAGTTTCCAAGGTTTATATTAAACTTCCGCTAATACCAACTATAACGCCCCAACCCTAGAAGTCCAGATTCGGTGCATTATTACGTATCATTGTCATGATCAGAAAAGATCAAGTCTCAAAAGACCAATTAGTTTACTAGCCTTGGAATTACTATATACATTCATAAGGTTTACATTACATCATAAAATGGAAAAACTAGAACAACATTGTTTCCATAGAAAACACTGAGATCCCATAGACTATCCCTGCAGGTCAGTCATAATATATTTTTTCGCATCCTGGTAAAATAAAACATAGAAAGGGGTGAGCTCAGATGCTCAGTAAGGATAACAATAAAGTGTAAATTTTCATAAATAAGCATAAACATTTAAGGAAATGTATAAGACTAAAACAAAATCCTTTTAAACTTGAACTTCAACATAATATGGCAAAGATAAAATCAAATACTTCCATTTACTTATTCAAAAGGATATTCTACTAGTCAAATAATCACATGAAATATCAATAGCCACATTCATAATGATGGAATGCATAATTCCAGACTTTCATAACCACATAGTCAAGGCCTTGTTCGAAGACTACAAATAAGATTTTGTCAAGGCCTTGTGCCAAGACACAAGTTTGTCTCATGAGACCTACCGATGCATTGATGAGTTATAGCGGGCTCCACCCGTCACTTACTAAGTCCAATGAATTCCTCATATGAAAAGGTTTAAACATAACATAAAAATTAGTATTAAAACTAGTATATGAAATGTCAATACTTTATCCATAAACCATGAATGGTATAAAAATAACACATCCACAGTCAAATATATCACAAAACCTTCAATACAATATGGAAGATTTGTATCATAATAAATCAACTTCAAACAAGTTTAAAATCCATCAAAGGATGTTGACATAGATGAAAATGATTTGTAAAACTCTTTGAGAGAAATATCTCTTTTTCATGAAAACCTTTAAAAGTCATACAATTTAGAAAGGAATACATTTAATGACATTTTTGAATCAAAGTGTCCCATACCACTTTGAAACTTTTGAAAATAATTAACATTTTAAAACATTCATGCCCAAATACATAAGTCCTTAAAACCATTTTGAAAACATGGACATTAATGAGAATGGTTTAGAAGAATAAATCTTTAAAACATTTAAAATGAAGTTTTAGAAAAAATTCCCTTAAAAAAATCCCTATGAAAACACTTTTATGAAACATGGACGTGGATAATAAATATGTCCCAATAGATACTTACGTAAAAACAACCTCAGATAATAAAGAGATTGTGAAATTAACCCTTACCTTGTACTTTTCCTTGGTTGAGGGTAGTTTAACATCCTGTATAATGGTGAAATAATTGTTATTAAATTATACTAGAATCATATACATTAATATGATATCATATATAATATTTTAACATTGCTTTGTTAATAATATCTTAGTATTATCGTTGTTTCGGGTGTTAATTGATTCATTTTCCTTTATATGCTTTGTTACATAAGTAATGTTTGTTATGGATAGAACGTATCTTATTCATATTCAGAATGATATTAAGTCTTTAAATATTATTTTTAATCATCTACTGAAAATTAGTCTTGAATGGATTACGATGAGGAATGAATCTCATTACGTTCGTGGAGAAAGTAATCCGTACGTACGCACGA
Source organism: Viscum album (assembly GCA_963277665.1). Classification (NCBI taxonomy): domain Eukaryota; kingdom Viridiplantae; phylum Streptophyta; class Magnoliopsida; order Santalales; family Viscaceae; genus Viscum; species Viscum album. The sequence continues at coordinate 697,200,954 of OY728160.1, forward strand.
GCGAGAATATCATTATTTTGAAATTAAAATAATATATAATTGGATGTTATATCATATATACATAATCATTATCATGTTATATTTATTTTTTACATTAATTACACATCATTATTATACCCATCCAAATAATAATGTATTGAATAACAATTACACCACAACGTGGAGACGTTAAGCCATACGTACACACGTATGGTGAGTTGTCATTCAAAGGATGGATAGAATAATGAATATGGTTGTACCATATTTATAATAAATCACAATATATAGAAGATACTGGAGTTATTATTTTATAATGGAAACAACAAAGAAAGAGGAAGTGGAAGAAGAAAGGAACTTGAAAGAGGTGATGAAATATTTACGTGTTCTTCGGGTTCTTCCTTTTGATTTGATCAAAAGGGCTCATTAGGTTGGCTTTATGACTAAAGGAAGGCCTATAGGATGAAGGGATGATAGTTTAGAGAGTATTTGGACAAAGTTTTTTCTGATCCAAATGGCTTTGAAGGTGTGAATTAGAGAGAATGGGAAGTGCCCTTTTATGAGAGGGGTGAGGGGCACCTTAGGAAAAGCTATAAATATTATTTTATAATAAAATCATTTTAGGTTTCTAATTGTTACAAAATTAATTATTTAAAGTCTAAGGTGGGGATGGGTTGAAAACCACTCAACCAATAGGTTTTATACAGGTTTGAGTCACTATATTAAATTTATCTTTTAGATTTAACTCTTAGTAAAATAGTTTGACATTTACCATGTCTCTTTGTATTTTTATATTATATGGTTAATAAAATTACTATAAACATCCAAGAGAACCCCAACTGTTTCATTAATGATACACCTATCATTATATAAGTTTTTTTTCCAGACCTTATATTTTTAGGAATATAATATCAATATTTGTTTTAAAAAACTCTTTTATGTCAATTTTGACACTATTTGGTATTTTGTTTTTGAAAAATTCATAATAGCATTATTACTTCAAAAAAAATTCATATAACCAACCCTAACATGTCATATTAACCTATAAAATTAGTGTAATTCATAAAAAGTTTCAAATTACATTTATTTGGATATTTATAATATAAATTATTTTAATATTTCATTAATTAGGTAATTACTGCATCATCATTGTGTCATAAATAAATTTAAATATTTAATGTCTAAAAATTTATAAATAAAATACCATTATGTGGGAAATATTTTTATATTTATAATGAATATTTATAGTTGAATTTATTTTATGTATAACCCTATATTAAAAATGGTTTAGATATCAAACTTTGAATTTAACATTTTTAACTATTCTTTGAATTAAATAATAATAAATGTCCTAATCTAATAAAAGTGGATCTAAAGGATCATATTTTATTCCTAAGGTTGTTTTTGGTCGAATTTAACTTATCTAATAGAATTAGGACATGTGTTAGGGTAATAATAATATCATTTTTACCTTTAATTACCCTATTTACTTTTAACCGTGGTAAATAAAAGTCAAAAGTTACTATTCACCATTTTTTTTATCTTATTGAACCACATTTTACTTACTGATATCAACTGTGTGTCTTGGATTTTTTAAATTCAATTCATAGAAGCGGTAAAATTAAGTTTTATTCAAATTTTCAAATGCTCCTAGGAGATGGGTCAAAGACGGTAAATAGTTCAATAAAATTTTATATATCTAAACTTATTATAAAATGAATCCAATGAATTAAGTTGATCATATATATGTATTATGTATCTATTTTGACCTAAAATAAATTAAAATAAAATAACTAATTATTTAAATAAAAAGTCGATTTTAACCGATAACGTAGTGTTTTTTACTATTCATCAAAAATTGAAAGTTTTCAGAAACATACAAAAAATTATCCCTAAGATTATTTTGATATTAAAAATTCAAAAATAAATTCTATTTTACCAAATTCAAAACATATAAATTTAATTTATTAATTTAAAATTAATTCCCGTTGTCAAAACCAAAAATCGTATTTTTAAGAAATAATAACTACCAAAAGATTGACACTTGTTTATGTCCAATTTCAAAGTGAAATTACTTCCAATGACCAAAATTAGATTAAATGGTAAAAATATAATTTAATTATACTTCCAAACCATTCAAATTTATAGGTGAACACTATAAATTATTTTGATTAAAAAAGTTTTTTTCAGTTAAAATTTAGTATTTTTCACTATTCACCCAGATATGAAAGTTATCATAAAAATACCAAAAATTTGTCAAAACATAATTTTTATATCCAGATTCTAAATAAGAAGTTTATTTTGTCAAATTTAATATATAAAAGGTTCAAATATTGGATTTAAAAAGAGTTTTCCATTAAAAGGGATTAAAATTGCATTTAAAAAAAATACTTCTTTTATCTGCAAAAATGAACTTGTTCTTATATTATGTATAAGAAAATCATAATATGAATTTTAAAATTATAAGGATTATATAAAATTCAAAATTCAGTTAATACTATTAATAATCTTTTTTGAATGGCTAGTTTGGTAAGTCGTGGTGCGCTTGAACTCAGTGTTGCGTGTAATGAAAGTTATTGAATTAAATTGAAGAAATAACATACTATGAAATCTTGGGGTTTTACATTCAATCACAAAGCATAGATCAATAGTTAGCTCACACCAGGTATACAACTCAGAGATCAGGAATATTGATGATTAGTCTTAAGTTGTTTCATCTTATTCTATTTAGAATTCCAACAACTAATCCACAAAGAAGTTGTTCTATTATCGATCCACTTTGGGATGTAAGTCACTGTTCCACGATGGGCCACTGTAAGGCTGGTCCTCGTCGGGTCACTCTACTACTGATCCATACAGGGTCTCTAGAATGCTGATCCACACAGGGCCGCTAGAATGGTGATCCACACAGGGTCGCTGGAATGCTGATCCACATAGGGTCACTCGATGCAGATCCACACAGGGTCACTAGATGCTGATCCTCAATAGGCCAATTGAAAACTGGTCGTCATCGGGTAGCTACGATGATGATCCACACATGGTCTCTATGATGCTGATCCACACAAGGTTTCTAATTCCAAGACAGCTAGCCACAATGTTCCCCGCACCTGATGTAGTCGAGTTCCGTAGAATCTGCCTCTCTTGATATCGGTCATACCTCAAATACCACTAAGATTCAAAAAGGTGTAACCCAAAGGACCGCCATGTCGTAAGAGTTCTAATGCAACAGATGGAGAGTCAATCAGATGCCCGGTTTGTGAGATATAAGCGTTTTAGTACCGAGATCCCGGTTGGATTCACGTTCAATCCAACCTGGCCACACTTAAACTTTCTCCAAAATTCGATTGGAGTATACCAAAAGGACCATCTCACTCCAAGTATCCCAGCGCCACAGATGGTTCGTCAAAAAAACATTTGGATTTCAAGTTAGGACATTTTAAGCAAAATTGGTCCTGGATGGGTCCCGACTCGGTCCTACCCGACCCGTCCCGATCTGGGTCGACCCGAAACGACCTTGGTCCAACCCGGCCCAGACCAAACCAACCTAGCCCGAACTAGTCTGGGCCGTGGCGGGATCAGCCCGCTGAGCCACGGTTCGCCCTGTCCCGCTAGGGGGTGCCTCTCATCCCGCAGAAGGGGAGCGTCTCAACCCGCTGGAGGGTGCATGCCTCACCCTAGCTGGCATGGGGGAGGCATTTCCCCCTTTCTCCCGAATGACTATGCCATTCAGGACTTTAAGTGGCGACATCATGTGGTACCACCTGGTCACCACGGGACCCACAGGGAGCGGGTCCCTCCTCTTCCACAGCTTCGAGACGCCACCATCTCCAGCGGTGCGAGACAGCGCACCGCTCAGCCTCCGTGGCCAGCTGATGCCGACCACCCTACTTAACCACCGAGGCTGAAAAGCCATGACATCCTCCTCCTACGGTGCGCGACAGCACGCCGTCTCCTCCGAGGTTGGCCGATGCCGGCCGCCTGCTAACCGCCATGGCCTCCTCCTGCGGCGCGCGATGGCACGCCGCCACCACCGTGGCCTGCCGGTGCCGGCCGCCGCCATCGCCTACCGACATGGGTCACCGGTGTCGTCCCAACGGTCTTATGCGGGCCACCGGGTGAGCTCCGGTGGTCCGGTTTTCCATCCAATCGCACCTACGGGCTTCCCTAGTCATCTCCTTCGCTTCTTGACCCTCATATTTGGGTTCCCTCTAACCCAAAAATCCACCCACATAGAACACAATGATTGAACAAGAGGCGGAGGGACCGAGCCTTGTTCGTTTGGCCCACGCCTTTTGCGTTAGCATCTTATCAAGGGAGACGATAAACGATTAAACAACTCTTTAAATTTAAACAAGTCAAAACCCTACCTTTTGAGTTGTTGGAGAGCGTCTCATATTTGAAGATGGGTCGGTGTTCATCGATCCTGAAGCAGGCCTCCAATGATGCTGCTCAACGATGATCTTCGATTCTTACTTGATGGATCCGTTCTTTGACAAGAGGCTCCTCCAAAATCCTCCTCTCCCAAAAACACCTCTCCTTTTGCAAACAAATTCAAAAATAGAGACGATGAGAGTTATATTTACAACACATAATTAAGATAGGTTCATTATATGCTATAATTAATGAACCTCCTTAATTTCATGTTGGGTGGTTACACATTTTTGTGTAACTGGGAATTTAATGTCAAGTATTAAATGACCGACCACCCCTTGTGGTCCCTGCCACCAAAACCTAAATATAGGTGGAGGATATTTAAAATAAAATAAATCTATTTTATTAATCCTCCAGGAAAACCACAAAAACCAACTTCCTCTCTCAACCTACTACGGTCGAGGTTAAGGCTCCCTTAAGAGAATCCCAATGCTACAAGTTCAACGGTTCCCTCAGATTTCAATTCTAAGCATCAGTTCAAAAGTTAGGATTTCCCACTCGCACGTTTACTGAACATACCTTAAGAAAGTTTAAAATTCTATTCTAGGAACACCGGGCATCAGAATTAAACGCCGTAAGATTTCACAACCTTGGAATAGTTCCATATAATTAAAAATAATTTACATGTAAAATCCAGGTCTTTAAATGTGAAAAGGTGATGAAAAGGGTATAATCTTATATAATAAGAGGAAATTACTATAAATTGTCATCTACCATTCATTTTAAATGAAAAATACTTAATGAAGATCAAAGGCTCTAAATTTTTAAAGGTTGTCCTTGTGAAAAGTTTATGAAGGAAGGAAGTATGCGAAGGCTATAAAAGACAACCTAAAGTTGTAATAATCATGAAAGTATTGGGATATTCAAAGGCTATAAAAATATGATCTAAAGTTATGAGAATTGTGAAGGATAGGTGAGCTTCATGAAACTGTTTGAGCTTTGCAAAAGGAGGTTACTTCCCAAAGTCTAGTTGAGATTCGCAAAAGAGTTAAGTTTCAAAAACGTTACAGGGTTTATGAAGGTATTATATACTTGTGAATAATTGGTCATTTTCAAGAAGGATGTGTGAGATTTTTGAAGGTAGTGAGCACCACGAAAGTTTTGAAAAGGGATTTCCCAATAAAATCATGGTAAATTGATATCCATCAAATTGATGAAAGTGGGAATTCAATAGAGAATCTACCTATAATTGAGGATTAATTAATTATTTCTAATTAAGGGACCTACATGTCCATAAACTATGTTTTAATCCTTTCTAGAGCAGTAAAAAATGAAAGAGGAAGAATGTGATCCTTTCCACCGGTAGTGATCCATCGAAGGAAAGATTGATGGAGTGACCCTTGGGAAGAAGTGAGCTATCCCTAAACATTGTAAAGACAATGAACCTAGGTATAAAAGTGATCTAGCCCAATAATTATTTTTATAGTTAGAATTAGTGTATTTGGTACATCATAAAATTTTCGTTGTTTTCTCCTTATATTTTTCCAGTGAGGGTGAACCAAGTAAAATCAATGTGTCTCATGCATGATTTCATTTCTGTTCATACAATGATACAAGAAAGGGAGATAAGATATTTTTGTTTAATAATGAAACAAAATTTGATTGGGTGGTTGTTTTAATCTATCATACCCCGATTCACCCCCCTCTTGGGGTATTTAACCTAGTTTGGATAACCTTAATTTTTTATAACTTTCTATGATAGTCAAATTTTCAAGAAAAAATTGCACATGGTATGAATATATGATGTGTATTATGACATCATAATGAACCTAAATTGATGTGATAAATTATATAAATGGTATCCATGACTAAATATATATTTAAAATTAAAAATAATGTGATTTTTAGGTTATATTATTAATTTTATAAATCCTTTATGAATCCTCCAAAACCCATATTATATTTTAAAGTTTTAAAATCATTTCTTTATAAACATGACTCACTTTCACATCACCAATGGTAATATTTTTATGAGTTCATACATTTTACTTATAAAATAATGAAAACCACTCCTATTTTGTAGAAACCATGGACAAAAACCATGGTAAGGTTTATGGTTTTGATTATTTTATTATATAGGGCCCAAAACCTCAGTTTGGGATGTAATAAAGAACTCCCCTATCTTTTCCTCTATAAACCCACCCAAGATACCCTTACTATTCACTTAAAAACCTTTGATAATGTTATTAATCTTCCCTCCCCTCTATGAGGTCCTCCCAAGGCACCCAAATACCTTCCCAAGCTTTTGGAATCACCCTCTTAAGGAAATGGACCTCTCTCTCCTCTTTTCAATTCAATCACCTTATTTGTAATTATGATTTTGAATCTCAATTGGTTATGTTTTAATAACTTTTTAGAGATCATTATAGTGTCTAATATATTTCCTAATAATTATATATCATTTATTCCCTCCAATTATTTCATTTACCTAAGCTGTTACTATGACGATATTTAGTAAGGGATCCTCTCCTTAACCTATTTATTCAAGCATCTTCTTCATTTTATGCCTTTTATTTACAATTAGTAATGTTGGAATGTGTTTTTATATATCCATATTACTTTACATTTGATTTAAAAATTATAAAAGACCCATTTCTATCTCATTAAACCATTTTATGAACCATTATGTACTGCTATTATGCTGCCGAAATTTTACTATGCCTTTCCATGCCAAACGTTTGTGTTGTGAATACCATCATTATTTCCATTCAAGGGTATTCACCTAGACATACCTATATTTATTTAATTTAAGAACAATATTTATTTATTCTACACTCCTTGATCATGGAATTAAATGTGATGAAATATTTTATTATGTTATATGATCTATGTGGAACACTTGCATGCACATGATATAATTATGATGGGTGCACCGAGATAGCATTAGGTAATGTTTTAGTCTCATGAGATGCCATGTATGATGAACAAGAGGTTATCTTAAAGACATTATATTATGATTTATTGTTGGTTATCCTTGTATTATTTTTATGATATCATGTTTAAAGTTTCCACATTCCCAGGTTTCCTTTATGTTATCACGCTATATCATGCCTCGTTGTCCATGTTTATGATTTTGACCCCTTTTATGTACCATTGAAATTCTTATTTTCTAACATGTAATACCTTATTAATGTTATGATTTGTTTATTCCATTACTAGTATTTATATCTTAACCATTTCTTATCTATTTCCCCAAGTTATCCTATACAGTTTTAAGAATGATGGAATAATATGAGCATATAAAAGAAGTTTTCAGTAATGCCAATGTACCCCATATTTTAAGATATTATGCAGTGCACCTAATTATCAAATACACTATAATTATTGATATTATGGGTTTTATTATATGTATTATTTTATATTAAATCATGAATTAATGTGTAATAAAGACAAGGGATTTCATAGTTGATAAAAAGAAAAAGTTTGGTTATTTTTGGGATTCAAATTATAAAACTATAGCGAAAGCCTTATAGATAACACTAAGTATAAGAAAACATATCTATGCTTTGGTAAAGTTTATAGTAAGTGGTTTCCAAAAAAATAAATCCCTATATGGATACTATAAGTGGATGTGGCTTTGGCATAGATATACCTAGGGGAGACAACCTTGAAAACACTGTATTGATCTAGAATCAATTGAGAACTGGTGCATGAAAACATGCCTTACTTCACACCTGGTTTGACACTCCTAGGATATATACTTTGGTAAATTCAAAATATCATTATGAATCATTATTAAGGGAAGAAAAATGACCATAAGAGTCTATTTTAGGAAATAGATCATGGATAACTTATATTGGAGCCTTGAAATTCATAAGTTAAGAAAATAAATTCCATTTATAATTTATACCTTTAATGTTATTAGCTTCCCTTTTGTGTGTTTAATAGTTTAAAATTAATCATTCATAATTTTACCATTATTGTAGTGAAAGACTTGAAATATGAGGAATCAAGTCAATAACCAATGTGATGAATTCCCAAATGAGTGCCTAACCTGATGGGAGCTCAAGTAAGAAATCCTTTTATTATGCCAAACCAACTATGGAAAATCAAAATTAACAACTAGAACATAGTTGAATGCCTATAGATATCAAAGAAGAGGATGATGATGTCTCAAGGAATTTCATCTGATAAAGGAGATAAAGGAAATAAGATTCAATTTCCTACATGTTAAAAATATGGAAAACGTCATGAAGGGAAATTCCACAAAGGAACTCAAAGGTGTTTTAAGTGTGGAAAAATAGGGCATAAAGTATCTAGTTGACATAATAAAAATGAAAAGTATGATGGAATGGAATAAATTACATCATATGACACCATTTTTTGTTCAATGTCTTTTGTGTGGAGAATACGGTCATTATCTGAGTTAATGCCCTAAACCAAGGGTTAAAGATATTTAGGGTTACATATTACAGGATCAATTTTTTTTTAATTTTGAGGTGATTAATGATATTTTTGGAGATGTTTTATTGGGTTGAGGTATATATACCCATTAGGTTTAATATAAAGGGTTATTTGAGAAGAATGTTATTATGTCTTTGGATTTGTAAGATGAAGTGTATGAGATGATCTTTGAGGTTAAAACATTATTTATTGTTGATGTTATTAGTATTATTTTGGATATATGGGTATTTATTTAAATAATTATCCATGTTAAATATTTGGTATTTTTTAATGAATTTTAGTGATTAATGTATTAAGGTTTATTAATTTTTAGTACTATATTACTTTATAAAAACATTTTTGGAATTAGTAATGTCATGAGGAATAGTTTTTTATTCTTTGGTGGATTATGTGATCTGTTAGAATATTATTCTAGTTCTTTAGGAATAAAAAATTCATCTTGAGTACTCATCATTTAGAGAAAATATGATATTGTAGTAGAAATTGATTAAAGGATGAAATTGTACTTACCAAGAAAATATATTTCCTTATGTTACTGTTATTTATGGTAAATGAATTCCTTAACTCTATGAAATTAATCTTGAAACATAAATTTTTTCATATTATGATCATTTCCAATGAATTGATGGACTTTTCACCCATCATAGATTTATGGTTTTGTAGCCAACTTTATAACAACAATGTTCTCTATCTATATATATTATTTCTTAGGCATTAGTTTTTTCTTCCATGTATATATTTTTAATTTACACTAATTTTATTCTACTTGGAAACCTAGTTATCTGATGACCTTCATACTTCCATTTATCTATTTTCAAGTGGATGTTTTTTTAACCCTTTTTACAATGTGGGTTTTCAATAAATATATTTTAAAGTGTTAAAAAATTTCTCAGCAAGATCAAGTTCAAATTTCAAGGACATAATTTATTAAATGAGGGAAGAATTTAAAACCCCAAATTTATAAAATAGAAAACTATGTTCGATAGCGTATGTGATACGCAACCCTAAACCCAAATAAACAGTGATTATTTAAATATGACCATTTTAATCTAGCCATTAAATCTATAGATATGAATATGATTCAATATATTATGATATATATATATATTCCCAAATCAAAATAAATATATTTATAGATTCTTAGTAAGTAATCACTCAATTTTTAGTAACGCCATTTTATCCTTCAAAAATATGTTTTCTTTAAAAATGATATTTTTTTTTTGAAAAAGTATTATAATTAATTTCTAGAAAATTTAAAAGATTTTATAAAATTAACAAAATTATTGAATTAATAATATCAAAACTAACTTAGGGTGAAATTTTTGGATTTTTTGTAAAATTTTAATTTTTCAGTGAATAGTGAAAAATAACGATTTTTTTTGTAAAACTATCATTTCTTTTGAGAATTTAAGTAATCTAAAAGTAAAATTATTATTTTAATTTTATTTTAAACTAACATAGGTATTATTTGGTTTTATTTAATCCAATTAATGACATTTATAACATATTTAGACTATATTTTAGTATAAGTTTATTATCAGGTTTGGAAACACATTTTTTTGAAAAAGTGTTTTAAATTAATAATGTATCTCCTTTTTAATTAATTAAAAAATAACCCCTAATATGAAATTATTTATATTAAATTTATGGATCATATATCTTAATCTATTAATTTAAATTAAAATAGTGAATATTTCTAGTTATATAATTAAAGTAAAATCATCTTTTCCTTGAAAAATTTATTTTTTAGAAAAACCGCTTTCCATCGTGCTTGAGGGTCTTATTTTAAATTAAATTATTCAACCTCTATGAATTTATTTTGATAAAAATTATTCCATATTTTGAATCATCATAATTAATATTAGTTAACAAGGTCAACTTAATTTTTGGACAACATGAATAATAACTGTAATAAATATTTATTTCCATGGTAAAAGAAAAATAGGTCAATTAAGGGTAAAAATATTTTATCAAGGATTAGAAACAAATAAAACATAATAGTATTAATATTTATATTTTAATTTCAGTAAAATAATTATTATATATATTTTTTCTTTATAAATAATTAATGATTTATTTTGATAAAAATTAGATTTTGATATGATAAAACACAAATTATATTTTTTTTGTAATAATAAATCTAAATTGATATATTATTTTTTAACTAATTCATGAATTTTACCAGATAAATTATATTTTAATAAAATAATACTATTAATTAATTTTAATTAATTATAAATGATAATATAATTTTTTATGAAGTCAAATGTAATTGTTATAATGGTTCAAAAACTGTTATTGTCAAAAAATAACATTCCTCAATAAATATCATTTTTTTGTTTTAAAATTGAAAATTAAAATATTTAGAAAATTATTTTGATAAAATAAATATTTTTTTTTGAAATCATCATGTCAAAATTATCCAATAGATAATTTTTCATAATTTTCTGAGACAGTCAAATTTTTGGGTAAAAATTAAATATGGTATGAATATACAATGTGTATTATGACATCATAATAACTAAAAATTAGTGTAATAAATTATATAAATGATATAAATGACCAATTATTTGTCTACCCTTTAAAATAATGTCATTTTGAGGTTATTTTATTAATTTTTTAAAGCCTTTATGAATCCTCTAAAGCCTATATTATATTTTGAGGTTTTAAAATCATTTCTTTATGAACATGACTCACTTCCACATCATAAAGGGTAATATTTTAATGAATTATAACCTTTTATGAATAAAATAATTAAAAAAAAAATCTTATTTTGAAGAAAACATGGGAAAAACCATGGGAATGGTTGTGGTTTTGATTATTTTATTGTATAGAATCCAATTCCTAATTTTGAGAAATAATAAATAACTCCACTCTCTTTTCATATATAAACCCACCAAATCTCACATTAATATTTATTAAGAAACCTTATAGAACATTATTACTCTTCCCTCCCCGCTCTATATTCCTACCAAGGTTCCCCCATCTCTCAAGAAGCTCTTAATAATCTTTTGGAATCATCCTCTCAAGGTAAGGGGCCTCTATCTCTTTTCAATTTGAGCACATTCATTGTAATTAGACTTTTAAATATCAATTGGTTATGTTGTCATGAATTTATAGATATCCCTATATTGTCTAATTTATTTCCTAATAATGAGATATAATTTATCCACTCTCATTATATCAATTACCTAAGTCGTTACCATGCTGAAATTTAGTAAGAGATCCTCTCCTTCTCCTCTTTATTCAAGCATATTTTAAATATTATGCCTTTTATTTCCGATTAATAATGTTGGGATATGTTTTTATACATCACTATTAATTTAAATTTTATTTAAAAATGATGATATACCCCTTTATCTCCCATTAAACCATTTTATGAACCTTTATGTACTTCTGTTATGCTGCTAAAATTTCACTGCGATTTTTTCATGCTAGACCTTTGTGTTATAAAAACCATCGCTATTTCCACTCAAGGGTATTCAACTAGACATACCTATATTTATTTAATTGGGTAATTTCATGTATTTATTCCCCAATAATTTTTCATTGAATTAAATTTAATGAAATATGTTCTTATGTTATATGATCTATGTGGCAAACTTATGGATGCACATGATATAATTATGATGGGTGCACCTAGATAGTGATCCAATACATTGGGTAATGTATTAGTCTCATAAGATTCCATGTATGGTGCATGAGAGGTTATACTAAGCACATTATTCTATGATTTCTCGGTGGTTAACCTTGACTTATTCTTATTATATTTTGTTTAAAGTTGTTTCCACATTCCCATGTTGTATCTATATTATCACACTATATCATACCTCATTGTACATGTTTATGATTCTCAACCATTTTATGTCCCATTGAAATAACTACTTCTAAAAATTTAATACCATATTTATGTTATTATTTGTTTATTATCTTACTAGGATTTATATATCACCCATTTCTTATGTATGCTCCTAAGTTATCCCTTACAGTTTTAAGAACGATGGAATAATATGAGCAGGTTAATGAAGTTTTCAATAATGAATATGTACCCCCTATTTTATGTTATTATGTAATGTAAATAATTTACAAATAAACTAGAATTATCAATATTTTTGGTTTTATTATTTTTATTCTTATGTAATAAATCATGAGTTAATGTGTAATAAAGAAAAGGGTTTTCATAGAGGAGATCCACTTACTCGGTGGAGATCAAACTCAATCACCAGATCTTCAATCCACAAAGACAAGAGGTTAGAGGATTTATATTCACCTATTGAGAGCCTTAAAGTACCATGGAATCATATTAGGGTTGAAATAGTGTGTTTAAGGGTGGGGGGTGGGGGGGGGGGGTGGGTGGGTGGGTGAGTGGGTGGGTCTTGTATTTTTAAAATATTTTTTTTTGGAATTTAATTCCCACATGTATGGTTTGATAGAGGGGGCACATGGTTAAACAAATCATGAGCCCATACTATTTAGGTTTCATGGTTTCCCCTTAGTGGGTGCATGATTTGGTCATACCATGCACTAACCATGAACCTCTTACTATATGGTGTGCACGATTTTCACTAGGGGTTGCACGATTTTCCCAAACCGTGCAGAAACTTAGCACTGCCCAAAGATTCTATTTTTTTCTCCAAATTTCACCCCAAACACCCTGAGATAAGACTTAAAAAGGGGGTTAAAAAGGGTGAAAAATTACCTAAAAATAAGTAAATATATGTTACAATATAATACTAGGATCCATGTGATTATTATGCTGGAGCAACTTATATAACATCCCCAACCTAGTGCTTCCTCAAGTGATCGAGCCAGGTTGGCTACAAGACCTCAAGTGTGAATCCCCATACACAAGAGGCTTCCAACTAGCAGTGAGGATATGAAGGACATATTGGGGAGACTATAAAATCTAGTATTGAGTTACAGTAACATCTGAAACAACAAAATGTAGTATAAATAATGAAAAACAATATAAACAATTAGATGTGAATCCAAATAATATTAAAGGAAAAATCAAATAATACAATGATAAACTAAACATGTAATGATGGGATGAAATGTAACTAAATAATGTGATATATATCATACAATAAAAGACTAATAGACTATAAAATACATCAAAAACCCTGGTTTTGAGCCCCATGTCAATCCCGTCTCCAAGATCCAACCCATATAACATCAATCAACACAGGGCCCCTTTCCCTTGTCCAAACCTGCATCCATGAAATCTTCCTAGGTACTAAATGATAGAATTAAAAGGGTGTGAGTACCACTCAGTAGGTTGAAACCCACTATTTGTAATAAATACAGTCTAAATATAGTGTATACAATCAGGTGATAATATGGTATTAATTAATCAATTATACGGTGCATAAAATAAACCTGATTCCGCTCTATGTTAGATATATTTATCAATAAGGTAGATCTTACTACATTAGGAAAGACTGCATGTATCATGTATCAAGTAACACAATTAGTCTCCATATGAATTCACATGCTATATTTTCTTACATCTTCTATGGTCTCACATCACCAAGGGGAAAGATACCCTCTCATACTAGGATCCATGTGAATTCCTATGTTGGAGCCACCTATGTCTTCCCATGTGCACGTCATGAGGGGAGAATCTTAGTTCATGTCAGTGGTATAATATCCTATTTTCAGGATGAATCACCAGTGCTACACATCACAAGTCCATAATCAAGACCTCAAGAAATCATGTTAATAATATCACATATACAAGCAATCCATGTATACCATTTATCATAATTCATATGTCATGCCTAATTTGTAAATTTATTACATTCAATTAACTGTACACACATTCTCAATTAGTAGATTCTTTTTCATCAGGATGAATCACCGATAACAAACCATGACAGTTTTCAATTTATCTCAATTCACAAGCTAATACACATCAATACAATTACTCAATTTACATTGTTAAGATAATTTTACACTTATCACATATTTTAATTCTACTATCTTAAGTGTAGTCCCACCTATTAGGTGAATAAAGGCCTGTTCATATAACCAAGATATCCCACTCGATCCTTGGGAAGTCTATACAAGTGTTTTCCATTCAATGAAGTAAATTTACCAATTAATTAGGTCACATACACAATGTGCTGGAACAATTTCATATATTTCACATACCAATGGGGTTAAAGAAAACTTAAGGGAGTTATTGTAGAAAACCCACATCAAAAGTGGAGAATATATAGACAATACTCAATGTATTCTACAATGATTTAATTATCATTCCCTTCAATGTCACTAAGAAAATTCCAAACAGGGAACATCCAAACTTGATCCATCCGCATGAGGAAAAACTAACAGAGAATAAAGGGGAAGATAAATAGAAAGACTTACCTTTGATCTTCAAGTCTATAATTCTAAGAATCAATGAAGAATTTATTTTGGATTGATGATAAAGTGTTAGATAATTCCACCAGAAGGGTTTGAAATGATAGAAAATTTGGTGTTCATTATCAGAACACTAGGTTTTACAACATTGAGATAGAATTATTTTAGGTGTAAATAGGTATTTTACACCATAAATCCAATGATTTATAGAATTACCAAAAAACTCATCAACTAGAACTAAAAACCGATGAAAAACAATATTACATTATAAATCATAATTTTAAAGCACAAGTTTTGGTTTTATGGCTTACCCCGATGATTTATGGCTTGTCTCAATTGTACGAGGTCAGCCTACCAGATGAATTTACATCATAAATATACTATTTATACTATAAGTTTTTTTCTATAGATAAAAGGACCTTCCTGATCACTTTACATCATAAGTTCATAACTTATGCCGTAAATATGTTTTGCAGCCTAAAAATTTCCAACACCCCTTCAACTCTCAACCAGAACACAACTCATTTTAATATTATCCAACCAACTCTTAAACAAAATCAACTAGACTCAAAAAAGGATTCATCAAAACTTAAAGAGAGATATACCTGAAAAAATATTGGATCTTATAACCACTCCACCATATGAAATCTTATCCTCGAGCTACTCCAAGCATCACTGTGGGGTATTTATGAATAGAAATTTCCACTATGTCTATATATATGAATGCCTATCCTATGTATCCTCTTTCATATTCCCATGATTCCACTGCATTCACAATAAAGGTATGGTCTTTCCCCAAATATTCTTCTCACTGCGATCCACTATATGAATCATATGATCTTTAAAGGACGTATCAACATACATCTCAATGTCATCAATGTATATCATGTGATGAGGGTCAGGATGATATATCAAAAGTTGTACCATGTGAAACACATCATACATGGTGTTATAGCACTATGGAAGGGTTAAATGGTACACTAATGGAATGATCCTTTCCACTATCATGAACAACCTGAAAAACCTGGACACTAGCTTTCCCTACTTCATGATATAACATTTTCCTCGCCTAAGTGACACTCAAAGGAATACCCACTAACCAAACTAAAATTCCATTGGCCATCTATGATGGTTAGTTTAGTATTTCAATCTTCTCTTCATATTCACCAACCTCTTCCCGACTAACATAACCTATTTAGACATATCTTGCAAAAGACTAGGTCCAATGAGTGTTGAATTACCTACCTTAACATACAAAGGGGTGAATGGAATGTCCTACCATAAAAAACCTAAAAACGTTCCATTTGGATTGATCATTAAAAGAAATTATTGTATGAAAACTCCCTGAGTGATAGATGATTCTCCCAAGAACCATTGAAATCCAAAACATAGTCTTGTAACATATCCTACAAAATCTAAATCATCTTCTCATATTGGACATTAATATTAAGATGATAGGATATGATCAAAATAACTTGTGTTCCTAGATCCATCTGAAGAACATTCTAGAACCATGATTTGAAACAAGGATTCTAATTGAAAATGATACTCCTTTGAACACCATGTAGAATGTAGAATCCCACCCTGAGTTCCATTGAACTGTTCCCTGATATGGTGGGCCACAAGTCCTCAACCGCATCTCCCTAAATTCTAGAGGATTCCAACTAGCAGCGTAGGCCTTGGGCATGTCTATGGGGAGACTATTCCCTCATAGATCAGAGTATTCACAATGGTAAATAATAAATAATAAATAGTGAAAGAATAAATAAAAGTAGATAAAATGGGAAATATGGAAACAAACCAAGTAGGAGAAATATATAGCTAGTAGAAGTATAGAAATAATAATAGATACAAAAAGATGATCATTATGTCATGTGTCTATACAAAATGTGAGTAAGGAGGGCTGGGGATATAAGCATATACTACATACTAGAAAAAATATACACTAATAAAAAATATTTTAATACAATAATATCGAGCATAGGCTCAGTCATCTACCCTGTGATCCATCCTAAAGATATAAATGAATCAAGCATTAGAAGATACATGCTTCCCTTTATCCATACCCGCGGTCATCAAATCTACACGGGTTCCAAGGGCTACCCAAGTGGGGTGTGAGATAAAATCTCAGTAATCTGGCACCCAAAATGTCTAGGATGATTCATTTCATGTAAAAACTAAATGAAATTGTGATATAATAAATAAATATAGATAAATAAGCAATTAAATAAGAAACACCTTAGCTTGAGTTCCTATAATGGACACTCGATTGATACTGCCAGCTTCAGCCTAAGACAGATGTCTGAAAGGAAGTAATTGTGCAAGTAATGATATATATAGAAGGGTGATTGTAAAACATGGATCTAAATAAGGAATAACTCAAATATTTTTCTTTGGATTGGGGTCTCATTTCCCTATCATCATTAAACATTATATAATGTACATATGAAACAACACATACAATACAAGCATTCAGTCTGTTAAATCATGAGTGGAGTCCTGAGCCCATCCAAGGTGATCTAAGAATAATCCCAAGGGTCTCTACAGATATCTCTGATAGAACAAATTCCATAGAGTCCATCCAAGGCAAACCATATAGGCATCCCTTATATTACTAATGGCATGGTGACTCTAATTCTGTACCAAGTAACTTACATAGGATACTGGGTATCACCCAGGGCATAGAGTAGACATCTTTCCCATGAGTTCATCCTTGGTTTCTCCCCTAGGAAACAATTGTCACTAATGGGTATAAGTAAACCTCCTAGAGAGACTAGACACATCAATCCAAAGTATTTATCTTATCATGTTAAGTAGATGCAACTGTGCATAGTGATTCCATCCATGGCATCTTTAAATTGAGATTCAAGTTCTCTCTTGGACCTTAGAAAGTGATCCATAGTAACCAAGAATATCACAAGGAAAAACATATATATTCACATGTCAAAAAAGGGGTAACCAAAAATAGGGAGAACAAACCATGGATATTTTTATCCATACAGGAGGGTCATATACGACATGAGGAACCTGCTAAATTAATTTATTAAAAAAACGAAGCCTCATCCGAAGGTTCTAGTGATCAGAACAATGATGTTTCATTTAAAATGAAATGAAACAAGTGAGAATGACTTAGAACACCTACCTAAAAGCTGTATAACTCCACTCAGCTGTTATCAAGCCTTGATTCGACCTAGAATGAAAGAAAGTGAAGGATTTTTTAAATGATCTGAAAATAGGAAAAAATACATCGCACCAAAATAGAACAACTAGTGGATCAGAAACCTTGAAATATAAGAGTGAGGAAGGGAGATATTACTAAGGGATTTTTTTCTTCCGATGATGAAGGATTCGAATACCAGAGGATGGAGATACCACAAACCCTATGGAGGAGGAGAATATAGAGCTCTATGTGTGGGGTAGGAGGAAAATACCACTGGAAGGGAAGAGGGAAAATAAAAGAAGGTTTAAAACCTTTCATTAAGGGTAAATGGGTATTTCACCAACACATGAGGGTTTACATAGTTTTTCTACGCAGTTATCCAAATAGTGTGCCAATCGTGCATTAGGTTCTGCTTCAAGGGGGGAAAACTACTCAGTTAGGTGCACAATTTGACTAATCACGTGTAAACTATGTGGAACCTCTCTGTTCAAAATCGGTAGGTGGACACACAAGCATGTCACTGGGGTCACATAGTTTCAGAAAAACCATGGGTTCTAATATTCCTCTTCCCATTTTGGGGCTCTAGGATTAAAATGATACCATGAAACACCATAGACCTCCTTTAATATTTTAGGCATCATGAATAAGTCCGTTAAAAGGAATTAGAACAAAAAAAATAATGGTACATAAATTTGAGAAAATCAAGGATGTTATAACCTCCCCTAGTTAAGAAAAATCATCCATGAGTTTCCATTCTGAGTGTAGTATAACATCATATACAAAGAGTTCCAGCCACTTTGCACATACATCAAACTTCCGCTCCCATATCTCATCCTACATACATCCGTGCTTCCATAGAACCCATAACAAAGGAACTAACATACCTCGAAGAACCTTCATGCTATGATCAATGATACATATCAGATGCTCCTAGAATGACACATCTACATACAACTCAATATCCTCAAGATCAAATGAATGAGATGGGTTTATATGATACCATCAAAGCTAAGATACGTGGAATAGGTTATGCATGGAACAATACCTCTGAGGTAGCTTCAACTGATAGGCTACCATACCAACCCTCTTTACTATCTCGAAAGTCTCAACATAATGAGGAGACAACTTGCCCTGTATCTTGATTCTTTTATAAGCCAATCTAGGTGATACTCGCATAAAGACCCGATGTCCCACCTCGAACTCCAGAGGTCTACAATGATGATTGGTATACAATTTTTCCTATATTGACCTATATACATACATTTTTAAATCACCTGGACTTGATATGAAGTTTCTTAAACAAGAAGAGGACCTAGTAGAGCCACCTCACCTTCCTCTAGACATCATAGAGGTGAACGTCATAGTATATCATAGAGGGCCTCATATGGAATCATATAAATTATTTCATGGAAACTATTATTGTAGGAAAAATTGACCAGGGGACCATGATTTTACCAAAATCAAGAATATAGACCCGTAGAATATCCTCTAACACCTGTATGGTCTGGTCAGACTACCCATCAGTTTGAGTGTGATATGAAGTACCCAAGATCACCTGTGAACCTAGTCTCTTCTGCAACCCCTAAAAAACCATGGTGTGAAATGTTATTATTAGTTCGAAATAGTAGAAAATGGTATACTATGAAGTCACACTATCTTCTAGATTTAAAGCCCTCATAGCTCATTAACAGAGAAGTTTTCCTAGATCGGTAAGTAGTTCACAACCTTGGTCTGCTCATCAACAATCACCCATACTGCATCGCTTCCTAGAGGATATCTTGGCAATCCTATCACAAGATCCATAGTGACATTGTTCCATTTCCACTCAGGAATGGAAAGAGGATATAAAAGTCTTTCAGGCTACTGGTGCTCTACCTTCACCTTCTAATAGGTGGAGCACCATGTGATAAAACGTGCTATCTACCTCTCCATACATGACCACCAATACTGACGATTCATATCACTGTAAATCATGGTATGATCAGGATGAACTTCCCTTATAGAGGCATAAAATTCTCTCATCCGATCTTCCCATATATATAAATTCACCTATACAAGGACATGAAAGAGTAGAGTTTCACTACCATAAACAACCCAATCAGGAGGCGTGTTGTCTCCTGATACACTCTCCCTCAAAACAAGGCCCTCAGAATCAAACAACTGCCTCATATGGACCTTCTCTAGAAGAGAGGATTTCATTGTTAGAGCTACCAAAACTGGTTTCCTATGCTATTCCCAAACCTCCAAGTGCATCTCAAAAAATAGAGCCATCAGTTACCACTCACTACTGTCTACCTTAATAGTTTACACTAGAGTCTTCTAGATGAAGGAATAATCTATGAAATTTCCCTTTTTGGGTGTGTAATCAAGATCAAATTTTAAGGACTTCATGTATTATATCCACCTATGCTACCTCAAATTCAATTATCGCTACATGAAGATATATTTGATACTTTTATGATCCATGTAGATAATGAATCTCTCATCCAATAGACAGTGCCTCCAATAGTGTAGTGCCTGAACCAAGACTGTTAGGTTGATGTCTTGTGTTGGGTAATTATGTTCATGTGCCCTCATCTGGTAGAACCCATATTCTATGACTAAATAACCATACATTAGAACCACACCAAAACCAATTACTAAAGCATCACAATATACTATATAACATCTACCTAGATCTGGAAGAATCAGGATCGATGCTGAGGCGAGTCTTCATTTTAACTCCTAAAAAAAATGCCTCACAAGATTTAGACCATCGGAACTACACACCCTTCTTATTCAGGGCTATAAGAGGTTTTTCTAAGTAGGAGAAGTATTGAATGAATCACCTATAATAGCCATATATCCCCAAGAATCTATGTATATAATACATGTTCTTAGGATACTCCCAAGAAAACAATGCGCTCACCTTCTCTAGGTTAATTGATACACCTACCTCAGATATGATACAACCCAAGAAGTGAACCTTACTAATCCAAAAGTGGCATTTAATGATATTTGAATATATCTTGTTCTATCTCAGAGTACTCAACATGATCTCAAGATGTTTGACATGGTCGTGTCTTGTGTCTGAGTACACTAAGATATCATCTATGAAGACTACAACTAAGGAATCAAGATATGGGTGGAAAACCCAGTTCATAAATGACATAAATACCACTAGTATGTTACTAAGATAAAAAAAATAAACAAATACTCATATAGCATCTTTCTTCTTAGGAATGATGTACATGGTATATCTGATGGTGTCACATGGAGCTAATGGTATCCTGATGTAACACCCCAATATTTCATAGTATGTACTTCTTCAAAACAAGTCAATAACTTGCACTACACGCAACACCGAGTTCAAGCGCACCATGACTTATCAAACAAGCCGTTCAAAAGAGGTTATGAATAATATTAACTAAATTTTGAACTTTATATAATCCTTATAATTTTAGAATCCATATTATGAGTTTCTTAGACATAATTTAAGAACAAATTCATTTTTTTCA
The DNA here is from genome assembly GCA_963277665.1 of Viscum album. Classification (NCBI taxonomy): domain Eukaryota; kingdom Viridiplantae; phylum Streptophyta; class Magnoliopsida; order Santalales; family Viscaceae; genus Viscum; species Viscum album. Next base: position 697,222,785 of record OY728160.1, read on the forward strand.
GATAAAAGAAGTATTTTTCAAAAATGCACTTTTACCAACTTTTAATAGTGAACACTTTTTAAATCCAATATTTTAAACTTTTATATATTCAATTTTACTAAATAAATTTATTCTTTAGAATGGGGAAATAAAAAATTACAATGTAACACCGCAAGCTTCCACGGTACGTTTCCCTTTTAGTAATGCAATATCGAGTGTTGTACGCAACTTCGAGTTCTAACACACACCACAACCAATCAAACTAGCCATTATGAATAGTAATACCTAATTTTTGAAATTTTATAAATTTTATCTCTCAAAATGGACTTAATTTTTGGATTTGGAATATCGAATTTAGCCTAGGGTGAAATTTTGGTACTTTTTGGACAACTTTTATATTTTTATGAATAGTGAAAATTACTAAATTTTAATTAAAAACAACTTTTTTAATCAAAATAATTAATAGTGATAAGTTATTAATTTTAGTGGTTTTAAAGTATATTTAGAATATATTTTTACCATTTAATACAATGTTGGTCATTTGAAAAAATTTCACAATTAAACCGGACATAAACAAGTGACAATCTTTTGATAGTTATTATCTCTTAAAAACATGTTTTTTGTTTTAACAACAGGAATGAATTTTAAATTAATTTCTGCCACTTCTATGTTTTGAATTTGAAAAAATGGATTCCATATTTGGAATCAGGATGTCCAAATTTTTTAAATAGGTAAGTTTTATTTTTAGACATTTTGAATAATTACTTTGGTAAAAATTTTATTTACCACGGTTAAATGGTAAATCCGGTAAATAAGGGTTAAAAAATTAATATTATAATAATACTAAATTACCTTAAAACTTACCCTAACCTTATTGGTGGATACATGTACGACCATGGGCATCTTTGGGTCGATTTTTGGGACCCCATGGAGCCACTTGTAGGTGATAGGGACACTTTATTTTAATTAAGTTAAAATAAATACAAAAATGACATAAGCATATATCTTTTAGGAAAATATTTTTTACATAGGGTTATATATGTTGGATTTTCGATTATAAATATTAATTAGAAAGATAAAAATATTTCCTAAATAATTATATTTTATTTATAATTTTTAGATAATAAATAATTTAATTTATTTATGACACGATGATGATGAAGTAATTACCATAATAGTAAAAAATTAGAATAATTGATATTATAAATACCCAAATAAATGTAATATGAGACTTTTAATAAATAACAATAATTTTATAGGTTAATATGACATGTTAGTATTGATTTAATTAACTTTTTTCTAAGTAATCATTCTGTTATGATTTTCACAGAAATCAATTTTCCAAATAGTGTCAAAATTGACATAAAAGAGTTTTTAAAACAAATATTATATTATTAATCGATATTAAATTCCTAAAAATCTAAGGTTCTGCCAAGAGACTTATATAATGATAGGTGTATCGTTAATGGACCACTTGGTAGTCGCTTGTGTAATGCCCCGACCCCAGCTACCTGGAGTCGGTGCATTACTTCGTAACATTAGCATGATCACAAAAGATCAAGTCTCGAAAGACCGATTAGTTTAGTAGCCTTGGAAACACTAGATACATTCATAAGTCTTACATTACATAATAAAGTGAAAAAATAATAACAAAGTCTTCATAGTCCACACTCATATCCTCTTCTGACTATCCCTGCAGGTCATTCATAAAATACTTCTTCACATCCTGGAAAATATTAAAACATTGAAAGGGGTGAGCTCAGATGCTCAGTAAGGATAAAAATATTGCGGAAGCTTCCATAAATAAACATAAAAATTTAAGGCAATGTATAACTAAAACAAAATCCTTTTAAACTTGAACATCAACATAATATGGAAAAATTAAAATGATATAATGCCATTCACTTCTTCACATGGATATTCTACTGGTCGAATAATCACATGCAATATCAATAACTACTTTCATAATGAGGGAATGTATAATGCCAGACATTCTGAAACATTTTTTCAAGGCCTCAGCCAAGACCTCTAAAATGATTAAGGCCTCGGCCAAAACCATAAATCAAATTGGGAAAGGGCCTCGGCCAATTCCACGTATAGTTGTCTCATGAGACCTACCGATGCAATTTTTTTTAGAAGATACTTACGTCCAAAATTACTCAAATATACTCCAGTGTTTTTCTGAAATCATTATGCAAGCTTCTGAAAACAAAATAACGAATTCTGAGACTACTCGACTAATTACAGGCCATGATGGGTCCACTCCCAATCCCTTCCTGTCTACCACACTCGAGAGTCGGGTTTTCTGAAAACATTTTTAAGCTTGCGTTAAATACGCATACATTTGCACTGGATTTTCATATATTAGAGAGAAATATCATTTTTTTTAAAACATTTAAAAATCACATAATTATAAAAGAAAACCTTTTGAATAAATGTAAAAGTCAAAGGGGTTTATACACCATATAAAAGAAATTTGTGTATAAAATAAAATATGCCTCAATGAATGGAGATTGAGACGAAGTCACTTACAAAGATCATTTTTTTTAAATAAAGTAAATCTATCATGTGTATTCACTATAAGTACACATAAATAAAGTACAAATACAAGATAGGACATAATAATATCATGACATAATTTGAAATTAGGAGATTAACCCAAAGAATAGAAATTGGGTTAAGAAGTTCCCTTACCTTGCGTCCTGTCCTGACTCGACCATTCTTTAACCTCTTGAATAATAAAATAGAGTTAATATATACCTTATTAAGAACCATTTTCAATTTCATTATCCTTTTTATATCACTTATTACAATGATATGAACATTATGTAATTATTTAAGTTAATAACAGTCGTTTTGTCGATCTTTGGTACTTGAGTCAACAATAAACTTCTTATAATTACAAGTTGTTCATGTGGTGAAATATCCATTATATCCAGAATTATATTCATGATTTAGATATCATATATATCATATATATATAGTATATACATTCATTTATAATATTACGTAACATTTAGAGGTAAGAAATGAAATGCACCGTTCATGGAGACGGTAAGCCGTACGTACGCATGAACGCTACTTTCATTTCTATTTCGTATTTAATGGAATGAAATCATAATTATATAAAGGTATAATATAGTTCCAGTATAATATCATATATAATATCATTTACTCCATCCTTTATACATCCCACATATGGCATTAACGATTCACATCACTTTGAGGGGGCGGTAGTCCGCACTTCCTAAAATGAAATTATCGCGTTTACCCATAATGGAAATCATAAAGTATGCCATAAATGAGAAATAAAGAAGAATAAGTAAAACATAAACATATTATATATCATATATAAATATTGTGACATCTTAATGTCCACCTTTGAAGGTGTTATATGAGTGTTGAACAATCATCGTTTCGTGAGGCAGAAATTCGCCATCCATAGAAACCGTATGTTATTTAACCATTAGATGTAGGTGTGTGTAAGTGTAGCTCAAATACTTCTTATAACAACATCCTAGTATATTTAGGATACTGGTGTTGTTACAAAATAAATGAATAAAAAGAGTTTAGGGGGTTGGAGAAGAAAAATAAAACAAAACAACATTAGAGAAGACATTACCTCAAAATCGGGTAACTCTTTTTGATTTGAGACAAAGGCTTACTTGGGAAGAGTTCTGCCCAAAGTGAGGCTTCTAGGAGTAAGAGGGAGAAGTTGGGAGAGTATTTGGGCAGAGGTTGGCCGAGCCAAATGGCTTGAAAGTGTGAATGATGTGGTAGAGGTGGGGGCCTTTTATAAGTGGAGAGGAGGGGCACTCTTGGAAAGTAAGGAAAGTTTACATTATTATACAATGCTTTTCAGATTCTAAAGGTCCCACACTTATATAATTCGAGGATAAGGTGATAAGGTTTCTAAATATACCCATACAATAGGCTTTGGACAAGTTTAAGCCTTGGATTTTACATTATCTTCTCATTTTATTTAAATCGTTAAATAATGAGGTCATCGCTGCATCATCATGATGTCATAAATAATTTAATTTATTTAATGTCTAAAAATTATAAAAAAAATACTATGATGTAGTAAATCTTTTTAGACTTCCAATGACTATTTATAGTAAAAAATATGACTTTTATAACCCCATGTAAAAATTGTTTTAGTAAAACATTTCATGTTTGTGTCATTTTTTACTTTAACATTAAATAAAAGGTATTTATGTCATTTTCCAACTAAAGTGGCTCCATGGGGTCCCCAAGTTGACCCATGGATTTTCTTGGTCGGCCATGGCACATCCAATGAGGGTAGGACATGTTTCAAGCTCATCTCATATTATTAAAACATTATTTTTACCTTAAACTACACTAATTACCTCTAATCGCGATTAAGAACTTAAAAGTTACTATTCACCAAAAATTATTTTAATCTCATTGAACCACATTTTACTTCTTAATGAAAACCATGTATGTCGTATTTTTGAAAATCAAATCACAGAGGTGGTAATATTTCATTTAAACGAAAAATCAGTTATTTAACTACCACTGAGTGGTTTCACTATTCATCAAAAATTGAAGTTTTTCAGAACAATGACAAAATTTCACCCTAAGCTATAATTGATATTCCGATTTCAAAAATGATGTCTATTTTAAAAAATTCCAAAAATATAAGTTGCATTAATTTATTTTATAATTAATTCCCGCTGTCACAACAAATAGCGTGTTTTTAAGAAACAATTTATATCAAAAGATTGGCAATTGTTTATGTCCAATTTCAATGTTAAATTAATTCTAATGACCACCATTGGATAAAATGGTAAAAATATATTCTAATTATACTTTAAAACCACTCAATAGTATAAATTATCACTATAAATTATTTTGATTAAAAAAGTTGTTTTAAGTATTTTTCACTATTCATAAAAATTTGGAAGTTCTCAGAAAATTACAAAAAATTCAACATAGGCTAATTTCAATATTAGGAATACAAAAATGAAGTCCATTTTGAAATATAAAATTTATATAATTTTAAAAAGTGGTTATTACTATTCATAACGTCTACTTTGATTAGTTGCGGTGTTTTAGAACTCGAAGTTGCGTACAATGCAAGCTATTGCATTATTGAATGAGAAGCGTATCGTGGAAGCTCGGGGTGTTACATTCTCCCCTACTTCAATAAATTGCGTCCTCGCAATTTGAAATTTTTCTTTGAAAACAAAAGGTTGAAAATAAAAAATACCTTTGTGGAAAACCCACATCGGAAATAAGGTTAATAAATATATAACATTAAAAGAAAGCAAGATAAGTACAAAGGTCACCCGAGATAGCCCATTCTAGGATTCTATGAAAATATGGATATGGAGGAGAAACAAACCATCAAGGTCTGATGGAGAGTTATAGAAAACAGGATTAGGAGAAAGTTTAACTACAAGAAAATCGCAAACTTGTGATTGGTTAAACGATCATTGATTCCCCAGTAGGAAAAGTTAACCGACAACATTTTTGTAAGGGAATATACATACTTGTCATGTAGACTTTCATTCTTTAATAAATTTTTACCACAAACCCATCTTTCACTCTAAAAGGTAATACAACTCAAAAATATTCTATTTATCCTAATTGTATAAGGTTCCAAATATTAACACATACCATTTAGATTAGTAAAAATATTTTCTAATAACCAGGGACTTCCTGTAGGCTAGTGGTAGGAAATAAAGGCCTGTCGAACTATGGTTGTGGGTTCGATTCCTGCAGCTTTGTCCGACGCGACGGGTTATGCCCCACCCTGCAGGTTGTCCTTTTCCTAAAACTATAGTATTATAATATTCCAAAAATAATCTTCATAAATTTTTTAACCTTAAACAATACCATCCAAAGTTCAACTTAATCCATTCCAACCTTTATAGTTATCCAAAATACCTCTGTCCAGAATTTATCTAAAAGGTCTCTAAATTCCAAAATCAATTGTAACATCAGATTCCCCAAACAAATTAAAGTTTCTATTTTTGTCACATACTAAAAATATGATTACCTTCATCATATTAAGACCTTACTGAAATCAACAAGTACTGCAGTACAATCCTTATATATATATCACATTATTCTAATAACCAGAATATAATCCATGAGTCCAAAAGCACCAATACATTAGTTATTCTACTTCAACTGTAGTAACAGCATAAGATTGTCCTTGATCCCTTGGCCTTTTCTGAGGTAAGTTTCCCTGACGCTTAGGAAATTAATTTGCATAATGCCCCATTTCCCTACAATTGTAGCATTCAACATTGATAGCCTCTTTCTTTCCCTTGCAATCACGTGCCTGGTGACCTTTTTCCCCACATTTATAACAAACTCCCATTCCTTTTAGGCAAGTACCAGGGTGATTCTTCCCACAATTATCAAATAATGGAAAATCCTTCTTTCCCTTTTTCCCTTTATCTGTCTCTTGTTCCACCGTTCTCTTCTTCTCTTGCTTTACTTTGTTGTCATAAGACTTAGAGAATTCCTTTTCTATCTTGATAGAACACGAGACAATATCTTCATATGATGAGAAGGTTTGTGAGACTAATGCTCGACGGAGAAATGGTTTTAACCCATCAAAGAAACGATCAATCTTACTTCTTGGGTTACGTATATAATCTGCAGCATGCCTCGCTAACCTTGTAAAGTTGGCCTCATACTTTGCGACATTCTCATCCTCCTTTTGTCTCAGACTCAAAAATTGTCTTTCCATATCCGCTCGATGGTCTCGAGGAATGTATTTTTCTAAGAACAGCTCTTTGAACTCCTGTCATTCCATGTTTATTAATTCATCATCTTCCTTTGTGTTTTGAATTAGTGACCACCATTGATCGGCCTCTCCAGTGAGGCGGTAAACTGCCATGACAACTTTCTCCCTTTCACTACTCCCCAAGGCATGTAATATTTTCTCTAAGGAATTTATCCATTGCTCAGATACTATAGGATTTGTACTCCCATTGAAGGTTGGTGGTTGTTGCCTCATGAAACGGTCTAGCATTGATCCTCCACGTTGAGGATCAGGGTGCTCCATACGAGTAAGGTTATTATTCATAACCTGCGTGAGTTGTCCCAGTACGGTGAGAAGCTGATCAGCACCAGTTGTATCACTAGCTCCACCATAATTATCTTGAGCAGGAGGGTAATCCCTACACGGAGTGCGTGCATTGATACAGTTTCCATTCCTTCCACTAGGCGCCATTTCTAAACAATGGCAAAAACTATATTAGTTTATGAATAAAAATACATAATTCCATACTTGTAAGATACTTAACATAAATTGAACTATTTATGGATATAATCCATAAAAATGTTTTCTTTGAGTAAGTATATACTCATAACCCTTCATAGTGGTTTGTAAAGAAAATGAGAATTATCCTAAGCATATCCCCCGGGAGTGTCGTAACCAAGAGTGCAGCAAGGCCCATTGTCGTGCACCAGTTCCCGTTCGAGTTTAGCTCAAAGCGGTGGTTTCAGGTTTTACCCCTAGGTACATCTGTGCCAGAGCCGCCTCTACCTGCTCGTATCCAGACAGGGATGTATTGGTCGGAAAACTCACAAAATCTTTATAATACCAAAATTCTAGGAAGTTCTTCTATACTAATCCTCAAAGTCCATCTTCGGGCTATGTGCTCTAATCAGAGTTTATCTAAATCTAGCTTCCAAGGTTAGTACTAAACTTCCTCTGATACCAACTGTAACGCCCTGACCCCAGCTACACGGAGTCGGTGCATTACTTCGTAACATTGGCATGATCACAAAAGATCAAGTCTCTAAAGACCGATTAGTTTAGTAGCCTTAGAAACACTAGATACATTCATAAGTCTTACATTACATCATAAAGTGAAAAACTAATAACAAAGTCTTCATAGTCCACACTCATATCCTCTTCTGACTATCCCTGCAGGTCATTCATAAAATACTTCTTCACATCTTGGAAAATATTAAAACATTGAAAGGGGTGAGATCAGATGCTCAGTAAGGATAAAAATATTGCAGAAGCTTTCATAAATAAACATAAAAATTTAAGGCAATGTATAACTAAAACAAAAGCCTTTTAAACTTGAACATCAACATAATATGGCAAAAGTAAAATGAGATAATTCCATTCACTTCTTCACATGGATATTCTACTGGTCGAATAATCACATGCAATATCAATAACTACTTTCATAATGAGGGAATGTATAATGCCAGAAATTCTGAAACATTTTGTCAAGGCCTCAGCCAAGACGTCTAAAATGATTAAGGCCTCGGCCAAAACCATAAATCAAATTGGGAAAGGGCCTCGGCCAATTCCACGTCTAGTTGTCTCATGAGACCTACCGATGCAATTTTTTTAGAAGATACTTACGTCCAAAATTACTCAAATATACTCCAGTGTTTTTCTGAAATCATTATGCAAGCTTCTGAAAACAAAATAAGGAATTCTGAGACTACTCGACTAATTACAGTCCATGATGGGTCCACTCCCAATCCCTTCCTGTCTACCACACTCGAGAGTCGGGTTTTCTGAAAACATTTTTAAGCTTGCGTTAAATACGCATACATTTGCACTGTATTTTCATATATTAGAGAGAAATATCATTTTTTTGAAACCATTTAAAAATAACATAATTATAAAAGAAAACCTTTTTTAATAAATGTAAAAGTCAAAGGGGTTTATACACCGTATAAAAGAAATTTGTGTATAAAATAAAATATGCCTCAATGAATGGAGATTGAGACGAAGTCACTTACAAAGATCATTTTTTTTAAATAAAGTACATATATCATGTGTATTCACTATAAGTACACATAAATAAAGTACAAATACAAGATAGGACATAATAATATCATGACATAATTTGAAAGTAGGAGATTAACCCAAAGAATAGAAATTGGGTTAAGAAGTTCCCTTACCTTGCGTCCGGTCCTGACTCGACCGTTCTTTAACCTCCTGAATAATAAACTAGAGTTAATATATACCTTATTAAGAACCATTTTAAATTTAATTATCCTTTTTATATCACTTATTACAATGATATGAACATTATGTAATTATTTAAGTTAATAACGGTCGTTTTGTCGATCTTTGGTACTTGAGTCAATAATAAACTTCTTATAATTACAAGTTGTTCATGTGGTGAAATATCCATTATATCCAGAATTATATTCATGATTTAGATATCATATATATCATATATATATAGTATATACATTCATTTATAATATTACGTAACATTTAGAGGTAAGAAATGAAATGCACCGTTCATGGAGACGGTAAGCCGTACGTACGCATGAATGCTACTTTCATTTCTATTTCGTATTTAATGGAATGAAATCATAATTATATAAAGGTATAATATAGTTCCAGTATAATATCATATATAATATCATTTACTCCATCCTTTATACATCCCACATATGGTATTAACGATTCACATCACTTTGAGGGGGCGATAGTCCGCACTTCCTAAAATGAAATTATCGCGTTTACCCATAATGGAAATCATAAAGTATGCCATAAATGAGAAATACATAAGAATAAGTAAAACATAAACATATTATATATCATATATAAATATAGTTACATCTTAATGGCCACCTTTGAAGGTGTTATATGAGTGTTGAACAATCATCGTTTCGTGAGGCAGAAATTCGCCATCCACAGAAACCGTATGTTCTTTAACCATTAGATGTAGGTGTGTGTAAGTGTAGCTCAAATACTTCTTATAACAACATCCTAGTATATTTAGGATACTGGTGTTGTTACAAAAGAAATGAATAAAAAGAGTTTAGGGGGTTGGAGAAGAAAAATAAAACAAAACAACATTAGAGAAGACATTACCTCAAAATCAGGTAACTCTTTTTGATTTGAGCCAAAGGCTTACTTGGGAAGAGTTCTGCCCAAAGTGAGGCTTCTATGAGTAAGAGGGGGAAGTTGGGAGAGTATTTGGGCAAGGTTGGCTGAGCCAAATGGCTTGAAAGTGTGAATGATGTGGTAGAGGTGGGGGCCTTTTATAAGTGGAGAGGAGGGGCACTCTTGGAAAGTAAGGAAAGTTTACATTATTATACAATGTTTTTCGGATTCTAAAGGTCCCACACTTATATAATTCGAGGATAAGGTGACAAGGTTTCGAAATCTACCCATCCAATAGGCTTTGGACAAGTGTAATCCTTGGATTTTACATTATCTTCTCATTTTATTTAAATCGTTAAATAATGAGGTCATCGCTGCATCATCATGATGTCATAAATAATTTAATTTATTTAATGTCTAAAAATTATAAAAAAAATACTATGATGTAGGAAATCTTTTTATATTTCCAATGAATATTTATAGTCAAAAATATGACTTGTATAACCCCATGTAAAAATTGTTTTAGTAAAACATTTCATGTTTGTGTCATTTTTTACTTTAACATAAATAAAAGGTATTTATGTCATTTTCCAACTAAAGTGGCTCCATGGGGTCCCCAAGTTGACCCATGGATTGTCTTGGTCGGCCATGGCACATCCAATGAGGGCAGGACATGTTTCAAGCTCATCTCATATTATTAAAACATTATTTTTACCTTAAACTACACTAATTACCTCTAATCGCGATTAAGAACTTAAAAGTTACTATTCACCAAAAATTATTTTATTCTCATTGAACCACATTTTACTTCTTAATGACAACCATGTATGTCGGATTTTTGAAAATCAAATCACAGAGGTGGTAATATTTCATTTAAACGAAAAATTAGTTATTTAACTACCACTTAGTGGTTTCACTATTCATCAAAAATTGAAGTTTTTCAGAACAATGCCAAAATTTCACCCTAAGCTATAATTGATATTCCGATTTCAATAATGATGTCTATTTTACAAAATTCCAAAAATATAAGTTGCATTAATTTATTTTATAATTAATTCCCGCTGTCACAACAAATAGCGTGTTTTTAAGAAACAATTTATATCAAAAGATTGGCAATTGTTTATGTCCAATTTCAATGTTAAATTAATTCTAATGACCACCATTGGATAAAATGGTAAAAATATATTCTAATTATACTTTAAAACCACTCAATAGTATAAATTATCACTATAAATTATTTTGATTAAAAAAGTTGTTTTAAGTATTTTTCACTATTCATAAAAATTTGGAAGTTCTCAGAAAATTACAAAAAATTCAACATAGGCTAATTTCAATATTAGGAATACAAAAATGAAGTCCATTTTGAAATATAAAATTTATATAATTTTAAAAAGTGGTTATTACTATTCATAACGTCTACTTTGATTAGTTGCGGTGTTTTAGAACTCGAAGTTGCGTACAATGCAAGCTATTGCATTATTGAATGAGAAGCGTATCGTGGAAGCTCGGGGTGTTACATTCTCCCCTACTTCAATAAATTGCGTCCTCGCAATTTGAAATTTTTCTTTGAAAACAAAAGGTTGAAAATAAAAAATACCTTTGTGGAAAACCCACATCGGAAATAAGGTTAATAAATATATAACATTAAAAGAAAGCAAGATAAGTACAAAGGTCACCCGAGATAGCCCATTCTAGGATTCTATGAAAATATGGATATGGAGGAGAAACAAACCATCAAGGTCTGATGGAGAGTTATAGAAAACAGGATTAGGAGAAAGTTTAACTACAAGAAAATCGCAAACTTGTGATTGGTTAAACGATCATTGATTCCCCAGTAGGAAAAGTTAACCGACAACATTTTTGTAAGGGAATATACATACTTGTCATGTAGACTTTCATTCTTTAATAAATTTTTACCACAAACCCATCTTTCACTCTAAAAGGTAATACAACTCAAAAATATTCTATTTATCCTAATTGTATAAGGTTCCAAATATTAACACATACCATTTAGATTAGTAAAAATATTTTCTAATAACCAGGGACTTCCTGTAGGCTAGTGGTAGGAAATAAAGGCCTGTCGAACTATGGTTGTGGGTTCGATTCCTGCAGCTTTGTCCGACGCGACGGGTTATGCCCCACCCTGCAGGTTGTCCTTTTCCTAAAACTATAGTATTATAATATTCCAAAAATAATCTTCATAAATTTTTTAACCTTAAACAATACCATCCAAAGTTCAACTTAATCCATTCCAACCTTTATAGTTATCCAAAATACCTCTGTCCAGAATTTATCTAAAAGGTCTCTAAATTCCAAAATCAATTGTAACATCAGATTCCCCAAACAAATTAAAGTTTCTATTTTTGTCACATACTAAAAATATGATTACCTTCATCATATTAAGACCTTACTGAAATCAACAAGTACTGCAGTACAATCCTTATATATATATCACATTATTCTAATAACCAGAATATAATCCATGAGTCCAAAAGCACCAATACATTAGTTATTCTACTTCAACTGTAGTAACAGCATAAGATTGTCCTTGATCCCTTGGCCTTTTCTGAGGTAAGTTTCCCTGACGCTTAGGAAATTCATTTGCATAATGCCCCATTTCCCTACAATTGTAGCATTCAACATTGATAGCCTCTTTCTTTCCCTTGCAATCACGTGCCTGGTGACCTTTTTCCCCACATTTATAACAAACTCCCATTCCTTTTAGGCAAGTACCAGGGTGATTCTTCCCACAATTATCACATAATGGAAAATCCTTCTTTCCCTTTTTCCCTTTATCTGTCTCTTGTTCCACCGTTCTCTTCTTCTCTTGCTTTACTTTGTTGTCATAAGACTTAGAGAATTCCTTTTCTATCTTGATAGAACACGAGACAATATCTTCATATGATGAGAAGGTTTGTGAGACTAATGCTCGACGGAGAAATGGTTTTAACCCATCAAAGAAACGATCAATCTTACTTCTTGGGTTACGTATATAATCTGCAGCATGCCTCGCTAACCTTGTAAAGTTGGCCTCATACTTTGCGACATTCTCATCCTCCTTTTGTCTCAGACTCAAAAATTGTCTTTCCATATCCGCTCGATGGTCTCGAGGAAAGTATTTTTCTAAGAACAGCTCTTTGAACTCCTGTCATTCCATGTTTATTAATTCATCATCTTCCTTTGTGTTTTGAATTAGTGACCACCATTGATCGGCCTCTCCAGTGAGGCGGTAAACTGCCATGACAACTTTCTCCCTTTCACTACTCCCCAAGGAATGTAATATTTTCTCTAAGGAATTTATCCATTGCTCAGATACTATAGGATTTGTACTCCCATTGAAGGTTGGTGGTTGTTGCCTCATGAAACGGTCTATCATTGATCCTCCACGTTGAGGATCAGGGTGCTCCATACGAGTAAGGTTATTATTCATAACCTGCGTGAGTTGTCCCAGTACGGTGAGAAGCTGATCAGCACCAGTTGTATCACTAGCTCCACCATAATTATCTTGAGCAGGAGGGTAATCCCTACACGGAGTGCGTGCATTGATACAGTTTCCATTCCTTCCACTAGGCGCCATTTCTAAACAATGTCATAAACTATATTAGTTTATGAATAAAAATACATAATTCCATACTTGTAAGATACTTAACATAAATTGAACTATTTATGGATATAATCCATAAAAATTTTTTCTTTGAGTAAGTATATACTCATAACCCTTCATAGTGGTTTGTAAAGAAAATGAGAATTATCCTAAGCATATCCCCCGGGAGTGTCGTAACCAAGAGTGCAGCAAGGCCCGTTGTCGTGCACCAGTTCCCGTTCGAGTTTAGCTCAAAGCGGTGGTTTCGGGTTTTACCCCTAGGTACATCTATGCCAGAGCCGCCTCTACCTGCTCGTATCCAGACAGGGATGTATTGCTCGGAAAACTCACAAAATCTTTATAATACCAAAATTCTAGGAAGTTCTTCTATACTAATCCTCAAAGTCTATCTTCGGGCTATGTGCTCTAATCAGAGTTTATCTAAATCTAGCTTCCAAGGTTAGTACTAAACTGCCTCTAATACCAACTGTAACGCCCTGACCCCAGCTACACGGAGTCGGTGCATTACTTCGTAACATTGGCCTGATCACAAAAGATCAAGTCTCTAAAGACCGATTAGTTTAGTAGCCTTGGAAACACTAGATACATTCATAAGTCTTACATTACATCATAAAGTGAAAAACTAATAACAAAGTCTTCATAGTCCACACTCATATCCTCTTCTGACTATCCCTGCAGGTCATTCATAAAATACTTCTTCACATCTTGGAAAATATTAAAACATTGAAAGGGGTGAGATCAGATGCTCAGTAAGGATAAAAATATTGCAGAAGCTTTCATAAATAAACATAAAAATTTAAGGCAATGTATAACTAAAACAAAAGCCTTTTAAACTTGAACATCAACATAATATGACAAAAGTAAAATGAGATAATTCCATTCACTTCTTCACATGGATATTCTACTGGTCGAATAATCACATGCAATATCAATAACTACTTTCATAATGAGGGAATGTATAATGCCAGAAATTCTGAAACATTTTGTCAAGGCCTCAGCCAAGACGTCTAAAATGATTAAGGCCTCGGCCAAAACCATAAATCAAATTGGAAAAGGGCCTCGGCCAATTCCACGTCTAGTTGTCTCATGAGACCTACCGATGCAATTTTTTTTAGAAGATACTTACGTCCAAAATTACTCAAATATACTCCAGTGTTTTTCTGAAATCATTATGCAAGCTTCTGAAAACAAAATAACGAATTCTGAGACTACTCGACTAATTACAGTCCATGATGGGTCCACTCCCAATCCCTTCCTGTCTACCACACTCGAGAGTCGGGTTTTCTGAAAACATTTTTAAGATTGCGTTAAATACGCATACATTTGCACTGTATTTTCATATATTAGAGAGAAATATCATTTTTTTGAAACCATTTAAAAATCACATAATTATAAAAGAAAACCTTTTGAATAAATGTAAAAGTCAAAGGGGTTTATACACCGTATAAAAGAAATTTGTGTATAAAATAAAATATGCCTCAATGAATGGAGATTGAGACGAAGTCACTTACAAAGATCATTTTTTTTAAATAAAGTACATATATCATGTGTATTCACTATAAGTACACATAAATAAAGTACAAATACAAGATAGGACATAATAATATCATGACATAATTTGAAAGTAGGAGATTAACCCAAAGAATAGAAATTGGGTTAAGAAGTTCCCTTACCTTGCGTCCGGTCCTGACTCGACCGTTCTTTAACCTCCTGAATAATAAACTAGAGTTAATATATACCTTATTAAGAACCATTTTAAATTTAATTATCCTTTTTATATCACTTATTACAATGATATGAACATTATGTAATTATTTAAGTTAATAACGGTCGTTTTGTCGATCTTTGGTACTTGAGTCAATAATAAACTTCTTATAATTACAAGTTGTTCATGTGGTGAAATATCCATTATATCCAGAATTATATTCATGATTTAGATATCATATATATCATATATATATAGTATATACATTCATTTATAATATTACGTAACATTTAGAGGTAAGAAATGAAATGCACCGTTCATGGAGACGGTAAGCCGTACGTACGCATGAATGCTACTTTCATTTCTATTTCGTATTTAATGGAATGAAATCATAATTATATAAAGGTATAATATAGTTCCAGTATAATATCATATATAATATCATTTACTCCATCCTTTATACATCCCACATATGGTATTAACGATTCACATCACTTTGAGGGGGCGATAGTCCGCACTTCCTAAAATGAAATTATCGCGTTTACCCATAATGGAAATCATAAAGTATGCCATAAATGAGAAATACATAAGAATAAGTAAAACATAAACATATTATATATCATATATAAATATAGTTACATCTTAATGGCCACCTTTGAAGGTGTTATATGAGTGTTGAACAATCATCGTTTCGTGAGGCAGAAATTCGCCATCCACAGAAACCGTATGTTCTTTAACCATTAGATGTAGGTGTGTGTAAGTGTAGCTCAAATACTTCTTATAACAACATCCTAGTATATTTAGGATACTGGTGTTGTTACAAAAGAAATGAATAAAAAGAGTTTAGGGGGTTGGAGAAGAAAAATAAAACAAAACAACATTAGAGAAGACATTACCTCAAAATCAGGTAACTCTTTTTGATTTGAGCCAAAGGCTTACTTGGGAAGAGTTCTGCCCAAAGTGAGGCTTCTATGAGTAAGAGGGGGAAGTTGGGAGAGTATTTGGGCAGAGGTTGGCTGAGCCAAATGGCTTAAAAGTGTGAATGATGTGGTAGAGGTGGGGGCCTTTTATAAGTGGAGAGGAGGGGCACTCTTGGAAAGTAAGGAAAGTTTACATTATTATACAATGTTTTTCGGATTCTAAAGGTCCCAAACTTATATAATTCGAGGATAAGGTGACAAGGTTTCGAAATCTACCCATCCAATAGGCTTTGGACAAGTGTAATCCTTGGATTTTACATTATCTTCTCATTTTATTTAAATCGTTAAATAATGAGGTCATCGCTGCATCATCATGATGTCATAAATAATTTAATTTATTTAATGTCTAAAAATTATAAAAAAAATACTATGATGTAGGAAATCTTTTTAGATTTCCAATGAATATTTATAGTCAAAAATATGACTTGTATAACCCCATGTAAAAATTGTTTTAGTAAAACATTTCATGTTTGTGTCATTTTTTACTTTAACATTAAATAAAAAGTATTTATGTCATTTTCCAACTAAAGTGGCTCCATGGGGTCCCCAAGTTGACCCATGGATTTTATTGGTCGGCCATGGCACATCCAATGAGGTCAGGATATGTTTCAAGCTCATCTCATATTATTAAAACATTATTTTTACCTTAAACTACACTAATTACCTCTAATCGCGATTAAGAACTTAAAAGTTACTATTCACCAAAAATTATTTTATTCTCATTGAACCACATTTTACTTCTTAATGACAACCATGTATGTCGGATTTTTGAAAATCAAATCACAGAGGTGGTAATATTTCATTTAAATGAAAAATTAGTTATTTAACTACCACTTAGTGGTTTCACTATTCATCAAAAATTGAAGTTTTTCAGAACAATGCCAAAATTTCACCCTAAGCTATAATTGATATTCCGATTTCAATAATGATGTATATTTTACAAAATTCCAAAAATATAAGTTGCATTAATTTATTTTATAATTAATTCCCGCTGTCACAACAAATAGCGTGTTTTTAAGAAACAATTTATATCAAAAGATTGGCAATTGTTTATGTCAAATTTCAATGTTAAATTAATTCTAATGACCACCATTGGATAAAATGGTAAAAATATATTCAAATTATACTTTAAAACCACTCAATAGTATAAATTATCATTATAAATTATTTTGATTAAAAAAGTTGTTTTAAGTATTTTTCACTATTCATAAAAATTTGGAAGTTCTCAGAAAATTACAAAAAATTCAACATAGGCTAATTTCAATATTAGGAATACAAAAATGAAGTCCATTTTGAAATATAAAATTTATATAATTTTAAAAAGTGGTTATTACTATTCATAACGTCTACTTTGATTAGTTGCGGTGTTTTAGAACTCGAAGTTGCGTACAATGCAAGCTATTGCATTATTGAATGAGAAGCGTATCGTGGAAGCTCGGGGTGTTACATTCTCCCCTACTTCAATAAATTGCGTCCTCGCAATTTGAAATTTTTCTTTGAAAACAAAAGGTTGAAAATAAAAAATACCTTTGTGGAAAACCCACATCGGAAATAAGGTTAATAAATATATAACATTAAAAGAAAGCAAGATAAGTACAAAGGTCACCCGAGATAGCCCATTCTAGGATTCTATGAAAATATGGATATGGAGGAGAAACAAACCATCAAGGTCTGATGGAGAGTTATAGAAAACAGGATTAGGAGAAAGTTTAACTACAAGAAAATCGCAAACTTGTGATTGGTTAAACGATCATTGATTCCCCAGTAGGAAAAGTTAACCGACAACATTTTTGTAAGGGAATATACATACTTGTCATGTAGACTTTCATTCTTTAATAAATTTTTACCACAAACCCATCTTTCACTCTAAAAGGTAATACAACTCAAAAATATTCTATTTATCCTAATTGTATAAGGTTCCAAATATTAACACATACCATTTAGATTAGTAAAAATATTTTCTAATAACCAGGGACTTCCTGTAGGCTAGTGGTAGGAAATAAAGGCCTGTCGAACTATGGTTGTGGGTTCGATTCCTGCAGCTTTGTCCGACGCGACGGGTTATGCCCCACCCTGCAGGTTGTCCTTTTCCTAAAACTATAGTATTATAATATTCCAAAAATAATCTTCATAAATTTTTTAACCTTAAACAATACCATCCAAAGTTCAACTTAATCCATTCCAACCTTTATAGTTATCCAAAATACCTCTGTCCAGAATTTATCTAAAAGGTCTCTAAATTCCAAAATCAATTGTAACATCAGATTCCCCAAACAAATTAAAGTTTCTATTTTTGTCACATACTAAAAATATGATTACCTTCATCATATTAAGACCTTACTGAAATCAACAAGTACTGCAGTACAATCCTTATATATATATCACATTATTCTAATAACCAGAATATAATCCATGAGTCCAAAAGCACCAATACATTAGTTATTCTACTTCAACTGTAGTAACAGCATAAGATTGTCCTTGATCCCTTGGCCTTTTCTGAGGTAAGTTTCCCTGACGCTTAGGAAATTAATTTGCATAATGCCCCATTTCCCTACAGTTGTAGCATTCAACATTGATAGCCTCTTTCTTTCCCTTGCAATCACGTGCCTGGTGACCTTTTTCCCCACATTTATAACAAACTCCCATTCCTTTTAGGCAAGTACCAGGGTGATTCTTCCCACAATTATCACATAATGGAAAATCCTTCTTTCCCTTTTTCCCTTTATCTGTCTCTTGTTCCACCGTTCTCTTCTTCTCTTGCTTTACTTTGTTGTCATAAGACTTAGAGAATTCCTTTTCTATCTTGATAGAACACGAGACAATATCTTCATATGATGAGAAGGTTTGTGAGACTAATGCTCGACGGAGAAATGGTTTTAACCCATCAAAGAAACGATCAATCTTACTTCTTGGGTTACGTATATAATCTGCAGCATGCCTCGCTAACCTTGTAAAGTTGGCCTCATACTTTGCGACATTCTCATCCTCCTTTTGTCTCAGACTCAAAAATTGTCTTTCCATATCCGCTCGATGGTCTCGAGGAAAGTATTTTTCTAAGAACAGCTCTTTGAACTCCTGTCATTCCATGTTTATTAATTCATCATCTTCCTTTGTGTTTTGAATTAGTGGCCACCATTGATCGGCCTCTCCAGTGAGGCGGTAAACTGCCATGACAACTTTCTCCCTTTCACTACTCCCCAAGGCATGTAATATTTTCTCTAAGGAATTTATCCATTGATCAGATACTATAGGATTTGTACTCCCATTGAAGGTTGGTGGTTGTTGCCTCATGAAACGGTCTAGCATTGATCCTCCACGTTGAGGATCAGGGTGCTCCATACGAGTAAGGTTATTATTCATAACCTGCGTGAGTTGTCCCAGTACGGTGAGAAGCTGATCAGCACCAGTTGTATCACTAGCTCCACCATAATTATCTTGAGCAGGAGGGTAATCCCTACACGGAGTGCGTGCATTGATACAGTTTCCATTCCTTCCACTAGGCGCCATTTCTAAACAATGGCATAAACTATATTAGTTTATGAATAAAAATACATAATTCCATACTTGTAAGATACTTAACATAAATTGAACTATTTATGGATATAATCCATAAAAATGTTTTCTTTGAGTAAGTATATACTCATAACCCTTCATAGTGGTTTGTAAAGAAAATGAGAATTATCCTAAGCATATCCCCCGGGAGTGTCGTAACCAAGAGTGCAGCAAGGCCCGTTGTCGTGCACCAGTTCCCGTTCGAGTTTAGCTCAAAGCGGTGGTTTCGGGTTTTACCCCTAGGTACATCTGTGCCAGAGCCGCCTCTACCTACTCGTATCCAGACAGGGATGTATTGCTCGGAAAACTCACAAAATCTTTATAATACCAAAATTCTAGGAAGTTCTTCTATACTAATCCTCAAAGTCTATCTTCGGGCTATGTGCTCTAATCAGAGTTTATCTAAATCTAGCTTCCAAGGTTAGTACTAAACTGCCTCTGATACCAACTGTAACGCCCTGACCCCAGCTACACGGAGTCGGTGCATTACTTCGTAACATTGGCATGATCACAAAAGATCAAGTCTCTAAAGACCGATTAGTTTAGTAGCCTTGGAAACACTAGATACATTCATAAGTCTTACATTACATCATAAAGTGAAAAACTAATAACAAAGTCTTCATAGTCCACACTCATATCCTCTTATGACTATCCCTGCAGGTCATTCATAAAATACTTCTTCACATCTTGGAAAATATTAAAACATTGAAAGGGGTGAGATCAGATGCTCAGTAAGGATAAAAATATTGCAGAAGCTTTCATAAATAAACATAAAAATTTAAGGCAATGTATAACTAAAACAAAAGCCTTTTAAACTTGAACATCAACATAATATGGCAAAAGTAAAATGAGATAATTCCATTCACTTCTTCACATGGATATTCTACTGGTCGAATAATCACATGCAATATCAATAACTACTTTCATAATGAGGGAATGTATAATGCCAGAAATTCTGAAACATTTTGTCAAGGCCTCAGCCAAGACGTCTAAAATGATTAAGGCCTCGGCCAAAACCATAAATCAAATTGGAAAAGGGCCTCGGCCAATTCCACGTCTAGTTGTCTCATGAGACCTACCGATGCAATTTTTTTTAGAAGATACTTACGTCCAAAATTACTCAAATATACTCCAGTGTTTTTCTGAAATCATTATGCAAGCTTCTGAAAACAAAATAACGAATTCTGAGACTACTCGACTAATTACAGTCCATGATGGGTCCACTCCCAATCCCTTCCTGTCTACCACACTCGAGAGTCGGGTTTTCTGAAAACATTTTTAAGATTGCGTTAAATACGCATACATTTGCACTGTATTTTCATATATTAGAGAGAAATATCATTTTTTTGAAACCATTTAAAAATCACATAATTATAAAAGAAAACCTTTTGAATAAATGTAAAAGTCAAAGGGGTTTATACACCGTATAAAAGAAATTTGTGTATAAAATAAAATATGCCTCAATGAATGGAGATTGAGACGAAGTCACTTACAAAGATCATTTTTTTTAAATAAAGTACATATATCATGTGTATTCACTATAAGTACACATAAATAAAGTACAAATACAAGATAGGACATAATAATATCATGACATAATTTGAAAGTAGGAGATTAACCCAAAGAATAGAAATTGGGTTAAGAAGTTCCCTTACCTTGCGTCCGGTCCTGACTCGACCGTTCTTTAACCTCCTGAATAATAAACTAGAGTTAATATATACCTTATTAAGAACCATTTTAAATTTAATTATCCTTTTTATATCACTTATTACAATGATATGAACATTATGTAATTATTTAAGTTAATAACGGTCGTTTTGTCGATCTTTGGTACTTGAGTCAATAATAAACTTCTTATAATTACAAGTTGTTCATGTGGTGAAATATCCATTATATCCAGAATTATATTCATGATTTAGATATCATATATATCATATATATATAGTATATACATTCATTTATAATATTACGTAACATTTAGAGGTAAGAAATGAAATGCACCGTTCATGGAGACGGTAAGCCGTACGTACGCATGAATGCTACTTTCATTTCTATTTCGTATTTAATGGAATGAAATCATAATTATATAAAGGTATAATATAGTTCCAGTATAATATCATATATAATATCATTTACTCCATCCTTTATACATCCCACATATGGTATTAACGATTCACATCACTTTGAGGGGGCGATAGTCCGCACTTCCTAAAATGAAATTATCGCGTTTACCCATAATGGAAATCATAAAGTATGACATAAATGAGAAATACATAAGAATAAGTAAAACATAAACATATTATATATCATATATAAATATAGTTACATCTTAATGGCCACCTTTGAAGGTGTTATATGAGTGTTGAACAATCATCGTTTCGTGAGGCAGAAATTCGCCATCCACAGAAATCGTATGTTCTTTAACCATTAGATGTAGGTGTGTGTAAGTGTAGCTCAAATACTTCTTATAAAAACATCCTAGTATATTTAGGATACTGGTGTTGTTACAAAAGAAATGAATAAAAAGAGTTTAGGGGGTTGGAGAAGAAAAATAAAACAAAACAACATTAGAGAAGACATTACCTCAAAATCAGGTAACTCTTTTTGATTTGAGCCAAAGGCTTACTTGGGAAGAGTTCTGCCCAAAGTGAGGCTTCTATGAGTAAGAGGGGGAAGTTGGGAGAGTATTTGGGCAGAGGTTGGCTGAGCCAAATGGCTTGAAAGTGTGAATGATGTGGTAGAGGTGGGGGCCTTTTATAAGTGGAGAGGAGGGGCACTCTTGGAAAGTAAGGAAAGTTTACATTATTATACAATGTTTTTCGGATTCTAAAGGTCCCACACTTATATAATTCGAGGATAAGGTGACAAGGTTTCGAAATCTACCCATCCAATAGGCTTTGGACAAGTTTAATCCTTGGATTTTACATTATCTTCTCATTTTATTTAAATCGTTAAATAATGAGGTCATCGCTGCATCATCATGATGTCATAAATAATTTAATTTATTTAATGTCTAAAAATTATAAAAAAAATACTATGATGTAGGAAATCTTTTTAGATTTCCAATGAATATTTATAGTCAAAAATATGACTTGTATAACCCCATGTAAAAATTGTTTTAGTAAAACATTTCATGTTTGTGTCATTTTTTACTTTAACATTAAATAAAAAGTATTTATGTCATTTTCCAACTAAAGTGGCTTCATGGGGTCCCCAAGTTGACCCATGGATTTTCTTGGTCGGCCATGGCACATCCAATGAGGGCAGGATATGTTTCAAGCTCATCTCATATTATTAAAACATTATTTTTACCTTAAACTACACTAATTACCTCTAATCGCGATTAAGAACTTAAAAGTTACTATTCACCAAAAATTATTTTATTCTCATTGAACCAAATTTTACTTCTTAATGACAACCATGTATGTCGGATTTTTGAAAATCAAATCACAGAGGTGGTAATATTTCATTTAAATGAAAAATTAGTTATTTAACTACCACTTAGTGGTTTCACTATTCATCAAAAATTGAAGTTTTTCAGAACAATGCCAAAATTTCACCCTAAGCTATAATTGATATTCCGATTTCAATAATGATGTCTATTTTACAAAATTCAAAAAATATAAGTTGCATTAATTTATTTTATAATTAATTCCCGCTGTCACAACAAATAGCGTGTTTTTAAGAAACAATTTATATCAAAAGATTGGCAATTGTTTATGTCCAATTTCAATGTTAAATTAATTCTAATGACCACCATTGGATAAAATGGTAAAAATATATTCAAATTATACTTTAAAACCACTCAATAGTATAAATTATCACTATAAATTATTTTGATTAAAAATGTTGTTTTAAGTATTTTTCACTATTCATAAAAATTTGGAAGTTCTCAGAAAATTACAAAAAATTCAACATAGGCTAATTTCAATATTAGGAATACAAAAATGAAGTCCATTTTGAAATATAAAATTTATATAATTTTAAAAAGTGGTTATTACTATTCATAACGTCTACTTTGATTAGTTGCGGTGTTTTAGAACTCGAAGTTGCGTACAATGCAAGCTATTGCATTATTGAATGAGAAGCGTATCGTGGAAGCTCGGGGTGTTACATTCTCCCCTACTTCAATAAATTGCGTCCTCGCAATTTGAAATTTTTCTTTGAAAACAAAAGGTTGAAAATAAAAAATACCTTTGTGGAAAACCCACATCGGAAATAAGGTTAATAAATATATAACATTAAAAGAAAGCAAGATAAGTACAAAGGTCACCCGAGATAGCCCATTCTAGGATTCTATGAAAATATGGATATGGAGGAGAAACAAACCATCAAGGTCTGATGGAGAGTTATAGAAAACAGGATTAGGAGAAAGTTTAACTACAAGAAAATCGCAACCTTGTGATTGGTTAAACGATCATTGATTCCCCAATAGGAAAAGTTAACCGACAACATTTTTGTAAGGGAATACACATACTTGTCATGTAGACTTTCATTCTTTAATAAATTTTTACCACAAACCCATCTTTCACTCTAAAAGGTAATACAACTCAAAAATATTCTATTTATCCTAATTGTATAAGGTTCCAAATATTAACACATACCATTTAGATTAGTAAAAATATTTTGTAATAACCAGGGACTTCCTGTAGGCTAGTGGTAGGAAATAAAGGCCTGTCGAACTATGGCTGTGGGTTCGATTCCTGCAGCTTTGTCCGACGCGACGGGTTATGCCCCACCCTGCAGGTTGTCCTTTTCCTAAAACTATAGTATTATAATATTCCAAAAATAATCTTCATAAATTTTTTAACCTTAAACAATACCATACAAAGTTCAACTTAATCCATTCCAACCTTTATAGTTATCCAAAATACCTCTGTCCAGAATTTCTCTAAAAGGTCTCTAAATTCCAAAATCAATTGTAACATCAGATTCCCCAAACAAATTAAAGTTTCTATTTTTGTCACATACTAAAAATATGATTACCTTCATCATATTAAGACCTTACTGAAATCAACAAGTACTGCAGTACAATCCTAATATATATATCACATTATTCTAATAACCAGAATATAATCCATGAGTCCAAAAGCACCAATACATTAGTTATTATACTTCAACTGTAGTAACAGCATAAGATTGTCCTTGATCCCTTGGCCTTTTCTGAGGTAAGTTTCCCTGACGCTTAGGAAATTCATTTGCATAATGCCCCATTTCCCTACAATTGTAGCATTCAACATTGATAGCCTCTTTCTTTCCCTTGCAATCACGTGCCTGGTGACCTTTTTCCCCACATTTATAACAAACTCCCATTCCTTTTAGGCAAGTACCAGGGTGATTCTTCCCACAATTATCACATAATGGAAAATCCTTCTTTCCATTTTTCCCTTTATCTGTCTCTTGTTCCACCGTTCTCTTCTTCTCTTGCTTTACTTTGTTTTCATAAGACTTAGAGAATTCCTTTTCTATCTTGATAGAACACGAGACAATATCTTCATATGATGAGAAGGTTTGTGAGACTAATGCTCGACGGAGAAATGGTTTTAACCCATCAAAGAAACGATCAATCTTACTTCTTGGGTTACGTATATAATCTGCAGCATGCCTCGCTAACCTTGTAAAGTTGGCCTCATACTTTGCGACATTTTCATCCTCCTTTTGTCTCAGACTCAAAAATTGTCTTTCCATATCCGCTCGATGGTCTCGAGGAAAGTATTTTTCTAAGAACAGCTCTTTGAACTCCTGTCATTCCATGTTTATTAATTCATCATCTTCCTTTGTGTTTTGAATTAGTGGCCACCATTGATCGGCCTCTCCAGTGAGGCGGTAAACTGCCATGACAACTTTCTCCCTTTCACTACTCCCCAAGGCATGTAATATTTTCTCTAAGGAATTTATCCATTGCTCAGATACTATAGGATTTGTACTCCCATTGAAGGTTGGTGGTTGTTGCCTCATGAAACGGTCTAGCATTGATCCTCCACGTTGAGGATCAGGGTGCTCCATACGAGTAAGGTTATTATTCATAACCTGCGTGAGTTGTCCCAGTACGGTGAGAAGCTGATCAGCACCAGTTGTATCACTTGCTCCACCATAATTATCTTGAGCAGGAGGGTAATCCCTACACGGAGTGCGTGCATTGATACGGTTTCCATTCCTTCCACTAGGCGCCATTTCTAAACAATGTCATAAACTATATTAGTTTATGAATAAAAATACATAATTCCATACTTGTAAGATACTTAACATAAATTGAACTATTTATGGATATAATCCATAAAAATGTTTTCTTTGAGTAAGTATATACTCATAACCCTTCATAGTGGTTTGTAAAGAAAATGAG
Organism: Viscum album; assembly: GCA_963277665.1. Classification (NCBI taxonomy): domain Eukaryota; kingdom Viridiplantae; phylum Streptophyta; class Magnoliopsida; order Santalales; family Viscaceae; genus Viscum; species Viscum album. Next base: position 697,248,801 of record OY728160.1, read on the forward strand.
AATTATCCTAAGCATATCCCCCGGGAGTGTCGTAACCAAGAGTGCAGCAAGGCCCGTTGTCGTGCACCAGTTCCCGTTCGAGTTTAGCTCAAAGTGGTGGTTTCGGGTTTTACCCCTAGGTACATCTGTGCCAGAGCCGCCTCTACCTGCTCGTATCCAGACAGGGATGTATTGCTCGGAAAACTCACAAAATCTTTATAATACCAAAATTCTAGGAAGTTCTTCTATACTAATCCTCAAAGTCCATCTTCGGGCTATGTGCTCTAATCAGAGTTTATCTAAATCTAGCTTCCAAGGTTAGTACTAAACTGCCTCTGATACCAACTGTAACGCCCTGACCCCAGCTACACGGAGTCGGTGCATTACTTCGTAACATTGGCATGATCACAAAAGATCAAGTCTCTAAAGACCGATTAGTTTAGTAGCCTTGGAAACACTAGATACATTCATAAGTCTTACATTACATCATAAAGTGAAAAACTAATAACAAAGTCTTCATAGTCCACACTCATATCCTCTTCTGACTATCCCTGCAGGTCATTCATAAAATACTTCTTCACATCTTGGAAAATATTAAAACATTGAAAGGGGTGAGATCAGATGCTCAGTAAGGATAAAAATATTGCAGAAGCTTTCATAAATAAACATAAAAATTTAAGGCAATGTATAACTAAAACAAAATCCTTTTAAACTTGAACATCAACATAATATGGAAAAAGTAAAATGAGATAATTCCATTCACTTCTTCACATGGATATTCTACTGGTCGAATAATCACATGCAATATCAATAACTACTTTCATAATGAGGGAATGTATAATGCCAGAAATTCTGAAACATTTTGTCAAGGCCTCAGCCAAGACGTCTAAAATGATTAAGGCCTCGGCCAAAACCATAAATCAAATTGGGAAAGGGCCTCGGCCAATTCCACGTCTAGTTGTCTCATGAGACCTACCGATGCAATTTTTTTTAGAAGATACTTACGTCCAAAATTACTCAAATATACTCCAGTGTTTTTCTGAAATCATTATGCAAGCTTCTGAAAACAAAATAACGAATTCTGAGACTACTCGACTAATTACAGTCCATGATGGGTCCACTCCCAATCCCTTCCTGTCTACCACACTCGAGAGTCGGGTTTTCTGAAAACATTTTTAAGCTTGCGTTAAATACGCATACATTTGCACTGTATTTTCATATATTAGAGAGAAATATCATTTTTTTGAAACCATTTAAAAATCACATAATTATAAAAGAAAACCTTTTGAATAAATGTAAAAGTCAAAGGGGTTTATACACCGTATAAAAGAAATTTGTGTATAAAATAAAATATGCCTCAATGAATGGAGATTGAGACGAAGTCACTTACAAAGATCACTTTTTTTAAATAAAGTACATATATCATGTGTATTCACTATAAGTACACATAAATAAAGTACAAATACAAGATAGGACATAATAATATCATGACATAATTTGAAAGTAGGAGATTAACCCAAAGAATAGAAATTGGGTTAAGAAGTTCCCTTACCTTGCGTCCGGTCCGGACTCGACCGTTCTTTAACCTCCTGAATAATAAACTAGAGTTAATATATACCTTATTAAGAACCATTTTAAATTTCATTATCCTTTTTATATCACTTATTACAATGATATGAACATTATGTAATTATTTAAGTTAATAACGGTCGTTTTGTCGATCTTTGGTACTTGAGTCAATAATAAACTTCTTATAATTACAAGTTGTTCATGTGGTGAAATATCCATTATATCCAGAATTATATTCATGATTTAGATATCATATATATCATATATATATAGTATATACATTCATTTATAATATTACGTAACATTTAGAGGTAAGAAATGAAATGCACCGTTCATGGAGACGGTAATCCGTACGTACGCATGAATGCTACTTTCATTTCTATTTCGTATTTAATGGAATGAAATCATAATTATATAAAGGTATAATATAGTTACAGTATAATATCATATATAATATCATTTACTCCATCCTTTATACATCCCACATATGGTATTAACAATTCACATCACTTTGAGGGGGCGGTAGTCCGCACTTCCTAAAATGAAATTATCGCGTTTACCCATAATGGAAATCATAAAGTATGCCATAAATGAGAAATACATAAGAATAAGTAAAACATAAACATATTATATATCATATATAAATATAGTTACATCTTAATGGCCATCTTTGAAGGTGTTATATGAGTGTTGAACAATCATCGTTTCGTGAGGCAGAAATTCGCCATCCACAGAAACCGTATGTTCTTTAACCATTAGATGTAGGTGTGTGTAAGTGTAGCTCAAATACTTCTTATAACAACATCCTAGTATATTTAGGATACTGGTGTTGTTACAAAAGAAATGAATAAAAAGAGTTTATGTGGTTGGAGAAGAAAAATAAAACAAAACAACATTAGAGAAGACATTACCTCAAAATCAGGTAACTCTTTTTGATTTGAGCCAAAGGCTTACTTGGGAAGAGTTCTGCCCAAAGTGAGGCTTCTATGAGTAAGAGGGGGAAGTTGGGAGAGTATTTGGGCAGAGGTTGGCTGAGCCAAATGGCTTGAAAGTGTGAATGATGTGGTAGAGGTGGGGGCCTTTTATAAGTGGAGAGGAGGGGCACTCTTGGAAAGTAAGGAAAGTTTACATTATTATACAATGCTTTTCGGATTCTAAAGGTCCCACACTTATATAATTCGAGGATAAGGTGACAAGGTTTCGAAATATACCCATCCAATAGGCTTTGGACAAGTGTAATCCTTGGATTTTACATTATCTTCTCAATTTATTTAAATCGTTAAATAATGAGGTCATCGCTGCATCATCATGATGTCATAAATAATTTAATTTATTTAATGTCTAAAAATTATAAAACAAATACTATGATGTAGGAAATCTTTTTAGATTTCCAATGAATATTTATAGTCAAAAATATGACTTGTATAACCCCATGTAAAAATTGTTTTAGTAAAACATTTCATGTTTGTGTCATTTTTTACTTTAACATTAAATAAAAGGTATTTATGTCATTTTCCAACTAAAGTGGCTCCATGGGGTCCCCAAGTTGACCCATGGATTGTCTTGGTCGGCCATGGCACATTCAATGAGGGTAGGACATGTTTCAAGCTCATCTCATATTATTAAAACATTATTTTTACCTTAAACTACACTAATTACCTCTAATCGCGATTAAGAACTTAAAAGTTACTATTCACCAAAAATTATTTTAATCTCATTGAACCACATTTTACTTCTTAATGACAACCATGTATGTCGGATTTTTGAAAATCAAATCACAGAGGTGGTAATATTTCATTTAAACGAAAAATTAGTTATTTAACTACCACTTAGTGGTTTCACTATTCATCAAAAATTGAAGTTTTTCAGAACAATGCCAAAATTTCACCCTAAGCTATAATTGATATTCCGATTTCAATAATGATGTCTATTTTACAAAATTCCAAAAATATAAGTTGCATTAATTTATTTTATAATTAATTCCCGCTGTCACAACAAATAGCGTGTTTTTAAGAAACAATTTATATCAAAATATTGGCAATTGTTTATGTCCAATTTCAATGTTAAATTAATTCTAATGACCACCATTGGATAAAATGGTAAAAATATATTCTAATTATACTTTAAAACCACTCAATAGTATAACTTATCACTATAAATTATTTTGATTAAAAAAGTTGTTTTAAGTATTTTTCACTATTCATAAAAATTTGGAAGTTCTCAGAAAATTACAAAAAATTCAACATAGGCTAATTTCAATATTAGGAATACAAAAATGAAGTCCATTTTGAAATATAAAATTTCTATAATTTTAAAAAGTGGTTATTACTATTCATAACGGCTACTTTGATTAGTTGCGGTGTTTTAGAACTCGAAGTTGCGTACAATGCAAGCTATTGCATTATTGAATGAGAAGCGTATCGTGGTAGCTTGGGGTGTTACAGCTTGGATGTATATAGTATGTTTATGAACCATATAATATAAAAACACAAAGAGACATTGTAAAAGTGAAACTAATTAACTAAGAGTTAATACTTAAAGATAATGTTTATATAGTAACCCAAACATGTCTAAATCTTATTTATTGAGTGGTTTTAGACCTATCCCCACCTTAAACTTTAAAGAATCCACTTTGGATCCATTAGAAACCGAATATGAATTTATTATAAAATAATATTTCTAGCTTTTCCAAAGGTGCCCCTCACCCCTCTTATAAAAGGGAACTCCCCCTTATCATTAATTCACACCTTAAAAGCCTTTTGGTTCGGCCAAACCCTGCCCAAATACTCTCTCAACCACCCTCAATTCATCCTAGAGGCCTTAGTTTGATCAAAAAGCCAACCTAAGGAGCCCTTTTGATCAAATCAAAAGGAAGAGCCCGAAGAAGAGGTAATGTTTTCACCACCCTCTTTCAAGTTCCTTTCTTCTTCAACTTCTTCTTTATTTGTTATTCCCATTCTAAAATAATAACTACAGTATCTTATATATACTATGATGTTATTATAAATATGGTAAAACCATATTCAGTATTCTATCCATCCTTTGAATAAAATGTCACCATACGTGCGTACGTACGGCTTACCGTATCCACGTCGTGGTGTAATTGTTATTTAATAAATTATTATTTGGATGGGTATAATAATGATGTGTAATTCATGTAAATAATAAATATAACATGATAATGATTCTTTATATATGATATACCATCCAATTATATATTATTTTAATATCAAAAGAATGATATTGTCGCTCGTGCGTACGTATGGACTACCGTCTCCACGAACGCGATGAGATTCATTCTCCATCGTATCCATTCAAGTCTAATTCTCATTTTATGATTAACAATAGTATATAAGGACTTGATATAATTCTGTATATGATTAAGATACAACCTATCGATGACAAACATGGCTTACGTAACAAAAAATATAAAATAAAATGAGTAAGTTAACACCCGAAACAACGATAATACTAAGATATTATTAACAAATAAATGTTAAAAGATCATATATGATATCATATTAATGTATATGATTATTGTATAATTTAATAACAATTATTTCACCATTATACAGGAGGTTAACCTACCCCAACCAAGGAAAAGTACCAGGTAAGGGTTATTTCACAATCTCTTCATTATCCGAGGTTGTTTATACTTAATTATCTACTGGGACCTCTTTATCATCCACATGCATGTTTGTTGAAAGTGTATTTAAAAACATTATTACTATTTTACATAATATGGGTTAAAGTCATTTATACCCTTGTTTGACTTTTTATAAGAAGTTTATAAAGGAATCTTTCTGTCATTTTCCAAACAAGGTCCTTTTTAACCTTTTCGAAAGAATTAAGGTAAGAATGTCTTTTTAACTTATACAACGGGTGCAGATATTTTCCGCCGTTATAAAATTTTCGAATCTTCCCTTTCAAGCTTATAAGGATATTTTCAAAGTAAATGTTTTATTTTATAATTATGTGACTTTTAAATGATTTCAAAATGAATATTTTAAGAATTTATAAAAGGTACTATTTATCAAAATCAGAATTTTGAATGTTTTAAAGATTTATCTTTTTAAGTCTTTTTAATTAATGTCCATGTTTTCAAATGATTTTAAGGATTTATTTATATGGACATTAAAGTTTTGAAATAAAAATTCCTTTTAAAAATTTTGAAGTGGTATGGGACACTTTGATTCAAAAATCTCTTTTAAATTACTTCCTTAATAAATGTGTGACTTTTAAATGATTTAAAAAAAGAGATATTTCTCTCAAATAGTTTTTATTTCATCTATTTCAACTTCCTTTGATGGATTTTAAGTTTATTTGATGTTGATTTATTATGATACAAAACTTCCATATTTTTTTGAAGTTTTTTTGATGTGTTTGACTGTGGATGTGTTATTCTTATACCATTAGTGGTTTATGGATGAAGTATTTACATTTCGTATGCTAGTTTTAATACGAATGTTTATGTTATGTTTGAACCTTTTCATATGGGAATGCATTGGACTTAATATTTGACGGGTGGAGCCCGCTATAGCTCCTCGATGCATCGGTAGGTCTCATGAGACAAACTAGTGTCTTGGCACAATGCCTTGGAAAAATCTTATTTTTAGTCTTGGCACGAGGCCTTGGCTATGTGGTTATGATAGTATGGCATTATACATTCCATCATTACGAAAGTGGTTATTGATATTGCATGTGGTTATACATTTCCTTAAATGTTTATTCTTATTTATGAAAGTTTCCGCTATATTGTTATCCTTACTGGGCATTTGAGATCACCCCTTTTTCTATGTTTTATTTTTTCCCAGGATGTGAAGAAGTATTTTATGAATGACCTGCAAGGATAGTATGAAGGGATATAAAGACAATATATTGTTGTAGTTTTTCACTTCTTGATGTAATGTAAACTTTATGAATATATCTAGTGTTTCCAAGGCTACTAAAGTAATCGGTCTTTCGAGACTTGATCTTTCTTGTGATCATGCCAATGTTATGTAATAATGCACCGACTCTGGGTACCTAGGGTCGGGGAGTTACAATTGGTATCGGAGGAAGTTTAGTACAAGCCTTGGATGCTAGATTTAGATAAACTCTGATTAGAGCACATAGACCTAAGATGGACTTTGAGGATTAGTATAGAAGAACTTCCTTGAATTTTGGTATTGTATAGATTTTGTGAGTTTTCCGAGCAATACATCCCTGTATGGGTATGAGCAGGTAGAGGTGAGTCTGGCATAGATGTACCTAGGGGTAAAACCTGAAAACACCGCTTTGAGCTAGACTCGAACGAGAACTGGTGCACGACAACGGGCCTTGCTACACTCTTGGTTACGACACTCCTGGTGGATATGCTTAGGATAATTCTCATTTTATTTACAAAGAATTATGAAGGGTTTATGAGTATATACTTCCTCAAAGGAGACATTTTTATGATTATGGATTATATCCATAAAACTATTCAATTTATGTTAGGTATTTTACATGTTTGGAATTATTCATTGCAATTCATAAACTGACCTAGTTTATGCTATTGTATAGAAATGGCGCCTAGTAGAAGGAATGTGAACTCCAACAATATGTATGATCCAAATAGTAAGAAGGATCATATCTTTCATGGTATCAAGCCATCATTTAGAAGGGAAATAGTCTCCCAAATATTATCATCATATGAAGAAATATTATCATGTGTTTATAAGATAAGTAAAGAGTTTACTGAGTCCTATGGCTTTTAAGGAAAGCAAGAGAATAAAAGGATGGAAGAGAGAAAGATGGATAAAGGGAAGAGGTAAAAGAACAATTTCTCTATATGTGATAATTGTGGGAAGAAACACCCTGGAACTTTCCTGAAAGGAATTAGAGTTTGTTATAAGTGTAGAGGAAAAGGGCACCAAGTATGTGACTGCAAGGGTAAGAAAATGGTTTCAAATGTATAATGCTTAATTTGTAAGGAGTTTGGACCCTACGTGAACCTATGTCTCAGTCATCAGACTATGCCTAAAATAATTCTATTGGATAATAATCAAGTTATGATAATACCACAGATGAATAGGAATGATTAGAGTTCTTATGTTGATTATGTCTTTTGAGTGTTTTATCAACAATGTAATTGTTATAATAACTATGGAGTATATAAGGATTGTACTGCAATACTATTTCATTGAGGATTTGAGATTTTATGGTACTAAGAAAAGTGACTCCACAACGAGTTAAAATTTTTGGACATTACATGGTTGAAGGAAAGATAAACCTTAATATGGTCCTAATATTGAGGTACTGATTTTGGAATAAGGTATGGTTGATTTGGGTAAATTATATTGGACATTCTTGACTGCCTTGAAACCGATTAAAGATCTTTATATTCCATCATTGTTGGAGTTTACAACATTTTTGGATGGATGAACTATATCCAGCATTCTATATGGAATAAGGGAGCATGAATGTAATCAATAAGGATTATGGTAATTCAGGATGTTTCAGTCTTTTAAAAGAATACATGATGAAGGTATTCACATGATATTACGGGGTAAAAAGGATCTACATTATGTTTACCTTCCTTATAAATGTTGGACTGTGAGTTTGGACAGAAGTATTTTGGATAATTCTAGTTTGAGATTAATTTTGGATTATCATAAAAGGACAACCTGGAGGTCGGGAGACAACCCATCACGACCGGCAAGGCCGCGAGACTTGAACCCGCAAACGAAGGGGGACAAGGGTGTATCACCTACCACTGGCACACGAGATGTCTTGGATTAAATAATGTAGTTTATTTTAATAAGGTCTAGTAGATGAATTATAAATTCATTTTTTAACCCCAAATGAATAGGATAAATAGAATATTTTTTAAGTTCTATTATCTTTTAGAGTGAAAGATGAGTTTGTGGTAGAAATTAGTAAAAATATGGAACTATACTTTTCAAGTATATATTTTTCTTCTCCTCTTATTCTATGAAGAAATTAATTCTTATAATTTATTGAAGGGATCTTTAAACAAAAAATGTTTTATCCTAATACCTTATGTTTTGTTAAACTGATGGAATTTTAAATCATCATAGATTGATGAATTTAAAGACCTCAATTTTAAACTTGTTTATGATTGATGACCTCAATCACTACCTATAAATATTTACATTTTTACTCAAATTATATGTCTCTAATTTCCACCAATGTTCTCCTAATAGAGATCATAATTTGGTGGTGACCCTTTCATTTCTCTTTTCCTCTTATTAAGACTAAATTTTATTAACCAAATTTCCGATGTGGGTTTTCCCACAAAGATATTTTCTATTTTCAACCTTTATTTTCGAAGAACAATATCAAATTGCGAGGATGCAATTTATTGAAGGAGGGAATAATGTAACACCCCAATATTTCATAGTATGTACTTCAAAACAAGTCAATAACTTGCACTACACGCAACACCGAGTTCAAGCGCACCATGACTTACCAAACAAGCCGTTCAAAAGCGGTTATGAATAGTATTAACTAAATTTTGAACTTTATATAATCCTTATAATTTTAGAATCCATATTATGAGTTTCTTAGACATAATTTAAGAACAAATTCATTTTTTTTAGATAAAAGAAGTATTTTTCAAAAATGCACTTTTACCAACTTTTAATAGTGAACACTTTTTAAATCCAATATTTTAAACTTTTATATATTCAATTTGACTAAATAAATTTATTATTTAGAATGGGGACATCAAAAATTTACAATGTAACACCCCAAGCTTCCATGGTACGTTTCCCTTTTAGTAATGCAATAGCGTGTGTTGTACGCAACTTCGAGTTCTAACACACACCACAATCAATCAAACTAGCCATTATGAATAGTAATACCTAATTTTTGAAATTTTATAAATTTTATCTCTCAAAATGGAGTTAATTTTTGGATTTGAAATATTTAATTTAGCCTAGGGTGAAATTTTGGTACTTTTTGGACAACCTTTATATTTTTATGAATAGTGAAAATTACTAAATTTTAATTAAAAAAAACTTTATAAATCAAAATAATTAATAGTGATAAGTTATTAATTTGAGTGGTTTTAAAGTATATTTATAATATATTTTTACCATTTAATACAATTTTGTTCATTGGAAAAAATTTCACAGTTAAACCGGACATAAACAAGTGACAATCTTTTGATAGTTATTATCTCTTAAAAACACGTTTTTTGTTTTAACGGGAATTAATTTTAAATTAATTTCTACCACTTCTGTGTTTTGAATTTGTAAAAATGGATTCCATATTTGGAATCAGGATGTCCAAATTTTTTAAATAGGTAAATTTTATTTTTAGACATTTTGAATAATTACTTCGGTAAAAATTTTATTTACCATGGTTAAAGGGTAAATATGGTAAATAAGGGTTAAAAAAATAATATTATAATAATACTAAATTACCCTAAAACTTGTCCTAAACTTATTGGTGGATACATTTCCGACCATGGTCATCTTTGGGTCAATTTTTGGGACCCCATGGAGCCACTTGTAGGTGATAGGGACAGTTTATTTTAATTAAGTTAAAATAAATACAAAAATGACATAAGCATATATCTTTTTGAATTTTTTTTTCATATATGATATCATATTAATGTATATTATTCTTGTATAATTTAATAACAATTATTTCACCATTATACAGGAGGTTAACCTACCCCAACCAAGTAAAAGTACCAGGTAAGGGTTATTTCACAATCTCTTCATTATCCGAGGTTGTTTATACGCAATTATCTACTGGGACCTATTTATCATCCACATCCATGTTTCTTGAAAGTGTATTTCAAAACATTATTACTATTTTACAGAATATGGATTAAAGTCATTTATACCCTTGTTTGACTTTTTATAAGAAGTTTATAAAGGAATCTTTCCGTCGTTTTCCAAACAAGGTCCTTTTTAACCTTTTCGACAGAATTAAGGTAAGAATGTTTTTTTAACTTATACGGCGGGTGTGGATATTTTCTGCCATTATAAAATTTTCATATCTTCTCTTTCAAGCTTATAAGGATATTTTCAAAGTAAATGTTTTATTTTATAATTATGTGACTTTTAAATTATTTCGAAATGAATATTTTAAGAATTTCTGAAAGGTACTATTTATCAAAATCATAATTTTGAATGTTTTAAAGATTTATCTTTCTAAATCTTTTTAATTAATGTCCATGTTTTCAAAATGATTTTAAGGATTTATTTATATGGACATTAAAGTTTTGAAATCAAAATTCCTTTTAAAAGTTTCGAAGTGGTATGGGACACTTTGATTCAAAAATCTCTTTTAAATTACTTTCTTAATAAATGTGTGACTTTTAAATGATTTAAAAAAAGAGATATTTCTCTCAAATAGTTTCGATTTCATCTATTTCAACATCCTTTGATTGATTTTAAGTTTATTTGAAGTTGATTTATTATGATACAAAACTTCCATATTGTTTTGAAGTTTTTGTGATGTGTTTGACTGTGGATGTGTTATTCTTATACCATTCGTGGTTTATGGATGAAGTATTTACATTTCGTATGATAGTTTTAATACGAATGTTTATGTTATGTTTGAACCTTTTAATATTGGAATTAATTGGACTTAATATGTGACGGGTGGAGCCCGCTATAGCTCCTCGATGCATCGGTAGGTCTCATGAGACAAACTAGTGTCTTGGCACAAGGCCTTGGCAAAATCTTATTTGTAGTCTTGGAACGAGGCCTTGGCTATGTTGTTATGATAGTCTTGCATTATGCATTCCATCATTACGAAAGTGGTTATTGATATTTCATGTGGTTATTCGATTAGTAGAATATCCATGTGAATAAGTAAATGGCATTATTTCATTTTATTTTTTCCATACTATGTTGAAGTTCAAGTTGAAAAGGCTTTTTTTAGTTATACATTGCCTTAAATGTTTATTCTTATTTATGAAAGTTTCCGCTATATTGTTATCCTTACTGGGCATTTGAGCTCACCCCTTTTTCTATGTTTTATTTTTTCCCAGGATGTAAAGAAGTATTTTATGAATGACCTGCATGGATAGTATGAGGGGATATGAAGAAAATATATTGTTGTAGTTTTTCACTTCTTGATGTAATGTAAACTTTATGAATATATCTAGTGTTTCCAAGGCTACTAAACTAATCGATCTTTAGAGACTTGATCTTTCTTGTGATCATTCCAATGTTATGTAATAATGCACCGACTCTGGGTACCTAGGGTCAGGGCGTTACACCTGACCTCAAATTGATCTTATAGAAAACCGTTTCACCTTGGATCGAGCCAAAGAGGTCTTCAATAAGAGGTAGTGGATACTGATTATTTACTTTTAGCTAGTTTAATCAGTGGTAATCCATGAAAAACCTAATAACACTATCTTCCTTTTAGAAAAAAAGTACTGATGAACCCCATGGAAACGTGCTGGGTCTAATAAAACCCTAATCCTCTAGATCTTCAAGTTCCTTCTTGAGATACTGGAGCTCTGTATGTTCCATCCTATAAGGAGGAATTGACACTGGTACCACACATGGCACTAAATTTATGGTGAACTCAACCTATATCTTATGAGGTTATCCATAGAAATAGTCAGTGAATATGTACCTAAAATGATTCACAACTAGAGGGAACTCTACTAACTACATTCCTTGATCACTCATAAGGTGAACTTCAATTGAGCTATCACTACACCAAGCCTAGTATGCTTGGGTCCAGTTATGATAACCTATATATCCCATTCACCTTTATGGATATATGCATTTCCATTAGGTGATGTGAAATACACTCAATAGTGATAGAAATCCACTTGGGTGTGATAATAAACAAGCCAGTCCATACCGATAATGATGTTGAATCCAGTCATCTTGAGGATGAATAAACTCTAGAAGAAATGAAACACACCTATTTCAAGGGTGAAGTCTTGGAATCTTTGTATTCCCTCTATTCTAACCCCTAATGGTGTGTTGAGATAAAAGATTCCACAAAAGTACTTTATTGAAAGACCAAGGCTTTCCACAACCACAGAAGATATCAAAGAGTTCTATGGACCTATATAAAAAAGTTTTGAAACTAAAGTATAGGTCACCAAAATAGTACCTCTAACCATAGATGGAATTGGACTATACTCCTTAAGCCTAGGATGCACTAAAAAAATCTGGATTGAAATACAACCCTGAGTTGCTACCTGACTAGCTTGAGTAGATCTACTCTACTGACCCTAAAGCTTTGGGGCCTGACTACCTCGGCCAAGACCACTACCAACTCATCCTGATCGACCGATATAAGACCAAATCTAAACCTCAGATCCCATACCTAATAGAGGTGCTGGTATGGATCACCTCTCACTGGATGCTGGAGGAAAATAACGGCAGAAGCACTGAAGGTGACCCATCCCACTACAAGATCGACACTTAATTGAGTTTCTTATGTCCTAAGGGTTGTTGTGGCCTAGTATGCTACATTAATGACATAATATAGAATCAATATGTGTCGACTAGCTGGAACTTCCCCCATGTGCAACCCCAAAATGGTGATTTTGACTTCCAGAAGAACCGTCACCCTATCTAAGAACTGAACCACCCTGGATCACATTTCCATCTTTTTTGATATTCTATTCCATATTAAAAGCCTAGTTCACTATCCATATAATGGAATTCAACTGGAATACATTCACCTATGAGAGGATGGAATACCCATGACCATATTCAAAGTGCCCTGTAGTCATCAAATCATCACCACTCAGATATAAAGAAAAACGTTGAAGCTTGGTGAAGTGATAAAAATACTCAAGCATGGTCATAGTACCCTTTTTAAGATGCATGAAATCCAAGCATGATCCTCTATCAGAGTCTTTGGGAAGAAGTGGTCAAATAAAGATGCCTGAAATTCTACCCAAACTATATCTTGGTAATGATCAGACTATGATATGATGTCCAACCATCACTTGGGAGAGTCACACAACATGTAGGTAATGAGATTGAACCTCTTCTCTAGAGGCATATCAAGATGATTGAAGATAAACACCATGGATTCGAACCATGAATCTATAGTATAAGGTCTTCCTTCCCTTGAGAATGTGGGAGGATGCTACTACTATAAGTCCTGAGTCAGCTCTTCCATAGTAAGGGAAGGATGGGAAGCACCCTGAACATACTTTATAAACCTAATAAAACTATCTTAAAAGTGATCCTCCTCCAGTGGAAGATCAGCAGGAGGTGCCTCAAGTGGAACTACATGAGGTATAATGGGTGGATCAGGGCCCACCACCTTTATAGTGTGCACATCGCCACCCTCTTGACATAAAATACAATGAAGTCATGGTGGAATAAGTCTACAAATTACAAGTGAATACCTCAGTATGGATTTATAACAGATAAGGAAAAAAAGTTAAGGAAAATGATAAATAGGGCAGGTACAAAGCCTCCCAATGACACAATAGAACCAATAGCCTTCTCCTCGATCCGTGTTTGGATGAGAAGGAAAAGTTCACAAAAGTATAAATAAGGAATAATAATCATAGTTTTCATGACCCATCCCCTGGGTACAGTTCCGTGACTAACCCAATCCCGCCTTCCATAGGCCAGGGGTTGGCAACTAGCACTCGAAATGAATATCCCTAAAATGTAAAGGCATCACCTTTAAACCTATACAAACACACAATCCAAGAACACAACAAGATGCAACCACAAAGTAAATTTGCAGTAGTAAAGGTTTGTAATAAAAGTAAAGGGGATGAAATACAAGCCCAAATGAAAGGTAAAACTACAACTAAGAAACAAAAAACAACTCCTAGAATCATCCACCAAGGATCCTACCTGAAGGGTAGGTACAACTCGTCTCCACTGCTCTCTATGTTGACCAGTCACCTCCGTGTACCACTTGGTCCTTGCTCCCTCAAGTCTCAGCCAAGTTGTTCATCATCTACACATGACACAACAAGGTGCAGGAAGAGCCCGTGCAGGGGTGAGTATAAAAATACCTAGTAGGGACCCCGAGACACCTGAAGGTCTCTCATAATTCAACAAAGGAAAACCAAAAATCATGATCTCAATCAAAAATCACTAATAAATACACACAACTCAAACGAGGTATAAGTAAACACATAAGTATAGATGATTATTCGAGAAGATAGATCATCTTATTCTGCTAAGAGGCACTACTGCTAACCATAAAGAGTCTGACCCACACAGGTTCGATAGGTACTAAACCCCACAAGACCCACATAGGATCTGAATCGCTCAGAGTCGATAGGTACTAACCTCTACCGACCCACAAAAGATCTGAACCACACAGGATCACTGAGCGCTGACCCACACATGATCTAACCCACACAGGATTAGTATGAGTTGACCCACATAGAATTGTTGAGCGTTGAACCACACAGGATCACTGAGCACTGACCCACATAGGATCTGACCCACACAGGATTGGTGCTGACCCACATAGGATCGCTTGGTTCTTACCGCCGTATGATCTGTCTCCAACCTCCACCTCCCTTCCAGCCACTGGATTCCTACTCATAGTACGCTTGATTCAGGGAGAACCGCTCCTCAAGACATCAGTCATATTTAAACTAGAATGAAGTCCCATGAATAAGTAACCCAATGATTCTTCACACAAAAAGGGTTCGAATGCAACAAACGGTGTGTCAATAAGACGCCTGGTCTGTAAGTTATTGGCATTTTAGTGTCGAGGGCCCAGTTGGATTCAGGGTTGATCCAACCCATCCATACTAAATTTTTTCCAAAACTCTTGTGGAGTATCTCAAAAGTACCATCTCTCTATAAGGATCCTTGTGCTGTAGACGGTTCTTTAAACGGATGTCCGGTTCACAAGATATGGACCTTTAAGTGTTTCTGGGCCTGAGAGGGGTCCAGGTCTGGGCTGACCTAGTTTGGGTCGACCCGACCCAGATCGGGCCAACCCAACCCAGTTCAGGCGGACATGACCCGGTTCGGGCTGATTCGACCTGGTTCGTGCCGCCCGACCTGGTTCGGGGTGACCTGACCCGGTCCGGGTCCGACCTGGCCTGACCCGACCCGGCCTGGGCCGGCCCGGTTGGGCTAGGCCACGGATTGGCCCAAACCGCCCTAGCTGGGCACGACCCACTAGGCGATGCAGACCAGCCTGCTGGCGCACCCCACATAGGGAACGAGGTCCGCCTACTAAACGACTCAAAGGAGTCGTTCGACCCCCTTCAATAAGTGGTGCCACATGATGCCGCCACGTGGTCTGCAGGACCCATGGGACATGGGTCCCCCTTGCCTTCGTCATGACTTCAAGCCACGAATTCCTTCAACATGGTGCACACCGCGTCTGCCTTTTCCTTCATGGCCGACTGAGGCTCGACCACCTTCTGCAGCCACCACATCAAGATGTCGCAGCTCCCCTCTGCGGCACACGATGGAACGCCGCCTACTGCCGCTGTGGCCGGCCGATTCCAGTCGCCATCACCACTCTAGCATCGCACTGATGAATCTTCCGCGGGGCTCTAGTGATGCTCTAGAGCTCCTTTTTCACTCCCCCCTATGACTACAGGTCTCCTGGGATTCCTTCATTATAGCATGACCCACTGTTTCATGTTGCCGTCAAATTGAGAAAACTCGTCCTGAGAATGCAACCTGAACGAAGTGGTAGAGGGTTCAAGCCTTATTCATTAAGCCTGTGCCCTCCACTTTAACATGATAACAAGAAGGAGAATAATTTATCAAAGTTATGCTTTATTAAAAATAAACCCCTACCTCAAGATCCATTGGAGGTGTCATGGTTATGGTGGGAGGAGCGTCCACGTTGGATGGAGTCGTCAGCGTTCGTTGATCCCAGATCATTGCTGCCCGAGCTTTCATCCTTTGTCGGTGGATGTCGCCACAAGACTTCACTGGAGTTTCCTCACTTGAAGAAGCCTTTCCAAAACCCCACCCCAAGCTCCATTTAAATAGGAGTGGGAAAGGCAAGTAACACATTGTGGAATTAATGATGTTCATTAGATGAATTAATGAACCTCTTTTAATTCACAATGGTGGAGTTATAAAGTTTATGATTCAAGCAATTATATGGCTTGACAAGTCACCGACCCAGCCACCTCCGCTCATCTGTTGGAGAAAAAGAAAATAAAATAACAATTACATGTTATTTTACTTTCTTTAAAAAGTCCAAAAACTAATTTTTTCTCCCGACATACTGCAATCGAAGTGAAGCCTCCCTTATGTAAATCCTAGCACTACAGATTCAGTGGTATCTTTATATTTTTAATCCGATCACTGGTTCAACAGATACAAAATTCCACCCATGCGTTTACTGAACGTACTATAAAAAAAGTTTATAAATTCATAGTGGGCACACCAGGACTCAGAATCATGCGCCATCAATTTTTGCAGACTTTGAATAATCCCAAATAATTTTAAAAAATATTTACATGGAATTTTTGGGTCTTTAATTTGTCCCAATCTTAGGGATTTTTTCCCCAAAAGATACAAAAAAACGATGGGAACAAATGGGGGTACTGAGAATTTATTTGAGCCTCCTGCTCCCATGTGATCTCCTAGATGTTCTCGTGCTGCCATCGAACTCAAACTAGAGGAATCTACCACCCATGAAGGACCCACTCCCATCGATCCTCTATCTCCATCGAGAACTCTGCAAATGTCACCCCATCATCGATTTACAGCTCTCCCCAGTTAATAACATGTGATGGATCATGCACATATCTCCTCATCTACAACACGTGGAAAAAATTATGCACCCGGTGCATCTGTGGTAGAAGAGATAGATGGTACACCACCTTGCATACTCTGCTGAGGATTTGTAAGGTCTGATGAACCTCAAAGATAGCTTACTACCTCGGCCAAACCTTCATAATCATCTTTGGGGTGAGACCCGCAATAATATATGGTCTCCCACCTCAAAATCCAAGGGTCTCTGCCTCCTGACAGCATAAGAGTTCTACCAGCTCTGTGCAGTCTTTATCCACACCTGGATGACCTGCACCTTCTCTGTGATAGCCTATACCAACTCTAGACCCATAAGTTCTGACTCTCCTGGGTCTATCCAACAAAGAGGTGATCTGCATGGTCGCTTGTAAAAAGCCTCAAATGGAGCCATGCCGATAGTGGAGTGGTAACTATTGTTATAATAAAACTCCACTAGGGGTAGGTGGTCCTTCCAACTACGGCCAAAATTGAGGACACAAGCACGAATCATGTCCTCGAGTGTCTATATGATCCGATCAATCTGACCATCTGTTTGAGGGTGAAAGGCGGTGCTCAAGTGTAGATGATTCCCAAACGCCACCTGTAATCCCTTCCACAAGAGGGATGTAAAACGTGTGTCATGATTTGAGATGATCGTCGATGGCACTCCATGAAAGTCACACTATCTCTTGCACGTAGAGGAGTCCCATGCCTTCTACTGATCCCTGCTCTCGGATGGATAGGAAGTGGGCCAACTTGGTGAGTCAGTCAACGATCACCCAGATGGAATCATGGCCCCTAGACATATGTGGTAGACCTATCGAAAATTACATGTAGATACCATACCACTTCCACTTCGGTACCTCAAGTGGCTATGCTAAGCTAGTTGGTACCTGATGCTCAGCCTTCACTTGCTAACAAGTGAGGCATCGCAATAAAAACTCCACCACTGCCTTATTCATCATTGGACACCAAAACTAATGCTAGAGATCCCGATACATCTTCACCACTTCAGGATATACCGCTAAAGGTGATGTGTGAAAGTCCTTCGACACATCCTCCCGTAGCATCACTGGTACCATGGTGCATCCTCTAAATAGAACAACATGCTCCCCACCTTCAGAAAATCCTTCATGAGACCGTCCTGAGGATATTTGATCATGTCGAGCCTCAAAGTCATTATACCCAAATTGTGCCTCCCAAAATCTCTGAATAAGTGGAGGAGTGATAGTAATAGACTGAAGGTAATCTACTCCATCACTATCTATGAAGGATATCTACAACGCGGCTAGCTACTATGTTCCCTCACTCAGCAACTATAGACCAGACCTCCTGCTAAGTGCATCTGCTAGTACATTACCCTTCCCAGGAGTATAGACTATCTCAAATTTATAGTGTTGGAGGAACTCTATCCATCACCACTATCTCAGGTTCATGTCCTTCTATGATAAGATATACCTGATAATCTTGTGATCAGAGTAAATAGTAAAACGTTCATCCATCAAGTTGTGCCACCACATCTTCAGTGCAAAGACCACAACTGCTAACTCCAGGTCATGGGTAGTGTATTTCTTCTCATGCTGTCTCAACTGCTGTGAGCCATAAGTGATCATCGCTCGCTCCTGAATCATAACACAAACTAGACTGATCCTTGATGCATCACAATAGACTAAATACCCAACACCCTCTTCTGATAGCCTCAAGATGGGGGCACTCTTTAATCTCTGCCTCAGCTCCTGAAAGCTCTGCTGACACTTCTCTTTCCACAAGAAAGGCTTCCCCTTATTCTTCAAATCTGACAAGGTTTCCACTACTCTGGAGAAGTTTGGTACAAATCTCTGGTAGTACCCAGCCAATCCCAGGAAACTTCGCACCTCGGTCACACTCTTAGGAGGATCCCAAGAAAGTGTTTCCTCTATATTCTCCAGATCCACTACAACTCTAGCCTCTGAGATAATGTTACCTAGGAAGTGGACTTTTCGTATCTAGAACTGGCACTTTGAGATATTTCCATCAAGTTGGGGCTCTCAGAGTGTATCCAGAACCATATTTAGGTGCATGGCATGCTCATCCTCTGATGCCGAGTATATCAAGATGTCATCAATGAAGACCACCACAAAGCGATCGAGGTATGGCTTAAAGATCCTGTTCATGAGCCCCATGAACACTGTCAGAGCGTTGGTCACACTAAAAGGCATTACCAAGAACTCGTAATGGATATACTGAAATATAAAGGCTGTCTTTGGTATGTCCTTGTCCCATACTCTGAGTTGATGATAGCCTAATCTGAGGTCTATCTTCTAAAACCATCGATCTCCCTTCAACTGGTTGAAGAGATCATCGATCCTCAGTAGTGGGTACTTGTTCTTCACAGTCACCTAGTTCGGGCACTGATAGTCCACACAAAGACTCAAGCTCCCATACACCTTCTTGGCGAACAAGATCGGGGATTCCCATGGAGAAACGCTGGGCCTTATGGACCCCTTTACCTGTAAGTCCTCCAGCTATACTCTCATATCACGAAGCTCCACATGAGCCATCCGATATGCTGGTGTAGATATCGGTGCCATACCGGGGTACAAGTCGATGTGAAAGTCCACCTCTCCGTGAGGAGGTAGTCCTAGAACATCATTAGGGAAGACATCAACATACTGTTCCACCACTACAGGATAACTCAGACTCCTCACATCAACTTCTATGAGGGTGAGGCTAGCCAACTAATGAGTAATCAACTGCAAACTCCATCGAGATAGTCCATCTTGTGCTGCAAAGGTTTCCTTCTCACCAGTGAAGGTAAACTTGATCCCATATTTGTGGACACACTCCACTTTGAGCCTAAAATAGTTGATCTGAGCATGGAATGTGGATAGCCAATCCATACCCAATATGACGTCATAAGGCCTCTATGCTTCTACTAAGAGATCCCAGTAGAAGCTCTCACCTCCTAGAGTGAGCTCACAGTACCTGCACTAGTGTGTAATCATCGAATCCTCTCCCTTAAGAGTCTCTAATCACATGGATCAAGCCAACAACTCCATCAGAATCTCTGAGCCCCAAACTAGTGCTGTGGAAATGAAAGAGTGTCTGGCACGTACGTCTATAAGTACTGCATCTATGGTGTAATAGACATAGATCATACCTCTAATCATCTTCAGAGAACTGCAGTTGTAGGCCTTTGCTGCCTGTATCTGTGCTTGCCCCTATCCACCAACTCTTTGTGGTCGGGGTGGACCTCCTGGTGGTGGTGGTGGTAGAACTTCAAATCGCCTCCCACCACCTGATGCATGACCTGCTCCTCTGCCTCTTCCTCCACCCTGTGGAACTCCTCTCTCAAATATCTTCCTCTGCCTTGGTAGTCCCTCAACTGTCCAATGATCGTTGGTATGGTGGGTTAGGTAGTCACGAGCCATGTGGCCCTACCTGTCGCACGTGAAGCACAGTCTGCCTCCCAACTGACCTTCTTTGCCTCGCGTTCTCCGAACCTTTGACCCTGTGTCCCAGGGTTGTCCATCGGTGGGTATGGCCCACTTGGACCTCTGTGTCATCTATATACTACCTCCTATAGATGACTCGACTACCTGCTATTTGGTGGTGGCTCTCACCGACGGTACCTGCTCAACTATGAAGCTCTCTACCAACAGTTCTCGCTCGAGCACTCCAACCTGCATAGGGATATTCAATGATATCATTGATGCTCTGATCTCCTTCCAGAGACCCTGATCAAAGGCCCATGCCTTGAATAATGGATCCCATACCATGTCTATGAAGCAGCGTGAGAGGTCAGTGAATCTATCTAAGTACTAGGATAATGTCAGGCTTCCCTACTATAAGTGTAGCAACTCCTGAATACGCACAAAGCATAGTGTCGCTGGGATGAACTATGCCCTGAAGAGGCTCTCAAAGTCTGACCAGGTGAGGGTCGCTTCATCATGTTTCTGGAGTGTCAGGTTCCACCATCTCCCTACTGTGCCTTGGAAAAGGCTAGCAGCTAGGATAACCATATGCTTTGCTGGTGTCTGAACCAAGAAAAAAACTCTACCCATAGCCTCCATCCAGTCCTTAGCTTCCTAGGGATCTGTATCGACTTGAAATCTTGGAGGCCTATGTCTCTAGAACTTGTGAAACATGATCAGTTGTCATGCACGATCTACTGGTGGGGATAGTGGCATCTTCTTCCCAATGGGTGGTGGTGATGCTGGTGCACCACCCGAAGGTGATACCACATTAAGAGGGCCCTGCACCGAAGCCTCGTTGCTCAGTGGGCCATCATCGTGTACTCTCTCGGGAATCCTGGAAAGATGTCTATGCGGAAACATCCTGAAAAGAAACAGGTACGCCACTGTCAACAAGTTATACCTGGGGAGCTGACTTAAAATATATTCAAGTAAAACATTTCATAACACATGTAATCAGTGTTTTTATGCACCGGGTTGGAAATCAGAATTTAGGGTCTTGGTGTATAGATACATCGGCCGCCACACCAACACTGGACTCCCTAAACTAAAAACCATACTCAAAACACTTAACACTATTGATCCATTAAAAAGATCAGAGTTATAGTTCTTTAGTAGAACCGACTCATCTGATACCACTTTGTCATGGCCCGTCCCTCGAGGCCCGTGTTGTGACTACCCAAAGCTCTCCTCCCATAGGATAGGGGTTGGCGACTAGCACTAGAGAGGAATATTCCTAAAACCGGAAGGCATTTACTCTAAAACTGTACAAGCACACAATCCAAGAATACAAAATGATGCAACCATGAAGTAAAACTGCAGTAGTAAATGTGTGTATTGAAAGTAAAGGGGCCATAATACAAGCACAAATGAAAGGTACAAATACAACTGAAAAGCAGAAAACAAATCTTGGAATCATCCACCAAGGATCCTACCTAAAGGGTAGGTACAACTCATCTTCACTACTCTCCGCATTTACTAGTCACCTCCATGTACCGCTTGGTCCTGAATCACTCAAGTCTCAGCCAAGCTGCTCATCGTCTACACAAGACACAACAAGGTGAAAGCATAGCCAGTACATGGGTGAGTTTAACAATACCAAGTATGGAAAATGAGATCCCTGAAAGTCTATCATAATTCTACAAAGGAAAACCACAAATCATGATCTCAATAACAAAGCACAAAGCAATAGACACAACTCAAACCATGTTAAGTAAAGCACATACATATAGACGATTAGTCGAGAATCTAGATCATCTTATTCTGTCGAGAGGTACTACTACTGACCGTATGGGGTCTGAACCACACATGATCGATAGGTACTGACCCCCATAAGACCCACACAGGATCTGACCCTCCCGGATTCGACAGGTACTAACCCCTGATGACCCACACAGGATCTGACCCACACATGATCAGTATGTGATGACCCACAAATGATCACTGAGTGCTGACCCACACATGATCTGACCCATACAGGATCGGTATGCACTGACCCACATAAGATCTCTGAGTGTTGACCCACAAAAGATCTGACCCACACAAGATCAGTATGCGCAGACCCACACAGGATCACTGAGCACTGACCCACACTGGATCTGACCCAAACAGGATTAGTGCTGACCTACACAAGATCACTCAGTACTAACCTCTGTATGATATGTCTCTAACCTCCACCTTACTACCATCTAGTGGATTCCCACTCATAGTACGCTTGATTTGGGGAGAACCACTCCTCAATCCATCAGTCATATTTCAACCAGAATGAAATACCATGAAGAAGTAACCCGATGATTCTTTACGTCAAAAGGGTTCCAACGCAATAGACGACACGCCAACCAGACACCCGATCTGTAAGTTATTGGAATTTTAGTGACGAGGGTCTGATTGGATTCTGGGTTGATCTAACCCGAACATACTCCAACTTTCTCCAAAACTCTCATGGAGTATCTCAAAAGTATTTTCTTGCTCTAAGGATCCCAACACCGCATAAAGTTTTTCAAACAGACGTCTGGTTCGCAGGATATAGCCCTTTAAGCGTTTCTGGGATTGAGAGGGATCCGGGTCTAGGTCCGACCCGACCCAGACCGGGCTACTAGCGCACCCTACATGGGGTGTGCGGTCCACCTTCCAAATGTATCAAAGGATCAGTTCATCCCCTTCAATCAGTGACGTCACGTGGTGCCACCACGTGGTCTGTGGGACCCGCGGAACGTGGGTCCCCTTGCGTTCAGCGCAACTTCTTTCTACATGGCGAGTGACGGCGTGCCACCTCCGCCTCTGCCTATGCGGCCAGACGAGGGATGACCACCTTCTACAACCACCGCAACTCCTCTCCGTGGTGTGCGATGGCGCGCCGCCTACTGCCATCACGACCGGCCAATGCCAGCCACCGCTATCACCCACCACCCCAGTGCCACATCAGCAGATCTTCTGTGGGGCTCTGATGATGCTTAGAAGCTCTGTTTTCACTCCCTCCTACACCTAAGGGTCTCCCAGGATGCCGCTGTCATAGCGTGACCCTCTATTTCACTTTGCTATCAAATTGTGGAAACCTTTCCCAAAGAATGCAACCTGAAAAAAGAAACAGAGGGTCTGGGCCTTGTTCATTCGGCCCGCACCCTCCATGCTTACATGATAACAAGAGGGAGAAGAATTCATAAAAGATAAGATTTATTAAAAATAAACCCCTACCTCGAGATTCATTGGAGGTGTCGCAGTTGCGGCAGGAGGAGAATCCATGTTAGTTGGAGTCATCGGCATTTATCGATCCTGGATCATTGCCGCCTGAGCTTCCATCCTTCATCAGTGGATTTTGCTGCAAGACTTTTATGGAGTTTCCTCACTAGAAGAATCCATGCCAAAACCCCACCCTGATCTCCATTTAAATAGGAGGGGGAAAAGTGATTAACACATTGAGGAATTAATGAGGTTCATTAAATGAATTAATGAACCTCTTTTAATTCACAACGGTGGAGTTATGAATTTGATGAGTCAAGCCATTAAATGGCTTGACAATTCATCAGCTCCACCACCGCCACTCATCCATTGGAGAAAAAGAAAAGAAAATAACAATTACATGTTATTTTACTTTTCTTAAAAAGTCCAAAAAACTAACTTTTTCTCACGACCTACTATGGTCGAAGTGAAGCCTCCCTTAAGAAAATCCCGACACTGCGAATTCAATGGTGTCCTCATATTTTTAATCCGAGCATCGGTTCAAAAGATAGAAAATACCACCAGTGCGTTTACTGAATGTACCTTAAAAAATGTTCAGAAATTTATACCGGTCACACCAGGCCTCAGAATCACGCGCCGTCAATTTTCAAAGACTTTATTAATCACAAATAATTTAAAAAAAACTTTACATGGAATTTTTTGGCCTTTACAATATCCTACTTCCCATTTCTATGGTTAGGTCTGGTCAAGGTATCAAAATTCTCATGTTTAAGAACCATTTCATTTTAAGTTGGTTATCACTTTAATTAATTTAAGTATTTAATTCCTTTTTTTTAAATTTGTATCAGGTGGATCACTATTATAATTTATAAGGGCCCATACAACTTATAAATTGAAATTGGGAATCCACTTGATCTAAACCATATTATGTTCCTGCAAGAAGGGTTGGAACATTTCTATGTTTATACATAACAAACAGACACTACAAGACATAACAACTAGGAACAATAACAAAAATATGAGAAATAGGCAATGAATGCTAAAAGTAGATATAGAATGGAAATATGCATGACAATTCATTTCCTATAGTGCCTTGTATGATGCATGTTATTTAGTGACCTCATTTCATCAGACTGAGGTAATAGAATTCATCATTCCAATCATATTAATAATAATAACACTATAATATGTGTGCTTCACCCAATGGCTAAGTCGTATCAATTATAAATGGAATAATAAATTAATAAAATTCTCCATTACCATGAAATTTTGGTTTCCTATGTACATGGGTTAGATATATATAAGCATTGGGTAAATTCCAAATCCCCATATCCTAGTATCCTGTCTAAACCCAAACAGTAATACAAAAAGGAAAAACCACCTATCATACCACTTTATAGAATCCCGATCACAGTGCCACTGATCTATGCACAAAGATGACAAGACATAATACCTCAAGTGAATCTCCTCGAATGACAGAGGATACTGACTAGTAGTGAGGGCTTTGGGTGTGTCTGTGGGGAGACTATTCTCTCACAGATCAGAGTATGAAAAATTATAAATAAGAAATAATAAATAGCATAAGAATAAATACAAGTAGAAAGCAAAAAAAATATAGAAACAAACCAATCATAATAAATAGATAATTGGTATAAGAAGAGTAACAATAATATATACAAAAATATGATCATGATGTCATGTGTCTATACAAAATTTGAGTATGAGGTGCTGCAGATACAAGCCTATACTACATACTTGATAAAATATACAAAAATACAAAAAATTATATTGAAAGCATATAGATCATAAGCTCTGTCCTCTTCCCCATGCTCTATCCTCAGGTTATAAATCATTCAAGCATCAAGAGTTGCATGCCTCCCTTTATCAATACACGTGATCATGAAATCTAGTTGGCTACCAAGGGTAGACCAACCAGGGTGTGAGATACAATCTCAGTAGGTCAGCACCCACAATGTCTAGTGTGATCCATTTAAAAAAAAATAAATGAAAATATTCCATAATAAATAAATACAAGGAAATAAACAATTAAAAAAGAAACTCCTTGGCCCAGGTTCCTAAAATGGACACTGACTGATACCACCCACTTCATCCTAAGATGGATGTCTGAAAGGAAGTATATGTACAAGTCATAATATGTATACAAGGGCTATTTTAAACCATGAAACTAAAGGAGGCATACCTCCAAGTTTTTAATTTGTCTTGGGGCATCATTTCCATGTCATTATCAAACATGCTCTAATGTAAATATGAAACAACACATACAATACAATCATTCAGTCCATCAAATCATGAGAGGAGTCTTGATCCTATCCAAGGTGATCTAAATAGAATCCCAAGGGTCACTAAAAGTGTCTCCAATAAAACTAATTCCACTGATTCCATCCAAGGAAACCCATATAGGTGTCCCCTGTATCACTCATGTCATGGATACTTTGATTCCATACAAAGTATCTCACATAGGGGACTGAGTATCACCCAGGGCATGGAATAACCATATTTCTCATGAGTCCATCAATGGATGCTAACCAAAGGAACTGGTGTCACTCCTATGTATAAGTAAACCACCTAGAGAGCCCATACCTATCAAGACAAAGTATCGATCCTGGCGAGTCAACTAGATCCAACCGACCATGGTGAGTCCATCCATGACATCCTTAAATTGGGACCCATGTTCTTTCTTAGACTGTAAAAAGTGAGCCATAGTTACCAATCACATCACAAGGAACAATATATATATATATCCATATGTCACCAAAGGTATTGTAAGAACTAATTCTAACAAGTTATCCAATGATACAATTTAAACCATAAAATATGGAATAATGCATTAAGTACAAAAGTAAGCCCAAGGATCCAAGCATGATCACTAGGAAAAATGAAATAAACACAATTAAATGAATACAAGAATAAGACTGAGGCATTTTCATAACATATATATAAAGGAATGACATATGGAATGAAGTAGGGTATTCAACCAACTAGCATAAGAAATTAAATGTAAAATATATGAAACTCATTGTGAAGCATAAAGCATAAGAATTTAAATATAAGGTGTAAGGCATGAAGATCAAGGTCCAATCTCTTGGTTATCTATTAATATTAATTTAAATTAAAGGATTAAATAATTTAACAAAGGAGAAAATCACACATGAAGTTATAATAATTTAAGACATGGGTAATTGTCCATTAAGCCGATACAATGAAATGGGTAACCAACAACAAGGAGAAAAACCCATGGATGGGGTTCACTATATATGAGGGTCATATAAGACAAGATGAACCTGCTAAATTAATTTAATAAACAAAAATTAAGCCTCACCAGAAGGTTACGATGAGCAACACAACAACACATCATTTAAAATGTGATGAAATGAGTGGAAAAGACATAGAACACCTACCTAGAAGTAGTAGGGCTCCACTCATCCATTATCAAGCGTTGATTCAACCTATAATGGATGAAATCGAAGTATTTTTATAATGAACTAAAAATAGGGATAAATATGTTGCACCAAAATAGAACAACGGGTGGAAGAGAAACCTTGAAATGGAAGAGTGTGGAAGGAAGAGATTACCCAGGGATTTCCATTACTTCCAACAACAAAGGATTTGATCGCTGGATGAAGGATATACCACAAACCCTATCAAGGAAGAGAAGATAGAGCTCCATGTGTGGGGAAGGAGGAAAATCTTGCTAGAAGGGAAGAGGGAAAATAAAATAAGTTTTAAAACATTTCATTAAGGGTAAAATGGTTATTTCACCCACACAGGAGGGGTTGCATGGTTGGCCCAACCAGGCACCAACCGCGCCGAATGTTCTACTTCAAGGGAAAAACCGTATGGTTAGGCACACAATTTGACTAACTATGCACAAACTGTGCAAAGCCTCTCTATCCAAAACCTACAGGTGGTCACACGGGTGTGCTCCTGGGGTTACACAATTTCAGACAATCCACAAGACCCTCTACACCCCTATGTATACAACTGCATAGTTTAGGGAAACAGTGTGCGACGAGTGGCATAGTTTTCTCTAACAGTGTGGCCTAGTATGCCTCTTCACATTTAGAGGCTTCAGGATTTGAACAATACCTAGATGCACCAGAGATCTCCTTTAACCGTTTAGGAATCATGAATAAGTTCGTTCAAAGGAATTAGAACAAAAAAATAACAGTCTGTACCTTTTAGAAAATCCAGGACGTTACATAGAAGAAATATATCCCACATGTACTATCTATACATATCATCGATTGTGAAGGTCTCCTTGATTGGAAAAAGTGGGCTATCTTCATCATTCAATCCAAAATCACCCATACCACATCATTATTACAAGGTTTCATAAGAAATCCTATCATGAAATCTATAGCAATATCATCCCATTTCTAATCTGAAACGGGTAGCGGCTACAATAACCCAACATGCCTTTGATGTTAGGCTTCACCTGCTAATTGGTGAAACATCTTGCTACAAATCCTTTTATCTCCTTTTTCATCCCTATCCACCAGTATTACTTATAGAGATCACGATACATATTTGTTAGAGTGAGATGTACCTCCCATCTATTAGTATGATATTCCTTTATCATCTCCTCATGAAAATCCATATGTACCAGTACTCATCCATAAAAAATAAGAACAACAACGCTTCTAAGGGACCATCCTAATGGTTGCTCCCCACAATAAAAGCTGCCCCTCAGAGCTAAGCACTCCAGATCAAATAATTGCTTCATCTTGATCCAATCCAAAATCGTAAGTATAATTGATGTTGAAGTCTGAGCTACTCATCCCTGGGACTCCTGAACATCGAGATGCATGTTCGCAAAACCTTCAGTTACCACTCATTGCAACACTATGAGAAAATTGAGCATTTTCAATGAGCCCATCGCCCATTGCAAATAGTTGTTGTCGAGGGACTATTTACAATAGGATAGAAGTCTCGTCACAAATACCTTTGGCAAGAACTGTGTGCCTAACTACGAGAAAGGTATTTGAGACAACACCAATCATAAATACATTTTTTACAACCAATAGGGTTATTAATTGTGGGTACTAATTGTGATGGGTCCTATCGCAAATAGTATTATTTTTGAAGGTTTTCCCGTCCCAATTACTCTCGTCACAAATATTCTAATCTACATATACCCCCTTTTGAATTTTTTTCATTCTCTCCTAATTTTAACTCTCTTCTCTTCCCATGATCTTCTCTTATTCTCTTTAAAATTTTAAAAGTTTTAAATTTAATAGGGAAACAAATTTTGAGCATTACATGTGATGAAGGATTCTGTTTTAAGGTATTTATTTAATGTTTTTAATTTTTAATTTTTTCTTTATATTAGTAATACTAATTATTAATTAGACATAATTAGTTTTAATTTGAATTACTTAGTTTTATTTGGTAGTAATTAATTTTAAGTTGTATTAATTATTATTAATTAGAAGTATTTAGTTTTAATTGTTAATAATTATTTTTAATTATAAATAATTAGTCTAAATTAGTAGTGATTAGTTTTAATTATTATTATGTATTTTTAATTATTATAAATTAGCGACAATTATTAGAAATTGGAGATGAGTAGTATAAAAAACCAAGAAATCAATAAAAATTAAAGGCAATGAGTGAAAATTAGTAATAATTAATGGAAACAAGTAGAGATTAATAGAACTTAGTAATAATTTATACATCTTAGAAATAAATAATTATATTTTATGTACTTTGTATTAATTAATAGTAATTAGTAATTAATAATTAGTAGTAATTAATCCTAATTTTTAATAATTAATGGTAAATATTAATAATTATAAAACAATTTGAAAAAATTAGCAGTAATGAGTATAAATTAGCGATAATTAGTAAATATATGTAATAATTATTAGAAATGTGCGGTAATTATTAGAAATTATCGGTAATTATTATAAATTGATATAAATTATTAAAAAATAGAAATAATTACTAAAAACTAGTGATAGCGAGTAAAAATTAACGATAAATAGTAAAAATTAGCGATATTTACTAAAACATAGCGGTAAATAATATTAATCAACAGTAATTTGTAGAAATTAGTGATAATTAGAGGTAATTATTAATATTTAGTGATAATTAGTAATAAATAGTGATAATTAGTTAAAATTAGCGGCAATTACTAAAAATTAGCACTAATTACTAAAATTTAGCGTTAATTAGTGGTACTTACTAAAATTTTGTAGTAATTAGTGGTACTTAGAAATAATTAGTAGTCCTTAATAAAAATTAGTGGTAATTAGTAAAAATTAGAATTAATTAGTAAAAATTAGTGGTAATTAGAAAAAATTAGTGATACTTAGTAATAATTAGTGGTAATTAGTAGAAATTAGTGGTAATTACTAAAAATTAGAGGTAATTACTAAAAATTAGTGTTAATTAGAGGTACTTAGTAAAAATTAGCATTACTTAGTAAATTTTAGTGGTAATTAGTAAAAATTAGCAGTACTTAGAAAACATTATTGGAAATTACTAAAAATTAGTGGTACTTATAAAAATCAGCGGTAATTAGTAAAAATTAGCAGTATTTAGTAATATTTAGCTATAATTAGTTAAAAGTAACGATAATTAGTGATAATTAGTAATAATTAACGATAATGGGGAAGCATTTTGCGATAATTAAAGGTAGTTAATAAAATTAAGTGATAATAATCAGCAATTAGTAAAAATTAGCAGTAATTAGAAAAAATTAGCATTAATTGGTACAAATTAGAAGCAATTAGTAAAAATTAGTGATAATTGGATGTAATTAGTAAAAATTAGCGGTGCTTACTAAAAATTAGCAGTAATTGTTAATAATTGTGGTAATTAGTAATAATTAGCGGTAATTAGGAAAAATTAGCGATAATTTGTGATAATTTCAAGTAATTAGTAAAATGTAATATTTATTAGTGAAAATTAATGATAATTAGAGGTAAATGGTATAATTATTACCCAACATAGGTATGGTGAAGATCAGTGCTAAGGTCAAGTTTCTCTTTAGCTCTTAGACATCCCTCTTATGAGTATCTGACCAGAGGAACTTCACCCCTTTCTTGGTCAATCTAGACATCAATGCTTACATATAGGATAAGTACTGGATGTAATACCGATAATAACTTGAGATACCTAGAAATTTCCAAATCTCAAATATTTTATTAGGTCATTCCCAAGATACCACAACTAAAAAATTATCTAAGATAACGTGGCCCATGAAGTTCACTTTTTCAATACAGAATCCACATTTAGATATCTCGGTGTATGGACAATGATCTCTTAGTGTACCCAAGAATATGTAAATATTTTTGGGAATAATATACTAATAGTACACTAAGTTTTCATTGAAAAAACAACCAAAAAGTGATCTTAGAATAAATAAAAGATCTGATTCATTAAGGACATGAATTCCACTAGTGAATTTTTCAGATCAAATTATATCACCAAAAATTAATATATGTTATAAATTATCCTAAAATAATTCCTAGGTATGTTGGATAGTATCACCCTCAATTGATGGTACCCTAATCTTAAGTCAATCTTGGAGAAAATCCAAGAACTTATCAGTAGATCAATGATATCATCGATGCATGGAAGGGGATACTAGTTCTTGTCCATCATTTGGTTTCATCTCTAATAATCCAAATATAAGTAAAAATTCCTATCATAATACTTGGTGAAAATCATGGGAGAACCCCATGGTTAAGAACTAAAAGTTAGTAAAACATCCAGTGTATTACATTAATGATATGCTATTCGAAGATAGGTGTATGAATTCCTGAGGCCTCTCATCCCTTAGCATCTATATAACATTTCCTCGAAGTAATTACAAGTCATCTTCTCTTTCTATCTAGCTTTATCTATGATGTCCCACTAGAACCTAACTATTACTCATATAATATAAGTAGAAAGCTTCAACCACCTATCCATAGGTGTATACATATGCATAAATAGCATCTAGACTAAATCAATCCAGAACTCAGTTGCTTGGGGTCCTCCCTCCCTAGTGAACACGGGAAGTTGCTACATCTAAAACTCTCTTATTAGGCCTGGTATCAAAGGTATGATATAAGAAATATTCATTTCCTTGGATCAAATAACCCTTAGGAAACTATCATGAAGATGATAATACATATATTTCCCTAAATCTATAGGATATTTTGGATCTACTATGTTAGGAGTGTGCTGATTTCCACTCTCCTATTGCTAAACTCAAAGATGAAACAAAGGAATTTTCTCTACAAAGGACAACACACTTATTAGATCAAAGGATAAAAAATAAGATCAACCTTAGAAAATCAAGAAAAAAATATAGAACCACTAACACAAGGTTAATATAAATATGAATTAACAAGTGGATTAACATGTCAAAATAGCTCCATTTATTCCTTTTTATCAAATATATTAAGGGATTATATTTCAATTTTTTTAAAAGGTAGATATGTCAGATGTGATAAATATGTCCATATCATAAAAAATACATGACAACATATTCCCATATGTGCCTATAATGGTTCATTCATAAAAAACTCATGGAATATTAGACCATGAGTAAAATTCCATAAAATAGTAACATTACACAAAATGTGAATCACCCAAGGTAAAATTACATCACAACTGTAACAAGTAAACATCAAGAACAACAATCCCAACCTTAGGTAGTTGGGTTTTCACCCGCACAGAGATTTGATACTTCCATGCATGAGATCATTTCCAATACCTGGCACATATTAGTCTATTTTATACCTTTACCAAATATTAAATTAAGATAAAATACATGTTCTATGATACCACTTTGTAATTTACCCATCCCGGTTCTCCCTCATGTGATCGAGTCTGGTTGTTACGAACCCACAAACACGCCTCCCCATATACTAGAGGTTTCTAAAAAGTATCGAGGGAGTGATAAATATATTGGGGAGACTATAAACTCTAGTAAAAATTTAATAACATAAAAAAATGAAATAAATAATAAAACATGTAACTCAATAAGAATAAAGGATAAATATTAAAGAAATCCAGGTAATAAAAAAATACATGTCATGTAAAAATGTATTCCAAACTAAATGACATGATAAAAGTAATACAATGGATAAAACTAAATAGATTCTATAATAAAGACTGCAAAACCCCTGTCCCAAACTACTTGAAAAATCCCATCTCCATTCTCCAATACTATCCAACAATCATTCATTCAAGTATAGGGTCCCATTCCCTTATCTGTACCTACATCCATGAAATCTGCTCTGGCACTAAACGATGGCCTAGACAGTGTTTATATACAACTCATTAGGCTATCATCCACATTGTATAAACATTAAAATCTTAATATATAGTTCATGTAATAGTATTATAAACATTGAAATTAGTTCATAATTTAATGATGAATATCAAAATAAACCTATTGACCCTCATTCTCTAGGTTGACACCTGAGGTCTGTCAAGCCTACTTCAATATGATGTTGGATATCTCTAGAAATTGGTGGATCCACATGTCTAGGATGGATCACCCATAATTTTTTTGAATTATACTATCTAGTATTAATTTACTATATCATGTCTCAAGTAACCAAAAAATACTAGGATCTATGTGAATTACCATACTATAGTATCTTACATGTTTCCAGAGGGTAAGAAAATTCCAAGAGAAAATGTAACTATATTATACTGGAGTCCATGTGAATTCTTATTATATATCCACTTATATGTTCCCATGGTGAAAAACCATACCAAGGAAAAAAAGTAACCATATAATACTAGGATCCATGTGAATTATCATGCTGGATCCCCTTACATGTTCCCAGGGAACAAAACCATTCCAAAGGAAATACCAGGAAGGTTTGAAGCACGAGTTAAAACCCATGCTCCCCAAAATTTATTAATAAAAAGTAAAGGTCAAGTGATTACATGAGGTACAATGATCTTGTACCAACAAGAGAAAAAAGAATAAAAAAATAAGGTGCCAAGAAAAACCTCTAAATCATCCGTGAGAGGGCCAAAAATCTCAGTAAGGAATGATGCCCAACGACATGTCATTGAAGAACCGCCAAAGCATCAGCCTCCCAATGTCCAAATCATCATTGAATTATTATTGCAAAAGCCGATGTCCTGTAATTAGGCTTGCCTGAAAAAATTGACAGCAACAACATAAGTTTGCATTGTGCAGATTCTTCATGAAATGCTCCAAACCATTACTACAAGGACATGGGACAACCCCCAATGCTCAGGACTGCATTGAAAGGATCAAGTCTGTATAAGAATGAGAAACCCCCTGAGCTTTAAATCAGAAACCAAGTGGATGAATCATCAGTTCCATATCAAAATTACTAGTGAATATCACTCATAAGAATCATGTAACCATGTATTAAGCACAAGAAAGACAAAACATACCACCAACAACCAAGATAAGTATGTTGTTATAAATCATATTGGTCAATTAATCAATTTACCAATTAACAAGACATTCATTTATTTACTCCTAGTTACCAATTATAAAAAATATAATCAAGTCCACTAAAAGCATCAAATAAAACCAAGTTACTATTTATATTCCGATCTAACCATATTCCATCATTTATCATGCTAAATCCAATTACATATCAATTAACAAATTTCAAGATAGGAGATTATATGTGAAGTCAATAAACAAATTCACATGCTATGAAAATTAACAATAGTAATATACTTATTGGCCAATATTACAAATTATCAAGGGGCTCTAGGTTTATTATATT
The DNA here is from genome assembly GCA_963277665.1 of Viscum album. Taxonomy (NCBI): domain Eukaryota; kingdom Viridiplantae; phylum Streptophyta; class Magnoliopsida; order Santalales; family Viscaceae; genus Viscum; species Viscum album. The sequence goes on from OY728160.1 coordinate 697,283,397, forward strand.
CAAGTTCAAACCTAGAGTTAAGGGTGGGTACATCCCTTAGTTATCCGTGAGTCCTGGTCTCAATGACAATAGATCCAACAAGGTCCGATGGAGGTCTATTCATATGATTTTATAAAAACATTGGGTTATCCAATAGGTTATCTCATTTATATGGCCTTTTAGAATGATTATATACCTTTCACATACTAGTGGAATCACATACAGACTTTAGGGAGTTGTTCTTGACCACCCACCTAAAGAACATGGAAGAAGAGATCCAAGATCGAGCACTAGATCAACAAGTAACATAATACTATCCTATAGAAAGTGTTTATAATATCTCTTCAAGGATATAATAATAGTTATACAAGATAAAAGAAGATAGAAATATCAAAACTGAGAATAAATCACTATATCAAGCCATCCAGATCGAAGAATAGATCAAGAGGAAGAGGAATGACATTAGAGAATTCTTTAGAGCTATGTAAAATCTCCCAAATTCATAAACCTCAAGTTAGGGTTTAATTAGGGGTTAAAAAGTGATTAAAATATTTAGGGGGAATTATGTATCTTCCCCCTCTAATCATGTCCTAACACGATGCCACTAGTTGTCCAGTGGTGTCCTCCAGTAAGCTTTCATGACTAGTAACCACACCAGGTGGCCAGTGGGTCTCCTGTAGGAGTCCCTTTCTTTCTAGATCTCACTGATAGGCTATTGGGTCTCACAGGATGGTCGGTAGGACTATGGTAGTTATTTAAAGTTACTGTAAATCCCACTAGTTGTCTTGTGAACTACACCAACTAGAAGATGGTCTATAAATTCTGACATTTCTATCTCTATTATAATAAAATAAGCATCTAAGAAAACCCAACACTTACATGATACCACTTTGTAATGATCATGACCCGAATTCCTCAACAGTACTCAAACTAAAACATCAGTATCCTCAAGACCACTCCTCAAACCTTAGGGGCTAGTGACTAGTCTCACATGTCTTGGTTTATTGTTGGTGAATTATTACATGATTTAATTAATAAAATAATTCATGAAAAAATTATTCCAAAAACCCATCATGACCCATTTTTTAGCATATATTCCCAAAAAAGACTTACAATATGATCATTATAAGTATTACCACCCTTATGAATCCCAAGAAATATGGTTTCCCATGACCAAACCTAAAAATTATTCCCTTTCATGTAGGTTTAAAAACATAATAGTATATAAATATAATAAAAGTATTGTATGGTTTCCCCTTCCCTATTTGTTTCCCTAGCATATGGGCTTTCATGGATTACCCCACAGTTAGACATGGTCATAACATGTGACCTATATACCATTGAAACTTGATATAATTGTAAATAAATAATAAGACCAACATCTATATCAATTTACATAAGGGAAAATGTCTAAAGATAATATAGACCAAACAAACACAAAACAAAAATTATAAACTAGCAATTAAGAAACAAATCCTAAGACTATACAACAAAAGAATATAGAGATGTGTGAAATAAGACATCCTTAAAACACTTACCTCCCATACTATAACCCATTGAGGTGTATGAGGTACAAAACAAGATACTAAACTATTAAAAAACATATAAGTATCTATTATTATATTTACTCATACTTTAATCATAACAAGGGAAGATGCATCTCCATCAAAGTTCACATGTAGTGTATGATCTTGAAAGCTCATTAGGAAACCACCAATATATCAATTAATACATGTAAAAGTCAAGTGTATGTAGGAAATGACTGTAAAAATTTATAGAAAATAAAATAAATCTATTTTCACATATAATAGTCAGGGAATGATAGAAACTATAAATTCAATAGATGAAACAACAATAATAACCATAGAAATAAATCCATATATAGGAGGGTCCAAACCCGAGGATAACTACTTCAATCCTATATTATTATTGAAATATAATCTATAATAGATTTAAGGAAATCCTATACCATCCCATAGAAAAGTGAAATGTGTATACTAGGTCAAGGAAATCTTGTATCCTATCTCTCTAGAAATGGGAAACGTTCTAACAAGTTAGGGTAATCTTGCAGCCTATCCCATTCCTAAAAAACCTGTCTTTTATTAGTCAACAAACCTACTTAAGCAGCCTATAGAAATAATATAACACTTACAAGATTCTCATCCTAATGTAATTTAATGTCACATGAGGAAAAAATATGACCAATAAGACAATATATAAATTCAACATGACTTGATGAATAGTCATGCACACTAGTACGAACTAGCCAAAACTCAAAACATGGAATAATACAATTTATGAATAAATAATTTCCAAAAAAAAAAAACAAAACACAAATATTAGAATATAAATATTCAAATCATGTCAACAAAAACAAAGAAAATCATTATGTGGCATAAGCATTAACTAGGGTGTTGAAACCAAAGGTTGAGTGTTGGATCTTTAATCAATTAAAGGAGGATTTGTAGATAATGATCGATGAAAATCAATTATTAAAGAGGTTGAAAATAAAGTTAAACAAAGGGGTTTTTCATGGACATGTGAAAATTATCATGGTGGTAATTGAAAAAACACCCTAAGGAGGTTGTGTCAACTGTAGATATATTGATATATGGAATCTTGAAGAAAGAAAAAGATGGTTATCATTCATAGTAACCATACTTAGTGAAGGATTTATAACATTGAAATACATGGAATTGAATCATGATAATGATTATAGAATAAAACGTGTATAAGTATTAAAGTTAAGTGACCGTATAGAATATATGATTAAGGAAGATAAGGGAATACTTTAATATATCTACATATAAAGGTTATGGAATGAGAATATTAAATAATGATGGATCGATCTAAATTTGATAAATTATATGAAGATTTAATAATGAATATTCAATATTATTAAGTAAATAATAGGAGTTTGAACTTACATGGAAGAATTTAGGGAATCATGGAAATAGTTTGGTGAAAGAAGAAGAAAACATATTCCAACACATGTATTCTCATGTCATGAAAAGGTTTCATGGATCTTATTGGTGATGGATAATGGATTGTTCCATGATAGTTGAAGATCATGTAATAATGGTATCTATATAATAATAATTGGTTCTCATGTATGGTTTTATAGGACCTGACTAAAGGATAAATCATGCTGGGATGACAAGTGTCATATCAAAGAGGAAAAATTTATGCTGTTTTTAAGAGTTTTTTAAAAAATGTTTTGGGATGTTTTCCACAGAATAACGTGTCATGATACAATAGGTTATATCACACAATAATGAGTATTAATAGATAATTTCTTATAGATTTTTACCCTATGTTTTTTAGATTTTGAATTTAAATAAGGATAATATTTTTTGAAGGTTCCTCTACAAAATCACGCCATATCACCATGGTGAGTGTCATTCTATGAGTTATAAAAATTTTATATATCTTAAATATTTATTTTTAATTCAAAAATAGAGAGATATGTATTGTGTTTTGGAAGTTATTTTTAGTTTAATTAGATAAATTTGAATACCCATAAATGTGAGTGACACATAACATGATCCTAGATCTTGAAGAGAACATGAATTGATCCCATATATTGATTGAAGGGATAAGAGGTTAGAATAATTTTTAAAATTTTCTATGGAATATATAGAGTAGTAATTATAGAGTAATAATGATAATAATATATCTAGTTTTATAGAAATATGGGAATTTCATTGACATTTTTGGTTCTATGGAGAAAAGAAAGTGTGACATTGATAGTGTATTTATTGATATATTCCGTTATATTGCCAAAAAACTTATTATTAATGGATTTTATTTGATTATATCTAGATCATTGGAAAATAAAATGATGCATTTGATGATAATTCAATTATGGAGTTATTCTTAATCTGTATTTGTTTATTACTATTGTAAAGTTTGTGTGGAGTGTGAAATATCAACTCTCATATTGAGAAGTTGATAGCATATATCCTTATAGATGAATCATAGAAAAGAGGGGATCAGTGAAAAAATAAAATTTAGACTTGATGAAGCATAAAAAATTGATTTTTTTATTGATTTATAAGTGACCTATAATTCTATAAATCGATATATTTTCTCAAGGTAATGCTCAAATATGTAATAAAAGATAGTGATCCTCAAGGAGCAATGATAGATTCCGAAATCTATTATAAATATAGAAAGACTTGGTGTGGAGTGATTATAAATAAAATTTTCATCCACCTAATAGTGAATAATAAAGGATTTTAGTATAGCATTACATCATCATTTGTATGCTCCTTGGATGTATCCTAGTGTGGTTGAACCAAGTAAAATACTTGTGTTCTTATATACTCTCAATTATATATATGTGTTTAGTATTTAGTGTTAGGTAAATCAAGTGGTGATAGAATAAACATGTTCCTTATAATAAGAAAACAATATCCAATGTTGAGTTAGTATTTTGAAGGAAAATTCTTCTTTGGTAAACACCCCATTTCACCCCCTCAGGGTGTATTAGGACTCACATCGTAACCCCTAGTCCCAATAAGCAGTATAAAATCCTAAAGGTTATAAATTGGACATCAATTTATCAAATAAGTATTTATATTTATTTTATATAGTGAATCATTTATAAATCCTCTTATATTTAGTGGTTGTTTACTTTTATGGTTGGAATGAATAGATGCTTTCAAATCGATAAGCCCGTGGTAATGATTTTGTTAGTGTTGAGACACTGATAGTTTTGTTAAATTGAGTTTTATTATTTTGATAAATCGAAAAATACTCTCTTTAAATTATTTCCAAAATATTGAATATTTTTTAATTTAATTATCAGAATTAAATATTTATTCTAGTTGAATAATCCCAATTTTAATATCTATTTCTATTTTTGGTTTATTATAAATTGGGTATTTTAATTAAATTACATTTTTGAATGTAAATTGTTTTAATAAATTGAAATAATTTTAGTTGATAATTAAATTGAATTATTTTACTTTTAAGAAAAATTTATAATTTTAATAATAGTTTTTTTGAAATTAATTATTCCTTAATTTTTCATTATTTATTATGATCACTCTTATTATTCTTCATAATCATTTTTTAATTTTATAAAAAATGTTTTAATAATAATTTTACTAAAATTAATTATTCCTTAATTATTCATCATTTATTCAGATAATTATTATTATTATTTATAATCAATTTTGTTTTAATATTGTGAAAAATTATTTTTCTAGTCATTTTATTTACCCTTATGTGGGTTTTGAAATTTTGCTGTTACTCTTATGTAACTTTTATATTACCATTATGTAAGAAGTTTGATTTTATGTTTACCCTTACATAACTATCCCGTAATTTTATACAAGCTATATGAATGGTTTTTTAACCTTACATAGCTTTCACATACCCTTACATAGTTCAAAAAAAGTGTACCTTACCCTTATTCAAGTCCTTTACCCTTATCTGATCACTCTTAAGCAGGTTCGGTACCCTTACATAAGATATAATTTACCTTTATGAATATATACAGTACCCTTATATAAGTAATGTATTATTCTATTTACCTTTACGTACTTTTATAGCTACCCTTATATAGAATTTTTCTACCCTAATGTAAATAATTTTTAATATGCCTAACCCTTATGCATGGTTGTTGTTACCTTTACGTAAGTATTGAAATTGCTACTCACACATACACAAGATTACGTATACCTTTATGCAAATTTTCTATTACCTTTACACAAGTGATTATAACTTCCTTTTACCCTTATATAAGTGTTCATTACCTTTACCCAATTCATGTAATATGTACTTTACACTTACATATTGATTAATTTACCCTTACACAAGAAATTAAAAGGCGTGTCTTGTTTATTTTTAAGGTCACCTTTACATAAGTTTATATTTTACCTTTGAAAAAGTCTGTTTACCTTTAGACATGTATGTATTACCTTTTTATAACTTGTAGAATATATGAGTTACCTTTATGAAATATTTTTAATTTAAATTACACCTTTATTCATGCATGGAAGATAAACCTTATTTAGTTTTTAAAATATGGAAATGTATTGTTTGATATGTTTTATGATTTTCATGATATTCTCATTTTATAAATGCTTATTAAAAATGATTAAAATTTTGTAATGTTTTTATAAATTAATATTTTCTTTAAATAGGTAGGGTCAAATCCCTCTTATTAAAAATAAAGAGAACAGAGATGATGAAAGATGAGGTCAGACATAACAATACTAACCTCATTAAGAATACATTCATAGACCAATTTTTTTCTTCTAATCTCATCCCTAATCCTACATTCCTCATCATGTATAAAATTCTAATAATCTCACCCACACCTGTGTCCTTGATCTCTGGGACGACAACCTCTACTCCAAGTTTTCCCTTGTTTCCAATGTCTATCAATGTCATTGTCCTTTGAATAAGTTCTCCCAACATTTGGATGAACCTACGTCCTATTATATTGGTCATCAAGTAAGGTGAACTTATTATCTTTATCTATGAGGGTCTGGATATAATCTTTCCAGGTTTATTCTTTTTAAAGGATTTTTGGGACATACTCAATGTCATCCTAATCTCCACCCTTTTTTCTTTCATTTAGAGAATCAAGAACACAGAAAAGATTGTGAGTAATCACCTATAATTTTAATGTTTTATGTGATTATTGAGCATTATATTCCAAAACACCAACATCTATTTAAGATTATATCCTTCTTTTGGAAAAAGAAGAATTAGATCCTTTTCTAGGCAGCAGAGACTCACTGTATTCCACTTTCTTGTACTCCAAGTATCAAGGCTATCTAGAATCAGTCTGAAGAACAAGTTATGATTTCATATTTTTAGTACTATGAGGAGTTTCCACATCCGTACTTGTTTTGAGAACAACCTAAACATCTATACTCACCTATAAAAGAAAAATTTCCATGTTAGTGGACACAGGATTATCCTAAGGTCCAATATCCAGGAAGGAGGACTTTGGTCCTTGTTTAGAAGTCAACATCTAAACCCCAAAGTGTGTAACTTTATGAAATAAGACCCATTGTTCATTAGTGGTAGCTGAAGGGAGATTCAACATCGATTTGAACTAGTCACCTGACACTACCAAAACCACATCACCTATGATTTACTAGTTAATAGGCGAAGAATGGTCATGAGCTAGGTGGGAAGTTTTATGTCCTTATGTAGTCCCACCAGATGGTGATATACATAGAAAATAACCCCTACTGGCCATAACACAGACATCACCTAGGTTAATGAATCCAAGAATAGCATGATCTTCATTTCTATTGATAGCAGGTCCTAGGACCTCAATTATAGGAATAACAACACTTCTATATTGTTGAGAAATGTAATTAGCTTGTGTAATAAGTTATTTATATTGTTCGAAAATAAAATGAGGTGGATCCTATGTAGGGTCCTTCATGGAACAATTATTCTTCTTGAGTTGAATAGTTGATAAACACACCAGGTCAAGAGATTTCTTGCCTTTACTGTCACGACCCGTCCTCGGGGCCCGTGCCGTGACTACCCCAAGCCCGCCTTCCATAGGCCAGGGGCTGGCGACTAGCACCAAGGCGTAAAATCCCAGTAAACAGGGAAGGCATTGCCTTTATAAGTAACAACCACACAGAGTCAGCAAGCGGAAAGTAAAGTGCAGAAAAGAAAAGGGGCCGGAAATACAAGCCCAACTGTAAAGTACAACTGAAAAAAAGATGGCGGCCTCGTGTCGTCCACTGGCAATCCCACCTGAAGGGTGGGTACAGATAGCCTCCAGGCTCCTCGGGTCCCACGTCCGCTCCGAGTACGTTCCGCCCAGTGGTCCACCTCCAGGTACCGTCCTGCTCCACGCCCCAACCGTGATCAGCGCTGTCCGTCGTCTGCAACCAACACAACAAGGTGCGGGCATAGCCCGTGCAGGGGTGAGTACAAGCTACTCAGTAAGGACCCCGAGACCCCCGAAGGTCTCCCGAAATCCACAAAGGATATAGCACAAAAGAAAGATGCAATCACGAAGTAACATCTGACTTGACTTAGGTATATGCCCATACATATACCTAAGTCCCCACTTCTAGCTCTGCTCACGAGCTCAAGAACAACTCAATCCACATAGGAAAGCAAGACTCAAATCCACAAAGGAGAGTAAACAGTAAATCCACAAAGGATAGTTCAACACAATCCACAAAGGAGAGTAACATAAGATTCAGCTCAACCAGGTATACTTTTTCAGATGACGTCAAAGATGATCACTGATCCATCTAAGTCGTCGGACCCACGAAGGATCGATAGGTACTAACCCCCGCAGAAGACCCACACAGGATCGGGCTCACACAGAACCTGTAGGCAGTGGCTCACACAGAACCGGTAGTAAGGACCCACATAGGATCGGGCTCACACAGAACCTGTAGCACTGATCCACGTAGGATCGCTGAGTGCAGTAGTCGACGCAGTCCACTGAGGATCTCTGCACAGTCGTCGCCGCAGTCCACGAAGGATCTCTGCTCTGCTGTCGTCGCAGTCCACGGAGGATCTCTGCTCTGTCGTCGTCGCAGTCCACGAAGGATCTCTGTTCTGACTGGGGTGCTCTTGTTCTCCTTTTCAGGATGGCCCCGCGACGACAGCCAGCTAGGGTTCCGAGTGTAGGGCGCATGAGCAGAGATTGACCAGCGCACCTATCTTGAGGTTGCCTGAGGAGGGAGTTGGATACGTAGTTTACTACGATGCGTCAGGGACTGGACTCGGGTGTGTCCTGATGCAGGAGCGGGCCGTGATCGCCTACGGATCACGTCAGTTGAGGCCGCATGAGCAGAACTACGCCACTCATGACCTGGAGTTAGCAGCAGTGGTCTTCGCTCTGAAGACTTGGCGGCACTATCTGATGGGCGAGCGCTTCACAGTCTTTTCTGACCACCAGAGTCTCAGGTATATCTTCTCTCAGAAGGACCTGAACCTGAGACAGCGGAGATGGCTTGAGTTCCTCCAGGACTATGACTTTGAGATAGTCTATACTCCTGGGAAGGGGAACGTGGTAGCCGATGCCCTCAGCAGGAGGACGGGCATTCAGCTACTTGAGGAGGCGACGGAGCAGCTAGCCTCCTTGCAGATATCCTTCGTGGATAGAGACGGAGCAGCCTTTCTTCAGTCTCTCACAGTCTCTCCTCCACTTCTACAGCGGGTCAGAGAGGCTCAGCGTGGGGACGCTGACTGTGAGACCCGGCGTGCACTGGTATCCTCAGGTCAGGCGCCTGATGGTTTCTCCCTTGGAGCAGAGCACGACATCCTTTTCAGAGGGCGTACCTTCGTACCAGTTGCTTTACGAGAGGAGGTGCTGAGAGAGTTTCACACTTCTCCCTTGGCGGTACATCCCGGAGTGGCGAAGATGTACCAGGATCTCAGACGACAGCACTGGTGGCCGGGCATGAAGAAAGCTGTGGCAGAGTTCGTTTCACGATGCCTCACCTGCCAGCAGGTGAAGGCAGAGCATCAGGTACCAGCAGGTTTGGTACAGCCCTTGGAGGTCCCGGAGTGGAAGTGGGATAGCATATCTATGGACTTCGTGACTGGACTTCCACGTACTTCCAGAGGTCACGACTCCATTTGGGTGATTGTCGACCGACTCACCAAGTCGGCACACTTCTTACCCATCAGAGAGCAGGGCTCAGTGAGCGGACCCTCCTAAACGAGCTCGCTTTGTGCGGGAACCCTAGCGCTGGCTGTGACTTCGACGACAGAGCAGAGATCCTTCGTGGACTGCGACGACGACAGAGCAGAGATCCTCCGTGGACTGCGACGACGGCAGAGCAGAGATCCTTCGTGGACTGCGGCGACGACTGTGCAGAGATCCTCAGTGGACTGCGTCGACTACTGCACTCAGCGATCCTACGTGGATCAGTGCTACAGGTTCTGTGTGAGCCCGATCCTATGTGGGTCCTTACTACCGGTTCTGTGTGAGCCACTGCCTACAGGTTCTGTGTGAGCCCGATCCTGTGTGGGTCTTCTGCGGGGGTTAGTACCTATCGATCCTTCGTGGGTCCGACGACTTAGATGGATCAGTGATCATCTTTGACGTCATCTGAAAAAGTATACCTGGTTGAGCTGAATCTTATGTTACTCTCCTTTGTGGATTGTGTTGAACTATCCTTTGTGGATTTACTGTTTACTCTCCTTTGTGGATTTGAGTCTTGCTTTCCTATGTGGATTGAGTTGTTCTTGAGCTCGTGAGCAGAGCTAGAAGTGGGGACTTAGGTATATGTATGGGCATATACCTAAGTCAAGTCAGATGTTACTTCGTGATTGCATCTTTCTTTTGTGCTATATCCTTTGTGGATTTCGGGAGACCTTCGGGGGTCTCGGGGTCCTTACTGAGTAGCTTGTACTCACCCCTGCACGGGCTATGCCCGCACCTTGTTGTGTTGGTTGCAGACGACGGACAGCGCTGATCACGGTTGGGGCGTGGAGCAGGACGGTACCTGGAGGTGGACCACTGGGCGGAACGTACTCGGAGCGGACGTGGGACCCGAGGAGCCTGGAGGCTATCTGTACCCACCCTTCAGGTGGGATTGCCAGTGGACGACACGAGGCCGCCATCTTTTTTTCAGTTGTACTTTACAGTTGGGCTTGTATTTCCGGCCCCTTTTCTTTTCTTCACTTTACTTTCCGCTTGCTGACTCTGTGTGGTTGTTACTTATAAAGGCAATGCCTTCCCTGTTTACTGGGATTTTACGCCTTGGTGCTAGTCGCCAGCCCCTGGCCTATGGAAGGCGGGCTTGGGGTAGTCACGACACGGGCCCCGAGGACGGGTCGTGACAAATTGGTATCAAAGGTGGTCGGTTCTACCGCGGACTCTGATCGTCCTTTCTTTCTATGTGAAGCAATAGTGTTTAGTGTATTGAGTGTGGTTATCAGTTCAGGGAGCCCAGTGTTGGTGCGGCGGCCGACGTATCCGTACACCAGGACCCTGACTCCTGATTTCCGACTTAATGCATGAAAACATTGATTGCGTGTGTGTTTCGAGTTTTCTTTGTGATTACTTGTGTCAGCTCACCGGGTATACTGATCTGCTTTATGAAAGTCTCAAGTTTTCCTTGCGATTACTTGTGCCAGCTCAACCAGGTATACTTTTTCAGATGACGTCAAAGATGATCACTGATCCATCTAAGTCGTCGGACCCACGAAGGATCGATAGGTACTAACCCCCGCAGAAGACCCACACAGGATCGGGCTCACACAGAACCTGTAGGCAGTGGCTCACACAGAACCGGTAGTAAGGACCCACATAGGATCGGGCTCACACAGAACCTGTAGCACTGATCCACGTAGGATCGCTGAGTGCAGTAGTCGACGCAGTCCACTGAGGATCTCTTCACAGTCGTCGCCGCAGTCCACGAAGGATCTCTGCTCTGCCGTCGTCGCAGTCCACGGAGGATCTCTGCCCTGTCGTCGTCGCAGTCCACGAAGGATCTCTGCTCTGTCGTCGAAGTCACAGCCAGCGCTAGGGTTCCCGCACAAAGCGAGCTCGTTTAGGAGGGTCCGCTCCACGAGCCGAGAGGCTGATACATCAACTGACACGTAGTCCGAAGTTGATGTATCCAAAAGTTCCGTATCGACAACAGGATCTCAACGCGACAGACGGCGCGTCAATCGGACGCCCGGTCTGAGAGTTATTGGCATTTTCGTCCCAGGGGCCCGGTTGGTTTTTAGGGCAAAACCAACCCGACCGTACTCCGCCTGTATCCGATCCTCGGGCGGAGCATGCCAAAAGTTCCGTCTCACTTAGAGGAAACTACCACAGCTGACGGTACGTCGATCGGACGTCCGTAGCTCAAGTTATGAGCGTTTCCGCTCCGAGGGCCCGGTTGGTTTTGTGTACGAACCAACCCGGCCGAACCCAAAGTCTTCCGAAACCTTGAGTATAATATACCGAAACGACCGTCTCGATCCAAGGATCGCGTAGCCGCTGACGGTTCGTCAATCGGAGGTCCCAGGCCCAAGATATGGGCGAAAGACCGTAGAGGGCCCGAAACGGGGGTACTGGGCCCGGGGCGACCCGGCCCGAACCCCCCTGGGGTCGGCCGAACCGGGTCGGCCCGAACCGGCCCGAACCGGCTAGGCCGGGTCCGGTCCGGCCTGGGCGCGGCCCGGCCGACCGGACCGGCCGGCTCGGCTTCGGCCAAGCGGCCGAGCAGGCCGCCGCCGCGGGTTTGACCCGCGGCATTTGGAGAAACGCGGCCCCCGCGGGGGGGCCGCCTGCCACGCGGACGCGGCCGGGCCGCCGCGTCCGTTCCCGGTTCCGCGCGGCCGCGGAACCGGCCGCCGTTGCCGCCGCGGCTTCAGCCGCGGCGGGCTTCCTCCACGGCGGCGCGCCAGGCGCCGCCGCCTCCGGTCGCCGGCGCCGCCGCGCCGGCGACCCGCGCCGCCGCCGCCTTCCGCGGGCCGCCGGAGATGCTCCGGTGGCCCGATTTGCCTCCCGTCTGCGCCGTTGCCCCTCCCGGATGCCGACCTTCACTGCGGGATCAACGGATCGCCCCTGCCGCGCGGTTCGTCGTCGTCCGCCATATCCGCACAACAAAAATAGATCGGCGGAGGGTTGCCGGGTCTTGTTCGTTAGACCCGCACCCTCCGCGTTAGCCATAAACGTCACCGGGAGGATAAAGGATTAACCAAATCAACAATTTTAAATAGATTAAAATTGTTCCGATCGGGTTCTTTATTTGAAAAGAATAAACACGGGAAAAGAAATAAAATAATCCAATCAACCCTTACCTTGTCGTCGTCGTCGGACGAGGGGTCGTCGCGGAATCGCTCGTCGCGGAGGAAGGAGATCGTCGCGTCGTCGCGGTATCCGGCGTCGCGTCGCCAATCTCCGGATCAAGAACAAACGGATTTAATTAATTAAATCCGTTGTTATTGAAATTTAAAAAAAAGAGAAATAAAAGATTCGATTCTCACCTTTAACCGCCGATCGCAGGTTCGCCGCGGAAGAAGAGGCACCGAAGAAGAAGAAGAAGGTCGCGGAAAAGCTGTTGACGTCGCGGATCGTGCGTCGTCGGATTCCGGTTCCGGCGTTCTTCGCGTTCTTCGCGTTCTTCGCGTTCTTCGCGGGGAGATGAAGGAACGAAGATTCTTTCAAATCCTTTCCAAGGATTTTTAGGTTGGTCTTATTTTATAAACATGCCAACACGAAACTGGTTAAGAAACGATCCATCAATTCGAAAGAAACGACCCATTTAATTCACGAAGAAACAGTCCATTTAATTCACGAAATAAACCGCCCAATTAAATGGTCTGTTAAGAATTAAAGAAAACGCGTCGGTTGACTTTTCAGTTACTTTGACGGGTTTTCGCGGGTGCGTTACTTAGCGAAAGAAACGGCGGGGCTCGTGCGGGCCCTGCCTCACAAATATCCTACCAAGGGGTAGGATATTTCTGGATAGCATCCTATCCAGTTCAACTCAGTTCAAGCCGCCTTTAAGTGGCTTCAAGTGGCTTCCAAGCAGCTTAAGTGAAATAAAATAAAGTTGTCGCACAAACTTTATTTTATTTCTGACTTAAAGCCGTAAAATTTAAAAACCACGTCTGAGAAAACACAACTCCGGAAGAGGCGTTTCTAAGCAAATACCGGCGCTGCGATTTCATCGGTGCCCTCAGAATTCGATTCCGGGCACCGGTTCAAAAGATAGAAAAACCCGCTCGTCCGTTCACTGAACGTACCCGAGCCAAACTTCGGAAATTGATTCCGGGCACACCGGGCCTCGGAATCAGGTGCCGTCTGAAGCTGCGCTCTTGTAAAATTCCAAAGAAAATTAAAAAAAAAATTCCTTGAAATTTGCGGGTCTTTACATTTACTACCTCTAGATTTCAAGAAAATATCTTCTTTATTCTCTGCTAAGACAATAACATCACTGGAAGACCATTGGTTCATGTCCAGGACCCTTGTATGAGAATTTACTTCTATATCAGATGATACACCAACAATATCCTATATTGTACTCCTTTTAAAGCCCTGTAGCATGTTAAATACACCATTTCCAGCCTCTATAAATTTAACCTGGAAGCTCTGGACTACAAGAATAGAGGTCTCCCTAGATCCATTCCTCTAATCAATCGTTCCATCCTTGGTAAGCTTTTACAGTGGTTGAAGTCCACCAACAATATTAGTATGATCCATCAGATTGGAAATAGGATGATCTAAACTAAATCCCTATTTACCCTATACGTCCAAGGGATGCCTCCCACCATAATGTATCACACCTCTTCCACTATTCAATTTTTTGACAAGAGTAATTTTGAATTTTTAATTCATAATGGAATTTCCATATTTCTTAAAATTGGTATAGGTAATATTCCTTCAACATTTAGATTCTAATTAACCGATATTTCCACATTTCTTAGAAAATGAAGGTTTCTTTTTAGACTCTATTGAGAATTATAGTCTTATATTAGAAACAAGAAAAATAATAGAATCAATAATAGTTTACTGAAGAAAAATTTCGACAAACAATCTATAAAAGTGCCCCAATATAGCGATCTTAGTTTCTATGTAAAATTTAATTGGCACCCCTACTACAAAAGCTATGTCCCAGAATAGTTGAGGATACCAAAAAAACTAAGTAATACCATGGATTCATATCCAAGTCTGAGTGGTAGAATTATTCATCATGGATATATTAAATAAGGGATCCCATTCTTGGATCCTAAATATTCCAGGTTTAAGGGTTATGAATCCTATACCCCATGCTCTAGATTTGAGACCATCATAAGAAAATACAATATGAAAGTTCCCTTTACATATCATTATATTATTTCATCCACTAAATTCATAGATTTTATGAAGCTAATTATTCATATCCTTTATTTTCTATGGATTTTATTTTCTCTTAAAATTCATCCTTTCTAGGATCTAATGCTTTCATTCTTCAATATTTTCCACAGTCAAATTCTGATTTGCATCAACAATTTCTAAAGATACATTTTTACTGACTCTATAAAGGGTCACACTCCATGAATCTATTAAAAAATTGTTATTACTCACCTTTTAAAGAAAGTAAAAAAAATTTCCTTTTTCTGGAGAAACTTATTCCTTTGAGATTCAAGCCGTCAACGTAGTCGCGGAGGCATCTGGAACATAAGATGATTCCCTCTTCCAATCAGAAACTTCACAAGTCCAAGAAAGAATTCGACTAGATTTAAATAGTTTTCTGGTAGAGAATCCATCAATATTCAAAAACCTATTCACCATGAAATTTCTTGAATCTTCTCACTCACTCCCACAATATCTCCCCCTTCATTTTATAAATTATTATTAATTTTATAAAACCTATGAAAAGTATTTTTACATTTTTTTAAATTAAAATGATAATATATCTCTCTCCTATAATCCAACAACAGTATTATGCTTACTTCTTTATTTTTAACCATTTGTTTTAATTAAGTGTAAGAAATAGGAAACACCCATGGATGGAATATTCAAGGGATTTGTAGTCGTTAGAATTTTTTCTATAAATAGAGGACAAGGAAAAACAGAAGTGGATATATGAGAAAAAGAGACCAAAAGTTAATAAATTAACATTATACCAATTTTCTATAGTTTGCTGGTTTCCTAAAATTTTCTTATTGTTCTTCAATTCTAGAAGGGTCAAAGTCCACTGTTCTACACCATCTTCTTCATTAACACCTCTTGATATATAGTTAGTTTTATTATTTTTTTCAAACATGTATTTATTTAATAGTTTTCACACACATGTTATACCTTATTAAAAAATTAGTGTCTGGCTATGATTACATGATAAAAAATCCAGAACACATAGGTTGTGTTTAAGTTATTCTTGATCCTTTGAAAAGTGTAGGAAAATTTTGGTTAGTCCTTGAAATAGAATGGGTGCTTCTTGTTCTTAGAAAAGGAAGGTCAGTTTTGGTCTTCCTTTGAATAGTCACGGTTAAAGTCTTAAACTATAAAATAATTATTATTATCTTTTTTTAGTGGGTACTAGGACAATCATTGAGTTAGAGGGGAATAAATAGTATACAAGAATCTCGGTGATCTGAACAACGATAAAAATCTTTGTGCTCTTTATTTTTATTTTTATTCCATTGAATACATATTTTTAACACTAAACTCACAATAATTTATTATTGTGTTTTCATAAATATTACTTTGATATATATATATATAATTAAGTTTAAAATTTTAAAAGGATTATTCAACCCCTCTAGACCATATTTCCACAGATAACCCGATCCAATTATTGGTATCATGGGAAGTCCCTTAAAAGGGTAGTTTATGCTATATTATTTATTTTGATTTTATTTTTTATTATGTTGAGACTATTCCTAAACTACTAGTCAAAAGAAAATATAATTTTTTTTCAATGGAAAGTGAAATATGCAACACCTCTAGATTTTGTGAAATATATTTTTTCAAATTAATTTAATCTTTTTTATATTTTTCATTTCACGCAACACCAAAAATAGATTTTTATATTAAATCATTAAGTTTGGATTGTGTTGTACGCAATACCAAGTCAATCATGCACTAAAATCAACATAAAGTTTAGATTTATCTATCTAGAACCCCGAGTTTAGCTTACATTTCATAAAATACTAACTTTCCTCGATGTCTTGCGTAACACATAAGATCAGGATTTACTAAACGGTAATATATTATTAAAAATATTATTATTTAACATAATAATATATAACCTAGCCATTCAGTTGAAAGTTATGAATAGTATTTACTAACTTATGAACATAAATGTTTGAATTCATTGGTTACAAATCAATTAAAAATTAATATAAGAACCAATTTAATAGAAAAAGAATGTTTAAAAAAAATAATTTTATGCTCCCAAAGAAATTTTATCCTAATAAAATAAATTAATTAATATTGGTGAATGATAATAATAAAATATATATTTTATATATTCAATCTAATATTTTTACATTCATCAAATATATTTGATAAGAATAAGATAGTAATAAATCCAATATTACACATAAAAACCTATATTTTTATAAAAGCAGTTTTACCGCCTTTTAATGGTGAACCTATTTTAAATAAAATCTTTGGAACTTTTATAAATTTAATATGCTAAAATAAACTTCTTATTTTAAATAGAGACATAAAAATTAGTTTAGGTTGATTTTTTTTATTTTTCTATCAAGCTTCATTTTTTGATGAATAATGAATAATATTGAATTTTAATTCAAAACTGTTTTTTCATATAATTTATTTATAAGATTAAATTATATTTATAATTGGTTTTAAAGTACAATTATATCAACTATAAATAAATTAATACAATTTAGTTCATTTAGATCAATTTAACTTTGAAATTAGATATAAAAACTTAGCAAACTTTTTAATATTATTTCCTTTAAAAACCCGCATTGTCATCCTGTTTGTGGGATTAAATATAAAATAATGTCTGCCACTTATGTGATTGTACTTTACAAAAAAGGATTCCATATTTTAAATCAGAATAATATATAATGTATATTATTTTTAACTTAGTTTTTGACCAAAAATATAATTGAATGTAATTAAAATTAATTACAATGATTAAGAGGAAAATTAGCTTAACAAGGGACTGAACCTTAAAATAAAGAGCCATAATGACCTGGACCCTTGTAAAAAATCTATTTCATTCCCATATTTATACTATATACATTCATGGTTATAATTTTATGAGTTAGTGGGATGTTATTCAATAAAATTTCTCTATTTTTTATGTTAGGTAAGGAAAAATTCAAAAAAGGAACTTTCCTTACCTTTAATATTTATAAAACTTTAAGGTATAGGAAAAAAATATTTTATGTTATACATATCCTTTTAAAATAATAATTATTTATTTTTATCATAATTATTTATCATTAATTTTTAGAGGTGAATTAGTTAAATTAAACTCTTAACAAACACTTATGCATTGATTATTTAGTTAATAATTAAATAAAAAAAAGACGATAAAAACATTAAAAGTAAAGTAAATTTAATGATT
The DNA here is from genome assembly GCA_963277665.1 of Viscum album. Classification (NCBI taxonomy): domain Eukaryota; kingdom Viridiplantae; phylum Streptophyta; class Magnoliopsida; order Santalales; family Viscaceae; genus Viscum; species Viscum album. The sequence goes on from OY728160.1 coordinate 697,301,357, forward strand.
TGTTATATTCCATTATTTTTGTAGATGAATATATAATGTTACACATATTTAAACTTAATATATTTTAATTCCAATAATTTTTTTATACTTTTGAAATTAAAATTAAATAAATAATTTCAAAATTGAAATTAATGTTATTTTACAATAAGTTATATTTTATTAAAATATTTAAAATCAATAAAAACGCTAACTTATTCAAATTTATTATAAAGTGTTATTAAATATAAAATATGGTCTATTAATGGACCAAATTATATTTTATATAGAAGATATAGACATCTAAATAGTAAAAAAACTCTTAGCACTGTTTGGGTTAAAGAAATGTTTTTGCGTGTTACATGCACTTGTTTTAAAATTAATTTTCAACACACTAGAGATTTTTAATTTTTAAATTATATATCAAATTTATAATTCAGTGGTAATATACTTTATAATAAATCATACCATAATTTATTCTTAATTGTTAAATTACATAGGTTTGAAAACTAGTTACCTAAATGAAAAACCAAAATGGAAAATATAAGGAAACTTAAAGAATCGAGAAAAAAATTATAAAAATGCACTTATTTTTGTGTGTTAGATATTTTTTTAAACATAATTTCACATTAATCCAATATTTTTTTATTTTTTAATAACATTACGTAAGGTATACCTCCCATTAGTGCTTACGTTTTGGTATTTACAAGAATGTCACTCCACTATAAAAAGGCATTCAACCTTCCCCTTCCTCACACATATAAAGCCACTTTTTATCATCCAAAATATACCCAAATAGTCTCCCAAAATCCCTGAATTCATTCTAGAGGCCTCCATTATTTCATAAATCCAACTAAGGAATCACTTTGGTGAAAATCAAAAGGAGCTACCCAAAGAATAGGTGACATCCTTTCTCAAGCTCATTTGTTGTATTTTCATTATCCACCCTCTAAAATATTATCATTACATGATTAAATAATAATATAAATATCCTTAATATAATTATATATTATTATTCAAATTGTTATAGCTATACTTACAAACAATTCTATCTAATGTTTAACAAACTTACCATTCTTGTGTGTGGAGAACTACCACCTCACAAAATGATGTTGTTTATTTTTCCTTTACCACCTCTCATGGTTGGGAATCATAATGTACTCACTGTTTTTATATTATTTGTGTGATATTTATGATATATTTATACTTATTTAATTGTTAGATAACACACACCTTCATTATTTCTATTTTTACAAATATAATAACTTCATTTGGGGAAGTGTGGACTACCACCTTCTTAATGTGATGTGATTCGTTCAAACCCTACATGGAATGTATGAAGGATGGGTTTGGTACAATTATTTGATATATATAAAATCATAATGTAACTTTAATTATTATATATATATATACATATATACATATATTTAATTCACTTTATTTCTTTCAAAATTATAATTAAATAGAAAGACCATTCATGCGTATGTCCGACTTACCATATCCATAAATGGTGTATTCAATTTGATATTTATATTATATATATATATTATAAATAATTATATAATGAATATAAATGATATTTAAATATAATTATTTACATTTATAAAACAAGTAAATCATGATCTAAGTAATAGGATCAAGAATAACAAGTCAAAATGTATACGAAAAAGAAAGAGGATATTACCCAAAAGATAACATTAACATGAAATTGTTAATAAATGGGTAATATAAAGTCATAATAAAATCATATATGGTAATAAGTAGAATAATATTGTTCTATGGTAGATTTATATTAAACTTATATTTAATATACATGAGTTTTGAATGTGTACAAAAAAAGTCAAGGCTTTAGGTAATATAATTTCATCTCACTTTTTATTTCTATGAGAAAGAAGCCATATTCACCACTCGCTTATTTATTATGGTTTATATACTACTTTATAAAATTTTATATCATTAATTACCTTTATATAACGATATTAAAATATTTAATTGATGTAATTATTTCATATGGATCATGATTCAAAAGATACCCTTGTAGTAAGGGTTTTCTCGTCTCACTATTATTTTTCATGAGGCACAAGACATGTTCACCTCCTATTTATTATATGTGGTGTTTATAATACCCATGGATGTATTCTATTATTCTTATACATAAATTTATTGGTATTTACATATATATTTGATTATATATTTTTTCATGGTGTTTTTGTTTCAAATTTTACCAAATAGGTAATGTATTTTTGTCTTACTTTTCATTATTTGAGACACATGCCATGAATTTTAAAAACCATCTATTCAAAAATATTTTGAAAGATGATATTTTAAGCTCATTTTCAAGTAAAAAAGATTTTAAAAATGTTTTATGGTTTTCAATGAATCCTACATAAGTTTTAAAATTGTTTTGAAAGAAATGGTTTTCAAAATGTTTTTTATAACTACTTTATAAGTTTTCAAGTTTATTTTCAAGAAAATGGTTTTCAAAAGGTTTTATGTTTTAAAAAGAATTTTCCAAAGGAGAGACAATATTTTAATCAAGAAATGTTTTTAAAAGATACCTAAAAATTATTTTCCATCTAAGATGATATCCATTGGTGTTACTCATGACTTTCTAGAGAAAAAATATAATGGTTACATTCATATTATTTCTCTGAATGTTTTATGTATTGATTGAATGAGACCATTTTCTCTTTCATGGGTTATATGTTTATGAAACCCATTTATATTTCATAGGTTATATGTTTATAAAACCTATTTCTCTTTCATGGGTTATATGATTATGAAACCTTCTTATTTTCACGGGTTTTGATTTGATGAAATGATTACAAAACCTGTCTCTTTTTCTATAGGTTAAGGTATGATTACGTGTTTATGCCACCCGTTTCATTTCATGGGTTATGATATGACTATTTATGATATTTTTTAACATGTATTTATGAATTAATTATGAGATTTGTGGACCTATATCTAACTCTAATGCATAAGGTAAAGATTTATAACTCATGAGATGATGATGGGAATCAAGTCGAAGGGCTTGATCCACTATAGAAGATGGGGAAACCCAATCCACTATGGGAAGATGGGGAAACCCTATCTACTATGGGAAGATGAAGAAACATAATGCACTATAAGAAGATGGGAAACCTAATCCACTATAGGAATATAGGGAAACCTGATCCACTAAGGGAAGATGGGGAAACCCGATCCACTATGGAAAGATGGGGAAACCTGATCCATTATGGGAAAATGGGGAAACCTCATCCACTAAGGGAAGATGGGAAAATTTGATCCATTAAATGGAAAGGACTGTGACTAGGGATGGTTGTGTGTCCTAACCTGTAGGTTTAGTCCCTATGAAGTTCCTTGATAAGTTCTACTAATGTGTCTTGACTTATATGGAAAGATATTACATGTTAATGTATATTACACAATTCCTTGTCATAATCCTATATTATTCTTTCATGGATTATTCTTTTGACTCCCTTATGATTAATATCTTATTGAGTTAAAATATTTAAGCCATGATTCATGTTTTAGATTTTTGATATGCAGGGTATGATCTTCTAATGTTATGATCATGTTCCACTACTGGAAATACAGTATTTCCCAACAGTTTAGAACCGTTGGGAAAGGCTGCAGAACCGTTGGTATATGTTCCACCAAAGGTTCTGAAAACTGTAGGGAAGTAAGCCATTGGGAAATATTTTCCCAATAGTTTACAGTGAACCATTGGGATAGGGTGGAGAAAAATTACCATATCCCAACGGTTCTGCCAAACCGTTGGGAAAGCTTTTCCCAACGGTTTACAACCGTTGGGATAGGGTGGAGAAAAATTACCCTATCCCAATGGTTCTGCCAAACCATTGGGAAAAACCCAAGGTCTCCTCTTTCCCAATGGTTTCTAAACCATTGGGAAAAGTGTTTTACCAATGGTTCATGGAACCGTTGGTAAAATAGAACCCAGAGATTCTATTCTAATGGTTTCAAACCGTTGGCATAACCTATACCGGGCAAATTGCACAGCAGCTCTGCAATTTTCCCAACAGCTCTCCAATTTGACCACCAGGTCTCATTTTGTGGGTTCCCTCTCATTTTCAATCCAATTATTGTACCTGAAATAAACTAACACATACATATAAAATTATTATACCTACAATAACCAACTAACACATACATATAGAGAACAAATTCATAGACATTTAACATATAATGCTAGAACTATACACATCCATAATTAAATTAGAAGTCATAACATAATTATAAACATAAATAATTCATTTAGAATTCAATTTAAAATTTAGATGACAATTATATGTGGAATCTGGATGTCAATTCATAATTTGATCGGTTTTTTGTATACCATATATTTTTACCTGAAATGATGTCCATTTTAAACAAAATACATACACCTAGAGTGATACCAGCCACAACGCACCTCAGATTGAGGCAGGGTTGAATTGTACACATCACATATGACCCATGATTCGTTTTGATAAAGTATCGACACAATCCGAATGCGTTTGGTCGGTTTTCCGTATACCAGTTGATGCTTTTCAATTAAAATGACGTCATTTTGAAACAAAAGGTAGAAACTTTGAGTGGTGCCAGGCACACCACATCTCAGATTGAGGCGGGGTTGATTTTTACATGTCACACATGACCCATGAATCATTCTCCTAAAGTTTCAACAGAAACCGAATGCGTTTGGTCGGTTTTCTGTATGTACTTAAAATATTGTCCATTTTAAACAAAAGAGAGCCACTTAGAGTGATTCTGGCCACACTGTGCCTCTGATTAAGGCTGGGTTGACTCGTACACATCACATATGACCCATGGATCGTTGTGATAAAGTATCTACATAATAATAATGCGTTTGGTCGGTTTTCCGTATGCTAGTTGATGTTTTTCACTTAAAATGACATCCTTTTGAAACAAAAGACAGAAACTTTGAGTGGTGGAGGCCACACCGCACCTCGGATTGAGGCGGGGTTGACTCGTACACATCACATATGACCCATGGATCGTTGTGCTAAAATATCGACATAATCTGAATGCGTTTGGTCAGTTTTCCGTATGCCAGTTGATGTTTTTCAATTAAAATGACGTTATTTTGAAACAAAAGGTAGAAACTTTGAGTGGTTCCGGCCACACCATGTATTATATTGAGGTGGGTTTGATTATTACACGTCACATATGACCCATGAATCATTCTCCTAAAGTTTCAACAGAAACCAAATATGTTTGGTCGGTTTTCCATATGTATTTAAAATGTTGTCCATTTTAAACAAAAGAGATCCACTTAGAGTGATTCCGGCAACACCGTGCCTCATATTAAGGCGATGTTGACTCTTACACGTCACATATGACCCATGGATCATTGTGCTAAAGTATCTACACAATCCGAATATGTTTGGTCGCTTTTCCATATGCCAATTGATATTTTTGACTTAAAATGACGTCCTTTTGAAACAAAAGACAGACACTTTGAGTGGTGGCGGCCACACCGCGCCTCATATTGAGGTGGGTTTGACTTGTACACATCACATATGATCCATGCATCATTTTTCTAAAGTATAGACACAATCCGAATGCGTTTGGTCGGTTTTTCGTATGCCAGTTGATGTTTTTCAATTAAAATGACGTCCTTTTGAAACAAAAGGCAGACACTTTGAGTGGTGGTGGCCACATCGCGCATGGAAGTTTCCATTTATTTTCATACACAACCATGGGGGAAGATTATAAATGTGTATAAAAACTGGCCATGTGCTGTGTGAAGTAAGCATCTGCCCAAACGAATTAAAACCATCGCATGAAAGACCCAGCCTCACATTACGCACATCATCTGCAAAATCAGGATGTCGAGCATCAAATCTCTGCCATGAAAATCCATCTGCAGGATAAACCAACTCATCATTAGTCTTTTTTTCTCTCGGTATCATTCCATCTCATTTTTATTGATATGTCATCAGACATAAAAAGATTCTGGAGTCTGGGGATCAATGGAAAGTACCAAATTACTTTCTGTGGAACGCGGGATGGTGTTCCATCAGATTTTGACTTCCAGCAGGATGTGCCACATTTTATACAATCATTTCATTCAGCAGTTTCCTTCCAGAATAAACTGAAATCTTTCGGTCAAGCATGAATTTTTTTTCTTGAAAATCCAAGTTCCTCAACTAACTTCCATGCCATAGAGTGGTTTGAGGGAATATCTGCATCATCTGGAAGTAAATCCTTCAAAAGGGTAAGAATGTAATCGATTTTTGTATTAAAAATCCCATACATAGTTTTCCCATGAAACAATTGGATTAAAAATTCTAGCGTTTTCATTTTATCGTATTTTCGATATACTGGAGTCGTGGCAACATCATTCAATTTTTTCACCCTATCAATATCATCATTTTCACTAGATGCATTAGCTGTGATCATATCAAAGTCTTCTTGAGTCTAAATCCTTTCTTTTTCATGATGACGAATAAACGGAAACCGATCATATAACAAATTATCCATTCCAGTCTTTTCATTTCGATCATCACCAATTTGGGATTTTATTTTCTCCCCATTGTGATACCACACAAAGTAGTTTACTTGAAAACCATTTTTGGTTATGTGGTAGATGAATTCTTCACGGCTAAACCAAGGTCTACCAACATAATTGGAACATGAGCAGTGTATGCGACCACTATCTGAAGCATTGTGAAATGTAAAATCTATAAATCTCTCCAAATTGTTTTGAAAATCGCTTGAGATCCGATCAGTTTGATACATCACACTTCTGTCCATTCTGTAAAAAGAATTTATATAAGTCATTTTGTCATAAACAATTCAATAGGATTGAACTTTAATAGAAAATACATTTAAGTAAACAATAAAGGAAGAAGTTTCTAGTCAATGTAGTGAATTATTAAAATAATGTAAAGAACAAGTACTGATAAACTAAATTAAAATTTATTTATATTCATTTTCATTAGGTCTATAAGAGGCACATGCCTCAGGTCCCATCATGTGTTATAGGCATCCCAAATCATTCACTCATGTTCAATAACTCATTATTGACACATGGACATACCTTTTATTACCCAATTACTTCCCCAAGTCAAGCGCACCCCATGGGTGAATAAATTTTAGGCTTCTACACTAATAGGTTGTTCATGACCTGTAAAAAGATTTAATTTCATTAAGTATAGAAAAAAACATTTATTTTTAAATTTGAAATTCTTAATAAAGTATGTCAATGATAACAACATTACTGAATTAAACTTGTGACTTATCTAACATTTTTATGGTTGTCTACACATGCTATAATGGGTAGTGAAAAGAACCTCACCCTCATAAAAGTGAGTATTGGCCAAGAAGGACACATAATATACAATGTACAATGAGAACCATATTTAGTTGACCCTAAAATTATATTAGTACAATCATCTTTGGGGAAATGGAATATACTGGTTAACTGATGAATTCAAAAGCTCGTATTCCATATGTTGGACACTATCTAAGGTAAGAAATCATGTGAGGATAGGTTTACATCATTCAATTTATTACATGCTAGTGAGAATGAAGGCTTAAATTAATGACTTGAGTTCACTAATACCATGTCAACCGTTATACACACCATGTGAACCCTTATACACACCATATGAACCCTTATACCATATCGTCATTATTATAACCATTAATAACAACTTATTAAATAACATAACTTGTTAAAGATAATAAAATTGAACATAAATCAATAATAATATTGGATATATCAATTAAAATGAATTCATCCTATCTTACATCCTAAATGACCACCCACAACCATGATTAATGACCACAAAGCTCCCCTTTCGGCCAAATCAAAAGTGAAAACAAAAACACATAGTTGTAGAAAAAACTTCATTTGTGTGAAGAATAATAATCTCATGGTCCTCATGATATTTGAACCATGCAGTCATGATTTTCGAGATGAACTTGTATCCATGAAACCATATGAGAAACACAATTCAATACATTCATTTTTCTGATTTTCCCAAGCATTTTGAGGAACCCCAAATCAGTGAAAATGGTCATTGTGTTTTAAAAAGGTGATTGAATAACACATGTATGATGTCGAAGGTAGAATTATTAATGGTTATATTAGAAAAAATAATTTTCACTAATATTGCTAATTGAAATTCTTTGAATTAGTTTCATAAAGAAGGAAGAAGTACTAATTAGGGACCACATACTATTTGGAAAAGTTCAAGAAGATACTCTATATGTTCTATTGTGCAAAGGATAAGTGAATAGTGTGTCATTTTATATATATATAGATTTTGATAGAAACATGATACATACGTGTTATGTAATACACATAGTGTAAAAAAATTAATATGAACAAGATCTTCATGTTTGGAATGATCTTAATGAAATGAGTGATTTTCATGAAATAATATCAATAAATATTACAAACAATTTCTTATTAGTTCCTATACATGAAGCTATAATATTTGAAGCAAATTAAAAAAACTATGAATCTTCAAAATTAGAACACAATAAAGAGACACCATGACCTTATAAATGTAAATGTGTAATGAAAACATTAATTGGACATACACCGATATAGGGATTTGAGTACACAATTCGTGGAACAATCATAAAATTTTACAAAAACCCTAAAAATTGGGAATAACGAAATCATTGAGAATAGAAGGATATGCTTTATAAGAGGTGGAACTATATCCTTGATAAAATACAGAAGGAGTCTAACCTGGTAGCTGCTGATCCGATGAAAGATGTGGGGATTCAGAAGTGCTTCTACTAAGGAATCGCTCCTGGAGACGAGCGGAAGGGTTCTGGAATCGTGGGGAGGCCGCTGCCTACATTTGTAGAATTTGGGGTTTTTCCCAACTGTTTTTAAAAACCATTGGGAAAACTCAATCTTTCCCAATAGTTTTATGAAACCATTGGGAAAACTAACTTTTTCCCTATCTTTCCCAACGATTTCCTCAAATTGTTGGGAAAAGTGATTTTTCCCCACTTTTCCCAACGGTTTCATAAAACCATTGGGAAAAGTCAGTTGTTCAAGGTATTTAACAATAGTTTATGAAAACCGTTGGGAAAGACAATATATACCAATGGTTCTTTGAACCATTGTTATACAAGTGTTGGGAAAAGTCCCCTTTCCAGTAGTGTTCTCACACCCTTATTCTCATGTTTATGCATACAAGTCTCCTTTGATTACCCTTACTGATCATCGGAGATAACCTATTTTATTGCTTCCATCCACAGGTTATAAATATATATTTCATGTATGATATTTCTAATAGGGGTTATAGTCTTGGAGAATATATTGGGAGATAATGTAGATCACTCACGTACCAGAGTTTAAATTTCAGTGTTTCCAAAGGCAGTAAACTAATACAGTCTTTGGGCATCTGTTGTGTAATATATTAAGTATTCCAAAAAAAGGATGAAATGTATATGTACATTATTTCTGGTTCATTATATAATATCCTTTAGTGGTGAAAAAAAACAATTTTAATCAACTAACTAAATGTTTGAAGGATATTGTGAAGAAGGAACAAAGTTCAAAGGAAGGAAGATCAAAGAAGTATAAGAAGGGATTCCAAAGGTAAGGTAAGTCAAGTAAATAAAAAATGTTTTTCAATTAAATTATTTTAAATGTAATTAAAATGGGAATATCAAATCAGATTATCCAAAATTAAATAAATTAAAAGACAATCTATAAAAAAAGGAATTAAATAAATCATACCACACTGGATGGAGTTATATTAAGGAGTCAAGCTTAAGAAGTGATAAATATGAAAGTTTCAAACAAAAACGTAGTATATATTTTATGAATAAAAATTATGTGGTACCTATATCTTTATTTAAACCTTTTTTAAATCCTATTTGTGTTAATATAAATTCTAATTATGAAACAAATTTTGAAATGAATTCATGTTTTGGTAATGAAATATATTATGAAAGTATTGGTTATAAGAAATTAAAATAATAAAATGAAAGGTTACAATGGGATGCTTTTAAAGTTGTGGAACTCTATGATTGATTAAAATAATGGTATAATAATATAAAAAATTAAAATAAGTAACTTATTTGAGAAAATAAAAAGTTTAAGAATAAAGTCACATTTTTGAAAGACAAACATAGTAAATAATTAGAAATAATTCATGGAGAATATATGAAGCTAAAGGTTGATAACAAAAGAACTAAATATTTTATTTATATAAATAATGAGGATAAATAAATAAGATATGATAAAATAATGGTTGAACTAACTAAATTGTAAAGTGAGTATAATAAGGTTAAGATAAATAATACTAAACCAAAAAATTCACCATCCTACTGAAATAGTAAAATCTGGATATATTTTGAAATTGCTCAAAAATAGAATGAAAAGATTAAAAAAAGTTGTTTATTTAGAATCAACTCTTTAAAATATTTTTCAAGGAAAAGATAAATTTGAAAAAATAATGTCTATAAGTAAAATAAATAAATAAAAACCTAGATTCAGTTATAATAAGCATATTCCTAAAATGTATAATACTTGTTTTGTTAAAAGTTCCAATGGTAATTTATCTACAACCTCATATTTTAAGTGTTGTATGAAATGGAATTATGAAAATTAGGGTTCCCTTAAATGTACATAATCTTTTTGTTTGACTAAAACCATTATATCAAAAGATTTATCTTTAATATTACCATACACTAAATGTATTAAATCTGAATGTGTACCAAACAATTTTTGTACTAATCCAATTGGACATAAAATACCTTGGGTTCTAAAACAACTATATACTTTCAAAATTTAGAGGAATAATAATTGCATAACATGGGATACCAAAGGATATTATTCAAACCCAATAGGTCCCAAGCTATTCTACATTCCCAAGTAAGTTTTTTTAAAGGATGGGGTTGAAGCCTCAATTTATTATTTAAAGCAAATACCTATTTTAAGACTGGGTAGAGGGAGACCCATTATATAGCCTAAAGTCCTAAGGCCAAGTGTCCTGAATACTGTTTGAGTTGGTGGCCTAGAACCAACTACTTTGTACTTTATTCATTAATAAATACCTTATCACATCTTGATTGTTCTTATGCGTGACAATGCATGTGATAATGTCCTAAGGACAACTGTTACATTAGAGGTCATTGCGGATCCCTGCTATGATGAGAACCCAAAAGTGCCATAACACTATTCTTGAATATATGTTCTATGGTAGGATGATGTTATTTTAGAGACACAAATAATACAGGCCATTTGGGGTGAGGACTCATAAAAGTTTGAGGCACCTTCACATGGTGTGCTCCCTTGGTAATATCCAGGAGGATATTATGAGAACGAGACCCGCCAGTAGGAAATCCACATTTCATAGTGTCATTGGATGTTCCTATCTACGGAAGTGTGTATTGGTCCTTAGACTTTAGGATTATTATTAATGGGTATTACAACTCATGCACTTAGATGTATTGACGAAAATTGTGACGACACACTGTTCGCAGCGAGGTAGGATACGTTGGGTGCATCACGAGTAATACTGCATTAATAGATAATGAGAGAACGGATTTGTCCCTTCTATTCCATAATTTAAGTAGATATCTCAGGCCCTTTGATGGAATTGATATAGCCTAAATAAATCCATGTTCATGGTAAGGTATGGGCGAGTTCAATTCTGGAAAGTCAAAGAATGAATAATCGAGCACATGGGTTGATGACACTAGCATGCAACCCGCTTGATTCGAGATATCGTGACAAAGGGATTATATTACATGATAAACATTCATTGGAGGTGACACGTCATTATGACGTTAACTTATTTCTCTATGGGTGCCTTGGCGTGTTGCTAGACGCTAACCTTGGACTTTAGGCAGACTCCGCCTAATGCCACTGAGAAAGGGGCCTAGAGGGTCACACACTAAGTGTGTACATGTATCTAAGTTAAATATTAATTTAACAAGTTAAATAAATATTATTCCCAACTGTGGTTTAATAATTATTTAAGGATTCCTGATTGCATTTATTTCAACACTAGTTATTCGAGAGAATATATTGTGGATGAAATAATATATATTTATTAGCAAGTAATTCAGTTACATTTATTTAAGAAATAAATATGCATTACTCAAGGTCTAATAAATGTGGTGGAGGAAATAAAGGAAAATGGAAAATAAAATTACACGCCGTGTATATTAAATATACACGTCGTGTAGTTTTATGGAAAAAGGGTACACACCGTGTTTTAATGATTACACGACGTGTAGTTTTTCTAGTCGGGATTTTGAGGAAATAATATCATTTTATTAAATGATATTTATTATAATCAGCCTAGGAGCATGTCAAGGAATTAATAATTCGACATGGGGGTTTTCAATAAGAGTTAATGAAATAAATAAAATGCGTAACGCGTTTATTTATTGTCATAACTCTGTTACCTCAAACCTGATTATAAATATCCTCACAACCCTAATAATTTTCCCAATCCTTGTGCATAAATATTCTGGAGAATTCTTTCAAGGATGAAAGAACTACTTCCTCCAAGAACGCTCTCAAGATCGAGAGAGATCCACCACCACCATATCAAGGCGATCGAAGGCGAACATCTCAAGTGAATGTTCTTCCACGCTAGCACTTGGAGATCCCTTCGGCAATGTCCAAAGATACATGGAGCATGTGTGGATCACCTCTAGAGGAATCCTACACTTGGATTCTACGACGTAACGATAGATCACACCAGATCGTGACTGGAGACATCAACGAAGAAAGAATTCCACCAAGGTAAGTCTTGTGAATTAATTAAATTAATTATAACCAACATATGATGATCCTATATCTTTGGTTCCGGGACTCCCTCTTTTGTTTTTCGTTCTTCATTATATTCCATAGATTCATCATTTTATATCGTGAGTGATCTCGGTTTGAACATTGTTTAACGCTAAAATCAAAGTTGGGAAATCCCACCAACGCGCTTCCGCTGTGACCGAAACCTATAAGTGGTATCAAAGAGAGTCATATCATTGATTATAATTATTTAGTTTTTCTTTGGTGATTTACACATTTAATAATTTAGTATTTTCAATTCAAGTTAATCGTTCTTTAAATCTGAATCTCAAGATATGTTCCTCCTCTATCGTTTCTCGTTCAGCATATAGAAATGACCTTTTCTTTTAATTTTTTATTAAAATAAAATATACTATCTCATCCAGAGGAGCGAAAAGTTACTAGCCATACAAAACGAGAATACACAGCGTCTATTTGGAAGTACACGCCGTGTAGTCTAGGTTCATGCATCAGACTGGTCTGCCAAATCAGGCCTTGTATTGATCATATCTAAGTCATTTATGACACCATGTGTTGACCAGGAACAGGTGTCACATGGTTTCTGGATTACACGCCGTGTGGTCCAACAAAACACGACGTGTAGTCCCTTCGGGTTAGGGTTGGACCGTGTACCCCGTACACGGATTTCCTGGATGGAAACCTTGTAACAGAGAAACTACAAGGCGTGTGTCCCAGTGAACACGCCGTGTACTCCGAAAATTTCCGAAGTACATTAACACGCCATGTCCCCGGGTGTGTACTTCAGATGGACGGTGAAGAAAAGTACACACCGTGTAGTCAGAACTACAAGTTGTGTACTCACCCAAATTACGCAGATTTATTAAAATTTATCATTATATTATACAAATCCTTGAGACGTGTACCATGGTGCAGACAAAAAGCTGAGGAAAAACACATGATAGGTGTTTTATATATATGTGTTTGATTTAACATCTGATTATTGAACGGGAATTCACCGGGTTGCCTCTAAGGTACAAGTTACGTACAAAGATAATTTTAAATAAATTTATTTGTTTAAAATTATTATGGATGAGAATCTCAAGGAAATTCAGAAAATGGTTTAAGTTAAAAGGATTGATTAATTAAGGATAATTAATTGATTCGAGCGTGATTTATCTTAAACAAGAACTATTAAATAATTGAATGCTAGTTTTATTTATGCGTAAATATCGTTGAATGTATGGATGATCGTGAGCTAGACCAAGACCTTTGTATGTGAATGATTTTCTTTAATTAATTTATTTAAATTAAATTTGTTGGCCTACGAGCCTTCTCCTCATTAATATGTAGGGCCTTCATGCCCATGGATTATTTTATGTAAAAACCCCTTTTTACCCCTCACCTGCATGTGAGATAAATGCATATGTAATGGTTGGAGCTCCCAAGATAGTGGAGGTGGCTCAAGTCAGGAGTCAAGGCGAAACCAATCCAAGGAGATACAAAGGTGGACAAGTGGAAAGCTGTAAACATGAACCCAAAAGGTTCAAGGTGTTTCTCCCCTAGGTCATGGTTTAGTTTATCAACTACTAGATAAAATAACCAATAGAAAAAAGCTCATGATAATTCCATTTATTTTATTTCTTTCAGTTTCATGGATTATTTATTGTGGGTGTGTTGTCACAATCACACAATTAATGAATTAAAAAAGCATGCAAGATGGAACTAAAATAAAACCGGCTTATATGTAAATATTATCTTAGACATGGTTAATCTCTTAATTATATCCCACTTAATATTAACAAGCATGTAATAAAAGATAATAAATTGTAAATTTACGTATAATGATAAAATACCTCAAAGAAATATTAAGTCGGTATAACCTTCCATAATCTTGGTTAGAATCAAACCATAGTTCAAAGTGCTTGACCAACCCTAGTTGGGGTGATTTCAATTATCTGGAAATTCTAATTCAAGGTTTTGGATTGAATTGACTTGGTCTGTATCAAGGGTTGACTGCCAAAATAGGTCTTGGTGTGACCAAGAGGCAAAGGTTGAGGAAATCCAAAATAAAAGGATTTCAGGATTGGGGAGTCCACTCAGCGGATCAAGGAGCTGCGAGTTAATGCAGTTGGCATTTGGAATGCCTACCTAAAACCCTTCAAGTTTCTTTACCAACCCTAGTTGGGGTAATGCGAAGGGAAATATGGATCCTTGCCACTAGAATATTCAGGCAACATAATATTCCAAAGTCAATGGTGAGGGCTATTGGATTTCGATAAAATAGTGGGAGACTAATAAATATTAATTAATTTATTTTTCTCAATTTTATGATAAAGTACTAAACCTTTGCTCATATTAATTTGTAGAAACGACAAGAAAAATGAATTCAAACATACCATTGCGAACCATACTCGAGAAGGAAAACCTTCTCACCCGCACCAATTTCCAAGAGTGGCAGAGGCATTTATGCATCATCCTTCACCACGAAAGGAAATTATATGTGCTAAAAGAGCCTATTCTAGTTGCACCTATAAAAGAGGACAGTGATGAGGAACTATCTCTCTACAAGAAACACACAGATGATGCCACAAATGTCCAGTGTTTCATGCTATCATCCATGTCTAATGAGCTCTTGAAGTAACATCAAAAACATGGATGCATATAGCATGATGTCTCACCTTAACGATCTCTACCAAGAGAAGGCGAGACATGAGAGATATGAGATCTCCAAATCTTTGTTTACAACTAAGATTGGAGAGTCTGAACCAGCTGGGCCTCATGTAGTCAAGCTTATTGGCTACATTGAACACCTAGACATCTTAGGGATTAAGTTCCCGGATGAGTTGATCTCATCCTATCATCACTGCCCAAGGCCTTCTCAAGATTTATTGTCAACTACAATATGAGAAATAATGAGAAGAGTCTATCAGAACTTCTGACCTTGATTCGCTAGGTAGATAAGGACATGGGGTATGACAAACCTGCAGTCCTTATGGTGAATAAGAAAAGGAAGGACAAGGCAAAGGGGCCAAAGACTTATAAATGGTCAGAAGCCCCTGAGCGGCATCCTTCCAAGAAGGGGAATATCCAGAGGCAGGGCAAGGAATAGGAGGTGGTGTGTTTTTCATGTGTCAAGCAAGGCCACTAGAAGAGGAACTGCACCCAGAAGTGTGGGGATGCTAAAGGTGCGTTCGTTATCGTGTGTAATATTTCTATTTGTATTTCTACACATTGGGTATTAGATACCGCTTGTGGGGCCCACATATGTATTCAAATGCAGGAACCAAGTAGATTTAGAAAGATTGCCAGAGGAGAGGTGGATCTTCGAGCTTCCAATGGCACAAGGCTGGATGCATTGGCTATTGGTGATTACCACCTATCATTACTGACTGGGATGATTTTGGTTTTACATAACTATTATTATGTGCCTAGTGTTACCAAGAACATAATTTTTGTATCTTGTTTGGATATAGATGGATTTATTTTCAAGTTTGGAAATAAGGGTTGTCTCTTTTATAAGAACAATGTATGTTATGGTATGGCACATTTAAATAATGGTTTTTATGTATTAAATTACGAAAAACAAGTGTTGGCAATCGATAACAAAACAAACTCAAATGACTCATACATCACCCAGTTGTGGCATCACTATCTCGGTCATGTAAACAAGAAGCACTTGACAAAGCTCTGCCAAGATGGTTATTTAGACTCTACTGAGCTAAAACCACTTGATAGATGTCACGCTTATTTACAAGGTAAAATTACCAAGCTGCCTTTCGGTGGACATGGTGAAAGGGCCATAGAGCTTCTAGGATTGGTGCACACTGATATATGTGGACCATTTCAAGTAGAAGCTAGAGGTGGATATTCTTACTTCATTAATTTTACTGATGATTTAAGTAGATATGGATATGTATACTTAATGAGGTATAAGTCAGAGTCCTTAGAGAAATTTAATGAATTCAAGAATGAAGTGGAGAATAATCTTGGTAAGAAGATAAAGAAACTTCGATTAGATGGAGGTGGAGAATATCTGAACCAAGAGTTCATCAATCTTCTATGGGAGTCTGGGATTCTATCTCATCTCACTCCTCCTTATACACCATAGTGGAATAGTGTTAGTGAAAGGTGGAACCACACCTTGTTGGACATGGTGAGGTCGATGATGAGTCATGCAGATCTTCCATTATCCTTTTGGGGATATGCATTACAAACTGTAACATACACATTAAACCGAGTACCAACTAAGGTGGAAAATGGAATTCCATCTGAGTTATAGAATGGAAGGAAACCCACTTTATCATACACACGTGTATGGG
Organism: Viscum album; assembly: GCA_963277665.1. Taxonomy (NCBI): domain Eukaryota; kingdom Viridiplantae; phylum Streptophyta; class Magnoliopsida; order Santalales; family Viscaceae; genus Viscum; species Viscum album. The sequence goes on from OY728160.1 coordinate 697,318,418, forward strand.
GATGCGAGGCATTTGTTAAGGCCATATCAAGAAACAAACTATCACCCCAGGGCACGAGGTGTATCTTTATATGATATCCCAAGGAAACAAAATGATATTACCTATATAACCCTTCAGACAAGAAAGTTATTTTCACAAGACAAGTCGTCTTTCTTGAGAGGGAGAACATCCTCAAGAATGAGAGCGGTAGCAAGATTGAATTTGACGAAGTTGATGCTCAAGATACACAGGAGTTGGTATAGGAACAAGTTCCATAGGTCCCCATGGAAGTGGTTCCAGAAACACAAGTACTACATAGGAGCTCAAGAGAGGTAAGGGAACCAGAGAGATTTGGTTTCCTAGTCCCCGAGGATGGTGAATCGTTATTATTGGAATATGATGAACCTCTCTCCTACAAGGAATTAGTAGAAAGATCAGAAGCTGTAAGATGGCCAGAAGCTATGAATTCTGAGATGGATTCCATGTATCAGAACTAAGTCTAGTTTCTGGTTGATGAGCCACTTGATGTAAAGCCTGTTGGATACAAATGGGTATTCAAGAGAAAAATGGACATGGAAGGTCAAGTTAGCACCTATAAAGCAAGACTAGTGGCTAAAGGATTCAGACAATGTCAAGGAATTGACTATGATGAAACCTTGTCTCCAGTTTCCATGTTTAAATCCATAAGAATCATACTTTCCATAGTAGCTTACCAGGACTACGAGATTTGGTAAATGGTTGTCAAAACAGAATTCCTTAATGGGAACCTTTAGGAAGATGTATATATGACACAACCATAAGGGATTGTGACACCAGGTGAAAATAAATGGGTTTGCAAGTTGCAGAAATCCATTTATGGATTAAAGCAAGCATCCAGGCCATGGAACATTCGATCTGATGAATCCATAACAGAATTTGGTTTCATTAAGAATGAATGTGAGCCCTGTGTTTATAAGTGGTTTAATGGGAATGTGATCGCTATCATAGTAGTATATGTTGACGACATATTTCTTATTAGAAACGATGTATCAGTCTTTAATTCAGTTATGGAGTTTTTGAACAAGTGTTTCTCCATGAAGGACTTGGGTGAAACAGCCTACATTCTAGGGATCAAGATCATTCGTGATAGATCCAAGAGGCTGCTTGGACTAAGTCAGGGTAAATATATTGACCATATACTAAAGAGATTTAGTATAGAACAATCCAAGAGGGGATTAGTTCCAGTGTCACATGACCTAAATCTTTCTAAGAAAATGTGTCCACAGACACAATAGGAGAAAGATAGAATGAGTAATATCCTATCCGCTTCGGCTATAGGATCCATCATGTATGACATGTTATATACCAGGCTTGATGTTGTCTATGCACTGAGCATGGTAGGCAGATATCAAGAAGATCTAGGAGAACAACATTGGACTGCTGTTAAGACTATTCTTAAGTATCTGAGAAGAACTAAGGATATGTACCTGGTGTATGGAGGAGAAGAGGAGCTTGTCATCAGAGGGTATACTGATGCTGGTTTTCAAACAGATCAGAACGATCTAAAGTCGCCATCGGGATATGTTTTCTGTCTCAATGGAGGAGCTATGAGCTGGAAGAGTTCAAAGCAGCCAATTGTAGCTGATTCTACAGTAGAGTACAAATATATAACGGCTTCTGATGCAGCCAAGGAAGCCGTCTGGATTCATAAATTTGTCCAGAAGCTTGATGTGGTTTCGAGTAGTAAAGATCCTATCACTTTGTATTGTGATAATACTGTAGCGGTGACTCTTTCAAAAGAACCAAGGTCACATCAATGGATAAAGCACATACTCCGGAAGTATCACCTCTTGAGGGATTTATATCAGAGGGGTGAAGTTGCAGTGAGAAGAGTGTCCACAGAATAGAACATGGAGGACCCCATGACTAAAGGCCTATCTCAGCAAAACCATGAATATCATGTGAGAGCTAGTGAGTTAAAGGCTGTTAGCAGTTGGCTCTAGTACAAGTGGGATTCTGTTGAATTTGGTGGCCTAGAACCAACTACTTTGTACATTATTCATTAATAAATACCTTATCACATCTTGATTGTTCTTCTACATGAAAATTCATGTGATAATGTCCTAAGCACAGCTGTTGCATTAGAGGGTCATAGTGGATCCCTGCTATGATGAGAACCCTGAAGTTCCATAACACTGTTCTTGAATATATGTTCTATGGCCGAATGATTTTATTTGAGGGACACAAATAATACAAGCCATTAGGGGCGAGGACTCATAAAACTTTGAGGCACCTTCTCATGGTGTGCTCCCTTGGTAATATCTAGGAGGATATTATGAGAACGAGACCCGCCAGTAGGAAATCCACATTTCATAGCGTCATTGGATGTTCCTATCTGCGGACGTGTGTATTAGTCCTTAGAATTTAAGATTATTATTAATGGGTATTACAACTTGCACACTTAGATGTGTTGACGAAAACTGTGACGACACACTGTTCGCAGTGAGGTAGGATACGTTGGGTGCGTCATGAGTAATACTGCATTAATAGATAATGCGAGAAAGGATTTGTCCCTTCTGTTCCATAACGGAAGTAGATATCTCAGTCCGTTTGATGGAATTGATATAGCCTAAATAAATCCATGGCCATGGTAAGGTATGGGCAAGTTCAATTCCAGAAAGTCAGAGAAAGAATAATCAAGCACATGGGTTGATGACACTAGCATTCAACCCACTTGATTCGAGATATTTTGACAAAGGGATTATATTACACAGTAAACGTTCATAGGAGGTGACACATCATTGCAGTGTTAACTTCTTTCTCTATGGGTGACTTGGTATGTTGCTAAACGCTAACCTTGGACTTTAGGCAGGCTCCGCCTAATGCCACTAAGAAAGTGTCCTTGAGGGTCACACACTAAGTGTGTCCATGTATCTTAGTTAATTATTAATTTAACAAGTTAAATAAATATTATTCCCGATTTTGGTTTAATAATTATTTAAGGATGCCTGATTGAATTTATTTTGATAGTAGTTATTCGAGAGAATATATTGTGGATGAAATAATATATATTTATTAGCGAGTAATGCAGTTACATTTATTTGAGAAATAAATAGCCATTACTCAAGGTCTGATAAATGTGGTGGAGGAAATAAAGGAAAATGAAAAATAAAAGTACACGCCGTATATATTAAATATAGACGCCGTGTAGTTTTATGGAAAAAGAGTACACACCGTGTATTAATGATTACACGACGTGTAGTTTTTCCAGTCGGGATTTTGAGGAAATAGTATTGTTTTATTAAATGATATTTTTTATAATCAGTGTGGGCACATGTCAATGAATTAATAATTCGACATGGGGGTTTTCAATAAGAGTTAATGAAATAAATAAAATGCATAACACATTTATTTATTTTCATAACTCTGTAACCTCAAAACCGATTATAAATATACTCACAACCCCTACACTTTTCCCAATCGTTGTGCACAACAATACTGGAGAATTATTTCAAGGCCGAAAGAACCACTTCCTCCAAGAACGCTCTCAAGATCGAGAGAGATCCACCACCACCGGATCAAGGCGATCGAAGGTGGACATCACAAGCGAAGGTTCTTCTACGCTAGCACCTAGAGATCCCTTAGGCGACGTCCAAAGATACGTGGAGAAGGTGTGGATCACTACTAGAGGAATCCTACACTTTGATTCTACGATGCAATGACAAATCACACCATATCATGACTGGAAACATCAACGAAGAAAGAATTCCACCAAGGTAATTATTGCGAATTAATTAAATTAATTATAACCAACATATGATGATCCTATCTCTATGGTTCTGGGACTCCCTCTTTTGTTTTTCATTATTCGTTCTATTTCAAAGATCCAGCATTTTATATCATGACAGATCTCGGTTTGAATGTTGTTTAACACTAAAATCAAAGTTGGGCAATCCCACCAACGCGCTTCCGCTGCGCCCAGAACCTACAAATACAAGGCTTTAAAGCCCATTTTTTTGTCCCAAGTAAGTGATTTTTTATACCCTACATGTATATTATCTACTATTTTATAAATTGGTTTGTTAGTATGCATCTAAATTGTTTGATCATTTTTCCTAAAAAACTATTTCTATAGTATGAATGTTTAGTCTTCAAGCATGGAATTTTATTTAATTAATTCTTTGTAAATACTTAAAAACTCTTTGAATATATTTTTGAATAGATTCATTGATTCAGGTATAATATATATTTTTAATTATTCTTAAACCTAAAGTAATCCACTTGAATATGTAGTAGCTATTTAACATGATCTGAAATTTCATGAATTAAACTATTATTTTCTCTATATCCAATGAGTATTCTCTTATTTTGTTTTTATGGTTTATTTAAATGTTCCTAAATTTATGTTTTTTAATTCATTTCAAATCATTTTCAAATTACTTGAATATATTTTTAAGTGATTCATCAATTTAGGGGGAGCATATATGATACATATATGATTATTTTATTATTATTATATTTATTAGTAATTTCATCGATTTAAGTGAATTTTTTTCATTAGTATTAATTTTGTAACATGATGGAAAAATCTGTTTATAGTACATGCTCTATTTTACTATGCACATTTTTGGTTTTGGAATTATCTCTCTAATTCATTGTGTGTTATGGGAGTTTTGATTACAGAGGGTTAATCATTTATTATAGTTGAAATAGGTTATTTACCCTAAGAATGTTCATGAATAGTAATTGGTAACTGGCATTTGTAAATTTGAGTATATCTTAAGATTTATTATTTTTCACATAAGTAGTGTGACTAATGTTCATTCTTATTCAGGTATTCAATAATAATCCTTATTTTATTTTTTAATAGAGGATGTTAATTTTGAAAATGGGGAATACTTTTTTTAATATTTTTTTGTATCTTTTTGATAAATTTAAAAAATGGGTGGAATATTTTGGAGTTTTTAGATTAAAGTTAATTTTTACAATTTACATAAAAGGGGAGATTGTTAGTGTGTATACATTATGAGTTTTGGTAAATTGTATTTTATTATTTTGATAATTTGAAAACCTCTCTCATTATATTAGTCACTATATATTAAATATTTGTTATTTGTAATTATAGGAAATTAAAGTTTTATTTTTATAATTCCCCGACCTTATACATTACTTAATCATGAATTAAATGAATAATTCACCTAGAGGATCTTTTCAGGTTTAGAGTTTTAGAGAATTAGGTCATAACTATTACATCTCAAAAGATTACATAGTAGACACTTCTACTAAGTTTCCATAAAATAAAAAATAAACACTTAAAAAGAAACGTTTCTAGTTCCATGTTTTAGATGGAATGTCTTTCCTTGATCCCATCCTTGACCCTATTCATCTTTAAGTCCTGTGGAAAACATTTCAAAAACTTGGGATGAGCATAAAAATCCCCGTAAAGAATACACAAATAAGGAAAAATATTAGTTTTTCAAAACAACAAGTAAACCATGAGTACTTTACCAAAGTAATACTTTTCACCTCTATGAAGTAGTAAAAACTCTTCACTGAATAAAAGACCATTACTTACCCTTTTGTAGCCAAAAGATTACCATAAAAACCATATAAAGAACACATAACATATAGAGGTAACTTGGGACATAAACATACTTAAATGGAATGACCATACGGTCGACTTCCACACATACTTAATGGAATAGCCATACGACCGACTTCTATACCCAATGCATTGGAGGTTATAATGTAACCACCCGTCCTGGTATTCACGACACCACCTGTCATATGGTTTATCACGTAACCACCCAAAAAATGTCCAAGTACCATCATTAAACATAAAATATTGAAAATATAAACATTTAAATAACAACATTTCATTTTCAATCACAATAAGTAATTCCAAGATATTGAATTAATCAATCCATTTTCAAAAATCATTTAAAAGGGATTTTTGAATCAAAGTGTCCCATACCACTTTGAAGCTTTTAATGGAATTATAATTTTAAAACATTAATGTCCATATAAATAAATACTTAAAACCATTTTGAAAACATGGACATTAAAGATAAATATTTAGAATAATGAATCTTTAAAACATTTAAAATGATATTTTTGTTAAAGAGTTTTTAGAAAAATGAGAGACTCTGGAATACAAATAATTGCCGAATAACGTTTAATCCGAACTTTATAATATCATGAGAATAAAGGGATTCATGATATAATATGTCAAAGGACAGTATACACACCATATAAGAGTGAATTGGTGCATAAAAACAATGAAGTCTCAATGAAAATGTAAATTGAGATGAAATCCATTATAAAGACGGTATCCTTAAATTAAGGATAAATCTATCACATAATTATGTGTGAGAAATATAAATACACCTAATATAAGTGGATATTAAGTGTGAAACAATCAGAATTCATTCACACATAATCTTGGAAAAACAAATCCAATTACATAGATATTTAACTCAATGAAATAAGATTGAGTTATGATTTCCCATACAAGTTCGTAAGAATTTATCATTGAGATGATTATGTGTAGAAATAGTATATCCACACAAAGTTTTGTTGAAATTACAACATATATGTTCCACACATAATCTTGGAATAATAAAATCAAGAAGTAGAGGTTTAACCCAAAGAATTGAAAGTGGGTTAAGAATTTCCCTTACAGAAATCCGACAGCCTAACGACGTCACTTTAAAATTCTGAAAATGAGTTGATGAGAGAGAAAATGGTATCTCATCACTTGGACATAAAATTTACATAAATAAGGATATAGAAGAACATATAACAACATAATAGTATGTGAATTAAAAGACATAACAAAAGAAGTCTTTTAAAAAGAGGAGGGTGAAAGGTCCCCTTACCGAGTTGGGTAACTTTCGAAACGTACACCCCGTGGAAGAAGGGTCATACAATGAAGATGTAAATACCCATAAATGAAATTATACTACACAAAGTGTATAATAATGGGAAGTACATACACCACTCAAAGGAAATAGTGGAAAACATAGCATAAATGTCACGAGAATAAAAGTGAGATGAAAAATCCCTTACGAAAACTCGGCAGCCTAACGACGCCACTTAAAACTTCCAAAAATGGATTTATGAGATCAAATAGGGTCTCTCATAATATGAACATAAAAAGTACAGTATGAGGAATATAAAATAACATCCCCAAACATAAGAAATATGAGATTAAAATAAATTACATAAAAGAGAGTACTTAAAAAGAAAGAGAGAGGTTGGATCTCTTACGAAAATTTGGCAGCCTAACGGCGCCACATAAAAATTCTTAAAATGAATTGATGAGAGTAAGAGGGGGTAACTCATCATATGAAAATAAAAATTTTAGTATGTTGAATATTAAATAACATCCTCATACATAATATCATGGAGCATAAATGAAATTACATAAAAGAGGGTACTTGAAAAGAAAGAGAGAGGTCGGATCCCTTACCTCAAGTCTGACTTGTCTTGTTCGTTTCTTTATATTCCTTTAAATTGGGTAAGTATTTTTGATTTGAGCTCAAAGGGTTCCTTGGAAAGGATTATGCCCAAATGTGAGGCTTCAAGGATGAAGAGAGGGATGTGGAGAGATGAAATGGGTAGGGTTTGGCCGATCCAAAGGCTTGAGAGGTGTGGGTAAGGTGGTAGAGGTGTGGGCCTTTTATAAGAGGAGAGGTGGGGCACTCTTGAAAAGTTATAAACTTTTACTTTATTACGAAATGATTTTCAGATTTTAAAGGTTTAAAAATTATATATTTCGAGGATAAGGTGATAATAGTTCGAAATCCACCCATACAATAGGTTTTTGACAAGTGTAGGTCTTATATTTTTCATTATCTTTTCATTTTATTTAAATCGTTAAATAATGAGGTAATCGCTGCATCATCATGGTGTCATAAATAATTTAATTTATTTAATGTCTAAAAATTATAAAAAAAATATCATGATGTAGGAAATCTTTTTATATTTCTAATGAATATTTATAGTAAAAAATATGACTTGTATAACCCCATGTAAAAATTGTTTTAGTAAAACAACTCATGTTTGTGACATTTTTATTTTAACTTTAAATAAAAAGTTATTTATGTCATTTTCCTACCAAAGTGGCTCCATGGGTTCCCCAAGTTGACCCATGGATTTTCTTGGTCGGCAATGACACATACAATGAGGGTAGGACATGTGTCTAGGTCATTTCATATTATTAAAACATTATTTTTACCTTAAATTACATTAATTACCTTTAATCGCGATTAATAAAACTTAAAAGTTACTATTCACCAAAAATTATTTTAATCTCATTGAATCACATTTTACTTCTTAATGACAACCATGTATGTCGGATTTTTGAAAATCAAATCACAGAAGTGGAAAAGTTTCATTTAAACGAAAAATCAGTTTCTTTAACTACCACTTAGTGGTTTCACTATTCATCAAAAATTGAATTTTTTCAGAAAAATACTAAAAATTCACCCTAAGATATATTTGATATTAGAAATTCAAAAATCATGCCTATTTTACAAAATTCAAAACATATAAGTTTCATTAATAAATTTAATAATTAATTCCCGCTGTCAAAACAAATAGCGTGTTTTTAAGAAACAATATCTATTAAAAGATTGACACTAGTTTAAGTCCAATTTCAAAGTGAAATTAATTCCAATGACCACCATTGGATTAAATGGTAAAAATATATTCTAAATAAACTTTAATCTAAATTAAAAATATAATATATCCATATAAATAAATCATATTAAAAGGAGGTTTTGAATTAAAATGCAACATTTTCAATAAAAATGATCTTTATCGGAAAAATAACAAAAAATTACACAAAGTAAATTTTGATGTCCAGATTCTAAAGAAGGATTTTATTTTGTCAAATAAAACATATAAAATTGTCAAAAGTATATTTAAAAACGGTTCTCCATCAAAAGGCGGTTAATCGACCTTTTAAAGAATATTAGAAGATTTATGCTTAAAATTGGATTCATTTGCATTTTAAGCCTCTAACATTTATTGGATAAAAGTAAAAATATTTGAAAAACATATATAATCATTTTGTAGTTAGTTCCATTCATTCTCTCCATTAAAACGGCTAGGCGTAAATACCATTTAAAATAATATTATTTTATTATTAGAGTGCAACGTAAGATTTCAGAGAAACTCGTTGTTGCGTATTGGGTACGCCATCAAGCACAACGTTCCCTTTAAAGTAATATTAATAATTTATTCAAAAATATGGATAAATATGAAAATTTCATATTATTTATTTACCTGGGGTGTTACAATTTTAGTTACTGAATCCTAATTTTAATATCCATTTCTTTATTTGATTTATTATATATTGTATATTTTAATTAAATTACATTTTTAATGTAAATTGTTTCAATCAATTGAAATTAGTTTAATTTTATCATTGAATTAATTTTTTTTATTTTTATGATGGCTTTATTATTTTAATAATAATTTGTTGAAATTAAATGTTCCTTAATTATTCATCATTTATTCTGATCATTATTGTTATTCTTTATAATCAAGTTTTAATCTTGTGAAAATTATTTGAATTGTAATTTTTTGAAATTAATTATTTTTTAATTGTTCATCATTTATTATTATATTTTTTTTTATTCTTTGTAATCATTTTTTAATCTTTTGGGAACATATTTTTCTATTAATTTTATTTATCCTTACGTGGGTTTTGAAACTTTTTCATTACCCTTACATAAATTTTGTATTACCTTTACGTAAGAAGTTTAATTCTATGTTTACCATAACTTAATTGTATTTTACCTTTATAAAAGCTATATAAAATGGTTTTTACCCTTACCTAACTTTCAATTACGCTTACATTATGAATATAAAGTATGTATTACCCATACATAGGTCCTTTAACCTTACATGAGTGCCCTTAAGTAGGCACGGTTCCCTTAAGTGGTATATAATTTACCTTTACTCGACTATATATTACCCTTATATAGGTAGTATATTCTTCTTTTTATGTTTATATACTATTATAGTTACCCTTATGTTGCTTTTGTAAATCCTTATGTAAATAGTTCTAAATGTTCCTTACCCTTATGTGTAACAACCAAAACATTTATTAATTGAAAATTCCCTTCTTATATATTTTTCAAATAATATAAACCACATAAAATCACTTTGAGAACACAATAAAAACTTTATAAATGAATAATGAATGAAATAAGAAGTATTTCTTGAAGGTAAGAAACCTATACTGACGGAATAGAAACTTGAACTTTGGAATAGTATTGTGACCCTTATGAATAGTAAACTGGAAAATAGAATATTAACCTCACCAATGAAAGTATAAATAAAATTTATCCATATTATAAGTTACAATATGATATAATTATATCATAGTATAAATAAATAAATATTTTAAAAATTAGTAATTAAGTGTTCATATTTTTGTAAGTCATAAATATTTAATTATAATTTTATGATTAATTTAATAAATTAAAAGAAAATTTATTTTCATAAAATGTATTCATAAATTAATATTTTGTTGCCTTATGTTTATAAGATAATTTTATGAGACATTAATTAAGTTTTCAAAGTGTTAGAAAAGAAGTTTTAATTTTAAAATTTGTATTTTCCAAGTAAATGATGATTTTAACTAAAAATTAAAATTCTCATATTTATAAAATTATTTTCATAAAATTGAGGTCATTTTTTAATTATACACATAAAAAAATGGTTAGGGTGATTTTTTGTGATTTTTTTGAAATACCTGAATTTTTGGTGAATAGTTAAATATGGTAATTTACAGTATATATACATCATAAGTTAAATACAATATTCCTTGAGTCATGGATGATGTAAGAACCATTGTTTTTATTTAAAATAATCTAATTAATGAATTTAATCTCAATAATCAACACTATTTCTTGTCTAGAGCAAAACACTAAACTAATGAATTAAATAATGAGAAAACACCCCGCTCCTCTACTATAAATACCACCCCTCACCACCTCTTCTCCTCAAACCTCTCAAGCCTTGAGCCTTGTTCAAATTATGATAAAATATCTTACCAATCCCTTCCAACATGTCCATTATATTTTTATCTTAACTAAATATCAAAACCAATCCCCCTAAAGAGGTTCTCAAGAAGAAGGAATCAAGAGGTAAAACCCTCTTATGTTTTCTTTCAATTTCATTTCATGTTATTTTATTTTATTATCTTCTCCTAACTTCCCCTTATACAAGTAAAATTAAAACTCCATTATATTTTATATACTATAATCTTATCATGTTTATGTAATAATTATTCATCAAATCTCTTCTCCCCTCTCTTTTATTTTAAGAATGAAAACATCATCCCTGAGTTGCCAATTTACCACCTTCATGGATGATGTGCTTTCATATTTTAATTCCACATTCAAGGATGGTCATGAAACCATTTTTATGGTTGAACCCGATTATATTATATGCATTAAAAATTATTTCATGTTCTAGAACTAGTTCATATAAATGATATTTAATAATATAACAAAACTAGTTTGTGATGATAAAAAAATAGTAAATTAATATAAATGATTATCATTAATGATTTATATAATAAATCATCTTTAATTCTGGAAAAAATAGTATTTTAATATTATATAATTTCATTAATAACATATATTTTTAGTTCTAAAAAAAATATCCTCATTCTACATGATTTTCCATAAACATATACAATTAAACAGATTATCAAAACCAAGGAATCTAACGCTCCCAAATGATGAAATTGAATCTCATAACCCATAAAAATTTACATAAATGAACTTTATAAAATTATACTAACTAAAATTCATCTATAAAAGGTCATTAATTAATTAATTGTATTTCATTTTATTATTTAGGACATTAAGATAAACTGCAGAATCATTTCAGATATAAGGTAAGGGATTCTACCAAACCTCCATTTTTTCCATCAGGTTACTCTTTCTTTCTATTTACCCTAATGTAATGATTATTTATTTTTATATAATTATTATGATTTTTTATATATGTTCCAAAATCATTTATATATATCATATCATCCCTATTTAATGGGGTAATACGTGTTTTAGAAAGGTTCCCTATTCATTTTTTTCCCATTAAGCGAGCCCGATTCAAGGGAACTTGCCAATTTCTTACACATTTTCAAGTTCACTCTATAATATATTTTAAGCCATCATTAGTTTTCTAAAATAACTCATTTTATCATAAAAATAATATTGGTTTATTTTTTGTTTTATACAAATAACTATTCATTTTCTGTTTTAAGGAATCATTATGATTTTCCTTTGAACTGCACTTTGGTGGCTCATTTATAATGTTTCTTAAACCCCCTCTTCACATGTTTACACTTAATTTTTACATGAATTATATTTTTATATGACTGTTTTCCCTATGAATGTGAATTTATGTTTTAAACCCATTCTTTCATTGACACTCTTATGATATAATCATTTGTTATGCCTTATGATATGATTATTATACCCATTTCTTTCCCTGGGTAGCTTCTTCATATGGAACATGTATTCATGAACTTGTTATGATGGGTGCAATCATATAGATATCCAATGAATTGGGTAATGTTTAATCTCATGATACATAATATTGGTACAAAGAGTGAACATGATTCGTTTATGGGACTTTTTTCACCACATTATATAGTCTTGGTAGTCATCCTTGAATCATGTTTATGTCATATTACATGTTGTTGTCACATTCCTATAATTCCATGATTATATGTTTCCATGTTATACATGTTATTATTTTTTATGTTTATTCATGTTGCATTCCTTTTATGTCATTATGTTATGCTTTCTAACCCATGTGCTATGTTTTATTCCTATTCTTATTTCCTTACTAGGCTTTTTAGCTCACCCCTTTTGTTCATATATTTCCCAGGTTATCCTATGCATCTATAGGAGATAAATGAATGTTAGGATCTCATTTTAGAGACTAAATAGAATATTTTTTTCAAGATGTTTGATTATATACCTAATCTTCTAAATACACTATACTCTATAATCTTTGGCTTGTAATTTTATTTTTAATTATGCTTAAAATCATGTAATAATATGTGTAAAAGGATAGAGTATCTATATTATGCATGGTTCCTATTACACTTATATAATTATTAAAATTGATAATATCCCTTATGTAAGATTACATATAACATTACATAACTCTATTGTTATCATTATGTAAGTGCAGATGACTTCTTATTAACCTTATATAAGTGTTTATTACCATTACTCAAGTCATATAAAATCTATTTTATCCTTACATATTTTTTAACTTACCCATATTAGTGAAATTAAAATGAGATTTTTCCTTTACATAACTTGTTTTTTTTCAAGGTTACATTCACATAAGTTTTTATTTTACCTTTACACATGTCTTTTTACCATTACACATGTCTATAGTACCTTTACATGACCTTTACAATACATGAGTTACCTTTACACAGTATTTGGTAATTAAATTTTACCTTTGTGCATGAATGGAAAATGACCCTTATGTAGTTTTTAAAATCTAGAAATCTTCAGTTTACTCTATTTACCTATTTTATCATATTCTCTTTTGTTTAATTTTTTTTAAAAATTATTAAATTATTATAATGATTTTATAAATTCATATTAATTATATATAACCTATACAAAGTATTTTTCAATGTTTTAAATTCACATGATAATATATCACTCTCTTCGATAATCTTGTAACAATAATATGTTTCCTTTTATATTTATAACCGTTGTTTTTAATTAGGTGTAAAAAATAAGAAACACCCACATGGAGAACATTCATGGTATTTGTAGTTGTTAGAATCTTTGTCTATAAATAGAGGGTAAGGAAAGTCATGATATGATATATGAGAAAAAGATACACAACATCGATAAAGTTCAATTCTGCTGATTTAGTGTAGTTTATTGGTTTCCCCGAATTCCTTTATTAAATTTAAATTATAGAAGGGATGAATTCCACTATTTTACACTAGACACTTCATTGAAATATTCTTATATTTAGTTATTTTCATTATTTTTTTCATAACTTTTTGTATTTCATAGTTTAAACACAAAGGTTACACAACCCTAAAAAGTTAGTTTTAGGTTATTCTCACTTAATCAAAAAATAGGAACACATAGGTTGTGTTTAAGTTATGGTTTTTAATTCATAAAAAATAAGAAACATTTAGTCTATCCTTAATTATATTGGGTTCTTCCTGTTCTCAAAAATGGTAGCAGAGGTATGGTATTCCCTATAATAGGATAGGTTGAAGTATGCACTTGTAAAATAATTTTTGTTCTATCTATTTTAGTGGGTAATATTCCTCAAATATATTTAGAGGGGATTGAAGAGTATTTCAATATTTTAGTGATCCAAACCACTATAAAAATCTTTGTGTTATTTATTTTTATTTTTATTCTATTTTATATTTATTTTGGACACCATAGTCACAACCATTTATTATCATGTTTCCATAAATATTACTCTGATAAATCAAGAATTAAGTTTAAAATTTTAAAAGGACTATATACCCCCTCGAGTATATATTTATATTAATAACTCGATCCTATATATTTTAGGGAGTATATACATCATGATACTAATTTGAGATAGTACTATGAAAGGGTTAGTGATGCAAAGGCATAAAAGACCTTGGTTTATATTTTATATGGTGAATTATTTAATAAAACTATTTAGTGTTCCACAAGATTTTAATTATGGGAAAACTTTATGGTGATATATAGAAAATACATATAATAAAAAGTAGTGCCTCCTACAAGTATTGAAAGAGAAAATAGAGAAAATTTTCTTAAATCAAAAGGAAAGAATAGGCAAAGTAAGAAGAAGACATAAACACACATTGAGGTAATAATGAATATTCTATTTGATGAATCTAGACTAACAATATTGTGGAGTCCTTTATAAATTTATAAATTTTTATTCCCTCATGGAAGTTAAAAAATATGGTGGTATCATGGATGAAGTTACAACATCATAAAGTTTTTTATTTGGAAAATGCTCATTCAGTAATCAAAAAAAGATATAATTCCCATGTGAAAATGTTGATCAATTGGAGACTATTCATGGATTATATTACACATTTATAGTATAATTGGTGTCAAAAAAATTTATTTTAAATAAAGTGGAGTTTTAGCTTAAAGGATCTATTGAAATAATGAGTTAAAAGGTGAAGAATACAAGTTATTTACTTGGAGAAATTTCACATGAATTTATGGAATAAATGACAACAGATAAAGAACTCAAAGCTTATTTTATCCCTATAAAACAAAAATTGAATATGGGATTGAATCAAGAAAGTAATCTGGTTCAAAAATTTAAGACACAACTTCCCAATTATAGGTAAAGAATGTGAAAGTCAAGGGTCCTGAAATGGTATTGAAACCCTTAAATGGATTATTGGAGACCCCTCCCAAGAAAACCTCAAAAAGTAAAAATTACAAAGGTGAAAATATGAAATCATTGAATATAAGGATGTTTATTTCTAAATACATAAAGAATAAATCTCAAATAAAGATGAAATTAATGCAATATTACTATGGTGTTATAGGAAGCACCATGGATGTATGTTTGGAATTTAAATTTTTGAACTATGGAAGGAAATTTTTTACAACATCTCAACTGAGATATGATTTTATCCAATTTTTTTTGTATGTTCTAACCTTGGATACATGGAAAAGGTGATATATAATAAAATATGTTGGATATTTTAATAATAAATCCACCTTTCTCATATCAAGGGGGTGTCAACTGAAAAAATAGGAATAATACATTACTTTTAATAAATAGAAAAATATAGAGGATGAAGAAGGAATCTACCCCTACTATACAAAAGTAGGAATAACACTTGAAAATAGACTCACTATAGATGAAAAACCTAAAATAGACATAGTGTCTATCAAACAATATAAATAAGAATTATATACATATAGTCTAAAAAATACCACTACAATGAAATAAATAAAGGCCAATGGAAGAGATGTCTTATGGAATAGGAAATGCGGTAAAAGTTGTAGTGATAATGAATCAATAGAAGAAACATGAACAAGTTTAATTAGTATCCCAATGGAGATAGATTAAAAGATAGATAATATAGTGGATTAAAATTCAAATATCTAGAATTAATTTTTTATAAGTGGTATCACTCAAAATATAACAACTAAGAAGGCCTGAAAGTAAGTATATTGTAAAGGGTGGGTTTATAATGACCAAACACATTCCAATAATTTTGGATAATGGGAAGTAACACTCTCCCCATCCAATTAATTTTCATAACTACTATTAGAGTGAGGCAGGTTTAAGGGGGAAATATAATCCATGGGGTGAAGGTGTTGAAAAATGGATAGATCCATTTAAAGTGGTATCAAGGATGAATATAAAAATACAAGTGGTTTATGAGTAATTATAATTGATATAAAATACCAATATGAAAAACTAAAGTGACATCATACTAAATATGTAATTAAAAGTGGTGATGGAGAAGTTTGAAGGGTATTAAGCCTGATATAAAATTAAAGAAGTGTCAAATCCTAATATAAATTATATAGTGATATCAAATGAAATAAAATGTTCAGCATCTAGTATCAATATATATCATGTTGTTTATAACTTTGAAGAAAGATATATAATACCTATATTCAATGAGGATTTATTATTTTATTTATTTCTTTCTAACATTTTATATTATGTAATTATTTTTAGGATATTAAAATATCCATAAGAATATTTATAATCATGATGAAAATTAATTCTATAATTTGTGTGGGAGATTAAAATTAAAGGGAAATCTATATCTAATATTTAAATGATGATTATCCTAATATATATAAAAAAAAGAATGCCAGTTAAGGGAAGAATTTTTTTAACATATGGAATCAAATGAGTGGTATGAATCATAAAATTTGTGATTTATTGATTATTTACTGGTGATATTGTATAAGTGTGATAGAAATCACATGGAAATAATTAAAGAAATTAAATTCTCATATTTCATGTATTTTTGGAATTAAGTGGTTAAAATGGAAATCATAGTGGTTATTGAATTATACTATTTTTTCCTACACAATGTCCTGATTTAGTAAGATTATATTATTTCTTAATGACTCTTTTTAAAGTGGTATTTCCACTCTCTAAAAATATTTTATATTGAATCTATAGTTGGAAGAGGTTTTGATCTTGAAATTCAAATATATATTTTCTTAAAAGAAGTGGTGTTATAGTCCTGGTAAACACATTTTTTGGTTTTAAAATTTATAGATAAGGAGATAAAATAGAGTGTTGGCTAAGGATAATAAAATAAAAAGTAAATACTAAAGAATTACCATGTGGTAAACAAATCTAAATTTTCCATATTAAAAATGGTTAAAAGTTAATAAATATTTTGAAGAGAAAAACTAGTGGTTGAGATAACTAAAGGTTGTGAAGGAGTTCTATGAAAAATGGGGAGTTCAAACGATCAAAATGAATACTGAAATCATTTCATTTTTTAATTTTCTTTCAAACATAACAATAATTAATTTCAATTCTTTTAATTATTTCACATTAAATTTTATTAGTCTCTTTATTAATTACTAACTAACTATAATAAGAAACATCATAGACTGAGAAAATGACTGTCTAATATCTGAAAATAAAAATTTGGGATAAATGATCTCATGGTGGAAAATTTCATAACTTAACACTATTTAACTATGAAGGAATAAGAAATAGTGTGTTGTTTCTTTGATTTCCATGAAACCACCATCTATATAAGTGTGAAAAAAATTATGATCTAACACTGAGTAAATTGTTAGATTAACTCATTTAAATCCAAATACTCCCAAAAACATAGATAATAATATTATTTGAGTAAAATTTCAAGTCTAGGTTTGATTTTTAGATAATCCACAACCCTCACGAAGACCTATAAATTCCCCTTATTTAGATCTTAGAAAAACTATAAAATAATTTGGATGGTTTATGAAATCTCAAAATGAGTGATCATAAAGTATATTATCCTTTCTAGAAGTTTTTAATAAATTACATCATAATCCCTCCCATGATAGAGGTAGGTGATGATTAAATTCCATAAATGTGTCCCTGATTTTCACATTTATAAGATCCATCTTTGTGATGATATCCAATTCATAATTCTATTATCATTTAAATATCCTTATAGGGGATAGAATAAATTTAATCCAATATAGAAAAACTAAAGGAATCATATATTTCACATGAACACATCTCTCAATGCAAGAGTTAAATTTCACACATTCCTTCAAGGAACTTCTTAATAATTTTATGTCATCAATAAAAAAAATAAAGCCTAAGAAAACACCCCATGATAATATGTGAAAATATAGTAATTGGAAAAGAACTATATGAAACTATAATATTTTTAGAAGGTATTAAATTTAATGAACAAATCATGTGAATCATAGTATAAACCATCATAGCCTAGGTGGCTACAAAACCCAAGGACAATTGATACTTCATTTTTATACTCTTATAATCAATATAATTTTGTTTTTAAATTTTGATTTTATGCCTAGTTGAAGTTGTTTTTGATCATTTATTGGTTGATTTAATAGTTGGAAGAAATTAAAGAATTTTGGAAAAAATAAAAACAAATTAAAGGAATCCAAGATGTGGGGTTACATAAAATAAATCATGTTCATATTTTGTGAAGAAGAACATAGGAATTTAGAGGATACTATGACATGGAAGATCTTAGACACAATAGATGATGATTTTTATTTTTAATAACTAAAACAATGGTGACTACTCTGACATGGTGTATATCATGATAATTTATATTCTATGGAGTTTCAATAATATTATTATAACCATGATAGGAGTGAAAATAGTTTTTCAACTGAAGAACCATAATGAGTAACCACACCATGGTGAAGTCAAGAAATATATTTTTTATGGATCATATTTTGAAAATATATTATAATATACTCCATGCATATTTTTCCATTTTTCAATCTGGGTAGCTTTTATAATTCAAATAAAATAGAGATTCTTTTATAAACCATGTGGTGGAGCATGATCGTTGTCGGAATATTAAAGGAAATGTCACTATTTTAGGTTGACTATGGGAGAAATTTTCATAATTTTAGTTTTAGATTGGAAAAATTCGATGTAGAGAATTGAAACCATCTTGTGTCTAGTATTGTTTAATGAATACTATTTTTTATGATTTTTTTCATAGAACACATAAATCCCTTAACTTTTCTTCAATCTCATTACTCAAGTGATTTTTTCATTCCAGAACACTTATTTTGATAAGTTCTTCAATAAATTTAGTAATTTTTGATTTCATTAAAGCATTTTTAATTTTTGTTTAAATATTTTTAATTAAAATCCATTCTTTTAATGATTTAGACTTATTCCTCAAGAAGGAAAGTCCAATGATGTTTAAAGTTTCTCTGATCATGATTAAATAATATCTTAAGATATAAGGGATAAATAGTATAATTATGGGTACTTTACTTTTCTATTTAATTTTTTATAAGGAAATTGTGTTAATTTTTAATCATTTTGTGACTTTTTCTTATCTGGTTCCTTAAAAACTCTTTTACAATGTGATTTGTTAGGGAATAAATCTTATATTAGTTGATAATATTAAATTATGGGAAACAATTTGGATTTATTATCTTCTTTTTAAGGTTAAAATAAATTCACCTAATTTGGTTTATTTATTCAATCAAAAAATTTAAATTTAATTAATTATAATTTATAGATTATACTATAATGAAGTTAATTACTTTTAAGAAACCCTAAAACGAATTTGTATAATTTATTTATGAATGAAGGAGATAAATTATTTTTTAAGAATCCTTTTTTTGAAATTTATTTCAGACTTCTTTCTTTAGTAATCGTCTTTATCACATAGAATTTAGTTTTCAACATAATTATAATATTTCTTAATACTAAATTTTAGGGTTAATAATTAGTTTAATCACACAATTTTATGGATTATTTATTGGTGACACATTCTTAGTGTATTGGTTTATATATTGTTATAACATCATAGTGGTTAAGTGTTTAAAACGCCAAACACCACATTTTATGTTTTTTGTCCATAAGGACACACCCACTAGAATCTATTGGTTTCTTATGTTCACATTTCACATGAAATTTCTCAATAAGTGTGGTTTCTATGTACATACTTCTATATATTCCTTTGTAAGTAGTTTCCTATGGTGTAAATGATGGAAAACGCCCATGAAAGGTGTGTGATGTGGTCCTTACTAGTGTTTCTACCCTAAAACTATAGTGGTGGGTGATGTTATATTCCCTATGTGATATATTCCCAACCAATAAATGTATCCCTTATAACTCTTATGGTAATATATTTATTTAAGTGATCATATCCCCACAATAAAATGTGAAATCACTAAGAAAATCCTATGGATCTGATCACCTGATGTATTAACATAATTATGAGGACTCTATGATCATTTTTTATGAAAAATATTATTTTATAGTCCTCATGGAAAATATCTTAGGAATATAATATTATATGAATTAGTAGTTTAATAAATAATCATAAAATATAATCACTTTATATATTTTAGAAACCATTGAGAGAAATTATGTCATTGGGTGATCATATTTTTGGCATCGATTTGAGGGAAAATAATAAACTTAAATGTTCTTAAACCGTTATTTTATTAATCCAACACTTCGCCAACAACATTATATTTTATTTTTATTCTCCTTACATGTGCGGGTATTTTTTTATCATTCTCAACTTAGTAGGTGTATCATAATAAAAAAATCTCATTTGATGAAGGAAAATTGATTCAAGAGAACCTTTGGAATTTTATCTTGAGATTAAGTGGTACCTTTTTTTCATTGATGTGTAGCCATGGAAATAAAAGGTTTCCCTAGTGCACAAGATTATATATTGATGAATTTCACCTATAAAGACTATCAAGAAGTATAACAACATAGAGATAATTATCTCTATTTTCTAATTTCTTAGAAAATTATGAAACATTAGAGTTTAAATGGATTATATTTAATTAAGGTATTTTTTGTTTTAATTCAAGGATAGGGATAAACATCAGTTAAATAGTTTTTTGTCTTCTTTTTTCAAAACTTTGAATATATTTCCAAATAATTGTTTAGGTAAATAATTCCCACAATCAAATATGGTGAATTTAAGGAATGTATTTCAAAATTAGTTTAATAAGATGGATAATCTATGTCTGAGGCATAAAATTGGTGTAAGAAGCTATTGACAAAGTGTATACACTATGAATTAAAATTTGTTTAAAAAAATGTTTCACTATTGTTTATAACTAATTTATAGAGCCATGATTGATGCTTTAGTTGATGGTGTATTGATGTTTTAAAGTCCCAAATTCACATGAGACCTACTCTTTGAAATATTTCATAATTATAGTATTTATAAAAGTGATAAAGGAATACTGATAAGGGTGATATATATGATAAATGAGAATACTTTCTTGGGTGCACAAGTATAGTCCTTATTGAAAAAGTTGAATATTTTTCCATTGGTGGAACCTTGAACTCAAATTATTTTTCCCATTTCACAATATTTTTAGATTTATAGAGGGACACCGACTTACCAAGAGCATTATACTAGTTTAGAAGATAATGAACCAAAGGATATTAATTACATAAATTACAACCGACCTCAATATCAATTAAAAAAATCATTTGGAAAACCATAAATCTCAATCCAAACTAAAAATATTAGATGTAACCAATAATTAATTAGAAAAAAAACAAGGATTTCAACAATTGATAACCTAATTTTATCAACCCATACAAAAATTATATCCTAAATAAAAACATATAAAACATTATATTAGGGTTATCTTGACTTCCTACATTCAAAATTCAGATTACCAGATGATGACTAAAGATAATTACATAATAAACTAGTAATAAATTATATGAAATATTGAACATCACATAAAAAACATTTCCCAATCCTTATCAAAGTAATTTCCCCATAAACTACTAGATAAAACATAGAAATAACCCAAGTTAGGAGGTGAAATAGGTGAAAGTTTGGAGAGGCTGAGAGCTGGAGGAAAGGAATTCAAGATAGGATGAAAAGGAAATGGTAAAATAGAAAAAATAAAGTATATATAAATAATGAGAGATAAGAGATAAATAAAGGATAAAAATAAGTGAAAATTGATAAAAATCAAGAAGAGAGTTTAAAGGAATTTAAAAAACCTGTTCCATAAAAGACCCCTCTACCATTCCTAGAGTGTATGAGGTATGTGAGAATAGAAAGTTAGTTTAAAAAATTCCTTCAAATATTTAATGAAATATATATTAACATACAATTAACTAATTAAATCTCTCAAATGAAAATTTATGTAAAGTTATTTAATTAGTGGATTTCCAAAAAATGAAATCAGAGTATCTTAAAGTAATCTTATTTAGTAAGGAGTGGTCCAATATTTTTGAAAGAAAAATTACTTTAAATATTATATAGTTTTAAAGTTTTTTCATACCATTCATAATTAAATCATTTACATTTGGGAAGGTATTGTATGAATTTGGAGTATGTGTCATTTTAATTCCCCTAAGTGTGTATCATAAGCTGGAATTAGATAAACGTAAACTAAAAGTTATTATTTTTAATTCTTCAGATAGAAGAAGAATGAGATGTTTTAATTATCTCTAAGATAACATTAATATAAATAGAGAATTATTTGATAGATTTAAATCAATAGAGACTAATATTTAGAGTAATTTATGAAAAATTAACCTTTTACTAAATAATTTCTATTAATCAAAGATCTAAATTAGAGGATTTCATGTTATTTTTTCTACCAAAAGAAACTCAACCACCAATGTTTTTAGTAATAATAAGAGAAAAATAAGATATAACTCATTAAGTACATGGTGTATTATAAGGAAGTAAATACTAATTTAGAGGATTAATATAAATTAAGATATATGTAGTGGAAAAAAATATTTCAAGAGGTTTATATCCAAAGTTATTCCTTTAATTATTAGTCCATCGATTCTTAATCTCAATAAACTATTGAAAACATTGAGGTAATCATTTTTATAAGATAAATATAATTTAATAGTGATAATAAAAGTATATTCATTATAAGAAAAAGATAATTTTTTTCAAGTGTTAAGGAAAAGGAACCAAGTGATTTCTTAGGGTATTACTGATATTAAGGTAATTAACCCCATTGTTTGTATGCATCATGTACTAATTGGGGAAAAAAGTATTAAAATTTCATAACTAAAAGATAATTATACCAGGAATTAAGAAGGTCATAAAGACTTTTTTTTGAAGATCCTTGATACAAGATTTTTTTTAAATTTAAAATAGTGAATTGGTCAACTCATTTCAATTTGAGACAAATAAGGGAGGCATGCTGTTGATTAAGAATGTGGACAATGAGTTGATCAACACAAGGTTTGTTATGAGATGGATTTTATGATCCAATTACCAAAATATAAAACAATAAAAAAATACCACTTTACAAACCCTTTAATGGATCAAATGTTGGAATGTTTGGTTGAACATTTGGTTTTAGATAGTTATTCTAGTTAAAATAAAATATTGATAGATTCAGCATACTAATACAAAATGAAATTCACCTATTTGTATATAATCGTAACTTATTGTCACTTATATTTTTTGAATGTGTAATATATAGTGGACATTAAAATGATGTATGAAACAAATATTTCATGATATATAGGATGATTTTATAAAGATATTTATTGATAAATATTCAATTTATGGAAGATCATTTTAGTTATTTCTTCCCAAACTTTACTTAGTAATTAAATGATGTGAAGAAAAGTGTTTAATACTAAATTAGGAAAATTTTCCATTTCATATTTCAATAGTAAACCATCATTTTACACTAAATATAAAATCAAGTAATAAAGGTTGACCCTGATGAAATAAGTGATATAAAAATTTCTCAATCTAACCATAGTGATGAGGATATGTATATCTCTTGGACATGTTGGATTATACCGAAATTTTGTCAATAATTTTATAATATAGCTAGTTCCCTAACCCAATTAATTTTGAAAAAAATTATATTCAACTTTGATGAATCATGTAAGGAATCCTTGTAATGTCCCAAGAATTTTATATATAACTTTCCTTTACATAAACACTATGCCTATAGCTTATTTCACAAACATCACTAAACTAAAACAAACCACATCATTTTAAATGAATATTTTTTATAAAATTTAAGAATAATAAAACCAATAGTAAATAAAAATATTATAATCAATTATAAATTCATATGAAATATAATTAAGAACACATAATGTTTTAAAAGGATTTTTTTATAAAAGTTGTTTTTCTTTTTATATTATATTATCATTTTAAATAAAAATTTATAAAATTTATAATTTTAAATTTTTATAATTTATTTCATTTTTGAATTCATCATTTCAAAATTATCTTAGGATGAATTTTTGGGATTTTTCTAATATAATTTATTTTTAGTTGAATAGTGGAAAAAATACAAATTTTTATTAATACCATCACTTTTATAAAATTATCATTAAACAAGAATGAATTAAATTTTTTTGAAACATTTTTTATAGAAGAATTATATATCTATAATTTAAAATATACTGTATAAAAATACTATATTTAATTTATAAAACCCATATTTAATGTTTTAAAAAAATAAGTAATATTTTATTCTAAAAAATGTTTTTATCAACTTATATTAAAAAATAGTTTTGATCACTCATAGAAATTAAATATAAAAATGGATTTTATAGTTTTGATAATAATTTTCATATTATTTAATAAGGTAAATTTCATTTTTAGGCATAAAAGTATGATTAATAAGATTAAAGTTAATGATCTTGATAATGGTGAAAGAGTTATTTTCAAAGAATTGTTTTATTAATATTGTATAACTTATATCTAATAAATTAAATTGATATATTTTATATAATTAATCCAGTATGACTTTAAAAATAAAAAAAATATATTACCACTCATTTAATTGGTAATTAATGTCATATAATATTAGAAAAACTTATTTGTTAAAATATCATTCTTATACAAAATTATTTTCTCTATATATTATATTTTTAAATTTAACAATTAATTTTCACATATTTAGAAATTGATTTAGATTTAATGGAGTATAAATTTAGGTTAAAAACATAAGAGTTTTTTATGAGTGTTTATTTTATTTATTTAATAAAAATTTAATTTCTGAGGTAAAAACTAGATATCGAGGTAAAAACCAAAATTGTAAATGTTAGAAACCTAGTTGTAAAAGACTAAAAAATGTTTAAAATCTAGACAAAAATAAATGGTGGAAGTATTATCGAACTTAAATAATACCCCAATCAATTATTTTCCATTTTTTCCCTTTTAACTTAGAATAGTGCCATGAAATTATTTTAATGTAATGAGTAATTGTGAACATTACATTTTATTCACTCAAAAAGGGGATCAATTTCACCCCATTTCTACAACCATTAAAAAGACTTAGATCTAAAAAAATATATCCTAGACTCTTCTTAACCCTCTTAACACATACAATAATCCTTTTTCTTTCTAAAATACCAAGATAAGGAGTCTTAATGTGTTATCGAGGGAAGAACATCGAAAGGGAGAGGTAATGTTCTAATATGAACTCTCTTAGTTCTTTTCTTATTATACCCAATCAAATATATTATATCCATGAATTCATGATAAAATAGTGATTTTTAATATTATGAAATTTTATTATACTAATTAAATATCTATTTTCTACCCTCCTCTAAAACCATTTGAAAAATAAAAATGTCATCATTTGTATGTGAGGACTACAACCTCCATGAATGACGTGTTCTATTTTTATTCACTGCCTATCATAAATAAATTTAAAAATTTATTTAATTTATAAAAAATAAATTTATGAAACTATAATATTATTTAAATATAATATTTTCTATTAAGTTAGTGATACCAATAATAAATGATCATAATAAACTAAACTTCCTTAATGAACATTTCAAGGAACCTTCCTTAATTTGAGTCCATCTTGGGAAAACATATAGAAAAAATATAATTTGTTTTCTAGTAGAATAATAAAAGATATAAAAATATTAAATTAAATATATTATAAATATATTTTATAACATATTTGACTATGGTCAATATACTGATGATATTTTATAGAAATAGATCAAACCACCATAAGTGACCTCCATAAGAGAAAAATATTTAATATATAAATAACATATCATAATAAATAAACATTAAAAAATTAAATGTAGATGTAAAAGGTTCTTAAGAATTTTTTTAATAACATAGTTTGATTATTTATAACATAGGGTTCACACATATAATGGATGAGGACCTTAGCTAAGGATTCATGCATATTAATTTTTCTTCACTGAGATATGATATGTTTTCACCAATTATTCTCTTTTTGTGATGTTAATATTCTAATGGGATGAATTTTTATCATAATATTATTTTAATATAAGGTATTTAAAAGTTCATATCATATTATACCATTATTGTTTTTTTATTTGAATGGTAATAAAGTTATAAGTAGTTTTTTGACTTGATTTTTATTTCTTTTTGTGTCTTGATCTATCATCCTTGATTATTATTTTCTAAGTACCCTTATTTTTACATTTATATATTCTACATGTAGAATCTTTTTTTATTAGGGTAATTAACCTTTTTAATCAAAAAATTATTATTTGGTTGATTTCATCTAAAAACTTATGATATTTTCATTATTAATTCCAATCCTTTTTAATGTCCTTTTCTCCTCATTATCTATATTTTTCCTTTCTGATAATGTTCTGTCTTCCTATTTGGGATCCCAAATTTGTTTTTTGATAATGTTATACTTTATTATTTGGGAACATGAGTATGTTTTATCTGTCATTATCCTCATATTACAACTTCATCCATTTAAAAATAAAGTTTTTTTTATTTTTAATGATTTCAGTGTCAACAAACATTTTTTAAAACAAAAAAAAGGATGTTCCAAGCCACCCTCATTACTTTTGGGTTATGTTTTATCTTTATTTTTATACATTTTACTCTATATTATTCCAATTTATTTAGTCCAAATTATGCATATTGGTTATTTACATATATACCTAGTTTATTTTACATTTATTTTTTGGGGATAATACACGTTTTATATTCTATTCAAGAATCCCTCTTTTAAGTAAACCCGATTTAAGGAAACTTTCAAATTTATTATTTCAGGTTAAGTATCACATCTATGATTGTTTTAAACATAAAAATATTTCTAAAACCTTAATTATTTTATGTAAAAATATCCTAGTTAATTTCTGGTCTAAAGGAAATTAATATTCCCCTTCCTTCTTTAAAAGATCCTTTACTCATTTTATAAAACATCACCTAAGTGGCTCATTTTTATTCTTACTTCTCCAATTTTTTCATAATTTTTTATAAATTGGAATTAAATTTCAAGACTTATGATTATTTATTAGAATATTAAAATCTAAAATTATTTAATTGATTTTTCTATTTGTAATAATTATGATATGTCCTTCAGTTATGCTTTGAGATAACATCCTAAAACCCATTTCTTTCTAATGGGGTATATCATTCTTATTCCTTATGTATGGTTACTTTTACTCATGTGGAACATATATTCATATATATATTATGATGTGATGAGTGGGTCTAGAATTATATAAAACTAAAATGCATTGGGTAATGCTTCCATATCATGAGATAACATGAAAAAGATCAGGGAGTAAACCCAATCTAGCACGAGACTCTGTCCACATTATTTATGATAATGGGGGGTGGACCCAATTCAGCATGGGACTCCTTACACCATGTTTATGGTAATAGGGAGGGAACCCAATCCACCATGGGACTTTGGTCACTATGTTTATTGGGATGGGTAGTGAACCCAATCCAACATGGGACTATATCCACTATGTTTTGATGAATGGGGAGTGAACCCAATCCACCTTGTTACTCTTCCCACAATGTTAACGGGAATGGGGAGTAAAGCCAATATACCGTGGGACTATCTTCACTCTTTTTATGGGAACGGGGAGTGAAAAAAATACACCATGGTACTCTATCCACTATGATATGATATTCTTGGCAGTGAGCCTTGACTTATTCTTATAATGTCATGTTTTATATTGTTGAAACATATTTATGATTTCAAGAACTGTTGATATCATGACTTTATGATATATTTTTTGGCTTATATCACACTATTATTCCATGGTATGATTTTGTAAAATTAAGTTTACATGTTCTAATATGATTAATTATAGATAACTCTTATTGTTCCATGTTATTTTAATAATATATTTCTCCCAAGATCATGTTTTCTAATATTCTTATGATCTAACCCTTGATGAGATAGTGATAAGTTTTCCCTGACTAAGAATTTGATATCACCTCCTTATTATGTTTATATTCCTCAAGTTATGAAGATGAGTATAACTTATGATAACTTTATACGGAAGTATATTGTGGAAAAATTATATATAAATTTTCATAATTATCATAAAATGAGTTGTTTATGTAGCTGATCCTCAGGGAAACTAAACCATAAATTATTGGGATTATATGATTATTATGAGTTGTTATGTTTATCTTATGGAAATTATGTAAAATAAAGATATGTTTATCTTGGTTTATATCACATTATATTATATACCATGTTTAAATAAATTTTTTTAGCACTGGACTCATGAATGCGGTCTAGGGATTTTCAGTTAGTATCAGAATAGGGTTTAGTTATTTTTGGGGATTAGTATAGTTATTTTTAGGGGTTAGGATAATATAAATTTAGTGAAAACCATTGGGATAAGTCTATGAGATAAGACCGAGTATAGGATAACATACATATTTTTTGGTATAAAGTAAATATTTTGTGATTTCCTAACAATTACATCCCTATCTCAATACTGTAAAGTGGATGTAAATATAACACATATACACCTAGGGAAAATTACCCTAAAAAAGGATGGTTAAGTATCAACTTAATCTCGAATTGATACACAATGAGTGGGCCTAGAATACGCAAATATATTGTTAGTCCTAGTGGATATGATTTAGTAAATTAAATATTCTTTACAAGCCATTACAGAGGATTTATTATGGTTTGGAATTAGGATAAGAAGTATGAGAAAAATCAACTTAATAAAACTTAGATTGAAATAAAATTGATTTAGGTTGAAATAATATCTAACATAATAGTGTAAAAAGACTAAGAAATTTTGAGGTTGAATTTTCCATGTAGTTATATTACATTAGTTCTCTAATGGTGTTAATTATTTACCACTCATGTTAACCCCTTTTGGTTTTAATAATGATTTAATACTAAAGGAAGTAAGTAAAAATGTATGTGATGGAAAAAACAATAATTGTTATAATGAGGAACCAAATGGGATAGAAGGTGGTCTTGAATTTTTTTTGTTATGATCACCCAGATTTCTAATGCTACGATTAAAAACTTGAGTCTTTACGAACTTTTGAACAGACCAAATAAGAAAAGGATGAAGTTTCATATAAGATCAGGCGAAGAAGGTGATAAATAAAATATGATTCACTTTCCTTAATGTAAAAAATGTTGGAATAGGCCCCCAAGGGAATGTATCAAAGGAACTGGAAGATGTTTTTTCTATATTAAATAAGTTCATTGAGAAAAAATATATTTATGAAAAAAAGAAAGAGTTTAGTTAATATATTGAGGAAAATAATTCTATTTCCAAGGATCTACTATAAATTCAATGTTTTAGATGTGAGGAATTTGAGAACCCTGAAAACTAGTGTGTTAATATAAGGTATTGAGATAAAAATTGACATAAAAAACCTCATAGAATATGGGAACAAGTAAAATCATATGAAATAACTATTATTGATTTGGATAGTGACAATTAAGTCATACTAAGTAAACTATTCTTTGATAAATATTTGCATATGTCTTATATCATGTAAGTTTTCCCCAACTATTAAACACTGAATTATAAATATACACATCTGGTGGAATCATTATTGTATTCAAGGAATATGAATATTCTTCAAGGTTTATGGGTTATGACCCATGTAAGTCTAATATCATTCCTTCAGGACTAACTGATTTTGAGGAGAAAAGATATATCTTTTTAGTTTGGATGGTTGATATCTCTATAGAAATTTTATATTGAGTCATGTATATATTTTAGAAACCATTAAATATTTTTATTAGTAGGTAAAAATTAAAATTGCAAGGATTCAATTTATTTATTTGGGAAATAATTTCCTAAGATTTCTAATATAATTTTTCTTTAAATAAACACTATATTGATAGCTTGTTCCATATGAAAAACCAAACTAAAATGTTCTGCGATATATTAGTTGAATATTATTAATAAAATTTAGGAATAATTAAACCTCTAATAAATAAAAATATTGTAATAAATTAGTAATTCATCAAAAATGTAATTAAGAACACTTAAAGTTTCAAAAGGCGATTTATAATAAAAAGGGTTTTCTTTATATATTGTATTTTAATTTTAAAGATAAATTTATAAATTTTAGAATTTTAATTTTTTAAAATAATAATTATTTTTTAATTCAGAATTTCAAAATTATATTAGGGTTTTTTTGTTTATGATTTTTCAAAAATAATTAATTTTAATGTGAATAGTGGAAAAATACTAATTTTGTTAATACTATTACTTTTATGAAATTATCATAACAAAATAATGAATTAAAAGTTTTTGAAATAATTTTTATATAAAAATTATATAATTATAGATTAAAATAAATCATTTAAAAAAAATACTAGGTTGAATTTATAAAAATCATGTTTAATGTTTTGGAAACTTAAGTAATATTCTACTCTAAAAACCTGTTTTTATTCACTTATATTAAAAATTAATTTTTATCACTTATATGAATTAAATATAAAAAATTTATATCATATTTTATATCATCATTTTCATATAATTTAATAAGTTCAATTTCATTTTTAGTCACGAAAATATGATTACTAAGACTAAAGTTAATGATAATGATAATGGTGAAAGAGTTATTTTTGAAGAATTTTTTTATTAATGTTGTGTAATTTTCATCTAAAAAATTATATTGATCTGTTTTATATAATAAATATATTTTTATATTTACATATATGTACAAATATAATGTCAATAATTTAATTTTAAGCTAAGGTTATATAATATTAAGAACACTTAGAGGCTAAAACATCATTTTTTCAAGAATTTTTTTTCTATATATTATTTGCTTTGATTTAAAAATTAATTTACATATATTTATAAGTTTATTTAAATTAAATTGATTATAAATTTATTTTAAGAACATTAAAATTTGGTATTATAAGTTACCTAAGTTAAAACTGGTTACCAAGGTAAAAACTAAAAAGGTAAAAGTTATAAACCTAATGATAGAAGACTAAAAAAATGTTAAAAAAATGGAAAAATTGATTGGTGGTGGGATGATAAAACTTATCTCACACCACTCAATTATTTTACTTTTTTGATACCTTTTACCTCAGAATAGTGTCTTACATTATTTTTGTATAATGTGTAATTATGAAAATTCCATTTTATTCACTTATAAAATTGGATCACTTCCAACACATTTATCCACACATTACAAAGATTTATATCTACCAAAAATCTACCATATTATCTTATCAACCCACTATCCACATCTTAAAATCATTTTTCTTTCAAAAATACCAAGCTAAGAAGCCTTAAGGTTTTATCCAAGGGAGAACATCTAAAGAGTGAGGTAATATTCTCAACTGAACTCTTTTAGTCCTTTTCTTTTTCTACCCAAAAAAACCAATTCCATCCATGAAATTATAGTAAAATAAGTATTTTTAGTAATATAAAATTGTATTATACTAATTTAATATCCATTTTTTCTTCCTTTTAAACCATTCTAAAAAATAAAGACGTCTTCATGTGTACTTGTGGACTACCGGCTCCATGAACAAAATGTTCTATTTTTCTTTACTGTCTAATATGGATGAATAAAAAGTGTATTTAATTCATAAATAATTATATCTATGAAACTATTAATATTATTTAAATATAATATTGGATATTTTATAAGTGATATCAATAATAAATTGTCATAGTAAACTTTACCGCCTTAAATTAACACATTGAGGCACCTTTCTTAATCTAAGTCCATTTTGGGAAAACTTATGAAACTATATAATTTTTTTGATAATTTAATAATAAAATAAAAAATCTCCACATTTTAGGATATTATGAATCCATTTTACAATATATTATATGATAATAAATATATCAAAGAAAGTTTTAGAGAAATAGACTGAACCACATCAAGTAATCTCCATAAGTAAAAACTATTTAATATATAAATAATATGTGATAATAAATAGGACTTAGAAAGTTAAATATATATAAAATGTTCTTAATAATTATTTTAATAAACCAAATTTTAATATTTAGGATGTTAGGTTTACATAGATAATGAATCAGGACATTAGGTATGGGTTTCTACATCACGATTGTTTTATTGTGATATGATTTGTATTCAACACTAATTCCCTTTTTGTAATGTAAATATTTCAGTTGGATTTATTTTTATCATAATTTTATTTAATTATAAGGTATTTAAAAATCCTTCTTATTTAATACTATTTTGGGTTTTCAATTCAAAAGATAATGAGATTATAAGTGGTTTTTTGACTCAAATTTTCTTTCCATTTAGGTCTTGAGATATATTTATTTACTATTATTTTCTAAGTTCCCTTATTCTTATATTACTATATTAAATATGGTAACTCATTTTTTTTATTGATGTAATTGATGTATTTAAAATAAAAACTTCTTTATTTGTTTATTTATTCCTAAAATCTATGACATTGTTAGGATTAATACTCTTCATTTTTAGTGGATTTTCTCCCCCATGTCAATATTTTCCCATTACACTAATGTTATATTTTCCTATTTGGGAACCCAAATATAATTTATCTCCTATTTATCTCATATTTATCATTAATATTATTTAATATAAGGTTTTATTATCCTTTTTAATGATTTAGGTTTCATGAATGGTATTTTAAAACATATAAAGGTATCTTATGAACCACCCTCATTACTTTTGTGTTACACATTCAATTTATTTTTCTCCCTTTTAATCTCTATTATTCTCATGTATTTACTCAATATTTTGTATATATGTTCATTTCATATATAAATAGTTTTATTTACTTTTTTGGGATAATACATGTTTTAGGTTCCCTTTGTGATTCTTTATTTTAAGTAAGATTGTTTTAAGGGAACTTTTAAATTTTTTATTTCATGTTAAGCATCACCTCTATAAGATATTTTTTAATCATAAATAGATTTTTAAAATCCATATTATCTTATATAAAAACATACTGGTTTAATTGTAGTCTAAATAAAAATAATAATCTCCACCTCATTTAAAATATATTTTACTCATTTCATATAGAATCACCTAAGTGAATCATTTTTATTATTTCTTCTCCAATATTTATGATGAATTTTTATAGATTGGAACTCATTTTTCAAGAATGATTATTTTTATATGAAAATGAAAATCCAAAATTATTTAATTTCATTTTATCTTGGGAATCCTTATGATATTGCCTTCTGTTATGCTCTGAGATAAGATTAAAAAGTATATCCATTCTCATGTGTTTTATCATGGTTATTCTTTCTGTATGGTTAATTTTCCACATGTGGAACACATATTAATGTATATATTATGATGTGATGAGTGGTATTGGTATTATATATCTCTCAAATGTATTGGTTATTGTTTTCATACCATGAGATGAT
This sequence comes from Viscum album, assembly GCA_963277665.1. Classification (NCBI taxonomy): domain Eukaryota; kingdom Viridiplantae; phylum Streptophyta; class Magnoliopsida; order Santalales; family Viscaceae; genus Viscum; species Viscum album. The sequence continues at coordinate 697,352,201 of OY728160.1, forward strand.
ATGAAAAATATTGTGGAGTGATCCCAATCCACCATGGGACTTTATTCATTGTGTTTATGCGAATGGGGAGTGAAAATAATCTACTATGGGACTCTTTACACTATGTTTATGGGATTGGGGAGTTAACTCAATCCACCACAGTACTCTTTCCAATATATTTTTGGGAATTGGTAGTGAAAAAATTGATCATGGGACTCTATCCACTATGTTTATTAGAACATTAAGTGAACTTAATAAATAATGAAACTCTATCCACTATGTCTATGAGAATTTAGAGTGAATCCAGTCCTCTATGGGAATCTGTACACTATGATATAATGGTCTTGGCAGTGAGCTTTGACCCATTATTATAATTTTAGGTTATTTATTATTTCCATATATTTATTCTTCTAACAAATTTGGATAACATTAACTTATTCTATGTTTCCATGATTATTTCACACTCTTATACCATGGTACATATTTTTACATTTGATATTACATGTTTCACTATGACGACTTAAGGAAAAATCTTATTTTTCCATATTCTTTTAATAATATATTTATCCTATGATCATGTTTTCTCACATACTTATGATTTATAACTTTATGAGATATTGATAAATTTTCCCTTATTAATCATTTAATTCACCATTTTCTTATGTTTATATTCCTAAGGTTATGAGGATAAGTATAACTTATGATAAGTCTATAAGGTGGTATAATGAGGCTCAATTATAAATAAATTTCCAAATGTATCATCATTTTTTCTATATAGTTGATCCTCAAAGACACTAAATATTATATTCTTGTAATTTTGTGTTTATCATGAAATTTAATGTTTATCTAATGTAAATGATGTAAAATAAATAAATATTCAGATTGGTTAATCTTAATTTCTATCAAATCTAGTGTTTAAATAAAGTGTTTTAGTATCAGACCTGAGAGTGTCAGTCTAAGGATTTTCTATCCCTCACTTCTTGGAAAAGGACTTGGTGGTCACCCCAGTCATGATCTTTCCCCATTGAGAGAAAAATTTTAAATTAATGTTTAATAAATCTGATTTCACTCTGGGTGAGACTTTAGGAAAATGTTTTTATCATATATATCAACCCATTTATTATAAAAGTCTCACTCTAAATGATTCCCATACTATGTAAACTACAATGAAGAGTAAAATTCTAGAAGTGGTATTTTATTTATGTAAGTTTAGATCATATTTAGTACTCTATAAGGTAGTATCCCATATAGATCATTCCATATTAAAATGATTTATCTAAAAAATAATGTTAAACCATAAATTATTTGATTTGTATTATTACAAAAAGAATTAAACATCATTATCAAAGATAAAAGGTCTAAAGAAATATTTTGGGTGACCTCTTATCAAGAACAACATTGTGGAATGCAGAGGAATAAGTAGATATTGATGTTGATGATGAGTTACTAAATGAGAAACTTGCTTTAATTATATGTGAGAACAAATTAGATGATTAACCAAGTCATCTCTTCTATGATCAGGTGGGGTTGTTCCACTAAATCAATTATGTGTAATGAATAGTAACTCAAATTTATTAGAGGTTGTGTGTGCATTCAAGAAATTTTTTTTTTGGTATTTTATAATAATATGTAGTGTGTGTAAATGGGATGTATTGGTAGTGAGAAACTACAGGATTTGAATTTTGATTCAATGATTGTTGAGTGTGATATTTTGGGTTATAATCAACCTTATACTTCATATGCAATGAATATTTAACCAAATGTAATTAACAATATATTTATTTCCTTAAAATACCCTCTTAGGATATCCACATAATTACTCACAAATTCAAAATTCCCCATCAGATTGATTTTATCCCTTATTAGTTGTGTTCCATTTATTTTTTTATTAAATTACTACTGTACATATTGGATTCTCATACCTTAGAATATAGTGACCATGCAATGATTTCATGTTTTAGTTTTCAAATCTCACTCCATATCCCATAAAAGAAATAACAGATGACTAGATAATAATAACATTAATTACATGATCCTAAATAATTATAATTCCTAGTTTCAAACAATATTCAATAAAATTGAAAATTAAGACCCCCAATTTCCTCCATAATACTAGCCTATCCAAGAATAATCAAAGTGAAGAAAAAATAAGAAGAACATATTCCCATTTTGTATATTTAACTCCTCTATTACTTAGACTATAAATTATTAATCCTCTTCCAATAGATGTTAATGATACATAATGAGTTAGATAAAATAAAATATGAGATATATAGAGTGTGTAATGGTTGAATAAACGGAAATGAGTTAATAGAGTGGTTCTGTATTGGGGCATAGAATTTTTGTAGTTTTGGATCCCTCTATAATTATTATATCAAATAATTTTCTCTAAAAATACACTTTCATGAGGTTTATCTACATGGAAATATATCCCCATCTTTAGAACTATGAAAATATATTATAATATCAAGGGAAAACATGTCCAAGTCAACTCTAATCTCCTATACCTATGATATTCTCTTATCTATATTTATTCTAATGTATTGCATGATTTGGTCAAATATACAAGTATACAAATATACCCCTTAATACATTTTTCCTAGGTGTAGTTTAGATGCGATTAGTGGTTTAAATTACATATTTAGTATGCCCACTTAATTTATTTTAAGAATATTCTTTGAGGGTCCATCTATTACACTATGTTGAGAGGGTTATAAATAAGTACATGTAGCTTCGATTTGAGGTTACATTAGAGCTAGAGATTCCAGTATGAAATATTTATATACTATTATCTAGGATAAGGACACATCTATTCATGAGGGTTAGTTAGATAGTTTTGAAATGATGTTAGGGCTTGGGGAATCATTGGTTAGAGTTAAGATTCAATTATAGATCAAGAGTCTAATTATAAGACCTAACTAGAGCATCTTTGAACTCTTTTTTTAGAAATCAAGCTTGAGTAAATGGATTCATCACTTTAAAATTAGTGTTGGGTAGTGAAAATGGTATTTCTTTACCCCATTCATTGAGAATATTATGGTTTATATGTCTATGAATGATATTTATAGATGAAAATGGGGGAACAAGATCTGAGTATAAGTGAGGTATTTCAAAATACTATGAATCTAGGAGGATTAGGATAAGGGTTCTTGGGGGTGGAAATATCAGATCAGTTGGGGAATTGATTCTAAGGTAAGTAGGAGCACATGCATAGTGCATAGTCTCATAGTGTAATATTTACTTTTATTGCCTAAGAGGCTATCCCATAATGATTTTTTACTAGGGGTTTCCATTTGGTTGATAAGACACAATGATCATGATTGGTTCGTAGAGATTGAGTTAGGGTTATGATAGTGTGTTCCTCTTATCTAGTATAACATTGCCTCAGGATATGCCATATGTGTGTTCATGATCCAACATTATCATAAGATCTTTCTCCTACAATATACCCATGAGACCTAACATTTATCATTGGACTCCATGTTCTTCCCTATAAAGTATTAAGGTTAGTGTTTGATTATATTATTGTTCATAGACCCTAGTAGATTGGCTCAAGGATAAACCCAATTTTTATCAAAAATTTATTTAATTAATTTATGATCAAGTGCATTTCTAACATATTAACAACCAAAATTTCTCATTTTAACCTTTAAAACACAAAACAAATCATATATAAATGCCTCAAATAAAATTATAAAAATCAAATTTTAAATAACAACCAAATTATAATTATTTGTGAGTATAAAATCTACTAAAAATAATTCTTATTCTAAAAATAACAAAAACCTAAATTTCAAATGTATTATTTCATATTAACTCCAAAACAAGCTAAAATATATATGGAAAATTAACGAAAAACAATGAAAAATTTATGGAATGAAATTTTTGTTTTACTTGAGCATTGCTTGTCCTCAAGTAATTTATCTCAATAAAGGACCTCACCAATAATTCACCTCATCTCATTATTAAAACTTAATTCATAAAATTTAGACTACTAATGTATTATTTTAATCATACTATTTACATGAAACTTATTTTCAAATCCATCTCACTCAAGATCATAATTATACTTTACAATTTCACCCAATTAAGGATTCATCAATATAGAATGATTGGATAAATTTATTTTCCTCTTGTTTACATGAGTTCAACATTCACCTTTCCCTTCATCTCTATTAACAACTGAGCATATTTTTCACAATTGTTTATCAATGTGTTGTGGAATTAACTTATTCAAGAATTGAGTATGATTGATATGAAACTATGTAATCCTAAGTAGTATGTATTGAGAGAAACTAATTATAATAGTTAGGTTATAAAATCATGGTTGGGAAGCTAGGTCTTAGATTTTATTACTCTTATTGATGTATTTTGATTTTTTAATAGACACTACTTTATTCTAAGATATTTCAAATGAATTTAGTTTGGATATTATCTAATAACGTTACCCCAATTAAAATTATTTATATGGTTCTTATTTAGGGTTAACCTTTGAAGTTATTCTCATGTTTAGTAAAATAAATCACTCAAGTTTAGATTCATCAATAAAAAATATTCATGATTTTTTTATTCTCCTAATTCCAATATTATTAACCATCGGTGATCAAGATCTAGAAACAAATGAATTTTTTTTTTCAAGATGATTTTTTCTATTAGAGTTTTGAGGGGAGGATTCTTAACATGTTTTTATAATTAACCATAATACACTACACACATTATATTTCACCAAAATTTCTTATAAACACATGATCCATGTATGTATAAGAAGATATCTACAATAAATAATTTTAAAAATGAATACAAGAATATTTTTCATAAAATTAAATGGATTTTATAACACTCCAAACACATTATTATTCCATTCCATAGTAGTGTGCATGTCCTTTTATTTCTATATATTATCTGATATTTTTTTCCAATGAATTTAATTTAAAAATAAATTTATAATTAGTGTATAGAATATAAATTTAGGAAAGAAATATAAAAAAAATATGAAAACAAAAATCTAATTCTTGTGTAGCCTCTAAATAGGTGCTTATTTTTAATTCATCTTCCTAGAACATTCCTTTTAAAGATTAACCATGGTCCCATGGTAGGTGTAACTTATTCAATAAGAACCTATTCGGTTCCTACACAATCATCTATTCTTGGAAGCACAATGTTTCTATATCTTATATATTCTCATTGAATCTATTTTCAAATGTTTCCACTTCAAGCATGTAACTTTTCTCTTCAATATTCCAATTTACAATTATACAAGATTCAAATGAAAACCTATCATTAAAGTACTAAGATTATACATATTCCATTTTTTTATACTTTGATCCATAAAATAATATTCATCAAACCTTTTCTTTTTCACCCATTAAAGGGGAATTTCCCCACTTTATCTCCCTCTTTAGTGAATATCAATTCATTATTTTTCATATAAATTTACACTTAATTTATAGATTTCAATGGGATTTCCTGATCAAATTTCATATATTGAGTTATTTTTAAGTCCATTTCAGGGGGTTTTACAAGATATTTCTAATGTTTTAGTTCATAATTAATATTTTCTACTCGATTCCATCCTATTTTTCCTTAAAATTGGACTACACTTATTACTAAAATTTAAGTTTAGTAGGAGGTCTAAGGTCTAAATTTTTAGTTGTTTCTCCCAAATTTAATTCTTAAAATAAAACCCACTTGAGTTATATATGTATAACTTCCCTAATATATTTATTTAACATCTCATAAATAGATTCTTATGGTCCACCTTCCTCACAGTCTTCTTTAGAGTAAGTTTTCTTCATTCCTAAAATTTCAGTGGGTTTATCCACCTATAAAAATACACTATAAAATTCTTGAGGGCATCCTATATCAATTATATTTCCATTTTTATAGTGATTTCTAGGTAAAAATATATGGGAACAATTTCATCTTTTATTAGTGTCATTATCCATATCTTTTACTATTTTTACCTATAAAATTACTTTACTTGAATTTAAAAATTGTTTATGTTGTATTTATTGTTTTAGAGAGTTTATAAAATTATGTCTTTATCCATGAGAATTTGGCTTGAATGTATTTTATGTGGTATTTTTTTTCTTTTATAAATATTTTAAATTTCTTGAAAAATTATCTTTAATTCCATGATGGTGATCCAATATCATCTTAATTACTTTTTATTTCTCAATTAAGGGTGGTTATTGTTATAAATACCACCCTAATTGAATTTTACATTATTTAATGGAATGAAAATACTCATTAATATAGAATTTAAAAAATGAATAAATCTATATTTATTCCAATATGGCGAGTCAAATAAGTCCCTTAAATTCAAATAATGATAATTTAAGAAAATATGGTTCTGTATATGATCCCCTTGCTATATCAACTAATGTTCCCCTTGATTTAAAAAAATCACAACATTATTAATGATATTATAATATCTCAAAAGTAATTAATATTGGTCCCTTATAACTGGATAACATGAATTTGAAAACATTTCATTCCTCTTATTAGTCCCTGGTTGAATATATTTCTCCCACATCCAAGTTCATGAATTTCTAGCATTATTAAAGTCAACTTACTCCCTCCAAAACTTATTGGAATGATTCCTACAATTTGGTTTTCATTTATTTTATAATATATTAATCCAATTAGTCAATTATCTATAAATTATGGGATGTTGTAAAATTTTTCCCCATAAATATAATTCCAAATCATCCCTTGAACCTTGATCAAGTTTTTGTTTGAAAAGATCATTCCTAAGGGGAAGAGTTCTTAGACTTCCCATATTATTTTCCGTATAAAAAAGTAAAAATGGTAATAAAATATTGAAATTAATACATTTATTTTTCTAGTTTCTATATATTAATAAGAATCACATTATTCTGTTCCCCCTTGAGTCCTTGATATACAATTTTACAATTGATTTTTAAGTGTAGATTTTTTTGGAATGCAATTCTCTTATGGTAGTTTCCTCTTGAATAATAGATTTTCTTCCTCTAATGTCTTTATCATGTGAATTAAAATCCATCACATTGAAAATATGTTTCAAATCCATAGAACTCTTGTTTCTATAATAACCTATAGCTTTATTATCTATGAGAGTGTGCCCATTTAAATCAAATCTTTCATAAATTGTTTTCATAATTAATGGGAGAAGGATTTTGTGGGTTTGGAATTAAGTTTGATAACCCTTAAACCTATTACATGATTTATTGAAGTTCTCATTATATCCATGAGAAAATTATAGTATTATCATTCTCATTTAATTAGTTTTATCTTTTAGGAAGTATCTACTTAATAAGTTTTTTGGAATATCCATATAAAAATTAAATATATCTTTTTTGGGTTATAACATCCATCTCATTTCTTCCCCCTTAAACAAAACACTTAATGTGTATGTCATAATAAGTTAAAAAATTAAGTATAATGGTATTCAATATTATAAGAAGTTCTTTGATGAAATTATAGGCATATTATCTTGGAAACCTGTTAAAAGATGGTAGAAATTTAATTTTATTGTGCATAAACTGATAATTACTTGACCTAAGTGAAAAATTTATACATGTTTGGTTCCATATAAATTGATTTATTTTTTGTTCAACCATAGGTAATTTTTATTTATATTTCATATAGTCCCACTTATAAATTTATTTCTATAATTTTCTATCCATATAGTAGGTTGGTTAGCCTCTATTTCAATTATTTCTTTTCACTTTTCCTTACTAATTTGAGTGTTTCATTAAATTATGTAAATAAATGGTAAAAATATGATGAAATATATGAAATTATAAACCAAATATTTTTGAAAGAATATAAAGTAGTGAACACCAAATTGAGTTTATTTTTTGTGTTTTATCTATAAAATTTATAAAAATTAGAGAAGAAACTAATACCAATACACTCAAATGATGCCAATTTATGTGTTGAGTAAATGTGAGAAATTTTTAATGATTAATAAGGTTATCTCCATAGGTATGGGATGAGGTTGTTCCAACAAATCACTAATCTGTAATAAATGGTGACTCAAATATATTGAAGGTTATTTGGGTTTAGGACATAAATTAAAAGTTTTTTTTTTGTATTTTTTTAATAATATGTGGTGCGTAAGAATAGAATATAGTGGTATTGAAAAACTAGGGCCTCAGAGTTTTTATTGAATGAGTCTTGAGTAGAGGATTCATGGTAGTAATAAACTTTATAATAACTATAAATGATTACCCAAAAAAATGTAATTAATAACATTATGATTTCCTTAAACTCCCCTCTTAGGATAACGAATTACTTACTCATACAGTTAAGATATCCCTTGAGGATTACCTTATACATTATGATAAGTGTTCTATTTAATTTTTACATGATTAGTTTTCCACTATACCCTTTGGATTATCATCATTTAGATTATAGTGATCATGAATAGATTTCATCATTTAAGATTCCACTCTTGTCCTGTTTCCCTCATCTATATATCAATAACTAAATAAAAAAATAACTACAATGCTATGTAAATGAGAGTTAATAATCACAATTTTAGGTTTCAAATAATAACTTACATAATAGAAAATTACATCCCTCTATTTCCACCACAATACTAACCCAACCAATAATAATAAAAGTTAAGAACAAAGAGACAAATAATATCACCCCATCATGTAGCTTGAACTCATATCTTTTTTAGTCTCCATTTTATTACTCCTACACCAATAGATGATGATAAAATTGAATGAGTGAGATAAAATGGAAGATGAGATTCATGAATTTTGGGATGTATTGATAGTTGGGAATGAGAGAATGGAGATGTTCTTTATAAATTTATGGATCTTGTATGTTATCTATCACCCTTTGTAATTCTTAGATCCAATAATATCACTCTAAAAATACACTTTCATGAGATTTATTAATATGTAAAGATATCCTTATATTTACACCTATTCCTAGTTTCACTAACTTCAATAGAAATCATTTCTAATTCATCTCCCATATAATATTACCATTATTAACATCCATATGGATTTCACTTAATAGATAAACCAATTTAGAAAAATAGAAATGTATGAAAATATTCTCCATCCATTCATGCTTAACAATCTGATTTGAGTTATGATAAATAGATCATATTATGGAATGAGGGTCACCATTTAATTGGTTTTTAGAATAAAATTTAAGGGCTCAAATGGTACACTTTTTGGGAAGCTAATAATGATAATTTTTACTAGCTCACTTTAATACCCTAATATTTTAGAATATATTTTTCTCTAAATCAATTCTATGTTTAATTTTTTTCCACAAAAAACATCAAACTAAATGATCCATGAAATATTATATGAATATTATTAATAAAATATAAGAATAATAAAACCTATAGTAAATAAAAATAATATAATAAATTAAAAATTAATAAAAAATATATTTCAGAACACTAAGAGTTTTAAAAGGTGTTTTTTAATAAAAGTAGTTTTGATTTATATATTATATTTTCATTTAAAATATAAATTTAAAAATTATTGAAATTTAATTTGAAAAAAATTAAATTCATTTTAGGATTTAATATTTAAATATTATGTTAGGATGAATTTTTGAGTTTTTTCTAAAATAATTGATTTTTAGAGGCATAATTAAAAAATATTGGTTTGGCTAATACTGTCACTTTTATGGAATTACCATAATAAAATACTTTCTTAAATGTTTTAAAAAAAATTATTACAAATATACATACTTATAAAGTAAAATAAATGATTTAAAAACACTTTGTTGGAATTATAAGACCCATGTATAACATTTTGAAAACTTATGTAATATTTTACTCTAAAAACAGTTTTTATTTTCTTATATTAAAAATTAGTTATCATGAATTAAATAAATTGAATATAAAAAAATGGATTTCATATTATGGATCAAAATCTTTATATTTTTTAAGAGGATAAATTTAATTTTAAGCATAAAATTATGATTACTAAGATTAAATGTAATGACCATGATAAAAGTGAAAGGATTAATTTCAAATATTTTTTTTATTAATCTTGTATTATTTTTATCTAATAAAAGAAATTGATATATTTTATATAATTAATTTGATATTATAATGTCACATGTATAATAATATGTTATCACTAATTTAATAGTTAATTAATTTTTTATAATATTAAGATCACTTAATCGTGAAAACAACATTTCTTCTACAATTATTTTTTTCAATATTTTAAATGTTAAAATTTAAAATTATTAGTTAGAAATTGAATTATATTATAGGGAGTTAAAATTTACTTTCATAAAATTAAAATTTGTTAATAGAAGTTACATTTTAGTCTTAATAAAATATAAATTACCATGGTAAAAACTAGTTACCAAGGTAAAATCCAAAATTGAAAAATGTAAAAATTTAGTTTTAAAAGACATGAAACATGTTTAAAACAAGTGTAAAAATGAATTATAGTGGCTTGATAAAACATAAATTGCAACCAATTTCATTATTTTAAACTTTTTTACCCATTTATCCCGGAATAGGGTCATTCCATCATTAAAAAACTAATGGGTTTTTACAAAAGTTCCATTTTCTTCACTTATAAAAGGAGATCACTTCCACCACATTTATCCACAATTTATAAATATTTATATCCAAAAAAATATATTTTAGGATATAAATAACCCTCTAACCACGTCCTATAATCCTTGATCATTCTAAAAAACCATTCTAAGAAGCCTTGATGTGTTACTCGAGGGTGAACATCTAAAGGGATAGATAATGTTCTCAACCAAACTCTCTTGGCCATTTTCTTCTTCTATCCCATAAAAAAAATCAATAAATGAAATTATGGTAACATAAGTATTTTTAATTTTAAAAAATGTAATTATACTAATGTAATATCACTTTTATACCTCCCTCTGAAGCCATTAGAAAAATGAAGACATTGTCACACATTTGTGTGGATTGCCACCTCTAAGAATGACATGATCTATTTTTCACAGCCTCCTTACATGGTTATTCCAAAGAGTTATTTAAATAAAAATATAAAAAATTATAACATTATTAATATTCTAAAATTATAGTTATTTTATATTTATTTACCTCTTATTCCATGAAAAATGAGAGCATCGTCTATGTGTTTGTGCAAACACTGCCTCCATGGAATGACGTATTTTTTTCCATTACCATTTAACATAGATGTATTTAAAAAAATATATAATATTTAAAAAAGATATTTATGAAACTATTAACATTATGGAAGGTTAATATTATACATTATATAATTTTTATTAATTATAAATGATCACGGTAAACATAATCACCTTAATAAACATATCGAAGTACTTTTTTTTATAATTTCAGACCATTTTGTGAAAAAATGGAACCATATATTTTTTTTTGATTTAATAATAAAATAATTATAAATATAAAATTATTTATATTAAAAAACTATTTTCAAAAAATTTTCCACAATAAATATACAGAGGAAATTTAAGTGAAATTGAATGGACCACCTTAAGTAATTGACATAATAGAAAGTTATTTAATAAATACATAACACATGATAATAGATAAACCTTAGAAAATTAAATATAGATGAAAAAAATTCATAATTATTTTTTAATTGAGATAATTTAATTTTCTAGGATGTTAGGCACACACACATAATGAATTATGACCCAAATTAAGGGTTTTTTTATCTCAATTTTGTTTCATAGAGATATGATTCATATTCACCACTTATTTTTTTTGTAGTGAATTTATTGAAAATTTATTTATTTTAATCATAAATTTAATGAAATATAGGTTATTTAAAAATCCATCACATTTTCTACCTTTCATTTATTTACAATTTGAAATATTACGACGTTGAAATGTTTTTGTTTAACTTAAACACCATTTATTTGATTTATTAGCTTAAAATTATTACTTATATGACTAGTTTCTTCCAAAATTACATTTTATTTTTGAGTAATTTCTATTCATATATAGGGAAAATTATGTTTTAAATTAAAATATTTTACCTTGATTAATTTATACCTAAAAAATAATATCATTGTCTAGAACATTTCTCACCCTCTTTAACAATGATTTCCCCTCTTGGTCCATATTTTTGTATTACTGCCAAGATTATAATATATATTTAAAAACCTAATTATGAGTTATTTAATTTTATCTTAATATTTACCTTATCCTATTTTTAGAAGTATATTTTATTGAACTTTTAATGATTTGTGTTTCAATAAAGGTATTTCAAAAAATAAAAGTGATCTTATGAACCACCCACTTTACTTTTGGGTCACACATTTTATTTCATCCACCCTTTTCAAGTATATTATTCTCATTTATTTATTCTCTACTCTATATATATTCTCCTTGAATATATAACTAGTTTATTATACCTTTTTTTGGGTGTAATAAATGTTTTAATTTCCCCTCAAAATTCTCTCCTTTAAGTGAACCCGATTTAAGGGAACTTTCCCACTTCTTATTTCATTTAAACTACCATCACAATAAAATGTGTTTAACCATTAATATTTTATAAAAAAAATATGTATTTTATCTAAAATACTACTGGTTTAATTTTTGTTTAAAGATAAATAATAACCCCTTTTTTGTTTAAAATATCCTTTACTCATTTTTTATCATATCGCCGAGTTGTTCATTTTTTTATCCTTAATAATCAAATCCCTATCCCATATTTTTCTATATTGTAACTCGATATTCAAGACCTTTGATTATTTTTTAAAACAAGAACATAAAAAAATTTCTAATTCTTTCTTCTCTTATTAATCCTTATGATATAGAATAAGGTTATGATTTTATATGAAATTATGAAACCCACTTTATTGTCATGGGTTTTATCATGATTATTATTTATGTATGGTTTATTTTAATCATGTAGAACATGAATTCATGTACATATCATTAATCATTATCTGATTTGTGGGACCATAATTAAATATCCATCAAATTCTCATGTAAAAATTTATATCTCATGAGATTATATGGAACAAAATTAAGAGTGAACCAAATATGCTATTACACTATGTAAACTAAATTTATAGGAAAATGGAGTAAATATAATCCACTATGGGAGTTTATCCACTATGATAGTATTTTAATTGAACCTTTACTTATGTCTATGATTTCATGTTTTATATTTTTCCATATATTTATGATTTTATAATCTTATGATATCATTTCCTTATGCCATGTTTAAATGCTTATCTTACAATCTTATTCTATAGTGCATGTTTGTTCTTTTTATATGAAATGTTACACTATCATTAATTACGTACAACTATTATTATTCAATGTTCTTGTTATAATAAATTTCTCCCCTTCCCATGTTTTATCATATGATTTTAATTTAGCCCTTGATGAAATAATTTACCTTATAGAGTGTTTGAGCTCATCCCTTTATTGAATTTTTATTACATAGGTCACGGAGATGAGTATAATTTATGATATGTTTATAAGGTATTATAGTGTGGCTCAATTATGGAAATATTTTCATAATAATCATAAAATAAGTTTCTTATGTAGTTGACCCTAAAATACACAAAAATTTAATTCTTTAGATTATATGATTATTATGAGATGTTATGTTTAACTTATGGAAATTTTATAAAGTAAAGAGAATTTTGTCTCATGCTTTATCAAATATAGTGTTTAAATAATGTTTTTTTGCACCAGATTTGGGACTGTAGGTATGAATATTTATAGTTGGTATCAAAGTAGGGTTTAATTATTTTTGAGTATTAGTTTGTTTTTTTGGGGATTATGATAAGATAAATTTAGTCAAAATCCTAAGGATAAGTATAAGGGATAATTCTAAGATTGGATAAAATCCAGAAATTTTAGTGATGGTTTGAGTATATGGTTTTCCTAGTAATTACATACTAGTTTGGATACTAGAAAGTGGATGTGGTTGTGAAACTAATGCACCTAGGCATAATCACCCTGAAAAAAGGTTGGTTCAATATCAATTTGATCTTTAATCAGTGAATGATGAGTAAAATTATGAATATACACCTAGTTAGAAACACTTGAAGTATATTATTTGGCATATCACAATAACTTTATGAATGATTTATTATGTTAAGCAATTAACTTAATGACTGTGCGAGAACCTAAGGTAAAGAAACCCAGATTAAATCAAGAGTGGTTTAGGTTGAAGTGAAATATAATGTGATGGTCTTGAAGAGTAAGAAAATTCAAGGTTGATTTTCATGAGATAATTTATGATAATTTTATTATAATTATAATTTTTTTACTCACATTAACCCCTTTTAATTTAAGTAATTTTTAAATCCCAAATGAACAAAGTTAACAATATATGCTATGGAAAATACAAGGATATTCCCAACGAGTAACCTAATGGTATATGACCTAGAGTGAGAGATATTATGATTATTAGAAACAAAATATCAAGAATTTTTATTAAAAATAAATACTTTGTTGATTTTCAAAACACACTAAAGAATAGAAGGATTGATTCTCATGAAAGTTTTATTGATAAAGATAATGAAGGAAAATAGATTAAATTTACTTTGTGTTAGAAATTTTGGAAGAGGCACCCAAGGTAATTCCTCAATGGAAATAGAATATATTTTATCAATAGTAAATAAGGGTATTGAGAAAAAAATCAATCAATGAAAAAATAATGTTTTAATCAACATGATGTGGAAAAATAATGTTCTCCCAAAGGATCCACTAGAAATTCAATGTTTTTGATATGAAGAACTTATGAAATATGAAAAATAGTGTATTAATCCCAGGTATTAAGATAATAATCTTCACCAAAAACCTCATATAATATGGGAAAAAATAAAATTCTATGAAATGAATACTATTAAAATTTATACTGATAATTAAGTGGTGCTACATATACTTATTCATTACTTTGCATTTATAGATATCTTATATAATGTAAGTTTTCAAAAATTATTAGTTATTAAAATAAAACCACATAGAGGTATCACTTTTTTATCCAAGGTATATGAATCATATTTGATGTTTTTGGGGTCATGATTCATTCAAGTCGTATTATCTTTCTTTTAGATAAATTTAATATGATTTTGGAATGTATTTGTTCACTCTACTTAGAGGAAAAATTATTTATTGGAATAAAGAAATCAAATTTCATATCAAAATATGATAGTATATCAGTGAAAGGATGATTATAAACACCATTTAAAATCAAATAATATAATATGGATATTGATTCTGAATAAATATAAGCTCTTGGATTAAATAGGTGGATAAAAATCAATATTAGGGATAAGTCTTTTATAATGAAATTATATTTTTCTTAAGATTTAAAGGTTGATATTTCTCTAGAAATTATATATCAAGTAATTTATATCCTTTATGTACTATTATATATTTTCATTATTATGTAAATGTTAAAACTATGAGGATTTGATTTATTTAGGGTGGGTAGGGGGATGTAACACCCTCAGATTTTACAATATATTTTTCTCTAAATTAATACTATGTTTAATAGCTTGTTTCACATGTAACACCAAAATAAACGAGCCCTATCATATTTGATGAATATTATTAATAAAATTTAATAATAATAAAACCACTACTAAAGAAAAATATTTTAATTAATTATAAACTAATACAAAATAGGTTGAAAAACTCTTAAATATTTAAAAGGGATTTTTTCCCATAAAATCATTTTTCCTTTATATATATTTTCATTTAAAAGATAAATTTAAAAAATTTTGAATTTTATTTGGAAAAATTAAATTAATTTTTGGATTCATCATTTTAGTATTATCTTAGGATGAATTTATGAGTTTTTTACTAAAATAATTTCTTCTAGGTAAATAGTTAATAAATACCAATTTTGTTAATACCATCAATTTTATGAAATTATAATAAAACAATAATGAAATAATGGTTTTCAAACATTTTTTCATAGAAAAATATATACTTATAAAGAAAAATAAATTATTCTAAAATACTATGTTGAATTTATAAGACCCATGTTTAATGATTTGGAAATTTAATTTTTATTTTACTCTTAAGGCTTATTTTTATTCACTTATTCTAAAAAATAGTTTTCATAATTTAAATCAATTAAATATAAAAAATGGATTTTATATTTTGGATCAAAATGTTAATATTATTTAATAAGTTAAGTTTCATTTTTGGGAATTAAATTATGATTACTAAGATTAATGTTAATGACCATGATAATGGTGGAAAAGTTATTTTCGAAGAATTTTTTTATTAATACTCTATTATCTGTATCTATTAAATTAAATTAATTTATTTTATATAATTAATTTTATTTTATGTTAAATTTTTTATAAAAATATATTATTAATCATTTAATTAGTAATTAATATTATATAATATTAAAAACACTTAACTGTGAAATCAACATTTCTTCTACAGAATAGTTTTTCTATATGTTAAATGTTTTAATTTAAAAGTTAGTTTTCTATTATTCATAAATTTAATTATATTATATAGACCCAAAATTTAGGTTTAAAAAATAAATTTTTTTAAGAGGTGTTACCTTATATTCTTAATAAGATATAAATTACTATGTTAAAAACTAGTTACTAACGTAAAAATAAAAATGATAAAATGTTAAAAATCGAGGCCTAAAATACTTGAAACACATTTAAAACATGTGTTAAAATGAATGGTTGAGGATTTATCAACATTATATCACCCAAAAGTTCCTTATTTTCAACTTTTGGATCTATTAACAGTAACACCTGAAGATTCTATATGTATTTCCATTGGAATAAACTTGAAGTATTCGATAACATACTTTAAATGCAACCCCAAGTCTTAATAAACCTGTGATATAATATAACTTTATAAACTAGCCATTATATTTTTGGATATGAATAAGTTTTTTTTGAAATATATATATATATATATAGTTTCTTAAATTAAAATTTATTGATTAATTCCTAATAAATAATCATTATTTTTTTAATAAGATCATTTAATGATTAAAAGACCTATTTTTCGAAGAAATGTATCTTTCCTACATTTTATATATTATTATCTAGAAAAATTTATTGATCAATATTTAAAAGTTATTTTATTAAAATTTATTGTTAATTTATATATAAAAATCCATACATTAGTTATTTAAAGGTTGGTATTAAAGATATATTCATTTAATGGTAAAAAGAGTAATTTTTCATAAAACTATTTCTATGTGTGCATTATGATTTTATCATAGTAAATTAAATAAATAATTATTTTTTAATAGTTATATATATATATATATTATATACTATATTAAATATTTTAACATTAATTTTACTGTCTTTAAAAGGCATGAAATAAAACTAAATTTAGATTTATTCTTAAAAATAAATTTTTCTAAAAAAAAGTTTTTGTTGTTTTTTTAATGCTTATTTTATAATTAAATTCTACCACTTTTAAAAATTTAATATGATAAAATAGGTTTCATATTTTTAATTAGTATGTAAAAATTTAATAATCATTCCAACTTCATTTTTTGTGATAATGAATAGTAAAAACAGTAAAAACTTTTCACTATGATTAAGGTTAAAACGAGTTTACGAGGGGGTGGGATTACACTAAGAGATGACAGTAATAATGGCACATAAAATTTTATAATTATTATTTTTAGGAAAATTTATACCATATATTATATTAATTTCTAGTTCATGTCCATTTGGATCCAGTTTCATAAGAAATTGACATTATATTATTTAAATATTTTAAGCGATTCCATGTGTGTCCTCTCCAACATATATAATTGGGCACCACACCTTCACCCTTATTCATGAATTTTGAGCCTTATATATTGATAAATACCTAACCTATTACCTTAATATCTTCCTTAAATTCATCATATATTCCCTATTCTTATTTAGATACAAATCTTTCAAGGCATAAGTTGTGGTCCAAAATAGGTCTCTCAAAGAAGTTGTATAAATCTTAAACGAGTTATTTTAATTTTATTTCTTCTTAAAAATTATTTAAAATTATTATATTAATTAAATAATGATTAATATAGTATCATAAATATATTAATATGTTATTATGATGATTACACAACTATTTTACACCACCTTTCCATTAAATGGGAAATGAAAGTATTTCTTTTGTGTACGTGTGGAATACCATGACCATGAAGCGATATGATTCATATTCAATCACCACATAAAATTAATGGATATATTATAGATTTAATAAATATATATGATATATATTATATAATTTTTATTCTTAAATAATAAAATATTATTTATATTTTTTTTTCATTTTGTTAAAAAATGACAACAACATTCATGCGTATGTAAGGACTACCATCTCCATGATTGGTGTAATTCATTTTTCTATATATAAAATTTATGGATGGTTATAAATATGTTTATAATAAATATATATGATATTTATATCATGATTAATATTATGGATATTATGTAACCATGATCAAAGTACAAGGACTAAAACTTCTGAACCGAGACTTCAATGAAAAATGAATTATTTAACACCCGAAAATAACGATTTTAATAATGAATTATTATTAAATGGATATTGAAATGTTATAATGGAAAATATATGGAATTATAATTATGAATATGGGTCTATTATATAATTTTTTAAAAAATTATTTTATTATACATGAGGTTTGAGAGATTTTAAAACAAGTAATACTTGAGGTAAGATTTTTACATTACAATCTCATCTTTCTAAGATTATTTATGATTAAATTTTAAAATGATGAAATTATATGATATATATATATATATAATATTATTAATTTTATTCTCCTATTTTTATTTCTATAAACCATGAAATTTCCTCTCATTTTCCTCTCTCTAATTACACAAAGGTCTAAAAGAATGTTTTTTATGGAAAACAACTTTGTTTTCTATTAGGTTGATAATATTTTCATAAATTTCAATATTTTCTTTAAAGGGATTCCAATAATTTTTTAAATATTATCTATATAATTAATAAAATATTTTTTACCCATGTTTGACTTGTTATAAAATGTGTTAAAAGGAATCTTCTTATCATTTTATGAATGATTTAATTTTTACCGAAGGTGTAAAAAAATTATTTGTTTTAATGCATACCACATGAAATTATTTTCCCTCCATCATGAACACTAAATGTTTTTAAGATTAATTTAAAATTTTCCATGGTTCGTTTCAAACAAAATATTTTCCTTAATATTTTTTAAATTTTTAGATTTTAAATAAGTAATTTTAAAATGAAAAGAGTATTTTCATTATGAAACGTTATAATGATATCTTAAAAGAATTTTTCTTCTATGATAATATCTTTCGATGTTAATTATGCTTCATTGGGGATATGGTTATATGATAACATACTTATTATTTATCTATATGGTTTATTATTTTGATGGTGAAATATTGATGAAACCCATTTTCTTTTATATTGGTTAAGATATGATGAAATGATAAATGTTTTCATGATCATATGAATGGATTGTGATTATGTGGTGGGTGGATCCGTTATATCCCTAAAATTAATTGGATAAATAATTTTTTTGAGCTTAAATGGTACATAATTGGTTATCCAAATCTTGAAATAGGGTCCATGGGAGGATATCCTAACCTAAAATAGGTGTATGGGTAGTTATCCAAATCCTAACATGTGATTAATGTCTTGGTGGGTATCCTTAAAATATGATTTTTATTGTTATGATTATAACTCAATATATGACAATCTTTAATGAAAAGATAATATGTCAATGTTATTCTCTCAGGGATCATGTTCTCTGATTTCTTTATGATTCATGTCTTATGAATTTCCAAGATATATTACGTGAATCCTAATTACGATCTATGAATTATTGGGTGTCACTAACCTTCCCCCACGACCCGTATCGTGACTACTCTAGGCCCGCCTTCCATAGGCTAGGGGATGACGACTAGCACCAAAGGTGTAAATCCCTAAACTGGGAAGGCATCACCTTTATAAAATGAACACACACAACAGAGTACGCAACTGGAAGTAAAACACTAAGTAAAACTGTATATAGAGGAAGTGCTGGAAAGTAAAAGGGGCCAGAAATACAAGCCCAATAGTAAAGTATAGGTACAACTGAAAGCAAGTAAAACTGAAAAAGGGACAAACAACTGAAAGGTAAAGAGAATCTCCTGGATCGTCCTTCGGGGTTCCTACCTGAAGGGTAGGTACATATGGCCACCTCAGCACTCCACATCCATCATACTCCTCTGTGTACCGACTCATCGTAAGGTCCACCTCTGGGTATCGTCTAGTCCTGGTGCTCTCGGCCTTCGTCAGCACTGTCCGTCGTCTGCATCCAACACAATGATGTGAGGGAATAGACCATGCAGGGGTGAGTATAATGACACTCAGTAGGGACTCTGAGACCCTCAAGGTCTCACAATATCCAACAAGGATAACCACAAAGTAAAGAAACAACGGATAACCCTTACTTAGGTATATGCCCATACATATACCTAAGTTATTTAGTAACCCATCTCAATCATGAGGAAAACAAAAAATTCATTGACTCAGCTCAAACCAGGATTTTATTCAAGGGGGGCAGTATCAAGTAACAACCTCATTCACACTGTCGGAACCTCGGCTGATGGTGTAATCCTCCTCTATCGAGTACAGTGGGCTTGCCGTGTCACACAGAGGCACTTCCCACTATCCTTGGACTGCTGAGGTACTCCTCCTGTCGAGTACCGTGGGTCAGCTGTATCACACATAGGCGCTCCCCACCACGGGTCTACCGCGCTCACACAGAAGCGCTCCCCCTCGTAGCTTTCCAAGGTACTCATCTTGTCGATTACTGTGGGTATACCGTGTCACACAATAGAGATCCCCACCGTGGGCTTGCCACATCACATAGAGGAGCTTCCCACTGGGCTAGTCGAAACACTTTGAGTCGAAAGATCAACAGCCGTCAGGTCTCAGCCAATTACTAGGTCTCCGAACTCCGCATGCTCGCCTTCGAGAGGATCCACTCCATGAGCTATTGGTTGATACTAAAACTGTCAAGAATTACCAAGTAGAAGTATCTCAAAGTTTTGTCTCATCATTGGGGTCTCAACCCAACAGACGTCGCATCAATTGGACGCCTGGTCTGTGAGTTATTGGCATTTCTGTCCTGGGGGCCCTATAGGATTTTAGGTTGAAACCAACCCAACTATAACCCAACGGTGTCCAAACCTCATGTGGGGTATAACAAAATATCCGTGTCTCTCTAAGATTTCAATAATCGTAGGCGGTTCTTCAATCAGATACCTGTTGCCCAAGATATGGCCGAAAAGGTGTAAATAGGCCAAAGCGGGTCCGGGTTCGGTCCGAGTGACCCGACCTGACCCGAGTGGTCGGCCCGGTCCGAGTGGGTGGCCCGGACCGAAGGTGGCCCGGACCGAGGGGTGGCCTGACCTGAGATTGTGGCCTGACCCGAGGGGGTAGCCCGGCCTGAAGGCAGCCCGACCCAGATGGGCAGCCCGACCTGAGGGCGGCCCGACGGACCGGTTGGCCTGGCGGCCCAGTTGGCCCGATGACCTGGTCGGCCTGGCGGCCCGGTTAGCCTAGCGACTTGGCGGCCCAGCGGGGGTCCACCTTACCACATCTAGGGGGGAAGCTGCGCGCCCCTGGCTCCCGAACGGCTCTGTCGTTCGAGTGTGAGCCGAAACCGGTGCTAGGTGGTGCCGGTCCAGCACACGCGGGACCTGACGGGGTCCTGCTCCTCCTGGATGGCTGAGCGACCAGTCAATCCAGCTCCATGGTGGCCGGCCCGGTCGGCGGCCACTGCACATCCACCGCGGTTCTGCTGCCCACCACGTGGCACGACGGCACCGCGCCTCTTCTCTCACGGCCCAGCTTGGACGTGGCTCGCTGCTTTCCCTGTGCGGCATGACGACACCGCTCCATCACCGCAGCAGTCGGGCCTAGCTCTGGCCTCCCGCTCCGTGCATGGAGATGGTACCACGCCACCTCTGCTGTGGCCCGTCCCAGCCACGACCCTCCTTCCGCGTGGCACGACAGTGCCACACCCTCTTGGAGACCCGGCGGCCCTTGCGCCGTCAGTTTTATTCGAGGTTGGTTTTCTTTGCAGTCGACCCGATGCCAGCTGCCATTGCACTGCTTCCGTCATCAACAAACGAGAACAACAAAGGGGGATGGTCGGCCCATGTTCATTCGGTCCGAGCCCTCCTCATTATGGCGTTATCAATCAGCAATTCACATTCCAAAATATTGAAAGGTGAATAAAGAAAACAAATTCAACTCAAATCCTTTACCTCGTATGACAATAATCGTTGACGAAGAAAGGAAAGCGAACATCATTCCGTTGATGTTGGAAAGAAGGAAGAAGTTGAGGATGACATCGTCAGTGTTTTCAAGGGCGATGCTCCCTCCTTTTTCCTAGTTGAAGAAGGAAGAAGGTGGAAGATGTCCTTCGTTCTTCGTTGGAGAGAAATGGATCCTCCAAGTTCTTTCCTCTCCTCAATTCTCCCAACAAAAAGTATGAAGCATGCCAACAAAATAATAGATTAAAACGTTGTCTATTATTTATTGGAAGAAAAGTTCAAAATGTTGTGACTAATCAAATGAGACAACCCTTCTAATTAATGAGGGTGGTGTAGGCTCAAATAATTAATGGTGGAAGGTGGAGAGTTTCATCCTCCTTTATCGGAGTTAGGTGGGTTAAAGCTCGTGTGGGCCCCACCAAGGAATATCCTCCCAAGGGAGGTTATGTGCGGGTGGGCCCCACCTCTATAACCTCTCATGAGAGGTTATGGTGTGGTGGCCCCCACCACTAACATCCTCTTGGAGATTTTAACCACCAAAATAAAAATAAGTTGCACACATTATTTTTATTTAAATTATTTTAAAACCCCAATAACTAACTTCCAATCTCGTTAGAATGAAACTACGGTGAAGGTCTCACTAAACAATCAACAACGCTGTAAGTTCAACAGTGCCCTCATATTTCAATTCCGAGCACCGATTCAAAAGATATAAAATCTCGCTCGTACGTTTACTGAACGTACCCAAACAAAAATTCAGAAAATGATTCCGGGCACACCGGGCCTCGGATTCAAGCGCCATAAATTTTCACAGACTCATAAAAATCCCATGAATTTTATAAAAAAATTCCACATAATTTCCGGGCCTTTACATTGGCTATGGTTTTGAAATGCTAATCTCATGTTCTCATACCCTTATTCTCATGTTATACTTAAATAATCATTGATATATCCCTTATTTACCCTTACTGTACAGATGATCTCAACTTTTATTATGTTTTATTTTCCACAAGATATAAATAAAGGTTTTAACTATGATATGTCTAAGAAGGATGATATTTATGAAGTAAATAATGAAAGATGATTTAGATATTTGGTATACAAGTTTTTTATATATCCGTATTTCCAAATATTGTTAAAATTTATGGTTTTGGAATGGATCCTAATGGTATATAATGAATATCAATCTAATAAGATTCAATATTTATTTATGTAATTTTTGGGTCCCCTAAGATGGTATTAGAGAAACATTTAGTTATTTTTGGAAACTAGAATGATAAAAATTTAGTGACCACCCTTAGGACAAGCCTAAGTATAAAAGAAAATCTTAAGTTATTGTAAACTAGATATGGTGTTGTTTTCTGAGAAAATACATCCCTATATGGATATTAGAAAGTGGATGAGGCTATAGAATAGATTCATCTAGGACTAAAAACTATGAAATTGGAATATTTGGTATTAACCTGATCATCATCAGTGCATGATGTTTTTTCCTAGGATTTCACATTTAGAGACACACTTTTGGGGGGATATTCTTGGGTAAATTCACATATTCATTATGAAAAATTATGAATGATTTGAATATATGAAAACCATGGATGAACTAGGTTAAACTTAAAATGTAATAGATTGAAAATAAGGTGTCATAAATTAGAAATACTATTAAATTTTTTTATGATAATTTGAGTTTTCAATATAACCATTATTGGTAAAATTATGATTTTTGGTTGTAGTCAATAGATGGAACCAAAAGAAATCATTTTAATACTGAATGTGATATATAACGAAATGATTTCCCTCCCAAGTAAATGAATTTTATGGGAGATTTAATGGAAAGTAACATTGATATGTTTACAAACATTTCTCAATATATGAATCATCTTGAACTTACAAATGAACAAAGAAGATAACAAAGTTATATTGAGTCCTTCATGAAGCAACATCAACCTTATTTTAGTGTGTCTATTGATCTACTAATTATTGAGAAATGGATTAGTATTACTAAAAATATATTTTCCATTCTATAGTTTTTGGAGCATGAAAAGGTTATTTTAGCTATTTATCATTTAGAATTAGAATAATATCAATGATGGGATATTATCAAAAAAACAAAACAATATGAAAAAATTGACTCTATAGAGTTGAATGAGTTTATAAGGTTATTTTTAAATAATTAATTTCCTCACATTCTTCATATAAAAAATGAGGAAGGAATTTCTTGAGATAAATTATAAGGATGAATAATCCATTAGCACTTTTGAGGGAAATTTTATAAGACTTTTGAGGCACTCTTATAGTGTTATCATCCAACTAGAAAGAAATATTGATCGGTTCTTCATTGGATTAAAACCAAGTTTCTAATGGATGTTATATATAAGAGTTTTTATTAGCCATAAATAAATAATTCAATGTGCTCTAAAGGTCTAAATATAGATCAAATTCATCCATATATCCCATGGTTTTGATAATAAAAGAAAGATGGAATTTTAAGGGCATTATAATAATGAAAACCACGAAGGGAAGAAGATGAGTCTTCCTTTATGCTAAGATTTTGGAAATAAGTATGCAGGAAATTTCATTAAGGGGAACAATATATGCTTAAGTGTAGAAAATAAGGTTATTGGGTAATTGAATGATGAAGTGATGGGAATAAATTATCTAATGATATGAGTGGAGATAATAAACCAATGAATATGACAACCATACTCTATTATTTTAAATGTAAGAAGTATTGGAACTATTCTAGTGAGTTCTCAAATCCAAGGGATAATAATGATGATATAAATTAGTAACATCTTAAACCCAAAGAAAAATGGAAATCTCATGCGATCACTATTTCCAATGTAGGGTATGATAACAAAGTGGTGAAAGGTACACTTAACATCCAATATATAACTGATAATGTATAATTTTATTCTAGATGTACCCATTCTTTTATATCTGAAGTATTTTCTAAGGGTATCATATTAACACCTCAAAAATTAAATTTTGAATTAGTTATAAAGACTCCTAATGGCTTGGTGATCACATCTCAATTCTATGATTCATATCCAATTGATGTTTGCAGAAAGTGCTTCCTGAAAATATCATTATTTTTCCTATAGTTGAATTTGATGTTATTTTGGGAATATATTAGTATTATTTTTTGTAAATCCCATATCAATTGTTGTGGAAGGGAAATTGTGTTTGATATTATGAACCATCCAATAATTTTATATCAATGTGAGGATAAATATAAACATATAATGGAAATTTCATCCATTATATGTTTCTTGAATTCTATTCAAATGGGGAATTTATCTCAGATGGTTGAGGAGAAAATTAACATCAAGGAGATACCTATTGTATAAGAGTTTGTTGATGTATATCTGGAAGAGTTTCATATTCTATCTTAGAACAATAAAGTTGAGTTTTCAATAGTCATACCCAGTGTTAAAATTATTTCAAATACTCCATATAGAATGGACCCCATTTAATTATAGAAATTTAATAATAAACTTCTAGAGAATATTGATAAGGGATAGATTTTTCCAAGTAAATTAACCTATGGTGAACCTATTATTTTTATTAAAAATAAAAATGGATAAATGAAACTCTATAATTATTATTAAGAATTTAACAATATCATAATCAATAATAAGTATACTATAACCTATATTGATGATTTTTTTGTTTAATTATGAGAAAATAAATACTTCTCAAAGATTGAACTTCATTCTGGTGACTATCAATTGAGGTTAAAAAGTGAAGGCATACATAATACATATTTTATTGTAAGGTATGTATACCATGAATTTATAGTCATTCCATTTGGTTTTAATAATTCCTCAATTATCTCTATGGATTTAATGAACATAGTTTTTAGAGATTACCTTGATCAATTTTTGGTAGTATTTATAGCTGGTATTATTTTATATTTGAAAATCAAGGAAAACAATGAATATCACTTGAGTATTGGCCAGACCAACCACTATGACTGATATCCATGGTTTTATTGGATTGAATAGATATTTTTAACAATTTGTAAAAAATTTATCATGGATATCTAATCCACTCACTAAGTTTACTCAGAAGGGAGTCAAGTTAATTTATATGGATGAATGTGAAAAACATTTGAAGGAATTATAGAGAAGGTTGATCAATATACCTATACTCACACTTACCTTTAGTGGAGAAGGGTTTGTGATTTATAGTGATGCATCAAAGAAGGGGATAACATATATTATTTTTTTAGAATGATATAGTGATAGATTATGCCTCACACTAATTTAAGATACATGAGAAAAATTACCAGAATCCTGATTTGGAGTTAGCTATAGTAATGTTTTCATTAAAGATATGGATACATTATATTTATGGGGAAATGTGTGATATGTATATACTTATCATAAAATTTTAAAGTATATATTCACCCAAAACATTTTAAATATGCACCATGGAATCTGGTTGGAGTTAATTAAATATTATGATTGGTCAATTCATTGACACCGTGGGAAAGTGAACAAGGTGGATGGTGCTTTGAGTCAAAAGGATCATTATAGATTATCTATGATGAGGATCACAAAATATCTAATATTTGTGAATATGAAAAAGGATGGAACTTGAAATTTTAAAGGAAGGTGGGAAATAATATCTTGATCAAGTGAGTGTTTAACCATCCATCCATGTTATGATTAAATAGGTGAAGAAGGAAGATGTTGAGATGAAGAATAAGGTGATAAATATTCTTGAGATAAACCCTTATTATGATGGAATGAAAAGGTTTAGGAACCAATTATGTGTATTTTGAATACCAAACATGAAGAAGGATCTATTATAAGAATCTCATAGCTCATAATTATATATTCACCCTAAAATTATGAAGATTTATTGAGATATGAAAGCATATTTCTGATGGGACAATATAAACAGAGATATTACAGAGTTTGTATCTAAGCACCTAGAATGTAAGTAAGTTAAGGCTAATAGATATAAGTCTAAGGATATGTAATAACCATTACCCACATCAGAATAAAATTGAGAAAAAAATCACCCTGTATTTCATCATCAGAATCCCCAAAACATATAAAGTATTATAATGCTATTTGAGATATAGTTGACCACATTTCAAAGTCAACACAATTAATTATTATCCTAGAATTCTTATATCTTGATCACATTTCATAGATATAAAATAATTAAATGGTAACTTTGTATGGAGAACCACATTCTATTATATCTGATCAAGATCTGAGGTTTATCTCTAAGTTTTAGTGAAGTCTTTAGTAAGCTATGAATAAAGGGTTGTATTTTAATAATTATTATAATCCTCAGTCATATGGTTAGTCTTAAAGAAAAATTCATATCTTAGAGGATATGTTGATATATTATTATATAGATTTCAAATATAGTTGGTATTAACAAATCCATATTTTTTAATTTTCTTATAACAATAGCTTTTATTTGAGAATTCAGATGAATCTCTATAAATCCCTATATGGAATGAAGTTTAAAACTATAATTTTATAGGATAAAGTTTGAGAAGTAAATCTCTTAGGACCTGAGATAGTTGAAGAGATGGTATATAATGTTAGATCTATTCAACATCACATTAATGTATACCAGAGTCAATATAAGAGTTATGATGACAATCATTAGTGATAACAAGAATTTGATGTTGGTGAGGAGAAATCCCTAGGAATTTCTCCATGGAAGAACTATATGAGATTCATAAAGAAATGAAATATGATCCCTAGATATATTTTCCTCTTTTATATTCTTGATTTAGTATGGACTAGATCTTATTGTATAGAGCTTACATAGAACCTATCTCAAGTTTAGAATGTATTCTATGTATATCTGCTGAGGAATTACATTCCTAATACTTCACATGTGTTGAACTTATAGGTTTTACAACTGAAGCATGATATTTCCTATAAAAAATGACTAATATAAATCTTGTATTATAGAGATAATGTTCTATAGAACAATACTACTGACATGGGTAAAGATCTTTAGAGGAATTAGAAATTCAAGGGAGCTACATGGGAACCAAAAGATATGAGAATCAAAGATATCTTCGTTTTTTTCAGAGTTATGGAATTTTGAGGATTAATTTCATTTTTAATGGGGTATAATGTAACTCCCCATGATTTTTTAAGTATTTAATTTGAAATAAACTCGAATTATTCTATATCTTACATTACACGCAACCTAGATTCTGGACGAACCCATGATATATTATACCTTTATAACTTAGCTGTTAAATTGGTGGGTATAAATAAGATTAACCAAATCAAGAAATGTATATAGAAATGTTTTTATAAATTCACATTTATTTATTAATTCCTAATAAATAATCATTATTTTATTAACAAAATAATTTAATGTTTAAAAGAACTATTTTCTGAAAAACTGTATTTTTCTACATGTTATGTATTTTTATCTAAACAAAGTTTATTGATAACTATTAAAAAGTTATTTTTATGATATTTCTTGGTAACTTATTAATAAAAATCCATACATTATTTATCTAATGGTTATGAATAAAGATATAATATTTTGAAGGTAAAAAGTGTTATTTTTCATTAAACTATTTTCATGTGTGCAATGTGTTTTTATCATAATAAATTAAATAAATTATTATTGGTTAATGGTTTTAAATAAATATATAGATTATATATTCAAGTAAATATTTTAATATTAATTTTATAGCTTTTCCAAGTAATGTAATGAAAGTAAATTCAACTTTATGCTTAAAAATATATTATTTCTAAAAATGGGGTTTCATTGCCTTTTGCACACTTATTTTAAAATTAAATTATTACACTAATATAAATTGAATTTAATAAAATTAATTACATATTTTTAATCATTGTGTAATTTTTTTTAATAAGTATGCTTTCATTTTTTGTCAAATTAATAGTAAAGATAGTAAAAAGTTGGTACCATAGTTTAGGTTAAAACGGGTTTATGGGGGGGGGGAGGGAGGGGTTAAACCAAGAGATAAATGTAAGAATACCACATAAAATTTTATAATAATTATTTTTTGCAGATAGTTTATTCCTATATTATCCTACCTTTTAATTCATATTGATTTTATGCATTTTTATAAGAAAGTGACATTATATTATTTAATTTTTTTATTAAATCCATGTGTATCCTCTCACTCATGTATAAAATGGAACCTCCTATACACCCTTATTCCTCAATTTTTCACTTTATAGGTTATCCAAGACTGACCTTAATACCTTAATGGATTCCTTTAATGTATTCTATATCCTTTGGTCTTCTCCTAAGAATTATCTTTGTAGGCTTATGGTGTGAACCTCTGGATGTCTCTCAAAGAAGAGGTATAAATATAAATTGATATATTTTAATTTTATTTCTTATTATAGCTTCTATAAACATATTTTATCCATTAAAAATTATTAATATAGTATCATAGATATACTGATAGTTTATTATGATTATTTCACTTCCATTTCCCCCACATTTTCATCAAATGGAAAATAAAAGTATCATTTGTGAATATGTATGGACTACCACGTCCACATAATGATATGATTCATTTTCAATCACTGACTCACATTGATGGATATAATAATGAATTTAATAAACACATACTATATTTATGATATAATTATTATTCTTGAATGATAAATTATTATCTATCTTTCTTTCCTTCTTTTCAATAAAAAAGGAAACCAACATTCATGCATACATATGAACTATCATCTCCATGAATAGTGTAATTATTTTTTCTATTTATAAATTTTATGGATGGTTCTAAATATTTATATATTAAATATATATAATATTTATATCATGATTGAAATTTTTGAGGTGATGGAACCCTGATAAAAGTAAAAGGACCAGAACTGTGGAACCAAAACTTTCATGAATAAGAAAATAGTTAACACATGAAAATGAGAATTTTCATGAAGAATGATTAATAAATGGGTGTTGAAATGTTATAAGTGGAATATATATGGTATTATAGGTATGAATATGGTTCTATCATATAATTATAAATAAAATTAAGTTATTATACCAAATTTTAGAGCTCTTACAAAGCATGTCCGACTTGAGGTAAGGGTTTTATGTTATAATATCATTTTTCCATGATTTTTTATGCTTAATTTTTTGGAAAATAAAACTATTTAATCAATACATTAAAAATATTATTTATCTTCTAATCCTTTTTTTATTTAAATAAATCAAATGTTTGCCTTTCATTTTCCTCTCTATAAGTACTCAAATGTCCAAAAGAATATTTTTTTAATAAAAATTGATTTTGTTTTCTATTTGAATGTGAAAATTTTCTTCCATGTCCATATTTTCTTTAAAATACCATCAATAATGTTTTTAATATTCTATAAATATTTATTAAAACAATTTTTAACCTTTTTTTACATTATATAAATTTTTTTAAACATAATCTTCTTGTCGTTTTATGAATGAGGTATTTCTATGAAAATTTTGTATAGAATCTTTATTTTAACATATACCATACAAAATAATTTTACCACCATCATATCCACGTAATTTATTCATGATTAATTTAAAATTTTCAATGGTTATTTTCAAATAATTTTTTTTCCTTAATATTTTTAAAATTTTTATATTTGAAATAGGTGATTTCGAAATAAAAAGGGTATTCTCATCAAGAAATATTACAAAAATATTTAAAAAGAATTTTGTATCAATGATAAAATCATTTGATGTTACTTATGATTCATTGGGAATATGATTTTTTGATACCATACTAATTATTTCTCAAGATGTTTTATAATTATGATGTTGAAATGTTAATTAAATCTATTTTCTTTTCCATGGTTTAAGCTATGATGAAATTATAAATGTTTTCATGATTTGGTGGCATATATATGAATAGGTTACAATTATGTGATAATTTGTTCCATTATATCAATCCGATGCATTGGATAAAGATGAATGTTTTTTTAATTTAAAGGGTACACAAGAAGTTATATATATCCTGAAAGAGGGTGTATAAGAAGTTATCCCAAGATGTAAATAGGTACACAGGTTGTTATCCAAAGAATAAAATGCGATTAATGTATTAGTGGGTATCCTTGACATAGGATTTCTATGTTTATGAATATTCCACACTCTATTTCACTCTTTAATGACATGATTATGATAATACTATAATATCATGGATCATTTCATTTCATTTTTTATGATTCATGTCTTATAAATTTACATCCTTTATGTCATGAATCCTGATTATGATTTATAAATTACTGGGTATGGTTTTTAAATTTAAAGATCATGTTATCATACCATGTCACTCTTGATATACTTAAAATATCATTGATATCTCCCTTTTTAACCCTAATGAGAATATGAGATCAAGATTTATTATATTTTATATTCCCTAAGATATAAAGAAAGGTTTTAAGTGTGATATGTCTAAGAAGGGTTCTAGTTGTGAAAGAATTAATTTGAGATGATGTAAATCTATTATGTACCTGTTGTTTATGTATCCATGTTTCCAAATACACTAAAACTTTATGGTTCTAGAATAGATCTTATTGATATATAATGAATAGTCATCTAACAAGATGTGATATTTATGTATGTAATGTTTGGGTTTCTTTAGTTGGTATTGTAGAAAGGTTTAGTAATTTTTGTAAAATAGAATGATAAAACTTTAGTGAGAGTCCTCTGGATAAGCCTAAGTATACAATAAAATACTAGGTTTTGGTAAAGTAGGGAAAGTGTGGTTTTCCTAGAAAATACATCCCTTTAAGGATATAGGAAAGTGAATGTGACTATGGTACAAATGTAACTAAGAATAAAAACTATGAAAGGGGAATATTGGGTATTAACTTGATCATTATTGGTGCATGATGAGTGGGCCTAATACTATGCACCTGGAGAGACACTCTTGGGGAATATACTTAGGTTAATTCACATTTTATTTATGAACCATTATGAATAATTTGAATATATTATAACCATATCTAACCTAGGTTAAACCTAACATGTAATATATTGAAAATAAGGTGTCATAATTTAGAAGTTCTATAAATTATTTTCAAGATTTTTTGGTTTCTCACTATAATTATTGTTACTCAAATTATGATTTTTGGTTGAATTTAATGGATGGAACAAGAAGGAATTTTGTTAATAATGAATATTATGGATGATGAAATAATTTTACTCCAGATAATCAAAATATTATAGGATTTAGAATGAAATGTCTCATTGCTATGCTTACACAACTTTCTCAAGCTATGAATCATGCTGAACTTCCAAATGAACAAAAGAGGGAACAATGTTCTGTTGATTCCTTATTAAGGCAACATCTACCATATTTTAGTGGGTATATAGATCTACTAATTACTGAGAAATGGATCTATCATAACCCCATCCATCCAAAGATAACACAATTAGGGGAGAGAGATAATGACCCCAAAGTCCTACCTCCAGTAGGTATCCGGTTAGAAAATAACACCGAGGGTATAAAAATATTATAAAATGGGAGACATTAACCTCTATAATAATATAATATTAGGAGATAAGACGAATCATCCATAATAAACTTGATAAAATAATATAAAAATAAACCAAAAACCATCCACAATATATGTATAAATAAAACTAATATTGATAAAATTAACCAAAGTAAACTACCCAAAATCAAAGCTAAAGAAGCAACACAACTGCTATCCAAGGTACAAGCTATTAATTTCAAGTGTGATCCATGTAATCCTCCTAGAAATATAAAAATTATTTTATATATTTATGGTAACATAAGGTTATACTGAGTAGGAAAACTAAAGTATCTCATGCACATGTGAAAGAATCATAATAATTCACCTGTGAGAAAATAGCAGAACGAACAACACCTAAATAGGTAAACTATATATCCAAACCTCACTAAGGAATGATCACCAAATAATTCAATCCAAGTATAATAACATAATAAGAATCATATCGATAAAGGGTACCCCGAACCACTTTCTAATTGATTTCCCACTCAAACACCCCAACATCTTACATCTTGACACTCTAATCTCTTCTAAAAAACATATACCACCACCTAAAAGCATGGTCACCTCACATAATTATCAAAAACACATAGGACACAACCCCACAACATGGTCAAAACATATCTCTCCTGAAAAAACCTAGTCCATTACATCACAACCATAACCATAGTAGTAGGGTATTATGAACATGAAGGAAATCAACTTCATTCCCTCTTCCTACCATGAATGACCCCAACTATAGGTCTCCCATTACACGAACATAATTTCTCACCCAAAAAACATCTGGTCCAACACATATCACTTGACGACACCTGAGCCATCACATATCTCCTAAAGAAACCTGTGTCATCACCTAGTATACTAAAAAACCTATAACCATTACAAAATATGCATATCTACTCTTTTATAAGAGAGAGCAGAGAAGAGAGGGTATGTGACTATCCATCATCATCATTGAGATGTTGGAAAAAACACCCCAATATGACTATATAGGTGTATTAATATAGTTCTTGATGCGGGTGGGGTGTGTATAGAAACCATAAGGAATATAAAATTATATAAATATTTCTACACACAATAATAACCTATGGGTTTACAACCAAACACTAACCAACTCAAAACATTATCACTTTATCTCCCACATATAAATACATAACACTACACAAGCCACATGACACAAATCACCCCACCGACCAAACCCATTATCCTACCCATTCATTTCGTTATTTATCATCAAGAAAATTTGACCACCCAACCTATCATTTATTTTTTTGTCATTTATATCCCATTAAAAAAACTAAACCCCTACCATTTCAAATATTATTAAATAATTATTCCATTATTACAGGGGCATCTAGAACAATTCAACCACACATCATAAGAAGATCATCACCCCCATAATATTATCTCTTCATTTCCCCAAAATCACGGACAACCAAACTAACACCTCCCCACCCCAAAATCACTTCCAAATAGCCACCACCCTAAATCCCCAAAAACATGACCAAACAACCAATGCTTCATCGCCCCTAAATCATGAACAAAAAACCACCACCCCACTACGCCAACAGTATAGACAAACAACCAACATCTCTCTACCCCAAAAGAATATCCATATGTCACCCATATTCCCCAAATCGTATCACAAACACACATCGAAAGAAGCTCATCAACCCCATCATACCATCACTTCCCCTCCCCCAAAGTATACCTAAACAGACCCCCACATCAGCACCTAAAATAATTGTAAAACAACAACCACCTAACCAACCCAAAATCATGGAAAAGAAACCACCACCTCTCCAACCTAAAAGAATATCCAAATATCACCCATCATCCATAAATCACATCACAAACACACACACGATCATTTTATATATTTAACAAAGGGAAATTTATCACATTCGACATTATTTTAGGGGAATTATGACACAAACCATAATATTGGGGAATCCATTTCATTATCCAAATATAAATGGTTAGGAAATTTCCATTTTAGGGTCATATCACGACAATCACAATAGATATAGTAGTCACAACATATATCACCCAATATAAACAAATCCACCCAACAACCATAATTTTTAGTGGGTCATCAAGTCCATAAAATATATAATATCATAATAATATCAAAGCTATAAAATCATATGAATAGTTCCACTTTCGCTATTAATTTTTGATTAACCAATTCTTTATCTCTGATTATGTCAACATAACCATAAACCATTGAAAAACATGAGTACAATCCTCCCAAATTATATAAAATAAATAGAATTGAGGCATTCCCTATCTAAAATAAGATCTCCAACTTACTACACATTGTAAAGAGAAGAAGAAATGCTTGAAATCCACAACCACACATATAAAACAATATGTCAACCATAGTTTTTCAACCAACAACCACCATAACCAACAAATCAAATCACGAGTAAAGGAGATAAAAGATCCTCATAAGGTGCCTAGTGATCATCTAGAATGATAACAAGGGAAAGATATGACTGAATGAAAAATATTTGAATGATAGAGGACTTAAAAGTTATAAACCCACTGGTTTCACATCATGTAACCCTTACACAGTGTGTAATCCCTGAGTTTCTGAAAGTTTCTAGATTTCTCTAAAAACTCATTCTCCATGGAATTTATTTAATAAATGTCATGAATTACACTTCAACGACATGTAATAAAACTCATTTTTTCCCCATTATCCATGTAAAATCCATGAAATTGCTAGCTACATAATCCATTTACTACCTTTAAATGTCATGTAAACATTACACGATGTGAATTCCTCGATACATCACCCCAACAACTCAACCTCCACTAAAAACTCCTGGAATATCCCTTGAATAACTCTAACCTCAAAAATAGAAAAATTAATTGACTGGGAGGGCATATAATATTACATTATCCGTAACACTAAAAATATATTTTCCATTATGCAGTGTTTGGATCTTGAAAAAAATATTTTTTCTATTCATCATTTAGAATTTGAATAAAATTAATGGTGGGAACTTATCAAGAACACAAGGGAGTATGAATAAATTAAATCTATAGAGTGGGATTAGTTTAGAAGGTTATCTTTTAACAAATAATTTGATCATATTATCTATAAAAAAATAGATAAGAAAATCTTTAAGAAAAAGAAGAAAGATAATGAATCCATTAGAACATAAGAAGAAAATTTTACAATACTTACAAGGAATACTTATAGTATTTTCATCCAATGTGAAAGTAAGATTTATCAATTTTTCAGTAGCTTAAAACTAATTATCTAAATGGAGTTACCCATCATATACTTTAGTATCCATGAACAAATAATTATCTGTAATCTCAAGGTGGAAGTGTTGACCCGATTCATCTATCCATCTCATGGTTTTTATAAGAAAAGAAAGATGAAATTTAAAGGACATTCTAATAGTAAAAACCAATGAGGGAAGAATATGAGTCTTAATTTATTCCAAAAGTATGGAAAGAATCAAGGAAGAAATTATATTAAGGTAACTAGTAAATTATTTTAAGTATGGTAAGGAAGATATTTGGGTAATAAAATTATAAAGTGAAGGGAAAAGGTTAGATAATTATTTGTGTAGCTATATAGAACCCATTGAATAAAATACCCACACTCTAGTGTTTAAAATTATAAAACTGCTGGAATTATGATAAGAATTTCTCAAATATGAGATTTAATGATAATAATCGACATAAAAAACTTCTTACTTATAGAGAAAAATGTACATCTCATTAGATCACTATTTTTGATGAGAATTATGATAAAAAAGTGTAGGAAGGTAAAATTTTCATACACTCTAGAAATTCAAATATTTTGTTTGATTCTAGATATACCCACTATATTATATCTGAATAATTTTACAAGGGAATTACATTAAAAACTCAAAAATTAAATGTTGAATTATAGTTTAAGAATACTAATGGAATGTTGATCACATCTAAAATCTATGATTCTTCTCAAATTGAATTTAATGGAAAAGTGGTTCTTGTAAATATAATTATTCTTCCTCTAGTTGAATTTGATGTTGTTTTGGTAATGTATTAGATTTACTTATATAAACCCCATATCAATTCCCATGGAAGGTGGGTTACATTTGATATTATAAATCAACCTTTGATCATCTATCTGTGTAAGGATATATATGAACTTCCAATTGAAATTATATCCATTGTATGGGGCTTGATTCCTATTCAGAGGGGGAATTTATCTTTGATGGTTGAGGAAATAATTAACATTGAAGAGATACCTATTTCATGATAGTATTTTGATGTATTTTTAGAAGAGTTTACAATTATTACTCAAAACGTTTTTGTTTAGTTTTCAATAGAACTTATAGCTAGTTCTACACTTATTTCAAATACTCCGTATAGAATAACCCTGATTGAGTTATAAGAATTGAAGAGGCCACCCATGGAGAATATGGATATGGAATTCATTCATCTAAGTGAATCTCCATAGGGTGAACCTATTATTTTGTTTAAAAAATAAATATGGATCAATGTTACTCTTCATTTATTTTCAGGAACTTAACAGGATAAAAATATAGAATAAATATACTCTACCCCATATTGTTTATTTTTTTGATCAATTGTGAGGAGATAAATACTTCTCAAATATTTTCCTTCATTCTAGTTACTATTAATTTAGGGTAAAAAGTGAAAATATACACAATAAAACCTTTCATATGATGTATGTATACTATAAATTTATAGTAATTCCATTTGGTCTTACTAATTCCCACTATATCTTCATGGATTTAATGAACAGAGTGTTTAGAGATTACCTTGATATTTTTTAGTATTCTTTATTTATTATATTCTCATATAATTCAAGAGTAAGGAAGTTAATGCATATAACTTACTAAATAACATAAGTAATGAGAATATATAGATAAAATTTACCCAGTGTAAATTTTGGATATAGGAAGTTTCATTTTTGTGTCATATAATTTCATGTGAGGGTATATTATTGGATCCATTAAAGATAAAAGTTATTAAACATTGGCCCAGATAAACCATTGTAGCTAATACCCCTAGATTTCTAGGATTGGATGGATATTATTGATTATTTATGAAAAATTTATCAAGGAAATCTAATATACTCACTAAGTTAACTCAGAATGTATTCAAGTTACTTTTCACTGATGAATGTGAATAAAATTTCATGTAACTGAAAATAAAGTTATTCAGTGCACCATTACTTACACCACCCTATAGTGGAGAAGGGTTTTTGATTTATAGTGACGAAAAAAAGAAGGGTATGAGATATATTATTGTGTAAAATGGTATGATGATAACTTCTGTATCACACCAATTGAAGATACATGAGAAAAATTACTCGGCTCATTATTTGGAGTTAATTTTATTAATTTCTTCATTATAGACACATATGAATTATCTTTATGGGGAAATTTATGATATATATATTGATAATAAAATTTTAAACTATATTTTCACAAAAAATCATTTGAATATGCACTAAATAAGATTGTTGGAGTTGATTAAATTTTGTGACTTATCAATACATCACTACCCTAGGAAAGAGAATATGGTGGCTGGTGATTTGATTTGAAAGGATTATGCTATCTTATATTTTATGAGGATAAAAAAAAATATTTTTTGGATTTAAAAAGTATAGACCAAGAAATCTTGAATGAATGGGAGAAAATATATATTTCTCAAGTGATTATTTAATCATCCATCCATGTAAAGGTTAAAGTGGTGTATAAGGAAGATTTAGAGATACAAATAGGAAAGAGAATATGGTGGCTGGTGATTTGATTTGAAAGGATTATGCTATCTTATATTTTATGAGGATCAATATATATATATTTTTTGGATTTAAAAAGTATAGACCAAGAAATCTTGAATGAATGGGAGAAAATATATATTTCTCAAGTGATTATTCAATCATCCATCCATGTAAAGATTAAAGTGGTGTATAAGGAAGATTTAGAGATACAAAAGAAGATAAGAAATATTCCAGAGATAAACCTTGATTATGATGGAATAATAAGGTTATAAAAAAAACTATGCACCCTTTCAATACTAAACTCGAAGAAGGAGCTATTGGAAGAATCTCATAGATCATAATTATCTATTAATCTTGGAATTATGAAGATGTATAAAGATATAAAAGAGTATTTATAGTGGGATAACATGAAGAAAGATATTGTAGAGTATGTATATCAGTTCTTGGTTTTTCAGCAAGTTATGGATGATATACATAAGTCTAAGGGGATGTTACAACCATTACCCATACTAGAATAGAAATGAGAAAACATCACCATGGATTTCATCATTAGATTCCCAGAAAATTTTAAAGGCCATAGTTCTATTTGAGATGTAGTCAACCACCTTACGAAGTCAACAAATTTCATTACTATTAGATAAGGTTTCTCTCTTGATCAGTATTCCAAGATATACATTAAGTGGTAAAGTTTCATGAAGTACCAAATTTATTTGTATATAATCAAGATATTAGATTTAGCTCGAAGTTATAATGAAGTATTCAAAAATATATGGATGCAAAAATGTGTTTTAGAAATTCTTATCATCCTCAGTTAGATGGTTAGTTTGAGGGAACCATTCAGATACTAGATAACATGTTGAGACCCAATTATCTATATTTAAAATATGGTTGGGATTGACACCTCCATATTGTTGAATTCTCATATAAAAATATATTTCACTCAAGAATTCAAATGGATCCTTATGAGTCTCTCTATGGAAGGAAGTATATAACTATAATGTTATGGGATGAAGTTGGAAAAAGAAATATATTGGGACCTAAGTTAGCCGGGGAGATAACAGAGTATGTTAAAGGAATTTAACATCACATGAGGGTAGATGAGAGATGACATAAGAGTTATACTAACAATCATCAGTGAGATCTATAGTCCAATGTTGGTGAGAAGGTATTCCTATTAATTTCTCTATGGAAGAAGGTTATAATATTCAAAAAGAAAGGAAATTTGAGCCTTAGATATATTTTTCCCCTTGATATTCTTGATAAAGTAGGGGTTGTATCTTATCTTTTGGTGCTCCCACCAAGTCTCTCTTAAGTTCATGAATAATTATATGTATTTATCCCAAGGAATCACATAACTGATCCTTTTCATGTACTGAAATCAAAGGTAGTACCACTAGATAATTTTTTTCCAATGGAGAACAACCAATGTAAATATTTTATTGTAGAGAAAAAGTGATACAGAACCATAATACTCACATGGTTATAGTTATCTAGAGGAATTGGAAATTTTAGGAAGCTACATGGGAACCCAAGGATGTGATGAAGTAGATATATCCTCATATATTTATCAGGGTGTTATAATTTTGAGGGTGGAATTCATTTTTAAGTGGGGTATAATGTAACAACCCAATATTTTATATGTATTTTCTTTTAAATAAACTTTACCTATTCGATATTTTGCATTATACTCAACTTGGAGTCTAAATAAACTTACGATATATTATACCTTTATAAGTTAGCCATTTTATTGGTGGGGATGAATAAGATTGACCAAATTATGAAATATATATGTAGTTTTTTCCTGAATTCAAATTTATTTATTAATTATAAATAAATAATCATTGTAATTTTAATAAAATCATTTAATGATTAAAAGGCATATTTTTTTGAAAAAGTTTTTTTCTAAATGTTATGTATTATTATATATGAAAAGTTTATTGATAACTACTAAAAATTTATCTTAATGGAATTTATTAGTAATTTATGAATAAAATTCCATACATTAGTTATTTAATGGTTTAAAATGAAGATAGAATCCTTTAAAGGTATAAAGTTTTATTTTTCATAAAACTATTTTCATGTGTGAAATGTATTTTTATCATAATAAATTAAAATAAATCATTAATGTTTAATTTTTTTAAATAAATATACTGATTATATATTCAATTAAATATTTTAACATTAATTTTATAGTTTTTAGAGGCAATTAACGAAAGTAAATTCAATTTTATGCATAAAAATGTGTTTTTTTTCTTCTGAAAACGGGGTTTTATTGCGTTTTTCAAAATTATTATAAAATTAAATTATTTCATTTGAAAAAATTGAATTTAATAAAATTAATTTCATATTTTTAATAATCATGTAAAATTTTTTCAATGAGTCTAGTTTTATTTTTGGTCTCAATGAATTGTAAAAATAGTCAAAAGTTATTACCATAGTTAAGGTTAAAACGAGTTTACTGGGGGTGTTAAAATAAGAGAAAAGGGTTATAACACCAATACAAAAAAGTATAATTCTTATTTTTTGAGATATGTTTTCCTTATTTTATCATACCTTTGAATTTATGTCCATTTGGATCCATTTTCATAAGAAAGTGACATTGTATTATTTAAATCTTTAAAGTAATTCGATGTGCGTCCTCTCCCTCATTTATAAAATGGAACCTTATATTCAACATTATTAATGAATTTTTAACCTTGTAGATCATCCAATACCTAAATTAATATATCACTAGATTCGTTCCCTTTATCCTTTATCCTTTGGTTTTCACCTAAGACCAATCTTTGAAGGCTTAATATATAATCCTACGTAAGTCTTTCAAAGAATAGGTATAAATATTAATCAAGATCTTTCAATTTTATTTATTTTTCCTAATATTATCAACCTATTTTATCCATAATAACATTATTAATCCAGTATCATAAATATAATAAGATGTTATTATGATGATGGAATAACCATTTCCACTTCCTTTCCATCAAATGGGAAATGAAAGTATTTCTCATGTGTACATGTGTACTACTATATTCACATAGAGATATAATTCATTTTCCATCACCACCATGAACTGATGGATATAATAGGGTATTAAATAAATAAATAAATTATATTTATTATATAATTATTATTATTTAATGATAAAACATCATTTATATTTCATTCTTTTTTTTGTTAAAAAATGAAGACAACATTCATGCGTACATATGGACTGCCATCTCCATGAATGGTGTAATTAATTTTTCTATATATAACTTTTATAGATGGTTATAAATATTTATATAAAGAATATATATTATATTTATATCATTATTCACATTTTGGAGGTTATGGAACTGTGATCAAAGTACAATTACCATAACTGCAGAACCAAAACCTTCATAAATAACAAAACAATTAACACATGGAAATAAAAATTTTAATAAATAATTATTAATGAATAAGTATTTAATTGTTATAAGTGGAATTTATATCTTATCATAGGTATTAATATGGTTCTTTTATATAATTATAATAAAATTTAAGTTATTATATAAGATTTTAAATCTCTTACAAATCATGTGAGACTTGAGGTAAGAGTTTTATGTTACAATCTCATTTTTACTAGGATTATTTATGCTTAAATTTTTTGACAATGAAATTATTTTACCAGTCTTTCAAAAATATTATTTATTTGATTTTACTATATTTATTTCTTGAAATCACAATTTTTTCCTTTTATTTTCTTCTCTCTAAGTACTCAATGTTTAGAAATAATATTTTTAAGTAAATCTGACATTGTTTTCCATTAAAAAAAATATTTTCTTCTTTGTCCATATTTTATTTAATATGTTTCAAATAATGTTTTTAATATTATAAAAATATTTATTAAAGTTATTTTTACCCATTTATGAATTTTGATAAAATGGTTTAAAAGTAATCTTCTTGTCATTTTCTGAATAGGGTACTTTTTATTAAAGTTGTTGATAAAATTTGTGTTTTATCATATACCACATAAATTAATTTCCCCACCATGATGACCACTCATTATTTTGATAACTCGTTTATAATTTTACATGGTTATTTTGAAATAAAATATATTTATTAATATTTATTAATATTTTAAATTTGAAATATGAGATTTCAAAATAAAAAGTGTATTTTGCTCAATAAATATTCCAATGATCTTTTAAATTAATTTTTATTCTTTGAAAATATCCTCTGATTTTCATTATGATTCATTAGGGATATGATTCTGTGAAACCATATTTACAATTTATCTGGTTGTTTTATATTCATGATGATGAACTATTGAAGAAACCTATTTTCTTTGCCCTGGGTTAAGCTATGATGAAATGATAAATGTTTTTATAATCTCATAAAATATATATGAATGGATTATGATTATGTTATGGGTGGGTCCATTATTTCTGCCTAATGAATTGGGTAATGATTAATATTTTGTGATACAAAAGGGTACACATGAGATTATCCCATGCCAATAATTGGGTACACAAGAGGTTATTCTAATCCTAAATTGGTACATGTGTGGTTAAATTAATTCTAATATATGATGAATGTCTTGGTGGGTAGCCTTGAAATAAGATTTCAATTATTGTGGTTATTACACACTCCATGAAATTATTTTATAACATGATCATATGTTATTATTATACTCTCAGGGATCATGTTCTTTGATTCCTTTATGATTCATGTCTTATAAACTACCTACCATTATTCCAAAACTCGTGATTATGATCTATGGATTATTAGGTATGGTTTTTAAATGTTAATATAATGTTCTCGTATCCTTATGCTCATGTTATGGTTAATTGATAATTTATATCTCACTTTTACCCCTATTGAGAATATCATCTCACCCTTTATTATGTTTTCTTTTACGTAGGATATGGAGAAATGTTTTAAGTGTGATATATCTGAAAAGGATCTTGGTTAAGAATAACTTAGTGGGAGATGATGAAGATATTTAATGTCACAGTTGTTTATGTATCCATGTTTCAAAAGATACTAAACCTTTATGATTCTAGAATGGTCTATAATGATATATAATGAATAGTCATTTAATAAGATTTAATATTTACATATGTAATGTTTAGGTGCCTCATTGACCCTAAAATAGTATCATGCCATAATTGAAAAATTAATTGGTATTTACAAAATTCAATTTTCCTCACTTATAAATGGGAATCACTTAGACCAATTTTATACACCCATTCAAAAAGTTTAACACTTCCAAAAATCTTCCCCAGTATCTCCTATAACCTCTCCCCACTTCCTAGAAGCTTTGTCCTTTCCAAAATACTAAGCTAATAACCCTTAAGGTGTTACCCAAGGGAGAACATCCAAAGGGAGAGGTAAAGTTCTCAACTAAAATCACCTTTTCATTTTATTCATCTGCCTCTAAAACCAATTATATATATGAAAGTATAATAAAATAAATATTATTAATATGATGAAATTTTATTATAGTAATGAGATATGAATTTTCTATATCCCTCTAAAACCATTTGAAAAATTAATACATCATCACACATTTTTGTAGACTACCCCCTCGATCAACAACATGTTCTATTTTTCAAAACCACCTTAAAAAGATATTCCAAAA
Source organism: Viscum album (assembly GCA_963277665.1). Classification (NCBI taxonomy): domain Eukaryota; kingdom Viridiplantae; phylum Streptophyta; class Magnoliopsida; order Santalales; family Viscaceae; genus Viscum; species Viscum album. Next base: position 697,396,287 of record OY728160.1, read on the forward strand.
GAGTTATTTAAAGAATAAATATAATAAATATACGATTATTGATATTATTAAATGATATATATTTTTTATTTTTATAACCCCTATCATTATATGAATAATGAGAGTGGCATTTGTGTGTATGTGCAGACTACTACCTCCATAGAATGACACATTTCGTTTTTGATCACTGTCTAACATGTAAGATTTTAAAAATGTATTTAATATAAAATAAATTATATTTATAAAAATATTACTATTCTATAAAGACTATATTGGACATTCTATAATTGATATTAATAATAAACAGTAATATTAAACTTAACCGCCTTCAATGAACATTTTGGAGCACCTTTTCTTAATTTTAGTCCATTTTGGGAAAACCTATAGATTTGTATTATTTTTTCTAATATAATAATAAAATAAATACATATCTATAATTATTAATATTATGAATATATTTTACAACACTTTTTATTATGTTCAATATATCAAAGAATTTTTATAGAAATTGATTGAACCTCCCCAATTAACCGACATAAGTGAAAACTATTTAATAAATTCCTAACACATGATAATAAAAAAACCTTGAAAGTAAAACATAGATTAAAATAATTATTAATAAAGTTTTTAAATAAACTTAATGTAATTTTTCAATATATTATGAACACATGAAGAATGAATCAGGACCCTAGGTAATAGTTTTTGGATCTTAATTTTGTTTCATTGAGATATGATTCGTATTCACAACATGTTAATTTTTTAGTGTATTTATTAGACATGGAATTTTTTTTATAAAATTCATGAAATATAGGGTATTTAAAATTTTATATCATGTTATTCCTTTCATATATTTTTAATTCTAAACATTTCAATGTTGTATGGTTTCTGTTTAACTCAAACCTTATTTCTTTGAGTTATTATCTTTAATGTTTTTAATTATGTGATTGGTTAGTTCCACCATATGTTTTTATTTCATGGTAATTTTTTTTAAATTTTAATAAAATTAATTTTTAAATTCAATGATTTTCCCTTCATGGATTTTTTCCTCAAAAATTATTTCACTATTTATAATATTTCTCATCCTCTTTAATAACGATTTCCACTCCTAGTATATATTCTTGAATCGCCACCATTGTTCTAATTTATATTTGGGAATATAATTATGTTTTTTTCATGTGAAATTTATATTAACATTCTCATTTATTCAGAAATATGTTTTATTAAAATTTTAATAATGCGTGTTTTAAACAATTTATTTTAAAACATAAAAATGGATCTTCCAAACCACCCTCATTACTTTTAGGTTAGTCATTCTCTTACCTTACCCCTTTTCCTATATCTCATTATGATTATTTATTAAATATTATATATATATATATATTTAAATATATTACTAATTTATTATATCTTTATTTATTAGGGATAATACATTTCTTTATTTCCCACCACATCTTCTTTAAGTAAACCCAATTTAAGGGAACTTCATCATTTATTATTTCATGTAAAGTACCACCCCTATCAAATTTTTTTAATCATGAATTGTGTATAAAAAAATATTTAATTATTTAAAATACTATTATTTAAAATTTTGTTCAAAGGTAAATAAGAAGCTATTTTCTTATTTAAAATATTATTTACTCATTTCATAAAGTATCACCAAGTTTGTTATTTTTATCTTTACTTTTCCAATACTTATCAAGGATTTATTTAAATTATAACTCCATATTAAATATCTTTCATTATTTATTAAAATATGAAAATCTAAAATGATTTAATTAATTCTTATTTTGGGAATCCTTATGATATATACTCTAGTTGTTCTTTAAGATGTGATTATGAAACCCACTTTCTTCTCATGAGTTTTATCATGATTATGATTTATTTATGGTTTCTTTTCTTCATGTGATACATGTATGCATTTAAATATTATGTTTTTTTATTATTTTATGTATAGGACTAGAATTATATAACCCTCCAATGCATTGTGTAAAACTTTATGTCTCATGATAATGTATAAAATGGAATAGAGACTAAACCCAATACACTATGGTACTATTTCCACAATGTTTATGGGAATAAGAAATTAATCCAATCCACTATGAATATATATATACTATGATAGTCTTATAAGTGTTTCCTGAATTATAATTATGATGTTATGTTTTATGTTATTTAAACATATTTATAATTCCATGAACCTGTGATATCATTCCATATTTTATGTTTCCATGCATATCAAAATATTAAGAAATGGTAATTGTTTATAATTTTGAATTTATATACATTACACTATCATGAATTATGAAAAAAAATATTATTTTCTATGTTCTTGTAATAATAAATACCCCCACCCATGTTTTATCATATGCTTTCGATCTATGATTTGATGGAATAATTTGCATTTGAGATCACAAATTTCTTATATTTTCATTAACTAGGTCATTAATATGAGTATAAATTATAAAGAGTATGGAATAAATTCTAGTGTGTCTCAATTATAGAGAAATTTTCACATGTGACAAAAAATTAGTTGCTTATTTAGAAGATCATCAAGGAAACTAAAAATTATATTCTTTGTATCGTGAGATTATTCTGAGATGTAATATTTAAATATTTGAAGTGATGTAAAGTAATGATATGTTTATCTTGGGTTGTTTTAGTGAGTTTTGGGGTTACATTGGTGAAGTTTTTGGTGATATTAGATCTCAATATATCATTAGTTAAGGTTGAGATGTTTTTAGAAGGGTTGATCTACGCTAGGGTATAAGTATCCTTTAGAGAGTGTTGGAATTTAATCGAGGATAAGGGTGACATTGGTAGGTACAAAGGATTAATTAGAGATCAAGATTCTATTAATAAGGCTCAGAATTATATCCTTAGTTTTCCTTATTTTTATAAATCGATTTTGAGAAAATGGTTTCATCCCTTCAAAATTAATATTAGGAAGTAAAAATAGCATGTTACTACCACTTTCATTGGTAATGTGATGTTTTGGTAATATATTTAAGAGATTCAATTTTTAAAATGTTTATGGAATATCTAAATAGTGGTAGTGTATTTAAAAAAGAAAAAAAATCCTTAAGGATGATGGTGATAGTTATTGGGGGTGGACAACTCATAATTTTTAGGGCCTCAATCCACTGGTAGGAAATCATTTAGGTATAGATCATGTTCATCCAAAATATTATTAACTTTTACAATATGAGAGGATGCCCCAAATAGATTTTGTGATGAGGAGGCTACTTGGTTGATAATACAAAACATCCCTGATTGGAACTCTGATTGTGAGTTTAGGATGTGATAATATATTCCAAGTATTTGGTAAAGCACTTCCCTATGTTGTTACAAACATGTGTCTATGATAATACCTAATCATGTTCTCTTTCTGCTACAGTTAATCCATGAGACCTATCATTTTCAATGGGAATCCATTTTTCCGCTAGATGGATTTGGGTTAGTGTTTGATTATTTTGGTATCCATATGTCTAAGTAGATTATTTAGGGGATAAACCCACCTTTTGAATTAAAAATTCCTTTAATTATTTTATTCACAAGTGAAATTTTAATATACTAACATTCCCAATTTCTCTTTTTATCCTTCAAAACACACCACAATTAATATATCAGTCCCTCAAATGAAATTATAAAAAATAAATTTTCAATGGTGATTAGAATCTAATTATTTAAGAGTTAAAAATATATTAAAACAAATCCTTATTCTAAAAATTATAAAAAACTACATTTAAAATTTATTAATGCATATTAACCTTGAAATACACCAAAATATTTAAAAATTAGTAAATAAAAATAATAATAAAATTATGCAATGCACAACTCTTTAGTGATAATTTATAAGATCTTCCTTGCTTTTCCGACATTAAAAAAATATTTTTAAAATGAATCCATTTATCATAACCTTAAATATAAATAAATGAAAATAATTGTGGCTGATGTTAGACATTAAATTTGGGATTTTCCATTTTTATTAAACTAGTGTAGAGTTGGAAATTTTATCCAACACATACTTGAATATGATGTGAAAACATTAATAGTGTCTTTCCATTCATCACCTATTGGAGGACACCATGATATTGATAGAATAGTGGAAAAGATATTTACAAGTGTTTTCTTTTTCCCCACTCTCCATAAATATTAAAGTAAATTTTTGAGGACATGGGATCAATTCCAACTAATAGTAAATATTGTAAATAGTAATGGAATTCATCAACAACCAATTATTGAAGTCAAAATATTTGATGTGTGAGGAATTGATTTTATAGTCCCATTAATAAATAATTTATACATTGACGAAATTATTTTGTGTAAATATTTAGTACTTAAATAAGTTGAATCTAAGGTAAAATAAAATAATATGGTGGGTATTTCCATAACATTTTTGAATAAGGATATCTTTTATTGGTGTGGAATTTCTTGGTTACTATTTAGTGATCGAGGAAATTATTTAAACAATCACTTTTTTGGGTACCATTGAAATATATATAAATTTCAATAATATACACACCCACATTATCGTTTAAAAATATTCTAAATGTGGAATTCTTCAAGTAGAAGATAAATTGAATATTGGAGAAAATAGTTAGTTTAAACTCGAAGTATTGAAGCAAGAAGCTTGATAATGATTTATGAAAATACCAATTTTTTTTTGAAAAACTAATTGATACATCCACATTCTTACTAATTTATAGAAATACATTTCCCTTATTGGTGGAGCTTAGGAATAGATCAGACTGGGTTGTGTAGAAGGTCAGTATGGAATTGTATCGTGATAAAAAGTAAAGGATGATATAAAAATATGAAACAAAAGAAATTAGAAGGTATTACTAAGAGAATGAAATTATTTATAGTAAAAATATGATTATGTGGCACAAACAACTCATAAACCAAAGAACATTCATAACCAAATACAATGTTTACTTATTTAACTCATGTTTTTAATTATTTTCATAGAAATTGAATTCATGTTGGCTGGGACACTTCAACATGTGAAAAATATAACCCTAGGGAGAATTATAGATTGAAAAGGAGAAAAAACCCTCATTAAAGGTCCATAAACACTAGTTGAAGATATTTATAGAAAATTTCTAATAAGGTTAAACTTTATCCCATAAATATGATTGAAGACATATCTATAGAATTTAAATGACACATTGAATTAGATAAAAGCATGTAAATTATAAAAACTCAAAACCACTATCCCTTTTTAGTAATTTTAATGGAATTTTTATTATTAGATTTGGATAATTTAGTAAATTTTATAAAGGTTAAGTCTGGGATAAACCCCCTTAAAAAATAGATTTTCATTAAGTGGTGAATTAGTTTAAGAGTTGGAAAAATAGAAGGAAACTTATCAGAAAAGTAAAAGAAATAGTTTTGTGAAGAAGAGATCACTATTACATGTTGTATACCAAACCATGTATTAGAAAATATAGATTGAACCTAGTGAAAAGTAAAGGACAAAAATTATCCCTACCCTAGTCATTTAACAATTTTTCTGATGAAATCATCTACCAAGGAAACTCGCTACATCATAGGGAAACTTTGGTACCTTCTTTTTATGGATGAAATTAGACACATTCCAAACATGATGTGAGTTTATTAAGTATAGTATTTATCTTTCTTCTTAACTTACCCAAACCAATAACTATACCCCTCCAAAACCCCATATTCTATTCCCATTTTCTTTTTTCTTTATAGACAAACCATCCAATCCAGTACCAACTATGTCATTCTGATGTATATTTGTGGCAGGTAGATTTTATTTTTAAAAACCACATTGTACACCACACAATGATCACATGTGGAATTATATTTTTACTATAACAACCAATTCACGTCACATGAACCACCAATTTTTACTATCCATTTTAACCCATCCCAACCTAACTTTTACCCAAAAAACAGAACCACAATACTACTCACATTTTTCTATACAATTTTTATTTATTAATTTACCCACCCAAAACCATGAGTAAATAAACATACATTAAAACTATAGTAATATATTCTAGGGATTTTATTTTAAATGAAAACATCTACCATTACATAATTTATCCCACCATACCATTTTAACTTGGATCCACAAAAAAATCCATGGTCTATTAGATCATGTCATAGTGCATGTAATGCGCCCAAACTCTGGAAATTCCATCCTCAAACCATGAATAGATAAACATAATAACATCATGGTGAATTACTATTTTTTGTAAAATATCTTCTAACCATATCAAGTTATTCATCAAACCATGCTAGGTTTTTCTGTACTCAATAAAAAAAATGAATAACTAAAACCCTTTAAACATAACCCCACCTAATTATCCTTTTCCCCTAAACAGCCTCACCCTAAACTATATTCTTATCCCTATGATTAATCCCACATAAAATCCAATAATATCATACATAACTCTTTACACAAAATAAAAATCATATCCATAAATCTAAAAATGTTTTTTTAGCTATAATGAAACTCTTTTCCATTTTTAAATCCCATATAACCCATTCTATTTTCCACCAATCCATACAATAAACCAAAGGGGGTGTGCATTTTATAATTATTATATTGTACACTCTAAGAGAATATTTGAGAAGATTAAAGTTACTAAACCAACACCACCCACCAAGAAATTCTTTTTCTCTAACTAACCCTGATGAAAAAACCATTTTAAAAACTTCCACACAAACATTTAAACCATTCAAAAATAAAACCATCAACCCACACCTCTTCCTAGAACCAATAACTAAGAACATATATTTCCCAATACACTTATTAATATTTTATGGAAGAGTAAAATTATTAATATACCTTATATCACACCAAAATCTATAAAATATTTATGTTCATAAGAGAATATATCAAAATTATTCTTTAGTTTTTAGCATCACAAAATATGGAGGGGGTAAGTTATTTAATCTAGCATTTCTTAGTCAATTTGACATAGAGGTAGATTTATGGTAATATTAAAATAAATTTAACCTTAATGTAGTCTTAGAGATCCTAGAATAGATACATCAAGAACTTACACATGAGTTCTTTAATATTCTTACATATGATCAAAATAATTTTTTGTATAGTTTATAGGTAATAGTTTCATATTGTTTTTTGAACCAAAAAAATGTGTGCCACACACTTTGTTTTGATGAACATGATATTATCATAATTTAGAAAACACAAGTAAAGTGTGAGTGGAAAAGTATCTCAACACGTAAAGAAGTTAAAATTTTGTATTCCATATTTTGGATGACCACTCAAAAATTAAGGGGTGGATGCTACAGGGCCTTGAACTTAATCATTATATAATCATTAGTTTTAGTCAGGAATTTAATTTATTTTACTTTAAGGATCTTTCCAGGTTTATAGTTTTATATAATTAGGTCAAAACTCATACATTACAAGACCATAAAATATAAAGTGTACATTTTAAATCAGTATCCATTTTTACCACATATAAAACTTTTTAAAGCAAAAAATTGTTTATTTCATTGAAAAATATTCATGAATTTCAACTTGAATTCATACTTTACCTAACCCATCCTATGAAAAAAATTTAAGAACATGGTATGAGAAAAAATATATTAATAAGGGATATGAAAATAATGGAAACTTTAAGTTCATTATAAATATGAAAACACATGGAATATTTTCCTTTATATAAATATTCTTTAAGAGAAAGAAATATAACATTTTCACATGAAAAAAACACAAAATTTTTTCTAAAATAAATCCTATAAAAACCAAATAAAGTAATTAAAAACCCTTCTTCATAACTTAGGTCATCAAATTCATATCCCATTTTAAACCCATGTCAGATGTAACTAGATCCTAGTTAAATACAAATGAGAAAACCTTTGGTAACTCTCTCCTTTTTTCCTCTTAAGACAAGGAACATTACCCAATGTATTGGAGCATTATCTAGGTGAACTAATTGTTTAAGGTATAATAGACTCACCTAATTCTATCTAGGCCTCCCCATCATATAATATGTAATGGGTTCACCCGATGCTATATGGGCTTCCTTGGGACGACCCAAACTTTCATCAATACAATTTATCCCTTATTATAGTTACATCATATAGTATAATCACATAAAATCACATTAGAAAACACAATTCCACATCATTATTAAATGAAAAACTAAATTCTATGAGACCTTTAAACATTATTTTTTCACTTCTAGGATTTGAATTTTCAAAATCTGACATACACGGCTGCGATCAGTAAGATACTTGGATTCTAATAGGACAAACTTATTTTTTTCATGAATAGTAACATACCCTTATGAATAGAAATGTTACCCTTATGAATATTAATACGACCCATATAAATATTAAATTAGAAAAGTTAAAAGGAACCTTACTAATGATAGTATAAATAAATTGTTTCCATCCTATAAGTGATAATATGATATAATTATATAATAGTGTTGGTATTTTTTTAAGTCATGAATATTTAATGATTAATTTAATAATTTAAATGAGAATTTATTTTCATAAAATGTATTCCTAAACAAGTATTTTGATTCTTTATGATTATTTTATAATTTAATGAGACCTTAATTAATTTTTCAAAGTGTTATAAAAACCGTTTTAATTTTAAAATTTGTATTTTTAAACTAAATTATGATTTGAATTATAAATTAAATTACTCATATATAGAAATTTATTTTCAGAAAATTGAGATCATTTTTAAATTCTTTAGTTTTACAATAGTTATGGTGAATTTTTTAGAATTTTCTAAAAAACGTTAATTTTTGGTAAATAGTGAAATTCGATAAATTACAAAATTTGCTAAATAAATGATTTTTTGAATCATGATTGAGTCATGGATGATTTAAATGACCATTTTATAGAAATAAAAAGACCTAATTACTATATTTAGTAATGTAATAATCACTATTTTTTTGTCTTTAGTGAAATTATTAAATTAATGAATCAAATATTGAGAAAACACCCCTCCCTTACATTATAAATACCACCCCTCACAACGTCATTTCCTCACACATATCAAGATTCAATAATTGTCAAAATTATTTCCAAAACTCTTAATTATACCCTCCCCAACATATATTATCTCTTTTTATTATCCAAATACCAATCATAGGTTCCTTGAGGAGGATCTCAAGAGGATAATTCAAAAGGCAATTTCTCTATCACTTTTCATTCAAATTCCGTTCAAATTTCATTACATTTGTTCTATTATCATAAAATTATCTTATCCAAATTTCATTAAAACTAAATTATGATTTATATAATTGTATTATATCATGTTAATGGAAGATTATTCATTATACCCCTCTCTCTATTTATAAAAATGAAATTGTTGCCTGTTATGTGTTAATTATCCTACATCATGGGAGACACACTTCTTTTTTACTTAAACAACTTAAAGGTTTTCAATAAAACCATCAAATGGTTGAAAATATATATTAATATTTATTTTTTAACACCTTTTATGTTATGTAAAAAACTTTTATACATAATACTAAATGATAAAACAAAACATGTTCATTGTGATCCAAAAACTACCCAAATTAACCTAAAATGATCATCATTACATTTTAACTAATGATTCATCATAATGGTATATAAACAAATTCCTTATAAGATAATTTAAAATCTTGGGATATTATTAATATAATTTAATTGTAATTCTGTATTTTTATGCATGTTCTACATGAACTTTCATTCATGTGTACAAGTGAATTGTTTATGAAAACTAAGGAAAAAAATCCTGAATAATGAATTTAAACTCTATAACTCATCCAAAGGCCCCTAAGAGAACTTAATAAAACCATAATTAATCAATTCCATGTATAAAAGGTTTTTAAGTGTTAATTAATGAATATAATGTGATTATACAGGACATTAAAGTGAATAAATCATTCAGACACAAGCTAAGGGGAACTCTCAAACCCAACTTTCTTTATTCAATTTTTCCATCTTTCACCCCATTTCCAGTGTGGATATTACTTAAAAATAATTTATTAATCATTATCATACATTTTCTAGGATATAAATTTCTTTCAATAGAGTTTATGTATAACATAATGTTTTCCAAAAGAACTCTTCTTTCAAAAGAACACCTTTTACTTCTCACTCAAGGTTGATGGTTCTTGTATCAAGTATGTCATTATCTATTTCATTTGGGAACCAAAGGTTCATGGATATATGATTTATGAAATGAAAAACTTTCCTTTGCATGGTATATTTATTTCCAAGATTGATATACATTCTATGTTTCATGCATGATAATGTTAACTTTATGATGTGATGAGTGGACCTGAAATTATATAGAGCAATGTTGATGGTATGATGTGATGGGTGTTCCAAAAATTATACAACGGTACAATGAATTTGGTAATGTGACAAATCTCATGAGTTAAATTGAAATATGTGTGAACATGATGCTATATTTTTTCATAACTATGTGTTGTAGTTAACCACTAGGACATAAGGTTTCATTTTTTTGCATTGCCACTTTTCAAGCCTTTCAATAATTATTCCTAAAATATTTATGATCCTATGCCTATGTTATAATGATAATGATTATGATCAACCCATGTTGTATTGTTGCATGTTATTATCCTATTACTGATATTTTATATCAGACCTTTTTGACGTATATCCTCAAGTGATTACGTGCACCAAGGAGAACCCAAGGGCCAGTAAGAATCTAGAGAAAAAGAAATTAAATAAATGTTTTTATTTTATGATGTAAAAATTATGTATTGTCATAGTTTTCCTAAGACACTAAACCTTTGGATCCTCATTATGTAATGTTTTTATATTTTTTTTCTTAAAATGATGTAAAAATAATGTAAAAAAAGCAGGGTCACTATAGTTGGTATTATACGCATGGTTTGGTTAATTTGGGAATTAGGATTAGCGAACCTTAATGACAACACTAATATGAGAATAAGTATATGTAAGAAGACAAGAATATTTTCTAAACATAAGTATCCCATACGATATGATTTTAGTGATAATTTCTAAAAGGAATAAATTATTTATTGATGTCTTGTTTACTTATGTTTTCTTCTAACCTTTTCTATTTTAGAAAATAGTGGGAATCAGGAGAAACCAGGGAAACAACTTGTTTGAGTTGGTGGCCTAGAACCGACTAATTTATACTATATGATAAAGTTTTATTCATGGATTTGAATATTAATAAATACCTTATCACATATTTATTTTTATTCTATGTGACAATGCTTGTGATAATGTCTTAAGGATAACTGTTGCACTAAATGGTCATAACATATCCTTACTATGATGAGAACCTAGAAGTTCCATAACACTATTCTTGAATATATGTTTTATGTACGAATGATTTTATTTGAGGGACACAAATAATACAGGCCATTGGGGGTGAGGAGTCATAAAACTTTGCGGCACCTTCTCATGGTGTGCTCCCATGGTAATATCCATAAGGATATTATGAGAACCAGACATTCCAGTAAAAAATCTACATTTCATAGTGTCATTGGATGTTCCTATATATGGACATGTGTATTGGTCCTGAGAATATAAGATTATTAATGATGGGTATTACAAATTGTGCACTTATATGTATTGATGATAACTATGACGAAACACTATTCAAAGCAAGGTAGGATAAGTTGGGTGCGTGAAAAGTAATACCTAATTAATAGATAATGCGAGAAAGGATTCGTACCTTCTGTTCCATAATGGAAGTTGATATCTCAATCCCCTTGATTGAATTTATATAGCATAAATAAATACATGGCCATTGTGAGGAATGGGCATGTTCAATTCTGGTAAGTCAAGGAAAGAATAATCAAGCACATGGGTTGATGGCACTATCATGCAACCCACTTGATTGGATATATCATGAAAAAGGGATTAAATTAATTGTAAGTATTCGTAGGAGGTGACACATCACTGTGATGTTAAATTCTTTCTCTATGGGTGCCTGGGCATGTTGTTAGATGCCGACCTTGGACTTTAGGCAGGCTCCGCCTAATTCCACTGAGAAATTGGCCTAGAGTATCACACACTAAGTGTCTTCAAGTATCTCAGTTAAATATTCATTTAACAAGTTGAATAAAGATTTTTCCTGATTGTGGTTTAATAATTATTCAAGGATGCCTGATAGTATTTATTGAAGAACTAGTTATTAAGAGAATATATTTGTGGGTGAAATAATATATTTATTAGAGAGTAATGAAATGATATTTATTTTGGAAAAAAATAGTCATTATTCAAGGTCTAATAAATGTGGTGGAGGAAATAAAGAAAATGGAAAAATAAATGTACACACCATGTAGTTTTTATGGGGATATGTGATAAAAAATATTATGTATTTAATTAAATAATATTAGGTGTAATTCACTGAGTGCATGTTAAGTGATGATAATAGTCAACCAATATTATTAGACATGGGTTCTAGCTAAGAATTAAATGAAATAAATAAATACCTATGTGAAATTATTTTATTTTATTGTTCTAAGTATTATAAATCCTAATTACATTATTCTCATTAACCTAGCAATTCTTTGTGGTGCCCACAATGGCTCTCGAGAAAGTTCTCAAGCCAAGAGATAATTTCATTCCTCTAAGAATGCTCTCAAGTTATGAGAGAGATCCTCCTCTACCAGATCAAGGAGAGTGATTTAGAAGCCACTCTCAAGGCTATTGAAGGAAGACATTGCAAGAAAAGGCTATTTCATGCTAACACCCTGATATTCCTTCGGTAATGTCCAGAGATATGTGGATCACATGTGGATTACTGCTAGAGGAATCCTATACTTGGCTTCTGTGACACAATGATATATCACTTTAGATCGTGACTGAAAACATCAATACAGAGAGAATTCAATCAAGGAAATTATTGTATATTAATTAAATTAATTATAACCAACATATGATGATCCTATCTATAGTTCCATGACTTCCATATTTCCTTTCAGTTCTCTGTTCTATTATGAATATCTGAGGTGTTATCATCGTGATGGATCTCATATTGATCACTATTTGCAGGAAAATTGAATTTGGTTTCACCAATCTACACGCTTTCATTATGCTCAGAACCTAAAAGTGGTATTAGAGTAGTCATATCATTGATTATAATTATTTTGTTTTTTGTTGATGATTTATGAATTTAATAATTTAATTGTTTCAATTCAAGTTAATCATTTTTCAATTTTGAATCTCGATATTTGTTCATCCTCTTTCATTTCCCATTCACCTTATAGAAACAAAATTTTCTTTTAATTTTGATTAAAATAAAATAGAGTATATCATCTGGAGGTACCAAAGGTTATTGGATATACAAAAATAGAAAACAAAACATGTATTTGGTAGTATAGGCCTTCTAGGAAAGGTTCAATGCATCAGGTCTGGTCCACCAAACCAAGCCATGACATTGGAGTCTGTTTAAGTCTTAATGACTGTGTGTGTTGACTAGGAACATGTAGAACATGGTTTTAAGATTACACACCATGTGGCCTACCAGACATGACGTGTAGTCCCTTTGGGTTAGGGTTAGACCGTGTTCCCCATACACATATTGCCCAGCTGGATACCGTGTAACGCGGATACTACATGGTGTGTGGACCACTAGACACACCGTGTACTCTGAATATTTCTGAAGTACATTTACACACCGTATCCCCAGGCATGTACTTCATATAGACAATGAATGGTAGTACACTCCGTAAAGTTGGAACTACATGTCGTGTACTCATCCAAATTATTCATATTTATTAAAATTTATTATTATATTATACAAACCCTTGAGACGTATACCATGTTCTAGGTGTAAATTTGAGGTACAACACTTGATAGGTGTTATATATATATGTTTAATTTAACATCTACGTAATGTTCATTTCTACTCAATGGGTAGTTATGAACAGTAATTAATCAGGTTTCCTCCAAGGTACAAGTTACATATAAAGATAATTTTAAATGAATTTATTTATTTTAAATTATGATGGATGATAATATCATGGAAATTCAAAAAAGGTTTTAAGATAAAAGGATTGATTAATTAAAGATGACAATTAATTGATTCAAGTGTGATTTATCTTAAATAATAAAAATTAAATAATTTAATGTTAGTTTTATTTATGCGTAAATATCGTTGCATGTATGGATGATCCTGATCTAGACCAAGAACTTTGTATGTGGATAGTTTCATTTTATTAATTAATTTAAATTAAATTTGTTATCCTGCGAGCCTTCTCATCATTAATATGTAGGGAATGCATACCTGAGGCTTATTTTATGTAAAACCATGTTTTAACCCTCACCTGTGTGTGAGATAAAATCATATGTAATGGATTGAGCTCCCAATCTAGTGTAGGTAGCTCATGTTAGGAGCCAAGGAGAAACCAATGCAAGGAGATACAAAGGTGGAAAGATGGAAAACTGTAAACACAAACACAAAAGGTTCAAGGTGTTTTCTCCCATAGGTCTTGGGTTAGTTTATAAACCTCTAGATAAAATAACCAATAGAACAAGATCATGATCATTCCATTTATTTTTTCTATCATTTGCATGGTTTATTTATTGTGGTTGTGTTATCATGATCACACAATTAATGAATTAAACAAGCATGCAATATGGAACTAAAATAAGACCAGATTTTGTGTAAATAATATCTTAGCCATGGTTAATCACTTAATTAAATCCCAATTAATATTTACATGAATGTAATAAAGATAATAAAAAGAAAAATTACGTGTAAGGATAAAATCCATCAAGGAAATATTAAGTCGGTAAAGCCTTCCATAATCTTGGTTATAATCGAACCATAGTTCAATGTTATTGACCAACACTATTTGGGGTGATTTCAATTATCAAGGAATTATAATTTGAGGTTTTGGGTTGTCTTTAATTGGTTCACATCTAGGGTTGAATTACACAGTATGAATTGGTGTGACCAGGAGGCAATGGTTGAGGAAATCTAATATAAAAGGATTTTAGGATTGTGGAGTCCACTCAGCAGATCAAGGAGCTGCGAGTTAATGCAGTTGATATTTGGAATTTCAACCTAAAACCTTTCAAGTTTCTTGGCCAACCCTAGTTGGGGTAATGTGAAGGGAAATATGGATCCTTTCCACTAGAATATTCTGACAACAAAATATTCCAAAGTCAATAGGTGAGGGCTATTAGATTTTGATAAAATAGTGGGAGACTAATAAGTATTAATTTATTTATTTGTCTCAGTTTTATCATGATAAATTACTAAAATCTTTTCTCATCTTAGTTTGTATAAATAGAAAGAAAAATGAATTCAAACTTATCATTGTGAACCACACTCGATAAGGAAAACCTTCTCACCATAACCAATTTCCAGGAAAGGAAGAGATGTTTACGCATCATCCTTCGCCACGAGAGGAAATTGTATGTGTTGGAAGATCCTATTGCAATTGCACCTAGAAATGAGGCCAATTATGAGGAAATAAATCTCTATATGAAACATTTGGATGATGACACATATGTCCAATGTTTCATGGTATCGACCATGTCTAATGAGATCTTGAAGCAAGATGAAAGCATGAATGTGTATAGCATGATGTCCCACCTTAAGGATCTCTATCAAGAGAAGGAGAGAAATGATAGATATGAGATCTCCAATGATTTGTTCATAACTAAGCTTGGAGAGTCTACGTCAACTGTGCCTCATGTAATCAAGCTTATTGGATATATTGAACTCCTGAAAATATTAGGGATTAAGTTCTTGGATGAGTTGCATATAGATCTCATCCTATCATCACTGCATAAGACCTTCCCTAGATTTATTGTCAATTACAACATGATAAATAATGAGAAGAGTCTATCAAAACTTCTAACCATGATTCTCCAGCTAGATAAGGACATGAGCTTGACAAACTCATGGTATTTATGATGATAAGAAGAGGAAGGACATGGAAAAGGGGCCAAGGATTTATAAATGGTCAAAATCCCCAAAGAACCATATCTCCAAGAATGGGAAGATCCAAAGTCAGGAAAAATAATGATATGGAGTATGTTTTGCATGTGGCAAGTCAAGCCACTAGAAGAGGAACTGTACTCAGAAGCATGGGGACGCTAAAGGTGCATTCGTTATCGAGTGTAATATTTACATTTCTACACATTGGGTATTAGTTAAAACTTTTGGGGCTCACATCTATATTCAAATGTAGGATCCAAGTAGATTTTTAATGATTACCAAAGGATAGGTGGATCTTCAAGCTTCCAATGGCACGATAATGGATGCATTAGCCATTGGTCATTATTATCTCTCATTCACAAATAGAATACTTTTGATTTTACATAACTATTATTATGTACCTAGTGTTACTTAGAACATTATTTCTGTATCTTTTTTCAATATGGATGGATTTATTTTCAATTTTGGAAATAAGGGTTCTTTATTTTATAATAATGACATATGTTATTGTATGGAGCATTTAAATAGTGGTTTGAATGTATTAAATTATGAAAACCAAGTTTTGTAAATCGATAATGAAACAAACTCACAATACTCATACAACACCCAGTTATGGCATTACCATGTCAGTCATGGAAATGAGAAGAAATTGACAAAGATTTTCCAAGATGCTTATTGAGACTCTACTGAGCTAAAACCACTTGATATATGCCATGCTTGTTTACAAGGTAAAATTACTAAGCCACCTTTCGGTGGACAGGGTGAATGGGCAACAAAGCTTATAGGATTGGTACACATGGATGTGTGTGGACTATTTCTAGTAGAATCTATAGCTGGATATTTTTACTTTAATATTTTTACTAAATATTTGAGTACATATTGATATATCCACTTAATGAGGTATAAGTCAGAGTCCTTGGAGAAATTTAAGGAATTCAAGAATGAAGTAGAGAATCATCTTGGAAAGATGATAAATAATATTTGATCGGATCAAGGTGGAGAATATCTGAACCAAGAGTTTGTCGATCTTTTATAAGATTTTAGGATTCTATCCCAACTCACTCATCCTTATACACCACAGTGGAATGGTTTTAGTGAAAAGAGGAACCACAAATTGTTGGACATGGTGAGGTTGACGATGAGTCATTCAGATCTTCTGTTTTCCTTTTGGAGATATATGTCACAAACATCAACATACACATTAAACTGAATAACTACTAAGGTGGAAAATGGAATTCCCTATGAGTTATGGAATGTAAAGAAACCCATTTTGTCACACAGATGTGTATGGGGATGCAAGGAATTTGTTAAGGCCTTCTCAGGAAACAAACTAGCACCCCAGGGCATGAGGTGTATCTTTATAGGATATCCCAAGGAAAAAGAAAGATATTTCCTATATAATCCTTCTAACAAGAAAGTTATTATTGCTAGAAAATACATATTTATTGAGAGGGAGAACATACTCAAAAAGGATAGTGGGAGAAATATTGAATTCGACGAAGTTGATGCTTAAGATACACTAGAGTTGGTACAGGAACAAGTTCCAAAAGTCCTCATAGAAGAGGTTCTATAAACAAAAGTACTAAATAGGATCTCAAGAGAGGTAAGGGAACTAGAGATATTTGGTTTCCTAGTCACCGAGGATGGATGTAACATCCCGGTTCTAGAATCCACCCAAAGGCGCCCCGTACTCGGTTGGTCACATGGCCTCAAGAGCATTTCCCCGAATGCCAAATGCTGATGACTAGTAGTGTGGGCCTTGGGTGTGATAGTGGGGAAACTATGCCCTCATTGGAAGAGTACACAATAAAAGAGAAATGAATAAACAATAGTGGAAATATTAATAAACCAGACACAAGTGAACAATGGAAGACTAAATGATAAACAAATAGAGGATATACATATAAATGATGCATGATACATATGTATAGGGAAATAGCCAAAAAAGTCAAAATTCTAAATAAAAAAATACCTAACCAAAGTACAAAAGAAAAGATAAATAGCTCCTCAGCATCGCAAGACTGGGCTTGGTCTCATTCTCTCCAGCTCCATAGCAAGTCAAGTACCTGAAGTGAAAGGGTGCTTGGCCTTATCTATACCTACAAAAATATAATCTGTTTGGGCCCAAAAGAATTGGCCAAACAGGGTGTGAGACTAAATCCTAGTAGGAAACCACCTGAAGATCTATGCCTAACAGTCAGTGAATATATGGCAGGTAAAAGTACAGTAAGCAGTAAACAAGAAAATACTCAGCAGTAAACAATCTATAGTTCCAATATCATGCAACTTCTAACAACTAGCTAAACACCAACAGGTAACCCTCTGGGAAGTACTCAAATACATCCCCTCTAGTTCTACCTAACAAGTACCAACAACCTTATGGGAAATACACACAACCTAACCACTCTGGTTTGGTCATACGAAAATTATAAGATTCTCTGACAAAGCTCACTCGGTCAATTCCCCTTATAGTCTAAGGTAGTCAGGGACTCTCTAAGGAAGATCACACAGTCAATTACCCTTATATCCTGAAGGTCAAGAGACTCTCTGAGGAATCTCACTCGGTCAATTCCTCTTATAACCCCAGGTCATTCACAAACTCTCTAAGTAAGCTCACCTGGTCAATTCCTCTTATAGCCTGGAGTGGTTCAAGGTAATTCAAGTAAAACAAAGACTCTCTATAGAAGATCACCCGGTCTATCCCCTTATAGTCTATAAATCTCAAAGACTCTCTGAGGAAGCTCACTCAGTCTATCCCCCTATAGTATATAATGTCCAAAGACTCTCTGTGGAAGCTCACTTGGTCTATCCTATTATAGTCTATAATGTCCAAAGACTCTCCGAGGAAGCTCACTTGGTCTATCCTCTTTTAGTCTATAACACCAGGTTCCCACGACCCCATGTAAGTCAATGCATAGTAATTCTATAAGTCCAAAGTAAACTTACAGAACTACTTGGATAACCAGTCTACAACATATCACGCATGTTAGAAAACAACACTTCATCCTACGACCACAAGGCATAGAAAACAGGTAAATGACCAATAGGCTAAATAGGGCCAAACAGTCGTAAATAGAACAAAGCATGAGCAGAACATCCAAGGCAAAGAAATCAAACCAGTTCATATCCAAATAACCTCTACACAAGTATACAAGAATGGAAGGCAATTAGTAGGGGTAAAACGGTAAACAGGCAATACCCCGTTCAAGGGTATTGGTGGAATTTTCACATAATACTCATAGAATTTGAACGGAAAGGCACAAACCACCTACCTTGGGGTTAGGAGATCAATATACTTGAACCACGAGGCTTGAATCATCTTATAATTCCATAGATCTAAGAAAATACATAAAAAGTTCAACCCATGATAACTTGGAAGAGAGGAGGAATTGGAAAACGATGCTCTAGAAGAAGAGAGATATTACCGCTGTGATTCCAACGCAATCGACAACAGTCAATTCAGAGGACAGATGTGTGATTGGGGGATCCAGGAAGTCTCGACACCGTACGGGTGCTCCCGAACGTTTCGTCCGAAGAAGAAGACACCCCTATCCATTAGACATGACCCCAGTCCGTTTAATAAAAAAGAAAAATACACAACTTGTAATTTTGGTGTACATGGTGTGTACTTACTGTTTCTTTACTCCGCTTTAGGTGGCCTCTACATCACCCCACACGACCGTGTGTGTGGCCAGGACATGGCTAGCACACGGCCTCTTTCGGAAACGAAGTACACAACCTGTACCCATAAATTACATGACGTGTACTTCAAAAATTTCTAGAAACTCCACTTTTCTCAAAAACTCTAGAAAAAGGAAAAACATACCTGAAAAGAAGATCCAGGTTCTTACAAACTTCCCCCCTTAAAGAAATTTGTCCCTGAATTTCCCTAGTGTGGCGTAGAAGAAGAAACCTCAAACAACTCCGGCCACTATGATCGTACATCATTCTCCCTCTCCCAAGTCTCGTCTTGCACCCGCCCGTGCTTCCATATCACCTGTACCAGAAAAATAGACCGGCCATGGAGAACCTTCATACTGCGATCAATAATCAGGATAGGATGCTCCTAAATTATGCATCCGCTTTGAGCTCAACCTCCTCAGGTTAAAAGACATGAGACGGGTCTGGAAAGTAACATCAGAGATAAGAAATGTGAAAAACATCATGCATAGCCCAATATCTCTGAGGTAACTGCAACCGATAAGCAACCGACCCAATTTTCTCTAACACCTCAAATAGCCCGATGTACCTTGGTGAAAACTTACCCTGTCTCCTAATCCTCTTGTGTCCCAACCTCAGTGCGACACACAAGATAAACTTATCCTTGACCTCGAACTCCAGAGGTCATCTCCACTGATCAACATAAGACTTGTGAAGATATTGTGCAGTATCCATCCTCTTCTGAATCAACTCTATCTGCTCTGTGGTCTCCTAAAAAAGATGAGGTCCCAACATAACTGCCTCTCCTGCCTCCAACCAACATAAGGCTGATTGGCATGGCCTGCCGTACAAAGCGTCGTATGGTGCCATCTGAATAGTCGCCAGAAAACTGTTGTTGTAGGGAAACTCTACAATAAGTATGTGCTTTTCCCAAGAACCTCCAAAATCCAGGATGCATGCTCGGAGAAATTCCTCAAGCACCTTAATCGTATGCTCGGACTGGCCATCTGTCTGGGGATGGTATGCTGTACTCAAAATTACCTGTGTACCCAAAGCCTTCTGAAGCCCCTGCCAGACCCATGAAGTAAAACGTGCATCCCTGTCTAATACAATGAAGTGCAGAACTCCATGCAGATGTATAATCTCTCAGATGTACATTCTTCCCAACTCATCAACACTGAAGGTATCCTTGATCAGAAATAAGTGAGAAACCTTCATGAGCCTATCAATGACAACCCATACTGCGTCGTTCCCTTGAGGTGACCTCAGCAACCCTATCACAAAATCCATCGCGATGTTGTTCCCATTCCAATCGGGAATGGGTAACTACTGCAGAATCCCTGCTGGTCACTGATGATCCGCCTTCACCTGCTAACAAGTGGAACACCTCATGAAGAACCCAAGAACATCCCTCTTCATAGCTGGCCACCAATACTAATGGTGTCGATCACGATATATCTTGGTGATTCCAGGATAAACTCCCCAAACTGAGGAATGAAAGTATCGCATTTGATCCTCGCGTATATCTGCTGGTACCCATACATGCCCCTGGAAACACAAGATATCATCCTCACCTATGGTCCATCTAGGAATAGGGTCCTCTCCTCAAACACTTTCCCATAGGACTAGGCCTTCAGAATCTAATAACTGCCTCATTCGTACTCGATCAAGAAGGGTAGAGGTGATAACTACAGAAGATAGAAAATTATTCCCCTGTCTATCATGCACCTCCAAATGCATCTCAAGGAACAGAGCCATAAGCTTCCACTCACTATTGGCCTCCTGAACTTCCTGTATCTGAGTCCTCCTACTTAGTGCATCAGCCACGACATTGCCTTTCCCAAGTGTGTAGGCAAGCTCAAAGTCAAAGGACTGAAGGTACTCAACCGACCTTCTCTACCTCAAATTCAAGTCATGCTGAGTCAAAATGTACTTGAGACTTTTGTGGTTGGTGAAAACCAAAAAATGCACTCCCAAAAGATAATGTCTCCAACAATGTAAGGAATGAACAAAAGATGCCAACTCCAGATCATGCATTAGGTAGTTCCTCTCATGTGTCCTCAACTGCCGATACCCGTACGTAACGACTCCATCTCTATGTATAAGCACAGCTCCCATACCAATACATGAAGCATCACAATAAATAGTATAACTCTTTCCTGGCTCTAGAAATACTAGTATCGATGTTGAAGTCAACCTCCCTTTTAGCTCTTGAAAGGCTGACTCACAAGAACCTGACCACAAGAACTTCTCACCCATCTTAGTCAGACCCTTCAGTGGTGCTGCTAAGCCTAAAAAGTCCTGAATAAAGCATTTGTAGTATCCAACTAGCCCTACAAAACTCCACACCTCGAAGACGTTCTTCGACTGCTCTTAGGAAACTACTGTCCTCACCTTCTCTGGGTTTACTAATACTGTTGTCTTTGAGATAACATGACCCAAGAAGTGAATCTAGTCCATCCAAAAGTGGAACTTCAAGAGTTTAGCATATAACTGATTATCCCTGAGTGTACTCAAGATGATATCAATATGGGCAGCATGGTCATGTCGAGTGTGAGATTAAACCAAGATGTCATACATGAAAACCACCATGAAGGAATCCAAGTATGGATGGAACACTTAGTTCATCTGTGCCATGAAAATTGCAGGCACGTTTGTGAGACTGAACGGCATAACCATATACTCGTATAGACCATACCTGCTCCAGAAGGATGTGAGTGGTATATCATATGGTCTAACACGCAATTGATAATAACCTAACCTCAATTAAATCTTAGAGAACACCCGGGCTCCTCGAAGCTGATCATAGAGGTCATCAATCCTAGGCAATGGATATTGGTTCTTGACCATTAACTGGTTCAACTTCCGATAGTCCACACAAAGCCTGAGGGTACCATCTTCCTTCTTTACGAATAGGACAGGTGAACCCCAAGGAGAAGTACTGGGTCGGATGAAACCCTTGGCTTGCAACTCCTCCAACTATTTCTTGAGCTCCTGCAAATCTGGTGTAGCCATCCTATAAAGCGGAATGGACACTGGTGCCGCCCATGGAACAAGCTCAATAGAAAATTCTACCTCACGCTCTGGAGGAAAACATGAAAATTCCTCTGGAAAGACATCCCTAAAACAATCCAACACTAGAGGAAAGTCCATCTATGAAGTCACCTAGTCATCTAGATATAGACTGGAAATCTGGGCTGTAACTTCTCCTAACCCAAGATGCTCTGGACCTTCTCTACTCGCCTGGACATCCCAATCGCCCTTGTGGAGAAAAGATCCACCCTCTGGTGATATGAAACTCACCCTGCGGCGATAGAAATCAACAACTGTGTGGAAGGGAACTAACCAGTCCATCCCGAGGATGACATCATAACCTGTCATCTCTAGGACATACAGGTCTCATAGAAAGTGACACCCACCAAACTCTAGAAGGAACTACTTTCACTGATGTATACTAGCTGTCCTAGTCCCCAACGGTGTGTCTAGTGTCAAGATGTCGGCAGAAGAAAAGATTCAAAGACCAAGACTCTCTACAACAACGATAAATATAAATCTATGGGAAGCCCCTGTATCGAAAAGATCTGAAGATAAAACTGAGGATACTAGGATCGTACCTCGAACTGTAGAGGGGCCAGGATCCATCTCTTGATGGGTCTACTCCACAACAAAGGAATGGCCTACTCCACAGCCCTGTAACCCTACCTAACCACTCTGATCTGATCCACTCTACTGTCCCTGGTATCCTGGGGACTGACCACCATGGCTGTGACCTCCACCTCAGCCCGAATGGTTGGAAGAACTCTAGTTCCCAGACTGGTGAGAAACTGGCGATGCTTTTCCTGAACATGGGGTCATATAAAAACCCCTGCCACCAGCTGCAGGTGAGAAGATCTGACAGAAACACGGAAGATGGCCCATCTTGCTGCAAGATCAGACCTCCATCGGGTCTCTCTGGCACTGAGGCCTAGTATACTCGCTCCTCCCGCATTGGTAACATACTACATGGCTACCTGAAGATACATCTTTCATACTCTGATCTCGTCGAGCAGACTCCCTGTGGTGCTTCCTGCTATCAGTAGGAGGAACACTAACTCGAAATGTCAAACCGCCCTAGCTCACTACTCCAGAATCCCTCAGATTGCGCTCAGTGATCAGCACCTAGTTGACGATAGAGGATATTGAAGTCAACGTGAAGATGTTCAACTACGATCGAATGTCATGCCTCAGACTTTCCTCGAACTTCCATGCAAGGAACAACTCATCGCCTCCTAGAATAGGCGTGAAACGCTGCAGCTCAGTAAAGAGAGATGAGTACTCCATAACAAAAAGAGTACCCCGCTCCAAACTCATAAACTCCCAGGCTTGATCGGCCCTCAAGGTCTCCTGGTAGAAGTAATCATAGAAGATTCACCGAAACTCATCCCAAGTCATACTATGCTGGCATCCTGACTGGGATATCACCACCCACCACCTCTTGTCAGAGTCTCATAGCATATAGGTAGCGAGCTCCACCCTCTTCTCTGAAGGTATCTCCAAATGCTCGAAGATTGTCAGCATGGACTCTAGCCATGATTTTTTATCCTAGGGTCCTCCATCCACTGAGAAAGTAGGAGGATGTTACTGCTGAAAAACCTACGTCAATTCCGTCATCGATGGGGAATGAGACGACACTCCCTAAAAATCCTGTATCATCCTCATAAATCCTTACCTAAACTTTTAATCAGCACCTGTGCCAGGTATAAAAGCTAGTACCGAGGCTAGCACAATAGGAGGATCTGATAAAAGTCCCTGATCATCCATATCTGTTGTCTGATCACTATCTGGAAACTGGCGTACAACCGAAGGACGTATTGGTGGCATAATTCTGAAAGGTCAAACGCCCACATTAGATTAGGAATATCAAGGACTAAAAACATAAGAGTACAAGAAGGGAACTGTAGAATGAAACATTCAAGTTTTACAAAACAAGACTACATGGCGTGTATAAACACTATACGACATGTTATTTTATGCCATTCACATGGGCGTGTACTTCTGCCACAACACCCCAACCACACGACGTGTTGTCCCCACACACGGCATGTACTTGAACACTATTCCCTAGCCCGAGTTGCCTTGCATGGCTAAACCACATAGTTTTATTAATGTTAGACTACATGGTGTGTTCACTAAGGACACGATGTGTACTAGACAAGTTTCAATGACCCGTGTTGTTAGTTACACAGCCGGCTACATGGTTCACTCTACACGGTGTGCTCCATGTGCACACGGTGTGTACTTGAAGGATTTACCTGACCCGTGTTGTTCATGAAACATCCAGGTACCTAGGTTACACTACAAGACTTGTAAAATCAGGACACGATGTGTATAGTCAAAGTTTCATCCATCCATGTCGTTAGTCACATGGGTAGACACACAGTCACTACAACACAACATGTACGTACCATACACAATGTCTTCCTGCAAGATTTTTCACAACCCCGTGTCCCTTCCCACATAGTTAGTGACATGGTTATATACTACATGGCGTTTATAAAGTACACACCATTTATTCTGGGTTTTTCTAGACAATATCCTCAGAAACTGCTCCCGAGCCCAAAAAACACAGAAAACAAGTGTTAAGGTTCCAAATTCCGATCTGTGAGGGCCCCTACTCCATGAAAATCAAAGCTTGGCATCTTATACATGTTATATACAAGGTAAACAAGTCAATTATCCACCAAGTTCCAATTCATGAGGGCCCATAACACCTCAAGAATCAAAATTTGGCGTTCATTGAAACAAGACCTTACATATAGAAATATGTATTGAAAGTAGTTATTCTATCAAGCATCTATCACAACAGCATGAATATTCTACACAATATATATCATAACAACATGAAATCTCTAATTCACCCTAAATGGCATGGAAAAAATGCATGAAATGTGATTTATAGAAAGTTTATATATGATACATGAGATGACATATCCTACTCTCATCAGGTTGCGACAGAAATAGAACCCCAATAATAACAACAGTAACAACACAAAACATGTGAGTCACCCATCGGTGAAAACAAGATCAAATGTAAACTTGAAAAACCTGAAGAAATTTCAATAAACGTGGTAGATTGGATTTTCCCTGTTCACGGGTTAGCTACTCCCAGACACAACTTAATACTAAGTACCTATTCCATCATATCCCTGGATATAGGCTCCAAACTGTAAGTCAATAGAAAAAATAACCTCTAATACCACTTTGTTGTTGGGCGGAGAGTGATGGCAAGAGGGGGGGGGGGGTGAATTGCCTTTTAAAAAATAATTAACAATTTAAAATCAAAGTAAAAAGTGCAGCGGAAATAAAAGAGGCAAGACACAAAACTTGATAACGGAGTTCGGCTTAAACCAAAGCCTACGTCTCCGCTCCCAACTCAACCGTTGAGAGATTTACTACCGGTTGCTTTTTAATGGTTTTAGTAAGAAACCCACTAGACTTTAAGGTAGTCTAGAACCTATTACAGCTTGATTTTAATGGTTGAGCAAGAACCCACTTGCTTTTAATGGTTGAGCAAGAACCCACTAGCCTTCTTACAGGTGAAGGCTAGCTCACCAATGACTCAAGCCTTTTAAAGGGAAGGCTTGACTAACCTCTTCACACCTTGAAGGTGGTGTGAAAACCCAAACAAAGAGAGGATGAGAGAAAGAGGGGTTTGTAGGCACAAACCCAAAATAAAGCTCAAAAAGATAAATAATGAAAAACTGTAATGTGGAGAAGTCTTGGGCGCCAATGGATTGATTGGAGTTGATGAAGAGAGCTCCCAAGCTTCTACGGTGATGCTCCTTGGATGTGGAAGTGGGTTGGAGCAATTGAGGTTCCTTGAAGGAATCTGCCGGAGGTTCGCCAAATGATGAAAAATGTGTCCGTTTGCTTTCATGTGTTTCCGGGGCTTCCTAGTCCTTTATTTATAGAGGGGGAACCCTCAAATGTCCTTTGGGGGTCTTCGGAGCCATTGGAGAGGCCTTCGGAGCCGTTGGGGGTCAAGTGGGCAAGTCTGGTCAAAGCCCAACGGCTAGTTTGACTGGCTCTACCGGCTGACCGGTGCTTGGCCACCGGTTGGCCGGTGCTTTGGAAAAGGGAGAGAACTTCTGCCCAGGAACCACCGGCTGGCCGGTGAGTGGGCCACCGGTTGGCCGGTGCTGAGACAGTAGCTGTCTGGCCTGTCTGGGTTCCACCGGCTGGCCGGTGGTGGGACACCGGTTGGCCGGTGCTCTGGACAGAGGGGATGCCTTCTGTCCAGGCTCCATCGGCTGGCCGGTGGTCATCCACCGGTTGGCCGGTGGACTGAAATCAGTCCACTTTCAGTCCTTCTTGGCCCAATTCCTTGGAAACCTTTTGCCTATCAACACAAACACTTAAAACAAGATTAGATAAATAAGAGAGTGATTGTGATCATGAAAATTAAACCACGAGGGGTACGAGAGGTACAACATTTGTAACATCCCAGTTCAGGAAGCCACCCAGAGGCACCCCGTACTCGGTTGGTCAAATGGCCTCAAGCACATTTCCCCAAATGCCAAAGGCTTCCGACTAGCAGTGAGGGTCTTGGGTGTGATAGTGGGGAAACTATGCCCTCATTGGCAGAGTACACAGCTGAAGAGAAATGAATAAACAATAGCAGAAACAGTAATAAACCATACACAAGTGAGCAGCGGAAGACTAAATGATTAACATCTCGAGCATATACATATAAATGATTCATGATACATATGTCTAGGGAAACAACCAAACAAGTCACAATGATGAATAAAAGAGTACTAAACCAAAGTACGAAAGAAAAGATAAACAACTCCTCAGCATCGTAAGCCTAGGCTTGGTCCCATGCTCTCCTGCTCTATAGTAAGTCAAGTACCTGATGTGGAAGGGTGCTTGCCCTTATCTATACCTACAACAATATAATCTGTTTGGGCCCAAAAGCATGGCCCAAACCAGGTGTGAGACTAAATCCTAGTAGGCAACCACCCGAAGATATGTGCCTAATAGTCAGTGAATATATGGCAGGTAGAAGTACATAAAGCAGTAAACAAGAAAATACTCAGCAGTAAACAATATACAGTTCCAATATCAAGCAACAGCTAACAAGCAGTTAAACACCAACAGGTAACCCTCTGTGAAGTACTCATATCCATCCCCTCTGGTCCTACCTAAAAAGTACCAACAACCCTCTAGGTAGTACACTCAGTCTAACCCCTATGGTTTGGTCATATGAAAATTATAAGACTCTTTAAGGATGCTAACTTGGTCAATTCCCCTTATAGTCTAAGGTAGTCAGGGACTCTCTGAGGAAGATCACATAGTCAATTCCCCTTATAGCCCTAAGGTCAAGAGACTCTCTGACGAAGATCACTTGGTCAATTCCTCTTATATCCCCAGGTCGTTTACAGACTTTATGAGGAAGCTCACCCAATCAATTCCTCTTATAGCCTTGAGTGGTTCAAGGTAATTCAAGTAAAACAAAGACTCTCTGAGGAATCTCACTCGGTCTATCCCCTTATAGTCTATAAAGCTCAAAGACTCTCTGAGGAATCTCACTCGGTCTATCCTCTTAAATTATATAATGTCTAAAGACTCTATGACGAATCTCACTCGGTTTATCCTCTTTTAGTCTATAACAATAGGTTCTCATGACCCTGTGTAAGTCAATGAAAATTAATGCTATAAGGCCAAAGTAAACCTACAAAACTACTTGGATAACTAGTGTACAACATCTCAGGCATGTCATAAAACAACACTCCATCCTACGACCATAAGGCATGGAAAACAGGTAAACGACCAATAGGCTAAACATGGAAAAACAGTCTTAAACAGAACAAAGCATGAGAAAAACATCCAAGGCATAGAAATCAACTCGATTCATATCCAAATAACCTCTACACAAGAATACAAGCATGGAAGGAAATCATAAGGGGTAAAATAGTAAACACGCAATACCCTGTTCAATGGTATTGGTGGAATTTTCACATAATACTCAAATAATTTGAACGGAAAGTCACAAAACACCTACCTTCGGGTTAGGAGATCAGTATACTTGAACCACGAGGCTTGAATTGTCTCAGAACGTCGTAGATCTAAGAAAACGCAAAAAACGTTCAACCCATGATAACTTGGAAAAGATGAGGAATTGGAAAACGATGCTCTAGAAGAAGAGAGAGCTTACCGCTGTGATTCAAACGCAATAGACAAATGTTGATTCAGAGTATGGATGTGAGATCGGGGGATCAGGGAAGTCTAGGTACCGTACGGGTGCTCCGGAACATTTCGGCCGAAAAAGAAGACACCCCTGTCCATTAGACGTGACCCCGGTACGTTTAATGAAAAAAACAAAATACAAAGCATGTAATTTTGGAGTACACGGTGTGTACTTACTATTTCCATACTCCACTTTAGGTGGCCTCCACTTTACCCCACATGACCGTGTGTGTGGCCAGGACATGACCAGTACACTGCCTATTACGGCAATGAAGTACATGACATGTACTCATAAAGTACATGATGTTTACTTAAAAAATTTCCAAAAACTCACATTTTCTAAAAAACACCAGAAAAAGGAAAAACATACCTGAAAAGAAGATCCAAGTTCTTAAAATAGAGATTCATTGTTGTTGGAAAGAGATATCAGAAGTTAAAAAATGGATAGAATCTATGAATTATGAGATATATTTCATGTATTAGAACCAAGTATGGGTTCTGGTCGATGAGCCAATTGATGTAATTCTGTTGGATGAAAATGTGTATTCAAGATAAAGATAGTCCTGGAATGTCAAATTAGCACCTATAAAGTAAGGATATTGGCTAAAGGATTCAGAAAAAAATCAAGGAATTGACTATGATGAAACCTTCTCACCAGTTTACATGTTTAAATTCATAAGAATCATACATTCCATAATATCTTACCATGACTACGAGATATGGAAAATGGATGTAAATGAATCATTCCATAATGGTAACCTTCATGAAGATGTCTGTATGACACAACTGGAAGGGTTTGTGAAACTTGGTGAATGAAAACGGGTTTGAAAATTTTAGATATCCATTTATGGATTAAAGCAAGCGTCCAGGTCATGGAACATTCGATTTGACAAATCCATAAAGGAATTTGGTTTCATTAAGAATGAATGTGAGACATGTGTTTATAAATGGTTTAATGGGAATGTGGTCATTTTCCTAGTATTATATGTTGATGCAATATTACTTTTTAGAAATGATGTAATGGTCTTTCATTCATTTAAGGACTGGTTGAGAAAGTGTTTCTCTATGAAGGAATTAGGTGAAACAACCTACATTCTAGGGATGAAGATCATTCATGATAGATCCAAGAGGTTTCTTGGACTAATTCAGGGTACATACATTGACCAGATACTAATGAAATTTAGTATGGAACAATCTAAGAGAGGAATGGTTATAATGTCACATGGCCTACATCTTTCTAAGAGAATGTGTCCTCAGACACAACAAGATAAAGATAGGATAAGGAAGATCACATACACTTCAGCTATAGGATCCATCATGTATTCCATGTTATGTACAAGGCTTGATGTTTCCTATACACTGATCATGGTAGGAAGATATCAAGCAGATCCCAGAGAAGAGCATTGGACTGCTGTTAAGACTACCCTTAAGTATCTGAGAATAACTAAGGATATGTTCCTGGTGTATGAAGGAGATAAGGAGCTTGTCATTAGAAGGTGTGATGATGCTGGTTTTTAGATTGATCATAATGATCTAAAGTCATAATCAAGATATGTTTTATCTCTCAACAGAAGAGATGTGAGATGAGAGAGTTCAAAGCATCCAGTTGTCGCTAATTATATAGTGGAGTTTGAATATATAGAAAATTCTAATGCATCCAAGGAAGCCATATGGATTAGGAACTTTGTTCAGGAGCATGATGTGGTGCCTAGCAGAAGAGACCCTATCACATTGTATTCTGATTATACTACAGTGGTGGCTCTTAAAAAAGAACCAAGGTCACATCAACGGATAAAGAACATTATATGTAAGCATCACCTATTGAGGGATTTCTATCAAAGGGGTGAAGTTGTAGTTAGCAGAGTGTCCATAGAGGATAATGTGGTAGACCCCATTACTTAAGGCCTATCTTAACAGAATTATGAATATCATGCTAGAGTTAGTAGGATATAGGTTGTTAGTAGTTGGCTCTAATACAAGTGGGAGTCTGTTGGAGTTAGTGGCCTAGAACCAAATACTTTGTACTTTATGATAAACTTGTCTTCCTGTATTTGAATATTAATAAATAACATATCACATCTTGATTGCTCTTCTGTGTGACAATGATTGTGATAATGTCCTAAGAATAGCTGTTTACTAAAGGGTCATAGTGGATCCCTAATATGATGAGAACTAGAAAGTTCCATAACACTATTATTGAATATTTGTTCTATGGATGGATGATTTTATTTGAGGGACACAAATAATACATGAAATTAGGGGTGATGACTCATAAAACTTTGAGGCACCTTCTCATGGTGTGCACCCTTGGTAATATCCAGGAGGATATCACGAGAACGAGACCTGCTAGTAAGAAATCCACATTTCATAGTGTCATTTGATGTTCATATCTGTGGATGTGTGTATTGGTCCTTAGACTTTAATATTATTATTTATGGGTATTAAAACTCACACACTTAGATGTATTGACAAAAACTATGATGACACACTATTATAAGTAAGGTAGGACATGTTCGGTGCGTCATGAGTAATACCACATTAATAGATAATACGAAAAATGATTTTTCCGTTATGTTCTTTAACAGAAGTTGATATCTCAGTCCCTTTAATGGAATTGATATAGCCTAAATAAATCCATGTTAATGTTGAGGAATAGGAAAGTTCAATTTTTGGAAGTCAAAGAAAGAATAATCGAACACATAGGTTGATGGCACTATCATGAAACCCACTTGATTTGAGATATCTTGATGAAAGGGATTACATTACATGGTAAGCGTTCATAGGAGGTGACACATAATTACAGTGTTAACTTCTTTCTCTATGGGTGTCTTGGCGTGTTTCTAGATGGTAACCTTGGACTTTAGGCAGGCTCCACATAATTTCATTGAGAAAGATTCCCAGAGGGTCACACACTAAGTGTGTCCATGTATCTCAATTAAATATTCATTTAACAAGTTGAATAAAGATTATTCTAGATTGTGGTTTAATAATTATTCAAGGATGACTGATCACATTTATTTCGACACTAGTTATTTGAGAGAATATATTGTGGGTGAAATAATATATTTATTAGCAAGTAATATAGTGATATTTATTTAAGAAAAAAATAGTCATTATTCAAGGTCTAATACATGTGGTGGAGGAAATAAATAAAATGGAAAAAACAAAAGTACACACCATGTATATTAATATTCACAATGTATAGTTTTTCTAAGGATTTTTGAGAAATAATAATATTTTTTTAATTAAATAATATTAGGTTTGATTTTATAGGAACATGTCATGTGATTATAATAGTAAACCACTATTATTAGACATAGGGTCTTGTTAAGAATTAAATGAAATAAATAAATCCTATTGGGAAATATTTTATTTTATTATTCTAAGTATTATAAAACTCAATTACATTATTCTCATTAACCTATCCATTCTTTGTGGTTATGTACAAAAGCTCTGGAGAAAGATCTCAAGCCAAGATAGAATTACTTTCCTCTAAGAATGCTCTCAAGTTAAAAGAGGGATCCTCTTCCACCAGATCAAGTAGAGTGATCTGGAATTTACTCTCAAGGCGACCGAAGGTGGAAATCTCAAGAGAAGGATATTTCATACAAGCACACAAAGATTCCTTTAGAAACATTCAGAGATACATGGATCATGTGTGGATCAACGCTAGAGGAAGCCTACACTTGGATTCTACGACACAATGACGGATCACATCAGATTGTGACTAGAAACATCAACAGAGATAGAATTCCATCAAGGCAATTCTTATCTATTTTTTAAATTAATTATAACTAACATATTATGATCTTATCTATAATTTTGGGACATCCCACTTTCCATTCCATTATTCATTCTATTATGATGATCTGGCATTTTATTATCATTAAAGATCTCGGATTGATCATTTTTTGGGTAAAATTAAAGTTGGGTACACCCATCCACGTGCTTCTGCTGTGCCTAGAACCTTCACAACCCATGTGAGGGACAATACAATGATTTACCGAATTACATCCCCAATGATTTGAGAAGTTGAGTTCAAAACTTCATAGTGAATCTTATCCATCTGTCTCCGGTTATGAATAATAATCTGAATAATATGAAATTCCCTCCTTCACATAAGAGGGAGAAACTAACTGTTGAGTGTTTTATGTGGCAACGACCACCGATGTTTAGTGGATCTTCCAATCCACATGTTACAGAACAGTGGTTCAACTCAATGGAGGAGATATTTTTTGTGCTTCACTCTTCTAAGATAGAGAAGGTGTGTCTAACCATTTATCATCTTGATGGAGATTCCAACCAATGGTGGGATTTGATTAATAACCCCAAGCTGAGAGATAAAATTGAAGAGATGGAGTGGAAATACTCTAAGATAATTTTTCTTAAGAAGTATTTACTAAGAACACTTATTATGAATATGGAGAGAGAATACATAGAGCTAAAGTACAATGATGGAGAATTTTTCATGGACTACAAAGAGAATTTCACAAGGATTACAAGGTACACTTTGGTATTTGTTATCAACAATGATTGCAAAATTTATAGATTCTAGAGTGGATTAAAAACAAAAATTTGAAAGGATCATAAAATTAGATACTTTGAGAGTTATGAAGAAGTAATTAGATGTGATATATAAGTGAAGATAAAGTTTGAAGAATGGTCCCATGACTATGGTGATAAGAAATGAAAGATGGATATTCATACTGAAGGATCTAATAAGAAAGGTGGAAAGAAAGCTCAACCACCCACATATCAAAAATGTGGGAAGAAACATCATGGAAACTGCCTCAAAGGGATAGGGAAATGCTTCAAGTATGGGAGAGAAGGCCACTAATCTCAAAAGTGTTGAAAAGACATAAGAAGGTAAGATAATGTGGTGGAGGAAAGGAGAGCACCACCCATTGTCCAATGCTATAACTATTGGGAGCAAGGGAACTATGCAAGAAAATGGACCAAACCTCGAGTCCTCGATGGTAATCCGTGTTAGTAAACACCAAATACAAAAGAACAATGGAAGGATTATTCCATAACTATTGCAGAAGTGAAGAAAGAAAATGAAATCATATAAAGTACACTTCCTATTCACTCAATAATGGAAAAATTCTTATTCGTTTCTGGTTCTACGCATTCCTTTATATATCACAGGTTTTTTAGAATAATTGAATCGAATCCCCAAAACATTGAAGTAGAGATATAAGTAAAAACACCATGTGGTTCAATCATTTCAACCTAAATGTTGGAATATTTTCTTTTTGGTGTATGTGGGAATATTCTTATAGAGAATCTCGTGATACTTCCCTTGGTGTAATTTGATGCTATAATGGGAATGGACTGGCTCTCATTTTATAGAGCACATATAAACTGTCAAGAAAAGGAAATATCATTTCATATTCTAAACTATCCCATAATCCTTTACAAATGAAATGAAGATTAGGAATATCCTTTGAAAAATCCTTCAATGGTGTGAGTGTTGATTCCCTGTGAAGAGGTATACCTCAATCAAATGGTTGAGTTGATGGAAGTAATCCACCTTGGGGAAATGAAAATTATAAGGAAATATAGTGATGTATTTCTTGAAGAGTTACCTAGACATTACTAGGATCATGAGGTAGAGTTCTCAGTAGAACTCATACTCATAGATACTCTTTTCTCAAAGTGTCCCTATATGATAGATCCTATCGAACTGGAGGAGTTAAAGAAGCATCTATAAGAGCATTTGAAAAAAGGGTTTATACGCCCTAGTGAATCACTTTGGGGTGTACCCGTGATCTTTGTGAAGAATAAGGATGAATCAATACGCCTGTGTATCGATTATCAGGAACTCAACAAGATCACCATAAAGAACAAGTATCCTATCATAAGGATTGAAAAATTGTTCGATCAGCTACAAGGAGATCAATACTTCCCAAAGTTGGATCTTCATTTTGGATATCATTGGTTAAAGGTAAATAAGGAAGATATTTTAGAATAATTCCTTCCATACAAGGTATGAATACTATGAGTTTCTAATGATTCCCTTTGGACATACTAATTCTCCTGAAATCTTCATATATTTGATGAATAGAGTCTTTAGACATTACCTCGACAAATTTGTGGTAGTGTTTGTCGATGATATTCTAATATATTCCAAGATCAAGGAGGAACATGAAGAACATCTAAGTCTTGTTTTAGAAATATTGGGAAATGATAAGTTGTATGCCAAGTTCAGTAAGTGTGACTTTTAGATGAATCAAGTCATGTTCTTGGAACATGTGATCACAAGTGAGGGAATTTATCTAGACCCTTAAAAAAATGTGATTAAGGAATGACCCAAACCATCTAGTGTCACAGAAATCCATAGTTCTCCTTTATTAAATGGGTACTACCGGTGTTTTATGATAAATTTCTCAAAAAATTCAGTCCTGCTATCTAAGTTAACTAGGACATGGGTAAAGTATTCCTGGATGGAAGAATGTGAAGAAAGATTCAAGGATCTAAGGAGAAGCCTGATCACTTCACCTATACTCACATTACCGAAAATTGGAGAATGTTTTGGGATATACAGTGACGCTTCAAAGAAAACTGGGGCTGTGTACTCATGAAAAATGATTAGGCGATTGCCTATTCCTCATAGTAGTTGAATATCCATGAGAAGAACTACCTGATGCATGATTTGGATCTAACAGTTGTGATTTTTTTCTTTGAAAATCTAGAAGCACTACATCTATGGTGTGAAGTGTGACATATATACCGATTAAAAGAGCCTAATGTATATATTCACACAAAAGACTATGATGAATAAAAGGAGATGGTTAGATCTAATCAAAGACTATGATTGATCTATTCACTATCATCTTAGAAAGGCGAATAAGGTAGCTATTTCTCTTATTAGAAAATAACCTACTACTCTATCCATGATGAATACTTAGTAAGACCCTATCTTTATGGATATGAAAAGGATGTATTTGGAAATCATAACTATAGGGAATACATCTTACCTTTTCCAAAAGATTACCCAACCATCTATCCAAGAGAAGGTTAAGGAGGAACAAAGGGATGATCTGGAGTTACAAAATAAGGTTAATGTATTAATGGAAGGGAAGCTAAAAAAAATTTATTTAGAAGATGATGGTGTGATTCAGTTTGGAATGAGGCTTTGTGTGCCTTCATCACCTAGGATAAATAAGGATCTATTTGATAATGCAAACAACTCACCTTTCTCTATCCATGCTGGTAGCACCGAGATGTACTGTGATATCTAATAACACTTATGGAAGGACAACATGAAGAAAGAGATTTAAGTCTATATCTCAAGGTGCGTGATATGTCAGCAAGTTAAACAAGAGTGAAAAAAGTCCAAAGGGATGATTCAACAATTGTTTATAACCATGTAGAAATGGGATAATGTCACTATGGACTTTGTCATGGGTCTCTCAAAGACATCCATAGGAAATAATGTGTTATGGGTTGTGGTGGACCGACTCACCAAGAGTGACCACTTTATCGCTATTTGGGAAGATCTATTCCTTGAAAATTTTTCAAAGATATATGTGAAGGAAGTGGTGAGACTGCATGGGGTTTCACTATCGATTGTCTCTGATCATGATACAAGGTTCAAATATAAATTCTGGAGGAGTCTTAAACATGCCTTTAGTACTAAATTGAATTTC
Source organism: Viscum album (assembly GCA_963277665.1). Taxonomy (NCBI): domain Eukaryota; kingdom Viridiplantae; phylum Streptophyta; class Magnoliopsida; order Santalales; family Viscaceae; genus Viscum; species Viscum album. Next base: position 697,432,719 of record OY728160.1, read on the forward strand.
AGAATGGTTTATCACCCCCAAACTCATGACCAATTTGAAAGGACTATTTAGATTCTTGATGATATATTAAGAGCCCATTATTTAGAATTTAAAGTCATATGGTATCAACATCTCCCATTGGTTGAGTTCTTATACAACAATAGCCTCCACTCGAATATTCTGATGGTTCCATATGAAGCTTTGTATGTAAAGAGATGTGGGACTCCAACCTATTGGGATTAATTTGGAGAAAGAAAGCTACTTGGACCTGATCCTGTACAAGAGATGACCGAGAAGGTTCAAGAAATCCAAAAACATATCAAAGATGCTCAGAGTCAGAAAAATCACTATGATGAAAACCATCAAAGGGACTTGGAGTTCGACGTTGGACATAAAGTCTTCCTTCAATTATCACCATAGAAGAGAGTCATGTGGTTTGAAAAGAAAGGGAAACTAAGCCCAAGGTACATTAGAACCTTTGAGATCCTTGACCGCATAAGAGTTGTGGCCTATCAGATTAAAATTTCACCAAATATGGCTGAAGTTCCTTATGTGTTTCACATATCACTCCTAAGGAAGTACATACCTTATCCCTCATATGTGCTGAACTCAGAGGTGGTACAACTGGAAGATGATCTCTCTTATGAGGAGAAGCCAGTAAAGATTCTAGACCAGAGAGATAAGGTTATATGCAAAAAGACAAACCACCTGACCTGAGTCTTATGGAGGAATAATAAGTATGAAGAAGCAACTTGGGAACCAGAGGATGCCATGAAGTATAAGTACCCTAAGTTGTTTATGTAAAACAAAAATTCATTGGTGAAATTTGAAAATGGGGGAAGAATATAACAACCCAAACTTTTATCAATACAATTTATACTTTCTTATAGTAATATCATATAGTATAATCACATAAAACCACATTAGGAAACATAATGACACATCATGATTAAATGAACCAAGAAATTTTATGTGACCTTTAAACATAATTTTTCCACTTATTTTATTTGAATTTTAAAAATTTGACATACAAGGTTATGATGAGTAAGATTTTTGGAGTCTGATACGACAAACTTATTTTTTGTTGAATAGTAACATACCCTTATGAATAGTAATATTACCCTTTTGAATAGTAATATGACCCTTATTAATAGTAAATTAGTCAGGTAAATAGTAAACTTACCAATGATAATATAAATAAAATATATAAATCTTATAAATGATAATATGATATAATTATATTATAATGTTGGTATTTTTGTAAGTCATGAATATTTAATGATTAGTTTAATAATTTTTTTAAAAAATAATTTCCGAAAATGTATTTATAAACAATTATTTTTATGTATTATGATTATATGATAATTTTATGAGACCTTAATTAATTTTTCAAACTGTTAGAAAAATAGTTTTAATTTTAAAATTTGGATTTTTCATGTAAATTATGATTTTAATTAAAAATTAAATTAATCATTTTTAGAAAATTATTTTTATAAAATAGGGTTCATTTTTTAATAATAAATGTCTATAAATTGTTAGGGTAAATTTTTTAGATTTTTTTGAAGTGCTTTTATTTTTGGTAAATAGTGAAATTCGATAAATTACAAAATATGCTAAATAAAAGAATTTCTGCAGCATGCTGGAGTCATGGATGATGTAAATGGGAATTGTTTAGAACTCAAATGCCCTATTTAGTTTATTTAGTCATGGAATCATCAATCTTTCTTACCTTGAGAGAAATTAATAAACTAATGAATTAAATATTGAGAAAACACCCCTCCCCTCCACTATAAATATAACCCCTCACAACCTCATTTCCTTACACCTCTCAAGTGTCAAGAATTGTCCAAATTTTGCTGATACCACTTCCTTAGTCCCTCCCCCACGTACATGATCTCTTTATGTCATCCAAATACCAATCCTAGGTGCCTTGAGGAGGATCTCAAGAGGATAATTCAAGAGGAAATTCCTCTCTCTTTTCTTTCAAATTCCATTCAAATTCCATTTATTTTCTTATCTTATCCTCAAATTATCATATCCAAAATTCATGAAAACTCTAGTTTTATTTATATAATGGTATTATATAATGTTAATGTAAGATTATTTATTATACTCCTCACCCTCTCTCTGTCTATAAAAATGACATTATCGCCCGTGATGTGTTAATTTACCTACATCATGGGCAATGCACTTCTGTTGTCCTTCAACGCCTTCAAAGCTATCAGTAAAACCAAAAAATTATTGAAAATATATTTTAATATTTAATTTTAACCCATTTTATGTTTTGGAAACAAATTTTATATATAATACTAATTGATAAAACAAAACAAGTAAGTTGTGATCTAAAAACAACCCAAATTATCCTAAAATGAAGATCATTAATTTTTAACTAATGATTTATCCTCATGGTATATAAAAAAATTAATTTTAAGGTCATTTAAAATCCTGAAAGATAATTAATATAATTTAATATAAATTATATATGTTTATCCATGTTATACATGAACTTCCATTCATGTGTACAAGTGAACTATTCATGAAAACTAAGAAAAAGAACACTCCGGAACAATGAATTTAAACTCTATAGCTCACCCAAAGTCACATAAAAGAACTTAATAAAAACATAATGAATCAATTAGATGTAGAAAAGGTTATTTATGTGTTAATTAATAAATCTAATGTAATTATAGATTACATTAAAGTGAAAAAAGCATCCAGACACAAGGTAAGGGGAACTCTTGAACCTAACTTTCTTTCTTCGGGGTTTCCCTATTTCACTACATTTTCAGAATGATTATTCCTTAAAAATAATTTATTAATAATTATATTAATTTTTTTGTGATATAAATGTTTTAAAATATAGTTTATGTAAAACACAACGTTTTCCAAAATAATCCTTCTTTCAAAAGCACACCTTTTAATTCTCACTCAAGGTTGATGGTTCTTGTATCAAGTATGTCATTCCCTCTTAAATTTGGGAACCCAAAAATTATTAATATATGATTTATGAAATCAAAACCATTACTTTACATATGTTATTTATGTCCATGATTTATATATGCTCTTTGTGGCATTCATGATAATTTTAACATTATGATGTGACACGTGCGATCAAAATTATATAGCGCAATATTGATGGTATGATGTGACAGGTGCACCCGGAATAATACAGAACTCCAATGAATTGGGTAATGTGGTTATATAATGATTTAAAGTGAAATATTTATGAAAATGATGTGAAATTTTTTTACAACTATGTGTGGTAGTTAACAACTAAGACATAAAGTTTTATTTTTATGCATTGCATCTTTTCAATCCTTTCATTAATTCTTATTATCATGTTTATGATCCTATGCCTATGTTATGATGATAATGATTATTCTCACCCCATGTTTTATTCTCTCATGTTATTATCCTCTTACTAGGATTTTAGCTCACCCCTTTTTATGTATATCCTCAGGAGATTACATGTACTATAGAGAACTTAAGGGCTAGTATAAAGTTAGAGAAGATGAAATTAAATAAATGTTTGTGTTTTATGTTGTAATAGTTATGTATGGTCCAAGTTTTCCCAAGACACTAAGCCTTTGGATCCTTGTGGTTTAATTTTTTTATGTTTTTTATCATAAAAATTATAAAAAAATAATGTAAGAAAGGTAGGCTTGCTATATACCCCATCGTATAAGATGTAATGGGCTCGACCGATGCTATTTGGGAACACCCATTTCTCAAGTATAATTCTAAAGTACCAAATCATGAATAAATTTTTTTATTATTCCAATTTTATATCATAAAAATAATGAAAAAATCGTTTAAACTTGTAAACAAACCACTTTTAGATATCAAAATACCCTTTTCTTTTAAAAAAAATCTTTAATACCAAAATACTATTTTATTTTAAAAAATAATTTTCCATACTAACATAAAATAATAAAAAAGGGTTTTTATTTGAAGAATACCTTAAATCTTTAATAGGAATCCATATATAATATAATATTAATGGAGGTGGAAAATTCATTATTGCTGTGTACATTAAGAATAGAATATTCCTTTTGTCCAGTTTCGAATTGTTCAATATAAAACACATAAAAATATTCATTTTTAAAACATTGGAAAATAAAGTAAAAAGTGAAATAAAATGTACTTTATAATATTTTATGTATATATAAATTTTTTTATAAAATCATTTTAAAAACATAGACATGGAAGATAAAGAGAATTTGAATGAAAACATTAAAAGATGATTTATTTAAAAGAAAAACCTCTTATCATTTGGGAAACAAATAAATGATAAACCCCATTAAAGAATAACATTAAATAAAAATTTATATATCATGAGAATATATAAATTAATGATATAACATTTACAAAGGTTTCTATATACATCTTATAAAAGGGTATATGTGTATAACACCGAAATATGCCTCAATGAAAGGAAATTGAGATGAAGTCCCTCAAATTGAGTCTGAATTATCATGTGTGTATTTATCATCCCTAATAATAAACTTAAGTTAATTATTTACTTGTTTTGGAACATTTTTTAAGTTTATTATTAATTTTATTTCCTTCATTATCATGTCATATACAATTACTTAATCAATTAAGTTTACATCAGATGTTTTGACCATATTCGACTTATGTCTAAAAAATGACCTTGGTAGTTTGACTGTGGTCAAATAGTTCAGTATTTAAACATATTGAGAATAATAATAATAAAATAAATATCATATATACGATAGACTATACGTATGCATGAGTAATGTTTCCATTTTTTAACAATAATTATGAAAAAGAGATAAGTAATATTTTACCTTTAAAGAATTATTATAATATAATATATACCAAATTATTTATTTAAATATATTTATATATTTTATCCATGTTTTGTGGTGAAGAAGAAAGATCCACATCTCCTTGTGAAGGCGGTAGTCCACATGTACACGAACAACGTTATCACATTTTCACTAAGTGAAAAGGTAAGAAAGAAAATGATATATTATTTTTAAATAATGAAAAATATATCATTAATATCATAATAATTTTTTTTATATCACATATATTAATTATATTTACCTTTATTACCATTCATTTTACACGTTATTAAAAAATAAATCACACCGCTTCACGAGTCGGTAGTCCACCGTACACATGAGAAACTTTATCGTATCTCTTACGAAATGGAATGTAAAAAGATATATATGATATCATGATTAAAGAGGAATAATTTATTTATTAATATCATATATATATACTTTATATTCGTTATCATACCCAACCATGAGAGGTGGTAATGGAAAAATGAATGACATCAGTTTTTGACGCCGTAGTCCACCATACACACAAATGATGACTTCATCACCCATTTAATAGAAGCGGGAAATGATTTAGGTTATGAAATTAACATAAAAACATATAATTATATTTAATATGATGAATTTATTATATAATAATGGTTTAATAATAATTTAATGAGGTGGATAAATAAATAAAATAAAAATGGTCGTTGAAGAATGTTACATATTCTTCGGGTATCCTCCTTAGGTTTTCACTAAAGGCCTTACTAGGTTATCTTTCTACAAAAAATAATGATTATATAATGAGATAAGGAAATTTTAGAAATTATTTTGGTAGATAATTGCTGAAAAAATTATTTTTTATAGTGTTAAGATATGAGGGGAAGGGGTGTCCTTTTATAAGTGTGGGAGTGGACACACTTGGTGGTTTGGAAAAGAATTTAGTGCTCCCACATTTTCATATGTAAAAATTGTTAGAAAATGGACCATTATAAAACCTTAGAGGTGTAATGGTTGAAATATGGACATAAAATAGTTTTTATACAAGTGAATAGATATTTTTACCCTTATTCATTTAGTTCAACCATCTGGTAAACCCATTTTTTCCATAACCGCGAAAATTAATTTTTACTGTATTCACCATTCATTTTGTACAAAAACTAAGTTCAAATTATTAAATATTTTGAATTTTTATTATTCAAGATATAGAAAACATTTTTATAAATTATAATCATAGAATTAGGAAAATTTAATTTAAAATTAATCCAGTTGATGTGATAGGAAAACGAGTTTCTAAAGAGAAAATGTTCAACAATTTATAAATATTTTATTTCAAAATTCAATATGAAATTGATTAAAATGAAATAAATTGGATTAATGGATGTATAATTGAACTAATTTTTCATTAAAACTATTTTAAAATACAATTTAATTTTATTAAAAAATTAAATTAAAAGGGAGTTTTCTATTAAAAATAAGTATTTTTCTCTATTCATTAAAAAATAGAACTTTTCAGAAAAAACAAAAAAATTTTCCATAAGATAATTTTTATAAGATGATTTTAAAAAATGATTTTTATTTTATAAAATTAATTTTTTGAAAAATAGAAAGTAAAATTTTAAATAATTTCCTATAAGAATAATGTTTAATTAAAATTATTTCTTTTTTGATTTAAAAAAATTTCTTAATATTTTTATTTTGAATATTAAAATATTAAGAAACATGAAAGTGATTTGTTACATATTTATCTAGGTCATTGAATTATTTCACTATTTTATAAATTAAATCATCATAATTTTATTCACTTTTTAAATAAATGGGGAAATCTTTGCCTCATAACATTTTCAGATTTCCATGTTGCCTCTTCGACCACATGATTTTTCCTTAAAGCCTTAACCTAGTGAATCAACTTAGTCCACAATAATTATTATCTTTAATAAAGAATATGTAATGGATATTCCTCATAAAAAATATTATCTTCAAACTAAACTGATTTCGGGATCAAAACATGATATGAATTTGATACATATTTCTTTAACACTGAGAAATAAAATACACTGTGTACCTAGGATAAAATCAGAGGTAAGGCCACTAGGTTGGAAAATTATTGAACTTTATCTAGTTTTTAACATTTTATAATGAATCTTTGACTTATTTTACCATTATTACCAAAATGAATAACACTTTTCCAAGGCGAAACTTTGAGAAAGACATGTTCACCTACTTTGAAGGAATGATCTTTCCTCTGGTTATCCCAATAACTTTTTGACCTACTCTAAGATTTTCTCATATGTTGTTGAATAAAATTCAACTTATCATCCATTTATTCTACTGAATATGGTCCCATCAACTTCCTTTATCCTTTATTAGCCCAAAATATTAGTGTCCAACACTGTTTTGCAATTTAATGACTAAAATAGTCCATCTATATACTGAAATGAAAACAATTTTTATAAGAAAACTCAACAAAATAAAGATTTTGATCCCAAATTCTTACGTAATACATATAACAATAATTAACCACATCTTCCATGGTTTAAATTATCATCTCATACTTTCCATCATATTAAGGATGAAAAGTTGCATTGAAATTTAATTTAATACCCAATGACCTTTGAAGTTCTTTCCAAAAATTAGATGTGAAACTATGATCACTATAGGATACAATGGATATATGAACTCCATGTAACCTAGATATCTCTTTGAGATACAATCAAGAAATAATATCAAAATAAATTTTATCTCAAATGGTAAGTAAATTTTTATAATTAATTAATCCATCAATAATAACCCAAATCACATTATTACATTGAAAAGCCTTCGAAAAACCTACCATGAAGTCCATTGATATATTTTTTCATTTTCCTTATGACATTAGAAAAGTTTTTATCATCCCATTTTATAATTTTCATTCTAATTTAACCTAATGAATAGTCAATCACTTCATGGTAAAATCACCAATATCTCTTTTTTTCCATCCCACAATTAATACTCCTAAAGATCTCTATACATCTTAGTGCTTCCCGAATGAACATAAAACAGAGAACTATAAGCTTAACTTAAAAAATATTTCCCCAATTGGGAATCACAAGACACACTTAATATTTTACCAAATCATAAAACACATTCTTCATCGATATTAACATCAGACAACTTACCCTTCTTAACAGATTCTACCTTTTCCTATAAATATTGAACCTCCTTCCTAACCTTATTGATTCATTTTAAAAAAGTCAAATGTAATAAAACATGAAAAAAAAACAAAGTATGTCCCTACATCCACAATATATAGTCCAAAAATTTATCAAATCTTTAACCAAAGGTTCTTGTTCCAAATGCAACGTGGTTAATGTAGCATTATTTTTTCTACTAAAATCATTGGACACTTTTTTTTTGATTTTCTAGGATGATAATGAATCATGTAATAACTATCCTTGATTAGTTCCAACCATATTATCCATATCATGTTCAATTATATCAATGTGAATATATAATTAATTTTTTTAGTATATATTTCATACTTTACTCCATACAAATGATGCCTCTAAAATTTTAAACTAAAAATAACAGCAACTAATTTTAAATCATGTGTAGAGTAATTTAACTTATGAGGTTTCAAATAATGTGAAGTATAAGAAATTACTAGATCATTATACATTAAGATACATCCATTTCGTTTTAATTAAGCATCACTTTATATATAAAATTCACTATTTTTAGAAGGTAGGACCAAAACTAGAGAATTCACCAATATTATTCTCAATTCCTAAAAATAATAATCATATTTTTTTATCCATATGAATTTAACTCCTTTTTGAGTTCACTAAGTCTGAAAGCTAGAAAATCAAGAAAATATTTCAAAAAACTGTTGGTAGTTACACATCTAATCCAATAAAACTAAGAATATACATGGTATTTGTGGGTCTTATACATTCTTCAAAAAATTTTGTTTTAGAGGGGTCAACAATTGTTCTTTCTTTAAAAACAATATGTCTAAGGAAATAATTGTTTTGCAATCAAAATATTCACTTACTAAATTTACCATATTTTTGTGAGGTTTTAAAAAATATCATTAGGTGTATATCATGTTTATATGATTTTTATAATATACCAAAGTTTCATCAATAAACATCCCCACAAACTTGTCTAAGAGATCATGAAAAAATCTATTCATAAGGTCCATAATACATCAGTTGAATTAAAACAACTAAATGGAATAACTAAAAAATCATAGTGCCCTTATCTATTTTGAAACAAAGTCTTCATAATGTATTCTTACTTCACTTTCAACTTATAGAACCCCAAAATCATGTTAACCTTTAAAAAATACTATACTCCCTAGAGCTGATCAAACAAATCATCGATATGAGGTAAAAGATGCTTGTTCTTAATAGTAATGTTATTCAAGAATCTACAATTAATGAAAAGTCTCATTGAACCATCTTTCTTTTTTATAAAAAAAACAGGGGCACCCCATGTTGAAGTTTTAGGTCAGATGAAACTTTTATCTAATTAATCATGCAATTTATATTTTAATTCTAAAAGTTCCACTTGAACCATTCGATAAGGGGGTTTAAAAATAGGATTAACATCATGTATTAAGACAATAATAAACCGAACCACCCAATTAGAAATAACACCAGGAAAATCAAATGGAAATACACCCATGTAATCATTTACTATTATCACATCACTAATTTGATTAGTTTATTTATTTTCAACAATATGAGATATGTAAGTTTCACTACCATCTCCAATCAATTTCTCAGCTTCTGAGAAAGTAATAAATGGAAATAAATCCTATAACACAACATTATTATCTTTAAAATTTATATTATCATGATAAATTGAAATATAATCCATACCAAGAATGAGATGAAACTATAATATGGACAGTTAAACAAAATTTGTAGGAAAATCTACCCCACTTATTACAATAGGAAGATTCCTATAAATCATAGTTTCTTTAATACTTAAACCTAGAGTTTTCAACAAAAGTTATATCTTAATTTCATGAGGAAATATTCCTAATTTACTTGAACATTTATCAGAAATGAAAGAATGTGAAGATCTAGAGTCAAAAAGTGTATTCGAATAATTCAAATACACAAGAAACATACCTATCACCAATTCATTTAATGGGACAAAATCAACTATAGTAGTATAAAATTACTTTGCTACAACTTTCTATTTCTAACCACGATGATTTAAATCCAGTGCAACTAACTTCAAGAATGCATTAGCATAATTAACCAACTCATTTTAACTAAAACACATCACCATTAGATAGCTATTAGTTACCCCATTATTTGGTTATTTAGGACTCTTTTATTCATAATCACACACCCTATAACTAAACTGAGCACACCAGAAGAACTTCCCAAATCCATTCAAGCATTACTTGAAATTTTATTTGCAATATTTGGAATATTTTTGGGGCTTACCTCTAAACTTATTAGCTAAATGATTCTCCATTTCCATCCACCTTGAAATTTTCTTAGTGTTGTCATATCTAGGAACATACATGTCAAAAATATCTACTTGAACACTTTCAACACAATGATCCACTTTCTCAAAACATTTAATTTCTCATGTTGCCAATACTCTTTTTAAACTTGGTTTCAACCCTCAGTAAAAAATTTATTTTCTCTATCAGTATCCCAAATAAAATATGGCACATACCTAGACAATATTGTGAATTTTTATTCATATGAAGCTATAAAATATTCATCATTTTGACTCAGTTTCATGAATTTGTTTTCCATCCAGATTTAAACAACCTATAAGAAATATTTCTCAAGGAAAATATCCTTAAACTTTTATCATTCCATGGAGTCAACGCTCCAGTATTCTTAACCAGATATCACAATCGATAAACTTCAACTTTAAAATGATAAATGAAAAGATTTACCTTTTTATGTTATGAAAATAACCTGAAATTAAATATATTCTCTTGGGTATTAATCCATCCTTCAGCTATCACTGTATAAGATGATCCATTGAATGATGGGGGATATTTTCTCATGAAATTCTCTACAATAGAGATGTTACTTCATGGTAGATTAGGTTCCTCTCTAGCATGGATACCACCACCATTTGTAGCTTGGTTTAGTCGACCCATCACTAAAAAAAACTATTTTGTTCCAATTTTAACCATCTTGGGTTATCGATTTAAGAGGATATTTTCCTCTCAGTGCCTTCTCACTACAGCTTCTCTGTTTCCTATGTGGAAAACCATTTAGAACAAAAGTTGTTTAGATGAAGAAACAGGGAACTATTTAAATGATATATCATTTTAAATTAACCATAAAGTAAAACAATTCAAGGGTATGGTATTATTATTATCCAAAAATATAAATTTACATAAACAGACCATTTATATTGAATATAAGGACCATACTTTAAATATTAAATAAGTTTGAGTTTTATTCAAGAATATAATTTCTTTCTTTTCGATGATCTTTTCAAGATAATAATTTTAGAGAATTAAATAATTAATAATACATTTTAAGACTATAAAATACAAATTGGACACTTCTGATATGTATCCATTTTCTACCATATATATTTCTTTAAAACAAAACATTATTTTATTCCATGAAAAATCTTTATAACTTTCAACTTGACTCCATCCTTTCCCTTTCCCATCTAGTTAAAATCATTTAAAAACTAGGGATGATAAAAAAATTCTTAGTTATAGATATAAAAATAATTTATACCATTAGTTTAGTAAAAACATGAAATCTCATAAAATATTTAACTTTACATATGTTATCCTAACCAGGTTAAATTCCCTAGGGGGGGTGAATCAAGTTATGAATTATTAAAATTAGTATCACTTATAATAATTTTTTTCATTAAAAAACACTCTTCTATCCCTTTCCTATAGAAATATATGAGCATAAATGAAATCATGCAGGAGAAACAAAAATTTGTGTGGTTCAACCATGCTGGGCTAGGTCCAAGAAGCATACAAAGGCAATGTTCCTATGTACCAAATCCACTAAAGTGCACTGCTATTATAAATTTTTGAGAAAAATCACCATCCCTCTGGGATTACAACCAATTATAATTGGAAATCTCACTACCCACTCAACTAAAGTGAGATCACTTATCCTTTAGATGATTCTTCTTTTGATCACTTGAATCAATATGTTTTAAACATAATTTGGTTTATCATTAAGTCCCACCTTCATCCACTTAATGAAAACAAATTTACCAAAGATTCAGTAGGAAATCCATTTTGGTTTTGATGTGATTTAATTTTTAAATTAACCTATTTAAAATCTTCATGAAACATATAAATTACTTACAAGAATATACTACCTTCATGTTTTTAAAAACTTTCATGAAGCTCAACACTTTCACAAAGTTCACTACATTCTTAAAGCTCACTACTTTCATGAATCTCACTCTTTTCATGATTATCACAACTTTCATGATGCTAAAAACTTTCAGGAAGCTTATATAGCCTTAATGAACTTCCTTTCTCCATGAAATAGATGATCTTATGAAAACCTTATCTTAATAAATATATTTCATGAATCACATTTATGAATTCATGAATCACCATTATGAATTCAGGCTTATTTATAGACATTGCCTCTTATTCTGGAAGCCTTCAAAATTTCTAAGTCATTTTCATAAAGTTTTTGGTTATTTTTCACAAATATGTATGCATTTTCAAAACATCATGGGAATTTATCATTCATGAAGCTTCCCATAATCACATTTCTTACCATATTTCATTTGTACTTAGCCATTTTTTTTGTGAACCTACAAACTTTTGTGAAACACTGAACCTTCGCGAAGCACTATACCTTCATGAAAAAACCAAATTTTTTTGAATTCTATAACTTTTATATATTTTTGTGAGAAATTACTAGAAATAAATATTTCATGAATCTCGAGGAATCCTACGAATTTTGGACCCCAAAAAATTGGGAAAACACTGAGAAATGGTGCTGATTTGTAAACAAGATTTTATGTACTACTTCCAAAGCATCCATTATTTTTTATTCGATATTTGTTTACAAACCATGTCAATAATATATCTAGAACTACCAAAATTTTCTTGGAAACCTACTTTTTCAAAAAACAAAATCCACCAAGAAAACATTACAATGTTACCTTGAGGAATTTTTTCCCAACAATCTCCCCATTTGGGTTTGTTGGAAACTCATCAAATTTTGATACCACTTTAATGATTATTCTATCTTATACCAAAATTAATATATTAAAATTATATATAGTGATGAAAGATTTACCCAACACACACTATAATATCACATTCTCCATGCTTGACACGAGAAACAAGAGTAGCATGAAAATTTCATCCATGAATACCTTCATTCCCAAAAAGGTGAACTTATTTTATAACAAACCCCATCTGCTGTAATAGATTGATCATATTTAGTATTGTCATATTTAAAATCCCCCTACTTTATGACGAACCTATTAGCTTCTTGAAACTACCCCTACTTCACAACTCCCCATTTCTTGATCAAGATATTTCATCCCCCCTTTTTAATGAACCCAAAGGTCACTCCTTTATGGATGCAACATTGTAAAGAACACACATCAGAACACAAGAGAAACACACCATACCTTGGGGAGAGGGGGTAATACATCCATAGTTTTTCAAGTGTGGGGGGTCGAATGAACTCAAATATATTGTCAATGATGTTCAAACACTTCTTTGGGTATGTTCTTCATTATAATATCTATAACCTACTGTTCTATAGGCACATACTCTAACTTCAAAAGGCCATGGTCCACCTGATCCTTGATAAAATGATACTTGATTTCAATGTGATTAATCCATGAGGGATGGACTGGATTTTTAATAATATTTATAGTACATAAATTATTGTAATGGATTATGATTGGATACTTCAATTAAACTTCCATATATTCAAGTTGTTTCTTCATCTATAATAACAACATGCAAGCTTGAGTAGCCAGAATATATTCAGCTTTTTGTGGCGCTCAATGAAATGAAATCCTATTTATTTCTTATCTATGAAATAAAAAATCCACCAAGATAGAATTAAAAACCTGAAATGGATTTTCTATCATATTCTAAATAAGCCTAATATTCATTTTTATAACCCAATAACTCATACTGACATTCTTCACTATACAAAAAACCAAAATCCACCATGCCCTTAATACACTAAATTATTCATTTTAATGAATGTAAGTGGATTTATTTGGGAATGATTTTATAATTCTCATATTGGAATGTGTAAAAATTAATATCAAGTCATGTGACCATTAAGTACAACTAAATTCCAATAATATACCTATATTCTATAAAAATTAACCAGTTTGCCTTTATATTCACATGATAGTTTCATCTAGGTAGCCAACATATTTGGAATAACCTTGTAATTATGAATTCCAAATCTTCTAAAAACCACATTGATATATTTTTATTGAGAAATAAATGTTCCATTCCTTACTTGTATCACCTATAAAACCCTAAAAAAGTTAAGTTCATAATTCATTGACATTTAGAATTCACTCTTCATGAATTTTATGAATTTGTTTTACTATGATTCATCTGATCTACCAAATATTATATGATCGATGGACACCAACACCATAATCCTATGATTAATATCGTTGTTGACATAGATATTGTAATCAAATCCAACATGATAGAAATATAGCCTCATCAAAAAATTGATCAAACCTTGAATACCATGCTTTATGTGATTTCTTCAACCCATATAGTTCCTTCCTCAGACAAAAATATCCATTCTCATCTTCATTAATGAAAAAACCATCTGACTTGTTGATATACACTTATTATCCTAGAGCCCCAATCTAAAATTATGACTTGAAGCCTATCTAGAAAATATTGAATTTCCTTTTCACTACTATGGCTAGGAATATGAAAATAGTCTAAAGACTTCAAATAGGTAAAAATGTATCAACAACATTGATTCCCTTGATCTAAGATTATCCCTTTCACACTAGTCATGCTTTATTCTAAATTACCTATCCATCTGCATTTTTTTTCTAGAATACCCATTTGGACCTGATGACATTATTATTTTTTGGCCTTAAAACAATATCCCACATCCAATTATTCAAAATTTGTTCAATATCTTCATTCATAGATTGAACCCAATTCTCATCTCCAGCCAATTACTCAAAATATTTTGGCTCTACATGAGATATGAAATATTCTTACTACAAATAGTTCATTATCTTTGTTTTAATTGGTACTATCTGATCACCAATGATATTTTTCCTATCAATTTAAACTTGATTATTCTAATTTCATATAGAAATAAATTTTAATTCCTCATGTTCATTATCAGCATCTTCTTATGAATCATCATTTTCCACTTCTACTCCCAATGAGTTTCTTACATCCTCATCACTCTCATCTAGAAAATTTTCACTATATTGTTACAAATTCTTCTAATCACCTACTAAAGTGACATTATTCCTTTCAAATAAATTTCCCACCATATTTTTGAATAATTTATATTCTTCTATTTTCTGTTAATATCAATGGAATATCCCCTCATATCCACATGATTCAAATTTCTTGTGTTTCTCTTTATTGAGAATAAAACACTTACTTCCAAAGATTTGAATGTAATTCAATGTTGGCTTCTTTCCATAACATATATTATACAAAGTCTTTTCTTATTTTAGACACATAAAATACCTAATTGATATATAGACCAATGTCAATAATGCTTCCTTCTAGAATTTCTCTAGAAGGTCATTTTCAATAAGAATTGTTCTGGGCATGTTGTTTATGATCTAGTTATCCTCTCAATAAATCCATTTTTTTGAGAAGTTATCACTTCTAAGACTTGATGAATAATCATATATTTATTTAGATAATAATCCAATTGGGTATTTGTGATTTATTTTATCGTTATCAGTTCAAAAACTCATAATATTTTGTCCAAGAGTCCTTTAATCTTCCCTATGATATTGTTTTATACAACTGAACACATTAGACACGTGGGAAATGAAAAAACCCATTCCATCCCACTGAATTCATCAGTTAAAAGAACATAATATGTATTCCCATCAATGGTTCTTGTTGAGATAGGTCCACACAAATTTTCATGAACCAATTGAAGCACTATGGTTGAATTTTTACCTTTTTCACTAGTATTTATTTTAGATAATCAACCCTTATTGATAAGAATCACACCTATGAGTATGATCATGTGATATCTAGGAGAGATCTTTATCTGTATCACATTTGAACAGATCTTATAGGGATGGTTGACATATATGGACATGCATTTTATACCAAAAATTATTTTATTCCTCTATGGATAGAAAGAACACATCTTCTCCTCTACTCACAAGGTAGATATTCCCCTTCATGCACTTTCTATATAAAAAACTATACCATATTTTTCCTTTAAGATATACAAATTCTTAGTAAATCATATATCATGATCCAAGCCATAGAATTGACTAACACTTGGAAAGTTGCGACTTCAAACTTCAATAAGAAATAAATCATCATCATGTTTCATATCTTTGCCTCTAAATTGGCATTTCCTGAGCGAATTATCATCAAGTATTCATCATTTAAAAATTTAACAACACCATACTTATTATATTTGATGCCTGTAATAAGATCCTTATTTCCCATCATATGGGATATGAATCCACTATTAAGGATCCATAGAACAACATGATATGATTCTTTAATGGATATATATACAACAACTTCCTTCACAACTCTTATATTTTTAATCCAGATAAATTACTTTATACCTATTATGTACTGATATTCTTGATATTTATCATAGTATGATGTAAGAACTTCATCTTTTAGGAATGAAATTCTATTTTTGATTTTTGGATCATTGGATGATTCTTTGAGCTGCTTCTTATGTCCACTTTGGATTTTCTTCCACACATTATTCTGTATTGTTGATGAGAAACATATAACCACATGTAAAAATACTCCACCCTAGAAAAAGTGACCATAAAAACCATTCTTGTAATATTGAACTAGGTATAGACTCTTTTTATTATATTTTCCCCTTAAATACCTTTTTTCTATGAAGCATACATTTTGAGAATGTCTCATTATTCCACAAAAATAACACCTCATATGAGGTGTATTCCTATATTTTTTAGGACTAGTTATTTCTTGATTT
Organism: Viscum album; assembly: GCA_963277665.1. Taxonomy (NCBI): domain Eukaryota; kingdom Viridiplantae; phylum Streptophyta; class Magnoliopsida; order Santalales; family Viscaceae; genus Viscum; species Viscum album. The sequence goes on from OY728160.1 coordinate 697,449,646, forward strand.
CTTGGAGTCTTATGATACTGATTTGTTCCTAAATAAATTTTGAACCATGAAGTGTGTGATTGTGGTCTGACATCAATCAAAATATATTTCTATTTTTGATGAAGCCCTATACTATCCATGTCATTTGGATATGACTATTGCTTTTGTCATGCTAGATCTATATTATCCTCTTCCATATTATTTATCACCTGAGTGATCTACTTTTGCAATTTCATACCAAGTTTCAAGAGTCTGTCATGGTATTTTAATTTTATTCATAGGTCAACAACTTCCTCTTCAAGTTATTTGATTGGTTTAATTTTATCCTTTTTAGCGATATTTAAATCATTGATCACTATTTTCTATTATTTAACTTTGATCTTCTGCTTAATAAATTTTCTAAGTTATCTAGAATTGAATACATAATACTTTCAATTTCTTCCTCCATCTTAGACTTACCTTCTTACTTTTATTGCATATAAATTTTGGCATCATGAACCACCCTATTTTATTTCATTTTTTGGATCTACAAACATCTATATCCTCAAGAGAATATTCTAATTTAGCATAGAGATCAACACTTCCTTTTACTTATTATTTATAATTTTTTCTTTCCTCCCTTTTATGATAGCTACATACAACTGCCTACATAGCATTTTCTCCATGATCCTTGTAGTTCTTCATCTCTTAAAACTTAGATACTCTGAGATTCCATTTTATATGAAAGAAGATTCCTCTTGTTGAAGAAATCTATCTTAAAATTTTTCATACTTTTAATATTGGATGAAGAGTTATTTATAGGAATTTCAACTTCATCCTCATCCTCATCTTACAACTTCTTGGGGGACCTTAATACAAGATGTCCAACTTTTTGACACTGAAATCAAGTGAGTGGGAGTTTACCTTAGAACTTTTTTTTAACTTTGTCTATTTTAAGAAAGGAAATACATGATGTCATATATATCTTATACTTCTTAGAAATATTCAATAGTGATATTCTTCATGGATTTCAATGCCACATATTCATACTTCCTATTTTCCACAAAGTCAATATTTTTATTTCTCATTTCCTATGTGACAAGAGTACTATAAAATTTATCTAGTATTAGATCTTTTGGATATTTATCTTCTTTTATAGAGACTTTTAGATTGAACCAAGGTGGAATTATTTTAAATATTCACTTAACTATATTTACATATTCAATATTTTCTCCAATACCAAACATGTATTCCACAACAGCATTCACCTCATCAAAGAACGCACATAAAAACTCATTGGGGTTAATTATTAGGCCCCCATATTTTTTCCAAAAAACCATTAATTTTTATTCTCTAAAATTTTAATTTCCTTAATAGATATTTAAAAATTTTCCCACGTGGAACGTGTTAACTTATATGAAATAAAAGTTTTATAGACCACATTGGACGATTCTCACCCTAATGCATTGATTCCTCTAGGGTCAACATCCAATTCCCTTCGGTCAACTTATGATAAATCATTTCTATTCGGATTAGCTAAAATACCACGAGTCTTTGCTATAAAGACATCTATACCAAAAAATTAGAAGTAGTAATGCATTTTATTCTTCTATAATTGATTTTTTTTCATTTAATTTTATAATTCCTTGATTATTGACAACCTATATTGAAGCCCTTGAGATAGAAACACTAATATTAACCTTTCACTTTGACGTGTCTTTTTAATCCAACCAGGTACAATACCCTAAAAGGGGTGGGGGTGAATCAGAGTATGATAGATTAAAAATTATACACCTTTAAATCTTGTTTCTTGATTAAAAAAACATCTTATATATCTTTCCCATAGTAATATATGATCAGAACTGAAATGATCCATTAAAAAATAAATTTTACTTTCTTCACCCACACTGAGCTACATCTAAAGAGAATATGAAGGAAATGTTCCTATTTACAAAATCCACGAAAGCACACCACTTTTACAAAGTTTAGTGTAGACTCACTGTCCCTCCTAGTTTACAACTAATCCTAATTTAGAAGCTCATTTCTCTCCCAACTAAAGTGTTATCACTTCTCCTTTTTATGATTCTTCTTTTTATCACTTGAATCAACATGTTTTACAACTCATTTGGTGCATCCTTAAGTTCCAATTTCATCCACTTGATAAATATAGATTTACCATATATTCACTAGGAAATCCATTTTGGTTTGATTGGGATTTAATGTTGTGAGAACTATCTTTCCAAACTTTAAAATACCTCCAAATTCTTCCTAAGAACATCTTTCTTTCCTGATGCTCCCAACTTTTAAAATTTTAAACACTTTAATGAAGTTCACTACATTTTAAAAGCTCACTCATTTCTCAATGATCAATCATTTTGTGATGATTATAAGTTTCAGGATCATCAAAAATTTCAGTAAGATTACACATCCTTCACAAAATTACTTTCTCTTTGAAATATATGATCCTATGAAAACCTTCATGCAAGAAAAATCCTTCATGAATCACCTTCCCAAATTCAGAGCCTTTGGATTTTCATTAAAGATTACTCTTCAAAATGAGGTGGGTAGAGTCCTATATATTGATGTTGTTTCCCATCACTACTGGAAACATGATCTTTCCCAACACTTCTATACCAACGGTTTGTAAAAACCGTTGGTATAGCTAACCTTTCCCAACGGTTCATCAAAACCGTTGGGAAAGGGCCTAAAAACACACCCTTTCCCAACGGTTTTGGTGAACCGTTGGGAAAGAGTGACCTTTCCCAACGGTTCACCAAAACCGTTGGGAAAGGGGTGGATTTTTTCCCACTTTTTCCCAACGGTTCATCAAAACCGTTGGGAAAGAGTACCCTTTCCCAACGGTTCACCAAAACCGTTGGGAAAGGGTGTTTTTTTAGGCCCTTTCCCAACGGTTTTGATGAACCGTTGGGAAAGGGTACTCTTTCCCAACGGTTTTGATGAACCGTTGGGAAAAAGTGGGAAAAAATCCAGCATACACCTTAATAAAAATACACCCACCCAGAACCTATCCCAACGGTTGTCAAAACCGTTGGGATAGGTCTATCCCAACGGTTTTCAGAACCGTTGGGATAGGTTCATTGATGTTTTTCCAGATCTACTAACGGAGAACATTATATAAATCAAAAATTTATATAATTATGATAATACATATATATATTTTTGAAATTATGTTTACAAAGTGATGTTAGCCTAGTGGTTAAGTCGTTCGATTATAAACGAGGGGGTCCTGGGATCAAATCCCAGCGGTGATTTTATTTTTGGAATTTATATACCAACGGTTCCATTACCGTTGGTATAGATTTCATATTACCTATACCAACGGTTTCCAAAACCGTTGGTATAGGTCTATACCAACGGTTTTCGGAGAACCGTTGGTATAGACCTATCCCAACGGCTTACTTGGCTACGGTTCTCCAAACCGTTGGTATAGGCTATACCAATGGTTTGGAGGCCTATACCAACGGTTCCAAACCGTTGGTAAAGGTTGGTTTTCCAGTAGTGCATTCACAAAGATTTAAAAGTTTTCAAGTCCTTTTCATGAATATATTGGTTATTGTTTGTGTGAAGATAAATTCCTTTTTAAAACATCACAATAATTTCCTATTCATGAAGATTATCATAATTGCATAGCTTACCATCTTTCCTTCATGCTCAACCATTTTTTGTGAACCTACAAACCTTAATGAAACAATAAAACTTCACTAAGTAGAATAACATCTCTAACAAACCACAATTTAATGAATTACATTAATTTTATATATTTTTATAAGGCATCCTTAGAAACACAACTTTCATGAAGCTTGAGTCATCCTCTAAATTTTGGACCCAAAAAAATTGGCAAACACTTGAAAAAGATGCCACTTTGCATACACAATTTTTTTGTACCTCTTTCAGAGTATTTATTTCCTTATCTTGGATCTTTATCAACATACCATATCTACAATCTCTCTCTAAAATCCACAACTAACCTTGGAAACTTTCTTTTCCAATAAACACAATCAACCCAAAAACACTATAATGTTACCATGATGGATTTTTTCCAACATCATAATTTTTTTTTGAGAAAAATAAATAAAGCATTTTCACATGAAAAACATGTACATGTTTTTCTCAAATAAATCCTTTTAAACCCATATCAAGAAATTAAAAAACCTTCTCGATAACTGATATTATCACATTCATAACCCATTTTAAACCCATTTCAGAAATAACTAGAGCCCAACCAAATCCATAAGAGAAACCTTTTAGTAACTACCTCGTTATTGTTTATTAAGACAAGAAACATTACCCAATGAATTATAGAACTACCTCTATGTACCCATAATTTAATCTATAATGGGCTCATCAGGAACTATCTGGGCTACCCCATCATATAAGCTATAAGAGTCTCACATGGTTATATCTGGACAACCCCATTATATAAGCTGTAACGTGCTTACTTAGTGCTATCTAGGTGCAACCATTTATCATATATAATGATCAAGTTCTATATAATGAATAAAAAAATTATTCTTGAAATTTTCCATTATAAATTATTTAAAAACACTTTTAAACTCATAAAAAAATTACCTTTCGATTTCAAAATATCATTTTATCTTAAAAATCCAGTTTAAATACGAAAATACCCTTTTCTTTTAAAAAATTTTCAATACCAAAATACCCAAAAGATGGAAAAGTATTTTTATTTTTACAATACATGAAATATTTTAAATGAGGATAAAAATTCATACAATGGTTATAGCAGTAGAAAATTCATTGTTACTGTGTACGTTTAAAATAGAACATACCATTGGTAATTTTTCAAAATGTTCTGTATAAAATAAAAAAAAGATTTCATTTTAAATCCTTTGAAATAAAGTAATAAGAGAAATAAAATTTAATTTATAATTAATTTATGTCCATATAAATCCTTAATAAAATTATTTTAAAATCATGTACATGGAATATAAAGAGAGTCTGAAGAAAAACATTAAAAAATAATTTTTTAAAAAGAAAAGTCCCTTATCACTTAAGAAATAATTTAATCATAAACCCTATCTAAAAATAACATTATAAAATAATTTAAATATCATTAGAATATATAAATTCATGATACAACATGTCATAATTTCTTTATATACAGCTAATAAAAGGGTATATGTGTATAACATCTAAATATGGCTCAATGAAAGGAATTTTAGACGAAGTCCCTTGAGTCCAACTTGTCACATGTGTATTTATATTACTTAAAAAAATATGTTAAATATTTAATTTCTTGATAACCTTTTTAAAGTTTATTATTAATTTTATTTCACTTATTATCATGTTATATAAAATTACTTAATCAATCAAGTTTGCGTCAGATGTTTTGATCATATTCGGTTTGTTTGTCAAAAATGACATTGGCAGGTTAACTACGGTCATGGAGGTCAGTATTTAAACATAAAAAGAATAATAATATTTACATAATTATAATTTTTACACATAAATTATACTTTTAAGTCCAATCATGAATGTTCGTTTTGAGAATTTAAATACGTTATGATAATCGAGATAGTAGGTCGTACGTACACATGAGAAACATTTCCATTTTTCAAAAATCATAATGGAAATAAGGTAAGAAATATTTTAACGTTATATAATGATAATAATATAATAAATACCATATTGTTTCTTAAAATATACTTATATATATATCATTCATGTGGTGTGGTGATGAAAAGAGAGTCACATTGTTTCATGAAGGTGGTAGTTCGCATATACATGAATGATGTTATCACTTTTCATTGAGTGAAAATGTAAGAAATAAAATGTTATATTTTATTAAATAATTATAAATATTTCATTAATATCAAAATTATTTCATTTATATCACATATAATCCTTATAATTACTCTTATTACCTTCCATGTTATGTGTTTGTGAAAAATGAATCACATCCCTTATTGAGGCTTTAGTTCGTCGTACACATGATTGATTTTATCATATCCCTTATGAAATAGAATATAAAAAAGGTATATATGATATAATTACTAAAAATATATAATTATTTTATAAATATTATGTATATAATTAAGATCCATATTCATACCTAACTGAGAGAGTTGGTAGTGGAAAAACTAATGACATCAGTTTGTGAGGCGGTAGTTCGCTGTACATATGAATGATGATTTCGTAACCCATTTAATGAAAGATTAAAATTATTTATATTATTAAAATAAAACTTATTATATTCAATATACTTAGTTTATTATATAATCATGGTTTAAAAATAATTGAAGTTGGTGAAGAAATAAATAAAATAAAAACACCCTTTAAATAATGTTACATCTTCTTCGAGTATCCTCCTTAGGTTTCCACAAAATTCCGTACTAGGATGGGTTTGGAACCAAAATAATGATTATATGATTATATTATGGAATTTAGATGTTATTTTGGAAGGTATTGTTTGAACTAATGGGTTTTGAATGTGTGAAAAGGGAAGGAGAGGGGTGGCCTTTTATAATTGGGGGAGACGACATGCTGGGTATTTTTGAAATGAATTGGGTTCTACCAAAATTTTCATATGTAAAAAGGGTAAAAATGGACCATTATAAAACCTTATATGAGTAATGGTATAAATATGTCTATAAAATACATTTTAGAAAATGAAAAAGTGGGGTTTTAAAGAGAAAATGTACAAAAGATTACAAAGTTTTTATATAAAAATTCATTATGAAATTGATTCCAATTAACTACATTGGATTAATGAATGTATAATTGAATTAAGTTTACTTTAAAAAAATTTAAAATATAATTTATATTTGTAAAAAAAATTAAATAAAATGGCAGATTTCAATTAAAATTCCATATTTTTACTATTTATCAAAAAAGAAAGTTTTCTGAAAAATCTAAAAAATTCACCATAAGGTAATTTTTAAATGATTATTTAAGAATTGATGTTTATATTATCAAATTAATTTTCTAGAATTTATAAATAATTTTTTTAATAAAAACTTTTAAGAAAATTGTTTAATTAAAACTATTTCCTTTTTGATTTTAAAAAATAATTAATATTTTTATAATGAATATAAATATACTAATAAATATCAGAGTAATTTAGTCTATATTTATGTGGGTTGTTACAAAGACCCTTAAAAAATGTTTCCCAATTCAGTGAATTGGGAATAAGAACCTTTCACTAGGATTAGTCCATGGTTTTCATCCATTACTAACGAAAAAGTTTTTTGAAAATGTAAAACCACTTTTTAAGGGTCTTCTAGGAAGTTTTCTATTTCATAAAACAAATTCTTAATGGGAAACCTCTATCTAGGGTCATGGTTCACTTCACAGGATATTATTTTAATACTCAAGGATCCTCAAATAGACTTATGAATCAAAATTTATCACTATTCACTACAAAAAATGCCAATTAGCAATGTTTATAAAAATCGTGAACTCATTTACCAAAGTTTCTAAAAACACATCGCTAAATGAGGTGTCACTGACTTAATAATATTTCGATTTCATGACACCTCATTTATTTTACTTTTTTAGAAACTTCAATAAATAAAAATTTATAAGTTAGCAATGTTTACAAATATTTCAATTTAGTGATGCTTTATTTACCAATTTTTTTTAGAAACATCGCTAATTTAGAGATATTTATAATCATATTTATTTATAGAGATCTCATTTACTAAAGTTTTATAGAAATATTGGTAAATGAATACTCATTTACAGATGATTCTAAAAAACATTGATATTTTTGTGAGATTTTAATGTTTTTTTAATTTATAATTTTTTATTTAATAAAACATTTTATGCCAAATTTTTGTTTAAATTTGTAGTTTTAATCTACTAGCGTTACTAGAAAATGTTGGCAATTTTTTTTATTTTTTTAATGATTTTATTACCATAAAAGATACCACTACCCCCAACACTCTCTGCCCCCATACCCCTACCACCTCTATGCTCGAATAAAACCCCCTCCCCCCTGTACCCCCTTCACCCCCTCTAGTATGCCCTCCTCTACCCTCACACTCTCTTTGCCCGACCCCCCATACCCCCTCCAGTATACCCCTGTAACAACCTAAACTTTCATTAATGGAAATCCATCTTTATCTAATTAAATTTATTATTATTTAAAATGTTTTGTGAACTTCTTTGGTTTTATGATTTTTATTTTTAAAATACTGTTATGAAATGTGACTGTTGCTAATTTATCCGTTGAGTGGTGATCAATGATTAGTATAAATATAGGGTTTTAACAAATCTGATTTACTCAGACAAAGGAAGTGATTGAATCATCCAGTAGACTTGCCCCATACGAATCCCATTTGGCAGAGCTCAGAAAGGAGGTGGCATCATTGGTCTTTGATCTTGACCAATCCCAATCTGAGCTTGAACATGTTAAGCTTGAGCAGAACCGACTACAGGAGAAGTGAAAGTTAATAGAGATTACCACCTAAGCGATGTTATTTGAGCCACCCCAAGAGTCTATCACCATCACAAAACTTACCCTTTGGTCTTATGTAGATGTTATAAGTGGTTATGTAACAAGAACCTAGCACTATGACTATGTACATTATTTTTTTATAATGAATGTGCATTCATTTTATTATTGTTACTTTGTAAATAGTTTTTAAAGAACAAATAGTATTTTTAGTCAATATTCAACTAAAAAATCTATTTTTATGAATTAATGGATTTTTTAATTAAACAATATTTTAATAAAATATTATAATTAAATTAATTTTTATTAATTATAAATGATCATATAATTTTATGAATGCAATTGTAATTTTTATTAGGGTTTGAAAGCCGTTTTTGTCAAAACCAATGAATTTTTTATAAATGTTGGTTTTTATTTTAAAAGTAAAAATTCACATATTTAGATAATTATTTAGATAAAATGAATATTATTTTTGGAATCAGGATGTCGAAATTAACCAACGATGAATTTTTTATAATTTTATGAGACGGTCGAATTCTTGGGAAAAAATTTAATACCTTTTAAATATATAATGTGTTTTATGACATCATAATGACCCAATAGTGATGTAATAAAATACTATAAATTATATGTTCGGCCAATATATGTTTTATCACTAAAATAATGTGATTTTAGGTTTTTTTGATTTATTTTACAAAGCTTTAGTGGACCCTCCAAGACTTATAAAACATTTTGTCTTTTTAAATTGTTTTCCTTGAGAGTGTGTCTCAACTCCACATAAGTACGCTCAATATTTTAACAAGTTAGGCCATTTTAATTATAAAATATTTTTTTCTACTCCCCTTTGGTAAAAAACATGGTAAAAAACATTGGCTGGTTTGTGGTATTGATTAGTTTAATATGTGGTGACCTAAACCTAAATATTGAAGAATTCCCTCCCATTTCCTATATAAACCCACCCAAACTTACACTTTATCTTCACTCAAAGCCTTTTTAGTTTGAAAAAACCCTACAATCCACTCTCTATAATCCTCCCAAGGTGCCCCAAGCTCCCAAGAAGCCTATCTCAAGCCTCTCCCAAGCCTTTGGGATCATATTTTCTCTTTTCTCATTATTGTCTCAATTTCATTATATTATTATGCCCTTTTGTTTTCAATTATAAATGTTGGGGTATGATTTAACACCTCCCCCATACTGCCCTCTCTATGTTTGGATTATGAGATACCCCTTTACCTCTCATTAATTCCTCCCATGTACACCCGTTACCTTTCCAAAATTCCGTAAGGAATCTCTCTGGCCTCATTTATATTCAAGTAATTATTTTGTATTTTGAATATAAATTCCATTACTTATATTTTAACATGTATCTATATGACTAACTTACTATCCATTTAATTTAAATATTATGAGACACCCATTTCTCTCTCATAAACCATTTTTATGGATTTCTATGCCATGCCGTTACGCTGCCAAAATTGCACCGTGATTTTCGAAGCCAATGTCATTGTGTAGTGAATACCGTGACCATTTCCCTATCAAGGGTATTCAACTTTATGCACATTTACTTATTTATTATAGTGTTTCATGTATGAGTTCCACATTTCCTTTATCGTGGAACAAATGGCGAGGTTTAGTGAATCCATGTTATGTGATCCATGTGGCACATTTATGCGTGAAATGAAATTATTAAGAAGGGTGCGCCATGATAGCACTCCAATGCATTGGATAAAGATTAGTATCATGATACATCAAGTGCAGTGAGATTTTACTCTTGCTAATTCAAGTGCAATGAGGGTTTACTAATGCTCCATGTGAAATGATCCTTGAATCATGCTAAAATCATGTTAAATGTTGTTGCCACTTTTCCATGTTACAATTATCGTGATTTATCATGCCTTTATGTTAATGTTTCTCTTGTGCTCCATTGATATTCCTATTGTCTAAAAAGTACTTTATTCCTTATGTTACATAATTTTTTTTCCATTAATGGGCTTTATAGCTCACCATTTTCTCATGCATGTCCTCAGGTTATCCTATTCAATTCTATGTACGAGGGAATGTATTGGTCATGTAAAGGAAATTTTCAATAAAGATGTTGTATTTAATGTTTTAAGTTGTTATTTAATTATATTAAACACCAAATAAATTATACCTCTCAATATTCTAGGTTGTATCAAGTGAATTTTATGTAATAAATATTATTTAAATGTGAAATAAAAGAGAATGGTCATCGTAGTTGGTATCAGATGAAAGGTTTAGTTATTTTTGGGATTAGGATTAGAAAACCCTAGTGAAGACTTAGAGACAAGAATAAGTATAATGAAAACATCCCTAAGTATTGGTAACTATTTATTAAGTGTTTTATCAAGAAAATACATCAATGTCTGGATACGAGCAGGTAGAGGCATCTCTGGCACAGATGTATCCTAAGGGTAAAACCTGAAAACACCGCTTTGAGCTAGACTTTAGCGGGAACTGGTGCACGACAACGGCCCTTGCTGCGGTCTTGGTTACGACACTCCCAGGGGATATGATTTGATAAAATCACAAGCTTAGTATGAACCATTATTAAGGGAAAAAATTTCCATAAGAATATATGTTAAAAAGTAGATCATGGATAATATAGATTGAAGACTATAGATTCATAAGTTAATGAAATAAAAGCAATTTATAAGTTATCCGTTTTTTTCTTTGGTTTCCCCTTTACGTATTTAACTATTTAAGATAATCATCCCTTTGTATATATTGGATAGATTAGAACTAGAATCAAAATGTGAAAGTTAGGGTTGTCAACTATAGTTCTACACATTCTTTTATATCCCAAAAGTTTAATATAACAATCCCAACACAACCAAAAGTCATGTAAGTAAATATGTCGTTGAGTACGACAAATGGGGAAATCATTGCATCCCATGAATATAAACCCCCCTATCATAATTTTTGGATTGGACTTCTTAGAAAACCTCGTCATACTCCCTTTGGTGGAATTTGATGCAATTCTCGGCATGGATTGTCTTTCCTTATATAAAGCCAACATAAATTGCCATGAGAGGGAAATCACTCTCCATATGGAGAATTGACCCCTGATTCTATAGAAGTGCAAGGAGGAAGATGAATCTTTTTTGTCTAAGTCAACTCAAGCATGGATATTACTGCCCTATGAGAATGTACATCTAGCTCAGATAATTGAGTCCAAGGAAGCAAACATCCTTGAAGACATGCCTATTGTGAGGTAATTCACCGATGTGTTTCCCGAAGAATTGCCTAGTCTTCCACCTAGAAGAGATTTTGAATTATCAATTGATCTTATACCTGGGGAGTTTCCAATATCCAAGACTTCGTATAGAATGGCTGTTGTGGAGCATGAAGAGATGAAGAAACAACTATAGGAGAATCTAGATAAAGAGTTTATACTCCCAAGTGCTTCACCATGGGGTGCACCAGTCCTCTTCATCAAGAAGAAGGATGGATCAATGCGCCTTTACATTGATTATCGTGAGATTAACAAAATCATGCTAAAGAACAAGTATCATATCCCACGAATTGATTAATTTTTCAATTAGCTACTTGGATCACAATACTTCTCCAAGGTGGATTTTCGGTCTAGATATTATGAAGTAAGGGTGAAGAAGGAAGATATCCCCAAGACTGCTTTTCGTACAAGATATAGGCACAATTAATTCATAGTAATGCCTTTCTAACTCACTAATGCTCTAGTAATCTTCATGGACTTGATGATTAGAGTCTTTAGAGATTACTTCAACAAATTTGAGGTAGTATTTATAGATGATATTCTAATATACTCCAAAACCAAGGAGGATCACAAGGAGCATCTAAGAACTATACTAGAGACTTTGTGGAAGGAGAGGCACTATGCGAAGTAAATCAAGTGTGAGTTCTGGTTGAAGGAGGTCTCATTCTTTGGCCATATCATCACAAGTAATGGGATATCTGTGGATCCCTCCAAGACAGCTGCAATAGAGGGCTGTCTAAGGCCAATATCGGTAACGAATATCCATAGGTTTTTGGGATTAACAGGATATTATCGCCGATTTGTGAGAAATTTCTCATGATTGTCCAACCCTCTTACCTAGATGACTCGGAAGGGAGTAAATTTTTCATGGAGTGATGAATGTGAAGAAAGCTTCATGGAGTTGAAAAGGAGGCTTGTCACTATTCTCGTTCTCACTTTACCCACAAGTGGAGAACTTTTTGTGGTATTTAGTGATTCTTAGAATAAGGTCCTGGGATGTGTGTTGATGAAAAATGAAAAAGTCATTGCCTATGATTCAAGGCAATTGAAAGTTCATGAGCAGAATTATCGAACACATGATCTGGAGTTGGCTTCAGTGAACTTTGATTTAAAAATTTGGAGGAATTATCTCTTTAGGGAGAAGTGTGAAATATATACGAACCACAAAAGCCTCAAGTATATATTCACACAGAAAGAGTTGAACATGTGCCAACAAAGATGGTTAGAGCTGATCATAGACTATGATTGCTCAATCAATTACCACCCTAGGAAAGAAAACAAGGTGGGAGATGCTCTAAGTAGAAAGGACCCAACAATTTTATCATTGATGACAATTGAGAAGGATCCAATCTGCTTGGATTTGATGATGATGGACATGGGAATCATAAATAAGGGAACATCATCAATCCTTTCACAAATTATTGCTCAACCGTCTCTTTTGGAGAAAATAAAGGATGATCAAAAAAGGATGTGGAGATTCTAAAAAGGGTGGAAGCTGTAAAAAATGGTAAATCATCATATTTTGTGGTTGACAAGGATGGAATTGTGAGATTTGGGTCATGATTATGTGTACCATCTGATCCAAAGATATAGAAGGAGCTTTTGGATGACTCACATAGCTCAACCTTGTCTATTAACCCAGGGAGAACCAAGATGTATCGAGATCTCCGAAGAAACTTTTGGTGGGACAATATGAAAAGGGAGATTTCAGACTTTACATCAAAGAGCCTGATGTGTCCGCAAGTGAAGGCAGAGAGTCATAAGTCTAAGGGGATGATGAAACCACTACCCATACTAACATGGAAGTGGGACAACATTACCATAGACTTTGTAACTAGACTTCCAAGGACATCTAATGGAAATAATTCTATATGAGTTATTATGGATCATCTTGCGAAGAAAGATCACTTTATTGTGATTAGATAGGACTTCTCATTGGATCAACTTGAACTGACTTACATCAATGAAGTGGTAAGGCTTCATGGAGTACCACTATCTATTGTATCCATTCGTGATCCAAGATTCACCTCGAAGTTCTGGAAAAGTATCCATCATGCTCTAACCACTGAACTGAACTTCAGTACAACCCATCATCCTCAAACTGATGGACAATCTGAGAGAACTATTTAGACACTAGAAGATATGCTAAGATCATGTTCTATAGACTTAAAAGGAGGATGAGACCATCATCTTCCACTGGTTGAATTCACCTACAATAACAGTTTCCACTCGAGCATCCAAATGGCACCATATAAAGCCCTATATGGGAATAGGTGTAGAACATCGACATGTTGGGATGAAGTTAGTGAACGTAAGCTGTTAGGACCAGAAATGGTCGAAGAAATGGTGGAGAAGGTGAAAATCATTCAACAGCATATCAAGGAATCCCAGAGTCGACAGAAGAGTTATGCAGATAACCGTCGATGAGAGCTTGAGTTTAAAGTTGGAAATTTGGTATTTCTACGCATATATCCATGGAAGAAGGTCATGAGGTTTGGAAAGAAAGGGAAGTTAAGTCCTAGGTACATCAGACCCTTCTATATTCTTGATCGTGTCGGGGCTGTGGCCTATCGACTAGCACTTTCACCTACCATGGCCAAAGCAAATGATGCCTTTCATGTATCCCTATTAAAGTAGTACATACCAGAGCCTTCACATGTACTATCTTTAGAGGTGGTATAGTTAGAGGATGATGTTTCTTATAAGGAGCACCCAGTGAAGATCTTAGACCGTAGAGAAAAAGTTCTATGAAATAAGACAATTTCCCTCATCAAGCTATTGTGGCGAAACCAGAAGTTTGAAGAAGCGACATTGGAATCAGGGGAGGTTATGAATAAGAGTTACTCGCATTTGTTTTAGAGTGGGAAAATGAAATTTTAAGGGAAAAAATTCTTAAGGGGAGAAGATTTTAACGACCTAAAATTTCATTAATAGAAATACCTCTTGATCTAATTAAATGTCTCATTATGTAAAATGTTTTCTAAACATCTTTGGTTTTATGATTTGGATTTTTAAAATATCGTTAAGAAATGTGATATTTGCTAATATTGACATTGAACAGTGATCACATTATTAGTATAAATATAGGGCTTTAACAAATCCAATTTACTCAGACAAAGGAAGTGATGACCTCATCCAGTAGACTTTCCCCATACTAAGCCCATTTGTAGGAGCTTAGAAAAGAGGTGGAGTCAATGGTCTTTGATCTTGACCAATCCCAAGCTAGGCTTGAACATGTTAAGCTTGAGCAGAACCAACTACGAGAGAAGTGGTAGTTAACAGAGATTACCACCCGAGCGATGTTATTTGAGCCATCCCAAGAGTCTGTCATCATCGCACAACTTACCCTTTAGTCTTATGCGGGTGTTATAAGGGGTTATGTAACAAGAACCTAGCACTTTGACTATGTACATTTTTTTTATAAAGAATGTTCATTCATTTTATTATTGTTTCTTTGTAAATAGTTTTTATTGCAAAAATAATATTTTTAGTTAATATTCAACTAAGAAATCTATTTTGACAAATTAATGGATTTTTAAATTAAATAATATTTTAATAAAATATTATAATTAAATTAATTTTTATTAAATATAAATGATCATATAAGTTTATGAATGCAATTGTAATTTTTATTAAGGTTTGAAAGCTGTTTTTGTCAAAACCCATGAATTTTCGATAAATGTTGGTTTTTATTTTAAAAGTAAAAATTCACACATTTAGAAAATTATTTAGATAAAATGAATATTATTTTTTTAATCGGGACATCGAAATTATCCAATGGTGAATTTTTCATAATTATATTAGATAGTCGAATTCTTGGGTAAAAATTAAATACCGTTTAAATATATAATGTGTTTTATGACATCATAATGAACCAATAGCGATGTAATAAAATAATATAAATGATTTTTTCAGACAATATATGTTTTAACACTAAAATAATGTGATTTTAGGTTTGTTTTATTTATTTTAGAAAGCTTTCGTGGACCCTCCAAGACTAATAAAACATTTTGTCTTTTTAAATTATTTTCCCTGAGAGTGTGACTCACCTCAACATAATCACCCTCAATATTTTAAGAAGTTTGGCCATTGGCCTTATAAAATATTGTTTTCTAACCCCCTTTTGAAAAACACATGGGCAAAAAACATGGGCTGGTTTGTGGTATTTATTTGTTTAATGTGTGGTGACCCAAACCTCAATATTAAAGAATTCCCTCTCATTTTCTATATAAACCCACCCAAACTCCCACTTCCTCTTCACTCAAAGCCTTTGGAGTTCGACCAACCCCTACCCTAATCTCTCTAAAATCCTCCCAAGGTGCCCCAAGTTCCCAAGAATCCTCTCTCAAGCCTCTCCCAAGCCTTTGAGATCGAATTTTCTCTTTTCTCATCTTTGTCTCAATTTCATTATGTTGTTATTCCCTTTTTTTTCAATTATAAATGTTGGGGATATGATTTCACACCTCCCCCATACTTCCCTCTCTATTTTTGGATGATGGTAGACCCCTTTCTCTCTCATTAATTCCTTCCATGTACACCCATTACCATGTCGAAATTCCATAAGGAATCTCTCTCCCTTC
The DNA here is from genome assembly GCA_963277665.1 of Viscum album. Classification (NCBI taxonomy): domain Eukaryota; kingdom Viridiplantae; phylum Streptophyta; class Magnoliopsida; order Santalales; family Viscaceae; genus Viscum; species Viscum album. The sequence continues at coordinate 697,465,871 of OY728160.1, forward strand.
ATTTATATTCAAGCAATTCTTTTGTATTGTGAATATAAATTCCATTACTTATATTGGGATATGTATCTATATGACCCCCTTACTGTCCATTTCATTTACATATGATGAGACACTCATTTCTTTCTCATCAACCATTTTTATGAATTCCTATGTCACGCTGTTACGCGGCCGAAATTGCACCGCGTTTTTCCAAGCCAATGTCGTTGTGTAGTGAATACCATGCCCATTTCCATATCAAGGGTATTCACCTTTATGCAAATTTACTTATTTATTATAGTTTTTCATGTATGAATTTCAAATTTCCTTTATTGTGGAATAAATGATGAGGTTTAATGAATCCATGTTATATGATCCATGTGGCACATTTATGTATGAAATGAAATGTTTAAAAAGAGTGCGCCCTAATAGTGCTCCAATGCATTGGATAAAGATTAGTATCATGATACATTAAGTGCAATGAGGGTTTACTCATGATAATTCAAGTGCAATGAGATTTTATTCATGCTCCATGTGAAATGAGAAATGGCTCATGCTAAAATCATGTTAAATGTTGTTTCCACATTTCCATGTTACGATTATCATGCTTTATCATGCCTTTATGTTAATGTTTCTATTGTGCTCCATTGATTTGCCTATTGTCTAACATGTACTGTATTCTTCATGTTATACCATGTTTATTCCCTTACTGGGCTTTATAGCTCACCCTTTTCTAATGCATGTCCTCATGTTATCCTATGTAATGTTAAGTATGAGTGAATTTAGTGGTCATGTAAAGGAAGTTTTCAATAAAGATGTTGTATTTCATGTTTTAAGTTGTTATGTAATTATCTTAAGCCCCAAAGACACTAGACCTCTCGATCTTCTATGTTGTATCAAGTGAAGTTTATGTAATAAATCATGTTTAAGTGTGAAATAAAAGTGTAGGGTTGTCATAGCCCCCACCTCGACGTCCTTAACTTGACCTCCTATACCCACCTCCACATCACCCGACCCCTGTCATTGCTCATCCCACCCTATCTCCACTTTATGAATAAAATTACTTCTCTAGAAATCAATCCTTGGATTTATAGCATCACAACAAAGAAGTGGACCAAATCACCTCTTAGAATTTTATATATATATACGTATTATGTTATATTTATATATAAATAAATATATTTGAGTATTTAAAAAATTAATATTATATATATATTTATATTTTACATATATGTCTATATTTTATATATTATATATATATATATGTTTATATGTTATGTTTATATATATCTTATATTTTGTGAATATATTTTATATTTATTTATATGTTTATATATATATATGTAAATATTTTATATAAATTATACCTTTATATATATATATATATGTTTATATATTTGTGCATGTGTGTAAATGTACACACACAAACGAGCAAATATATATATATATATATATATATATATATATATATATATAATTAACCATGTTTTAAAATACTGGAAAAAATGCCACTAAAATAGTCATGTTTTCTTAAAAGCATGAATAAATTTAATATATTTAGTTTTATTTTGTTACATTTATATATTTAAATATATTTCAGTAATAAAAATTTAATATTATATAAAAAATTTATATATTAATATACATATATTAATATATATATATATATTTTTTATGTTTATATATATATTTATATATGTTTATATTATACACATATATATATATAAATGTTTATATTTTATATTATATATATATATTATGTTTATATATATATGTTTATACTTTATATTTATATATATGTTTATATATATGTGTCTATGTTTATATATATATATATGTGTGTGTGTTTGTGTTTATATAATGTACATATATCTGTGTCAGTATTTTGAAAACTAATATTAGATATATAAATATTTTTATATTTTACATATATGTTTATATACTATATTATATATATGTGTGTGTTTATATATTATATTATATATATGTTTATGTTTTATGTTTATATATATATATATATGTTTACAATTTAAAATTATATATATATTTATATGTATGTGTCTATGTTTATATATATTAATATATATATCTAAATATATGTGTTTGTGTTTATATAATGCTTAAATATATGGGTCAATATTTAAAAAATTAATATTATATATATATGTTTATATTGTATATCTAAGTTTATATTTTACATATATAGGTTTATATATATATATATATATATATGTGTTTATAGAATCTATACATGTGTTTATATTTTATATTATATATATATGTGTGTGTTTATGTTTTATGTTTATATATATATGTGTGTGTGTGTTTATACTTTATATTTTTATATATATGTGTCTATTTATATATATTAATATATATATATATATCTAAATATATGTGTATGTGTTTATATATTGTTTATATATATGTTTCGGTATTTAATATATATATATATATATATATATCTATTTGTATTATATATATATGTTTATATTTTACATATATGTTTATATTTTGTATTATAAATATAAATTTTATGGTTTTTTATATATATGTCTATACTTTATATTTTTATATATATGTTTATATATATGTTCATGTGTTTATATATATTAATAGATATATATCTAAATATATGTGTCTGTGTTTATATAATGTTTATAAATATATATATGCACATGTGTGTGTGTTAGTATTTACAAAATTAATATATTATATATATATATGTTTATATTTTACATATAAATTTATATTATATTATATATATGTGTTTATATTCTATTATATATATATAAATATGTGTGTGTTTATATTTTATATTATATATATTTGTTTTTATTTTATGTTTATATATATATATATATGTGTGTGTGTGTGTGTGTGTTTATACTTTATATTTTTAGATACATGCTTATACACATGTGTTTGTGTTTATTTATATATTAATATATATATATATATATATTTATCTAAATATATCTGTTTGTGTTTATATAATGTTTATATATATGTGTTAATATTAAAAAAATTTAATATATTATATATATATATATATGCTTATATGTTTCATATATGTTTATCTTTTTATATTATATATATATGTTTATATTTTATATTATATATATGTTTATATTTTATAATATATATGTTTATATAAGTTTATATTTTTTGTTTATATACATGTTAATGTTATAAATATATATGTTTATATTTAATATAAATATGTTTATACATATTTGATAATATATATATGTCTATATATATGTGTGTGTGGATAAATATATATGTGTATGAATATATATATAATTAGCCAAGTTTTAAAACACTGGTAAAAATGACACTAAAATAGTCACGCTTTTTCTTAAAATGTGACTAAATTTAAAATATATATTTGTTTATATATATAAATATATAATTATATGTATATATATATATGTGTGTGTGTGTGTGTGTGTGTGTGTGTAATGAACCCACCGAGGTTTCCCTTAAATCTGGAACCTGACCCGATTCATCGCATACCAGAAGAGCATTCCCGATCCCCACAGGTAGGTGACAAGCACCTGAGCATCGAACGAAAAGCCAAATGAAAAAATTTCACCTTACCTGAATAAAAAACAAGACATATATATTCACAAAGCAATAAAAAACAGTGGAGAGCCAACAGATAAATGCAATAACTGTATGAAAGACAAGATAAAAAAATGACGGTAAAAGCAGAAAAAAATCCAAGAGACAAACCCAACTCCAATGGGACAAAACCAAATAGCTACTCTATGGGATGACATGGATGAACTCCCACCATATCACCACCAGATACTGGAATCAGCTGACATGAAACCTCGCGACCTCACTGCGACACCTTGCCTTTCTTTACATCGGAAGACTTACAATGGTCTACACACCACCGAAGAGGTGGACAAGGTGTGAGCTAACATGATCAATAGGATCCCACCCAGGTTTTTCATAGAAAGTCTCTTTATAACAATTCATGTATGATCATTTTAAATAAAACATGGCATGATAAGCAGTAAAATGCTTTTATAGAAAACATTTCCCTTTTATCACAATTCTAAAATAAAAGCAGGTATATCAATTTCAAAGCACATTTTTCCAAATAATCTTTCACAAGAATCAATTTGAACATCAAGGTTAAGACAATAAAAATACATGAAATACCAAAAAACAATAGTAGCAACACATACATCACAATACCAAATAACACAACAGGTCAGGCAACATACTACTCATACAAAAAATCTATGAACAGTGAACTGCGGTACTTGAAGCCAATGATCTACACTCCTGGACTAGGGATACACCCTATAAAGTGAAACTCCAACATCATATACATACCTAGAGCCAATATTCTACACTCTAGTACAAGAGGAACACCCCATAAAGTGAACCCCCATAATGAACGATGACCTCAAGCTAGACATTCCACATAGTACCCAAGGTGACCCATGTGCTCATTTTAACAATCATCTCAATGTTTTGAAAATAATTTAAACCCATGTCACAAAATCCTTTTCAATGCTTTGAAAATGCCCTTTTTTCTTTCCATTTATCAACAATTAGGCAGAACCCATTTTTATTTAAAAAATATTTTCAACACAAAAAAACCGACCATGCTAATTCCTTGTATAAATCGGTTTATAAATAAGAAACAATAAGGTTCATAAACATAGGATAGATACGAAACCACCTACCTCAAAACTCAGGTCACCCAGGTCTATATATAAACTTACACATTTATAAACCCCTTCACCACACACATGTTTATAAACCCCTTCACCTCACACACGTATGCATTGTTTTGTATATATACATAATCCCCATAGTCCCGATATTTATTTTCATACCTCCATGCATGAATACATATATAATAGAAAAACTAACTTATATATATACCTACCTATGAATACCCATGAAAGCATCTTTTTATAATGTAAATAAAAAACCACTGCAATGAGATCTAATGCACTAAATAAAATTACCAAGAACTCAAAAAACCCAAAACCCATAAAATAAAATTGATCCAAAATAAAGGAACCAAAGAACACTTACCTGAAACTCATGTAGAACCAACTTACCCTGACAATAGTGTCTAGAACTTGCATCGATGGGAACCAAACAACCATAATTACAAATAATAGACAAAAATCCCATAAAAAATTAGGGTTCGGCCAAAATGAATGCACCACTTAGGATAAAATGAAACTAATAAAAGAAGGAGGAGTAAGGAAGAAAATGCTCACTGGGGATGTCCGCATGAAAAAACGAGAGGAAAAACGGTGGCCAGAGGGAGAGAGAGGTGGAAGTGACACACGAGGGAGCTCATTCGAGCCAGGGTCAAGCGAACTAGGGTGACTATGCATTACCAAAGGGGGAATAAAGGGGATACCTTTCTTTTAAGGGTTTAATTAAAAAAATGAAATAATAATAATAATAATAAACATATGTATAATAATATTTATAATAATTATAATAAACTTAATAATAAAAATAAAAATAAAAATAATATTCATAATAATAATAATAATAATAATATTGTTATTATTACAACATTTTAATTTAATTTAATTTAATTTTAATTTTTTAATTTAATTTAATTTTTTTAACACTGGGAAGGCTACATGGTCTTCTAGACCATGCTCCAACTGTGTACACACTACTGGAAAGAAGAGACCCTCACAGGGTCTGGATGCATGGTTTGGGAAACATCACACCAATCATAAAACTCAGATCTGTCATTTGATAGCATGGTTATGCATGTCTATCTTACGAGTTCCACTAACCATGAACAAGCCATGCTGCACCAAAATATGGGCACATTTTCACTAATGGACCTTTAACGATTTGGCCCAAACCATGCTCAAAGTGTGAACATGGCCAAAACCACACAATAACTCCCAAAATAAAACATTTACATCCAAAACTCAATCCAAACCTCAACCAAAATAACCAAAATCATGAAAAGAATAAAATAAAAGAAAACCCAAGTCTATAGTGTGACAATTTTCTCCATCACAAACAATTTCTTCCCCCAGAAAGTCACCTATCCAACTGAGGAATCAAACTCGATCTCAAAAGTAAACATGGCCAACGAAACCATGATCTTAGTATGACCTTTCACTCTACCAATCACACCTGAGAAAATCTAGGAGAAACTATAATGAGAAGAACAATGAGGAAAAAATGAGGGTTCTCCCCTCTAGAAGAACACAACTAAAACTAGATCACCCGAAAGAGAAACCCAACACATATTAACCTAGTAAATCTTCACACAAACAAAATTGAACAACCACAAGGAGCTCCCAACCCAAACAATAAACCCCCAAAACAATGGGAAACCATAGAGAGAGCTTAAACCAAATAGAGAACTGAACTATGATTCATCATTTCTACAAGAAACGAACATATCCAAAAAAATCACAACCTGTAACAAAAATGGTCCACAAAAAGAGATAACAAAAAAAATAAAAGAAAACATCTCAAGAATAACATCCACAAAGAGACAGCCTTTCAGGGGCTCACTTCCATAAGGAATAACCACAACTAGAGACGTTTAAAAGGATTATAGGCTACCAATCCTTGAAAACCAAAGGGTAACAATCAGGAATCAGGAAGACTATAATAGAGGATCTTTCAAAATAAAGAAAACTATTGTAAAGAAACAAGGCCTCTATGACTTCTATAAAAAATGCACCTTTAAATAAAAAGAAGCTACAATAGAGGAACTTAAACATTCCTAATTACCATATTAGAGAAAAAGGCTAGACCAAGGTCCTTTACACCTATGTGATTCTTGACTGTATGAAGAGCTTCACTCGGAGGCATGGGGTTGGAGCCTTGATGTCTTGAAGCATATGATGCACTGTAATTAGGAGAAGATAACCCTTGATTGAGAACTCTTATTCTAAAAACACAGCTTAAATAACTTCTTCATAGCCACACCAATGAAAAGGATTCATAGATTTATAGAAAATGGATTATAGATTAAAAATTTAATATACTAGAATCAATGAGCGAGTGGTCCAACTAATGAAAGGAAGAAACTAACAAGAAGGCTTCCTCCGAATAGATTTCTCTACTTCAAAATCTTCACCAGAGGGGGAACCTCCATTAGAACCAAGAGAAACCAATCTTTGAACTCCATATGGGGATCAAACAGGAATGGGTGAGCTTCTAACTAGTCACTCAACACCATGTATGAAGAAAATGGAAACCAACTTTCTAAAATGGTCAACATTCCCCTTCATCGATAGTTGACCTGATCGAGCATCCACAAGCTTTGGAATTTTTTCTCCCTCACTTCCTGAAGAAAAAAACACTAAATGAAATTGGTATTTTAGATCTCTCAAGATATCCCAAGTCACAACTAGGATAGAATAATCACCTTCCACTGGTCCATTCCTAGTCCTTCTAACATTCCCAAGAAAACTCCCATTCACATGAAAACCAGATTTCCAAAAAACCCAAAGACACCCTGAACTTCTCCATGACAGTCCACAATACCTAAAATACCTCGATAATTACATACTTTAGGTAATACTTGAGAATATTTTTTCTTTAACACTCCACTAGGAGTATGGGTAGGTCCGATGACTAGAATAGAATCATCGGAAACCTTATCGGTCTTTCGGGGTGGCATACTTTAAACAACATAAATAATGAAACCAAATCAACACAACCCAAAACTAAACAAATTAATATTTTAAAATGAATATCAATCTCATAAAATAACATGTCACAAAACCACAGGAACATCTCAAATATTCCAAAAACATCTTTTAGAAACCACCACTTCCAAATTCACATATTTTCCAAATTTAATTCCCCATGCCAAAATCAGAAATCTTTTTCCATTTTTAAAAACCATTTAATCAAATAAAATTTAAAAATTTAAAACACCACTTAACTTTTTTATTTTAAAACCACAAATCACCTTAAGAAAGAATCCCCTATTTAATATAAACCATTTATCTTGCACAAAAAACAATAGAACACCAAATCAAATCTTTTATTTTTAAACCCAAACCCATGATATCCTATGAGCCATCACATACGTGTTCATCCTCAGTCCTTATTATATACTTACCCAACATATATACCCACAAGAAATTTACTTTGTAGAGATAGTTAAGGCTAGAGCGTTGTTCCATGTTCCGGTGATCAAGCAACATACTTCTTATGGTGGTGATAGTATTTAAGGTGATTCCCTAAAGTGTCTGACCTCTATAATGGATTTTCATAGCTTCCAATTTTGATGGCAGAGTTAAAGGAGGTCCTAGAATTTCTTAATATGACTTTGGTGGTGTGTTTCACTTGTTTGTGTCCTTTGGTGGAATCTTTCGACAAATTATTCTCCAACGCTTGGGGTTTGTGTGATTCTGTAGTAATTAGACTCCTTGAAAAGCATCACATAGTGATATATTTTTCCTCAGAGGTAGATTTGATATTTGTGTGGTATATAGATCCCCACTATAGAAAGGTATCTCCCTTATTTATCTTTCATTGGTTATATGAATTACACATTAAGCAAGATGCTTAAATGTTGGATATATGGGTAATTCCATCTAAACTCCCCCTACCTTTTCAAAATCCATCCATAATTCACTTGTTATGGAATTTGGTCATCTATTTTTTGTGCATGGATAAGAGAACCAAATCTGTGTTTCATCCGGTTTCAGCGCATTTATGTGTCAAGATTGATGTTTCCAAACCTCCGATTTACTGAGGTTAAATATCTGTTGGTGAAAAATTTTGGTGCAAGAAAAAGTCTATCCTTGAGTCAAGGAATGATTTTTGTTCATCATGAAAGATTTTAGGTTATATGGATTCTTTCTATTGCTTAGGGTTCATGGGTTATCAAGGGGTGGAGCCTCCCTCTCAGCAATCCGAACTGGGGATCACTATTCCCCTGAAGTCTTCAATGAATTCTGGAAAGTCTCTTGATTTAGATCCATTCATTCTTAATCTAAGTGATAATCTAAGTACTATGAACTAGGATACGAGAGTTTAGGAAATTTTGGAAATATTTTTTCATGATTTTGGGAGCTCCAAAATTGATAGAGTGGACCTTGGGAAGAACATTCTCCATGACTTCACCCTTCTTTGCTGACATGGTTAAGGCTGAAGGGGTGGTCCAAGGTCAGGTGATCAAGCAACACTCTTCTCAGGGTGGTGATGGTATTCAAGCTGATGAAAGGGTGCTCAAAGAGATACACAATAATACCATGAATGTACAATTTCTCTGTGCTGATGAGTTCTTGATCAATTCAAATCTTTAAATACAATATTGATTCTTAATCAATTCTTAAAACTGAATGATGATGGAAAGGAAAATGAGGATCCTGAATGATGGAAACCATTATTCCAATATAGAAACATAAATAGGTCAGATTTAGATATTCAAAAGATGATGTACCAAATGAAAATTATGAGGACTCCCAGCCAAATATGGAATATGAGCAGGACACTTTGTTTGGTACTGGAACAAGTAAAAGGAAACAAAAGAACATAATTACTTGTCATTTCATAGTTCTCAAGGGAGGGCATCCATAACCCACAAATATTACTTAAGCACCCCAAAGAAAATAGTAACCAGATCATCAGGATATGTAGGGTGAAATTGTACATAAGATAAATCGGGGAGTCTTTATTGAATAAAAGCATGGAATCCGTTTCTAGAATGACATTGAAGAAGACTCATTTCGAGGATAAGAAATATCCTATAGGAGGAGATGAGGTGAAAGAGTGTACAATTTTGGATGAAGTTATAGACAAGGAGGGGGAAAATTAGGATTGGGGAGGGAGGAACACTTGAAAATGGTTATAAATTCCAAGGAGGAAATGTTAAAATAATCCCTCTTTATCAATTATACAAAAGAGATTTTTAATAAGTTGTATGAGAGAATGACTCAGGTTCCAATCAATGAGGAACAAGGGTAGTGTACTAACAATCATGATCATATTTTGTTGAGAGGTTTCAATGAAGGGAATATCTCTTTAGATGAATATTCTAAAATAGGGAATAGAATGAATGATCAAATTGAATCTTGATTAAAAACCACACATTCCTTTAAAATAAATTAGTTTCCATAAATAATTTTCATTTCAAAATCCATTTTTCCACTTTTAAAACCACATTACCTTTTAAAACCCTTTCCTAAAAACCATTTTTAGTTTTGAAATCCAATCATTCCAACAAAAAACCAAGCCCAAACACAACTCACATCAAAACCTCTAAGAATATGGAAATAGTGGATATGCCTATCCAAACAACAAGTTTTAGTAAACCATTCTATGGGAAATCATCAACTCGAAGAAGTATCTAGAACCATTAACTTGGGCTTCACATGGGTTGCTACTCTATGAAATCTCATTGCATAACAGTGGCTCAATCCCATTGTGATCCCCTATCCACATAGACTAAACAAAAGCCTCAAATCCCAAACTATCCCTAGTAACTCGAGGCTCAGGACAGTAAAGGTTTCATGAATTCCTTCCAAAACATATTTATCAAGTCCCGATAGTCCTAATCTCCAATCCACCTCACACCCCAAATAACAAAGGCCATATATGATACAATTTTATAAAAAACCACCAATGTATACCCTAAACCGATTAGCTAAGCTTGACCACAACATGACCCAAAGGGTGTTCTCGATCCCCACGGGCTGGAAACTAGTGTCAGGAATCAAAATAAATCAATTAGGGATGATTTTTCCCATACAAAAATACAGATAAAAAATATAAATTGATAAATAAAAAGTTAAATAATTAAAATAGGAAAAATTACAAATGCACATAACCTTATGTGACCCTATAGTTCAATAATGAACACTAAAACTATGTCACCCCATGTCTACCAAAACTGAGTGGGAAGAAGAACAAAAGATAAAAACTGGAATGAAACTATAAGCATGAGTATTAAAAATCAATACACATGCCCAAATATTCTATTCCCAGTGCATTATATTTAAATAAAATAGAAATAAATTTTCTTTTTGAAATACAATATATAAGACTATTTTTTCACGAATTTCCTTTAAAAAAGCATGGTCTATTTCCATTTTCAATTAAAAAAATTATATTCCTTTTCAAGAATAATACCTTAGAATTTTAAAGGATTATGATGATGTTTTTACTTAAAATAGAAGGAATAAAGTGTAAAACCATTTTCCATAAACAGTTGAAACCATTTTATCACTTTTATTAAGAAGATACACTACACAAGAAATCAAAAACAATAAATATACAAAATGGGAAATAGAGAAATATCACCCAAATAATAACCAACCAAAAATGCATCTCAAGCATCAATAACTGATAACTAAGTTCCAAAGAACATGTGAGAACCTAGGAGATTGGTGGATAATCAAGAACCTAATATACATCTAACTCATCCTATATGCATTCTTTACATGATAAATTCATTATCACCCACAAATTGTATCACACCCTACACAGTCTAACCAAGGTACACTATCCCATATCAAGTAAAACGAAACAAAACCCATATTATGGGACACTAGATAGAGAGAAATACCTAGATAGTGAAACAAACATTCACAAAAAATCTACTTGCTATTCCAGGTTCCCATATTGATACAAAATAATAGGTGATCCATCCAATTCAGAAAAATCATCCAATCACATGCACATACATCATTTAAAAATAACTCACACAACAAAGTCACCCTTGAGTCACTATAAAGAACAAGTCTCTTGACCTTCATCCATTTTCTATCAAGGGAGTCCTAATCAATGGACCTTCCATAAGATTTAACAAAACCAAGGTAATAAGACTATCTATGGATATGTTTTAAAGTATCCATATTCATAAAAATGCCAAACAAGCCTCGCATCACCATCATATGTCAAACCATTTTCCAAAGAACCAAACATTCACCACCTTCAAATCCAAAACCATTTTGGGAAAAACCATTTAAGAAACCCAAAACATTATTTTAGAAGTTAATCACATTTAAAAAACCCAAGAAATCTTCAAAAACCATATTCCACTTGAAAATTAAAATCGAGATATTTATCAAACACTTTGTATACAATTTTAATAAAACAATTATATTAAATTAAAATATTAAGAGAAAAATAATATATCTCACATCAAAAATTTATTGTAAAAATTATATATCACTATTAAGAATTAAATAGAGGTGAAATAAAGAAATAAAGAAATGAATTATTAAATTTAAAGACCAAATGCAATGGGATCCTACCTCAAACATGTCTTTTTTTGACGACGACCACTCGAATTCCCCTGATTCTTACATGTATATTCATGTTCACTTATATATATAAGGACACTTATCCCTTATCTATTTATTTTAGTTGAAAAATATATACTAGTGGATCCTTAAATATATGCTTACATTGGTATATACCCCTTTACCTAACACACATATGCATTTTTCATATATATACATAAGAAAACCTGACCCCAATATATATATTCATACCTCCATATGTGAATATATATATAATGGGTGAAATTATGTATGTATATATATTTATATCTATTCATAACTATGAATTTCTCCTTTGACAATGATAACACAAAACCACCATAGTGAGGTCTAATGCACTAAAGAAAATTACTAGGAACTCAAAAACCATAAAACCCCTAAAATAAAATTTAGCCACAGTGATGGAACTGAAGAAACCTTACCCAAAACACATGGAAAACCCATTACCATTAACAATTATGGATATAAACAACCTTGATTAGAACCAAAGAACCCTAATCATCCAGAATCTAACCAAAACAAAACCCTCAAAACAAATTAGGGTTCATTAAAAATGCGTACACCACCCGGGAGAAAAGGAAACCAAGAAAATAAAGAGGAGGAAGGAAATAGAGGCTCACTAAAGATGACCGCACCAAGAAATTGGAGGAAAATGGACACTGAAGGGAGGGTGAGGAGGCTACAGTGACACTTGAGGGATCCACTTTGGGTGTGTGTCGAGTGAACCAAGGGGCTACGTGTGACCAAAGGGGGAGGAAAGGGGGAACCCCTCTTTTGAGGGTTTAATAAAAAACCTAAATAATAATAATAATAATCTTAATGATAATAATATTGATAATAATAATAATAAACATTATAAAAATAATAATATTTTTAAAACATTTTCTTTTAATTTTATTTTATTTTTATTATTTTATTGTCATTTAATTTTATTTTTTATGAACACTGGGAATACTGCATGATTTAGCCTCATGGTCTGCCAGACCATACGCCAACCATACACACACTAATGGAAATAAGAGACCCTCTAATGGGATATCCACATGGTTTGGGGAACTGTGTGCCAACCGTGCAACTCAACTATTTCATCTAACAGAGCCATTCCACTTGTTTATCACCGAGTTTCCCCTAATCATGTGCAATCATTGATCCACATGTGAGTGATTTGTTATTCAATTTTAAGGATTACCATAAAAAGTAAATATATGAGATAATAAAGTATCCAATGATATCTAAATATGTTCTCTAGTGTATGTGTTCTCTAAGAAAAAAGCTTGGTATGTAAAAAAGAATAAAGGTGATCCATATTTTAATGATATATGAATTAATTTTTATTCATTTAGGTTGGAGTCTATGTATGCATGCACCTCTAGTTCATTAGAGCATATCATTCTTGGTCTTCCAAATATCAAAATAACTAAGTTTGCAGTTATGTGTGATAATCCCACTTATTGTCTAAACCATGAACAATTTGGACATATAATTGAATAACCCTCTATCACTAAGGATTAGATCCAAAAGTTAATAGATGAAGACATGATAATGTTATAGGATCACATGACTTATATGACATGTATATGAGTTATTTTGAATCTCACTGAAAATAATCAAACCTAATGTACCATATCAAATGATTGAAGTTATATCTGTACAACAATAAACTACATAACCTGTGGTCTTTATTGTATGACCTTAAAGTTAACAAAATCATATACTCTATTGAACGACATTAAAATGCATGACACATAGTCCATACCAACATAATTTAATCTATCAAGAGTGTTCTATCCCACATAAGTATAATCTACTCAAAAATGTATATTTCAATCATTCTCAAACCTAAATTCCTCCCATATAAGTGATCGATCTAAATTATAGTTTCCTTTCTTGGGGGACTTGTTAGTTACAACTACACTATCTAAACCAAATTTTATGGCTCACCTAATATATGATAGGAAATTCCCCATTTAAAAAGAATAATTTGGGGCTTGATTCTCATTATTTCATTATATGTAGTGATGTCTTCATCTCCTATATCAATCCTAGATGAATCATCTATTTCCATGCATTATTCTTCTACGGGTATGAGACTCTATTAATATTTGGGCTCTTCCCTTACAATAATAGAATAGGATATTCAAATAATTCCCATAACCCCATTTAACGGATTCATATCTCTAAATATATTTTTAAGAACTTATTTTTGGATTAATTCTTACTATTTCAGTATATATAGTGATGGCAAGACAACCTATATTAACCCTAAACATAAATTCTATTAATTTCAACCCTCTCTCCATCATAGTGATTGGGCCCTCCTCATTCACATTAGGTTTTCTCCATGGTTTTTTCACTAATATGAATCCATATCATTTTCTCTATGTGAGATATATATGTATAGACCACTCTCTATATACATGTCCTCATCATATGAACCTAAATTTTAGAACATCTGAGTCTTATCCACATGATGTTAAACTGTATGACATATGGCTCACCCTATATGAGAATAAACATCATGGAGTGGCTTGTTTAGTGTAACCAAATTTCATTACATGTGATCTAGATATATGTATGGGTCCTCGATGCATGGTTCCTTTGTTAAAAACCTATTCTGGGATTAAATTACCCCATAATCAAGAAAAATTTACTGGAGTTTGGGCCTTCCTCTGTGTTGAGGTTTTCCCTTCCATAACATAGACCAAGGATAGAATTACCACACTTCTCTTACATATGAGAATAATATATATAGGAATTGTCTTATAATAACTATGCATGGACTGATTCTTATATTATAGGATATGTAGTGACATTTAGGCTACCTATCATGGGATTATCCACATATTCTATCAATTCTAATATCCCCTACTAGTATATTGTTTTCACATTTATATTGGGTCTTTCTATATTAGACACTATAATGGGATGATATATTTTCTAGAACTGTGTGTGTCTTGATTCCTATTATAATAAGATACATGGTGACATCCATATTTTTTACCCTAGGCCCAACCATAAATATTGTTCAAGCACCATAAACTCAAATTGTATGCATCTACCATTGAGTTTATTTATATCTATATTATTCTCTCTATTAAAATTGGGTTTTACTCACTATTGTTTCCATATAGACTTCCTTAACTTTTTTTCCAAATTTATGAGACCTTAAAATTCAATAACATTTCGTTTAACATGTACAAACTTAAACCATACTCACTCGATTTTCTCCAATATTTTGGACCTTAAACTAAAAAAAGAGACACAAAGTATTATTAGGTTGAGAAAAACTATTGGCCACCATTAAAAAAATTAAATTATATTCTTTTTAAGCCTTCCATTGTCATATATTTGGAAAAAATTGTATTGAAACATAAAAACATCCACCATGAATCAAGTAACCAAAAATTAATGCCATAAAAATTAAATCTATTCTCTCCAAATTCCTCAGACTAGGAAATATTTAGATTAAATATTTATTACCCCCTTCTAGTGATATTAAACATTTCTATGGGTACATTTTCATTCATGATAAGGATATGTTTTTACATTGATCAAGCCTTACCTTTTGTATGATCATGGGATTGATTTTTTTTGTTACATAACTTCACTATGAGAGTGTATTTAATACAATGTGGGGTGACCATTAGAGCGATCAAATCCTTCTTAATTACCATTTTATCTGTGATCCTATGATATAAATTTGATTTATGAATCATAACCAACCCAATTTATTGATTAAAGATAATCCTCCTAAAATATTATAACCTTTAAAAAATCCTATTGATTCTGCCTTTTATAGAAATTGGTATGAAATTTATTGATTAATCTAAATGGACCTAGCCTTGAAGGGATAACAAAAATACTTCCTTTGAGCTACTATGTAACCCCCATGAGTTGTTTTTGGTCCTATAGGAATGGTCCCCTTAATCCCCGTGTCATATTTTATCAACCATATGATGATAGTCACTCTATTACCAATGATTAACTTATTATTTCCTATCTATATTTAATATTTACTTAGAGATTGGTTTTTATGATTTACCATTAACAAAACCCAACTATTCAATTATATTCAAAAAAATTCTATGTTACAAATTTGTGCATCATATAAACTTTCAAATAAATATTATAAAATCCTATTCTTGTTTACTTTATACATGGATGTGTGTCTTCCTTGAAGACCCAAATTCTTTGATTGCAAACCAACCTATTTTAAATACCCACACCTTAAGATAAGATACCCTCTTGGTAATTTTTGATACTTTAGATGGTTCTTATCCGGTGACCATGAGTTGTATGTAATAGTTGTTCAAGTATAATAACCTTAAACTACATACAATGTTTTTTGAGGATGTTAGCACTGAGGGATTCCTTCACTCATTCAAATAATATTAATGTCTAATTTACATTAGAATCACATCCTCAACCCATGTTATGTGACCTATGTTTCAATTCATTAAACCTTATAAAATTATTGTCTAAACACTATGACATTATACTGTATTCACCCATCTATAAGATTTTATATACATGAATTGGGATCTATATTCATGTCAATATTTACTTCACCAAGCCATATTGACTATATCACTATTTGGTAAAAGTTATATTACCTTAAATAGAAGCTCCAATAGTCTGAATTTAAAGACTTTAAACTATGCTTGGGAATATAATAACTTGAATAAAAACCCACAATTATCATCCTGGGAATATTTTGATTCTCGCATCATTAAGAAAAAATCTCAGATAGCCTAGGAAAAATTTATTTATTTATAATAAAGGATAAAGTAACAAAACATTTTATGTAGAAAACCCATAATGGGAGGAGTAATAAAAAGTTGAATTTCTTCTCACTAAGCCTCTACATAAATATCTTAAGAAAATGTTATGTAGAATATTGAAATATATAAATTTTTTAGGGACTGATATTTAGACCAATGAAATTGAGTAATTCTCTCCAGGTCCATCAACATTGGAAAACATTAGTGAAATATTTTGTTACTAATTCATATTGGTTCAGAAGATCCATATGATGGAAAAAGTTCCTCAATACATGACCTTAAACCAAAATTCAAAATGGTTTATCCAAAAAGAATTTAAAATATTAGATTATTCTATTTTATATATCCTAATTCCCCTATATTGGACTCATATCTATGTAAGAGTTCCTAGTGTATGTGTATACCAATTTATGTTGGGTCTTCTCTAATATACCTATACTATGATGAAACCATTATTATTTTTTTGTTGAGTATAAACTTGATTGAAACATATAATATCTTTCAAAGAATAGATGTGGATTGATTCCTACTCACATTGGATGCATGGAGACATCCAAATATCATATATTTCATCTAGTTGTAAGTTTCACTTTCATTCTATTTTATAAACTATGATCATATTTGGGCCTATCAATTCATGTCTAGGTTTCTATCTATTAATAATGTACTATGATTCCAAAAGTTTTCAGTCCATATTTCTTATTAGGGGAAATGAAATCCATGAGTCAATTATTAATCAATGATAAACCTAAATCTAATAGTTGATTATTCCTCATGGCAATGAAGACACATTCATTTAAAATTCTCCTATTGGTTCCAAATTCCATGAGTTGCGATCTACCTCTTAGAGAACATCATATTATTAGAAATTTATCTTCAAAATCCTAGAAGAAAATCAATTAATGAAAAATATCCCTATATCACCATAAAATGAGATTCTTTTTATTTTGAATGAATCCAATTCAGGGGGGGGGGATTTTTTAGCATTGAGAACTATACTACAATCAATTTTTCATGAATTTCATGATACAATAATAATTCAAGAAATGAAAGTACGAAAAATCAAATATCTATATATAAAGAAGAAGAAAATTGGATTTACATGTATTGTATGACTGATTACACACTATGGGATGATGGTCCTTCAAAATTTTTCCCAATACAATTAATTTTTGGTGAAAGGATACAACTAGGTTTAGGACATGTATTTTATCCATAGATGATTTTTTATAGAACATAATGAAAATTTTATGCACTTTATGCGTCCAATCCTTCATAATTATATCTTTTACATATGTGTTAAACCACCAGAGTACATAACATATAGACAATAATTCTCAAGCATTAGGATATTATAGCACCATCCATTTGAGCACCTAATACCACACTGTTTAGTTCCTCTATGTTCAATTCACTTGAGCGCCCAACAACCTAGGCTCTAATACCTAGGCAGTACTCTATTAGAGAACCAAAAACCCAAGTTCATAACAACCTAATCACCCAAAAACCTAGTCTCACACTTTTTATATTGTGTACTAATTCCCATAGGACTTTTACCTGAGCAATGAATCCCCTAGCCCTCCTACCTAGTCACTACATCACACTTGTCCTGTAATTTGGGAGCCCATTTATCCAAGTATCCCGTATTGGAACCCATTCATATATTTATAATACTCATGAACCAATTGAATTGGGCCCACTTCCTAGTAACCCAGGCTGACCATGCTAGTCTATACCATGTGGCCTCCACCAATAAAACCATAGTTGGTATTAGTATCATGTTGTGGTCTTAGGCCTTCAACAAAATCCCACTACTTCTATTACAAACACAATTAAAAATATCAACTCACACCATAATCATTTTGAGATGTACTGATTTTTTTTGGTTGTGCTACCTATATCCATATCTTTGATCCTAGAGAACCCCTTTAGAAGATATGGTCCTCTTGGTTTCTTCATTATCCATGAGAATAGATAATCCTTTTCGTTACTAAAATCAATTCACCAAAATTCAATGTATAGTTAAGATAAAATGGTAACCCAATGTGTAATACCCATTATATCCCATATTTTCAAAATTTTCATGACAAAAATTTCCTTGTCACATGAAGTTTAATTATATAAATCAGCCTTATTACACTAGATTAATCTTTGAAACTCTGATTATATTTGTTTTGATTCATATTCCCGTGAGATATTTTAGATACTTCTTTGAGGTTCAATCCCAACATTATTAAAATTCCATCACCCCCTTGGGAGGTGGTTTCTTTCAAACATGACCAAACTTCTTATGTGATGATCATAAGAAACCAAACACTTTATGTGATGAGAATAATATTCCCAATTTGATGAGAATATGATGACCCATTATTCCTTTTATGAATAGAATAAGAGTCATTATTTAATGAGCATAGGATGACCGATCATTCCTTATGTTATGTGAATAATATGACCTCATGGAATAATATAAAGACAATAAAAGGAGAACCTACTAAGTGTAATATTTAAAAATTCTAGTATTCCTCCCCTGTTTAGTTACCGATAAATTTTGGGATGACAACTATATATGGGACTTCGACTATGTGTAAGATCAATCAATTTATTTCCATTATTTCTTAACTAGGTTTAAATATATGTGGAGTTATATAACCATATATGGGTCTCTTAGTAGGTGTAATATACAATCACACCATCTCATGTTTAATTTACAATAGATTGGATGAAACTAAAAGCGATACTCATGAATAATCCCAAAAATATCTATTTCTAGGAATATTTCACATAGAATTCCAATCCACATGACTTTAAACTAATAAGAAGAATCCCTAGATGATTTGAATTAAAATTAGTTTCATCTGGTAACAATTATATGGACTTAAAATGAAACAGTACAGTCTATTTCACATGACATTAAAATAGTATACCATTTATCAATAAAAAATTTAAATAATTTCAGTTTTTATTCACTTCAGATGGATATATAAGAGGCCCCTCCCATAGGCTTGATCCCAACTACACACCACTTTAATCCTACATTAATAGAAGGCTAATGCCTATATGGATGGAAATAACCTCCATAATATCAAACTATATGGATCTAGACTATAAAATTACAAAATATATGGATTAAATGGGAGACAATATAATCCTTAATATTTATGTTATCTTAAATTCATATTGATAGTTGAATTTTTTAAAGGTAATCGATATAAATACTTGGAAGGATTCGTGAACTTGTATTAAATATTTAATAGAGCCTGGGAGAAGGAAATATTTACCCCAAAATTTTTTACATGAGCCCAACCTCCCATCCTCTTGACTAATGCACAAACTACAATGTAACATAATAAAATATAGTAACCTAGATATTAGATATATGTTATTACATTGAAATATACACAAATGGTCAAATCCTAAAGTAATTAATAATTTATCAGTCACAAAGAAATAGATATATACATTCTTCTCATTTGAAATTGGAAATAAAATATAAAACATTGTTATATATATTATTCTACATCCTTAAACTCATTCAATTATTCTTTCTTCACATCCTATAGAAAGAAAAATCAAAAAGGGTGACCTCAATTGCCCAGTAAGGGTTATGTACATAAGAATCTATTATGAATCAATAATTTTTAATCAATATGGAAATGAAAATTACTAAAAACACATTCCATTTAATCAAAAACTTTAGGAAGAAATGAATCCATGGATAAAATAATTTTAGTAATATCATTGATAATAATAACTTAATTCTTTATTAAAAAAAAAACGTAATTCTCAATTAAGGAAATGAAAACTACTAGACCTCATGATCTAAGACAACATGAAATCTCTACCATCAATAGCATGCACGAAGATAATTTAAAAATATGGCTAACCAATTTGTCTCATGAGACCAGTTGATGCATCGAGGTTTCATATAATTCTAGGCCTCACACATAATTTCATTTATAACGAATTCATCATATATGGAATGATTAATTTATTTCATGAACAATATGCCTTATCAATAAATATCTATATTGAGTAAAGAAAAAAAATAACAATATTTCCCAAGTAATTGAAATAAATTTCAAGGTTAAAAATATATTTAGTAATGGTATATGGTTTAGAAAATAATCATTTCCCTGATATAATTTATATATATATATTTAAGGTAAATTTCATTTTCCATGATCAAAATAAGGTGAATGTTTCAAGAGAATCTTAATAAACAAAAAATTAATAATTAATAAAATACAACCTTAAATTCATCATAAATATAGGTTTTGGGGAAAAAATAATATATTTTTGGATGGTGAAATAAAAAAGATGAGAACAAATTACTCAAAATAGTTTTATTATATTTTTTATAAATCTTGTATAATTATCTAAATATTTCATAATGTTTATAGTGGCGTGAAGGTCTGTAAACTCTATATAAGTTAAAAAAAATCCCTTTTGAACTTTTTGAAAAAAAATTTGAAAATGAATTATTTAGAAAAAATAGAAATATTCCATCAATGAAATATAAAAATTCAAGGATAAAATAAAAAATCCTTTATAAATCATTTGTGTGAGTAAAAAATATTTTCATCATATAATTTTAAAAAATATAGATATGGAAGAAAATATACCCATTCAAGAAAAAAAATAAGATCAAATTTTATTTTAAACATTCCTCTTGAAAGATTATATTTAATTTAATCATTAATAATAAATAATAAATAAATATTAATGTTAAATAAAAAAAGGTGAAATATGTACACCACCTAAATTAAATAGGTTCATATTACCAAATATATCTCAATGGAGTGGAAATAGAGACAAAATTCCTTACCAAATGTTTAATACTAGTGGATTGTGTTTTTCCCTCTTGTGTAATAATTTGATACATGATATTAATTTATACTTGAATCATATTAATATTTAAAATATCATATATTATCCTCATACAATACCTTATCACCTGACTATCAATGGTCTTTCATTATTATCATTGTTTTGGTGTTAGCTATTTTATTTTCCAATGTGTGTTTTGTCATAGAAATTACAATAATTTTTATTTGATTATGGTTCTATATTATCCATAATGTTAAACATGATATAAATATCATATATATCCATTAAATATACCACTATTACCTTCCATGTAAAGTGGAAATTAAAAACAGATCACATCATTTCGTAGATGTGGTAGTCCACACATACACATGAGAGACATTATCATTTTCCAAGGTAAGAATATATAGATGATATTAAAATTAAATAAGATTATTAATTTGTTAAATGTAATATATATATTATTTCAATAGTTATAACCATCCAAGTAAAGTAGTGATGAAATAATTAAATACACTGCTATGGGGTGGCAGAGAGCCATACGTATGTACGAGTAATGTTTTTTGTTTTCTTAGGTTAGAAAATAGATGTAAAATGATTGTTACATAATCATAATATAATAACAATATGTTAAATATCTATATTTATTATTTTATGGTGGTTAAAATATATTTATTTTATTTTAAAGGTGAAATAAATTTGAACGATGATAACATTGATTACATCTTCTTAGAATGACCTCCATTATATCTTCTCTTAAGGGACCTAGGGATGGTATTTTTGGAATAATATAACCTATAAAACATATCCAATGATTTTTTTGGGACAATTGGGAACTTTTTGGTTGATCTATATGGCTCAAAGTTCTGCAAATCATTGAGATACGTGTCCTTTTATAAGGGAGGTGATGGGCATTCTTGGAATATTTAATTTATTCAATTAATATAAATTATTTATTTATGTAAAATTGGATCCAAATTGATATTATAAGAAAAATATTATAATATGTCTAAATACTCTCATAAAATAAAATTTCTACAAGTTTTGGTTTTGTTTTAACTCTTATATTTTAGTTTTAACCCTCTTTTAACCCTTTTGAAAATTAAAGTGATGTTAAAGTTTTATATCATTTAACGGTCAATAATATTATTATAAAATGAAAAAAAACCATAAATGGAACGTGGTTTATGTTTTCAATGATATTATATTATGTTTTTTTAATCTAAAATTTTTATGAATTTTAAATCATTTAATAAAATATTATTTATTATAAAATATCATTTATGTAGTTTTTGACACTATTAATTCAATTTGACTTTAAATACCTCATGAAAAAGGATTAATTCGAATATTGTCTTTTAAAACTTCCATAAAAGTTTATATAGATCTATAAAATTTGTGGGAAACATTAATTAACTGAAATTAATTTTTTTTAATATTTTTAAAACAACTTATTTTATTTTTATATCAATTGAATAAATAATTTATTATCATTGAACAAGAATTTAATGTAATTATTTAATCCCCAAAAATTATAAATAAATTACCTTTATTAATATAATTTCATTATGAAAAAAATTCCCTTAATATTCATTGATAACTTATTTTTTCCCCACATGGACACATAAGATATATTTAAAACCAAGAGTGTGACATTTTGTAAATTTTTTTTCTTGTTATATTATATAGGCCATTTTCATGTAAAAGGAATATTAAGAAATTAAATTAATAGAATAATGTGATAATGGTGTAATTCAATTCATCAAATTGGAATTGAGATGAAAAATTATGTCCTTGTCACTAAGTTTTAACATAGATTAACTTGATTTACCCTTAATGTAGTGAAAAACATTTACTATGGTTAATATTTTTAGTGAAAAAAATAAAAGGGTTTATTTACCAAATTTATACCTCATAATTCTAAATATGGAATCCATATTTCTAGATTCAATTTCAATAAGTGGAATATATTAATTTAAGATTAAAATGCAAGACACCATGTATTTTTTTTTCATAAAAATTCTTGTTTATATATAAAGTTTGTTTATAATAATTTTTTAAAAAAATGGAACTTTGTAAATTCTTGAACCAAAAATATGATTTTCAATAAAAATTATTATTTTCAATATTCACGAGAAAATAAATCTTTTGAGAAAAATTTGAAAATTTCACCATAATAAAATTTTGATATGATGATTTAATAAAACTAATTATTTATATAAAATAAAATTTATATAAGTTCAAAAAATTAATTATAATATTTTCTCACAAAAAGGAATAACAATTATTTTTAAGAAAACATATTTATGAAGCACAAAATAACTTTATTGAAATTTGGGAACTTATTACATAATAATTATCCAATAAATTTTTATTGTGTTGGTTCTTTATATATATTTCAAAAAAAAATTAATTTTATTAATACCCTCTAATTTAACAAATTCTTTATAATTTCAACCTTTAATAATAATATTTTAATAGTATAACATAACTCACTTAATCTCGGTGTTACGTATCATATATAACATCAAACATATCCTTGTTTTAATATATATATATATTAAATTATAACACCCATAAAAAATCACCCCCTCATAATTTAATGTTTTTAATTAGTGGTTTAATCTTTATTTAAAACACACATTATACAACGGGATAATAAAACTTCTTTTAAAAAGGAAATGTGAGAAATATAAAGTTTACCAGAAATATAATGTATTTGGGTCCTTAGAAAAAAATTTGTGGTAAGTTAAAATACAGACATCAATAAGAAGATTAATATCCAAGGACTAATATAGAATGATATAGGAAATGGTCAGGAGAAATTTAACGACTACAAAACACTAAATTAGGGAGGGGTCAAAAGACTGTAAATTCTTTAGAAAATATGGTAAACATATAACATTTTAATTTCAAGATTATTTTCCTAAGGTT
Organism: Viscum album; assembly: GCA_963277665.1. Classification (NCBI taxonomy): domain Eukaryota; kingdom Viridiplantae; phylum Streptophyta; class Magnoliopsida; order Santalales; family Viscaceae; genus Viscum; species Viscum album. The sequence goes on from OY728160.1 coordinate 697,490,661, forward strand.
CATGGATAAATTTTCTATCATGATAAATTACTTGATAAAATATAATTACTTGATTTATTTATATTTTATAATCAATATTACATCCTTTGGTTTCACTTTGATCGATTTATAATTTATCTCTTACTCCATGAAATGAATATTCAATATAATTTTTTGTATGTATGAACCACTAAAATAAACTTTTAAGGAATCATAATATCCATAAAATAATGACAATTCACTACTAATATCCATATATATTTTACAAAAAAAAGGGTAGAAAATGTTTTCCTGTATTTTATTAATCTCTTAACCATAAAAAAAACACCCAAAGTCGAACTTAATCCCTTCCATAAATAGTTAACCTTATAAACCTTCCAAAATATATATAACCAAATTTAAAATAAAAAAAATTAGAAATAGGGTCACTAAATCAAATTTAAATTTATTCTCCAGATAACTCAAAGTATTTCTTAATTATCACATGCCAAATATGTGAATATCTTGATTACATTTTCTCCTAAAATATGGTAATAACCTAAATTACAATAAAATATCCATGAAAAAATATATGCTTACAAAAATTATCTCTTTTCTAATTCATTAAATAAAATAATTTATTATAAAATTTATTCTATCAATATAAAAATGTTTTAACTCCATAGACCACTTTTTCAAAAAACCACTAACCATTTTCGAGGTCACCAATACGATCCCATTTAATTCTTCAATGGAAATCTTATATTTATTCCAAATAAATATAATTAAACCACAACCTAGACATATTAATTACTATCTTTCCCTTATTCATGTATTCTCAAAAAATATCACCTTACCACTAAATCAAATTTCTTTGATATTAGTACCATTCAACATATACTTTCAAATCGTTAAAAAAAATAATTTAGTATAATCCTAATATGTTTCAGGATTATTATAACCAGAATATATTTGATAAATTACTTCTAAAATAGAATTATTGATTCTAAATACACAATCACTTTAATCATTCAATTTTAGCTATAGTAATAATAAAATATTGACCTTGATCCTTTAGCTTCTTATGCGGTACTTTCCCTTGATGTTTGGGGAATCCATTTACATAGTAACATATCTTCTTATAGTTAAAATGATGAAAAATTATTGGTTTCTTTCATAAAATTTCATTCACAGGACTGATATCCTTTATCTCTATAGTTGAAAAAAAACTCAAATTACCTTCAATAAATTACAAGCTTATTTCTTTACAGAATTATCAAATGTAGGAAAATCATTATTTCTCTTCTCACCCCTATTTTTTTATATTCTATTGTATTATTCTCTTGCTCTACTTCAAATATATATGTCTTCGGTAATTCTCTCTATATCATGATAATACGTGATACTATATTCTCATATGATAAGAATATTTGGATGACTAGTTCTATTTGAAGAAATGGATTAAGACCATCAAATAAATGTTCTTTCTCACTCTTTGGATTATATATGTAGTTTGAAGAATTACTTGACAACCTTGTAAAGTTATCTTCATACTTACAAACATTTTACTCTTCCTTTTTTATAAACTCAATAATTGTTTCTCTATATCAACTCATTTTTCATGAGGAAAATATTTTTCCATGAAAAGTTCGGTAAAATTATCCCATTACATGATCACTGTTTCATCCCCATTCTTAGTGTTTTGAATCAATGACCACCATTGATCTGGATCCACTGAGAGATGATTAACTTCCATGACAACCATATATCATTAATTACTTCCTAAAGTGATAAATATTTTTATAAGGAACTTATCTACTTTTCTATTATAAATGGATTTGTAGTCCCATTTAAAGATGGAGGTTACTAACATATGAGATGAATAATAATTTTAAAAATCATTTTGAGTCACCAGGATACTCTTTATGGGCAACGTTTTTGTTCCCTTGAGTTATCTACCCTTAAATGTTGATGATTTTCTAAGCTCAAACTCCAACCGTGTTGGATTAATGAGTGGGAAAATACCTACATTGACCACGTTTATTTATTCTATTTCTTTCATTAGGCACCATTACAAAATAATTTCACATAATAAGTTATCTCATATCACAATAATCAAGATTTTTGAGTGAAAATAAAAAATTCCTCTAATGGATAATATTTTAAAATTATATAAGGGATTATTATAATTCTCATGTTGTCTACATATATTTAAAATCTATTTCCCATAGTTTCTATGAAAATTTTCTTGATACCAACTATAACAACTGTAATTATAATAACCCATATATGGAATCGACATAATTACATTGGAATTGATTGAAGTTATCACATTCTAAGATAAATGTTTTTATTTATTAAGCGGAATTTTTTTAGTTACATATCTTTCCATGTTCATTATACCTTATTGATTAATTATAGATTTTATTGTACATAACCCTTACTAAGTATTTAATATCAACCTTTACTTGTTTTCCTTTCCCATTAATATGAAGATGTTATCCTTGAGTGAGTTAAAGGATTGATAATAATATATATATTTATGTTTTATATTTTATTTAAAATATAAAATGTGAAGAATAATTTTGTAGTTTCGAAGAATGAGATAATATATTCTTACCATTTTACAAGGAAATAAAATATAAAACATAGTTATAAAGATTATTCTACATTCTTTAACTCATTCCAAGAAAACATCATAATATTATAGAGAAATGAAAGAAATTTAAGTGTGATATTAAAGAATCAGTATGGATTACATACAGTCGTATCAATCTTGAATCAATAATGTATAATAAACCTAAAAATGTAAATAATTGAAAAAACATACAATTTTATCAAAAAATTGATCAAGAAGTGAATCCTAAGATAATATATATATAGTATTATAATTGTTAATTATAACTAAATTCACAATGATGGAGATCCATAATATTAGAATCTGGACCCCAAACAACATGATATTTAAACTATAAAGACCATATACCAAGATTATTTAATATTTTGGGTGAAGACCCCTTTAATTTGGACAACTGATTTCTCACATGAGGATTATCAATGCATGGAGGAGAAATATAATTCCACGTCCCACCCATCACTACATGTACAATGCATTCCTCATATATAAAATGATCGATTTATTTAATAAAAAATATTACTTATAAATAAATATCCACATTGAGTAAAAAATATATAATATCAATCTTTCCCCATTTAATAAAATAACATAAAAAGTGAAATTACATATATAGAAATGACATATGGTTCTGGAAATAATGATATCCATAATAAAATAAATATAGATATTTATGGGTAATATAATGTTCAATGATGACAAGAAAGTGAATATTTCAATAGAAATATAATAACCATAAAATTAATAAGATATAAAAGATGACCTTCAATTCATTATAATTACAGGTTTGGAAATAAATTCATTTATTTTGAACTATAAAAGAAAACGGATGAGAAAAATTTCTAAAAAGTGTTTTCTTTGAAAACTGTAATGACCTGTGTTTTGAACTGAACAAAAAAGTAAAGGAAATTAATATTTTTCATTAGTTGGGCAGGCCAATTTTAAAACTAAGTGTTATAACTTTTTATTTCTCATAGCTGATACTACGATGTTTCTTTTAAATAAATAGAAATAAATTAATTATATAAAAATTAAAATGGAAATAAATTAAATAAAGGGAAAAATATTTCTTTAAAACATTGAAATATTACAGGAAATATTTCTATAGTAAGATTCTGAGTCAACAAAGAATTCTAAGGCCTATAGACCCTCAAAATTTATAGAATAAAAATATTAAATTTAATTTATTTTTATGTGGGGGGGATTTTTTTCCAAATTAAATAACTCTCAAACAATACGACGTATGAGAAATCCAAGACTTCTGTTAGGTTTGGAATTCAAGGTTTACCCTAGGTAGAGTACTAATTTAATGTGTGTGAGGTAGTTGAAAACATTTAATAAGATAATACTTTTTTATTTAATTAATTTATTATTCTTATTTTTTATAATAAATAATTTATTTCTTAAATATAATGTTTTGTATAAGAAATTAGAGACCACCGTTAGGTCCAAAACACCAGGTTTACACTAGGAGGGGTATAATCGGTGCAAGCATTAGATGTTTAGTCATATTTCACCCCATGATAATTTAACAGGTTTTTAAATATTTTTTGGGAAATTAGAAATAATAATAATTTTATTATTAATAATATTACTATTTTTGTTGAAAAAAATGAAAATGTACATCCATAATTAATAAATTGTGTTACGACCTATATAATAAGTGAACAATGTAATAATTGTGATATTATTAATTTTAAAAATTAAATTTAAATGTGCAATCAATATTAATTTATTATATATTATCAGTTTTTAGTGGTTGTTTTCATTAAAATTCTTATGGTGTCATTGATGGGTTGTATTAAATAATACCAATTTTAATTATTATTATTATTATATTGAGACAGAAACATGGATATATATATATATATATGATGTTTATATATGAGGATTAAATAAATAAATAAATAAATAAATAAATATATATATATATATATATATATATGCGGGGTTATATATATGTATATACAGATGAGTATATATATATATAACTTGTATATATATATGGCTGGATATTAATTGTTGGGTTACATAAAACATTATTAATTTCCCACATAAATTCTATAGTGTGGATAATTTATTAACTTCACAATTTTAATGAAAGTATTGATTGAACTGTTCGTAGTGATAATTATGACCTATATTTAATAATAAAAATAAATTATTGGAGTTATTATTATTATTTTTAATCATGGAAAATAATATTGGGGTGTATATATATGTAATATATATATATATATATATATATTTATAGGTGTGTTTGTGCGGGTGTAAACAAATATATATTTATATATATATATGGATGTGTATATATGTGCTAAATAAATATATGTGTATATATATTTGGGTGTAATTACATATATATATATATGGGTAAATAAATAAGTATAAATAAATAAATATATACATGGGTATATATATGCATATATGAGTATATGTATATGAGTTATAAATATATATTATAATGAATTTCATTATATTTATTTAATGAAGAAAAATAATGTAAAATAAATGGTAATTGAAGGGGAGCTTTGGGTATTTCAGGGGTGGTTCTTGGACTTTTTTAAAAGAACCATCTGTTTTTTAACAACTAATAATAATCATTAAATTAATTTAATTTTAATGGGAGAAAAATGTATATATATAAGGGGAAAATGAAGGGGGCGCTGCATTTTGGTTTTACCCAGGAAAACCCTTACATCTCAAGTCCTCTTTCTTCTACCTCTCTCTAATTATATCTTTTATTATTTATTTATTTATTTATTCCCAAAATTCAATCATACATATCTCCTACAATATTTATCAGATTGAATTGTCATTGGTGTCATTGGATTCGTCTCGATAAGAAGAATCATAAACATATTTTTTTCTTAAGAAAGAAAAAAGGGTTCAGTGGTGCAATTTAACTTGGACATCAACCCTCATCATGAGTCATTGTTACACCAATAGTAGGATCCATTTCCTTGTCCTTTTAAAATTAAGAGTGCATTAATTAATTTGTTTCACATTTGTTTCACTTTTAATTGATTCATTTCTATGTACAATGATTTTTCTAAAATGTTTTCCTTGTTAAATTGAAAGAAATTCTCAAATAGGATAAATGATTTTTTTTGTTAAAAATAATCATGACATTATAATAAAATTCCTCCAATGGAGGTATATTTCTTTCAATATAAAAAGTAATGATAGACTTTCATAATTTCATGTCTTAGTGCATTGGAATTCTTCTGCACTTGATGTCGATATTAATTGTGGTATGTTTTTAATTTTAGACACTCTGGTTATTTCCAAATTATGTTTCTCCATTTTAATATATGTGTTAAATGAATCATGACACTTTTTAGGTGATAAGTCCTATTCGAGTTGGAATTTCCAAAGTAGGAAATTACCTTGTTTCCCACATAAGTTAAGTTAATGGAAATCATTTTTTGTTGGCCAATGTATTGGGTTACCATATGAGGTGAGATTTTTAGGAATAGTTCTTGGGGTTGACCTTAACTTGTTAAATCAGTTTGATTAAATGTTTTGAATAGAGTGGTATGACCACACCTTAATATAATTGAATGGGAACAGTTAAGATAAATTGTAAAAAATGGAATGGCATGGTCATAATGATATTATTTTCCTCAAATTAATTTAATGGTTTTATTATAATAAAATTGATCATGGATTTTGAATTTTATAAGAAGAACTACCTTATATGTTATATATTAAATGCAATGACTCATTTACAATGGTTTATCAGGGTGGTAAGGCCATGAATTTTTCTTATGTTTTTCATTTAATTTTATGTATTGATATGTTCATTTCTTATGTGGTTCACATAATATATTCCAGGTGAGAACATGAGTTCTATATTAAGGACTCATGGATGGACTCCCGTGCTCGAGTGGTTATACCTTGATGCGCTGGGTAAGAGATGTTTTGGGATTTATAGGAAAGTGCGTCTTTTATATTTGTTATTATACAATTAGGTGATACCGGTTCCCTAAGGGGAATCCAAGATGGTTCCATTGGAAAGATGGCTATGCCAAACCTTCAAAAGATACTTAGTACCTTACATGTGATACTGAGGATATACTCATAATTTCTGTACCACAACCAATACTTAGACTCTTGTAAGGATTTCCTTGGATGTGCTCATGTTATTGGATATAATTGAATGGATTCACAAAAGAGATACCCCAAGGATATGATTGGGCTCCAACTATTGATTTTATTGAATTGTATTGAATGATTACTTAGGTTAAATTTCTTATTCAATACTTATTGCTTCTATTTAAATGAGATCACACACTTGTGACTTTTCTCTCTTTCTCATTAGCATAATTATTTGATGACATGAGAATTAGACCCCAAACCTAAGTACAAACATGGGGGTACACATTTTTGAGTTACCTTGTTTCTTTTAACCCTGATACACATATTAAACTTTTATAGATTCGTTCATTATAAATTCCATCTTAGGCCGAAGAAGGGGGTATGAGAAGGGTGTCTATTTAGGAACTCGAACCAAGTTTCTATTATTAAATTTTTATCACTTTGTTTTTATTTTATATGGAAAAATTCTTAATTTATATTTCATTTTTTAGATTGGGCTATAAATCATGGGTGTCAGACTATTGAGATTTATATCTCACACCCAACTTGGGTACCCTTGTTACCCTAGTATACCTTATATTTTTCAGATATAGGTTGAATGAAGTATTACTTGTATATGGGAGTTAGGAGAAAATGGTTGAGATGAGGCTCGAGATTCTCATAGAGATCGCTCATAGGGTTTTTTGTTCTTTTATTTATTACTGTACCATGTCTTCAAGCACATTGTATTGTTTACTTATTTTAGTTATGTATCATCACCATGACATGAATTCGTCTACTATATAAACTTTTAATTAAATTTTCATATTAATTCTCCCTCTGATATACACGTTTTACTATATATCTTATGCTAATTTCATTCATTTATATACTACTTCCTCTTGTTTTTTTTATTAATATTCTGTTATATCATTTTGCATCTTTGATAAGAGGGTATATTCTCCCCACTATCACCCCCCGAGACCCTCAATGCTAATTGGAAGACACTGTGTTCGGGGAGATATGCCTGAGGTCATGTGACCCACCTGTCCAGCCATCATCATAGAGGTAAGACAGGTTGGGATTTTAGGTAATTTTTTTAAATTTTTTAGTATAAGATAAATTGATTAAAATGGTTATCTCAGTAGGAAGGTCTATAAATGACATATAAGTTGAAAAAACACCCCTTTTTGATTTTTTTGTAATAAAGTTTAAAAATGAATCCTTTAGGTAAACATTAGGATTTTTCATTACAGAACATGTAACAAGTTAAGTATAACATAAAATATCCTTTACAGATTGAATTTTTAAATATTTTTTTTATAATTTTTTTTGAAAAATATGGATATGGAAGAAAAATATACTCGATCAAGAAGTGAAATAATATTATATTTTCTATTGAACATCCATATTTAAAGAGTAAATTGAATTGAATCATTAATCATCATTAATAAATTTGTATACATTTTGAATAACTCAGAATGGAAATATAAACACCACAAAATTAAATAGTTTCATATTACTAATTATGACTTAATAAAGTGGAAATTTAGAAGAAATAAATTAACTCACATTTCCTCTTAGTTGATAGTTATTTAGACTTCTCTATAATTATTCTGTAGAATTTATTAATTTATATTGGAATAAAATTAATACTTATAATATCATTTTTTATCCTTTTATGACATCTTATCTCCCGTTTTTCAACAATCATTCAATATTATCATTATTTCGAGTATTAAATGCTTTATTTTCACATACATGTTTTTTCATGGAAGTTGTGGTCCCTATAACAGGACTATGGTTCTATAATATGCAGAATTTTAATCATGGTATAAATATATTATATTTCCATTGAATCAATCCTTATCACCATTAACATAAAATAGAAATAAAAAATGGGTCACATCACTTCATAGAGGTGGTAGTCCACACATATGCATGAGTGACATTATCATTTTCCAATGGATTAGAAGGTAATAAACAATATATGATATTAAAATTATATAAAAATATCTATGTCTTAAATATCATATAAATTCATTATTTCTATTTTTATAACCATTTTTGTAAAGTGGTGATAAAAAACTAATTATACGACTACATGAAGACGAAAAACCATACATAATAACGAGGAAGGTTTTCACTTTTCACAGGATAAATAGGAGATGTAAATGGTATTACCATAATCATAATATCATATTAGTTTGTTGATGATAATTTATTTATTATTTTAGGGTGGTTACAATCAATTTATAATTTTTTTTAAAAGAAGGAAATTTTAAAGAGTTTGTAATAAAGATTACCTCTTATTCGAAATAGATCCATTAGAGCTTATCTTATGGGACTTATGGTTGGTATTTTCGGAATAAAAAAAAACTAAAAAAAATCTAAAGATATTTAAAATATAATTTTGTAGGTTTTAGTTGAGATATATTTCTCAAAGGGATATGTAGAATTTATAGGAGGTTCATTTTATAAGTGATGGGAGGGTAATTCTAGATTTTTTTTGAAGTATTAAATTAATATAAATTATAATTTTATATCCAAATGAATCCCAATTAATATAATTCAAAAACAATTCAAGGATAAGTTGTAATTCTTTAATCCAACAAAATTTGGACAAGTTTTGTTTATTTTTTCACCCTTATATCTATGTTTTAACCCCATAACCCTTTTGAAAATTATCATATTATTGTGGTTTTATATACTTTAAGGTTCAAGAATGTTACCATAAAATGGAAAAGAGTACATATTTTGACCATAGTTTATGTTTTCAACCACATAACATTCATTTATTAGAATCTAATGTTTTTATGAATTTTAAATAATTTAATAAAATATTATTTATTATAAAATACTGGGATACTACATAAAGTGTCATTATCAAAGTCCCAAAGACAAAATTACTTTTTAAAGTAGGTCCTCACTATCTAAAAATGTGACAATCATGGAGGAAAGGCAACAATATAACAGTGAATCCAATATGAATCTTATTCTTTAACAAAAAATGGTTAAGTAACATGAATCTCTTAGCATCATGTTTCAAGTGAAACATTTTACGTTAAAATAGAAGGGTGAACATGATGTGAAAATTAATTCCTTGACCACAAATGATTGAGTTGCATAAAATTTCAAGAATCACATTTTCGGTTACACAAGGTGTGTTTGATACCATTTTATACTACTAAATGTTCATATATTTAATGAATATATTACGAAAGATTTGAATATTTTGAATCTTCTATGAGACTAGTCCCTGATCATAATTAAAATGTGTCTTTATTGGAATGGATAGTGTTTTTATGAGATCCATGAGCCCAAAACTATTCATGTTCATCTAAAATATCGGAATTTATGGATTAAATGTTGAGATTAATTCACTGAGATATCACCACATTATGACTACCCAAAGAGCATTGTAAATGGATAGTGAAACATCATAACACTTGCATCATATATTTCATTTTGGATGTGCCTCTTTCCAATTTCACCCATTAATTGATTATGAAATTTCATATGATGAATATAAAAATATAAATAATGATCATGAGTGATCATTTAATTATAATATTATTCCAATCTGTCAAAGTTAATTATTTATCATAACCACTCACCTCCTTATGGAATGCCCAGTTCATTAACAACCTACTCTGCACAAAATAAGGATTCTAATTAAAGATGGAACATGATATGTGTTGAGGGGAACTAAATACCTATTTAAAAGGATGAGAAGTCCAAGGTACTCATTATTGTGACATATTTTCCTACAAATATTATCTTTTTTAACATCATCCATAATCAATTTTAGAGGGGTTTATTGTAATGAATTTATAAATTTTTTTAGAAAAAGACAATTATATGACAATTTTATTGGTGTTCGTAATGGATGCTATGAAATAAATCATATAAAAGGCTAGATTTATACTACCCCTCAGGTTAACACCCCCTTAATCACTCAAAAATATGGAACATTACATAGACACTCAAACGATATGGTTTCTTTGGTAGATTCATTTCACATAACCACCATTCTAGCCATACATATCATTGATTCTACGCCTAATTAATATTATTATAAGTTATAAATATATCCTTATCTGACTACCACCCCTTACATATTCGATCCTCATAATAAAGTTGAATAATAAGAAGGCCTAGTTAGAATCCAGGGTTGTTACCTCAGTTATCACCACATTACAATCTCCCATTATAATACCCACTACCTATATAAAGGTAACCGCAACCATTTTAAATAAATAGAATAATTTCAAAGAAAATATTTCAAAAAATAAAAAATTCAAGGGGGTGGAAAAAATCATATAAGTGGTGGAGATAGAGAGAAATGTGAATGAAGAAATTAGTATGGATATCTAGAAGATTCCAAATAAGATAAAGGTTAGTATCGAACTTGAGGTAAAATGGGAAAGCTAAATTTCTATTCAGAAATTAGTTACATAGTCCACTTCCACTTCTAATAGTACCACTATAGTTAATATAATTATTTAAGTATACCCATTAACTTTATAGTATCTTCCCTCCACTACCTATACAACACCTATAGTTTTATAGTCTACAACATAGTTCTAGCATTGATATTGTCCATGATACCAATTTTAGATTAGCTTATTACCACCACCAAGGTAGTGAATATTTTCCTCCCCCCTTGATCAATATTTATTATTAAAGTACATCACTTCACCCATTTTAGTACTAATAATTATTAAAAAAAATTATGTAGTAAGATAATCCTAATACTGAATCCTATGCATAGATAGATAGGGTAATTATGGAAATAATGGACTAGATGGTAAAAAATATTCCTCTAATTTCAAACAAGTAGGAAGAGAGTGATTATTAGGTTGATCATAAAGATACTTATTATATTTTTTCATGTTTTCACTTTTATTTTGATATTTTATGTCCCTTTCATTGTTTTATTTGTAAATAATTTTTATAAATTTAATATGATAAAAGTAAAAAATAAAATAATTTTACTTTTTAAATTCTCTAATATAAATTCAAAAAATTATAATACTTTATCATTTTGAATTATTTTCATAAATTTTGTTTAAATAATAACATCATTTTGTAAAAAAATTAATCGATATTTTTGGTATACAAATCCCACATTTTATCCAAGGATCAAATGAATATGAGGATAATAACATTAGGGATATTTTTACTACTTTTTCCCATTTCATTTAAATAATTTCATTGAATATTTATTTCAAACTCCCTAAATTTGAAGTAAAATAGTAAATAAACTATTTTATATTATATTTAGGGGAGGGTTCCCTAAAACACACATGGATTATTATCTCAATTTCATTTTTAAGGAGACATTTTTCTTAAGGATATTTTCCAAGCCTATGGAATTTCAAATCTAAGGGTCGAAGGATTTGATTACTCAACTGGTAAGTAGTGGATGAATTAGTGAGACATGTTTTTATAATTTATTTCAATTTAAATGATCCTCTTCAACATATTAATGTTAAATCCACTAAAATGTATATTCTCATCCTCACTCGTGAAAGTAGAAAATGAAAGTTAAAAGAACACATGGATTTTTTACAAGATTTAACACCTTAGTGGGAATCTTACTCCTTCTCTTGGATATTTATTCTACATAATCACATATTATTCACTATAATAAAAATAGTTTACAAGATCAAAAAATTAGCATATCTTCATACTTTTCTTTTCCAGAGTCACATCAGATAAAGAATCTTCACACTACTAACACACATAAATTGTAACTATAATGATAAATAAAACTTTGAGGGTTTGACCACTTTAGTAATTATAAATGAATATATTCAACCATGATACTATAGGATATTAAATAATATCATTCTAATTCATTGTAGAAACAAATGATGATATGATGCATGATTCTTTAATGTAGATTTTATTTAGCTGAATGCTTAATCTCAAATAGGTGGAGATGATATCTTTTGAAAATTATGCATTATGATCACCTTTTATCTAAATATTTATATACACAATTTTTGGAATATATCTCATATATATTATCTCTATTTATTATCTCCTCATATTAATATTTTTCTTAATTATTATAATTAAATTAATTCTAGAATAATCAATTCTAGCTTATCATTCTCAAAACTTCACTCAAAAGAAGAATATAACATGATCATCCTATATTTACTCATTAGGTTAGGCTCATAAAAAATGAACCACAATCTTTGAAAACCCTCTAGTATAAATAACTACATGCTTCCAGTAAAATACAACATTGATTATTTCTTTCTTCCTTTATAATTAATAGAAAATAAAACGATTTAGAAGAATATTTTGGATTAAAACTCATAAAATAATTCAAAAATTATGTTTTTTTGAATTAAAAATATTCCCAAAATCTTATTCATGAAAGAATTTCTTTGATACCTAGTTTCATCCTTATCACATATTGAAGAATAAATTCTAAACACTGCAAATATGAACATAATATTCAAAATAGTCAAATTCTTGAAAACACTAGTTGAATCACTAATAAACCTATTAAAATTGATTATTCAAATTTAAAAACAACATAAAATTTTGAAAAAAATATTAGATTCAATATCTAAAGATTATTCATTAAAAAATACATCATTAAACATATTCTTTATCATATATAACCTTTCATGTTTAATATTTATCTCTGCTGAACATATATAATTTTATGTAACTGAGATTGAATCAAAAACACTTTAAGTGTTAATAATGATTGAATCCATGAAAAATGGTTCTAGGATCAATTAGCTATAATTCATTAGAATATCATAATTTTACAAACATAATTATTCATAATTAAAAATATCACATTGGAATTAACAATATTATGAATAATTTGTTAACAAATAAATATATTACCTTTTAAAATAATAATAAATGGAGAAAACATCATTTGAATGAAAAAATATCATACGTGTAGCTAAATATTCTTTTGTGGTCAAAAAATCCATAAAGGTGGACCATAATATTTTATATGTATATTAATCTGCTTACATAATTAAAAATTTAATATGAACATACCATAATATCATAAATGTGCCTTGTAAGATGGTGTACCTAGCCAAAAATTCAACATCCATAACATCAATTTAAAAACATAGAAAAAACCCAGAACTTATTTAAGGCCATTCTAGCTACTGTAAATCATATCAGAAACAATTTAAACATCACCAAACATAGATAAATAACCTCATAGGGTACAAAAACCTTATTGAAGACAAATAAAAAATATCTATAACTCTATGTAAAATTCAATACCTCCCTTTCTGATTTTTTAAAAACATCATTCAACTATTATATTTAGCTCAGATCTATTTATAAGTCATCGAATCTCATGAGAATAATCAAATCATAATATTCCTCAAATGAAAAGTTTCTTTCACCACACTACCTGTATGGAAATATTTTTTAGATAATTCCATCCCTTGGTGATAAAAAAATATGTCCAAGTGACTTATATTAACCTCCCTCATTGAAAAAATATATAGATTCACATTAAAAAAGTATAGAACAACCTCTCTTATCAAGGATTCCACCCCCTTAGATAATGAGTTGTGCCAATATTTCTCCCCCTTTACAAAAAAAATACTAAGTGTAATGAACTAACACGAGTATCTTGGTAACCTGATAACTGAGATGGTCCTGACATTTCCTGAATTGTGTTACCGATCTCCATAGGTTAGTGACTAGAACATGGAATCATACAAACTGAATCTAGAACCGAATTTTCTATTAACCATATAGAAGTAAAAGAAAAAGAGAGTATGCATATAAAAATCTCCACGAATAGTAATGTATGAGAAGTCAAATAGGTAATAAATACCAAATCTCTATAACCAAATTACTAAAATAGGTAAAGCATTCCATGAACCGACATAGATGCAACTCAAAAATTCCAAGGTTTAATTGTTGGATCAACCTCTAAGAGATCCTTTTCCCTTGATCGAATATGGAAATAGACAATCTACAAACACCTGAAGGCACAAGTTGGGTGTGCACTGATTCCCATTAGGATTCCACCAAATATTCCATAATAATATGAAAATATAAAATTAACCAATAAAGTGATTTCAAATTTTAAAACAAATCAGTTTGGAACTTACAAAAACAAATTTGAGCAAATCATGATTTACAATTTAAAATATGAAAATAAAATTTTCACTTACTGCTTCATATTTCAAAAGATGGAAATATATTTCAAATGATAGAATTAACTTTAAACAAAAGGTTCTATACACAAAGGGAATGTTTCAAAAATTGGATAAAAAAACACATTTATATAAATTCAAAAGGCATATAAAACAGTTACAACAATCAAATATATATATGCACTTGAAATAAAAATAAAAAAGAAACAAGGTCATGTTCCATGTAGGTATGATATTTCAAGGCTATAAAGACCCAACACTTTGAAATTAAAAGTATGTAAGTATTCCCCCTTGGGATTAATGAGAATGGGACTCATCACCATTACCTAATGAATGAGATGTGATGATATAAGGTTTTAGAACATCGTAAATCAAAGAGTGCCACCTAAAATTACTCACTAATTACCTAAGGTTTTCAAGTTCTATAATACCAAAAACGATGGGAAATTTATTTTAATGATGACTAAAATACAATTAAATCCCATTATCTGTTTCAAGAATGCCAATTTTTCCTTTTAAAACCACACTGGGTTTTTAATAAAAAACATGCCTTTTCACAAAGATGAATCCTTTGGATTTCTATCAAAACCATTTTATGACATTTTTCACAATTAGGGATTTGAAACCTATTCTTGAAATTTTACAATCCACTTTCACCAATTAAATTCAAAAATTTAAATTTTCAAACAAATTCCATCAATTTCATAACTAACCTCCAATTATTTGGAATTGAGTTTTTTCACAATTTTCTATCAAATCAATTTTTACAAATTAAAATATAATAATTTATTAGAATAAATTTCTATTAAAATCATAATTTAAATTAGAAAATTTAAATTTCACAAATTCCCTTATACACACCCTAATTCAAATGAATTGAGGTGCTTCCAATTTCATACCAGAAATATATTTTTCCCCCAAAACCATAATTCTTTAGAATTGGGTTTTTCAAGAAACTACTTGTATGAAATATAATTCAAAACCAAAAAATTTCATTTAATAAAATAATTAAAATTAAACAAATAAATTAGGTTCAATATAAATTGGGCATCATAAAAAAACAACCTACCTCAGAATCCAACCGATCTTATTATGCCAATCCCTAATCAAGATTTGTCCACAAAGAATGAAAATCATGAAAATGGGAATCAAACCTAGGTTTAAGAGCTTATAATATAATTTATTAGATCCATAAATAAATATGGGGATCTAAATAACTATATAGATAAGAAGATAGTCCGTGTGGGAATAAAATCAGGATAGTAAAACTAACCATGAGGAGATCAAAGGGAATTCCTCTAGCTTCAGATCACAACTAGGATGGATCCATGGGGCCCAGTATCATTTTTGGGAGATATAAGGAAGGGGGAAATTATTTTTTTGCCAAAGGAGTCATATTGGGGACTAAAAATAGTGATTTTTGAATTTTTAATAAAAAATAGGATCACTTAAAATCCAGAATACATAGTTTCCTATGAAAAGGTGCATGGTTTAGAAAAAGTGTGCACAAGCCATGCACTAGTTATAAATGGGATGCACTGTTTATATTAAGAAGGAACACATATTGACTAATCGTGAAATAATTATAAAAAATACCACTTTCATGGGTGGCATTATTTTCTCTGATATGGTGCATGGTTTAGGAAAACTGTGCGCCAACCATGCACTAGCCCAAAATATTAAAAATTTATTAAACTTCAACTGAAAACATTCCCCAAAAAAGAAAAAGGATAAAAATAAAAAATAGGGTTTAGGGTAACATGAAAATAGTAATAGGATGTTACAACCTCCCCACCATAGAAAATTATCATCCCCAGAAAGGCTATGATGAAGCTTCTATGACAAGAAGATGTGGACATTGTTCTCTCATCAGTGCCTCCATATCCGGCATCTCATTATTATCAGAACCATGCTACCATATCCCTCAAACCAAAGGTATCATCCTCTCAGGAAGTACCTTGGTTTCAAAATCAACTATCCTGACAATCTATTCAGTCATGGATAAATCAGGTTTAACTTTAAGATCACTCTAACTTAGAATATGAGGTGATTCAGATAAATATTTTCATAGATGAGATACATGAAAAACATTATGTATAAATTTCAGCTATGGTGTAAGTGCTAAAAATATTAAACATTCCTCACCTATTCAACAACCTAAGAAGGACCCACAAAATGGAGAGAATATATCCCTTCCCCCAAATCCATCTATGACCCAACCTGGGGAGAAATCTCAAGAACACCTTTCCACTAAATGAAAACTCCAATGAACTATAACAACAATCAATATAATAATTATATTGGATATGTGAAATTAACATTATATGATGAATCAACTAAATCATTTTTATGATCTCTTGATCCAAGATTAGTCCAACCAAAGATCTTTTACCAATATCTGTCCAAAATGATGAATATTTACAAGGCCAACCATAGAAGGCTCAAAAGGAGCCATCCTAATCATGGAATGAAAACTATTCTTAGAGGTAAATTTAACCAAACCCAAATAATCTTCCCAAGACCCACCAAAGTCAAGAAAACAAGCATGAAGCATATCCTCAAGAATCTATATAGACCTTTTTATATGGATATTCGACTATGAATGGTAAGCTGTACTCAAATGAATGTTTGATCCTAGTGCCCCCTGAAGGAGTATCCAAAAATGAGAAGTGAACTGAGGATTCCCATTGGAGACTATAGTATATAGAAATCTATGAAAAAGATCATTCTATTTCAAATAGACATTTTATAACTACTCAACATTGGTTGTATCATGAGTAGGTATAAAGTAATCTGATTTCATCAACCCATAGATCACAACCCATATCACATTAATTATTATCAAGATATGTGGAAACCCAACCAAAACTTTCATAGAGATGTAATCTCAGTTCCATACAGGAAATGATAGTGTCTAAAGGAAACTCAAAGGTTCATGGTCCTTGGAATACACATGTTAGAATGTATAACAATGAGAAAAAAAATTAAAAAATGCCATGTCTTATACCTAGCCAGCATAACTACCGCCACATGTCATCAAACATATTTATGCATCTTGGGTTCACTACACACTTGGAACAATGGAAATCCCCCATCCCAACTTTCCCTAAAGAAGATGATACCACTAAACGATTACGATAATGTAGAATAAACTCTTTAGAGAATGACATTTGAGAATCTATCTCCCCATTATAAAGAGTGTCTGTAATGCTATGTAACTCATTATCAAGATTCTTAAGCTAAAGAATCAATGAAAAAAAATCATATTTCAACTGAATGCTGCCCAGGGAAACCTCATTCCCTTTCACTTGAACCCCAAAATAATACCGCACAAATAGAGCCATCAAATTCTACTATTCTAAAGATTTTTTCACTACCTATGTCAGAGGATTTCCTTCTCAGAGCTTCTATTATGAAATTATTTTTTTATGGGGTATAGGAAATGTTGAAATTGAATGATTATAGGTATTCCACCTAATTCCTCTGTTAGAGATTCAAATATTTTTGACAGAATATATAGCTTAAGTTTTTGTGGTCAGAAAATAGGGTAAACCATTATACATAAAGCTAATGCCTCCAGGTCCTAAGCGTGTCCATCAAAACTACAAGTTCAAGGTCACGAGTTGGATAATTCTTCTCGTGTGGCCTAAGATGGTGAGATTCATAGGCAACAACAAGATTACCCTACATAAGAACATATCCCAATCCTGAACCCAATGCATCACATTAGACCACATAACCCTACCCAACCTTTGTAAGAGTCAACATCAGGGTAGTAGTCAAAAGAAGTTTTAGCTCAATAAAATAATTCTGAAATTTCTTATCCCAAGAAATCGTTACACCCTTCCGAGTGAGTAAAAGCATCATAGAATCCAACTTTAAAATGTCATTTATGAAATGGTGATAGTATTAGGAGAAGACCTAGAAACATTAAATCTCGAAGGAATTTTGTGGTTGATCCCATGTAATAACATCCATAACCTTTATAGGATCAAATAATATTCCTTGAGTCAATAAAACTTGTCCCAATAATTTCACTTCCCAAATCTTGAAATCACATTTTGAAATCTTGTCAAAAAGTTGGTGATTTCTAAAAAAACTCAGAATTATTCTCAGATGATGCATGTTATCCTCCTCATAATTAGTGTAAATGAAGAAGTCATCCACCATGAATACCATTAAGGCATTGATATACTCTTGAAAAATACTATTCATTAAATCCACAAATACTCTAGAAACATTGGTTATACCAAAGGTATTAACAAGGTACTCATAATGACCATACCTGCTTTGAAAGGTAGTTTTTTGAATGTCATATTCTTTTATCCTCAACCGATGGTAACCATACCATTGTTCAATCTTTGAGAACCACTTTTCCTAATTCAGCTGATTAAAGAGGTCATCTTTCCATAGAAGTAGATTTTTATTCATTATATTAACTCTATTGACATTTCATTAATCAATGCATTGACGATGTGAACCATAATACTTCTTATAAAAGAGAATCGGTTCCACCCAAGGTGACACACTTGGGAATATGAAGCCTTTCTCCAAAAGGCCATCCAACCATGAATTTAACTCCCTAATTTTAGCTAGTTCTATATGGTATGAAGGTATTGAAACCAGTTGACTACCATACATTAATTCTACGGAAAACTCAACATCCCTTACTAGGGAAAAGAAAATAAGTTAGAAGGAAACACGTTAGGAAACTCAAAGAAAATTGGGAAGAGTTCACCACTCAAATATTCACAATCAATATTAAGGAAAAACATAAATATCACTTTCCCCAACTCTAGATAATAAGGTTCATCCCTACTAGACCTTAGTCCCATTCTCCTTGAAAGATATGAGACTCACCACTGGGTGTTTTGATGGAGGCTCGTAGAAGATAACAATCAATCCATGCTTTATTATCAAAGAGCTAATCCATCCCAAAAATGATGTCAATAGGTTTTATGTCAAGAAATAGAAAAATAAAATCAAGATCGACATCTATTAGAGAGAAAATACAAGCATGACTATGGAGACCCTTCACTCTCTTTATACCAAGGTGTGCAGTGATATCCATTGGACAAGATAAAAGCTTCCTAGGAAGAGTCAAAATATTAACAATATGACTTGAAGTATAAAAATGAGATAAATCGTTAACAAATTGAGAAGTCAATAATGACGAAGCAATAGTAATGGTACCTCTCATGGTGATTGAACCTACAAACACTTCTTCTAGAGACTCTTCCACTATGTGAAGAAGCATTGTTACTAATGTCTATGGATGGAAACCTATTGAACATGAAGGATATGATTTCCCTACAATTTTAGGAGGATATTATGATCAAATTCGACTAGATGGAGTTAAATAAATATGGAATAATCACTAACAGTTCCCTCAATGTCTATAGGAGCCACGGTTCTTAGGTGCCTCAGTGGAAACCCTCTTTGAATGTCCTACCATGAAACACTAGTAGAAAACCAAAGGACCTCTTCCTGAAACTATATGAGTTGTTTAATGACCCCGCTATTAAGAACTATCATGAGAATCATCACACTTATGTTTTCCCTTGAGGGAACTCAAGATGACACTGGGAGTGAATGAAACTCCTAATAAACCATACTTACCATCCAGGTCCATTGAAACCATATACACTCTATCCAACACATCATAATAATAAGGAAAATTCAGTAGGAAGACCTGAGAATGAATATCCTAATGAAGTCCCAATTCAAACCTTTGAGCCTTTATCTTCTCATTCGACATAGTATTAGGTGTGAAATAAAGAAGCTTAATAAAACTATTTTCATACTCTATCACTGTCCTGTCAGCCTACTCATGTTTGAAAAACTCTATAGACTTGGCCAACAACATTGATTCTAGATAGAACTAGTATGTGAAATGGAACTTTAAGTCTTTCCACTATAATCCACAAGATTATTCTCCATTACCATAGTGTCCAACTATCTCCTTCTCAGTCCTTCCATCATGAAGGTAGAACACTCACATTGATCTTGTTGAGCATGTCTGAGAACCCAAAAAAATGCTCCATTCTTCTAAACTAATTCTCATCCTCTTAAGATTAATTTGAGCCTTTTAACGATTCTGGATTCTATAGAATGATCTATATAGAAAAAATCATTGGAACGTACCACTAAAGTTACAAATCTAGAGCCTAAATGAGAATTAGAGATGGTGCCTATCCCAGAGCATAGATAGTGCGCACAATCACCTCTACTTGATTGGGATCTATAATAGGATTCACCTACTGAGGTTTAGTAGGATCCTTCTTCTTGGTTAGATTCATATGTATTATCAAAGGAATGATGCTTCAAAACATCATAAGACAACCATGAAGACATCAAGAAATGAAAAAATAGAGAAACACGGGAAATTTGTCCCCATTGATAGAACAAACAAGATTTGGACTTCAGTCAATCCAAATAAAAACTAAGAAATTACTAGAAATAATCCACAATACACCTTTCCCTAATCACCCTTGGTGAGTTAAGGTTCATCTTGATGAGATATTTCTAGTTACTTCATCAAAACTACTTCCTAGGTCCTGATAATATTTTATATATTCATACATATTTTAAGAAATGAAGCTCAACCTTGGAATTTGACACCAATTTTTCATGAACTAACTCTGGTTTTCTAGTAACCCAACAACCAATCCATTCCAAACCAAGTCAGAAGGGATTCTTGATCCTATGGGTCAATGAATAGAAACTGGCATCATAAAAAATGAATGTAGGAATGATTTTTCAACTAGTAATGATAAAGTAAAAGAAACAAGAAATATGCATATAAAAGTATCTCCACTGGGAGTAATGTACCAAAAGTAAAATAGGAATTAAATCCCAAAGTAATATAATGAAAGTACCATAATTGGGGGAAAAACCCAAGACCCAACTTTGATACAAATCAACAAGTCCAAGATTAAATAGTTGGATCCACATCCAATAGATCTTTTCCCTTGCTCGAACATGGAATAAGATAATATAAAAACACCCAAAAGAAAAAGTATGGTGTGGCACAAATCCTAGAAGGATATCACCAATGTTTAAATAACCAGATTTCAATATCAAATTAACCAATAATGTTATTACAATTTTTAAAACAAATGGGTTTTTTCATATAAGAAATCATATTTATGGAAATCATGATTTACAATTTAAAATATAGAAATACATTTATCAATTAATGATTCACATTTAAAATTATGGAAACATATTTCAAATGATGGAATTTACTTTAAACAAAGGTTTATCTACAAAAATGGAAATTTTCAAGAAATGGATTAAATAAACTCATTTATATCAATTTTTTATATAATTAACAAGGCATGCAAAATAGTTTACAACAATAGAATATATATGCATTTGAAATACAAAAAAGTTAGAAACATGGTCATGATATAAGTAGGTATGATAGTTCTAGTGATAAGGTCCCAACACCATGAAATGAATAGTATGTACATATTCCCCATTATACTTAGAGAAAATAGAATTCATGACCATCACCTAACGAATGAGATGTGCTGATATGCAGTTTTAGAACATTGTAAATCATTAAGTCCTACCCAAAATAAATCACTTACTACCTAAGGCTTTCATTTTATATAATACAAAACAAATATGGATAACTTATTTTAACACTTCTTAAAATTAAATTAAATCCCTTTATCCATTTCAAATACGATGACTTTCCCCTTAAAAACCATAACAGGTTTTTAATAAAAAACATTCCATATCACAAATATGAAACCAATGGGTTTCCATGAATCCCATTTTTAATCCATTTTATCAAACATGGATTTAAAAACAATTATTTTAATTTCTGAATCCACTTTTACCTATTAAATTCATCAATTTAAATTTTCAAACAAATTCCGCCAGTTTCATAACAAACCCCCAATTCAATAGAATTGGTATTTTTCACAATTTTCCCTCAATTAATTTTTTACACAATTAAATCCAAAACATTAATTGAATAAATTTCCCTCAAAACCGAAATTTAAATTGTAAAATTTAAATTTCACAAATTCCCAAAAAAACACCCAAATTCATTAGAATTAGGGATTTTTTATTTTCATGAAAAACCTATTTTTTTTATAAAAACCAAATTAATCAGAATTTTGGTTTTCCCAAAACCACTTGAAATCAGTATAATACAAAACCAAATAATTTAATTTAATTCAAAAAATTGAAATTAAATAAATCAATTATGGTTAATATAAATTGGGCCTCATAATGGAACCACCTACCTTAGAATCAAATGGATCTCACAACGCCAAACCCCAACTGAGATTTTTCTTTGAAGAATGTTGATCACAAAAATGGGAATATGTCCAAGATTTAAGATCCCTAAATATATGTTATTTTATCCATAAATCAATATGGGGTTCTGTTCAACCCTATATAGAATAAGAGAAACTATAGCATAAATATACCTGGATAAAGAAACTAACCTTGAGAATATTGAAGGGAGTTTCTCTAGAATTAGATCTAATTCAGGGGGGATCCAAGGGGCCAAGAATCCTCCTAAGGATATTTTAGGAATATAAAAATGCATTTTGTACTAATAAGTTCTATTGTAGACCAAAAATACAGGTTTGGTATTTTTTAATAAAAATTTGGATCACTTAAAATCCCATACAGTTAGTTTCCTGTGCATATGAACACATTTTAGAAAAACCATACACAAGATATTTAGTAGTTATTAATGGGATGCCTAATTTCTACTAATAGGAATCATGGTTTGGAAAAACCATGTAAAAACCATGAAAAATTACACTAACTTGGATTGCACAATTTGCTCTAATAGGGCACACAATTTGGAGAAAATCGTGTGCTACCCATACAGTAGCCCAAAATTTTCAAAATTACTAAAACTGAAGGACCCCAAAACACCCAGAGAGGGGAGGGGTGAATCAGGGTGTCAAATTTTTCTTTTTAAAGTTGTGGATCATGTTCCCACATTGGAATGAACTTATTAAATCTTTCAAACAAATGAAAGTAGGGAGATTAACCAACACTTTTACTTGGTTCACCGCAAAGAGCTATGTACAAGGAGCATATGCCAACAATGTGTCTGTTGTACCTAAATATAATAATATTTACTAGTTTTAGGATTAAAATATTTTGTCACATTCACTCTATTCTAGGTACACTTCCATTACAAAGGTTCGAGGATAGCTCACTGCGTCCCTCTGATCACTTCCCTCGACTCCCCCTAGCTCACCACCTTGAGAGACGTCAAACTCAATTTATCAACTTGTAGGTCACTTAAACATATTTTCATTGATGTCTTTGTCTCTATTTAGCATGAGACAATACTTGAATTGATTTCCTGAATTGATGCACTTGAAAGCACTAAAGCACTGAACCAGATGTTCATAACATGTATTAAGCCTAAACAGACAATTGCGTGCAACAACTACCCTGTGTGCGCAAGATCTTATTTTTGCATACAAGATTTTTTTTTGTGTGGAAAATATTTCATGCAACTAAACCCTTTATGTGTGGCTTTATCTTTTGTGCGCAACTTGAAATTTTTTTCACAACTTTAACTTTTCCGTGCAACTTCAGCCTTTCCGCACAACTCCCATTTCGCACAACTTTTATGTTCATCTGAATTCTAATATTCTCTATGTCTTTAGACATACCAAATGAGTGGTCACCTCTTATTTATAGGCATCAATGACCCCCACATGAAAAACCCACCATGTTTTGCAAAACCACTCATTCTATGTGCAATTATTTTTTTGAAAAAACCATTTTTCGCACTGGTTGCGCCCAAATTTACCCTACTAGTAAAAGCGGTCGATGTAGTACATGTAGGGGTTGAATCCACAGAGACCAAATAAGTAACCTTGAGACGATATGATTTGGTGGAGGATGTGCTGTGAAGTGGACAACTTTGGTTTTGATTTTGTATTGTTTAAAAGAATATTAAGAAACCTAAGTGAATTCAATTAAATGAAAACGAGTTGATATTAGGATTATGCTCGGGGTGGATTGAATGAATTTTACTTCTTTAGACAATTTTGGTTTTATTAATTCTTGATGAATCCGTTCTTCAAAAGTAACACTACCTTCATAATTTTCTGGTTTGGTGATTACTAAACACAATTAATAATACCCTACACACTTAGAGAACCAAATTCATGATCTCTCCAAGGTATATGGTCATTTAGTACTTGAATTTATCTTGCTCAAACACAGTGAAGATGAAGAGTAGAAATAACTGAAGAATGGAAGTCTTAAATTAATTATCCAATTAACAACAATTCGTTCATAAAATAACATTCAATACAGCCTTTTAATCCTCTTATGATCAACCCATTAAAGGGTTAGCCCTCTATTTATGCTATTATCTCAATGGTGGGAGGAATATGGCTTACAATAATTGGATTGAAGAAATTAAAACCGCAGAAATAACGAGCACTCCTCCGTGTGCGTGAATGAAATTCACACCTTTGTGTGAACTAATTCACCATAACAAAGAGATATCACTGTACTTTGTGATAATGAAGTTTTAATAAAATAAATGGAAAATATACAAGATAAATAAGTTTATTAAGAACATAAAGATACAAAAAAACTTACATGGAAATGGAAAACATTACAAAGGAACTTTGGAAGCATAACCTTACAATGAAACAAGCACAAAAGATGATAAGAAAAATATGAGATCCCTATTTCCTTCACCACCAGCTCCTTATATAGGCATATTAGGATCCTTATGTCCACCCCCAACAATAAATTCACCCCCAAAAAATTAATATAGTCAAAAGGAGGGTGAAGAATCAAAAAGAAATTGACGTTTCTAAGTTGACCCGGAAAACTATCCAAATTCATCCTCCATTTGGATGTTTGAATTTGACATTAAATATGGCCAAATAATCAGCGATCATAGAATAAAAATATCTTTTTCCATGTTTCCTATATCATATGTCCAAATTTAAGGTCATTTGGTGCATCCGTTTGAATTTTATTCCTGAAATGGTGAGAAGAATTTATGGGCGTTCATATCGGTCCCACCATTTAAATGTAAACTTCGGATCCATATATCTCCATGAAAAATTCGGAATTAGATCTGGAAACAGTTTAATAAAATGATCCTAAATTTTTTATCTTTCTACTTTATAAATTTGAGATTCATTGGGCTTGGTTTCTGGGCCCCACGTTTGTTTGATGGGCCTTAGGCCCATTATGATTTTTCCAGAAAATTTCTATATTCAGGCGCAAAAATCTCCATCTTTCCTTGGGATTCATCCATCAGACCTAAAAGATAAAATATTCCAAATAAAGTGATAAATCATATCCCAAAATATCAAATTCAGAAAATTAATATAATGCTATCCACAAATAGATGAATGATTGGGCCCAAATTTTCATTTTAAACATTAATTGCATTTAAGATAAGAAATGAAGTTCTATTTATGTAATGCACTAAAAACAATGTTTATAGACTTTAGAATAATTAATATAAAGATATTAAAAATGACTATTTGCCACTTTTAGTGACTAATCACGTGCACAACTCTAGATTTCTCACACAGCCCATGCCCTTGCTATTTTTCGATGTTTTGATCACAAAAAATGCCTTGAATGTAAGTTTCCAAAACACATACAATATTTTTTGCATCTTGAAATATATTATCCCATTCCTATAAAACATGATGTAATTCTAGTGAGGATTGTCAAAAAAAACCATACTCTATTTCCTTCATTGAACAACCGTGGTTCCAACAATCTCCCCCTTTGGGTTTGTTGGAAATCCCTCCATAAATTCAATAGAACACCAACCATAATCGAATCCTGAAATGAAAGAATAAATCCAGCCAACACTATAAGTCTAGATGAGCAATTATTGGTGTAGAAGACAAGATAGGAAGCATGAACTGGGATCCTGTGTTTTGGAATTATTGAAGACACCAACCAAGCTAATCTCTTACAATGCCACTGAAGCATTACATATCCTGAATGAATTCCTTCGACTCTTAACACTGAATTCTCATTGTGTCATAGAATAATTACATGTTCATTACATGTACATGTCCTGAATCCTGAATTTATGCATTTCTAACCCATTAAAAATAAAACAAAAGTTCGGTAAAAGTTATTTGAACAGCTCAAAACACCCCTGCATAGTATCTCCCCCATTAAACTATATCACATCCACATAAAGATTAAAAATAGTTAACATAAATGGGGAGTGTGGAATTTCATAACCTTCTTATGCACTAATAGCTGGCTAAACACAGTGGTTCAACCAATGTTTCTCAAAAATATCCACTGACAGTGGCTTGGTTAGGATATCAGCCACTTGCTCATCAATACCCACATGATCCATTTTAATCAGGCCTTGTTCAACTTTTTTTCTTGATAAAGTCAAATCTTATTTCAATATGTTTTGTATGAGAACGTTGAACACAATTCTTCATAAGATCAATTGATCCATTGTTATCACATAAAATCATAATTTATTGTTTCACTTCATCACCAATATCTGTAATTTTTTGCTTCATCCATAGTAGTTGAGTGCATGACTTTGTAGTGGAGATATACTCAGCTTCAGTAGTACTATGATTAGTACTTTTTTGTTTATTTCTCAAACATCCAACACATTTCTACCCAATATAGAATGCCCCACCACTGGTGGACTTTCTTTCCACTATATCTCCAATCCAGTCAGCATCAGAAAAAGCTAACAACTCACTGTCCCTTCCTGCAGAAAAGTATAAACCATAATTATGAGTACCTTGAATGTAGATAGTGATTCCTTTTACTACTATCATATGTTCTTCCTTTGGATTACTCTGATATTGGGCCGCTAAGCAAGTTGCAAAGACAGTATTAGGCTGTGTTGCTGTTAGGTAAAGTATGTTTCCAATAATACTCCTGTACATGGTGGGATCTATAGAGGTCTCATCCTCATGCTTTCTAAGTTTGGTTCCAACCACAATCAGATTTTGCATTGTTTTTGAGTCATTCATATTAAATCTCTTCAGCAGCTCTCTTGCATACTTTTCCTGATAAATGAAAGAGTAATCCTTATTTTGATTCACCTGCAGCCCCCTGAAAAATGTGAGCTCCCCAATCATAGACATTTCAAATTATGATATCATGTGATTGGAAAATTCATCCACTAATTTTTTCCTACTTCCACAAAATATAATGTCATCAACATAAACTAGAACAATGAATTGGCCTTTTGGAGAATTCTTCACATAGAGATTGTGATCTACTCCTCCTCTTTGGAATTCTAGCTTCTTGAGATAATAATATAGCCAGAAATACCATGATCGTGGTGCCTAATTCAAAACATATAGGACATTATTTAGTTTAAAAACCCTTTTCTCATCAGTACCAAGAAGAAAACCCACTGGTTGATCGATTTAGACTTCTTATTCAAGAACACCATTCAATAATGCTGACTTGACATCAATTTTATATACTCTATATCCTTTTTGGATTACTATGGCATGAAAAATATTGATTGACTCCAGTCTAGCCACAAGAGAAAAGTTTTCTTCAACATTGGAACCTTTAATATGTGAATATACTTTACATACCAATCGCTCCTTGTTTCTGATAACACTTCCATGCTCATCAAACTTGTTCTTGAAAATCCACTTTATACCAATCACATTGTAAGATTTGGGTATCGTGACTGGATCCCATGTTTGATTCCTTTCAATCTGATCTAACACTTCATCCATGGGTTTCACCAATGATTTATCCTCTAAAGCTTCTTCAAATGAGTATGTTTCAACAGCTGATAGACATGAAGATTGTGTGTTATTCCTCATTCTCCTTATTTGCGTGGGTGCAGTATAATCTCCAATTATGTTGGATCGATTAATTTTTACTCTTTGATTCCTCCTTTGGTATTCAACTTCATTCTCTCCAGCCAAGGTTTCCTCTTCATATTCTTCTTCTGAGTCAACTTCATGATTTGTCTCCTGAGTGTTTAGTACACCTTCCTCTATTTCTGTATTTTCATTTACTCTATGTTCACTTTCTTCTTCATTTTCTGTCACATTAGCATATGAAATCCTTGAAGATTTTTTGGTTTTTTCTACAATGATATTAATATTAATACTCTCAAAAATCCTTCCAAAGTGATATTTGAAACACATGTACTCTTTTCTATTCATTGAGTATCCAAGGAAAATTCCTTCATACGCATTGTCCCCATACTTCCATTGATTTACTTCTTTGTTTCTGATGAAGCATTTACTTCCAAAAACACAAAAGTTCTTCAAAGAGGTCATCCTTCCATTCCACAATTCATATGGTGTCTTCATCTCACCCATATGAATACCTATTCTATTTTGAATATACATTGCAGCTTGAATGGGATCTTTCTAGTAATGTCATGGAATACGACTCTCAATCTGCATAGTTCTTTCCATACAGTTCACCTGTAGATTCCTATGCTAAACTATGTTTTGTTGTGGAGATCTCATAACAGATACCTCATATTATATCCCTCGATTCTATAGGTAATTTTCAAATTCAATGGACATGTATTACCCTCCATTGTTAGATCACATCACTTTTATTGTTCATCTTGTATCATTCTCGGCTATTCAACAATATGTTTTCATGCAGTTGATGTGGACTTAATAACACATGTTTTTCCACATATTTTTAATTAATTTTTTAAAATTTAATTATTTATTTTAACTCTTTTTAAAAAATAATGCCTCTTTTGTATTTTTATTATTAACTTTAATAATTAATAAATTTTTATAATTAATCATGTATTATAAGCATTAAAATAACTAATTTATTTCTTAATTCAATTTTATATACTAATAACCTTTTATTTAGATTGTTGTTCTTGTTCTGTATAGTAAATAATTTAACAGTAATAAACTAATTAATTAATTCTGCATTTTCACTAAGATAATGAAGCTTTTATTTAACATTGCATGTACTAAATAATAGTTAATATAACATAATCTAAATTTTAGTGGTCTTTTAACAATTCAATTTTTATAAATTTATGTTTATAAACTCACTACATCTCTTTAATTTAATTTTATTAATTAACATAAATTGTTTAATAAAAGAATAGTTATTTGATTACTTTAATTTATTTAATTTGAAGGAGTAGTTTATTATAAATAACTCTAATTTTTTATGTAAATGTTTAAATTAAATTTTAATCATTATGTTGATTTTTAATTCTATGTTTTTAGTTTAATTCTAATATAATATTTAATTAATTGGAGTTAATAATAATTCAACTGAAGTTTTTTTTGTGTTAAATGTTTATTTAAATTTATGAGTAACTTTATTTTCATATTTTTTAAAAAAATTTAGTTATTATTAATTATTTCATTTAGTTTTATTTAAGTTTTAATTTATTTTATTTTCTCTTTTTATTTTTCAGCGTCACTCTCACCAGTTCACCACGCACCGTGAATTTCCATTTACTGTTACACTATAACTGCACCTTTACTGTCTCACCGCTTTTCCCATGGTACTGTAACCCTTTAAACTACTTTTCCACCGTTTCTTTCATTCACGAACACATCCATCCGAGAGTAGAGTCAAGGATTCTCATTCATTCCATGAACATATTAATCCGAGAGTAGAGTTGGGGACGCTCATTCTAATTCCACACCACACCATCTTTGAGAGCGAAGACTCCCGAGAGATGAGAGAGGAGACATGGATATGAAGGAGCCCGAGAATAGAGCATCACTAAGGGAGTTATTTTCCCTTCTTTTACTTAATTTCACAGTACTCTGTAATAGATTGTTTTTCATTACTTTAATTAATATGATCAAAGGATGATTTTTCTTAGCTCAGGAATTCAATTCTGTTTGTTAATATTCCAAACTTCTTTATTAACTTTAAAATTTTCAGAATAATAATCAATCAGTGAGATTGAATTATAATTATCTGTTTAGTTGTTTCACACCTTAAATGTTTTAAAATTCATAAATTCAAGATCTAATGGAGAGGTAGTTATTGGATACATTTATCGAAGCGTTAATGTATTTAACTGAGGAAATTTGCGGCGAGTTTATTTTCCAACTGTTATACTTTTCTAACTATCAAGTAGTTTGTTTGATTTCTGAGTGACGAACTCCTAAAGTCAGTCTTTTGTGTGTTGAGTTTCCTGGCGAGGGAGAATTTTCACCTTTATTTCTTGAGGTGAGATTAAATAAAGTGTAGTGGAGAAGATATCCTTAAAACCATTAGATTGGAATTCTCGAGTATTACATTTTATCTACGGCTTCAACCTTGCTGCTTTGTTTTAGTATTTTGTTCTCTTATGATAGTTTTATTGTAGTTCATAGTTCACTAGTGTACTAGTAATTGATTTAGTCTCTTTGAATAAAGAAAAGTAAAAAAAATTGAAAAGTAACGAAAACAATAAAGATGTTGACCTCATTGATGACAATAGTGAGGTTTTTAGTTTTAAAACCATAGAATTCACTCACATGTATTCTCTGTGGATCGACCCTACACCACTGTGCTAGTATAGGAGTAAAAAATGTAATTTTGAGGGCCGTGACGACCTCCGGCCTGTTCAAAATTTGGCGCCATTTCTGGGGAATGCATGCACTAAGAATCCAAGGTTTTAATAAAAAAACAAAAAAAATCAAATTTTTTTAAAAAGAAAATCAAAAAGAAAATTATGTGAACATTTTCTTCTTGTGTTGTATATTTTAGTTCTATTTGAATTTTTGTGTATGTTTGATCTAAAAAATTTAAAAAAATGGAACATTTTGAAGGCTCAAACTACTACACTGGACATTACTGTGTTTTCTATGGATATTATAGACATACTGCTTGGCAATGTGTCTATAACCAGCCACAACAGGATTTTTACATTGAAGAACATGAAAAACATGAGTCTAGTCCTAACACCATAGCTAAAATTGAACTAATTGATTCTAAATCAGACTCTAGGGTGGAACTAATTAATAATTGTTTTAATAAAACCCTTGAAATTCAATTAGAGATTCTCAAAAGAAACATCAAATAATAAAAAGATTAGAAGAAATGCTCTTAGATTTAGAATAAAGGGTTAAAGAATAACAAGAATTTGAAGAAAATGAAAATGAAAATGTTTATAAAAGATTTGAAAACCAAGTGGAAGAAAAGAGTGACTGTTAAACTAGACAAGAAACCATTGACTTTGAAAAATATGATTCTGTTGAACTAAATCTGGAAATAACCAACTCACTGGGTAAATAAAATAACATTGAAAATCCCGAAAAGAGCTTTAATATCGTTGAGTTGGAAATTTTTTAGGATGAATTGAAACAGATTGAAAAATTGCCTAGTTCTTTTCATCATCCATTCTTTAGAGAAAAATCACTGTTTTAGAAGTTTTGAGAATGATGTCTCTCGGGCTGAAGTCAAACGTGAAACTAAAAACATGAATGTTAAAAAATCTTCACCTAATTTTTCTAACTTTGTGAACAATGAGGTTGAACTTGATATTGGGTAAAATCTAGATGAGAACCTTAAGATGTAAAACATAGAATATGAAATTTTTGAACTTGAACTAAACACTTCTCTTCCATATTTTGAACTTGTAAACCCAATAAATTTTGAAATGTTATTGGATGATGGGGATAGGGGAATAATATTGGAAGAAAGGCTAACTGATGAGTTTTCATTTCCCTATTCTCATAGTAATCACTTTTTTAGAATATCGTGCAATGAAATGGAGATTAGTGTTAACCAAATTGAGGGGAATTTTCATAATTTGAACATCCTGGAAACTGAATTTATTGAAACTAAATTGTACAATTATTCTCTTGAAATTGAATTGCAACAGTCAAATGACATGGTTTTAGAAAGTGAGATTTTTGAATTTGAACTTGAAAGAGAGGTTGAACACACACTAGATGATGGTTGCAAAATTGATTTTATTGAAGTAGTAGATTTTCAGTGTGAGTTAACAGATGAGGATCTTTTGGAAGAGATTTACAACATTGTTAGACCTGAATTTTTTTGTGATAAAATAAATTCTCTTCCCTGTCTGTCACTTACATCCTCAACTATAAATGGTGATGAGCCTTTTCATGATTCTAATAGTAGTCCAGAGGGGGAATCAGTCATGAGTTCCAATGTTCAAAATTCTGTTCAGAACTCTATTGAATTCCCACTTGAGCCTGCTAATCTTAATTTACCCACATGCACCCTTGAATGTGAATCCTTAAGTGTTGAAGTTGGGAGAGAAATCCATGAAAATAATGCCAAACCATTTGAAGCATCTAGTACTATGTTGTCCCTTCATGTGAACTCAACTCTTGATAACTTTGAAAAAATTTTGGAAGTGGACAACATTTTGATCACAACTATTAAAGGGTGTTTCTTATAGATTTTTATAAGCTATGGGAGTTCAGTTGTGTTTAGTTTTGGAGCCCACAATTTTCATTGTTCTGTTGAAAATAATTGGGCCAAACACATGTGGTGGTTCCTATTAAAGAAACCACATCCACCTAGTGACTACGATTAGTTGTTAGGTGAGTCCCGCTGGGGAATTTAAACCCAGCACTTCATGGTAGGAAACCCATGGTTTTTCTTTTGTTTTCAAGAAGAATTTTTAATTAAATAATGTCTAACTGAAGAATTTAAATTTAGTGCTTCATGGGAGTCAACCCATCCTCTTTTTTTGTTTTCACTTTTGTACTATTTTGTGTTGAATAAAGTGCTTCCATGTTGCCTTCAGTATGTACTGTCTATGCTGGTTACTTGTCCATGGTTTTCATGCTTTGTATTTTTAGGATGCTGCTGTTGGTTTCATGGAGGAGTTGAATTCCCATACTAGAGGGAAATTGAAAAATATATTCAAGGAAGTACTCAATTCATAATTTCTGCATTTATTTTTCTACTCCAATTGAATTTAAGGAAAAAATCTTCTGCATATATTGCATATATATAAAAAAACTTTTGCTGCATGTCACTAAGTTAAATTAAAAATCTGCATGTGCTTGTTGCTTTGAACTAAAATTCATTGTTTAAAACCCATTCACTGCATGAAATTAAGTGGGGGGGGGGTAACTATTTGCTGGTAGTTTTGTTTTTCATTGATATTATTAGTTTATAGGGTGTTTAGCATGCATCTTTCTGTTATATTGAACGTCCATTAGAATCATACTTTGTTAAAATGCTTACACCAAATTAACTGTGCACCCACACCTTATATGCAGATTTTTGATTGGCATTGGAAATTATCCACTAAACTTAAATGTTAATGCATGTACTTATTAACGAACATGTTGTTAAGTTATTCATTGTGTAAAACAAGATTTTTTAACTTTAATGTGATATTCATATAGGTCATAAATCTACTAATTTGAAAATCTATTTTGAACCTTAATTGATTAATTGTTCTTCTCCACTTTAGAAGTCAACTTTGGGGAAACATTTGGGTTTTAAGTGTGGGGGAGGGGGTCAATTCTTGACTGTGCCTAACTGTGCTTTAATGAGCCCATCAATTCTCACTACAACTTCAAACTTTTCATGAAAAATGGTTAATTTGTTTCAAAATTCATGCATAATCTAGGCATTACACTGTACTCAATTGGGTCTTTCCTTAGAAAAATGCCTTTATTTGAAGTTAAGAGCTACTTTGATTCTGAAGATAATGTGGATGGATGGTTGCCGATTGTTCTTGCTTAGTGATTTAGTGGAAATCTGGTTTAGAGTCTAATTTTGAGAGTAATATAGGTACCTTATTAGTGGAATTATGATCATAACTCTTGGAATTGGAAATTTGAATTTGATCATAGGTGACTCATTTTTTCTTTTAATTATAAAAATTAGTCGTCTTAATAATACAATGTAAATGATTTTTTATATAAATCTTTTGAAATAGGAGTAGTTTGGGCATCTAG
Source organism: Viscum album (assembly GCA_963277665.1). Lineage (NCBI taxonomy): Eukaryota > Viridiplantae > Streptophyta > Magnoliopsida > Santalales > Viscaceae > Viscum > Viscum album. Next base: position 697,525,382 of record OY728160.1, read on the forward strand.
GATCCCACAGTGAGTCTCTGAGACCCTATATGTTGGGTGCATTTCTATTTACTATAAGCACTCTGTACAAATTGAATAAGTTCATTTAATAGTGCTTAGCAGATGATACATGTCTTGGGAAAAATAAAATAAAGTGTTTAGGGTCAAAAATGACTTCATTAAGGTGAGGGGAAGGATGAACGCCAAATAAAGAAGCGATCAACTAGTTTATATGGGAGTCATTTAGGTTGTATCGTTGAGGTGATTCAAAAAAAAATATTTATTTTGGAACCTAGGTGAAAAAGTTGAAGTATAAAGTTCATACTGTTATATTCTTAATTCCACATAAATTTTACCTTTTGTTACTCTTGACTCTGGACTTGAGCCTAGATTGAAGTTAGTCACTAAGAAGTACCACATATGAGGCATGACACTATCATTTCTTGTTGATTCATTTCTCTCTTGACTAGCAGTGATTATTTGATTTAGGCAAGGTTCATATGAGAAATTTAGTTTCTAAAATCCTATTGACATGTTTTTGAAGTCCTCTGTTTAAAGTTATGGACATACTACATTTTGATCTGAATTATAAACATACCTTTGTTTTCGTGTTTAATAAAGCATGGGATTGTTTGAGGACAACAAAGTGTGGGGGAATTTGATGTGGCCTTAATAACACATGTTTTGATACATCTTTTTAATTAAATTTTATCAATTTAATTACTTATTTTAACTATTTTTAATAAATAATGGCTCTTTTGTATTTTTATTATTTACTTTAATTATTAATCCATTTTTATAATTAATCATGTATTATAATCTTTAAAATAACTAATTTTTTTCTTACTTCAATTTTATTGACTAATAACCTTTTATTTAGATTGTTGTTCTTGTTCTACATAGTTAATAATTTAATAGTAATAATCTAATTAATTAATTATGCATTTTCACTAAGATAAATAAGCTTTTATTTAACATTGGATGTACAAAATAATAGTAAATATAACATAATCTAAATTTTAGTTGTCTTTTAACAATTCATTTTTTATAAATTTAAGTTTATAAACTCACTACACCTCTTTAATTTAATTTCATTTATTAAAATAATTTGATTAATAAAAGAATAGTTATCTGATTACTTTAATTTATTTAATTTGAAAGCGTAGTTTATTATAAATTACTCTACTTTGTTATGTAAATGTTTTAATAAAATTTTAATCCTTCTGTTGCTTTTTAATTCTATGTTTTTAGTTTAATTATAATATAATTTTTAATTAATTTAAGTTAATAATAATTCGACTTAAGTTTTTTTTGTGCGAAAAGTTTATTTAAATTTATGAGTAATATTATTTTCATATGTTTTAATTAATTTTTAGTTATTATTAATTATTTCATTCATTTTCATTTAAGTTTTAATTTAATTTATTTTCTCTATTTTTTTGCAGTGTCACTCTCACCAGTTCACCACGCACCATGACTTTCCATTTATTGTGACACCATAACTCCAAATTTACTATCTCACCGCTTTTACCTTGATACCATAACCCTTTCCCCTACTTTACCACTGTTTATTTCACTCATGGACACATCCATCTGAGAGCAGAGTCGAGGATGCTCATTCATTCCATGAACACATCCATCTGAGAGTAGAGTCGAGGATGCTCATTCTGATTCCATGCCACACCATCTTTGAGAGTGAAGACTCCTGGGAGATGAGAGAGCAGACATAGAAGCGAAGGAGGCCGAGAACAGAACATCACTAAGGGAGTTATTTTCCCTTCTTTTACTTAATTTCACAGTACTCTGTAATCAATTGTTTTTCATTGCTTTAATCAATATGATCATGGGATGAATTTTCTTAGCTCGGGAATTCAATTTTGTTAGTTAATCTTCCAAACTTCTTCATTCACTTTACAATTTGGAGAATCATAATCAATCGGTAAGATTTAACTATAACTCTCTGTTTAGTTTTTTCACACCTTAAATGTTTTAAAAATTCATAAATTCAAGATCTACTAGCGAGGTAGTTCTTGAATACATTTATTAATGTGTTAATGTCTTTAATTGAGGAAATTTACAACGAGTTTATTTTTCAACCGTTATCCTTTTATAATGGTCAAGCAGTTTGTCTGATTTCAGAGTGGCGAACTCCTAAAATCAGTCTTCGATGTGTTGAGTTTCCTAGGGAGGGAGACTTTTCACCTTTATTTCTTGAGGTATGATTCAAAAAAGTTTAGTGGAGAAGATATCCTTTGAACCAATAGATTGGAATTTTCGAGTATTACATTTGATTTGCTCCTTCAACCTAGTTACTTTGTTTTAGTATTTTGTTCTCTTTTGTTAGTTTTACTGTATTTCTTAGTTCATCAGTATTCTAGTAATTGATTTAGTGTCTTTGGTTAAAGAAAAGTACAAAAAAAATTAAAAAGTAAGGAAAAATATAAATATTTTTACCTCATTACTGACAACAGTGAGGTTTTTAGTCTTAAAAACTTATAATTCACTCACCTACCATCTCTATGGATCGATGCTTCACCACATTGCCAGTGTAGGAGTAATAAATGTAATTTTGAGGGCCATGACGACCTACGGACTGTTCTGCAGTCAAGCACTTGTCGTTTCATCTGTATAACCATTAAACATGCCATTATACTATAATCATCTACAAAAATGAAAAAGTACCTTTCTCCATGAGTTCCAACAACATTTATTTATCCACATACATCTGCATGAATGAGATTAAGAAGATGAGATCCCTTTTCTTCTTTGGAAAATATGAAGTGCAGAACAACTTCCCTCGAATGCAAGCATCATAAGACTTTTCACATTCATGCTTTAGGTTGGTAAGTTCTATGTCAATCTTTAATTTTGATATTTTTTCCAATTCTTATTGATTTATGTGACCCAATATCTAATTCCAGTGGTTTTTTTCTTCTTCAATAGTCCTGGAGCAAATGTTTTCTTTATTTTCAACCTGATATAGGTTTCCTTCTATTCTGTGTCCCTTTATAAGTGAATTTTCTGTCTTTCCCTTGATAGTGCAGCCTTTCTGAATAAAAGTGACTATAAGTTCTGAGCCACAGAGTGGACTCATGCTAAGGTCATTAGGATGGAGTCCATATACATAAAGCACTTTAGTTTTATTTATCTCTCCATTAGCTAGTTTAGTACATCCACTAACTTTTATTTTCAGAGATCTATTATTACCAAACCGTACTATTCCATAAACCCTCCTATTGACATCTGTTAACAGGACCACATTACCTATCATATGAGACGAAAAATCACTCTCTAGAATCTAGGTGTTGTTGCTTTTTGAAGCTTATAGGGATACCTCTGCAAGGTTGGATTTCTTAATTTTATTCATTTCTTTCCATGAGACGTTGGATTGAGTGTAAAACACTAATGTCCACTATATTCTCTCTTCCATGTACATGGGATCTTCATAGATGAAATATTATTCTAGAAGAGAAAACCAGTTTGTAAGAGCAACACTATCTTGTTAACGAGTATTGACTTGTCTCGGTCTCCGGTATGAGGTGTCAATGTCCCTCTTCTTCCTGCAATCAATGACCTTATGACCAATGTTAAAACAATGAAATCAGTATCCATATAAATATTTTCTTCTATAATTATTAGGATATGAATTTGTCTTCCTTTTTTGAACTCCTATATCTTCTCCATTCAAATAACTTCTTGCCTCTTCTCAATAAGACATGGTATTACCCAAATATCCACAGAACTGACACTTCATGAGTGAAAATGTATTATCACTTCTATTTATCCTCATTCATTCTTCCATGGGATAATATTTTGAGTTTCTCTTATTCCTGGAGGCTCGAGGATAGCCTTATGTTCTTTAAGATTGAATTGGGGGTTTATTTTTCAGCAGTTCAGGTGTCTTTTCCACAGGACCCACTTTCATCTTGTCTTTATTTTAGTCACCTTTATTTATAGCATTTGACGCTATGGCCTCATAGATGATTCCACTATTTACCATGTAAGATGGTCTTTGATCATTCAAAATATTTTCAACTCCATTAGTGACATGTTTTTCTCTCTCCAATAGCTCAACATATGAGAACCTTCCAAACTGTATTTTATTCCTTGATTCTTAGGAAATTGATTCACTCTGAAGTTAACTCCTAAGTCTAATAAATTTCTCCTTCATAACCTTAGTAGTCTTGGAATTTTCTTCTAGTATAGAGGTGAGTTCATTGATGACCATTGCTTGATCTTCAATTCTCAACTTCAGATCCATTATGTCATCATTGCTTTCAAGGATTTTAGAATGCACTTTCACAAATTCTTTTAGTCCTCCAATTTCAACATCGAGATGATCAACACATTCAGATGATTCTTCTACTATTGATTTCCACTTTTTAACTTTTACATTTAATCTTAATTTTATCAAAATCATTCTTATGTAACAACTCGGGATTGGCACTAGTTATCAACTGATTATCTCCACCATTATCTTCTGATTTTTCCATAGTGGACATCATGGAAGCATGGTTTCTAGTTTTTAATTTGGGTTCTTCTTCTTCTTCTTCACCGAATTCATTATCATCATCTTCCTCTTCACAGAAAAAACTATTCTTCAGTACTTTATCTCTAGATTTAAAGTCTCCATTTTTAAAAAACCATTTCTAAGGCTTCTCAATGTTTTTAAGTTCACTATCTTCAACATTGATCTTTTTTAATCACTGAGATGAAAGGTGCCCAACTTTCCCACAAAAAAATCAAGATAGAGGTAAATTACCTTTGAATTTACCTTTTCCCTTCTGTAACTTCTTATCAATGAGAGAAATAATTTCTTTTTTGTCATCATCTTCACTGCTAATATCTTTTGAAATTTTCAGTTTATCCATGGCTTTGAACACCATTTACTTGCTCACTTGAGTCGTAGTATCTTCTGGTTTGACTGTTATTTCATATGCCACTAGGCAGCTTAGTAGATCATCTAGATAATGTTTTGAAATATATCTTTCTTCAAGGGATGGTACCATTGAATTTTACAGGGGTGGCAGTCTTCTCAATATTTTCTTTACAATGTCAATGTCTTTGATTTATTCACCTAGAACCCAAGTTGCTTCAACCACTTCAGTAATTTGATTGAAGAAGGAGTTTGTATTCTCATCAGGATGCATCTTCAAATTATCAAAACTATTGTGCAGGACTTGTATTTTTTCCTCCTTCACTTTTCTACACCATCAAAAATATTTTAAGTTTATCCCAAATGGACTTTGTTGAGGTGAAACTCATCACCTTTAGGTAGATCTAATTAGTAAGGGATGCGGTTAGATCATTATACACTTTTGCATTTGCGTCAATAATTTTCCTGTCTTCATCAGTCATAGCCCGATCTACTGGATGAGTAACCTATATACCTTGCATAGTGGAAAATATGACTTCCATTACAAGGGATCTTAGATGAGATCTCATTCTGATCATCCAAATATGAAAATTACTTCCATCAAAGAGGGGGGATCCCCTAATACTGGATGAATTCTCCATGATGGTATAAGACAAATCAAACACTAGAAACATCACTCTAATATAACTTGAAGGACAATGAAACACCCTGAGAGGGGAGGGGTGAATCAGGTTGTCAAATTTTTCTTTTTAAAGTTGTGGATCTGGTTCCCACATTGGTAGGAACTTGTTAAATTTGTCAAACAAATGAAAGCCCATAGATGAAACAACACTTTTACTTAGTTCATCGCAAATGGATACGTCCAAGGATCATACACCAACAGAGTGTTGGTCGTACCTAAATCCACTAATCTTTAATATTTTGAGAATTAAAAGATGTGGTCATAGTCACTCTATGTCAGGAACACTGCCTTTATAATGGTTTAGGGATAACTCACTACGTCCCTCATATCACTTCCTTCGACTCCCACTAGCTCATTGACTTGAGAGAAGTAAAACTTAGTTTATCGACATATAGGTCTCTTGAATATATTTTCATTGAATTCATTGTATCTATTTATCATGATACACTTCTTGCATCTATGTCCCAAATTGATGCACTTGAAGGCACCGTAGCACTATACCAGATATTCAGAACATGTATTTAGCCTACACTAACAATTGCTCACAAAAAATACCTTGTGCATGCAAGATCTTACTTTTACGCGCAAGATTTTATTTTCACATGGAAAATCATTCATGAAAATACACCTTTTACCTGTAACTTTAGCTTTTGTGCACAACTGGAACTTTTGCGTGCAACTTTATCTTTTCCGCACAACTACATCTTTTCCACCCAACTCCCTTTTTGCGCAACTTTTATGCATGTTAGAACTTGGATCTTCTCTAATTATTCAGCTATACCGAATGAGGGGGTCACCTTTTATTTATAGGCATTGCAGACCCCCACACACCAAAACCATCAGTTCATGTAAAACCACTCATTCTATGTGCAATTATTTTCGTGCAATAACCTTTTTCTGCACATAACACCATATTTTTCAGGCAGCTCATGCATTTTCCATTTTTCGGTGTTCTAATCCCAAAACATGCCTTGCACGCATGTTTCCATATAACCTAATGAGGATTTTAAACAACCACAAACCATACTCTATTTGCGGCATATAACGATCATAGTTCCAACAAAAACATGAAACCAAAAAATACCTAAACGAAACCCAACCAAAGATCAATTAAAAAGAGGGTTTAGTAATACCTAAAAATAGTAACAGGATATTACACAAATCCTTGTGGGGGAATAGGGTTTCATATATCTTTATGTGAGATGGGAGGGATGAAAAATGGAGTTTAATCCTCAAAACATATAACCAATATCTTAGAAATTATTTTTCTAAGATGTCTATAATTTTATTTTGAGTTGAAATATATTATAGATTTATATATTCATTTTATAATCTATTTTTCATGAAATAATACCTAATATATATGAATTTGGATCTAGAATTCTGCACATTATTCTTTGATAAATTTATTACAATCTAATTATCACACGACATATTCTTGGGTATCTTAGTTTCATCCTTCAAATATAATAATTGGCCACACATCCATAAAACCTATGAAAATTTATGAGTGGTATCCACATAATCCACCTCAAATTTTATAAGTTTCCTAGAGTTCTACTTCTTTCTGTACTACCTGACATAAACTTCACCAATAAATAAAGTTCCAGCTAAAGTGATTCTTCTATATATAGTATCACCTTCCCAATTTATACCAGTGAAGATAAGAAATTCCTAATATGTTCTACACGTGTATAATAGTCCATAGTTAACTACACCTTTAACATATCATGTAACTCTCTTTTCTATAAGTATGTGTGATTCACTTGGGTCGCTATGAAATCTAGAATAATGTGTCACTACATATTCTATGTCAAATATTGAAGTTTTCAAATAAAAAAGCGTTTAATGACTATTTTGAATTATTTGGGATCAATTTTTTTAATTCTCATAATTCCACAATTTTTTTCCAATTGAGACTAGGTTTGAAACTTCTCTGTAAACTTCCATTCCAAACTTTTTCAAAATATATATATAATATTTTTCATTGGTTAAAAAGTTTTAATTTGATTTCAGTTCAACCTATAATCCCATAAAGTATATAAAATATCCCAAAAAAATATCTCAAATCACATTTACAAATACATAGAAAACTCCTCACACAGATACTAATTATTACTGGAAAAATTATATCATTAACATTGACTACGTCAAGTAGTATACTTTTGGACAACTTATTTACATACAAATTTCTATCAACATTCACTTTAATAAACTTTAGATATATTTGGAAACCACAATGTTTTGAATACTAGGAACTATGATCCTATTTTAACTTATTAAATGAACTTTTCATTCTATATATTGTACTTCCATTGACATCAAGGATAAAACCATATAGTTTATCAAAAAACACTCTTACTTCATGTTCACTATTCAAAAAGTTTGCCTTCACATCAATTTGATAAAATTTACAATTCTTGTGTATAGATACTCAAAAGTGAATTGATATGATTTATAACTTTGATACTGGATAAAATGATTCTTCAAAGTCTTTGCATTCTAATTGAGAATATTCTATTTAGACCAATCAATCATTGTTTTTTATAACATCAACCTTCAGATTCATTTTCTTTCTTAACAACCACTTGGTACTATTAATTTTTTTATATTTTGGAATTAGGATAATCTCCCAAGTAGGGTTTTTTTTTCAATTTTATTCATATCATCATTCATTTATTTCAGCCACTATTAATTCTCAATACCTTAATCCATCGTTTATGGTCAACTTTTAATATAATTTCTATTTGTTTTTCTGTTATCAGAATTATTTTTTTTGTAATTGAGCCTCATAGTTTCATATTATACTAATTATATAAATATGATTTGTAAAATTTTATGTCCCATTCTCGGGTTAATAGTATAAACACCATTGAAGTTATGATATAAGATAACATTAATAACATTTTTCTTAGATTCTTCTTATTCTAGAATCTATTGTTTCATTTTTTTTGTTTTTAGCTTGTTTTTACTCTCATTTTACAAAAATAAACACTTAAAATTTTTATTTATATTCACAAATTTTATCTTCATAAAATTCAAAAATATTATTTACCCTCTTATTCTAGAATTTTTGTCCACTTATATTAGATAAACAACACATAAAAACTCTTTTATCTCCATTATCATAAAAATTTACTAGAATAAATTATTTAATATTTATAAAGGATATAATTCTAATAAATATAATGTAATTTATAGTTATATTCTTATAACACATCTCATAAGTAGTATAATGCCTATTAGGTCTCAAAATAAACTGATTTTGAATGTCTGTATAAGTGAACATGGCCTCACCCCGAAAATATTTCAAGAGTTCATTTTCAGAAAACAATGTTTATTCCATCTCAATAATGATTTTATTATTCCTCTACACAATACCATTCTACTGATAAGTATATGAAATACAAAATTGATGATTGACTCCATGTTTATAATGATAACTTTAAAATTCATCACCTATATATTTCTTTTTATAATCATGCCTCAATTTCATATTGAAGAGTCCCAACCCTTTTTCAATTTGCATCCTTAAAATCTTATACACCTCAATTGATTATAAATTGTGCTTAATTAACATAAAATTGTTCATTTGAGTTTAGTAATCATTGAATGTGAAGAAATATAAATCAAATCTTATATAATTATTCATATGGTACTATATAAATCAATGTTAATGAGGTCATGTGGTCTAGTAGATGGAATTTCAACCTTCTTGTATGATTTATGAATCATATCCCCTTTATGACATGTTTCATAAAAAAATTAATGTCCATTTTCTGATTGGAATGATCCTACACAAAATCATGTTTTTGAATATTTTATAGGCTTCTTTGACCAAGAAGACCAATCTCTTATGAGATATCACACTCTTCTCTTTTTCATCAAAATAACAGAAATCATTTTGATCAATAATTAAAATTGTATTTCCATTAATTTTTACCTTATGTAATTATACTTACAATCTTTAAAATTTTATTTATATAGAAATACTTTTAAATAAAAATTCATGCCCATCAACATAGAGTGAACTAACTCTAAACAAGTCATGATTAAGCCATTTCACATATTAAACATCATTCAATTTCTGATTTTTAAATTCAAGATTAGTTGAGCCAATCGCCTTAATTTTTAATGAAAAATCATTACCAAATGAAAATAATCCACATTCATCTTTATGATTTTTTTATAATCTTCAAATGACCTATCATGTGGGAAGAACACTCACTATCCACAACCCATTACGTAGTTCATTTAATAAACTTCAATCAAATTTATTATAGTCATGATTTTTTTCCATGGGATTTTGAATAAATTTTAATTTCTCATTACAGTAATCTTACCCTAGAAATATTTTCATACATTATAATACACTATGACCCTATTTCTTATTCACACCACACACTTCCTCATGAAAAAATAATCTATATTGAGTTGGAAAATTCAAATAATTTATCTTCCAAATGAATATTTTATGAGAACCCTTATTCCTCACCTATGAATGACTCCCCCTAACTTCATGTCTACTTTTTGGTACATAAAACTATATTGTAATGTGTAGGCCTTGTGTTCAAACAATTAACAACACCATTACAACCTTTGAATCTAATTTTTTTAGGACAATAAAATATCCTCCCAAAGTTATGTCTAGGTTTTTGTTCTTAATATACACTTTGGTTATAAATTTTATTATGTTTTGGATTCATAGGGATTCATGATTTCTTCTTTTCTTCTATTAGAAAAAATTTAATGTTTCTACCCAATTTTATTTGTTCGTAGATGACTATATTTTGAATTTAAACCAATATTTTTAGTGAAAATATAATTTCAAGTATATTCATTTGATACAGATCTAACCTGATTTAATTTGATAGTTCTCTCAGCTGGCATAGAGGATTCAACATTAACATCAATGGATTTTTTGAAATCATCATTTAATTTCTTAATTTAATTCTCAAACTTAAGACACCCAAGTTATGAATTTTATAATTATTCTTTTTAAATAAAATATATCTTTAGTAACTTTTATCATTTTGCTATGTTTAAAAACTTTTAATATGAATATTTTGATTTCATCAAAAAGGGATGATTCATTCATTCAAAAATAATTTTGATATTCAGTTTGGTTCTTGTTCTTTTCCCTATTTTTCTTTTTTTCTTGATCATTGAACTCTTCTCATGAAAATTTTTAAGCTCACCATTCAGCATGTTTTCCATCATAGTTGGTTTTGAGACATATTATTTACATATGAAGTGTCAAATAATATTTCAACATGATCCATAAAATTAGAAAATTTATTACCAGATTAAATTTTATATTCCCCACTAGGTAATCAATTAACTCTTTATTATTTTACCATAAAATTTCTTCTCTTTCTTCTATATAATATCTTATTTCTTTTTCTAGATTTGGATGATTCTTTTGAACTTTCATCCCACTTTTTTTGTAAGGTTTCTCATCTTCTTAATATTAAAAATATAATATTCTCTTCTTAGTGTATTTAATGGGAAATTCATAAATTGTAACACCCTAAGATTTCATAGTATGTTATTTCTTTAAAGTAATTCAATAACTTTCACTACACACATCACCGAGTTCAAGCGCACCAAAACTTAGAAAACTAGCCGTTCAAAAGCTGTTATGAGTAGTATTAAATGAATTTTGAACTTTATATAATCCTTATAATTTTAGAATCCATATTATGAGTTTCTTGTAAATAATGTAAAAACCAATTCATTTTTTTCAGAAAAAAGTAATTTTTCAAAAAATGCTATTTTACCGCCTTTTAATGGAGAACCCTTTTTAAATCTAATATTTGAAACTTTTATATAATAAATTTGACAAAATAAACTTCTTATTTAGAATCACGACATAAGAATTTAGTTTCCATAAATTTTTTGGTGTTTTTCTGAAAACTTTCATATTTGGGTGAATAGTAAAAAAAAATACTATTTTTAACTGAAAACAACTTTTTAAATCAAAATAATTTGTAGTGTTAAGTTATACATTTTAATGGTTTGAATGTATAAATAGATTATATTTTTACCATTTAATCCAATGTTATTCATTTGAAATAATCTCACTTTGAAATTGAACATAAACAAGTATCAATCTTTTGTTAGTTATTATTTCTTAAAAACACACTTTTTGGTTTTGACAATGGGAATTAATTTTAAATTAAGAAATGGAACTTATATGTTTTTAATTTTGTAAAATATAATTAATTTTTGAATTCAGAATATCAAAATTAGCTTCGGGTGAAATTTTGTTATTTTTCTGAAAACTTTTAATTTTTGATGAATAGTGAAAAACACTTGGTTATTGTTTAAAACCGACTTTTTATTTAAATTACTATTTATTTTATTTAAATTTATTTTAGGTCAAAATATATACATAATACCTATATAAGGTCAATGTAATTCACTGGAGTCGGTTTATAATAATTTTAGATATAAAAAAATCTTATCGAACTTTTTACGGTCTTTTACCCACCTCATAAGAGCATTTGAAAATTTACATAAAACATAATTTTACCACTTCTGTGAGTTGAATTTAAAAAATCCAAGAGACACGGTTGACATCAATAAGTAAAATTTAGTTCAATGAGATGAACGTAATTTTTGGTGAATGGAAACTTTTGATTTTTATTTACCACGGTTAAAAGTAAATTGGGTAATTGAAGGTAAAAATGATATTTTTATTACCATAAAACATATCCTAATTATATTGGATAATTGTAATTAGAACAAAAACAACCTTAGGAATAAAATATTATCCTTTAGGTCCACTTGTATTAGATTAAAACATTTATTATAATTTAATTCAAAAAAGAGTTAAAAGTGTTAAATTCAATGTTTAATAACTAAAACATTTTTAATATTGGGTTACACATAAGATAAATTCAACTATAAATATTCATTTGAAAGATAAAACTATTTCCTACATAATGGTATTTTATTTATATTTTTTAGACATAAAATAATTTAATTTATTTATGACACAATGATGATACAATAATTACCTATCTAATGAAATATTAAAATATTTGATATTATAAATATCCAAATAAATGTAATATGAGACTTTTTATTAATGAAAATAATTTTCTAGGTTAATATGACATTTTAGGGTTAGTATATGAATTTTTTTCGAATTAATAATGATTTAATGATTTTAGAAAAAACAAAATACCAAATAGTGTCAAAATTGGCATAAAAGAGTTTTTAAAACAACTATTATATTATAAATTGATATTATATTCCTAAAAATCTAAGGTTCAGAAAAAAAGACTTATATAATGATAGGGTTATCATTAATTAACCACTTAGGGTTGTCTTGGAAGTATATTGTAAGTTTATTAACCATATAATATAAAAATACAAAGAGACATGGTAAATGTCAAACTATTTAACTAAGAGTTAAATCTAAACGATAAGGCTAATATAGTGACCCAAACCTATCTAAAACATATTGGTTGAGTGGTTTTAGACCCAAAATCACCTTATCCTTTAATTAATTCATTTTAGAGACATTATAAATTGACAATGATTTTATTATAAAATAATATTTCTTGCTTTTCCTAAGGTTTCCCTCACCCCTCTTATAAAAGGGCACTCCCCCTTCTCTCTAATTAACACCTTCAAAGCCTTTTTTCTTGGCCAAAATCTACCCAAATACCCTATAAACCTACCTAACTTAATCATAGAGGCCTTCCTTTAGTCAAAAAGCTAAATTAAGGAGCCCTTTTGATCAAATCAGAAAGGAAGAACCCGAAGAAGAGGTAAATATTTGATCACCTCTTTCAAGTTCCTTTCTTCTTCCACTTCCTCTTTCTTTGTTGTTTCCATTATAAAATAATAACTCTAGTATCTTCTATATACTGTGATGTTATTATAAATATGGATAACCGAACTCATTATTCTATCCATCCTTTGAATGACATGTCACCATACGTGCGTACGCACGACATACCGTCTCCACGTTGTGGTGTAATTGTTATTCATAAATTATTATTTGGATGGGTATAATAATGATGTTTAGTTGATTTAAATAATAAATATAACATGATAATTATTATGTATATATGATATACCATCCAATTATATATTACTTTAATATCAAAAGAATGATAATGTCGCCCGTGCGTATGTACGAATTACCGTCTCCACGAACGTGATGAGATTCATTCTCCATTGTAATATATTCAAGAATAATTTTTATTAGATGATTAAAAATAATGTTTAAAGACTTAATATCATTCTTAATATGAATAAGATACATCCTATCCATAAAAAACATTACTTACATAAAAAGCATATAAATGAAAACGAATCAGTTAACACCCGAAATGACGATAATACTAAGATATTATTAACAAAGAAATTCTAAAAGACTATATATGATATCATATTAATGTATTTGATTCTAGTAAATTTTAATAACAATTATTTCACCATTATACAGGAGGTTAACCTACCCTCGACCTAGGAAAAGTACAAGGTAAGGGTTAATTTCAAAATCTCTTTATTATCCGAGGTTGTTTTTACGTAAGTATCTACTGGGACATTTTTATTATCCATGTCTATGTTTCATGAAATAGTTTTTAAATGGATTATTTTAAAGGACTTTTTTTACTAAAACATCATTTCAAATGTTTTAAATATTTATTCTTCTAAATCATTCTCATTAATTTCCATGTTTTTAAAATGGTTTTTTAAGGATTTATTGATATGGACATGAATGTTTTTAAAATGTTAATTCCATTAAAAAATTTCAAAGTGGTATGGGACACATTGATTAATAAAATGTCTTTAAATTTATTCCTTTCTAGATTATGTGACTTTTAAATGTTTTCATGAAAAAGGGATATTTCTCTCAAAGAGTTTTACAAATCATTTTCATTTATGTCAACATCCTTTGATGGATTTTAAACTTGTTTTAAGTTGATTATTTACCATACAAATCTTCCATAATGTATTGAAGGTTTTTGTGATATTTTTGACTGTGGATGTGTTATTTTTACACCATTAATGGTTTATAGATAAAGTATTGACATTTAGTATGCTAGTTTAAATATGAATGTTTATGTTATGTTTAAACCTTTTCATATGAGGAATGCATTGGACATATTAAGTGACTGGTGGAGCCCGCTATAGCTCCTCGATGAATCGGTAGGTCTCATGAGACAAACTAGTGTCTTATCACAAGGCCTTGACAAAATCTTATTTGTATTCTTGGCACAAGGCCTTGACTATGTGGTTATGAAAGTATGGAATTATTCATTCCATCTTTATGAAAGTGGCTGTTGATATTGCATGTGATTATTCGACTAGTAGAATATCAATGTGAATAAGTAAATGGAATTATTTGATTTTATCTTTTCCATATTATTATGAAGATCAAGTTTAAAAGGCTTTTGTTTTAGTGTTATACATTTCCATAAATGTTTATGCTTATTTATGAAAGTTTTCACTATATTGTTATAATTACTGAGCATCTGAGCTCTCCCCTTTCTTTGTTTTATTTTTCCCAAGATGCGAAGAAGTATATTATGAATAACCTGGAGGGATAGTCTATGGGATATCAGTGTTTTCTTTGGAAACAATATTATTGCAGTTTTCCATTTTACGATGTGATGTAAACCTTATGAATGTATCTAGTACTTCAAAGGCTATTAAAGTAATCAGTAATTTGAGACTTGATCTTTTGTGATCATACCAATGATACATAATAGTTCACCGACTTTGGGATTTTGGGGTCAGGACATTACTGTTGGTATCAGAGGAAGTTTAGTACAAACCTTGAAAACTAGATTTAGGTAAAATCTGATTAGAGCACATAGCCCTAAGATAGAATTTTAGGATTAGTATAGAATAAATTCCTAAAATTTTTGTATTGTAGAGATTTTGTAAGTTTTCAAAGCAATAAATACCTATCTCAATACGATCAGGTAGAGGCATCTCTGGAACAGATGTACCTAGGGGTAAAACCCTAAAACAACACTTTGAGCTAGAATCAAATAGGAACTGGTGCACAACAATAGGCCTTACTGCACTCTTGGTTACGACACTGCTGGGGGATATTCTTTGGATAATTTTTTTTTCTTTACAAACCATCATGAAATATTTATTAGTATATACTTCTTCAAGGAAACCATTTTTTATGATTATGGATTATATCCATAAACCGTTCAATTTATGTTAGGTATTTTACTATTTTGGAATTATTCATTGCAATTCATAAACTGACGTAGTGTGTTCCATTGTATAGAAATGGAACCCAGTAGAAGAAATGTGAACTCCAGAAATACGCATGATCCAAAGAGTAAGATGGATCATATCTTTCACGATATTAAACCAACATTTAGAAGGGAAATATCTCCCATGTTTTCTCAACATTTGAAGAAATAGTATCATGTGTTATTAAGATATGTAAATAATTCTCTGAGTCCTATGGTTTTGAAGGGAAGTGAGAGAAGAAAAGGATGGAAGAGATAAAGATAGATAAAGGGAAGATGGAAAAGAAGGATTTTCCCATATGTGAAAACTGTGGAAAGAATAAACTTGGTAAATGCTTGAAGGGAATGAGGGTTTTTTATAAGTGTGGAGAAAAAGGACACCAAGTATGTGATTGTAAGGGTAAGAAAACAGTTTCAAATGTACAATGCTTCATCTTCAAGGAGTTGGGACACAATGCAAATCAATGTCCAAATCATCAGAGTATACCTGAAATAATGCTATTGGATAATAATAATGTTATGAAACTACCGAAGATGAAGAGTAATGATTAGATTTCTTAGGTTGTTATTAAATTATTGTGTCATTTGAGTATTGTATTAATGATGTACATGTTATAAGAGTTATAGAGTATATAAGGATTGTACTGCAGTATTATGTCATTAAGGACTTGAGATTGTGTGGAACTAAGAAAAGTGACTCAATAGCAGGATAATTTTTTTTGAAAATATATGGTTGAGAGAAAGATAAACCATAATATGGTTTTGATACCGAGGTAGTGATTTTTGGAATAATATATAACTGATTTGGATAAATTATACTGAATATTCTTAACTACCTTGAAACTGATTAATGATTTTTATATTCCATAATTGTTGGAGTTTACAACATTTTTCGATAGAAGGAGTATATATAGTATTCTATAAGGAATAAGGGAGCATGAATGTAATCAATAAGGTTTTATAGTAATTTATAATGTTGCAGTGTTGTAAAAAAATACACGATGAAGGTGTTGACATGTTATCACGTGGAAAAAAGGATCTTCATTGTGTTTACCTTCCTTATAAATTTTGGACTGTGAGTTGGGATAGAAGTATTTTGGATATGCCTAAAGGTTGGAATGGATTAAGTTTGAAATTTGATACTATTGTTAAGGTTATTTTTGGATTTTTATAAAAAGGACAACACACAGACTGTGTGACAATCCGTCCCATCGGACAAAGCTGTAAGAATCGAACCCACACCCATAGTGTGATTGGGATTTATCACCTACCACTAGACTACGTGAAGTCCCTGGACTGTATAATATAGTTTTTTAAAGTGCATGATAGGTGAATTATAAATTCATTATTTTTGAAACCCAATACGATTAGGCTAAATAGAATATTTTTTTGAAATCTTTTGGAGTGAAAGATGATTTAGTGGTTGGAATTAGTTGAAGGATGAAACTCTACTTGTCAAGTATATATATATATAGATATAATTTTTTCCTCTTATTATATGGGTAAATTAATTCATAAAATTTAGGGAAGGGATCTTAAAACCAAAAATGTGTTATCTGAATACCTTATGTTTTTTTGAACCGATGGTATTTTAAATCATCATAGATTGATGGATTTAAGGCCCTCAATTTTACACTTTTTTGTTATTGGTGACCTCAATCACTCCCTTTAAATATTTATGTTTTCCCTCCAATTATGTGTCTCTAATTTCCACCAATGTTCTCCTAATCGAGATCATAATTTGGTGGTGACCCTTTCATTTCCCTTTTCTTCTCATTAAGACTAAATTTTATTAACCCAATTTCCGATGTGGGTTTTCCCACAAAGGTATTTTCTATTTTCAACCTTTTATTTTAGAAGAACAATTTCAAATTGCGAGGAAGCAATTTATTGAAGGAAGGAAGAATGTAACACCCCATGATTTCTTATTATGTTATTTCTTCAAAGTAATTCAATAACATTCACTAAACGCAACACCGAGTTCAAGCGCACCACGACTTACCAAACTTGCCGTTCAAAAGCGGTTATGAATAGTATTAACTAAATTTTGAACATTATATAATTATTATAATTTTAGAATCCACATTACAAGTTTCTTATACATAATCTAAGAAAAAATTCATTTTTTAGATAAAAGAAGTATTTTTCAAAAAATGCAATTTTACCGCCTTTTAATGGAGAACCTTTTTTAAATACAATATTTGAAACTTCTATATATTAAATTTGACAAAATTAACTTCTTCTTTAGGATTGGTACATAATAATTTAGTTTCAATAAATTTTTGGAGTTTTTCTGATAACTTTCAAATTTGGGTGAATAGTAAATAATAATATATTTTAACTAAAAACAACATTTTCAATCAAAATAATTTGTAGTGTTAAGTTATAAATTTTATTGGTTTTGAAGTATAAATAGATTATATTTCTACCATTTAATCCAATGTTATTCATTGGAAATAATCTCACTTTGAAATTGAACATGAACAAGTATCAATCTTTTGTTAGTTATTATTTCTTAAAAACACGTTTTTTGGTTTTGACAACGGTAATTAATTTTAAATTATTAAATAAAACTTCTAAGTTTTGAATTTGGTAAAATAGAATTATTTTTTGAATTCAGAATATCAAAATTATCTTAGGGTGAAATTTTGGTATTTTTCTAAAAACATTCATTTTTTGATGAATAGTGAAAACACTAAGTTATTGTTTAAAACCGACTTTCTATTTAAATAATGATTTATTTTATTTAAAATTATTTTAGGTCAAAATAGATACATAATACCAATTTAAGTTCAATTTAATTCATTGGATTCAGTTTATAATAATTTTAGATATATAAAAATTTTATTGAACTTTTTACCATCTTTTACCCACCTCCTAAGAGAATTTTCAAAATTACATAAAACATAATTTTACCACTTTGGTGAGTTTAATTTTGAAAATATGAGAGACATGGTTTATATTAGTAAATAAATTTTGATTCAATGAGATGAAAATAAGTTTTGATGAATAGTAACTTCTGAATTTTATTTACCACGGTTGAAAGTAAATAGTGTAATTGAAGGTAAAAATTATATTTTCATTACCCTAACAGATGTCTTAATTCTATTGGATAATTGTAATTCGACCAAAAACAACCTTAGGATTAAAATATTATCCTTTAGGTCCACTTGGATTAGATTAGGACATTTATTATTATTTAATTCAATGAAGAGTTAAAAGTGTTAAATTCAATGTTTAATAACTAAAATATTTTTAATATAGGGTTACAAATAAGATAAATTCGACTATAAATATTCATTAGAAAGATAAAATGATTTCCTACATAATTGTATTTTATTTATATTTTTTAGACATTAAATAATTTAATTTATTTATGACACAATGATGATGTAGTAATTACCTAATTAATGAAATATTAAAATATTTGATATTATAAATACCCAAATAAATGTAATGTGAGACTTTTTATGAATTGCACTAATTTTATATTTTAATATGACATCTTAAGCTTGGTTAGATAATTTTTTTTAGAATTAATAAAGATGTTATGAGTTTAGCAAAAACAAAATACCAAATTTAGTCAAAATTGACATAAAAGAGTTTTTAAAACAAATATTATAATATTAATTGATATTATATCCCTAAAAATCTAAGGTTCTATAAAATAATTATATAATGATATTTGTATCATTAATTAACCACTTGGGGTTCGTTTGGAAGTATATAGTAAGTTTATTATCCATATAATATAAAAATACAAAGAGACTTGGTAAATGTCAAACTATTTAACTAAGAGTTAAATCTAAAATATACGGAAAATATAGTGACACAAACCTATCTAAAACCTATTGGTTGAGTTTTTTTCGACCCATAACCACCTTAGACTTGTAATAATTCATTTTAGTTCAATTAGGAACTGAAAATGATTTTATCTTAAAATAATATTTCTAGCTTTTCCTAAGGTGCCCCTCGCCCCTTTTATAAAAGGGAACTCCCCATTATATCTAATTCACAACTTAAATGCGTTTTGGCTCAGAATAACTCTGTCCAAATACCCTATCAACTGTCCTACCTTCATCCTAGAGGCCTTCCTTTAGTCAGAAATCCAACCTAAGGAGCCCTTTAGATCAAATCAAAAGGAAGAACCCGAAGAAGAGGTAAATATTTCATCACCTCTTTCAAGTTCCTTTCTTCTTCCACTTCCTCTTTCTTTGTTGTTTCCATTATAAAATAATAAATCAAGTATATTCTATATACTGTTATATTATTATAAATAGGGTACCACCATATTCATTATTCTATCCATCCTTTGAATGACATGTCACCATACGTGTGTACGTATGACTTACCGTATCCACATCGTGGTGTAATTGTTATTCAATACATTATTATTTGGATGGGTATAATAATGATGTGTAATTTATGTAAATAATAAATTTAACATGATAATTATTCTGTATATATGATATACCATCCAATTATATATTACTTTAATATCAAAAGAATGATATTATTGCTCATGTGTACGTACAGATTATTGTCTCCACGAACACGCTGAGATTCATCCCCCATCATAATCCATTGAAGACTAATTTTCATTATATTATTAAAAATAATGTTTAAAGACTTAATTTCATTCTGAATTTGAATAATATACATCCTATCCATAACAAACATTACTTATGTAATAAATCACATAATGGAAAATGAATCAGTTAACACCGGAAATGACGATATTACTAAGA
The DNA here is from genome assembly GCA_963277665.1 of Viscum album. Taxonomy (NCBI): domain Eukaryota; kingdom Viridiplantae; phylum Streptophyta; class Magnoliopsida; order Santalales; family Viscaceae; genus Viscum; species Viscum album. Next base: position 697,545,905 of record OY728160.1, read on the forward strand.
TATTATTAACAAAGCAATGTTAAAAGATCAAATATGATATCATATTAATGTATATGATTCTAGTATAATTTAATAACAATTATTTCACCATTATACAGGAGGCTAACCCACCCTAGATGATGGAAAATTACAAGGTAAGGGTTAGTTTGACAATCTCTTTATTATCCGAGGTTGTTTTTACGTAAGTATCTACTGGGACATTTTTATTATCCATGTCCATATTTTATGAAAGAGTTTTAAAATGGATTCTTTTAAGGGACTTTTTTTTACTAAAAAATCATTGCAAATGTTTTAAATATTTATTCTTCTAAATCATTTTCATTAATTTCTATTTTTTTAAAATTGGTTTTAAGGATTTATTTTTATGGATATAAATGTTTTTAAAATGCTAATTCCTTTCAAAAATTTCAATGTGGTATGTGACAAATTGATTCAAAAAATGTCTTTAAATGTCTTCCTTTCTAGATTGTGTGACTTTTAAATGTTTTCATGAAAAAGTGATATTTATCTCAAAGATTTTTAAAATCATTTTCATCTATTTCAATATCCTTTGATGGATTTTAAACTTGTTTAAAGTTGATTTATTATGATAAAAATCTTCCATATCGTAGTGAAGGTTTTGTGATATGTTTGACTTTAGATGTGTTATTTTTACACCATTCATGGTTTATAGATAAAGTATTGAAATTTTGTGTGCTAGTTTTAATACGAATATTTATGTTATGTTTAAACGTTTTTATATGAGGAATACATTGGACTTAGTATGTGATGGGTGGAGCCCACTATAGATCCTCGATGCATTAGCAGGTCTCATGAGATGAACTAGTGTCTTGGAACAAGGCCTTGTAAAAATCTTATTTGTAGTCTTGGAATAAGGCTTTGACTATGTGGTTACTAAAGTATGGAATTATGCATTCCATCATTATAAAAGTGGCTATTGATATTGCATGTGATTATTCGACTAGTAGAATATCCATGTGAATAAGTAAATGGAATTATTTGATTTTATCTTTACCATATTATTCTAAAGATCAAGTTTAAAAGGATTTTTTAGACTTATAAATTCTCTTAAATGTTTATGCTTATTTATAAATGTTTACGCTATATTGTTATCCTTACTAAGCATCTGAGCTCACCCCTTTCTATGTTTTATTTTTCCCAGGATGCGAAGAAGTATAATATGACTGGCCTGCATGGATAGTCTATGGGATCTCAGTGTTTTCTATGAAAACAATGTTATTGTAGTTTTCCATTTTACGATGTAATGTATACCATATGAATGTATCTAGTACATATAAGGAAACTAAACTAATCGGTCTTTCGAGAATTTATCTTTTGTGATCATGCCAATGATAAGTAATAATGCACCAACTCTAGGCTTCTTGGGTCGGGGAAATACAAAAATCCATTTCATTTATTGTTTTTAATTATATTCTTATATTTTTTCTTTCACTTTAACTTATTTAAAATCATTGAAATAAGAGTAATGATTCTTTGAAAATATATATCATCTTATTTATTTTTATATTCAATTGAATATAAATCATAATAATTTATTTGATTGTCAAATTTCTCAAGGACTCAAAGGATATATAATTTTTTACCTTATTCCTAAATAATATAATTTTAATCATCTTATATTCTATTACAATATTATTAAATTTACCACATGAGTGGTATATCTATCTTCAAATAATGATATCCCAGGTTTAACCTATAACAAAATATTTCTAATAATATTTTTGAAAATGGTAGAATCTTCATGATTTTCATAAAATCCTTAGATATTTTTTTTTATAATTTCACTGAAACTTGAAAAATAAACATAAAATTTTATCTTTCTCAGTTTTCTTGATTTCTTAAAATTGCCTCCTACAAAATCTTGAATTTGGCTGATTTGTCTTTTATATTTTTTTCACAAATAATTTCTTTCTTTTCCATAATTTTTTTGTATAATTGATGTCACATAACCTTTCTATATATATTTATCAACCAATATATTAGAATAACATTTTTTCCCTACTATTATACTCCACATGTATTTTATCTATTATTATCATTGGAGGATTCCCTTTAATGGGTGTTAAGCCATCAATGTCAATATTTCTAACCTCCAATCCAAGTGATAAATGATATGGAAGCATCATATTATTCTAAATACGATAAATGTTTTCCATAAAATATATGCACAACCCTACAATTAATAAAATTTAGATTGTACATCCTAAGAACCTGAATAGATTAAATAGAAAAAACCATCATTTGGTACCATTTGACAAACCAAGGATCAAATGAGAAGGGTGGAATGAATCAATGGAGATCAGTTTTAATAATTTATTTCAATTTAAATCATCATATGAAATCTATTAATGTTTTATACATTTATATGTTAATTATCTACCTCACTTAAGGAAGCATAAAATGAATGTGAAATAAATATGAGGATTTCTATATGTTTTGGACCTTATAATAGAAACATGCCACTTTTCGTAGATATTTAGTCTTCCAAACCATAGATTATTCACTATACGAACAATAGATTACAATATTACAAAATTTACATAACATCCTGCTATGCTTTCATAACGTCACACAAGACATAAAAGATTCACTATTAAAAAATAGAATTTATAACAAGAATGAGAAAGATCACTTTGAGGGTCCATTGTTTTCATCAACTTTAGATAACTATCTTCTTCCATGATCCTACTAGATATTCAGGAACCTCTTTCCGAGTTAATGTTTAATAATATGATGATATGAACCTGGAGACTCAAACTAATTTTTTATTTAGCAAAATGATATATCTCAAATAAATTTAGATGATATCTTTTTAACATCACGGTCCAAGTTCTCATTTTCTTTCAATATTTCAATACACTATTTTCTATAACTTGAACTTATACATTCTATCTTTTTTATCTCCTAATATTTAGAATTTTAAAAACTCCAATAATTAAATTAACTAAAAAATATCAATTCTTGCTCAACATTCTCAAAACATCACTCAATAGAATAAAAAAACATGATCCACCTCAATTTCCTTATTTGGATGTTCTAAAAAAATCACCAAAATCTCTTAATATTATGTAATTTAAATAACTTGTTGTATCTAATAAAATAAAAATTCTAACCATTATTTTTTATTTACAATTAACTTGTAATATAATTCTTGTGAAGATACATTTAGGTCCAAACTCAAAATAATTATTCAAAGAGAGTATGTTTTTTCAATTCTATGAATATCCAACATCTTCTTCTTGCTAAACCAGATTCAATTACTAGTTTGAACCTAATAAAAACACGATTAATATATTCAGAACACAAAACATATGAACACCTGAGGAAAAACACTCAAATTCTTGAACACACCACTTGAATCAATGTAAAACCCATTATAAGTGATTATCTAATATTTAAAAACAACATATAATTATCACACTGACATCCTTGTTTGAATATTAATAGATTATTAATTCACAGATACAATGTTGATCATATTGTTTCTCATATAGATCATTTAACATTGGACCTTGTTTTACACTGAATATCTATCATTTTATGTTAAAAATATAGAATTAAAAACCCTTTTGGGTGTTTCTAATTATTGAATATAGGAATAACTATTCTCACATCGATTGGTTTGAATTATTTAAAACATCATAATTCTAGAAAAACAATTTTTAATAAAATAAAATATCATATGAGGCTCAAATATCTTATTTTTAAAAAATATTACAAATAATTTCTTACATATTAAAAATTTATAAAATGGAAAAAATGGTATACATGTGCCAATAATATCATACACATAACTCAATTCACTTATGCAATCACAAATTTCATAGGCACTAGACAAAATATATTACACATAGTTAAATCTATATAAATAGTCACACATTTCAAGTGGGTGGACAAGAATATATTTCACATGGCCCAAAAGATATTATACTTATCCCCAAATTCAACACCAAAAAATGAATTATAGAATAGAACAAACACTGGAAAAATTTCATTAAACCATTAAAACTACCACCAACCATCCTAGAAATACTATAATCATTTTCATATATAAATAAAAAAACCATAATGAAACACAACCATAATTGAAAAAAAATCAAACTATGTCATGAACCGCCTTCACAAAAAGGAGGGAAGGGTCAGCATATTTCCAGGCCCTTTATTCTTTAAGTTGAAGGATAGATAATGACCCCTGAGACCCGCCTCCAATAGGTCCCGGAGTGGCGACTAGCACCAAGGGTAAAGAAATTTCACAAAAATGGAAGGCATTACGACTTTTTGTTTCATAGGATCAGGAGATAAGATGATGAAACCCAGCAACAACAAGGTAAAAGAAAAGTAAAGCTAAATGTAAAACATTCCCACATGCATGTTCCAAAAGTAAAAGCCACAAAGTACAAAAGGTGACTACAAGGTAAGTACCAAAGAAAGAAAAACAGCGACTGTAACTGCCCCAAAGGTCCGAGCTAGTATGGTCCTGCGCGATCCGCGAAGTCCACCTGGAAACCTAAAAGTAGTTTTATATACGTAGGGTGAGCATACAAGTACAATTAGTAGGGAAAACCAAAGACTCTCATGAACAAGTGGGGGAATGTACTAAAGTCCCATGATAAAAGGGGTAAACGAAACACCTATCAAGGTAAACTATCCACCTAAGCCTCACCAAGGCACACTACCCAAATAAAGAAAGTCAAGTAATATATATAATAAGAGCACATCGATGTTTGGGTACCCCGCGCCACTTTCCCACTGGTTATTGGGACATCCTACGCATCGAACCAATCCTGCCATTTCCACCACAGTCCCACTGCCACACCCGCCCACACACACCTGGGCCACAACCACACACAGTCCCACTGCCGAATCCCTCCCACAAACACCGGGGCCACAACTGTCACACGTAACCATGCCTAAAAACACCTAGGCCAGAACAACCACCACCACGTGCAAAGACACTTGGGCTAGAAGATCCACTACCACACCCGAAGACACCTGGGTCTCATCCCGAAGACACATGGGAAACCACCTGCCACACACACCTGGCCAACCACCACACCACCCCGCCCGAAGGTTCTTGGGCTAGTAATGGACCTCAGGCCATCAAAACCTGCCCGAAGATACTTGGGATATCCGGGAAAGGGAGTAGAAAAGGAGATAATAACCACCCACTAATAATAGTGTTGGGAAAAACACCCTCCCCCATGAAATGGGGGTGTTCGGCACTAAGTGCTAAACTTGGGTGGGGTGTGAATAAGAAACACAAAACTACAAATATATATATATAGGTAACAAGAACTCCCCCAAGCTAGGTTTTTCTTCATCCCTCCTAAAGAGCACAAACATCACTACTTCCAAGTCACAACCCACGCCAAACCAAAACCCATTTATCCTATTCTTGTTTTTTATGTTCAGTAGCAATTTTTAATTAAGTTCTGCACCTAATTGGGCAACTAGAAATCATGGGCACAAGTCCAGGAAAGTAAACAGTCAAGCATCAACCATAACACCCACACCCGGTTCTCTCGTAAAGCCACAAAAACTAAGAGAACCCTAAGTTACAGCCCCACGCCCAATATCCGGGAGAAATATGGGCTTCTCAACAATAGAGGATCCCACCCCAATTCGTGATATGAACAAGGTAACCACCCGGTCTTAAACTCAGAAAAACTAAACCCATAACAACAGGGGATCCCATCCCCAGTTCCACAACCATCAAGAGTATAAAAATAGGGGATCCCATCCCCTCCCACATCTCTAAGAGTCAGCCCGTAAAAGAAACAACTAAGCCACTACCACCCACACAAAGCAAGGCCATGCCTGTATTTTTCGATTTATAATATTTATCACACTCCATGATTTCAATTTCGTGTCTAAACTAGTGTTATCACAGAAGGGATTGATCCTGGTGCTTTTAATTTATTCAGCTGGGTATACGTAATTAACCAATTTACTTTTCACAGCAGTAGTTTACAAATACAAAACAAGCCATTTAAAAACACCACGAGGGGTTCATTAGTGCACAGACAACGACCACCAACGACCTCGATTTTCAGAAGGCGCAAGCCAACACAACTCAGAAAGATGATCATAATATAAACAACATCAACAATCACATCCCCCCTTCATTCCTTATAGAATCCGTTCATTATATTTATTTAGGTCTAATTTATCCAATTCTACAGAAACAAAATCACGCCCACCCCGCATGATAGACAAAAGAGAGAGACAAAGGAGAAATTCCCTACTTGTTGATTGATGATCATCGGTTAGGCCAAGCACGGAGCTTTACGCATAACGATGCGGCTTGCTCGATGCACCAAAATCAGCTCATCGGGACGAAGGTACTCCTCGAGGGTGATCTAGAAAAGAATAAACCCACGGCGAACCCTTTAATTATAAGGGTTGTGGACGGTTGAGATAATAACGCATAACGCGGGGGTCGTGGGTTGACCACGCGGCCCCACATGTCATTAAAGGGGTCGAGTGGTTTAAACCGACGCACACACACCAGGTTAATTCATTAAATAATTAATTAAAACATTTATGGGCATTACTGAGCTTTAAAACACGCTTAAAGGAGTCAGAATATGGTTTAAAACCCAATTCGCGCAAAAGGAGAGCTAAGAACCCGAGCATAGGCCAGAGCCACAGGTAGCAGAGAGCTACCGGTGGGTGGAAGGTACCGGTAGCTGAGCTACCGGTAGGCTGCAGCGACCGGTAGACCGAGCTATCGGTAGGCTGTAGCTACCGGTAGACTAAGCTACCGGTAGACAGAGCTACCGGTAGACCGAGCTAACGGTAGACAGAGCTACCGTTAGACCGAGCTACCGGTAGACAGAGCTACCAGTAAGCTGCAGCTACAGGTAGGCCGCACTACCAGTAGGCTCCAGCTACCTATAGACCGAGCTACTGGTAGGCTGCAGCTACCGATAGTCTGAGCTACCGGTAGACATAGCTACTGGTAGACTGAGCTACCGGTAGATAGAGCTACCGGTAGGCTGTGGTTACCGGTAGACCGAGCTACTGGTAGGCCTGCTACCGGTAGGCTAAGGCTACCAGTAGGCCTACCATTCAAACTTCACCGAGATTCCCAGATCAGGAAACCCAACACGATATTTTCACAATGTAATGGACCCCAAAAACCCGGGCCATTACATCAGATACCTCTTAAACGATTCTCATCCTCGAGAATCAAAACAAACCAGAAGGAAAGAGAAGGCCCGAAAAACCACCTCGAAAGATACCTCTTAGGAGTGAACCCATGCTAATTAAAAACACTTCCCTGTCAAGAACTAAGCAACATACCATGCCGAACTGCCCAGGCATGTGGGTTGGGGAGTCTCCTCCCCCATGTCCAGATATTATCTGCTTTGGGCGACACTAACTCGCCCGCATGGGTTTAATCGCATCCACCTTAATGTGTCTTGATTAGGGGTCGAGTTCTCTCCTCCCCCATAGCCAGAGATTTCCAAACACATCCAGAGGAAGGAAAACCAGTACATTCCATATCCAAAGGACAAAACGTTCTATCACTAACAGGTACAACAAGGAACAAAGCTCAAAACAACTCTGGGTACTGGGTACGTATCTGTGCTTCCCTATCCCACGTACTCTCCTCAAGCCCACCATGTCTCCACAACACATGAACCAAGGGAATGGTTCGCCCACGAAGCACCTTCTCCTTGCGATCCTCGATCATCACTGGTCTCTCCACAAAAGTCACATCATCCTCGATGTCCAGCTCACCCCAATCAAGGATGTGTGAATCTTCATGGAGATACTGACGGAGCAGGGAAACATGGAAGACATCATATATCCTCAGTAGCGGCGGTGGTAACGCTTGCCGATAAGCCACTTCGCCGACCCACCACAACACTTTGAAGTGTCCGATGAACCTGGGAGAAAGTTTGCTCCCCTTGCCGAACCTCCGCTGCCCACGCCGAGGGGAGACCTTCAAGAACACGTGGTATCCAACCTCAAACTCCAAGGGCCTCCTTCTGGTATCAGCATATGACTTTTGTCGGTCCTAGTCCGCCTTCATCCTTTCCCGTGTGAGATGAACCTTCTCTATTGTTCTCTGCACCACTTCCAGGCCAAGGATGCCTGCCTCTCCCACTTCGGTCCAACACATAGGTGAACGGCATGGCCTCCTGTACAAAGCTTCAAACGGGGACATACCGATGGTAAAGTGGTAGCTATTATTGTAGGAAAACTCTACTAGAGGCATGTATCACACCCATGATCCTCGTGAGTCCAGAACACATGCTTGCAACATATCCTCCAATGTCTGGATGGTGCGCTCTGTCTGTCTGTCTGTCTGGGGATGGAAAGCAGTGCTAAGATGTAGCTGGGTGCCAAAAGCATGCTGAAATCCTCTCCAGACTTGCGAGGTATACCATGCATCCCTATCTGAGACTATAGACCTCGGAATCCCATGCAACCACACCACCTCATCCACGTACCTTCGCGCCAAAGCATCCACTGCACTCGACTCCCTGATCGCCAGAAAGTGAGCCGATTTCGTCAACCTGATTCAGCCTCCTGTAGTCTATGCACAACTTGAGACCACCATCTGCCTTCTTTGCAAACAAGACTGGAGAACCCCACGGTGACGCACTCGGCCGAACATAAAACCTCTTCATCAGATCGTCAATTTGGATCTGCAACTCCCGTAGTTCTGAAGGTGCCATCCGGTAAGGAGCCATCGAGATCGGACGAGCACCGGGCTGCAGGTCTATCCCGAACTCGATATCACATCGAGGGGGTAGAGTCGTCACCTCCTCAGGGAAGATGTCAATAAACCTACGGATGATCTCTGGAACTTCCACCATTTTATCATCTACCGAACCTACTGACAGCTCAGCTAACAAGGAGAGGAGGGGTTCCCCTCACCTGTTGCCCTTCTGACTGCTCTGCTCACCGGTGAAGGTAACACGCCGGCCGCCCAAGTCTGAGAACACGACCCTTCCTCGAAAACAGTCGATGATGGCACACACAGAGAAGAGCCAGTCGATGCCTAGGATGACATCGTATGGCTGTATCTGTAGCAGAAGAAGATCCCTAACTGACTGATGTGGCCCTATCATCAGTCTGCATCCCTGAAAAACAAACAACAAGTCGGTCTGACCTCCGACTGGTGTGCTCAGCACCAGGGTCACTGGAAGTCTCTCAGCATCTAGACCCAAGGCACGGGCTAGAATAGGTGCAACAAAGGAGTGCGAAGCTCTGGTATCGAACAAGCCATAAGAAAGGGTACTAAACAAACTGATCGTACCTCGAACAACCTCCAGACCTGCTGGAACTGCTACCTCCGCGGCGTGTAACTGTCCACGCCCAGCTCCCCTGCCCCTTGGCTATCGGCAACCTCCCCGACCATGCCCCGGTCGAGGTCCCTGAGGAGCACCCTGAGGTTGGCCTCCCCCTCCTATGTCTTCCCTAAGAGGAGCGGGAGCTTGCTGTCCCTTCTGCTACTGCTGGAAAGGCCTGGTGCTGGCGACCTTCCCCTTCGATGGTCCCAGCTGGATCCCCTCTCGTGACACTCCTCCTAGAGCATGCATCCTCTCTACCACTTCGGCCTTCTTCTGGACCTCCATGTACGTTGGAAGGGTAAAGGGGGTAACAATATATTGGAGGGAGGGTTGGAGCGCCTCCTCCAAACGTCTTGCCCGAGACTCCTTGTCAGGAAAGAGGTCCGGAGTAAAATATAGGAGGTCCTTGAACTTGATCCTTAGCTCCATCACAGACATACTCCCCTGTTGGAGGGAGAGTATCTCCTATCTCTTTTCCGCCTTCTTCGTCGAAGAGAGGAATTCCGCCCAGATCTCCCTCTTGAAATCAGCCCATGCCACCTCTGCCTCTCTCCTCTCCCCCAGGTAAAGTGTCCACCACTGACGCGCCGATCCCCGCAACTGGCTGGCGACCAGAGGAACCCAGTACTCGGTCGGGGCCCGAATCAGGCCGAGAGATATCACTAGCTCCTCTAGCCAGCCTTCCATCTTCTTGTCAGAGGTGATTCCCTCATACCTCTTGAGGGTCTGTCGCTGGAAGTCCCGAAGAGTCCTCTGCCACCGGTCGTCCTCCTCTTCTCGGTCAGCTCTCTGCCGATCGGCCAAGTTAGTCTGCAGGGCCTCGATCGCCTATACCACACACGGTTGCCTTCCAGGTGCCATAGCTGCAAGGTAAACAAGGAATGCCTAAGCCCAAGTAGTGCAGAATATTGTCTTTAAAACTTATTAAACTTTTCGTTTATTCTTAATTCCCAAAACACCCTAGAAACACGAGAACACAAGTCATTATGATGAATTTACCTTTCCTAGGGTCTCTACCCTGCAATCAGTGTGGCATTACTTGGTCGTTCGGTAGGTCCAGAGTCCTTGCATCAGATCACAGGGGGCCCTAAAATTCCATGTCCTAGCCGGTCTTCCCTGACCTAATTCATGCACCGAGGTCATCCAACACTATTGCCCTACCATCCCATGCAATCCTCATTGTGCCTAACTCTAGTCTCCATCATATCTCTCAACCAAACTCCCTCTGATACCATTCTGTCACGACCCGTCTTCACCAAAAGGAGGGAATGGTTAGAATATTACCAGGCCCTTCCTTCTTTAAGTTGAAGGAGAGATAATGACCCCCCCCCCGAGACCCACCTCTAATAGGTCCTGGAGTGGTGACTAGCACCAAGGGTATTGAAATTTCACAAAAATGGAAGGCATTACCCCTCTTTGTTTTATAGGATTGGGAGATAAGATGATGAAACCCAGCAACATCAAGGTAAAAGAAAAGTAAAGCCAAAAGTAAACCATTCCCACATGCATGTTCCAAAAGTAAAAGCCACAAAGTACAAAAGGTGACTACAAGGTAAGTACCAAAGAAAGAAAAAAAGTGACTGCAACTACCCCAAAGGTTCGAGCTAGTATGGTCCTGCGCAATCCCCAAAGTCCTCCTAGAAACCTGAAAGCAGTTTTATATACGTAGGGTGAGCATACAAGTACACTAAGTAGGGAAAAACAAAGTCTCTCGTGAACAAGTGGGGGAACGTACTAAAGTCCCATGAGAAAAGGGGCAAACGAAACACCTATCAAGGTAAACTATCTACCCAAGCCTCACCAAGTCACACTCCCCAAATAACGCAAGTCAAGTAATATATATAAAAAGATCACATCGATGTTTGGGTACCCCACGCCACTTTACCACTGGTTATTGAGATATCCTATGCATCAAACCAATCCCTCCATTTCCACCGTAGTCCCACTGCCACACCCGCCCACACACACCTGGGCCACAACCACACACATTCCCACCACCAAATCTCACCCGCAAACACCTGGGCCACAACTGTCACACGTAACCATGCCTGCAAACACCTAGGCCAGAACAACCACCACCACGCTCGAAGACACCTGGGCTAGAAGATCCACTGCCATGCCCGAAGACACCTGGGCCTCATCCCGAAGACACTTGGGAAACCACCTGCCGCACACACTTAGCCAACCACCACACCACCCCGCCCGAAGGTTCTTGGGCTAATAATGGACCTCAGGCCATCACAACCTGCCCGAAGATACTTGGGCTATCCAGGTAAGGGACCAAAAAAGGAGCTAATAACCAGCCACTAATAATAGTGTTGGGAAAAATACCCTCCCCTATGAAATGGGGGTGTTCTGAACTAAGTGCTCAACTTGGGTGGGACACGAATAAGAAACACAAAACTAAATATATATATATATATATATAGGTAACAAGAACTCCCCCAAGCTAGGTTTTTCTTCAGCCCTCCTAAAGAGCACAAACAACACTACTTCCAAGTCACAGCCCATGCCAAACCAAAATCCATTTATCCCATCCTTGTTTTTTATGTTCAGTAGCAATATTTAATTATGTTTTGTACCTACATGGGAAACTAGTAAACATGGGCACTAGTCCATGAAAGTAAACAGTCAAGAATCAACCATAACACCCACTCCCGGTTCTCTCGTAAAGCCACAAAAACTAAGAGAACCCTAAGTTACAACCCCAAGCCCAATATCTGGGAGAAAAAGGGGCTTCTCAACAATAGAGGATCCCACCCCAATTCGTGATATGAATAAGGTAACCACCTGGTCTTAAAATCGCAAACAATGAACCCATAACAACAAGGGATCCCATCCCCAGTTCCAAAACCACCGAGAGTATAAAAACAGGGGATCCCATCCCCTCCCACATGTCCAACAGTCATCCTGTAAAAGAAACAACCAAGCCACTACCACCCACACAAAGTAGGGCCAGGCCTGTATTTTCAGATTTATAAGATTTAACACACTCCATGATTTCAATTCCGTGTCTTAACCAAGGTTATCATAGAAGGGATTGATCCTGGTGCTTTCAATTTATTCAGACAGGTATACGTAATTAACCAATTTACTTTTCACAGTAGTAGTTTACAAATTCAAAACAAGCCATTTAAAAACACCACGAGGGGTTCATTAGTGCACAGAAAACGACCACCAACGGCCTCAATTTTCAGAAGGCGCAAGCCAGCACAACTCAGAAAGATGATCATAATATAAACAACATCAACGATCATATCCCCACTTCATTCCTTATAGAATCCGCTCATTATAATTATTTAGGTCTGGTTTATCTAATTCTACAGAAACAAAAGCATGCCCACCCCGCATGATACACAAAAGAGAGAGACAAAAGAGAAATTCCCTACTTGTTGATTGACGATCGTCGGTTAGGCCGGGCTCAGAGCTTTACGCATAAAGATGCACCTCACCCGATGCACCAAAATCAGCTCATTGGGACGAAGGTACTCATCGAGGGTGATCGAGAAAAGAATAAACCCATGGCGAACCCTTTAATTATAAGGGCCATTGACGGTTGAGATAAGAATCTATAACGCGGGGGTTGTGGGTTGACCACGCAACCCCACACATCATTAAAGGGGTCGGGTGGTTTAAACCGACGCACACACACCAGGTTAATTCATTAAATAATTAATTAAAACATTTATGGGCGTTACCGGGCTTTAAGACACGCTTAAAGGAGTCAGAATAGGGTTTAAAACCCAATTCATGCAAAAGGAGCGCTAAGAACCTGAGGGTAGGCTAGAGCCACCGGTAGTAGAGAGCTACCGGTGGGTGGCAGCTACCGGTAGGCTGCAGCGACCGGTAGACCGAGCTACCGGTAGGCTGTTGCTACCGGTAGACCGAGCTACCAGTAGATAGAGCTACCGGTAGACCGAGCTACCAGTAGGCTGTTGCTACCGGTAGACCGAGCTACCAGTAGATAGAGCTACCGGTAGACCGAGATACTGGTAGAAAGAGATACCGTTAGACCGAGCTACCGGTAGGCTGCAACTACTGGTAGACCGAGCTACCGGTAGGCTGAAGCTACCGGTAGGCCGAGCTACCGGTAGGCTGCAGCTACCGGTAGACCGAGCTACCGGTAGGCTGCAGCTACTGGTAGGCAGAGATACCGGTAGACAGAGCTACCGCTAGACGGAGCTACCGGTAGACCAAGATACCGGTAGACAAAGCTACCGGTAGGCTGCGGCTACCGGTAGACCGAGCTACCGGTAGGCATGCTACTGGTAGGATAAGGCTACCTGTATAACTACTGTTCAAACTTCAACGAGATTCCCAGACCAGGAAACCCAACACGAGATTTTTACAAAGTAATGGACCCTAAAAACCTGGGCCATTACAAACTATTAATAACTCCAAGGTAAATTCAAAATCAATTTAGAAAATATATTAAGTAGATACAAATGATAATTATTGAAAATCAATAACATGTTTATTTTTATATTCATATTGAAAATGATTTTTGAATTGACTTTGTATTTGATTTCTAATTATATCAAATATTATAAATTACATGATTTTAATATATTGATTCGATATGTTATTAAACAATATTAAAATAACATTTATGAGAGGTACTCTAATCTATTTAATGTATTCTATACACTACCATTTTTCTTGATAGATTCTTAGGAATGTGTCACTACTTGAACTTTATTTTTGATAATTTCCGAAACATTAATTATTAAACCACATTAAAATGAGTGTTTATATTTATTTTATTTTTATCCCATTTTACCTTTTAGGGTAGAATTAATTTTAACATTTATTAAGAACAAAAGATCCTTGAACTGTTAGTTAGGTAAGCCATATTAGAAGTTGATTTATTTTTTATAACTAAATTCTTTGGTAATAATTTATGATTTTGTTTCAGATAAAAGAAAGAAATTGGATTGATTAATTGTTTTACTAGGAAATAATTTATTAGAAATGAAGTAATGCGAAGAGATATATATTCTTTTAAACTAAATTATTTTATAAATCTTTCTCAAAATATTCTTACAAGATTATTATATAATATGAAAAAATGTTCAAGAAGATGTGCAATAAATTCATCATTTTTTTAATGTTTATATTTGAGAATATTAAAAAGGGAAAAATAAAGAAAATGATTAGGTGTTTATGAATTTTTTGATGGGGGAACAAGTGAATTTATATTGAGGTTAAATGAAATTTGTGCATTTTAATTAATGACTTAAGCCTCTATTTTAATATTTATTCTTTTTTACATCATTATTTAAAAATACTACATATTATAATAATCTTTTCAAATGTCCTATTTATTTGTGTGGTTTAATATTTTAGTGGATATTTAGATATTATAAATACTTAAAAATAGAGTGAATATACTAGATATTGACAATAAAACTAATCAAATGATCTCTACTTTTGAGAAATAATATATTTTATTAAATTAGTTCACAAATTAAGCATGAAAATATAAGAAATGTAATGAAATAAGACTTGAAGGGATGATGAATTTTAAATAAAATTCAAGAATGAGGCATATTTGAGTACATAAGGAGGATTAGTATATGAATTTTAGGGGTTTTATTTATAACATTGTTTTATTAGCATAATTGATTCGGAATTTCACCTAATTAAGATATTTTTATCACTGAAATTTAATTGAGATGTTTTTTCTTAAAGATAATCAATAAATTAAATATAAAGGAGTTTAATAATTCATTTTTTACGTATACAATAAATTGTTATTTTTTTTGTATTTGAGTTCATTACTCTTAGTTTATATTTTTTTATGATTTATATATTGATTGAATATTTATAATAATTTTAATAACATTAGCATAAAGATCATAAAATAAAAAAAACCTATGGTTTAGTGTTATATAAAACACATCTTGTTTATCTTGTATATATAGAAAATGAGTAATTTATATGATACTACACCATAGAATAACTTAGTTTTTATATTCATGGATTTTTATTTTTTATAAGGAAAAATAAAATTTAAACTATGTCATGGTGATTGTTAGGATTCTTCATATTCTATTGAGTTTAAAGAAAATTCTCATATACAATTTTAAAGTGAACCCAATTTTTTAATTAGGAACCATGAATAGAAACCATATCATTATGATTTTAGGAAATTAATTTTCTATAGACGTATAATATAAGACAAAAGATAATAGATACCATGTTTATCTCCCTATTTTCTTTCTAGATAACTCATTGATTTCAAATAAAATGGGTATACTTGCCTAAATTGTGCCATGGATCATGGTAGTAGACCAAAGATAAGAGTAATTTTTGATGTTTTGAATTATTCAAGGATAAATTAAATTAATTTTAGTTGTATAAAGGAAAACCATGATGTAGTGGATTAAAATTAATGTTTAGACAGTCTAAATCAATAAATATTAGTTTTTTTTAAAATTATTGTAGTGAACTATTAGAATTATTTCTATATTATTGAGTTCTATAAAGTGAATTTCAATTATTGAACCACTGTTTTGTAGATTTATTTATTAAATTTTGTATATTTTATTTCTTTAAAAAGATTATAATTCATTATTTATATATTTTTAATTCAAATACATAATTTTATTTCTTCAGGCTTATTTCTTGAGATGTATTGTTTATTGATGGATAAAATTTCTTTGATCTTATGTAGAGAATATTTTAACATTCAAGGGATGATGAGTAAAAGTATGAGTACCTAAATATTAAATTGGTGAAAAAAATATATTAAGGTTTACTTCATAGTCATCATACGCTATTTTATACTGTGGTTGTTTAGTTTAGAATTGATTGTTTTAATCAATTTTTATACTTTGCACCAATTTGAATTAATGAAACTAAAGTCATATTTATAAATCCCTATAAATTCAGACCATGAATAAATGATTTTTTTGTATAAACAAATGAATATACCTAAATCATATTGTAGAAATTGAAAGGAAGAATAAAATGTGAAAAGATTTACATCTACATATAATGTACATGAATATCGAGTTCTTATACCTTTGGAATATCTTCTCAATGATAGATAATTTACAAAGTTTAATAGAACCATTTTCTTTATTTTTAACTTTTTAATACAATTTTTAATCCATGATTCTCTTGCATTATGGTTTTTACACAATTTACCATTACTAAATTTTCTCTGAAATTATGATAACTTCTATCACATCCTTCCTCGAGTGTTTATTTTGAATGACTTGTGCGTAAACTCCTAGATATTATACTAAGGTAATTTCCACCATGAAATACCTATGAAACTGAGAAATTTATAAAAAGTTTAAAAATAAGCTAATAGGAATGATGTAATTTTAATATGTGAATTTGAATGAACATTTTAGATATATAATCTAATGTGAAAAGTATGAGATGGAGAAATTCACCAAGGAATGGCTTGTATTTTGGTTTGGGTGGTCATTCCATGTTATATTATTCATCATGAATGACTTGTGATACCATTAAAACACTTATCATATGATGGGTCTCATGATAAATTATATTTAAAACGAATCGAATAATGTTTTTTTGTTTTTTAAATATATATTAAATATGTTTAAAAACCACTTAATAAATGGGGCAACTGTTATAAGTGTTATGATATAGGAAATAAAAAAGCTATATTATTTCATAACATATGAAATATAATAATTTTTTATTAAATAATTAATGTAATGAATTAATTCTATTTAAGGGGAGTTTAGGATCCTCATTTCAATATAGTAGACTACTCTCAATCAATTAAAATCTCTCCCTCAAATAGTTTTCATTATTATCCTTGGGTTTAGGGTTATCATTCCATCTGAAAGAGAATATTTTTTTACCTAATTTTTAAATGATTCCATTATATTAGTATATACCTAGAAAGATGAGTGCATCGTTTTATTAACTAAGAGTTCTCTATTAACCTCACATGTCAACCATGGGTAAATATAACTAATGCATAATGAGTGGCTTATTTTATTATTTGACTATTTAATCTCTCAATCAATCTTGTAATTGAGTTTTTTATTTTCTCAAACTATATATTTGGCATATTAATGTCATATAAAATCCATAATATTTATTAAATTGAGTGTAAGTGAATAATTAGTAAAATAAAAATTGAATAGTGGAATCTTGGTAAAGGTTTTCCTTATCTCTGATGTAGTGTATATAAAACAATCATTTATTATATTAATTTTTTCATAAAATGAAATAGAAATGTTAAAATGAAATGATTTCTGATATTTAAAAATAAATAATCATAAAATATCATTTTCCAAATCATTCTTTTCAGTAAAAAAACCTATTGTGCATGGGAATTTGATTTCCCTGAAAAAACCATGAAATGTGCTAAGTATACCTTGTCCTGGTATATTGTGTGACCATCAAGAAAATATCTACTAGAAATGAATTATATAGAGAAAACACAATTCGTGTTTTTTAAAAACTATTATAAAATACCTTTGTTTGTGAAAGACCAAATTGAAAGCATAGAATATATGCGACTTTATAACATATCAAAAGTCTTTTTGATAGAATTTATCATTTTATAATGTTATTATATATGAATATAAATATTTTATTTGTTTATTTATTTAATTAAATACATATTTAATATTTATGTATATATTTTAAATATAATAAATTTTGAAATTATTTAAATTTAGCTATTTAAATTACATCATAGAATTGTTACACCCTTTATATACGGAGTTACATGATATGTTTGATACAGTATATCATTTAATTCATCAAATACTATGATTAAGTTTTTGGTTTTAAAATTAATATTAATGGTTGATTGTTATTTATACATATTTTTTATTTTTTACTAATGTATAAACCACGACATAGTGAAATTCACCATGGTTTTTGTCAAGTCATGGATCTTGATACATGGGATTAAGTTGAATACAGATGGGTCTTTATAAAGGGGGGAGATGCACGGGGGTGGTGTTGTCAGGAACCAGGAGGGGTCAGTGATTACAACTTTTGAAGTGGCATATGGACAAGGTGACATGTTGCGGGAAAAATCTCAGGCGTTGGTGTAGGGTCTTGTGATATGCATCCAAAGGCATATTGTTTTGAAGATGGTGGAGACAGATTCTATGTATCTTTATAAAGCACTGATAGGCACAGGTAGCAATCCCTAGAATATTAAATACATCAGGTATATATATAAAATTCTTATGGGAAATTATATTGAGGTATCTCATACATGGCGGGAGGGTAACATGGTTGCAAATTATTTAGCATCTATGGAAACCTCAAATTAAATTACATACTCCTTATTTAACCTGGGTTCTTTTCCTTGTGAGGGGATGAAGTTTTTTGTTAATGATACGATGGTCCTGCATTATTTTAGACCACCATGATGTGTTTTTTGATATTTTGTGTGCAATGATTTATTCAAAAATCAATAAAAATGTTAACTTTTAGTAAATATTATTCGACTGAAACTACTTCATTGAATATCATATTTAAT
Organism: Viscum album; assembly: GCA_963277665.1. Classification (NCBI taxonomy): domain Eukaryota; kingdom Viridiplantae; phylum Streptophyta; class Magnoliopsida; order Santalales; family Viscaceae; genus Viscum; species Viscum album. The sequence continues at coordinate 697,564,724 of OY728160.1, forward strand.
TTTAATTTTGTCATATCATAATTTATAAATCACTTTAACATCAACAAGATCCCTTATTTAATGAAATAATTCTTATAATAGTTTTCACATAAATCATTTATGTTCATTCAACCTTGTGGAGGAGATGTCATAACACATTTTAAAGATGTTTCCCTAATGAAGATTTCAGTGATTTCAGTGGATAACAAGTACTATTGAAGGTATAAACCCATTTGTTCTACCAAGGGAAGTTAATCGAACACACTTTTGAATAATAATCATTAGGGATAGTGAGGTATACATTATTTTATAATTTTTAATTGGATATTATCCATTCTTATCTTTCTTGATATTTTTTTGGGTTCTGGGGTTCTCCTACTCAATATGGGCATATATATGGCCTGTAGAACACTTTAGTGTCATTACGGAAATTTTTATAGAAATTATATAGTTTTCTAAAAATCCCATTGTTTTATTATCATCAAAATAGTGAATCATAATGGAACATTTTTATATCAGGTTTTTAGACCAAAATGGTCATGGTTTATAGACATTATATTTTCATGGGAAACTATGATGTTTAAAAAGTTAAGAGTTTTAATTTATGGTATAACCGAATAATAAAAATATTTTATACTGGAAAAATACATAATGACTTGAAGAAATTTCTGGTCTAAAATGTATTAGGTGATTTATAATTTTAAACTAATTTTTATAACATTCATTACTTTCTTATGAGAGTTACATCATAGACATGATATAAAATATTTAGAATTATTTTAACCAAGTCCATGATTTATTATTTTATATATAAATTAAATAATAGTGGAAAGTTTTGAATTATGGGTATTAGTTATTTGAGTTTTATTTGAATTGAGATCTCACTTGAGTATTGATCTATGGATTATGGTGCTCTAGGTTGGACTTCCCAATATCTTAGGATATTATAACATGTTCTTGAATAATGCGGGTTGGATACCAATCATGCAATAATTTCCCTCTTTGGTATTTTTGTTTCTTACGATTACAATACTTTATGTTAAAGGGTTTAATTTCTGTTATGCATATTATTCACTTTTATATATGTTCATTAATTGGATTTAATAATTGGCATATATGGTGTTATAAATTTTTATTTTTAAAACATATTGATTCTGTTAATGTATTAATATTTAAAAATTATATCACTTGAAGAATTAAAACATATATAGATTTCATGATAAGTAGTGATTTATTGGAATGCAATACTTATGTATAGTATATATAAGAGACATATTGAAATGGTGTTAATTAAAGGAAATTCTATAAATTTTAATTGGGATATTCTTCCTAACGAAAACTCTTATTATGACCAGGATTAATGAAATGAGAAGATAATATATGTGTAGTATTTGGGAAAAGTGTTTACACGTTGAAATTCATAAATTATGATATATGTGAACTCATTATATTAAATATATATTTGGAAAACAATCGATATTTTCCCACCAAAAATTAAAATTTTATTTTTATATATTTTTTGGACAAGAAGGGGTTTATATTACTCACTAAGAATAATATTTTTTCATTATAAATATATGAATTTTTTATTATTTTTGGGAATATGTTTAATGGTATATACACCGATGAATTGGATAATATGGTTAATAATAATGAAGATAAAATATTTCTTCTTCATTCGAACATAAATTCTCTTCGGTATTGTGACATGGGTATATAAATGAAAAAAACCTCCACATAATTTATTAAGATGAATTTTTGGAATCATTATATTGAAAATTATTTACAAAAAATAAATTCTTTTTCACTATAAAAGATAATATAAACACATTTTATTGAAAAAGGTGATATATTTAAAAAATTATTGGACTTTATACATTGTAATGTATGTGAATTGAATAGAACTATAGAAAATGGTATGTATACCCTTTGTTGATGAATTATGTTTGTATGGACTTTTGTTTATTATGAGGCACATGTTTAATACCTTATAAAATATTAATGCATTTAGTAACAAAGTATTGATTCCACATGAAAAAATTATTATGATTTTTGGTTAGATTTTCATAATGAATACCTGATACAAAAATCTATTAGATATCTAGGAGACTGTAATATTGTTTCAAAACTCACTCTTCCTAAAATAAAACAGAGTAATGGTCTATTTGAGAGGTGTAATAAAAACTGATTGGACATGGTTTAATTAATGATGAGTTAGTATAACATTCATATATCACTACATGGATATGATGTAAATGTAATATCATTTATACTAAAAAATGTTCCACATAATATAATTGTGAAAACACCTTGAGAACCCAAAATATAGTATCACACAGTCCTTGGTTATTTATTATAATTTCATAGAATACATTAGATAAAAACACAAATAATATAATATTCAACTATTATAATAGACTAAATGAATTCATAAATATCAAATCACCTTTTAAAAAATAATGTATATCATAAAAATATATGATAATTTTTTATTAATCCCTGATTATCCTAATTTTATAAGTGTTATTCATCATATATTCTTGAACAAATATAGTATAATATAAAGGGTGATATTAAAATCTCAATGAGGGGGAAGTGTGCAATGAAAATTAATGTAGAATAAACATGAAATAAATAATATTTATAGAATAAATATTAAATTGATTCCATATAAATTATAACATAATCATAATATATCAATGGATCTCAAAATTATGAAAATAAATAATTCACTAGATAAAAATTACTAATGTGATAATAGTGAAATGCCTAATGTCAAATAGTATAAACATAACTTCAAGGCTTCATTCCATGATTTTATACATAAATGTGAATGAATAAAATAAATAAAAAAACTATTTTGAATCATTATAACTTCCAATACATCAAATTAATATATAATTTTGAGTCCCACCCATCATATAATAAGACTACTACATCCATTAAATTAAGATAATGACTACTAATACATATCATCACATTATCTAGGTAACATATTACATAAACATGGATAAGAAATAAATTATTATCTAAATAGAAACAATAAAAATACGAGTATCTATATTTTATAATTCAATGGAATGATATATCTATCTTAGAGAATATCAATTAATCAAATTACAAACTATAATATATTGAGAATCTAAAGGAAAGTACCCTTATCAATGGAATTATAAAGGATTAATTACAAAACATAATTTCATTGAATATGGATTTTGATAAGGATTAGTCATTGATTTATTTTTTTTAAAATGAAAATAAATCAAATAAATTATAGGAAAACCCCTTCTAAAAATATTGAGTATGTTATACGCACATTTTATGCACATCAGAGATACCAAATTTCCATAAATAAAAACATCATGGTAAAAATTATTTAATGTCAAAGGTAAAATTATTTAAAAATCCTGTTTAATACACCATGGAACAAATAAATGCACCACCAGGTTTAACATGACCATTATTTTTTAGGAAAAGTCTACAAATTAGAAATAATACATTTATAATAACAAAAATACAAGGAATATAGGGTGATTTGGATAATGGAGTTTATTGTTATGGAGATATTTTATTGTTATAATGAAATATGAAAGTGGTATAATGATAGGGAATATAAATAGCACATTAATATTATAATAATATATGTATAATAATGGATCACTAAAAAATTGACATCGAAATGTAAGGAATTAAAGGGGATTGAAAAAGGAAAAAGAAAATAGAATATTAAGAGCCCAAACATTGGAAAGTAGCTTTCAAAATATTGATAAATAACTCCTTATAACCTTAAGATAATCTCAAGAGGAATATTGATCGGGATATTAAGAGTGAAAACATGCTCAATTATTTTTGAGTAATAAGTTATGGTATGATAGGTGGTTATTCATAGAAAACATTATATAACTTTTTATTAGTTTTGGGACATAGGATTTCAAAATATAAGTTATGAAAAATTCAATTCCATTGGCTTACCCTTGGTTTTAGATTATGGTATTTCATATTTAATAGAATATTTTTTACATTAATATGTCAAAGAACCTAACCCCTTTTATTATTATATTCTTATAATGGGAAATTCAATTTTCTACAAACAATTATTTTTAAGACCGTAATTTTTATTTTAGAATATGGAAAGTCCATTATAGGTTTAAAATTTATTTTAATAATATATAATACAATTTTTTAATATATTTACATTTTTAGTCATGGATTCTCATCTATTAGTTATTAAATCATTTTTCCACCAAAATGAAATCATAATACATATAGTATATGAATACCATATTTTATTACTCACCTAAAAGATATGCTATTTTGGAAAATTATAAAAAATCAATCATTTTCTAATTTTGAAAATTTGTTTCTAAATATGTCGTCACTTTTATAAATATAATATCGTATATATGATAAATTATTTTTTATTAAATAAAACTATTAAATTTCTTAAATTTTTTTAGGGATAAATATTTAAAAATTCATTTTTTTTATTTTTCAATATTAATCTTTGAAAAATGTATATATATTTTTTATTAATTGATCAATATATATGTATAATTATTGATTATACTATTATGAAATTATGTTATGTGTTATTTTGGAAACTATTATTTTATATATTAGAGTCACATTACGGTAACAACATCCATATTACCCATTATAAATAAAATTCATTTTTAACATCCCATTCAGGATACTAAAAATCCAATGCCTTAATCCAGTTCCCCATAATGCTTTAAGAGTGCCTTCCCATATTCCAATGGCTTCAAAAAAGTAGAGAGGTCCAATGGTGTGATATTTAGGATACTATGCCCTCATATGAGAGTATAAAAAAAACCGAATATCATCCAAGTAGTAAATAAATCATGTTAAGATGTAGTAAATAAACTAAAATTGAAACATGTATTAAAAAATATGAAATGTTGTAAAATACTGAATAAACATGACTTACATACCACACTGATTTTCCACAGGGTCAATCACATATATATAATTATAAAAAATAAAATGAAATAAAAGTATAGGTCTCTCCTACTAATTTAGATAAAGAACACATAACCAGTATCTGAGAAAAAATAAAGATACTTCAACCTAATTAAAAAATACACATGAGTGGATCTGCTCCATCATGAAACCATGGGCCTCATCCTTATCAACCGTGGAATTTTTTGTCAATCTAAAATTAAACATATGTACTTCACATATATTGAGGTGCATGTACAAAGGTGAGAAATAATCTCATTTGTCAACCCCAATAATTGAGCTATATATTTTCTTTAATATGTGAATTCTTATGCAATATACTCATCCCATCCAATACACAACTGGAATTTTGTCAACAATAATATAAAAAGAAATATAGTCAATCCTTTAGTCTATAATCCCTATCGACCATATATGTTTTTCCCTAAGAAATAATTTCACTGGGCCTATCCCAACACATATATTTATATATATATATAAGAACATAAATATATATATATATATATAAATATAAATGACAATTAAATTAACCTAAGACATCAAGCAGAGGTGTTGATGAACAACATCATAATAAACTCAATCCACAATCAATCCTAGAATCATAGGTCTAATAGAATGGACATCCAATGAAGAGGGATCCAAGTTAAATGTTATAAAAATATATAAATGCATAATTATATTGAAACACAGTTCTATAATCCTAATCAATAATACCTTCTTCATTCAGCGCCATACTATCTTTGAGGAAGTTACATCACCATAGGGTAATACATGTTCTAGACCTGGGTTCAGTCACACTCACCTCTAATAACTAATATGAAGGATTTTCGGTATCAAATTGGAATCCTAAAGATAAGGGATTGATCTAGATGTCATACTACTTAATCTATATGTAATCAAGTTCGATGTTGGTTTTTAGGTAACATCCCACAGTAAATCCCAACATTGTAACTAGGATAATCCTCTAGTGGGATGAAACTTAGGAGATATGTATGGAATAATATTATTATATGGTATAACACCATAAAACCATTTAATAAGAGGCTCAATAATCTCATACCCCAACAGGTTTGGGAGATACTATAATGGTATGTCCACTGATCCTAGGGAGTATACTAGGCTTCAAATGAGGAGAAAAACTCCATCATTGGGGTTCTCTTCAGAATCCCACTTCTTGGGGGAAATAAACCCAAATAGAAAACCTTGGAATCCTTTGAAAATATAGCAAAATATACATTCCAAGAGAGAACCTGTATAAGAGGGTTTATGAGACACTCGTAGCAACCAACTCTATGTCATTGAATAAGGATGAATCCCAATGAAAAATGAGACTTCCAATAAAAGTAATAGAAACATTCAAACAATTAAGGCTCAGAATCCAGACCCTATGAAGTACATATGGAAATCCCAATAGAATAAGGATTGGAATCCATATTCGAGGTAGTACATTTGGAAATCATAAAATCGTAAGTCTCAATAGCCAAATACTATGATGTACTTATAGGTATCATGATAAAATGATAGTCAATAGGATTAGATCATTAGTATGGTCTTGGGGAGTATGTTTAGGAACTTTAATAATAATATATGATCAAAAAGATTAGAAGTTGGACACCATGAAGAACAATTGGGCATCATAGTAATAGCATATGTTCAAAAGGGTCATAATATGGACACCCATGAAGTATATATTGGAATCATACTAATAATAATATATAGAAGTTTATCTATAACATTAAACATAAACTAGGAATCACCTTTGGTTACTATAACTGCATCAACAATAACCATATGGATTCATAAATAAAGAGTGTGGTTAGTTGAAGACCTAAACCCACCACTACTAATATATACTAATGACTTAAATGTTCAAAATAGTTTATATGGTGACACACACAACCATAAATATCCAAAAACCCAATTCACAATCTCAAGTTCTATCAAAATCCAGGGCACCCAATGCATCTATCTGGTCAAAACCCTGTAGAGGCATCCAACATAGGATTCTTAAGGTCTACACATAGGTGAAGGAACACAACTCAGAATAATCCATATTAAATGTAAAAGGTGGAATCCTATGTAGAATATTTTATGGGAAGTAAACATAGGTATCCTATATGGGATCCTCAAAATGGAACACAAGAAAAACCGTCCTACATGGGACCCTCAACAATAATGGACGTAGGAAGAGATGTCCTACATGGGAACCATGGAAAGTGTAAAAATATATAGGGATCCTAAAATGGATTCCATAGGTTATAATGTTAGAAAATTAATCCAATAGTGGTCTGTTGTTATTAGTAATAAGATATAATCATCCTACATGGGGTCCTCTTGGTCAAAACCCAAGAAGAGGAATCCAACAGAGGATCCTTTGAAATAACCAATCTCAAAAACTCCTACATCATAGTGGAAAATATTATAAGAGATACACCCTCAATGTAAGAGATATTAAAGCACCAGTACAGAGATATATCTCATGGATCATCTTAGATTAAAGGTTCCCAATCATTGGAGATAAATGGATTCCATTATGGGAGGAAGAACTTCTCCATTTAGTAAAGTGCCAAAAATGACTCCTAGGAACCCTCAGATCACCTTAATGTTTTTACCACCATGATATATGTATAAATATAATAAAAATGGACTAATAAAATGTCTAATTATGACTTTTGGGTGTAAATACACAAAAAAGACTCAAAAGTGTGTCACGGGAGGAGTACACATTGTGTATACCCTGGTAAATGGCGTGTACCATAGAAGATCAACCTGAGCATGTACTTCATTAAGACAAGGAATGTAAATCCTAAATATATATAATTTAATTTTGGTATATGGATTTTTTTCCAAAATTTTTTACCTACCTATGTAACTCACATGGATTGATGATGTACCTTTTCAGATTGTGTACCTTTACACAGTGTGCGACCAACATAGGGTGTGATTGTGTACTATACATGACCATATGCCCCTACACATTCTATAATTTTGGGTAATTAGATACAAATTATAGTACTAATAAATGACTTGTACTTCTAAAAATTTCATCTTCCCTGAATGATAAGAATACATGACATGAGTTCCTAAACAACATGCCATGTGTTCGGGATTTCTGAAAGAGAAACCACTCAAATTATCCCAAATCACTATTTTCTCCTTTAATGATATAGATTTACCCTAAAGGGGTCCTAATTAGTGAGAATATATATCTAAAACTTAATAAAATTAAATATTAGGTTATTTTAGGATAATCATAAAAACAACCTACCTTTGGGTGGAATTCACTAAATCTTTGCCAATTTCCCCGACCCACCACTATCACACATTAATACGGATCCTCCCGAGATCAAAAATGACACTTACCTTATTATTCCTCTATAAATATCACCATCCATATCCATTTTATATTAGTCAAATGAAGGAGGAATACCATGGGAAAAATGTTTGAGAATTTAGACATGGAAAATAAAGAAAAGAAGGAAAAATAAAAGAACAAATAAAAAGAAAAAGAAAAAGGCATTGAGGCCCAAACCTGATGCCTGACATGAGTCTATATCCCACAAAGGAAAAAAATCTCTTTTCTAGATACAAAAATGGAGATATAATCTCAATCCAACCCTCCATTCAAAATATATATCCAAGTGTGGGAATAAATTAATATTCAATTAAATATATATTAAATATTAATTATTCCACATAAATTAGAGCTATTTAGAATTATAATAATATCCTTTCCTATGGTAAACACCATATTCCAGAACCAACATATTATTTATAATATTTCTCCAATTTCATATTCTATTGGAAAATGGCATTTTTACCCCTTGTAGGCATTTTAAAGAAAAAAAATTCAATTTCCCACTCAAATTTCTAGTCCAAAATAACATAGGTCCTTACACTCTTCCCACAATAAAACATCTTGTCTATAAAAATCCTAAGTGGTTAAAATAGTGGCCATTCTCTCATCACAATAATCAGTACAACTACACTATATTGAAAACATATCAATTGGTATCTTAGTGTTATAATTTCTCCTATATGAGAAACGTTCAAGTATGACCAATCTGGTACTCCCCACCATAGTAATTCCTTTATTATCCCATCAAAAACCAAAAATAATGCTCAATGTACCAAAAAAAAAGACTAATTTGAATTTTAAAAAAGGGTAACCACCCTTAAAGAGAAAATGTTACACTCTCCACCAAATATATTACCTTATATCGCACCTCGAGCATAACCTAAATAGGTTCCTTTATCAAACTAGAAAATATATTTAAAAGGAAAAGATGTTGGGTGTAGGTATTATGTTCTATTTGGGTAATTAAGAGGATGTAAAGATAGATCATGATCATCTATAACTAATATTATACGAATATTCTATTGATATTCATTCACAACTATATCCAATCCACAATTACATAAAATTAGGATATAATTACCTTTAATCAAAACCTAAAAAAACATCTCCCAATAATGGGTGTTTTAGTCCTTCCTTAGGTCAACCATATTATGGAACCTGATTCATTTTCAATGTATCCTCTACCATAGAGGTACATTATTTATTTTACCACAACTCCTTGGAAATAATGTTTGTGACAAGTCATGAAAACATTGTTCCTTGACTTGCATACGACTGGTCACTAATTAATGATTTAAAAACAACCACACAAAAATAGCATGTACCTTTATCACATGAATCATACTATAGTGTGCCATCTTCTATTAAAATTAGCTGACCATGTTACATGACATGGAATTTGAAACAATATTGAAGATCCCATAGAATTACTATTCAAAATTGGGCACATCACCTGTGCCACAATTATCCCATGCCTACCAGTCACATGACATCATTCCAGTCATGAGATTTTACCCTTACTCTAACTACATTAGAAATAATATAATAACTGGTCAATTGGGTCAGACATCCAAACAATCCTTCCTATCGAAGTTAATCCTAATGAAAAGAATCATAGGTTCTTTATCATAAATCCAAGGCATATAAATTTCTATATCTCAAAACCAGGGAAGTAATCATACACCAATTTCAAAATGAGTGTATGACCAAGATCATGGACTAAAAGGCATTGACAAAATTTTGATAACCACTCTCATATATTTCCATCAACCAAGACAAAAATTTAACCTACCATGTTCCAAGTCACAACTATGGGTGTCTAGTTCTCCCAATTAGCCCTACCGATCTAGTTTTAATGAGGTTCCCTAGGTATAACTATATATCCTTAAAGTCAAACCTCTTTAAGGAAGGTAAGGATAATAATGACCTATAAGGATCAGAACTGTTAAGATGGCCTATAGTGGCCCGATTATCTCTGGGAATACTTATATGGAATTAATCTCTTGAGGTCACAATACCAACATAGAATAGATACTAAACAGGAAAACACCAGTCATCCACATATAGTAATACCCCCTCAAGGTCAAATTCAAGAGAATTATCCTGTTAACTATCGACATCGCACTCAGTGACCCAAGTAGGAAAACACAATCGAAGGTTGGGTTAAGTCATATTTTATTCCAAGATATATAGAAAAATGTTGTATAGATTTTTCTAACACATTTAATAATTGAACCTAAGAAACAAAAGACTACAAGTTTTCCACCACAAGGGAATCATGCCATATTGAACAATTATTGTCTCTTCACCTCCCATGGACAAGGACTGAGTAATTATCATCAACATTAAATGCCTCATCGTAGATCCACATTGTCTACCATCAAAGGGAAATATAAACAACTAAGATCAATTTGGTTGAATTCAACCAAGAAACTATATAATAAAAAACCATTTTGGTTATTATTGGAACATTTAAAAAGAGGTAATTTTTGATAGTAATAAAATTACACTAGAAGTACTATAACATGTAAATCCTACATGCCAAATATGATGCATGAGAAACCTCTTCCCTTTTTTGACCAAGTGTCAAAATCCATCACTTCCTTATTCCAAATGGTCCAAGAGATAAGAATCCGTAATTAAAAATAACATTCACACAATATGTTGGTTGATCAATGATAAAATTATATACATATATAACATCATAGATCATAATATCAATCTCATATCGTAGGCAATGACGAATTCTTACAAAAAAAAGTTTTCTCGATGTACCAGTTTGATATCCATCTTAGTTTCTAACACATTACATATAAAACAACGTACCATATCTTAAATAGTAATACAATATTAAAGAAAATCCTATGATAAAAATTTCTATCGTCCTGGATCATATGCTACTAAATCGGTTCCACAGGCTAGTTCACCAAAAGGTCTCCAACGCTCCACCCCATATACCAATGCCTGTTAGCTTACAGGGAGGGCCTAGAGTGTAATAGTGGGGCTACATTGCCCTTATATCATATTATAAAGCCATGTATATGACCATATTTCATCCAAAAAGTAAATAAATAGAGTGTTGAATTTGCCGATAAACTGAAATATAATCATGCTGTAATAATAAATGAAATCTTTTCAAAGCCCAAACAACTTTTTCATACATAAAAAACTTATCTCCCACTGAGACAATCACATATAAAAGAGTAAAAAATATAAATGTGAATAAAATTAAATAAATATATAATAAAATTAGACCCAAACCACATACCTCATCTCCAAGACAACACTGATCTACTATAGCTAGATCAAAAGAAATCCACTTGATCAGCTCCACCTGATCATGCAACCCTAGGCCTCATCCCTATCCACGATGCAATATTTACTCAAACTAAAAATATGGAAAAGGGTCTCAATGCACATTGGGGCTCACATATAGGGGTGATAAAAAATATCAGTAGGCTAACTTAATTATGAAACTATAAATTATATATCAAAATTGCATGCTGACGAAATATGATCTGCCTAGTCAATACACAAATGGAATAATTAAGACAACAATAACATAAAAAGAAACATATTCAATCCTTGGGTCTAAAATCCCTATTGACCATTTCTATATCTACCTATGTTTGAATTTCCCATGGTCCTTTGATATCACACACACACACAGATATATATATATATATATATAAGTATATATATATATATACATGACAATGAAACTGACCCAAGACATTAGACTAAGGTTTGTATGAACCAAATCACAATATAATAAATCCAAATTTAATCTTAGAATCCTAGATCTAGTTGAATGTAAATTCTATGACAAGGGATTTATGATAGATGTTATACCACTCAAGCCATGCATCTTTAAGTCGATCCTCAATTCTATAATCCCGATTGAATATTCCTACTTCATCCAGCACCAAAATTACATTGACCAAGCGATGTCACCATAAGGGAATACGTGTCCTAGCCCTCGGTCCTCCCATACTCACCTGGAATAACAATTATGAAGGATTCTATGTTTTTTCTTGAAATCTGAAAAATGAGGCGTTGATCAAGTTTCCATACTAATAAATCCACATGTAATATAGTCCAAAGTTAAAATCCTAGTTTCTATCCCATTGTAAATCATGACATTTCAATGTATATAATCCGTTAGGGGGATGTCACTTAGGTGATATGTAATGAATGATCTCCTGATCCGATATAAAAACACATAATCATCTAACAAGCTGATAAAAAATGTCATCCCCAAACAAGTCTGGGTGATACTATAGGGTTCATCCCACAATCCTAGGGAGTATCCTAGGAATAAATTTGGGAGATCAATTCCAAACTCAATGATCTCATTAGCTTCCTACTGGTTAAGAAAAATGAAACCACATGAAAAACCATTCCATCCACTGGAATGTCAGTGGAATAACCATTCCTAGAGTGACTCAGTATAAGAGGGGTTATGAGACACTCTCTATAACCAACATATGTATCCTTGAATATGGAGGAATACTAGTGAAAAATGGGAATTATTGTAATAGTAACTGTAAAATTTAATCTAGTATTGGAAGACAAACCCCAGAATGTACATTTAAAAATCCTAATAGAATAAGTCTTAGAAGCCTTATTCCAGGTAGTACCAATATAAATAATAAAATAGTGATTACCAAGATCGAAATACCCGTAATTACCTATGGGTTTTATAATAAAAAGATAATAAATATGAAGGAATGATCATCTAGATCCTGATAAATACATCTAGGCACCCTAATAATAACATCTAAGGATAAGGCACATAAACTAGAACCCAAGAAGTACATATAAGAATAATGATAATATTATTTGATAAAAAGGTTCAGAAGACTTACCCAAGTAATTACAGTTGAAAATAAAAATTATAATAATATACTTCATCACATATAACACCTTGTAAAAAACATGAAAGAACCTCTGGATATCATATCTTCATCAACAATAACCACGTGATTACAGAAATAAAGTGTGAGGTTAGATGAATTCCTAAACCCACCACTAATATGGAAACCTCATTCATTACATGTTTTAAGTGGTTTTATGATGAGAAATTATACTATCGTAACCTAAAAACACAATATACTTCCTTAGAGTTAGTCAAAAATTGGGGCAGCCATTGATTCTCTCAGGTCAAAACACTAGAGAGACATCCTAGTTGGGATTCTCGAGATCTACACATAAGAGAAGGAATGAAATTATAAATACTCATAAATTAAGTTAAAATAAGGAATCCTACATGGTATTCATGAAATTAAGTAAATAGGGACATTCTACATAGTATCTTTAGAATGGTACATAGGAAGAGGTATTCTAGAAGGAATTATCAATAATAGTATATGTGGAAAGAGACATCCTATATGGGAACCATGGAAAGAGTAAATAAGAATAGGGATCCTACAAGGTATTTCCTAGGTATCATGTAACTAAAGGAATCCCAAACAGTACATCAGTAATAGTAATAAGATAGAGGCATACTACATGAGATATTGTGTGTCAAAACATAAGAATATGCATGCTACATGGGATCCTCAGAGACAACTAATCTCATAGACTTCTAATCCAGAAGGGAACATATAATAAGATATATATACTCAACCTAATATCTAAAAAAGTTTTTGTTAAGAGATACATACCATGGATCATATAAAATCAAAGGGTCTCACTCTTAGGAGACAACTATATTTGATTACTAGAGGAAGAACCTCTTAGTTTATGAAAAATCAAGAAACACCTTCTAGGAGTCCCCAGATCACCACAAGTATTTCACTATCATGATATATGTATAAATGAACTCAAAGGTGATTAATAATGTATCCAATTATGAAAAAGGGAAAAAATACCTGAAAAACCGTCCAAAGGGTAGAAACGAAGGCGTACACAATAAGTATACCATGATGTGAACCCTCAAAGATCAACCAGGACATGTAATTATATTACACTTGGGGTGTAAAACCCAAGTAAATTATGTGTAAGTTAGGTAAATGGAATGTAACCCACATGTTTCACCTAATTGTGTACCTCAAATGGAATGACCATCTACTTTTCTCATTAGTGTACCTCAAGACGGAATTCGACTCGCATAGAGTCTGGTCATGTACACTACATGACCATGTGGTCCAAAATGAACTATATGTATATATACTAAACTACCAAAATGAATAATAGTTTGTGGTGTGTATACCCCATCTAGGGAGTGTACTTATAATAATTTCATCTTCCAAAAATGGGAAGAACACATGATGTGTGTTATAGAACCACAAGTCATGTGATTTGGATTCCCAAATGGGAAACCCCTCCAATCAGCACGAAACACCCATTTTATATTCAAAAGTTACAGATTGAATCTGTAGAGGTCCTAAGAAGTGATAAATAATATATAATTGTTTAAAACATTAAATATATGGGTATATATGAAAAAACTTATAAATTCCCTACCTTTGGGTGGAATATTATAAAGCTTCTCCAATTTTCGCGATCCATGGTTATTGCCTAACAACTCGATTCCTCCTAAACCCCATGAAAACAACTCTATTATTATCATTCCCTCACTCACACCTTACCCCATTTTATCTTGGTCACGTGAAGGAGGAAAACCATAGGAGTTGTACGTGACCAGATAGTTAAGCATAATAATGAAAATAATGAAAATAAAAAGGTAGAAAAGAAAAGAAAGTGAAAAAGGGTCTCAGGCCTAACCTTAATGTTTTACATGTGTTTATGACATTCCTAGACAAAAATACACTTTATAGAATAAATAGAGGATATAAAATCTCAATATAATGATTATTTAAAAAGATATACCTGAAAGAAAATTTTCAAATAAATTAATACTTAATTAAATATATATTAAATGTTAATTATTCCTCATTAATTAGAATAGTTCGGAATTCTTTCGAACTCCTGTCCAAGTGAAAAAACCCTGTTCAAGGACCAAAAGAGTGATCAAAATAATTATCTGAGATTATATTCCTAGGGTAATTGAATATTTTACCCATTATAAGCATTTAAAACCAAAACATTAAATTCCTACTCAAATTTACATTCTAGAAAAGCATGGCTACTTTCATAATTCTATCCTCTAAAACCATTCATTTCACTCTCTTAATTTATATATAATATCTATTAATTTTTTTTTATAATAGGAACATATATTTTAATTTTTTTATTATTTATGTAATTTAATCCTTCTAATTTATAGAGTATAGTATTTCTATATATTTTTATCTGTTTTATAGAACTTATAGTAGAAATTCTTGTAAATGTAACTATCTGGAGTACATTGAATTTATATGATGAAATAAAATGTCTTTTATAGTGTGATAGATATTATAAAGAAATATTTTTTATAGAAGAATATGAATTATTATATTCTCATATATGAGTAATTTCATCCTCAAAATTTTGGGTATACATGAATCCATAAACAAATATTGGTAATTTTTCATAATTTCTTCCTAAGGATCACATGTTACCTCCCTCAACTTATTATTCCTCCAAAACTCCTTCATAATTCAAGTTATAAACTTCTGAATCACTTTATTTCTAGTATAAAGAATCAATATATGCTTTTGTTCATATAGAATGTATGTATCTATCTCTATTTATTCAATTGAGACTATGTTAATTTTGACTTGTATTAACTTACTCAACAAAGAGAGAAGGAAAACAACATTCCATTTTGAGAGGTTGGGTTATATCATCAAATGATAAAACATAACATTAATTTTACCAAAAACCTAAATAGTCCAATGTTTCTTAGACATAAAATTTTATTCTTAGAAATCCTTATAATACTATTCCATGGTGATGTCTTCAAGAAAAGGTTGGGAATTACTTGAAACTCATGTGTTTCATATGCTAATTAATATAACTATTTTTTTTCTTTAAGTTTTCATGATATGATTCTAGATATCTCCTTTCATATTATTTCCCTCTTTCATTATTTAAATACCATCTTGCCTCATTTCCGTAAATTTATTCTAAGAGGATGGATTGTGACATCTTTTACTATAAAAATATTCATGCAGTGAAATTTTAATGCTCCAATGAAAGATATTTTTTTGTATAAAAATTCCAATAGAGTTAGATAAATGTACCAAGTTCTTTATATGACTATTGTGGTTGACCTTATAATATCTTATAGTTTTGGAAATTTTTTTTCACATGGACCATTATTTTGAGGATGATAGGTTATGCTAAAAATATCTCATTGTCCATATAATTTTGAAACTCGTAGAAAGTTTTTATGTGAAACGAGGGCCATAATAAAATAAAATTGAAAGTCGTGAACTATAAAGCCTACATAATTCATTAATATATATATTTTTAATTCAATAAAAATACATATCCATAATTATTTATAGGAAATATATAGACCTTTTTAAGAAATACACAATAGCCAATATTTCATCATTCATGTAAGAATTATTTGTAAGACCAATAAAGAATTACATTGAGATATTATCCCACTTAAAAATTAGTATAGGGAGTAGTTGAATGAAACCAACTTTAAGTTTTCTATAATCCATTACTAGTTGGATTGCAAAATATCATGTCACATTGTCAATAGTCTCTTGCTTCATGTTTTCCCACTAGTAGGGTTCACTTAAATCTCTATACACTTTTTGTTTTCTCGGTGTTCAGAGGAATTTCATCTACGTTTTTCAATAAGAAATTCAATCATTATATCATGTACATATGATACACATATTCTCTTTACAAATTTCCAAACATAATTTTTATTGTTTAACTATTTTAATGTTATATATTTTTATTGGACCATTTTATTGTTGAAAATTTCAATCTTTTAAGTAAATTTTTATCCATTTAAGTAAATGTGGTTGGGAAATAAATTATAAAAGGTATAATTTTTACCATTCCCTAAAATTTTTTAATTTAACATTATATCATAAATAAATAAGGGATCCAAAAATATTCTTATAATGTATAAAACATCATGATTTAACCCACTCATTGTATCTTCCATGTTTCTTTACTTCCTTTGGTGATGGTATATTTTATAGTTAATGTCCTTGAGTAGTTATTTCTATCTCCATAATCTCATGATGAACTATTTTTTTGTGAATATATAAATAATTTTTTTTGATCTGTATATATATATCATGTATTTCACAATTAATATAGCGCAACTTTATCTTAAAGAAACACCCCTAAAAAAACACTAGATCACATGTTATATGATTTTGTTCATAAGTATTTAATTATATTAATTTATAAGAAAAAACTCTTTAATTATGGATAAGGATGAACCCTATTAATTTATTAGATGAATAAATATATATAACATATCCATATTTCCAATTAGTAAAGTTAATATTGGTTTATTGGTTAATCTCTTTTCCAGTTTTTCAAAAATAGTATTCACATTCCTTTTACCCCATAAATTTAACCCCTTTATATGTCAACATAGTAAATAAATTTTCTAAATAGGTAAAATTTTAAACAAATCCCTAATTTCAACTACTAAGATAAGAAAAACATGTATCTCAGTTATATTTGTGGGTCTTTGACAATATTTAATCACCATGGACTTTGAATGAAGAAAAAACATTTCATCCTTAGAGATAATTTAGTCATGAAAAGTTACATGTTAAGGATAAAATTCACACTTACTAAATTTACCAAATAACTAATTTTCATTTAGTTTTTTATGAAAAATGTGTAAATTATTATCATATTATTTATAGATATTATAGTATATTAACATATCATTAACAAAAAACAAAATAGATTTATCAAGATAATTCTTTAACCACTAAATTAATTAAATCTATGGACAAAATTGGTGCATTTTTTAATCCAAAAGAAACTACTATGAACTTATAGTGACCATAACTCATATAAAAAGATATATTTAATATATAAACCTTATTAAATTTTAATTGATGATAACTAAGGTTAATATTAATCATTGAGACTTATTTAGTCTATTTAAGTTGATGAAACCTGTCATCAAAGAAAATTAATGTGTTTTTTTCTTAATAGTAATGGAATTAATTCCCCTATAATTGTAGAAAAACCTTATTTAACCATTATTTTTTTTCACAAATAATACATCATCTACATATAATGAGAAATTAGGGTTTGTAAATCCTTTATTACAAATGTAAGGTAATTTTTAACTTAATTACACTAACTCCATTGATGTTATTTTATATAAAGGCCTAAATATGAGGTTTAAATTAGGGTTATGTTCCATGAATAATTAAAAATCATAATAATGTGGATATATTGGTAAGTTATCCGAAAATAAATCAATGTAATCTTTGTCAATAGATAAAAATTATATTATTATGATATATTTCTTAACCTTGAATTTTATTTTATATTATTCTTCCCAAATAATTTCATTTGGTTGATCCATAAGAGGTGGTTCAAAATAAGACTCAGGGAATGAAGTATCTATAAAAATAAAGGATCACATGCTTTCCTCACAAAATGTAATATCTTTTTTAGGATAATTGATTATTATATTATACCTTTAGAGGAAATCCATCCCAAAAAATATTTTAAATTTAACTATTAGTATGAAAAAAATTTATAACTAGACAACCTCTATGCAATTAAAAAAAGGAACCCCAATATATATTATTGTTATTATGATTTTAAATATTCATGTTAAATAATTTTTTTTCCATTAGGGGATATTTATTTATAATGGAATATAATAATTATTTCGTGAATAAAATAATGAATTATGGATAAAATTATATAATTAATATATATTTGTTACAATATCATATCAATTATTCTCTTTATTCTAAAGGAATGTTTATAATTTCTTGAGGGTTTTTCATAAGGTAATTTTTCTCTTACTAGTTTCTTATAAATATAGCTTTGATGGTCTATAATAAACTATAGTTAATAACATCTATAATGAACCCATATCTAGTAATCTTTGGTCGATAGTTTTTTTAAAATGTTATAGAATATAAAATATCACAATGCACATATTCAAAAGTTTTCTAGTCTCAGGAGACTAAATAAATACATAAAAATTTCATTACAATTGGAAACATAATTTATACCACAATAATACATGATACCATATTATTATTAATTTCTGTTAATTATGTCACATAGAAAAATCTTTATGGTTTGCAATGTAAATGAGGAAGGCATATAAAGGATGATCTCTGAATATCAGTAGGGGAATAATTTATAATGAAAACTTACATGGAATAGATTTGAAATATATAATATAAATGTAATAAATATTCAAATTATGTATTATAAATGATAGCATGTAAATAAAATATCTATAGATTAAATTACAATTGAAATAAATAATCACATTGATGATAATACCATTGAGGCTTGATTCCTATAACTCATATATAAATGGGTAGGAACACACCAAATAACCAAATTAGTTTGGATCATGAGATCTATTGATGCATCAAGTGGTGATATAATTCTATCATCATTATATAATTAGTGCAAAGCATCCATCATATAAAAACAATTTCTAACAATATATATTATATTTTTCTATGAGGAACTTCTTACATAAACATGGTTATGTAACAAATAGTTATCCATATTGATTTAATTGATATATATCATTAATATTTACCTGGATAATATAATAAATTGGATATCACAAAGAATATCCATCATTAAATATAGAATCTATAGGATATTGATAATATAAAGTAATGTAACCTTATTAAAGAAATGACAGTGTAGTAAAAGGGTATGGTGATTTCATTATATAAGTTAAAAAATAAAGATTGATCAGTGATTATAATAGTTTAAAATGGTAGGAGACCAATGATATGATAGAAAAGCTCCCTTAAAAATGTAATAGTATGTAACAATAATATTTTATTCATATTAGGGTCATAAAATTTATTTAAGGAGAATGTTTCAGGTTAGTACACATTGGTTCCAAAGGTCAACATGTGCCCAAATGATTTTTAATATATTATTTATTTTATATAAGATATATAGAGCATATATTTACCATACTTTATTATCTTGAGTCCCATTATTAGAAATATTTGATCTATAATACCAAAAAACCTTGGAATACATAAGGATTTAGATAGAGGAGTTTAGGGATATGAAACTATTTTACCATTATAATAACATATTAAGGTCCTATAATGAGAGGGAATAATAATATATTATTAAAATAATAATAAGGGAATGCTTAATAAAATATAACAAAAACATTTTTTATGAAAATTAATGAAATAAAAAAGGGTTGAAAAAGGAAAATTGAAAGAGAATATTTAAAACCCTCACCTAACAAATAAACTTTCCAAAACATGGGAAAAAACTCTTTAGATGATTAAAAGATTATTGGGAGGACTGTTGAGAGGGATATTGAGAGGTAAACCATGATCAATAATTTTATAATGACGATTAATGGGATAATGGGAGGGTATTCATCATAAATGTGGGATATTTTTTTATAAATTTTTAGAGTTAGGATTTGGAAATCTAATTTGGAGGAAATTCAATACCATTGGATTACCCATGGGTTTAGATCATGGAATTTGAATTTGTGGTATGTTTTTTAAATTTTATAAGCTAATTGACCAAAATACATTTAATTATATTATTTTACCATGTAAACGTAATTTTATCACAATTAATTATATTTGAATTATTAATTCTCATTTTATACTTTGGAAGGTCCATTATACGTTTTTAAAATTGATTTTAATAAATTAAAAAAATATATTAAAAATTAGTAGTTTTGTGCCATTAATTATTTTATATTAACTATTATGTCATATTTATATCATTTAAAATCATAACACATATCATATCTGCATACCATATAAAAAAACAATATTTTACTATTCACTCGAATGATTAACCATTTCAGAAAAATATAAAAAATTCACCAATGAAAAATATTAACATGTTGATTATAATTTAATTTTTTTAGGAAAATATTTTTTATATATAAGAACCTTAATTATTAAATGAAACCCTTAATTTATTATAAAATTAATTTTTTACCAGAAAACATAAATACACTTTCATAATATTCTTATATTATGCTATGACACATATATATAATTCTTATTTATTGATCAAATTTTTTTAATTATTGATTATAAAATTACCAAATTATGTTATATAAGATATTGTATGTTTTAATTTATAAATAATGGTTACATTAATATTACAATGGTCATATTACCCATTAAAAATAAATCTCATTATATCCCCTAAAATTAATCTTTTTATTATATTAGCTTCTATTTCATTCATATTCCATTGCTTCTTGTTTTCTTAATAATATTTATAGATGTTTTTTATTTATTACCTAATGTGATCATCCAGAGTCCAATATTATGGGGCTTTAATATATTTATATGTGTTCTATATCACTAATTATATGCATTCCTATAAAAGTTACTCTATATTGTGAATTTTACTACTATGATTGAGTAAAAGGGAATGTATTGTTTGATGAATATTGTAATTAAATGTTTATTTACAGTGGAATCTATGGTGTTAAAAATAACATATGATATATATACTAAGAAGTTTCCCATTTGTTTTATATATTTAGGGTTGTGAAACATACATATAATGTTTATATTATAATAAATATATACAAAAAATATAATAATTTTCTTTTTATTGGTTATACCATGAAAATTATTAGATATTATTTATATTATTATATTAAATAAAGATTATTTGGATTTCCATTTAGTATATTCCCTGAGAAGGAATATATAAATCACGGAGCTAGTGGGAAGAAATTTAAACTTGTAAAATTTAAAAACTAATTTATGTGAATGGATCCCAAGATTGAATGTGAGTAAGTTACACAAGTGTTCAAGAAAAGACAACCAATTAAGGTTTCAAAATAACCTCAAAGGTTTGGATATGAATCATTAAATATCAAGAGATATAGATTTATTAAGGAAAATTATGATGAATTAGTATTAATAGAAATTGAAACCAATACATATAATAAGTCCATTTAAAATTTTAATTCCATGAAATGGTTAGAGTTCATGAGATTCCAGGTAGTATCCATGTATACTAACTATGTTTAGAACATGGTGGATACACCTAAAGGGGTAGGATCTGTTGGGGATAAGTGGGTTTTCTATTAAAAAATTAACATGGATATTAGTGTTTCTACCTATAAATCATGTTTAGTTGGAATGGGTTATAAAAAAAATTTAGTATTGACTATGAAGTTACATTTTCATTTTCAAAGATGGTTAATCATTTTTAGATATTTCTAACTATAGTATCTAATTATGATACCGAGATATTTTGAATTTATTTAAAACAAATTTCCTTAACTGAAATTTAGTCAAGGACATGTATATGATACAACATAATGGGTTTTAAATGAAAAATAATACCACTAAATAAAATAAGTTATAATGGTCCATTTCTACATTAAAACGATTTTTTTATTATTGAAACATATGATTTGATGATATGATAAAAGAGTTTTTTTAATTATAAACATGGATTATTCATATATATATATATATGGGTTAGTGTGAGTGTTTTGGTATTTTATATTTTAATGTGGATGGTTCATAACTAATTTAAAATGATATCCCAAATTTACATCATATAAATTTAAAGATGGGAATGTTAATATCAATGAAATACATGGGTGAAAAATCATGAATACTAGGTATAAGATCTATAGAGATAGATATAAAAGTATGTTTACACTGAGTCAAAACAAATATATTAGTAATGTTCAATTTCCAAAGGCTTTCATTTTTTTTATTTCATAGAGAACCACTTTTTGAAAGAGGAAAACCATTATAATGAAATAATGGAACTTCATATTTCACATCTAACATGAGAGGATAATATGTTGACTAATAATATTACAGGTTTTATTATCTACTCCAATACTCTCTTATTAATTTAAAATATTTTATTAAAATCTATCCCATTATGAATACTAGTTTCTTTTATCATGAATGTGATCAGTTTATACCAGGAATTAGTTATCAATATGTATAAAAGGTTATCTATCTATATGTATGGGTTTTTCTACAAGCTATTTCTCTTTAATTAATTATGTTATAGTTTAAGGTTGGAAAACCATGAACTCTAGGATTTGTTATATTTTTGGGAGGTAGTAAGTGTTGTGGAGTTGGGATTGGGTCTGTGAGAGGGGATTCCAATATATCATTATAAAATGAATCAAAACCCAACTATTTTAGTTTCATTTTACTATAAATATCATTCATTTATGATAAAGTGAAAAGGAACAATATTGTTTTATACAAGGTCATGCAACCAGGAAAAATGAAGATCCTTTTATGATTATGAATCTAGGTCTATAATATCTTATAGTTTAAGGTAATGTGACTAATAATATATCAGAGTAGTTTAATGGAATTCCAGATGTATTATCGGGAAAAGAATCCTAGAAATGTGTTTGGTGTGGAACCAACAGTTGAGTGTCCTTTTATAAAATAACTTAAAAAATTATTCAGGTGACGTAATTTTGATTTATAAACCAAGTTGAAGGCCCATAATACATCTATGGATTATTGGTTGGAATAAAAGGATTATTAAATAATTTAACTAGATTCTTGGTAAACATTTTGGTAGTCTAGGATAATCAATTTTTTTGATCTGATTGGGATGATCCAAGAAAGTTTCAACTTGTTTTCTAATGATAAGGAACCTTTTTCTATAGATAATACGTGATAAATTATACTTATGGAATCATATCAGTTGTGGAGGAAAATTAGGAGAATATATATCATTGTATGATATATTTCAATGATTAATAGAATACATGATCATGGAAACCACATGAATATAGATAATAGATTTACCATGTGTACTAGGAGGATAATGGGGAGGTCAGGGTAGAAAAAACTATTTGGGGATTTTACCTGGGGATGAGGGTTTATACATGGTCTTTTAAAAGTCTTCATAGCAGTGACCCATAACATTCATATATAGACATTACATATTAATAGATTAATATTCAATAAACAATATTATGATCAATTCCAAGGTCATATCAGTCCAACATCTTTGTAAACTTTGATACATAAACAACTTGTTCGAAATAGATATACATTATCTCACTCTTAGTTCTTTTCCACTATCACCATTCTTAGAAATATCATACATAAAATCTTTAATCATATATTGGGGAAGGGAAAAATAATAAAGGGTTATCTCTGATACTCAATAAGGGTAAACAAGATAGACATTAATGATCACTTAAAGAAACATAAGGATAATAGTATGAGAACATTAGATTAACATAAGAAAACTATACCCATCATATTATAGATTATAAAAATGAATTATTTCATAAATAATGAATTTTAATAAGAAATTAATCATAAAATAATATGATAACATTAACAATAAGATCATAACATTAGTTTTGGAAAAATGTTTTTGGAATAGATATAATCATACATAATCATTTCCTCCATCAAGGTTCACTACTAATACTATCATAGTGTATTGGTTTCACTCCCCATTTCATTAAATAATAAATGATTTTTCACTCCATAGACTATCATAGTAGAAAATTTCCCTTATTGAATTGCGTTTAATCCCTATTCCAGTCCTTATTATCTACAAGATGTCAATCTTTAACCAATGTGTCGGAGGGATATATAATTATGAGCCCAACCATCACATAATGAAAACCATATATAAGTCTTCCAAAAGATCATAAAACATTCATCATAACATAACCCATATAAAGGAAATGAGTAGATAATTTTTATTTATCATTTCATCATATAATACACCATTGGAATAAATAGGTTTCAAAAGACTTGATCATAACATAATAAACCCGTGGGAATAGAATGGGTTTCATGGAATCATCCTTAAATAATTATCATACTAATCCATAAAAATATTGAATGTGGATGGTATCATGGGATAATATACACATTAATTCATAAATAACATCATAATATGTTATCTTAGATGAAAACACCATTAAATGACATCTTGAATATTCATTAAGGAAAATTTGATTTTTATTTTAAAATTTATTTTTTAAAATTAAAAAATACCAAATGATTAGGAAAAAATTTATTCAAAAATAACCTTCACTAATTATAAAGGTAACTATAAATAATTGACTATTCATTCCTACATGAAATTCTGTTCTTTCTGTGTACATTAAAATAAATATTCCCTTCACATTTTTAGTAAAAATTCAAAAGTACCTCGTTCAGAAAAGTAGAAGAATATTCCTTTAAATTTTTTTAATAAAAATTAAAAAACAATTAAAAATTTCTTCTAAATTTGATATGTGAAAAGAAAAACATTCTTGAAATCATTTTAATGAAAACATGGACTTTAATGAAGAAAGGATTTTCGACTAAAAATAGAAATAAAGTCAGTTTTTTCATAAAACTATTATTTTAGTATTTTGAGTAATTAAAGATATTGAAGTGAAGGGAAAAATTTATTACATATAAATAACCATTTTAGAATAAAATTCATGAGATTATTGGAAGTCATATCCTGTAATTTCATCACTAGAAAGATAATATTAAACAAACCTGGTAAATAATAAGATTGTAACATAAAACCCTTAACACTTTGGTAGCATTAAAATCAAAACATCATGAAATATATTAGCATATATAGACATGAATATCCCTAAAACATTAATTATATTCATCATAAAATACATTTAGGTTTAATATATAAAATTCATAAAAGAAACAAGTGGTGAATATGGAATGTGTCTCATAGAAGAAAAAGTGAAATTCCCTTACTTCAAGTTCCATTTACATAGAGAGTTATCTAATCACATGTATATTAAATTTTAATTTATTATAATTATCAAAAATAATCAAGTACATACATATAATATCATATATTATTCAATTATAAATGTTCAACAACCTTTTATTATTAATTATTTTTTAAAATCATAGTTTCCTTGTGTTAATTGTTTTGTATCATGGAAGTTTCAGTTATAGGGTCTCGATCCTTATATATTAATCATGGTTATATCATCTATAGAATTTTAAAAATGAAATAAATTTATTATATATTCATCATATATATATATATATATAATTATATTCTTTTAAAAAATATATAGATAGAAAAAATAATTACATTGTTCATAGAGATAATTGGCCATACGTATGTATGAATTCTTTTTTTACTTGTAGATGGAATGAATAAAAAATTTTAAAAAATAGTTTAACTTTTTATAATTATTATTTTATCACATATATAATATATATTCATTAAATTTAAACTTATTACCATCTATTTAAATAAGAATTGAAAAAAAAATCATGTCTCTCCTTGGAGGTGGTAATACACAGATACAAACAAGCAACATTATCGTTTCCCAAAAGATTGGAAGGTAAGAATATAGATATGATATTATAATTTAAGATTCATAATTATGTTATAAATATTATTTATAAACATTAAATCCATCATAATAACCAACCATTAAACATGTTGATGGAAGGAAAATTATATCTCTTCGAGGCATTAGTCCACACATATGCATGA
Organism: Viscum album; assembly: GCA_963277665.1. Taxonomy (NCBI): domain Eukaryota; kingdom Viridiplantae; phylum Streptophyta; class Magnoliopsida; order Santalales; family Viscaceae; genus Viscum; species Viscum album. Next base: position 697,591,584 of record OY728160.1, read on the forward strand.
GCGATGATTTAACTTATAGGTTGATAAACATTAGTGTGGATATTGGTGGTTACATAATCATAAAAACATTTAAGTTTTTTTATTATACTATTTTTATTATTTTTCGATGAATATCAATTATTTTGAGGTGGTAAAAGAAGATAAAAATTAAAAGAGGCCAGGTGGGTAAGATGATTACCAATTATTTTCTAGGGAACCTATAGATCTTATATTAAGGACTATTGGAAGGGTCTTTTAAGAGTAAAAGAACCTATAATTCATAGATAATAATGTTTATAAAATAATTATCTAGGGTTTTATCAATCTAAATTTCTAAAAGTGTGTGAGTAAGAGAGGAGAAGGGGAGCACTTTTATAAGTATAGAAAGGGGAACTCATTGAATTACATAAATTATTAAATTAATATATATCAATTTTCATTGAAAATATATATAAATTGATATAATTAGAATATATGGTTTAGATGAGTCTAAATAATCTTATAAAATTAAAATTTGGATTTGTTTTGGTTTCTTTTTCCCCTATCTGTCAGTTTTAATCCCCCCAACCGTTTTGGCAATTACAGTCATATCAATGTTTTTTACTCCTTTGGGGCCAAAAGAGATTCAACAAAAGGTCACATTACCTGTAAATGGAACATAGTTTATTTATTAAACCATATACCATTCAATAAGTCTGATGTAAATTTTTTTATGAATTTTAATCATTTAATAAATTATTTTTTATTGTAAAATATCATTATTTTCGTTTTTGTAAATAAATGAAATATTATATTATAATATGTGTCTCACTCATGTAAACTGGTTCCAAAATGAGATAAATTATAATATAAGGAATATATGGTGTTAATATAATCCTATAAACAAATTTTTATATGTTTATTTATCTTTTCAAACCTTATCTTTCAGTTTAAGCACTTGGTTAACAAATTTTATCTTTAACCATAATAATATTTTTTAATATTAAATGGTTATAATTTTACATATTAGGAGAAAATCAGATCCCAAATGGAAAATTGATGAAATTTTAGACCATTTATGATCTTAATTATCTTCTTGATTTTTTTTAATTTTAAAAAATTGAATAATTTTTTTACATACAATACTATTAATGTAATTTTAAGAACTATTTACAAAATTTAACATGAAAAACAAATATACAGTATTATAATTCTAATATAAAAATTTAAAACATCTATAATATGTCATATTTGTCTTCAAAAATTTTGGAACACTTTTACTTACAAAAATAATATTTCTTTTACGGTTTCAAAATCATTTACTTCATTTTTTACTGCTTTTACAAGAGTTGCGTCATCATTGCATAAAAATATAAGGAAATTATTCAATAATTAAAATAAACAAATATGATGATAAAAAATTAATTAATATTTAAAATAAAAATTTAAAACTAGAAATAATCTGTTTTTATCCTTTTGAAAAAATATAATAGATGTTAGAAGCAAGGTAGTGAATTTTTTGAGTTTTTCTTTTTCTTAAATATTATAAAGGTTAAAATGAAATTTAATGGAAAAATTTCATATTTTCAAATTTTGTATCATTAAAGATGAAATTGACTCACAAAATAAAATATATGAAAGTTTCTGTTTGTAATTTGACTCATATCACATTAGTTTTATTCTAATTAACCCATTTTACCTTTATTTTGGTAATATAAATTTATTATGGATACTGTTCATTATTTAAAAAATAAAGAGTACCTCTTTAACAAATTTGGGATTCCCATTTAAAAATATAGAATTCATTTTTCTGGACTCATTTTCTATAAGTCTTAGATATTAATTTTAAATAAAAATAAAAAACAAAATAAAAAGATTTTATTCCAAATAACACCTTTTATGTATAAAATATGTTTTTATGAAAAATTAAACAATAAAATTGATTCTAATTAAATTTATTGAATTATAAATAAGAAAATAGAATAAATTATACTTTTAAATTATTTTATGAAAATTTTACTTTTAAAATTCATGAAATTAAAATAATGTTTTCAACAAAAATGTCCATTTTCACTATTTACTGGACAATAGTTTTATTATAAAAATAATAAACAATAATCTAATGATAATTTTTATATTTGTATTTAAAAAAATGATATTTTTTTTAAAAATAGTTTTTAAATAATTTACATAAATTTATTATTATATTATTTTACAAAAATCAATAAAACCATTGTTGAAGAAAATATTTTTTGAAGAACAAACTAAATTTAAGAAAAATCATGTTCTTATTTCCTAATAATTGATCAATAAATGTTTATTTATTATGAACATTATATATATATCAGTATTTAATTACTTCTAATCATAACTTCCAATTAAAAAACTACGTTATAATAGTTATAAAATAATAATATTCCATTGTTCATTAAAGCTCATTGTTGCATGTTGTATATGATTTCAAATATAAATTTATTTTAAAATTTCTGGGTTTTATTTTCTACCCTCTATAATAAATTGCATCCTATGAATTTGAAAATATTCTCTATAATAAAGGGATTTATATTTTAAAGTTTCTTCTTTGAAAACACATTATATAAAAAGGTTTAATAAAATTTCTTATTGAAAAGAGGGAAAGGAAAATATAATGTTTATATTGAATAACACACAAATATGTTTCCAAATTAGAGAATGTTAGTGAGAAGTTAAAATGTGGGAGTAGAGGGAAAATATTAATATCCAAATTATGATAGAGACTGATAGAGACTACTGACCACATGAATCTTGAAGATCATTAGAAAGTTAATGACCACTATACCATAAACCAATGAGGTGTGAAAAAGACCATTGATTTATCAGAAGTGAATGTAAAAGGGTAATGTTATTATTTCATGATACATTTCCAAGAGTTGAAAAATTCATTTACTATTTATACTAATAACACATGTAAATATATTTACTTGATAAGTATAATTTCATCCTCTAATCAATTTTCATATTAATGTCATATTTTTCTTCAAATGTAGAGTATTTAAGATGGTTTTATTTTCAATTATGAAGTAATAAAATTAACTTCAAATTTTTCAATTATTGAAAAAATGATGATAAGATATTACTACCATATTTAAACACTAAACCAAACCCAAATGTTTATCACATGAAAAGATAATTTCTAAAATTTATAAACCTTCATGTGATGAAATAATAAATTTTACACTAAAATTTTCAAAATAACACCAAAATTTCTACTTATATCACTCTATAAAAAAATAAACCCACATCCAAAATTACCTTAATAAATTCAAAATTAAATAATTTTCTAATATCGAATATGATCTCATAACTTTTATCTCACATCCTCAAAAATTTAATTTCATTCTTCCATAATAATCTTTCATGTCAAAAAATTTGTTAAACTGAAGGGTTACATATGCCTCATCCTAATGAATCATACATAAAAATATCATTAATAACCATTATAAATCACCACATATTCTTATAATATATTTAAATTCTCCAAAATATCAGGAATCAAATTTATATACTAACTTAAAAAGGAATCCTTAGCATGAATATAATTATCTATGAAAATATGTCCTTGTCAATGAATCACTTTTCAACCATCAGTATTATCAATATACCATTATCAATTAGGAAATAATTTACTAAACATAAAATAATATATTAACCTGAAGGATTATTTAACCCTTTAAATGGTATTCATCCTAAAACCAAGTAAAAATTTCAAACCCCCACAAAATCCCACCACTTAATACCTCAAAAGTGTTATTTATGACTTTTAACCTATGATCAACCTCAAATTTATAAGCCCATGATAGTATCCATAACAATCAGGTTAACCACAAATTAAAATATATATTCTTAAAAATATTAACATAATCACTATTCATAAAATAAATTACTAACTATTAAATATATTCAATAAATCAAAAAATTTAATAAACATCATCAAATATGACCTAAATCACCGTTTAATCAAATCAATAACCTATTTATAGGACATGAATACAATCCCATTTACCACATCAATGTAAATAATCTATTTTTACCAAATAAACATTATCAACATACCACTAAATCACTTTTATTGGAAATATATATGATTTAATATATGTTTTGAAATCTTTAAATAAAAACTACCATCGAACAAACCTTATATATTTCACTATTATTATGTCCAAAAAAATTGATATCCAAATTCTACAATATAATTATTAAATCATGATATATTAACAATTAAATCCATAAAATTAATTGATTTTCAAAGCATAGGTCCATGGTCTATCAGTTAACCCTTGGATATGTCCATTAGCTCAGATAATACCCATATTCTCCACACAAGACATTGAACTATAAATGATACCTTAGTATGAACTTCATATAACTCTATAGACCTATTTATTTTTTCTTAGAAATTAACTTTTATATGCTCTTCTTTTACATAAATAAAATATTTCATCATTCCTCTTAGACATGTCCCTTAGTGCTTCTTCCCAAATACATGACATCTAAGAAGATGAGTCATCTTTCCACCATGTTCTTCATGAAACTACATCTTTATATTATTATGTGTTTCTACAAACTCACCCAAGTTGAGTTTTTTCATAATATAATGATATAGATGATTATGTATAGTCACAAAGTTTCACCTTCAAAATCACATTTCATTCAGTTACTTATAGGGAAAATTAATCAAATTTTTCATCACATTTAGTATTTGCATGAATCTTCTGGTAGCAACCATTTACTAAAACAAAAAAGTATTGTGTGATATAAAATTGTCATATTGAGAAATCCTATAATCACAAAAATCTATTAATATGATATCTAAATCATGAAATCATCCTCCCAATCTATAGAAATCTTGGTTTAATCATGGTTATTGGTGGGAATTAGAAAAACATTAGGATGTTATCATATATATAGAATTATATTGAGGGGTTTCACCAAAATTTTCTAACCATAATATCGAAAAATTAATTAAAAAATTTGATGATACTAACTATAGAAACTCATATATTTTCCGTTTAAATATTATATCTTAATATATGAGTATTCAATACATAACATTTTGACCCATTCCAAAATATTGTAGGTTTAGGGCCTTTGGAAACTTGGATACATAAATAACTTATTCAAAAGAGATATAAATTATTTAACACTTATCGATTTGAAACATTAACTCCTATTAAAGATATGATATTTCAAATATTTATTCATATCTCAAGAGAGGGAAACATAAAAAAGGGAGATCTTTGATGTCTAGTAAGGTTAAACTAGGTTGATATCAATGATCACTTAAGTTTAACCTAACCATAAGTGTATCATAATATGATATCAACAATTGAAAACCATACCTATTATATTAGAGAATATAAAAATTAATCATTGAATTAAATATTTTTAGTTAATAAGACATGAATAAAAAATAATTAAATAATATAATATGAAGAGCTTAAAATTGGTGTAAGAAATATGTTTCTGGAATACACATAAGTTTATAAAATCATTTCCTTAGTCAAGGAACACAACCAAGACTATCATAGTGTATTGGGTTTACTCTCCATTCCATCATATGCTTAGTCAGGGTTCACTTCCAAGACTATCATAGTGTACAAAGTCCCTTATTAAACTGAGTTCACTCTCCATTCTTGTCATCATTATCTCATGAGATATCCATTGTTTACCAAATTCATTGAAGGGATATATAATTTCAATCTCACCCATCACATAATTAAAATAACGTACATGTTTTTCACAAGATCATAAAATATTCATCATATCATAATACATGGAATGCAATTGAGTTTTATAAAAATTTCATCATTTTATTATAACATAACCTATGAAAAATAAATAAGATTCATAAAATTTTTATCACAACATTATTAACATGTTGGAATGAAATGGGTATCATATAGTCATCCTTAATTCACAATACCAATAATACATCCAAATAATGAATGTGGATGGTATAATTAGATCACATTATAGTAAAATCATAATTAACATAAAAGTGTGTAATCCTATATTAAAATACCTTTAAATGATATATAAAATATTTTTGAAGGAATAAAACCTTCTTATTATGAAATAAATTATTTAAAATATAAAAAATTCTCAAATATTAAGAAAAATAAATAATTTCAAAATAAATTTGGAAACTTTTGAAGGAATATTGAATGAATCGAGTGTTCATAATAGTGTGAAATTCCATCCATACCTTGTATACTAAAACAAATATTGCTTTCACATTTTCAAAAAAAATTCAAAAATGCCTAGCATAATAAATGACAATAATATACATTTGAATCTTCTGCATTAAATTTCATGAATGTGTAAAATTTAATTTAAAATTTCAAAGGATAATAGTAAAAAATTCATGAAAATACATTACAAAAAGTGATGGTTGGTGGTGGTTTATTCACAGTGGTTCTAATAACCACCGCGAAAGAAATGTAATGCCTTGACCCTAGAAGGACACAACTGGTGTATTAATTTATTACATTAGAATTATTAAAAGGAGTCAAATATCGAAAGACCATTTAGTTTAGTAGTCTTGGAATTCCATATTACATAGATGTTTCCCATAATTCAATGGGAGAAATGAGTTAAAAACATGATATATAGAAATAAAAAATAAAATCCATGCTTGAAATCTTATTCAGAGTCTTATTTTTCCTGACCTGGGTAAAGAAAACATAATAAGGGTGATCCCCAATACTTAGAAAGGGTAAGTAAAGTAGAAGAAATAATGAATCAATAAGAATAAATTAACATGTAAAGGTAAATAACTAAGAACGCATGTCATTCAAATAACTATATAAAGAAATATCAACATGGAAAGGTAAGAAACTAAAACTCATTCCATCTAAATCAATAAACTGAGAATTAAATGTATCCATAGATATTTCAATGAAAAATATCAGGGATGAATTATATATGGATCTAAATGTTGGAAATTATTAATTATTAGATGGCATGTTTCCTCGGTACATGTTACCTTTACCATCAACACCTTTCACAAGATGGTTGACAACATATAGGGTAAATACTCATTTTATTGGCCACATGATTCATCTCATGAGACTACCAATGCATAGAGCGGATATCTAAACTGAAACCCACATGTTTTATACTAGTCTAAATCATTTTTCTTATTCATGAATAATGCGCCTTATCAAAATTTAGTTTTATTGAATAGAATATACTAATTTATCAATAATTTCCCAGTTAATCAAATAACTATCCAAGTGAACACAATATGTAAAATGACATATAGTTTATGAAATAATAATATCCATTGTGTAAGAATATGAATATTAAAGTTAATTTCCAATGAAAAACGATTACAATAAAGTGATTTTTCCCAGATAAAGTTAATAATTACTAAATGAAGTGATATTTCAAAGATAGTCATTAAGAATATATTTTAGGAATTTAATCAATAAATATCCCAGTGTCCCATACCACTTGAAATAATTAATTCATAACACCCCTGAAAGAATGTTTTTCATTCCATTAATAAAAAGGATTCATGATAAAATGTAAAAAAGGGAAAGTAGAAACACTATACGAAATAAGTGTGTGGTGTATATGGTCTGTGCCTTATGAAAAGAAAAGTAATATAAGTATCCCTTATCTTAACCTTACTTTTGGTGTGTTATATTTATCCTAATTTATAGTGGTTTAAAATATTTTAATAACTTATACCATAACCACAGTAATTTTTATAATATCATATAATAATTACTTATAATATTTTATTACCCTTTTGTTAATAACTTTCATTAATTTTTTATTTCAAGTGTTAATTGCCTAGTTTTCATGGATAAGTTTTAAATTGTTACTTGTTGTTATCATTAATTATATCATGGTATCATCTTCTAAAGAATGTAAAACATTACTTAATTATCATATATAATCAATATATATGTATTTATAATAATCTATAATGTTTGGATATTATAAATGATGTGCATCGTTCATGGTGACGGTAGGCTGCACGTACGCATGAATGCTACTTTCATTTCATGGTTGTATTACAAGAATGAAAAATAAATGATAGATAATTGTATTATAATTATAATATCAAATATATTTTATATATGTTATATATTTATATTAAAACCATTCTTTATATATTCCATTTATGGAATGAACGAGTTATATCTCTTTGAGGGGGTAGTAGTCCACACTTCCTCAAATGAAATTATTGTATGTACATAAGATTGAAAACATAAAGGTCTATTAAAAATAAAAATAATAGAATCATAAAGACAATATAAATATCATAAATATCATATATAAATATATTTTTCATCATAATGACCACCATGATCGGTGGTAAGGTAAAAATTAACAGTCAACATTTCGTGAGGGAGTAGTTCCCAATACACAGAAATAACATGTTCGTTACCCATTAGATGGAGGTTTGTTTATGTGTAGAGAAATCCCTTTACATAACAGAATAATAACATACTTATTATACTGTTGTTGTTATATAAACATAGAATTAGGATATTTGAGTGGGTGGAGAATGGAAATGAAACTATAGATTATGAGAGAAGGCATTACCTCTTAATAGAGTAACTGCTTGTTGTTTTCACCAAAGGGATTAATTAGATATCGTTTTTAAAAAATGGAGGCTTCTAGTAGGAGGGTATAAATTTTGGGAGACTATTTTTGTAGATATTTGACTAACATAAGTGGTTTTATAGGAGTAATGAAGTGGGAGGAGAGGATGGTTTTTATAGTTTGGGGGGGGGGTGTCACTATTGTAAATACCAAAATGTATTCATTAATGGGAAGTATAACTTACCTAAAGTGAATGAAAAATTTAAAAATAATTGATAAAGGAGTATAATGTTTGATAAAAAACTCATCCACACAAATATATAATCATTTTAATAATTTGGTTCCTTAACTTATAAGATTCCTCAATATTATCATTTTGGTTTTTATTAAAGCGTCTAGTATTATAACCAATGTAATTTCACCATTAATACTAAACTAAAGTGATATTAATTAGAAAATATAGATAAAATTAATTATTAATATGATATATAATTTATAAAATTAAAATCCCATTTTTTTGGAAATTAATTTTAACAGAAGCGCTAGTGACACACTAAAATACTACTTAAACCTAGAATGTGTTAACAACGTCTTTACTATCTATTGGGCAACATGGAAGTTATAAAAGATTAATTTATCCAATAATATACCATATATAATACATATTAAATATTAAAAACCACTTGTAAGAATATATGTTTTTTATTAATTGAAAATCATTAAATAAAATATTATTTATTGTAAAATAACAATAATGTTAATTCTCACATTAATTATTTAATTTAAATTTTAAAATATTAGTCCAAATTTTAAATTAAAATTTTATATGTTTAGAGATTTTTAAATTGAAATTTTCATCTACAAAAAAATAATAATAATTCAATCAATTCAATTCAATTTTAATATTTATAGTATCATTTATTTTTGTTAATTATTAACTAAATAATCATTACGCTGGTCTTTCATAAGAATTTTAAGTAACTAAATAATCAATAAAAAACTATGATAAATTATTATGATAAAATTAACCTATTTTTATTTTAAAAATAATATGTATAATAGAAATTATGATTTTTTGTAAATATCCCAATGTTTCAAAAATTTTAAAGGTAAAGAAAGTTTTTCTTTTTCCTTTTTTCTTACTAAACCTTTTTATTGGGAACAACCATTTAATAATATTCCAATAACCCATATAATCAATAAAAGAGGGTATATGGTCGAATTATTGGAATGAAATGGATTTTCGACAAGTGTTCAAGTCATTTTGGTCTTTAGGATTTTGATTTAGTCCCTTATTAAGATTAATTTTACCTTAATCTCCATAATTAACTTTAATCACTTCTACTAATCTTTTTTTATCAATAATTAAGTTGATATTATTAGAATAAAAAATAATACTGATTACTTACCTATATGTATAATTTTTAAATTTAAAATCATAAAAGTTGGAAAAATAAGATTAACGCTTATCACACAAACAGGGTGAAATAATGGGTTTTTAAAGAAGAAAAATATTCAAACATTTGTTAAGTTTTTATATTGAATTTCAAAGTGAAATTGATTCTAATCAACATAGTTGTATAAATAGATTTATTATTGATCTAATATGACTATAAAAAAATTAAAATATAATTTAACACTAACCCTAATTTAAATGAAAATGCTATTTTTAACTAAATTGTAGTAATTTTTACTATTCATAAAAATGAAGTTTTTCGGGAAAATACAAAAAAAGTCACCTTAAGATAATTTTTACCATATAAATTAAAAAATGATGTCTATTTTGTAATATAAAATTTATAAAAGAGTTAATATTAATATTTAAAATAGCCATTCTATTAAAAGGTGGCGAAACTCTGTTATGTGTGTAACAGAAGCTAATTCAGTGTCATTTGTAGTGTAAGTTTAAATTTGTGTATAAAGAATGCTAAAAACAAAATTATATTTATTCTAAAAGGAATATATGGTAATGTATTAGGGTGTTATAATAAATCCAATTAAAGAAAAATAAAATATCATTGGTTTCATCAAACTGCCAATATTTTTTTTACAGTTTCAATTAGCGGTAAATTTAATTAGTTCATTGCTTATGATTTTATAATAACCCTAATACCCCCTAACCTGATGAATCTATGACCTAGAACCCTTCCTCCAACCCCCCCTCCGACCTCGACCCCTGCAACCCTCCCCTTAATCAATGACCCCAATGACCGTACCCCGCTCTGACCTTCTCTATGCCTGGATTACCGGTGATGTGAACCCCCCCAATCCCATTTCCCTCTTGGTGAGCCCACAACCCCTAACCCCACTAACCCTACCCCACCTATGAACTTCTATATAGTTATCTCACTGATGATGGAAAAATCTACGGTCTCCACTCTAGTTGCATTTCCAGCGAAGGGAACCCCACACCCCCACCCACACCTCCCCACATCCCTTTTCCCATTGTGCGAGCCCAAAAGCCCACAACCCCAGACCCCAATGACCCCCACCCCTCTGACCCAGACCCCCATTAACGTCTAGACATCTAACCTCCTCTCTCACTCACTCTACGATTATTCCAACCCCCCTCTAACCTCCCTCATCCTGACTCAGTTACCCTCTCCTGTGGTGATGTAGATTCCCCCTCAAAACACCCTCTGCCTGGATTAGGTCCCCTCCTCGACGGAAACACAAACCCCCCTTAAAGGTTGCATCATTATCTTGCTAAATGTTTTATTGAGTAATATTAGATGAAAATAATGGGTGATAAAAGTAGTATAGAATTTGTTTTCTATTCATTAGATAGTAATTATAAATGTAATTTCAGTTTATAATGTGTTATCTTTATTTTTCATGATAATACATTATTGGTTATGGTTATCGAAATAACCAACATAGGTTCATTGATTTTATTTCAACTAACATGATTTTTAATTGAACTAATTATAGCGTGTAATTTGTTTTTTTGTGTCCAATAACTACTATTATATCATTTGATTTGAAAATCACAATAGTTATTATTCGTTTTTTAATATCTTTTTTTAGGTAAAAATAAAATTGATGGAACATATGATTTGATGTTATGTGAACAAATTTGATTAATATAATTCATTGAAGAAGATTAGGTTACATTAAACTTGGGTTTTCAAAGTTATTTAGTGAAATAAGGTGCAAATGATGCTTGGGGATGTGGCACATACCTCTCGAAACTAAATCACCCATGACCTAATTATATATGTTCAATATTTCAGAAAAATTAAACCCATTGCATATATACTATATATCACTTTATAATGAAAAAAATAATAAATATTATTTTACAATTAAATAGTTTTCTGAAAATAAAAATGATGTAAGTCGCATAAATAGTCTAATTAGTAATAAAAATTGAAAACATCATCTTCATCTTCCTAAATTGTTAATACATTAATAGTTGTACAACCAAAATTGAGCTTTTTATGTAAAAATATCTGTTACATGTTTTATAAATTTAGACAATATTTTTTTCCTTTGGAAAAATAGAAGATTATGTATTCTTAATATAATTGAAATGAAAAATTATATATACCAAAGTCATAATTTTTTGTATGATACAAAAACTTCCTCTCTCGTGCACTCAAAACCCATGCCGCCACTGTCACCATCAGCTTCTCCACATTCCAGTGATGTCTCCTACCATCCTCATGTGTACATGACATTCTCTCATATTATCCTCCCAGTGATATCTGAGCCATTCGATGCCACAATGTTTTTAGATCCCTGCCCTACTTGTTGGTGTGACACTACCACTTGATACGAAAATGTGATTCAAATGAAGATGATGGTGAGGCACTACATACAACGCCTTGTGCCTGAGTACCTCAAGGAATTCCGGGAATGCCTTAGTGAAGTCACTACACCGTTTTGGTGGAAAGGCACTCTAGACTCACCTCACCATACCCATTTCCATGGTAAGTGCCTCATCACACCTTTTATAACAATGAACTAACCAAATTCAATAGAATATAGACATATATAGTTGAATATTTTTTGTATTCATGACATATCATGATATCCAAATGAATTATACTTTGCATAACTATTTTTAAAGGGGTTATCTTGATTTTTAGTTAGATATTGGGAAATGTTTTGGACATTGATCAATGTAGCTAATTTTTCAATGGAATGAACCCTTTTTAGTTACAAAACTATGGTAGAATACACCATTATCATTTGTTTGTTTCATCCCACTAATATATGTATGTGAGAAATAAAAATTTATTTGATTCATGTTTTTATTTTAGAAGTCTATAAAGAAAAATTTTATTATTTTATTCATCCCATTTTTTGTAAAAAGATTTTATTTTTTCTTTTTTGATATATGCAATATACCTCAACCATTTAAAATACAAGAATGTGGAGAAAAAAATTCAAGATCATAGTCAATAAGCATATCAGAGAACACCACCACTACCATAATGTTCTATGAATCCTTGTGATTCCATTTTACTCGAGTAGCTAATGATCGAGCTATTTCCCTAGATGTTGTTGGTATCCCACCCCATAATTCACATCTGGTGATAGGGAAATTGGTCACCCCTCCCTCTAGGGGATATACGTGAGTTACCATTACTGGTATGTATATAATTTTTCAAATTTTCTTATATTTTATTTATTATTGAATGCATTTTTAAAACAGATAAAGACAACCATAGAAAGGATTCAAATATGAGAAAATCAAATGTATAACAAATTTAATGGACCGAAGGCATTATATTTTTCTTCAGTTTTACAATCTCCCAATTAAGGGTTGAGGGGAACCATTATAGGGACACAATACATAACCTAATAGTCTTTGATGAATTCATCCCAGACTATATCTCCTTGGAATTTCCCCTCCCAAGAATCAATATTTTGATTTAGACTCTCCAACTTCACATGAATTTTAGACTAGCTGTAATGTGTTGATATGCACAGGCCTTATACCGATGGAAATTTCTATACCCTCCCATTATTCTAAATCAGAATAACTCTACTTGGATTAATGCGCCTGCTCTGAATTCTATTATAGAGTTTGTTTCTTATAGAGCCTATCTGTTTTTTCCTACACATCATGTGGTTTGAATGCCTTAATATGACCTGATGTCCTTAAAAATTGTGTGAATGAAATACCCTCAAATGATACACTTACATGAAAATAAGGAAAACTATGTCTGGATACCATGAACCACATCAAAAAACATTGGTTAAGGACGTGTCTTTTAGGGTGATCCATTATCATTGATAATTCAAAATTCATTAAACTGAAATAAAACCAACTTAGGTAAAAACCATATAAATAAAAAACGGCACTGTGAGGAGAGGAAGATGGAACCAAAGAAACCGAAAGCACATCATACGGGAAAATAGAGAAAATGAGATGTACATTATAGAGGCGATGAGAGAAGGTTTAAAGTGCAAAACGAAAGAAATATTGGAAAATGAGATGTGTATCACAGAGGCCTCTAGAGAAGTATAAAGCTACATCACCGATCCCAAAACCAATAACACCACCCAGATGTCTTCAATCCTGAGAAATTAGGATAACAAAAACACTTTTTCCAAAAATCTAAACCCCATTTCAAAAAATAACAAATGAATAATGTTTTTATTAGATATAGAAAAACCCTAACTCACCGTTGAGACTAGGCCATCATAGATCACCACTCACATTCTGGAGTAGTCACTAGAAAAGATTGCAATGGAAACCATCCAGTTTTTTGTAGAGGACCAAACTCTCTCCGGCTGCTGGACCAGTCATTTTTGTGGAGGAATTGAACCATTGTGGGTCACTGTGGCATGTCACCTAAGATTCCACTATATTGCTATGGTCCTGAATAAACATATACACACATAGATGCCACTATAGGCATCACTGTTCTGTTTCCATACTAATGATGCTGCATCATTGCGATGCACACCAACAATGCCAACCACATACCATCTCCCACCATGACTGTCACAAGAAGCAACAACCGTCATAAATCTCCCTTGCACTTTTCTGATCAGATGAAGATCCATTGATAGTGAATTCCACAATGATAAATAAACCGAAAAACCTAGGAACAACCCTATATGAGCTGATAGATCTTGAAGATGCTTTGATCCCCTTATAGTAGATGTATGGGACTAGAATGAATTCAATATTATTTTTCTATTTGATGAGTTCAGGGTACCTACTGATGATTCTACCGAAATATATGGGAAGATTATATGGAAGATTTCTTACGAGATAGTGAGATTTATCATTAATTATAATGATTGGATAAATAATCGAACAACTTGAAAAAATGAGGTTTTTGATACTGATGTAAAGGTAATATTAATTTAATATTCCTTGATAAATAATTTAAAATACCTGACTAAAATTGGATAATACACTTATAATTTTATATGTTTTCTATTTCTCGATGTTTATTCTTTATGAGGTCCCTGAATTCATTTCATTCCCATTGAATTTGAAAGATTTGGGACAAAAATGGAGAGCTTTTAAATGTAGATTATGTCATGACTTTAATGATACTCCTTTGAGCTCATGAAATATATATGAAATTACTTTTATGGTAGTTCTCATTAGAAAAGAAGGTGATTTTTGGATATCAATAGAGATATATATCCTGAGGTAATTTCCTATTTTATAGTATCATAATAACATAAACCCAATAAAATTATATTCTTTTATTAATGTCAATATTTTTTATTGGAATTATTTAAAAGAAATACTATGAATATTAAGAAGAAAGTCATTCCTTACATCTCTAGGTCTAAAAATTGTCGAGAAGAATAAAAATTCTAATTTTTATTTCATTTATTATTATTTATATAATTTTATTATAATTCAAGGTTTTTAGAATGTGTTTATATTTTTTATAAAGTTTAATGAACTAGTCCACTTTTCTGTCTGAACAGAGATGTGGTATAATGTGTATAGGAAACCCAAGTGAAGTTTTGTAAATGATTATACCCAAGGTGGTGGAGTAAGTAATTATCATTACTTATAAAGTATAGATATTTTAAAAATTCATTGTTAATATTTTTGTATTAAAAAGTTAAAATCCAAGAAGTATGGGATGCGAACCCTTCCAGATTCTCATTAGTTTCCTAGAACAATGCTGTTTGAATTATTTTAGGGAAGTTGAATCTTGGACGTGTGCGAGCTATGGTTTTTGGGCCTACTACTTCAGTAGTATTTGGTAGGGAAGTGTCATCCATTTCTTCTACACCAAGTGGGGGTTCAGGTAGTGTCATTGATGGAGAATCAAAAATTAAAATTGAATGATTGAAAGAAAAATTATACGAATAAGTATCTTACAGGAAAACAAAGGATCAGTAGTATTCGTAAATGAAAAATGCATTAGTTTTTGTATTTTTTCTGATGAAGAACATGATCCCCAATGAAATTTACAACTTTATATCTTATCCTAGTGAGGTAAATTTTAAATTCAATGGACCATTCACACATTTATAAAGAACACATAGTACATTTATAAGAAAACTAAAATGAAATTTATATAGATTTTTTTTATTTATATTAACCACATCTTGTTTCGGATTAACCTATGGTTGATTCATACTTTTCGAAAATTAATTATATATGATTATCCAAAAGTTAGAAAATAATCTAAGATTCTTTGATTTCTTTCGACTTGGTAAACAGTTTTGAAATTTACATAAGTCTTTAAATGTTTTTTTCAGTAGGTCAAAACTAGGAAAAAATATCGGATTGCCATGAAAATAAGGGACAAGGATTGTAGATTTAATTTTAAAATATAGGAATTAACGACACATAATTCCGAAGGATGGTTTTCTTGTTATGTATATAAACACATTTTTAGTGTTTTAAAACAATAAAACATGGGTGGAAAGGTCAAAACCAGGAAAATGTTGTAAGATATCTTTAAAATTAGGGGTCAACTGCCATAAATTTAATTCAAAAACATAGTTACTAAAAACACATCATTTAGAATTACTGTTTTCCCATTATAGATGTAAATGATTTTTTATTATTTTACTTACTTAAAATTACCTTTTTATTAATAAAACAGTTTGGAGGAAAAAGTGAGAAACCAAAAAAGTTAACCGAAAAACCAGATCACCTAGAGAAATCAACCTGTCCTGCCCCACCCTAGCAGCTATGCCATGCTGAGAAGCCTTCAGTGATGCATGACCCCTTAGCATACATTCCCGTACAGAGATGCACGAGAACGAAACCAATGGCAACGCCATACCCTCTCAACATCCCAATTTTTTTTATTGTTTTAAAATAATAAAACATGTATGGAATGATCAAAACAAAAAAAAACTTATTTCCATGAAATTACCATAGAGTTAATTGTTAAATGTTGGAATTGACGACATGTTATTTTTAATGACGGTTTTCCCGTTTTGTCCATAAACATGTTTTTAGAGTTTTAAATTAGTAAAACTTCCATGGAAGAGCCCAAAATAAAAAAAATCCATATTTCCCAAAAATATAGAGAAAAAAATTGTAGATTCAATTTTTAAATTTTGGAAATGACGACATGTCATTCCGGATGACTGTTTTCCCATTATAGTCGTTAAGTAATTTTAAGTGTTTTAAAACACCGAAAGGTGCCTAGAATGGTAAAAATAAGGAAAATGACATAAAATTTCACTAAAATTAGGGTAAAATAACCTTTTTTATTGTGAATTTTTTAATCAACGACAAATCATTCTAATTGAAAGATTTATGACTGTGGATATAAAGGCATTTTTAGTGTTTTATAACACTACAAAAGGTGTCGGGGGGGGGGGGTCAAAACTAAGAAAAAGATATTGGAATTTCTAGAAATCAGTAGACAAAACATTATATTTAATTGTGAAATGTATGAAATGATGTCATATCTTTGAAAATGAGGATATTCCCGTTATTTATGTAAACACTTTTTTGGTGTATTAAAACTCTAAAACGTGTGTGGAATGGTCAAAACTAGGAACGTGATGTTGGATTTCACTAAAATTATAGGAAAACTAACATAGATTTAATTTTTAAATTTAAGAAATGAAAACACATCATTCCAAATAACAGTTCACTCATTATTACTATAAATGCATTTTTAGTGTTTTAAAACATAAAAACATGTGTATAATTGTGAAAGATTGACAAATGATAGTTTTCCAATTATGTATAGGAACACGTTATTAGTGTTTTAAAATAGAAAAACGCGTGTGAAACGATCAAAACTAGGAAATAAACGTCATATTTTCTGGAAATTATAGGAAAAACTCCATAGATTTAATTTTGAAATTTAGTAACCAATGAAACACCATTCTGAATGAAAAATTTCTCATTATGAATGTTAATGCTTCTCAGTGTTTTAAAACACTAAAACGTGGGAGGAATGGTTAAAACAGGGAAAATGATGTTGAATTTCCCTAAAATTAGAGAACAAACACTATAGATTTAATAATGGAATGTAAGAACTGATGGAATTTCATTATGAATGAAATATTAATCATTATGATCATAAACACATTTTTAGAGTTTGAAAACACTAAAACGTGCATGGAATGGTTAAAACCTTGAAAATGATTTCAGATTTCCCTAAAATCAGTTGGAAACTACCATTGATTTAATTGAGAAATCTAGGAACTGATAGCATGACATTCTAAATGATAATTTACCTATTCTTTCTGCTACTAAGTTTATAGTGTTTTAAAACAAAAAAAACTTTCTTGGAACAGTCAAAACTAGGAAAACAACGTTAGATTTCTCCTCAATTAGGGGCTAATGAATGTAGATTTAATCATAAAATGTAGGAACTGAAGAAAAATTATTCTGAATGATGGTTTTCCCATTACAAGTTTAAACACATTTATAGTATTTTAAGACACTAAAAAAAGTGATGAGGGGTAAAAAATTGAAAAATAACGTCAGATTGTCCTGAAATCAGGGAAAAACACCAAAGATTTAATTGTGAAATTTAAGAACTAACGAAACATTATTCTGAATGATGCTTCACCCATTATGGTCATAAACATTATTTTAGTGTTTTAAAACACTAAAACGTGCATAGAATGGTCAAAATAATGAAAACTTGTTATATTTTATGGAAATTAGGGAATAATTACTGTAAGATAAATTGTGAGATGTTGGAAATTATGAAATGTTATTTTGAATGATTATTTTCCCATTATGATCATAAATAAATTTTTAGGGGTTTAAAACACTAAAACATTCGTAGAAGAGTCAAAAAAATAGAAAAAGACCTCATATTGATGAGAAATCATGAGATATCCACCTCTTAGTTTTTTTTTGAAATATACGACATACTAGGATATCATAATATTTAAAACATGTTAGTTAAATAAATTTCAATCAAACTGCATGTTACTTTAAAAAAATAAATTTGAATATTTAATTTTACCTTTTCTATTTCAAGTGTTGAATCTTATCTTAAATAGGAATGGTTATATTTTCAATGTTTTTTTCATTATATATTATTTTTTATGTTAATATTTGTTATTTTGGATTTGTAAAATAACAAAGTTTATGCACGTCATTCTTATAGAATTCAAATTGAGATGGAAATCCTTTAGCTCAATTTCCATTTTCGTCAAAGAAACTCTAACATCTTTTACAATAAATTTAATTTTTTTTAATTCTGTAATAGTTTAATGTACATACTTATAATAACACTTATAGCATTTCAAAACCCATTTATTACTAACTATTTATTGATATTATCATTTCTAGGTGTGAACTATTTCATTTTTCGTGGAAGTTTCTTTTCTGAAATTTTGTTACTTATACTTTGATCATGCTCAAAATAATATTATTTTTTTAACCATTATATAAATATCTTATATATATATTAATTATATATATCTGGGGTCTTATATAAAAGGTATAGATAGAAAAAATTATTGCATTGTTCATGGATACGGTGGGCCATATGTATGTATGAACCCTATTTTCAAATTTTTATGGATGAAATGATAGAAAGGTAAATAATAATATGACATTATAGAATCGTTATTATATCATATATATCATATAAAATTATTAAATATGTTCTTATTACAATTTGGGTAAATTGGATGTGAAAAACTAATCATATCCCATCGAGGTGGTGGTATTCCACATATATGCATGAGTGAAGTTATCATTTTTTAATAGATTTTATGGTAAGAAGTAATATATGGTATTATAATTCCAAAAGAATAATTATATCATAACTAACATTTAAAAAAGTTTATCCTATAATAATAACCATCCATGAATTATGGTGATGGGAAATTTGTTGTATCACTATGTGGAGTTAGTGGTCCACAAAAATGCATGAGCAATTTTCATCTCCCATTTAATGGAATAGAGGGTTCATATTATCGCAAACCAACATGAATACCAAGGTAAATTAGTACCTGAGGTGAAACTGACCTAATTTGAATGTTTTCACTGTTCTCCATAGGCTAAAAACTAGAAACCTTCACATCAATAAATGTGAGAGGGAATGATTTATCCCCAAGAAGAACAATCAATACATAATATATGAAGATAGAACTATGAATTTTCAACTTGGAAAACACTCACCAAAAAGAAATTACCACAAGTGGACAGATAAAAATCAAATACGATATCATCCAAAGGAGAACACAAAATCAGTTAAAAATAAAACATTGAAATTCAATGTAACATGTGGATCACAGATCCACCAGTCACCACAACCTCCCAAGGTTTAAATAATGAAGCACATTCGCCACCCCTAATTGGAGATTTCTCTTAACCTAGAACTTAAATAAGATAATCTATAAATTCTTGAAGATAATGTTTTTTTTGAGAAAAAATATACCTGTAAGATACCATAAAATGATTTGTAAACTATTACACAACAAATAAACTATTTAGGGTTCAAATATAAATAAATACAATGCATGGAAAATAATTTTCACATTTCCAGTAAAATAATATTTCAATTGATTGAGATGGAAATTATATCAAATCAGGATTTTTTGGATTATTTTCAATAAATAATATAGGAATGAGTAAAAAGTATCCAAAATCAGAGGAATGTTTTCATAAAATCAATGAAGCACCAGGGTTATACTCTCTAAGGACGATTAGTTCTTTAAAACAAGCCCCTATCTCTACATAGTCAGTACTCACGTTTCAAAGTTTGTTAACACATCCCTAACATTCAGGCCATTAGGATAGAATCAATGAATACCCTATAATATAAAATCACACCAAATTTGGTTTAGTTAGTATTTTCCTCATCAATCCAATTATATGGAGCCAAAATCCTAGTGTTATTATCTAAATATACTAGAAATTACTCAAGCTCTCATGTGATTTCAATTAATTAATATATCAAGTGAAATCAATTTAATTAAAATCATCATACTCTATTCAAATTCCCAATTTCAAGTTTCAACATTCCATTTAAACTTTAAAAACAAATAATATTTTTTCATCAAGCGCATTCCTTAAAAAATCATATTTTATTTTAATACATTCTCTCTAGTATAATCATTAAATCAATTTCATTTCAATAAATCTTTTTCTGAAAATACAAAACATTATTTCCAAATCCCTTAATAAGTGTTTTATTAAAAAAAGTCTATTCCTTAAAAAATAAAATGTTAAATATTCCCAAATAAAGGAAACAAGTTGAAAATACTATTCAAAGAAAGTATGAATTCAAGGTTTCAATTGTGGGAAAATCTACACCGAACCACAAACCATTAATCACACTAGGAATTAAAAAATCACCAAAAAATGGGAATCTCTAAATAAATTTGAATATTAGGAAGATAAAATAGGTAAAATTAGAATAAAAATTCAAAAAATAAAATGCTAGATAAAAAATAGTATTCATCAATCCCGATGAATGTAAGAAGAGAAGAATCGAGAGGGATTATAAATAAAAGATGTAATACATATGAGATGGAGATTGATCATGCCCACCAAAAATTTTATAAGAAAATAAATAGTCTAGAGAATCCAAATATCTAATCGTGATTTCCTAAAAATTCAAAGGATCATGTTATGTTTGAACAAGATATTTTTAAGGTGAAAAAAGGGTATAATGTTTTTAACTTATTTTTTTGGGGGTTGAAAACCCCTTCATATATTTTCCTAGGTCAACAAACATGGTTAATACTAACCCTGAAACCCAAGATGTACCCTAACTAGTATTAGATAAGAGATTCATGATTTAGCTATATAGGTTGACAAATAGTGAGTGTAACACATAAGCTTCAATTATAGTATGTTTTTATATAAAAAGAAACAATAGAACAATGCATAGAGCTTTATTGAATAATGTGAATAAAAAAATAATAATATAATTTCAAAAATCAATTTTTCAAAAATTAATTTAATTAATTTAATAATATTATCAAAATTAACCTTACGTGAAATTTTGGGAATTTAATGAATTGATCAATTTTCTAGTGAGTAGTACAAATACCAATTCTTAAAAAACTGTCATTTATTTTCATTAAAATTAAAATTACAATTGAATTTTGGATTTGGTATTAAAGTTAAATATTATCCAATTTATTTAGAATAATATAATTAATTTTAACAATATTCATGGTTTTAATATAAGTTAATTTTTATTCTTATAAACAATTGTTTTTCTAAAAACAGTTTATCATTGCATTTTACACATTTATATTAAAATTAATTTCTACCATTTCTAAGAATTTATTCTTGTAAAATAGATGAAATATTTAGAATGAGGATGTTTAAATTAGGTAAATACATATATTTTATTTTTTATGAATAGTTACCATGGTAAATATTTATTACCTCGATGAGGGTAAAATATGTAATTCAGGATTAAAACCATAAAATACAGTAGAAAAATCAACCCAAAACTTGAATTAATTTAATTATATTGGATAAATTAAACCATATCCATCCAAAAGTATAATATATTGTTTTTTGGTATCATTTTTCATTCATAATTTCATTTATATTATTTTAAGTACTGAAAATTAAAAAATGTCCCTCACTTGACTCTACCATCACTAATTTTTTTTACATATGCATAAATAGAAGAAAATATTGGTTATATATATATATATTTGAAATATGAAATAATTATTTTTTATCATATTAATATTTTTTTTTGTTTTTTTTGTTATGAAATAATTACTTTAAATGCGCACAAAATACTAACACAATGGTAGTACAAGTAATTGAAAAATCTTGTTAATAATATCAAAAAATATTAAAAGTATGTTTTTTTGGGGTGATTTGTAGTTCCCCCTAAATTTTATTAATGAATGTAAAAAATTTTGTATGTTTGAATGGTTTATATTCAAAATATTTTTTTAAATTAGTTTTCTTAAAGTCAAATTAAATGAATAGTGTGAAAAATGAAATTAATGATATTTTGTAAAAAATAATATTTTATAAAAATATTTAATAATCATAAAAATATTTTAATAGGAAAAATTGGACTAAAAATAATTAAAAATTTAATTAATTATCCATTTTAATAAACTTATTAACTAATAAGTAAAATTAAACCCATTTAATATTAACAAATTTGTTACAATGGTTAAGGTCAAAACATGTTACCGATGGGTTAATCTTAAAAGGTAATTATTAAAATGACCTTAAAGCATTATTAAAACTCATTATTAGTTTTATATAAACCTTACCCTGATCACTTTCAAATATGATTCAGTTTGGATCCACTTTTCCAAAAAAATTACTTGATAATATTTTAATACTTCGAAAAATAACAAGTGTGCCACTCACCTCAATTATAAAAGATAACATCCTCCCCAAAATTAGTCACATATATTGAGTTGTCTATATTAACCAAAAAATACCCAAATATATCTAAATTATTGTTATCTACATTGTATAGGTTTTTTTTCTTCCCAAAATACAAACCCTAGCGTCTTTAAGAAGAGATCGAAAGTACATATCTTTAAGAAAAGGTAATCATTTTGAAAAACCTTCCAAATTTATTTCTCTTCTACTTATTATAAATATGTTGTAAACATAATAAAATAATAACTCCAATATCATAAATACAATTATTTATAATTTTTATTATCTAAAAACCATTATATATATATATTACTATCATATGAAAATCAAAAAACATCACTCTCGCGTACATGAGGCTTACAGTCTTCATGTAGTGGTGTAATTCTTTTTTCATCAGTATTTTAATTAGATGATTATAAATATGGAAATAATGAACATATATGATATCTAAGAAATTATTATGATTCTTTAATTATAATATCATATCTACCTTTTAACATTCTAATTCATTGGAAAATGATGATGCTAATTGTGTGTACTTGGGGACTACCACCTTCCCAAAGCAATGTGATTCATTTTTCATTTACACTGTAAAAGGATTTTAATAAGGATATATTTATTGAATATGTATGATATATATGATATAATAATTATTTATAAATTTTTAATTGTTATTTAACTTTATTTTTTCATATATAGAAAACTGAAGACATCGTTCACGCATACGTACGACCTACCATCTCCATTAATGGCGTCATTCATTTTTCTATATCTACCCTTATATAATTATTTAAAATATGTATATAATGAATATATATGATATTTATATCACAATTAATATATTTTTTCTAATATAACCTGGATAAATATATTAGTAATGAAACTAAAGAATAGAAATATACATAAAAAACAAAAGAGTTAACACTCAGAAATGACAATTTTAATAAATAATTATTAATAAAAGGTATTGAAATGTAATAAGTGGACCATAAATGATATTATAAATATTTATGGTTTAGGTATAAAATTAAAATAAATTGTAATTTATTTAAATAGGCTAAAAGTATTTACAAAGCAATTCAGACTTGAGGTTAGGGTTTATTTCACTATCTCATCATTATTTGGGATTATTTAGGTTTAGGTCTACATTGGGGGAATTTTTTGACCTTTATATCTTATAAAAATAAATTTTTTTCCTATGGTTGTTTAAACAGCTTAAATTTTTTCCTTTCATTTTCCCCAACTTATGTCCTCAAGATATTGAAAATAATGTGTTTAAGGAAAACTAAATTTATTTTTCAACTCGGTTAGGAATATTTTTCTTCTAGGAATATATTTTTATTCAAATATTTTAAATAATGTTTTTAATATTATAATACTATTTAATAAATAAAATTTTATCCATGATTGAATTTTTAAAAAATTATTTAGAAAGATTTTTTTCATTTTCTGAATGAGTTACTTTTTGGATTTCTTTATAAAAGTGTGAAAGGAATGTTTTTGTTTTACATTATAAGAAATTATTTTTTCAACATAAATCTCAATTCTCTAAATATTTGTTGAAAAGTTTGAATGTTTATTTTCAATGAAAATGTTTTCCTTATTATTTGGGAAATTTTTAGATTTTAAGAAAGTTATTTAAAAATTGATAGGGTATTTTTCATGGGACATATTCTACTGAGATTTTTGATGTATTTTAATGAATGTAATCATTACATGGTGAATATTATGTTGTAAAAGTGATGCAATTAATTTATACCATTCACCAAATTACTCTGGATGGATTATGATTATGTTTATTGATTAGGGATATTATTATCATTTCAAATTATATTTTTTTAGTATGAATGTTTACATTTATTATGTTTCACCCCTTTCATATGGTTACTATATTAGACTTAGTATGTAATGAAAAGGGCCCACTATATCCCCTAGATGTATCAGTAGGTCTCATGAGATCAACTATCTTCTATATTTGGCAGATTCCATACCTATTATGTATGTTTTCATGGTACAAGGCCTCGATGATATGATTAGGATGTTTGAAATTATTATTTTTATTATTACGAAAGTAGTTATTGTTATTGATGTGATTATTATTGTAGTTATGTTATCCGTGAATTTAGTCCCATTTTATGTTACTAATTATATTGAATATTTTACTATTTTTTATCATGACCATATTATTTATATTTTATTTACATTATGATAACCATTGTTATATGATTTACCTTATTAAGCATCTGAGAAACCACTTTATTATGGTTTCTTATCCCGTTACATGAATAAGTGATGTATAAATGAAATAAAAGATTTACAAAAAGAAATAATTTTGTTATGATAATAATTACAATTTTATATGTTATTTTCCATATGTAATGTGAGAATAATGTATGTATCTAGTCTTTAAAGACTATTAAACTATATGTTCCTTCCAGATATGATCCCTTTTACTCATTACAATGTTGTAAAATAAGCACCCGCTTTACGATTATGGAGTCAATGTGTTACAATTGGTATCATAGGAAGTTTAGAAGTAATCCTCAGAACTAGATTTAGTAAAACATAGATTGTAGAATCTAAATATATAAGAGACTCTGAGGTTATGTATAATTATATTATATCGTCATAATGTTTTTAGTATCGTAAATACTATGTGGTTTTAAATAAAATTCATCTCTTTCGGGTTACTATAAGTAGACATGGTTTAGAAAAAAATGCACATATGTGAAATAACCCTAAAAATATTTGTTCAAGTATACATTGGCCATTATTCTGGTGCACAGTGAGTGTTCCCTCCCTACGAATCTGGTTTGAAACTACTAGGGATATGATTGGGCTAATTCAAATTTTTGTTTAAAACCATTATCAATGATGTGAAAATATTGATAAATTTTCCAATGATACTATGATTATAAATCATAGATATGATATGAATAAATTTTATTCGTATGACATGTGTTTACCTAGTTTGAAAATTATACATTATAATTTACAATATTATTATCTAATATAGTGTATTATGTTATATTAAAATGGAACATAACATATGAAATGGAAACCATATCAATACCCAGAATCTATATAGATATGACCCTCCAGGTCATTTCAATGAAACTGAAGATGGAATTAGAGTTGGAACTAGTGTTAAATGATCTAAAACTATATTGGGTCAGCTAACTCATGTTATGAAAAACAATTTTGATTATATAGGGTAATACAATGATTTACAATGTGGTGAAACAATATTGTAATGTCTCATACATCAGAATCCTAAATCATTCAATGAGACTACCATTTTTGGCTGAGTATAGGATATCTTCTTTAGAGAAGATATTTGTTTATTTTGGAATAAATGAAAGGGATATGGCTATACAAGTAGTATAGAGTCTCATGGGGGATGTATATCAATGGTGTTCATATATTCAAAACATTAAAGATGGGTATGAATTATAAAACAAGGAGGGGAAGGTTTATAAGATTTTTTTTGGGAAAAATATTTTTATCACAAGCAATGGGAAGACATAAAGAGACAATTCCTGAGTATAAGACAAAATGAAGATGAAAATATTGAAAATTAATAATCAAAATTTATAGTGTTATCAAGACATATTGTTGAATATGTACATGATATAAAGATTAATATTTATCAATTTGTTGATGGGATAAATATATACCATTAATGGGAAAGTATCCAAAACATTATCCTTATACGGAGAAATAACCTCATGTACTATGAAGAAAAATTAAAAATACTATAATTATTACGAATTCAAAGAAATTAAAAATAATAATAGGGAAATTGGGGAATTTGAAAATGGAAATATGGAAGAAGAGAATAAGGGAATAGTGGAATTTATATCTTGTAATAAATTTGGATAGAAACACCATGGAACATGCTAGTTGGGAATCTGAGTTTGTTTCAAGTATATAGAGAAGGTCTATTAGTCTTAAGATTACATGGGAAAGAAATAAACCACCAATTATCAGTTATTCAACTGTAAGGAGTTAGGGAACTATAAGAATTATTGTCTTAGGAATAAAGGGAATTTTCCTTATAAAATTTCTAGAGAAAAAGTCTATGTTTATGCAATCACTATAGATAAGTTCGAAGTTTCTAGAGATGTGGTGTAATGTACTTTATTCATATCCCCAAATTTATATAATTCGTTAATTTTTTATAGATTTATACACTCTTCTATATATTCTATTTTTTCCATGAAAATTATAAATTTACATAGCACCTTAAGAATGGAGTTGTTAGCAAATATTCATAGTGGAAATATTACCACAATAAGAAAGTGTTAGTCAGTTCCCATTATAACCCATAAATGTTCTCTATTGGTAGAATTTATTATTATACAAATGGTTGATTTTTATATAATCCTTGTTATGTATTATATTTAAAAATATAATTCAAACATTAATTTCCATGAGAATGAAATTATGATTTGTAATGAGGATTTATAATTCATTATCTATATAGGGGATAAATCTTTATCTAGGAAGTATCTAGGTTCACACTTAGTAGATATTATGAATGAGATTATTAGAGAATAGTAGAATAAAAAAAATAAATTTGAAAATAGTAATATTCATATCTAATATGTTCTTGCTGTATAGAAATACATTGACATAATTTATTTGTAATGAATTACCTTGATATCCACTAGAAAGTGAAGTTAATTTTCATATTGATTTAATCCCTGATGCAAGAACAATATGAAAGACTCACTATAGAATTGTACTATGAAATTAGTGGATTATATGTAACTACTAAATGAGTTATGTGAAAAAGGATTTCTATACACTTGTTTTTCACCATGGGGACCCCAATTTCTTTTAATTGAGAGGAAATATTGATCTATGAGAATTCTCATTTATTATAGAGAAATAAATAGATTATTATAATGAACAAGTTCTCTTTTCTTCGCATTGATGAATTGCTTGATTCAATATATAGAGATCAATAGTATTCAAATATTAACTTATATATTTTTTATCATCAATTGTAAATAAAAAATGATTATATTCTAAAGACAACATTTTGTATGAGGTATGGACACTATTAATTTACAATAGTTCCATTTGTGTGGACCAATTCACCCTATGTTTTAAAGGTTATAATGAATATAGTATTTAAGAGATATCTTGATAATTGTTTTGGTATTTATTGATAACATATTAGTGTACTATAAGAGATATACGGACATTGAGAATCACATGAGTATCATTATTTATACTCTTAGAGAAAATGAGTTATATAGGAAATTTTGTAAGTGTGACTTCTGTGTTTAGATATTTTCTTTTCTTGTATATATTGTCTATATGGATGTAATTTCACTTAATCCTAAAAAAAGTCAATCAAATAATGGCCTACACTGATGAACATAATTGAAGTTTGTAGTTTCACAGGATTTTTAGGTTACTATCAGTGATTTGTTCAAAATTTACTGATTGGTAAACCTGATGACTAAGATCACTCATAGAAGGGTTAAGTTTGTATTTCCCAAGGAATGTTAATAATTTTTTGATGAATTTAAGGGGAGGTTGGTGATATATCTGATTATGAATCTACCATCAGGTAATGATGGATTTTTTTATGCATCGTGATTTAGTGAAAAATGAACTTAGTGTTGTCCTTATGAATAATGATAAAGTTATTTAACATGCATCAAGGAAGTTATAGACACATTAAAATATCCATCCCATGACCTTAAGTTGGAAGATGTAAATTTTTTTTTCAATGATATGGATAAAATATCTCTATGTAGAAAATATGAGATATATATGGATCCCAAGAGTTTGAAACAAGTATTTCAAAGAAATAGCCTAAAATATGAAAAACGTGATGCTCGACCTACTCAAGGATTTTTATTGTCCAAAACACCACTACCCAGGGAAGGATAATAAGGTAGCATTAGCATTAATCTAAAACTATCATGGAAACTTAACCAAAACAAGGTATGATAGGGATCTTATGTTAATGGATTTTATAAATATGGATTTGGGAATTATTAATGAATGAGAAATATAACTCTTCCTTAAAATGATTTCCAAACAGTCATTATTGGAAAAGATAAAAAGTTCTCATCTTGATGATGATAATATTTAAAAAAATTTAATATGAGAATGATGGAAAATTGGTAGACTTCATATTTGAGGATGGAATTTTTAAATCTGGAAGGAGGATATGCATTCCATCTACACTTGAGATAAATAGGGAATTATTAGATGATGCTAATAGCTTTAATTTCTCTATAAACCCATATAAAACCAAGATGTATGTATATTTGGGGGAATATTTTGGTGGGGTTATATGAAGTGGGAAATTTCGAATAACATTTTAAGATGTTTAGTTTTTTAATAGGTGATAGATGAGAGACAACATCCTAGACGAGTCACGTATCCTCTACCTATTACTATGTGGAAATGGGATGACATTAATGTGGAAGTTTTCCCTAGATCACCAAAAAATCTAATATAGAATAATAAAAAATGAGTAATTATTGAAAACCATATACAATATACACATTTTTGTGAAATAAGATATTATTTACCTCTTGATCACCGTGCATGAATCTATATTAATAATGTTATATGACTTCATGGTGTACTTTATTCAATCATGGAGAATCACGATACATGTCTTACATATAAATTTTAGAAATCCTTAAAAATATTGTGGATAATGAGACTTATAGTATCACTACCTATCAACCTTAAACTAATGGATAGTCTGAAATAGCTGTCCAAAATTTTGATGACATTTTGGGATCATTACCTCTTGACATTCAAGGTATGTGGGATCAATATTGTCCTTTGGTAGATTTTTCCTATACCAATGGATTTCATTCAAGTATTAAAATTGAATCGTATAAAGTATTATATTGAAAAATACGTTTCACTATAAATTATTGGGATGAATTTGTTAAAAGTAATCCTA
This sequence comes from Viscum album, assembly GCA_963277665.1. NCBI lineage: Eukaryota > Viridiplantae > Streptophyta > Magnoliopsida > Santalales > Viscaceae > Viscum > Viscum album. Next base: position 697,621,841 of record OY728160.1, read on the forward strand.
TAGGCCAATAATTCATTTAGGATAAAATGGTGAAGGTAAATACTATTCAGACCCATATTATAAGAGTTTAAAGAAGGATAAAGTGATATACTAACATCTAAAGAAAAATAGTTGTCATTTCATGTTGGAGAATGTGTTTTCTTGATAGTATCTCCATGGTGTAGTGCTTTAATATTCTATATGAATAAAAAAAATGAACCTCAGGTATATTATAGCTTTATAAATTCTATAAAGAATTAGATATGTGTCATACTGTTTGAAAAAATAACTTAGTCCCTATAAAGCACATGATGTGTTCTATATCTTGTTATTGAAGAATTTCATTCTATATGGAACATGTGTTCTCATATTTTATGAAATATAATTTGACCCTGATTTATCATACTATAAAGATCTTATCTAGATTTAGGATAGTAGAGAAAAAGTGTTGAGGAATTTGAAGACATAGATAATAATGATACTTTGGTGAGATTGTAAGATAAAACAGGCTATGTGAGAACATAATGTTTTTGGATTTAGAGCTCCCAAAATCTATTCTTTAGGTGATATTCTATAAATTCCACATATGATTTTTTTTGAAGGAGGGATGAATTTAACACCCGATATCCAATTACAATATGCTTTTCTTGCTAAATAAATTAATGTAAAATACATATAGTTTTATTCAAGTCTGTTATTAAAACATAAATTATAAAATTTCATAAAATGTATTTCAAAAAATTTATTTCATTTTGAAAATTAAAATTTGAAAATTAAACTAGGGTATTTGTTGGATTATTCTCTAATTGATTGATTTTCAGTGAATAGTAAAAATATATATTCTTCAAGAACACTCATATTTTTCATTATATTTAAAAGTAAAACTATTTTTTTAAAGTGACATATGTTATATTTATTTTATAATAATATAATCAATTCCATCAATTATATGGTTTTTTATATATGTTAAATTTTTATTCATAAAAACACATTTTTTCTAGAAATTATTTATTAGTGTGTTTTAAAAATTTATATTAAAACTAATTTCTAGAAGTCATAAGATTTGAATCATGATAAATTAATATATATTTAGAATAAATATATTTAGATTTGATAGATAATTCCCTTTTATTTTTAGACATTTTGAATGGTAACCGTGGTAAATATTTATCACCTCGGTGAGGGTAAAATGGTAAAATAAGGACAAACCAGAAAATAATGTTTCAAAATCAACCCAACTCTTACTTTAATTTAATTAGATAGGATAAATCAGACAATATTCATTAAAAATTTGGATATCTATAATTTTGGTACCATTTTCCTTTGAGAATGACATTTATATTATTTTAAGTAAGGAAAATTCCAAAATATCCCTCTCTTTACTTTAACATCAAAAAAAGTTTTACATTAGGATAAAAATAAGATAATTTTATTTATAAATAAATATTTAAAAAAACAAATATTTTTTTATGAGAGTATTTTTAAAAATTTTCTCATTAAATAATTTCATTAAATGCTTACACAACACCAACATAATTCTTGTAGAAGCTGTAGAATAATCTTGTAAATATAATTAATAAAATATAAAATTAATATTTTCCCCCTAATTTATAGTTCCATATAAATTTAATTGATGAATATAACATATTATTTATTTTTTAAAGATTTATATTCAAATTAATGTTTTATCTTGATGTCTTTAATGGAAATTAAATGAATAGTCTAAAAAATTAAATTAATGATATTTTCATAAAAGTTATATTTTATTAAAATACCCAAAAACCATAAAAAACATTAAATAGGTGACATAAGATGGTAAATTTTCTGAAAGGTTATTCATTTTTCATTTATGATCCAATTTTTACCTGATAAGTATATTTATAGCCATTTAGTAATGAAACCGTTGTTATAATAGTTAAGTGAAAACTAGTTACCCAAGAGTTAATCTAAAATGACATGTGTTAAAATGATCTAAAGAAATACATACAACTCATTGGATAGTTTTATTTTTACCTTAATATTATCACCATAAATTATGATTCATTTTGGTGTCATTTTTCCATTAATGTGAGTTGATTATATTTTAAAACATTGAAAAATTATAAGTGTACCACTCACCTCAATTATATAAGGGAACTTCCTCCCATCACTTAATCTCATATATTGAGCCATATATCTCAACAAAACACTTAAAAAATCCCTCAAATAAATCTTTATACAAAATATCAAGGTTATAATATTACCAAAATATAATCCATAGGTCCTTAAAAAGAGATCCAATTAAGGGTTCTCTAATAAAAGGTATTTATTTTTTACAAAAATGTTATATTTTTCTTTTAGTAATCCTATAAATATGATGTATCACGAGTAAAATAATAACTAAATTAGCATAAATATAATATTATGTTATTATTTTTATAGGGAAACAATTTAAAATCTCACTCCCTTAATTCAAAAAGTGAAAAAAATCACTTGTCCGTATGTATGACTTATTGACTCCACGTAGCAGTGTAATTTATTTTTCATAAATAATTTAATTGGATGGTTATAAATATGGGAATAAAGAATATATATTATATTTATGAAACTATTATTTTTAATTATAAAATAATATCAGCATTCTAATCTTTCAATCCATTGGAAAACGATAACATCACTCATGGGTACGTGAGGACTATCACCTCCACAAAGTGATGTAAATCATTTTTTCATTTCAGCATTACATGGATGATAATAAGGATATATTTTATTAATATATATGATATATATATAATATAATAATGACTCCATAATGGTGAATACATTATTCACATTTCCTTCATTCTATCCATCAAAAAGTGAATACAACATTCATGTGTACGCATGACCTACAATCTCCATGAATGGTGTACTTATTTTCTCTATATATACCTTTAAAGGATGAAAAAAAAATAATATAATGAAATTATATGATATTTATATCATTATTAAAATCCTTGAGTTAATGGAACCATGTTCAAAATGTTGGTAATGAAACTATCAAACTGAAACATCCATGAAAAATAAAATAGGTAACAACCTGAACCAAGAATTTTAATAAACAATTATTAATCAAAAAGGAACTAAAAAGTTATAAGTGGATAATATATGATATTATAAGTATATATATTCTTTTATTATGTAATTATAATAAATTTTAATTTATTATAAAGGAGGATAAAAGTACATAGAAAGAAATTCATATATGAGCTAAGGGTTTAGTTCACAATCTCAACATTATTCTGGATTACATATATTTTTGTCTGTACTGGGGGAATTATATAAAATTTATGTCTTAAATAAAATGTATTTTATTATCCTATTTTTTTTATTTAAATTAAAAATTTTACTTTCTTTTGAATAACTTTAGGTATCCAAGATACCAATTTTTTTTAATGAAAACAAACATTATTTTTCCACTCAGTCAGGATTATATTTACTTTAAGTACATATTTAGATAAAAATGATTTAAGAATGTTTTTAATATTTTAAAATTATTTATTTAATAAATTTTCACTAGTTTTTATTTTCTTACAAAATGGCTCACAAAGAATCATTTTATTTCTAAAAAAGGAATCGTTTTATTTTTAAAAAAATATTAAAATGAATGTTTTCTTATAACATATATGGTATGAATAGAATTTATCTCTATTAGGAATGATAAATTATTTAAAGATTTATTTAGAAGTGTTATTGTTTCTTTTACAAGAAAATATTTTACTCAATATTTGGGTTTTTGTTTTGTTTTGGATAAGTAAGTACAAAATGAAAATGGTATTTTCCAAAATTAATCTTCTAGTGACCATTTAAAGTATTTTTGTCTATGTATTCATTTTTTGGTAAATATTATGATTTAGTGGGAATTTAATCTTCTGATACCATTCACTATATTACTCTATATGGATTGGGATTTTGTTAATTGATTAGTAAAACTGTTAACATTTTGTATACCAATTGTTAGATATGAATTTTTACATTGATTATGTTTCAATCCTTTCATATGATAAATGAATTGGACTTATTTTGTGATAGTATGACCCCTTTATAAAATGTACATGCATTAGTAGGTTCCATTAGAAAAAATTACTTGGTTATTTGGCATATTCCTTAATAGTTTATATATGTTTTCTTCTCATAAGGCCTTGATGATAATATTATGATGTCCCAAACTATGAATTATATCATTAGAAAACCAATTACTATTGTCTAAGTGATATTTATGTCATAATTTTATCAATGTATTTAGTTGTATTTTTTATGGTATTAGTTATATGGAATATTTGATAATTATTTATATCGATTATATTATTATTTCTTTATTTACCTTATGATTGATTATTTTGTACACATTCCCTTATAGAGAATCTGAGATCACCCTTTATTATGTTTTCCTTTCTCTAGAACATGAAGAATGGATATATAAATTAAATTAGAAATTTCATAGAATAAATAATAATTTTCTCCCAAGAATTACTATATTGTATTTCATTTTTCTGATATAATTTTATAATCATGTATGTATCTAGTCTCATAATTATATTAAACTATATGGTCCTTCGGGATGTGATCCCTTATACTTTTTCCAATTTTCAAAAATAACCACCATCTCCCGGATACTGGAGTTAGTGTGTTATAGTATTCTAATTACTTGCTCTCCCCTAGGCTTCTGATAAGGGTTTTCATTTTGGTCCCATAATTTGACAATCCTAGAACCAACTACAAAAATACTAACTGTTCAATTCCACATAATTTACAAGGGTGTTCATATAGTTTGAACTAACCAAAATCAACCCTCCAGTGACTCAATATAGGGCACACTGTTTTCTTGGGTAAACTGCATGATTTTACTTAACTATGTGTACACTATTCATAGCATAAAAAACATCAATTTTGTTCAAAACTGGATAAAAGCCCAAAAAATACCCAAACATTGGATGATAAAAAAGGTTTAATAAATAATTGAAAGATATAAATGAGTTGTTACAATTTCCGTACCATAAAATCTCTCTTCCCATAGAAATAATACCAATAAAATACCATATCAAATCTATGAGGCCACTACTCTCTCATTAGTTCCACAAACCCCAATGTTTTACATAAATCAGAATCCTGATGCTGATGTATTAGAACCAAAGGTATAGAATTTCAAATGATTAAATTTGTCTTAGAATAAATGATCTAAAATTGATGCTCATTCATGGATAAATTGATTTCAACATCTTAGTGTTCCCTGCTCAATGCATAATATTGGTCAATGATATACTTTCTAAGCTACAATACATGAAACACATAATGAATACTTACAAACCGAGGTGGATAATACAAATGATAAGACAAATTTACAATGTTACCAATGATATAAATTATTCCCACACAACTTGGTGAAATATTTCCTTATGTTCCATGTCGTTTGGTTCCCAACTAAGGTGAAACTCTCAAAGGCACCTGATCACTGATTAAGAAACTCTACAGGTGTCCAAAATGATCATGATAATATATATATCATCTTAGATCCATCACTGTTATATGAAAAATAAATTGAATATTTTCCTTTATCTCTTTGGCCAAAATGAGACTGACTTGGGGTGCTTCACCAATCGTTGACCAACATAACATATATTTATCTTTGTTTATATACAAATCCTCAAAGTGTGCCATCTTGATTGATGAATGAAACATTTTATTATTGGAAAATCGACTTGTCCCAAGTGGATATCCCAATCTCTCCAATATATAGGGATCATGCAAAAATTATGTCTTTAAAAATTTGTTTAGATAATTCCATCTATCCATCCGTTTATGGATGATATCCTATGATCGATATATCATGGGATCCCATTTACATTTATAAGAATTTTAAAAAACCAGATGTGAATTGGGGATAATTATCAGAAACTATAGAAGATCAAACTCTATAAAATCTTACAATACCTTATACATAAATAATTTACAAGTCCTTAACATTGGTTATATCACAAATAGGTTCAATTAGAGCAGATTTGGTGTGATAATAATTATGAAATTTTTTCATTGAGGATTATGTGGAAACCCTACCATGGAATCCATCAAAATATCACCCCACTATCAATTTGGAACTTGATGGGGTAGAAGAAAACCCATAAGTTATAGAAGAATACCTTGACCGACAAACATATATAACATTGAGAAACAAAATTAGTAATATCTCTCCTTATACTTGTCCATTAGAATCATCGTCACAAATAATAGAAAATGTTAATGGTGACAAAGTGTATTGTCCACTGAGAACTATAGAAATACCCCATCATAGCTTTTATTATAGGTAAATGAAAATTTTAATGGATCTGGATGAATAGGACTCCCTTATAATATAATAAATAATCAGTGATGGTATCTCTATTTTAAATAGATTCCTTAATGTCATTGAACTCATCATCAAATTGATGCTTCAAAAGAATCATATTGAGAAGATAGGAGACCAACTCCATGTTATTCAGAAAAATATCAGTCTCATAATTTGGAACTCCCAAATGTATACAAGAAAATAGATCCATCAATTTCATACTCATATAATGATTTTTTATATATTTGGTCAACATTTTCTTACTCGAGGTATCAAAAATGGAATTTCTATGACTAAGGGTATAAGAAATGTCAGAAACAAAGATTTTATGTACTCCAACTATAAAATTTTAAGGAGATTAAAATATATTTGTGAGAAGATATAACTCAGGCTTTTTTATTCAAAATAAATGGTATACATTTCCCCCAAAAAAGTAACATCACCAACTCTTGATAGAATAAATCACAAAATTGAGTTTTAGATCATGCTTTGGGTAGTTATTCTCATGTGTTTTAACTTTTCAATAACCATAGGCCACTACCTGATAACCTCACTTGATAACACATACCAAAACAAAACACGATGCATCAAAAAATACCACATTTCCCTGTTTAGACTCTAGAAGAGTCAAAAAATGATCATTATTCAAATAATTTTTTAACTCATCAAATTTATTATGATATTTCACATAACTTTATAAATTTACTCCCATTCAAGTTAGAGTGATATTTATAGAATAAAAATTTGAAAAATTATTAATAAAATGGGGATAATACCCCATAGAGACCAAGAATATGCAAATCCCAAAAGCAATGTGTGTTTCCCATGTTATAAAAACCACCACCATCTAATTATCAATAGAAATACCATGTTTCATTAGCACATGTCCCTAGAACATCAGTTCCTAAATATAAAAATTAAATTTTGATAGATTTAAAAAAATATAGTGATCTCTCAAAATATATAGAACTTCTCTCGGATAATGAACTTGTTTGTCCCCAGTTTTAGAGTAATCCAAGATTTCATCCACAAATATCACCATGAATGGAATGAGACACTCATGAAATATCCCATTCATAAACACACAAAAATATATACGATAACAGATTATACTAAAAGGAAAAAAGGTATTTTAAGTGACATAACTACTTTTAAAGGCGGTCTTTGTGATATTAGATTCATTGATTATAAACTGGTGATAATAGAATAAAGATTAATCATTGAGTACCACTCCTCCCCCTTCAATTGGTCAAAAAATCAACAATTTTAGGGAAAAAATACAAGTTATTTACCATAAATCAATTGTGTTTTCCTTAATTAATTCATATTTTATGTGTTCCATAAGAGTTATTTGTAAAAATAATAGGTTCCACTAAAGGTGACGCACTCCGGTATTATAAATACTTTATTAAAAAAATCACCCAAATGACTAATTAAATCATTACATTTAGATGGTTAAATATGGTAAGAATGGATCAACATAGTTTAGGTACCTAGTACTAAGTCAATGGATAACTGTAATTTCCTTACCGATCATGAGAAAGAAAATTAAAATTTAAATATGTTATAAAACTCAATGACTATTGAAGTAAAAACACCACACAAATATTATTTCTCCTGGTCAAAATAAAAAATAGATATCACTCTACTTAACTCCAGAATAGGTGGCCTGACTCTAGTTGACCCTTGGTCCCATTCTCCATGGAAAACACAACACACCCCATTAGGGGTAGTAAATGAGACCCAACAATGAAAACATCAAATAAAATAATTATGGGAAATCAACTGTTCTATATTGAAAATTATTTCCAAAGGTTTTGTATTACTAACAAAAAAATCCCAGGTGATCTTGATCTCTGATTAATAGAAGGAATAAAAAGGGAATCAGAATCACTTATATCTATTTTTTCTGAGAGGATTCATAACGTACATCATATAAGACATAAGATCCAAATTAAGGATTAAAATATTTACATTCTGATTTGATAATAATGAAGGAGATGCACTGGTATCAAATAAAGAGGACACTAATGATGAAGCTATAGTGACGGTACCTCTCATTATCACTAGAATTGCATTAATTTCCTCTATTGAATTTTCCACTATGTGAAGAAGCTTCATTCAATATTCTTATGGAAATAACCCCTTATTTCTTGAAGTATACAATTAAATTTTTTTAATTTTATGTGATAGTAAGTCAATTATAATATTAAGGGTAGAGAAGACATGACATAACATCTATCAGTATCCCAAGAAACCATAAGAAAAACAATCTTCAGTGCCTCATTACAATCTAGCCTCAAATTCCCAGCCATTTTACAATGAATGTAGCTGAATAGGAATATTCTAGACACTGTAGATGGTATGAACAATGAATACTATTATGAACCACCATGAGACTCATCATGCTTCCTCTTTCCATAAAATAAAAAGTAGAACTATCATTAGGAGTAAGAGGAACTCCTATCGAACCATAATTAAATAAAATTTCCTTATTATCCTTAAAATTTCTATCTAACATGTATGTCCAAATAAGAATTAGGAATTAGTATGAAAACCTAATATCATATATAATATTAAAGATCCATCTCAATTCATCAATCCTTTTGCTTCTTATTTACCACTACCGTAGGAAAAATTGAAAACGATTAGTAAATATGTCTATATATTGATTCATGATCTTATAACCATATTAAAGTTTATGATATTAGATAGAAGTTTTTAAAACCCTCAACTCTAGACATAACTATAGTGACCCAGTCTTAACTAACATGGATATTACACCATTTTATTTGAATATTCAGTATATTACAGTAACACATTCTTGTGGACCATAATAGTTTAGTGTATTTGGAAACATAGAAACAAAATATTATATCATAGTGAATGATCTTCAATATCTCCCATAAATATCTCCACCTATAATAATTCTACAAAAAAATATTCTTCATAACCTGAGTAAATGAAACATAAGAAAGGGGTGAGCTCAAATGCTCAATAATGGTAAAAAAGGGAGATACATACGTATAATAATGAGAATAATCCTCGGATAACATGATCATGAAAATATAAGATCATACCCTACATATCAATGATCATATATATGAATATTGGCATAAATATTGGAAGTTCATAAGGCATTAATCTTTAGGAAGTAATGAATATATGCCAAAAAATAATATCATAGGAATAAAACATGGGATTCTGGTAGACATATAATAATATATAATTATTTTCATACTAGTAAAGGTATTGCTGATGAGACAATATTAGTGGAAAAATTCTGTTACTGATCTGGGTTCACACCCCATTTGAGCCCTGTATTACTAAACTAATTTCACCCATTATTCCAGCACTATATTTCTAAACCAAGATCAACCCTTATTCCATCCCTATATTACTAAACCAAGTTCATTTCTCATTCCATCCCTATATTACTAAACCGCGTTCGTTTATCATTCTATCTATATCTATATCATGAGATATAAATCCTTACGTATTGAATTTGAGGGAGATAGGTCCCACCCACCTCATAGTGAAATCACACATACATGTGCTAGAAAATCATAAACAATCACATCCTAATCCATGAAATGAAATGGGCATCATAAACATGTAAACATATCATAACCAATCAAAAATTTACTGGTTTCATAACCATTTCATCTAAATTAAAACTCATGAAAGGGAAATAGATTTCATAAACATATAACTCAAGAAAGAGAAATAGATTTCATAAACATATAACCCATGAAATAGAAACATGTTTCATAAACATATTACCTATAAAAGAGAACTGGGTTTGATAAATACCATGACATTAAGTATAACCCATTCATAGAAAGAATAAAAATAAAAATTTTAGATAATTTCACAGAAGGTCATGAGTAATATCAATAGATGACATCTTAGATGAAAAATAATTTTAAAATACCATTCAAAAAAGTTTCTTGGTAAAATTTCATTTCTTCTTTGAAAAATGATTTTTAATGCATAAAACCACTTGAAAATTATTTTTTTGTAGAAAATAACTTGAAAATTTATAAAGAAGACATGATGTCATATTGAGGACCTTTATCATTGAAAACTTATAAAATAAATTTGAAAACATTTTGAAAACCATTTTATTTGAAAACACATTGAAAACTTATAAATGAAGATTACAAACGTTTTGAAATCCTTTTTTACTTGAAAATAAATGAAAGAAGCTTTACATTTTTTGATAACCATTTCATTGAGAAAACGTCGAAGACTTGCAAATGAGGGCTGAAATCAATTTGAATACCATGTAATTTGAAAACTAATAAAATAAGCTTGAAATTCTTTTAAAATATCTTTTAAATAAATTTTCTTAATAATTAACTGTTAAACATGAAAATAAATCTCCAAAGAAATGATGGTGGATTAATCTGTACATTTCGTACAAGGTGAAAAGAACATTCCTTTTGCACGATACAAAGGCTAGAAAAATGAATCGTTCAGAAAGTGACAAAAAGATTCCAATGAAAATTTTTTAAAAGAAAAACTTGAAACAATTTATCCTAATGATCATAGGAGACTAGTATAATATTTTTGGAAACAATTTTTAGAAAACATGGTTTTAAAGGAACACAGATTTCTAACTGAAAGAGGGTAAAATTGGGCTTTCATAAAACACTTTATTAACAATATTATATACCAAAGAGTAGAATAAATGGTAGAAATATATTAATAAATCATGAATAAATATATGATAAGAAAATTTATGAATTCTATTGATAAATGTATCATAATATTTAATTAAATTATTCAAAAACATAAACAATCTTAAAAAGCAATCTGATTGTCTCAATAAATATATATAACATGGTAACCCGAGATCATACTATCTATGTAAAAAATGAAATTAAATGATACCTAAAATACCATTAAAATAAGTAAATTCATGATATAACATGGAAAATATATGTATATATAGCTCGAAATAGAATTTAGGTGCATAAGAAAACATGAGTCTCAAAGAAGGAAAATTTAGACAAAAACTATTTCACACATTTGGTAACTTTTGAAATTTAAAACCCATAAAAGAATGATCATAAACTGGATATGTGAATTACCATAAATATAAGTATAAGATACATAAAATCCAATCATGGGTATAAAATACATCACATAAAAGGAAAGAGTGGCGAACATAGCATGCATCTCACAAAAATAAAAAGCAAGATGAAACCCCCTTACCTCGTATCTTGACACTCAAAGTACTCATTAAAACCACCTATATAATAAATATAATTCTATTATAAATATGTCAAATAATCTTATTATTATATCTAAAACCACACATGGTTTTATTATAACCTTATATTACCTACTTTTTATCCATCGATTGTTAAGGTTTCACTTCGAGTACTAATCGTTTTGTTTTTCATTTGTGTCTTAATTTGTTATATTATGGGTCCTTATACTTATATAATTATTCCAAAATGTAAGAATTGATATAAATATAATTTATATATAATATATTTTTATTATAATAATCTATATAATATATAATTTTGAAACAGAATACACCGTTCATGGAGACGATAGGCCACACATATGCATGAACTCTATTTCCATTTAATTATCATGTTGAGAGAAAGAAAGAAAAATAAATATATAAATATATATCATTATTAAAATATCATTATCATATCATATATATCATATTTATTCACCAAATATGTTCTTAATACATTCTATGTAATGTGTGAATGAATCATATAGCTTTGAGGGGGTGGTAGTCCAAACGTCTTCAAACAAACCTATCATTTTAACACAAAATAGAAAGTAAAAATATATGAGTTATAAAAAAATAAATAATAATAAAGAAATAGTAAATATAATATATAAAATTATTTTCCATCATAATGTATACCATGATAGGTGGTAATGAAAAAATGAACAATCATCATTTCGTGAGGAAGTAGTTTGCCGTACACAGAAATTGTATGTTAGTTACCCATTAAATGGAGGTGTGTGTATGTGTAGGTGTAACCATTTACATAAAAAATCCTTTTATATTGAGGGTACTATTTTTATATATAATTATATATTAAATAAATTTTTATGGTATGTATAAAGAAAATATATGAAAGTACTTGAGAGAGGATGTTATCTCTTAATTAGTAACTCCTATTGGTTGATCCAAAAGGCTTCCTTGGATTTCATTATTCCCAAAGAAAGGATTATAAGAAAATGGGATGAATTTTAGAGAGTTTATTGGGATGATTTCGGCTGAACCTAATAGGTTTGAGAGGTGTGAGGATGTGGGAGAGGTGGCGACTTTTTATGGGGAAAGAAAATGACTCCGTTGGAATTTTTGAAAACAAGTTAGGTGTACACTTTTTATTACAAAAAAAAGTCATAAAAATAAATAAATAACCAATGGTAGGTTTATTTACTAAATATGTCGAGAAAATTTGTTTTTCACAAGTTGATAGGTCATTTTGGCTCCTAATATTATGGTTTATTCCCTAATTAATCTTAATTTGACTTTAATAACTGTGATTAATTTTAATTAGTTTTACTAATAATTTTTGTCCAAAATCAACATAAAATAATTAGACTATAAATATTACAATGATTAAAATGGTGTAGTTGTATTTTTCAAAATTTAATTCATATAAGTGAAAAAATTAATATTAATGATAATCACACAGATGAGACGAAATTACTGGTTTTTAAAGTAGAAAGAAGTTCAAAAATTTATTAAGTTTTTGTATTCAATTCTAATGTGAAATGGATTCTAGTAATAGAAATTTTATTAATAGATTTATAATTGATTTAATTTTACCCTTATATAAATTTATAATATAATTTAACATTAATAATTATTTAAATAAATAAAAGTAGTTTTTAACTAAAAAGAAATATTTTTCACTATTCATCAAAAAATGAAGTTTCTCAAAAAAATCAAAAAAATCACCCCAAGATAATATAGATATTACAAATTTGAAAATTAAGTTTATTATTTCAAATTTAATTTATAATTTTTTGTAGAATTATATTTATTATTAATATCTGTTCATTCAAGAAAATGTTATTTTTAAACATAAAAGGATTTTACCAAAAATAACATCATTATTACCAATATGATTTATCTATATAAAACTATAATAAATAATATTTGAAAATTATTTTTTAATATTTATAAAAATATGGTTAATTTCTAGGTTATATAAATCTCATTTAAATAATTATAATAATAAAATTATTTTTTGTAGAAACATCTTTCTTGAGTATAATGTACACCAAGTTAGTATGGCATGTAGAACAAGCCATGTCTATAATGTGTATAGAAAAAAACAATTTGGTTTTGCATGTAATGCAAGACAAGTCAGTGTTACATGTAGCATAGGCCAAGTCAGTGTCGTGTGAAAGAAATCTTTGAATTAGTATTTTAATATACATATATATATAACTATTTTTAGTGTCCGATGAAATGAAAAATTTCAAAGAGATAAATTAATTCAAAAATAAATAATTCATAAAATCTTGAGGTGTTAAATTTTACCCCTTCAAATGAATTTCACCCTCAAAATTTATCAGGGTTGTAAAATATTTAATACGTGAAAGTTTTATTGCTAAAAAACCACATCATAAAAATAAATACTAAAAATTCCATTAAAAAGGGAATGTTATTACCATAATAGTTACCAAAAGTTACATATAACTGGGGTTCCACATAAGAGAGCATAGTTTGGGAGTGAATATTGGACATGGGGGAAAAGAGTACATATTTAAAGGGAATTATTGAGGCCATCCATCACAAACAAGTGAATGATCAATGAAATGTTGAGGGCCTCAATGTCATAAATCTTTGATGATTTAAAAGGCCATCAGTTCAACAAAATAATGAAATTAGGACAACACATTTTCATTTGATCATTATCCTAACATTGAGTAATTATTTTATTGACCAAGAATATTTGTAAATATACTTACTTGACATAAAAATAAATTTCATTTAATAATTCTTCCATTAATTCATGTAATGGATATACAAAAATTAACTTTTATGCCTAGAGTTCTAAAATGCACTTTTATAAGATTTTAAGGCTCAAAAAATAGTGAAATGTATAAATATTTTTCGAAATCTATTCTTAAAAATGAATATGGTTAATATATTAATCATAAATTATTTTTCACCAAAAATAATTATACATTAACCAAAACATTGCGTATGCTAGTGGTTAGAGTGAAACCCTTATCGTCCATCTTTTATGGGTTCAAAACCCACAACCTCGCTAGACTTGATTGGTTTTCACCTAACATACATGGTGTCCTTTTGTAAAAAAATATTATTATAATTTACAAACTATGATGGTCATCCTTGAAATAAGTTTAACCACTAAATCTCCTTTTGAACAAGGTTTTCAATACATTGCCAATTTATAAATACTTTCTCTGAGGTTTAACTTAAATTTTTTATGAATGGACAACCTTATAACCCTTCTAAAAACGAAAATTCAAAACAGAAGAATGAAAGTCACAGAACTTGCTTTACATTGATCCTCCATATATCAAAATATATCTATTGGTTGTCACTTTCCAAACATGTTAATAACATTGGGGTAAATTCTCTTGGAACATGGTAATGACCTGAATTAACATAAATCCATTTTTGAAAACATGCATTCTTCCTTATTCCAAATATTACTCTATGAATTCAAAAATATAATAAGTTTTAAAATTCATCCATTATAGGATGAACTACTTTTCAAAATTTCCTTATTTATCTATAAGGTCATCAGTACCTTCTAATTTACCTATTCATATCCCACATATATTTATCGAAAAAAATTATCATAACATAAGGAACATATTAAGTTTATATCATGTGTTTTACATGGACATAACATTGCCATTATATCATTATATCACTTTTCTATTCCATAAGAACCATTTAATGTGTTATTGTAAATCTGTAGTGAAAAATATTAATTGAACAATACTTATATATTTTACCTTTCAAATAATAAACTTCTTTAATCCATGCACAAAAAATCATTTATTACTGAACTTCATCCTCATTCCATTAATAAGGATACCTCTTCCTATTATACAATACCTCTTTCATCCCACATTTCATCTATAGTGTCATCCTCATCAGTAATGTAAACATTAATCACAAACCCTACTGGTTCCCTTCAAGAAAATTCATCGTTGAACATTGAGGTGCATAATGACCATTTGATCAACAATTAAAACACTTAACCTTCGATGATGTCTTAGGGAAGTCAATATGGTCAACCATTTCATTAATCAAATTATTTATTTTTTCCATGAATTAACTTGATTTGTGTTCTTCTTAAACACTATTAAAACATATTTTATTTCCTCTATGACATCCACTTAGGTTTTTTTCTGCATTTTTGACATAGAGGAAACCGAATCTTATTTCCTACATGGTCTCCATTAGTTGAACTCATAGAAAACTCCTTCTCTCTCTTCCTTGGTGAGTCCAAGAGTTTCGAAGGTATACCTTGTAAATCATGTTCTATGAAAACTGATTATGCATGATCAAAACATATCTTAATCTAGTGATCATCCCACTTGAATGCTCATCAATAAAATTGAAGATCACATTCAGCATTAATCTAGTTCCTTGAGGTTCCCACCTTTGACTAAAACTAGAAGCATAATGTGATCATTAATTATACTATAATAAAACAACATAGTACTCAAAATAATTACTTATAAGATGTGTAAATCATGACACCTTTTATAATCTACGACACCATATGTTCATCCATGGTTATTAATATCCAACTTATAAAAAAATCCTTCACGATGGTTTGGGAAGATATTATTAAATCCCGAATCATATCCACCGAGATTATTAAACTAAGTGTGAAGAAAGACCTGTTTTCATATACCAGATTACCCCATGTCATTCCCAAAACATCTTTTCTAAGTTTTTACCCCTATTTATATCTATTCTAGAGTTACTTCCACTTATATTCTCCAGACACAGATGTATTTCTAGGAAACCACATACTTTATCCTTTACCAAAATTCCAAGACATTTGTAATGCCCCATCCCCAGATGCACAAAACTAGTGAATTATTTTAATACATTGGATTGACTATAATGAATCAAATATCTAAGGACCCATTAGTTTAGTATCTTGGAAAATAGATTAAATACATGAATTTTACATTATAATTCAAAACCTAAAATACAACATAGATAATACATTGATAACACCATTATTCTCCTAGATTAACCATCCAAAAAAAATCCTAAAACACATATTGGAATACTGGGAAAATAGAACATAAGAAATGGGTGAGTTCATATGCTAAGTAATGTTAAACAATACAATATGAGATTTCATAAATAAACATGAAATTTTGAAGAAATTATAAAACAGAAACACAATCCTTTCAACAAAAAAATGGAAATAATATGGAAATAATAAATCAAATAATTCCATTTAAACATTCACATAGATATTGTACTAGTTGAATTATCTAATGTAATATCAACAAAAAATATCACAATGAGGGTATGCATAACATCAGACGTTATAACCACATTATTAAGGCCTCGTGCCAAGACCTTACATATCCATACCATCATGGACTCATGCCAAGACACTAGTTTATCTCATGATACAAAGTCATGCATCGAGGGACTATAATAGGCTAAACCCATCACTTAATAGGTCTAATTAATTCATCATATTAAAATGGTTATATATAAATAACATAAACATTCGTATTAAAAACTATTATAAGAAATTTGAATACTTTATCCATAAACCATGTATGGTATCAAAAAATAGAAAATCCAAAGTCAAACATATCATACAACATTCTATAAAATACGATAGATTATATCAAAATAAATCAACCTCAATTAAGAATAAAATCCAAAAATAAATATTGACATAGATGAAAATAATCTAATAATTTAATTAAAAATATATTGAGGCAAATACCCTATTTTCTTTGAAATCATTTATTCAAAATCCCCACACTTATAAAATAAGATATTTAAAAAGATATTTTTGAATCAAAGAGTCCCATACCACTTTTTGAATTTTGAAAGGAACTTAAATTTTAAAACATTCATGTCCATATAAATAAATCCTTAAAATCTTTTTGAAAACACTGACATTAATGAGAAAGAATTATAAGAATCGATTTTTAAAACATTAAAAATGATGTTTCAGTTAAAGAGTCCCTTACAAAAACCCATAAAAATAATCATTTTGAAAACATTTTAATGAAATTAAAATTAGATATAATTTTTTTATAATCCATTATATTCATATATATAAATATGTATGATAATACCAAGAATATTTAAATGGAGAGAGGATTAATTATTTAAACATTCAAATCATCCTATACCACTTTGAACATTTAAATAATAAGACTAATATCTTAAAATGAATATTTTAATACATTGAAGATAAATTAATTCATGATATCAAATATAATAGGGGAAATTAAAACACCACATATAAGAAATAGGTGGTTAACATGACTTATATCTCACGAAAATTAATAGTGAGATGAAATTCCCCTACCATAGGTCTAATACTCTATGTACATATCTGGAACTCATGTGTAATGGTTTTAAACATATTTTTAACTTATAATAGAGTCATAATAATATTTATGATAACATATATGATTCATTTATGTATTTTTATTACTCTTTTATTACTAATTTCCAATTTAAAGAAACATTCCGGGTAATAATTTCTTTGTTTATCGTACGTGTTTTGAATTGTTTTTGTTGATCATATTACATAGATCATGATTAACATAACTCTAGAATTTAAAACATGTTTTTTATATCATAAATATTCTGAATATAAATATATATAATAGATTTATATATAAAATTGAATACACCATTCCGGGAGAAGGTATGTTGTACGTATGAAGGAACGCTGTTTCAGTTTTTTATCGTATTGAATGGAAGAAATTAAAGAACATATATGTGTATGTATAAATATATATTATTTAAGTAGAATTACTATGTCATATATTTCATAATTATTCATGATATATATTTTTATAGTCATTCTAGAATTGTTAATGTGGATGATGAATCTCATCTCATAGTGGATATGGTAAGCAGTACGTACGTACAAGCGATGCTATTATTTTCTTACTGGTAAAATTGTATGAAATTAGATTGAATTTGAATTTTATAGAAACAATATAATGTTATATTTATTATTTAAATCCTTTATATTCATGAATATACCCATCAAAATAAATTATAGACGAAATGAAGTTTACACCATAGGGTGGAGATGGTAAGCCGTATGTACACATGTATGGTGATATTGTTTTTAAATGAATGTGTAAAAGGAGGTAAATGGTTGGCCCATAATCATGAAAAAATCTCATCCTGTATATTTTTTACAGTTATTACATTAATATGGAACACTATATGAAATGGAAGTATAAAAATAAATGAACTCTGAAATAGTAAATAAAATGGTTATCTCTTCCTCAAGTGTCTCCTTTTGATTAGCACAAAAGGGCTCCTTAGGATGGATTTATACCCCATGTATGACATATAATATGTATTTAGGGACGTTGGTAGAGGAAATTTGTAGGGTTTGGAAAAGCCAAAGGGATTTGTAGGTGTTAATTAAAGAGAAGGAGAAGTGTCACTTTATAAGAGAGTGGAGGGAAACTTTAGAAAAATCATAAAATATTAATTTATTATAAATTCATTTTAGATTTCAAATAACTCTGTAGTGATTTAATTTGAGAATAATAAATTTATGGGTCGAAAAACCATTTTTATGTAGTCTAAATCCCATTTACCTATGTTTTTAGACATGTTTATGTCATAAAAGTGCTCGTATATTTGGGATTTAATCTTTAGATAACAATTTAACTTTTACCACATCTTTTTGTATTTTTACACTATAGGGTTAATATAGTTAATATAAAATTCCAAATAATCCCCAATTTGACCATTTATGACATATTTAACATTATAAATTTTATTTGGATGATCCTTATATTTTATGACATTTATATCATTTAATAAAATATTATTTATTTTGAAGTTTCATTTATGTCAAATTTAATACTATTCAATAATTGAATTTTAAAAATATAAAACAGACATGAAAATTTGAAAAAATACTTTAAATAAGATATTATAATGTCTATTATATCTATAAAAAATGGTGCTTTAAAGAATTAAGTTAATTTTTTTATTTAAACATTTTAAGGTCATTTATTTGATATCTAAATTAATTAAACAATTACTACATCATCATTGTGTGACAATTTATTTAAATTATTATTTTGTAAAATTGTAAATAAATTCTATTCTTGCATAAGAATTTCTTATCTTTCTAAATAATATTTATAGTTTACCATATCACTTATATAACCTCCTTTTAAAAATAAAATAGTTATTAAAATTAGAATATGAGATTTTTAAATCTTCTTTAAAGAAAATATAATAAATGTCCTAATAAATCAAAAGTTGCTTAAAAAGGATTGAATTTACATGATAAGGTTTATTAGGGTTGAAAAATATTTATCCAATGAAATTCGGAAAAGTTTTAGGGTAATTTTATTTTATTATAAATTTTTTTTACCTTTAATTACCCTATTTACCTTTAACTATGGTAAATAAAATTTAAAAGATACTATAAACTAAAAATTATTTTGATCCAATTATACCACATTTTTCATAATCATTACAACCATGTATTTACATTTCTTAAAATTAAATTCACAGAAGAGGAAAGATTATGTTTAATCCTAATCCCACAATCGTGGCTAGAAGGCAGGTAAAAGAGACGTTCAAAAGTTGAATAAATTTTCATATCTAATTAAATTATAAACTAATGGTTCCAATGAATATAATTGGGCTCATATATTTATTATTTATCTATTTTTACTTCAAAATAAATTTAAAACAAATTAATTCTTTAAATGAAAGATTTGTGTTTTAAATAAAATTTAGTATTTTCACTATTTATCAAAAATTGAATGTTTTTAGAAAAATACAAAAAATTCATTCTAACCAAATTTTTTATATTAATAATTAAAAAATGACGTATATTTTAAAAAATATGAGTTCTATGAGTGTATAAAATTAATTTTATTATTTTTAACAAAATTCTATAAAAATTATTTCTTATAAGAAAATAATATTTCTAAACAAATAAATATTTTACTAAAACTTATACATTTCATTATAAATATGTTTTATTTATCTGAAAAAATTAGAAATATTATTTGAGAATTCTTTATTACTGTTAATATTAGTTTTTTAATGGATAATTTATAAATATAACATTTAAATAAATATAATAATTTTGTCTTGTTTCGTAGAAACACAATCTTTCATGTTACACAAGCCCAGTCGGTGTTTCATTTAATAAAATATATTAAATTTATTTAAAAAGATAATGTAATATGAAATATTGGTTTTTACAATATTTTCCTAAATGTTAACTCTTCTCTATACTTATCCTCAGATGCATCCCTAGATATTTCTTTATATATATACATAGGGATCTCACTAAGGTTTTATGATACTAGTTTCAATAGTTTGACTAAAACTTTCCATTAATACCAACTATTGAGGCCTAGGATTAACATACATTGATATTACACCATTTAAAATTAATATTTAATACATTACAATAACACATTCCTGATAACCGTAATAGATTAGAGTCTTTGGAAATATGAAAACAAAATATTCTCTCATAGTGAAAGATCTTCAACATATATCATAAAAATCTTCACCTTTATTACTTCTATCTAAAATATTTCTTCATAATTTGAGGAAACAAAATATAAGAAAGGATTGAGCTCAAATTCCCAATAAGGGTAAAATGAGAGATATATAAGCATAATCATAGGCATATGGGTATGATAACATGATCATGAAAATAAAAGATCATAGCCTTCATATAAACGGTCATATACATGAATCCTGGAATAATGATTGGGAGTTCATAAGGAATGAATCTTAAGGAAATAAAGAACATAATTCATAAATAAAAAACATTAGAATAAAACATGGAATTTTTCCAGACACATAATCATATATAATAATTTCTATAGTAGTTAAGGCATTGTTGCTGAGACCATCATAGTGGAAAAATTCCTTTTCTGAACCGGGTTCACACCATGTTCTAGCCCTATATTATTGAACACATTAGACCCCTTTTTTCGACCTTGTATTTCTATACCAACATAACCCCTCATTCCAACATTTTTTTATTGGACCATGTTTATTACCTATTCTCGACCTATAATACAGAACTGAGTTCATTTCTAATTCCCACCATGTTAATATCATGAGATATAATTCCTTCCCTAATTTATTGGTCGAATATATAGATCACACACATCTCATAGTGAAATCATACACACATGTTCTAAAAAATCATAAACAATCATATCATAACCCATGCAATGAAATGAGTATCATAAATATGTAAACATGACATAATCTATGAAAAAACACATAGGTTTCATATCCATTTTATCTAATTAATATCTCGTGAAGGGGAAATAGATTTCATAAACATATAACCCATAATAGTGAAACAAATTTCATAAATATATAACCCATGAAAGGGAAAAAAATTTCATAAATATATGACACGTGAAAGAGAGACAAATTTTATAAAGACTATGGCATTATATATATCCCATTCATAAAAATAATATTAACGGAACTTTTAGATCATTTACAAGAAGGGTATGAGTAATATCAATTGATTTTATCTTAGATATAAACTAATTTTAAAATATCTTTCAAAAATGTTTCTCAAAGAAAATATCATTTATTCTTTATAAAATGATTTTTAATTCATAAAACCATTTAAAAATAATTATTTGTAGAAAATACATTAAAAACTTATAAATTTGACTTGAAATAATTTTTAAAACCATTTTCCTTGGAAACTTATAAAATAAGATTCAAATCATTTTAAAAAACCATTTCTTCGAAAATAATTTGAAAATCTATAAGGAAATATGTAAAATGTTTTGAAAACATTTTTACTTGAAAAAATATGAGAAAAGATTGAATTTTTTTAAAACAATTTCTTTAAATATAAAATGAAAACTTATAAATGAGTATTGGAATTAATTTGAAAATTATTATCCTTGAGAACTTATAAAATTAGCTAGAAAATATTTCGAAAACCATTTCTTTGAAAATATAATTTAAATAATATTTCTTAAAAATTATCATTTAAAAATTAAAACAATGATTCATAGGATTTACATAAGATAAATCTATTCATGTCATATGAGGTAAAAATAAAATTCCTTTTTCATAATAAAACAGTTAGAAAAATTTATCATTCATAAAGTGAAAAGAATATTCATTTAAAAACATTGGGAAAATAATAAAAGGGTAAAAATGTCTTTTAATGACCACATATGATTATTAGAATATTCTTCAAAAACCTTTTTAGGTAACAAGATTTTAAAGGAACACAAATTTTATACTAAAAACGAGGGTAAAGGAAGGCTTTCTTAAAACAATTTATTAACTATCTTATGTACCATAGAGTGGAATAAATGGTTGCAATATATGAATAAATTCTGAATAAACATAGGAGAAGAAAAGACATGAATGTTTTTGGAATATGGGTCATAATATTTCATCAAATTAAGGTAGGGATTCTTGGATGGGGAATTTAAATATCTTGGCTGAACCTTATAGGTTTGAGAGGTGCAAGGATACAGGAGAGGTTCTGGCCTTTTATAGGGAAGGAAGATGACTCACTAGAATTTTTGATAATAAGTTAGGTGTACAAATGTTATTATCTATAAAAATTTATAAAAACCTATCTAAATAAATACTTTAAGGTTTATGGACTACATATGGCCATAAAATGGGTTTTGGACAAGATTATAGGTCATTTGGGGTCCAATGATTAAGGTTTATTCTATAATTAGGCTTAATTTGACCTTAATCACTATGATTAATTTTAATCACTTATACTAATCATTCTGGTGAAAAATAAACTTGATATAATTAGAATCAAAATATTCTAATGATTTCAATTGTGTATATTGTTTTATTTTAAATATAATTCATAAAAGTGAAAAAAAATTAAGATTAAATCTAATCCCGCAGATGAGACAATATTATTGGGTTTTAAGGTAGAAAGAAGTTCAAAAGTTTATTAGGTTTTTATGACCAATTTCAAATTAAAATTGGTTATAATTACATAAATTGTATTAATATATATATAATTGAACTTTTTGGACCCTTAAAAAAATTATAATATAATTTAACATTAATAATTATTTAGCAAAGAAGGATGTTTTTAACTAAAAACTAGTATTTTCAGTATTCATCAAAAAATAATATTTCTCAGAAAAATTCAGTGAATTTACCCTAATCTAATTTATAAATTCTCAATTTAAAAATGAATTTTATTTTATTAAATTAAATTTATAAATGTTTTTGAAATTTATTTTACTATTAAAATGGTTAATTTGTGAAATCTGTATTTTTAATCCTAAATGGACTTTACCAAAAGTCACATCTTTCATTACCAATATGTTTTATTTATATAAAACAATTATAAGTAATATTTTGAAATTACTTATTACTATTCATAATATTATTTGTAATGGTTTGGTTTTAATTATCTCATTTAAATAATTATTACTATAAAATGATTTTTCATAGAAACATATGTGTTGCGCGTGATGTACGCCAAGTTGGTTTTTCATATTGCACATGCCAAATCAGTATTATGTGTAGCACAAGAAACGTTGGTATTGTGTGTAGTACAAGCCACATAATTATTGTGTATTACTCAAGATAAGTTGGTGTCATGTGAAAGGAGTGTCTCACATAGTATTTTAATATATATATTTATATATATAAAGAAATATTTCTTGTGTCACATAAAATGCTAAATATAAAAAAGATAAATTAATTCGAAAAAGTAAATCATAAAATCTCATGGTGTTATAATAACTAATTAGTGAAAATATTGATGAAATATTTCTACTCCAAGACTTCATGTCTCTTTAATGTGACTATCAAATCTTACCACCTACAGATATGACTTTTAAGCTTGATGTTAGCACATATCACATTTATAGAGTATAGAATTTTTAGGAACTAAAACATATAGTCAATAATTTTCAACTAATATGATATCTCAAGAGGGTTATTTGATCCCAAGAAAGTAGGTGGTTTCTACTAATGAAAATCAGGAGTATGATCTAAATTTTTTTCATTTGAGGTTACACCATAAGAGCCTGAACAAGAATAAGTGAGGATTTATATACTATATCTTGGATATGACACACTAATATCTCAATGAAGTTTTGATTAACTCGAGTGTTCACTTGCTATGGTAAATCTAAAACTCCATCCTGAGGTCTGCTCAAACATATTCATAGGGTAATGGTATTGAATTAATTTAATAAGAAAAATTAAAATATCAAAGAAGGATTCTCAAATCAAAATCAATCAAGAGACATTAGATGATTAATTCCATAAAATAGAAGTCATATTAAAATAATTTTATAAAAATTAGACAATGTATTGAAAATAATAGAATCATATCAATTTATTTCTTAAGGACACTTTTCTTAAACCCCCATGTTGACTCAAGGCTCACTTTGATGAGATTTGGGAAAACACACAATTGTAAACTACCATATAAGTCCCAATAATACCACCTAAAATCAAATAAGACATAGAAAACTATATACCTACGTCAATAAAGGACAGTCAAACTTCATTTGATACCGTTTTCCATTAACCATCCTGAATAACATGGTACACCGGTACCCAAATCTAACACTGACTATACAAGAAGGGTGTTCTCGATCCCCATGGGATGATGACTGGTTGTTGGGAAACAATCAAAGTAAAACGGAATAATTACACCCTAATATAAAAATTAAATATATAAATGTAGAAGATACAACAATAAACAATTTGTATTCCTAACACTTTTCAGGTATAAAGTACTAGAATCATTAAGATAAGGATGGAAAGTTACATCATCCTAAAGACAACAAAATATACATTAAGATGAAAAATTAGAAACACATTATAAAATGTAGATCAAAACTCCATCAATCACTAGAATCATGGAAGGTACTAAGAATCAAGAAAATATGCCACCACTAAGTGGTGCGTTCCTTTTAACTATACCTAGAATAAGATTATAATAAAATTCCTGAAGGTAAAGGTACAACATGATAAAAAAATCCCATTAGGATTCCACCAAAAGATTCATATGTAATTAAATATCCAATAAACTATTTATGAAACAATTTTAAATAAATATAATACATGGAAAATAAGTTTATCATTTCCTATCAAATCTTAGTTCTAATAAAAAATGTAGAAAATATATATAGAAATATGATTTAGTGAATATTTTTTATAAAACAGATGGACACTAATAATACTTTTCTATAATAACTGGAATGTAGTAATCAAATAAAACAAGAACCATGGTAATATTCCATAAGTTTTTTTGTTCATATAATATAGGATACTCATGAAAGTCTATCAACCATTATAGGTAAAAGTGGATACACACATCTATAAGGATCTGACCACTGGGATAATATGAACCAATAAACCATCATGGAAAATCATAACAAACTTGTAATATTTAGAGTTATCACATTCTATCCATTTACAGGGAGATATAGTCCCAATTTACTTGTTATAATCACCAACTAACTACTTAGTCTCACATGTTCATTCAATTATTCCCTTAATCAATCAAGAGATACCATTTTGATTAAAATAAAAATACATAATTTAAATTTAAATTTCATGTTTTGAAATTCCATTTAAATTTCAAAACCAAATCATAGATTTTCTTCAAGTTCCTGAATTTAAAAAATCTTATTTAATAAAAATTTATGTTTTTCAAGAATCATCATCAAATTATTTCCTCAAATTAATTTCATTACAAGCCATATTATTCTGAATCATCAACCCATTAATTCTAATGCCTTTGGAAAAGGGTATAATTTAAAAAATCCATGTATTTTTAAATGAAGTTTGAAATAGTTCCAAATAAAGAAAATAAATTTAAAATAAAATATACATATATCTAAAAATTTAGTTTTTAAATATTAGAAAATCATTAGAGAACCACAGACCTTTAATCTGATGGAAAATTAAACAATCACATAAAATTGGAACCACCAATGGAAAACTAAAGACGAGGAATATAAAAGAGGAATCCCTGGAATAAAAATCCAAAAAATAATAATCTTAATCCATCAACAATATTAGGAATAATAAATGATAAAGAAAAATTGAAGAGAGTAAGACAGAGAGTGTCCAATTAAATGGGTTACACTTACCTGAGGGTAGTAAATCAAATTTTCCATCACCTTTATCTTGAAATTAAAAGGTTGGAGGACCCAAAGATCCCATTTGAGAGCCTACAATGGAAAATGGACAATTTAGGTTCAAATGAGTGGTTTTAGGGATAAAAACGGTGGTTTTGGGACATTAATGATTTGGGTGGGCAGGGGGGGGGGGGGGGTTAGAAACTCCTTCACATGGTTTCCTAGGTCAGGCCACACAGTTAGAACTAACCATGTGCCAATCCATGCACCCTCAGTAAGCTTTTGTAAGAGATGTACATTTTAAAAGGTCATGTTCCAAACATATAAACCACCCTATGTTATTGGGAATGAAACATGGTATGGCCACATGGTTTGATAAACCATGCACCAACCCTAAAAATCCCCACTGTCCCATGCCGCATAGTTTAAGGTGGAGGCTACCTGATTTGAACTAACCATGTAAAAAAATAAAATGAATCAAGATAAGGTGAATAATGTATTGGGTTAAATTGTACCGATTTTCCAAAATATATTCTAACCATGAACAACCTCATAAATATAAAAAATTTCAAATAGGTATAGAAAACAATCCAAAACAAGATTTAACAAAGAATGATTAAACAATGGTCAATATGTGCTTGAAAGGTGGAAAAATAATTTAAAAAATATTAGTGTTTCAATAATACTAATAAAAGTTTAGTGTATTTAAGATAATTTAGTAACTATTTTATGATGAATACCACTAATTTAGAGGTGTTAGAAGAAGAAATAAACTGAAATAGGGCAGGTAAGGAAATTACATATTCTTTAGTACGCCAACATTAGATCAATTATTAAGGACCATTATGATGGTATTTTAAGAATAAAAACAATTATAATTCATGTATAGGGATTTTAATAATATAATAGGGTAGGTTTTGGTTGATCTAGACTACTCAAATGGTTTGAGGATGAGAGGAGAAGTGGTTCCCTTTTTTTAGTGAGGGTAATGACATTATTATAATTACATAAAGTATTACATTAATATAAATAAATTTTCAGGAAAAATATAACTAAATTGATATAATTTTAATATAATAATTTGATGATTCATAATACTCTCATTGGATAACATTTGAACAAGTTTTGGTTACGTTTTTAGAGTTATCTCTTATTTTTTTAACTAACTATTAACCTGCTTGGAAATTCTCATGATATTGTTGTTTTTTTATAGTTTTTGGGTCAAGAAAGTTATAATAAAAGGAAAATTTACCATAATTATAGATGGTTGACATTTAAAATCAAATCCCATTAACTCGAGCATGGATTGTAACTATAGGAATTTTAAATCATTTTATAATATTTTATTATGAAATATCATTGATGACAATTTAAGAAATAAATGAACTGTTATAATATAGTACATTATTAAATCATGTAAAATAGTTAAAAATTATGTGGAATCAAAGATAATAGCGATATGATTTTAATATATTAATATAATCAATTTTTTATAGGTTTAGATATCTTTTAAAATTCTATCAAATGGTTTCACCCTTATGTTTAAAAATTTTAACCTTATCCGTGTAAGTTACATTTTCAATATTAAAGGGTTAAAATTTTACTTATATGGTAAAAAATGTCTCATAAATGATCAAGGGATGAAACTATAAAAAATTTTCAATCCTACATGTCTTCGTTCCTTATTTTTATGAATTTTTAATAATGTAATAAAATATATTTAACTTAAAGTCCAATTATTATCTTTTTAATAAATATTAAAATAAGTTGACTTTAAAAACAACATGAAATAAATGGAATTGAAATATCAATTTTTTAGAAAATAATAACGTGTTATAGTAATATTTTTCAGACACTTTAAATCACCAAAAAAATAATATTTTTAGAATTTTTGAAATCATTTAATTTAGTTTTTTATTGTTTGTACAAGTTCTCTATAGACATTGCACACGAATTTTAGATAACTATTCAATTATTAAAAAAATTTCCATTATTAATTTTTTTTAATATTACAAATAAGCATTCATAACCAACCATAATTTGTTTTTATCCTTGTCACAAAAAATTAGATATATTAAAAGTAAGAAAGTGACATTTTTGACATTTTATTTTTGTTAAATTTTATTAAGGTAAGAATCAATGATAAATGAAATAAAAGGTTATCTTGTCAAATTATGGTTAATTCGTGATGAAATAGACTTTTCCATTGAAATAAATTCAAGTGTTTGAATTAATTTTAATCCTTATCACAATATTTTTATCCATAATTAAATTGTTTTATCATTACTACGATAATAAAAAATTACTATGATTATTATTTATAATGAAAAAAAACATACCTACTTACATGATTTGGACCAACCTATTCCATAAATGAAATCTATTTTTAAATATTATAAATCTATAACTAGTAGAATATAATTTTATTTAAAAACAGAAAATCCAACGAAAAACATTTTTTTATAAAAATTCATTTTTTTGTATAAGATATATTTTTATATCAAATTAAACCTTCATAATAATATAATATGACTAATTTTACTTTGAAATCATTTTAACAAAAAATGGTTCTTTTTTAAATACTTTAAATAAAAATACAGTTTTCAATAAAAATCATTATTTTTCACTATTTACTAGAAAACAATATTTTCTGATAAATACTAAAAATTAAACTTATGATAATTTTTATATTATAATTTAAAAAATTATATTAGTTTTTTTTCAAATATAATTTTTAAAAGTTTCATGAATTAATTATAACATCCTCTCACAAAAAACATGAAAAATAATAATTTAAGAAAACATATTTTGAAGTCTAAAATGACTATACTAAAAATTGGGTGCTTATTTCCAAAAAAATTATTAAAAAAATTATTTCTTAGAAAGATTATATTTATTTTCTAATTATTTTAATTTTTTTCTTACCTTAAAATTCAATGAATATGTTATCACGATCAAAAAATAATAATATTTAATTGTTCATTAAAACTCAGTGTAGATTGTTGTATACAATATCAAAAATAGTGTTCATTTAAAGTTTTGGGGTGTTACATTAACCTTGGTATAAGGGATTCCCCAAGGTATTTTGGGCCTGTCGGGAGAAACGATTCAGTTTCACTAATGTTTTAGGTAGACTAAAGTTTGGTGTTTAAGTTTATTGGTTAGGGGAAAGGGGCATCGACATGCAACCATTTCGGTTTTTTAACATTTCATTCATAGATATCTTGATCAATATGGATGATTAACCTAAAATTGACATCAAATATAGGTCTAGGGATAATATACACCAAATTAATCCCCATGTGAGAGAAATGAAAACCTAATAGGGTCCTTTGTAATGTTGTGTGTGGATTTTCTCAAGTAAGGTACCCTATGGAGACTTGGGTGAAGAGGTTCCTTAGTTATTATACATGAGGTTTTGGGTGGAGTTACACCATAATTTTCTCCTTTTCTAGACCTTGAAAATTTATTCCCATGTGGAATTTTCCTAGATCCTTTAAGGAATTGGCACCCTAGTGGTTTACCATAGAGATAGTCCTTTTTACTAACCTCAAAAACACAGGGTTGAAGTTGTATTTCATAATGGTTTTGGGTGTTAAATCCTTTATATTAAATAAATACCCTTAGTTCATATTTGTTTTCCTTTGGTTATGATTTATAAAGGAACCTGAAATGGAAATTGTGAAACCTGGGTGAAAAATATTGATCTTCAGTCATAAATTAATCTATATAGTGTCATATACTTGGAACTATTATAGAAAATGTCTATCGTGAATTATTTTTATAGAAAAAAGTAAGTATGGAAACCCAATATGGCATTATAACCATTAATTACTATACAAAGTACCATAGTGAGTTGGTTAAAGTATTTAGGCATGGGAGGGAGATTATAGAGGCCAACAGGTAGGTTATAAAGGCACCATTTTGTAGAGAATAGGTATTAGTACATACAAGAAAGGCACCAAGGACACACTGGTTGGGTGCATGTTTTGAGTGATTAAAAATACCTCCCCTTAGAATTAGATCCGACTGGGATAATGTGAGTAAAATTTAGAGAGTTTTTTTATGAATGAATGTTGAAAAAGGGTGAACAACCAGGTTGTAGGAGGTGAGTCTTCTTGTTTTTTGGAGAATATGGGTGCATATAAGGATTTTTATAAGGGTGTGTTCTCAGTAGGGGACATGAGTCAAAAGAGGTTGTGTAGTATATATATATATATATATATATATATATATAAATATATATATGAGGGGACTAGAAAAATATAAGATAACCTCTTCACTCAAATGATTCAAGAATATTTTATATCACTCTTCTCACTGATGATATTTCAGTTCCCACCCTACTCTTAGTATGTATAGGTACCATTGATTTAATATTTCCTCAATGTGTTAAGTAAGGGTTACAGTTTATGCACTGATATAGATTCACCATGTTGGGATCATCAATTCTTGGTGACTAAACCTATGGTAAGTGACCTAGGAAAATACATGTTAGTGAAGTGTCCGGGGATTTTTTTACTTTATCAAATATTCAATTTTTTATATCTATGTTATTTTCATTTTAAAACTATTCTATAGGAAATTGAAATTTTCTCGAAATACTATTCATGATGTAAAATCAGATGACCATATTAACTAATTTATAAATAGTAATAAATTATGGAAAGTTCATCAGTTTTTGAGATATCTTTCAGAATATACAGAAATTGTATCAACACACAACTAATTATTTATAGATTCGAAATTCATTCATATTTATAGTTAGAGATCTCTAACTAATGAAAATATCCCATTAACCAATGGAAAACTACCAGGAATCTAGTTTATTGAGTATATTTGTTTGGGAATGACAAACATCTCTTCAAAAGGATCACATATTAATGAATCCACTACTAACTTGACACACCTCCAATGGTATTTGAAATATAACATTGAAAAACATCTATATTAACCAGAGATCTAAATGGGTTTTGACACATATATATACCATTTAACAAACACTATTAAGAATTTCGAATTGGAATGATGATTATGATTTGTTCCCTTAAGGTGTATTCAATTCTGAATAGAAATGAGAGTATTGGGTAAGATGGATATCAACCATGTTTTAACACCATCTTAATGTGATAGTTATATTCAAAATTATATGGGTATCTCAAAGTTATGCATATAAGAATTATAGTATCATCCCCATGTTTTAGAGTTTCTAGAGTTCTTAGAAAAACATGATCCACCAATCACAAAGAGAAGTGGTATTTTTGTGTGAAAACTATATGATCTTTGGGGAACCGATTCATGGATAAATGTATGATTAATTTATTCAACATAAAATAACTTTTTGAAATTCTGAGATATAACATCCATTGTCTTATGCATTTCTAGAGTAGTCCACGAAGGACATTTGGAAAGAACCTAAAATTTGGATAAATAATAGTTTAGAATAATGGATGAAGATATTTTTTATCAAACATGGTGAACAAATAAAAATAAAATTTCAAAGGGGTTTCCTACTATATAGAAGAGGGTAACTCCATCCACCTATTGGAATAAATTAGAGTTGGGAAAATATAAAATGAGGGGATATTCTATAAAAATGAACATAGACGCTATGGTTTCTCTACCTAAATTCATTTTGATGCATCTTAGTGGATATTTTCTTTCAGTTCACAATTCATATACTAGGCAGAGACCAATTACATTTTGGATGGAATTAATACTAGATGAATATAATTTTTTAGGGTTAAAAATTCTAGTGTTTCCCATGGTACACCAGTGATTTTACACATATACAGCTAAAAGTCCCGGTTTATATCATGGGTCCAATTCAGGTCATTTATGGGTGAATGATAACACATTTTAAAACATATAAACTCCACACTAAGGATCAAATTCTATGGTAGAGATTCTGAAAATTTATTTAGGCTATCTTTGGTATATGACCACTTTGAAAAAAAGATAAAGAGGCCATAACATGTTTGAAAATATAATCAGAATTTAACTTACTTCCCTATAGTTAAGTCTATACTATGATTATTCTAGATGAGAGCCATGAAACATATATAAGATGGTAATATAAGATGTATATAGGAGACTTAATTCTATCCACACTGATATTTTGTAACTCCACCAAAAAGGATTATATACTATATAGGTTTATATATAAATTTTGAAACATGGAAAGGCATTTGTAGTACAACCCAAAAATTTATGGACGAAACAACATACTATGGTGACATGGAAACTACGTGGGATGATGGATGAAGAGACAAATTGGACATAAATTAGGATTCCCTATCAACATTAATTCATTTTATTGACCCATATACATGATCATGCCTGAATTTATTCATACCTCTATGAGATGCTCACACAAAAATCCCCAAAGTTCGTCGATTCCTCATCCTCAAGGAAAGGAAAGAAGGGCTCTTGGATGTCTTATAAGAAGGATGACACAACTAAAGAATCCAAAATTACAATCCAGATGCACTCATATAGTTTTCAATACATCAAAAATGAATAATCATAACAACATAAACATGTGGTTATATGATCTAACATGTGACTTTCAATTGATTATTTGATAAACACCTACAAAAAATTTAAAAATAAAATATCTCAAAAACTTTACATCCCCTTCATTTTCTAGATTCTATCATATAATATATCCCAATTTAAACATACTAATTCTAGAGTATTTATCTATTGGTGGAAATTTATGAATATCTATGGTATGTTCTTTAAGAGGGAATACATATTTCTTATATTTTTTATTTAAATGAAACTAATAATCTTCATATTGATAATGTCCTAGTTAAGGTCTATAAATACCTCAAAGAGATAGTGACATTGGTGTATATAACTGATATAAAATTCCATATTACCATACATGTGTAGGATATATTTAGGTTCCATAGCACTAAAGTAATAGTCAATTGATTAGATGATAAGGAGTAGGAATAGCATTGTGATCTTACGTATGTATGATGAATTCATTTTGGAAAGGTTTAATTTGGTATCTTTAACTATATCTAATGTTTTCAACATAGTTATTTTTTTATAATGGAGGAAAAGTTGGTATCTATACCTTCGCTATAGTATATAGAAGGTGTAACTCTAATA
Source organism: Viscum album (assembly GCA_963277665.1). NCBI lineage: Eukaryota > Viridiplantae > Streptophyta > Magnoliopsida > Santalales > Viscaceae > Viscum > Viscum album. The sequence goes on from OY728160.1 coordinate 697,655,628, forward strand.
GGCATGGAAAAAGGGTTAAAAACCCTGGTGGAAGTGGTGGAATTTCCCATGCATCAACTAATATTGAGAATAGTGGGAGGATTCATAACAATTATTTAAAACATTTTAGGTTTTTACGAGTAATAAATAAAACATGATATGACACGAAAATTTTATTTTAATTGAAACTATTATTTTAGGCTGGATATGTATATCCTTACTATGTAATTTGGCCAGTCTTGGTATTTACATCCCACACTCTTATTCATATATTGGTGTCATATTCCTCTATGTTAATATTATTGATCATCATTAATATGTTTCTTAGTAAATTGATATCCAACAATAATGTGATGGTGCCTAAAGATATAACCCTCCCTCATATTGGTTAGATAAATATGATAAGTATCAATGAAGCTTCAATATCTCATGAAGAACCTCCCACTATTATGGGTGATGCCCCAACATCTTGAAGATATTCTACAATGACTAAAATAAAAGATTCAACTATTAAAATAAATGTACCTATATTACACATGGGGTATATTGATACAAGGGAGGATGTCCCTAGAACTCACATAAGACATCCACCAGCAACAAATGTGATACTAAGAACAATTGTTTTGATAACTACTGTTGGTGAAGGATTATATTTCTTAGGTATATTATGAAATAAAATTAAAATATATCATAATTATGTTAATAATTTATCATTTGATATATCTAAATACACTTAAATAGATTAAGTTTTCTAATATAATAAAATTAATTATTAATGAAAATATTGATCCAATCATCTATTATCAAATTCATTGATTGTATAAAAGTATTATATTTGAATAAGTTTCCATTGATAATTATTATTTTAAAACTTTTCATTAATTTCATGTTGAATTAAATTCTATACATATATAGTATACTATATTTAAAATAATTTTTGGTTTATTTTGTAGTAACAGAAATATAGACTATTTGGGTGGATCACTGTGCATCCTAGGAGTTAGTTTGAGTAGGGATACCTAACATACCTAAAGTGAACCTGAAATGTCTCATGGAGGGTATACCCTAAGGGAGTATGCCTATTGAACAAGTAAATGAAATACTTTTTATATAGAAGGTACATGTGTGGTAATCCAACAAGTTATTTCATAGAGGTTTAATCACCCTATTATACTACCTATTCAAAAAACAGTATTGAGAGAAGAAACTATATACATAGTGAGAGAATAATTAGTGGCACATTGAGAAGAAATATCTACCACAAAGATTAATGAAATACCATATTTTATGAGGGGATCTAATAATCACTTATATAAAAATTACAAAATTTTAGATGAATATCAAATATATATCAAAATACTATATGCATGATAATCATAAATGTTTTGTGTATTTGGAGACTTAATACATAAAGAAATTATTTTTAAAAAAATATATCATTTCCCAAAAACATTCTTCTCCCATGGTACCCATCATTACTTCTCATACAAAATATTATTCTTCATTACTTGAGGAAATGTAAACATATGAAGGGGTGATCTTCAATTCTCAGTAAGGTTAAAAATTCGTGATAACATTCAAAGATCATAAATGAGTATAATATAATCATATGGTTATGTTAATATAAGAATTATACCTATATATATATATATATAAATCCTGAATCATTCTATAAATCATCCATATAAGATTAGACATGATTCATAATAGTTTAGAAAATCAATGATTCATAAACGTTAATAGAATAAAATAAGATTAAGAAAATGTCATAAGAGTGTGGAATACAATTTTGACATAAACATCAGCATAAAATTCATATATCAAGGATACCCACTTAGACATTCACTACATAGTATCCATGGGAGAACAACTAATGTACCTTCTTTAGGCTTAGACAAACCAACTGTTTACCCTATTAGAATTTGGTTATATTTAAATATAAACTTTTAGATAATGAGATATACAACATTACCAAATGCGTTGGGGGGATATAAAATACCCCCTATCATATAATAATATACCATACATTTTTTTTCCATAATATAATAAATGAATTCATCATTCCATTAATCATATAATAACTTAGAGAAAATAAATCCGTTTCATAAATATTTTGATAAAAAATAACTATAAAACATATAGATAAATAAAGTTTATGGTATAATTATATAATATCTTATATGAATAATTATTATCAATAAATGATGTCTATATATTTTGAAAATACATTTATAAAATCATTAAAAATATTCTTTGAAAAAACAATATGATTTTTTTATTTTCATATCATTTGAAATAAAAATTCATATAATAATGGGAATGTTATTTTCATTGAAAAATAATAGATCATTTTAATGGAAAAATGATATAGGATAAAGGTCATGATGATAGAAAAATTTACTTAAGCAGTAAATAAAAAATAGAACATTATTTTCCACACCTTTGCAATGAAAGTCAAAATGACTCATAATAAAAATTTGGTAAAGATTAATTTTAAAATTTTTATCAAAATAATTCAATGATTTTTGAAATTAAAATTAACCAATCATCTTATCAAACATAACAACTTTCACGATCAAAATAAAGAATATATACATGGAAGAAAAATATTTATGATATAAAGGAAGAGATTAGTTTAACATTACATAAAAACATTCTATCATTATTTTGGAATAACAAATCTATTAAAATGGAAATAATATTTGAAAATAGTTGGAATAACATTCGAATAATAAAATATATTAGGTTAATGAGTGAAATAATTTACAATTTTCTAGAATGGAAATCCTAACATAAATAATCGTGATAAATATTGAGAATGCAACATAAACCCTTAATGATTTGGTAACTTTTTAATCAAAACACATTGAAAAAAAAATTTAAATAGAAATTTAAATTTCATTAACTAAAATATACCCATGATAAAATATATCAATGTTTAGTTACATGACTTATAAAATAATATAGGTTCAATAGACAAACATGTCTCAAAGATGGAAAATTGAGATGAAAAAAACGCTTACTTGAGTATTTCACTTAGTTGAACACAATCCAAAACCCTATAGAATTAGAAAAAGTTTATTATAAATCCATATTTATACCATATTTCTATTTATATTACTATATATCATTCTCGTATAATTTCTTCTCACAAGTCTGTTAATAATTGTTTCGTTGAAATCAATATTTGGGTGTTGTTTGTTCTGTTTTCCATACACATTTCAGTTAGATTATTATATAACTTACACATTTTTAGGGTTAAATAATATTAATCATGTAATAAATATATTATTTATTTATTATACAAAATTTTATATCCATCCATATACCATGGTTATGAAAAATGGAATGAATTTATTCATGGAGGTGGTAGTTCACACATACACACGAGTCACGTCTCCATTTTCTAATGGAATAGAAGTAAAGAAATTAGTTAATTTTTTTTTATTTCCAGAATATTATTTATATAATAAATATCTTATATATTCATTAAATATATTTGTATAACTTACATGTTTAGTAGTGATGAAAAATGAAATACATAGCTTCATGGAGGTGGTAGTCCATACTTACACTTGAGAGAAATTTTAATTTTATATTATATGGAAAAGTGGTAGATAATGATTGTTTCATCCACATAATAACTTTTAAGTATACTAATGTTACTTATTTGGTTATTTTTATGTGGTTATAAAATATTTTTAGGTTGTGGAAGAATAAAAAAACATGAAAGAACTCGGTTAAGTTGATTACATCTTTCTTTGGAATCCTCTTTTGGATATATACTTAAGACTTATTGGGTTAGTATTTTTTTGTTATAATAGAACCTCTAGGACATGTATAATGATTTCAAAAACTTATTTGGTTTGAGAGTTGGTAGATCTTAGGTGCTAATGTTTTTAGATAAATAAGGACATGGATTTCCATTTTATTAGTGAGGGGAGTGACACCCTTGTAAATACCCATAACTCTAAAAAAATATCAATAAATTTTCATGGGATTGTGAAAAAATAAAAAATATTATTCAATATGTTTAATAATCAAAATAAAAGAAATTATATTTTAAATTAATCACATTTAAATAATTTTTAATTACACCTTTCCATTTAGTTAAGAATTATTAGACTGATATTTATTATCATTATTTAAATATTACAACGATGTTATTAATTTATTTTATAATTTATTACATTTATTTCACCATTAAATATTATATAGATTATTCATTAAATATATTAACTTTTATTTAAATTCATAATTCTATAAAATATTTCAAAACAGAATCAATTATATTTTATATATTTAATTTTATCCCTTTTATTTTACAAAATCATTTATTAATCAATATTTTTTAAATATATTTTAACGCATTCTATTTTAATATTACAAAAGTAGTATTGACTTAAGTTTTGTGTTTCATTAATCACAAGCTATCAAAAATATTAATTTTACTTTGAAGGAAAATATATTTTATAAAGTCACGGGGTATTAAATTCTATCCCCTTATTGGAATTTCACCCGTGAAATTACATTAATATGATTAAAAACATGTAATGCTCATCCTTATCACATTCTTCAGATTCCACATTTTTTCTTCAAACATAGGATCCCCTGGAGAAATTTATCTAAGTGCGTGCTTTTATTTTGTTGAAAATTGTCTCTCTAGTCATGAATCTCCACTAAATATTCCATATTAAGAATATCATGCTATAATTACACAATCTAATATATTAGTACTTTTTAATTATTGAGTATTTACTTCATAAAAATAGATATGTGAAAAAATCATGCACTTGAGAGAGGTTTGGTGGAAGCACCATGTTATAATCTACCATCCCAAAATGATTAAGAATCTCAAAGGGACTGATGTCTCTCAGTAGTGAATTTATATTCTTTTAAAATATCATAACTATCTTACAGGGTTATGTTCAAAGGGATAGTTTTTCCCTTATTTCAAACTCTAGATGTCACTAATGATTGCTATCATAACTATTTTTTTGACTTTGATCTACCTTGTTGTGCTGCAGAATAGATCTAACCTTACCCACCATTTCTTTATCCATATTGGGTCCCAATAGCTTAAGTTCTTCAAATTTATTCTGACATATTGATTTCTAAATTTTCACAAAGGGGAATTTATAAGGATCCATATGAATGATTGAGTGGAATTTTTTATTGTGTGGAAATTATACCAGAAAAAGGTGTTGATCCAAATCACCTTTGGAATCCATAGTTGAATCCCCCAAAATATCTTTTTTTTTATTTTAGCGGTCCTCTTAGAATGAATATTTGTATGAGGATGATATAAAAGTCCAAAGTCTATCTTTTAATTTGAATATTACTGAAGGATTCTCCGAAACATTGAGGTGAACCTCAGATCTTGATCACCATAGTAGAAATAATGGCTTCAAAATTGAATTTATAATATTGGATTCCAAGAAACAGATGCTATAGTTCTTAAAAAACTATTTTGGGTCTATTTATTCTAAAAACATATGGTAAACATATTATTAGAAAATTTTTGGTATTGGTTTTTATAAAATTTGATGCAAAAAATGTTTTAATCATAACTTATTTTTAGTTCGATGAATTACTAATGCTAAAAAATATACAGTAGCATTTTTTGGAGTATTTTTCTTAAAAAAATGATTCGAATTTTTTTTAAAAATAATTTCATTGTGAATTTTATAAAAATAGAGTCAAAAACAAGTTTCTTGGCGTTAGTTTTTAGCAAAACTAATGCTAAAAATATTTCCATAAATATGTTTTTGGAATAGGTTTTCCTAAAAATCCATGTTAAATATATTTTTACTGAAATTTATATTATTGGTTTTATAATAAAGATATGATAAGAAAAAATTTAGAAAAACACTTGAAACCCATATTTATATTTTTGTCTCCCCATTTTTCTCTCAATCTAAGATGCCTGTGACGACTCCCAAATGGTCTTAGGTAGCTATTATAATCAATATTCTTGAATTTTATTAATATTTTCATGATCATTGAAAATAAAAAGTTCATCTTTCTTCCTTTTATATTTATCTAGGATAAAATTTAGTCCCCAGTAACCCTATTCGTGTCTCGTGTCACTAGGGTTCGAGGTTTTATAAGTTATTTTTTATACATTTTTGTGAAAATGTTTTTATTCATTCATGCAGTTTTAAACCTATTAATTAATTAAAGGTAGAATATCTATAATGTGGATCAATTTTGGACTCACTAAATACTAAATTTTTATGTTTGTTTAATTTTGCGATAAATTCTACATCTGTTAGTTATTAATTTATTTGTTTTAATGAATTTGATTGCTAATTATTAAATTTTTGTTAATGTTTGTTTAATTTTGTGAATTTATTATTTTATGTAATTATAAATTTCTTTTTCCAAATATATATATATATATATATCATTAAAAATTAGTAGCTATGGTCTTTAATTTTTTAATTAAACCAAATTATATAGTTCTCAATTGTCATAACAAACATCAAGCATGTATAGACTCATATATCTTATAAAATATTTATTACAATTCAATGAAAGGTTTTGAAATAACACTTTACATTTTTCTTCATTAATTTATTGGTTGAATGATAACCACTTTTAATTTATCTTTAATAAAAGTTTATTTTATTCTTACATATGCACTCCACAAAATCGACATATTTTTCTATGTGACGAACAAACAATGAGATGATATTTTTTATAAATCATTGAATCCAAAAGTCCAAAAAACATGCTATAAAGTCACTATTTTAGAGGTTTACCTAAATAGAAACATTCTCCTCACAAAACCACTATATTATTATATATTTATTTACTAGAAAACATAACATAAAAAATAGTTTTTACTAGGTTTTATTAATCAAATTTCTTTTTAGATTGGTTTTATAATGTGGTAGAAAAATTATTATTTCACAATCATTTGATGCTTGTCTCAAAATATAGATCCATTCTCCATTTTCCAATTCAGTAAATTTACTAATAACATATACAAAATGAAATAATCTTTTCTAGAATGAAAATTATATAATTTAAATGTGTTTGAATTTAATTCATATGTTATTAATGTGGTAGAGAATTATTGTCTACTAAAACAAAGGCCTATTCGAACATTATATCAACATCCAATCATTATAATTAATGGAATGAAATGTAATATTTAAAAAGTAATAAATGTCCTACCAACAAACTCAATCATCATCATGTTATAAAAAGTGTCACCGTTTTTGTTGACATTGGTAAAAACATTATCATAACATTATTAATATGTAATCATAAAAATATTTTAAGATAGTTTGAGTGGATATGATGATTGAAATAAGAATAAGGATTGAAAATATCAATGTTATCTAACATAATTATTGGATCACAATTGTAAGAAATGCTTTTAGAACTCATTGCACCGAAATGTTTCTTGTAGAAAACATAAAAAAATGGTAAGAATAGATAACACATTACCCAACACAGTCATGAATATATATAAATGGATATTATGAATAATATTATTATCTCTAGGTAAAAAAATAGGAATATTTATGTCTATCATAAAGTATATTAGCCGAACATAAGTGGTGTTTTCGAATATACATTTAAAAAAATCAATCTAAACATGAAACACGTATCTTTATTCTTTTACTAGGATCATCAAGAAACGTTTTTAATTAATTATTTCAATAAAATAAATTACTTGAGTAATTTATTTTTTATTTTATTATTAATAATCATTTATATTTCCTACGTGATCACCGATAATTTTGATTTTATGTTTTTTATATATAATATTTATTTGTTTATATATATATATATTTAAGTGGTTTTACATTTTACTATATTTATCTTTTATATTGTGATCATAGGTATTTAGTGGATCGTAATAAGATACATTTATGATGAAACAACAATTAATATGAAAAATACCTTGATGATTTTATGGAATTTTCTAAAAAAACAAAAAAAAATAGATTTGATTTAATATCCATGTATAAAGTGTTTGAATATGAGAAAGTTAAATTATAAAGAAATAAAGGATCATATCATTTGTTATGGTTTTAGTCATAAATATACAATTTATATCTATCATAGTCAAATATTAGAAAATTCAACACCTAATACTGATGAAAGTATTTATAATTATAGACATGATCATATTGAATAATTAGTTCATTATGTAGGTGTTGAAACCTTAAAAATTAGAAACTATTGAATGATTGTAAGGTGATTATAAGAAACCATTCTTCTATAGTTGTGGTAAATATAGAATTTAACAAGAATTCATGAGATTAGTTAACTTGCAAGTAAGAAATTCATGGATTTATAGTATTTTATATAATTTGGTTTAACATTTAAAATAGATACTTCCAAAAGGTAAAAGACATCCAAATTCCAAAAATGAGGAAAAGAAAATATTATGCCCAATGTGATTGGGGTATATGAAAATACATAGTTTACCTAATTATTGTGTTTTTATAGAAAGGAATATGACTATTTATCAAAATACCATTAATGTGAGACATCACATTATAATATGGATGAAAAATTAAACTCAAATTCATTCTCATGTACTTGCATGAAACCTCATGCCAAATCTATTTGGTACCTTCAAATAATTCCTTCCAATAATTATAATAATTAAAATCTGATTCATTCTCCAGTACTGGTGTCAAACCTCCCACTAAATAAATTTGGTATCTTCTAGTAATTACTCATTTTATGTGTCTGTTTGTGAATTCAATTGATGAAAAATGGTTAATATATAAAACCAATGAGCACATATGTGATAGTAACTTTTGACACCCTACGGATTCACCGAAATAGAAGATAATTTATTCAAAAATTATTTATTTTGGATGTGAATTTTGAAATCTCAGAATGATACTGTGCATATATATAATTAATCTATATCAGATCCTAAGTATCCAATATTTTTCATGGCCTATTTTATTTGTAATTTATAACTTGTCTCTATATATATATGAAAAAGAAAATGTTTTGATAATATAGATGATTTCTGGACCGAATGAGATGGGAACCAATCTTTATATGTATCTTTACTCAGTAATTGATGATTTGAAAATTCTATGGGAGTCACGTGTTATCATTTTTTATGCATAAAATAAAGGGAATTTTATTTTTCACACTTTGACAATGTTCACTATAAATGATTTTCCAACATATGGAAACATGTCTGTATATAGTATTAAATGACATAAATCATGTCCAATTTGGGAAGAAAAGACATCATATTATGAATTTTAGAATGAAATAAAAAAAGTTTACATGGGACATCAAAGTTTTTGGGAATTGATAATCCTTATCCTAGATTTAAAAAAGAAATTAATATCTTACCTAAAGATAATCTTCCCCCACATCCATTTTCCATTGAGGAATATTATGATAGGGTAGAATATAATTATACCACATTTGTAAAGAAATTAAGTTCTGGTTATCAAAAAAATATATGGGAGAAACAAAATATTTTTTCAAACTACCTTATTAGTTATTTTTAGTGATAAAACATAACATTAGTATTATACTGTTTGAGAAAAAATTTGTGATAGTTTTATTGGATATTTTTTTAATATAAAATGAAAGTGAAAAGATATATTAAATTCTATATTATACTTGATATCAATGAGAATATATATGGAGTTAGTTCCCAATATGAATTGAAATAGAACATATTTACATTCAGCTTTTCACACATTAACCATTAGTGAGATGATGAATTTTTTCAATGTCTTCATTGTATTGATGTACTCAATGGATAGTCTTCAAATGTGAACAATTTTGTGTCTTTGAAGGATTGTAAATTAATAGGCATCAAAACTCATGATTTTTTATCTTGATATAACAACTTATTATAGCCACACTACATCATATATTACCAACATCTATAAGAAAGACTATCATGTGGTTATGAATTTTTTTCAAAAACATTTATAGGGGATTTGTTGATCAAAGTTTTCAAGATGTGTTATTTAATGAACATGTTCCTATTATTTTTCAACTAGAAATGTATTTCCCACCTACATTTTATAATATAATAGTCCATCAGGTGATTCATCTGGTTCATAAGATAAGAATATGTGGTCCTATTTATTTACATTAGATATATCTTTTTCAAAGATTATGAAATTTTTTAAGGGATATATAAAAATCATCATCGACCAGAGGCCTATATTGTTCAAAAATATGTATCAAAAGAGGTGATTAATTTATGTACAGATTATTTTTATGAATTTGAGTATGTTAGTCTCCTTATATCTCTACATATGATAGTTGATTTTGAAGTTTGAGGGATTCAAGGCTTAAAGGTAAAGTTAATTTCAATTTATGAAGTGATTTAGGTAAATTTATATATTTAAAAAAACAAAGAAGATATTAAAATATAAATATCATAAAATATTTTTGAATTAAAGTTACAATAAATGAAAATATGTTGATTATTGAGCATAGGAATACACTGTTTTGATGGTCTAAAGTTAAAGTTATCACATAAATATCCACATCAGAAAAATTGAAATCATTGTAGAAAAAACTATCACTTAATTAAATCACATGGTTTGGTTTATATATTAATGGGTACACATGTTACAAAAAATTAGGATTATAAGGGTACTGTTCAAATTAGTGGGGTAATGTTTTTCACTAAAGAGATGCATTTTATGAGTTCATAAGATAAAAATACAATTTCTACTTCAAAGACATATTTTTTTGTTCTTCAAGAAATTTAAAAATTGGGTATACTAAATTTTGGGTAAGATTGTTAAAGTGTAAATGGGTGGATAGTAATAGTGGTGTGAAACCAGATGATTTTGGTTTTACACTGGTTTATTTGAAAAGATTTTGTAGAAAATAGGATCCATTTATCCAAGAGACACATGTAAAAAAATATTTTATATCAATAATTGATCGAATGATCAGTGGTCCATCGTTTTTCAACATAAAATTATTCAGTTTATGGGATGAGGGTGATAACGATGTTATGGATTTATATGAGGGGTATTTATAAATTTAGCAATTTTAGGATGATAACAATGGCAATAATTCAGACATGGTTTATTCTGTATGAAAGGATCATATTGAAGTGATATGCTAAAACACTAAATTACTCTGCCAATTATTCTGGTAAATATTTATATGTTATTACTTTAAAGAAATTTTTATTTCTAAAACCCCTTTCTATTAATTATTGGATGTATAATTATATATATTTTATTTATTATAATTTGTTTGTATTAATTTTTATATTCAACAGATATGGTTAAATATTTTTGGATTGAAAAACCCAATATATATCACTATGTTTTGGTTCAATTAATGAATATAAAAACTATATTTGGTAAGTATGATATTTAAATTGATAAATGATTCTATAATTTTATAATTACTATTTATATATAATAGTTCTACTGTCATATTCTTTGTTTAAGAATCATGAAATCAAAATTATTGTTTTAAACTAACATATGTCTAAAAATATTTTGTACTTATACATTTTTTCATCTTTTTTATAAATATTCACTTTTGTAATAATAATAAGGTAAAAAAATTTCATTAAATTTTTTTATTTCAATTAAATACAAAGAGGAAGATATACAGTTAGCAGGATATATTTTATTTATCATATAATTAAATATTCAATAATATATTTATTTAATTAAATAAATCTTATCAATTTAAAAAATAATTGTAGGACTACAGATTCTCCTCCTACAGATGATTCTTGTCATTCTTATACTAAGAAATGAATTTCTAGAGTTAGAAAAACTGGGATTACATGTTAACCAAAACTAGGAATTTCTGATGGAGACAAGAGACTACATATTATTTCTAATGAAAATAATAACCCAACTGGTCAAAATGAGATGTAGTTTACCATTTATATTTCTATTCATAATCATCGTATTATCAAAAGTTTATATCATGATTCAAATTCCATCAATAATATTTCTAAATAGAATATGTGAGAGTTTTTAATTTTAAAATATATCAAATAAATTGTTTTTATCTCATTTTCAAATATTATATATTTTACATGACTAATATTCAATTTAATTTATTTAAATGAAATTAATTTTTGAAGAAAATAAATAAATTAAGAAAATATTCCAATCTTTGTAAGTTAATTGATGGAGAGATTTTAAAAATAACTGAAAACAAATTATTTTTTTGGTATGTTACAGAGTGAATACCCATTTCTCATAAATAGTTTTTTAGACGATGATAAATGGAAGAAATTTATTGCTAGCGGACATATAGAAGAATTTATGGTAAGATATTAATTTCATATTAAACAAATTACAATATATTACTTGATTAATGATTAGTTTTTTATATAATGGGCCTATAAGAGATCTCAACAAGATATCTAGTTTCGAGACATATAACCTCATACTATATCATGTGATGGGTATCGTTTATGATAGGAGAAAATGATTGAACAAATGTTTGATGCATTAAGATCTATATCTTGTAGTGTTTTACAAGAGGTCCAGTTTAGTCCTCCATATACCCCTAATCAAAATGAAAAATGGAAAGAAGCGAGAAGAATGAAAAATTAAGAGTATCTCAAAGATCAATCTGAAGAAGTAATTGATAGAATTGTGAGAAATATTGTTTTATTTTATATGAATGTTTGTATTATTTAAATTAAGAAGAATAATATATGATTTTATTTTTTCATTTTAGGATAAACATATAGAGAAAGTGACATATGAACTTTTATCCAAAAGGGAAGGATGGGAAACCTATCTACCACATTAGGAGGTCCATAACATCTTGTCTATGTAAAAGGATAGGAGGTAGGTGATAGTATTAAAAAATATATTTTCCATAAAAGTAAGAAATATAGAAACCCATAAATGGATCCATTAAAAGAAAAGTTGAAAGTCCTTAAAAATTATATAGGAGGTCAAATTCAATCAGTTTTGTAGGCTATGTTTGAATAACTGAGTAGATATTTACTACCTGCACAACTTGTTCATCTCACATAGACTGCATAGCAGACCTTGCCTTCCCAACTGGGCTAGCCTTCCCACTATACCTATCCTTCATACATAGATCCTCCAACTCTTCCTTCAGGCCTGACTGTATACTATGTTCTGTACGATGAAGTTATCCATGTATATCTTTTAGCATACAGAGTCATTAATATTTTTTGAGGGATTTTTTACATCATCAGCTTATATAGTAGGGTTATGTAGAAAAATCAATAAATTGAATTATTAATCTAAATTGTCTACTTCCATTTCCTACTGTGGAGTTTGCCTGTGTTGGAGATTTTATCGGTCAATTTTTACTTTGGTCGGATAGCCTTCTACGTTATCTGACATATGAGGTACAAATTTAATTTATAAATATTATTTATAGTTTATTGAAAATATGTTATAGTGTTTTTTTTAAATTTATTTTATATAGAAGTATATAAAATAAAAATAATTAGTACAAATGAAACAAAAAGAATTTCATGAATCCACAAATTCAGATACTACTGAAGGATATGATGGTATATAAAGATTATCCTAGGTTTCTTCTTCATTGGTTAATATTTATGTGTTTTATAAAACATCTACCATATGAAGAAGATATTATCCATTGAGAATATTTTAAAAATAAATCACATGTATTATTATTTTTGATTAGCTCAGTGTAATTATGTCTCAATTGTTTCCCATATAAATAAATTTATGGTTGATATTTATGTCATTAAATAAATATGATTTTAAGTGACTTAATATATTAAATATTTAATTTGATATATACAAACAATTCTTATTCAAAATGAATCCAATGGTGTTTATGGTATTATAGATCCCTAATTAATTTCAGATATTGTGAAATATATGAATACTTATACAAGAGTTGTATATATATTTGAGGGATTCTTAAATATGGAGATTGGGTGATGGTTTTTCCATTCGTTTATGGTTAATAATACTAATATATTTATGAACAAATATTCACTATGATGTCATTTATTTTAAACCATTTATATTATAGAGGTCATTATATGTTAGTCTTTTTCTACCCAAATGACCATACATTATATTGGGGATTATCTTTATTAGGTCATGTTCATAAAAAAAGTAGCAACATAATATATATGTAAGTTTTATTCATTTTTACAAGTAGTTTGTTTGTAATTATTATTATTTATACTTATTTTTGGTTTATATATAGATGAAAATGAAGGTCCTAGATAAAGTTTTACAAAGATCATTTGTTGATAAAGCAGCCAAATCCAATCAATTATGTAGAAGTCGATGTAATTTTTTATATATTAGATAATATTTTTTTTGTTATATATATATGTTGGTTTTTATTTTCAATTTTTGTATTTTATAAAATTAGTTTCATCATTCAAAAGGAATTGTGGAATGTGAGTTTTATCTATTAAAATTCACATATGGGATAATCACAGTCAGGGAAATGGATGAATTTTAAAAAGTTAGTTATATTAATTATTTTATATTTATTTTGTTATATTCATTTTTTAATCATATAAAATTAATTGTTACAATATATCTTCAATGACACCATGACATATGATAATGAACAACTTCCCCATCTTTACAATTGTTTACAAACTATTTTTCAATTAAGATTGTGATTTAAACTATTAGATATGTTTATTTTAATTAAAGTTAAAAAATGAGTTCTTAGAAAATCAGTTTATTTTATAATTTATTATATTCTATTTATTTTTTCAATTTCATATTCTATATAAAGGGATATATATTTATAAAAATATATTCACACTACACTAACCTTTACGTTTTCAGGTATTTATCTTTTAGTTAATTTTTATAAAATTATTAATTATAAACTCTATTTTTACTTAATGTTTGTATATTCTGGGTATTTTTATAGGTTTCAGATGTTTCTAAAATTTCCCATTTACACATGGTGGTATTATTCAACAAATGAAAATAAATTCTAGTTGAAGAAGTTACACTATAAAAAATTAACTTTTCAACTCCAATAACACATTGGTCTACCTTGATGTCAAGACCCCTCCCCACAAAGTGTACCCCTCCTGGGCTGGCAATGTTATAAGGGATATAATGACCCCCCGAGTCCTGCCTCTAGTAGGCCCCGGGTTGGAGAATAACACCGAGGGTATAGTAACAGACAAATGGGGGGCATTGCCCTTGAAGAGAACACATGAAGAAGAGAGATAAAAGATAGACACCAACCAACTCCAACTCAGAAGTGAAGTATAAAAGAAAACCCAAGTGCACATATGTAATTTTTTGCAAAAGTACTACAACTGAAAGGGAAAATTGCGAGTACCCAAAGGAAAGTAAAAAACAGCTGACGCCACAAGCCCGAATAGCTCATGCAACCCCAAGCTAGTAAAAACCAGCTTCATCTCTAAACTGCTCCAAGTGAACTAAAAACAGTTTATATATACATAGGTTGAGTATAATAGTATACTCAGTAGGATACTCCCCGAAGCCTCTCCTGTAAAAGTAAAGAAAGCATGCTAAAGCCTAGTGAACAAAAAGTGAAACCAACTCATCACCTAAACAGGTATACTAATTTCCCAACCTCACCATGGATACTCTCACAAAGTAACACATACAAGAATATAGCATATAGTAAAGAATATCAGGGGTACCCTGCTACTAATTCCCCACTGGTTTACCGCTTTTCCACAACAACATACGTCATGTGCATCTCTCTCCAAAGGTTTCCCTATATACACCTGGGCTAAGCTCCACAATCTGCACCACGTGCACCACAAAGGCTTGCCCGCAAACAGCTGGGAGAAGAACCACACCATCCTCACAACCAAAAGTAACTAGGTAGTTTCTGGGATCCACCACATCTCACATAACGTGTATCATACGTCAGGTATTATACCTCAAGCCATTACAGCCCATACACCGAGTAAGGATCTTCAAGCCATCACATCCTATACACGTTACACCTATAATAGTCCATAGGATACTATATGTAGAATATATGTGTGTGAATAACCCCAATAAATTAAATCCCTCTACACACATATATGGTGCAAACTAGCCATTGTGCCTAATGGCACTGGTATCTACTAAGAGAAGAGAGTGGGGCCAAAGGGGGTAGTCAACCATTCATCCTCCAACAAGAATGTTGGGGAAAACACCCCCTAGGGATCAGAATCCCTGGGGTACCAGTTTCCCTTACTGACTGGGTGGATTAGCGTATAGAAACACAAAAAGTACAAAATATACCATATCTCACAACCACAATATGGGCATAACCTAGTCTTAGACACAACTGCAGCTAACACCTCTCGGACTCCGGGCTGGCCCTTCTAAGACTAGGTATCCTATAAGCACACAACCATTTAAGGGATTTATTAGATTACCTCATTCCCTTTTTATCAATTCCACTGTACGTTAATTAATTATTCAACATTAATTAACCATAAACAATTTCACATTAAATTCCATTAACTTGAAATCCCAAAACCCCAATCCATTTAAAATTTCTCAACCTCATCATTAAGTTTCAACAAACTACAACCCCATGGGTTAACATCATTTATTCAAACATTCATTACAGAATTACTTTCCCATATTCCCAGGCATTCTAGAAAAGCATCATATGCTAATAAACACAAGGGGGCTCAAAACCGTGAGTAGATGTACTACCCGTCGAGTATTTTCCACCTATAGTAAGACCGTAGAGCCATTATCCCATGAAAGTATAAACACGGAAAGCACGTGGAATACCTCGCGTGCCTTCTCCTCTTTAGGAAGATGAGTAAGCAAGACCAACTACAATGAGAAGTAGGGAAAAGTAAAGAAGATAAACAACTAAACAAAGCACCAAACATCCAAAAATCACATCCCTCTCTTTCCATCATCCCTGGTGTCCTCCCTGACACCCACATGCATAAAATGATGCATCTCGCCACTCTAGGCATCATCCGCTGCCACAACCACAAGGCCTCCATGCCCCTACATATCACAACATCCATCTAGGATCAGATCACAGCAAAGCAGCAGGAAAGTAAACATCACATCAATTTGGGCTCTTGGCCCATTAACAAAGCATCTAGCCTTCAAACAACAAGCACCAACAGTTTTCTGGTTTACCAACCAATTAAAATAATCACATGCATTGACATCAATTTGATTAATATCAATTTGGGTCAACAACCACAACATAAACAACTAGATTCGATTACATGCCTTGTTATCTTTAGCCAATTAATTATCTATTAATTCCGGCTTTACATTCATTAACAATTTCATCAAGAACAACATGCTAACAAGAAAGGCATAAATATCACACTATCTAGCAAATCAAGAGGAGAACCGTTAACACGGTACAAAGAAACAACATGCGATCAAACCCATTCTATTAATCCGGTTCAAGTATTTAATTAGGTCAATTTCATTGTGATCCAAAAGGCTAAATCATGCTAACTCTATGATTGCACATAAACAATTAGAGAAGCTACGAGTCCCCTACCTCAATGGTTTTTGAGGAAAACCACAAGGGTTGAAGAACACCCAAGAAACCGGGTTGATTCTCCACGAATCCTCCTTAGATCTCCTCTCCTAACACAACAAGACCAAAGCTCAAAATATTTGGCATCCACACACTTAGATCTACCCATAATAGGCATAGATCTATGAAAATGAGGGAAGATGAGAAGTAGATCTAAGTAGATCTAAGAAACCAAACAAGAATGATCACATACCTCAAGAAACCGGCTTCGATTCACCAAGATAAGCCTTCAGATCGCCTCTAAAACGCTTGGGGGAGGTTCCTCTACCCTCAAGGAAGGGAAATCCCAAGTTATGGCCGCTTAGAGGCTTAAACGAATCATTATGGGGGAAAAAGAGTTCAGATACACAATTTTAGGATCTAACTTTAAGTGCCTACAGGGTTTGTCCGCATGGTTTAACAAACTGTGCGCTAACCGTGCATTAGATTCTACCTCTCCAAACACTCCTCACACAGTTAGTCCACACGGTTTGACAAACCGTACACTAATCGTGCATTAGCCACTGCCTCCAACACAAACCTTGCACAGTTTGACCACACGGTTTAGGAAAACCGTGTGCCAACCGTGCGAAAGCTATTTCCCTTTATCTTTCCTTAAAATTCCACCCAATGCAGCTCCAAGTCACCTTAACCTCCCGGAACACCTCCAACACCACATTTTTACAAAGGAATGGACCAAGGAGGTCCATGAAATTACATCAGATACCCCTCAAAACATTCTCGTTCTCGAGAATCCAAAACCCACCTAAAGAGAAAACGAAACAGGGTCTGAATAACCACCCATCGAGATACCTCTCAAAAGAGAGAAAGCCACCAAATAGAAAAAGGGTGCCATCTCATAAACATGAAAGTTTCATAACCACAAAAGTTACAACGATACATGAAGAGAGTCAAACATCAATCAACTCTGGGTACTAGACACACATCTGTGACTCACGTTCCCAGGTACTCTCCTCCAAGCCACCATGTCGCCACAAGACACGAACTAAGGGGATATAATGTCCACGAAACACCTTATCCTTGCGGTCTTGGATCTCCACAGGTCACTCCTCAAAGGTTGCATCATCATCAACACCGATCTCTCCCAAATTGATGACGTGAGAGTCATCGTGAAAATAACGACAGAGCTGTGATACATGGAAAACATCATGTATTTGACTCATCTGAGGGGGAAGTGCTACTCGGTACGACACAACTCCAACACTAGCTAACACCTCGAAAGGCCCAACAAACCGGGGACAAAGCTTACTTCCACAACCAAACCATTGCTGCCCACGACGAGGAGTGACCTTCAAAAACACATGATACACAAAATTAAACTCTAAGGGCCTCCTCCTTTGATCAGAATATGATTTTTGACGATCTTGCACTGTCTTCATCTGATCACAAATCGCCAGAACCATATTTTTTGTATTCTGCACTAGTTCTAGTCTGAGAATTGCTGACTCTCTGACCCCAGTCAAGAACAACGATGAACATAAAGGCCGATCATACAAGGCTTTAAACGGCACCATACCGATGATGGGGTGAAAACTATTATTGTAAGAAAACTCCACCAAGGGTATGCGCATTACCCATGAACCTCAAAAATCAAGAACACAAGGGCATAACATTTCTTCAAGAGTCTGGATATTTTGCTCTGTCTTACCATCTGTTTGAGGATGAAAATAATTTATAAGGCATAGTTGAGAACCAAAATAATGTTGGAGACCTCTCCACACCCTGGAGGTAAAACAAGGATCTCGATCAGAAATGATCATCCTTGGGACTCCATGAAGTCTCACCACCTCCTATAGATATTGCCATGACAAAACTTCCACAGAACTCGACTCCTTGATCGCTATGAAGTGAGATGATTTTGTTAAATGATCCACTACCACTCAAATAGCATCATGTCCTCCCAGATCCTGAGGTAAACCAGTAACAAAGTCCATTGAGATATCCTCCTACTTCCACTAAGGAATCTTTAATGGCTGGAGAAGACCACCATGGAACATGGTGTTCGGCCTTCACCTTATGGCATACTAAACATCGAGACACAAACTCCACAACTGCACGATTCCGCCCAGGCCACCAAATCTGGCTTCTTAAGGATCCGTACGTCTTTGTCACACCAGGATGTACTGATAAGGGGGAACTATGGAACTCTCTGAGAACCATCTCACACATCGCCAAGGGAACAAAAATACTTCCATGATAAAAAACTCAGTGTTGTTCATCACCAGACCAACCATCAGGGGCCTCACTATAAATAACTCGGTCTCTCCAGACCTCCACCTCAAGATCTCCCAACTGGGACCCTTCCACCTTATGCATCAGGGATGACTGCACCATCATTTGGAAAAGAAAACCTCTACCTCCGACTTCTTCCATATCAAGATGCAAAGCTGACAGTTCTTCCATTACTCTCCAAGAATCACCAGATTCATGCACAACATCAATATGTGAATTTCAGCTCGGTGCATCATCTACCACATTCCCCTTTCCAGGTGTATATAATATTTCAATGTCGTATACCTGTAAGAACTCCATCCACCGATGCTGTCACAAGTTCAAGTCACGCTAGGAGAAGACATACCTCAAACTCTTATGATCGGTGAAAACAAAAATCACTCACCAATGAGGTAATGTCTCCACAACTTCGGAGAAAACACCACAGATGACAACTCAAGATCATGGGTGGCATAGCTGTGTTCATGGAGACGTATCTACTAAGACCCATAAGAAACAACTGACCTCTGCTGCATGAGAACACAACCTAACCCCAGATTTAAAGCATCGCAGAAAACATCAAACTGAACTCCCTCAGCTAGAAGACAAAGGACTGGAGCACTTACTAACCTCTCCTTTAGATACAAGAAATATTCCTGACACAGATCAGTCCATATGAAAGCCTGATCCTTCTTAGTCAAAGCTGTCAGCGGGGTCGCAACTCGGGAGAAATTGGCTACGAACCTCCTGTAGTAGCCTGTGAGACCAAGGAAACTTCGCACCTCTGAAACTATCTTGCGGGCTACCCAAGACACAACTGATTCTATCTTCGATGGATCCAAAACTACTCCATGTCGAGACACAACATTCCCCAAGAAATGGACTTCTCGAGCCCAAAACTCACACTTCAACAACTTCCCGTACAACTGATGTCGACAAAGAACTCCCAAAACAGCTCGTAGATTCTCTGCATGCTCCTCTTCAGATGTGAAGTACACAAGGATGTTGTCGATGAAAACTACCACGAACTTGTCCAGGAACTCAAGGATCAAAACATTTATCAATCCCATGAATACCACTAGAGCATTCTTCACACCAAATGACATTACAACAAACTCATAATTCCCATGACGACAGTGGAGAGAAGTCTTCAGGATATCCTCACCCTTCACAGACATCTGATGATATCTTGACTGCAAGTAGATCTTTGAGAACCAACTTGAACCCTTTAGTTGATCTAATAAATCATCAATCCGTGGAAGAGGATAGAGATTCTTTATTGTCACTTTGTTTAAGCGACGATAATCGACACATAACCACAAAATGTCGTCGGCCTTCTTCACAAACAAAACTGGTGCACCCCATGGTGACACACTTGGCCGAACAAAACCACACTGCAATAGACCATCCAACTATATACGTAGCTCTCGCAACTCATAAGGGGCCATCCTATATGGAGACATAGAGATAGGATATGCTCCTAGATATATCTCGATCCCGAAATCAATCTCTCGTCGAGGAGGTAATGCCACAACCTCTTTTGGAAAGACATCAGGGTACACCTCTACGACCCAAGGAAACTCTAACTACTGAACCTCTAATGAACTCAGCATCATCTCATCCACCATGGATAATAAGGATGAAACGCTCTTATGACCCATCTGAGGGTCTCGCTCACCAACTAACACCACATTCTCTCAATCCGCATAAAAGAAAATGACCTTCTTCCTGAAGCAATCCACGATAGCCTGCACCGAATACAACCAATACATGCCAAGAATGAAATCATATGGTCGTATTCTTAAACATAGGAAATCTCCCAAAGAGCAGTGTTGCCCCAACACTAGCTCACAGTCTGTACAGACTTCAAACAAGTCAGCACGACCTCCAACTGGCATAGTAAATGCCAAGGGAACTAGAAGCCTCTCTACCTCAAGTCCCAAATCATGGACAATAGTTAGTGATATGAAGGATTGTGTAGCTCCTGAATAAAACAAGGCATACACCAAGGTAGAAAACAAGAAAAGGGTACCTCAAACGACATCTGGCTCATCTGGCGCTGGCAACACAAGAGAATGAAGCTGACCATGACCTCCTCCACAACCTCTCTAACCCTGATGAAGACACCACCATGGCCGTGCTCTACTCTCTGTGGACGGGGAGCGTCATTGGGTTGTCCTTTGCCTGCCCCATCTACCCTCTGCTGATCCAAAACTGGTGCAACTGGCTGCTGCTGCCTCGGCTGGAACTGCCTCAATGGAGGAACCTAGAGTGTAACGCCTGGTGCATGATGACCACTCTAAAAGGTCAGGCACTCCCGCTACTGATGGCCACGACCACCACAATAAAAACAAGTTAATCATCCCTTAGCATAGGGCTGATAGTTTCTGCCTCTGGAGAAACAATATTTGAAGGGCGGGGACCTATCCCTGGCTAAATGAAACCTCTTCTGCCCTGAAAACTGGGAACCCCGGACCGCATCCTTGCTTCGTGAGGGATCATGACGATCCCCCTCTCGTGATGATCTCGTCCTGGATAACGTCCTATCGACAACCTCTTCCATCTCCAGCACCTCAAGATATGTCTTCAGCATAAATGGGGTGACCTGACACTGTATCTCTAGATGCAAAGCCTCCTCAAAATGCATCACCCTGGCCTCCTCATCTGGTAATAGGTCTAAATCATATTGTAAATGGTTCTGGAAACCGATACCAAACACTCAAACACTGTAGCTCCCCTATCGAAGGGTAAGAATCTTCTGGAGACTAGATGACTTTGCAGTCTAGGGAAGAAACTCAAGTCTAAACCTGTATCAGAACTCCTCCCATGAGATCACTGACTCCTCACGATCCCCGAGGAATAGGAACCACCACTACCATGCAGCTCCATGCAGCATTGTCACGGCTATGGAAACCCAATGCTCCTTCTGAGCACAGATCGAACTGAATCCTATCTCGACCTCCTCCAACCAGTCTTTCGTGACTGCATCTAAAATGGAGCCCTCATACTTCTGCAGACTCTGGCACTGAAACTCTCAGAGTGTCTTCCTCCAAGTGTCGTCGTCGTCAACCTCTACCCTGCGATGATCTACTGGAACAACCTGCTGGACATTTTCTGCGCAAACCGGATGAGGACATCGACCTGGAGCCATACCTTAAAAATAACAAACCATTAGAGCTCCTAAACCTAGAACATGGAAGAATCAACATTAATTAATTAATTTTTTTCTTTCATTCATTTTAGGTTAACCTATCCCAAGGTCTACACATTCAAACACAGGCACAAAGAAGAATGATGCATGATCCTTTGCTAGGTCTCTACCCTGCAACTAGTATCACCTTGTTTAGTAGCCATTGTAAAATTAAAGGTCCCTGTATTAGATAATAGGGGGCCCTAAAATCCTAGGTCTCAGCTGGTTTCCAGTGTTTACCTCACATGATAAACATGAATGACACCGTTTCTCTACCAACCCATGCAACCTCACATGTTCCAAACTCCAAACTCCATCCTATCTCTTAACCTCACCTTTGATACCACTCTGTCAGGACCCCATCCCCATAAAGTGTACCTCTCATAGGATGAGAATGTGAGAAGAGAGATAATGGCCCCCCGAGTCCCGCCTCTAGTAGGCCCCGGGTTGACGACTAGCACCGAGGGTATAGTAACACACAAATGGATGGCATTACCCTCTAAGAGAACACATGCGGAAAAGAGAGATAACATAGACACCAACCAACTCCAAATCAGAACTAAAGTTTAAAAGAAAACCCAAGTGCACATATGTAATGTCATGCAAAATTACTACAACTGAAAAGGAAAACTGCGAGTACCTAAAGGAAAGTAAAAAAAAAAATAGCTGACTCCATAAGCCCGAACAGCTCCAGCAACCCCAAGCTAGTAAAAACCATCTTGATCTCCAACCTGCTCCAAGTGACCTGAAAAACCGTTTATATATACATAGGGTGAGTATAACAGTATACTTAGTAGGATCCTCCCCAAAGCCTCTCATGAAAAAGTAAAGAAATCATGCAAAAGCCCAGTGAACAACAAGTGAAACCAACTCATCACCTAAACATGTATACTATGTTCCCAACCTCACCATGGCTACTCTCACCAAGTAATGGATACAAGAATATAGAATATAGTGAATAATACAAAGGGTACCCTGCTACTACTTCTCCACTGGTTTGCCGCTTTTCCCCAATGAAATACATCCTGTGCATCTCTCTCCAAAGGCTTTCCCGTATACACCCGGGCTAAGCTCCATAATCTGCACCACATGCACCACAAAGGCCTTCCCACAGACACCTGGGAGAAGCACCACACCATCCTCACAACCAAAAGTTACTAGGTAGTTTTTGGGGGCCACCACAGCTCGCATAACGTGTATCATACGTCGGGTATTATACCTCAAGCCATTACAGCCCATACACAGAGTAAGGATCCTCAAGTCATTACAGCCTATACACGTTACACCTATTGTATTCCATAGGATACTATATCCAGAACAAATCTGTGTGAATAACCACAAGCCATTACATTCCTCTACACAAATATTTGGGGAAAACTAACCATTGTGCCTAATGGCACTAGTATCTACCAAGAGAAGAGAGCAGGGTCAAAGGGGGTAGTCAACCATTCATCCTCCCACCGGAATGATGGGGAAAACACCCCCTAGGGCCCAGAATCTCCAGGGTGCCAGTTTCCCTTACTAACAGGGTGTAGTAGCGTATAGAAACCCAAAAAGTACAGAATATACCATAACTCACAACCACACTATAGGCATAACCTAGTCTTAGACACAACTGCAGCTAACATCTCATAAACTCTGGGATTCCACTTCTAAGACAAGGTATCCTATAAGCACACAACCATTTAAGGGATTTATTAGATTACCTCATTCCCTTTTTAGCAATTCCACTGTACATTAATTAATTCTTCAACATTAATTAACCATAAACAATTTCACATTAAATTCCATTAACATCACATCCAAAAACCACTGTCCCTTCAAAATTTCTTAACCTCATCATTAAGTTTCAACAAACTCCACGCCCATGGGTTAACATCATTTATTCAAACATTCATTATAGAATTACTTTCCCATATTCCCAAGCATTCTAGAAAAGCATCCTATGCTACTAAACACAAGGGGGCTCAACACGGTGAGTAGATGTACTACCAGTCGAGTCTTTGCCGCCTATAGCAAGAGCGTAGACCCATTCTCACTTGAGAGGCTAAACATGGAAAGCATGTGGCATACCCCGCGTGTCTTCGCCTCTTTCAGAAGATGAGTAAGCAAGACTAGATGGCTTGAGCAGTGGGGAAAAGTAAAGCAGATAAACAACCAGCAAAGAACCAAACATCCGACAATCACATCTATCTATTTCTATCATCCCTGGTGTCCTCCCTGACACCCACATGCATAAACCGATGCATCTCGCCACTCTAGGTGTCTTCTGCTGCCATAAACACAAGGCCTCCATGCCCCCACATTTCACAACATCCATCCAGGATCACATCACAGCACAAGAAGAAGGATATTAAACATCACATCAATTTGGGCTCTTGGCCCTTTAACAAGGAATATATCCTTCAAACAACAAGCACCAACAGTTTTCAGGTTTACCAACCAACTGAAATAATCACATACATCAGCATCAATTTTATTAACATCAATTTGGATCAACTACCACAACAACAACAAACAGATTTATTTACATGCCTCTTTATCTTTACCCAATTAATTATCAATTAATTCCGGATTTATGTTCTTTATCAATTTCCTCAAGAACAACATGCTAAAAAGCAAGACATAAATATCACACCATCTAGAAAATCAAGAGGCGAACTGTTAACACGGTACAAAGAAACAACATGCGATCAAACCGATTCTTTTAATCTGGTTCAAGTATTTAATTAGGTAAATTTCATTGTGATCCAAAGGGATAAATCATCCTAACACTATGATTGTACATCAATAATTAGAGAAGCTACGAGTCGCCTACCTCAAAGGTTTTCGAGGAAAACCACAATGGTCAAAGAACACCCAAGAAACCGGGTCGATTCTCCACGAATCCTCTTTAGATCTCCTCTCCTAACACAACCAAGGCCAAATCTCAACATATTTGGCATCCAAAAAATTAGATCTACCCATAACGGGCATAGATTTAAGAAACCGTGGGAAGAGGAGAAGTAGATCTAAGTAGATCTAAGAAACCAAACAAGAACGATCAAATACCTTAAGAAACCAGCTTCGATTCACCAAGATATGCCTTAATATCGCCTCTAAAATGCTCGGAGTAGGTTCATCTATCCAAAAGGAAGGGTAATACAGAGTTATGGCTACTTAGAGGATTAAAAGAACCATTTAGAGGCAAAAGACTTCAGATCCACAATTGTTGGATCTAACTTTAAGTGCCCGCACGGTTAGTCCGCACAGTTTAACAAACCGTGCGCTAACCGTGCATTAGCTTCTGCCTCACCAAACACTCCTCGCACAGTTAGTCCGCACGGTTAGACAAACCATGAACTAACTGTGCGTTAGTCACTACCTTCATTACCAACCTTGCACTGTTTGGCCACATGGTTTAGGCAAACCGTGCGCTAATCGTGCGAAATCTATTGCCCTTTATCTTTCCTTAAAAGTCCACCCAACTCACCTCTAAGCCACCTTGACCTCCCGGAACACCTACAACACCACATTTTTATAAAGGAATTGACCGGAGAGGTCCGTGCCATTAAACTTGACTTAATGTTTTTTTCATCTATCATGATATCCCAAATATATTGTATTATTCCCAAGGTAGATTGACCAACATATCATAAAACACTATAGGAAAATAACTATGTGTTGACCTCCCTATATTAGCTAGACACTTCAAAAAAAAACATCACATTGATTAAAAAACAATTTGGTTTTTATATTACATGCGGTATTGAAAATAGAAACATGATGGTTTTGGAAAAATATGTCATCTAGCCACTTCTATCATAAATTTCAAGGTTAAATTAATAACAATCACTCGTATAATGTCCCTAAAATTTTAATCAATCATTTTTTACAATTTTGGTTGACACTTTAATTGGTAAAAACTTATATTATATTAGTAACCATATATATAAGTTAAACTAAACATTATTGAATATATTATTTCACTTATTAAACTCTTTAATAAATGAGTTTTTCGTTGGGAACCACTTTTTTTTATCTAATGTATATTCTAATACAAAATGGTGTGAAAAATAGAAAATGTTGAGCCATAATGATCTATTGTCATTTTTTAGTTATTTATTTATGTTTACATGTGGGAATAAAATTATAGTTATATTTATTTAATGGTTTATAATTCTCTCAGTGTTTATGTTATCATTATGTTTTTCACAACTAATAGTGTGAGAGAATATATCTTGAGGATGATTGATCCAAGATATCATCTACGCATATGTGTCTTGGTGCTAGTTAGTTTTATTTCTTCTATTATATATGCTTTGTATATTTTTATAATAGGTTTATAGGTTTTCAGAAATTTTATGTATTAAATTAACTTTTTTCTAAAAATTATAGAAATATCAACTAATTTTTTTAAACATACATTGAATCTATGTTATAACGTTTTTGGTGCTATTTTATTTGAAAAAAGATACTTAAAACATTAATTTTTGACATTTAGTGTTAGTTTTATGAGAAAATGATGAAAATAAGGAATTAAAAGATCTATATTTTATATTTCTATTGAAATAAATAAAAAAATGGTGTTTGTAGTGGATTTTCAACATTGATTTGTACAGAGATTGAATCCAAAAAACTAAAAGGTAATGTATTTAGTGTCTATTTTTACAGAAAAATGCAAAAAATAATTTTTAACATTGTTTTCTTGTAAAATAACATTGAAATAACTATTAAAATATATATTTAATTATTTTTATATTTTTTTAATGAAACCCAACATCAAAACTACTATTTTTATCATCGCATTTTTAAACATCGGTTAATAACTTACACTAAAATGTAAAACAGCATGGAAATTCATTTTTACACCAGTGTTCAAAATAATTAAGATTGATACCCCTTGAAACCTTACCACTACATTAACATATATTGTAGAGAGTTTCTAAAGCAATAAATATTCTTTAATACCAGTGAAATGTGATGCTTTCATAAGGATATTGACAAAAAACAAAATGGAATTATTTCATTTATATGTCTTGGGGAGTATAATGAGGA
Source organism: Viscum album (assembly GCA_963277665.1). NCBI lineage: Eukaryota > Viridiplantae > Streptophyta > Magnoliopsida > Santalales > Viscaceae > Viscum > Viscum album. The sequence continues at coordinate 697,683,550 of OY728160.1, forward strand.
AATTCATGGTGATTTTTTCTATTTCTATAATGGTATGGGTAATCGTTGGATCATATCCTTAGACTTCAGATATATATACCATAGTTGCTAATATACAAGTCATTGAGATACATACACTATAATATCTCTTTTCATGTTATCATGCTAGTAATTTTCTTTGATATAGATATACATTTTGGTGTTTCTATGATTGATATAAAATGATGTGGTGTGCTATTTTTCAATCAGTTCCTTCTTAAATTATGGTATTGAAAGAATAAATATTTGATTCTCAAATATTATTATTCCATCAAGGTCATTTTTGACATATGTAACATTCCTTATCATATTTTTCACATCCATATATTCCGTATACACCACTTTATCTTTAAATATATAGAAGTATAGCTTTCATTTGAGAAAAGAATGATTTCATGCATTAACTTATGGTTTTAAAGTCTATATTATAAAAATTAATAGGTATTTTACCTCTTTTAAATCCTCATGAGGAATACAATATGATGATCCTTCAAATTGAGTCCATCAACTACCTTGTTTTCCTTCATAGTGTGGTAATGTATATAGTGATCATAATTATTAATAAACACCAACCATATCCATTTATGTACATTCAACTATTTCTATTTGAATATATATATTATGCTTTTTTTGTTATTATATATATCAAAAATTTCTCTATAAAGATAACGAATCTATATCTTTAAGGCCAAAATTACTTCTCCTAACACTAAATCTTGCGACAAGTAATTTTTCATATGATACTCTAATTGGAATGAGGAATTCACTACCACCTTTTCATTTTTTCATTTGGGAAAATCACAACCACATATTTGATTCATCATTTTATTTCAAAAAACCAATCATTGATGTTGGGTTGCGTAATCCCATGTGTAATGAATCACATTCTCCTCAAATCCTTGAAATTTTATTCACATTCAACTATCCAAGGGAAATTTTCTTCCTTCTACATCATCATTGTTTTTGAATTTGATATATATGATAAATGTATCACAATGAATTGATAATATCAATCAATTCCCATAAAATTATTTATTTCAGTCATAGTGGTTGGTTTGGGATAAATCTAAAAAAACCCTATATATTTGATGGATCCATAAAAACACCCACACTTGTTATTACACGACCCAATAATGACACTTTCTATATCCATAATTCATATTTTTTAAATATGTCAAATATATTCACCTTTCTAAAGGTCTTAAGAAAATTCCTAAATGATCTTTATTCAATTCCGTTATCATAAAATATATGAGAATATCATTTATAAATATTATCAAAAACAGATCATGGTTATCTCTAAAGACATAATTCCTTAGATTAATTGGAACAATATGAGAATTGTTATGTTTAAATGGAATAACTACAAATTAATAATTCTAATACCTATTATAGAAGGCTATCATGGGTATATCCTCCATTTTTAACCTTAATTGATGATATCTAGATTGATGGTAAATTTTTGAAAAGAATTTTTCTCTATAAGTTAGGTTAAACATGTCATCAATATGATGCAGAAGATTCTTTTTCTTGATAGTGATCTTTTCAAATTTCTTATAAATAATGAAAATACACATTGACTTATCTTTCTTCTTAACAAAAATAACATATACACCCCATAGTTATCTAATTGAGAATTTGAATCCCTCTTCAAGATTCTCTTTGAGTTTCTTATTTAATTATAGCATCAAAATTGGTTGCACTATATAAGGATTATTTGATATAGGCATAACACTAGATATGATTTATATTAAAAAATAAAATTCACAATTTAGGGGAATATATTACAACACTTCAAAAAATCAATTATCTTACTCCCATACAATAAGAATATCATCAATTTTGAGTTTCTCTTAAACCATTTGTGCAAAATTTATGTTCTGAATAGGTATTTTCATGACCCGTCCACGTGGGGCCCTCACCGTGACTCTCCAAGCCCACATACAATAGGATAGGGGCTAGTGACTACCATCGAGAAAGCATATCACTAACATAGGATGCATTTCCTAGTTACCAAAACACACACACACACACACACACATCCCTAAGCCCACAGATGCTGAAAAGTAAAAAACACTAAGAAACAAAATGCATTCATATAACTATACCAATCCAACAGTGTTAAAAAGAAGTTAAGTGAAGAATGTAAATTGGGATAGAATACAAGACCAACAAAATAAAAAGTCAGTAAACTAGAAAGTCCAAACTATAAGCAAGAAAGAGATACTAGGACTATTGCTAATAGCCATAGGAACACCTTAGCTAGCAAGGAACTCAGAAAGCTTGGTCCGATCCTAGTCCACCCTGGACTCTTTCAAATGGCCACTCATATGCATGAGACATGACACATGCGGGAAAAGACCATTCATGGGTGAGGATAACAATACTCAGTAGGTGACCCCTAGAACCACAAAGTAATACACTTAGTAATGTTATAGTCAGCTCTACAGAGTATATGTCTACTGAACATATAGTAAGAGAAACACATCCAAATATAATCTAAACCCAGACCCATAGTCTAGAGGTATGTCACAATGACGACATACCCATGATAGGGATTCCATTCAAAGATTCCACACAACACTCATTTAGGAGAACTCACATCTTGATTTTGATAGCTCTGATGATGTTCATATGAGAAGTACTATTCATCAGGAAAAACAATGAGAGAGATAGATCCACTGATAGATCATAAGAGAGAATAAATACACTCATTCAATGAGAACACACTCATAAGTGGGAAAAGATCATGATACACAGAAGTGGATCAATCCCAGGGGCTTATTGGATACCATGGATCTTCTATATTCACCTTATATGCAGAGGATTAAAGCCCTATAGAATTATTCACATCGATACCCGACTCTACCTACGGTCATGAATGGATAAAGGATCTCACTCTGGTCCTCTCTAAGTGATACCTGACTCTATCTTGGAACATCTCGTTGAAGGGATCAAAATCCTGTGGATGGAAATGACACAAGACCATTTGGGGAACAAGTCAAGGGGTACTAACCCAAATGAAAATTTCCCAAGTAATGATGGACAATAATCTCAATCCATGTAGAAGAGAGTACACAACATGTATAAGTGGTCACACACCATGTCCCTTGATTCCAGATACTATCCATGTACAAAGACCCATGTCTGGAGAACATTGTGTGTAAAAATGTATATACACAGCATGTAGGAGGTACCACACACCCTGTCTAAGTACCCAGGGTCTGCTCCGTGTATGCTGGCCATGTGCCCGTACACAACTTCAACCGGTGTGTCCCAGATCATGTACCAGTACATTGGGTGGTACACATATCTAGAGAGTTCTGGCTGTGTGGTGGAGGACATACAGTGTACTCCAACCCATGTTTGTTCATCTAACGAGAAACATATGTATAGACCCACATGCTATGTGACAATGCTCACACGTCGTGTCTATTCTTCCTATCTCCTAGAACTCCAACTGCTGCTGGGTGTGTCCCACATGTCGTGTCCTCCTATAAGCACACCGTGTCCTTTACTGTGTGTAGTGAGGAAATAATAGACGCCCCCATGTCGGTCCCAAATGGTGTGGTATTTAGAATACATTCCTTGTTGAACACGATTTTCCAGAATTGGCAGTTGTCATCTTTGTGCCTCGATTTCTCTTTCGGTCTTAGATACAGCCATCTGATCAACTCAAAAATCAAGACACAAGGTTTACCTGCTATGACATGAAATTTTTTAGAGGTTTTGGGGTTTTGATGAACACCAAAAACTCATTTCAATTATCTACGTGAAGAACAGTCGAAGAATGATTTCTTTTGAACCGTGTCTATTTGTCAACCACCATCTCCCTCACACCCCCATTAAGTTGTCAGGATGTCGGATCTCCAATTTGGGGTTGTTTCATTTCGAAGTAGATGCAGAAAGATCAATTGTTATTAACCCTATGAAGAATATGAAGAATGCATGGCTAAAAGGGGGAGAATAAATCCAAAAGTAATTTGAGGAATGAACCTCCATCGTCTTTCATCAAAACATTTTTACTCTCCAATTAGTAGGATCAAACCGAGAAAATAAAAACAAGGAAATAAAAAGAGAATGGATTCATTCCTCAAAATAACTCGATAAAACCCTTCTGCGAGAATGCACGATCCAACGGTCAACCTATTTTTGGGTTGATATGCGTTCATTGTTTAATCCAAGAAAGGTGAAAAGAAGAATTGAAATAATAACCCCTAACTTGATCATTGATGAAGAGGAAGAGCAATCATCATCTGTGATTCGTTATCGTTGCACGATGATCCTCGCATTTTTCATTCGTCAGCATTCTTTAAGAATCCACCAAGGTTGGCTCCACTCCAAGGCTCCAGAGAATTTTAGGGAGTTCTCCAAGGTTATGAGACTATCCCAAGACTCCTTCTATTTTAAAAGTAATAATGCAATTCTGTGTTATGAAAATTATTAAAATAAAATAAATTATTGATTTATTTTATATCTTTTAAAACATCCATTAACTAACTTTTTCATCCGACTAGCGTTGGTCAATGTTAGGCCCCACCTAAGGTAATGTTGCTGCTATAAATTCAATGGTGTCATCATATTTTAGATTTAGGCACCCATTTTAAAGGTATTTCATTTTTTAGGAAAACTGCTTATGTGTGATGTTTAGAGTTTAATTTATTTTAAACATTTATTCTGAGCGATCTTGGCCTTGGAATCACATGCCTTCACAAATATTTGTCTAAAAATAATTCCATATAATATTTAAAAATAATACATATAAAATCCAAGGCATTATATTCTCCCCACCTTAGGGATTTACATCCCAGAAATCCAAAAAAGTAGGAGGCTTCTCAAAAAGATAAGGTTACAGGGGATGAATCTGAGCCTCTTGCTCCCACATGCTCTCCTGAAGATTCCCATTATTCCACCAGACATTCACCAGGGGAATTCATTTCCTAATAAGGATCCTCACATGTTGATCCTCAAACTCCACTAGGTAATCTGTAAAGTTCACTCCATCCCTGATGTCCAGCTCGCACCAGTCGATGATGTGCGATGGGTCAAGCGAATACCTCCTCAACTGCGAGACATGGAAGACGTCGTGTACCCAATGCAACTGCGGTGAAAGAGATATGTGGTATGCCACCTCACAAACACTACAAAGTATCTAGAAAGGGCCAATGAACCTAATAGATGACTTGTATCCCCATCCAAATCTCTACAACCCTCGTCGAGGCGAGGCTCAAAAGAAGACATGGTCCCCCTCCTTGAACTCTAGAGGTCTCCATTGTCTCTCAACATTAGACTTTTACTAGCTCTATGCAGAATTTATCTTCTCCTAGAGAACCTTCACCATCTCAATTATAGATCCCACCAACTCTGGACCCATGCGTGCTGACTCTCGGGGGTTGGTCCAGTAGAGTGGTGATATGCAGGGTCGCCCGTATAAGGCCTCAAACGATGCCAAGCCAATTGTGAAGTGGTAGATATTATTGTATGAAAACTACACTAGTGGTAGTGGTCCTCACAACTGTGACCAAGGACCAAGATACTAGCCCACAACATATCCTCTAGAGCCTGAATTATTCTCTCTGTCTGACCATCGTTCTGGGGATGGAATGTTGTGATCAAGTGTAGCTGAGTCCCAAAGGCCTTATGCAATTTATTTCACAATTGAGATGTGAAGCACACATATCGATCTAAGATAATCATCAATGGGATGCCAGTAAGGGAAAATATCTCCTACATGTAGAGGTGTCAAAGGCTATCTATATAACTCTGCTCCCTGATAGCTAGGAAGTGGGTTGACTTGGTGAGTCGGTCAATGATCACCCATATAGAATTGTGTATCTCAGACGTTCCGGGTAATAATTTTATGAAGTCCATCGATATTCCATCCCACTTCCACTATATGAATTCAAGGGGGTGAGATAACCCTACTATGACCTAGTTCTCAGCCTTTTATAGATGGCATGTAAGGCATCGAGAAACGAACCATGATACTGCCTTCTTCATACCTGTCCCCCTTACCAGACATCGGAGATCCAAGTACATTTGTTATAGTCCATGATTTATCATTATAATGGATGTTTTGAACTCCCTCAATACATTGTCTCACAATGCAACTGTTACAACTATGCTTCCTCTGAAAAGGACTATGTGCTCCCCACCTTGTGAATATCCATCAGGAGCATGTCTGGTGGATAACTGATCATGTAAAGTCTCATAGTTGACATCATCTAGATGTTCCTCCCTGACTATCTATAAGAGTGGAGGGGTGAAAACCATTGATTGGAGATAAGATGCATCGTCTCCATCCATTAAGGGTAATTTTACCAAGAACAACTGCTCTGATGCCTCACTTAAAAGATGTGAAATCGATCTCCTACTGAGAGAATCTTCCACAATGTTCCCCTTTCAATAATTATAGACAATCCTGATGTCAAAATCCTGGAGGAACTGTAGCCATTTCCTTTTCTTGATCTTCAGATCCTTCTACGAGAAGATATACTTGAAGCTCTTGTGTTCAGAGTAGATGATAAACCGTTCTCCCATCAGGCAGTGTCACCACATATTCAATTCAAAGACTACCACTTCCAATTAAAGATCATGGGTTACATAGTTCTACTTATGGGGCCTTAGATAGTGTGAACTATAAGAAATCAATGCTTATCTCTATATTAAGAGAAAACTAACCCCAAACCCATATACATCACTAAAAACTACATACTCGACACCCGCTTTTGGAAATCTCAATATGGGTGTCATATTAAAACTCTACCTCAATAGTTGGAAAGCCTAATAACACTTCTCCATCCATAAAAAGTCTACCCCTTCTAGGTCAAGGTTGTTATTGATATTGATAAAAGGGAGAAATCATGGATAAATCTCTATTAGCATCCTTCCAGCCCATGGAATCTCAACACCTCTGTCACACACTGGGTGGCTCCCATGTTAGCACCACCTCGAACTTGGACCGGTCTACTGCTACTTCATCTTCTTAGATAACATGTCATAGAAAGTGGACCTCCTGTATCCATAAATGGTACCTCAAGATCTTCCAATAAATTTGGTTCTCTCAGAGTACATCTAGAACCATACTTAAGTGTCTCACATGCTCTTCCCCAGAAGCCGCATACACAAGGATGTCGTCGATGAAGACCACTAGGAACTAGTTTAATTATGGATAGAAGATTCGATTCATAAGTCCCATGAAAACCATGGGGGAATTCATCATTCCAAAAGGAATCACCAAGTACTCGTAGGGACCGTAGTAGCATATGAAATCCGTCTTTGTTATATCCTATTCACATACTCCTAACTATCTGTAACCTAATCGATGATGAACCTTCGAGATCCATTTTTCCCCTCTCAGCTGATCTAAGAGGTCGTTGCTCCACAGATGTGGATACTTACTCTTAACTGTAACCTGATTTAGATGATGGAAATCCACACACAACCTAAATCTCATGTCTCTCTTCTTGGAAAAAAACTGGGGCCACCCAGGGTGAAACACTAGGTTTACAAAGACCTTACTCTGAAAAACCTCCAACTGCACCATCAACTCGTGAAGCTTTGTGGTACCCATCCGATATGTTGCTGAGGAGATCAGTGCCACCCAAGGTGTAGGTTGATAGAGAATTTGATCCCTTAGTGGGGTGGTAAACCTAGAACATCTTCTCAAAAGACTTCCTCATACTTCACCACTATTGCTTGGAACTGGAAGCTCACAACATCTGCTTCTCTGAGGGTAAGGCTAGCCAACTCATGAGTGATCTTCTTTACCCTCAAATGCATGAGGACATTCTGTGCTGCCTGGGTTTCCCATTTACCAACAAAGGAAAATTTCTTTCCACCACTATAGACACACCACACCATTCACCTAAATCAGTCAATTTGGGCATTGACTAAAGATAACCAATCCATACCAAGAATGACGTCATAAGGCCTCGACGTTACCACCAAGAGGTTCGTACCAAAACTCACACCTCCAAAAGAAATATCACACTCTATAAAAGGATCTGTGATCGTAGTGTCTCTTACCATAGGTGTGTCTAAGAGTAAGGATTGAGTCAATAGATCTACTATAATCTCTAGGTTTCTGACAAGACATGTGGTGAGGATAGAATGAATTGTACTTGTGTCTCTGAGTATGGATTCTAAGGTAGAAAAGATATAGATTTTACCTTAGATCATTATTGGATTCCCTAGGTCATACACCTCAACCACATGAATATTTCTCCACCCTAGTCCCCCATATCCCTGAGCCAGGTGCAGAACTCCTGGGGGTGGTGGTGGAAGTAGATGAAAGCATTTTCCACCACCTATAACTCTCCCTGCTTCTCTACCATGTTCACTACCTGGAAGGTCTCCCTTATCCACTCACGGCCTCTACCCCAGTGGTCCATCCACTGCTTCCCTATCCACTGATTAACAAGTTGGACAATAACTATTGAGATGTACTCTATCATCTCACAAGTATCATCGAATCTTCGTAAGCTGATTGGATCTAACCCGAGAGCCCTAATCTATCGATCCCATATCCTGGGTCCTCTTGTGACGTCTCCCATTTCTTGATCACTATGCCTTACATCACCTCCCTACTTCCAAGGTCTCTGCACCTTTCTAACTATTTCTGATTACCACTGGATATCTTTGCTCGACCATGAAGCTCTCGATCACCAAGTCCCACACGATCACTCCATGATAAGTCAAAATGCATAGAGAAATGACAGTAGATCGAATTTCCTGATGTAGACCTCACTCGAAGGTCTGAGTTCTTAAGTAGTGATCCATGACCATACCATAAAGTACCAAGCAAGGATGTGGAACCTCGATGAATAGTCATCCGCCATCAAACTGAGCTGTTGGAGCTGAATAAGATCCTAGATATGCACTGCTCTCAGCATAATTAGAGAGAACTCCTCCATAAAGAGTCTCTCGAACTCCTTACATGAATGAGTCTCCTCATCATGAGTCTGCATGGTGTAACTCTGCCATCATCCTGCTAAACCATGAATAAGGATCTCTCCTTGGAACACTATCTAGTCTACTGGTGTCCTCAATAGATGGAAAACTCCAGTCACTACCACAAGCTAGTCCTCAGCTGCCTAATGGTCGGGTCCCCTACAAACCTTAGGGGTCTCTATCTCTAAAACTCATCGAGCATGCTCAGTTTTTACTCCTCTTCTATAGGTACTGAAATACAACTTGCTGCTCCACTGGTGGGGGTATAGATGGTGCACCACAGGGAGGTAACACCTGGGGAACTAGTCCCAGTATCAAATCCTCATCACTGAGGGGGTCATCCTCATGATCGAGCTACTGAATACTAGTGGGTTTGCATTACAAAGACTTCCTACAACGAAAAAAGATGTACCATCATCAATGAGTATATCTGGATAGTAGAAACAAAGGAAACTGAAAACACCAACCATTCCTACATGATTAATGTACCATTATTTTATTTCTCCGTAACTAGTGTTTTCATCTACCTAGTCGAAAATCAGGTTACAGAGTCCTGGTGTGTGGATACGTTGGATTCCTACACCAACACTGGAGTCCCTGGCCTGAAATCCAAAAAATGAATACTTGAAACTGTTTCCCCAAACCAATCTCAAAGACACTTAGTCCTATAGTAGAACCAGACACCTCTAATACCAGTTTGTCCCGACCCATCCCAGTGGGGCCAATGCCGCGACTCCCCGGGACCACCTCCAATAGGCCAGGGGAATGTGACTAGCACTGAGTAGGAATATCACTAACATGGTAGGCATTTTCTAGGTACCTAGACACACACACACACACACACACATCTCCAAGCCCATAGATTTTGAAAAGTAAAAACAACTAAGTAACAAAATGCATGCATACAAATAAACCCAACCAAAAAGAGTACAACAGAAGTAAAGTGAGAAAAGTAAACTGGTCCTGAATACAAGACCACCAAAAGAAAGAGTCTATAAACTACATAGTCCAACCTGTATGGAATAAATAGGTACTGGGACTGCTACTCGTATTCGTCGGAACACCTTGTCCTGCAAGGAACTTTGAATTCTCAATCCCGTCCTAGTCCACCCGGGACTCTGTCAAAATGCTGCTCATCTGCACAAGATAAGAAAAGTGCTAAAAAAGACTATGTAGGGGTGAGTACAACAATACTCTATAGGGGAACCCAAAAAACACAAATTAATAAACAAAGTAAAGGTATAGTGAAATCTATATAGTATATGTCTACAAAACAAATACCAAGAGAAACACATATAGATATACATGAAACCTAGACCCATAGGCTTGAGGTAAGTCACAACGATTTTATACCCAGGCTAGGGATTCAATTCAAAGATTCCACAAAACACTCATTTGGGAGAACTCATAACCTGAATCTGATAGCTCTAATGAGAATCGTCCGAGAATTATCGTTCATAAGGAATATCCCTGAGGGTGATAGATTTACTGATAGATCTAAAGAAATAATATATACAGTCATTCACAGAGAACACACTTCTGAGTGGGAAAAGATCACAATACATATTTTAGGATCACTGCTAGGGCCTTGGAGGATACCATGACTTATCGGGATTCACCTGCTATGTATAGGATTATTGTTCTAAATGATTTTTCATAGTGACACCTGACTCTACCTAGGGTGAAGAATGTATATAGGATCTCACTCCTTTACTCTCAGAGGGATACCTGAATCTATCTCGGAAAGTCCTATTGAAGGGATCATACTCCAGTGGATGGAAATGATAGATGAAAATTTGGAGAATGAGAAAAGGGGATACAAATAAAATTAAACATTCCCAAGGAATGATGGAATAGAAACTCATGCCATGTAGAAGGGATTACACAGCCTGTAGACATGGTCACACACCATGTCCCTTGACTCGGGGTACTGTCCGTGTCAAATGGCCCATGTCTGAAGAACATGCCATGAAAAACCGTATATACACACCTTGTAGGAAGTATCTCACACCATGTCTAAGTATTTGAAGTCCACTCCATGTACGCTAGCCTTGTGACGGTACACGACTTCAACCTGTGTGTCCCAGATCATGTACCAGTACATGGGGTGGTCTGCATGTCCAGCCAGGTCTAGCCATGTGGTGGAGTACATTCCATTCACTCCACCCTATGTCTGTGTATCTCTAGTGACACACACCAGGTTCATGTAAGGAACTACACAGTGTGTGATAATGGGTAAACACCATGTCTGGGATTCTTATCACCCAGATCTCTAGCTGCCACTGGGTGGGGTCTACACACGATGTCCTCATAGAATCACGACCTGTCTTTTATTGTGTTCAGTGCAGAAACCCTAGCCGCCACTATTCCAGTCCCACATGGTGTTTTCTCCTAAATACACAACGTGCTGATCATGATTTTCCAGAATCAGCATTCGTCACCGTCGCACCCCAGTTGCTCCACTGGTCTTTTATCTGACCATCTTATCACCTCAAAACTAAAGATTATTGGTCGTATTTCTATTCCATGAACTTTGTTTGGATGTTTTGTGGGATAGATAGGCCCTAAAAAATCATTTTGATTATCTATGTGAATAATGGATGATGAAATATTTCTTGTAATACATTCTAATTCATCATCCCCTATCACGATCACAACTCCGTTGAGTCTTCACAATGTTGGATCTCCAATTTGGGATCATTGGGTTGCGAAATAGACACACAATGATCCGTTATTGTTAACCCTGCGAGAACACGTAGATTTTGGGGTTAAAAGTGGAGAAGAAATACAAAATCAATTTGATGACTAAACCTCTTCCATTGTTTCTCCTAATGTTTATCTCCTCCCATTAGTATTATCAAATGGAGAAAATCAATATAACCAAACAAATCTAGAATAGATTCATTCCCCAAAATAACTAGATAAAACACTCTCTCAAGAATGCATGATCCATGGGTCAACCTCATTGTAGTTTGATCTGCTTTCATCATTTAGTCCCTGAACAGGGAAAAGAAGAATCAAAATAACAACCCCTACCTTGATAGTCAATGAAGAGGAATAATAGTATTCATCCCGGTTTAGATCATGATGTGCGACAATCCTCACGTTTGTCATCCATCAGCATTCTTCAAGAATCCTCTAAGGTTGGACCCTATACAAATCTTTAGAAGATTACATGGTGTTCTTCATGGCTATGAGCCTAACCCGAGAATAATTTTCCTTTAAAACAAAATAATACTTCACTATGTTATGGAAAAGTTTAAAATAAAATAATTTTTTTATTTATTTTATTTCCTATAAAATGTACAAAAAATTATTTTTTAGATGACTTGCATCAGTCGATGTTAGGCCTCACCAAAGGTAAAGTTGCTTCTCTAAATGAAATGGTGCCCTCAGATTTCTAATCTGGGTACCCATTTAATTTTTATTCCACTTTTTGAAGTGCCCAGATCAGTGTGAATCTCTGTGAGGCGAAGTGGGTGAATTAGTGATCCCTTTAAATCTTGTTAGTAATTGATTCTTTTGAATTAAACCTATATGGATGGTTAAAGCCTTGATACAATCTTATTGTGTCTCTCATCCTTACCTCAAATGATGATGTAAATGTAAAGGCACCAAATACAAGGATTTACAAGGTTCGGTTCAAAGACCTACTCCTTACTGTGTTGGTTATTTCCCTAACACAGTTTATCCACTATAATTCTGTTAATAATTACAATGGTTGATATAGATGCCCACTATATCTCTTCTGATTCCCATATGAGGTTCTTTATATAAATTCCAATAGTGTTACCAGAGTCACACTGGCCTGCTTTAGGGTCCCACTGAAGACATCTTCCTCATGGATTTCACAAGAGATCCTTCTTGATTCATTGTGGATAGATCTTCTGATATTCACTCACGAGCTTAATAAATCCTACATTCTCATGAATCTATTCAATAATCATTAACTACCTTTGGTAAGGTCTGTTGGCCTTGATCAATAAATTTGATCACTTCTCTGATCAGTCCTCAGTTCAATAATTCTTAGGCAATTCTTTCTTATTCGAATGAAGTCCCGTCCTGACTAAGATGTGTTCCAATAGTGCAAAAAACTTCATCAAGAATAAAAAAAATGCAATAATGATATTGCACAATATCAATACTGTCTTTCTTCGTGGATTATCATGCACTATAAACTCAGATGGATGATCTTTTTTAACTTTTTCTGGCTTTAGTCTCAAATTAAATCTACCTCAAGCATGAATTTCATGGTATCCAAACATCTTGTATTGGATATCTCAATGATTTTCACATGTGCATGTGTTCATGCATTTTTCATGCATGTGTATCACAATTTTTCACATGAAATATCTTATCTTCTTTTATCAATATGTATAAACACTTTTTATTCTTCAATTATGCGTCTTCACTTGTGCATGTGTATGCATTCATCCACAATCCTCTTCTTCTTTTTGTGAAATCCCTACTTGATATAAAAATTTGAGCACACACAATTTCTCATCCTTTTTAAAAAGTAATATAACAAACACACTTTCTTGTCTTTGTTTCTTTTCATACACACACATATTATTTGATTTAGGTTCAACATAGGTGTGTATCTTCAAACATGAATTTGTGTAGTGTCTTGTGTTTGTTATTCTTCTTTCTTACTCCTTCTTTAAATGTGCACACACAATCCTTCCTTGATTTGTGATCTTTTTCAAACCTAAATAGGTGTTTTCAATTTGTAGCTTGGTCTTGCACACTTGGGTGTCTCAATTCATGCATATTCCGGAATGTGCATCATGAACGAATTCTCCTTACTCCTTTGTGAGTACACGAGGGCTCGAGTTTTTTTTTCTTCAAATAGAACATACACAACCTTAGGCCTTCATGAAACCACCTTCTTCTTCAAATAATAACCCCTTAAAAACATTATATATAAATATGGATAGAAAGAAGTTACTCTTTATGCAAAGAGGAGGGTACACAAGGTATTATTATTGGAGCAAGGAGTGCACGTTTATCTTATTCACAAAACCAAGAATATTGGTGGGTTCTATCTTCATAGAGTACAACAAGGGTGAAAGTGCTCCAGTTGTTTACACACAGAATTCTACTCAAAAATACACATCGAGGGTTTGAAAGAACTCGTCGTGTGCTCACAAGTTTCTTCACATAGGGGTGCGGTTATTATTCTCAAGACAACATCGAGAGTGCGTAGAACCTATCGAAGGTCTGCCTTTCTTCTTCTTCACATAACAGGGTTGTGTGTAAGCTTTCCTCGCATAGTAAGGCTACACAGAACTCTTTCAATCAGTGCTATATTTCTCAGAGAAACTAGATCATTCTCTCTATGTTTTCAACAACTAAGCCTTGATCGAGGGCTCTGTATTTATAGGCAATGATCACTATACAAATACACCTGATATGTTGTAGGATTAAAATCTTTAAATATCCAAGATCTTCATCTTTGAATATTTTCCAACGCTGGATATAGATATGCACAAATATTGGTTTTTTCTTTTTCAACTACAAGCTCCTTCTTTCTTGGAGAATATTATACTCACGTGCATGCATTTTAAAATGCATGAAAATCATTTCCCAAATGCATCGAGCTTCATGATGTGTCCTTGAAACCCCGTTTTCTTCATCCACATACTATCTCTTTATTTAGGTGCATGAATGAAAATGAAATTGTGTGCTTGTGTTCGTTATATGATAATGATCACTGTGGGCTAGAAATGAGATCAAATGATGCCTGGAGTGATGAGATCTTTGTTTGGATCCAGTGCCAATTCACAGGTGGATCTCAGGTGTATGGAGGTTGATGAAAAACTTGGTGGAGAGATTGGGTGGAGATAGTTTAAAACTGAACCACAAAGATCAGATAGACGACCTTGATTAGAATACGAGACATGGGATGGAGCGTGCAGTTGAGATCAGGTGGGGGATCAGATGGATGACTAGGATTAGTTCCATGTTTTTAAAATGTAGTCCCACATAGAAAAAAACACATGGGTTCTCATGGTTTAAATATCAAGACAAGGAGGCAACTGATCATAATTCTCACCTCACCCTCTATAGTACTACCCAATACCATGTTCACCCTGTGGGAATTCTCTTAGCACCCACTCTGCTCCTTGGGCGTGCACCTAGAACCCACTATGCATTATAGTGCATGGGTTGATCACCGTGTGCACGCTTGCAGGCTTTTACACGACCCACACACCCTACCTCATTTGGGGATAACCTTGAGGGCTTATCTCAGGCACAGTTGACCCCTCAAGTCCCACATGTGCTTGAGGTGGGGTCCTCAGCTTGATTTCCATGGTTTTCCCCTTAATTGTTTTAATGTAATGCCATATATACTTGGTTAAAAACCAAGTGTTCAGTTTAAGAATAATGCATGGCTACCATCCTTATTCGAAGCTTCTGTATGGGAATGCACTTAGTAGACTTCATAAAAAGCACTTCCTCCTATCTTCTTCATCTTTAACTATCATCCTTCCTTTTCTTTTTGGAATAAAAACTCCAAGGGATACAATATTCCTTAAATCCAATCATGGATGATGCATGGACCAGGTCTTCATTCCTCATGCATTAAAGCATAATGCATTTTTTTCGACACTTCATCCAATTAGAGACTACAAATGGATCTTTACTTATTTCATTATGGAATTGAGTAGTGAATGGACTTATTTAAGTGTAGTAACAATATATTACCTTGATATAAGTATTGTAACTTTGGACCAGCTTAATAATCATCAGATTTGTATCCTCTTGGAGAATTGATTAAGTGTAGTATTCAATGACTTGAATAAAAAAACTCTTCAAAGCTTCAATAACATCTTCATCAATACCTTTGATTCGCATATTGAATTATCATTGAAAAATTATTGACATCTTATTTAAAACAACTGAAACAACATGATCAATAATCTCCCATTTGTATATTGTTATCAATATCACTTAATCCCACTTAAGATTGGTCAATATGTGTGGCAAGATTTTCTCCCCCTTGTTGGAAATCAAATGCTCAGGAGTAGTGGAGTCTTTTCAAAACATGTTCTCCTCCCTTTGAATAACATCTTCTTAAATTTTGGAGATTGGGATGATGTCAGATGGTTCACTTAGAAAATATCCTTTAGTAAATCAGCTCTCTGTCTACTTTGGGGTAACCCGCTGTAGAAAAAAAGAGAGATATGAACAAGGTTTTCAATGATATCTATAGACAACCATACATGTGAAATCATTCTTAGAATGTCTTAACTTTTATCCCAAGTGAAGGAAATAGTCAGATTTGTCAATGAAATGCTAAATCCTTCACATACTTCACCAAACATATTAAAAAGCTCAAGTACAAAGATAAATCTCCCCCTTTAATCCCATCTTGTCATCAGTCAAGAACTCCCCCTTTATTGATATGATAAATACAATTAAGAACACAGGATGAAAGTGTTATTCGAATTTCTCAAGTTTCATCTTCTAGAAATGATATGAATTTCAAGGTTTTTCATGAAATAATCCTTAATATCATCTCCTTAATATTTCCTCCCCCTTAAGGGGTTCACTACCTTTGAATTACTTTGGTAGAAAATAATCATCAGATGACCGTCGGGATATTATTATTTATAATCTTCCACTGGGGAACACTTGAGGTAATTAACAAATCATGAATAATGAATCCAACATGTAGTTATCCACTTTGTTAATTCAATTCTCATTATGAGAATGAACTTCATCTTCAATTCCCTATAATTTAAGCAGAAATATACAATAAAAATATAAGGGAATAATATGGAACACTTGTGATATTCTTAATAGAATCACAGGGGCTGATAATTTTCTCTCAACCCAAGAACTCATTTACTTGTAGCTCTAAAGTGTCTGGTACTCTTCATGCTGGTGTTTCCACTCCCTTTGACATTTTGATCTTTCATTTTCATCATGGATTCTTTTCTTCCATTCAAGTTAAACTTATATGAATTTCCTGTATTCACTTCTGTCAGTAGTGAAGTATCTTTTACTGGTGCATGTTGTTCAATTTTGTCCATTTGGCCTGGTAAAATAGTTAAACATTTTTTTCATGATGTAAAACATTCTTGCACATTACCCACAGTACTTGTGAGACACTTGAGTTATCATGTGCGGACAAACTCTCATGAAATCCGAATTTTCCTTCAAGTGGAGTGATCTATTTTCCCTTTTCCATTGCTTTAACAAGTACTTTATCTTCATCTCTTTGCATCTAATTATGAATTTTTATTTGATTAGGCCAGATAATTAAAAAATCCTTCTTGGATTTTTCGGTCTTGGGGATTTCACATGGATTCTTTAATACTTTCAAGTTACCTTTCTTAGGAAACTTATAAATATTATCTTCAGGAATGTATTCAATAAATCCTTCCTTCTTCTGTAATGATTCTCCTTTAAATTTGAGATTGCCTCCAATTATTTACATGGCTTGTTTTCAATGATTCATGGTATGGACTTTCTATCCACAATGAAAGGATATTTTCTTTTTTGAGATGACATTATTTGAATCCATCTTAAAATTCTTTTTGGGAATAATTTCTTTCACTATTTTATTGACTTCAGTGTATTCTATATTCCCAATGGAATATTTTCAACACTTTTTTTCTACTACTATTATTGTGGTCTATGATTATTATCAACATATGCCCGAGGCATGGTTGTACTAAAACAGAACTCATCATAACTATGACTACTTCTGTTTCAATAATTAGAGAATTCTTCAAGATATTAAAATCTATTATTTAGTGAGATATTTTTCTTTATCTGGGTTTTCTTCATTTTTTTTTGTAGTATGATTCATTTCATCACATCTACATTCACAGAATACATACCTTGAATAATTTTCATATGCTGACACATTATTATAGAAATCATTGGCTTGAAGCCCAAATTTCCAACAACACTAACTTTAGCAAAAAAGATCATTCTTTTACTTGTTTTATCACTCTAGATAGATTTAGTGCATTTTGGTTTTTTTAATTGTCTTTATTTCTTCAGATTATCCATGTGGGAGATTCTATTATTAATCATTCTAGTATCCAACCTTGAAGTTTTGATGGATTTATTGAAATTTTTACCAATCCACATATTCTTAGATTTTCGCTTTGAACCTGTACGTGCAGATGAAACATCATTAGTAGAAAAAAAAGTGGACGGTTTATGGGATACCTTGTTCTTGAAGGATGAATCCATTGGATTAGAGGATGATATGATATTCATTTTCTAATCATATTACTCAATTCAAACTTGAGTGGAAATATCTCTTCATTCAATAGTTTAAGAAGTTCCATCGTAGAGTGATTGCTGATTTTTCAATCTCACCTAAAATTCTAAACATTCATGTTGAGAGAGTTCTTATCATCCTCAAATGATCTCAAATTAGATTCCTAATTCTCAATTAGCATTTTTATTTGTTCTTCATGCACATTGCTTAATTATTGTAAAGAGATTTCAATATCCTTTTGGTTGTTGGATTTTTCTTCTAGTTGAGCAGCTTTGACAACCATAGAGACTTTGTGAAACTTTTCAAATGCATGTAAAGATTATATAAATACCATTTCAAAGAATTATTTCTCAAAAATACTTCCCTTTAATTCTTCAGTAACTTGATAATTTATTTCATCGAAAAGAGAAATTTTTTCTTCCTTTGAATTTACTAGTTTTTTGAGAGTGTTGGATATGATAACCATATTAGCCAATCCCACTTCCATCGAATTAGCTTCGTTTTCCAGTTGTATTTTTTAATCTTGAAGAGTACTAATACTTGTAGCAATGTGTCTTGCCACTTCTCTAGGGACTTTTTCAGATGATATTTGAGTGCAGTTTAAAGATAACTAATTGATCTATCATTATCATATCTTGATCAGGCTTCATTAGTAGAATAATAATAATTATCACATGTTGTAATATTCAGATTACCTTCAGTAGAAGGTGTATCCACATTAGTAGTAAGATTATTCTTCATCTTCATTTCCTGCTTATGAGTCGGAAGAAATATCTATTTGATGTTGCTCACTCATTTTTTGAAATATACACTTCGTAATGACTACCCTGGATATTTTAGAGGTGATCTCCCTCTTATTCTAATTGAAGTTCCTATATCAGTGTCAATCATTGAGATGGTGAGGGGGTGAATTAGTGATACCTTTAAATCTTTTTACTAATTGATTATTTTTAATTAAACCTCTATGGCTAGTTAAAGCCTTGATCCACTCTTCCTGAGCCTTTCAACCTTACCTCAAATGATGTTGTAAATTTAAAGGCACTGAATAGAAGGATTTACAAGGTTTGGTTGAAAGAACTACTCCTTATTGTGTTGGTTATTCTCCCCAATACATATTCTACACTATAATTCAGTTAGTAATTACAATGGTTGATACAGAGGCCCACTATATCTTTCTTGAGTCCCACATGAGGTTCTTTATACTTCTTCCCATAGTGTGACCAGAGTCCACTGGCTTGCTTCAGAGTCCCACTAAATACTTCTTCCTCTTGGTTTTCACAAGAGATACTTCTTGATTCACTTTGGATGGATCTTCTGATCTTTCGTCACAAGAATTTTGAATCACACATTCTTGTGAATCTCTTCATGAATATTCAATAGCCTTTGGTAAGGTTTATTGGCCTTGCTCAATAAATCAGATCCCTTCTCTGATCATTCCTCAATTCAACAATAATAAGTCAATTATTTCTTCTTCTTTTGAAGACCCATCCTCACTTAGATGTGTGCCAATGGTACACACAACTTCTTTAATAATATAATATGCAAGAAGGTTCTTGCACAATATCAACACTGTCTTTGTTCTTGGACTCTCAACCACTATAAACTCAGATGGGAGATCTTTTTTAACTTTATCTGGATTCAGTCTCAAATTGAATCAACTTCATACATGGATTTCATGGCGTCCAAAATTCGTGTATTGGATATCTCAGAGACTTTCACAAGTGCATGTGTTTATGCAGGTTTTCATGCATTTGTCTCACGCTTTTTCACATGCACTGTCTTATCTTATTTTCTCGATATGCATACACACTTTTGATTCTTTCTCTACGTGTCTTCACTTGTGTATGTGCATGCACAATAATTTTCTTCTACATGTAAAAACCCCACTAAGTATCATCCTTTAAGCACACACGCTTTTTCTTTCTTTTACTCAATTAATATCACAAACACAATTTCTTGAGTTTTTTTCATTGCACACAGAAAATTATTATCTGATTTAGTTTCAATATAGTTGTGTGTCTTCAAACCCGAATTGGTGTAGTATCTTCTGTTTTTTATTCTTCTTTTTTAATCCTTCTTCAAAAGTTCACACACAATCCTTCCTTGATTTGTGCTCTTTTTCAAACCCGAATAGATGTGTTTAATTAGTGTCTTGTTTTTACACACTTGTGTGTCTTAATTCATGCAAATGAATGAATGTTCATCATTCATGCATTATTCTTCTTTCTTTGTGAATACATGAGGGATCAGGTTTCTTTTTCTTCAAATAGAACACAAACAAGCTTCAGCCTTCATGAAACCACCTTCTTATTCAAATACTAACCCATGAAAAATAATATATATATATATATATATATATTTATATTTAGAGAAATGTGTTCTTCTTTCTGAAAACAAGAGGGAACACATGGTCTTATTCTTCACACAAGGAGTGCACGTGTATATCATTCACAGAACGGAGAAGGTTCATGGGTTCTATCTTTATGGAGTACAACATGGGTGAAAGTGAAAAAGTTGTGTACACATGGGATTATCTTCACAAATACATAGTTAGGGTTCAAATGATCCTATCACATGCTCAAAATTTTCTTCGGATAGGGGTGCAGTTCTTCTTCACAATATAACTTCGAAAGTGCGTAGCACCCGTCAAAGGAATGCAGTTCTTCTTCTTCGCATAGTAGGGATTCACGTAAACATTCTATGCATAGAAAGGCTCTGCAGAACTCCTTCGTTCAGTGCTTTGTTTCTCATAGAAATGAGAGATTTCTCCCAATGTTTTCAAAAACTATGCCTTAATCGAGGGATCTATATTTATAGGAAAGGATCACCGTACAAATCCGCTTGAGATACCACATGATTCAAAAATATCAGTAGGAAAGATCTTAGAATTCAATATTTTCAAACACGGGATATAGATATTTGCGAATATCATTTGTTTCCTTTTCAAATGTGGGATTATTCTTTATCAGGGATTATTATCCTCATGTGAATGCTTTTTCAAAAACATGTAAATGATCACCCAAATGCATCGAGATTCATGACGTGGACTCACAACTCTGTTTTCTTTGGACACATACTATCTCTTCATTTAGGTGCATGCATGAAAATGAAATTGTATTCATGTGTTCATTATATCCTAATGATCATTGTGGGCATGAAATGAGCTCAAATAATGCCCAGAGTGATGAGATCTTCGTTCGACTTGAGTACTAGTTCGCGGGTGGAGTTGGGGTGTCCAGAGGTTAAAGACAACCTTAGTGGAGAGATCAGATAGCGCTCGATCAAACCTGAACTATAGATATTATATGGATGAACCAGATTAGATCTCAAGATGTTGGATGAAGCGTATGACTGAGATATATCACGGTATCAGATGGATGACCAGGATTAGTTCTGCGTTTTTAAAATGTTGTCCAACATAGAAACAAAGAGACGGGTTCTCGTGGTTTAAATATCAACCTGCAGCAGCAACCACTAAGAATTCTACCTTCTCCCTCCACAGTACCACCATGTACCATGTTCACCCTGCGGGCATGCTCTTAGCACCTACTCTGCTCCTCGGACGTGCACCAAGCACACACTATTTATGCTAGTGCATGGGTTGGTCACTGTGTGCGCACCTGCAGGCTTATACATGGACCACACACCCTTCCTCACGTGAGGTTGGCCTTGAGTTATTCCCTTAGGAATGGTTGACCCCTTGGGTCCCGCATGTGCTTGAGCTGAGGTCCTCAGCTGACCCTCTATGGTTTTCCCCTTACTTTTTTTATGTAAGGCCATATATACTTGGTTAAAAACCAAGTGGTCAGTGTATGAATAATGCATGGAAACCTTCCCCATTCAATGCTCATGCATGGGAAATACACTAAGTATACTCAATACTAATCCCTTCTTGCTCTCTTATTTATTTTCAACCATCATCCTTTTTTTTCTTTTTTGGAATAACAATTACATGAGCTTAAAAATTCCTTAAATGAAATCATAGATGATGCATTGATCATGTTTGTGTTCCTCATGCATTAAAGCATAATGCATGGTCCTCAACACTTCATTCTCTTTGTGGCTATCAATGCATCTTTACTTTTTTACTTGAATTTTTGATCTGCGTACCAATTTAAAAGTTATTCCACTTTTTTAGGAAATCTATTCGCACGTTCTATTTAGAGTTTAATTTATTTCCAACATTTATTCAAGGATCTACGGGCCTTAAAATCGCACGCTGTCAGAATTCCTGGTGCTAAAATAATTCCATATAATATTTAAAAATAATATAATGAAAATCCAAGACATTATAGATATTGAGACACATATAATGGATATAATTTCGATTGAATGTTCAAATTCATCTTTACATTGTTACATAATAATAGGTTTATTCTGTATATCAGATGTGATTTTCCATCCATAGAATTTATATGGGATCAATATTCAGAGGGATAATCCATGCCCAAAATCACAAAAAACCTGATTATACGGATAATAATTAGACTTTCAAGAAGTACATTCTCATTAATATATATCATAATTGATTGATATACATAAAATTAAATCATTTTAAAATTAGGTGATTTCAGAAAAATTTTATATATCGATATTTAAGTGGTAATGGATACTCATATAAAAGTACATAGATATAAAAGATTGGTTAAAACCATATGACTTCATAATAATCTTAACTTTCTCCATTTAATTTATATTCTAATCACTTACATACATAAAATAGTTTAGTGGGACTATCAATAATCCTTTATCGTAGTAAAAAATCATATTATAATTTAAATAATTCCTAGGTTATCTTAAATTATGAGGCCTAATTATCAACCTATGAAACATTATGTTCATATTACGTAACATCAGTTTAATATAGGTTGTCATAAGTTCAATTATCCCATTACGGATAACCAAATATTAGAAAAACTAAGCCCTATTTTGATACTAATTGAGGGGACCCAATAATCACTTACACAAATATTACATCATATTAGACGAATACTCAATATATCTCACAATAAAACATGACTAAGAAGTGAAATATTTTAAAGTATTATTGGACTTTATAAAAAAACAATATATTTATGAACATTCATCAACATTTAACAAAATATTTTTATCCTATTATTCCCTTATATACTTATCATACTGAATATAAATCATCCTAACCTAGGACATAGAAACACAAGAAGGGTTTCACTCATATTCTCAGTAAGTAAAATGATTTGAAATAACTTTGGAAGATAATATTTTTGTGTAAAATGATCATAAGGGTATGGCACCATAAATATTTTACTAAAAGGGAAAAAAATATAAAATCTTGTTCGATAGTATATGCCATTAAAATAAGGCATGATTCACAAGAGTGAGAGATATTAAATATTCGTGTTCCATGAGAGAAAAAAATTGTCATGAGAATATATCATAAGTGTATATCATAATAGTGACTTAGAAACAAAATGACATAAATAATATAACAAGGCTACCCACAAAGACATTAATTAAAAAACGAGACTTGGATAATGACCCATATACCTTCTTGGGTATGGGCTAACAGCTCACGTACCCTCTTGGTATTATGATAAATAACCTATATACCATTAGATATCAAGAAATATAAATCATTACACAATGAAATATAGGGATATAAAAAACCCACATTTCACATAATAATAATCATACATATATATACCATAAGATCCTAAAAGCGTTCATATTCAACAAAATATTAATAAACATGTGGAAGACAAATGAAATTTCTGAATGTTTATTTAATCCATTATAAAATACCTCTAAATAAATAAGGTGTATAATATCATTATATGTAATCCCTAGTGATATATAATTATTTTTAAAGGATGTTTACATATATTAAAAATAATTTTACAAAACCATCAAAAAGATTATATGAAATATATCAAGAAAAATAATTAAATTTTAGAAACTATTAAGCACTAAAAACTAACAGAATAATGGGAATTGGTGTTTCATGGAAATAATATGGAAACATATAATGGAATATTGATAATTAGTAATGATCATGATGATGTTAAAAGTAATTTAAGTGGTTGATGTTAAAAAATTATTTTTACAACATTGTAAATAAATTCAAAATAAACCATACCAAAAATATGGAATAGTTTAATTTTCATTTTTTTTAAATTATGGTTTATAATTAAGTTATAAAATAATTGGATAAAAAATAATAATTTTTTAAAAAAATAATGAATATTGATATAGAATAAAAGTATTTTTGACTTAAAGGAAGAAACATTGTAGGATTTTCCTAAAAACAATATTTCAATTTTTTTAAGTACACATGAGGGGGTAAATTGAAATAATACTTGAAAACCCATTATATAACCATATGATAAGAACATATATTGGTCTATATGTAAATAAATTAATCTTTTCCCCTAATTAATATTGAAACATAAACAATGCTGATTAAAATTGATATTGTAATATTAACCCTAACAACTCTGATATATTTTGAATTAAAACCACTTCAAAGAAATAAAATGAAATGGGAATTTAAATTATATATATATATTTAAAATATAATATGTCAAATATTATATATATACACCTTATAAAATTATACAGGTTCATAATTCCAAAACTTATCTCAATGAAAGAAAATTTAGATGAAAAATCCTTACATTAGTATTCCTCTTAGTTGAAAATGATCTAAAATCCAATATAATATTTTTGAATTTACAATAAATATATATCAGAACCATATTTTATTTAAATTACTAGATACTATAGACTTATTAATTCTTGTCACCTGTATATTGATAATTCTTTATTGAAATCAATATTTGGGTGATAACCATTTTGTTTTCCATAGATGACCAAGTTCAATGGTTCTAGTAATTGAAAACGGCCACATTTAAAAAATATTAATCATTTCATAAATATAAAATTTATTTATTACATTAAACTTTACCACCATCCATGCACTGTAATTGTGAAAAATAAAATCTATTTCTTCGTAGAGGCGGTAGTACACACATACACACGAGCAACATCTCCATTTTCTAATGGTTGAGAGGGATACAAATTAGATAATATTTTAGCTTTATATAGTTATATTTATTTGATTAATATGTTATTTATTTACTAAATACGTCTAGAAAACTATACAGGTGAGGATATGATGAAAAATGAAATACATCACTTCATGGCGATGATAGTCTGCACATACGTGTGAATGGCATTTTCATTTTTTATTAATATGAAAAGAAGTAGATAATGAATTTTAAATAAATATAATAACATTTATGTATACTAATGATACTATTTAAAGTATGGTTATTTTATCTTAAATTATTTATAAGAGGTGAAAATGGAAATAAGCTTGAAAGAACTTAGTTAAGTCTATTACCCTTTGGGTATCCACCTTTGGATCTCCCATTAAGACTTCTTGGGTGGGTATTTTTCTAAGACTAAGACATTTACAATATGGATAAGGATATTTGGGAATGTTTTTTTTATATTGGTTGATTATATTTTCTCTTTTTGTTTTATGAATTAAGTAGTGGGAGAACCCTTTTATAATTAATGGGAGTGACTCCCATGTAAATACCGTAACCTTTAAAATATTAAAGTATTTTTTATGTAAAATTAGAATAAAATAAGACAAATGTAGAAGTTAATATGAGTTTAGGTCTAAATAAACTCAAAAAAGAAAATAGGTCAAATTTTTTGTCATATTGATGAATTATCCCCTTGTTTAACCCTATATAACCATTTTAACATTTTCTGTGATAATTTATTTTTCACCATGGTAACTATTATTTAAAAATAGAAATAAAACAAACCTTAGAAAGGATTTTTTTATGATAATATCAAATATGTAAAACATTTTGGAAGATTTAATTTCTTATACTTTTATAAATTAACTTTAATATACATAGAAAAACATGTAAAAAACATATTTAGAAAAAACATGTATTTATAAGTACACAAATGAATTATTCTAATTCATTTCCTAGTGAAAACCATTATATGGTTGTCAATTTATTTTATTAAATTTATTATATACCCATTTAATTAAAATTATCCATAATCAGTGATTTTTTTAATTTATTAAGATTAAAATACACTATTTATAATAAAAATAGTTTTCTAAATAATATCTTATTTTACTTTAAAATGATTTTATATTAATTTAAAAGAAATTAATAATAAATATATGATTTATTATTCCTCTTTATAATTGTATAAAATATATAATTATACAAATTTAATGCGGAAAATAATCAAAATTATCTTTTAAATAAAAAACATATATAAATGTAACAATTATTGTAAATAAAACATTTTCATTTAGTGATGAATTACTAGACAAATATTTTTTATCATTAGATAGAAATTACATGTATATAATGAAATGAATTTATTATTTTTTACCTGAATCTATAAATAGATTTTATTGTTATTAATCCTCAAAAATTTTAAATTTAACAAAAATTCCCAATTTAGAAAAATAGTTCAAAACAACATTAATGGTATTTTATTAAGTGAACTTGACCAATTATATTTTAAAGGATAATAAATTAACCAATATTATCTAAATTTATCTTAATATTTCCCATATTTTAGTTTTAAATTATTATTCAATTTTGTTCGGTTTTATATGCATCATAAATTATCAAATACATCAAATTTATATTAAAGGAGAATATATTCTAAAACTATAGTGTATTACATATACATGAGGTTATATTTTCATTACTATGGTTTTTGAGAAGGATATATTAAGATAAGTTAGAACCAGAACTTATGGAGGTAAACACCAACACTTTCTTTATATTGATTTTAAATTTGTTAACAAATGCCTCTTTTACATTAGTTATAGATGTTTTCAACCCATAATGTAACCACAAGTTGATGAATCCAATACCCAAGTGCCTAAACTACTAGAGGATATAAATAATTGACATTTTATTATGGTATAATACTATAAAATCATTGAATATATGAACTTCTTGAGTGAGAAAGTATTGAGGTAAAACTTGTTTTTTTAGAGAAACTCCAAGTGAGACCTCAAATCCATCAAATTTCAACAAAACTCGTGTACATAGGTATGAAGTTACATTTGGACATTTATGAATAGAACTCCTATAAAGGTCCTCCCAGAGAAATTTCATGATATATGAAATATGAAATAAGTTTGTCACTTTGGGGGCATATGATGATTAAATTAGTCACAGGATAGAGGCATTAAATAATTAAATTTCATCCATATATCAATGACTTTGATATTTAAAATTTCTATCATTGTGTTAATATCAAATTTATAAATATATTTTCATAGAAAGAACCATATAAAGGACCCTGTAACTTTAATACAACAAAAACTCTAAACATTTCATGTATTTTAGATGAACACATTCCACCATATAATACATAAATGTCACATATGTCATTAAGTATCATCTTGATAATATTATGTAATTGATGTAAAAAATCCTAAGAATATAACCAATGATAATATGTGTAAAAGAGTAATTAGTTTAGTACTATAAGATAATACGCTATTAGAGAGTGGTTTTAAATTTATGTAACTAATCATATGAGTTATAAAAATAACCATTGCCGACAATGTGGAAACAATCCATAGGAAAATTGAAATTTATTTTTTATTCTAATATAATAAATGTAATTTTTTTTGTGAAATTCCTTTTATTTCATCAATATCAAGTGATGTTTTATGATTTATAGATTGGAATAACTATTGGAAGAAATTAAAAAACCTTGAAATAAGGAAAATAAAATTAAAGGAAACTATGAGGTGTTGTCCTATAAAACATTTCATTGTCATATGGAATAAAGGGGAAATTAAGAATTTGGAAGACATTTTACTATAAAGAGTTTAGAAACGATTGTGTGATATTTTGAAAAAGGAAATACATATTGAAAACTATAGAATAATGTACGTTGCAGGGATTTATAATCTATAAATTTTGATGGAAATGATCAAAACATTAACTAGAGTGATCCATGATTTACATATAATGAATCATAATGAAAAACAATACAATGATGATGGGAAGAAATCTATATTATATTGATAATGATATGAATATAAAATATAATATATACAATGGATAGATATTCATTTTCCCCCCATGATAGATTATATAATTCAAATAAAATTTTGATTTTTTTATATAACATTTATGGAGTGTAATCATGGTATATAGATAAGATGAATTTAACTATTTTAGTTTGAACATGGAGAAAATATCATCATTTTAGTTTTAAATAATAAAAACATCTTGTATTATATTGAAACGATTCATTAGACGACATACCAATATAAATATTATTGTTTTAGTATTTTAATATATATAAAACCTATATTTCCTATTATTTTCATGAGTTATCTCCAATTATTTTTCATTACAAACAATTTTTTCTATAAATATAATTATTAAATTTATTATGTTGGATTTATTTAATGTGTGTCAAATTATTTTTTAGATTCTTTTAACTAAAATTAAATATTTTATTTCTTTAGAGTTATATCTTGGGTTGTAAATCCCATTTATGGTTTTAAAAACCTTCAATTATGAGTATATTAATCTCTTTAGAAATATGGTATCAAGAGTTGAAGGATGGATATATACAATTTTTTTTGAATTAATTTATAAATAAATTATTTTAATAATATACTAATATTTTTAGTAAATTCTTATCTAATTTTGTAAAAATTATGTTAAACAGTGAACTTTTAGGGAATAAATTTTTTAGTGTATGAATAGAATAAATAATTAGAAAAATATATAGATACACCATTTTTTAAGGTTAGAATTAAAAAACTTAATTTGTTATATTTTTCCGATCATAATATTTAAAATAAATTATGTATAATTAACATAATTAATTGCAATGAAGTTGATTACTTTTAAATAACCTTTCAATTAATTCATATAACATATTAATGAATGGATGATATAAATAGATTTATGAGAAATAATGCTTTGAAATTTATTTCCTATTTATTTATTTATTGATGGTCTATAACACATAAAATTTAGTTTTATATTTAATTATATATTTATCAAGGATGAATTTTATGATTAATAAATTATGGAAACAATAATTTTTATACTTTATTTAACAATGGTACATTTTTAGGGTAGTGGTTGGTGCTCGGTAAGATATCTCAATGGTCAGGTTTTCAAATCCAGGATACTATATTTTATATTTTTTTAATATAGGCACACATCCACAAGATTATATTTATTATTTTCCTTACTCCATACACATATGCATTATTATGTTGAGTGGTTCTGATGTACATCCTTATTCGACTTCACTATAAGTAACATCCCTTAGTGGAAATTATGGTGAACTATTATGATGCATGGGGAATGAATTCATTACAAGTGTTTCTCCCTTATAACACCAATGGTAGGTGATGTTATGCTCCATATATAATGCATGACCTTAAAAAATGTATCCACTATATTTTCCTTGTTAATTGATGCCTATAAGTGATCATCATCCTTGTAATAAAAAATCCCCCTAAAAACATAAAATTTTATAGAAGATGTAGTGTCTATGAATACCCTATTATTTTTTAGTGATCATTTAAAAATATTAATAGAAATGTATGATACTTTTCTAAAAGGAATAATTTATTGTCATTATATTAAATTTCTCACACATACACAACAATCCTTGATATTTTATTTTGGAATCAGGCAATGAAATCTCTTTCAAAACATTAAAAACTTATAGTTCTCCATGAATGATTGACCATAGAGGGGGAAGGGGTGAATCATTGGTTTCATTTTATGAATATATTTTATTTTCAATTCAAAATATTGAAGTTTTTAAGCCTCTAAATCCACTATATATTATCTCTCAATATAATGTCATGTGTATTCTCTATAATGGATAGATATTAGGACACAAGATTTATGAGGTTTGGTAGAAGGCCTACTCATTGTTGCACCAATTATTCTCCTTGTTACAGATTCATCAATATCAAACAATTGACAATAATTTCTATGGACCCAACTTAGAGTCACCATTTTCAATTGTCTTGAACAAAAATACATCTCAGTGTATATATATCCAATTGAATCCATTTTCTCATGGCACAAATCAAAAGACTTCAACTACTCCCACCTCCAACCAGAAGGCTTCACATATATTCAAGGCTTGATCCACCAGATAATTATTCTGTAATCTTCCTCCATGATATTATTGGATCTAAATTTCTTATTTACTCTTCATGTATCTTCAAACATCACATTTTGGGTCTGTGGTCCATTCTGAACAGTTTTGATAACCTTTAAATGATCAGTTATGTCAGGGAAGAAAAATTAAAAAGTTTATAATCTTCCTTCTAATTTAAGTACCATACCTCATTGATGTGTTCATGGTGTGAACAAAAATTTTTATGTGATATTTTAAGCAATAATAACTTGAACAAATGAAGTCATGTCCATATTAAAATATAAATGAAATTACTATTCATGGATGGACTACATGAAATCTCAAAATCCTTTTCTGGGTGTCTGAAGGTTGGTACTTATTCATGTAAGTATGCTTGCCCCATGTTCACCTTCGTCTACCATGGTTAGCACACATCAATTATATCTAATGAACACATGTTATCACATGCATTTATATTCCATGGAACATGAAAGTACTTCATGAAAGGAGTGTGTATACACTCTCCACCTTGTGTTTATTCACTCACTCCTTGTACACACACAGACACACACACACTCTCTCTATATCTCTCTATCACTCTCTTAACCTTCAATGCATGTGTATACATGAAATATCTTACATTATCTTTGAGAAAATTATTGAGATGTGCACTCCTTCATGAAATATTCACACAACATTATCCTATGTATTTCATGTGAAAGGGTATTTCTTGTTCTTTTCATAGCATAGTATAAGAGACGCTGTCTCAAGATTCTCAATAATCTTTACGCAAGCCATAAAATGTGTATTTATGGTGTATTTATTAATATAAAGGTTGTATCCCTCAATTACCATGCAAGATAAGAGGTGTTTTTTTGCAGGCTGCCTTCCTGTGAACTTATTATTCATTCCTGAGACCTTGAAGGAACACAATTATCATTCTCACACCTTCATGTGACAAGGTTTTATTTACATGAGTTACTTCAAATGATGAAATAATGTGGGATTCAACTCCTTCATGATAATGAGTCACATGGAGTTTTACTTTGATGAGAGCTCAAAATTTTTCAATAGTGAACTCTGGGAGGTGCGTAAGTTTATATTGAAAAGTTTTCACCGTGTTTCTATGAATTTTAATGAATGATGAGGAATCCTTCAAACATACAACGATCTCAAGATCACTTTAATGATGGAAATTTTTACTAGAACAATAATAATCATTTGATTCACATGATATTTTTATTATACTTCTTAATGAATCCATATAAAAACTTCTGTAAAAGATAAAGCCTCTTGTTGTCAAAGAAACATTGTTCTTTACATAATGTTTATGATGACATTTTCCTTTCTCGAGAAATATTTGTATACTAACATGATGAATATAACCGTACATAAACATAATATTAAACTCATACTGCAACAAAATCATGCTCTAGTGTCCCTTTTTTCCACACCTGCATATAATGACCTCTATTATTCAAATTCATGCAAGATGATGTTGCATGCGTTGATCTGTTTGATTAACTAGACTCATTATTCGTTTCATGGATTGATCCATCATAGTGGATATTTATCTTGAGCTTGAATAGATATTATCTTTAGGTGGGTGATGTTATAGAAAATGATATAATTTTAAAATAGTGGGGTGCAGGATCAACACACGATGGAGATTTCACAAATTGTCTACAAACAATATATATTAATTTTAAATAATTTGTAGATATTTTTTGCATCTCTGCATCTCACATCTGAAATTAAATCTAACTCCACCATAATATATAATCTAATTAGTTGTTTCTTCTCATTCGAGATAGCTATAAGGGATCATCACCAATTATAATTTCATTGTCCAAACTCTTTGTCTTAGTGGGATACCGACACAAACTATGCTTTTATCCGGGTGTACACTATCTAGGCTCTATGCATAGGTTAAAACAACTCTAGTGGAAAATATGCCTACTATTCCCTTATAGGTAGAAATAATAAATTATATTTTTCCAAGAAGTCTTTTGAAAGCATTGAATTCAATTCCATGAGATAAATTCATAACAATTATCCTGGCATAATCACTTCATCTAAACTCACAAAATAGATGTCAACACATCATTGAAAAAATATTCAAAATCAAGACCAATAATAACACCATTTGTATTTTATTATCAATAAAATTTTCACATATTCAAAATTTAATATGTGTTTTTATAACTTTCTCTATCTTTGATAATCAAATGAAAAGTAAATGTTAGGGATATATATCATTTTATTTTTATTCTGAAAATATTACTATCTTTTTTATATGAAACTTCCATGAGCACTTATATGATATGAATTATCTCACATGGTTCTATTAAAAATGAGATTTTATTTAATCAAATCTATGTCTATGTGGGACAAAATATTGTATAAACCACAAGAGATATGACAAGAGATTTCTATGTTCTTTATAAAATACCATGTATATAATATCCTGATTAGATTGTCTTAATTATTAATAAATTTGTTGTAAATAATCATATTTATATATGAAATGTTAAATTTTATACATATATCAATAAACACATCAAAAATTTTAGATACAAAAGTTAAATCTCCCCCTTTTTTGTTATGAACAAGCACTCACCCTTGATTTATAGGATAATAAAATTATGAAAAAGAGATGAAATATTGATTGGAATACCTTGAACATAAATTTTGAATATATTCCATGGTTTTTATATTCATTCCCACGGCTCCCCTATTAGGGGATGAGCACCTTTTTACCATTTCATAGAAGTCAGTAAATTCCATACATTAAAATCTCCTCATGCTATGTAGAAATGGAAACCTCAAATATATCCTCAAATTTCCAACATGTTATCTCAAAACACATAAAATATTGATGAATAAGGTGTTAACTATTGATTTATTAGTATTAAATTTCAGACTAATATATTCTACTAAATCTGGGACATTTTTCTAATAATATCAAAATGAGAATAATAATTTGAAATCTTTTTTTCTATTTTGTGACTCAATGATTTGAGTATCTCTCTCCTTCATTTATTCTTTATGTTGAATAGTTTCATCAATCGTAGTCTTATAGATCTTCAAGTATCCAACTGTGGATAAATTATCATTATCTTTTTCGTTATATACTGAGAAAAATTTCTTTCCCCTATATTTAACAGTTTTCTTATCCTCCCTTATTTGTTTATCTGATTTCAATTGATTTGTCCAAACAACTAGGAAATATTTATTATTATTCTCAGACTTTTCAACCTATTTACATGAATTTCACTGGTTTTATTTTTAATCCTTCTCCATTTGATAGAATAATGAGCCTCTCCATCTATAATTGTCATATACACCTCATCCTTGTGACCGTATGAACTATATCTACCACAAAATTGTTATTGAATATGAAAATCGGTTTGTTTAGATAGTTTTGGAGCATATTTCTTCACATGTTTTTTCTATGAGTTAATTAACTTAAATACTCATTGAAACCCCATTTATTTTTTCCTCAATCCTAGTAAAAACATGTTAAACTAGAAAGGGTATATTTTATCACCACACTTACCACAACGCCTATAGAATAATTAAAAAATAATTCTCTTACATTGTTTCTATATCAATACAGATCTATGTTGTTATTTTATGGTTTCAAACTGAGCCTATAGATTCTTGAGGCTAGTGGCCTTATTCGAAATTTTTCACTCTTCCCTAGATGAGGAATATTTATTCTCAATATTCTTTTTCGTCATATTTACTTAACACCTACACTATTATAAGTAACATATCCATAAAAATGATTAAGTTCACTTTTACCATTCTTCTCTGTAGATCAAGAAGTTACCCACTTGATCTTAATAGATTTATGGAAATATTATTTGTATTATTTCAAATCATGTTTAATTTTAATATACATAGACTAAATCTCAAATAAAACCAATTCTTTGGTAGTAACCTTTTCTTTAAGATCACATATAATCTTATCTTATTCATAAATTTTTAATTTCTAAATCTTTATATAACTGAAAAAAGAATTTTTCTTGATTAGATCCCCTATTAGTCATCATCATGAAATATTTCTTCATTATTATTTTCAATAGTTAATTTCTTGTTTTATTTCTAATGTTTCTTTATTTTTTGAGATTTTTTAACTATTCCATACAGAATTATACATACTCTTTCAACTTCCACTCAAGTTATGTTCTTTCCTTTTTAGCAACACTATTACTTGATGAATCACATCTTCTATTTTCATGGGAAATGATATCAAATTAATTATTTGATGAAAAACCTGATGATGAATATTAATAATTAATTCACTTAAGATTTAAATTATTTCTATTTTATTATTTATTATTCCTCTTACCATATTTGCATTTATAAGATATTTTATTATATGATATTGATTTTGATTATGATTATTTGACCTTCTTATTTGGAAAACTTCTAAAAAAATGCAGGATCAACTAGAGTGGAAGAAATTTTGTGTTTTCCTTTTCCTGTTCGATCATTTTTACTTCCCTGATCATTTTGATAGAATTGTGATAATGTGATTAAATTCATCATCCATAACACCGTCTGAATATTTATATTT
This sequence comes from Viscum album, assembly GCA_963277665.1. Taxonomy (NCBI): domain Eukaryota; kingdom Viridiplantae; phylum Streptophyta; class Magnoliopsida; order Santalales; family Viscaceae; genus Viscum; species Viscum album. Next base: position 697,718,520 of record OY728160.1, read on the forward strand.
GTATTCCCCTTCTTCTCTGACTTTTCCCTTTCTAATGAATTTGAAGGAAATTTTAATTTTTTCTTTCTTTTTAAACATTGGAATTTTACTCATCACATAAGCTATGAGAATTTTTTAGTTCATTAGGAGAAAAATCATTTCCTACTTATAGGGATGAGTTCATAGAATCAAAACAATATGGAAAATTCCTCACATAATTTTTTACAATGATATTGTCTTCTAGATTCTCACAAAATCCTTGAATGTGGATGAGTATCTTATTCACACTTATAGATATTAATATTTTCATCATCAATAATTTTTATATCCACAAACATACACCAATAAACTTTCAGTTTGGCTTCATGAGTGTTGAAATTTCATTAATATGTGATTCATAGATTATCTAACAAATACTTGGATGTCTAGACTCACATTATCTTTATTTATAAATTTTCTATTAGAGCCATCAAGATGTAATTGTAATCCTTTAAATCTATATCCAAATTTATCATATCAACCTTTTCATTGAAACATCATTTGAAGTGGGTGTAAACCCCACTTTTGTAGCATCTCTCTCTTCAAGGTTGAGTAGTAGGCGACATGGTAGAATCTTATTCCCCTATTTTTGATAATTCGTCCCATATAATGTTTGAACAACTCAGTTACATAAAAAATTAAGCTTATCTATCTATCAGAATCTTTTTTGGAAATTTAAGGGGAACCTATCCTCTTTGTGCCCCAAGGCGGATTGAATACTAATAGAAGAGGGGTGAATCAAGATTTTATTTTTACAAATTCATTTTATTTTAAATTAAACATATTAAAAAAGTTTCATTTCTCCACCCACTCAATATTATATGTCAATATCACCCATGTGTAGTCGTAATAATCGAGAGAGAGAAGCACATAAGATTTAAAAGTTTCAGAAGAAAACACACTCCTTAATGCAACTAGTTATTCTCACTAGTTGAAGATTTATCATTATAAAATAGTTGGCTAAAATTTACCTAGATATAACTAATATAATATCTTTTATTTTTCATCCAACTAAAAAACTTCTTTCTCTATCTCCAACGGAGAGAATCTATTTTCTCATGGATCCAACCAGAAGGATTCAAAAACTTCTGGATTTAACTGGAAGAGTTCAAATATTTTCCTATTTTGATCTAATATAGGGAGATTATATAATATTCCTCTATGATATTTCTGTGTTTTACATTCTTGTGTACTCTTCAAGTATCTTTTATTACCTCTTGTTGGGTCTGTTGGCCTTGCTCAGTAATTCTGATCACTTATAATGATATGTTTCCTCAGCGCCAAAAAATTCACATGCATGAATTATTCTTTATGAATGAAGTCTTGACCAAAATTAAATATGTTTAGGTTGTGTATTAAAATTATTCATAGATATTTTTTGAAATACTAACTTGAAAAAATAAATTAAAGTTATTATTGAAATCTTAATGCAATTACACATCATGTATGGATTAAATAGAATCCAAAAATATAGTTTTGGGTATATAAAGGTTAGTACATATGAATGTAATTATAAATCAACAACTTTCAAATTATTCTTTCAAGAATCACACACCCCACATATATCTCATTTATTTATGTTATCACAAGAATTTATATTCCATGTACCAAGCATGTACTTCACGCAATCAGTTTGTATACAGTTCCCACCTTATGTTTATTCACACACACCTTGTATGCACAAACACACTATACACCTTCAATACATATGTATACATGAACTATCATGCATGATCATTGTTAAAGTGATTGAGGTGTGTACTTATTTACATAATATTCACACAACCTTCATAGAAGCATTTCAATTAAATTGGTTACTTGTTTTCTTTTCTTGGTATACTGTTGGTGAAACTCTATCATGGTTCTCAAGATTCTTCAAAAAATCTATAAAATGTGCCTGTATATTGTCCCTAATAGGAAATATGTTTTATTCATGGGTTCCCTATAAGAAATTATGTGATGTTCATGATGTTGATTCACAAAATCCCCTTATTATTTCATGAGAACTTGAAGGCTAGTGGGTATCATTATAATACATTAACGTAATATGTTTTTATTTTTGTGAGATCCTTCACATGACTAAATCATGTAGGATTCTTCTGTTTTATGATAATGAGTCATGTGATCCAATTTTTTCACGAGAGATCAATATTAGTCACCATAAAAATAATATATGTGGATATGTTTATATGGTTAAGATGACATCGTGTGTCTCTAATATTTATGGTATATATGTCGAGGAATCCTTCAAAATCCCTAATATATAAGGTTATATTTAATGTAGTTACTCTCATAGAGTACTAGAATCATAATGTTATTCATGTGAAATGATTTTGATATTTTTGATTAAATCTATATGATAATTATGGTAAAATGTTGAGGATTCTCTCAATAAAAGAGACATTATTCTTTTCAGGACAAATTGCATGATCATATTATTTTCCCATGAAATATTATTATGATGAAACATTGAATGTCTCAATATGGCCATGCAATCTTAATCTCATCATGTGATGAAATCATGCAGTATTCACTAGTTCTTATGATATCATTTTAAGATGGACATTTTTGGTAAAATTCACGCAAGATGAAGTTCATTCGATGACTGGTTCAATCAACCAGACTAGTTATTACTATCATAGCTTAATAACTCATGGTGGATGACTATCTAGAGATCATATGGATAGTTTCCTCAATAAGGCAAGGTTGAAGGTGATGATAAAATTTTAAAATGTTGTGGAATATTATCAATAAGTGGTGGAGATTGTAAAGATCATGCGTAACATGATATATCTGACATTTTACTGATGTGTGAATAGTTACAATGTCTCCACAACCCACAAAAAAAATATTACTGAACTCTACTCCACTATATTATCTAATTTGTTACCCTAACCATTTATGTTTGTTAATAGGGATCAAAATTAGTTATACATTCACACAACAGGGGATTCGACCAAGTGGTCTCATATGGAACACTATGCCCACCTTCGGATGTGCGATCTTTAGGAAAAATTCATGGGCCTAACCACTCCTAGTGAGAAGTATGAATCTCCTTCCACACATGGGCTAGACTGAGACTATTCCCTTGGGGGTGGTCAAACTTTGAGTCCCATAATATCCCATTATCGATCTAGCCATGGCTTCCATGTGGGTTGGCCTCAATTTTCAATAAAGGAAACCGTTATATTATACAAAAAAATCCTAGGTAATTAATAAAATTACAATATATATCTCAAACCAATATTTGACCATTCCTCAGGTAAAATGTAAACACATTTTAAATATCTTTAAAATCTTCATTAATACTGCCTTCAAATCATCATGAAATAATATTGAAATTGCATGGACATTATAGATTCTTCTTCAAGAAAATATATATATTTCATGGACTTTAGTTATTATATGTAATGAATCCATAAAAAGTTTCTAGGAATCACCACCTCATACAAACTAAAAAATCACATATTAAGAAATCACTAACAATAAATGAAACATTTGGCCCAAAAAATATGTTGAAAATAATTTTGTTGAAATAAGATCAAGTTTTGGAATCATTACTGGGTAAAATAGTTTACTCACAATGTTTTTTATCCACTAGATGAATAATTAAACTTGTTCCCAAAAAAAATCTATTTAAAAATTTTATTGTCTTTAAATATGATATTATTTTATTTTTCTAAATCACTAATTTTTATATTCCTGAGAACATATCAATCGATTGATAAGGAATCTTTGATACAAGAGAACCTTTAAAATTTCACATCAAGATAAAAAAAATATTTCACAGAACTGATATGATTCTATGGGAAGACACAATTATCCAATTGAAAATAATGAAATACTACAAAATTTCACTCATGAGGACTCTCAAAACATATAACAAAAAACAACATGATCTAAACCATCATGGAATATGGTTTACAATCCGTTGATGGTTTTTTCTTATCATTTGTTAAATAATTATTAAATAGTTTTTATCAAAGCATGGGATATGTTTTAAAAGAAACATTTAGTTTAATAATTCACACCTGAAATACAATAAATATGGACCAAAATATAAAATTTAATTCTAGAATATAAAGGATCCATGATCGAGGTATAAAATTTATTTAAATGGTTATTGAGAAAGTCCATATACTATTGTATTAATATTTTATTCAAATAAAATTGTTTTAATGTGGTATATAACTTTTGGATCGAGCCATGATTGATGCTTTAATTGATGGTGGATTTATTTTGAAAACATAAATAGTTTTTAATGTAATCATACAAGAAATATCTCAAAATGTTAATAATTCAAAAAGTTATAGAGGACAATTAAAGAGAGGGATACATTATTTATAGATTATCACCCACCTGGTATACTAATTATAATCCTTATTGAAGAATAACAATTATTTTCCATTGGTGTATTCTCAAAATCCCATTTTTATTTTTGTTTGATAATATTTTCGAGAGGTGTGGAAACAAAAAATCTAATTTATATAAAGAAATTTTATACACAAAAATAAAAAAATATTATCTTTGGGAAATCATAAATACTAACATTCAAAAATTAGACCAATGAATAATAATTCAATAAAATTCCATGATAAATCAACAAACCATTATCCAAAATATTGAAAATTGTTCATGAATAATTTACCTAACTTTGTTTCTAGGGATACTTGGTACACTACCACATAACAAGGTGAAAAATAAAAAAGAGGTGGTGAGTGTGGTGAAACATTAAAATGGGTGATATCTCAAGGAATATAAACCAATATAGAAATAAAATAAAGTGAAAAAATATAAAAAATAGGGAGTGATTAGAAAAGAGAATAGATAAATGAATAAGAAAGAAAAAGAGAAAATTTCCAAAAAAAGTAGAGTGGAAGATAAAATATGAATATTTAGTTCCAAGAAAGATCTTTTAGTTAATCTTAGAGAAAATTAAGTAATAAAAAATATAAATTTAGTTAAAAAAATTCCTTGTGATCTTTAAGAAAACTAATATTAATATACCAATCAATAATTAAATATTATAAATAATATTGTATGAAAATTTATTGAAGGTGTTTTTTTCCAAAAAAAAGAGATTGGATGTTCCAGAATTAATAAACATGAAATAGGAGTGATTTATTATTATTTAAAGAAACATTTCAACAAAACTATGATATTTTGTATGTTATCCCATCAAATTAAACGATATATCATTTACATCTGTGATGGTTCTTTTACAACATGGAAATATGTTTCGATTTAATACACTTATGTATTTTTCTTCCAATATGATTTTATGAAACTAATTCAAAAATTATTTCACTTAAAATAGTTTATCAAGTATCGAATTACCCTTGTGTAATTTTTAAATACATTCTTTTAAAGTTGGGGAAGCTTATATTTCCTATAGACACTTTGATTATTTGGCTTGGAGAAGAAAGATATGTTCTCATTATCATTGAGAGACCATTTATATTCCTAAAGAAATATTTGTAAGATGTTAATTAAGGGATACGAGTTATCAAATTTGGTTAAGCACAATTCAACATTGATCTAACAAAGTTATTTTAGAATAGATCTGAATTGGGGTATTTCTATGTTATTTTTTTAAAAAATGTACACCAAAAAACTAGAATATTATAAGAAGAAGAATAGAATAACATGGTACCCAGTGGGCTCATTGTTGATAAAAAATAAGAAAATAATAATTCATTGGTTGAATAAGAATGAAGAGATATGTAGTGTACACAACAATTATCAAGGGATTCTTACCCAGAGTTGATACATTAAATTTTCAAGCCACCAATGATTGAAGTCATGTAATTGTCACTAACATTTTGGTATAAAATTTTTATAGAGAAAAGTAATTTAAAAATGTTAATAATATATAATATATTTATAGAAAAAGAGTAAAAACTCTTGAAAGTGTCGTGGAAATTGAAATAAGTGATTAGGGGATGTTGAATATAATGAGGATATTAACCCCACTATTTTTATACAGAATGTATTGTTAGATAAGGGAATCAATCCCAGTCATGAACCATAAAGGGTTCTTAAACCCCAAATAAAGGAGGAATTGAATTTGGAATGTATATCCCTTAAATTCTAAAGTAAAACATTGTATTCTATAACATGTATGACATGAAACACCAAGTGAAAAAATGAATATAAAAACCTAATACATTATAATATATTTACAATGTTAAATAAATATAATATATTTTAGAGATTATAATGTAAGAAAAACTAGGTTATCTTTTGTTACATGCATGAAAAACATTCCTCTATATATTGTGTTACACACAATAGAGACCTTCCTCGATAGCTTGTGTTACATACAAGGCCGGGTTTCACCAAATAATAATGTATTATTAAAATATTATAATTTAATATAATATGATTTAACTTATCTATTACATTAGAGGTTATTAATTTTATTAACTAACTTATCAAAATATATGGTTTACACAAATATAAATTGAATCCATTGGTTACCAATTAATTTGAAATGAAAATAAGAACAAATTGGATATAAAAATAAATATTATTATTTTTATGCTTCCAAATGAGTTTGTATTAATAAAACTAATTAATTAGAATTAGTTAATGATTTTAATGATATATATATATACATATTATATATTCATTCAAATATAATTTATATTCATCCATTATGTTTGATATGAATAAGAAAAAAGGAACCCAATATCACACATAAAAACCTATTTTTTGTTAAGGAATTTTTACCCCCTTTTAATAGAGAACCTATTGAAAATTAATTTTTTTAATTGTTATATATTATATATATCAAAATAAAAATAATATTATAAATATAAAAATAAAAAAAATTGGGTGATTTTTTGTATTTTTCTATGAAGTTTCATTTTTGTAATGTATGGTGAAAACTTTGGAATTTTAGTTCAAAACTGCTTTTTCATCAAATTTATATATAAGGATAAATTATAATTTAAATTGGTTTTAAATTTAAACTATTTTTTTTTCAATTAATAAATTTTATTCCATTGGAATCAATTTCACTTTGAAATATATTATAAAAACATATTTTGGATGTTTTTCAGTTTAAAAACCCTTATTGTCATCACGCAAGTGGTATGTCTTTTAAATTAATTTATGCCCCTTATATTATTGTAATTTTGGAAAATTTATTCGAAATTTTTAATCAAAATAATTTTTAATTTATACGAATTCCCATTTTTTTACCAAAAAAATTTGTGAATGTGATTCAAATGAATTACAATGGTTAAGGTTAAATAACTTTAATAAGAGACTAAACCTTAAACATATCGTCCAAAATGACCTAGAAAATTTTCCAAGATCCATTTTATGGAAATAGTATTACTATATTCTCTATTCTATCTAATTGGGTCTATTTTTGGAACCACTTTCAATGTGAAAACTATGCATGGAATTCCATTGTAAAATTATTATAAGAGTGCCACTCCTCCCCCACAATAAAAAGACCTCCTATCCTCCCACTTTATCAAACCTCTGAAGCCACTTTGGACCAACCAATTTATGATTAAATATGTCCCCAAAATACCTCAACTTACCAAAGTATCATCCCTTAGGGATGAAATAAATCCAATAAATCTTTTAGTTCAAAACTAATAGGAGTTACCTGACTAAGAGGTAACATTTATCCTTATGATTTTTAGTTTTATTTCCATTATCCAACCATTCAAATATTCTTATTTCATGCTTATATAACAAGAATATAAAAGTAAATATAGAAGTATGTTTATATTATATGTTTTATACCAACACCTACAAACACTTCCATCTAATGGGTAACAAACATACAGTTTCCGTGTACATCGAACTAATGCCTCACGAAACATTGATTTTTTATTTTTCCCTTTTCAAACTCTAATGTTTTAATTGATGATAATAACTATATTTATATATGTTATATGTTATATTTATAATTCCATTATACTTAATTAATTTTTTATAACACATATCTTTATAAATTTCATTTTATGTTAAAACGATAACATTTTTTGAGGAAGTGTGGACTACCGCACCCTCAAAGCGATGTGATTCAGTCACTTGATCCATGGAAAGTATAAAGGATGATTATAATTAAAAATAAGAGATAAAAAAACATATTTATAATATTCAGGATATAATTACCTTTATATATATATATCATTTTAATTATCATCCTTTCACACACTAAAAGTGATAATGTCAGTCGTGGATGTGTGGACCACCTCCCCCTAGACATGATGTGATTCCTTATAAAATAAAATAATTATATATATAAGTATATTATAAAATAATATGGTATTTATGATTTAATTTTCATTAAGTAAATATATAATCATACTTACCTTCTTTCCATAGAAATCATTGAAAAATGAGAACATTACTCATGCATAGATATGAGTTACTGTCTGAATGATTGTGATGTTGAATAATTTTCATAACCATATTAAATTATGATTTTTAAAAGTATAATTGATTTATAAATATGAGTATTATGTCATTATTAATATTATGTAGCAGATATATAATGACCATTTGACCATAGTTTACCTACCAACTTTGTTTTTGACACAGAAATCGAATTTTGTTAAAACAACCGACATAAACATAATTGATTAAGTAGTCGTATAAAACATCATAATAAGTTAAATAGAAGTAATGATAAACCTGAAAATGGTTCTGAATAAATATATAATTAACATAAATTTATTATATTTGAATTTAAAGGATGTTCACCCAAATGGAAATGAAAGTTAATGGATTCTCATCTCATTTTTTTAATTGGTGAGATAAATATCATTTTAAGCAGTTACATATTTAGTGTGGTGTATTTACTACTCATTATTGTTTTATATCATAAATACTTTTATCTACATGGTATTTAAAACTTTAATTTAATGTTGTTAATTGATGAGTATTATAATTTAAAATGTTTCAAAGTGGTATGGGACACTTTGGAATGTTTAATGATTATTCTCCTCAACAAAAAATTTAATGATCTTTCAATGGTATTTATATTGGAGGAAATTATATGATCATTATTAAATAAAACCTTCCATTTTTATCTCCTCTATTTATTCATGATCATTTTCAAGTATTTGTACCAATTTTCACTATTTTATACACAAAATATTTTTCAAAAAACCTGACTTTGTATCTTTCTTTAGTTAGAGAACCAATTTTTTTTTTCTAAAAACCATGTTTTATTAAAATGTTTTTAAAATTATTTTGTAATTTATTTACAAGTTTTGTCTCTTACCAATGTTTTCAAAGTAATATTATTTTCACTTTCTGAACAAGGAAATATTATAACCTTCAACCACGTGAAAGAATGTTCTTTTTACCTCATGCATCTTGTACAGATTTACCCAACATCATTTCTTTAAGGCTTAATTTTCTTTTCTAAAAGGATAATTTTTAAGGAAATTTTTTCAAAAGTTATTTTCAAAGAAAATGGTTTTCATACATTTTTTAAAAAAGAAATGTTATCTTCTTTAAGAATGTATTAAAATATTTTTTATAATGTTTCCATTCATCAATGACAATATCCATTTATTTTACACAACATTTGTATATTGTATTGATACCATATGTAACATTCATATGTATTTATTATGATTGATTTCTCCAAGGATAGTATTCACATGCACTTATTTTATTCTTTTTAGTCCCCTTGAAAGATTCAATTTCCTTTGATCATTTGAAATTTAATTTCACCTAAATATTCACATCATTTTTCTTGGATATGATTATCTCTTAAACCATACAAAATTTTTCATTTGATTTTTTACATTGAAAGTTGTTTTATAATTTGAGGAGATATTGTTAAATCTGTATAATTTATTCATTACAAATATTTGATAAGGAATATTATTTATTTGATATCAAGAATGTTTTGGATGTGTAATACAGAGGTCCAAGACCATTTAACGCAAGCCCTATGATGAGGGTATTGGTTAATGAAATCCCCTACGATGCATCGATAGTCTCATGGGTTTAATTAGTTTCACAAATTGGAATAGGTAAACCATCAATTGAGGGTAATGGTTTCACATACCTAGGAACTATAGTGTTTAATAATTAAACATTTTAATAATTTCATTTTAGTTATTATTCATCCATTATATCTTACGTAGAAACATCTAAGGATATATTTCATTTTTTACATCATTGAATAAATATAATTATTTTCAGTTTCTTAAAATTCCGTATTTACTTTTCCTTGTCTAGAAATTTGAATGGAATATGTTTTCATTTATTACCATACTTGATTTTTTATACACTTCCTTATCAGTTTACTGATTATATGGTATGTTTATTCTACTATTTACCATGATATATTTATTAATATCATTAATTAATTATTGCTTCCACTATACATTATCCTTACAGAGAATTTGAGCTCACACTTATTATTATTCTTTCCTTAGGAATTGAAGAAGCATACTAAGAAAGATATGCATGGATTTACTATATGTAATAATGTTTTCCTCAAAGTTATTTTTTATTTAGAATTTAGAAAAAAAATATATTTTAATTATTTTATTATTTTGTAATAAAAGACACTTGTATATATCTAGTTTACCAAGTCCACCAAACTATCTGGTCCATTGGGGCTTCATTTTTTGTTATCATGCCAATGAAATTGTTCATGGACTCTAGATCCAGGCATTCTAGGGAAATTTCACTATAGATGGTATCAAAGGGAGGTTTAGTTGCAACCTTGGGAACAATATTTAGGAAATCATAGGTGATAGAAAATAAAACTACGGAATAATATGATGATATGTATAGAAGAACATCGTATAATTTTTCTAAGGTAGGGTTTATGTGGGTATTTATAGTAATAAATCCCTGTCAAGATATTACAAGTTGATGTGGTTATAGAAGAGATGTATGAAGGATTAATAATTATGATAAGGTGTTTCGAGCTAGACTCGAGGTAACCTGCTATATGGCAACATGCCTTAGTGTGTACCTATTTTAACACACCCATGGGATTGAATTAGGATAATTTACATTTTTTCATTTCGAACCAGTATGAAGGATTTTAAAAATGAATAACCTAGGATAAACCTTAGGTGTTTTAGACTGAAGATAAAATGTCATGGTTTAGAAATCTTATGAATGATATTTCGAATAAACCTCAGATGGATGAAGGACCTATGTAGATATAAATGGATGATGTATTTATGTATTGAGGTTGTATTGATTTTTTTAAATGTCTCTTTAGTGATAAAATTTATATCAATGATGTCAATCATATTTATTTTTAAATTTATATTATATTATATTTAAAAAGGACAAACTATAATCCAGGTAAAAAACAATCAAATCTAGCAAGGCCATAGGTCTTGAACCCATGATCAAAGGATGATAAGGGTTTCTTTCCTACCACTCACCTACATGTTTTCCATTTTAATTAGAACTTGTGTCTAGTTAAAAAATTTGATGAATAAATATTAATAATGAACCAATTATGTTGATCATTAGGTTTAGAGATTAATCTACTTACCATATTAGATTCAAATAAAATTTATAGAAAATAGTTTATACATTTCAGTCTTTTATAAGACTTAATATCCTTTGAAAGTTTCTTTTAGTTCTTTAGGTATAAAAAAGTTCATTATTTGTTATTAATTTCTTGGAGTAAAGGGATGAATTGAAATTTGATTGAAGAACAACCAAATGTTAAGATTGTTCATTTGAATTGAATCCTATCAAGTAATAATACTTAATTATAGTCTTGGTATGTGAAATAATTACCCCACATTATGAAAATTGATTCTAAATAAAATGATGTCATATACCATAATTTTCATTAAACCGATGGTTTCTAAATCATCATTATTTATGGATCTAAGGCCATTAACTTTTCATTGATCATTCAATTGTTTTTGATTGATGAACTCAATAAATATCTATAAATATATAAAATTTTAATCTTAGTATGTATTTCTAATTTCCACTAATGTTCTCCTATATAGAGACCTAGTTTCATGTTGTCCCTATAACCTTTTCAATTCCCATTATCACTTTTCTAGAGGATTATTTATGAACCCTTCTCATGATGTGGTATTTTTAACAAAGAAAATATCAAAAAATCTATTACCAAGAATTATTTAGCTTGAATTACTATCAAGAGTGAACTTCATTAAAATCATGGGTTACACACAAGAGAATATTTCTTTGATATCTTGCGTTATACGCAAGACCGAGATTCACTACAATAAAATATAATATTGTAATATTATTATTTAATATAATATGATATAACAAAGACATTATGTTATTAGTTTTTAAAATTATTAACTACCTTATGAAAATTTATGTTTTTCACAACTATAAAATTAATTCATTGGTTACCAATTAACGAGAAATAAATGTAAGAACCAATTGGATATAAAAAGGTATACACTCAAGTTTATGAATCCAATTGAGTTTTGTATTAATAAACATAAATAATTAAAGTTAGTTAATGGTTTTAATGAAATATATATTTTATATATTCAAGGAACTATTTTTTACATTCATCAATTTTGTTTGAAATGCATAATATAAGAACAAACCATATTTCACAAAAAAACCAATATTTTTTATAAAGGCATTTTTACCAACTTTTAATGCTGAAAAAATTTTAAATTCATTTTATGGAAACTTTATAGATTATATAATTGAAAATAAACTAAATATTTTAAAAACAAACATAAAAATTAAATATGGTTGAATTTTTTTTATTTTTCTATGATGTTTCATTTTTTAATAAAAAGTGAAAAATGCTTAATTTTTGTTCAAAACTACATATTAATCTAATTTATTTATAATTTTAATTATTAGGATTAATTGGTTTTAAAGTTTAAATAAATAATATTTTTATTAATTAATAAAATTCAAGTCATTGGAATTACTTTCACTTGGAAATTGATTATAACACCATAAGAATATTTTGGATGTTTTACTTAGAAAACCCGCATTATTTTCCTTTATGCAGGATAAATTTTAATTAATTTCTACCACATATATGATATTAACTTGAAAAAATGGATTCAATGTTTATAATAATCATAATTTATAATTTATTAAAATACCAATTTTTTTTTACCAAAATAATTAGTGAATTTTATTTAAATTAATTACAACGATTATGGTTATATTAACCTCAATAAGGGAGTAAACCTTAATCTTAAGGACCCAAATGACCTAGAATATTTTCTGAGAGCCATTTTATGGACGTATTTAGACTCTATCTTCTATTTAATTCAATTGGATCTATTTTTTGAGCCACATTCATTGTAAGAAATATGCATGGAATTCCTTTTTAAATATATTACAAGAGTGCCACTACTCCACTATAAAATGACCTCCTATCCTACCACTTACTGACACCTATAAAGACACATTGGATATACCAAGATCTTAAGACATATATCCTCAAAATACCTACCATAATTATAGATGTATCCCATTGGGAATAAATTAGTCCCAAGAATCTTTTCGTTTTAACCAAAAGGAGTCACCAGATTAAGAGTTAGCATCATTCTTTATGTTTTTTATTTATATTTTCATTTCCAATGCATAAAATATTATAATTATATGGTTTATAAAAAAAAATTACCCTCAATATAATATTATGGTTTTATGATAAGTATTATACCTACACATACACACACTTCCATCTAATGGGTAACAAACATGCTATTTCTCTTTACGGAGAGCTACCGCCTCACGAAACGATGATTGTTGATTTTTCCTTTACCAGCTCTCATGGTGGAAATTATGTTGGAAACAATATATATATATATATATTATATATACATATATATTATATTTATAATTTTTTTACGCTTCTTTAATTACTTTACAAATCATATCCTTATACTTTCCATTTTATGTAAAAACAATAACATCGTTTTAGCAAGTGTGGACTGCTACCCCTCAAAGCGATGCGATTCATTCAAACGATCCATGGAATGTATAAAGAATTATTATAATTAAACATAATGGATATTAATAAAATCTACATTATATTCATGAAATAATTGTCTTCTTTCATATATATATATATATCTCTTTATTATTATTTTACACACTAAAAAGTGATAATGTTGGTCATGGACTTGTGGATTACCACATACTCAACATGATGAAATTACTTTTACATGAGAAGAATTATATATATAATTACATATGACTAAATAATATTATATTCATGATATATTGATCAATTTTGAATGATAAAATTTTACATAACTTTTTTCCATAATAGTCATTGGAAAATGATAACATTACTCATGCGTACGCACGACTAACTATCTCCATGATTGTAATGTTGATTAATATTTTATAAAGATATTTAATAATTGTTTTTAAATGTAAAACTTATAGATAAATATGATAATTATGTGATGAATATTATTTTACATATGTTATATAATGATCCATTTGACCATAATTGACCTACCAAAGTTGTTTTTGACACATAAATCAAATTTGGTCAAAATAGCTGATGTAAACTTAATTAATTATATAGTTTTATAAAAAATCATAATAAGTGAAATAAAAGTAATTATAAATAAGAAAAATGTTTTAAATCAATTATATAATTAACAAGAATGTATTATATTGGAAGTTATAGGATGTTCACCACAATGAAAACACAAGGTAATGGATTTTCATCTCACTTTTTTACATCTGTGAGATAAATGTCAAGTTCACCACTTATATATTTTGTGTAGTGTATCTAATGATCCTTTAAAAATATTATATCAATAACCATTTTATATTCATGTTATTTTAAATTTCAATTTATCATTATTCCTCCATGATGATTATGATTTGAAATGTTTCAAAGTGGTATGGGACACTTTGGAATGCTTAAATATTATTTCCCTCAATAATAACCAGAATAAAATTTTGGTAGTGTATAAATTTGATGAAATTATATGACCATTGTTCAATAAAACCATTAATTTTATATCATTTTTTATTCATGACCATTTTCATGTATTAGTACCATTTCTCCCCGATTTTTTACACAAAATAATTTAGAAATTTTTTTTCAAAAAAAAACGACTTGGTATCTATCCTTAGTGGGAGAAACTGTTTTCTTCTAAAAAACATGTTTTATTAAAATTATATCAATTTTTTTTAAAATTTTATGGTATATTATTTTTTTCCCTTTATTCATTTTAGCAATGTTTTTAGTGTAATCCTCTTGTCTCTTTCTGAATAAGGCACTTTTCTAACCATTAACCGTGTAAAAGGAATGTTCTTTTTACCTTGCACAGATTGAATAAATTTACCCACGGTCAATTAATTATAGATTACTTTTCCTGAATAAAAGGAATTTTGTTGAATAAAATATTTTCAAAAGTGATTTTCAAAGAAAAGGTTTTTAAAATGGTTTCTGAAAACAACAGAATATTTTCATCAAGATTGTTTTTATAATGTATTATTGTAATGTTTGTATTCACCAGTGAAAAAAATCCTTTATTTTACTCAAATTTGGTTATTTTGTATTAATAATAACCTTAGTATTCCTATATATGAATTATGATTTTTTCAAAGGATGCTATTCACATTAATTTCATTATTCATTTTATTCCCCTTAAAATATTCAATTTTTCTATGATCATTTGTCACTAAATTTATCCAAAATATCTGTATAATTTTTCATGGATATGATTATTTCTTAAATGGTATACCATTTTTCATATGGTGTTAAATTTGAAATTTATTTGATTATTTGGGGAAATATTGATAAAACTGTATACTTTATTCAATATAAATATTTAATAATGCATATTGTTTATTCGAGATGAAAAATATTTTGGACATGCAATAGATGGGTTGGGGACCACTTTTGGGATGCCCTATGGGTTGGGGACCGGTCAATGAAATCCCCTCAATTTATCAGTAGTCTCATTTGAGGAAATATTTTCTCAAATTGAAATACTATAACCATCTCGTGATGGTAATGGTTCCATGTACCTAGGAAACATGGAATCCAATAATAATAATTGTCATTATTTAATTTCATTTATTATCCATCCATGACATCTTGCATCAACATATCTATGGATATTTTCATTTTCAATTTATTGATTAAATGTCATGTGTTTTGTTTTCTTACTTTTCCATATTTATTTTTCCATAACTAGTTTTTTAATGGCATGTTTTTCCATTTATAACCTTTCCATATTGTTATGAACTTCCTTCGTATTTTTTTGATTATATGGTATGTGTGTTATACTATTGACCACTCCATAATTATTAATCTCATTCATTGAGTATTTATTCCACAATAAATTACACTTAGTGTCCAGTTTATCATACCCATATTATGCTTATTTCCACAGGAATCCATAAAGTATAATATGAAAGATATGCGGGGATTTACTATATGGAATAACGTTATCTCTGATCTATTTTATTTATTTAGAACGAATAAAAAAATATTTCGCAATTAGTGTACTATTTTTTAATAAAAGGCTCATGTTTGTATATAGTTTAGCAAGAATACAAAACTCATTTGTCCTTTGGGATTTTATTTCTTGTAATCATGCCTATATAATTGATAGAATATCCCAACTATGGGCTCTTTGGGGTCAAGTCACTACAAAGAAGTCTTAAAAATCCGTGATATAAAAGATACATTTATAATTTTATATATTGGATGGGCCAAACCACTATAAGATTTTTTAAATATAGATGGTATGATAACGATTAAGAATTAATAAAATGAGTTGATCCTACCTGGGGTTGTTATGGGATGGAGAGTTATGTATTGATTATCTAAATCTAATATTAAAAAATGAAAAGATTACATTCCAATACTATTCATGGTTTAATTATTGGAAAGTTTAGTTTAAAAAGGATTTTATTAGGTTTTAGATGGTTATTTCAATTAAAATAAAATACTAATGGTTCCATAAAACCAAGATATGATGACCTTCACTTGTCCATGTAGAACCTTCACTTCTTGTTACATGTATTTTGGATTGTGTAATGTGTGATGATAATACAAGTTTTAATAAACACTTATATTTTATGAAAAGGATGAAGTGTTTATAAAGATGTTAATTGTTGATTTGTGAAAATTTATAGAATATAATTTGATGTATTCCTTCCTAATCATAAAATTTTATATAAATACTGGGAGTGAAAGTGTTTATTGGTCAATTTAGAAATCTACTATTTTATAGTTCAAGTGGAAACCAACTCTGGACACTACATATCAAATCAAGGAGAAGTGGTTGACCCTAATAACATAAATGTGGTATAAAAAATTACTAATCCAAACACAGTGGAGGGGATACATTGTTTTCTTAGAATTGTGGGATTCTAAAACTATTTTTAATGATTTTTCCAAGATAGATAGGTCCCTCAGTCACCCGAAATTGAATTTTTTTGTTCAAATTTCATGATCCATGGAAGAAATACCTCATTACATTGAAAAGGAATTTGGTGTCCACACCAATAATGATATCTCTTAATTGGGAGAATGTTTTTGAAATTATTTTTGACACTTTCTATTTCACTATTGGAAATGATTAGTTATAGTTGGTGAATAATATATTTTGACCCATTTATTTTACACGTTTTTTACATCAATGAGGCCCAAACATAGTATACTCTAATGAAGAAATATATTCCAGTAGTGTTCATTGATCTTAGTAATTTTTAGATCCTATGTACTACATTATATGGTAGTAGTCGAGAATGATCATTTTACATTAAAATAATTTCTCAATAAAACGATGTTAAATACTAGGAAATGTGATCAACATTAGTACAAAAATAATTCAGATTATTTATTAAATATAATAATTACTACACAAAAACACCAGTTTAAAAATATTTTTCAGACTTAAGTGGTTAATGAAACCACTAATAAATGATTATAAGTGGTTTTTCAAAGCCGCAACATATATCTGCATCATGAAATATTTTTCATCACCTTTTAAAACTTCTATTGATCATTTAGAAACAATTTTTTTATATTTTTTATGTTAGTATTTTTTTACATTTTTTCATTTAAATATTTATTTATATTCAAATAATTATTGTTTATTTTCTGATAAATTTTTCCTCCATAAAAAATTATGCATATATTGGTGTAGGGTGAGATTTTAACCTCTTACCTCTTGGTTATTATGCAAAGACTTCACCACACCGACAAGCTCTTCATGTGGTGACTAAACAAACTTTAATATACATATATTTAAAGATAATTATATGTAAACACATATTGGTACAAATAATAAATATATGATAAATAAATATTAAATGATAGTTAAATTAAAAATAATAGATAAATACTAAATAATTTATAGATAAATTTTAATAATAAATAATAAATAATAAATAATAAATAATAAATAAATAAATAAATAAATAAATAAATAAATAAATAACTTATATATTAGTAAAATTTAAAAAATAGATAAATACTAAATAAATAATAAACTATAAATAATAACTAAATACAATATACTAAAAACTAAATACTAAATAAACAATTTTTTTTTAAAATGCAATAATTTATATATAAAAAAGAAAAGATATATATTATAGACATTGTAAATAAATAATAGATAAAAAATATATAAATAATATGTAATAAATATAAAATAAATAATTGAAATTATATTAATAAATGATAATTGAATAATGAACAATAAATAAAAATAATATATAATTAAAAAAATAATAAATCGATGAAAAATGAGAAATTAAAAGTAAATAATAAATAATAAATATATACTAAATAATTAATAGATAAATAATAAATAATTAACTTATAAAAAATAAATAAAAAATAAATAGTAAATAATTTTTTAAAAAAGTAATAAATAAATTAAGAAATAAAAAAATAAAAAATAAAAAATAAAAAATAAATAAAAAATAAATAAATATTAAATAACTAAAAAAACAAATCAATAATAAGTAAATAAATATTCAATAATTATTAATAAAAGAATAAATTTTCATAAATAAATTGTAAATAATAAATAAATAGTAAATAGTAAATAATATATAATACAAATACATAATGAAAAATAGTAGATAATAATAGTAATTATATTAATAATTATAATAATAATAGTAATGATAATAATAATAATAATAATAATAATAATAATAATAATAATAATAACAATAATAATAATAATCATCGTCATCATTATCATCAACATGACGATGATGAGGATGATTATAATAATCATGATAATGAAGAAGAAGAATAAGAAGAAGATGATGATGATGATGATGAGTATGATGGGGATGTTGGTGATGATGATGGCGATGGCAGTGATGATGGCTGTGACATTGATGATGAAGATGACGATGACAATGATGTTGAGGATGACAATAATGAGGTTTAAGATGATGATGCAGATGATGATGAGGATAATGAAAATGATGACAATTATGATAGAGATGACCATAATAATAATGTCGATGATAAGAAGGATGATGAGGATGATGATGGTAATGATGAGAATGAAGATGAAGACAACGAAGACAACGATGATGATGATGAGGATTATGACATTGATGGTGGAGATGATGACGTTGATAAAGATTACAATGATATGATGATGATGATGATTATGATGAGGATAATAACGATGACCAGGATGACAATGACGATGATGGAAATGATGATCTTAATGATAATGACAATAATAATAATTATTATCATGATGATGATAATGATAATAATAATAAAAATGAGATTGATTATGATGATGATAAAAAAATAATGAATCACCATAAAAGGGTAGACCACTATCATTGAAACACCTTCATATCAATAAAAATGTAAACTCTTGGAATAAAATCATATTTTTTTCCAATATGATTAAGTAACCCTCTGAAATGAAGATGAAATTCCATCGAATGTTAAAACATAGTCCATATGAATAAAAAACCTAGCTTGGGAGGACTTTTGGGCCTTTTATAAAGGATTATAAATAGGTACTAAGGCCCTCTTGGTTTAAATTTTTTAGATATTTTCACAAGCTTTGATTTAAAATATCATAGCTCCCCAATAAACACCCAGGTAAAAATTAATTAATTTTTTGAAGTAGAAGATGGATTTTTAACTTCTTTTAGAATAAATATGAATTTATTATTATTAATAATTAAAAAACTATTTTATAATTTCATTGTATTTATTCTAATAATATTTGATTTGATAGGTTGTGGAGTATAAATGGACACCTATATTGAAATCTTTTCTTATTTGATGCAAAAGTCTGATTTTCAACATCTCAAAAAAAAATTATATGAATGACTTAGTGGTTAAAAGAAATAAATATTAATTATTAATTATTACTAATATTTATGTATATATACTTATATTTATAAATAAATTAAAATTTTAATACATATAGTAGCGATTTTAGAAAGAGGTGCTGCTAAAAACAATAATCAGCGACATTTTATAGAAACCACCAAAAAAATTGAAAAATATAAATTTATTATAATTTGAGGATTTATTAGTGATTTATAGAAAACTTCCACTATAAATACTAATTTGTAGGATTAGATGATGGTTTCAAAAATCACTGTTAACAAAACACCCCTAAATGTCATTTTTCTTATAGTCAAATTTGAGAACTAGTCTAGTGATTAAAAAAATCATGTCCAAAGTGTTATGATAATGGCGTTTCATTATATAAATTATATATAATGAATGCTGACTCAAATTTTTTGGAGGTTTCTTGGTTGTTTACGAAAAAAACTGTATTTTTTTCGTATTCTCTAATAATATATACTGTGTGTGAATGGGTTATAATGGTAGTGAGAAACATGAGGATTAGAGTTTTGATTCAATGAGCATTGATTTAGGAATTCAGGGATGTAATCAATCTTATACGACCCATTAAATAAATAACAAACCAAATTTAATTAAAAATATCATGATCTCATTAAAATCACCTATTGGGATAGCTAAGGACATACTTATAAAGTAAATAGCCCCTATGAGATTACTCTTATGCCTTATGATCAGGGTTCCATTTATTTTTTAGATGATTATATTTACACCATACCCCTTGGATTCTAATCATTTTTAATATAGTGAGCATGCATCAATTTTATAGTTTAGGATTACACTATCTCGTTATCTCCCTTACATAAATAATGACAACCGATGATAAACCAACTATAACATTAATTACATATGAAGGAATAATAACAAATATATTTTTAAAACCTCAGGAAGCACAATATAAAATTATATAAAGCACTTTTTCCCCAATAATACTTACTTTCCTTGTAAAATCAAAGTTAGTAAAAATATATGTTTAAATCTCCCCATAATATATCTTAGTGTATACACTTACTTGATCTCCACCTTCGTCCTCCTCTACAAATGGATTATGATAATTTTTAATGAGTGAGAGGAAATAGAAGATGATAATTATGGATTGTGGGATGAGCTAATTTATATAAGATGGATAATGGAGTTGTTTTGTACTGTTCTATGGAGCTAGAATGCTGTCAATCTTTCTATGTATTTTTTTACTCTATGTATTTTACTAAAAAAATGCAGTTTCATGGGATTATTTTATAATTGAAGATACACTACGGTTTAAAACTATTCCATGTCGTTCTAACATAAAATTAAAACATATTTGAGTTACTTACCATTTAATTTCTTCATGATATGATTTCTTCTGGACTTTTTAGATATATTATTTGATCAACCCAAAAAGAAAATTATAAAAATTCCCCCATTAATACATGTGGACCACAAGGTTTTGAGATACTATTGATTTGGAAAAATATAGTTTTAGGGTCCTAGTGTATTGGTTTTAGAAATCTACTTTGAGGGTGTAGTTAGTTCGTAAGGTTTGGTATCTAATAAATATAATGTTGGTTTTATAAGTTTATATTACATAAATGACGCAGTTCATTAGAGTATGATATGTTATTGGGAAAGGTTAAGATGTATATGGTATGGTTGAGTATACATTTGGTCATGAGGATCCATTGGAGAGGGTTGACATTCCATCGGGTCATGAAGCGACATTGGCTAGAGCTAAGGCTATTTATGAGATTAAAGAGTCTATTGAGAAAACTTTACAAGCGTATCATATTTCTCCATCATTCTAAAAATAGGTTTGAGGTAATGAATGAGTTCCTATAAAATTAATTATGGCTAACGAAAATGTTTTTCCAAAAAACATTTCATTTTGAATGAGACATTTTTATTGTCAATGGATATGCTTTGGTGATTGAAATAATGGCTATATATTTGGGGACAGGGATGGGATTTTGAAATATAGTGAATTCTTAAAGAAGGGGATTATAGTGTTTGGGGGTGGATGACTTAGAAAAACCATGAGCTTAATCTAATGGCAGAAAATCACCGAGGCTCAGTGAATCATCTATCATTGAATTATATAATTTTAAAATATAAGAGTATTACACACATCAATTTTTACATGAGGAGGTTACTGAGTTGATATGATAAATTTCCTCTAATTGGTGTCAAAAGCGTGAATTTGGGATGTGATAGTGTGTTCCCCTTTTACAGTTAATTATCTCTCGACGTTGAACCAACTATATGTATTTTGATTGAACTTCTCATGGTATCTTTATCTTATAATTTATTTATAGTATTTGACATTTCCAAATGGACTAATTGTTGATTCTCAGATTAATGTAGGCACGTTCTTGATGTCATTAGGATCCATAGGCTACAGTTGATTGGATAAGGGGTAAACCACCTTTGAACAAAAATTCACACAATCCATTTATCCCCAAGTGTATTTACAAAGTATTAATACCGATAAATTCCCATTTTATACTTAAAAACCCTCCAAAATTCAAATATCAATTCCTCAAATGAAATTCTAAATGAAATTCAATAATAACTAGATTCTAGTGACTTGTTATTATAGAAAAGCATTAAAACAAATTAAAATTGGAAATATAAAAAAATGATTTTTAAATATATAATAATCCACATTAACTTTAAAAAAAACTAGTATAAATGAAAATTACTATAGAAAAAAATGAAAAATTTATTCAGTGAACATTTCAATGAACTTTAGAATTAATTGTCATCAAATAATTTCTCTCAAAAAATTCCACACCAAGAATTAATATCCTCTAAATATTGAGAATTGTGTCATTGAATTATAATTAACAAGATCATATTTTAATCCAATTGATGAGATTGAATATATTTTTGAATTCCCCTCACTTAATATCATCATCTCACTTCAAAATTCTTCACCCATTTTGAGCATTGAGTATGATGAATACTGAAATATTCAATAATAAGTAGTAGAAATCCAACAAAATTAAGTAGAATAGTAAAGATATTAATGTAGGTATGAGAAGATATCTTTCAGAATGTGTTATTATTTATGATGTTTTTTGTTTTTTCACACACACCCTTTTTAAATCTATTTCAATAGAATTTATTATGGATCCCAACTGTTCACACTAAAAAATTCAAATAGTTTTTTTGATTATTTATTTGGGTGAATCATTTAAGTGGTAGTCATGATTATAAAAATATATCACTGAAGGATAGTTTCATAAATCCAATGTATTAATTCCAAATTATAATTAACATAAGATAAATTTTATTAACTATTATCTCTCAAGTGCCACAAATAAAATATTCAATGTTTTTACAATTATTTTATCAATTTAAAATTTAATGGGACAATTATACTCAAAATTGTTCATTATGAACCATTATAGACTATAATATTTATATTCCCCAACATTATATTTTTAATGTATGATTAATATATACATATGTAGGGAGATTCATCATATGTTCTAAACATTTTTTTTACAATGAAGATCTGAATTGTTTTTATACTCTTTCTTGTAGATATAAATTTATGGAAAAAAGAAACAAACAAAAATGAAAAGAATAATCATACATGTGTTTCCTTTTTAGTAGCACTTATTTTAAGTAATTAAAAATATTTATCTATTTAATGATTAACCATGGCTTAATGGAAGGTGGAAATTATTTATTTGGAATCAAATTGGTTCTTAAAAAATATATTTTTCATTGATGCACAATATTTCCAAATATGATGTATTTTTTAATTAGTATATTTTCAGATGTTTCAACATCAATGAAATATCATTTATCATTAATCTATAAATTTTTAATTTTAAAAAATTGACATCAAAAAATATATTTATAGAATTTTAATTTTTTATAATTAATTTATAATTTAATACTTCCATCCTTGAGTAAATAACTTGTAAAACTTGGGTTTTTTACTCTATTAAGGTGAAACATTCTCCTCTTGTTGGATATCAATTCCAAAAATTTGATATAAATTTTAGCTTCCTTTCTTTCTTTAACTAATATTTCATGAAATTTTTTTCCCCTTGAATAATTACTTAGTCATTTCAAGTGAGTTTTTAAAGGGATTCATAATATTCCAACTCAATATTATCATTTTATACTCAATTCTAAACTCTATTTCCAATAAATCAATCATACAATTAATCCTGAAATTCATTTTTAGTAGGTAATTTTAATTATGAATTTTTTATTGTTTCTATCTAATTATATTATTTAAATAAAACCAAGTTTATTTTTGAAAATTTATCCCCTTTTTCCTTTTTAAAAATCTTGTAAATATATTATTATGGGATACCATGACTATGGATATCTTTAGTCTTAGTTTTCCTTATTATTGATTTTTTGTGGGTTCTACTACCACTAACAGTGCACTATGAACATCTTGAGTACTTATAGATTTAATTATTTGCCCTTTATTTCTTTTGATTTATATGAAAACATCCATGAGATAACATTTATCTTTTATTGAAATAAATTATAATTTTTCCATTAAATTTTTAACCAAAAAATTAATCATGATTTTTTTTGAAATATTATGATTTTTTGAGGGTTGATCAATTATTATGTATTTCATTAGAATATTACTTTAGTGTCTTTAATTTAATGTTTTATTACTTTGATATTTTATTCTAATCAGTATTCATTGCATGAACATAAGTTTTTAATTATTTGAGGGTCTTTAAATAAATTCAAAATTCAATTATCTTCTTTAGTTGAGGATGATATTTATTTCATATACTCTCATAATTAAATTTTACCCTACCAATTGAACTGAAATTTACGTTTTTTTTTCAAAATTTATAGAAAGTGTAAATAATCTTTATTCCTCAAAGGTGAGTGAAATTGGTCCCTCAAGTCCAAATAAATATATTTTTTCAAAATACAATTGTTCATATGATTCTATTCCTATCAACATGATATTACCCTTGAATTCAATAAATTATATTAATACTAAAAATATTTTTATACATTATAGGAAACTCATATTGGTCCCTCAAAGATGGATAACATTAATCTTAAAACATTTAGTTATGCACCTCCATCACTTGAAAAATATATTTCTTTATCCTAATAGTTTAATAACATTCAACATGATTCTAGTCATCTTTTTAACTCGAAAAAGTATCGGAATAATTTGTACAATATTGATGTAAAGTAATTAAGATGGTAACACTCCTTCAAGGATGTTATTTTATCTAAATTAAAGTAATATAAGATTTTACCCTCAATTAAAATTGACAATCAACCATGTAACATTGATTATATTTATTTAAGAACACATTGTTTTTAAGAGAATGAGTTATAAGACATTATATTTACATTTTTTAGTTAAATTGTCAAAATTAAAGTTGACTTTTGAAATTCCGACCCAAATTTTAGTTTTTCCAAGTATTTAATTAGAATGAAAATGTTCTTTTTCCCTCAAGTCCATAAGATCAGTGTTTATAATTTTTTTTGAAGAGATTAAATATACGAGTTCACTTGTATAGTGGTACTGGTCTTATAAATCAAGTAATTTATTCATCCAGTGTCTGTGAATTGAAAATTCAAATCCAATTAATTAAAAATATATATTGACTACATGGAACTCTTGTTTAATTAATAACCTATAGCTGTATTATACATGAGACTTTTCTTATTTTATTTGATTATTTATTAAAATATTTTCACAAGTATTGTTGAAAAGAGTTTATCAGTCAGATATTCAAGATCAAACCCCTTTATACATCCCCATTCTTCATGGATGTATAAATTGTTTCGTTGAACAAATTTAATGATTACCCCCTCATTTTACTATTTTTATTATTAAAAGGTATATCTACAAGAATGTATTATGAATATCCTCCAAATAATCTAATTTCTATTCTTCATTGATCCAAATTTAAGAAACAAGGAGGCCCTTAAAGTGTATTTTATCATCAATCCGACCATTAATTTCGAAGGTTTTTACTATTATAATTAATGAATTGATAAAATTATAGACATATTCTTTTAGGGAACCATTAATGGTTTTATAAATTTTATGTGGTAATTCTTAAACTAAGATTTCAATTCCCTAAGTGAAAAATTGATGCATGTTTGGTTCCTTATCACTTGATGTATATCTAAATACTTTAACTGTTGTAAACATTGTTTCAAAATATATATAGTACATCTATAAGGTTTTTATTATATCTTGTATCTATACAATAGTTTGAGGAACCTATCATTCCAAGATTTCTTTTTCAATTTGTCTTTTTAAATTAAGTGGGTCATTAAATTGGAAAAATAAGCGGTTTAAAGTGGATAGAAGAGATCTTTTGAATTTCATAAAATTTTCATGATAATGAGAAGTCTAGAAAAGAGAAACTAAAAATGATTATAATAATATAAAATAGTGAGTTCCAAAATGTGTTTATTTTTTGTATTTTTATCTATAAAATTAATTTACATATGTAAAGCATACAACACATATCCCTATATACAATTAAAATTTATATGTTGAATAAATTTGAACACAATTTTTAACGTTAATCGAGTCATCTCCATAGGGATAAGATGATGTTATTATACTAAATCAATTATTTATAGTAAATGACTACTTAAATGTAATGTATGTTTTGTGTTTGTTCAGGATAGGAAAAAGGGGTTTTTGTTATTTTATAATAACATGTGGCATTTGTGAATATCCTATTATGGTAATGATAATCTTAGAGCTTTTAAATTTGAATAAAGGGGGTTGAGTGTGGGATTCAGGGCTGTAATCCAACTTGTACTTCTTATCAAATTAATTAATATTAAATTGTAATTCATGACATTAAAATTTTATTAAAATATATTGTCTGTATACCCAAGGACTTACTCATAACATCAATATTCCCAATGATATTTTCCTTTTCATTAATGTGTAGTGTTCCATTTCCTTTTTCTATAATTAGTTTCTACTACACCAATGGTATTTTAATCCAATAGAATATAGTGGAAATAACATGATTACTTAGGTTATGATCCCACTCCCCCTCAATATTCCTCACCCATATATCAGTAACTAATGGTAAAATTACTCGATATTTTAGTAATAAATAATTAATAATCACATTTAACAATTCAAATCAATATAAATTTCAATAGAAAACAACATCCCTCAATTCACCCTAAAATACTAGACAATGTAATCATAATCAATGAGAAAAAAAGGAAAAAAGAACTCCCCATAATTTAGATTAACCAATGATGTTCCTCTATCTCCTAATGTTGCATTATATTCCAATGAAAGGTGATTAAAGGGAATCAGAAATCCTAATATCTCCAATCAATTTTTTTTCGCTGAAGCTTATTTAATGGTTTTTCTGGGAATTCTCACCAATTACCAAAATATAGAGACACCAAACAAGAATTGGAACCATTTTTTTCATAAAACACATATTAGAAGTTGATCAACCATCATTATTAATCATTAATATAGAGGATTCACTTATATATTTATATATTAGGTCTCTTATATCATTTCCATAATAGAAATATGGACTATCTCTAATATTATTGGTTATATGTTCCAAATTTTCCAAGTAATCATCAATTGGGAAACAATCGTGGTCAAAACCCTGAAGAATATAATCATAGATAAATAATAACATCTAATTCCATGGTTTATCATTTCTCTACAAATAATTCTTCACTACTAATATAGAAAAAATCTATGTCAATTTTGTGTTGGTATTTCTTACCAAAAATTCATTTGGAGAATACTTATAGAATTTTTTGTTGGAAGACATCATTTTCCTAGAGAAATTATGGGAAAATGAGAAATCCCTCTATTACATCTTTCATAAGACCTAATTAATAGTCTTAGGGAATTGAATATTCATATATGGTTACACTTTGGGTTACTTGAATGAATATTTAGAGACATCATATCATTTATTTTGATTTTAAATACTTTTATTAGTTGATCATATAACATTAGGCATGGGTAAAAATGAACATCACTTTCTTTACCCGAAACCTCTTCATTATCTAAGTCAAATCATCAAATTCAACTATTGATTTATAACATCTCATGATAGTGGGGTGAAGGTATTTCACTTCTTAAACCTATAAATTGATCTCAAAAGAGAATTTATGGGTCTCAAAATTCTTCTTAGAATAATTATAATCTATGCGACCATCTAGACTATCCCTCCACCTATTCTTTCATAATTATCATTCCAACCCAAACAATGCTCAAAATACCATCATTAAATGAAACAACATAGTTTTGGGTTTCAAAACTATGTTTTTTCTCTATATAAAACATATTATCCTGGACATTATCAGTCTCCAAAGATTCTATCCCACCCATACCCCCATAAAAACTCTTCTTAAAAAAAGATGTACTCAAACCAATAAAAGGGGAATTTTTTAGACGTTATCAGTCAACCCCCAGTAGTAAGATATTAAAATCTAGCTTCGATTAAAAAATTTGAAACATGTATCACTATTTACATACAAGAATAAATAATTCCATTAAATTGGGATTGGTCCCCAGATGGTGATTTCCCTATATTCATTATCTTCTTTCCACCACCCACTACATTTTACTCCAGTTTAATCAATACCTTACTTATCTGAATAAATTTATTCTGAAATGTGTCCATGAAGATCATAAAGAATATATATACATCCTACCTAGATTACAAAAGAATTATAGATTTGATTCTATCTCCAATTGTATCAATTTACTCTCCCAGAACTCCCAAGTACCCTTTCAAGTGTCCCTCCCTAATTCCTGTAAAGGGAAAAACTTGTTATGTTGGAGAATTTTGGATGAATGAACTTTCCATCAAGAGAAATGATAGAACATAGATTAGGATTCTGAAAAATAACCTTTATTATGAATATAATGAGATATATATAGTGTTTGTTAGAAAAATAGGTGGTAATGAAACAACATAGTGGTTCAATTATGGGTTCTATAACATAAAAAGTCTAAATATCCCTCTCAAATTCTATGAAGTAAAATTTACATAAAAAAACAAAATTTCATTAGATTTATTCAGGTGTAAATACCTACTATTTAAAAATACTTCATTTTTTATAACTACAATATAATTTTTTTGAGTCAGTTCTTATCTCCTCTCTTTATGAGGTACTTATATGTGAATTTATCATAACATATTTCCCAATTTGAGAAAAAAATGTTTGAAAATATTTCCCCTTTATCCTTTTTTCCCATATGAATTTGAGATGTGATTATAGGGTCATATTATTTCCTGATGGATTCTAATGAACTAGTTCTGAGAAAATACATGAGGGGCCTGTTTTTATACCTTATTTAGAAGATATAAAATATCAATGTTGGTGGATGAGGTTTGAGTTTACATTGATGAATCCTTGAGGTGTCATTAGAGCTCAAAAGACCATTGGGAATTATTAATATGTCCTTAGTAGTGTAAAAATCATGAATTGTATTAATGTAAATACCCTTGTTTTAATTATGTCACATAGTATAAACCACATAAAATCAAATTTAGAACACAATACAAAATTTATAAATAAAGAACGGATAAAATAATTCATATTTATAGAAATTAAGGAACCTATACCAATGGAATAATAACTTAACAAGTAGAATAGTTACTCATCCAATAGAATATTTACCTCATATGAGATGTTATAAATAAAATTTGTGTATCTTATAGATAAAACAATGATATAATTATATCATAGTATATGTCAAAATATGTTTTAAAAAACAAAAATTAAGTATTGGAATTGTTATGAAAGAAAATTATTTATTTACAATTTTATAATAAAT
This sequence comes from Viscum album, assembly GCA_963277665.1. Lineage (NCBI taxonomy): Eukaryota > Viridiplantae > Streptophyta > Magnoliopsida > Santalales > Viscaceae > Viscum > Viscum album. The sequence continues at coordinate 697,748,669 of OY728160.1, forward strand.
ATTATTATTTAAAAAAAAATTTATGTTCATAAAAATTACTTAATAATTAATATATTTTATTATTATGATTATAAGATAATTTTCTGGTACTTTAAATAATTTTTCATTATGTCATAAAATTAGTTATAATATTAGAATTTGAATTTTTAAAATAAATAATGATTTAAATTAACAATTAGATTTATAATATATATAAAATTATTTAATTACAATTGAGTCTATTTTTTACTTCTACACTTTATTAAATAGTTCAGGTGAATTTTTGATATTTTTTTAAAATAGTCAAATTTATGGTGAATAGTGAAATACAATAATTTTTAGTATAAGATTAATACATTAATTATCAAGTCAAGAATGATGTATTGATGATTTAAGCACCATTATTTACAACTCTAATGATAAATTTATTTTATTTAGTCAAAATAATTGTCACTATTGATAGTTTTGACCCAAAATAATAAACAAATGGATAACATAAAAAAGAAACCTGTCTCCTCCACCATAAATACCAACCTTACTACCTCTTTTCCTCACACCATATTAGCCTTAGATATTACATACATTATACCCAATTCCACTCTCAAATATATTCCCCATAATAGTTTCTTTTTTCTCTCACCAAAATACCATTCCCAAGTTCCATACGTTGGTTATCAAGGAGGCGACCGTCAAGATGTAAAACCACCTTTTTCACTTTTAATTTATTTTTTTCTTATCCTTCAATAACCTTCAATATCAAATGGGAAATGATAAATTTAGTATCATTAATATACATGAATTTTATTCTCTTAATGGTATGTCCATCATTAATTATCTTCTCCTCTCCTTTTATTCTAAAAATCACAACATCAGCTGTGAGGTGCCGATTTATCATCTTCGTGGATGAAGAGTTTTACTTTTTCAATTATTACTTGAAGGATAGTAATAATTGTTTTGGATAAAATAGATTATAATATATAATAGAGATTATTTAATGATCTATAACCAGTATAAATTCCTAATATTAAATAATAAAACAAAACTAGTTTGTGATGATTGAAGATTCACCAAAATAAACATGCATTCATCGCTAACATTTTTTATAATGAATCATTATAATTTCTGTAAAAAAGTAAATATTGAACCATTTAAAATTTTTAGTATCATACATATCATATAATCACTCTTCTGGAGTTTTTCTTCCATTTGAAAATTACTCCCATAATTAAACTAAAGGGACCTGATTATAAAATCGTGATATGAACACTCCCAAAATGCTGAAATTAACCACTATTAGTCAAATAAATGGACATAAATGAACCAAATAAAATTATAATAAATTAAATACATGTAAATATTTTTATAATTAATTAATTAAGGGATTTATTTTTCTTATATAGAATATTATGTGCACATGCAGAACAATTTCAGACATAAGTTATGAAATTCTCTCCGAAGCTTCATTTTGCCTCCGGGTTATGCTTTCTCTCTATTTACCACAAATTAATTCTTAATTATTAAAATGCATTCCTACTAAAATATATTTTTATGTTTCAATAATATGTTACTACCTTAATTATTATTTCATTTCTGGGAAATTTACCTTTCTATAAGGTTCCCTTCTCAATTCCTCCCGATAAGATAACCCGATTAACGGAAACTTCCAAATTTCTTACTCATTTTCAAGTACCATCAAAAATATTTTTTAAGACAACATTATTATAATAAAATCAGTAAATTTATCATGAAAATATATATCAGTTCATTTCTATATTTATAAAAAATATTATGCATTTTCATTTTTAAATACTCCACAATATTTTCCGTAAACCACAGTAAATTAGTTCCATTCTAATTTTTCATAAACACTTTTTAGAAGTTTTCCATTTAGTTTGAAATCACTTATAATTATCTATTCCTACTTTATGAATTTTCAATTATGATTTAAATCTATTATTTAATGCACACTATTATTTTATTCCCATTTGCTATTCCTTATTACATAATTATGATAACAATTGTTTCCATGGGTAACCCTTATACTTGATTCTTCATGGGTCACATATATGAAAAAACATGTTATGATGGGTGCCCACAAATAGATTTCCAATGTGATGGGTAATTTTTAGTGTCATTATAGATCATGTTGGGATAAGGAGTAAACCCGATTCCTTTATGGGACTTGGTCTTCCATTTGCAATGGTCTTGGAAGTTTTCCTTGATTCATTATTCTATATGGGAAATGGTCTTAGAAGTCAAAATTGACTCATTCTTATGTCATTTTTTATATTTTTAACACAATCATATGATTCCATGATTATATGATCCCATGTTCTATATGTTATGATTCCATATTTTAATTCATGTTCCTTTCCGTTTTATATCATAATGTTATTCCTTCTATCCAATGTTCTATGGTTTATTCCCATGTTTATTCCCTTACTAGGATTTTTAGGTCGTTCCCTTGTTTATGTATAATACAGATTATCCTTTGTAGATGTAAGAACTTAAAGTACGTTAGGATCTCATTATGAAAATTAAATAAAAGATGTTTTTTGGTTTTGAATCTTTCTAATTATGTACCAGTATTCTAAATATAGAAGAACTTATAATCCTTATATTTTAAATGATGGTTTATTATGATTAATATCATGTAAGAATATGAGTAAAATTATAGCATCATTATAGTTGGTATCAGAGCACAACCTGGTTATTTTTGGTGATTAAAACAAGAAAACATTAATTAGAACCCTAGGGAAAATTCTATAACCATGGAATATATAGATTAGAAATTAGGGAATAAAAAGATAGGATATATGTTACATTTACATGTTTACCCTTATATGTTCAATACTTTCTTTTTTATTTGGTTTTTATCAATGTTTTCAAGCCCGTTAATCATACATTATTTTTCATAGTAAATTTCTAGAAATAGGATAACCTTTAACAATAATAAATGTGATAGGAATTGTGATGATTTCTATAATAAAATTACAAATATGATGGGTATGAGAGGTCAAAACGTAATGATAATACTATAGGAACAATCTTAAGTTATGAATAATAACTTGAGTCAGGTGTAAAAACCTCATTTTCTTAAGAACGATTTTATTGTAGTCAAATCCTTAATGCAACATAGTCCACCATGTTTGGTGGATCTTTCGATCCCATCATTGTGGAATAATTAATTAAGAATATTTAAAATATATTTTTTTCTCTATAGTGATTATAAAAAGAAAATGTTGTGCTTGTGGTCTATCGTTTTTAGTGGGAAGTTGATCAGTGGTGGTCGTTGATCAAGAACATGATGTCCAAGGTGGAAATTGATTCCAAAAAATGAGAACATCTCAGGAAAATATTTTTCAACAAGTATTTAACCAAGAATCTCTATCTTATGATGTATAGGGTGTTCCTTAGGCTAATTAAAAAGGAATATGAGTCTATCAGGATGTGTGAATCAAACTTCACAAGGAATTCAAGATTCAACTCATGATTTATCATGAACACTGAATGAGAGGTGGATATATTCTTAAACAATCAAATACCGAGTCTATAAAAAGCATTAGAGATTTGAGACTTCAACAGGTATGAGAAAATTTTCCATTGTTCACATAAAGATGAAATAGATACAAGAGACTCTCTATGGTCTCATGGGACTAAAAATAAGGAGAATAAAATGGAGTTTTATATGGGAGGATCAACAGATAAATCCCATGAAGGAAATAAAAACCAACATTCCACGTGTAAAAATTGATGGAATAAGCATCCTATGAGCTGTCTAAAATGAACCAAGAGATTCTTAAATTTGTAAGAGAGTGGGATCTCGAAAACTATTGATTAAGGGATATGAAATATCTCACAAATATGGAAGAAGAAAGGAAGGTTCAAATCAACACTCAGTATATAGGGCAGTGTTTCAACTACAATAAACAGGGGAATTTTATGAACCAATAACCTAAGACAATGGTTTTTGGAGTAAATCCATAAAAACCTCCAAGTTAACAAGGAAGGGCATATTCTATCACTACCACTAAGGTGGAAGCTGAAAATGATGCGGTGAAAGTAACGTTGGTTACTCATTCATGAATATAGAACATACTAATTGATTATGGTTTAATGAATTCTTTCATATCTTTCCAGATATGTAGAACTATTAAAACACCACCTCAAAATATAGAGGTTTAGTTATGCATGAGAATAGAAAATGAGTAAGTTATTCTATCCAAATTATATAACTCCTCCTTTGTTAATTTTTGTGGACTGAAACTATAAGAAAATCTTAACTTAATTACTTTTTTAGAGTTTGATTCTATTTTTGGAATGGATTGACTATCCATATACAAATACAACATCAATTTTCAAGGAATGGAGATCACTCTTCACATCCACCTGTATCCTTTAATTCTATACAAGTTTAAGGAGAAGGATAAATCTCTTTTAGAATCATCATCTCAATTATTGGTATTATTTCCATATGAGAAACCATATTTAGCTCGAATAATTGAGATTATAGAAATTATTAAGATCTAATAGATGCCCAATGTGAGGGGCTAAACTAATGTGTTCTCCATAGAATTTTCTTGTCTTATTCCCAACTAAGAGCTTGAATTATTAATTTAGCTTCATTCTAGATCTCTTCCACATCAAAAACAACTTATAGAATGGACACCGTTGAGTTGGCGAAACTAAAGAGAAGTTGAAAAATAAAATGGACATGGTTTTCATACACCCGAGTGGTTCACCATAGGGTGTGTCAGTCCCTTCATCATGTATAAGGATGAATCTATTCACCTATGTAATGATTATCATGAGAAAAAAACATAATTAAAAAAGTATTCCCTTTCTTGGATAGATGACTTGTACGATCAACTATGTGGGGACAAGTATTTATATAAGGAGGAAATTTGGTTGAGATGTCACCATTTAATGGTGAATCATGAAGATATTACCAAGACTACCTTTCTAACTAGGAATAGACACTATGAGTTCACAATTATTCCCTTCAGACTCATTAATTCTCTATCAATTTTCCTGGACTTAATGAATATAGTCTTTAGATATTATCCTGTAAAATGTGTGGTAGTGTTTATCGATGATATTATGATATATTATAAAGTGAAGTAGTATCATCAATATTATTAGAATACTATTCTAAAATCATTGAAAATGGATAAAATATATGAAATGTATAGTAAATGTGTGTTCTGGATGGATGGAGTATCATTATTGGGGAAAATTATCACCAACAATGGAATATCTATGGACCCTTCCATGATAAAGGCAATTGATTAGTGCCCTAGGTCATCATTTTTAATAGATATCCATAGTTTCTGTGGTTTATATAGGTATTAATTTATATTTCTAAATAGAATCACAGGATTTTCAATCCCCAAAACCAAGATGAGTCAAAATAGAGAATGTTTTTTCTAGGCCACTGAATGTGATGATTTCTTCGAAGAGTTGAAAACAAGGCTTATAACTGCACCAATACTCACACTAAAAACAGTGGGGAACTCTTTGGGGTATAAAATGATGATAAAAAAGATCTTAGGTTATGTATAGATAATATTTGATAATGTTATAGGACACACCTAAAGGTAGTTGAAAATTCATGAGAAAAAGTAATGTGAACACGATCTGGAGTTGGCTGATGTAATCTTCACACAAAAAAAAACTAGAGGAATTATCTATATGGGGACAATTGTAAGATATATACTGAGCATAATATCCTCAAAAATTTATTCAAATAGAAGGAGATTAATACTAGTTAATATATATGGTTAGTGCTCGTCAAGGATTATGACTGCTCAATCCACTGTCATCCCGGTAATAAAAATAAAGTTGAAGATGATATTATCAGAAAGGATCATGTAACTGTATCAATGATGAGAATTTATAAGACTCCAACATTCTTATATTTGAAGTGGATGGGAAGAGAATACTTAAGGAAGGAACATAATTAATCATTTCAGAAATGAGTGTTCAACCATTCCATATAAATATAATAAAGGATGTTGAAATAAATGAAGTGAAAGTTGGAAAAAAGGTGGAAACTATCAGAAATGGGAAATCCTCAAAGGTTAAAATTTACGAGGAAGTATTCATAAAATCTAGGTCATGACTATATGTACTATTAAATATATAGGCAAAGAAATAAATTTGGTAGGACAATCATTACTCAACTTTCTCTTTTCACAAATGAAGAATAAAAAAGTATCTAGATCATGAAGAGAACATTTCACAGGACAATATAAAACAAGAGATCAAAAAATATACATCAATTTCACTAGTATGATATAAAATTAATGGTAAAAGGAAAAAGTATAAGGTGATGATGCAACCATTACCAATACCAAAATGGAACTGGGAAAACATTAAAATTTCCTTTTTCACTAAACTTCCAAAAATATCTTGAGGAAATAAAGCTATATCGGTCATTATGGGTTCTCTTAGAAATACATCTCACATTATCACAATTTTAGATTTCTTATCACTCGATCAACTTGTGTGGATATAAATCAGACAAGTGGAGAAGCTTCATGGAGTGCCACTATCAATTATATCTTATAGAGATCCCTGATTTACCTCCATGATTTCAAAAAGTCCCCAACATGAAATAGACATTGAGCTAAAATTTATTACATCTGATCATTATCAAACAAATGGAAAGCCTTAATGGACTATTCAAAAACTAGAAGACATGTAGATGTTATGTTCTTGGGACTTAAAGTGAGGATGTGACGAACATTTTCCTCTCATTGTGTTCTCATAGATTAATTGTTTCAACTTGATCATCCAAATGGATCCATATGAAGCAATTTATGGAAAAATATATAGGACACTAAAATTTTATAATGATGTCAGTGAACATAATCTACAAGGACTAAAAATAGTTGAAAAATTGGTAGAGAAGGTGAAAACTACTCAATATCACATCAAGAAACCCCAAATTCGACAGATGTTCTATGAATACAATCATCAAATAGACCTTGAGTTTGAGGTTTGAGAAATGGTATCCCCCTAAATATCTCCATGGAAGTGGATCATGAGATTTTTTATGAAAGGAAAAATAATTTCTAGGTTCATCGGCACCTTCAATATTATTTATCATGTCAGAGTTGTGGATTATTGACTATCACTTCCACATACCATGTCTCATGTAAGTGATGTATTTCATGTACCCATATTGATGATGCACATACTTGATCCTTCACATGTACTGATTAGGAAGGTGGATAAATGGAGAACAACATCTCATATAAAGAACAACGGGTGATGATCCTGAACTATAAAGATAATTTTCCACACAAAAGGACTACTCACCTGGTCAAGGTGATAAGATAAAACCATAAGTATGAAAAGGAAACATGATAATTAGAAGAAGTGATGATTAATAAGTACCCTAACCTATTTTCACTTTACACTACTATAAAAATGGGCAAGGTAAACACCTCCTTTTATTAGTGCAAAAATAATAGGGATGATAAAGGGTATGATTTATCAGTGCTAAAAAATCTCTGACAAAGGATCCCTTTATCAGCGATAAAATATTTCTGATAAAGAAGCCCATTATAAGTGATAAAATTTTATCACTGATAAAGGGATGCTTTATCATTGCTTTTGTAGTGCTGATAGAACCATAGTCCCATATTTTATAAAATCAGGTGCAGTATCCTCTGTTTATCATGCCCTCAAGTTCTCGCAGTATTGTACCCCTTATGACAACTCCTCTCCCCCGATCTTCTCTTTTCTAGACCTCCACCGCTAGCCCTACTCCGCCCGTAGCCCTGCTCCTTATCCTCCCCCTAGAATCCTTTTCGCGGATCCTCCTCCCCACGAACCCTACCTCTCCTCATCCCCACTGGACCCTACTCTCCACAAAACCTTCTCCTCCATTTCTCAGTGGTTAGAAGCTCCTCCCGTGAATCTCCCCCTCTGGAGGTCGCGCCTTCACCTCCCGTCGTAATGCAGAAGGCTCCATAACCGCTCGATGTTTCTTCTCTCCCTCCACCGCGGGTGCGATCTACTCTAAAGTCTCCCAATTCTCCTTTTAGATTTATTTTTGGTAATTTCCCTCCCTGCTCAACATGTGTTCATTTTTTTAATTCTCATTTGTCCAATTACTCAATGAATTATTAGTGAATGGCCATTGCACATTCCATAGTTGGAATCATGGATCACTCCATGTGAAAATGAGACATAAGAAGTGCTAGTCTTTTTTTACACATCGTATACCCCTAGGGACACATCATGTCCTCCTTTTAGGATAGTTTTGAGCTCTATTTTCGTTTGTTTCAGTTTTGTTGTGATATTTTTGAGCTTCCATGGACTAGTATTGGTGGATTGTGTTCCCTTGGTCCATTATTATGAGGGATTGATGAAGCTTCATGACCTCATACAAGGATGTTGGCCCCTATATATCTTCTTAATGATTAGGTTAGTGTTGGTGAGTTCCATTATTATTGATTGAGTTGTCTTAGTCCACTTATATGAGGGTTATTATGGAATTAAGTCCCATTTATTGGAACTCATACCCCTCTGCGACTTGGAGCATGTATCAATTCAAGGGTCCCAGAGTGATCATCATTTCATTGATGTTGTCAATATATTGGGTTTTTATAATTGGAATCACCAACACTTACATGGGAATTGATCCCCTATATTGTATGATGTTTCAAGTTGGGTCTATTTTCCCCGACCAAGACTTAGGAATCAACCCCTTTCTTTGTATTGAGTTCTGATATTTCTGATGGTGTATTAGTCTGATAGAGAGTGTATCTCGGATGAACCCTCTCAGTTTTCAATATACTTATTCTATAGTGAGTGGTCTCAGTTCACTTTTATGGTGGTTAGTATGGAATATGATCCTGAGAAATGGACCACATGTCACCTAGTGACCTTGAGCTTGTTTCCCTCCGAGAGGCCTGAATCAAACTTTATTTCCAATGTGTTTTCCCAATGTTGGGTTTGTTGAATTGGCATGAAAAACACTTACACAAGTGTCTATCCCCTATCTTGGATGATTATTGTAGTAGATTCTAGTATCCCCCCATCAAGCCAGGGGTGTTTACCCCCTAAATTTATATCACGAGCTGATATTTCTGATGGGGTGTTAGTCTGATGGAGTGTATATCTCGAGTGAGCACTCTCAGTTTCCTATATGATTCTTCTTCGCTAGATCGGATGAGTGTGACCTCTAGGATGGGCGTCTTTATTGGAATTACAGCTTGGGTAGCATTTCTTCTCAGAGGAGTGTTACCTTGAAACCCTAAGAGGATCTGCAACATGAAGTGGTTGAGACATTTTTTGACTCATAGTCTTTTATGAGTATATTTTGGATATCCTGGGTTATCATTATGTCTCATATATTGTTTGGATTACCTGTGTTTAGTGACATGAATACTCTCTATGCTTTATGTATGGGGATTTTGGGGTGTCAAATTGGGTATTGTAATACTCATCCCTACAAGGGATCTTCCCATACATGTCATGTCTTATACAAACAATGGAAAATTTCACAAAGTCCTTGGTGGTCAAAGATAAGGTAGAGATTAGTTTGGGATACACAGACTAAGGTGTATACCAATGGGGAATTAACATCTGTCCCCTCCTTCTACGTAGGTCATACAATATTTTTCTTTTTTGGTTGGATTGTACTTCTGCCCTTTTTATTGAATCCTTTAATTTATGTTTTTCAATTCATAGACCAACCTCGAGTGGTTTGGGTGAACTCAACATATAATACTATGATTTGGATGGCTATATTAGTGTTCTATGATTATGCCTATGGTTTGAGTTTATACCATAATATTTTAAGGTAGTGATCTTCTGGGATGTAGGGTTAGAAGCACCCACACACAATAGGTGTGTGATATAAGTCCCGTATCAGGAGGCACTACCATTCATAGTTACCTCAAGGATATCCCATAACTCCATGGAATTTAATATGATTGTGATGGGTATAGACATATCACATTGAATTTTATTAACCTTCATGCTACAATCATAGAGGCAGTCAACAAATATCCTAGGCAGAGGAAGGAACTGGAGAAAGGAGATCTATACAACACTAAAGTGATGGAGGAGATCAGGGAGCATCATGTAGTGAATGGAATATTGGTTTGATTATATTAATACTACCCCCATGTGGACCAATCCTATATTTGGAAGTTAGTGGTTAGAATCTGGGATAGTTGTAGTCACAACAGTCTTTTTACCCGAAGGCTCTAGGTGTGTTTAGAGCTGTGATCCGTGTTCGCTATATGTTTCCTGTAGTACTATTAGAAACATGTACAAGAAACGATTTTTCCTAATGTTGTCAATTATTTTCTAGATATATGGTAGGAATTGGTAGATCCCCTTTTTATTGATGTTTGGTATGAATTTGGGCTTGCATGGAAGATGAACAATTCGCCAATCGAGATGTGTTCTTGACAGGCGATCGAAGAACATGTGGGAAAGTTAGTGACTCCAAAAGCAGTTACTATATAGGTGTTATATATGGGTCCTTTTAATTGTGTGTTTGAGGCCCTTTTTCTGTGCCAAGGTGTCATAGATATCCCTATTTTAGTGAACTAGTGTAAAATGAAAATGGTGTGTTCTAAACAATAGGATCTCATAGAGGCTTTGAGTATAGTTTCTTGGTACAGTTTGGGGAAGGTGAGGGGGAGTTATTTCATATCCGTTATATGTTCATGAGAGAATTTATATTCACTAACATTAATTTTAAATTTCTTATGTTAATTTTGGTAACAAAACCTTTAATATTCCATAGTAATTTTGGATAAACCAAAATTATGTAATCTAAATTAACTGTTCAATCACTTCTGCGGATAATGGCTTTTGCATGTTCTCGTGCTCCTAACCTTGAGGCTAAACATGTCTCTCAAGCAGCAGTAGTAGTTGTTGCTCACAGAGCAGAGAAACAACAAGTTTCTGACTTGTTGCTGCTTCTAGTGTGGTGGTTCAACAACCATCTGCACATGTCGTTGCTACTATTTCAAATGAATGCATTGATTATGTTGATATCGGTTAAATGGTTGGAGATGAAGGACCAACGTCACAGAAAACACAGGTGCATCATAGTTTGAGGGTGTTAGAAAATTTTCTTAAGGAAAAAATCAAAGGCATCAAATTTCATGTCGGATGGAATTCTTGAATCCAAAATGTGAATCCCAATAAGGCTATGTTTAGTAGTTACATTCGAATTTTCACTCAACAACGCGTGCCGATTGACATAGATTCATGGCACCATGTTGTATCCGGGATGAAGGCTGTGATCTAGGAAGAAATTATGGTAACATTATTATATTATTTATTTAATTTACTAGAAAATAAAATAATGAAATAGTTTCATACTCTTCTGAATCCCTTGCAGAGTACATTTATAGTAGATGATTCACACAAGAATTATATACTAAGGCTTGCAGGAAGGATTCATCAAGTTTTTCTCACTATTCTAACAAAATGTCACCTAAAAGATTCCAAATGTAAAATAAACCCACACCCACCCCTTATCTTTTCTCACCTAATATCCCAAGAAGCATGGGATGCATTTATGGGCCTTCATGGGGATGAGAAGTTTCAGGTACATTGTGGCTGATAATATGTTGTTTGAGAATACTTATATTCATTACATTGATTGTCAATATTTAATTAATGAAACAAAAACTTAGTACTGAAAGTAAGGAATGTGCATCAAAACCAACATTCCCCTGTCGTAAAGCAAGCATGGGGTATGCTTCACTAGAAAAGAATATGTTATGTATTTTAAATTTATAGTAATATTGTTAGGTTCCAAGAAACAACATCATAAATATCTTTAAATATTTATGTGAAGATTGATGAGTCTAAAGCCACAGACACTTCCATCCCACGTCACGTGCTATGGAAGGAGCCACATTTGAATAAGGAAGGGAATCTAGTATATGAAAACACACAAAAAGTGTGGGAAATATGTGTAAGTATAAATTATAAAAAGTATTGTTTCAAATTTCTATTACATAATAATAATTACTTACTTACCTATATCTGAAAATCATAGGAATCAGCTACCCATGTCATAGATGCAGACGTATTATCGATATCTTTGAGGTGGAAAGAACAATAAGGTCATGTTAGTGGTGTGGGGTTTGGGGTGACACCCTGAGTATATTTTGAGAAAAAAACAAACAGATGATAGAAATAAAGAAATGAGACAAATGAACGAAATAATACCAACTATTGAAGAACAATTTCAATGGAAATGAGAGTTACTAGCAAATTATATGGTTGGGAAGTAAGGAGAAGACACAACTCAGGAACAACAGCACATGAAGATCCCACCCCACCCCCACCAGCTTTGAGGCAAGCCATTCCCCTCAGAAAGATCTCTTAGCTGTGGTAATCAATATTCTAATAATTGTTCCCATTAAATGTGAATCCGAAAAATAGTAATAATTTTCTTATACTGATCTTCTTCACGGTGATAATGACTATTATTTATATCTTTTATCACCCACCTATCACCTTATAGTGAGGGATATGATGTTCAACATCCCAGAGGAGAAGCTGCATAATAGACCACTTCCAAAAGATCACCGGAAAGTGACGATTACTGTATCTCATGATCCAAATGCATAGATACCTTTTCCACTTAATTAAGATGATATTCATATGGTCAAAAGTCTATTGGGACATTCATTGCATGAACATCATATCTTGTAAGAATACATGTAGAAAAATTGGTATTTATTTCCCTTTTTTTCAAGATAAACCATTAACAATTAATGAAAAAAAGGTCTGAACCAATAAATATTATTATGGACAGAAAAAAGGGAAGGGGGTGACAAGAAGTGTGGGCTCAAAAGCATCTAAATTATTGACCAACTGTTCCCAAAGAGATACTGAAAGCACAATAACACCACCAGTTAAATATCCACATTTAATAGCATTGAAGACTCATGTGGATACGAAGCTAAAAAGTGGTAGTACCATATAGTGGTTTTTGAAAAGAATATATTTCACGAGGAAATTTAATATCTCATTGCTACTGAAAATTTAAATGAGAACCTTCTTTACGGTTGGGTAGGAGTCACAGTTGTGAATGTATATATTAGGTATGTTTTCATGAATTGATTTTCTAAAAGCTGATATAATTTGCTAATTGTGAGTAAATGCATTTTATATTGTAGGAAGATGTATATATGAAAAAATGTTGAAGGAAATTTTCCATGAGCTAGAATTTTGACTCATTAGTCCTTATACCACATCTAAACAACTAACGAAATGAGATCCATAAGAAAATAAGGAAATAGTGAATGACTTGCTGAAACATTTGAAATCAAGATGACAGATGAAAGAATATTCCAAATACCAACCATTTAGGGGTAAAAATCTATAATTAATGCATATAAATTATATTTTCACTTCATTTATTAATTATTCCTTCTTTAGGAAACATTGGCTGCTAATTGCGGTGAATGTAGATACTCCAAATATTTATTTTTTGGACTCAATGCAAGGATATCTAAAAAACTAACCACACATGATAATGTTAGTGAATCTGTAGGACACTAAATCCTAAATTTTATGTCTAAACATCAAGTAATATGATTTATATTATATTTTACTGATAATTCTATTAATATAGGGTAGTGTATCAATATCTTCTGAAAAAGGAATGAGGTCAGAGGCTAAGCATAAGGAGGCAATCTAGTACTACATCTGAAAAAATATCGGGGTATATATAATAAAATTTCACTATCCAAAAACATATCAAAACAATTTACTTATTATTCTTATGATCAATTTTTTTTAGTTTCAAAAAGAAAAAAATGATAATGATTGCGGTTATTATGTTTTTTAATTTTTGATAGAGATCATTTTCCATTAACAAACTAGTATCCCTAAAGAGGTATTTTAAAAAACTATTATTATTTCATTTAAATTATTTATTAATTATTTATTTATATATTTTACAGTACTAATCTTACTATCGGAAAGACCCATATTCACAAGATGATATATAATTGTTTAGAAACAAGTGGGCCACATACCTTATGGAATATTTTACACAAATAGCGTGAAGATCTGACTTGGGGACGTGTACAACAGGCAAAATTTTTTGGGAGGGGTTAATGAGGTCAAAAGATGAACCACTGTTGTATGTAAATGTTAGTAAGAAAATTTTAATTGTTATTAAATAAAACAACATTTCTTTAATGCGTCATTTTTAAATTTTTGACAGATGAAATGCACCAGCAACATGTAAGAATGATGCACCACTTTTCGTTGGGATTTGGAAAAGAAAAACTAGTAAAATCTCTGAAATAACTTCATATCTAACCAAACACATTAGGATTGTGTTGATACATTAGAAGAAAGATCTCTGGGTCATGCGTGACATTTACAATTCAACCCCGCCTCAATATGAGGCATGGCTGATATCACTCAAAGTGTCTCTCTTTTGTTTAAAATGGACAAAATTTTAAGTGAAAACAATAACTCGCATGAGGAAAACTGACCAAACGCATTCAGATTGTGTTTATACTTTATAAGAACGATACCTGGGTCATGTGTGATGTGTAAGTGTCAAACCCACCACAATCTGAGGCATGGTGTGGCCGGTATCACTCAAAGTGTCTCTCTTTTGATTAAAATGGACTGAATTCTAAGTGAAAACAATTACCGATGTACATAAAACAGACCAAAAGAATCCATTTTGTGTAGATACTTTTGGAGAGAAATCCATTGGTCATGTGTGACGTGTAAGATTCAACACTTCCTCAGTAAAAGTTCTGGTGTGGCCGGTATCACTCAATGTGTCTCTCTTTTATTTAAAATGGATATAATTTTAAGTGAAAATAAAAGCTGACGTACAAAAAACTGACCAAACGCATTCAGATTGTTTTGATACTTTAGGAGAATGATCCTTGGGCCATGTGAGACGTGTAAGAGTCAAACCTACCTCAATATGAGGAATAGTGTGGCCGGCATCACTCAATGTGTCTCTCTTTTGTTTAAAATTGATATAATTTTAAGTGAAAACGACAATTGACGTATGGAAAACTGACCAAATGCATTCAGATTGTGTTGATACTTTAAGAGAATGATACCTGGGTTATTAGTGATGTGTATGAGTCACCCCTACCTCAATCTGTGGCATAGTGTGACTTGTATGACTCAATGTTCATCTCTATTGTTTAAAATGGGCACAATTTTAAGAGAAAACAACAACTGACGTACAGAAAATTGACCAAACACATTCGTATTGTGTTGATACTTTAGTAGAATGAATCCTGGGCCATGTGTGACACGTATGAGTCATCCACACATCAATAAGAGGCATGGTGTGGCCGACATCACTCAAAGTATCCCTCTTTAGTTTAAAAATGACATAATTTTGAGTGAAAACAACAACTGATGTACAGAAAACCGACCAAATGCTTTCAAATTGTGTTGATAATTTAGAAGAATGATCCCTGGGACATGTGTGACATTTGTGAGTTAACCCCGCCCTAGTCCAAGGCATGGTGTGGACGTTATCACTCTAAGTGTATCTCTTTTGTTCAAAATGGACAGAATTTTATGTGAAAACAACAACTAACGTACAAAAATCTTACCAAATGCATTCGGATTGTGTTGATTCTTTAGGAGAATGATACCTGAATCATGTGTGGTGTATATGAGTCAACTCTGGCTCAATATGAGGCATAGTTTACTAGTATCACTCAAAGTGTCTCGCTTTTGATTAAAATGGACATAATTTTACATGAAAACAACAATTGTCATACAGGAAACTGACCAGACACATTCATATTGGGTTGATACATTAGGAGAACAATCCATGGGTCATGTGTGATGTGTAAAAGTCAACCTCTCTTCAATCAGAGGCATGGTGTTGCCGGTACCACTCAAAGTGTATCTCTTTTGTTTAAAATGAACAAGATGTTAAGTGAAAACAACAACTAACGTATGGAAAACCGACCAAATCCATTTGTATTGACATAAAAAAAACCGACCACCCCCTGGAAACCCCCATGGATAGCCCCCCACCACCTTGGGTAACCCCCACCCCTGGACACCACCAATCCACTGGATGTCCCCCACCCCCTGGACAACCCCCACCCCTTCTAGACACCACCCCACCACCTGGACACCCCCACCCCCTGGACACCCCCAACCCCCTGGATGGACCCACCCCCTGGATGGCCCCCACCCCTCCTGAACACCACCCGACCACCTGGGAACCCCCACACCTGGACACCCCCACTCCCATGGAAATACACCCCACCGCCCTGGAAACCACCCCACCCCCTTGGATAAACCCCAACCCCCTGGACCGCACCACCCCCCGGAAGACCACTCCAACCCCTTGACACTTCCCCACACCCTGGACAACCCACCCCCTGGAAAGCCCCCCAACCCCCTGGACACCACCCCACCCCCTTGATGTATGGAAAACCGACCACCCCTGGACAACCCCATGGACAACCCCCCCGGACTGCCCCACCCCACCCCTTGGACACCCCAACCCCCTGGATGGACACCACTCCTTGGACATCCCCCAACCCCCATAAACACCACGCCACCACCTGGAAACTCTTCCCGAGGACACCCCAAACCCCCTAGCCAACCCCCACCGCTCCTAAACAACACCCCACCACTTGGAATCCCCACATCTGGACACCACACCACCCCCTGGACACTTCCCCACCCCCTGGACACCCCCACACCTGGAAAGCCCCCCAACCCCATAGAAACCAACCCACCCCTAGACACCCCCATGGATATTCCCCCCCACCCCCTGGACAACCCCCACCCCCTGGATGACCCCACCCCTCCAAGACACCACCCCACCACCTGGACTCCCCAACCCCCCTGGACACCTCCACCCCATTTGACATCCACCCCACCCCCTGGACACCACCCTACCCCCAAGACACCCCACCCCTGGACACCCCACCCCCTAGACACCCCCACCCCCTGAGAATCCCCACCAACCGCATGGACACCACCCCACCCCCTGAACACCACCCCACCCCTGGACACCCCCATGCATAGACCTTGGATAGTCCCTCCCCACCCCATAGACTACCCCGTCCCCCTGGATAGCCACACCCCTGGACAGCCCCCACCCCTCCTAGACACCACCCCACCAAATGGACACCCCCACCCCAAATGGACACCCCACCCCCATAAACAGCCACCCCCACACCCTTGGAAACCACCCCACACCCTTGTACATCCCCCCAACCTCCTGAACCGACCTTCCCCCATTGACACCATGCCACCCCAAAACACCCCCACCCCCTAGAAAGCCCCCCCAACCCCGGGACACCAACCCACCCCCTAGACACCACCATGGACAACCCCCACACCCTAGACACCCTAACCCCCATGGACAGCCACCCCTACCCCTGGACATCACCCCTACCTCCTGGGCTACCCCCACCCCATAGACCCCCACCCCTGGACACCAACCCACCCCCTGGACACACCCACCCCCTGGACACCCCCACCCCGGGAAATCCCCACCAACCCCCTAGACACCATCCCACCCATTGAAACCACCTTGGACAGCCCCTCACCACCTGAACACCCCCATCGCCCAGACACCTCCAACCCCTGGACACCCCTACCCCCCTTGGACAACCACCCCAAACCCCTGAAAAACCCCAACCCCCGGAATTCTGAATTGAATACTTTATGTATTTAATTAACTTATGAATTATGTGTTAATGGTGTATGTGTATACTTGTTGTATAGGTATACTTGTTGTATGTGTATACTTACTGTAATTACCATATGAGTTATGTGTTAATTTTGTATGGGTATAATTTTTGATATGCTGATTTTTTTGAAGGTCATGTTCGGGTGTGCTACAACAAAATTTTATGTTATAGTAGGTAGTTCATCTATCAGCACATTTTTAGCAATGATAAAGGCCCCCTTTATCTTTGCTAAAAATACTCTGATAAAAGATCCCTTTTCAGTTCTTTTTAGCAATGATAAAGGAGCCCTTTATTAGGCCTTATTTAGTACTGATAAAGGGATCGTTTATATGTGCTTTTTACCACTGTGCTTTACAACGCTTTTTTAGCACTGTTAAAGCCCATTTTGAGCGCTGATAAAGCCCATTTCTGTAGTAGTGTTATATTGAAAAAAATGAAATTTTGTGGATGAAATTTTATACGGGGCTAAGAATGTAACAATCTAGAGTTATATCATTGTAAATTACTTTCTTATAATTATTTTGTATAGTATAAACCACATAAAATCACCTTGAGAACACAATAGAAACATTAAAAATCAAGAATGAATGAAATAAGTTGTATTTATAGAAATTAAGATACTTAAAGAAATGGAATTGTAACTTGACTAATTGGAATTGTAATGCGATCATTAAGAAAAGTAACCCATGAAATAGAAATGTAACCTCACATTCGAAAGTGTAAATAAAGTTTAGGTATGTTATAAATAAACATATGATATAGTTATATCGTAGTATATGTAAATAAATGTTTAAAAAAAGAACAATTATGTTTTGCTATTTTTTTGAAACATAATTGATTATTTAAAATTTTATAATTAATATAACAATAAAAAATAAAATTAATTATCGCAACATATATTCCTAAATTAATATTTTATTTTCATACGATTATAAGATAACTATATTTGACTTTAAATAATTTTCAATGTTTAATAAAATTAGTTATAATATAAAAACCGGTATTTTTGGAATAACTGATGATTTTAATTAAAAACTAAAATTTTAATATCTAAAAAATAATTTCACAATATTTATTCTATTTTGGAAATATATACAATGAAAAATTGTTGAGTTTATTTTTTTTATTTTTCAAAAATATTTTAAATTTTAGTATATAGTGAAATTTGAAAATTTATGGTATAAAAAAAGTTCATTAATTATTAAGTCATAAACGATGTATAGTTGATTTAATTACCATTATTTAAGAATCAAAAGCACTAAATACTTTATATATCGTAAGAATATTCAAAATTTATATTCTTGATCCAAAATTATAAACGAATGGATAAAATAATCAAATAACACCCCATGCATCCAATATAAATACTACTCCTCACCGTGTCTTCTATTTAAACCTTATAAGATGTAAAAATCTCTTAAATTATATCCAATTCCTCTAAAAAACATATTCCCCATATAATGGTTCTTTTTTTCTCACCAAAATTACATTCCTAAGTGCTTTATGAAGGTTTACATGGAGGAACCACTGAAGAGGTAAAACCCTCACTTTTCTCTTTTAATTTATTTTCCTTCCTTATCCTTCCCTCACCCACCCTATACAAAGAATAATGATTACTCTAGTATAATAAATATACTTTAATTTTATTTTTTTAATGGTATACCCATCATGCATTCTCGTTTCCATTAATATTATTAAGAAAAATGAAAACATCCGTCGTGGGGTGACAATTTACCGCCTTTTTGGATGGCGAGTTTTCATTTTCAAATTCCACATTCTCATCAACTAGTAAAACCATTTTTATTGTTAAAAAACTTATAATATATGTATTAAATATTTTATACCCGGAATATATTCTTATTATTAAATAACAAAACAAAACTAGTTCATGATGATAAAAAATTCAATAAAATAAACTAATATTAACCATTAAAATTTTATATAATAATTCATTATAATTTCTGTAAAAAATTATATATTGAACCATTTAAAATTATTTAGTTGCACACATATCCTATAATTCCACTTTTGGAGTTTTTCTTCCAATTGTAAAGAACCCCCATTATTAATCTTAGGGGAATCGATCATAAAATCATGATACGAACACTCCCAAAACAATGAAATTAAACAATATACATCAACAAAATGTCCATAAATGGACCTAATAAAATCATAATAAATTTAAAAATAAATAAATATTAGGTCCTGAATTAATTAATTAATGGATATAATTTGAATATCCAGTATAATAAGTGCTTGTGAAGATTAGTTTCAGACATAATGAATGGGTTTCTATCTGAACATTCATTTTACGTTTGGGTTACACTTTCCCTCTATTTACCACATTTTAATTCAGAATTATTATCATGTAGACCAATTATATTTTGTTTTTATGATTCATAAATGTGTTCCTAGATCAATAATTTCTTCTATTATTGTAAAACACATGTTTTTATATGTTTCCATTCTCAATTTCTCCCAATAGGCATGGTCAATTAAAGGGAACTTCCCGATTTTTTTACCCATTTTCAAGTACCATACACAATCTGTTTTAAGACCCCATTATTATTATAAATTCAACTATTTAATCATTAAAATCATTAATTTTTATTTTATGTTTTATATAAAATAATATTCCTTTTTCATTTTAAATTATCTTTGATATTTTCTATAAACTGCACTAAAGTGGTTCATTTCAAATGTTTCTTAGGCACTTTTATTAAATTTTTTCACTTTAGTTTGATGTAACCTATAATGATATATGAATATTTTCCTTTATTAATGTACATGGATGATTTTAATTTATTCTTCCATAGAAACTATTATGGCGTTGTCTTATTTTATTACTTATGACATGATTATGATACCCAATTATTTCCATGAGTAACCCTTATGATTTATTCTTTAGGAGGAAGACATATGCATGAACATGTTATGGTGAGATCACCCAGATAACATTCCAATATTTTGGGTAATGTTTCGTGTCATGATATTTCATGTGGGGATAGGGAGTAAACCCGACTCCTTGATAGTACTTGGTCTACATGTGTATTGATATTGGCAGTTAGCCTTGACTCATGCTCCTCCATGTGCAATGGTTTGATAGTTATCCTTGACTCATGATAATGTCCTGCTGTATGTTGTTTCTACATTCCTCTAATTTCATGATTACATGATACCATGTTCTACATGTTTTTATTTCATATGTTTATTCATGTTCAATATATTTATATGTCATCATGTTATAACTTTTAACCCATGTTCTATGCTTTATTCCCATGCTTATTCACTTGTGGGTATTTTTTCTCTTCCATTTTTTCATGTATTCCCCAGGTTATCCATTTCATAGGAAAGATTTAAAAGGAAGTTAGGATCTCAAAATATATTTTAAATAAATTTATTTTTTTTTAATTTGGTTTCAATTTTTTTATTGTGTACCTAATATTCAAAATACAATAGAAATTGGGATCCATGGCTTGAATTTGGTGGTTAATAATGATTAATATCATGAAATAATATATGTAAAAGGCTTGGGTCACTATAGTAAAAGTTGAGGATACATCAGTTTAGAGGAATAAATTTTAGAGGTTTCTTATGTTTTCAAGTCATGTGGTGGAAATGGCTAGAGACAAGGCTCTCTTGGAGCTTGATATTCCATTGAGGAGTCTTGGTTGTCGAATCTATGTTCTCTTTATTTTTAAAAATTTGGTTTTAAGAAAGGCATGGATCCCTTAAAAATAAATATTCGATAGTGATAATAGTATATCACTACATATTCTAGGAATGACTTGACATCACAGTCATCTATGAATGAGATTTGGTGCTGAAGATGGTGGTAGGTTATCTGATTTGAAGTGGGGAATTTTGAAAATTAGTGTGAAGTAATGAGGAGGAATAAGATGATGAATAATTGTAAAAACATAGATAAAATGGGACCTCAATCTGATAGTATGTAGATGATAATGTTTATCACATGGTAACGTTGAATGTTAAAATTTTTTGAACACTGGAGGCCAAACCATGTTGACTTAAGATGGGAAGCCCACTCAGTTGATAGGCCATAATGCCCTGGACTACCACTTAGTGGGTGAGTCTGGGTTATGATAATGTTTTCCTCTTGTCCAGTGTAACATTTTTTAATTTTGTGCTATCTCAATGTTTTCAAGTAAACCCTATCATGGGATATTTCTAATACAATTCACCCATGGGCTATAAAATATCTTACGGGACTCCGTCACCATTCATAGATGTTCTTAGGGGGGTGTTCATTGCATTTTTTGTTTTCATGGATTGGTTGATTAGTTAAGGGAAATGTTTTTTTTCTATAAATGAAATATTTAATTACTTTATGGTAAAATTAACTTGAAACATTCTAGTGAACAAAATTTCTCCTTTTATCTTTCTAAACACATAATAATTCACATATTAGTTCCTTAAATAAAAGTATAATGAAAAATATTTCTAGGGAATGTATGACATTAGTTTTGGGATAATTATTACTAAAACTATTGATATAGACTTGTACAGTGAAATGTACATTAATCCAAGGTGAAAATGTTTATGGTGTATTTACATCAATCAAATACTGACGGAAATAATGGGATCAAAAAAATTGTGGAATGTTTTTTGAAAAATTTATTTTATTTCCCAATCTTCTATAAATATGAAATGGGGTTTTAAGGAAAAGCGATAAACTCCAAAAATATATGAAATTTAAAAGAGAAATGAAATAGATCAATAGAGAATTATTAATGTCAAAGTATTTTATATTTGGTGCATTAATTTTATAGTCCTTTTTCAAGAACTATATTTTTAATCAAATATGTTATTGGGTGTATATATTATGTGTAATTGGGTTTGGCCTTTATGGTAAGCACCCAAAAAACCTGTTTGAAAGGCCCATGTTCAAATATGGATAGGGGGGATATCTATGTTACTATTTTAGAAATATTGTAGGGAAAATATTCACTCAAATTGGGTATTCAATCCACTAAATTGATACTTTGGGCCTCATATCCTTTAGTAAATCTTTAATAATTTGATCTACAAGAACAATGAGCTGAAATATTTAAGTACTTTTGAACACAGGGCCCTCAGGCCATGAAGAAGAGAAGTTTTAGCTTTTGAAGAATCCAAAAACTAATGGACCAGAAAAAATTTATTCACTAGATAGAGAAAACCAGACCACCGATTGAAAGAGGGATATGAAACTATCCATTAACCCATACAACTCTACCCAAGGGAATTTCAAGTCGTTTTCAATGTCAGGTTATTAGAAAATAGAAAGCGCAGGTATTGGGGATGGGTTTTTCTATTATAGAAAAGTTACTAAGATTAAAATGGATGGATATCCAAGGCTTTATGTCCATTTACTTCTGTATTTGTGACTTTATGCTTCCATGTCTTATTAGGGTTCCCTACAAACTCAATTTAAAAGAGTGATTATCATATAATGAAATATATGGAATTAGAAGTAAGTATGGATATTATGCATCAAAATGGATTGAATATGGGGGAAAAATAAAAGAACATGATGGTTGATTTCATTAAATTTTTGAATAAGAATATCCTTTATTGGTTTTTAATCTCTTAGTTACTATTTAATGATCACTAATTTTTTTAAAATAACTTATATAGTGTATTAATGAATAAAATAATTTTTTTCTACAATTCAACACCCATTATCTTAAAGAATATATGGGTAATATGTAATTTAAAACTTAAAAGAAAAAATAAATCTTTGATAAAATACTACATTTTAGAAGTATGGATTTAGTAGTGAATCTTGATGTTGCCTTAGAGGAATAATAAAAAAATTTTAAAATGAAAATTTCTATGTACATATTCTCAATTATGTATAAAAATACCTGTCACTTGCCAGTAGATGTTTACCATAGACCAGAAAAATATTTTTTGATAATTAAAATGGAATTATAATAATAAATTAATTAAAGGATTCTATAACTATATGATCTGTAAGAAATTATAATGTATGCGTTGGAGAATGAAAATAATTTTAAAGGAACGAATAAGAAGTGAAAAAACTAAATCACCAACCAATGGAAATTCCTACTCTGATATAAGGTATAGTTGATTAAATAATGTTGAAAATTAATACTTGAGAAAATAAAGTTTCCTTTTTTAGGTCCCTTTATGGTGATTAAAAGATACCACCACCAGGAAATAGAGATTCAATGGGAGAAAAAACACTCATTATTGGTCTAAAAACAATTGTAAAATCAACACATAGATAATTTCAATGATTAATTAATTCTCTAGCACAAATTTTTATAACAACATATGGTACACATAGAAATAGAGTGTTAATGAGGTGTTGAATTGGTGAAAACCTTGGAAGGCTGTATAAACTCAAAAACCATTATATCTTTTTCGGAATTTCATGTATTTTTTCTTATTAGAATTAGGATATTTAGAAATGTTTTTAATATTGAAAATATATCACTATTTTATTTTTTATACAAAATAAAATCATGACAAAGTCATATTGACTGTGGAGAATTGTAAACAACCAAACTCATCCCTACCATACCTATTTCTTCATCCATTTTTTAATAAAGCCTCTAATCATGAGAACTCACTAAATCATCATGAAGATTTAGTACACATTTTTAATGGAAGATATTAGACAAATGTCAAACATGACAACATTTTATTCCTCAAGTAAATCCCATTTTTTGTAGACATACAAAAACCCAGAATAATGCCCCATCGGGACCATATTTTTTCTATACCCATTTTCTTCACCATATTAATTAAATTATCCAACACAAAATCAACCATGTAGTAGTAATTCCTAACAATGAAAGGGAAGCATTTCTATAGAAACCAATACAAGCACCATACCATATTCACATGTGATTTGTATTTTCTTTGAATTATACAATCTACATGATGTGACCCACCCCATTTAAATATTTATTTTAACCTAACCCAAAATATCTTTTACCTAAAAACAATGTCTACAATACTACACTATTTGTTTTATAGAAATTGTGACCATTCCACTTAACCTACCTATAATTTTGGATTCATAATCAACTTTGAAAACCTCTTTGTAGGTATTTTATTTTAATACTCTATATCTACCACTTCATAAATAGTAGCACACTATTGTTTTTCTTGGATCCATAATAAAAATGACATGGTCAATCTGACAATTTCATAGTTCATGTAACCCAATCCAACTCTAGAAACTTATTACTTAATCCATGAAAAACATAACATCAATACATAACTGTGTCTTTATTTTTTCCTCAAATGTTTTTCTTCCATGCCATGGTGTTCACCAAGAAAAATTGTGGCTTCCTTTATTCATGAATAAATACTAGAATATGAATAATTGTGACCGTTTAACCCCAATACCACCCGATTCAAGCTCTCCCTTAAACACCCTCACCATAAACACTGTTAATCATCCTACAATTAATCCCCGAAACAACCTAGAAACCATATATTCAGTCATTACACTTAATATAAATAATATCCCTTCCCTTAAATTTTTTCCCCAATAGTCAAACATCTTACCATTATTAAAAGCAACCTTACAAAAGTTCTTCTCCACCAATACATCTAACAACTCAAATGAGTTGTGCATATTTTTCTTATTGGATGTGATGCCTTAAGAAACACTTTTAGAAGAGTAAGTGTAATATACCAACACTATAAACCATGAAATACTATTCAATTAAGAAACCATAACCTAAAATACATTCTAAACACCCTTAACTAACTGTGAATTCATTTTAAAAAACCTAACAATAGCATATATCCTATCCTTAACATCCAAAAGTTATTCCCCAAGTTCTCTAATCGACTTCTTCATCTATGGGGGAGGAGTCCATTGATTAAACCAATTTAGATCCTTTTATTATATATAAATTGATAGATTTTACAAGGGAGTATGACCAATAACATCATGGGGTATTAAATCATATATGAGGGTGGGTAGTAATCCATTGAATATAATATTTTTTAGATAAATGGGCATGGATGTAGTTGTACAAGAATAGTTAAATTAATTGAAATGAGAAGAAATTGTTTATATATATGAAGAGATACACAATAGAAATTTAATTTTGTTTCTAAATTATTTTAAATAAGATTAAAAGAATTATTTTTGTCTAGCAAGGATGTAATAAATTTTGGCTTTATACTACTAAATTTCCTTTAAAATAATCCATATATTAGTATCTATTTGAAAATTCTAATTATTATATGATATTAGTCCTTTATCCTATGAATAATGTGTTGTACCTTTAATGGAATGTGTTTTACCTTTAATCGAATGTGTTATTTAGATATACATACGTTCATTATAATGTAATTTAGTCTAAAATAATTCAATTGAATGGTGTATTGATGAGAGTAATTGCCTAATCCATCACCAAAGAAAAGATACCCAGGGGGATAAACAAGGAAAAATGAACCAACTTAATCTTTTCATAATATATTGCATATTGGTTGGAACTAAATGGATTTTCACATGGTTGTTTATTATAAACATTCAAGGGATGAATTTAAAAATAAAAAGAATATTCATGGGTGATAATTTCATTACTAGTTCATTTAAGTATCTTAAATCATGAGATTCACCCCCACCACTCACTTTCATATGGATGATCAAGCTCACTGAATTTTCTATGCTATATAAAATGAGAATGATAATTAAATTTGGAAAGTGATATGTGTTTAGGGAATCTTACTACCCTATATACTAGGATAACCCATCATAGGTACCAATAATTAGTATATTTAAACCCCCATGTATACATTTTCTAATCATTTCCCATAACCACATTTAGAGGATTCAATTTTTAAAGAATTATCCAATCATCTCAAAATTAAAATTATATGAAAATGTTGTAGGAAGAGTAGAGGATATTAAATCACCCCCACAAAGGATAGAATTGATAAAACCTAGAGTCTCGTACACCCTCAGTCACTAGAATATGGGGAGGATTACCTTGGAAAATCAAATAACTTGGGTGCTTTAGATAATTTGTTTCACCCAACCATCGATCATTTTCATATACAATTACAACAGTATCTCATTCAAATACCTATAATGTGTCCATATCTACCAATCATAATACATCATCAGAATAAATTTACTTATTATATATAGGTGATTATGAGATTTGATACATTACTATAGTTCTGAATAAGAAGAAGTGGTTTGTCATCCAATGGAGTTATTCCAGTAGGCAACACACTATTATCTTTTATACCACATCCCCCACCTAGGAAAAGGTATCCCTAACAACTTTATATAAATGAAACAAGGGGGAATAATATGATTCATCAAATAAAGAATTGAATTTGGAAGAAAAATTAAGGGTATAAAAAGTGTCCATAATGATATATATAAAATGAAAAATGGATAGGGCATTTAAGAGGATGATAAAAAGGTTAATATTATAATCCATCTGAATTAAAAAAGTAAATACAAAATTAAAATTCAGAAGACAATTATATATAATAATTCCATTTTAATTACAGCCACTATACTTAATATTTTCATTCAATCTAACATTATTACTCTATAGATATTCCCTACACTACTAATCCAATAAAAATAGTAACACCATCTATAACCATAGTTGCATAAAATTTATTGGAAATTGCTCCTTTTTTGAGTAGGTAATTAAATATTTTTAGGAATTTAGTTTTTTAATACCAATAATACAATATTTTATCAAATCATATCACATTCCAATTTTTTTGGAATCCATATCTGATCATACAGAGCATATCTGATCAAATTAGAAGTGCATGGATTTTGAGAAATATTTTCCTTTTAAAATAAGTTTAATCTTTTAGGTATTTTCCATTACTCCCAATAGTGAGTTTTTATTATGTTACTTATAACACAATTTTTGGATTCCATTATACATAATATGGTGTTCAAAATGCATTACACACAACTCCTATTTAAAATGAAATGCTACATACTATTAAAATATTATAATTTAATATGAAATCGATCATTTATCCATTTGAACGGAGGGTATAAATAATATAAACTAAATTATTAAAAGTTATTATTTAAACTTGAATAAAAAAATAATTATTTTGAGACTAATTAATTATAAATAAAAATAAGTATTATTTGAAAAGATAGGAAATATTTATCTAAAAATATATTTTTATCAATAAAATAAAACAATAATTTTTTTAAATTATAATATTGAAATGTACATATTATATATTAAATATAATATTTTAAATTCATATAATCTGTCTTATAGTAATGATATCAAATAAATATAATTTTGTTCTTAAAAATTGTATTTTTCTAACCAAAAAAGTTTTGTCGCATTTTATGAACTTAAATTAAAATTATTTTTGGACACTTTTAAAAAATTCATTTGAGAAAATAAAATTTATTTTTTAAATCATCATGACAAAATTATCTTATAGTGTTTTTTTCATAATTTTTTAAGAAGATAAAATTTTCAATGAATTTTGAAAAATAATTATTTTTATTAATCATTGTCATTTTTTTAGTACATTTATAAAATATAACATTGTATTAAGACAGTTTTAAAAGTGAAAATGGTGCTATTATATATCTATTAATCCAATTTAGATTATTTTAATCAATTTAATGTTGAATTTTTTTATAAAACCCTTTTATCTTTTGAATAGTTTTTCTTTGAAAACCAATTTTCTGGTTGCGACACTGAGATTAATTATATATTAATGTATTCCACTTTTTTGAACTGAATTTTGAAAAATTGATTCCATTTTTTGAATTATAATAAGTTATATTATCTTGTATGCTTGAATTAATTTTTTTTCATTATGAATACTAAAAAGTGTAAAAATTATTTACCATGGTTAAAGAAAAAATGGGTTTACTAGGGGTCAAACTAAAATGATAATGGTTAAATATTTCCCAAATAAGATAAAACACTGGTTGAATGGAAAATCATTAAACACATTTATATTCTATATTCTATAATGGACCATTTTGAGCCTTTTTAACTATGAAAAATGTGGGAAGACCTTTTTCTTTTCAAAATTACAACTCTGCCAGTCACCTCACCTTTAATAAGTCTCCCACTATCATATCCCCATAAACTTACAAAACCCATTGGTTCATAAAGTAAAATCCAAAATAACTTCCCTAATTCCATCCAATCACGCAATAAGAATTTTTTTTCAATAAATCCATCAAAATAATGTTTTTGGTGAAAACCAAAAGGAGTTGTTTGAAGAAGAGAAACCACCCATAAACGAGTATTTAATTTTATTTCTCCCTCAACCTCATTCAGTTATTATTAATCCCTGATTATATATAAAACATATAATTATTAATATACTTATTTTTTTATTATAATGGTATAACCAAAATCGAACCTATCTTCTAGAAAATTGGATATGTAATCATCATTAATATATACGATAGACTTTCAACTCACTAACTAATGCGATTTATTTTTTATTTAGGTTTTAATTAGATGGAAATATTTTTATATCAGATAAATAAAAATTATATTCATAATGTATTTATTCTTTGGAATTCTGATATAACATATACCACCTTACTTTCCATTCTCTGGGAATAAGATAAAATCTCTATTGTGTACGGAGGACTACCGCCTCATAGAGCAATGTGACTTGTTCAAGATTTACTTGAAAGGTAATATGGATATGTTTAACGATAAAAAATAATATATATGAAATAAAAATGATTATATAATTTTAATATATTATTTACCTTTATTTCATTCAATCCGTTGAGAAAATGTAAACATTGTTCATACGTACGTACAACCTACCATCTCCATGAATGGTGAATTTCATTTTTTATCACTATATTTTTTGGAATACTATAAATAAATATATAATGAATATATAATATATTTATATCATATTTAACATTTTTGAGATGATTTAATCATGATAAAATTAAGACGTCCAGAAAACTAATAAATCAAAACATACACAAAAAAACAAAAAAGTTCTTACTTAGAACATGATTCGAATAAGTAATTATTGATAAATAGGTAATAATAGGTCATAAATATATTATATATATTATTATAATTATGATTATAGTTCTATAATAGATTTATAATAACATTATATTTATCATATAGCATTTTTGAACATGTATGAATAAATTCAGGCCATAAGGTATAATATTTACTTCTCACTTTTATATCCATGAGATACATTTTATACTCACCACGTATTCATTTTATGTTGTGTATATAGATAATTTGAATTTAATTTATGAAAATTATCATGAAATTATTATGGTGTTATATAGAAATTTTATGCTATCTCTTTCATGGGATTTATGGTTCAAGAGATACCAAAGCGATGATGGATATTCTTCATAATTTTTCTTCTCTAAGAGATATGATTTTTCATGCACCTATAAGCTTTTATGAGGTATATATACTACCTGTTTGACATGTTATATCAGGAATATACATATATTAATGATATTTTTTATGTTTAATTTAAATATATTATTTCATGGTGTTTACGATTCAATGCTACCAAAGTTGTTATGGTTTTATGATACAATATCACCATTCATCAATATTTTTTAGGTTTATTATTCTGGTGATGAAATATTATGATCCATATATTAATTAAATCATTAATTTTCTTCCACTCTAGTAATTTTATAAGAATAAAAATAGTACCTTCATTTTACTCTCATTATGTTCTCAAGAATTCAAGATACTTTTTTCAAGAAAAATTATCCTTATTTTCATATTTGGTCAAAAACCTATTTTTATTCAAATAAAATGTGTTATAAAATTATTTTGAGCATTCTAAAAATGAGTTATTAATGAAATTTTTACCCATGTTTAACTTTTTAAATATTTTTGACAGGAATTTTCATGCCTGTTTCCAAACAATTCCAGTTTTACATTTACCAAATATTTGAAAGAAATATTTGTTTTAAATTGTAGAGAAAGAATGATATTTTCATTCATCATGAAATTTTTTTGTTTTAAATAGTATTTTATAATTTTCCATATTTATTTTCAAAGAAAATAATTTAAAAATGATTTATTTTTTAAAAAGTGTTTTTAATGTGGAAAGGATATTTCTCTCAAGAAACGTTTTTAAATATTTTTAAATATCTTTTTTATGTTTCAAATTTTATTTCAAAAGGAATTTATTTATAATTTTTTATGAATTTTTTGTTTTAAACGGTTATTTTCAATGAAAAATTTATTTTTCACCAAAAATATTCCAACTATAATTTCAAAATAATTTTTCATCAAATATGAAATACATTGATGTTACTTTTTATTTACCGGGGGTATTATGCCAGGATACCATTCTTATTCTTCCTCTAAATGGTTTATGTTTATGATTACAATAATTTTATGAAACAAATTTCTTTTAAATGGGTTATACCTTGATAAAATTATTTTGATACCAAATAATTTTTCCATTGGTTATGGTATTATGAAATAATGAAAGGTTTGTTAAACCCATTTCATTTACATGGGTTAGGATCTGATGTAATTATTATGAAATCCATTTTGTTCATGGGTTCTGATAAGATGAATGTTTTATCATATTATAGAATAAATATATATGATTTTCAATATGTCATAGGTTATACCTATATCTAACTACAATGTATTAGGTAATGATTGAAATCTCATTATTTAAATAGAAAAATAACGGGGATTGGACCCAATTCAATAAAGATATTTGTATACTATGAAAGTCTTGGGAAAAAACCTTGAATACTAAAATGGTTTGATGAGTGAACCCATTAAACTATGATAGCCTTGGAAAAGATCCTAAACTACTATGAAAATGATGTTTCATGATTACGTGTATGCCAAAAATATATTTACTATGAAAATATTATATTCTAGGGGTTCATGATAATTGAAATCATATTAAATCTTGTCTTATAAGATGCCAATACAAAAGTCATGACTCTATATTATGATATTTTATATGCATGGTATGATTTATAGAGGTTATTATAATGTTCTTATACCCTTATGTTCATGTTATACTTGCATATATCCATTCATTACACTGCTAGAGCATACGAACTCACACTTTCTTATGTTTCCATTTCCCAAGTTATGAAGAAGGATTTTAATTAGGGTATGTCTAAGAAGAGTACTATGTGTGAAGATATTAATATGGGATGTTGAAGATATTTAAATAAATAAAATTATTTTTAGTCTAGTCTCTAATGGAACCATACCTTTATGATCTTCACTCATGTGTTTATATGAGGTAATGAATATTTATCTAAAAATATGTAATATATTTGTATAAGAAGTTTGAGTCTTTAAAATAAAAGTGTTTTTGACATTATTTTAATTTTTTAATTTCACTTATAACGCAATTTCAATATTAGAAACATATTAATAAATTTTGAAGGGTTATATTAAAAAATGTGATAATTTATCCTCCATATTGGTTATTATTAAAACCAATGTTGAAAACCCCCTAAAATAAAAAAACTAGGCATATTACATATCAATTAAAAAATAAATGACATAGAAGATAGCTTTAACATGTGTTACTTAATATAGATATCATTAAAAACATTCTTCCATGTTTAATATTTTCTAATATATGTGGAATATATTTTTGTATATTTGTTATAAAAATAATTGATATAGAAACTTTATTTTTTAAAGATAAATTTAAATAAATATATTATACCATATTTAACAATACAATTAAACATCCAAAAAATAGTTCAAAATTTCTTCAGTAAAACCTGAAGTATAATAATTTAATAATATTTACGTTACAACCTTTATAAAGTACAAAAAAAATTATATTTAATTAATAAAAAAATATTAATTAAAAATATTCATTGATGAACTAAAACTGTATCTATGTTTTGAAATTATCATTATATACTCCCCATAGATGATTTTTCTTATTCCCATCAGACATGATAGAATAATATAAATTATACATATTAGTAATAAAAAATTCATCATTCAATATCAATATAATGATATGATAAATAAAAATAAATGAAAAAATATAACAAGACCATGTGATAAGTTGTAATTTTTTCTTTTATAAATTGTATATGAATATATATCATCAATAATACTCACATTTGAGTCCAACTTATCATTAATAAAAAAAAATTCAAAAGTTGTCTTCAATTTAAAATAAAATTTTTAGTATCTTATATATTATAATAATTTTAAAGTAAGTCACCTAGTACACATAGAATTGGTATTTTCATCCCTAACTCTCACTAACCAAGGATAGTGCTTCCATTCTATTTTTGAAAATTATAGGTAGAATAAAATAAAATAAAATATTACTATACTATATAATCATTAAAATAATAAATATCACTTCTTCAATACTATTTTAATGTTTCCTCACACACCACAATGTTTGGAGAATAACTAGTAATAAATGTTTTCTTATGGATTAATAACTAACAAAATCCAATGGACACTAATATAAATAGATATTTTGTGTGGTTATGTAATTATGATAAATATTATAATATTATAAAATATATGTTTCTTAACCATTAAGATAAATAATCATCCAATACTTAATTTATACAATCTATTTTTCTGAGAAATTTATTATGTTCATTTTCTATAATATATTATTCTCATTATTGGATAAATAAATTATATACACTTGAATCCATAAACTTACATAAAATTAGAGTGAATACATAATGTATGAAGATACCTTATAAAATAGAAAATATTTAGTAAATCTCATTAAATTTATTTAATTGAAATAAATATGATAATAAATTTATTGGGAAAAGACTAGTATCACTAAAAGTCCAAATATATCTGTAGCAATAAGCCTAAATATATATTTATTATGAATCATAAGATGTTAATCACAACAAATAATGTTACCAGCCATTTGAATCTCATAAAAATCATATAATATATTTTCATACATTGACAATTTAGAATTTTTTTAGGATATGTTGCACATAAATTCTATGGGGCCTTAATATGTTACTTTCTACATTGTATATGAATACCTTTAAGATATTCATTTAATATATATTTATATATATATATGTATATACTATAACATTAAAATAAATATTAAAATAAAATAAAATAAAATAAATAAATAGTAATATATGAAACAAATAAAAATATTAATACATAAAATATAATAATAATTGAAAAATTATACAAATAAAACCAAAAATCAAATTTTTTTAATCATTGTTGATAAGGGTATGTGACACTAAGAAATTCCCCCACCTATTAAGTCCTTTTTGATGTCATAATTATTCGTTATTCTTCCACAACCTTCTTTTTCACTTTGTTACATGAACATTATCATGTAAGAAACTCACCTTATCTATTCCTAGTAAAAAACATTATGTATTAAAAATAATATTCTTCTATCAATCACTATAATATGAATGTTTTATGAAAAAATGAACACTTTACTTTCTATGAACAAAATTGTAATAAAATGATATTAATTTTATCAACAAATCTTCTTCCCTTATTTTTATTGTATTTCTCAGTGCCAAACCATTTTTACTGAGATATCTTCCTCTTTATCTTCTTTCTAGAATCATAAAATTTCGTTATGATTATTCAATGAACAAATATAATCTCAAATTAGCATAATCAAAACTAATATGGCCTAAAGAACTGAATATTGATTGGATACTCCCATGTTCTTCATTGACACACAATAATATAGAATAATGAAGGAGTATCTAATTTTATTAATTCAATACCTAATACCAATACATGAGTTTACCATTATGTTTTCTTCTTATTATGTAAATATATGATTTTAACTTCAATTCTGGTTCTTCTTCACAAAAACTATGTGAGTTTTCTCTTCTTTGTCTTCTGCATATCCACCATGTATAAACATGTTCTCACTTTTGGAAACACAATGGGGTTATCTTGCCCAATAAATAGTTCACATAATCATTATTTTTTTATCAGAATAATTTTGAGAGTTTACATATGTTGAGTGTCCATGAATCATCTTCTTCACAAATAAATTAGAGGATGAAAACACCTAACACATGTACATGATATTTCTCCATCACGAACAATCATGTATCCTCCACAAACTGCTTGAAACTGTGTGGAGAATGTTCTTAGAAAGAAAAATACTTCTTCTACAGACCCCCCGTACTTTGTAGATGCCTCATTCTTCTATATATATACTATAATTTGCAGAAAAATGATCATTTCGTGGGCCATCGATGCTTCCACAGTAGGGATGGGTGAGATCCTCTATCTGAGTATAGAGATTCACTAGGTTACTTTGTGTCTTTTTTTGTACAGGGACCTGACGTATGTGCTACTTCAAAAACATTTTAACCTTTATTACGATGATGCGCCATCAAATTTGAAATACTAGATGAGTGATATATCTCTAGAGAGTTCTATTTGGGATGTTAGGGCTATTCCTTTTGAGTGATATCTGTTAGATGCATACCATCAGGGGTGGAAGGACTCATAGTTTGAGATCTCCTAGAGAAGTAATACCTTTAATCCTTGAGTATATTCCTATTCTTTTTAGTGAGTTCGTGACCTCATAAGACAAGTATTCTGAGATGTGTCAATCTAGGATATTCTAGGAAACATATCAGTGATTTCATTTATATTTATTGATATACCATGTGGCAATGTTATGACATGTCATGTACAGTAGAGGAGCGTTTGAGATGGTGTTTTTATTATCCATATCATGGGGATCTGAATTTGGATACGGGTTAAGAATACTATTTTATTTTAGTTTCTACACTTTATTTTTTGTTTTTTTTGGTTCGTAATGGGTATTGTTATATGCCCTCTTTCATGTGATCCTCCCACACTTATCTGGTATTTTGCAGATTACATGTCTTTTAATGGAGTCCTTGGGGACCCAAAGGGGGTAGTTCATAGTGAGTTAGAAATATTGAGGTGTGTACCTATTTTTCATTTGAATGAACTTCCCTCCTTATGAGCAGGTTGGATGATTTTCTAGTGTTTATTGTCCTTACAATTTCTTTACTATTGTTGTACTTTTACCGTGGGATTGATATATTCATGAATTTATGATATCAATTGTTTTTATATCCGTAATGTGTCGTGGAGATGTTTGTGTGTTTGTGCATAAAGGTACCATAGAATAAGTCCTCCCATATGTGTGATATGCCTACTTAGAATTAGTCCCATCCCCATGACTACTAGAGGTTGGCTTGGGGTTGTGGTGGCTCAGTCTTCTTTCTGCCAGACGAGTCCTGATGGGTCAGTTCATCACACATTCTATGAGGTATTAATTTATTACATGAGTTTATATTTTTTGACATTATTTTATATAGTAAAATCCAATCATAAAATTTTTTTGCAATAAAATTATGAAATTATGAATTCATACTGAAATATACCACAATATTGTCTCTACTACCCATTAGAGTAACACCATTATGGAATGCACTTCTTAGATCTGCATCCATAAGATTCATTCCAGGGTATCCTAATTTTTCATCAATAGTATTCTAAAACTTCTCAATAGGTTCTATGACTCATGATGAAATTCGTTTAGGATTTTTGGAAGACAAAAAACCCACCAGAGACAATAGATTCTATCCTATATTTTAGAATTTGTGGTATTTTAATGTGTGTGTTGAAAAGAAAATCCTAGATCATGACCTTAAATACCAATGATATGATATTATAGAGACCTAAAATCCACATTGATTAATGGTCACTCATATACTGACAACTAGGTGATAGTAACCATTATCTTTAGTAATGACTCTAAAGTTATCAAATCCCCAAATATGAGAAAGCATGAATTACTTGTCTTAGAAGACTTTTGTTTTTCTAATTTGATGTGGATCAAATAACAAGTTATGGATAATTTCAATTTCACAAGCCTCTTCTTGAGCACATATGGAATCACAAAAATGGAAAGCCTTCCATCATAAGATCACGAGAAGCATGAATCAAAAAATACATGAATTGATTTACCAGCCTCCGATTATACTACATTATCTAAAACTTACATAAAGGTTAAACCCTCACTTGATAATTTATTGGGCCTATGTAGTGGAACCACAACCAAAACTGATCACAAGGCCCATAAAAAGAAACTAATAAGTTGAGTCAAATCTAGGTCCCCAACGAATCACCATGGAAGATCACTCCTAAGATATTTATCACCAATCACCTTAATATTAATAATATTAATAAAAATATTAATATTAATAATAGTTACCCTAATATTAACAATATTAAAAATAAAAGTCATAATTTTAAAACTACTATTAATAATATTAATAATACAAATACAAATATTAATATAATTAATATTTAAAAAAATATTAATACAAATAATAGTAAACCCAATATTAACAATATTATCAAAAATATTAATTATATTATCCAAATTATTAATAATATTAACACTTATATTAATATTAATAGTAATTTTAAAAATAATAATATGAATTTGTTGTTCCTATATATTTATTAAAAGTTACGTTAACTAATTAAATATTTATATATATATATATAGTGATGTTAACAAAAAATATAAATATCTAGTTCAAATAAATGTTTTAAATGATTAAAAATATATATTTCCCTATATGTGATATAAACATGTACAAATATATATATGAGAGGAAAAATAACATGGTTTTACAAAAATATAACATCAATTGTAATAATAATAATAATAATAATAATAATAAATCTGTATTCCTAAAAAATAATTGAAATAGAAAAATATTTTTATATTTATCGAATAAAAAAATATTTGAAATATTTAGGATAAATTAATTGAAAAAAATTATAAATAAAAATGTATTTTGAATAATATATAAATATCCACATCTATAAAAATACCAGGTTATTAATAAAAAAACAAGTATATATTTGAAATTTATAGAAACAAAGTAAATAAAATATATAATTATGTTTTTTACTAAAAAAACATCAGTATCATATTTAGTTTTCTAGAAACAATTATATAATACAATTATATTAATTATTTATATAATATTAAATAATATTATGTATAAATAAATAGGTCACCTAATATAGTAATTAAATATATTTCTTATTTGATTAAAATGTAATGAAATTAAATAAAAATAAAAACATAATAAAAAAATGTCTAAGAGGGAAATCAATGATAGTAGTGGTATAATGTTGGTGGCCATGGGAGAAGAAGTGAGTGGAAAAGGCTAAAACAATACTGTGAAGGATGTTGAATAGATAAAGATCAACAGGGGGTGGTCATATAAAGATAGAGTTACAGTTTTAGAGGAAAGGCAACAAAGGTAGTTGAGGTGACAAAAAAATATAAAAACGGATCACTGTGGATGAGAACATAATATACTACAAAATAATTTACAAATATAATCATAAAAAAATAGTTTCTTTTTATACTAGATACATAATGAACTTATTTAATGAATTATGTATAATATATATCAAAAAGATCAGCTGTCATTATACCCTTTTTAGACATATCCTACTTCAAACCATTCTTCATTTCCTGGGGAGATTGGATACATAAGAGTGTGTGATATGAGATGATCAATAAGGGTAACCATGAAAGATGTCAATAAATTATCACGTACAAGTATAAGATAACCATAAGGTTATGATATTATGATCATAACTTAAAACGTAACATCTTATCCTATATATATCAATAATCAAGAATCATGGAATACGGAAATAACATTTCAAAATAGATGAGTCATATGTTTTTGTAGTAATCATAAATAAATTCTGATCCATGAGATAATTTCATAAGAATAAGATCATTTCACTACAATAGTGGAAAAATTATAATGACATAAAATCATTTCATTTGTCATGTCTCTCTACAAAGACCATCATCATATAGTGGAAAAAGTTCCAAATTGGATTGAGTTCACTCCCTAACTATTTTTCATTATTGGAATGGGTTAACTACCCATATTATTTCATATTATCTCATGGGATATCAATTATTACCCAATTTATTTTAGGGATATAAAATTCTAGGCCTACTGATCAAATAATGAGAACCGTACAAATGTGTTCCACAAGATCATAGGAACATTAAACATTTCATCATAATATAACTCAAGGAAAAGAAACTCATTTCATAATTTATTTTCTCATCACATGATCATATTCCATCCATGGGAAGATAATGGATGGTTTAACTATATCTTATTCCAGGTGAAACAAATTAATAGATGTTGACCAATATAAAAAACTCTAGTAAAATAATATTCAATCCATTCTTTGAAAACATAAGAAAAACATCCTTTTCCTTTGATAATATTTAAAAAAAATCAATAAATATTGAGAAAAATAATTTCTTTGAATACAATCATTTATTATTATAAATTAATATTCTAGAAAATAATGATCGTAAAGTCTATAAAATCCATTTATGTGGGGAACAATAAAAAAATATTCCTTTATCTTTTTTAAATGGTATAATTTTTTTATCATAAAAGATTATTAAATTAATTTTTAATACATAAAAGAATTAAAATATAATAAAAAATTTTGTTAAAAAATCATTGTATTATATATAAGAATTGTCCTTACAACATTTTAATTAACATGTAAATGAAAGAAAATGTTTATTTTCAAAATTGGAAATCAAATCAACTGTTATTAAAAAAATTATTGATCTTTTTAAGTACATATTATTTTATAATGGGTGTAAAACACGGGAAACCACGAAAATAACTATATTATAAGAAAAAAGATTATAATTAAGATATATTAATCATATAATTCACCAAAAAGATATTACAACATAAACAATCCCAATTAAGTATGATATTCCAATATTAACACTTACCTCAAATCCTAAATTACATTGTATGAACTCTTAAGTACCTATATAATAAATTAACTTCATTATAATTCTATAGAAGGTCAATATTTATAATTATATTAAAATATCATAATCCCTTATAATGTGAAATTACCAATTTATTAATAATCCTAATATAAAATATTAATTTGAGTGTAAAATATTATGTTACCCATGAATGTTCTAGTTTGACAGTTACAGTGCTTTCACAATGGTCATTGTTACATCATATGTTGAACATTAATAATATTAATAATATTATATTTATTTATGATATATATTTTTATGGGAATTCATATTATGTGATTATGAAAACTGAATTAGATCACCTCAGGGAGACTACAATCCACACATACCCCCGAGTAATGATTTCATTTTATAATAAATGGAAAAAATGAAAGGTAAATTATGAGATATATGTATAGAATCACAATATTATCATATATGTTCATTAAATAAATCTATCTGAATAGTCCAGTATGGAAAACATGAAAAAAATAAAATCATTTTTTGGTGGTGTATATACTGACAAACAGATGAATAAATTTATTTCTAATAGGATGAAAATGAGGTAGAAAATGTTTTTCCAATAAAAAATTAATATTTTAATGATGAAAATTTAATAATTTTAATATAGTTATAGAATATTTGGATGAGTTACAATAATAAATATACTTAGAATGGTTAATGGAATATCATAATTGTTTTTATAAACCACTTTCAAATATCTTCTTAAGGACCATTTCGATGGTATTTTATGAATAATGGAACCTCTAGAACATTGATAGGTAATTAAAAAATAGTTTTGGCTGAGTTTTGTTGATTTATGTGGATCAAAAAGCCTATAAAAGGAGTGGATAATATGTTCAATTTCATAAGTGATTCAGGAAAGAAAATAATAAATACTAAGTGAAATAAAATATAATAAAGTCAACTTAAAAAGAAATAAGAACCAAGTGGAAAATTTTTCAATGATAAGAAATATTAACATCAAAATATAATCAACTAATAAAATTTAGATAAGTTTAGTTTATATTTTAATCCTTATATTTTAGTTTATACCTTTGGTTATATCTTTTATCCTTAGAAGATTTAAATTTTTTATCATATTTTCTATTGTAATGACCCAAATCAGGTGCCACACACTAGTTCCCCAAGATGGTTGGTAACATAACCTTTTATACACCTCCCTCTGTGCATAAAGCTTCCAACTAGCAATGAGGGTATATTATCGATCATGGGGAGACTATATCATATTTATCAAACTAGTGTAACACTAAAAATAAATAAGAATAACCAAATACAATAACAAATAAAAAAACCAGTATCTCATGATGAATAAAATAGGAATACAATATCAAAA
Organism: Viscum album; assembly: GCA_963277665.1. Lineage (NCBI taxonomy): Eukaryota > Viridiplantae > Streptophyta > Magnoliopsida > Santalales > Viscaceae > Viscum > Viscum album. Next base: position 697,789,568 of record OY728160.1, read on the forward strand.
CCAGAAATAGTAGGCACGTCATGCTATAATAAGTGATAAGTGTCAAAATTAAATATAAAAAATAGACACTGAAAACTAACAAACATGTCCCAACACCATGTCCAATTACCTCACCCATGATATGTCCCATATTATCCATATAACCTAGGGCTCCTACACTTATCCTATTTTGAAACCATGAAATCTATTTGGGAACTAGTCAGGTAGCCTGTGTAGTGTCTGAGTACAACCAAGTATTCAACCACAATTGGTGTATAAAACAATGTGTAGTTAATAACATTTAATGTAGTTATAAAGATAATAAAATACAATAAATAAAGAAAACAGTTTACACTTATTAAGTTATACAATATTCAACCATAGAGACCCATTGGTTTTCAAAGATACCTAAACTCCCAACACCTTCTTCAGCTATCTCTGGAATCTAAAACATATCACATACTAAATTCAAAAATCATTAGAACACATATAATTTCACAATCCTTTTAATTTAAATTCATAATATGGTCATTTATAACCATAGTTAAATGAGAACATTTTGGGCGTCAAAATAAATGTCTAGGACACCAATGGTATTTGAAGTAGAAATCTGTAACCCACAACCCATTTATCTATTATGGGATCTTGATGTAGCAGTCTGTGTCCAACGATCATTTATCAATCAAATAAACATGTGACATTTTGAAAAAGTAGATCATGTCTCATAATCAGTTATAACTATAGGATTTTATAAATATAGTCCATGTTTCAAACTCATTTATCACTATGGGGGTTTGAGTCAACAATTCTTTTTCCCACACTCATATATCACAAAATCACATGTATCCCAATGTCACACATATCACAATTTTATAAATATCATGGTTAAGAATCATTAATCTTATAATAAATTAAAATATTTAGTGAGCACATTTTCAAACAATAAAAAAACCAGGTTCAACACTTCAATTCACATGGAATAATATGATAATTCATTATTAAGTCATTTTACAATATTAAAATCATATATCCCATTAAACCATTAAGTTCAATCCAAAATTATTAATATTACAATTGTCAAATAATTCATATTCACATTAATTTCCCAAATATACAACTATAATAATCAATTCAAATTCAAATTCACAATATTCCATTAATAAATTAACCAATAAATTAATCCAATTTTAAAAATGTCAAATATCCGAATTTAACCAAAATCATTATCACATGGAAATTAAACTAAATAAATTAAATCATCAACGAAATTTCCCAATAATAGATATTTAAATCTCACAATTAAAAAAATATAATTAGATCAATACGATATGATTCAAATTTAGACCACCTGACTCATGGATTTTCATGGACACTTGTTAATGGATATCCCTAATTGTAGAAGAACATTCAATTACACAACGATGAATGAGATCTAGATCTTAAACCAGGATCCAAAATCAAAAATATAAAATCTACCAAAACCTATATCTAGATCAAAATTAATAGATGAAATTCCCCTTTAAATGATGAGAGAAATATTTGAGGATGATGGGAAACCAATCGGGATGAGAATATCTTACTGGGAGAGGTTTAGATATTCAATTTGATATTTGATTCACCAATAATAGAGGTTGGTGGGCCTTGGGATCATCTCAAGAACCCCTAAAAATGATAGAAAATGCTTTTGGGTTGATCTAGATTTATTAGGGATATAATATGTGGGTTCATGAATTAGTAATTAAATTTTTGGGGGTTTAAAACCCCACACACACAGTTTAATGCACAAAGTGCATGGTTTCCCAAAACCATGTGTCTAATTGTAAACCTCCTCCCAAGGGGAAACATGTTACTATTTAGAGGGTGAAATGTTTTCTGAGCCATGGTCCCACCATGAGAATACCCTCTATTTGGGTTTACATAGTTTTACAGTATAGGTGCACATTTTGGGAAAACTATATACCAACCATGAACTATACCTTTTTCCTACAAAAAATCCAATTTCTCCTAATAAAACCCCAAGGTTTAACCCATAAAATATATACTCAAAACTATGAAAAATTAGGCACCAATAAATGGGCCCACAGTATCTCAAAAAAGTTCGAAATATTATAATATCGCTACTTTATTATAGCTCTTCATTGAGCTATACTCCAAAAAATCACTAATATTCTTAGGTAAAAAGATCCTTCTAGTAATCACACATATTCACTTATCTCTCCCAAGTTTACACTAGAACATGGCCTTGTTGTCACAATATATTACCTATAAACACAGTCTTCCCCTGAAACAATTTATAAATATTATCCATCACTCATATTAGATGATCCTCAATGCATGCAATAGTCTCAAGCTCAACATCATTCAATTCAATCACATGAGAATGGTTAAAGTGGTACTACCAAACTTTCAACACATGTAAAACATTATTCATAGCATAGTACCATTTTATAAGTTCAAATTAGTATGCCACCATCCTTATCCCTTCCTCAACCTTAAATGGTCCAAAAAAATTGGAAAAAACTTTCCCTATCTCAATATCTATTGATGACCAAATCTAGGTGAAACCCGAAGGAAAAAAGTGATCACCCACTATAAAATAAATTGGTATTAGACATATATCAGTGTAATAACCCATCTAAGTGGGGGCAGTGAAGAGACTCCCCAAGCACACCTCTATTATGCAAGGGGATGGTGACTAGCACCGAGTAGGCATATCCCTAACTTGGGAGGAATTTCCTATTTACCTATACATATGCACACATCTCTAAGCCCACAAATTTCCAAATTGTAAAAAATCACTATAAACCAAATGCATGGATACCACTATATCCAAACCAAATAATGAAAATAAATTAAAGTGTAGTAATTTAAATGATGGAAGAATACAAGCCCACCAAAAAGAGACTAAGTAAACAATAAAGTCGTACATGTAAACATATGTAGTGGGACTGCTGTCTGTAGTCGTAGGGACACACATCATCCTATATGAACTCAAAAAGCTCCATACTATCCTAGCCCACCTAGGGATTCGGTAAAAAGTTGCTCGTCTGCAGAAGAAATGACACATGTGGGAAAATCCCATATAGAGGTGATCATAACACTATTACAAAACATGCTTTTAACCCCAGTTTGGAAATGCAGCTTGTATGGGTGTGGATATTGGGAAGGGCCTATAGCCACGATTTGAAACCATGGAAGAATTTTAATACAAACAATTCCAATACCGTGGTTTGAAACATTGATTATAATCCTTCAAATTTCATAAAAAAAATCACGATGAACCGTGCTAGCTGTTGAGAGGACTGTACCAGGTCTCTCCTTCCCCACCGTACACCAACACCCCCACCCCATACGCCTTTACACCCCTACCCCTTGCACCCCTTCCCCCCTTTCACCCTTTCCAACCACTTTCACCCCTCCCCCTTCACCTTTCACCCCTCCCCCCTTCTCACTAAAAACCCCCTTTCACCCCCTTTCACCCCCTACTCCACCCGCTCTACCTTGAACCCTTTCCCTCCTCCTTGATCCACATCCCCACTTACACCCCCTCACCATGCAACACCTGATCCTACACACCCCTCCCACCACGTCCTCACTACACACAACCCCTTGCACCCATCCCTCCCACTCACCCTACCCCCTGCACACCCCCTGCACCTCCATCTTGAACCTCTTACTCCTGCACACCCCCTTCCCAATCCCATCATCACTTCACACCCGCTTTAACCACCTCCCACCTCACCCTTCACACCCCTTCCACCCCCTTACAACACATAATCCTACACAAACCCTGCCCTTTTTCACCGTACCAACAGCGTTCCCCCACACACCCCTCCCCTACTCCTTTAACCCCTTCCCCCTCCTCACTCGACACCCACTCCCCCGGCCCCTTGCACCTCTTACCCCTTCCCCATGCATACCCCATTTCACCCCTAACCCTATCCCCATGACCTGCCCCTTGACCTAATGAGTAATGGAAAACAAGCGAAACTGCTAAAATAATCATTGATTTGTCTTATACAAATGACCAAAAATAATTTGATGAGAAATATCATGGGATCGATGAATGTTGGTTCATTGATTAGATTACGCCTCATCTAATGGGTGTGCTTGACCAATATAATGACACAATATTTGGGTTATATATCCGATTAATTCTGGCCCAATGTTTGTTGATAAAAAATGTTCATTCACACTTTCTATGTGAGACTCATATTCTCATTGTTACATATTCTATACAGTGACCCAATCATTAAGTTATACTTCCTTGGTAAAAAATTTACAACTCTTCATAGCATTATATTTCTGACCATCTTTATAATGGTAAGAACTGTAAAATTAGCAATGTTATCACTATTGGCCCACTATATCTTTTATAGAGATATGATCATAGTGAATAAGGATGTGATAATGTTGGTAGTAAAACCCCTCACAACCAAGTCTAAGAAAATGTGATAGAGACATTCTACATTATTAATGATATTTTATAAATAAGTATATAAGATAATATCAAAAACATGTAACCAAGACTATTTCCTCTCAGCAAATATTTTAATATCATTGTTGGTATATCTACTAAGTTTACTCAATGCTATAAGTATGCAATCTAGAATCTTGTTTTCAATGAAGGAACTCAGACGACATGGTTGAAAAAATATTTTTACTCAATAAAAAAACATTATTATTATTCACATATTAGGAGGGTTACCAATGATTTATATGTTATAGTTTAGAATTTTATTTCCATGGGATTGATCTATTAAACATATACCCCTGTCTTAGAAAGAATGATAAACTTATCATACATCCCCCAAGGGATCAAGATTCATCAAAGTTGATATATATCCCACAAAGATATCTTAACATCACCATTTCATTGATAAAATGCATTGTTATTTGAATATCATTGGTTAATAAATCCATTTATGATCCTGATTGGGGGATACATTGAAAATTGGGAAACCCATGTAGCTTGATACAATCCGATTACATGAAATAATTAAAAAAATTTAATGAAGTTATGGAGAATATAGTAATCCTATCCAATTTATTATAGAAACTCTCAATAGGATAAATTTCCTACATATAACTACACCAACCATTCAAACTATCCATATAAAGGATACATATGAATGGGTAGTTTAAATCATCATGTAGAATAGATATATCTTGATTACCCTAGTAACCCTGAGTCCATGAAGAGTTATTAAAAATGAATAATATATCTTGACATGACTCTCAAACTATGTGTCTAGTGGAAGAGACGTTTAAATTAACATAATTCAGAAAAATATCAAATCTAGAAGGGGGAATGATTTGGATAGACATCATTATCGAGTGGAATTATTGAAATGCATAATTGTGAAGAGGAAATCTACTAAGAAATGGCTAATTCTTAACCTCATGAAAAATATGGTCCTTTGTGATCCCATATCTAGGAATAATATTAAGTTGAGGGTCATCCACAAAATTGCAAGAATTAACACCCCCTTCCCCAATCCCCTTCCTCCTTGCACAACACATGCACCCAATGCACACCCCTCTGCACCCTCGGTACCCTCCCCCTGCTCCTTGCAGTATAACACAGCACACCCCCTCAACCTTCCCCCTTCCCCCAACAACCCCATCACACCCCATGCACCCGCTACAACCCCCCCTAACTATCCTCTTTTGACATCATAACACTTTATTTATAGGGGAGAACTGATTCAAAAGTGTTAGGACTAAATTTTTAGATGGTATTGGGAATGTAATAAATGATGTAATCACAATATGAGTATGATTAATGAATGTGTATCTAGATATAATTTTTTATCCTATGAGAAAATGAATCAAGCTATGTGTTGTCCTTATATTAGTGTCCTTTCTACACATTAGGCTACACATGAGAAAATATAATGGGTTTCCCTAATTTAGGACTATTGTAGAGGAAATTACTTAAAATAGTAATTCCATACACATGGAACTCATAAATTTATATTTCATTGAAAAAGATAGTATTTTTTAGAAAAAAAGTATTTAAAATAATCAAATAATTATGGAAACAAGTCTTCAAATCAATCAAGTAATTATATAACTCAAATTAAAGGGTTAGGTTGAAGGAACCAACCATAACCTCAAGGAACACTTCTTTTGATGAGGAAAACACAAATCTTCCTTTTTTTTTCTAATTTCAATCATATGTAACAAAGAATATATATAATACACATATCCCCTATGTACTTATTCTCAAGGACATATATTCTGAAGGGGGTCTTTAGATATATGTTTATACAAAAATATACCCCTTTACACTTACAAATGTAATCATTTTTCCTATCTATATATAAGAAAACCTATCCCCAATATATATATTCACACTTCCATGAGTGAATATATATAATTAGGGAACTTATATATTTTTATGCCTACATATGCATAAAAATGTAAGCCTTCATCAACAATTACTCGAATCCACCGCAACGAGATCCAAAACGAACTAGAAAAATATAAGGAACCAAAAAATCACAAAATACCAAATTAAATTTGGGCCAAAGAATATAAATGGAATAAACCTTAATAAAATCTGATGTTGAACACACTGTCTTTGATGGTGGTATATAGAACCACCTAATCATAATAAACCACTTGTATGAAAATAGTGGGAAAATTAATTAGATAAAATAACATATTATATATATGTGACAATTATGTCAAATCTACATGATAAATGATACATGAATCTATAAAAAATAATGAAAAAATAATATTCATACTGATATTTACATCCCAATACTAAAAAATAGGATCTTTAATAAAGGATTTCTGTTCAAATTCCTTCATCATCTGAGTTAAAAAAATCTTTCTTAAATTGAAAATGTATTGAAAATTCATTTTTTTCAATATCTCTCATATATTGGGACATTCAAAGTCATGAACATGGTAGAAACGTTATATGAATTTCCACGCCAATTCAAATGTTTGGACTTCCAATTATATACACCAGATAAATTTCTAACACAGGGACTTGATAGTTGTCCCACATAATGTAGACTCCGTGCATTTTTTGGTGATATTATTCCTAATATTATATGCCTCTTCAGATAACTATAGAACTTCTTCAAGTCCTCTATAAACCTACTAAATTATTTCAAATCACCTAATAATTTATTCAAATAATTAAATAAAATTATAAAAAAATATAAAATCCTTCAAAAAGTCTCTAATGACCTTAGGAGCATGTAACTACTCATGTAGAGTATTTAAATGATCTCCAATATCCCTAAATTTCCATCTTTTAGCATCCATTGAGAACACCATTCATCATATATTAAAAACATATTTTTTAACTAATATACTAATTACTCTATAGATAGATTCTTTAACTCTAGGATGACATCCTCTATCCATTGAACTTATTAAAACCTTAATAATAAAAACTTTAAAAGCTATCCAGTATGTACAAAAGTCAGCATGATTTTCCATTATTAACTCATCCATTAAAATTATTAAAGAAAGGAAATTTCACACTTCAATTCTTTTCAAATTATTATAGAAAATAAATTTCACACTTCAATACTTTTCAGGATCGATTTTCATTTTACTTAATGTTTTCTATAATTCAATATTTATCAAGAATGAATAAGTCTCCGAGAGCTTGGGCTTACAACCCCACCCCATAAAAATATTCTATTAACCCCCCCTGGATTAGCCCCTACAACATCCCCCACCCCCAACCACACTACACCAGCCCCCAACCCCCGACCACCATAAAATAGAAAATAAAGAGAAAATTAAAAAATATTCAATGGGGAACCATAGAAAAGAAATTCAACTGCATTCTGTTATTTCAAGAAGTTAATGGTTCTTGGGAAGATAGGTAGAAACTAAAAATTTACTTACACAATATTTTAAAAAATAAAATGAATGGTAGCCTATTAGTTGGAACTAGATGAACAAACTAAGACAAAATTTAAAAAGTTGTCAGATACATTTATCAGTCCAAAAGAAGTTCTATAGAGTAATGTAAACATGTTTTTATTCTACTAAAAACAGAAATTCTCCTGCACAGTCACCCCCACACACCAACCACCCTTGTATCCGCACTACTCCTTGCACTCTACCCCCACCTTACCCCATGCAGAATGCCCCCTTCCCCCTTCCCCCATCACCCACACTATCCCCTAGCTTCACCACCACTTCCCATTAACCCCTGCACCCCCACACCCCCACTACCCATGAAAACTACCCCTTCTCTCTTACGCACACCCCTTCACCCCCACTACCCCCTCCCCACCCTTAAATAAGAAACAAATTGATTGGATTGTGATTGGAAGAAGATGAAAAAACTAAACCAAAATTACAAAATTGGTCAGATATGTTTTTTCAGGACAAAATAAGTTGTATGGAGTAATGTAAACATGATTTGATTCAAATAGAAAACTAGTACACTCCAATTCCCTATACCACCCACCCAAACCACTTCATTTCTATCCCCCTACACACTGTCCCGCCCTCACCCCACCTGCACCCCCACTACCTCTTGCACACCCCACCCCTACTGCCCCACCCACCGTACACCCCTACCTCACCCCCACGGACCCGAACCAATTCAGCACCACTGCCCCTAACCATTAACCCCCATTTTCCCCACCCCTAATCCTTTGACTCCCCCACCCCCACTGCCACCACCCTTAACAACCAATGCCCCCACTTATACCCCTTACTTCCGCACCCACCTTGTACCTCCACTACTCACCCATCCTTAACCCCCACTACACCACCTGTACCCCCTACTGCCCCAACCAACCTACTCCCCCACTACCCTACCCCTAACCCCCACTGACCCCCACTTGAACCCCCATACTACCCCCACTTACCCTACCCTTAATCCCCACTACACCCCACCACCCTTAACCCCCACTTCCCCCACTTCCCCTAAAACACCACCAACCCTACACACCCACTGCCCCTTCCCCCTGCACACTCCCCCTTCCCCCTTCACCACCACTCTCCCCACCCATACTCATTCCCCTCAACACTCCACCCAGTACCCCTGTACACTGCCCCTACCTACCCCCTTCACCCCAACCTTTCAACCCCACTTCCCACTCCCTTATCACCCACTGCCCCCACTTGCACCCCACTACCCCCTTCCCCCTTCCTCAAGGGAAAGTTATTCAAAAATATTCTATATTTATAAAGGTGATGGAAGTTATTCACAATGTTTTCACAAAACAATCGATGAAAATAAGGAATTATCACACAAACCAGTTGAATCCTATTGTAATTGTAGAGAATAAAAAATGAATTAACATTAGGGAAATTGAAATTTCATGAATATGGGTGTTGAAGGAACACATGGAATAAATTATTGGAAGATATATACCATGATAATGTTCTAGGATTATGAAGAACTTTTTATATTCATGAATAAGTCTTTTTGGTGGTTTTAAGAGGTGGTTGAAGTTATTTGGGATGTTTTCATATAAATAGAGAGTAAATAAGAATTCTAGTGAAAAACCGGATAACTCCCACATAATTTTTCAGTTGTGTGAATTCATTGATATTTGTGAAATAGAATCACCATAGAAATAACGGAAGGGTTTTACAACAGGAAAATGGTTCTGTTTTTTTATAAATAAACAATACTTTGTGAGAGAGATGAATAGATACAGAGACCAGATTTTTTGTGAAAATACTAAGAGATCCAAACACTTGAATTTTATCAAAGGGGATGTTATACAAAAGGGTTACATGAACTATTGGGTTGTGAGAGTTACATATGAAAACCATAGAGTTCTGTGAATATATTGTCTGTTTGACCCTTTTCAATGTGTGTAGAATAGTATATCCCAAAATAACTAAACATTGTTGATTTATTTTATATAAGTTTATATTGTCATACTAACATAAATATATGTTTTGTGAAAGGGGTCATTGGGAATTCATAATAAGGGAATAATGATTAAAGTGAATAGACAATCATTAAAGAAATTTCAAATTAGAAATTTTTCCTTAAAGACATGTAGGATATCATTAAGAAAAGTGAAACTATTTTCATGGAATATTTCACATGTAATGTGTGAAAGAGTATTTTTAAGATCAATAATCACGTAACCATACATGATGCGTTTTAGAGATAGAGAAGACTTGCCTTCGAATGTGTGCCAAAATGTTATCCATCTATTATTAATGTGTAAAATATGGGGAGGATGGAGTTTATCTATTGACAAGGAGTGATAGGACGCTATATCATTAAGATGGGAGTGAAACTGGGATGGTATTGAACTTTCCATAAATCATTATAAGGGGACTGACCCTTGGATTAGAGTTCCTTAGCCTAAACCCACTATAGAACAATAAATTTAGTTGAATATAGAACATGTGATTAGTGTTGTCGTATGTTCCCCAGATTAACTTGGAATGGGTGAACCACGTAAAATAATTATGTCTTATATTCATGATTTATATAGATTTTATAATACATTAATATGTGTGTGTAGGTTTAGTAATCATCTATCAAATTGGATTAAAGTAAAGGTAATTGAAATTCCAAAAAGATCATCATTAAAGAGTAACATTGGAGTTTCCCTACTAATAGTGAGGTCAATATCATTTAAGATAATATGGGTGTACTGGTTAAGTGGTGATATTGGAACATGTATCACACCCTGATTCATCCCACATCCCACCCCCTTAGGGTATCTCTCAAAAAAGACCATTTTGGGATTAATAGAGGTAAAACATGAGGCTCTCCCACAAAAAATCATGGGTGTGAAAACAACCCATACAAAATTTCAACATGTTCCTAAAGGGAATCAATTACCATATCACCTAATTCCTAATCAGTCACAACAACTCACACCCATTTCAAGAAAATCCCAAGGTTCTAAAAAACCCTCACCAAAATGAAACCCAATCAACATCCCAATCAAATATAACTGACAATTTATACAAGGCCAAGCCTCTCTCATAATTACTACACTTTCATGCATCATTTTGAAACAATAGTAAACAAATAATGAAACCGTAAATAAGAGGGTAATTCACAAGTAAAATAATAATAGAAAATTGATCATACCCCTCACAAGGTCAAGTGGACTAAATTGAGTGCTAAAACTAGACCTTGTGTATTATTTTTAAATCCAATTCAAACCCCTATTTATGAATCACATGAAAAATGCAATACATGTCAGATTTACTCATGTTATCCCTTAGGCAAAAACCCATTGATATCATTTTGATGAACCCCTCCTTTGTTGTGAAAACTACTTCAAAAACTTTTCATTAAGGCAATATTTTCTATCGATACGTAAATTTAAATAAAAATTATTTTTAAAATTACATTCAAAAATGAAATAACTATTACATTACAAAATCAGATTCACACCACCAAAAAAACCACATGACTGGAAACCAGCACTTGTTCGACCATGTTGTTTCCAACAGACCATTTTGAATGTTATATATTCTTTATTGAAAATTATGTTAAAGTAATACCAATATATTTTATAGGAAATATCAAAAATGTTAAATACAAATTAGAAGGATAATATTAATTATTAAACAAATATAATATAATACAAATGATCAAGAGACTGAGTAATAAAATGGACACATTCCTCAAACGATTATCCATAAATCGATCTCATTCTTGTACAAACAACTAATGATCCTTCTATCCACAGTATCATCCATGAATACATATGAATCAAACAATTTTTTTTAAATTTGAAGTACAATTAGTATAATTGACGCTAAACTCACTCGGTAATAAACTAAACTTAGGAAATAAGCTAAGTGTGGTGTCCCCTATAGACAACCCCAAACCTAAGAAACACAAAAAATTGAAGTTATCAACACAAAAAAATATATACTTTTCTCAAAAATAATGAAAAACCATAAATAAATGCAATGAGTAGTACAAAAATACTCAAATTACTTGAAATAATGAGACTTCCTGATTTCTATGTCTCCTTTATGTGCCGCACATGAAATCCCCATCGTAGAGAAGTGATCCCACTATACTCTTGTAGAAAAAAAATCACGAACGTAAATAAAAAAATGAAATTATAGGTGGATAAAGAGAATGAAAATTGGATAAATTTGGATAGAATCTTACCTATGATAAGAATGAGGCAACAAGGAGGTGGGGTGGCCCTGTATGACGGAAACATTAGGAGAGTAGGGCTGTAGAGAGGTTGCGAGGGTGGAGGAGGGCCACCGTTGTTAGGTCGCCACTGAGAGGAGAAGTCAACATTGGTAGGTGAGGTCACAAGGGTGGAAGAGGGCTGCCAAGAGGAGAGTTTTACACTGAGAGGAGAGGGACTATCAGAGGAGTGGTCCACCGAGAGGAGTTGTTGCAACAATAATGGGTGGGAATCCTGGGGGTAATGGGTGTGAGTCAGGGAGATCACCTAATGAATGAAATACCTATGTGGGTTAAAACAATAATACGGTCATGAATGTAATTAAAATTGTGGCTATAAACTAATATAGAGCCATAGACCTATCTAACCATGGCTATAGTTCTATGGCTATAGATCCTTAATCTAGTAGTGTAAAAATACATAGTAGGGCACCTCGAACCGACAAATCAATACAAAAAAGAATGATACAGTCATATCTAAAAAATTCTATGTCTTAAAAACATATAATAATATCCATATATGCTCAATCCAAGACACATAGTCTAGAGGTAAGTGAAAACCAATGTATACCAACACTAGAGATTCAGTTTTAAGATTCTATGAAGCACTCATTCAGGGGAACACACTACTGAGTCTAACAGCAGTGATGAAATTCTTATAATTAGTACCGCTCATCAAGAATCATCATGAGAGATACACTAATATATCATAATAGAATATGATACCACAGATGGGGATCATTGCTTAGGCCATAGGGTGATACCGACAACTCCATCTGGATTATCCAGCTAAATTGAGGACCGATTCTCATTGATGTTAGTTACGTCAATACCAAAAACTCCACCTAGGGCACAAATAATGAATAGATGATCCAATCCTCAACCACTCGGGGGGGGGGGGGGATTGTAAAAACACAATATGTGAAGTCCCATTGAGGGGATAAAACTCATATATATAGGAAATGATACTAATAAACCTTCAGGGAAACGATCAAGGGAGTGAACCCTAACGAAACATGTCCAAGATATGGTTTAAAAGACATTTAATACATCTGTAAAGGGGTAAATGACGTTTGTTAGGGCCACAAGACATGTCCCTTGACCTCGGGTACTTCCCAGTTTAAATGGCCCATGTGTTTTTCGAACATGTCAAGAAGATAATGGCTACACACAATGTAGAAGGGTCACATGTCATGTTCTTCCATCTACGGTCCACCTGTGTTGTCTCTCCATGTGCCAGTACAAGGTCTCAACCTATGTAGATCTTCCCCTCTATGAGTACATGATTTAGTCCACCTACATTGTCTAGGAGAAGTCATGTGGTGGGGTACACATCTAGTAGGTAACCTCTGTACTCCACCCCATTTATGTGTATCCCTGGAGATACAAGCTAAGTCTCAAGGAAGGGCCTACATGTTTTTTGATAGTGGTCACATGCCATGTGTCACCTAACTACCTCCCTACACCCTCACCACCAATCATTAGGTGTCATAGTCTATGTAACCCTGGTTTACATGCCGTGTTCATCGCTATATTAGAAAAACCATATCCTTACTTTATATGCCTCAACTAATACTATAGAGCTCAATCCAAATGTATGTTCATCTGAAAACTATAGATCCAAGGCTATATGAACATTACAACACCAAATCAGTGAGTTTTGAGCCTTCAATCAGCTTTAAAAACTGATTCTCTTCATCCGCTCATAAATCATCTGAAGAATGAAAATTATCGAATCACTTATATTCATTCATCTACATCACTGTCTCAGCTCCATTAGGCAGCCCTGATATCATATCGTCAATTTCAGATCGTTGTGTTGAGAAAAAAATGCACAATGATCAATCATTCATAACCCATTAAGAAAAAAATGGAGAACATGGAAAAAAATATTCGGGGAGAAAATGACCAATGAACCAGCCAAGGAATAGACCTCAACCACTGATCATCCCATCCTCGATTTGTTCCCTTATGAATGATCAAGAAATCAAAATCTATTCTTAATCAACAAACCCCAATAAAACCCCACAATTAAATCCTATCATACATGAATGATCGATATATAGATCAACCTATTCACTATTTGGTCCACAATAATCATTGAATATAAGAACATGGAATGAGTAATAAAAAAAACCCTACTTTTGATTTGGACTGCTTGCTGAAGATGATTGGTTTACGTTTATTCCATTTTGTGAGATCTATCCAGAATGGCATCTATAAATTTCTTATCCAAACTACCATCGTTTCTACTAAGAGGACTCAATAGGGTTTCTCTCTAGGAATTCCCCAGAATTACAGGGTTATGGCCTTAACCTGGGATCCTAGCCTTTAGGATTATTTAATATAATCTTTCATGGGGATGATGAAACAAAAATAAATAAAATAAATCTGCAACTATTTATATTCATTATAAATCCTGAAAATTAATTTTCATAGTCAACCCACACCGACCAATGTTATCTATTTACTAGGGTAAATTTTATTCTCTAAACACAATGTTACCCTATAATTATTGATCTAGGAAATCATTTAGATGTTATTCTAATTTTTCAGGAATAATATGCATGAGGGCTATATAATATTCTAACATATATCAAACATTTACTCTGGGCACATCAGGCCTTAGAATTGCACTCCATCTTAGTGACCTGTCTCACAATTAATCAATACAATATTCAAAAACATCACACATAAAAAAACTACAAGGTATTATATTCTCCAAACCTTGGGGATTGACGTCCCCAAAAAGTAAAAACAAAGGCTACTCATAAAGTTGTGGGTATTGAGCATGAATCTGAGCCACTCACTCACAAGTTATCTAATAGAGATTCCGTTGCTTCCATTAAACACACACTAAGGGAATCAATCATTAATGAATGATCCTATCATATAGATCCTTAATATATACCAGGTACTCATCGAAGGTCCCTCCATAAATGATGTCTAGCTCATCCCAGTCGATAATGTGAGATGGGTCATGCACGTACCTCCTCACCTGTGACACACGGTAGAATTTGTGTACCCAATATAATTTTAGGGGTTGATCTAAATGGTATTCCACATCACCAACTCTGTATAGTATCTAAAAAGTACTGATGCATCTTAGATATTTTTGGCCACCCAAACCAAATCTCTGTAATCCACATCATGGTTAAACCCGAAGGAACACATTTCCTCCTTCCTTGTACATTGAAGGCCTCTCACACCTATCAACATAAGACTTCTGATAGATCTGTATAATCTTCATCCAATCCTAGATGACCCACACCATCTATATTCTGTGTCCATGAGTGCCGAATCTCCATGGTCAATCCAAAATACTAGTGAATGATGGGGTCACCCGTTCAAGGCCTCAAATAGTACCATACCAATGGTGGAATTGTATCTATTGTCGTATGCAACCTCCCACAGAGGTAGGTGATCCTCCACACTATGGTGGAAGTACAACATTCAATATCACAACATGTCCTCTAGAACCTGAATTTTTTTCTCTGCCTGGCCGTCCTTCTGTTGGTGAAATGTTGTTCTTATGTGTAAATGGGTCTCAATTGACTCTTTCAATCCCTTCCACAACCAATATGTAAAATGAGAATAACGAAATAAATCAATCATTGATGGAACTCCATATAGTTGAACTATATGTTGAATATGGAGGTGTCCCAAGCTCCCTGTTGAACTCTGCTCCTATATATATAAGAAGTGATCTGACTTGGGGAGTTAGTCAATGATCACCTAGATGGAATAGATTCCCCTAGATTTATGTTGTAAACCCTTCGTGAATTACATTGATATCCCATACCACATCTATTTTGGAAACCAACGCAGTTGAGCTAAACCCGCTGGAACCTGTTTGTCATCCATTATTTTTTGAAAGGTAAGGCATTGAGATAGAAACTATGAACCTCGTTTCTTCATTCCAGGACACAAAAACTGAATCAATGGTCCTGACACATTTTTACTACACAAGTATGTACAACCGAAGGGTATGCATGAAACATCCATAGAACATCCTCTAACAATGTCACTAGCACTACTGTTCCTCTTTTGAAAGGAACAACATGCTCCCCACCTTTTGAATATACATGAGGAGCATGACCTATAGAAATATGAGCATGTTGGGTCTCGATGTTGGTATCCCCAAGATGTACCAATGGATAGAGGTAAGCTTCTCCTTATCCATCTATAAAGGATAATTTTAATGAGGAAAACTGCTCTAATGACTAATTCAAAAACTACAAACTAGATCTCCCGATGAGAGCTTTAACCACCACTTTACCCTTCCCAAGAGTATAGGGAATCTAAAAGTCATTGTCCTCGAGGACCTCTATCCATTGCCTATGTACCTTGTTCTGATCCTTCTAAGATAAAATATACTGGTGACTCTTACGATCAGAGTATATGATAAAACGCCCGCCCATCTAGTAGTGTCACCACATATTCAATGGAATGACTAACATTGCTAACTATTGATGATGGTTAATATAGTTATCCACATTTAGTCTCAATGGGTGTAATCCACAGGTAATCACTTCTTTCCTCTATGGCAGGAGACAACCAAACCCAATCCTCGATGCACCGTCAAACACTACTTAGTTGAATCCCTACTCCAACAATTTCTAGATCATAGTGCTCATCAAAATCAAGCTCAACTATTGAAGATACTTCTTACAATTCTCTTTCCACATAGAAGTCATCCCCTTTCGAGTGAATGATTTCATACGTGATGATATCCTAGAGAAATTAGGTATGAATCTTTTATAATATCCTGCTAGACCATGGAAGCTCTGCACCTCCGTCACGCTCCTAGGTAGCTCCCATGCTAACACTAATTTCACCATGGACGGGTCCCTAGACACTCTATCCTATGTGATAACATGTTCTAGAAAGTGGAATTCCAATATCCATAACTAGAACATCATGATTTCCCCCTAAATTTGGTTCTCTCGGAGTACATCTAGATCCTCCTTAAAGGTCTCACGTGCTCCTCATTGAACTTTGAGTACATAAGAATATTTTTGATGAAGACTACCACGAACCAGTATAAATAAGGTCGGAAGATCCAATTCAGGAGTCCGATGAATAAAACAGTGTTGTTTCTAACATCAAAGGGACTCACTATGTACCCATAATGACCATAATGACATCTAAATTTCATATAGGGTATATCATCATCTCGTACCCGTAGAGGGTTATATCCTGATCGATGGTCAATCTTCGAGAACCATTTCCCCCATTTCAACTGATCAAAGAGGACATCGATTCCTGGTAGTGGATATACATTCTTTATAGTATTCTATATAAAGAACTTATAGTCTACACAAAACCTCAAGCTCCTATATTTATTTTTTATCCAAAAAACTGGGGATGGCTAGGGTGAAACTGGTGGTCTCACTAATCCCTTCCTCTGCATGTCTAAAAAATGCACCCCCAAGTTGTGAAGCCCTACAAGATACATCTGATATGAAGGAGATGATATCACCTCTGTCTCATGGTTTACTAAAACGAAAAAGTCTATATTTCGACAGGGAGTTAATTCTAGAATATCTTCGAGGAAGACATTCTCATACTATTCCACCACTATAGGAAACTGGAAACTCATTACATCATCTACAATGAGGGCCAGACTAGCCAATTATTGAGTAATTGGATACACCGTCTTTTTCATGAGTCCATCCTATGATGTCTAGGTGTCCTTTTCTAGGTTATTTGAAAACCTCATTCCATCGATGTGGACCCACCACACTCTTCACCTAAATCAGTCAATCTAGGAATTGATTGTCGATAACCAGTCCATACCAAGAATGACTTTTTAAGGCCTCAACACTTCCACCAAGAGGTTATAGTATATAATTTAACCTCCAAGGATCAAATAACAATGTTGTCATTGATGTGTGATCACAAAATCTTCTCCAAGAGATATCTCCAAGTGAAAGGGTCGAGTAAATAGTTCATCTAGAATCACAAGGTCCCAAACAAGATATGTGGAGAGAAATAATTTACCAGCACATATGTATATCAGTATTTTATCTAAAGTATAAAAGACATAAATCAATCCCTGAATCATTCCCAAAACCCCAAGGGAATATACCTCAACCACGTGATGATATCTCTATCCTAGCCCCCTAGCTCCCTAAGCTTGGTGTAGACCTCTTGGGGTTGGTGGGGGATACATGTTGAAACATAGACCACCTCCTGATGCTCTCCTAGCTCTACTGTCATGTCCCCCACCATATAGATCTTCATGATCTAATCATTGCCTCTACCTCATTGGTTAATACATTGTTTCCCTATCAACAGTAAAGAGGCTTCAAAAAAATTTAGTGAGTTGTCCCCTATCATCACACGAATATCATTACCACTTTCTAGGCTGACTAAAACCACCATATGAGCCCTAAACTGTAGATCCTATATAATGGGATCTTCTCCTAAAAATGTATCCCACATCCAAATCCATTAAATTGGAATTTCCCTCTTCCAGTCATGGACTCTGAACCTACTCATCCACTAATGACTACCACCGCCTTATCTTCTTAGATAAGACTCTTTCATCCACCAAATCTCACTTGATCACCCCAGCATACAATAGAATGAATTTAGGAATAATGATATATTTTATGCCTATATTTAGACCTTGATAATTGGGTCAAGACCTGAATTAATGATCTCTAAACATATACATCGAGTACCTAGAAGTGTTGGTGAACCTCGATGAATATAGAGTCAGTTCAACAGAAGTATTTTTCTAGGATAAATTTAAGAATATCTATATATACTCAAACCATGTAACTAAAACTAGAGGTATGTCCCAACCACTATATAATAACCATATATATTCAGTTTAATGATTCAGTGCAATACACATCTGAGAGAAACACTCATGTTTCTAATAGCACTGATAATGTATGTCTGAGAAGTACTGCTCATCGAGAACTGTCATTTGTGATATACAGTAATAGATCTGAAAAATATATGATACCATCGATTAGGATCCAAAAAAGGGCCATGTGTTGATACCAACAACTCTATTTGGATTGAACTATTATGTAGAGGATCGATGCACAGTGAAGGTGGTCATGTCAATACTACAGAATCTACACAGGGCATGAAGAATGAATAGAGAATCTAACTCCAGGCCTCTTGGGGGGGGGGGGTGGATTCCAACAACTATACCTGGGAAGTCATGCTGAAGGGATCATACTCCAATGAGTAAGAAATGATACTCATTAACCTTTAGTGAAATGGTCAAGGGAACAGACCCTAATATATATTTTCAAGATACTGTGGAAAATATATTGAAGAAATGAATAAAGGGATAAAAGACGTATAGCAGGGTCACACACCGTGTCTCTTGACATTGGGTACTACCTGTGTTCAATGGAACATGTCATTTAGAACTGGTTATGTAAAATGTGGGTACACGCCGTATAGATGGGTTATACGCCATGTCCTTCCATCCTAGGTCTACCTGTGTACTCAATCTATGTTCCATAACATGATGTCAACCCGTGTATCTCATCCCATGTACCAATACATGGAGTAGTCCATGTTCTTGGTCCATGCCAAGTTGTGTGGCGGGGTACACACAATGTAGGCAACCCATATACTTCACCCTATGTCTATATTTTACTAGAGATAGACGCTGGGACTCTAGGAAGGGCCTATAGTCCATGTGACATGGTTCACATGTTGTGCAACACCTAACTACCTCCCTACACCCAAGCCGCTGCTCAGTGGGGGCCACATACTGTTTAACCCTAGGTTGCACACCATGTTTATTGCGATTTTCCAAAAATCATATCCATCCCCAACACACCGAGACCTATCATCCATAGATCATTACAATAGTACATTTATATTTAAACCACATTTACAGGGTTTTATTTGAATAAAAAGAAAAAACTATTGAGTTTTAGGCCTCCAATTGTTTTCGAAAACCAAATCCATTCTTCAATTTATAAATCTTCTGAAAAACAGGTATTCCCGAATTGCTTCGATTCATCCGTTTCCATCACTTTCACACATCAGCTAGGGTGTCCTAATTCCAGATAATCAGTTTTGGATTATTGCACTGAGAAACAAAGGTGAAATGATGAATTGTTCATAACCCATGAAGAACTAAGAAGGGAGAACAAAAAAAATATTGTGGGAGAAAAGGAACAATGAAAAACCCACGGAACGTATCTCAAATGTATTCTGTTCCAGACTCAATCAGTTCCCATAATAATGATGAGGAAAATAAAATCAATTCTCAATCAACAAACCCGAATAAGCCCCACAATTGAAGTCTGTCATGAAAGAATGATTGATCAGCGAATCAACCTAATTGTTGGTTGGTCTATGTTCTTCAATAAATCCCAAAATGAAGAAAGAGAAACAATTAAAACACCCTACAATTTATTTGGATCTCTAACTGAAGAAGACATTTTCCCATATCATCGCTGTTGGAAATATCCATAAAGAATTTTATCCATCAATCTTCGATCCAAAATTCCATCATCACCAATGAGATAACACTCTAGGACTTCTCTATAGAGCCTCTAGGGAATTCTATGGTTTTGAGATTAACTATGGATCCATGCCTCTAGGAATACGTAAAAAAATCATCATTTCATTGATGAAATAGAAAAAAATAATATAAATATGCAATTTATTTTATTCACTAAAACATCTAAAAGCTACTTTTCACATTGAACCTGTGACGACCGATGTTAGGCCTCACCTAAGGTCATGCCGATGCTCCAAAAGAAATGTTACAATCAGATTTATGTTCCAAACACCAATTTAGATGTTATTCCACTTTTTTTAAGAAAACATATGTGCACATGCTACTTAATATTTTAATGTTTTAAAAATAGTTATTCTGGGTACAATAGGTTTCAGAATCGGACACCGTCTCAGTACTTGGTCATGAAATTATTCCATATAATATTCAAAAATATTATAGGGGAAAAATCCAGAACATTACAAGTCATATATATATATATATCTTTCTGAATAAATTGAACCTACCCCTATATCTTATACATAATACTAATTCCCAAAAACTTTGGCTCACCTACCTTAATCAAACATAGAGGTGATCTGCATGACCTACCATAAGAAAATCAAATGGTGTGATCTGTATATTTTCATGATAATTTTTTTATAAGAGAACTCTACTAAATCATGGTGTTTCTCCAAAAACCATTTAATTTATAGGACCCAATATTAAATAAAATCCTCAAGAACCTGTATAGCTTTAAACAATTCCCCAGATGTCTATAGTGGGAAAGTCGTCCTTAGTAAAACCTGTGTACCAGGATCCTTATGCAACCTCTGATAGAACCGTGATGTAATGAATGAGTCATGGTTTGAATTATTACTCCATGGAACCCTATGAATATAGACTATTTCCCAAACATAAAACAATCCTAACTCTTCCCTTGATAAAGTCTACAATATATGTATGAAATGTGGTAGTTTCATCAGTTTTTCCACATCCACCCCAAGAGTGTTATTATTCTAGGGAATCCATGGGAGACCAATAAAAAATTCCATTGAAACATCATTCAATTTTCATTATCAAATGGGAAATTGATATAAGAAACATCTTGGTCATTGATTCCCATGATTCACCTTTTGAATGTTTTGGAATCATGTCATGTACCCTACTCTCTCTTTCTTCATTCTAGGCCACAAAATCTTTCATTGCAATTCACTATACAGTTTGGTCACACATGGATGCACCACCGACATGGAAGCATGAAATTCACGAATTAGCTCCTCCTACATAAATGCTGGCAGAAAAAAATGATTCCTTACATAGATGATTTAATTTTTTTCTGTGCACCCAAAGTAAGGTGACTCCGAAACTTCAAGGATTTCCCTCAAGGAAAAACATTTAGGATCCTCATACGTCCTCTCCCTGATCTAGTTCAAAAGTACAGAATCCACTAAAACTGATATTAGATTCACCTTCTCCTAGTTCACATGAACCACAACATGCATCTCATCTAGTAAATTCATATTCTTACACTCAACAATAAACTCTTGAACTGACTGAGTCTGAATTTTCATACTAGGGTGTTAGTAACACTCTTTTTATTCAGATGTATATATTCTAGATTAAGACCATATGAGTACATATCTTTAGTCCACCTCTTTTTATAGAGATTTAAACACCACTATGAAGTGACATAATTTAGACTCTTGTGATTAGTATACATAGTGAGATTTTTACCCAATAAATAATGTCACCAGCACTTCAACTAATAAACCTATTCTTCCAAATCTAGGCTATGTATAGGGTAGTTCTTTTCATGGGGCCTCTACTACCATGAACCATATGCCATAACTCAACATTACTACATCAACATGGTTCAATTTCTTATCCTAGAAGCATAAAAAATCAATGTATACTCATTATATTGAATAGGTAGGATTGAGATTGGTGCTACAATAAAATGCTTCTTCATCTCCAGAAAATCATTTTAATAGGTACCAGACCATTACGATTTTATCCCATTCTTGTCCAAGTCAAAAATTTGTGTTTCTAATTTGGAAATTTCTAGGATAAATCTTTAATAATATCCCACTAACCAACAAAATATATGGATATAGAAAACATTCTTGGGATGCTCCTTGGAAACCAATGCTTGTACATTCAATGGGTTATCTAACACACATTTTATAGAGTTGGTATTACCTAATAATTGTAATTGATATACCTAGAATTGAAACATAAAGAGTTTTGAATATAGATAATTATATATCAGTTTTATTAGGACAATGTCAAGTTGTTTGGACTGATTGTCATGAGTATATAAGTACTCCAATATGTCATCCATGGACTCAAACACAAACTCATCTAAGTATATTTGTACGATTATTTTCATCAAGGCCATAATCACTAATAGGGAATTTTTCAACCTGAATGATATTACAATGAACTCATAAAGGCCTCAAATTATTCAAAAAATTACTCATTATATTAGAAGGTCAAACTCTCACATCATGAAACATTGATCCCGAGTCAACCTTGAAAAAAAGATCCCCTCAACTAGTCAAATATATTATCGATGTGTGGAGGAGGATACTTTTTCTTCACTGTCATCCAGTACAATATCTAGAAATTGACACACAAGTGAAAAATCCAATAATTATACATTTCTATAAAATCTTTTGAACCCTAGAGTGACATACTCATAAGGATAATACACTTATCCATCAACTTTTCCTGTCATGGTTTGAGATCTTGAAGCTATTTCCATTCTATTCTGTATGATGGAATAAGATCTTTCTCAACACCTAGCATGAGCTCAATTCAAAATTCCACATCTATATTATATAGTAGAACCAATATTTCTTTAGTAAACACATCATGAAATCTGTCCATGATGGCACAAAGGAAATTATAGTTTACCACTTTTCCATCATCTAATATACTCTTGGCCTGGGTAGTGAGCTCCCCTAGTTACTGATGAACTGGCCCTACATGTCCTGCCTGGACTTCCCACTCTCCATGGTGAATATAATAATTACCCTCAGGAGAAGTAAATGTCACTCTTAATTGGTAGAAATTAATGTGTTCTTGGAATGCTACTGATAATTCCATACCAAAAATTAGGTCAATACCTGAAATATAATGGATATAAAGATCCCACCAAACCAGAAACTCCCCAAACCCATGAGAACAGCTCATTCACAGATAGATGTCCCTCGATCGTACTCCCAAAGGTGTATCTGTCATCATCACCCCACTCACAAACTCCAATCTCATGATCAAACCATTCTAAATTTGTGAAGATATAATCGAATTTTTGGAAAAAATATCAAATAAGGATCAATATAGTATAGAAGATATAATAATAGCACCTCCAACTATCATCGGTCCAACCTTGCTATCAGCTAGTGTAGGATGGATGGAATAAAACTGTCTTTCCCCTCATTGCTATTGTGTAGTTTGAGTCACTTAGGATACATAAATCTTCCAATGTGTGTGATGTTTCCAACAAGTATCATGTCCACTTCTTCTTCCTCCAAAGAAACTAGAACTCAAACTATCATTCTGATGTGGGTTTGAAGACCCTCTTATAGCACTCATATTCCTCCTAGTGGATCCATCATTACCCATCTTCTATGGGTTATTGTATAACCTCTACATATTCCTCATATTTCCACAATATCATCACTATAATGGGGTTTGGGAATAATGCCTAAAAATGTGGCCCAACTTACCTCACTGGTGACAGGTCTCCTAAGTAAAATCCGGTGTAATCGAACCTCCCACTATACATTATTCTTTCCACTTATTTGGTCAAAATTACCATAAAAACACTGCCAATTATTGGATGGCATACCCACCATCCATCATGCACAAACCACATGTACTCCAATGGAAGCCTCTTTTAGGATCCCCTTAGAAAGGAGATCCTGATTCACCACTTCTGATAACTTTTTCAGTGTTAAGATATTGACCTACGAAATAATCTCACATTTAATCCCATCCTGAAATTTCATTTCCACAGAGGCCTAAAATCCTTCCAATAGAGGAATAAGGAACTAAAAATATATAAAGTGTCCAGTATAGTCCATAACATATATAATTCACTAAGGAAACCATGTAAACTCAGCCTATCTTTCATGATAGAGTGTCTCATTGTAAAAGTAATCCAAGATATATTACTAAAAGTCCTTCCACTACATAATATCTAGCTATCCATCCAGATTATGGATCTCCCACCATCACTTTTCATGACCACATATCATGTATGAAACCAAATTGACTCTCCCATCAACATGGGTCTCCATGTGGTTATGTATCATCTGGATAAACTCAATCTAGAGATCAGCTACCTTAGGTACACCCTATCTAGTAAATGTCATGGGGTGACGCAACTGTAACTCCCATGATAGATCATACATACTGTTCACAACATTATCACAGTTTCTCACGATAAAAAACATGATGCAAGAAAAGTTTATCTTGGAATTTCCTTCCAACTTCTTTTCATAACACTATCGGTGCCTTAAGATCTACTGAAGGTGCATCATTCATAGACATAAGCTCATGTCATCCTCTCCACAAGTTTTTTCATAGAGAAATATATCTAAAATTCCAATCAATTATCATAAGATAAAAAAACATCATAATCAGAATTACGAGGATTCGCATAAAAACATAACAATTAATTCACCTCAATCCCTCGACAAGATCAAAACTAAGGTTCTATTACAACCCTTAACCATTATACATCTTGGTTATGGTTAACAAGGGTAAAAAATATCATTAATGATGTTTATAATTAGTTACCCAATTATTCAGATCTTTCATTATTTTAAAATTTTCCACTCGTATTAGGAACCATTTTCATTTCAATTTCACGATAAAAGAAAAATTTTCAATTTTAATAACATACAAAAAACTAGTATTACCATATGTGATTAAAATGATTCATCTAAAAAAATAATTCTACATGCTTAGAATGATTCATACATATTGAAATGTCATTCGATTATGGTATGCAAGTAATTTCTTAGAGAATATCTAAAATAATAATCATATCACACAACAAGTTCATCACTCGAGGTGAAATAACATCCCACTACAATGACACAAATCAATAAAAATAATCCCACCCTAGGTTCTAGGATTTTACCCACTTAGATCGGTTAAATACTCCCATGCATGAACCCTCAACCAGTTTGGACTCTTACTATTCTTCTTTATACCTTTCCATAGTAGTAAAATGAAACAAAAGAAAATAAAACCATGCCTCTAATAACAATTTGTAATGTACCAACCCTAGTGCCAGACATCGTTGAGAGAACCTCCTCATATGCTAGAGGTTTCAGACTAGTAGTGATGGTATTATATTGATCATGGGGTGACAATACACCCATTATCAAAGTATTAAAATAGCATAAATAAATAACAATACCAAATTATATTACCAACAACAACAAAAAACTTGTATCAAATGATGATGAAAACAAGAAAAAAATATCCAAACCAAAATAGTAGATATATGATGCTTTTATAATTGTCCAGTGTCAAATTAAAACGTAAAAAAATAGGCACTTAAAACACCCCATATGGACTGGACACCATGTATGATTCCCTTATCCATGATCAACCACATATTATCTTTATAACATAGGGATATTTCCGTTATCCTATCCTAAGACCATAAAATCTATCCAGGTACAGATCAAGCAGCCCGAGTAGGGTTTGAGTATAACTTAGTAGGCCACCACCAATGGTTTCTAATATAATTTCCATTCAATAAAGGTGTATGAAGTTATATATAGAATGAAATACATGTAATAAAAATCATATTAAAATTATTCAATTACTCTATATTCAACAACATAAACCCACCAAGTTCTTGAGGATAGATGAACTCTCTATACCTGCTTTGGCCCATGCTAGAGTCTAAAACATATCACATATTCAATTCAAAAATAATTAACTAACACAGGATTTCATAATACATTTCATTTAAATTTATAATATGTTCAGTGTGAACCGTAGTGAAATGAAAACCTCTAGGGGCCTAGAATGCAATGTCTTGGACCCTATGGGTATTTGAAGCTCTAGTCTAGGACCAAAAACAGATTTATCAACTGTGGGATTTTGAAGTAGTAGTTTCTATCCCATAGTCATTTATCAATCAAAAACTAATGTGGGATTTTAATGTTCATATTAGTGTCCAATACTTATTTATCATTGTTGGCTTTTGATGCAGCAGTTCATTTACCACACTCATTTATCACTATGGGATTTTGAAGCATCAATCCCTGTCTCACAATCATATACCAAAAAATCACATGTATCAAAATATCAGACATATAAAAATTTAATAAATGTACTAGTTAAGAAATATAAACCTTCTTATTAAACAATCTACTTAAAGTGCACCTTTTTAATCTATTAATCAATCAAGGTTCAACACTTCAACTAACATAGAATATTATGAAAAATAATTATTAAACTATTTTATAATATTTAAATATAACATCCTATTACTTCATTATGGTTATATTAACCATTTTTTGATCCCATTTTCAATTAATCCATAATCACATTAATTGACCAATTTAATAACTCTAATATCACATTAAATTTCACAATCCCGATAATCCATTAACTAATTAACGGATTAATTAATAAAATTTAACCAATTTTAAATACCCCAATTTTTCCCAAATATATTTCACTTTGAAATTAAAATAAATAAATTCAATAATCAATGTAATTTTTAATCTTGGATGTTTTGATATCAAAATTA
Source organism: Viscum album (assembly GCA_963277665.1). Classification (NCBI taxonomy): domain Eukaryota; kingdom Viridiplantae; phylum Streptophyta; class Magnoliopsida; order Santalales; family Viscaceae; genus Viscum; species Viscum album. The sequence continues at coordinate 697,816,949 of OY728160.1, forward strand.
CATATTTGTAATTAGATTAAGACTATATGACTTAGAATTTTCCACCTACCAGAATATTGTAGTTGGATTTTCATCAAAGGAAATATCTAATTGAAGTGGAACATTAAATTGAACAAGAATTAATGAAATATATATGAAAAACCTAGATCCAATATTAAATGGATCAGATCTTCCAAAACATAGATCTATATTTACAATAACATAGGAAGAAATTGCTTCAAAAGAAAAGGGAAAAATGCTTGAATGATGGGAAACCGATTATGATGAGAATATATTATTGGGAGAGGATCAGATCATCGATCCAGACATCAATTTCCCATAGAAAGAGGTTTAAAGGCCTTGAAATCCATCTAGAAACATAAAAAATGTGAGAAAGTGGATTGAGGGTGATATAGTGTGTTTAGGGATACAAGTTGGGGGTTCGTTAATTTGTAATTAAATTTTTAGGGGATTAAAATACCCCTCATATGACATCCTCTATAGGGCACATGGATTACCTTAACCATGAACCTATCCATGTGTCTATTCCTTGGGGCACAACTACTTAGATGGAAAACAATTTCCCAAACCGCATGTCAGCTCTACAAATCTCCTCTATTTCGGATCACAATTTTTTTGGGTTGGAGACACTGTTAGGGAAAATCATGCACAAACCATGAACTACCACATTTTTATACAAAAAACATGAAATTTCACTAAAAATACCACATGGTAAATCTCAAATGATATATACTCAATAAAAAGAAAAAATATGGTCCTATAAACTAGATTGAGACATATCCCGAAAATTTTAGGATCTTACAATTTTTGATTATGATCATAAAATAATCACAAAAAATGAAATGAATACTATTTCCATAAAAATTCATTTTTTGGCACAAAATCGAATTTATACTCATTCATTACCGAGTAATAGCCACTGAATTAATTTTAAATTATTTTATTCAGTATATTATATAAAAATTTACTTTAAATCATTGAAAATATTACTTATTTTATTTTCTTAATATTAAAACACATTGTGTTTATAAAATTTTTCTTTTTAAAATATTTATTGTTTACATTTAAAAGATTTATTTTTAATTTATAAACAATCAATTGATTTTACACATGAATAAGATGTATTTATCATATTTTTAATAGAATAAATTATTTTTTAAAAGAAAAATATATAAAAAAATAATTCTCATAAACAAAATTTTTCAAATATGTTCTCTTGGATCAATAATGACTCCTATGTTAATTAAAAATTATATTCAATAAATATATTTTATTTAAGAAACATATATTGTGCTTAATTTTATAATTTATGATAATTATTCACAAATGTTTATGGTTATGTTTTTCAAAATCCATAAAACACAATTCATTATTAATGAGAAATTTATTTTAAAATCAGGGGCTGTTACATTCCACAAAAATTATAAAAATTTATCCTTTGAAATTATGTCACTCTAATGAAAAAATGAGGTTACCACTATATAATTACACCATTGGGTTCCCACATCACATTCTAAAATTTATGATTCCTCTATATAATGTTAACCATGTGATTAGTGTTTTTCCAAAACACATTATCCCAATTATATAGGATTAATAATAGTTTAACCACATAAGAAAGATAATGCTATAATAGTATAATTTCTTAGTTTAGTACATGTGAAGGAATAACTGTTTAATTATTAAAAAGATATAGTTGGAATGTATCATGAACATGATAAATCTCTAGAAAAATTTCTATGGATAAGATACCATCCTAATATGAAAAAGAATCTCATAGTGACTGATATATGTAGGGATAATATTTATTTTCTTTATAAATCTCCAAACATTCTTCCAAAGAGATATAAATAGGAATAAAATACTATTAACATAAAATTATATATTCCTATGATTATTTTAAGAATAAAGTTTTTGATGAAATTATGATTCCCAGATGTCTTTCCAAATCTCAATAACCTTATCTTCCATTTTCTTAGCTGGCTCATGTTCATATATGTTGTATCCCAAAAAATTCATACCATCATGTTATATTCCAAAATGTATTTTCTTATACGAATTCATAAACAACCATGTAAATAATTTATTGAAAGATATTTTTATGTAAATTTGAACAAAGGAAGGGGTTGTTACCAACCTCCTTTGATGTCCATAAACCAACATCTCAAAATAAAGTCACGAATGTGAATTTTCCTCTTAGATTGATGATATGTATTAAAATTTTATATATTTCTAAAAAAGAAATCGATATTCAAATACTATAGATGAATTTAAAAAAAAGAGGGAAACCACTGATCTTGATCATATTTGATTGAGTGTAGTATAACATAAAACCATATTATTTTCATAATTCATAACATGGAGTGATTATCGAAGGATAATTTTATCTAATAGAAACAATATTCAATTATTCTATATGGTTAGGGAATATAACCCAAATAAAATTGTTCCCTATATGTGTATTGTCGAGTCCCATGAAGAAATATATGGTGTTTTTTTACCATATCCACTCATGTATTTCTAAGGGGTATAACATACCCTTAAAATTATATTTCTGAGCCTTAAATTTCTACAACACCAAGCACTAAAATACATACTCTACAATATATATCTTCTTATTTTCCAAATAAAAATCATATTTATGATCACTATACATCATTCTACTTCTAGGATAAATAGAGAATGATATACTATTAGATTCATCTAACAACTCATTCTTCAATTATAGTATTTATGGGACACCCACTCTATTACTGAACCTTGTCATTATATTAATATATTGAATGAACTCATTAACATTCCATTCTTTCTTGCATAGCTCCACGTATTCCTTTTTCAAAACTTGAAAATTCACATGAATTTATGGTAGACCATTAATATGATAAAGATATGATTTTTTCATTTCCTTGTTGTTTTATGGTCTCTCTTATATAAATCTATATGTATTGGATCTATTTCAATCCTCATCATAGACAAACTATTAAGAATTTTATGAATTAGTGCATAAACCACATTGTTTGTTATTCCATCGAATTAATTTATTGATCAGTCATAATATCAAATCAGTTCCAACCATATTATTTAGAACATATTAATCTATTTCTCTACTAAGATACAATTCAATATTTTATAATCAATATATATGACACACCTTTCACCATAAATATGTTTTCAAATAAACAATTACTGCCTCTAGTTCAAATCATGTGTTAGGTATGTTGTATCATCAACCATCAATTTCCATGAAGTATATACTTCTTCCATTTCATTATACATGAGAACACATCCCAATACCTTATTTGATGGAACAATATGGATCAAAAAAATCATCCCCATTATAGGGTATTATGAGAATTGGTTCTCTTAATATCTTTCTCCTTATCTCCTCAATATCTTTTATGAATTCCCCAATTTAATGGAACATAAAACTCTTAATTATAAATGTGTTTAGTTTATTTGATTTCCATGAAAAGGTTCTCATAAAGAATTGGTAGTATCCAACCAAGCCAAGAACTGAAATCCAAAAATGATCATCATGAACTTCAATACTAAAGTAATATATAAGATCATCATCTATAAAGACCACCATAGAATGTTTAGGGTAATCTACAAATAATCTATTCATTATACACATGATGATAATATGGGTATTGTTAAGTCCAAATTACATCACTATAAATTCATATTTTCTATAACTCATACATAAGGCTATGATGGATATGTCCTATTTTTTACCCTAAATTTACGATATCCAGATCAAAGGTTTATATTAAAAAATGACTGAGATCCTTGATTTTTTTCAAAAATATCCCCAGCATAGGGATGATGATACTTTTTCTTGATTTAATGTTTATTATGTTTATGATAATATATTAAAAGACTCATTTTCCCAAATTTTATTTAATAAATAATATGTGAACCCCATAGTGATGTATTTGGATAAATGAATCCAATATAATGATCGTTTTTGAGTTTCATCTTCATTTACCACAACTTATTTGGGGGTATTATACATGTATTTTTTTAAAATATTCATAACACTATGTATAGGTTCTTTTTAAAACTCATCTTTTGGAATTCTAGGAAGACTGTTAAACTATTTAGAATATTTAATAGTATATGTAACACCCTGAGGTTTTTTCAACTTCTTTATTCATTTAAATTTAACATTTTCATTATTTTTCATTAGATGAAATTTCATGTGTAGATTGAGTTACACATAGCACTAATTTTGGATTTCATTAAACCTAACACCATGTTTATCTTATGTTGCACAAAACAATGGGTTTTAATGAACCAAGAAGTAAAATTAATATTATCATTGAAAAAAGGATATTATTACTTGGATGTTAAATTGGTTAAATAAATATTAATAAATATATTTTAAATATTATGTATAATAGTTATATATACTGAAATCTTATTGATAAAAATGTAACTAAATATTCAATAATGTCTTCATATGTTTTGAGATTTTTTAAAAAACTACCATATTTGTTTCCTTTTATGAACTACAAAAAAATTATTTTTTGACAACATTAGAAACACAATTTTATAAAATTAATTTTTTTTTTCTTGTATGTGAATCAAATTCATCTTATATTGAATGTTTTTTATATTCCTAAAAAGTTTTATTTTTGGATGAATAGTGAAAAATACTTCATTTGGATTAATAACTAGCATTTTCATTTAATTTATCTATAATTATAAATTATATTTTAATTTTTTAATTAAAATTAGTTTAATTATATATCCATTCATCCAATTTAGATCATTTTAATAAATCTAATATTAAATTTCGATATAAAACTTTGTAAACTTTTGAACATTTTTCTCTCTAAAAATATGATTTCTCACTGCATATGTGAGAATAATTTTAAATTAAATTTAACAATAATTTTAGTGGAATTTGGAGAACCAAATTCAATATTTCTAATAAAAATAATATATATTATCTAATATATTCATATTAAATTTTGGAAAAAATGAATATTAAATATAGTAAAAATAATTTATTATGGTTAAGGTAAAAATGAATTTATCATTGTTTATACTAAAATATCAAGGGTTCATAATAACCCAAAACATTCCAAATTTTTTTATGGAAATATTTATAAATTAAATATTCTATTATTTTGAATAATCTAATTTACAACATCATGGATTGAGAAAAATGTGGGTATACCATTTTCATTTCAAAAAAATAAAGGCGTGCCCTCCACCTCACTTAAGAAATTCCTCCCCTTTTAGTCTCATCATAACACCTTAAAATATTTTTTCATCATAAAATAGTTTCCAAATTACTTTAAAACGTCTTTAATATAATCCTAGAATCATTTTTATAAATAAAACCAAGGAAGGTTCTTAGTGATAACCTAAGGAGGATACAAGAAGAAGTGACAACATTAATCATCGATCATTATTATTTTATTTACTCTTCCACATCCTTAAATTCTTATTATACCATGATGATATAATAACATAATTATGTTAAATATTATTATTATATATATATATTTATCGAGATCAAAATCCATCTTCACTTCTATAAAATGTGTTACAAAATCATCATTCGTTTGTACGGAAAACAACCACCTCTGGAACCAAAGCCATATGTTTTTCCATTACCAACTCTCACGGTTGAAACTAATGATAGATTTATTTTTTATATAATATTTTTATTATATTATTGTTCTTATTTTTCTTTTAAATAACACATACCTTACTTATTTTCATTTTTTTTGAATACGACAACATCCCTCATGTGTACGTCGGACTACTGCCTTGCAGAGTTTTGTAGTTTGTTTACAGATTACATGGTAGGTAATAAGTATGGTTATAATTAATATATAATAAATATGATATGTAAAAATTAATATTTAATTATAAAATATCATATATATTTATTTAATTTAATATTTCAGGAAAGTGGAAGTAATATTAATTCATACGTACTCCTACCAACGCCATAAACATTTCATTTCATTTCTTATTAATATATTTTGTAAAATAATATCAGTACAGATATAATAAATATACATTATATTTATATAATGTATAAAATTATATATGTGATGGAACAATGAAAAAATTAAGAGGATAAAAAATAAACAACAAAGTCATGAAGAAAAACATATTTATTGTTGAAATATGAACTTTACATGGAATTACAAGTAAGTGGGTAACCAAAGGTCATAAGTAATTAATATATGGGGTGATATATATATCATTTGTAAATATATTAATGAAAAACATATATTTATTTTACAATAGGTTCAAATGTGTGAAAATGATTTTGAGACTTACGATAAGGATTTTTGACCCACACATATTTTTCTGGGAGACAGATACCATATTCACTGTGTGTTTCATTTATATGATATATATAATTCCAATGAATGTATTTTTTGATTATTATACCTAAAATTATTGTTATTTACATATCCCTTTTTATATCTATTTCATGGGGTGTATTTTTAAAATTTTATAAAACCGGTAAGTGTAACACCCCAAGCTTCCACAGTACGCTTCCTTTTAAAATATTTCAATAGTGTGCGATGTACTCTAGACCGAGTTCAAGCAGGCCAAGACATATCAAAATAGGCATTTAAACAGATCTTATGAATATTATTAACCATAGTTTGAAAATTATATATATCCCATTCATTTTAATATTCGTAATATCTGCTTCTTAGGCATAATATAAGGACACATTAAATTTTTCAAAAAAAAGAAGTATTTAAAAAAATGCAGTTTTCCACATTTTAATGGAGAAACCTTTTTAAATCAAATATTTTACACTTTTATATTTTAAATTTTATTAAATTAAATGATTCAATAGAATAGGGAGATAAAAAATTAGTTTTGATGAATTTTTGGTACTTTTTTGATAAATTTCATATTTTCATGAATAGTGAGAAATATTAAATTTTAATTGAAAACAAATTTTTTTAATAGAAATAATTTATAGTGTTAAATTATAAATTTGAGTGGTTTTAAAGTATAAATATATTAAATTTTTATCATTTAATATAATTTATGTTATTGGATGCAATTTCACATTAAAATTGTATATAAACACAGGTTAATCTTTTGGTAGTTTTTACTTTTGAAAACTCACTTTCTGGTATTGACAACTCGAATTAATTTTAAATTAATTAATGAAACTTTTGTGTTTTTAATTTTAAAAAATTTATTTCATATTTGGAATCAGAATATTAAAATTGTGTAAATAGATACATTATATTTTTTAACATTATAAATAGTAACTTCATTAATTATTATTTTTTACCATGGCTAATGGTTAAATTAGTTAAATAAGAGTACAAAATAATATTATAATAATATAAAACTATCCTATAACATGTACTTATCATATTGGAGGATATATATTCAACCATGAGCATCCATATGCTGAAGGTGTAGCATTTGGGGATCGCTTGGTTGTGATAATGACATGTTATAAGAATTAATTTGAAGTAAATATAATTATAACATAAACATATAACTTTAACTAAATCAGTTTTAATATAGGGTTATATAACTGATATCTATGTATATAAATATTAATTAAAAATATAAAACAATTTCCCACATTATTGTCTTTTATTTATAATTTCTAGACAATAGATAAACATATTTATTTTGGACACAATTATGATGTAGTGATTACCTCATTAATGAACGATTCAAATAAATGAATTTATAAATATTAAAATAAATGTAATTTTAACATTTTTATGTCTAAAAATAATTTTTTGGATGTCATTTATATATTAGGGATAATTTAATTCCATTGGATTCAAGTAATAAATTTGTTAAGACTTTAACAAAAATCAATTATTAAATAGTGTCAAAATTGACAAAAATAAGTTTTGAAAACAAATGTTATTTTATTAAATAATATAATAATCATAAAATATATAAAGTTCTTCCAAATAACTGGTATAGAAATTAAAATTTCTTAAATTATCCACTTTATACTCTCTTATCAATTTATAGTAACGATCTTAACCATGTAGTATAAAAATAAAAGAGGACATGGTAAAAGTTAAACAGTTTAACTAAGGGTCAATAAAAAACGATAAAGATAATTTTATAATTTAAACATGCATAAAACCTATTGGTTCATATAATTTCTACCCATACTCATATTTTACTCTAAATAAATAAATTTTGAGATATTTTAAACCGAAAATAATTTTATAATAAATCAATATTTCAAGTTTTTCCTACAGTGCCCCTCACCTCTTTTATAAAAGGGAACCTCCATTTCTATTAAATTCACACAAAAAACCATTTTTATATGACTAAATCTACCCATATCTCATCCCAACTTCTCTCAATTCATATTAGTTGATAATATTGTGCATAAAGCCTATTTAAAGGGTCTAATTGAGAAAATCAAAAGGAGACACCCGAAGAAGAGGAAATCTTTTTATCCCTTCTTTCAATGTTCATTTCACCATCTAATTCCTGTTACAATGTTATTACCATAATAAAATAGTAAATAATTAATATAGTATGTTATAATATGGTGTTAAGATTATGGGACCACAATATTCCTCTTTTTATCCATCATATTAAAAAAATACCACCATGTATGCGAACGTACGACTAACCCTCTCCACAGAGTAGTGTAAATTGTTTTTCATATACTCTATAATTATATGGGAATAAAGGTGACTATAATGGATTCAAATAATAAATATAGCCTTATATTGTTTTTTAGAATTCTTATTTCAATAAATTACATACCATTTAACCATTAAGGAAATGATATTGTCGCTTGTACGTACGTACGATTTACTGTCTCCGTAACGTGATGAGGCTTATCTTCCTACTTCACCATCCAAGAAGGATTATAAGAAAATATAAACTATTTATAATTATGAAATATATGAAATAATAAGTCTACTTAAGTGATATATATATATATGTAAATATATGTAATTTATTTACTTACATTAAATATGATAAAAAACGTTAACATTGTTCATGCGTAGGTATGGCCTACCGTCTACATAAACAGTGTATTCCATTATGTATATTTATATATTATTTATATTCATAATATATATGATATATAAATCATGTATTATACTTTTCATCATTGTGAATCGTGATATAAGTGATACAATCAAGAATAACAAGTAAAAACATGTATGACAAAGAAACTGATTTCTGCCCTAATTGTTACTTAAACATGAAAATTATTCTTAAAAATGAAGTATAAAGTCATAATTGAAGGATATATGATATCATAAATATGAATATGGTTCTGGAATAATTTACTAACATACTAGGGTCATTATATAGGTGGTTAAACATACCCTGGACTAAAGGAAAGTACATGGAAAGGGTTAATTTTTTAATCTCAGAATTATTAGAGATTTTTTATGTGTAAGTATTTACTATGACACATTTATCATTCATGTCCATGTTCTATAAAAGTATTTTCAAAAGTAATATTTTAATGGTTTATGGATGTTAATATTTAACTCGATCTTAATTTTTAATGTTTGAAATATTTATTATTCTAAATATATTTAATTAATGTCCATGTTTTCAATAATTATTTTAAGGATATATTTATATGAACTTGATTATTTTAAATAGATAATTCATTTGAAAAGTTTAAAAGTGGTATGTGAATATTTTATTCAAAAATCTCTTTTAAATTACTTAATTTATAAATTGTGATACTTTTAAATTATTTTAAGAGAAAGGGATATTTATCTCAAAGGGTTTTACTGATTATTTTCAACAATGTGAACATCGTTTTTTGATTATTATTATTAATGGAGGTAGATTTATTAAAAATTCAATCTTAAATATTATATCTAATGAGCAATGATATGTTTTAATATTTATGTGTTATTTTTATACCATTCAAAGTTTATGGTTACTATATTAGAATTTCATATCATCATTTTAATATGAATGTTTATGTTCTGTTTCATCCTTTTTTATGGGGAATTAATTGGACATAGTAAGTAATGGGAAAGGCCGCCTATATCCCCTCGATGCATTGTTAGCTATCATGAGACAAACAAGTGTCTTGGTGCAAGTCCCCAACAAAATATGTCTAAATGTACCTAGAAAAAGGCCTTGGTGTACTATTTATTATGTCTGACATTATGCATTCCCTCATTATGAATTTAGTTATTACGTGTGACTATTCAACTTGTAGAATATCTATGTGGTTGTTTATATGGTTATATTTATTTTATTTTTTCTATATACTCTTCATTTTTATGTTAAAAATTTTAATTTTTTAATTATACCCCATTCCTTAAAAGTTTATTGCATCCACTATATTATTTACCCATACTGAGCATCTAAGCTCACCCATTTCTTATGATTTGTTTTCCCAAGATGCCACGAAGTGTATTATGACTGGTATGAATGGTTAAACTAGGGGAATAACGGAGATATAAATGAATTATCTATTCCATATTTTATGTTACAAATTGTAATGTAAAGTTCACATATGTAATCTATTTTCCAAGATAACTAAATCGATCGGTCCTTCGAGACTTCATTCCTTGTAATCTTTCCAATGTAATAAAATGATGCATCGGCTAGGAGATTTTGGGGTCAAGGTGCTACATTTTGTATCTGAGCATGTTTAGAGACTACCTTATAAATAGATTTAGAAAACATGGATTAGGGATCATAACCCAATGATAAAATTTGAGGATAAGTATAGAAGAACCCCTTAGAATTTTGGTAATGATCATCGATAACCTAGAATTAAACCTAAGATATTATAGATTTAATGAAACTTCCCTTGAAGATTTTTTTTCTTGAATGAGATTTGTTTTTCACCCCATTTTATCTAGTCTTAGTTAATGGAGGAGAAAAAAAGGAATTTTATTTACATTGAGTTTGATGGAAAATATTGTGATTTTGAGCAACAAAATTGGATAAGGACTGTAGGGAAATATATTATGAATATAGAAAATCAATTATTAGGATATATGATTAAAAATGCGATCTTTGATGAATTTACTAACACATTTAATAATAGGAATATGAAAATTTATATATGTTCAAGTTTTAAGAAGCATAGAGGTAAGAAGATTCAGTTTCCAACATGTCAAGGGGAAGGGAATAAGAACTGAGATAAATACCTCAAATAGAGGGGAAGATGTTATCTCTATGGTAAAAAGGTTTATAGAGTGACCAGTTTTTATGGAGTTCAATGTCTCATTGGTGGAAATCATGGGAATTACCCAAATAAATTCCAAAACATAAGAATCAACCTCTAAACCATGGAAGGACATATTACCTTATTACCATTAAATTGGAAGTACTAAAGTATTTATATATTTGGATCCAATAATTTTTAATAATTGAATTATATATAGAGTATTTAGTTTATGATATTCACTAAGGATTTTCAAGAATATGTTGAATAGTAACAGTGGACAAGAAACTTGATTTAAGGGTAAGATTATATTTTTAGAACATATGATTATGGTGAAGGTAACCATTAATATGTTCCTTATTTTATGATAATGATGTATGTATAATGATGTGTTTTATTTTAATAATTATATAAGAAGATGAAATATTCATGAGAACTGATTTTAGATTTGTCGACAAGAGGGAAATGCTATCATGGATGAACAGTACATATTTTTTCGACATAAGGAATAATACACTATGTTTTGGAACCAGGAAAGGTGCATGATGATGGTTTTCATATGTTTACAATGTGACATCCAATAACATCTCAATGAGATATGGGATATAAATGCAAAACCAATTCTGTTCACCTCTTTCTAAAGTTGTAAATTTTAAGTTTTTGGAATGATTATAAGGTTGTCCATTTATTGATAGAATAAGTTATAATCTAGTAGTTGTTTGTTTGATTAACGTATTATCTCACTATAGGACTTATGAATATGTGATAACCCATGATAACTTTTTTTTTGACACATATGGAATGCATTATCATTCTATTTATGGATCACATGATCTTTCAATGCTTCAAAAAAATTCAATATCATTTAATTGAATAAGAGATGAAGTGGAAATTGTTCAAGGACTGACCGATGTTGAGATTGTATTGAAATAAAGTAAAAATTTACTCAAATGTTCTCCAACATTATAAAAAGGATCTTGAAAACCAAAAATATTTTCCAAGTACTATCTTTTGTGATGAATCAAATGGCCTCTTGGATCATTAGAAATTTATAGATTTTAGATTGTTAACAATCTACTAATAATATTCTATATCACTCTCCATCAGAACATGATGGTATTTTTATCTTTCATATACATGTTTTTTACATGGAACCATAGAATGTGTTAATTTTGGTAACCATGTAGTATAAAACTACAAGATGACATGGTAAGAGTTAAACTGTTTAACTAAGGGTTAATACCAAAAGATAAGGATAAATTTATGACATAAACAAGTCTAAATCCTATTTATTGAGAGGATTTAGAACCATCCCCATCAGATCCTAGAAATAAATCAATGTGGATCTTTTAGAAACAGAAAATAATTTAATGGTAAATTAATATTTCAATCTTTTCTTAACGTTACCATCACCTCTCTTATAAAAGGGAACCTCACTTTCTCTTTAATTCAAACCTACAATTACATTTACCTAAGCTAAAACCTTCCCAAATGTCATCCCAAAATCCCTAACTTCATTATAGAGGCAAAAATATGCGAAAAAATCCAACTTAATTAGTCTATGTTAAAATCAAAAAGAGACACCCAAAGAATAGGTAATTTTTTATCCCTTCTTTCAAAGTTCATTTCTTCTTCTACTTACTCTACTAAGATATTACCATACTAAAATAAAAACTCCAAAATATATTATATTATTAGTTTTTTTAAGATTATGGGACCACCATATTACTCTTTTTACCAATCCATTTAAAAACAATACAACCATGCATGCGTACGTATGGCTTACCCTCTCTATGCCATGGTGTAAATTGATTTTCATATACACTTTATTTATATGGGTATAATGGTGAATATAATGGAATTAAATAATATATATAACATGATGTTGTTTACTTAAAATTGATATTATATCCAATCCAATACCATTTCCCCATTAATGCAATGATACTATCGCTCATGCGTACGTACGGCTTACTGTCTCTAGGACGCGATGCGACTCATCTTCCATGTTCACCATCCAAGAATGAGTATAAGAAAATATATATTATTAATAATTATTAAATATATGACATAATAAGTCTATTGTAATTATATATATATGTATGTATATATATGTCATTCACTTACTTCCATTTAATACAATATGAAAATAGAAACAGCATTAATGTGTACGCACGACCTACCATCTCCATGAACAGTTTCTTATATTTTATTTATATATATATTATATATTTATATTATGAATATATATGATATATAAATCATGTATTATATTCTGAATGTATTTAAATCATGATTTAAGTGATATTTTCAAGAATAACAAGATAAAACACATATGATAACGATAACTATTATTACCCGATATGTTACTTTAAAATGGAAATTTTTATTAAATGAGTAGTATAATGTCCTAAATGAATAATATATGATATCATATATTTGAACACTGTTCTAGTATAATTTTATAACATACTATGTTCATTATACATATGGTTAAATATACTCTCAACTAATGGAATGTACAAGGTAAGGGTTAATTCCTCAATCTCACTACTATTCGAGATTGTTTAAGTGTAAGTATTTAGTGGGACATATTTTACATACATGTCCATGTTTCATAAAAATGTTTTCAAAAAGAATATTTTAATGTTTTATGGAAGGGAATATTTAAATCGATCATCATATTAATTGTTTTAATGATTTATTATTTTATAACTATTTAAATAATGTCCATGTTTTTCAAAGGATTTTAAGGGTTTATTTATATGGACTTGATTTTATTAAAATGTTAATTCCATTGAAAAGTTTCAAAGTTGTATGGGAAAAATTTATTCAAAAAAAACTCTTTTAAATGGTGTCCTTAAAAATTGCGAGACTTTTAAATCATTTCATGAAGAAGGTAAATTTATCTCAAAGAGTTTTACTTATTATATTCAACCATGTCAACATGATTTTTTTGGATATTTTTCATAATTCTTGTTGATTTATTATAAATAAAATCTTAATTATTGTATTGAATGAGTTATGATATATTAGACTATGAATGTGTTATTTTTATACAATTTAAGGTATGTGGTTCAACTATTGGAATTTTGTATGCTAATATTAATTCTAATGTTTTTGTTGTGTTTCAACCTTTTAATATGAGGAATATATTGGACAAAGTATGTGACAGGCGGGGACCACTCTAGGCCCTCAATTCATTGGTTGGTCTCATGAGACAAAATAGTTTCTTGGAATATGGCCTTGATAGAATATTTGTTAATGATCTTGGCACGAGCCATTGACGTAGTAGTTATTATGTTCGATATTATACATTCCCTCGTTATAAAATTAGTTATTACATGTTATTATTTGAAGATTATAATATACATGTTCATGTTTATATTGTTATATTTTATTGATTTTTTCCATCTTAGGTTCATTTTATTATTTAAAAGGCTGCTATTTTTATTATACATCTTGTCATAATTGTTTATAGCTTCTGCTAAATTATTTAACCTTACTGAGCTTCTGTGCTCAGCACTTTATTATGATTTATTTTTTTGGGATGCCAAGTAGTGTATTTTGACTAATATACATGGTTAAGCTAGGGGAATAATTGTTATATTAAAGTATTATATATTTAATATTTTATGTTAGAAATTATAATTTAATGATCATGTATGTATTCTATTTTCCTAGATTGCTAAACTGATCGGTCCTTCAGGACATGATTCCTTATAATCATTCAAATGTATTAAAATAATGCCCTGGCTCTAGGATTCTAGGATCATGGGATTATAGTTAGCATCTGTATATGTTTAGAAAAAACATTGGAAATAGATTTAGAAAAAATAGATTAGGGATCACAACCCTAGGATAGGCATTGAAGATAAGTATAAAAGAACCCCGTAGAATTTTGGTAGCTACTATGGAGAACCTAGGACTAAACCTAAGATTTTATAGATTCAAAGTAACATCCTTTGATGATGTGATTTTCTTCAATAAGATATGTTTCTCACCCTATGCTTTCTGGTTCTAGTCAATGGAGGAAACCAGAAGGAATTGGATATACATTGGATTTGATAGAAAATATATTGATTTTGAGAAACAAAAATGGATAATTAATGGAGATAAAAATATTGTGATTATTCCAAATCAGTTATCAAGATATATGAATAAAAATGTGATATTTTATGACATTATTAACACATTTCATAATAGTAAGATGAACATTTATAGATGTTCATATTTTAAGAATCATAGAGGAATGAAGATTCAGTTTCCAACATGTCAATAAGAAGGGAAGGAGAACCTTGAGGAATACCTCAAATAGAGGGGAAGATGTTATCCTGGAGTATTTATGCATTTGGATCCAAGAATTATCAATAAGTTAATTATATAAGGAGTGTTCAGTTTATGTTCTTCACTACAGATTTTCAAGAATATGTTGAATAGTTATAATATATAGAATAATTGATTTAAGGTTATGATTATATTTAGAGAACATAGGATTACGGTAAAGGTAGCCCTTAATATGTTCTTTATGTTAAGATAATGATATATGGATAATGATATGTAGGATATGGATAAGTAAATTTGATTATGATAGTTTCTTGAGAACATATTTTGGATTTGTCGACAAGAGTGTTATGCTATCATGGATGTTGTGTACAACTTTTTTTTAACTTAAGGAATATTCCACTCTATTTTGGAACCAGGAAACATGAATTTTTTGTCACATGTTTGGAATGTGACAACCAAGAAATGACCTATGGGATATGGGATAAAAATTCTAAGTCAATTTTGTTTGTCGCTTTCTAAAGTTGTATATTTGTAGTTTTTTGGAAGGATTGTATGATTATCCATTTATGGATAGTATAATTTTTACTATAGTTGAAGTTTTTTTGATTAATGTGTTATCACACTATAAAAGTAATTATGCATACGGGATAACCGATGCTAACTATTTTTGAGACTTATTGAATGTCTTATCATTATATTTGTGGATAACATGATCTTACAACACTTCAGAAAAAAAATTCATCATCATTTCCTTGAATAAGTGATTAAGTAGAAATTGTTCAAGTCCTGACAAATGCTGAGATTGTATTGAAATAAATAAATAATTTCTTCTCATTTTATTCAACTTTAGGGAAATGATATTGAAAAACAAAAATTTATTCCGAGTACTTTCTTTTATGATGAATCAAATGGTCCCTTGGATCATAACAGATTTTTGGAATTTAGATAGATAAATTATCCCAACATTATTCTCAATAAAAATCCATCAAAAAATAATGGATTATTTTATCTTCTATATCCATGTTTTTCTACATGGAACCCTAGTATATGTTCATTCTATTAACCTTCATACCTATCTTTCTTTATTTTAAAATAGAGGACTCATTAATCCAATTTTCGATGTTGGATTTCAAATAAGTTATTTTGAAATATAAAACCCCTAGTTTTCAATCCTGAGTTTAAATTATGAGTATGAAATTTATTTAAGTATGGTAAAATGTATCACCCCAAGCGTCCATATTATACTTCCTTTTTAAATAATTCAATAGTGTGTGATGTACGCATCACCGAGTTCAAGAGCACTATAACCTATCAAACTAGCTATTTAAAAAGAGGTTATGAATTTTATAAACCATAATTTTAATATTATATATATCACAAATTATTTTAACATTCATATTATGTTCTTCTTATACATAATATAAGGACAATGTCAGTTTTTTAGATAAAAGAAGTACTTTTCAAAAAATACAGTTTTCCACCATTTGATGGTGAAACACTATTAAATACAATATTTGAAATATTTATATATTAAATTTGATGAAATTAAATTCTTTTTTTATAATAGAGACATAAATATTTAGTTCTTATGAATTTCTTGTACTTTTAGGATAACTTTCATATTTTGATTAATAATAAAAATAAATTTTTTAATTGAAAACAAGTTTTTGTAATCGAAATAATTTATAGTGTCAAATTACAAATTTGAATTGATTTAAATTATAATTTGATTATATATTTGTAATTTAATATAATTTAGTTCATTTTAAGTAATTTCACATTTTAATTGTACATAGAAACATGTCAATCTTTTGATAGTTTTTACTTCTAAAAAACCTGATTTTTGGTGTAACAACGAAAACTAATTTTAAATTAATTACTAAAAATTTTGTGTTTGGAATTTGGAAAAATGGAATCCATATTTAGAATAATAAGGTCCAAATTTTTTAAATAGGTAGTTTTTACTTTTGGACATTATGAATAGTAACATCAATAATTATTTTTATTTACCATGGTTAAAGGGTAAATCTGGAAAATAAGAGTAAAAACATATTATATTAATATAAAACTATCCTAGAATGTGTAAAAATTTTATTAGAGGATATATATTCTACCATGAGAATCCTTATGGAAAATTTTTGGAATTTGGGGATCACATGGGTGTGTTAATGAAATGTTATATGAATTAATCTAAGGAAATGATAATTTTAACATAAACATATAATTTTTATTAATTTAATTTTAATATAGGATTATATAACTGATTCCTATTTCTATAAATATTCATTATAAATCTAAATTGATTTCCAATATCATGGTGTTCTATTTATCAATTTTAGTCATTAGATAAATAAATTTAGTTATGAAACAATTATGTTGTAGTGATTACCTCATTAATAAAAGATCCAAATAAATGAAATTATAAATTATAAAATAAGTCTAATTTTAACATTTTGATTCCATCCTCGAATTTTTATGAATGAAATTGATTTATTAGGGATGAGTTATTTCTTTTTTATGAGGAATCAAGTTTTTATGACTTTTACTAAAGTCAATTACTAAATAGTGTTCAAATTGACAGAAATGAGTTTTTAAAACAAATACTATTTTATTAAATAATATAAAAATTATAAAATATAATATTCAGATAAAGAACATGGATAGTGATACAAACGTCATAAAATATCCACTTTAGATAATCTTTGCATTTTATTGTTAAGTTATTAACCATGTAGTATAAAAATACATGAGTACAAGGTAAGAGTTAATCTGTTTTTGTAAGGGTTAATTCCAAAAGATAACGATAATTTTATGACCTAAAAATGTCTATAACCTTTTTGTTGATAGGATTTCAACCCATACCCATCTTATCCTAGAAATAAATCAATTTAGGAGCTATTATAAACTGAAAATTATTTTAGAATAAATTAATGTTTCAGCCTTTTCAAAAAGCGCCCCTCACATCTCTTATAAATGTGCACCACCCTTTCCCACTAATTCACACCTCTAGATCCCTACGGCATGACAAAAAACTTCCTCAATATCCTCTTAACTTCCCTAAAATCATGTTATAGTAACAAATATGAGCACAAAGCCCTATTAATGAGTCCATTTGGGAAAATCAAAAGGAAACACCTAAAGAAGTGGTAATCGTTTTATCCCTTATTTCAATGTTCATTTCTTCTTCTACTTATTCTTACTATGATACCACGAAAAAAATAAAAATTTCAGAATATTATATATGATTAGGTTTTTATAAGATAATGTGACATCCATATTCCTTATTTTTCTCATCCTACGGAAAACAATACCACCATGCGTGCGTACGAACAACTTACTCTCTCCACGATTTTGTGTAATTTTTTTTCATGTAAACTTTATTTCTATCAGTATAATGATGAATATAATGGATTTAAATAATAATATAACCTGATATTGTTTCTTTAAAATTCATATAACATAAAATTTCATAAAATTTTACCACGAAGGAAATGATACCTTCGCTCGTGCGTACGTATGACTTACCGTCTCTATGATGCGATGAGACTCATCTTCCTTGTTCACCAATCAAGAATGATTATAAGAAAATATATATTATTAATAATTATGAAATATATTATATAATAAGTATACTGGAATGATATATATATAGACATATATATTTAGATATATGTCATTCACTTACTTTCGTTAAATACCATAAGAAAACAGAAACAAAGTTCATGCGTACGTACAACCTACCATATCCATCAATGGTGTATTCCATTTTATATTTCTAAATTTTATATATTTATATTATGAATATAATATATATATATATATTTCATGTATAATATTATTAAATTATTTAAATCATGATCTATATTATATGATCATGAATAATAAGTTAAAACATGTACAATAAAAAAACTATTATTACCTGAAATGTTACATTAACAAGGAAATTATTATTAAATGGGTAGTATAAAGTGATAAATTAATCATATATTATATCATAAATATGAATATGGTTTTGTTTTAATTTATTAACATATTATGTTCATTATAAAAGAGGTTAAACATACCCTAGACTAAAGGAACGCACAAGGTAAGGGATAATTCCTCAATTTCATTAATATTTGAGATTGATTATGTGTATGTATTTACTGGGACATATTTATCATCCATGTCCATGTTTCATTAACATGTTTTCAAAAGAATTATTTTAATGTTTTCTATAAGTTAATATTTAACTCTATTATTATTTTAATTGTTTTAATGATTTACTGTTCTAAATCTATTTAATTAATGTTCATGTATTCAAAATGATTTTAAGGATTTATTTATATATAAACTATTATTTTAAATTGATAATTCCTTTGAAAATATTCACAGTGGTATGGGATAGTTTTATTCAAAAATAAATTTTTAATTACTTCCATTATAAATTGTGAGACTTTGAAATGTTTTCATGAAAAATGGATATTTATCTCAAAGAGTTTTATTGATTATTTTCAACTATGTCAGCATTTTATTTGATATTATTGTTGATTATGGTTTATTTATTATAAATAAAATCCTCCGTATTGTAAAGAATGAGTTGTGATATGTATGGATGTAGATGTGCTATTTTTATACCATTAATGTATTATGGTTAACAAATTATAATTTCATATCCTAATTTTAATATAAAGGTTTATGTTAATTTTTAACCTTTTAATATGAGTAATTAATTAGACTTAGTATGTGACAGGTGAGGAAAGATTTAGCCCCTCGATTCCTCGGTTGGTCTCATGGTACAAACTAGTGACTTGGAACACGACCTCAATAGAATAGTTGTGAATGGTCTTGGAACAAGGCCTTAACTTAGTAGTTATTAGGTCCGACATCACACATTCCATCGTTAGGAAATTAGTTATTATATGTGATTATTTTTCTAGTAGAATATCCATGTACATGTTTATATAGTTATTTATGATTTATGTTTTCCATATTATGTTCATGTTTATTTTTAAGGGGCCGATGTTTTTAATATTCATTTTTTTAAAAGTTTATAGCTTTTTCTGAATTATTTACCATTACTGAGAATCTGATATCACCCCTTTATTATTATTTATTTTCTCAGGATGACTAAATGTGTATAATGATTGATATGTAGGGTTATTCTATGGGAATAATGGAATTATCAAAGGATTATATATTCCATATTTTATGTTATAAATTGTAGGGTTATTCTGAGGTTGGGGATTTACATTAATGTAGTTTTCTCTTAATTTTATTTTGCTGAGAAATCTGATTATATTTTTTAGTTAACTTCTATAACGAGTTTTATATAAAGCCAATTTGAAATATAATATCAGGAATTTATTTATCCTCATGAAATTTTATGTTTAATTTACTGATATTAGTTTAAAATCTCATCGTTTATCATGATTGTTTATGACTATATTTCTAATGATAAAATATTATTACTAATCTTTAAACAGACTCATAAATTTAAATATAATCTATTTATTCTAGATAGTTTCATGTAATAGTACCATTTTCCCACTCTTTAATACCAAGGATAATAGAGAAAATGTTTATAAAAAAATAGACATTTTTTCTCTATTCATTAGGAAAATTCATTTATGGAAAAAGCATGTTTTCTAATAAAACATTTTTTAAAAAGTATTAATATTATCATATAATTTATAAAAATATTTTTACTCATTTTTTAGTTCTTAAAAAATGTTTTTAAAGAAATATTATTCTAATTTTTTAAACAATGATCATTTGGCTTTTACCAAAAATTGGTAATGTATATTTGTTTTTGACATGCACGACAAGAATTGTATTTTCCAATATCTTTAACACTCAATGACTTTAATATTCCATTACTAGTTTCCAATGTTTTATAAAATATAACATTTCCTTTAATATTTGAGAAATGTTTATTTTTTGAATAAATGATTTCACAATAAAAAATAAATATAAAAATGTTTTGAAAAACATTTATGAACATAGAAAAGTTTTTTTCAAGAAATTTTTTAAAATTATTTTAAAGATTAATTTTATGTTTTAAATATAATTTGTAAATATAATGTGATCCAAATTTCTATAGGAATTTTTTATTTGAAAAATGATTTTAAAAGAAAAGTTATTTTCCTTAAAAAACGTTTCAAGTGTATTTTCAAGATCATTTTCCAAGTAAGATGAAATCCTTTGATTTTTGTTTTTATTAAATGGGGTTATTATCCATGGATACCATTATTATTATTTTTCATAATGGTTTATGTTTATGATGAAAAGTTGTTTTTGAAACCCATTTCCCTTAAGTAGGTAATGCCATGATAAAATTCATATGAAACCCAATTCTTTTTCTATGGATTATTCAATGATGAAATAATTAAAAAACCATTATATATTCCATTTTTTATGATATAATGAAATGTTTTTGAAAGCCAATTCATTTCAAAGGGTATGATTTAATGAATATTTTTCGATTTTTGCCACCCATATGTCTTAATTTTATTTTATGATGGGTGGAAACTATATCTCCCTCTAATGAATTGAGTAATGATATATATCTCATAAGATAATAACAGGAAACTAGTAAGTGGATTTGATAAACAATAGAGAGTATGTGTTTCCTAATAAACCATGGGAAATAAGTGAGTATCAACACAGTATGTGAAATACTTGTGTCCTGATCCACTATGGAAAAAATGTGTGTTTGGATCCACTATGGGAAATAGGCATCTCATCATCCATAATTGGAAACATTTTATGAGTAATGATGAACTATGTTGATAGTATTGATTTTTAATAATGAAATATGAAATATTGGTCATTATTTATGTTAGTACCATACATTTATGAATTGATCTTATGGTTTGAGATTTATTTATGTTCAGTCATCACCCTTATGTGCCTTGTTCTTCAAAAATGATAATATTTTATTCAATGACTCATATTTATGATCAATATATGTTTGATATCAAAATCATAATGTATTTTTATCGATAAAACCCCTTATTTTTATATTATTATTTTAAATCATCATATATTGATATCTCTTATGTATACCCTTGTTGAGCATCTTAGATCACCAATTTTTATGTTCCCCACTCTAGATTATGATGAAAGGTTTTCATTAGGGAATGTTAGTGAAGTGTACTAAAGGGGTAAATCTTTATGGGAGACATTTAAGATAATTCATCTCTTAAAAATATTTCATTCCAACTTTTCAATGACACTAAAGTTTTGTGGTCCATGGGAACATTTTTGTTTAATGTATTTTATACCCATCTAAATGGATATAATATCCATATATGAAAACCTATAGTATCTATAATTGTTAAAAGATAAAAGGATTAGTTACTATGTGTAAAATAGGATGAGAAAACATTTTTTGGTTTCCAAGGGATATATCTAAGGATAATTATATAGATATTTATAAGGATAAATCTAAGGATAAATAAAAGTATAGGAAAATTTCATGTAATTTTATTAAAGGATAAAGTGAGTGGTTTCAAAGAAATTATATCCATATATAGATACTACATCTTGATATGGATCATGAAAATTGGTACACAATTTTATTAACTCCAAAATGGGTGCATTGAGTTTGACTTGATTTCTACATAGCGCACATTAATGATATTTTCAACAAACCTGGTCTAACCCTAACATAGAATCTACTTTGGAAATTCAGAATCTCTTTACAAATCATTGTGAAGGATTTAAATAGATAGTGAATATGAATGATCTTCAATAAACATAAGTTGTCATAGATTGAATTGTTTTCATTATTTAGACATCATATATGTGTTTTTTACTAATTATGTAGTTTTTCTTTTTTATTATTGTTTATCATAGTATAATTTCTTGTTTTATTCAATGGATGAAACCTGAAAAAACATGTTAATGATGAATGTAATAGAAAATTAAATGATTGACCTATTGGGAAGCCAAATGATTTTTTATATAGAAAACAATGTCATGTTGATAAGTTTAAATAAATTTCTTAATATATGAATATTATAATGTTATAAACAAGTAATGTTGGAAATTATGTTTTATTCCACCATTTATGATGCTTCTTCCACATTTTCAGTGGTTATAATGATCCCCTAGTTTCTAATAAATTTATTTTTGTCATTGAAAATATATTTTCTAATCCTGAGTGTTCAAATAATGAAAAATAAATTTTTGGATATTTATATTGTTGAAGGTTATATAGATCAAAATTAAGCACTTCTTAGGAATTCAATGCAGAAAGATGAAATTGAACATATAGAATGAAAAGGATTTAAGTGAATATTTCATAATAGGTAATTCACCCGTATCATAAAAAAATGTAGAGAAGTATTTTCTTGAATTTGAGAAAAAGAATAATGAATATATTGGTACCAATGATTATAATTTTATAGGACCTTCAAGTTATTCTTTTGATTAATCATCATCCATAAAAAAACCAATCGATTATTTATAGGTAAAAAACTTAGTCATCTAGAGACCTTGGGTATGTGATAATATAGTAGCTCTGAAGAATTAATTATATGAGGACTGATGGTAGAAATGGAAATTTGATATTTCCACTATTCCTTCGGTTTTGATAACAAACATAAGATCTAGTCTCATGAAAAGTAAAATGTTTGAAATAAATTGCAACAATCTCTATTCCCGAAATGATTGAATAAGAATCAAAGGAATCACATCAATTGAAATATAATGTGATTTAAATTTGGAAATTCATTTCCTAAATATTTTTAATGTATATAAAAAATTAATGGTTCAGTTTATGAATTTAAGGGGAAGGGGGAAGCCGACTAATTCACCCCCCAAATCCAATATTTTAAGTATAAGAAGATTGGTCATTATGTGGATAATGCCCCAATCTAAGTATTAATTTGTATGATAATCTAGAAAACCTATAAAGGCATAGGGAAAATGGAAATATTATGCAATATAAATGGATGATGTTAATAATTATAACTAGGGAAAACTTATCCTTCCATCTTTGGTAGGGTATTTCATGTTTGATTTTGTATGAATGATCCCTATAAAACCTTTATTAACCATAATTTAGTGAAATTTCATGCGATTATCGTGATCTATTGAATAAATAAATCACATTTGATATTATATTGGAACATGGATAAACCTAATATTCTATTACAATTTTTTTATATAAGATAATATATAAGGAATAATGGTTAAAATAAATTTTCTAAGATTAAATGTCTCCATATAATAATATAATAAAAGTTATAGATTCTATAATGGGTTTTTGAGTCTATGGTAGATCATAATTCAATGACATTGCTTTAGTGGTTTTAAGAGATTGGAGTTTATCATGATTAAGGATATTTTAAGAGACAACTATTGAAGTATAAACTGTGGGTTTTTTATATGTTTTCATGAAAACGTTATTAATGGAGGAATGCCTTTATAGTTTGTGGAAATATTATTAATGTTACTATAAACTATAATGGATTATCATATCGTTGATGTTGAGGTAAACACCTTATGGATTCATAACACATAATTTCAATAAATAAAATTTATCTATAGATCCCACAACCGGAAAATATAGTAATAACGTTGTAAGGGTTGATGAATTACTATATTAAAATGTATTTGATCATGATATAAATTTAAACATGATTTTTTGGAAAATACTTCAGAAAACTCTTGACATAAAGTTCTGTTTTAGCATTGTGAGATTAATTCAAACCCTATAATATATGCTAAGATCTTATTTAATGTGTTTTAAAGAAGGTTGGTATCGATACCATCCTTATATTTATATTTCTCAGAATAATATATTTCACTCAAGAATTCATATAGATACTTATGAATCCCTTTATGGAAATAAATGTAAAACTCCAATGTATTGAGAAGAATTTATAGAAACAAATCTATTGAGACATGAAAAAGCTAATGAATTGGAAGAGAATGATGAGGAAATTCTGAAACTTGTAAGGAAACTATGAATTTGACAAAAATTATCTATTGATAATCATTTATGTGATCTATAATTTGAATTTGGTGATAAAGTCTTTCAATTAATTTCCCAATGGACGAAAGAAGGTAAAAACTAATATATTGGAATATCGGTACCTTTGAAATACATGAATAAATAAAGACAACAAAATATCATTTATATCTTCTACTGAACCTAAATTAGGTTAACAATGTGTACCTTGTATCACTCTTGAGAACGTACATACCTCATCCATCACATGTATGGAAATATAATATCATACCATTAGAGAATTATATTTCTTATGAGGAAAAAGTAGTAGGGATTCTGGACTGAATATAGAAAGTTATAAAAAACGGGACCCCTAACCTCAATAGTGTTTTCTGAAAAACTACTGTTTTGAGGAATCTACATAGGATCCTAAGGATGTAATGAAGTAGGCGCATCCTCAATTTTTTTCACCCATGAAATGAATTTTGGGGGTAAAATTCATTTTAAGAGGTATAGAATGTTAAACTCAATGATGTTGTGAAATAAAATTTTCAAAATAAATATAATCTATTTTTTATATTTTCAATGAAAAAAATATATAATTTATCATAAATTTCATTGTAGTTTGAGTCTCTTTCATTATATGAAAAATCATGTTTAACTTGACATTAATGAAACACCAAGTTTTAATGGGTTGTGACAAACAAATAATATTATTAATTAATAGAAGTATAATATTACCTAACATTTAAATTGACAGAATAAATAGGTAAAAATAAATTTTATTTTTTTGTATGATGGGTTTATAAAAATATATCATATTGATAAAAATATTCTTAATCTTTCAATAATGTATTTATATATTTCAAAAATACATTTTTTTCTTCTAAAAACATCCCATTTATTGCTTTTTGAGAATAAAAATATAACTAAATATTGAAACATTTATAAGATAATTTTGATAAAATAATCCTCATTTTTAATTCATCATAAAATAATTTTTAGGGTGATTTGTTTTTAATATTTTATGAAATGATTAATTTTGATGGTGAATTGTGAAAATTAATGATTTTTAATTGAGAACTAATATTAATTTTATTTATTTATAAAATTAAGCTCCATTTCAAAATAATTTTAATTAAAATTTAGTTTTATTATATATAAATTAATCCAATTTAGTATTTTATATTTGATTTGATATTGAATTTTTATATAAAAACATAATAAACTTTTGAACAATTTTTTTAAAAAACATGCATTCTTATTACATCTACGAGATTAATTTTTATTTTATTTTACTATGTATGTTTACTAGATTTTTGAAAAATAAATTCCATATTTTGAATCATAATAATTTATGTTTTCTAATACGGCCAACTATTTTTTTTTACAAAAAATCAATACTAAAAATTATAAAAATTATTAGACACAAGAGAGGTAATAATGGGTTTATAAAGTTGTTAATCTAAAACGACAATAGTATAAAATGAACCAAGACATGTCAAACAAAGGTTTCGTTGAAATATTTAGACATGAAACCTTGTTTTATTTAGAATAATCCATCTAAAGACTTGTGGAATTATAAAGACATGGGTACAAATTTTTTTAAAAAAAAACTACAAGTGTTCCACTCACCTCACTTATAAATGGATACCCTTTATCAAATCCTTTTCAAACCTTAAAACCATTTTTTTCATCCAATACCTGAAATAATCACATAAAAACATTATTAATATCACCACATAAGCCTTTGATTTGATAGATATCCAGCCTAAGAAATATTTTGGTGCAAACCTAAGGGGGATACCCATAGAACATGCAACATTAATTGATGAGTGTTTTTTATTCATTTCTCCCTCCACGTCATTAAATTATTATTATACAATGAAGATTTAACAATATAAGTATTTAAATATATTATTATGTTTTATGACATGTTATGTACCTAAAATCATCTAAATTTCCATTAACTGGGTTATTAATTAATTATTTTTCCTTATGGTGGACTACCGCCTCATAAACTGATGTCGTCCATTTTTTCACTACCACCATTTGGGTTTGGAAAAAATGAAGGATTTTTTGTTTATATATTATATTTGTAATATTATTATTTTTATTTAACTATTATATCACACATAAATTCATGATTTCTATTTTCTGGGAATACAATCACATCGCTCGTGTTTATGCAAGACTTCTGCCTCAAGAAACAATGTGATTCATTAAAAATTTACATGGAAGGAAATAAGTATAGGTTGAATGAAAGTATGTGATATATATGAAATAAAAATTATTATTTAATTATTATATATCATTTACCTATATTTTATTATTATTTTTTGATAAAATGAAAACATCGTTCATGCGTATGTACGGTCTATAGTCACCATAAACTATGTATCTCATTTTATATCTCCATATTTTATATATTACTAAAAATACATCAAAAAATATTATATATTATATTTATATCATGTTTAATATTATTGATATTAATAAACCATGATCATGGTAAGAGGATAAAAAATATCTAATCGTAAGTTACATGAAAAAAATAAGTTATTAACAAACTCGTGAATTTAACATGGAATTGTTAATAAATATGTAATAAAAATTCCTAAGTAAATAAAATAAGGTATTAAATATACATGTGTATGATAAATTAACAGATTTATAATATAATAATATTTATTATACAGTAGGTTCAAATTTGTATGAATGAAGTCGAAACTTAAGGTAAGGTATTTTTATCTCACTTTTATTTTCCTACGAGACAGATGCCATATTCACCATGTGTTTCATTTATGTGATCTATAGAGTAAAGATAAATTAATTTTATGACTATTATACTTAAAATTGTTGGTATTTAAATATCAATTTTGGGTTATATCTTTCATTGAGTTTACGATTTAAATGTTACCATATCAGTAACATATTTTTTTCTCTATTTGGCTACATTGAGACATATGATTATTTTACACACATATCATCATTTATGAGGTTTGAATACAACTTTTTTTGACATATAATATCTTGAATATATTTTTCATAATGATATTTATAGTTTAATTTAATGATATTGATTCATGGGGCTTACGTGTCTATGTTACCAAATTGGTAAAAATTTTAATTTAGAATCTCAATATTTTTCTGGATTGTTTATGATTATGTTTCCATTGAGAAAATACTATGATCTATCCATAAACAAATTCATGAATATTTGGTATACTATGGGTATTCATTATATTTTTAATAAATAGTACTATTTTCACACTCTTTTCTAAATATAATAATTTAGAAATGTTTTTAAGAAAATCTGACTTTATTTCTCTTGCTAATCATAAAATCCATTTCTTCCAAACCCCAATTTTATAAAAAAAATGCGTTGAAAAACTTTTTAATATTCTCATATTATTTTTAGATGAAATTTTAATGATGTTTTAACTTTTAAAAAATCTTTTGAATGAAATTTTCATGTCCTTTAGTAAACATTCCTCATTTGGATTTCATAGAAAAATTGAAAATAATATTTTTTAATAGTATTATCACTCCCATGATCGATCAATGATTTAAAATTTTCATCTATAAATTTCATGGTTATTTTAGATAATATTTTTTTCCTTAATGTTTGGAAATATTTTAGATTCTAAATATATGATTTCAAGGTAAAAAATAATTCTTAAAATGTTTTAAGATGTTATTTTCAAAGGAGAAAGGACATTTTCCTCAAGAAATGTCTTAAATGAATTTTAATTATTCCTGTATATTTTCAAAAGGGTGTATTCAAATAAAATGTTTTCAAATTTTATTGTTGTATTATTTCATATTTTTATAAAGATATTTTTTACGAAAATTTATTTCCCTCAAGAATTGTTCCAAGTGTCCTTCCAAAATCATTTCTATCTAAGATGAAATCTTTTACTGTTAATTTTTAATTACAAGTGATAGGATCCAAATATACCATTCCTATTATTTCTCAATATGATCTATGTTTATGATGAGAATATGTTTATGAAACCCATTACTATTCCATGGATTATATAATGTTAAAATTCTTTTGAAACTTGATTCTTTTTTCATATGTTATTCTATGATTAAATCATTATGACACCTTTCTCTTTTATATGGTTTATGATATGATTGATTATGTTATAAACCCATTTCATTCCATGGGTTATGATATAATGAATTTTCTGTGATATGTTGGTGCACATAATGTTTTATTTTTATTATGTGACAAGTGGGACCTAGATCTCCCTCTAATGGAATTGGTAATGATTTATATCTTACGAGATATCAATGGGGAAAAAGTGTATGGGATTGATATACTATTTGAAATAGGTGTGTCGTTATCCACTATAATAAATAGGCATTTCCTAATCCACTATGGAAAATATGTCCATCGTAATCCACTCTGGGAAATAGGTGTGTACTGATCCACAATGGGAAGTAGGTGATGAGTCCTAAACCAATTTATTGACTTTCATGGTAGTTAACCATGACATATGATTTTTTAAAAATATTTATAATGGTGAGGAACTTTTACAAAATTAAATTTTGGTTCAGGGTTGATTTATTATGAGTTTTAAGTCATATTGGACATGTTTTTTAAATGATAATGTTTTGAACCATGACTCTTGTTTATGATCTATAAACGGTTTTGTATGAACTTTTATATTATGGTTATGTTCATATACAATTATTATTAAATTAATCTTTTATATGAAGATATATATAAATTTATTATATTTATCATTACGAAGCATCTATGCTCACCCTTTGTTATGTTTCCTTCTACATGTTGTGAATACCGGATTTAATTAGCATATGTTTGTGATGTGTAACAAAGGAGAAGATCATAATGAGAGACATATAAGAGAATTCATGAGTTAATAAGATTACATTCTATGTTTCCAAAGACCCTAAACTATAATTGTTATTAATTTTTTTTGTTTAATGTATTGAATAATAATCTAATTAGATATAATATACATGTATGAAAATCCTGGGTAACTATAGTATATTTACACAAAATATTCAAATCATAAATTTTTGTGTTTCCCTCCAACCATTTTAGATAAATATTCCTTCTGGAAATTTAATAAGACCCACACAATGAACATATTTTCAATTTTATGATCCTATTCAAATGATATTTTATGAAAAATAGTTTTTTCATTATAAATATTAAATGTGTAATCCATTATATGATATTTGATATGGTATCTCTATAAATAAATCCAATCCATGCCCATAACTAGATAAAATTGACCTAGAGGATGAATTCCATGAATTATAGCAAGAACACTCCCATAATATTCTAAAAATGTATCTATAATCATGATATTTAGTCATGAGAACATTTTAATTTTTCACTAAAAATTTGAAATCAAATCATTGATGTAGTGATGTAATTTAATTATAAACTTATTTAGATATAAATTTTAGTGTAGAACCAAACTCAATACGAAATTTCCTATTCTAGATTTATTGATAAGTATACCTATCACCACGTAGACTTCATGATCCACTTTGGATGTCAGGATCACATGACCTTTCCCCTTTTTTCTTGGCTAAATATGTTTTATATGCACATTTATGTAATTAAAACATAAATATATGCATGGATTTTCAAAATTACCATACTATTTTTGATATAGCATTAGAGTGTTGGTGATGTATTTCATTAATATATCTCCACATTCATTTCATTATCTTGCATAATTAAGTCTCTTATAAATTCACATAATGGCATTATTTTCCACACACAGAAAATTACCAGTCCCCATAATTTAGTATCCCCAATTCCTCTTTCTATTTTTTTTTCAATAAGGGAAGATTAATTTTTTTTATTTCATTTATTTTATAATAAGAATGTCATTGAAACTCATTATTTTTCTTCTGACTGAAACCATGAAAATTATATGAATCTATACTCACAATTTCTTCTTTGAGAATGAATCAAAGGATTTTACATAATTATTAAACTCTATTTTGGAGAACTCATTTCCAATATGTGTTTTTATTCAATAGAATAATCGATCAATTTTTCATTCAAGGATGATGACAGACTAGAATAATACCTCAAAAATATAATAAAATTTATCTCATAGGACCCCATAGATCATCATCCTTATGATTCCTTTCATGGAATCCCATTTCTATTTTCACAAGAAGAGTTATAGAAAAGTACTTATTGACATATACCATCTTTAACACATCCATGTCCATAAAAAACATTTCTTTCTATTACCTTTTCTTATTATGAGGATTCCACAGCAGGTATGCTTTACATTCAAAATGATAAACTAGTAATATACGTTTTCCATTCTTAGATAACTATAGAAAGGTAGATAAATTGTAAGGGGTAGTTACCTATTCCTA
Source organism: Viscum album (assembly GCA_963277665.1). Taxonomy (NCBI): domain Eukaryota; kingdom Viridiplantae; phylum Streptophyta; class Magnoliopsida; order Santalales; family Viscaceae; genus Viscum; species Viscum album. The sequence goes on from OY728160.1 coordinate 697,848,712, forward strand.
TACAACTAGAGGAGTGGTGGACCCAATAAAACCAGTTTGAAATTTCCTCATGAAACATTGGTTAATTTATTTTTCTTACTTTCGTTCATTTTTATGTTCAAAATGATTAATGGATTGAGAGATTTGTTTGAACATAAAAACATTATTTTTAATTCCAACCACCATGTTGTGGAGGTAGTCATCTGGAAAATTAGTTCGTTATCTAAAATTTTCATGGTTAACACAACTACTCAAGGTTAAAACCATTGATTAAAAACAAAAAATAATGGTTCAAGCTATAATAATTAGAGTTAGAAATCATATAATTTTGAAAATTATCTTGAGACATCATAAATTATGAAGATATTATATCAAAATATTAGACTTTTTAAGTTCTCACTATGTCAATTTAAATTATTAATAGGTTTTCATAGGTTATATTCTCATATATTTGATAAAAAATATCTAAAAAATAAACCCTACTCTGATACAAACAGATATGGCCCAAGAAAAACGTACAATAATTATACATCATTTAAATGAAAACATAATATATTACCCAATAATTAACACATCATAACTTTATAGGTTCAATTTCTCTATATAATAGATAAATTATCTTATTATTTCTTGAAATATATTCATGATATCCCATAATTTTATTCCCTCACTGTACCCTTCTTAATCATATCCTACCTAAAATGATTCTTTATAAACTAGAAGAAATAGAAACATGAGAAAGGGTTTGCTCAGATTATTAGTAAGGTGGAAAATATGTATATTTCAATGAATTATAATATGAAAAAATAAACCATGAATTATTTTATGGGATCATGATTATAAATTAAAAATTTCATACCCAATCAATCAGGGATCATATATCACAAGTCACAGAAAAATGAGATTTCATTTCAAAATAAATTATATATAAGAGTGGTGAATCATCATTAAGCAGTCATGTTACATGATTGAATATCATTATTATAAGAATATGTCATAAATATTGTCTCACAATATTAATAAAATATAATTAGTTCATTAGTTATGTCATAGTGTCGAGACCATCATCACATCATAGACATAGTCGAATAATGGATATATTCACTCTCTCGCATCTTTTAATGCTTGGAATGGGTTCACTCACCTTCCTTTTTTGTACTATCTCAAGATATATCAATCATTAACAAATGCATTAGAGGGATATATAATTTTGGGACCACTAGTTTCATAATTAAAACAATACTTATATGTGCCATAATATTATAGAAATTTTCATCATTCCATCATAAAATAACAAGTAGAATGGAAATGGGTTTCATAATTATTTTTTTATCACCTAATAATACGTCAAGTAAAGAAATAAGGTGGATGGTATCAATATATATTATACCTATTGAAGCATTAGAAACATAAATAAATGTTCACTTTTATGAAAAATTATATTAAAAAAGATTAAATAATTCTTTGAAAGAATGATAAAAATATCATTTTCTCATCACAAATGTGATTTATTTAAGAGCAATTTATTTTTATTTTGGTCTTTCATTTTCCCCTTTGGGGTTTCTATGTGTTCTAAAAAAATGGAAAGTTTTGTTTAAACAGCATGGTGCACACAGTTATCACACAATTTTCCATATTGTTCACCCTTTACTAGGTTAATACACAACCAAGTGTTGTTTTTGGATGGTGAATTATCACATGGTTTATAAACCATGCGGGGTAACCATGTGTCATGTTTTGTTTGTTCAATATGGGTAGCACAGTTGCCGTATAGTTTGGAAAACCAAGAGTGAAAACAGTGTGGACTGTCCAGGATATTAAAAATTGGATTTTGAAGTTTATTTCATCTCAATTTAAAACGAAAATCACTAATTCTCAACCTCACATGATATTCATACCATATTCATTCCTCCCTATCATTATACTCTCCCTTGGGCTCTACTGTGGTAGCAATTTCGGTGTTATTTCCCTTAGGATCTTCATGTTTGTGCTATCTCTTTTTGATTACTTCTCCCTTCTAGTGTTTTCTTCATAAATCTCTAGTGGTTAGGGTGTCGTTTTAGGGTAAAATATTAATTTTTGGGGTTTATTCATGATGTTATGATTTGATCATACCATTAAATGGTGATATTGAGGTTTGGTTGACGTTTGTCACTGGATTCCGTAATTTTCTTCACACATGGTAGGTGGTTCCATTCTTAAAGATTATTTGAGGAATTTAATACACATAATCAAGTGATTATATGTGTTCTATTATTTATGTGTGTGGTGAAAAAGGATTTTTTGAAACATTTTTATGTATGCATGACTTGAATGGGGGTTTTCGAAAGGAAATTCAGTGTATTACATGTGTAAATCCTTATTGTGAATTTTGAACATGATTTATAAATTATTAAATATGTTTAAAAAATTGTGAAAGTGGTTCGAAATAGGTTTTGGATGGTTATAGTGTGAGTTTGTATTATTAATGTGGTCATTGGTTATGAAATTGTGGTTTCTCATGTGTGTGATGTCTATTGGCTTGTGCTTATGTGGAAATAATGTGTTATGTGATACGTAGAATAAAAATTGAGAATATAGGGAACCATGGTAACTAGGTGGGTCGACGTGGACATGTACAATAGATGTTTTAAATATGGTTTCTCCCAGTTTCATCTACCAGATTGAAGATGAAAATACTAACTAAATAATAATTAATGGAGACCACTTGGACTATGGGGTTTCCCCTCCTAGTGGCTCATGCACGAGAACACTATTAGTCATGGTTGGTAAACAACATTTCACAATGATATGATTAAAATATTGTCCTATTTCTAGCTAGTTACTAGAGGGTTCTCCATGAATTATTTCTCCAGGGAGAAATTATTCTTATCATCATCATATGCAATACATGGTTGGTTATTCGAAAAAAAATCATGTCTTATTATTTTAAAAATGTTTTCTTTTAAAACTTCTTCCTTAAAATTGTTTCTAGTTTTTATCTTATAGTAGTTTCATTTTTATTTATCTTATAATGTTTATATAATGGAATGTATTATTTAGTGGCATCCTACTAGGATTTGGGCCACACTCGGCTTACAAATTTGGGTGTAAGTAGACATAGTGACTTTTGACACAATTAAAAGAAAGATATATCGTGATGGTGGTTTCGAATGCTAGTGGTTCCCATTATAGTCATTATGGTGGTGGCTTGATGATGTATATTAACTTACCACATAGTGGTTTTTGAGATAGTATTGGTATCTCCCCTTTTGTAATATCCCATTTTGGTTGTTTTTTAAATTTGAAAACACAAACCAAAAAATTTGTTATGACACATTTGGTCAAGACTTTTCAATTTTGGGTTATATATTACTGTTGGTTATTTATGATTATAAAATTGATTTAAATAATTCTCAAGGTATATCATTGACAACCAAGCAATGGTTTCTAACCCATGGGGACCAAAAACACCCTTCATGCCTTAACACAGTCTTGGTTGGGAGGCAGTTTAGATGATGTCTAGTCCTGATTCCTGAGAAAAAGTTATCAGATTAAGTTTTATATTTTGGTCAAGTTATTTTGGATGTGAATTGAAGGTATATAGTTAGGATTTTATGGGATTATGGTTCTGGTATTGAGTGGGGTGCCTGTGCCAGCACACCTCATGAAAAATCATGAGTCTCAATGAGATGTTGGGATTTATATTTGACTTATCCTCTAGGTGATACGTGTTGGCCATAGATAGTACATGGACGCTAGGTTGATGCTTATTGGATTGGTTGTTATGTTATTGTAATTAATTTTATTTTTTTTAATTTTTAAATGTCGGTATTCATTTTTGTTGAATAAAATATTCTGAATAAACAAATTGATATTTTTTATTGTGATTGTTGTTTCTTTTATAAAAAATCCTCCTCAGAGACTTCATGTGCTACATTGGTAAGTTTACTGAGAGATTTCTACCTCAATGGTTAATTAATGATTAATTTAATTTTTCATCCAGGTTATTTAGGATTTGGGATCGAGAGTGGATCCTAGTCATTCTCAAGTTAGAGAGGATGAACCTGATCCTAGGAAGTTCAGATCTTAGGAGTTTCTCAAGAACAAATCTTTTTTCCTTCCTAGGTAGCACACAATATCTATAAGTTGAGGAATTTCATGACAATATAGAAAGGATGTTAAAATTACTTGACACTTATAAGAATATTTGGGTGAAATACACCTCATTCTTACTAGAAAGTCCCAGTTAGAGGTGGTGAGACACAGTAGTTCATGATAGAAAGAATGAGAAGATGAAATTGAAAGACTAAAAGGTTGTCTTCAATGGATGGTATTATCATGAGATTCATGATTATACTAGATCCCATGAGATTATGAACATTGTCCTGGCATGCAGGACGTTGTAGTGTATGAAGAACATTTTTTTGAGCTAGTTCAATATGAACATGATATTGTTTCCAACAAGTAGATGAAGGATTAGAGGATCAAGAGGGTTTTTTTCCAGAGATATATTCACATGTCTTTTTGTTTATGCTCGAGTCCAATGCTGATGTGGTGGACTGTGATTTTATGGTGGAAATTACTTGGAAGGGTAGGTCAGGTTCCTCTGTTTATATGAAAATGATGTACATTGGAAGAAAATATGAGAAGAATATAAAGAAGGATGAGAAACGGAAAAAGGTAGGTGGAATTTCAGGCCATCCTTCTTGGAAGTCAACATTTTTTGCTTCTACTATTTGGTCAGTTGTGTGCCACCAGTGTGGTAGGGCATGGAACATTTGACATGAATGTACTTACCATCCCAAATATTTCTCTCGATGTGGAGATATGGGGCACCTACAGTTTTTTTTCAAAGTGATGCACCCATATTAAAGTGGTGTGTGTTCTGTAGGTTTCAAATCGATGTCAGCTCTATGGGAGCCACCATGGATGGTGAGATCATAGTTCAGTGGTCATGGTGGTTGGACCAGATCCTCTTCTAGCAAGAATCAACTCAAGAATGATCCCCAAGCCATTGTCTGTGTTCATACTAATGTGGTGACCCAACACCATCATGCTATGAATAATGGACCAACAAAGCCAGATGTAGGGCCATCAGTAGTTCATGGTATGATATTTATTGCATCGTCTATATCTATTTTTTTATACTATAACTTTTGTTTAATTGATCTCCCTACATTTTTGTGGATTCTTACGGTTTAGCAACTGATATTATTTCATATGCAATGGACATGGGGATTCCTTTTAATAAAATGAGGGGGAAGGGTTTCAGGTGTCCATCTTGTGCACTAACTATGTCAGGGGTTGAGTTGTAATTATATTTCATTGTGTTGGATATAGAAATATTTTGATTAACCCTCAACATGGTTTGAATTGTGTGATTTTAGGTTCATATTGACTACTAAAGGTGGTGGGTGTGTTTCGTTGTACTAAAGGGGGAGACCCATGTTAATTATGGATAATAAGATTCTTGATTGGTTTATGCCGGACCTTCACTCTGGGAGGTGGGTAATCTTGTTCATTATTTATCATTGTTCATATTGGATGATGATGATAGTTTTGTTGAAGGTGGATTATCTCATCTGGTTTAATAATTTCTAAAGGTATATCTACATGAATTCTTAGGATTGCCTCTGCAGTGAGATGTGGAGCTCTCGATTGATCCATCACCCAGAACATAGATGTTATCTCCTTCATCATATTGTATGGAACCCACCAAATTGAAGGAATTAAATTTATAAATTGATGATTTTCAACTCAAAGGATTAATTCCACAGAGCATCTCTTCTTGGGCCTCCCCAATCCAATTTTCCAAGAAGACTATTTGATATCTTCGGTTGTGTATTGATTACTAGAAGCTGAATAAGGTCACCATCATGAAAAAAACAGCCTTTTCCCCTAATTGATGACTTGTTTGAACATTTTAAAGGAAAATGTGGGATTCCAAGTGAGACTTGTGTTCTTTATAACAACAAGTCATTGTGAAATAGGTTGATGTGTAAAAAATGGATTTTTGATGCTGATATAACAATTTTGAATACTTGGTCATGGCTTTTAGGTTGACGAATTCTGCAGTGATCTTCATGATGCTCATAAATAGGGTGTTGCAACATTATATGAAAACATTAATTATGGTGTTCATGAACGAAGTCCTAGATTATTCTGAATATAAGAAGGATCATGAGAGTAATTTTCAAATCATGACTGGCACCCTAAAAATCCTCGACATTATGGAACGATTTCAAAGTGATATTTCTGTATCAGGGTATTGAATTTTCTATGCCATGTGTTTTTGGAACATGTGGTTTTAGTGGATCCATGGAATATTAATTTAGTTATTTAATTGAACCAACTAAGGAATTTTTATGACATAAAACCATTTATAGACCTGTCCATGTTTTGGATGTGATTTTTTGGGACTTCTCTTATATTTCTTATCCAATGACCACGTTCACCAAGAAAGGGGTAAACTTTCAATGGATCCAAGAATTTTAGGGGTACTGTGAGGAGATATAGTGGTGATTGACTACCTCTCCACTTTTGATTTTGATAGAATAGGGAAACGACTATGTGGTTTACTTTGACGCCTCATGTATGCTTCTTAGATGTGTGCTTATACAGGATGATCATGTGGTGGCCTATGAATGTCACCAACTCTAAACACATGAAAATAATTACCCAACCCATGACTTGGAATTAGAAGCTATAATGCATGCCCTAAAGACATGATGTCATTATCTTTTTTGGGGGAAATTTTTGGTCTACTCTAATGAAAAGAGTCTGGACACCATTTTCTCCCAAAAATATTTAAATTTGATATTGCCTCATTGGGTTGAGTACATTTAGGGGTTTGATTTTGATATATCTATATTCCATGAAAGGTTACTACTATAGTGGATTCTCCAAGAATAAATATGCCGATACAGGAATTGAAAGATTCCATTGATGAGTGGAAATTGATGGTTATTTTAACCTAGTTGAATCTCGAGTCCAATGAGCATATTGGGGTGAAATAATGGAAAATGTTCAGCTGATTCCCTCTCTTATGCAGTTTATTCCCTAGAGCATCCCTGAGATGAGTTTTTATAATGTTCTATGAATTTTTTCATGGTGGGGATACACCACGTGAATGTTTTTTCTCTCCCTAGGAAATGGTGTTCTTTAAGGGTCTATTTCTGGTGTCATTATCTCTAAAAATGGTGGTGATCTAGGATAGCCCCCAGTCATAGTGGGTTGCCTATTATGGATCCACCAAGATGTATTTTTATGTTCATTGATAGCTCTGGTGGCTTTGTATGAGGTCAGATGTGGATGACTTCAGATCGATGTGTTATACATGTAAGAAGGTAAAAGAAAAGAACTGAATTCCTTCTAGTTTGCTTCATCCTCTACCTATTTCTACTTTTATGTAGGATGCGATTACCATGGATTTTAATATTGGATTACCTCATACACCGTTGTGGAGGAATACCATTTGGGTAGTGATTGGACATTTAAAAAAATCATCCCACTTCATTCCTATAAGAGATTCAGCTATTGAGGATGAGCTGGGAAAGTTTGATTTCAATAAAGTTGTGAGGCTCCAATGCGTGTCATAAAAAATAATCTCAGATAGAGACCTTCATTTTACCTCTAGTATCTGGGAAGGTCTTATAATGGTGTGTGGGTAGAAGGTGAAATTTAGTATAGCATACCATCCTTAAACAGAAGGTCAGAAAGAGCTGGTGAATCAGATTCATGAAGACATGCTCTAATATTTTGAATAGTATTTTAGGTGTTCTTTGGATAACCATGTGATATTGTTCTAATTTTTATTTAACAATTACTACCAATCCTTGATTGGTATTTCTGATTTTGGGGTGATTTAGGGTTGGTTACCATTGTGTTGGTCTAAGGTGGGTGATACCTCACTTTTGGGACTGATCATAGAGAAAGAGACATATTATAAATTTATGCTAATCCGGTTGCAATTATATATAGCTTAGAGTATTCAGAATTATTATGCCGATAAGTGGTGTTGAGATATTGATTTTTCTATCGGTGAATGAATGTCCCTAAATGTTTCACCCCATCAAGGTCATCAATATTTGGGAATATAGTGGATGATAACACTGAGGTATGTCTGACCTTTCGAAATGACTTAGCGGGTTGGTATGTTGGCATATAGGTCTGCTTTAGCTTCATAGTGGAGGTAATTTCAGGAATTATTTCATGTATCCCAATTAAATAATTATAACCAAGATCCATATCATGTGTTGAATTAGGAAGAGTTGGAGATATAGACCGACCAATTAATGATTGAGTGTCCAGTGTGGGTTATAGATTTTCAAGAGAATGTGCATTATGGGAAGTCCATTATACTAGTTTGAGTCCTTTTGTAAAATGAAAATGACAAGAAAGGGACTTGGGTGTGGAAGTCCGCAGTTTAGAAATATTATCTATTTCTATTATTTGATCAGGATTTGGGATGAATTCCTTGGGATCAAAAGTTTTCATTGGTGGAGAATTGTCACACATGTGCTTTCTAATTGAGGTATTATTCTATTTATTTTGGTCTAGATTTTTTCCTATTGGATTTTTACTGTGTTTTAATGAAAATGGAAAATTTTTGTGTAAAAAAATGGTGCGTATGGTCAGCACACAGTTTACAAATCCATGAAACCATTCCCAGGTAACCTTACAACTATGTGGTGTTATTATATTGGGAATTATCACATTTTTTGAACAAAGGTTTTAAACCATGTAGTCTAACTATGTGGTATATCCTTTTTAGAAAGTGAGGAGAGAACATTTACTTCATGGTTTTTTAAACCATGCATAAAAACTATGCAGACTATCCAGGTAAATAAAAATTAGATTTTTAAGTATCTCTCTCCTAATATTTAACCCCAAATCACTCATCCTCACACCCACATGGGATTTCTACCCTAGGATCACCCACTCTTTGTAGTATCCCTTAAGCTTCATTTTGGTGGAATTTTTTGTGTGATTTACCTATAGATCATCAAGAAAGTGGATTCTCTTCTTGATTCCTTTTCATATATAGGGTTTTCTTCTCTATTATTTAGAGTTTCACTTCTGCAGTGGGTAGTGTGTCATTTTAATGGTTATTTCATAATTTTTGGTGTTTATTCTTGATTTTATGGTTCGATATTATCTTTAAAGGGGGTGATGGGGGTGAAGTTTATGGTTTACAATGGATTTAATAAATTTCTTCACTAAAGGTAGGTGGTTCTGTGCTTAAACATTATTTGATAATTTAATTTTATTTATTGAGTGTTTACATGTGTTATATTATTTATGTTCATGGTTTGAAAGGTGTTTGTGATATTTTTTCGATGTTTGTTTGACTTTAACGAGATTTTTACAAATTAAATTGGGTGTCTTTCAAGTGTAAACCCTAGTTGTAAATTTCGATCATGTTTTATAAATTATGAAACATGTTTCATTAATTGAGCCTATGGGGAGAACACATTTTTGATGATCTTAGTGTTACTGTATATTTTTAAAGAGGTCTCATGTTATGAAATGGTGGTTTCTCATGTGTGTGATGTTTATTGGATTATGCTGGTGTAAAAATGATGTGTTATGTGATATGTGGAACACAAATTGATCACAAAAAAAAACTAGAGTAACTATACGGGGTGACTAGGAATAGTACATTAGATATTTTAGAAGTGGCTTCTACCTATTTCTTCTACCAAGATTAATGATGACAATACAGACTAAATAATGATGATTGAATAAAACTCAGCCCATGGGATTTTACCTCCTTGTCTATCGTGTAGTAGAACATTGTTAGAAATGGTTTATATAGAAAATTTCCTTGATAAATTATGCACCTATTATCCCATTGTGAGCTAGTCCCTAGAGGGTTCTCCCATGACTTAGTGTTGTATGGTGAAATTGTGCTCACCATCGGTATATGACATTCTTGGTTGATTATTTTAAGAGAAATAATATCTTCTTTTAAATGATCATTTTACTTTTAAATTCATTCCGTAAAAATGTTTCATGTTTTTCTATTATAACATATGTATATATATATATATATCCTATAATGTCTATTGCTTGGAATCTGTTATTGGGTTGCATATTACTCGTTCTTAGATCACACCCAACTTAGAGAGTTGGGTGTATGTAGACTTGGTTATAATTGACACATGTAAAGAATATATATACAATAATAGTGGTTTAGGATGTTAGTAGCCTCCATTTTTCAACTGTTGTGGTGGGGGCATGAGGACAAAGATCATGTTGTTTTACAATGATTTCTGAGATAGTTTGTTTATCTCCCTTTTTTATAGACCGTTTTGGTTTTTTACGATTATAAACACAAATACAAATTTTTTTATCATGTATTTGTTTATGTGTTTTTAGTTTTGGTTTATATATTACTATTGGTTATTTATAGTTATAGAATATGGTGAAATCATTCTCAAGTTATATATTTGATATTTGTGCACACGTTGCTAGCCCATGGGGATTGGGATTTCACTTCAGACATTACCACATACCCGTTTGTGTACTAGTTTGGATGATGCCTGACCTGGTTCATGACATTTCATTTGATATGCATTTAAATAAAAATTCCTAGAATATTGTGAATATAATTTTATTTAAAAATATATATAGAAACTTTTTAATGAATCTTAAAAAATAACTTCTATGATGAATGGATTTTTTTATAGGGTAAAAAATAAAACAAAAAATCTTTTCGCACTTTATATAACTATTAAAAAAACATGTTTGATTTTTTATTTAAATTATGATATAATATTTTGAAAAGAAAGTAAAATATGGTTGAAAATGAATTGAAATAATCTTGGGATTATATATAAGACCATTATTAAAAGTATCTTAATTAACATGGTCATGAAAGAAAAAGTTAAATGACTAAAGAATAAATAAATTCATCTTTTTTTAATATATTTTTTCAAACATTTTAACCAATTATAGTATAAAGAAAATGAATCACGAATAAAAAAAATAATGAAAGGAAATTAGAAGACATGAAGTTTAAGAGATAAACAGAATATAAATCCTTTAAAGGATATTTAAGTGAAAATAATTCCTATTAAACTGTAAATTATAACATAGACCATTACTATTAGTTAGGAATTTCTTCAAATGTTCTATAAAGTTATTGTCTTATAAATTTATATTTATTTTACATATATAGCACATCGATATTTGTTCATTTATTATATTCTAATATTATACTAACCTAATAACCTCACTTAGAGATTTGATGCTAAAACTAAAAACATTAAATTTTGGGTTTTTATTCCAGAAAATGTAACCCAATTTTAGTTATCAGAAATTATAACATCAAAAGAAAGTGTTGGATGGCTTACTAACCTTGGTACCATTTTAGGTTTAGAGTTTGGGATAATTAGTAAAAACACATTGAATGTCTAAATTTCTATATAGTATCATTTTTTTCAAAAATGAAAATCATTATCAAGATATGGAAGCTTCACTCAAGGAAACTTCTATATCTGGAACTCTAAATTTATTAATTTTTTTAATAAATAATAAATGATGTTAAAATAATTTAAAAACATTTATTGAGAATAAACATCTTAGTAATGAATATAAAAATAAATGAAATAAAAAAATTTGATCATGAATATATTGATTTTTTTAATTTGAAAAAATACATTTTGGGATCATAACAAACATTTCCTTTCTAAAGAAACTAGATTTTCTACCCAAAGATTTTCATAAATAATTTCAAAAGAAAACATGGAGGGATAAAAAAATTATTGGGGAAATTTTCCAGAAACATAAAAAATTACATAAATATAACTCAGGTTTTACTTCCAATACCACATCATGTGGTAGAAAAAGTGCCACATTGGTTTAGGTTTACACGAAAATCCCATAGAAAATGTATCATCAGACAAAAAAATTACCCATTTAATTGGAATGATATCCTGGAGCCCCAATAATAATATTTCTATGATTAGTTTTTCATCAAATTGAAATAAATCATATCGAATAATTATAATATTTGAGATTTTTCATCACAAAACATCCTTTTCACCCATAAGATTTTTTGGATCCCGATCAATTTCCTTTAAAACTCAGTTTCTAAAATAAACCTAAAAAAATTCAAGTAGGGAGTTTTTTAGAATAAAAATTAAAATATTATAAAGGAATAATAAATAAAATAATTATCGTAGTAGTGGGAGAATCCATTGATTCTATACATGTTAAAAGGGAACATTCTTTTTATCTTATATATATTTTTAATATATTCCATACAAAATACATAATATATTCCAAATGAAAACCTTTGTAACAAATTAATAAGATACATAAAAATACATTTATAATTAATAAATACTTCTATATAATTTTATATATTTAAATGGGAGATAATAATTTAGAAATTAATCGTTAAATCATTCAAAACAATGTTTTAAATGTAAAGTGTCCCTTACCTTGAGTCTGAATCACTATGTTTGTTATTTACACTCTGGATTAATAAACTAATGTTTATTATTTAATTTAATAAGAACATTTTTCAAGTTTATTGGTCCATTTATCATGTAATAATCAATTACTTAATCAATTAATATTTTGATGGATATTTTAACGATATTGGAATCATATATCAAAAATTACTTTGGTTGGTTTACTATGGATAATGCGGCAACTATTCCATTAATAAAATAGTAATAATCATGAAGCAATTACAATTATTCCGTAAATTATACTTTTAAATCAAACTAAGAATTGGTTTATGAAAAAATGGACTATTTCACCATCATGGAGATTATAGGCCATATGTTTGGATGACTGACGATTCCATTTTTCAATGATAACGATATAAAGATGGTAAGACTTATATTATATTTACTGAATGATAATTATATAAAAAATTTAATATCATTTCTCTAAATAAGTAAGTATATATAATCCATATGATGTGGTTATGAAAAATGAATCACATCCCTTTGTGGAGGAGGTAATCTATACGTTCTCCCGGATGATGTTATCATTTTTTCAGTGGATGGAAATATATAAAATTAGATGATATATTATCTTTAATAATTATAATTATGTATTTAATATATATATATATATATATTAAATCCATATATATATCGACTAATGAGAGGTAGTAATTGAAAATGAATTACATCGATTTGAGAGGTGGTAGTTCTCCGTACAAAAACATGATATTTTTGTTTACCATTTTATTGAACTGGAGATGGATATAGGATGATATGTTAAAATATGCATATGATAAGGGTGTTATTATTTAATCATTTCATAAGAAAAGTTTGAGAAGTAATAATAATCAATTGAATGAAAACACTTGATTAAGAATTATACCTCTTCTTTCGGAAACCTCCTTTGCATTACATCTTTTGTACATTAGGTTCAATGTTATTTAAAAAATAATAACTCCAGAATATGGAAATTGAATTTATTAAGGAATTTGGGTAGGAATTGGATGACCCAAAATGATTTTTAATTGTTAATAATATAATAGGAGTGGTCTAATTTATAATAGATGGGAGGGGAATTATTGGAATTTCAGAATGTATTAAATGAATGTAAAATAATATTCACATTAAAATAGATCAAATTATTAAAATTATAATATTTGATGACTATTAGTTATAATATATCATCTAATAAATGTTTAACAAGTTTATGTGATGTTTCCACTGTTATCAATTTTTGACCCTCGGTTAACCGTTTTTGATGATTACCATGATAATAATGTTTTTTACTCTATGGGGGTCATAATAGTTACCTTGAGGTGAAAATAGGGCCACATATGGTACATGGTTGAAATTTTAAAACATGTAATATTCAATTGTATTATGATATAAGTTTTCATAATTTTATATAATTTAATTTATCAATTTTTTTTGTAAAATATAATATAAGTTATTTTAGGAAACAAAACAAATATTCTAATATAATATGAATATAACTCAAGTTAAATAGTTCTAAAATAACATAAAATCTTTGATAATGAATATATTTTATTAATATATTATCCAAATAATTATATTATAATTTTTATTAACATTTTAATCCAAATCCTTTGGATTAACACCTTTATTAATAAAATTTAACCTTCACGGTGGTATAAATTTTTTCAAAATGATGGGGTCATAATTTTAATTATAAGAATATCATTGGTCCAAAAATGGAACATATATAAAATTTTAGACAAACCATCAACCTAATTATTATTTGTTAATATTTTATTTACCTTTTAATAATTTAATATTATGTTATTTAGCAAAAAATATCAGTAATTCAATCTTTGAAACTACTTATTTAATTTTTCATTAATGACAACATGAAAATAAAATAATGGGAATATAATAAACTAAAAAATCCCCAAAATGTTATATTTCTCTAAAAAAACTCATAGAACATAATAAATCATTATTACTATATTATTTTTAACATCATTAAATTATTTCTTTTTTATTTCAATTAATTTATTGAATATGATGTTCATTTTTCATAAGCATTTAAGTTAATTATATCACCACTAAAAATTATAAATAAATTAAAAATCTAGAAAGAATAATATTCAATTTAAATAATTATTTTATAAATAAATATTACCTCATTTATATATGTTTCAAAACGTTATAGATAATAAAAAAAAGAAGAGAATTACATTTTAGACTTTCAATTACATGAATTAATATTAATATTAAAGTTAAAGAAATATGGAACCAAGTATACATTTGTTGAGAAATTTGTGTGGAAATAGATTAACTAGAATCATATAATTGGATAAAATAACGTTTTGGGGTCATTGTTTTTGTTGTTATCATATTTTTATAACCTGCATTACTTGATTACCCCTTAACATTATGAGAATTGTTTACTAGGGTTAGTATCTATAAGGACAAAAACTAAAATGGAAATAATTACAAAATATCAACCCATGTATTCCAAATATTGAATAAAATCTTAGAAAATAAATTTTTATAAGATTCATAAATTATTTTAACAATAAATATTATAACACTATAAAGGTTATTTCTTAGAAAAATGACATTTTAAGTAAAATTTTTAATAAAAAATTAATGTATAAAATCAATTATAAAGACTATAATAGGAATATTAATAATAAAAATTATCTAGTTAAATTTTAAAAAAAATTTAATATTTATGTTTTAATTTTACATATTTTAAATGAAATACAGTATGCAATAAAAACATTTTTTTCCAATATTCGTTGGAAAATCCATCTTTTTAGAATAATTACAAAATTTCACCATAAGGAAATTTTTAAATGATGATTTAAAAACTAATATCCTTTTTATAAAATAATATTTCTAAAATTTTCATATATTATTTATTATATTTTTCCATAAAAATAAATATAAACCATTTTTTAAGAAAATACATATTTGGAAAATAAAATATCTTCACTGAAAATTGTGTGATTATTAATAAAACATTACCAAAAAAATTATATTGACTAGGAAAATTATATATATTTCATAAATTAGGTAATAATATTCATAAGTAACATTTTAAAAACTATGTTATAATAGTTATATTTAGATATTAACATTTCATGGTTCATTTATGATCGATGTTTCTTGTAATATATGCCATAAAAATATATATTTTTTAAATATCAGTGTGTTACATTCTCCCTTTTTTAAAAAATTGTTTCATAAAAGATTTTACATGAACTTAGTGACAAATGTTTTGACATTTTTGAATACCATTTTTAAAATCCATCACCATAGAGATGGGTTGATAATATTTTCTTTCGAAAAGAGGTTAAGGGAAATAATAAGTTCATCTAGAATAACACATGCTAGGTTTCAAAATTGGAGAACATTTTTAGGATGTGATAATATAGACTTATAAGATACATTAATGTTGAGATAATGTTCAATATTGATAGAGATCATTGATCACAATAAATAGAATGATCATGACAAAGTTAATGACCCTAAAATCATATTCTCTTGAGATGTGAAAAATTCCATTGTTTTTTTAGAAATGAAAATAATAGAATAAATTATTTATTTGAATATAAATTTACCAAAGTTGATGATTTACTTTAAAATATATAATAATAACATATGGAAATAGAGTTTTTAATATTTATATTTCTTCCTTTAATTTATTTCCACAACAATCTTATATTTTCTATAGATGATGAGTAATGAAGATGAATTTTTATGCTTGATTCAATAAAACATACTTATAATAGAAGATATAATCCATAAAAGGATAACAAGATATTAATCATGTAACCAAAAATTTATTAAAACCATAATAGTTTCAACAAGGTAATATAATTTTGAAACTGAATAATCCTAAATAGAGTGAAAAAATTCTTTAATCTATAAAATTAAATAGTGATACCCAAATTTGAAACTAAATAATTAAATAAAAAATATCCTTAAAATTATTCTAAACCCTCTTGAATTTGTTTGAAAAGAAAATATTAGAATGATTTGATATCATAGTCTTTTAAGATAATGTTTATGACTTACCTCCAAATAACCTCAATCACACTTAAAGTCTCACCAAAAAATTCCATATTTATATAATCTCCAAGATATTATAATTATTTACATAAAATAATTGAATCCCCATAGAATAATATTTAAAAAATTGTCTTCCAAAATATAATTCAATAAATATTTCTAAAATTTCATATAATGTTCCAAAAAATATTGAACTACTTCAAAAATTAAACATTTAATATGACTAGAAAATCGCTTTTCAATCTCATGGAATTATTCCTCAAATTATAATTAATGTTAAAACTAAAATATACACATATGTGAAACACAACAAAATTCTCCCAAAATGTCATTAATCACCTTAAAATATCATCACTCAAAACATGAAAAGGGGTATCTCTGATTTTGATCCTACGACTAACCATAAACTTATAAACCCATGATTGTATCCATAACTCTTAATATTAATTCACATAAAAACAGCAAAATCTCTAGAGTTATTTATACAGTAAACTAATAAAACTCTAATGACATAAGATGTCACTTCTTTATCAGCTATTAAAAACATAATCTTCATATTTTGGGTTTCGATATCACAATATATGTTCCAATTTTATCAATGCAAACATGAAAAATAAAAAGGAAATATTTTATCATATACATACATAAGAATATTTTTAGGTTAAAAGTATAATATAATTAGGGAAAACTATTAAAAAGTTTAAATTTCTACACTATATCCATTTTTCCAAAAAATATGTTCTTTATAATGAAATGAATTTATCACTATAGGTAAATATGACATATATAACTTTGACGTTATAAAATTTTCAACACATTCTTAAAACCAATAAAAAATATTCCAAAAAATGGAATGATAATAGAAGTATTAGTAAGGGAAATAAAAACAAATAAAGAAACCTATTAGTTGATTAATTCTTATATAATCTTTTTTTCTTTTCAAAAATAAATTTTGTCTTAAAATAAAAAATTTATTTCCCAACAAATCATCATTTAAATACAAATATTTTTTTAAAAAAATGCATAAGAATACATAAAGGAAAAATAAAACTCATAAAAAATAGGTTAACAATACAAAACATTAAATAATAATAAGTAATGGTTGACTACCATGATAACATCCCATAGTTTGAGAAGTCCCTTCATAGATTTGGTTTACTGACTAATATCACACATGACATCTCAGAAGACAAAACATTTACCCAATTTATTAGAGTTCTATCTAGGTGCACAAATCATTAAATGTTCGTGACTATTTTTACTAAAAAAGGAAATAAATCATAAGTCATAATATTACCACAATGATTATTTCATCATAAAATCATTATTTCCACATATATGAAAAAATTTAAAAATATACTTATATCTTTTATAATTAAAAAAAATTTTAAAAAAAATTTCCAAAAGAAATAGAATGAGGGTTTTTGTTTAAATTATCTATTTAATTTTATAATTTAATTCAAAAATAAAATAATATTTTTGGTGGTACGAATGTATGTGGATTCCTTATGTGATAAAATAGAACATTTCTTTGGTATTTTGTAATAAATGTAAAATCCTTCCATATAAAATATGAAAAAATATAAATTTTAGTAAAATTTTAAATAATATGAAAAAGACACAAAAAATTAAATTTATATTTCATAAATACATCTATAAAACAGTTTTAAAAATATGTTCATTGAGAAGAAAAATTAAGAAAATAAATCTCTAAAACATTTAAAAAGGGTTTTATAATAATTTATATCTTAAATCAAGTATAAGTATCCACATTTATTCATTAAATTATTTATAAATATAATAATTTTACCTATTTACATAATAAATTATATTTTTCAGGTTTATTATTCACTTTTTCATGTTATAATCTATTACTTATTCTATTAAATTCACACAGAACATTTTGATGATATTATGCACATATGTTCAAAATGACTTTGGTACATTGACGATGGTCAACATGGTAATTATTAAATCATATCCATAATAATAATAATGGAATAATTATAATTTTGATACATAAATTGTAAATTTTAAACAAAAAATTAAATACAATTGTGGAAAATGAACAATGATGCAATCCTGAAGATGGTAGGCATTACAAATGCATGAGTGACATTTCCATTTTTCAACGATAATGATGGAAAGAAGGTATGTGTTATATTGTATTTATATAATGATTATTATATGATACATATCATATATATTCTTCAAATATACTTATATATAGTAAGCATGCTATGTGGTTATTAAAAAAATTGCACTGCATCGTAGAGTTGTTAATCCACACGTACACAAGGATGACTGTATCATTTTTCAATGGATGGAAATGTAATAAATTAGATGATAAGTTATCTTTATATATTAATAATTATTCCATTAATATATATATATATATATATATATATATATATATATATTAAATCCACTATTATAACCACCCGTGAGAGTTGGTGATGACCAAGGAATTACATCAGTTCATATGGTGGAAGTTCACCGTACACATTAATGATATATTTGTTTCCCATTTGATGGAATAATAGATAGATATATGTTTTTAAATTAACATAATGAATTATATGTTTGAGTAAGAGGCATTTTTTTAAATATTTTCTGAATAATATTTCAAGGAGTTATAATAATAAAAAGAATTAAAAAATTTATTTAAGAACTATACCTCTTGTTCAACAACATCCTTTTCATTACACCTTACACCCTATAAGGTTGATGTTCTTCACAAAATAATAACTCTATAACATGGTAATGGATGTCTCGAAGTGATTTTTTAAAGAATTTGTTGAACCAAATGTCTTTTTTAATATATAAGAATAGAGTATAAGAGTCGACTTTTTATAAGAGAGTGGGGGGGGGGGGCATTCGAAGAATTGTATAAATTATTAAATTAATATAAGTAAATTTATTTTTCAAATTGGGAAAACTTTGTATACTTATAAGATAAGTTGAGTCTGGGTTGAATTCATCTAATAAAATGTTTTTTGGAAAATTTTATGTCATTTTTTCACGCTTTTCTTTTTTTTAACACGATGTTTACAATTTTGATGATTACCATTATAACAATGATTTTTATTCTTTATGGGTCCTGATTTTTACTATAAATGGAAAATTGTTCTAGAAGGGGAAATTGGATGATATCTTAAACCAAATACTTATACATTTCATGATTATACAGTTTCTTTTAATTTTATATCATTTAATAAAATATTATTTATTATAAGTATCATTTATTTTAATTTTTTTAATACAAGAATTTTTAAAAAATCATACTAGTCAAACACATGGAAAATTTATCCAAAATGACTTTTATTCCTAAAAAATTATGAGAATGTTTTTATTTAATCATACCAAAAAAATTATATAATATTTAACGTCATTCTAAACCTTACATTTTGGATTATTCCCTTGGTTAATTATATTAACCATTGATGTGGTGATGAATTTTTCAATATAAATTGGTTATAATTTTAATTATAAGGTAATTATTAGATCATAAATGGAAATGGTTGAATATTTAGGCCATTTATTCTGAAAATTTTCGTTTTATAGTATTTTAATGACTTTTTTTAATAATTTAATAATATATTATTCAACATAAAATATTATTAATACCATTTTTGAAACCATACATATAAATTTTCCTTTGAAAATAACATGACGGAAGAATAATATGAATATAATTAATTAAATCATTAATAACATGTTATATTTTTTATAAAAAAATTTATAAATACTATCGTTTATTCAAATTATATTACTCTTATCATTTTTAAAATCAATTATTTTGTTTTTAAATTAATTTGATAAATACTATGTTGGTGTTCTGTAAGAAATTAGGGAAAATATTTTATCACTATAAATTAAAAACAAACTAACCTTATTATAAAAAAGTTTATATCCCAATTAAAACTTTTATAACTGAACATAGACAATTTTTACCCTATTAAAAATATTTTTATTTTATAATATAATAAGAAGGATATTTTTGACTTTTCCCTATATAAAATAATATAATGGTTAAAATAAAAGAAATATAGAACCATGTTTATGTATTTTTTCAAATTTGGTTATAAATTCATCAATAAAACTCATATAATAGGATACTGTGATGTGTTATCCTCAACTATAGTCCTTATCAAATTATTTTTAACCTTAATCACCTAATGAACCCTTAATGTGCTGACAAGTATTAAATATGTTTACTATTAAGAGATTTAAAAAATAAAAGGGACTTATTTAATAAATTGGTATGTACAAATTATAAATATGGAATCTATTTTCCCAAATTCAATTTCTTACATGTTAGAGATTAATTTACGATTAAAATGAAATACAGAATGATTTTTTTTTTCAAAAAAAATTACTTCTATGTATAAGAAAGATTTTATACAAAATTTAAGTATAAAAATAATACCAAATATTATAAGTAGATTATTTTCTAATAAAAAAATGACAAATTATTTTTTAAAAAGTTACAAAATAAAATTTTACTTTTAATTAAGTTAAAAGAAAATACAGTTTTCAGTAAAAATAAATATTTTTCATTGTTAATTGAAAAATATAATGTTTCAGAAAATTCCCTACATGTCAAAAAAAGATAATTTTTTTGTGAATAATTAAAAACTTATACCTTTTTTATCATTTTTTTTAAATCTGCATAAATTAATTCTATTTTTTTTTACAAAAAACCATTTTTTGAAGAAAACATATTTTTGGAGAATAAAAATCCTTTTTTAAAAATGAGTTACTATTTACTAAGAATTTATCAATACATTTTTATTGAATAGGACCTTTATATATATCATAGTGTATTTGATCCTTTTTACACACACCAATTTAACTTATGGCAACCCTTGTCTTTAATAGACATTATTTCATGATTTACTACACAAATGAACACATAATAAACCCATAGTGATCTTGATCCTATTATATTTGGATAATTAAGTAAATTTCAGTATAAAATGTACATGGGATAATAAAATTATATTAAAATATCCACAACATGCACTTTTATTCCATGTATATCCTAAATCCGCATCAGATAATTTTTTTTGAGATATAAGAAAAGGAGTGAGCTCTAAATCCTAGTAATGGAATATATAAATCAAAACAAAAGGTTAAGTAGTACAGGTTATCCAAGTGTAAAATCAATATAACAAAAGAGGGTGAGAATTATAATAATTTCTTAATGAAATTTTAAAAACAAGATACCATAAAGGCAATATATGAACATGGAGACAACAATAATATGAACTCATAAAATAAAGTCAAGGTTAACTACAAAGACATTATAACATGGTTTAAAATGTTTAATAATGAATTAGGATTACATATTAATCCCATAAATAATATCTCATGAGGCTAAAATGTTACCAAATTCATTAGATCACTATCTAGGTGCACCACTCATAATGTGGATATGCTCATGTGTGCCACATAGATCATTAAAAATAAATATATATTTCATCACATTTAATCCAAAGACTAAGGTGTATAGGTTAAATAAATATAATTACGAAAAAATTATTTACATGCCCAAATAGGTCAATATCCATACGTGGAAATTAATATAGGTATTCACCAAAAAATGGTTGGCATTGAAAATCATATAATAATTTTAATGGCATAATAGGGGTACTAAATGGTTAAGGGGAGGGATTAATGAGTTTGAATGGGGACTATCATAACTTTCAAATAATAAGGTAAATAAGAGAGATGTTGGAGAACATTCCCTAAATGAAAAAATGGAAATCAGAATACATAACATAAAGGAGGTTCTTGAAAAAAGAGAAGGAGGGGATCACTAACCTTTAGAGGGTGTTTCTAAAATAATGGGACTATATTACTATGATATTGGAGTCGTTTTAATTATTTATGTGTTTAATAATTGATCAAAATTAACATAATATAATTTTCGATGTGGAATTGAGTCATGTTTATAAATAATTATTTATAAAAATATAAAATACAACATAGAATTAGATGACCAATTAAGGATATATAAACATAATAAAATCACATAAAAAACATCATTTTAAATAATAAAAATATATTTCTTCTGTGATACCCTTAATATAATTTGTTACAACTCTTTTGAAATTTAATAATGTCATAATTCATACCTTATATTGATACCATATTTAAATTTTACATGAAAATTCAACAGTCTCCAAAAATATTGAAACACTCACCATATTATAATTTAAATGTTCTGATTAAAAATTAATATTTATTTTATATAAATAATTCTCCAAGTATGAAGTTTTAATCTTTTAAATTTAAACCCCCCTTTTAATGAAAAGGAATGTTTTTCTGACAGTAAAATATTTTTCCCTAATTAAAATCACATTCAACTTCGTAAAATAATATTATCATTTACATTTAGTAAATATTATTTAATAGTAATTTTTATTAAAATATCATTTATTTCAAAAATTATTGAATTCTTCTGTCATACCAAAATATAATTTTTTTCAAAATGTATATTTAATCATTGAATGATTAATAAGAAAAGGAAAAAATATATTCATTTTTTTATAAAAAGAAAATGTATAAATTCGTACTATTATGGTCAAGATGAAAAACCCTTTATTACACCAATGAATGATCTAAGGGTATGATGCTTGATAGTGAGGTTTTTTTATGGTGGTTCAATATACATGGTTTGTGCTACGATCTCAATGAGAATTATATCATCATATAAAATGTTTTGATCATGCTTTAGTTGTTGAATTTTGATATGGTATTGGTCATGGGAAAAGGATAATGATGTTATATCCCTCAGAAGATTTGATAATTGGATTTATAGGGTATTATCTTGTAGGTCTATTCCGTCATTTATTTAATCTATTGTAATTAGCCTTTATAATAATCCATAATATATACTCAGTTTAATGGTCACTATACAGTGACTATATTATCAACATCTATCTTTCTTAATGGATTTGTAAACTCTGATGTGATATAATAGTATAATTCAATTCTTGTACTTTCTACAACTATAGTAATTAAGAATAATTTTTTTAAATAGACTAATTTAATTTATTAATGTTTATTTCATTACATTATTCCCACAACAAAACTTGTTCCCTCAAACTTTTCATTTCAAACACTAAAATTGATGAGGGTTTTTTGTTTCATCTTCACTTTTGGTTGCCACATTACTTCTTATAACTTGTTATTTACCATATCACTTTGACCAGGTGATTAGTCTTGTATTTAGATCATTTTATATATTATCTATGATTTACATCGACTTCTCCTCTTAAAAAAGATATACATCCAATGGAAACACCACTATATTCAGTATGTATAAGTGGTCTGATGCATACTTCCTTAAGAGGGTTACATGGAACACATCATTTCCTACAAATAGGTTAGGTGTTATTTCCCAACAATTTTCCATATCTTCGATGTGATTTAATATCTAAAAGGGGATAAAGTATTTTGGAATAAGCTTTTACTTCATCCAAAACCTCAATAATTTTCATCATGGTGATATAAAAAGGAACACGTTGTCTCCATCCTCAAACTCTAGATCAATTTAGTTATTTTATTCATAGATTTTCTATTAACATTTTGTGTATTAAATAAGAAATTGAATTTTTTGAACCATCCCCACGATCTCTTGGACAAGCCAAATTACTCTATGTTTTTTTCATCAACTACATCCTTGAATGATGGATTTCAAAACCTAATTTCATAAAGAGCATCACAAGGATCCATTTGAGTGATAGAACAGAAAATGATGATATATGAGAACTACACTATGTGATGGTTCTTGATGCCATCATTTTTGTAAATCCATTGAACCAAATATCAACATACGGTAAAATTATTAAATGATACATTTATATTTCCCTTTCATTTGAGTGTGATAAGAAGTACTAAAACTCATCTCTGTATTGAACACTTAGTTTTCGCTTCTCCACAACTTCAAGGTAATCCTTGGATCACAATTGGATATAATAGATAGTTTCACTAAATAAAATCTTTCCATTTCCTTTATATATATCTGGCCATAATGTACAGGAAAGAAATTTTATTTGATTTAATTGAAATTCACTTACATGGTAATGTGATTGACTACCCAAGATAGAGTTGTTGCCTTTAGGGGTTATATAGAGTCCTAGGACTAAATTCATTGCTATTTTTTCCATTTCAATACTGGTATGGGAAATAGTTACATCGTACCATTAGAACTCCATATTTCCTCCTTCATTTGTTAGCATACTAATCATCAAGATACAAACTCAAAAATATCTCTATTGATTTTATCCTATCAGATATTATTTCTGAAACCTCAGTACATATTATTGATACGAAGATGAATAGAGATATAGGATCTATACATATCATCCAAAATTCAGCACTTTAATTATGGTTTTTATGGGATATAAGTCTAGATTCTAAACATTTTAACTTCATATTTAAATTTTTTTTACATTAGAATATTAACTATGTTCTTTTTTAGAACCTCATCATCTAGTTGGGAATCCCTAATTCATTCAAGAATCTATATATGAATATTAATTTGAGCTTGGTTTGGGAATGATCCTTTCATATTCACCATGTTTATTCTTATCATTTCCAAGATGATTAGATCCCCTTTGAATCATCATCATGTATAGGATTATAGTTCCTTTCTACTCAGAGAATCCACCACTTTATTTTCCTTCCCAAAATGATATTGTATTGAAAAATTATAATCCTTTATAAACACTAACCACCATTGTGTGCACATATTATGATTTTGTGTGTGTAAATATATACTTGAGTATTTTGTGATCCGTATATATTTCAAAATTCTCCCTACAAAGATAATGTCACCAATTATTTAATGTAATTTTTACTACATACAATTAAAGATCATGAGTTGGGTACTTCTAATAAAAGATATTTAATTGGTGGGAGGCATATGTAGTCACTTTTCTATATTTCAAAATTATACAAACCAAACACTTTTTAGAATCATCACTATAGATAACAAATTAATTCATACCTATGTGTAATGTAGGAATATGTTGAGTGATTATCCCTTTCATTTCACCCTTAAATAGACCCCAAATTAATAAATATAGAAAATCTTGACTCGATTAGGGGAACACATGGTTGGTGCAATTTAAATTCATGTGAATTTTCTCATAAATCAATGACAGTACCTAGTTAATCCAAGGAACATTTGAATTTCCATCAAAGATGTTAGACTATGCTATCCTTTGAAAGCCTCTTCTTTTAAGGGTCCACATGAATCCCATTTTTGGTGATAAAGTTTATAATGAATGCTAATTTCTCTAACAAAAACTCAAATTTTATGTACATTTCATACATCTTTTTTATCAACAAATTGTTGATCATAGTATTTAAATTCCCTTCATGTTCTTTCTTTCTCTAGAAGTATTTAGTAATATCATCTATAAATAGTAATTTTTTTCATGATGATATATAAAGGATTCATCCATCATTTCTATAAATATTTTAGTCTCATTAGTGATTCCAAATAGAGTTAATATGCAATCGAAGTGCATGAACCACTTTTAAAAAGTAGACACGAGGATATCCTCATTCATCACCTTTACATGATAATAAATTAAGTAAAGATATATCTTGGAGAAATTATATTATCAATGTAGATAAAAAGAAAATACATCAGTCTACAGAAAATGATACCATTAATTTATAGTGATTTCATTGGGATCGTGATAATCAATAAATATGTGTAGTTACCCATTCTTATTCCTCATGTGGAAGAATGGTGCCCCACAAGGCGAATAACATGGGAATATAAATCCATTATCTATATTTTTATTTAATTATTTCTACATATACTCATGTTCAATAACAACCATTCTACAATTTGTTTTGTATATAGTAAAATATCTCGGTAAAATATTTATTTATAACTCATCCTCATGTCAGGAAAGAAGACTAGACGATTCTACAGGAAACACATCTACTAATTTCTTCTAAAAAGGCATGTCCTCATGGGTGAAATTTTTGTTAATGTTAATAATTTGAGAAATATATGATTTATCATAGGAAAATAATATCCATTATTTGGATATTAATGCAAAATAAGATTAATCATCCTAACTACACATGTATAGAATTAGGGGTGATTGATAATAGAGAGGGTGATTTCATTCTCTAATAAATTGATATTATATTTATATAAGGAAATCCAATCTATAACTATAATGTAATATAATTCCACCAAAGGGAGTTAAAAAAGGATTTTCGGGATGTAAAGCACATAAATTATCACAGTGGGGGAGTTATATATTTGGGATGAAAAAATTCACCCATATTCGATTTTCATCGATATCTTTAAATCAATGATTTGAGGTGGTGTTTGAATAGTTATAGTAAACTTTCATGATACAAAGTAATGAATAAACCCCATATAAAAAAGTATGTTCAATATCCTTGACTGAATTACTAGTGTATAAGTCTCCACATCATTTTTAGAATAAACCATAGTAGTTATGAAGGGATTAGTTTTCCCTTACTCTATAGACCATGGAGTTTGTAATCATTTATTCTCATCTATAGCCCATGGTTTAGGGTATAAATTTAGAAAATTTCATTTTTATATGTAGCTAAACATTATAAAATAGGATGAGGGTAGACCAGATAATTCTTTTCTTCCTTCCCATTTGTGGGTTTCCGTGGTGTAAAATATCTAGTTTGGTGGACTTTCTTCCCACTCATAAAAAATTTAATTTTACATATGGGGTCAATTTTTTAGATGGTTCTTCTAACAGTTTTGAAAAGTTGGATGTTGGTATTTATTTTGAACATTGTATTTGTCCTTAATACTACCGGGATAAAACTCAATTTGTTTCTTCCAATACCCATGAAAAAAATTTCATTCAGTGATCTCAATTTAAATTTAGAGGGAACATCAGATAATTTACTTATATATATCAATGTATCAAATGTATATGATTTTTTGTAGACATATTTAGTTAAAAAAATAATCTCTAAAATTTATATTAATGGGTAAATACAGTGTCATTGTAACATCCCAGGTAAATGAAGAATAATATATTTTTATATTAATTAATATTTGTGAATTAAATATTAATTTTACTTAAAAGGGGTTGTTATGTTCTATAGCGTACCCGATACACAACAACGTGTTTCTTTGGAATCTTACGTTGCATACTAATAATATAATATTATTATTTTAAACGGTAGTTAACCCCTAGTCGTTGTATTGGTGGGAATGAACAAAACTAACTACAATATGATTATAAATGTTTGTTAAATTTATTTACATTTATCAAATAAATGATAAAGACTTAAAATGTGAATGAATCTAATTTTACGAATAATTTTCATTAAAAGGCCGATTTATCGCCTTTTAATGGTGAACCATTTATAAATCCAGTTTTGGTCAATTTAATAAATTCTATATGACCAAATAATATCCTTCATTTTAATGGGGACATCAAAATTTACTTTGTGCAATGTTTTCAAATTTTTCTGATAAAGTTCATTTTTAATGAATAGTGAAAAATATTGTATTTTAATTCAAAAGTGCCTTTTAGTCTAATTTATTTATATGGTTATATTATCTTTTTTGTATGTTTTAATGTAAAATTAAAATATATTTTCACCATTTAATCCAATTTTTTTCATTGTAATTAATTTCACTTTGAAATTGGACATAAACAAGTATCAATGTTTTGATAGTAATTGTTTCTTAAAAACACGCTATTTGTTTTAATAGTAGGAATTATTTTTTAAATTAATTAATGCCACTTCTATGTTTTGAATTTGAAAAAATAGACATCAATTTTGAATTCTGAATATCAAATAATGCTTAGGCTTAAATTTTTCTATTTTTCTGAAAAACATCAATTTTTGATGAATAGTGAAACCACTTAGTGGTAGTTAAAAAAACTGACTTTTTCATTTAAATGAAATTTTACCACTTTTGTGAATTGAATTTCAAAAATCCGACATACATGGTTGTTATCAAGAAGTAAAATGTGGTTCATTAAGATGAAAATAATTTTTTGTGAATAGTAACTTTTGACTTTTATTGACCGCTGTTAAAGGTAAATAAGGTAATTCAAGGTCAAAATAATATTATAATAATTCAATATTACTTTAACACCTATCCTAATATTTTTGGTTGAGTCATTAAGGACCATGGGCATCTTTGGGTCGATTTTGGGACCCCATTGGTCCACTTGGGATTGAAAATGACAATTTAGATCAAATAATTTAAAGTAAAGAAAAAATAGACATAAACATAAATTATTTAGCAATTAATTTTTATATGGTGTTATATAAGTTATATTTTAGACTATAAATATTCCTTGGAAAGCTAAAAATATTTCATATATCATGGTATTTTTGTTATAATTTTTAGACATCGAATAAATTAAATTATTTATGACACAATAATGATGCAGTATTTACCTCATTAATAAATGATTTAAATAAATAAGATTATAATGATTAAAATATTATCCAAAACATGTCAAATTCGGATAGGATGATTTTATTTCGACCATGACTCATCTTATCTTCGAATAGAATGATTTTTTGACCATTAAAACCCGAATATCATTATATAATAAAATAATAGTTTCACCCTTTCCTAAAGAGCCCCTCCCCCCTTATAAAAAGGGACCACTTCTAATCAATAATTCACACCACTCAAGATATTTGTATCGTCCAATCTATGCCCAATTAATCCCTCAACATACCTATCCTCCTCTTAGAATCCTTACCTTAGGCATAAGGAACTTAAAAAGTCCTTTGGTTCAAACCAAAGTGAGTTACCCAAATTAAAGGTAAGAGTTTCTCTTAAATTGATTTCTTTTATTTTGCTTCTCCAAACCCTAAAATATTTTTATTTATTTTCTTTTGTAACAACACCAGTATCCTCAATATACTAGGATGTTTTTATGAGAAGGATTTGAACTACACTTACACACACCTCCATCTAATGGATGAATAACATAATGTTTCTGTGGACGGCAAACTAACACCTCATGAAAGGATGATTGTTCAATTACATCTTACCGCCTATCATGGTGGCCATTATGATGGAATTGTATTTAAATAAGATATATATTGTGTTTATGATTTCCTTATTCTTCTTTACTTCACAATTATATCAAGACTTTATGGTTTCTGTAGTGGGTAAATACGATAATCTCATTGGAGGAATTGCGGACTACCGCCCCCTCAAAGTGATGTGATATGTTAATGCCTTATGTGGGATGTATAAAGGATGGAGTTAATGATATTATATATGATATTATACTAGAATTATAATATAACTATGTATCATTATTTTTTAATATCATTAAAATAAGAAATATAAATGAAAGTAGCATTCATGCGTACATACGGCTTACCGTCTCCATGAACAACGCATTTCATTTCTTACCTCTAAATGTTATGTACTGTTATAAAAACATGTATATACTAGATATATATGATATATATGATATCCAAATCATGAATATCATTCTGGATATAATGAAACTTTTACCACATGGACAAATTTTAAATATAAGTTGTTCATTTTTACTCAAGTACCAAATATCGACAAAATGAACGTTATTAACTTAAATGATTGCATAATGTTTATAAACTGGAAATAAGTGATATAAAAGGAATAATAAACCTGAATAATGTTCTTAAGAAAGTATAAATTTACTTTAGTTTATTTTTTTAGGAGATTAAAGAATGATCGAGTCATGTCGGACGTGAGGTAAGGGACTTCATCTTAATCTCATTTCATTGAGGCATTTTTAGTTTTATACACGACTTTATTTTATACAGTGTATTAACCCCTTTTACTTTTCATTTTATTCAAAGGGATTATGTTTATACGGAGCGTTTTACTAAATGAAAAAAGGAATGTTTTTTAATGTAAGTGGTGACAACGACCTTTCTGCCACTGCGAGTATTAATTGATCTTTGGCATCCTTAACAAGCCGAAATGTTTTTAAAAAAGAAAAATAAATACAAGATACTATTTTTACATATTTTGGTATTGAAAATGATTTTGATAATGGATTTATTATTTCAATATCTTGAAATGATATTTTTTTATTAAAATGTTGAAATCTTATCTTTCCATTATGCTTATGTTATGTGTTATGATAATGTTATGGTTCTTGGGCATTATTTACGTATACAGGTGGTTTCATGATAAAGCTAGTGCAGGTGAGACCGAGATAGCTCTCCAATGCATTGGGTAATGTGACAAAGGTAAACATGAATGTTTCTCCTAATAGATTTAGGGAATATACTGTGATGGGTATTCAAAAGTAACTCCCTATGTAGATGTGATAGTTACAATGTAAGTATGATATGAATGCCACAAGTTACATGTATGATTAATGATTTATATGTGTCTTTCATAAATATTATGATTTCGTGAGGTAAGTAAAAGAGTTCATGTTTTGTATGTATTTATGAACAAATGTTTTCATTCTTTGTTTTATAACCCTTACTGAGCCTTTTATGCTCATCCAATGTTTTGAAATTTTTTCACATGACTTAAAGAAGAATAGGGTCAAGGATGGGATCAAGGAAAATTCATGCTGTCTAAAACATGGAACTAGACATGAATCATTTTTTCAAGAGTTTTTATTTAATGAAAAAATTGGAATGTATGTAGAAATATCTACCTTGTAATATTTTGAGATGTAATAGTTATGTCCTAATTCTCTAAAACTCTAAACCTGAAAAGATCCTCAATGTGAATTATTCATATAATTCAATATTATGTAATGTTTATGTCCGGGTCCTTATAGTCATAGAAATATACTGAATGTCTTGGGAAGTTTTCCATGTACGCCCTAATGGATTTGTTGTCCCTTTTTCATGAGGCTATGGATGTCCCACACCATTTTTAGTCGAAGTGTGTGAGGAAAATATTTTTTCAAAAATATTTTATATAAATCTTTCACTTAATAACTTTTATCTCCTTCTAAGGAATCATATTTTTTACTAACATCCACCATTTACAATATTCTTCTATAGTATACATAAAAATACTGAACATCTTCTACTAAAAGCATTTACATATCGTGAATATCTTCTCAATGGAGTTAATCAAATGATATGTGAGTAAGGTATCATAATATCTATTGAAAGATATTGTCATTGGTCTAATAATGTTTTTAATGGATACATTTTATTTGTTAGGTTGATTTGAGAAATCCCCTTTATTTATGTTTCAATTTCAAACTTGAGTCAATTAAGAAAGCATCATCATGAATTTCATGAAACCTACTCCCATAGTGTTGGGAATATCATTTGAAAATTTATCATACTTCTCATTAAATTAGTTATCGGTTTAGTTTCCCCTATTTCAATCCATTTACTAGAAAAAATGGAAAATCAGGGATGAGTAATTTCTCAATATTAAATATGTAAATGAGAAACCTTGAACACTAAAGGGATAAATAAAAAATGAAATGTTTTATTTAACTTATGAATTTATAGGCATAAATAATTTTTATCAATGTTATTTTTCTTAAAATAAATTATTATAAATTTTTTTCCCATAATAATGGTTTTTATGGAGATTGTTAATTTCTTAAAGATTATACATTGACTGTATTAAAGCCCAATTTTGTTCACATGGTGATTATCTAATCAATAAAAATACTCCTTTTTAGGGGTTATTACCCCAAGGTACCTTTGTATCTTAGTCACATTAACTTTTATATCTAGATATGGATGTATTTAATTGTGAACCAGTTTGTGTATACATTAACCCAATTTTGGGATGTTTTTATTAGGATTAGTGTTGTCCATAAGCCTTTTTTAATATTTTTCTAATCATAATCCAAAAAATATATATACTTTCCATTGACACAAGCATTGATAAACCTTGTATTTAGTAAACATTATTTCATGATTTAGTGTGTAACATAAAACTTTTTGTGACACAAAATATCATGAATACTGCTATATTGGAATGATTAAGTACATATAAAAACAACATGACTATGTGGTAAAGAAATATTATAAAAAAAATCACAAAATTTACTTTTATTCAATATATCTTTTAATAGTGAATGGGTAGCTCAGGGAAGTATATAAGAAGGGGGTGATCTGTAAATTCATGTATGAAAAAACAATACCATAAGATAAATTATTAAATTCATGAAATGTGGCACATCAAGGTAAAATAAGATGGTGAGAATAAAAATCATGAATAATGAATAATGATATAACATGATAACATAAATGAAACATAGTACTGTGGTGACAAAATTATTCATGAAATCATAAACATAAGTCAATGCTAAAACAAATTCAACTTAACATAGTAGATAAGTACACATAATGTATTAGGTTAGCTCCCTACTTTTATACATGATATTTTATGAGACTAAAACATTACCCAATGCAATGATTATCTGGGAACACCCACTGTATTTGTACATGCTTATGTGTGGCACATATATCATTAAAAATAATGACATATTTCAGAATATTTTTTTAAAATGATTAAGGAGTGAGATTTACATATGTTTTAAACCCTAGTAATTATTTTATATGTACAACTAGGGGAATACCCTTGAGTGGAAATATGCATGAGTTTTCACTGCACAAATGTTTGGCCTTGAAAATAACAAGATAATTTCAAAAAAATAATGGTCGTACAAAAAGTATCAAGGGAGGGATTAATGATAGTGAAAGGGGTCTATAATCTGTTATATATAATAAGATAATTAAAATGGATGTGTGATAACATATCGAAACATTTAAAAATGGAAGTCAAAGGTTTTAAGACAAAGTATATTATTGAAAAACAGGGAGAATGATAAGATCCCTTACCTTGCGTGGGTGCTTCAAAAAGATTTTAAGGAGTATCTTGAGAGCAACAAGGAACCTTGGGTTGTCTCTAGAGAGGGATGAGTTGAGTAATGTCAAGATCCAAGAGTTTTTGGAGAAGATAAATTGTTTTTTGGGATGGTTTATATTTAAAATACATAAGAATTATTTAATAGTTTCCAAACATAGTTTTTATACTCTATATGATAAAGTATTCAAAACCACAAACCATACAATGTTTTTTTTACCTTTTTTCATCGTTTGTTTCCTATTTTTAATAATTTTTAAAAATTAAGAACTAATATCATTAAAATAATTCCTTTGGTGAATTGTTTGTGAGTCATGTTTATAAATAAATGTTTTTAAAACATGAAAATATAATATTTATATTAGAGGATTTATTATGTATTTATAAGATTAATAAAAAAACATAAAAACTGATTATTTTAAAGAGGAAACAAATATTTCATTCTGGATACCATTTATATAATTTATTATATATCTTCTAGTCTATTATGATGTCATAAAACATTCCATAAAATTTTAATTTATTTAATTTTTACCCAAAAATACTATTGTACCCAAAAATTATGATAGAATCATATTTGGATAATTACAATGTGATAATAAAAAAACTAAAATATATTTTTTGTAAATAATTTTATAATATTTATATTTTACACTTGTAAATAAAAAATTACCATTTAATGAAAATAACATTTTTTTGGAAATAATATTTTTCTAACCCTTATAAATATTAAATTTGAATTCATAAAAATCTATTATCATTTACATTTAATAGATTTTATTTAATAATAATATTGTATTAAAAAATAATTAATTTGAAAAATTATTTAATTCATAAAAAATAGCAAGTTGATTGAAACTATATATTTCTAATAAATTAAATTGGTGTTTCATCATACCAAAATCAATTTTTTATCAAACTCATTATTTAATCCTTTAAATGGTAATTTTAAAAAATTAAAAAATATAATTATAATTTTATATAAAGACAATATAAAAATTAAAAGTGATTAGGTTATGATGAAGAACACTTCACTATGGAAGTGAACACCATACGTGTAAGGTGCATGATAGCGAGGTTTTCTAAGGGTGGTTCGAACTACATGGTTTAGGTCATGATCTGGACAAGCGCAAACAAATTCCAGAAGTAGTTTTATTCATGATTAAGAAGTTGAATATCTATATGGGCTTCATCATTTAAAAATTCAAGTGATTTTATCTCCCTCATAAACTCTGAAAACTAGGCTTCATAGGTATGATCATATTGGTCAAGGCCATCACATCAACTATCAATGACTACCAGACATCATCATAATCCTTGATACGAACTCACCATAACAGTAAGTATATAATAGCTATATTGTCAATGAAAATGATGTTTAACAGTACTTTATAACTATATAGGTTATAAAAATCCAATTTAGTGCATGAATTTTCAATATCTATATCACTTAATAATACATTTATTCCATGAAGGTAATTTAATTTATAAAAGTCTTGGTCTTTACAAAATAGATATGTTATAACATTCATATTTAATTAATAATATTTAATTCATTTTTTAGGATCAATATATATTTTCATATTCTTTAGAAACATATATTTTTTCAAATATTTATGTTTTAGAAACATTACCCTACAAATTAGAGGTACCCATTTATTGAAAAATATTCATTAAAATTAACCTTTAGGTGTTAGTTGTGTTGTTTTCTATGCATGTCCCAGTTCTATTGATATTGTAATATCACCATGGTGACAGTTTTATCATATCCAAAATTTCATGACATTATTATCATCTTTATTCATGATATATTTTTATAACAATTCGTATAATGTGATGATTTATACTGAATTACATCAATTAGTATAGATTTTAGTCTGTACATATATAAGAGTAATTTTTTCATTTTTCAAAGAAATGAAACAAACAAATCTAAATGCTGACTTTATTATTAGAATGTTAATAATGTTATATTTATTCATTAAATCCTACCATACTACTATCCATGTATGACATACATGAAAAATTAATCACATCTGTTTATTGAGGTTGTTATCCACAAATACGCACCAGCGATATTATCATTTATCAGAGGATGAAAAAGAAGATAAAAGTTGTTATACCATTAAGTTGAAAACATGTTTGAAATGTGATGGTACTAATTTAGTAAATTTAATATTGTTATAAGGGATTTGTGGAAGTAGTATAAGGAATTAACTTCAAAGGATTTAGTAGAGCTCATTACCCATTCTTTGTAAAATATCCCTTAATTCCCTTCTTAATGTCCCCTAGGTTTTTATTTTATGAATAAAACACATGTATAATTCATATTGGTATGTTGATTAGTGTTTTAGGAATATTTTGGTCAAGATACATGGCTCAATATATTTGAATAATCGAGGAGAAGTGGTATTCTTTTATTAGTGGGGTGGGTGTAAAAACATTAAATATTAAGAAGACTAAAATAAAATAAAACCTTCTACAAAAGTATAAATTTCAATATATTAAGCTATAAACTCTATAAATAATAAAATAATTTCCTGATAGAAGGGGAGTTTTTATAAACACTTTCTAATTGATCTGATAATGTGGGATTTATTAGTTATAAAAAAAGATCTGAGAAAGGATGACGTTTTTCTAAACTTTTTTGAACGAATAAATCCCCCTTAATTAGCTCCTTTGTTTTAATTTATCAACACTAAGAGAGACACTATTAATCATTTCATTTCTTAGTGGTTTGAAAGGGAAACCTTCATAAATTTATTCTATATTTTTTAAAAACACATTTTACAATATAAATCTATTTATATTGAAAGATATGAAATATATTATTATAAATATGATTATAAAATAATAAATATTTATTCACACTTAAGATATAATATATTTAGTTTAAATGGTTTTAAAAATAATTTAAAATAATAATAATTAATAATTTTTATATCAACATTGGGTGATAAATATTTATTAAAATGTTATAAAAAAATTAATAAATTAATTAATGTATTAGTATAAGTTAAAAATATGACATGAACTTCAAACGACCATAAATTTTGATCTTTTTTCTATTTAGGCTGTAAAATATGTCATCTAAAATATTTTTAAGAGATCATGTTGACATAGGGGTAGATCGATTACAATATTTTATTGTCAAAAATACCCAAAAGGCCTTCAAAACTGATTTTTTAGATTGAATACACTAATGTTTCAACAATCAATGGAATTTCAACATCATTTAATGGTATTATTAACTTTTTTCTATGAAGAATGGATTTATTACCTGGTATTAGTCTCATATTTATGTTATGGTATTAAATGTTTACACTAATTTATATTGTAGCATTAGTTATATTTTAGAATATGTACACACCACCAGATATATATATACACATATTTGTATATATTTATATATAAAAATTTTATTTTATATAAAATATTTAAATATATTTTATTGTAAAATATATGTTTAAATATATAAAAAATGTCTAAATAATTTTTTATTTTCAATTTTATTGTCAATAATAATCAATCCGTAAATATGTAAATACACACACACACAAACATAAATGTATTAATAATAAATATACATTATATAAATACATTATACAATATTTATATATCATTAAACATTTATATGAAAATATATAAATATATGAGTCAATTTATAAATATATTTTATAATTGTATTAAAGTGATACATAATTATATACAACTATATCGATATATAAATTATAAGATATACGTAAATATATATAAATAAACACATATATCATAAAATATGACAAAAAATAAAATGGAATTATTTTAAGGGTGTTCACTATATAAAATAAGGTCACAGTTTTGAGTCTTTACAAGTGTAGTGGGATAAGGAACTGTAGTAGGTGGGGGTGGGGGTTGGGCATTAGGGGGAAGAATTGTTTGGGGGTTAGATATTGGGGGAAGCACATATAAAAGGGAGTATTATAGTTGATTAGTGGGTTATTGGGTGATGATGGGGTGGGGTCTCATTAGTGAGTTGATTTTTTTAAAAAATATTTTTATGTTTTATCATCCCTAAAAATTAGCGTTGATAACATCAACCACTAAAAATGCTATGAAACATATTGAAAACGTCTTATTTATTAGTTATAAAATTTATATGATAAATATTCCTCATTATCAACACTTATTTTTGGTTTTGAAATCAATTCTATGTTTTCACTGATAAAATCAACTATATGTTTTTATCTCTTATATCATTAGGGATTTTTAGCATTGATAAATGATAATTCTAACATAAGTAAAATGGGGATCTATTGTGGTGAATCCTGGGAATGTGCACCAAGTGAAAATATTATCTATGTTATGATATGTATTGATTCAAATATCATAATACAATTAATTTTAGAGAATTTTTAGTGGTACTTAATCCTTATCGACTATTTTAACCCCACACTTGTCCATTTAAACCTCAACTGTGTGAATTATATTTTTCCACAATTAATATGCATTATCCAAAAAATGAAAGAGACCCTGATAACAAATTATAGAGATATGATTAAAAATATAAAAATAATTTTATTAATTCAATTACAATTTCTATAAAAAATTAGTTTTAAAATAATCAGACGAAAAACATCTGAAAAATAGTATTTAGAAAAATGAATATCTAGGCATAAAACCGAATTTATTCTCACTACATACTCAGTAATAGAGATTAATTAATGATTAAAACATTTTATTGAATATAATATATAAATATATTATTAAAAATATAAATAAAATGTAATTAATTTAATTTATTAAGATAAAAACACATTACGAAAATAAAATATTTTTTTAGAAAATGAAATGTTATTAACATAAAATGATTTTATTTTAATCACTCACTAATTTATAACAAGTTAATTTATTTTACACATCTGTATTAATTAATTTTACTTATTTTTAATAATAAAAATTAATTTATTAAAAATCGTATATGAGAAAAAAATCCACATAAAAATATTTTAAAATAGTCTTTAGGATCAGAAAAATTTTCAAAGTGAATATAAACTTATTTTCAACAATTATATTCAATTTCAATAATATATTTGGTGATTAAGTTTATAATATATGATCATTATTTAATATAATTGTTTTTTGCTTCAAAATATATCCCATTTATTTATTAATTAATGAAAATTATATTCTACAATATTGAGGTGTTACAAGGATGGAAATGGATTAAAATCAAGGATGTATCACTATTGGTGATGGTTGAATGTAGAGAGTGTTATGATTCAAGTTAAAAAATTTATGAAGTGTTAGTTAGATCTGGGGAATAAAAATATTTTCTAGATAACCATATTTCTTGTATTTTTGTTAAATATTTTTAATATTGGTTATTTTGATTATCGATGATGAAAGATAAATTATAATTTAGAATATAAAATAACTGATGTAGAAAATATTAGTTAATGGTTTTCGTTATAAATTAAAAAAATAATGGATGGTATTTTTTTATTCTGGGTTAGAAATAACAGATGTTAAAGATGAGTTTATTGAACTATATTTAGAAAAATAAATCTATGAATCAAATAGTAAATCCACAGAAATATAGATAAGGTAATTTTAAATGTAAAATGGTAGATACTATAATATGATCAATATGTTTTAACAATGGACCAAGAGAATATTGATTCATATGATAATCTTAATGATTCAGAAGATGTCTTTGTTATGGAATTGTACATGAAATTAAAATTGATTTATACATAAGAGAAAAATGGAGAAAAAATGATCAAGAATAAGCTTACATGACACATGATTTATGTGGTTTGAGAAAAATCTAGAAGTACTGGAATATGAAGAAAAAATCACTAAAATTGAAGATTATAATTATAGGGTATAATCATAGCCCTATAAAAAATTAATATTATGAGAGATAGTAATAAAATGTAGGGATATAATATACTATTTTACTACAGTATGGTCTACTTATAGTTTTCCTAAATTAATCATTTGGGCTGATCTACATGATTCTGAAAGTTTATTTTCTTATTTTTGGTTTTATTTTTATATTATACTTACCGTGTAGTTTTTATCTATTAGAAATCAGTATATTTTATTTTTTAATAAATAGAATGAATTTAAAGACTTTACCTTATTAATTTTAATGAAAAAATTGTATAATTTATAATTATTCATGATATTAATCTATTTTTATACATTCCATTGGGAATCATAAAATTATTTAGAAAATAATTGATTTTAATTTTTAGTAATACAATGAAAATAATTCAACCCTATATCAATAAAATTTTAGGATACTAAATTTATGTATTTTTTGAAATATTTTATCATTTATTTTTCATGTTTTCATTGAATATTTATTTTTCACTCCCCTACTATAAACTCATAAGTTTATGACATAGTTTGATATTAAATATGGTTGAGGGATCATTGAACATTGTTTTTTTACTTTCATGTATTAATTTTAAAGTGTAAATTTTTAGAGTTTTTCTTTTGAAATTTATAATTTTAGATCTATTTGGAAAATAAAATTAAGGGAATTAGGTCATTTTTTTTGAAAATAAAATATGTGTTTTTTCAGATGGAAAATCATAATTATTTTTGAATTGGTTTTGTTTTATGATTTCAATTGTATAAGATTAACATTAATTACTTTGATTTATTATATATATCCCATATTTTATTGAAAAATATTAATATCATATTCCTATGATATACTATAATCCCATTGACGTGTTAAATATAATACTATTTTACTGAGACATTACTATATATGTATCACTCTAACGTCATTTTTTCATTTTTTTTAAATATGATGTCTTTTCACCACATTAAAATGATATAGTTTTCATGTTTTACTTTTATCCCCAATTACCATTGAGATTATTTTACATTTGAAATAATTTTATGGGAATTAACTAAATAAAATGGACACAAGAGAGGCAACAATAACTGATTAATTAACATTATTTTGAAAATTATTTTTTATTAATGAATTATTTAATTTTTATCTACCAATAAATATATTTGATTCATGATGTTTATAGAATTAAATTTCTTTAGAAAAAAATAAACTGATTACAATTTTATTAGTTTTTGGAGAATTATTTTCCATATATATGCAGCATTATTCTAAAAGGGTTCCTCTATAAAAAATCATATAAATAATTTCATTATTTTTTAATATTCATGTTTAATAAAATGGAAAAATGAAATGGAAAATTGTGAAAAATATTTAGTGATTATATATATATATTTATAATGTAGGATGGATAATATTTCTTCGAAGAGTATATGAAATTCGTGAATTTTACATAATGTGTAATGTCAACTTTCAAATCCTTTTCAATTTATATAGTATATTCTACAAATCCAATAAATGAAAAACAATATTTTCAAATGTTCTATTGATTTTTATTTATTTATTTTTTATGTTGATATTAAGATATATTTTATGCTTATGGATAGTGTGAAAATAGTTTTTATTGAGCATAAATCTTTCAAAATAATATTTTATGTTCTTAAAGAATATATTTTGTGAAAATAAATATATAATTTAGTATATATATCTTAGAAAGGTTGCGTAATGTGAGTTAATGAGAAGATGAATTAGTAATTGAATTGAATAATGTAGAATGATTGTTTACTTAAAGAGGGTAATCATTTTTAATTCTATGAGTTTTAGTAATAATATTGTTCTATTGGTAATATTAATTTTTTTAATATTATATTAAAGATATTTTTATTCCTTGAAATCATATTTCAGATATTTATATGTGAAGGAAATAAAAAAATAGAGATAATTTAATACATTAATTTTATACTTATATTATCAATAGTTTTTTGTTAGAAATTTATATTTATTATCCATAGATTGTGTTTTTTCTGATTATTTATAGAATGATTTAAGAATGATAGAATATGGAGAACATTGGAATAAAAACAATAAATTTTAAGGAATCCATGGTTTTTTGTTCTTTAGAACACATCATGGTCATATATTATTAAGTGAAAATAAGTAATTTCGAGGAAACCATTCCATAAATGTTATTGGTGATATAGAGTTGCTTTCTATTTTGAAGAAGGAAAATTATGGTGTCCATTATGATGTAGTGAATGTCATTAAGAGTTACATTATTTGGATTTTGAATAAAATTATTATTATGATGGTAACTATGAACCATATTTTTAAATTGAGGAACCATGATCAGAAACCACATCATCGTAAAGTTAAACAAGCGCTTTCATATCATTTTTTTCTTTGATAAAATATAATTGTTTCCCTGTATATATCCATAATGTTTTCCTCTTATATCATATATACTTAAAATAAATTGTCATGTCTGGAAAAAATCATTTCATATCCCAAAATATTTGTTTTAATATTAGATTAACTGATAACATTTTTGAGTAACCATGGTGATATTACAAGTATTTTAGTTTTAGATAAGAAATCCATGATGTATTTTTTAAAAACCATGTTCTATAATATCTTGTTAAATAAATTACATGGTTTTAAATTTTTTTTGATAAAACATGAAGAAAGGTAATTTTTTTATAAATATTATTAGGTTATATAACATGTTTTTAAATTCATAAACTTATACTTATAAGATATATTCATTAATGTTTTTAATTTTGATTTCATTCATG
This sequence comes from Viscum album, assembly GCA_963277665.1. Taxonomy (NCBI): domain Eukaryota; kingdom Viridiplantae; phylum Streptophyta; class Magnoliopsida; order Santalales; family Viscaceae; genus Viscum; species Viscum album. Next base: position 697,890,694 of record OY728160.1, read on the forward strand.
AGTATTAAATTAATTTTTAAATGATATTAAATTCAAATCCAATTTTTTCAACCTTTATAAATAGTTCATGAGGTTGATAGTCAAGTGGAGGAATGAGTTTAGTTGATATATAGTAGTTAATCTCATTATAGTCAAGGGATTAAGAGAAAAAATGGCAACAAAACTATTTAATTGGGTTTAGTGATAATGATTTTTTTTATTTTTGAATAATATTGATGCTTATTTCTTTAACATAAAATATTATAAATCTTTTAAAAATACTATTATTGTTTTTGGAATTCTAAAATTGTTGGTAGGATTCATTTTTTACAAAAATTTGGATCAATTTTTGTCTTTTAAAAGATGAACATAACACATAATTTTTGGTTTAATTTATGGGTCATTGTTTTTAAATTTATTTATGAAAAATTACGGTATTTGACCAAAATTAAGAGTAAACCTATGTCTAGTTAAATAAACTGAACTCTGGTTGAATGAAATAAATTATTTCATGAAAAACCTATGTCAGAAAATTGTTTCATAATTATGACATAATTTATAAATTATATATCTTATTTTTTTCAATCAATTAAAATCATTATTAAAACTAAATTTAAGGGTAAAAAAGTAGTGTTAAAACCCAACTATTAGCTTTATTTTTTAGACCTCATGGAGATTATTTGAAACATACACTATTCGATGCCTTCTTTTTTTAGAGTCAATCAATTTCATATATTAAAAACATTGAAAACCATCGGATTTGGCGATCCAAGAGTCTCATATAAACCCGATGTGAATATATTTTAATACATATTAAAAAGAATTTTTTATAGAATTATTGTATTTTGGGATGAAATTGGGATTATATTGAAACTTTATTTATTATTTATTATTTTTTAATTTAAATTTAGTTTATAATATATTAGTACGAAAATTTTAATTTTTGGTGCTAAATTGGTCACTTGTTAAATGATTGAGAATTAATATTTTTTTAAGAATATGAAAATCCATGATGAATCTTTTTGGAAATAATATTTTCATAATTTTTGTAGAGGATTGTTTTTAGGGATGAATTTTCACGATCTATCTTAAACCATGTAGTGCCATTGAGTAATAATTTAAGAAATATTTTACAAAGGGATGAAATCCGTAAGAGAAATTTTTTGTTTTCTAACTGTTATTTTTCATAGATAGAGACATAGTTATGCTATATATTCAATTAGTAATTCATTCCTCTCTACTTCAATTTTTAGGGTAATTTTGTTTCTTTTTAAGAGTAACCATAGTGGGAATTTAAATTTTATAAGTGTCCTAAAATATTGGATTCACGAAATCATGATTTATGAAATTAGAAAATTAATAATATTTACTACAACTTCTGATCATCTTAGATGTCAAAAAAAATTAAATAATCAGTTTGATCTTTCTATTTTAAAACCAAATTAAAATAATTTTTTCAGAAATCATGGAATAACAAACAAAATCTAAAGGGCACCCATTCGAATAAAACTAAATTAAAGGAAAATGTTCTTGGGTTTATCAATCAATGAATTAAATAATGAATAAATTAAGAAATAAATCCAAATACTGAATGTATATATTTAGAGAATATTGTATATGGGTTAGTTTATTATGTTTAGGGAGTTTTTCTCGAGACAGGTGCAGAATATAACCATGAGTGAGAAGAGATACATTGAGTGATGAGATGTGTGGTGATGAGTAATTCCAATGAGTCAGAGTTTATTTAATCTATTAATTTTGATTATGAGTTAATTTACATGAAATATTTTAGACATACATCCATAGATAAATTATTGGGATTCTATTTTGGGTATGGTAGTAGAGTCATTGAGAGACAAAGGAGAAATTATTTAGGGTAAAAGTTCTGAGTGGATATGAATGTTGGAGAGAGGAGATATCTTGACTAAGAAGACTGTGTTAATTATTTTTCTTATTTCTATGATTCAATATATTTCATGAGGAGTTTATTTTTGGTTTTTTATATTATGAACATATGAGGACAAATTAATTTAAGAGATTCAATTCATATTTAATTGAAGTTCTTTTCTATTCATTATCTGGGTTATTAAATTTATTTGTCATTATGATAGGGTTTTTTTACTGCTTCTTTATTTTATATTATAAATAAAGTATGATTACTGTAAATAAGATTTTATTATTTTACTCTAAAGAAAAATAAATAATTTTTATTCCAATATACCAAATTATTGATCTGTGATGTAATTAGACAACAATTCACGGTATATTTTTATATGGTTTATTCCTTTTACATTTTTTATAAGAATCTTTTTACGCTATTCTAGTTACCGATTGTTGGAAAATAGTCTATTGTTAACTATAGTGGTTTCAACAGATGTAATTAATCTATTAAAATATTATTATTATCTTATCCATGAAAGAATAATATTTTCTCTAAATATTAGTTGATGAATCATTCTTTAGAGTTATATAATTCAACCAATTTGATAGTTGAACAATCATGATTTGATTTAACTTATTTTCACCAATTTTATTTTCAAAATTCGGATTTAAATTAATGTAAGAAAAAACAATTTTTATCAATTGAAATTAGTTTAATCTTCCTATGTACTTAATTTATTAACCCTTTAGTATCCAACTATAGTATTCAATATAATGTGATTTCTAAATTTTCATCTATAACAAGTTTTTTACATCTCATCAATTTCCATATATACATTTCATAAACTATGATGTATAGTAATGGGTTTATCTTTTACATGTTTGAATTTATTTTTTATTGGAACAAAAAATAATCTTTTCCAATGGATATGAAGCATAACTATTATAATAGTATGGTAGAGTACATGCATTAATAATATATTTTTCTTTTCCCATGTTGAGGGTATTTAGTCAAAAATTGAATCTATTTCATGAAAATATGATGCTTGTCCAATAAAATAAATTTCAATAATAATATATAAATCTATTTTAATTTTTTTAAATACAATATAAAATAGAATTGTATTTTTTGTGGTTTATCCTTTGTTAAGATATCTAAAATATATTTATTTCATGCGCACTACATCAAGCTTCAAAATGTTAAAAAACATTATTCCAAAAATTGTAAAACCCTGTGGTGATATTAAAAGGATGATTAAATGAACAATTGGAAATTTTTAATGAGATTGATTGGAATCCAAATTTAAAAATTATTCCACCTCAACCTAGGTTTCACGTTTTTCCATATCTAGAATTCAAGAGTTTAAAATACATACTCATTCAATTAAAAGAGCTTATATGAGATTGAAATCAATGTATATAGATTTTGAGATAAAACAATCATACCTCTACATACCTTCACTAATAATTGTATTTATAATGAGGACTCTTTTTACGTTACTAAATAATTTTATAGAATTGTTCAATAGCTTTTATTATATCTATTTACTAATTAGTGATTCAAGATGAGGTTATTTTATAACTATTTTATGAATAATCCTTGGATCTGTTTCCAATAGATAAATAAATAATATTTTTATACATTGGGATGGGGTATTAATTCCTTTTTAATAATTTCATATTCTAAGAGAAGTACCATTTAATATATGTATAATATTTTAATTTTTTTTTCAAAAATCTTCATGTTCTTTTCGATGATTCTTGGGATATATTTTATAAATTCTTAAGTAGATTCATAATCAAGAAAGTTCTCCCAATTTATTAATTGAAACTTTCAATAATGGTCTCACTCTGTACTATAGAATCATAGTAAATAAATCTTATAGTTATGATTTCTTTGATATGAAAACTACGTAGTTGAAACAATAATTTATAAAAATTATCAAAAATCACAAAATAAATATTTTAAGAGAAGGAGAATATATATATGAGTGATTTATATTATGGGGCTATAGAAATTAATAATAATAATATTTAACATTTATCTGGGTATTAATGTTAACAATTATGGATTTTATAGAACTCTAAATCCTATATTAGTATCTTTTAACATCATACCCTACATGATGAGAGAGATCAATTTGGGTATTTTATGGCTTGAAAAAAGATTAAAAATAACCAAATCAGGCTATAATAATAACCAAAATAGATTTTGATGAGATAATAGAGTTTTCAAATGGGCCATTTCCCCTAGGTTCCTGAATCAGTCATAACATCAATTTGAAAACAAAAATTTAGATAATAATAAAATTATATAGGGAATATAAAGTGGTTTATAAAAAAGTGTACTATATTGAAAATTAGAAAAAATTAAAAATAGACATCCAAATGATTCCTTTAAATATAAAACGTATAATATGAAAATTCTTGTGGATCCAAATGGATTGAAGAATTTTTGGGATAGAAAAAAGTAAAATACCAAGTAGAACATTAGTAAATCCAAGAGAAAATGTATGAATGTTAACAAAATGAGTGGATTTAAATTATTTGTTAGGATAAAAGCTAAAAGAATGAGATATAAGTCTTCATGGTGTATATTAATGGATTTATAGAATGTAACAAGTTTGAAAGTTTAGAAAATAAGTTTTGAAATAAATAGGAAAACTATTATCTACATAAAAACCCCAAGGAATGATGAAATATAATCATATGAGGAAATATTAATGTTGAGGACATGGGAAAAGAGATAAATAATTATATTATATATAAATATACCCCAAGAATTATATTTATTTAATGATTTTGAATGAAAAATAAGGAACTATATTGTCTCATGTTTCTTGAGATATTAAAAAAATTCAACATTAATATGAAAATTGTGAGGTAAAATAAAATTACTTCATATTTTAAATTTTATAAATGTTTTTTTGGAAAATAAGTGTAATTTTAGAATATTTATACCATCAACATTATTGATGAATTTAGTGATGTTCTAAATAGAAAACATTTTTCAAAAATACAATATAATGAGATATTTTTAAACATTATAGAAAAGGGGAGATTTAATATCCAAATATTTTTGTGCTTTAAAATATTGTGTCATGATTTTACAATTCTTATTATATTATTACATGGTTATTTAATAATTGAAATATACATTATTGTATATTTAATTATAATATAATTCCATTACCAAACCTGTTGGGGGAGTGGATCACCATTTGGTTATTTGGATAATATCATAATGCCCACTAATTTTTTGATTATTCAAATACAGTGTGATCGAAAGCTGCCTACAAAATTTGTGTAATTTTTTTTACTATAAGTGGGATTGTGATAGATGATTCTGAAATTAATCTGATATTTTTTGTTAGTGTTGAACATAATGATTTAAATATTTTTATAAATATTCACAAGATACAATTTTTACGATGATAAATATACCTCAAAAATTTTTTAGACATACAAATATGAAAGATAACCATCATCATTTTAGAGAGAAAACATAAGGTCCATATGCTAAGATATTCTCTGTAAAAATATATAAATCTAAATCAATAAAATTACTTAAATGGATTGGGGGTGATTGAGATAAAAAGTAATTGAAAAATTTAAACTTACACTGAATTTTTCCAGGATTAGTAATGATATGTTATTGAAAATGTGTTTACGGATATTATTCAACACCATCGATAACTTATTTGTTAGAGATCAACTTATCTTGAAGTAAATTTATTTTTAAAGCATTTAATTTTTGATCTTCATAAACACAAGTCAATTACAATATTATTCTCAACAAAATTGGAGTGTTTTTATGCCCAAAATATTAGGAAATATTTGAAGCTACTATTGATTGTTTTGGAGTCATAAGAAATTTAACTCATCTTTTAGTCTGTGTCAAAAGTTGGAATTGGGACATAATTCAATAGGTGGAAAACAATTTACTTATGATATCCAAAAATATTTATAAGTAGTGTTACAAGTCACCATACATATTTAATTTTCATATGAAATATGGGATTTGTGTTTTTCTTCCATAAAATAAAACATAGTATTGAATGTTTCAAAAATAGTGATCATGAGAAGATTATTTTTCACTTATCTCAGAGTCTTTAGATTCTAGTAATGTTGAGGGCCTCTTCATGGATATTCCATTGTATGTAGGGGATATTTATAGACTTAAATCAAATATTTTTGGTGATGTTTTTGATGTTTTAGGTATATAAATTGAGGTGGATAAGAAATTTATTTCTATATTTCAAGAGTATTTATGAGAATACTTATTCAATGATGGTGTTCTAGAACTCTAAATTCGTTATTAAGTTTTTCCCTTAAAAATAATGAAATAACTAGCAATTAAAAATCAATGCTTAAATTTTATCATGGCTAGATTTTTATAGTGTATGTTCTTTATGAGAATTTAAAATCTTGTTCTGTAACAGAGTAAATCTATTTTTTAATAAATCATCAATTTTTGTTCCAATTAAGAAAACCTTACACCATTCTTTTTAAAACTGAAAATTATTTCTTAAGAAGGTGTACCACAGACTAAATTCAACTTTAAAATGAAATTATATAACTTTTTGTACTAAAGCATTGTAGAACCATCTATATTTAGTTTTTTATGCTTCAATCCATATCCTTTCACTTTTTAACATAGTTTTTTTATCTTTAATGATTAGATTTAATTATTATTATGTTTACTCTATTGGGATTATAAATTAAACAAACAATGTGAAACGCAGACTATTATTTAGGTATGTTACAAATTTTATATACCTAATGGGAAATTTTTTTCACAGGACTCATATTTATTATTTTTTATCTTATATTAAATTATTGAATATATTTCATACTAAATTGATATTTCTTTTAGATATTTTACTCAATTTTTTTTCTTCATTTTAGTAGTTTCATTTTTTAAATTCATAATGGTAATTTCAAGAGATCTATATAATTTTTTTTCTTTATTTTTAGATAAAATGGAATTATATGGGTGTTTAAATTATTGGAAAACTAAATCTGTATTGTAACTGATGGGTTTTATTCTTTCTTATATTTACAATGTTGAAAATATTAGGGAATAAATTTGGAAAACTAATATTTTAAACTTAAAAATATTTCTGATTATGGTGTGAAAATATTTAAAATTTATTTTAATCACATATTAATAGATAATTTTTATTGAATTTTACTTTTTTATTATTTTTTCTATGCATATTTTGAGATATGTTTGAACCTTAATGTTAAGAATTCACATTTCATTGAAAATATTTATTTTTTTTTTAAATAATTTATATTTTTGATATATTTATTTTTTATATGTATTGAGTTATTTAATTTTTATATGTATAAATTATGTATTTTATGGTTTTTATGACCCATTTACCTGATTTTGAACTTTTTAATTGAATCATAATTTTGAAATAAAAATATTTTCAGTGTTTAATATGCTATGAAGTTCAAAATTTGATACAATGTTTGGTTTTCTGTATGTGGGTGGGGTCTTCCATGTGATTAACATTATTTCATGGTGTATACATAAAAATATCCTCATTATTAAAAATCACTATTTTTAGAATAATATCATATCCTTAGTAGGTGTATTTTTCTTTTTAAAAATTTAGATATTTTTTTCAATATTAAAGAGGTTAGTCATTTTTTACTTGTTCATGATTTAACATTAAAGACAATTCATTGCTCAATTGAACATATAATTTCATGGTAAATTTTTTGGTGTATTTATTTCATTTTAAATTGAATTTGAGAATATTAATTAAATTTAAAATGCTAAATTTTTCATTTACATTGTCTGAAAATGAACATGTATTCCAACTTATGTTTTATGAATTTAAATGGACTGATTATTTTACTTATACTTTGTTTTTGTTTTGTACTCACTTAACCATTATGTAGTGTTTTTAATCATAATGAGATGCAAATTAATGGGATAAATATGTTTTTGTGTTTAATATTTTGAGAAAAAATAATTTTAAAAAGTAATGTGAATAAATCTGATTTGAGTTAAATTCCCTTAAATTTTAAAAAAATTCATCATAAGTTTTCAAATTAGAAACCATCATTTTGAAAATTATTTTGTTTTTCTTAGGAAAATCAATAATATTCACAAGATATATTATATGGTTGGGAACAATTTTTAATATCAGTCCATTTATTTTAGTTTAATTATTAAATTTTTAGGTTAATTAACATTTGTTGAGTATGTTTAATTGATTACATGTGGACAAGACATGCTGTAAGTGTCGAGGAATTTGACATAGGCTTATTTTTATACATATTTTCCATATAGTTTTTATGAAATTCTTGTTTTTAGTAAATTATATTTTATTTTATTGGAAATTTATTTATTCATGAGTTTTTTATGTTGGAAATGTAATTTTTTAATTTTTTTTCGAACTAGTAATTTTTTACTAAAGATATGATCAATTTTTCTTTTCATGAACTATTAAATGTTTTTAGAACAAAAAAAATTCATTTGTAAACATATTTGGATATAATGTTGGTATAATTTTTACAACAGTTCTTATAGATGACTTTTTAGGAGCCATCCCCATCCATTAAAGATTCATTATTCATCATATGAGTTGGAATTTGATAAAGGTAATAAATCTATAAGAGTATTTTAACAATTGAAATTGTTATTCTACTCAAATAGAGGAAAAATATACCCATAATCCATTTTATATTATTAATTTCTATTTAAAGATATTTTATAAATGTTAATTTATTAAATTTAATAGAATACCTAATTTAAATGACATTGAATAAGAGTTATACAATGATGAATTTATAGAATCCTAATTCATATATTTAATTACAAATATTGTAAGTTAAACTATTAATTCATATCATTTTATACATTCCCAACACCAAATTAGAAGTTGGTGATTACCAATTTAAAACATGATAAAAATTCATGTGGTACCCTATTATCATAATTTTAAATCAAATCATATTTGGAATCACACTAATGAAGTTGAATACAAGAATAATTCACATGGGACAGTCAATAAAAGATATAAGAAATAAATGAAGTTTGAAATACAGTGATATATTGAGTTCATGAATAAAAAAATCCTTATAGAGGAATACATCATGTATGAGGATTATAACATGAGTTACTTTTAAAATATGGTTAATAGTTAATACTAAAAAATCAGGATCTTGGATTTGGGGGGTTGAGTTGTGGTTATGGGATAGGGTTTATGGGACTCATTTAATTCACCTAATGAATTCATTTTGAAGACAATTTTCAAATATTCATCTATGGATAGAGTTATAGGATTAATATATATATATATATATCATTATATTGTAATAGAGATAGAAATGGGTGGCGATATAGGGTGGTGGTTTTAGTTAGTGATGAAATTTGGAGAGGGTGATAAAATTAATTGAGAATATTTCTTTTATCATTATTTTTGTTGAGGTATTATTCATGTTTCTTGATGGTTTTCTTGATATTTTTTTTAGTTAAAAATGCATTTAAAATATAATATTGGGAATCCTAATTGAAATGAATATAAATACTTTACTACTAATACTATTTCCTATAATTTTTTTCATCTAATCGTCTTCCGTTTTCTCTCACTGCGTTGTTTTATTCTCTAAAAAGAAGGAAAAATTGTAAATTAGATAATAAGTATTTTTATTATGATATAATAATTATTTTAATTCAAAAAAATGAAACTTTTAGGTGGATTGTAATTTTATAATTCTATTGTGAATCATTTTGTTCAGTTTGATACATGAAAAATATTCATGAGCATATTTTATAATCTTTTCTAAGTGATGAGGTATAAGGAATAATGATTTCTGAAACTAAAAATTTTCAAATAAAATACTTAATATATAAAAATATTCTTCTTATATTTTCTAGGTATGAATCTTATTTTCTCTCAATTTTGGATGAAGAATATTTTTTGAAATGTTTTAATTGAACCAAGATGATTATAAAGAAACACTGATGTGATTCAACACATTTTATATATATATTTTATACAATTATGATTGATTTTCATGTGAGGATAAGACTATTTTATATCAATTATGATATGTGTAATTTTCCTTATACCCTTAATTATTCATCCGTGTATCATCTCCTATACAGTTTCACACTATTTTTGGTCATTTATATAGTCTATATTACCCGTTATTTACATTCACATCTTAATTTCATAAATTTTTGTACTTTTAATTTCTATATTTTTTTGACTATTTTTTCATAATAAACAAAATATTCCATCTCAATTTAGATGAGCCCTCACTACTATTGAAGCCAAGTAGACTGTAGTTGTTAAGAATATATTTTTTACAACCTTTGAGCATATGGTTATGTTGAGACCAACCATAATTTTTCATCATGGGAAAATATATTTTTTATACTATATTTTATAACTCCAAAATTTTGATACCTTCGGTCTATGTGATGCTCTCCACTATGAGGTGGAATTTAAAACATGTAATTGACCTACCATCTTTTTGATTTATTTAATCAAATTTTCAACATAATATCCTCTTAAACAATGGATATGATACAATTGACCTAGAAAGCTTCACCTCTAATTGTAATATTTCTTCTATCATGGTCTTTCTATATTCTTAACATTAAAAGGGCTGAGAATAAATATTTAAAATTGACACTAAGATATTTTCCATTATGAAATACCCATTAAAATTTAAAAATTTATAAAAATATTCATAATAAGATAATATATATGACATAATTATTAAAATTGACTCAAGAATAATATTTTAGAGAAATACACTGATTCAAGGGCCTTAATGTGGTTAAAATAACTGGGATATGGTTTGTGTTATTGTGTGGGTGTTTTTTAACATTATTGTCTTCATCATGTATAATATTTTAAAAAATTTACTCACTTTTCATATGACTATAACCATTCTCTTTTATATTTATTAGACATTCAGTGGTTTCTTTCTGATAGTAAAATAAATATTAAAAGTGTTTAAAAATGTATTAATTAGTGTTAGTCTATTTTAAATATTAGTATAAAAGAAATAAAACGTTTTTATAATTAAATAAAATATTAAATTTTCAATTTTTTAATTAAATAATTCTTTTAATGGATGATTTATATAAAAGGGTCTTTAAGGAAACCATTTTAATAAAATTGATAATTCTCAATCAAGTCAAAACATGCTCATAGTCATTTATCATTATTAAAATTATGGGTGGTAATATTGTTCCTTTTGAAGGATAAAAGGTCTTACAAAAGAATTTTGTGATTCCATTTACTAGGTTGACATCGACAGATATGAGTGTATTAGTCCAGTCACAATGTTCTCTTAATTAACCACACATCTCATTAAATAATATAGACTATTAATGAGGTATGTGTCAGTTATTAGTTTTAATTTACTGGATACTATATTTATTGATCTTGTATTTGAGTTTTGATTTTTTTTCAATTGTATAATAAGAATAGAAATGTTCTATAAAACATATATATCTTATAATAGTGACTTTTAAAAAATAATTACTTAGGAAAATTTTGAAAAAGATAATTATAGAAAAATATTTCCCAAAACATTATGTGGTGGAAATAAAAACATCATATATTTGTTAGTTTTTTTAAAATGTAATATTTTTATAATAATGTAATGTTTTTTCATATTAAAAAATTAATCATGATAATTTAAATTTATTATATCATGGTTTTGAAAAATAAATGGTTTTGGTGTAAGGGAATATAATTTTTAAGAAAAACCATGACATTGGCTATGTATACTATGTCATGATATATTGTACGCCATTCATGAAAATATCAACCGGAAATGCCCGATATAGAACAAAAGTATACTTTTTCATAATTTTATATTATTAAACCTCTATCAACATGGTTGAGTATAAAATCCATGCTTTTGTAGATTGTATCAAATTTTTCTTGATTGAATTTATCAATGTGTTAAGTTATTATTTCTTATGATAAATATATTAATTATTCATCTCATTAAATCAATATTTTATATTTTTATATATAATTTTTATATTATAAATGTTATAATTATTTAATTTAACATGTTTAAATTAAATATTATAATTATTGTACCATATATATAAAGAGTTACATGGTAGTTTCGATGTAATATTTAGTTTCATATCTCAAAATAGACGATTATGTATTTAGTTATAAGCTTAATTATAATGGTGGTTTACTATTTATTAATATTTTTATAATTATTTACTAATGCATAAACTATGAAATGGTGAAATTCACAACATCAAAATTTCTGTTGGGTCACACTTCTTGATATCACATCAGCATTTATACGATTCTTGATATTTAAGAAAATTCACCTTGCAGAACATTGATAATTATAATTTTTTAGTAGACTTATGATAAATTATATGATAATGTGTAGATTAGGTAAATGAGAAAAATTGTTTTCCGAATTTTATTTATGTTGTTGTTTTGATGAGTTTTATAAAAATGGGTATAGATAGATTGTTGTTTTATAATGTATGAAGCATTAGAACCCTGTGAATGTAATTCGTTTAAAAAACGAATTCTATTAATTGATTTCATGAACTACATTCATTTTGAACACAAGACACTAAATATTATTTTCAGAAAACCCAAATCTCGATCAAAATCTTTTCTCGACAATCACAATTGCGGTTTAGGTTCCAACACACCTTTTTATAGATACAATTCTCCACTAAAATGTACATTAATTCTATGGGAAATTGATTCCTTAGTAGGTTGGAAGCTTTTGTTGGCTACGGAGGATTCTTTATTAAATTCACTACTGAGTAAGATTTATCAAAAATAATGTGGTTTATGTTTTTTTATAATTTTACATTTTTTATTACTGATTTCTATCATAGTAGACATTTATATTGGTTTTTTGTTTTTTTACGATATATGGCTTATATATAGCCCCATTAAACACTATATTGTTAGAAGATAAATAATTAGGGAATAATAAAAATGAAAAAGTGTGAAAAAATGAAGGATAGTTAGGCCTTTTTCATTACCCCTAACCATGTTTATAATGCTACATAATGGTATATATATTTTTAACAAATTTTTTTTATAAAATTATATAATAGTTCGTAGAAACAATTTTATAGAATGTGATTTTTTAGACAAATTCCATTGGTTTCTTATCATTAAATAAGGAATCATAATTTAACATTTGGAAATATGAGTTTTTATAGTAAAATGGGAATTTGTTATAGAAATTATATTTATACGAATAAAAAAATGATGTGTGAAATTTCAATTGGTTATGGTTTATGGTATTAAAAGATTTCAAAAATAATATGAACATGGAAAATACATCATAGATCGATGAATATTGATTTCTAAAATTGAATGGATATTTGAAAATCTTCATCGGACTTCACCATGTTTTTCTTGAAAACCATTACATGAATGGGGCCTTCAGGATCTTATTGAAGTTTTATTACTTTAGACTATATTAAAAGTTATTTTGATCATTATAATTAACTGATTTTGTCATATGTCTTTTTAAATATTTAAAATTATTATTTATTTATGAAATATCTTTTCATGTATATTTTTTTTAGGTTATGAATTTTTCAGAATATAATTTAAATTTTTTAAACTACTTATATTAACTAACCTACTGTATATAAGTGTTATATAGTAGGTATTATATAAATGATTTAGTATTATTTTTAACCAAGAGTGTGAATTATTATTATTTTGATGAATTCAATAATAAAGGGTGGTTATGATTTATGCATATTCAATGTTAGAGCTGTGTTAGAATTTTGGTATCTCTTGAGTGTTAATATATAAAAAATGTGTATTTAGGTCAATCATATAACTCAAAAATTTTGGAATTAAATATGATGTCATTGTACTATTAGCATACTGAAATAGTTATATATTATGAAAAATAGTTATTCTAATCCAATGTATATTCTGACATTGATCTTGTAATATCAAATAGATTTGATGATTTTTCATATTTTGTTAAATTAAATTCAATAATATCATTATTGAAATGACATATAACATGATTCTCACTTAATGATATACCATGTGGTAGATTGTGACATGCATCATGGACATCATTTTGAGATCTCTTATTGGATATTCCTATAGATTAATAGATTTATATATAACTATGAAGAGTGTTATCAAGGAATATTATTGTAAGATCCAAAACATTAATAAAAATATCATAGGATAATTTAGAGGCATTGGTTGTTATTGTTTTAGGAATGAATCTTTTTAATCAAAACTTGGCATTGCTGGGGAGGACTTTTGAAAAATTTCAAGGAATGTGGACCTATGTACTATTTGTGCATGGTTAGAGATAACTATATGCCCATCCATGGAAACCATGAAACATTTCATAGTATGGGTTCACATAGAAATCACACGGTATTTCAAACCATGCACACTAAAAAGAGAAACCATGGACCCCTAAAATAGTTGGCACACATTTAGAGATTGGATAGGGGAAATCGTGTGCCCCTTCCCAGAAAAAAATCACGTAGTTTTAATTAATACTTTAATTGGATTTTAATTCTCTGAAATCATCACATTAACCATAAATTGAACCAATCTAGAACCTAATGGATTTATCTCATTTTGGAAGGCTCAGAAAGGGGTTCCTATGGCTCCTAACCATCATTTATAGTGATATGAAGCACATGTTTCATATAAAGATCTTTCCAGGTATGTGGATTAATCCGAGTTGATTTCCCATCACTATTTCATTCTTTTCCAATTCCTTTGGTTAATTTTTATCATAGATTTTTTGATCTAGATCTAGGGTTTTTTAATCTATACTGAGTCATTTTGGATAAAGATCTCCATTTGTTGAATCTATATCTAGGATTTTTTTGATCTAGATCTAGAAATAAGATATTTTATTTCATTTAAATATTGTATTTGGGAATTGAATCCAAACCGTTTTCATTGTCGCGTTATTTGTAGATATACTTCAAATTGGGTGATTTTTCATGACAATATTGAGGAATTGAACCATGATCTCATACTATGTGGCTGTTCGACCAAAAACAATGATATCGGTTGGTGAGAATTCTTCATCATTATTCTTGAGGTTGGTTGTCTAAAATTCAAATCACATATTAATTATTTTAAATTATGTGTTTGAATCTTTCAGAATTTATAGATTGTATATAAATTGGATTTAAAAATGAAATTATATTATTGAGTGAATTAATTAATCGTGGAATTAACTTTTTTTAAATTTAGTGATCATTGAATGGGATAATTAACTTTTGGATTAAATATGAGATTTTAGGAATTGTGAATTTGATAATTAATTATGTAAATTAATTACAAAGTTATTGATACTGTTGAACATAATTAATTAATTATAAATTAATTAATGGTAGTAGTTAGGATTATGAAATTGTGATTTTGGATAAGTAATTGTTGAATTAATTATGTTAAGAAAAATATAGATGATATTGAATAAGTAAGTGAAAATTAAATTATTGTAGTATTGATGTTGTTGAATTAGGATAATTAATTATAGAATTAATTATTAAAGTTTTAATGGTTATTAAATTTATTTACATTGAATAATTAATTGAGGAATTAATTTGGGTGAATGACTTAATGAAGATAGAACAGTTAATTAATGAATTTATTTGGTATATTAAATTAATTAAGTTATAACAATCAATTGAATAATTAGTTGGTGTTATTTATTTGATTATATTGGTATAATTAATTTATGAATTAATTATGTGGGTTATTGTGATTTTCGTTTTGAATTAATTATTCGATGAATTAATTAATGTGAGAAATGAGACTATTAAATTATTTAATTAAATAAAGGGATTAGTTAATTTCAATGTTAATTAACATGTAGAACAAGATTATGTAATTATTGAATTAAATAAAGGGAATAATTAATTTTGAATAAATTAATGGAAAGTAACGTGTATAATTAATTGGATAAATAATTGATGGTTTTTTATATTCTCATTAATTGTAATATTAATTAATAAAGAATGATTTAGATTTTTTAATTGTTGAATTAATTAATGATAATTAATGTGATGAAATAATTGAGTGAATTAGATCAATTTATTAGTGAAATAATTAATATGGAATGTTGTGATATTGTGTTTTCGATTTGAGATGATTAATTTTAGAATTAATCATGTGATATTGAGTGGTACATTTAAGATAATTAAGTGTATAATTAATTATGTGATAATGAGTTCTTGATTTGAGATAATTAATTATAGATTTAATAATGAGATATTGATATAGATGATTCAAGATAATTAATAATAGAATTTATTATGAATTATTGATATTGCAAGTGAGATAATTAACAGTGGGATTAATTAGGGGATTTTGAGTTTGTGGATATTGATTAATTAATTATTGAATTAATTAATGGGATTCACATGCTTAATTAATTGTGGAAATTAATTAAAAGGAATTATATGATAAACTAATTGTTGAATTACTAATTTAATTGATGTGTTTAGTTAATTATTGAATAGATTAATAGAATTGAAGTAATTTAATAATTTTTGAAAAATTAATTTTTTAGGCGACTAATTAATTGTTGAATTAGTTAATATTATTGATGTGATAAGTTATTTTTTAAATTAAATAAAGCATTCGATGTGATTATTTAATTGTGCAATTAATAAGAGTAATGAATGTGATTCGTTAATTGATGAATTAACTAGATAATATAAGTGATCAACTAACGGTTGGGTTAATTAAATAGACTTTTGTGCAAAATTATTTGCGGAATTAATTAAGGGGTTTCATGTGAATACTAATTATTGTATTAGCAATGAGAATGAGTTGATTAATTAATTGATAAATTAATTAATGGGGTATTGGGAATGTGGTTTAAAGTTGATTAATACTACATGATGTGATTATGTCTTATATACGAAGATGTGGTTAATGTAAAATAACTGTGATAAATGAGATATATGTGATATGTGTGAAATGTTGAACAGTAACATGCTATTTAAGAAAACTATCATAAATGGTAACACGATCCTACAATTATGTGTTATGAAATGGTGAACAGTTATTTTCTCATTTGCCTAACTATTATTAATTGTAACATGCTCATTATATTATGTATTATTAAATAGTTATTGGTAACATGGTCATTCATCATGAATTAAGTGATGGTAACATGGTCATCCAAATTGTGTGGTTAAAAAACAGTAACATGGTCATTCATTTGTGAAATAAGGATGGTAACATGGTCATCCAAATTACCTAATTTAATTACTGGTAACATAGTCATTCATTGTGAAAGATGGATGGAAACATGTTCAGCCAAATTCTGTGATTTAAATAATGGCAACATGGTCATTCATTGTGAAATAGGAATGATAATAATGAAAATATGTTATATGGTCTCAAATGAGAATAATTTGAACTCTGGTATTAGTAAAATGAAGTGTTGAGATATCATATCACCGTTGAACACTTCAAGATCCATAATGAGTCAAAGTAGGTATTATGATATTATATTACCTTCAGAACACTTTGGACTCTATAATGAGATAATGCTAGTATTATGGTATGGGTATCCTTAGGAACCCTAGTGTTGTCATAGTTAAATAATGAATAATTAATAATGTGATAAAATGTTTATTTGTGCATTATAAATATTCTAATTACAACTATATACACTATTATTTACTAGATTTGTTTTAGAAGTTGTTGTTGGTTTCATATTGAGTTGTTCTCCCACCCAACTAGGGATACCCAATTGGTACCTGAATAGAATATTTGTTTTCTAGATAGTATAAGGGCAATGACCCTCTTCTAGATAGAAGATTAGTGATTTATTAGGGTGGGGGAACCATACTTTGTGTCATACCTTATTTGGAGCTGTTGGTGTCTTTTCATTAAGGGTTACATTTTACACTAGGAACACACATAATATGGCATATTTATAATTTAGTTTTGATTCTGTATTTATAATTTTTGTAATCTTGTGACATTGATTTTCTTTATGTATATATATATGCTTCTTCTATTGATTATTTATTTCCCCTAGTGTATTAATAAGATAAATAAATGGGTATATTCTCTCCATGATTTACTTACCAAAGCCTCACTAATAGTTTGTAGCATATAGTGTACGGGTAGGTATGCTTGAGGTCAAGCCACCGACTAGTTCAAGGAAAGGTAACCTGGCACCCGGATTGTGATGTTACAAAGTGGTATCAGAGGTCCCATTATATTTTTTCTTCTTTTGTATTTATATTTTGGGAACGGTATACATGAGACTAGGTAGAGTCAAGGATTGGTTATGAGCTCGTGCATTGGAGTAGCTACCCCATTTATGGGTGAAAACCCAAATTCACATGGTGGGATTGTTGTTATTATTTTTTCTTGTTAATGTTGAATATTATTTCACCTTTGTTGAGGCACTTGTTCAGTGTAGTGGTTATTGTATAGGAAATTTTTTTATATTAAATCGTGGCCTTGAATGGAAAGAGAGTTGAGTCAGCTTGCATCATTCTCGGTACTCCAGATTATTTTGCGACATGCATCATTGTAGGTATGCATGGTAAAATGGGTTTCGGAATTTTTCATGAACATCAACTATTTTTTTCATTCTTGTTAAATTGAAATGAAAATGGTGACTAAAATGTAATTTAGAAAAATTATAAAATACTAAAATTTGAGAATAAATGGATGTATAAATGATAAAATTGAGTAATGATATGGGTATGATTACTTATTTTTGAATTAATTAATGGGTAATGGCATGATTAATTGTAGAAATTAATTAATGATATTTTTACCATTTTTAACTAGGACCTAGGTGTAATAAGTTTAAGGGTTGTGATAGTGCCTCTATTTTGACCATATTTTGAGAAACAAGGGGAAATACATGTTATGGTTTTTTGTAAATCCCACTTTGTAATTGTGTTAATTTTGTGAAATGTTAATCCTTTGTCTTGTTTATTAAACCCTTAATGTGGGTAGTTAGTGTAGGGAGAATCGACTAGTTTGAGAACTAGGTTTCGAGTTATGTGAAGGACTATTGGTTTTGGATCAGTGTGGTGAGATATTAACACCCAGGGAAGCCTGAGACTCTTAACATGTTAAGGTGTTTCTAAAAAGGGAGGTAACATCGGTGATGGGGTATTGGTGACTATATTAATTGATGTCTTATTAGTGTACTTTTAATTTGTAATGATCATGTCCCATACGTTGAAATCCTCCCAAGAAAACTGATAAATCCTTGGATTAATGTATAACTAACTAAATTTTTTTTGGTTGGATATGGGTCCCATGGAGGTTGTTGTTATGAATCAGTATATATGTGCAGCTGATGGTGAATGTTATTCCATTAGCGGTTTTCAGATATGGTTCGTAAGATGGATTAATAGTCAATTAATAATGTGGGAAATAGTCTATGGGGGTTTATTTATTTGACCATTTGATGTTAACAAAACTCAAACGGTGGAGGGAGATGTGTCAGAAGTAGGGGAATAGAGCATGATAATGGGTTGGAAGTAATGCCACCATAATTCCAAATTGGATCATGAAAGGTGCTTGTTTAAATTCCCCTGGAAAGGCAAGGTGGACCTTAGAGGTGGTGGATGTATGCTATTTCTATGATGTCATTGAAATAATGGTTTACTGCCAATGTTGGATAGTGTTCGTGTGATTGTTTGTAATGGTGAGTTGGGGAAAATGATGGGATTTTTGGTTATGTTAATGTTGAGACCCATGACTCTTTTAAGGATCATCTTATAAATGTGTTAGATCGAAATGAGATGGTGTTTGAGGGGATTTTAATGTTGTCAGTTCGTCTGTTGTGGAATCATGGATGTGTGTAGTAAGAAACATGGATGAGAGGAGTGGATAAGAGGGATCAGTAGCAAAACCATTCATTGAAATAATATCTTTCAGATGTTTGGGAGAAATGAATGAAGGTGAGATGTTATAAAGAGGGTTTATTTTAATAACCCAACTTTTCATAGAGGTGGTAGAGAGTACAAATCAAGGACAATCTATTATAAGGCATGAATATAGTAATATCCCATTCTTTTATTGGAAATGTTAAATGATTTTGTAATGGTATTATTTTTCCTTGATTTAGTATTGAATTTTTTGGGTCTTAATGTGTGAGTTTTTTTGTGTAATTTTGATAATGTTGATGGAAGGGGGGTTGTGCACGGTTGGTGCATAGTTAGATAAAGTAGTGCGCTGAACCAAGGAACTCGTGAAACAATGGAAGGTGGGGGTTCACACGACTAGAAATGGGTTTTCAAACCATGCCTCATAAAAATATAAATGGTACACCCCTAAAATAATTTGTGCATAGTTGGCACATGATTAGGGGAAATGGTGATCCGCTACCAAAAAAACCATGCTCTCCATTATAACTAATCCGAAAATTGGATTTTAATTCTCCCAAACCCATGTATTACCCCTAAATCGACCCTAGCTCAACGAAAATTGATTTTTCTCATTTTTGTGGCTCTGAGGGGTGGGGGGGGGGGTTCCAAAGTCTCCAAACCTCCATTAATCATGATTTGAATCCCGCATTATAGATCTACATCATTCCATGTATCTTTTTTTAATCCCGATTGATTTCCCATCTCTCTTCCATTCTTCCAACATTATTTTGGTGCATTGTTTTACTGTACTTTTTAGTTCTATATGAAGATTTGAAGAATCTATATCTGCTAATTTTCGATAAGGGTCTTATTTTTTTGAATCTTGTTATAGTATTTTTGGATCTAGATCTAGAGACAAATGATCTTGTTTCATTTAAATCTTGTATCTATGAATTGAATCAAAACCATGGTCATTGTCACATTCTATATAGATCTTCATCAAATTGGGTGATTTTTCATGATTAGATTATGTAATTGAACTATGATCTCATCCTAGGTGGTTATTCCACTCAAATTGGGGATATATGTTGGTAAAAATTCTTCATCACCATTATTGAGGTAGGTGGCCTAATGTTAAATTCCCGTAGTCATGATTATTAATTATGTATAAGAATGTTGTATAATTACAGGATCTATTTAGAATTTGGATTTCCAAATATGATTAATTGATTTCATGAATTAATTAATCATTAAATTCTGAAGTGGTGAAATTTAAGAATCCATGAATGAGATAATTAATTGGAGGAATAAAGATATGTTTTCAGGATTTAGGAATCTGATAAATAATCGTGATAATTAATTAGGGAGTTATTGTGATGTTTGACCCTAATTAATTAATTGTAAAATAATTAATGGGTTTGGTTTAGATTTTGGTATTTTGATTTGGGATAAATAATTATTTAACCAATTTTTTCAACATAAATAAGAATGAGATTGAATAATTAATTTAAAGTTTAATTATGGTTTTACTAAGGTTATTGAATGGGTATAATTAATTAAATAATTAATTATTAGAGAATTCATGGTTATTAAATTGATTTACTTGTAACAGTTAATTGAATAATTAATTGGGGTGATTGATTTTATAGAGGTATAACAATTAATTGAGGAATTAATTCGGGATATTTAATGATTAATTATTAAAAATTTATTGAGGAATTAATTGGGGTTATTAATCTTATTAAGTAGGAAAAATTAACTGATGAATTAATTTTTTGGGTTTTTGTGAATGTGGTTTTGAATCAATTAGTCGAAGTATTAATTAATATGTTCAAAGAGAATATTCAGTTTTTCAATTAAATAAAGGGATTATTGAATGAAAAAATTAAATAATGTGGGTAACCAGATTATTTAATTGCTGAATTAAATAAAAGGTTTAATTAATTTTTAATTAATTAATGGAATGTGACTTGGAATATTAATTGGATATTTAATTGGAGGGTTTGTATGTGTTCATTAATTATAGAAATAATTAATGGAAAATGAGTTTGATTAATTAATTAATCAGGATTGCTGTGATAAAATAATAATGTGAATCCGATTAATTAATTAATCAAATAATTAATATGGACTAATGGGATAATGAGTTATTAATTTAGTATGATTAATTTTAGAACTAACAATGTGATATTGAGTTATAAATTTATGATAATTTATTATGGAATTATTTATGTGAAATGGAATTATTTATTTGAAATAATTAGTCGTAAATTAAATTAAGTGATATAGAGATAGAAGATTCAAGATAATTACTTGTATAATTAATTATGATTTACCGATATCATGAGTGAGATAATTGATTTTGGGATTAATTATGAGATTTTGAGTTTGTGGATATTAACTATTTAATTGTTGAATTAATTAATGGGATTGACATGCGTAATTAATTAGGGAAATTAATTAAAGTGATTTATGTGATAAACTAATTATTAAATTAGTGATGTAACTGATGTGTTTAGTTAATTGTGGAATTGACTAATATAATTGAAGTGACGACTTAATTTTTAAATAAATTAATGTATTTTGGGTGATTGATTAGTTGTCAAATTAATTAACATTATTTATGTGATTAATTAATTGTTGAATTAAATTTAGGATTTAATGTGATTAGTTAATTGTTGAATTAGCTAGAGTTATTAATGCGATTAGTTAATTAATGAATTAACTAGATAAATAAGTGAATAATTAATAGTTGGTTAAATTAAATAGATTAAATTTATTAATTAATTGTGGAAATAATTAAGGTGTTTCATGTCAAGTCTAATTTTTGAATTAGTAATGAGGATGATAGGATTAGTTAATTAATAAAATTAATTAATGTGTTATTGGGGTAAGATGTTTAATGTTTATTTATCATTATTGATGTGATGACATGATAAGTTTGAGAATGTGGTTAATGTCGATTAACCTTGATAAATGAGATACATATGATATTTGTGAAATTATGAAAGGTAACATGCTTATTCCACCAAATATTATTAATGGTTGCATGATCATTCAATTATATAATATTAAATGGTGAATGTTAACATGCTTATTTGGGGAACTATTATAAATGGTAACATGC
This sequence comes from Viscum album, assembly GCA_963277665.1. Lineage (NCBI taxonomy): Eukaryota > Viridiplantae > Streptophyta > Magnoliopsida > Santalales > Viscaceae > Viscum > Viscum album. The sequence continues at coordinate 697,913,532 of OY728160.1, forward strand.
TCATTCAATTATGTATTATTTTATGGTGAATGGTAACATTGTCATTTAGAATGAAGTAAAGGATAATAAGGTGGTCATCAATATTATGTGATTAAATGAATGGAAACATAGTCATTCAATTATGAATTAAGGATCGTATCATGGTTATCCAAATTGTATAATTTCATGAATGGTAACATGATCATTTATTATGAAACATGGATTGAAACATAGTTATCCAAATTATGTGATTTAGTTATGGTAAAATATAAATTAATAGTGATATAAGATTGGTAATAATGGTCCTCCAATATATGGCCTCACATGAGAATAATTCAAACTCTGACAAGAGTCCAATCAGGTGATGAGATATCATATCACCTTTGAACACTTTGAGCTCTAACATGGGACAAAGAAGGTACTAAGATATGATACTACCTAGGATACACTTTATGATCAGGTATGAGCTGATGGTAGTATTGAGGACCGATTAACCTTAGAAACCCTCGAGTTAATGCATTTAAATAAAGAATATTTAATAATGTTATAAACTATTTTTTATGACTTCTACATATTCTTATTACAACTACATATACTATAATTAAATGGAGTTGTATTAGACTCTGTTAGTGGTGCCCTACTGAGTTTTACTCGCACCCTACTTAGGAAGCATGATCGGCACATGAATAGACTCTTTGTTTTTTGGACAGGCTAAGGGAAATGACACGATTTTAGATCACATAGTTGGGATATAGAATGGTGAGGGATCCAAACATTGAGTCTAGCCCTCTTGGGAGTTTCCAGTGTCTTTAAATTTGTGTTTCTATTTGACACAAGGCACATACTTATCATGTCATATCTATTAATCAGTTTTGATAATGTATTTCTAGTTTTGGTTGTCCTGTGGAATTGGTTTTGTCTATGGTTATATATATGTTTTTGCTATTGTTTATTTATTTCCACAACTGTATTACTCTGATAAATGGAAAAAGAGGGAATAGTCTCCCCATTATTGACTTACCAAACCCATGCTTCAAGTTATCAGTGTATAGTGTAAGGGGAGACGCGCTTGAGGTCCTGTGACCGACTAGTTTGGGGAACCCTTGCATGGAACCTTAGTTGAGAGGGTACACTAATTTAGATTAAAATAATGTGAAATATATATAATTAAATTTATCTAATTCGGATGCATGGTTATTATATATTATGTTTGAATCTAAAAATTTGGTTAATAAAAAATGACTTGAAAATAAAAGATATTTTATAAAAATAGAAGTAGATCAATATGTTGGAAATATAGAATGAGTTTATACATTAAAATTCAAAAAATGTGATATATTTCAACTGAGTGGAATAAATATATAAGAGTAAAATTTTTACTATGTTATAGACAAAAAATTATTTATATATCATTTTTGGAAAGGAATGGATTTTTATTGATGATTATGAAAAAAATTATACACAAATGAAGTGTTTTATGGTATTGAGAATATGATGAATGGTTTATATATTTAGAAAAGGGTTAATATTCTTTATAAAAGTCAATATAAAATGGTCATATATGATTCTAATATAAAATTTCTTTTATATTGTGTCTTTCATATATAAATGAGAAATTCATCCAAATAATTTATAGATATTTACTTCTGGAATCATTAATTGTGAATCAATTAAAAAAGAATGTCATGTTATGGAGAAAAATTAACAAAAAACCTTTAATTTGAATAGTTGATAAGGATATTAAAGTAATTGATTTTATATATAGAATGTGAAATAATATGAACTGAAGAAAATATGGGATATAATTACAACGTTACCACTTCAAATTGACAATGTTAGCATGGTTTCCTATTTAATTTTTCGGCCCATGGTAAAAAGAATTTAAATGGTTGGGGACTAGATTATTGAATTATATAATCAAATTGAAAGAGTATTATGATTTTATTATCAAATCAGTATAGTGAATGCCTATTCCAGGATTTTTTTGGAAATCATAGATTGATAAGAATTATATCAAAACTCACTCTTCCAAGAACAAAATAAAGGAATTATATTTTATAGAAAAGTAATAAAAATTATTATACATATTTCAATAAATTATGAGTTTGTTTAACTTTCCTAAATAATTCCATAGACATATTTACCATGTTCCATCATAATTAGTTGTAGAAAATTGAATCTACCAAGACACTAGTATCAGATAGCTCGTGGTAATTTACTAAAATGGTACAATATATGTAAGATAAAAATACAATTTTTGGAAGTACTATGATATTAAATATATTTATAGATGTTAAATTTAATTTTAATACTTAATATACATCATAAAAATAAATGGTATATAATTTTTCCGCCTTAGGATTTCTAATTTCACATGAAGTGTTCTTCATGGTTTCTAAGGGAAAGAGAAACTCTATATGGAGTGATCATAAAAACTCAATAAGATGGTAATTCATAATGACAGAAAATATGAAATAATATTGACATTCATAATAAGACATTTAAATTAATAATCCTATTCCATATAAATATAAAAATGAGATGAATATATCCATGGATATCATTATAAGGAAACTAAATAATCCCATTAATAATAAAAAATAATATAAAAAATGTATAACATACAATTCAATATGTCACAACCATACCATTAAGGCCTCATTCAAGTATATTTTACATAAATTTGTTGGAATAAACAAAATAACACAATTATTTTGTCTCATGGGACCCATTAATGGATTGAGGGAATATATAATTTGAATCCCCACTAATCAAAAAATAATTCCAATTCAACCGTGACATGAAGAGATTGGTTAAAAAATATCATAATAATCCTTAAGGAATATTGTTCATAAAAATGGATAAGTAATCAATAGTTATCTATATAGAAATAATGGATATAAAAATCATCAATGGTTCCCTAGTCAATGAAACAACATAGCTATAGAAGTGCATATCCATCAATAAAACTAGAAACTATTGGATAATCATACTAAAAAAGGGAAATAACCTTATAAAAGGAATGTTAAAGAGTAATAAGAAATAATAGATTCATTTAATAAGTGTATTGATGAGGATTAATCAATGATGGAAATATTTTTTATGTTAGGGAACCAAATATATGAAAATGATTAAGAGTATGTAAAAAACATATTTGACTCACCTAATGGATATAAAATTTCCTTATGAATAAAATTTTCGGAGTGTGTAATTTGATTCTCAAGGTGAAATTATCCAAAAATTTAGTTCAATACACTATATAACTGAAAAATTCTCAACTAAGAACATAACAATTATCCTTCCTCACATGAGGTACCCCTCTTCGAAATAAAATATCTATAGTTCCACAAATATATGACTTATATAGGGGTTTTGATAACTGAATTTTTAATTATCAATATATTTTATAATTATAATGAAATTTTGAGTTAGTATAATGGGAGGGAATGATAGGACCTCATTAATATTAGAATAAGATATGTATAATCATATTGAATACAAAAATTTGGGGGTAAAAAGTATAAAACCTAGGTGGATTATAGAATTGAGATGGAAAGAAGAGATAAAGAACCCATAGATTTTTATGTATCTATCTAAAACATGTAAAAGGTAACCCTAGAACCATAATCAATTTCTTGGAGGAAAATTGAGAGTGATATTAAAGGAATAACTGTGCTCAATTATTTTGGAGTGAATATGAATGTTCAGATGGGTGTTTATTCACAATAAATATTGGAGAATTGTTTATTAATTTTCAGACTCATCCTTTATAAATCTAGTATACAGAAAACATAGTACCAATGGTTTTTTGTTATGTTAAAGGGAATTTAACGCATAGTTTTTGAAATTTATAACTAATGTAATTGAAATACATTTAATTATTATATTTTTACCCATAAATTTAAATCTTTCACATTTTTTTTATAAAAAAACATGATTTTTATTTTAGACATTTGAGAGCCCATTATATGTTTATAAATTTATTTTAAGATTTTTAAACAAATTATTTTAATAAATATAAAAATTTTATGTTATGGTTTCATTAAAATTAATTATTAAAACATTTTTACATCATAATAAAGTCATAATATGTACCCTATTCACTTACAATATTTTAAAATTTCCATGAAAAGTTAATACTTTTTGAAAACTATAGAAAATAAATATTGTCTAATTTGGAAATTTTGAATCTAAATTTTGCGTCCTTATAATAATAATAATAATAATATAGATATGAGATATTTAATTATTAAATACATCTCATAATGTTTGTTAAAAATATGTGTTTTGTTTTAAAATTTTAATAGTTTTTATTATTTATTTTTTATATTATTTAATGAAAATATATGTAATCTTTATTCATTTTCAAATATAATTTTATATTTATTAATATGATATTATGAAATTGTGTTTTTTACATGACTAGATACATTTTTTTTCCTTTAACATTTACATTTATCTTATATTGGTAATATTACCCATTATAAATACATCTCACTTTATTCGATGAAATAATTCATTTTACTCTCTCAATTCATATGTAATGTCTATTTTATTTATTTATTATTTCATTATAATAGCCATTCATTTTTATTTTTTTGTTATTCATGGAATTTAATACATAAAATTTCATTATTATTGGTCTTACATATATTTTCTATGTTTTATAACATTTTTTTGTTGATGTTATTGTAAATTTAACTCTCCCTCATCTACTATATTGCTATGATGGAATAAAATGGATCTTATTTTTGGATAGTTGTTATAATGAAATATTTATTTATAGTTGAATATATAGTCTTACATTATCTGATGTAAATAATATAATCGTAAAAATATGGGGTATACACTAATATTTAAAATATAGGGGATATTTTTTGTCATCAAATACATATGTTTCCATATTGATTTAATTACCTTAGGATTACTCCCATGTATCTACACAATATGAGTTTTCCAATTTATCAAAACATTATATCTAGTATCATAAATCACGAGTATATTTTTTATAATGAATTTAAGGACATATCATCATTTCATATGTGGGGAGTATCTGTGTTGGGAAATTTATATACATCCTTAAGAACAATATGTGAAAATTTCTAAATCATTTTCAATACCTTAAAATGTCCAGAATATATTATACTTAATTTCACCACATGACCAAACCTTATAACTCCCATTCAGGATGATAACTTCCAAAATATTTTTTCCTTCACATGAAATTCCATGTCCTGCATTTAATTATAAATAACTTTTTTTCCTATATTAAATTTCCATTACATGCTCCGGGTTATCTCATATCTTCTTAATCATCACCTAAATAATTTCATGACAACTCGCCTCCTTTTAATAACTTTTTTCCAACATGTCAGTGTGTGTAATATTATCCCATACAGTAATTTAAGTAGATATATTCGTTTTCTTGATTGAAAGAAATTGTTGTATAAAAATTCACAAAAATATATATACTCATCTCAAGTTCCACAGTAGTAAATTTTGCAAGTCTTTAGAAAATACTCTAATTTTTAGATACACTTTGAAGAAATACCATTAGCTTGAGGATGATAGGTGGTGCTTAAATATAACATTTTTTTAGAGACTTCTAAAGAATCCACTAAAATATTTACAAGAAAAAGGGTCGTGATGAAATATATTTTACGTCGGTTCACAAGAAATTCAGAAAAATAATTGTTTAATATAGATGTTTTAATGTCAATCAATAGGGAGATCCTCATTTCTTACTAGAAAATTTATGAAAGATTTAGGAGATCCACAATAACCCACATTTCATCATTCCTATTATATATATTAGGAATTCCAATAGAATATCCATTTTGATATTTCCCCACATTCATATTGGTGTATAATAATATTTAATAACACCCTTTTGGATTTTCTTCTCATCATTTACTTGTTGGTACACTAAGAGTTAATAAACATAGTTAGAAATCTCTCACTTTATGTTATCCCACCAGGGGTGTCCCTTTAATGTTTTACGCTTTTATGGTCTATATATAAATTTAAGCTATGAGTACTATATAGTACATACCTCCTCATCTAATTTACTGATGGTACACATTTTCTCTTTATAATATTTGAGTATTATTTATATTATATAGTAATTAAAGTAGTTAAATAAATTAGATATTGATTGATGTAACACAATCAATAAAAATTATCATACCCAGTATTACAAAATCCCATAATATTGGATCCTTTTCCATCTTCATCATGGATTGAAATCCATAATCCTTTATATTTAATGAATTTTACACCAAGTTTTCCTTTCCATAGTGTTAGAATATTTTATCATAAAACTCCTTGAGTACATACACCTATCAATGTTGCCTCAGGTTGAGATCCTTCATTTAGAAAATATAATTCAATATTGTGGGTTATATATATAAATAAAATATTTCTCCATATAGATATGTTAACCATATCTTTATGAAAACTATTAATATAATAAAAACAAAATCACGTAATAGATGCTATTATACATGGGTATTTAAAAACATTGATTAATAGTAGTAACCCTTTCATTTTTTATAAGAACATACCCATATTATTTATTATACAAATTAATATATTTGAAAAATAATTCCCTTACCATATGTTAAGTTAATACTTGTGCATTGATTAAACTGTAATTCAGTTCCTCAATATATTCTTAACATTTAATAAACCATATGAATTTGATGTATATACATGCAGACTTTTGAAGAGATAAGTTAATGAGGAATATTTTTCAAATAATAGATGATAATAACTTGGAATGATTTGGAAATTTAAATTGTTAATTATATTCATTGATGTTATACATTTTTAACCTCCTTGGCCTTTTAAAGGTCAAAAAATATTCCATCATTTTAGAAAATATGTCTTCGAAAATAAATGTTTTAATTCCAAAAGACACTATTTCATAATTTACCAAATATCCCATTTTCGTTGATAGTCACAAAAACACTCTTTTAATAGTTCTCATATACATCATATATATTAGAGTAAATTTTGTTATGATTAATAAATAACACAAAATAATTATGAAGATAAGACTTTAATACTCAACAGAAAAGATCTATATACATAGTTTTAATTTTTTAATCAAAATGGAACATCTATGAACTAATATTTCCCATACCTCCTATTAATATTATTTGGTTCCATATCACACTTTTTAACATTTAATTGAAGATATACAGGGAGAATATCAATTTATGTGGAGTAATGACCCCCTTAATGTTGAAAAATTGATCATGAATAAATGGTAAATGATATATTTTATTCATTAAAATGGAAATAATTACCCTATAAATAATTATCAACTTCTAATATCTATCCCTTTTCGTCATATATAATATATGTTCTCCCCAACACAAGAAACTACATTTCATAGGTAAATTTTCACACAATTCATGTAATTGTTTCTTTAATTCTTTCAATTCCACTATGCTTTTCAATACATAGGTTTAGATATGGGGTGTAATTCTGGGATGGGGAACATGAATAATTGAACTTCAAAATTAGGTGGACGTCCATGTAATTACATAGAAAATAAAATAATGTATTCTTAAAGAATAGATAAATTTTTATTTTTATAGAATCATTCTCAATAATAGAATATATTTCCTCATTTTCATTAATGATTTCTTTTTGGTAATCCAGACTATTACAAGCTACACTTGGGAAATAAATACAATCTACAAAAAATAATAGACCAATTTCCTAACAAAAAAAATTAAAACTCATTATTTTGTTAAAAAAATATTTTATTAGTTTTTGATAGTCAATTGATCTAATAAATAATTGAAAAGTCAAACATTGGTATAAAAACGAAATTTATAACTATAAAATATTATGGAATTATAATAAATATAAACTAATATATTTTTGGGCCATAAGATTTCTATTTTGAGTTTAATGTAACACGTCATTACATAAATCTCTATGTCAAAATAATATTATATAATAATTATTTCATGAATAAAACTATGAATAATTGATCACATTATACAATTGATATAAAATTATTTATTATTTATAAAATTCTTTATATCAATTTATAATAATTATTAGAATTTTTTAATATATTCTCATTTGGATTTTTTGCATAAATATGTTATTCTAAACCAATTTTTGAAGGATTCTACTAGAAATTATTAAATACAAATTGTGAAAAACTTGACTCCAATAAGTTATTTATGGTGGTTATTTATTATAATGATAGTAAATAGATAATATCACAACACTCATAATCAATATTTTATTTGTCTCATGGGAGTATACATATGAAAAAAAATTACATTAAATATAAATAAAATAATGTAAATCATAAAAATATGTGATACCTTTTTTCCTTCCTTTTAAGTAAGTCACATATAGTATTATATACAATTTTTTATGGGAATGGGTTAAAAATATCTCTATTTATCTTAGACTCTCTGTAGTGGAGTAATATACAATGGTTTCTAACATGGAATAGACCTAAAAAACATACTATGGATGGAATAAATTATCAAATAATTCTTATAAATCATAACATGAGAATTATATACCCATATATGAAATTAAATTGAAAATTTATAATCACATGGGTAACAATAACACGACTCATAATAGTGAAGTATATGATGACCAATTTCATACCATACCCTGAAGGCCTAATTCAAATACATTATATATAAATGGGAATTCATACACTAAATACCCTAAAAATGGTTTTTCTTGAGAACCAACGATACGTCTGTAGGATATATAATTTTTGGGCCCAACCCATTACAAAATAATTTTAAGGCATCCTTCACTTGAAATGAAAATAAAACTAAAAAATTCAAAATGACTTATAAGGAAAATATTAAATAAACATTGCTAAGTTATCAGTAGTTAACCATATAAATTTAATATATATAATTAATGTTTCTCTTGATAATAGAATTATATATCTATCCTAGTGAATAACCGTCAATAAAATTAGTTGCTACACAATATTCATAATACAATAGAATGAGTGCTTATAATAATAATAATAACGTTAAAGAGTATTCTTATTTCATTGTATATTGATATCAATATTTATTAATGGATGACAATAATAGTTTCCCATGGTCATAGACCAAGTAAATGGTAGAAAAATACCCTCTAATAGTTGCGAGTATGAGGGACCCCAATTTGATTCAAATTAATTATATTAAAAGTCTCTAGGGAGAAAAGTTTAGATATATATTCATTGAATCAAAAGATGAACATTGTCCAAAATGAACATTAATTTTCTATGGAACCAATAAGGGATTCACAGGGTACAAGTTCATCATCCTTAGAAAAATTTCCCCTTTAAATATAATTCTTCAATGAAACCACAAAAACATTTCATATAGTGAGATTTGGATACTTGTTTTTATGCATCCGAAACCTTTTTAACATTATAATAATAAAATATTCTGTATAATGAGAGGGAATAACATCAATACAAGATATAAACATAATGGATGTTTAATAATATATTATAAAAAAACTTATAGAAAAATATATCAAATTGCCAAGGATTATACAATTAATATGGAAAGAGGATATTAATAACCCTATAGTACCTAGTGATCAGTGTTGTTATGCTAAAAAGGAGGCCAAATCAATATCAACCATTTTTTACAAAATTATTTTTACATAAATGTATTCAATGTTTTTACATTGTAGGCTGAATAGATTACATCTATACCATTAAATAAATTAACAATATATGTATTATTGAAAGCAATGAAATCCCGAAAAAAGATAATTTTATATGGATTTATCGTATTATTTATATCCACTTATTTCTATGTTCATATCATTTTTGAGTAAGATATATCTACTAAAAATAATGTAAACCCAAATAGGGAAGGTATCAACTGTATGCAAAAATATATCTCCCAATAAAATTTATAATCTCTTGATTTGTTCTTTGTAGTAGCTTTTAATAGTTTATATAGGAACTCCCAACAGCACTCTTGAATAAAATATTTCAATGATTTTGTATGTCACTACATAATTATGATATGATATTTTTTCTCAATAATGACCCTAAAAATAATGTGCACAATCTACCATTATAGCATGTAAGTATACCTTGTTACCTTTATCTCAATTTCATAATGCTCAACACATATGACTAGTAGGTTATTTAGTGTTTTATTAATCATCATTCATATTATATCATCAAAGGATATAATAAAATAAAAATTAATAGATGAATATTGATCTCACCTGAGGAATCTTCTACATTCTTCATGGACAAGAACACACATGTTATTTTTAAGAGAGTAAGTGTGTCAACCTTCCTCAATAATCTTATTTTAATTATTATTCACTAGACATTATGATATTATGAAATAATAGGCTTGTCTTAACTATTTCATTTCTTCTCTTTGACACTTTCAATAACCATCTTCAGTAGTGATGACTTCCCTCCTATTTTTTGAATTTTATTATTATTAGTCAACATAAAGGATAAACACAATTATAATAAAACTGGATTATATAATATCATCTATATAATTCATTTTTTTTAAAATTGTACCATTGCACAAATATATCATATTGAGAAATATAAGAATTCTACAAAAAGAAAACATGATATTCTTATTTTAATTTGTTCAAAAATTAACATGGATATTCCAATAACATCAAATATTTTATAATGTTATTCAAATAAAACTTATTTATGTTCCAGAAATTTCATCTGATGATGATTTTAACCATATATCAATAGATCACATGGGCCTATCCTACCTAATTATAATTTAAAAAAAATTATTCATTACATTTTCACAATTACCTATGTTAATTAAAATATTTCACTTGTATATAATAATTATAGAATATTATCATCTAAATAACTAATAATAATCAATTTTTATTTTATTTTAGATATTAAATTTCATTTTATCATTTATTGTTTTCATAATTCTTGAAATATATTTCCTTCAAAAACCTAATTAAAATATTTATATGTGTAGTGACTCGGATTTGACTTATAAACCATTGGAATATTATTAAAATATTTCTAAAGACATTCATGAATTCATCACCAATATATAGTCCTCAAAGATCATTATAATGGTGATTTTAAAAATATAAAATATTATTTTTAATGTATTTTCAATTTATCGGGAACCATGACTAACTCTTTATTATAGTCTTAGATAAGAATTGTCTTTCCGTGTTTGAGTTCAGAGTGTTGGGTCTACCCTAGGTGCGATATTATGATGTGACCAACAAAATTTATTGTCGTAGGCATGTTGGAGGGGTGTTGGGTGGTTGAATAATTAATTAAATGAAAATTTAATTGAACATTTAGTTAAAAGACCCATCCTATCTCATGTTGTGTGCACAATATAAATGTGAATCTTCTCCCTTCCTCTCCCCCATTAGAGATAATGAAAAAGAGGATGGATCAACACAATTAGGTGAGGATGATCTCAGTTCTTGGTGTTGATTATAATAAGATCGTGGAGCAACATGATTCAGACATCATTCTTCAACTGAGGCTCCAATGTTTCACCCTCAAGATATGAAATTTTGTGTCTTGGTCCAAATCCAATTATTTTTTATTTGTTTTAAGGTTTTGGAGTGAAATTAAAATTACTTGAGATCCCTCCTAGATATATCTAAAATATTTTGGGTAAAATAGAGTGAATCAAGCATTTTATAATACAATTCCTGATAAAGAAATACTATCCACATGATGTGACGTCTGAAGAGACATGCTGTGTAGCCCTTCTTATTCAAGGAGGAATACTTTTGTGATCATCAGGTTGTGTGGTGACCCCAAACACGTGGCTAGAGGACATATCTTAGGATATATGTGCAATGGTATATGTATTTGTAAAAGTACACAGAAAAAGTACATGGATATAGGGTTCCAAACACAGGAACATGATAACTAAATTAATGAGTAGCCACAAATCATCAATAATCCATGTAGTATGGGATGCATGAGACGTGAGGGTAATTTTTGTTTGGCCTATGTGGAAGAGGAATGTGGAAAGGTGGCGGGTGAGGTGGAACACACCATGTAGGGGTATAAAAGTCTACGTACCCTTTAATCGCTTTCAAAAATATGTTAGTAAGATACATGGTTAGGTTTCTTTAGTGGTTCCACACACCATGTGAATCCATGTGCCCTCCATGTACTCATTTGAGTTCTTCTTTAGATCTTCATTCTTATATATAACCTTCTATGGAACTTAGATTTAGTCTTGTGAGTCACCTATTATAAAAGTATTTCCATGTAGAATAAACTGGTGGAATCCATTTTGTTCTATAATATACAGAGGGTATTGTTTTGAGAATAAGAATTGTTTATTGGTGCTTAAACATAGGCAGCGATCAAGGTGTATCATTGGATTGATGTCAGGGTTGGTACCATTCCCATTCACTTTTGGAAGTGGGTCCTCTAGACTCTTTGGGGTGGTAGATCAATGTGGTTATACTACAGAGATGGTGAGACTTTTTATCCCCTATCATAATAGGCCTCAATTTTACCTTACCACTCTTCTTTGGTAGATACTGGACTCCCTACATCAAGGGTGTTGTTTCATTACCTTTGGGTAGTTCTTCCAGGGTATGTACTCCCAAGATGGTTTAGGGAAGAAACACACTCCTATCATGGGTCTTGAAAAAACAATAATTTCATTACCCAAGTATAATATAGCAGTTGATCATAGGTAGTCTCCTAAAGAGGATTTCACACAAAACAAAGTTATCACTTTTATTATGTTTCCTAAAAACAATTGGTTTTAATTAATTTGAATGATGTGAGAGAAATAATCATCTTCAATTTATTGGATTTCAAACAGATGAGAAATATGATGATCAGCGTGAGTTTGGCTAGACCTAGTGTTGTGCTATCTGGGTTTCCAAATTTCCCCCCTTTTGTCCCTTAACTAGTAAGAGAGAGATTCTTATATAGAGTCTTCTTACTCCCTTGGCCAATGAATGTGTTTAGAATATTCCTTATCAAAAAATGTAGATGGGTCTATCAGCCTTCCAATGTTTGTAGGATTCTATGTGGTTTTCAAAAATATTAATAAAAATACCTAACCAAGATTTTTTGTTCCCAAGTAAACCAATATTCCACATGAAAGCATTCACACATGCGGACTATCTTCGAGCACCCACCAACCAAATATAATATTTTCCATCTTATATATATTATAATTAAGTGGAGTGAGATGTGATCATAGATCAAAATATTTAAATTAAAATAATTACAAAATAACACAACCACATTAGGAAATTAAAACAAAACTTATGAGTGATACTAGATGCAGATAAAAGAAGGGATTTTGTTAAATTGAAGAACAAGAACTCAATAAACCACATTGATCCAACCCCCTTCCTAATCACTCAATGAAACAAACCATTATGGATGGGTAGGTCGAGATGATGCTGGATAATGGATACATTAAAATAATATAAAATGAAATAAAAGAAATACATTTATAGATAACAGTTGTCCAATAATCCCCTCTCCATTGATTTGAGGGTGTGGGAATGGAATGGAATGAGATTTACGAGCTCCCCTCTTTTTATAGATTGCATTTTACTCTAAATGTTTATATGTGTATTTCCTAATTAATTACTAAGGCTTTATTTTTTCCATCATTATATTTTTTCATAATTTTGTTTTATTATTACCCTCAAAATTGTAGAGTATTTGAACTTGTGTATAGGGAGTTATGGCCATTTTACTCTAGGAATTTATTGATCCACAAATTTCAATCCAATAGATTTGAATTCATTAATAACCATGAAAAAAGAATATTCACACAATAGGGACTTCATAAAAGTTGTTCCAAAACGTTTTTCATGTCCACATGCCAAAATTTAGAGTATTGTGGCTCACCAATGACAAGATATGGATCCAACGCAAAAAATAGACAGTTCTGTAACATTTCAAGTCCAAAATTGTGATCTTGTTTTCATCTTCCATATGGTTGATTCAAATTTTGGTCTATACAGATGAAACATTAATCAGAATGGGTATAATAAAATAATTTTAGGATTTGGATCAACATAGAAAAATCTATAGATAAAATATAGAAATAATTTAAAATAATAAAAAACCCAAAATATGTCCTTTTGATAATTAGGTAGAAAATACCACTAAAACCATAAAAATGAGGGAATTTCTATTAAAATAAGATGTATATGGAATTAAAACATTAAAATATAAGGAAAATTATTGAATATATTTTCTCTTTCAGTTTCATCGCACATAAACCATGCCTTCCCTCCAATATGAAATCTCAACATGGAAATAAAGGGTCACCAAAGTTACTAATATTCATATTTCAATGGAATAAAACCAAAAAAATCAATGTCTAATAAAATATTCAAAAGTACAAATAGAATATCAATTTAAATATCCATTTTAATAAAATGATTAGTTCATGAATTTTAATTTTCCTCCTTAAAAAATATGGGACTTCTCCTTTCATTCATTCATGATCCCCAATTCATTATTATTTAACATGTCAGGTCATGATTTACCTCAACTTAATATTTTATCTCATCTCACATTATAAAATTCCAGTATAGTTATTTTTATATCAGGAGAACATTATCCTTATCCGTACACTTGTAAATTAACTACTTTCTTCAATTTTTAAAGAAAGAAAGATATAAAAAATCATGAAGATTTTTCAACAAAGGATCAAATAACTCTGAGGCTTATGTTTCATAGGATCTGATGGTTTTAAAATAAAGTCTCAAGGATGGGGTTTATCTCACAAGTAGATTACATGAGATCAAAAAGTGTATCAAAATTCTCCTCTTCAATGTAGCAACACCCACTTCCCCAAAATTCAGAGTACAAGTTATGATCATGTAAGCATAATGAATGATTTGGGCCCCCACATGATTTTTTTGGATTTTTTATTTTTTATAAAAAGTTAGGATTAGATCAAAAAATCAAATACATCACCTGACCGCATATGATAAGAGGACCATCATACTAGAAAATGTTGATTTTTTCTTTTCCCAAATCACTACCCATTTTTCTCATTTTTTTCTATTTTTATGTGTCTGAACAATCCCCCGGGGCCCGTATCGTGACTACCCCAAGCCCGACTTCCATAGGCCAGGGGCTGGTGACTAGCACCATAGGTGTAAATCTCTAAACAGGTAAGGCATTGCCTTTATAGTATAAGGATTTATGCCTTCAGTGCTAGTCGCCAACCCCTAGTATATGGAAGGAAGGCTTGGGGTAGTCAAGATAAGGGAAATGGGGGATAGGTCATGACAAATTTGTATCAAAGGAGTTGGTTCTACCACAGAACATAGGACTCTGATCTTTATTTTCTGTGAAGTAATAGTGTTAAGGGTACTATGTGCGGTTTTCAGTTCAGGGAGTCCAGTGTTGGTGCAGGCGGCCGACGTATCCCTACACCATGACCCTGACTACTGAATTCTGACTTAGTGCATGAAAAAAAATGATAGCGTGAGTGTCGTTAAAAGTTTTCTTTAGTCAGATCAACCAGGTCATCTCACCAGGTATAATCTTTTGACAGTGTCTCAACAGTTTTTTTCAGGATGCCTGCTCGCTAGCGCCGAGAGTGGTACGCTCTGACAGCCCACCGAGCAACAGGGCATCAGTGCAGAGCCCTTTACTAGCAGAGGCACCAGTGGCACCACTCCCCATTGGGCCACCGATACCACCATCCCCAGCAGTAGATGATGTACACTGCTTGAGTGTGTTTCATGAGTTCCGACACTAGATGCCAGCCAGGTTCCAGGGAGAGATAGACCCACAGGTGGCTGATGATTGGCTGGCGGCTCTAGTGAGATTCTTAAGGCTGGTAGGGACACCAGAAGACCTGATGGTGACCCTTGCTACGAGTCTCCTTCCGTCAGCAGCATGCAGATGGTGGAGCCTAATGATCCAGGTCCATGACGAGGCGACACTACTCTGGAAAAATTTCAAGAGCTTGTTCCGGTAGAGTTTAACCAGCCACCATTCGTGTGGTGCAGATACAGGAGCTACTTCATCTGCAGTAGGGTAGCACGAAAGTAGCACAGTAGTCAGCGAGGTTTACCGACCTATCGCACTAATCCACATATATGGTATGAGACCCATTATTTAGTGGATGGACCTTCGATCTGGGTCTTAGGGAATAGATCATGGAATCGATGATCTCCCTCAGCAACCCGACACAGGAGGGGGTGTTTGAGAGAGCCCTTATAATGGAGAGTTTCCTTGCTAAGCAGTCACAAGCAGAGAGACCCACTACTAGTCGACATGCATCAGAGTCTTCTGCAGCTGTCAATAGACAGATGATTCAAAGGTATAAGAGGACCAGACCCATGGGTGGACCACCGCAGGACTCACTATTTATTGTGTGGGGCACCCATGGTAGTGACTTATATGCCAAGAGTAGAGAGTGTTACTCATGCGGTGGGCAGGGTCACATGGATCGTGACTGTCCGACCCGCTATTCAGATGATCAGCAGATAGTTGAGGGACTTCCCAAGCAGAGGAAATGGTTTGATTGAGGTGGTCCATAGGGAGCAGGCGGATGTGGCCGAGGATTTGGTTATGCAGCTGGTAGTGGGTGACATTACACGGTGCTACTACCACCACCACCAGGAGGTCATCCCCGACCGCATGGAGTAGGTGGACAGGGGAGAGCTCAGCTTTAGGTTGCTAAGGCATAAGACCACGATGCTCTAGAGATGATTCGAGGTACTATCTGTGTCTAATCCACCTTAGCTACAGTTCTTATAGACACAAGTGTCATTCACTCTTTCATAGCCACTGCACTCGTTCCGAGCTCGAAGATTTTGATGGATCCTTTGGCTCAATCATTAAGGATTGAGAAATCTACGAGATCAGACTCGACGATTACACACTAGTGTCGGCAATTTGATCTTACTCTAGGAGATGAGAGATTCGTCTGGGATATCCTCGTAGTGGCATCGAGGCCTAATGACTTCATCTTGGTTATGGATTGGTTATCTACTGTTCATGCTCATATTGACTGTATTAGGAAAAAAGTGTGGTGTGTTCTCATTGATGGGACAAGGTTCACCTTCTCTGGTGAGAAGGGAACCAATGTTGCATAGGACAAACTTACTCGGAGGAGGGTGCAGAAGATCACTCACCAGTTGTCTGGCCTTACCCTCAGAGCAGTTGATATGGAGAGTCCAACTTATCCTGTAGTGGTGGACCAGTATGTGGATGTTTTCCCTGAAGATGTTCCAAGACTACCTCCTCCCTGAGTGGAGGGCTTCTACATAGACTTGTACCCCGAGATGACAACGATATCTACTCCATCATATCATATTACTCTCGCTGAGCTTCAAGATCTATGGGTACAGCTGCAGGACTTGCTGGGGAAGGGATTCATCTGTCCCAGTGTTTCTCCCTGGGTAGCCCCAATTCTGTTCGCCATGAAGGTAGACAAGATCTTGAGGCTTTGTGTTGACTACCATCTCCTGAACCAGGTGACTGTAAAGAACAAGTAACCACTCCATAGGATTGACGACCTCCTTGACCAGCTAAAGGGAGCACGGTGGTTCTCAAATATAGGCCTCAGATCAAGCTATCACAAGCTCAGAGTTTGAGACGAGTATGTGTAGAAGATGACCTTCAGCTGTTGTTATGACCACAATGAGTTCTTGGTTATGACCTTCAGTGTAACCAATGCTCCAGCAGTGTTCATGAGCCTCATGAACATGATCTTCCAACCTTACCACGATCACTTTGTTGTGGTCATCATCGACGACATTCTGATCTACTCGACTACTGAGGAGGAGCATGCCTATCATTTTCAGGTTGTACTGGACACACTCCTAGAGCACCAACTTTATGGTAAGCACTCAAAGTGCCAGTTTTGGATTCATGGAGTTCACCTCTTGGGACACGTCATCTCAGAGGCTGGATTTGCAGTGGATTCAGCGAATATTGAGGAGGTAATTTCTTGGGTGACACCCCGGATTGTGATAGAAGTTTGGAGTTTTTGGGCATGACTGGATACTACTAGAGATTTGTTTCAGACATCTCTAGAGTTGCATCACCACTATCAACCTTGACGAACAAGGGGAAAACCTTAGTGTGGTCGGAGAGATACCAACATTTCTTTTATGAGATGAGGCAGAGGCTAACAAGTAACCCCATATTGAGGCTTTTAGAGGAGGGCGTAGGGTAAGTTTTTTACTGCAATGCATCTGAGACCGGACATGGGTGTGTCTAGATGTAGGAGAGAGCATTGATCAAATATGGTTCTCAGAAGCTGAGAGAACATGTGCAGAACTACGCTACCCATAACCTAGAGTTACCCGCAGTGGTCTTCACCTTGAAGATGTGGTCGCGCTATCTAATGGGAGAGCGTTTCACAGTCTACTCTGATCACAAGAGTCTTTGGTATTTCTTCTACTAGAAGGACATGAACCAGAAAGAGCGACATTGGCTTGAGTTCCTCCAGGACTATGAATTCGAGATAGTCTATACTATGGGGAAGGGGAACGTTGTTTCAAATTCTCTCAGTAGAAGATTTGGTATACAACTACTTGGAGAGGCGACAGAGTAGCTGGATGCCTTACAGATATCCTTTGTGGATAGGGATGGAGCAGCCTATATATAGTCTCTTACAGTCACTCCTCCACTACTTTGGTGAGTCATGGAGGCGCAATGTGGGGACACTGACTGCGAGACACGACGTCCTACGATGTCCACAAGGCAGGAACCTGATGGGTTTTCTGAAGGTAGGGAGCACGAAATCCTTTTCAGAGGATGTACCATGGAGCCAATGTCACTTCAGGAGGAATTTTTTAGGGAGTTCCACACTTCCCCTCTAGCGGTACATTCAGGAGTGGCGAAAATTTACCAGGACCTTCGATGATAGCACTGGTGGACTGGAATGATGAAGGTAGTAGCAGAGCTTGTCTCATGGTGCCTCACTTATCAGCAAGTGAAGGTAGAGCACCAGGTACCAGCGGGCTTGGTAAAACCCTTAGAGGTCCTAGAGTGTAAGTGGGATGGGATATCCACGGAAATCATGATGGTTCTTCCATGTATATCCAGGAGTCATGATTCGATATGGGTGATCGTTGAGCGACTCACCAAGTTTCCCCACATCCAACAGATCAGAGAGTAGGGATCAGTAGAGATCATGGGATGCCTCTATGTGCAGGATATTTTGAATTTACATGGAGTACCTTCTTCTATTGTCTCCGACCGTGACTCAAAGCTTACTTCCCTACTACGGAAGAGGTTGCAGGAGGCTTTCGAGATGCAACTACTTCTGAGAACCGCCTTCCATTCTCAGAGAGATGGACATACTGAGCGGACCATTCAGACCCTTGAGAACATGCTTCATTCTTGTGTCCTTGACCTTGGTCGAAGCTAGGAGGACCATTTACATTTGGTGGAGTTCAAAAGTGATGCGAACAAAAAATAATGTGGTAACTTTTTGTAGGTTTTATAAAAAAAGGGTTTTAATTAATTTGAATGGTGTTGGAGAAATAAATAGATTGACACTATTGGTTTTCAAATTGATGAGAATGATGGTGATTGAAGTCTTTTTGGATGGAACTAGTGCGGTGCTATCATGGTTTCCAAATTTTCCCATTTTTTTTCCATTAACTGGTAAGAGAGAGATTCTTCAACCTAGTCTTCTCTCTCCCTTGGATAGATGGCTGTGATGAGATTATTAGTTATCCAAAACTGTAAATTTCTCTATCCTCCTTAAAATGTGTATAGGATTGCAGATGGTTTTATTGATTAATTAGAGAAATCCCAAACCATGAATTTTTGTTCCCTAATAATCCGATATTCCACATGAAAGCATACATACGTGCTAATTAACATGGGGAAGTCAAAATTGGGCTATAATATGTTCCACCATATATAGATTAGAATTGGGTAGAGGGAGATGTGATCATTGAAAAAAGATATATAAATTAGAAGAATCAAAACATAGCACAATAACATTTTTAATTTGAAATACAAATTAGGATTGAAACCAGATGCACAGAGAAGAAGGGATCTTATTAAAGAGAACTAAAAGAACTCAAGATATCATGTTAGACCTACCTCACCCCTTCTTGATCACTCAACGAAACTACCACTACATGGATGAGGAAGTCGAGATGATGTAAGAGAGGGGATAAATTAAAATAAAATAAAACAATGAATATATATAAATATATATACGGTATTTGTTGAATGCTTCCATCACCAGTCAATTGGAGGGTGTTGGAATGGAGTGGAATGAGATGTTGGAGCTCCCCTCCATTTATAGAAAGATTTTTCCTCTAAAATTTTACACATTTCATCCCAAATTATGGCCCAAATTTCATTGTGTCTCCTTCATAAATTTTATTCTTGATTTTCATGGACATTTATTATCATAATTTCAGAGTATTTAGAAGTGAGTTGATGTATTTATTTCCCTTTTACGCATAGATTTTATATTATCCAACAAAATTTCAATCTTATGGATTATAATTCATTAATGACCATGAAAATAGTCTCTTAAAGTATGTGTTCCTAGATTAATGTTGTTTCAAAACATGTTATGAGTCCACCAACCTAATTTGAAAGTATTTGGGACCACCATTTAAGATATACAGATCTAACACTAAAAATAAACAGTTCTGTAAACAGGTTTTCATGGCCCAAATTGAATGGTTCTTTTGATAATACATATGGTCGATTCAACATTTCTTCTAGAAGTATGAAACAAATACCAAGATGGTTTTAGACCTACAAAGAATTAATTTCTGGGTATGGATCAATATAGATTATGTTATGGATAAAATAAAGAATTAATTTAAGACTATTATAAATCCAAATTATTTCATTTTGATGATTAAACTCAAAATATCATTAAAACCATAAAATGTGGAAATTTATATGAAAATAAAACATTGTATTGATTTAAAATGTTATATTTTAATAAAAATTATTAAAAATGTTTACTCTATAATGTTCTGGATCGCCATATCATTTTTATAGTTGGAGAGACATCCCCTACCGAGGTAGGGGTTGGCCTCCTTACTATTTGTAAAGATCAAAAAGTTACTCCCATGATGGTCCAAAGAGTGGGTCCTCCTGTTGTGGAGTTGTTATTCCCCCGCCATGTCAAGGCGTGGGTCTTCTAGGTGTGGTGTATAGGTAGATTTGGAACTATCCTATCATGTTAGAGTGAGGTTCCACTATTCATGGAGTTAGAAGACCCATGTTGTTACAGAGTGGTGGTCCACTATATGGGTTGTTCCAAAAGATTCGGTACTTCCTTGTCATACTAAGGAGTGGGTCCTCTAGCCATGGGTTAGTAATCCCCAGTCATTCTTGGATGCATTTCTCTCATAGTAAATGATGTTTTAGAGTGGTACTCCCCTGCTGTGTTAGGGTGTGGGGCCTCTATTCTTTATGTGGTACTTCTAGGTTGAGCTAGGGTGTGTGTCCTCATAATTAGAGTAGTTCCCCCATCTTCGAGAAGTAACCATGAGTATGTCCTCTAATAGAATTTTTTCTCCCTTGAAGAACTGAGGTGTGATCCAATCCATGTAGTTGCGAAAAAGGATTCACGGGTTAGATATGAGATATTAATCAATCGACTACATGGATGTGGAATAGTGTGGTCCCTATATTATATATTTTTAGATATGATTCACATAGTTATAATCCTAGTGTAGGTATACCTCAATTTTTTGTAGTTGTGAGGTGGCGGCCTCTCCACTTTTGTTCTTTTGACTTAGTCCATGGTGTATTTTTTCGTTGGGAGAACCTCTAGCGCTAGGCACTATAACTGTACATCGTGAGTTGTTAATTATAGAAGGTATTTTTCTAGTGGGCTCCATCAAGGATATATGATATCATGTAGTGAGTTCTCTTAGTTAGTGTTTGTTTTATAGAATCATGAGGAATCATGTTGCTATCTACGAGGTCAAAATATCATGAGACATAGAGTCTAGGAAAAGTATACTAGGGTTATTTATTGGAGTCTATAAGGTGTCTTCACGAGGATCAGTTGACACTACTTGTGGAATGATCTTAAAAGTCCTGTAAAGATAATGATGGCTAGAGATAATGTTTCTATCCTGATCGGGTTCCCTATAGCTTGTTTGAGAGGCCTATTTTCTTTCCATTTCACCCTTTTCTTTTGGGTTTCTGGAGCACCAACTATGTATTATAATACTCACACCGGCATGATATTTTTTCTCAGGTGTTATGTCTTGTACAAAATAAATTTCAGTCAATGGAGTCCCTGGATTACCCAAGGTCGGCATAGATTAGTGAGGTAGATCGACTGAAGTGTCTAACAGAGGTGGACTGATGAGATTTTTGGAACTTTCATTGGACATACATCCCCTCCTTATAAGCAGGTAGGATGCTTTTATATTTTTCTTTAGTTGGGAATGTGTTGTAAAATTTTTAATCTTTCAATAATTATGTTGTACTCTAGTTTGTTATAGTTTTATTCATTCATTTTTTGTTTATATATTTTTATATATTTTCACTAGTTCATCGTGGTGTTTGTGGGTGAATGCATAAACCTATCCTAGGAAAATAAATCCCTTCTATGTGATATTCCAAATATTCACCAGTCTCTAGAACATGTACTTTTAAAGGTGGGATTGGGGATTTTTGGCTTAGAACCCATTAGATTGTGTATGGATATATTGGTATTAGAGTGGGTTACACATTTTGAACATAGTGTCTTGAATATTGCATTAGTTTCATAGAGACAGTTCTAGGATATATTGATTTCGGATCTCATGCCATGGTTCCTCTTCTTGGTTCTACAATGACCTTATCCATTCTATATGACTCTAATAACCTTCTTTTATTCTCATTTCATTAGGACACTGGTATCAGGGATATAATCTTACATGTATCATATAGGATTGGACAATTTTTATTCTTTATCCTTCTTGAGATATCTCCTATGATATACACTTTTACCATGGTGTGTCATGATTTGTTATTATTATGCCACCACAATGATATCTTGATTAGGTTCCATGATATAAATGTGATTAAATTCCACCCCGTGATGAGGCTTCTGTGCATGGAACAAGTTCTAGGGAATATCCTATGTTTTGTTAGCTAGTTGAGAAACAACCCATTGAGAAGCTGGTTGTGCAGGTAGTTGAGGTTGGGGATGTGCGGAGACTGAGTGTGTTGAACATGTTCTAGAGGCAGTTAACTATATGGCATCAAGGTGATCGAGTCCCCCGAGAGGCTTATGACTCGTTTGAATCAGTCACATGTGTTTTCCCCCTTATGAGTAAACATCATGATCAGTTGGTGGTCCTAGAAGTGACCCTTCTGCAAGGATTAGTAGGGAGACGGTGGAGTCTAGTGGCGTATTCTCATGACGATGTGGGGCTCACTTGGGTGGACATAATCTAACACTTTAGAGATTAGTTTAACCTAGCCTTATTGAAGATTTTGGGTATCCGGGAGCTTTTTCAACTTCAAGAATATGTAAATACCTTGATGGAGTTCTCAAAGCGGTTCTAGAACTATCACGTAACTTCATAGATATGGTGTGAGACACGTTCTTCTGAGATCAATCCTTTGGGAAGGGCCTCTGCCGAGATGTCCAGGTTGGTGTGGTATCCTTTTTTTATTCCTTATTATGTGGGTGTACCAGAGCGACCTTTAGTCATAAAGAACTTCATGGATGAGGGACAAGTGTATCTGGCCCTTATTTTTGGTCATGAGGCTAAGGAATCTGCAACATATAGCATATGTATGATGTGTAGACCACAAAATAAAAGGAATCCCCATGACTAGTATTAGTCTTGATGTCCAATAGTATAAGATCCATGATGGGAACTAGTTCAGATGAAGGGGAAGAGCTATTATGCATGCAATGGATTGGGGTATCATTGTTGGGATTATCCGATCCTCTGTGATATTGAGAGGAAGTCATCAACGGGATGGCATGGCATAGGAAGTGTTTGGAGTAGGGAGTTTCATAAGATTGGGAACATGGAAATTTAGACGGGAAATAATTAGGTGGTTTAAAGGAATTCTAGGTGTTTCCACCACCATATTCAAGAGGTGCACACTAGACTGAAGGATCTAGAGGATGTGGGAGAAGAAAGATATTGTTCATAGTGGCCATTGACCTAGAATCTAGGAGGATTAATTGAGTTATAATCTATGTTATTTATAATATCTATAGTAGTAATTGGTACACACTATTGTGGTACAATTTTGATTCCTTTACATTATTGATGATTAACTAGGGTGATGCAGGGTGTTAGAGTATCCCTATGTTGGTGTTTTTTGATCGAACATCAAATTCATGAAGAAGTGGGGTCCTTCCCCTTGTGACATGAGAAAATTTTTTGAGGGGGTCTTAGTTACACCCAAAAGAAGATAGTTTCTACGTGTAGTGGATGAGTTCCTATGATCTATGTGTTTGGGGATAGGTGAAATATTGGTTGGTTGCTGACTATGGACCTAATAAGACCCATTGTGTGTGTTTAGGAATACCTTTTGGTTTTTAGTACCCTCTTACTCTTGGAAATAGATTTTCATGTGAGATTATTGAGGAGTACATGGCTTAGTTTTCCTTAGCCTTGGATTCCCAATGAAACAAGATGCTTTCCCCACCAAGGCGTGTTTTGTGAAATGAACAAAACCATGTGGGTGAGTCAACGGAAGCCAAAGAAGATAGTATCAGGGTCTGGTGAATGAGTACCTTTGACCTGTGTGTTTAGGGTGAGGTTCTCTGATGGACTATCAAATACAGTCATGGATTTAGAGTGGAGTTTTTTTCCTTGAACCATTTTTCTTGGTACCTGTGTGGAGGGACTTCCATTCTTAGAATTGTTCTATAGTGGCATAGTTAGACCCTTATACTTTTCCACTATGTGGGTTGGTATTCTACAATACATACTCACCTAGGATTCCACTAGTTGGTGTGACTATAATTATTTTTTGGGATACTCTCCTTACATGAGAGGTGAATACACTCAAGGTATTCCATGTGCTTTCTATGTCTATATTCTCATTGTTGGATGAGTGTAATCTCCTATCTTATTCATTGGAACCCTTGCATCATCGACGTTGAATTTGAACACAATATTCAAGACGAGGATGTAGTTATGTTCATCCAGGGGTGGATGTGAACTGTGATGTTTCATCTGAATATGTGTTTATTTAGGGGGGTGGCGTATTGGTATACTGTTTGAATGCAGATAGAACATGGTGATTTTTTATTTTCCAATTGTCATAGCTGAGGAGTCATTTTCATATTTATTGATTGATGTAAGCCTTGATATATCTATTCATGAATGTGGTTTGTCCTTAGTGGTTCCCTCTGGTGCATTCATGGAAGCATCCCGAGAACCCATGGTGAGATCACTACCACAAGATTTCATTGGATAGCTTTGTTTAATTTTCTAGTGAATAAGAATTTGGTATTAGGGGAGAATATAATTAAATGTGGGGGGGATTTTTTGTCTCAATATTGACCTATAATAATTTTCAATATATATTAAAATTTTCCTTAAACCAAGTGTTGAGTCAGTGCAGGAAACTGAAGATCAATGTGCTTCAGAGTGGTGATTTTAAAAATATAAAATATATTTTCTCATGTGTGTGAATTGGCTCTTGAAATGTAAACAACTCATGATAAGAGTCGTAGATAAAAATTCAAAACTCGATATATGATTTTTGAGCATCATGTGTTCCCGAGTCACAAAATAATGATTTCCATACCATGAGTTTTGGTCAGATGCCTATTGACTATATTAATTAATTAAATGAAAATTTAATTGAAAATATTACCTAATTCCACCCCATCATGTTGTGCACACAACCTAAAAGAGGATCTAATTCTCTCATATCTCCCTTTTTAGAAGTTGAATACAAGTTCAGATCAACACAATGAGGTTTTGTCGGCCTCAGTTCATGGCACAGATCTTCATTAGATCAAAGAGAAACCTGATCTAGACATAATTTTACATCTGAAGCTTTCATGTTTCTCTGCTCTACTAGGTTGTTTTTAGTTTTGTCTATTAAACCCTACATTTTTCATTTTTACAATTTTATATCCAAACAAAAAATTCTAGAGATCCCACCACGGTTGATCTAAGAATTTTGGGGTAATCTAAGGTGAGTCATGTGTTTTTAGAGGGAATTCATGACTATAATTACCATCTACGTGGTTTGTAGTATTGAGATGCATGATTTGTATCCTTTCTTGTTCAAGTAAGTAGTATTTTTAGGTTTACACGCTTTGTATCAGAGGTGAATGCCTTAAAGTGATCCAATCCATGTGGCTAGCAGACATGGCCAACATTATCCATGTAAATATACCTGGCCATGTAATAGAATATGAGAAAATTAAATGAAAATGGGAATTAGAAATCTACATGGAAATTTTGACATTTATCACAAAAATTCAATGTAGTATGGGATGCACAGTGTGTGAGGGGAATAGTTGGAAAGGACATGTGGAAGAGGAGAACGAACAGGGGCTGGGTGAGATGGAACACACCGTGTAGGTGTAAAAAATGCTATGTACCCCTACATGGATTTGAAAACCTTGTATGATGGATAAACAACTAAGGTGTGGGGTGGGATCACACAAAGTTTGGACCCCAGTGCACACTATGTAATCGTTTTAGTTTTTCCTTAGATCTTCCTCCTTTCGTATCTCATTTTATAGAACATTGATTCAACCTTTTGAGTAGGCTATCCTAAGATATTTTCCACATATATTGTGATGATGGACTTCTTTTTGGACTGCGTGATATGTAGTGGCATGTTTTGAGTAATGTAATTTTGTAATGGTGCTTAACCTTAGGTAATGATCAAGGCATATCATTAGGTTGACATCAGGGTTAGTAACCTTACCTTTCAAATTAAGAGGACCCCCGACACTATTTGGGATGGTGGATCAGTTTGGTTTGTAAAGAGATATGTTGGGACTAGTACTCTAATGTGACATTTGGTTTTGGGTTACCCATACCTATCAAATTTCGTAGAGACCAGACTCCCTGCACCATGGGTGGAGGTTCATTATCATTGGATTGTTCTTCCAGGGATAGTACTCCCCTGATGTTTTAGGATGTGTGTTCCTCGTATCATTTTTATTGTTTTAAAAAACAACACTACCGATCTAGAGTGAAGTACCTCTATAATCATTGGTGAGATAGATTAGTTACTCTTCAATTGGAATATGGATTGGGTCCTCTATCTGTAGAGATATTACACCCCTACCGTGATATGGCGCAAGTCCTCCAGATGTGTTGTATAGATAGATTTGGAACTATCCTATCATGATAGGGTGAAATTCCTCTATAATTGCAGTTGGATATTCTTTGTGGTTTAGGTGTGTGGTTCCTCCTTATGTCTTGATCCGATAGATTTGGTAATCCCTTATCAGAATAGGGGGTGTGTCCCCTAGACTAGGGTAAGAACTCCCCTATCATACTAGGGTGTGATTCCCATCTGGAAAATGAGTTATTAGAGTGGTACCCCACTATTGTACAACATAACTAGTCCTCTATCCTTTGTGTGGTAGCCCCTATAGATCCAGGGTATAGGTCATCACCTATGGATTAATACTCCCCCATCTCCATGTAGTAGTGGGGAGCGATCCCTCTATTGTATTTATTTCTCTCTTGACAGACTGAGGTGTGGTCCAGGTGATATAGGACTGAGAGTGGTTTCACAGGTTAGATATGATCTAGTAATCTATCAACCACAATGTAATTGTGTGTTGTGGGTCCCTTAAATCAACCTAATTAGATAGGATGTATGTGGGTATTATCCTGGTGTAGTGCTCCCTCAATTGTGTGTAGTGGTGAGGATTAGGCCACTCCACATGGGTTCTTTTGACTTCACGTATGTCATAGACGAGATTTGCAATAACATCTGGTGTTGGTGTCTAGAGCTGGACCTAGTGAGTTTTTCATGATGGAGTGTATCTATTAAGAGGGTTCCATATAGGATATCTAAGCTTATTGAGTGTGTTATTATTGTATGTTTTACTATTAGAGCCACGATTTGAATCATATTGTTGGCTATGGGGTCATAACCTCAAGAGACATGAAGCATGAGACGATTATATTTGGGTGATTATTGGGAGTTTTTCTGGGGTTTTCACATGTTTAGGTTGACACCCCTTGTGGATTGAGATGACTAGTCATGTATAACCTAGGATGATTTGAGATGAAATTTATGGCTCGATTGGGTTCTCTAAAGCAACGTCAAGCATATTTTTGACTTTTAGGTACTCCTTTTTCTTTTGGTTTTTTTGAGGCACCGACTGAGTATTATTTTAATCACCCCTATACATGCTTTCCCCATATGTGTTTTTTCATATATAGACTAGATTCCTTCCAATAGAGTCTCTGAAGGTCCCATGCAGGTGGGTCATAGTGTGGTAGACTGACTAAGATGTCTACTAGAGGTGGTCCAAGGATCTTTCTAGAAGTTGAATTTTAAAAAATACCCTCCTTTTAAGAAGTTTGTGTTTTTTAACATTTTATTTTAGTGTGCACGTGTTTTTATATTCTTACACATTTATTTCTTCGATTGTAATTTGGTTTTGGATAGTTACATATATTCATTTTTGTCTTCTATATTTTTATATCTTTGCACTGTTATATGGAGGTGTTTGTGGGTGTGTGTGTGTATATGTATCATATAAAGAGTCCTCCCATATGCGTGATTTTCCAACATGGACATAGTTTCCATCCCCTGGCCTATTGGAGGTGTGATTATGGAGTCACATCCTAAACCACATTTGGTTGGATCATGAAAATATGTTCATAAAAACAAGAACAAGTCATTAAAGCGACACCTATTTTTCACAGTGTAGGTGAATTATAGTTTTCTATAAAGTCTAAATTATTACGATTGAGAAATTGTTTTCTTTTTTTATATTAGTGCTTCAAACCATATTCAAATAACATTAAATAAAACATTCACAACATGTCATTACTTGAAACACCATATGAGAAATATTTCATCATCACTTACTATTGTTTATTTATCCAATTATCTGGGGATGTTTAAAATATAGTATAATTAGTTTTCATCTATCATTTGACAGTATCATAATTAGTCTTCTATGTGGTGTATAACTCATCAATGAAAAAACCCATCCATTATCATTACTTTATATCATATTGTTTAATATTTTGATTAATGGTATGTAATCATTAAATTTTATTCCATAATATAGAATTAATACATCCCATTTAACTGTCAACAATATTAGCTTTTAAATCCCTTACAAGTTATTTTTTCTATTTTTACTCTATCATCAATAACATCATGTTTAATCAAACAAATCCTTATAGTTTTTTGGAGTTAATATTATAAACATTCAGTCTCACATAACAAAACCTTCAAAAATTCATAGTTATTTAAATGTATATTATTTTGGGAAAAAGTTATTTCTAAATATCCATGTAAAATTTGAAATGATTCATATTTAGATTTTTATATACCAAAATTAACATGACAAAACTAAATATCTATAACTGTATAATATAGAACTACATCTTAGGAATTTTATATCATATATCAATGAATCATAATCTGATATAGTTGAAGATTTTTAATTGTTCATTATTATGTGACTTTGTATCATTCACAATGATCTCATGTTCACATTATTCATAGATAATATGGTGTGGGTCCAAATTGTTCTCACACAGTAAATTACATTTGAAATTAATCATACGTATATACTAAAAAATTCTATATTTTATGTACATTCACTTTTGGAAGTTATAGAGTCATTATTTTATTTAACATTTTTTTATTCAACTGTGATAGGTGAAACCACAATGAGTTTGCACAAGGGGAGGGGGGGGGGGGGGATAAAACAGTCTGGGAAATTTCCACTAATTAAAGCCTTTCAATTTTTAGATCTAAATTTATTCAGTTAATGGATCTCTAAATATTTTATCACCTTAATTATTTATGTATGTAATATGAGAATGAAATAAAAACCACAAGGAACATATAACCTTTTATATGAGGTTCTCATTAAATATTGAGGACTATATCCCTAGTATATGTTGGTGCTGTCCCAATAACACAATGATTCTATTTTATTATCAATATGGTTTTCCTCTTAAATTACCAAACATAATGAACTCCTATAGAATAATTATTAGTCAGAAAATAGAATTCACTTATGGGCTAAAAGAATTCAAAATTTCTATATCTACATGAATTAATAATCTGGGATACATATAATATAGTAATATAAAATAGAAACCTCATTATTTTTATAGTTCCTATGATATAGATAAAATATATATTGGTCTTTTTCCACGAACAATTTGAATGTTTTCACACTAATAGGTGGAGGGGATGAATTTTTTATCACACCAATTTACATGTATTCTCATAATTTTTCCCCCTAGTCAATTCAAATCTTGTTCCCTTTCTAGGAGGACCACATTAAATATATCTTTTTTCTCTTGAAGCTTATATAACCAAATATTAAATATGAATGAAAACACACACCAGAAGAACACACAAGGAATTTTTATGGATCACCACTATGTGGAAATAAAAACAAAAAATGCAGAATTATGTTCTACTATTCTAGAATAAACTATAGTCACTTCCAGTGAATGCATGTACATAGGTCACGATTACTCTATTCCAAGTAACAATTTCATGAAACATATTACTCAACCAATGATTTGAAACATGATCTATCCTTTTACGAGGTTCAAAGGGAATTCTTAATCCCAATAGGTTGAAACATAGTGATTAAAAATAAATGTCAAAAAATGTTGAATATTTTTTCCTAATAAACAATGAAAGGGCAGAAAGCTGCCCAATGGAAAAAATGAATGACCACTCTAAACATAAGATAATCAATCCTATAAAATAAATACATTCAAAAATAGAAAAACCAAATAAGGTGTAAATATAACATATAACCAAAACAGCTCAATAATAAATTAAAATTAAAATTAAATGTTTAAAATTTTGATCCCCATATTAGAATATAAGTTGAGATAAATTATATATGAATTTAAAACCAATGCCTAGATCACATGTATCTAAATGTCAAACCAATAATATATTTATTAGAACAATCTTCATACCAAAATAAAAACCCAGGGCTAATAGCTATGTCAATAGTACCTACACTTAACCTAGAATGTATACATGTATGTGAAAAAATAACCAGTATTAATCCACCCCATAACCCCTTCATATCCCATTAAATGTAAATACATTTCTTGATAGTTTAAAAATGAAACTATGAAAAAATAAATTTCCTTTTAATTGAAAAATTTACAATATGCCAATTTTTTTAATCTATTTTAGTGAAAGAGAAACAATACAATTCTAATGAAGCCATTACAAAAAAATTAAAACATGTCCAAGAGATATATCTATGACATTTAAATTAATAGAAATACTTTCTCTATGGTTTGATTAATAAATTGTTAATGGGATTTTGAAAAATGTTATGGAAATGTAACTTAATATATTAATTGAACACATATATTGGTCCATATAAAAAAACCACATATCAAACTAAATTGAAATATCCATCAATAAAATATAATTATGTCAAATTAAAACTATAAAAATAATTTCAATAATTGAGGGTAAATAAATGAAATAGATACCAAATAAAAGACAGATTCATCCAAAAATCAAAAAAATGTATTCAAATATATATAGGAAAAAAATTACATAATAAATGAAATAAAATAAGTGATATATTTGGAAAAATAACTAAGGGAACTATGTCAATGAACCACATAATATCTAGTTTTTTGTGACTGAATAATAGTTACAAATTGTGTCTTTTCTACTTGGGACAACAAAATCAATTCCTTGTAGTGTGGTCATTCCCTTCTGACAGAACCACAACCATATCATACTATTTTTTAGTTTGTGTTACCACATATTCCAAAGGCTAGGGTGAGTGTAATAAATGAATAGAAGGTAGTATATCCTTTCCTTACTTACCAAATTAAAAAATGAGGTGATTAATACTATAATAAACCAACCCATATTACCAATAAATCTATAACCCGAGTTATTATAGACATTGCCTAAAGATAATTCTTGATCACAATAGGAAGCAAACAAGCCCCAAATAATAATAAACTAATATTGAGAATTACTTAAAAAAAACAAAAACCATGTGATAAAAATAATTAAAATGTTAGTATTCCAAAAAACCCAAGAAAATATTCAATCATAAAGAACAATGTGGAAAGATATGTAAAAATACAAAGTACTAAAAACCTATAAGTCACAACTCCACTTGATAAGTCATCAACTCTAGACTCCAAAAACATTCTACCATAAAACAAATTCACCAATATATAGTGAATTTTCCTTAAGCACATTTGATAAGGCAAAAAATACAAGAAACTAAAGGTGTAAGAAAGGTGTTAGAAAAATATCATTGTAGGATCCTGCCAATAGTTTCATAATAAGAATTTATGGGAAAACTATTTATTTCTATGTAATTTTAGTAAAATGCGTGAGAATAAGGTTAATATAAGTAACTGATAAATCATCTGATTCCCAATATAGAAAAGTATACCAACAAACCAACTAGAATATAATTTCATAACAATCCGACACACACTTCATGGATTCCAATAAATAAAACATTCCCTAAGTATAACATTAGTCTAGCTCATTGAGTATAATAATGAAATTATCATGAGTAAAAGTCTATCAAGTTCACATATTACCTTACGATAATATGTGTTGGGGTTAAGAGATCTCTTGGGAGAGTAGCACTTTTCCATATCTTAAAAAAAGTGGTGAACACATCACCCTAGATGAAATTATTATGGGGGAATGATTTTTCCCTGAGGATGGTTCCTTACCTTTTCTTTGATCACATTCACTTTTACCAAATCAAAATCATTATCTATGAATATAATTTTGAAAGACATATAATTATTTGATTAAAACTATTTTTTGTTAAAAATCCCAAAGTGATAATTTTATATAAAATCCATTACAAAACCCCAATATTTTATTAAATAATATTTCTTGAATTACAAAATTTAGAAATGAATTTGAAAGATCATGTCATATATATATTTAGAATAAATACAACTCAAGAAAATGCCTATATTAAAGCATGTGTAAAATCAACACCAATGGGTAAAAACAATCCAATACATGATGAGGGTCATAAGAATTTCGAAGGGATCCAAAATTAATATTTCCAAAAAATAAATTTCTATATTATCAAGTTCTGTAATGAAGGAAACAAAAAGGAAAAATTTATACAATGTTTTTTGAGAAATACACCACACATATTGATGATTTGGACAAGACACACAATTTCATAAATGATATAATTAGAACACAATTAGAAACCAAGATTCTATTAATTGACAATTTTTTTTTGATCTGATGTAATTTATTTTATATCAATGAGTTAATCTGTGTTTACTATGTAAAAATTTTGTGATGATTCATGTATGATTTTCATAGACTCATTCAATGGAACTGGATGTCATGCTTTTGAAATTAGACATATTTACACGTTGATTGCTATAAATTTCATGATGTCTAAGGTTTGTGCAACTGAATTTTGGGGAAGCATATTTTTTTCATCAATTGAATCCACCCCTTAAATAGGAAAATTATGTTTATTAGAAGGGAATAAAATATTATATTATTTCACACAGATTTTATTCAAAGGCCATAGAAATGTATCTTAATTTTAACATGGAAAATAGGTTTTGAATACTTTATGAGTTCAATGAAATTATTTAAAGGAATTGAAAAAATAAAATAATTTCAAAAGGACCTTATATTTATTCATGAAAAATATATAAATGATAAAATATACATTTGAGTATTTAGGATTGATATTATGGAAATTTACTATATTTTATTTAAAATAATTATTAAAAACATGTCATCACTTGGAAAACAAAAAACACACCATAACAACATATGGGAACAGTGGTTAACCACATAGTAGGCTAGTAGACTCATCCATTTATGTTAGAACGTGACCATATGAGTTCATGAATTGTACATGTAGAGATAAGTCATGAACTAGAGAATGTGGACAGGGCACACGGGTGTGTGGTTCGAGAACTGCCAAATGGGGTGGTGTTACCAAGATTAGGCAAGTGTATAGTGTGACCGGGTGTGGATACAACTATAGTCATGATTAGTGGATGAATAATAGAGTAATAATTATGAAGACGAAAGATTAAAGGAAAATCAACGTGGAATGAGTTACAAGTTTGGTATATTTCCGCGGCATAATAATATTCGTAAATAAGCATGGCCATGTGTATGATTTATCTCATCCATTAAATCAATCCATTTATTTTAATCTTATTTTTAGCCAATCTAAATATAATCTCATTAATAAATTTTATATGTTATCATGTATTTAACACATGTAAATAATATAACTTATGACGACTACTAATTAACAAAATAATGATTCAGATCGACCGTTCCAACATGGATTGACTACATGTCTTTCCACCAATAAACAATACACATTGGATATTCCACATGCGAGGTTATTCTATGTTCAAAAAAATGAATTAATTGTATGAAGGTGTAAAATAGAAAACATCTTTTGTGGGATTGAAAAGGAGTTCACTATGATCTAATAAATGTATAACACATTGATTATAGTTGTAACTTGAGCTTCTATGCCCATTTATGAACTAACAATATATGGATATAAGGAATCTATATTTGGTGAAATGATTATAAATTCATGCTTAAAATATATTATTAGTGAGATTTAAATTATATTTTATAAATTAAATTTTACATTAATTTGGGAATCATCTATGAAATATAAGGAAAATAACATCCATGCATTGACAAACTCTCCCATGGTATAAGTATGCTATGTACTAGTTTGTGATGGAATTATCAATTCAACCACATTATATATAGAACCATAATCATTAAATATATGTATATCAATTAAAGCAGAAGAATAATTCATGAAAATGAATTCCTCCCAAGAAACATTCATGTTACATGGTCATATTGAGTTATTTGGGTATTTTATTGAGGCTCGTGTTCATGTATATGCCATGATGAACATTTTAATATCAGATGATATTGAGGTATAGTATTTCATGGATAATTATTTATGCATAATAATTCAAGTATTAAACATGAGATGTCATTGTTATTATCAAATTAAGAAATAGGGAGTTGTTCTTAGGTCATTTGGGTATGATAGAATTATACTCATATTAATTTTAATACCTCGGAAAAATTAATGAAATTCTGCATGATAAAATAAAAATTCCTATTGGAAATTGATATTAAATATGAGGTAATAATTAAGTACTTGGAGAGTAATTATCATTGAATTATTGAGGAATTTTTAAGAGTTTTAAATCATGAATTAAAAATTATAACAGTGATGATTTATTGAAATAATTTTTATGATTCATTTATTTCAATATTTCAATGAAAAATATCACGATAATAGATCCGGATTTATACATAAGATAAAAATTTATTATAGGTGATTAATTTATCCTCTTAAAAAAGGATAAGAATACCTAACAAGTTTTCTATTTGGGTGAGAATTTATGTAAATAAATATTTTTTGAAATTTAACAATAAATTATGTCATGATTAAATTTTGTGAAAATTTTAGATTTAATTAGTTAATTTAGAAGTTTAAAGAACCTAATGTTGATGATCATGGTATTTACATATTCATGGAAAAATACTGTGTAAATAATTATGATCATACTCATTATATTATTATTGTCAGTACATATGATATATATCGGTGATAAATATTTTATATGAAACGAGAACTATTATGTAAACTACATGATTATTTGTGAGATCCTGATACACCAAATTTTCAAAAAATGGAAATAAATTTGAGGCCATAGGTTCCTTAGGTAGATAGACATAATTATCTAATGATTCATAAAATTAGATAATTAAAAATTAGATAAGAGTTTCAAGTCCACTTGAGCTGCCACATATAGCTTTTGAAGACCTTAAAGATTTATAAATGTGATAACATAATATTATGATTATTCTAAGGAAATATTTAATCCAAATGATAGTGTATCGTTCTAGATTTGGAACATCATGGAAATTTTATAGAAGTATTCTTATGGATTTTTGACGTTAGGAGTATAGGTGGACACTGTATTGATTAGACTAGGATTGTCTATGGTTGAAAATCACATGTTTAATTGTGAATTATATATGTTAGGGGATATAAAAAATGCTGTAAGGAGTAGGATTTTGTTCCCATACTTATAAATAATGGATTAATTTTTTTCTTATTTTAAAAATAAACACAAGGTAAAATTGAGATATAATATTTAGTTGATTAAGAACCTTAACAAGTTTGATTGGATGAATGGGAAAATATGGCAATTCAAAAAAAGAAACTGTAGAATCCCTCATCCCAATGTTGCATATATCTTGTGGAACATCTATTGGTATATATTGGAAAATTACCCCTAAAGTTCCCTGGCTAACCTATATTTTATATAATTTTTATAATATGAATATTTCAGGATTCCTTTACATGAACTCAAAACTATAAATATAAAAAATTTATCAAGGATATGAAGTTGGATATTTCATACAAGGATAAAAAATTTAGGGAAAATGATAGTAATAGATTATAAAGAAGAATCTTAAAGTAATAGGAGATACACCATTGACTACTAATCAATTTTTTTTAATAAGCACTAATAATTTTTTTGATTCTTTTAATAATGATATTTTAATCTATGATGGGGATGTATAACATAGTGATCTTTAATCTTAACTTAATTAAAATGTTATTAATGTAGCCAAATAAGTAATAAATTTTATTTTTTTATAAAAATGAAGGGTTTTGAAGAGAAAAAATTACAACTGTAAGAAGAGTTTAACAAAATATAGGATGTATTAAATAAAATGGTTGGAATATTCATCATTATCGAAAAAAATATTATGAAATAAAATTAATAAATAAAAAATCTTTTCAAATAATGTTATTTTTAAAATCTATGTATGTTAACAATTCTAAATTAGATTTTAAAGTGAAAATAATAGAGGACCTTGAAAATTTATTATATGAATATATAAAAATTCATGATGACGTAAATAGTTTTAAGGAGGATTGGTGTGATATACGGTGATTTATTGAGGTTAAAAGAACTCCTTCAAGATGATTTTTTGGGATGGAGGCTAGGTTAAAAACCAAAATATTTCCACTATCTAAACGTCTTATATTTTTATGAAATGATATATTTCTACACAATATATGATTGAGTCTCATGAATCCTAGAAGAATAATTTTTGTGAAATGAAATTCCTAATATAATCATTTAACTAAATGTAATAATCCCCCAAGAAGAAGGTATTCAATAACATATAAACTATTTTATATAATAATTATCCTTTAATTTTTTGTACAAGTTTTAGAAAATATCTGTGGAATATATAGTTGGTAAAATATACTCTTAAACCCACCATTTCATGTATGGATGAGAAAAGAGATATGATTATTTATCCACTATGAATTGCACAAAATATCGATGGTTTCACTCAAAAATATCAAGTATCATTACCTATGTGATCATGAAATATTTCACTTGAAAATAATAGTTTAAATCTTATAGGATGTTGTTGGTGTTTCTAGAATTACCAAAAGAAATCTCTTGATTATTGGCATAACAATCCAATTTAATAAAAAAAATTAAATCCATAAGAAATGATAATAAAACAAGAAGTGATAAGATAATATATTGATTGGTGGAAGATTATAAAAATTAACGAAACATGAGTATTCCTTAAGGATTAATCCAAAGAAATGTTGTGACCAAAAATCAATGAAGAGTTAAAATAAATAAGTAAAAATTAAAAAATGTGTAAAATTAAATGAATATGATGGCTTATGAGAATTTTATGGTAAATGTGTACATTATACAGACAATTTCATGGTCATTCAACATAAACAGTGGAAAAAATATTCTAAAATAAATATAAATCACCTGGAACTCTATATGATTAGAGAGATATAGTCCAAAAAAAGTTTTTACTATATGAAAATATTGGATTGGAATGAATGAGTGTTCTAGGTAGAGAAGAACCACTTTGTATAAATTTTACATTAATGAAACATAATATTTCCCCCTTATTTCATAATATATCAACTAATTAGGACAACATGAATGGAATTAAAGGAGAAAGTTCAGGTATCCAATATTGAAAAAAATGATTGTATTTTCTATTTTGGAATATACTAACTACCTTGGAAATAAAATTTGGGTGAATCGCATAAAGGGGATAATATATCAGAAGAATACTTCATTATTGAATTTTGGTGAATTAGGAAAATCTATAAAGATTTATATATCTGAATATTGAGGGAATCGAATTACATTTATAATGAAGTCTCATGATTTTTATTATATTTTTTACCAAGACTGCCGATATATTAAAATGATGATAATAGGGGGAATTACTTATATAATCATTGAATATACTTATGCATCTTATATATTGTGTGTGACTAAATATTTATTGCTAAATCTGTTTCATACAGCCCCCATTGGACAAATAATAATGGTCAAATATTTGGTAACACATATATTTATTGCTATAAAAAAGATAAAATCTTTATTATATCTCATTTGTTTTCTAAACTAGGATATCCTATATAGAATTAATGTTGAATGGTTAAAGGTTGTTTTCCTATAAAATATATGGCATCACCCTTATATTGAAAACTACTCATGTAATGATTATTTAATTTAGGGCTATGAAAATGATTAAAAATAAGACTGATTTGATATAATTCCTTCATTACCCTTTTCATTTAACTCTAAATAATGTTGAGAAATATTTAAGAACACATATTGTCTTATAAAATGCGATGATATGTTGAAAATAAAATAAATTATTGGATATTATTGAGCCTATGTGTTTTATTGGATATCAATGTTTTTAAATGTGTTTTGTAGATGAAAATGAAGTAATGATTTTTAGACGATTTCTATTGAATAATTTAATATATTTAGTTTCATGATTGATAAAATATTTTATTTATTTTATGGTTTTTGAAATGGTATTTATTTTTAATATATGTATTGTTAATGAATTGAAACAATTTTTTATAAGAGTTATGAGAAAAAATTCCAGTCCATGGCCAACCAAGGAACCAC
Source organism: Viscum album (assembly GCA_963277665.1). NCBI lineage: Eukaryota > Viridiplantae > Streptophyta > Magnoliopsida > Santalales > Viscaceae > Viscum > Viscum album. The sequence continues at coordinate 697,952,676 of OY728160.1, forward strand.
CTGACAAATATGGGACAATGTGCAAACCACATGTGAGGAAATTTGACTCATACATCTTGGGTGGTGGATAAGAACATGAATTCATATATAACTCTCATATATAGGCCATGATAAGTATTAAAAATGCCCATGGTACATATGTGAGTTCATGAGGGAGTACACAATAGAGTGGAATGACTCGTGTGGGGAATGTTTGAAGTGTTTCTAGATGCTGAACTAGATGATAGATTGAGCGGTGGATGACCATGTGATTAATACTAAGAATAATAAATACAAATATAAAATAGATGTCGGATGTGATACTAAACTGATACTGTTACGTTGTTTAGGTAGTTGAAGAAAAATGTAGGGTCGTTTGATGCGATGTATCTCAACAGTTTCATTAAAAATATGTGTTTTTCATTCCTTGTGATACACTTGTACAAGATATATTGGATCAATCCAATGCATTGACAAGGATTGAATTCATATTAAGGATTTAAAAAATGTGTAATATTAATCATCCACTACCTGTATGGGGTCAATCATTCCCATAATGGCTGACCACATATCATTCAATAGATCGACCCCACATTCAAGATCAACCACATGTGAGGGTCGTAAATGTAGAAACACTCAATGAAACTGAAAAAATACTATAAGGTGATATATCCTTGTGTTTAATCTCTTGTGAGTTCACTTTATATCACTATAATAATAACATAGTTACCAAAACTAAAACATGATCTTTTATTCAAATTGCTGAACTAACCATAGGTTGAATATTCTATGTAATGGAAAATAGAGTATCTAATATTGGATGATAGATGGGTTGAAGAAGATTAAAATAATATTTAATGAATTAATTTCTACTTTCACTAATTATTCATTCAAAAAAATTAATAAAAGTTACATCCACACATTTACTATCCATCTCAAGATCAAAGCGTGCTACATACTAGTTAATTATTGAATTATCAGTTCTGGATTATGAAATAGAGGGTCATGTATCAGGGAATACATAAATATGATTCAAAAAATAAGAATAATACATTTGAAATTTTTTATCCATAGATTTGGGTTTTTTACAGGTTCATCAAGAGTTCATTGAGTATTTTTTATAAGACTGAGTTCATGTAAATTCCATGTTTCATTCAAGAATATAAGATATGATTAGGATATAATAATTAATGGATGATGATAAAATGCCATAATTTTTATTTTTAAAGATTATGTGAAATATTTATTTACTACAAGATGAAATTTTAATCTATTCTTGAGTCATTAAGTTATCATAAGTTGAGTAATTTAGTATTTTAAATGCCTGAAAAAACACAGATAAGCCACATGGTCAGATAAAAATACCTGGGGAAAATGTATATTAAAAATGACGTATTGTAGAAGAATATTGGGAATAATTTTCAGGAAATTAATTATGAATTAGTATGGTGTTACAATATTGAAATAATAATCTATATGGTGAGGAGTTATTTAAATATTTATAATAAATCAATTATGTCTTGATCTTGATAGATAATATGAATATATGAAAAATGATTGATGCATAAAATAATACTCTATGGTGTTTTATTAACATAGACCATATGAATAAATATTAAAATAAAGAATCCTATTATGAATTTGAAGTGTAATTTATTTGATACATTGTTATGTGTCGTTTAACAAGAAATTATGTCCAAATAGTTTAAAATTTAATTTTGGGTTTTATTACAAAAATAGAATAATGAAAAGACCTATTATTTTTATTTTAGTGTGTCCATATTCCTAGATAATTACTATAATAACAATGACGATCATATTAATTGCATTATTTTTGTGAATATAAATCAAATATTCATTTGATGAAGATACATTCATGGAAAAGAAAAATCATGTACATATTTCATGATTAACTAAAAAAATCGATACACTAAAGTATTGAAAAAAGAAATATACTATAGATAGATGTTCTTGAAGGTGAAACACTAGATTATTTTAATATCGATTGAATCATAGTATTATATATCTATGAAGAGATTCAATATCAATTTAATTTATCTATTTATATTTTGATGAAAATGAAGAATGAACATGGGAAACCCAAAACTGTGTGCTTTTTGAGGGAGAATATCATCTATAATAAAGTAGATTTATATTTTATTGATCGTCCTGAATGAGGTGGAGATGTTTTCAATTATATTATATTAGTCGAAAAACATAGAGGGACTATCTGTTGATCATACTGGGATTGTTTATCATTATAAATAAATTATTTTATAGTGGATAACTTGTGTTGGGGGATGTGAATAACATAACAAGGTTTATGATTTTATACCAAATATTTTAAATATTATTTGATTTTCTATCTTGTGTTACAACTTAACATGAGGTGATATTGAGAGATAATATTGAGTGTATTGAGAGTGTTTACTTGTTTGGGAGGCTGGACTAGAAAACAAGTGAATTCATAAAATGAAATAATTTATTCATACTCCCTATTCATGGTTTATCTGTCCGGCAGAATCCTGGTGGTCAATGTTGATTCCTATAGTAAAATAATTGAGACATAAGGAAGAAGGAGATATAAGATTAAAACAGAGTTTGACGTACCATGAACGGATCATAGTTGTGATCACAACTTTTATTTTCAATGTATTTATTTTAAAAGAGATAATTACATATAATATTTCCTACTAGTTCGATATTATCAAATTTTGGTCAATGGAGAAGGTTTCATTCCAGGGGGTTTGGAATTTAAGGAAAGAAAATTGAAAAAATAACTATATCGAACAAATTGTATATCGAGGAACAAATGGGAATGATACTGGAAAACTAAGTTGAATCATGTGGGACTACACCACAACAGATCCTAGTAAAACATGTCTCTTGAATCCATATTGTGGTCAATGATGAGATCATATAAACTATTAAAAATGGATCACTTTGAAATATGAAGACCACACTGTAGAATAAAAAATTGAGAAGATGAGCTTGATAAAACAATGAAACATGATGCAGTGGCACAAAATTTTAAGAATATCTATATTTCCACCTTCCAGACCTCCACGCTATAGACTACACTCTATGATTCATAAATTTTTAATGATGAAAAACGACCATATCCAAACATTATACTTTAGAACCCTAAACACTCAAAAACCACAAACTCTATGACATAAATTAGGTACCACAACATATAATTTATTTCCACCCACAAATAGTTTGGATTGGTAAGATAAAGTATAAAAATAATGAAAAATATGTTTGTGCTTGAAAAAATAAACGATGTTGCTATTATCCCCAAAATATTACCTTTTTCGCTCAGAAATAATAATCGATGAAGGTAAATCCATTATAATACGAGACCACTGGTACATTATCATAGACTATCACTCCCATGTCTCACAGAATTCCAAATTATAATTCGACAGAACATGAACCAACTATACATAATTTCAATACGTAGCCATTATTTGAGAATAAAAAAATTGGGGATTTTTCTCAGTTATATATATACGTGGTTCTACTTCATGGTCTTACCAATTAAGAAGATTTGTATTACTAGGTTGATCCATTTTGAGTTTGAAAATTTGAATGATATGGAATATTCAAAATTTCCTATTTCTTTGATGAAATTATATTTTTACCCATACAATGGAGAAATAATTATTTATGTTAATTTTTTTGGTGATCAAACCATGTTGATGAATTCAAGAATACCTGACCACTAAATAAAATTTAAAGACAAAAATATTCTTATTTTAATAATACTTTAAACATATTTGATTTACCATCCAACACTAATCAGTAAACTATATAATTTCAATTTTATCCTGATCCAAACATAGTCAAACTGAGGAAACTTCTAGAACCTAAGAAAAATTTATTTGATAAATACAAGGATAACCTACAAAGAACAGAAAGGTTAAATTTTGATGGATTATTTTTAACTCTTAATATAAGAAAACTCAAATTGTAAAAACTAGTGGTCCCATGATCCTTCGAAATATGAGACCCAAAAATATAGCATATCATCAAAAATTTTATTTTAAATTTACATGTAGACATATAATTGGGATTTATAGGTTGGTCTATATATAATTTGAGTAACCAACCCCACCCAGAGGCCCTTCTAAAACCAATAGGTAAGATGAGGTTCTCTATTCAAGAAAATGGACATATAAATTCATTTAATCCTTTCAATATCATTCATATAAAACATTCCTAGGTCTTGTACTTTGGTTCCATACTAAATCAGCATGAAATGATAAGAATTAGAAAACTGATCAATAAGCACCAAAATGATGTTCTTATTTTGGGGTGTCTAATTTAAACCAAGAATAAAATCCCCGAACAACTAATTCCATTTATATTTGATCATTATTTGAGGTAGAAGAAAACCTGATGGAATTTTATTCTCATCCATTATTTTTTGGACATTTATAGCATAAAGATATCAATTCATCTATGTATCATTTCCATAATGTCCAACAAAACCAATATTTCATTTCATAAATCATCACTTTCATTCACGTGTGTCTAAAATAACATTAATGATAACTATATTCCAACCCATAATTTTTTGAAGATGATAAACTAATTCAGATATTTTTTGTTTCTATATATATATATTTTCATCTCCAGTATTGAGGATGTATCATTAAATTATTCTAGAAAAATCTAGACTCCTCCTCCCTGATTCCCCAGTGTATCTATGAAAAGTGTACCATCATGTTCCATTCATCACTAAATTCCATTAAAGATAGTGAAGGTAACTTCTTTCTAACATGTTAATAAACTAGATTACCATTTTTTAGTGTACAATCAATGACAAAAAGAGATCAAATAAAAATATTACACTCATCATCTATACCAGAGGTAAAATTATATTTGAGAAAGGGTGAAACCCAAAATCTTGTGGTCAGAGTAAATAACAAAATTCACTAAAAATGATGGGAATCAAAAATTTAAGTTCCTTAAAAACAATTTTAGGTACCTAATCATGTGTGCTATTTTTATACTCATGATGTTGAAGCTTACATGATCTATAATACACCACATGATCATCTTATATAAAAACACTACCCAAATTGTCACATGATGTGTCCGAATATAGCACATAAACTTAACCGACCCCCTGTAATGATGGAAATAGTGATGAGGCAAAGCATTATTTTAGATAATCAAATTAATCTTGAAACATTTAATCCTACAAGAACATCCCCCCACCATGGTGGGGATTTTCAAATGGGAAGATATATTTGATAAATCCCTCATAAACCACCGATAACACCCCTACAAACCCATGAAGCTATAGATCATGACAAAATTTCATGGATCATCTTATAAAATGATAACAGTTACTTTTGTAGGATAATCTGAGATAAAATCCTCAATGATTGTATGTTTAGAGAACATAACTTCTTAGATCCATAATTTAACCCTTGAAATTAATCCTAGAAATAATAATCCATCCTAATACCATAAATTTTCTTTATGTGACAAACATTAATTCATCATTCATTGAGATGAAGAGGCTCTAATCCATGAAAAATATGAATACAATAATAGGATGTTTTTGTATAATATGTTTTACCAATTTCATGAAGACAATATGAGTGTTGGTTAGGCCAAAAGGTATCAAAAGTTACTCAAACAAGATATTCTTGATATTGGAAACACACATTGGAATATATATCTTTTTAATTCGAAGTTAGAGATAATAATTTTGAAGATTAATTTAAAATAAAAAATTTTACATTTCAAACATGTCAAATAAACCATTAATGTGAGGTAATATATATTTTTTATTTACCATTACTCTAAAAATATTCTTATAATTTATGTGCAGAAATAAATTTCCATCTTCTTTCTTGTAAAAATACATGGGGGTTTTCGAAGAGGAAACACTAGGGTGAATAAATCCCAGGGAATTAAGGTCGTCCAACTTAATTTTCATATTTTATAGATTAGATACATTTTTATGTAAACACAATATTTATATCGATATAGTTCTTGATACGAAGTCAATCAAGAAATCTACCTCATACTCTATATACAAGCCTAATATTTCATACGAAAAAACTTCATTAAAAATCACAAACTACTCATGAAAGATTACCACTTCAAGTCTCATTCCACATAATTAATATAGAGAAAATCATCAACACACCATGATATGTAAGATAATCCCTTTACTAACAAGACCATGGATCAAAATCTCCCCAAAAACACATAGGGAATCGTATAATATGTGTTTGAGAACACTCGTTGATGATAACGATCGATCTCATCCTTGAGATAAATCTACGAGATACTCTAAAAAATACATCAAAGTGTTCTAATTTTAAAACATGGAATTTCTATAGTAGCTAAATGTCATACATAAAGAAAGTGCATGAGGGTAATTTGAAACCATGCTCTGTTTTCTTTACCATAAGCATAAAAAATTCCATAACAAATGGAATCTTGTCATTTAGATTTTTTAGAATATCCACCATATGAGTATTTAAAAATGGATTCGAGAAACCAATATCATAAAAATGTAGTATCAATTTATGGGAAAATATAAATTTGTTTTATAGTCACATGACTCATATTAACATCCATTAGAGATTATTTTACCGTTTTTAATAGATTCCTTTGACTAGCATGTTATTGAAACCCTATAGTATATAAAGCATATGGATGCAGTACCGATCATCAAGGAGCTGAAGAGGCTAATCTAGAGTGATTAAATGATATAACCTAATAATTTTATTTTTTCAAGGAACCCTACTACATCCCAAGTAGTGTACTATTAGAGGAATGTAAAAAATTTATTTCTAGGTCATGTCTAGTATCAATTTTATAAATTCATGTCAGTGACTATGAACAATGTTGTAAGAAGGTACTTATGATAAACACCACCATAGTTTTTCTTTGAAAATAACCATGTTTCCTATTTCCATTGTAAGAAAAACTATGTCTACCAATTGAGGTATTAATAGCTCATGACATCCCCAACATAAAATAAAATAAGTCAACATGAATTATATAGAGATATTAAAACAAAAATTGTGATAAAAACACTCTAAATCTAAAAATACATATTTCTTGACCCCTAATGGTAACATAAGTCAATTCATGATAAAATCTGTCCATACACATCCTCAAAAACTAACTCTCGATTATTCATGTTACATATTTTTATTTACTAAGACATCCCAAATGAATACATGAAATAAAAGTAGGTAAACCACCCATTGATAACAGTTTTTTATATAACGACCAAGATGTTCAAAATATTCTTAACCTGAACTAGTCATGACATAGAAAAATTTGAATTACTAATCCATATAGACTGGAGATATGTTCTTAGAAATCAATAACTACCATTAGGATTATTGTTTCCAAAAAAACCTAAAACATGGTGATATAAATAGGGAAAATGTTGGAATTCCCAAAAAATATATAATAGTGAAAAAATACATTGATGAGGGACAAATTGTTCCATGATCTATAGGAAACCAATTTATAAGAAAACTAAAACGTACCTAATCTATGTGAATTGATTCCAACACTATAATGCAACAACCTACTTTGAAACAAATCATCTATCATTATGTGACTTCTTGACCATACCTTCATTTGATAAAAAAAGTCTACATTCACCCAAAGGTGTTTGTAGTGTTTGAGAAAAATTACCTCGTTAGATCCCACAATGTGTTTAATTATAATAAATTATGAAATAACCATTTATACTAAAGTAATTTAATATAAATTAATTAGATATTATTTAGAAAAAATAATGGATAAAACATAATTTTCAAAATTTAGTAAATTATACCAATAAACATGTCTTCAAATAATTTTATAAAACTAAATCACAATGTTCAAGTATAAAAATAGATAAAAAACTTCTTTGGTAAACATTATTCCATGTTATTAGGGATTAATGTAACATTATTGTGATCATTAGGAAACATAGTGTGCAAATTAACCTACAAATATAGGTATAGAGGGTAAGAGTTCAATCTTGAGAGTGGCTCCCCAATATAACATAATGTCCATGTTGCACACATTTACCTATAATAACATGACTAGGGGAAAGAGTTTATATATGAGGTTTTATACCTACATTATCTATGACCACAATCCGGTTTACCACTTCTAATTCATTCACAGAGAATTTCATTTTCAAAACCATACAATATATCACCCCAACCATAGAAGCCCAGAGCCAGTGCCTTATTTTAATACATTGACATGATATTAAGGGATCAAATTTAGAAATACTAATTAGTTTAGTAGCCTTGTAATTACTAGATATAAACATAAGTTTTACATTATATTATGAAATAAAAAAAACATTATTGTGTCTCTTTTGAACACACACATATCCCTACAAGTCAGTCATAATATATTTCTTCTCATCCTAGGAAAAATAAAACATAGAAAGGGTGATCTTAGATTCTTAGTAAGGGTAAATAATATAGTGGAATCAATAAAGATTTAAGGAAATGTGTTTAATATAAACAGTATCATTTTGAACATAAAATTGAACATAATAGGCAAAAAATAAATACAAAATTACCATATAAACATTAATATGGTTATTATACAAGTCAAAAAATCACATATAATAACTAATTTCATAACAAGCGAATGCATAATTTTGAACATCATAACCACATAGTCAAGGCCTTGTTCCAAGACTAAAAATAAAAAAAATCAAGGCCTTTTCCAGGGCACTAATTTGTCTCATTAGACATACTGATGCATCGAGGGGCTATAGCTGGATCCACCTCTCACTTACAATGTCTAATGCATTCCTCATATGAAAATGTCGAAACATAACATACACATTCATATTAAAAATAGAATATGAAATATCAATACATTAACTATAAACTATGAATAGTGTAGAAATATCACATCCATAGTCAAACATATCATATCCTATTAAATACAATATTTAAGAACTCAATAAAAAATAATAGAGTAATGGATTTTGACATAGTTGAAAATGATCAGTAAAACTCTTTGAGAGAAATATCCCTTTTTGTAAAATCATTTAAAAGTCACACATTTATAAAGGAATCCATTTAAAAGAAATTTTTTTAATCAATGTGTCCCATACCACTTTGAAACATTTGAAAGTAATTAACATTGTAGAACAATAATTTCTATATAAATAAATCCTTAAATTCATTTTTAAAACATTTATATTAACAAAAAAGATTTAGAAAAATAAATCATTAAAATATTTAAAATGCCAATCATGATAAAGAGACCCTTCCAAAAAAACTTAAAATATTAATTTTGAAAAAATTGTTTTCAAACATGGAAATGGATGAAAAAAATGTTATAGAAAATCCTTACACATAAGAAATCTTGGATAATAATGTGACTGAGGAATTAACCTTTACCTTGAGATTTCCACTGGTAGTGGGTAAATTTAACCTCTTTTATAATGAAAATAGTTTGTTATTAAATTATTAAAAAACCATATTAATATTTTTAATATCATACTTGATTCATTTACGGATTTATATTACCCATTTAATAATAATTTCTATCTTAAAATAACATTTCTGGAAACAATCACTTTCTTTATCGTAAGTGTTTTAACTTGTTATTTTTTATCGTATAACTTATATAATGATATAATTTATTCCATAATATAAAACATTATTTATGTATCATATATATTCAGAATATAAATATGTATTATTTATAGATATATTAAATGGAAGACACCATTTATGGAGATGGTAGGCCGTACATATGCATAAAGGCCATTTCAGTTTCCATATCATATTGAACAGAATTAAGTGAATGAGATATATGTAAACATATATATATATATATATTTATATTCCCAAAATAATTATTAGTTAATATATTGATTACTTATTAATAATATATATTTTTATTATCAGCGTTGAATGGTGAACGTGGAAATGAATCTCATTATGTTATGGAGATAGTAAGTCGTAGGGATGCACGAGCGATGATATCAATCTATTGATCATAAAATCATATATAATTGGACAGTATATTATATATATGGAATAATTATCATGATATATTTATTATTTACATCAATTATACTCATTATTATACCCATCCATATAATGAAGTCTTGAATAAAAAACTACACCACGACGTGGAGATGATAGGCCATATGTACACACATATGGTGAATTTATAATTCATTGGATGGATAGAATAATAAATACTGTTATACCATATTGATAATAACATCTCAATATGTAGAAGTGACTGATGTTGTTATTTTCGAATGGAAACAACAAAGATATTGGTTGTGGAAGAAGAAAAGAACATTGAAAGCGGTGATGAAATAATTACCTCCTTTTCGAGTGCTTCTTATATATTTGATCAAAAGAGAAACTTAAGTGGGATTTATGATCAATTTACAGCCTCTAGGTTTAATTTAGGGTAGTTTTGAGGATATTTGAGAAAGGTTTTGCTGAGCCAAATGGCTTTGGAGGTGTGATTTTGAGAGAAGGGAATGTATCATTTTATAAGAGAGGTGAGGGTCACATTAGGAAAAGATTCAAATAATTTTTTTTTATAAAGTCATGTTTGGTTTGCCATGGCTCAAAAAGGATTTATTTCATGTATAAGGATGGACTTGGTCGAACAACACTCAACCAATATGTTTTATACATGTTTAGGTCAGGATATTAACCTTATCTTTTATATATAAGTCTTAGTTAAATACTTTATCTTTTACCATGTCTTAATGTATTTTTATATTACATGGTTAATAAACCTACTATAAAATTCGAAGTTCACCTTAATTGGTTTATTAATGAAATATCTATCGTTATATAAGTCATTTTTCTGAACTTTAGATTATTAGGATTATTATATCATTTAATAATATATTATTTGTTTAAAAAACTCAATTAAGTCCATTTTTACACTATTTATATTTTGGTTTTTGAGAAAGACAACAAAACTTCATTACATCAAAAGAAAATACAATAAAGAAACCATAAAATGAAATTTTAACCTATAAAATTTTATTAATGCTTTAAAAGTCGCAATTTACATTATTTTCATATTTATAATATTAATTATTTTAATCTTTCATTAATACGGTAATCCTGACATCATTATTATGTCATAAATAAATTTAATTATTTAATGTCTAAAATTTATAACTAAAATACCATTATTTATGAAATATTATTAGGGTTATAATTAGTATTTTTAGTCTAATTTATATTATGTATTCCCCTACATTAAAAATGTTTTAGTTATTGAATTTTAAATTTATCACTTTTAAATATTCTTTAAATAAAATAATAATAAATGTCCTAATCTAATCCAAGTTGATAAAAAAGGATCATATTTTAATCATAAGGATTATTTAGGTCTAAATACACTTATAAAATTGAATTAGGATATCTGGTAGGGTAATTATAATATATTTTTTACATTTATTTACCCTATTTACTTTAACAATGGTAAATAAAATTCAAAAGTTACTATTCCCTAAAAAAATTTCATCTCACTAAACCACATATTACATATTGATGTCAACCATTTCTCTCAATTTTTTTAAATTCAATTCACAGAAGTGGTAAAATTATGTTTTATGAAAATTTGTAAATGTGCCTATAATCATTAACAAGTTTAATAAAATTTTATATATCTAATTTTATTATAAAATGACGTCCAATAATTACATTGAAATAATATAGGAATTATTTATCTTACGTTACATTTAAATAAATTAAAATAAACCTAATAATTATTTAAATAAAATTAAGTTTTAAACAATAACACAGTGTTTTCCACTATTCATAAAAAATTGAATGTTTTCAAAAAAATACCAAAAATTCACCCTATGATAATTTTTATATTCCAAATTCAGAAATGATGTCTATTTTGCCTTATTAAAAAGATAAGATTTTAATTAATAAAATTAAAATTATTTCCCATTGTCAAAACTAACAAACGAGTTTTTGAGAAGTAGAAAGTATTAAAATATTGATATGTGTTCATGTCCTATTTAAATGTAAAATTATTTTCAATGACCAATATTGGATTTAATGATAAAAATATAATCTAATTATAGTTCTAAACTATTCAAATTTCTAATTTAACACAATAAATTAGTTTGGATAAAAATGTTTTTTTCAATTAAAATTTAGTATTCTTTATTATTCATCAACATACAAAAGTTATCAGAAAACACAAAAAATTAATCCAAATTTAATTTTTATATCCATCTTCTAAAGAAGAAGATTATGTTTTTCAAATTGAATGTATAATAGTGTCAAATATTTGATTTAAAAAGGGTTCACCATTAAAATGTTGTAAAATTGATTTTTAAGAAAACATAATTATTTATTATGAAAAATTTAATTTGTTCTTATATTATGTATAAGATACACATAATATGGGTGTTACAATTATATGGAGTATATAAAATTATGAATTTAGTTAATACTATTCATAACTTCTTTTTGAACAAATAGATTGGTATGTTGTGGTGTGCTTTAACTCAGTGTTGCGTGTGGAACAAGCTATTGAATTACTTTAAAGAAATAATGAACTATGAAGTCCTGGGGTGTTAAATTATCCTCTCCTTCAATAAATTGATTCCTAAAAATTTTAAATTGTTTTTCGAAAATAAAAGGTTAAAAATAAAGAATACCATTGTGGAAAAACCACATCAAAAATATGGTTAATACAATTTTGTCTTAATAAGTGGGAAAGTGAAATGAAAAAGTCACCACCAAGATAGGATTTTGAATAGGTGAACATTGGTATAAATTTTAGACACATAATTGGGGGAAAACGTAAATATTTATAGGGTGTGATTGAGGTCGTCAATTACAAACAGGTGAACAATAAATATAATATTTAGGGGCTCAAAGCCAAAAATCTATGATGACATAAAATATTATTGTTTCATCAAAACATAAGGTATTGGGATAACATATTTTGGGATTAAGATCATTTCCCTAATGTTTAGTAATTGATTTCTACATAAAATAACAACAAAAACATGACATGTAGAGTTCCATCATTTAACTAATTTCTAACACAAACTAATATTCCATTCCAAAAGATAAAAGAACTAAAAAATATTCTATTTATCGTAATAATATTTGGCCTTAAGAAAAATGATTTTATAATTCACCTATGAGATCATTTTAAAAAACTTCATCATATAAAATATGACATCACATAGGAACGTGGTTAGTGATGAACCCTTTTCTGTCTCTGGTTGCGAGTTCAAGTCTCACTTCCTTGTCGGAAGTGACGAGTTGTCGCCCAAATTTTAGGTTGACCTTTTTATAAAAATAATCCAAAAAAATCTTAAGAATATTTTAACCTTAAAACATAGTATCCAATGTCCATATTTATCCGCTACATCCTTTAGAATTATCTATAATTCATGCTTCCAAACTCATAGTCCAAAATATTATAAGGATGGTCAACATAAGATAATGAAGATCGCCTTTTTCCACATAATAACATGTGAGTACCATCAACATGTATTCTCTTAAAACATGGTAACACCCTAAATTACCATAAAACCATATTGATTGCATTCATGATCCCTTATTCCTTATATAATACTAGATATATTCCTTGAATCCAAAAATTTTGAATACTCCAACTATGATGGAGTAAACAACCCACTAATCTGTTCCAAGGTAGTCAAGAATATACAATATAATTTGTCCAAATCATACATCTCTTATTCCAAAATCACTACCTTGGTATCAGGACTATATTAAGGTTTTTCATTCCATCAACCATGTATTTTCCAAAAAGTTTAACTTGCGGTTGTGTCACTTTTCTTAGTACCATATAATCTCAAATCTCCAATGAGATGGTACTATAGTACAATCATTATTTATTTCCATAATTAATATAACGAGTACATCATTGATACAACACCCAAATAACAAAATTAATTAATAAAAAAAATAAGAACACTAGTTAATAATATTAATATGAGGTAGTATTATAAAATTATTATTATCTAATACCATAATTTTGGGTATACTTTGATGATTAGGCCATTAATTCACATACTGTCCTGACTCTTTGCATATGAAGCATTATACATTTGAAAACCTTTTCTTAACTTTTAAATCACTTACTTGTTGTCCTTTTTCTCCATAAATATAACAATCTCCCATTACCTTTAATAATTTTCCCAGGTGATTTTTTACATAGTTATCACATTTGGGAAAATATTATTTCCCCTTCTTCCCTTTGTACATCTTACTCTCTACCACCCTTTTCCTCTCTAGCTCCCCTTCAAAGTCATTAGACTCAAATAATTCTTTTCATATCTTATTAACACATGATATTATTTTTCCATATAATGAGAATATGTGGTAGACTATGTCCCTTCTATGTGATGTGTTAAAACTATTAATGTTATGATCTTTCTTACTATTTTGATTATTTGCATTGCTGGAGTTCTCATTCCTTCTACTGGGCACTATTCCTAAATAATAGAATACACAAGGTTAGTTTATGAATACCAATGCCTAATTCCAAACATGTAAAATACCTAATTTAAATTAAAATATTTATGCATATAATCCATAATCATTAAAATGTTTCCATTGAAAGGATATTTACTAAAAAATCCTTTATAATGGTCTATAATGAAAATGTGAATTATCTTAAGCATATCCCCTATGAGTGTCGTAACCAATGGTGCTTCAATTTCCATTTTCGTGTACCAAAATACCCTAGTTCAAGCCTGAATCTCCTTTTCAGTGTTTTCGCTGTTATGTACATCTATGACAGAGCCACCTCTATTTGCTCATATCTAGATAAGGATGTATTTCTTAGAAAACCCCCATAATATTTACAGAACCAAAATTTTTGCATGTTCTTCAATACTGATACTTAAAGTTTATCTTAGAGTATTGTTATCCTATAAGAGTTTTTCTAAATATTGTATCGATGGTTTTTACTAAACATCCTATGATACCAAATATAACGCACCGACCTCAGAAGCCCAAGGTCGGTGCATTATTTTTATACACTGGCATGATCACATGGGATCAAATCCCGAAAGACCGATTCGTTTTAAAGCCTTTGAATTAATAGATACACACATAATTTTTACATTAAATTATGAAATGTTAAAAAAAATCATTGTGTCTACTTTAAACACACTAATATCACTATAAGTTAGTCATAATATATTTTTTCACATCCTCGAAAAAATAAAACATAAAAATGAGTGAGATCATACGCTAAGTATGCGTAAATAGTTTAGGGAAAGCTACCATCATTTAAAGAAGGATGTGTTATAAAAACAAAAACCATTTAATCATAAAATTGAACATAATTTGGAAAAAATAAATCAAACATTACCATGTAAACATGAACCCTGATATTCTACTAGTCAAATAGTCAAATGTAATAACTAATTGAACAACGAGAGAATGTATAAGGTTAGATATCATAACAACACAGTCAATGCCTCATGCTAAGACTACAAATAAAAATTTTGTGAAGGCCTTGTGCCAAGAAACTAGTTTGTATCATGAGACCTAACGATGCATTGAGGATATATAGCGGGATCCACATGTCACTTGCTAATTCCAATTCATTCCTCATATGAAAATGATGAAACATAACATAAACATACATATTAAAACTAGCATAAGAAATGTAAATATATTAACCATAAACCATGAATGGTATAAAAAAATCACATACACAATAAAACATGTCATAACTCATTCTATAAAATATGGAATATTGTATTATAATAAATCAACCTCAATCAAGAATAATATTTAGTAATGTATATTGATATAGTTGAAAATGATCAGTAAAACGCTTTGAGAGAAATATCCTTTATGTAAAATCATGAAAAGGTAACACATTTATAAAAGAGGTAATTCAAAATATATTATTGAATAAATTTTTCGCATACCACATTGAAACCTTTCAAAATAATTAACATTTTAAAACAATCATGTCTATATTAATAAATCCTTAAAATCATTTTTAAAGCATAAATATTAATTAAAAATATTTAGAAAAATAAATCAGTAAAATATTTAAAATGATAATATTGATAAATATTCCCTTCCAAAAGACCATAAAATATAAATTTTGGTAACATTTTTATGAATCATGGACATAGGTGATAAAAATGTTCCAGTAAATACTTATGCATAATCAATCTCGGATAATAATCAGATTGAGTAATTAACCGTTAGCTTTTAATTTACTTTGGTCGGGGGTACGATTAACCTCATGTATAATGAAAATAGTATGTTATTATATTATAATAGAACCATATTCATATTTATGATACCAAACTTGTTTCATTTATGGATTTATACTACCCATTTACTAATAATTCATATGTTAAAATAACATTTTGGGAAATAATCGCATTCTTTATCGTACGTGTTTTAACTTGTTATTCTTGATCGTATAATATATATCATGATTTGATTGATTCAATAAAATAAAATATTATTTATTTATGAGATATATTCAGAATATATATATGTATAATAGATAGATATTTGAAATAGAAGACACAGTTAATGGTGACAATAGGCTGTATGTACGCATAAATGATGTTTCTGTTTTCATATCGTACTAAGCATAAGTATGTGAATGATATTTATGTAAATATATATATATATATATATATATATCCAGTTGAATTATTTTGTCTTATATTAAATATTTATTAATAATATATATTTTTATAATCATCGTTGAATGGTGAACATGGAAATGAATCACATCGAGTTGTGGAGACTCTAAATTGTACGTACGCATGAGCGGAGATATCATTCTATTGATGGTGAGATAGTATATAACTGGATGGTATATGATATATATAGAGTCATTAACATGAAATATTTTTTTATTTACATCAATTATACTCATTATTATACCCATCCAAATAATGAATTTTTGAATAAAAGACTACACCCCGACATGGAGACAGTAAGTCGTACGAACACATGTATGGTTGCTTGGTCATTCATAGGGTGGATATAATACTGAATACGGTTATACAGTATTTAAAATAAAATATAAGTATGTTGAAGGTACTGGAGTTATTATTTTTTATGAAAACAACAAAGAAAGAGGTAGTGGAAGAAAAAAAGAACATTGAAAAAGGTGATGAAATAATTACCTCTTCTTCAGGTGCTTCCTTTTGATTTGGTAAAAATGGCTTCATAAGTTGGATTTCTGATAAAATTAAGGCATGTAGATTGATTTGAGGGTAGTTGGGGGGATATTTGATAAGGTTTTTTTTGAGAGAAATGGCTTTGGAGATGTGATTTTAAGAGAAGAGGATGTACCCATTTATAAGAGAGTTGAGGGTCACTTTAGGAAAAGATTGAAATGTTATTTTATTATAAGATAATATTTGGTTTTTAATGGCTCCATAAAGATTTATTTTGATGATATCTTGTGGATGGTTTTGAAAATCTCTCAATCATTAGGTTTTAAACATATTTAGGTCACCATATAAACCTTATATTTAAGATTTAACTCTTAGTTAAATAGTTTATCTTTTATCATGTCTTCTTGTATTATTATTTTACATGGTTAATAAAATTAATATAAAAAGACAAGAGAACCTCAAGTGTTTCATTAATGATATATATATTATTATATAATTACTTTTTTTAATTTAATATTTTTATGAATATTATTTCATTTAACAATATAATATTTGATTCAAAAACTCATTTATATCAATTTTGAACCTATTTAGTATTTGGTTTTTGTGAATGTAAAAACGTTTTTATTACATTGAAAAAATACATTAAAGAACCCAAAAATGTCATATTAAGCAATAATTTTTTTAATTCATCAAAAGTCTCAATTTACATTTATTTTGATAATTATAATATCAATTATTTTAATCATTCCCTAATTAGGTTATTAATACATAATCATTGTGTCATGTATAAGTTTAATTAATTAATTTCTAAAAATTATAAATAAAATAACATGATGTAGGAAATCTTTTTTTATTTATAATGAATATTTATTTCCAAATTTATCTTATGTATAACCCTATATTAAAATTTTTTTAGTTATTAAAAATTGAATTCAACACTTTTCACTCTTCTTTAAATAAAATAATAATAAATTTCTTAATCTAATCCATGGGGATGAAAAGACTAATTTTTTATTCCTAAAGATGATTTAGGGCTCAATTCACTTTTCCAATATAATTAATACAAGTGTAAGGGTAATTATAATATTATTTTTAACATTATTTACCCTTTATTACTTTTAACCATGGTAAATAAAATTCCAAAGTTACTATTAACCATAAAAAAAGTCTACTTATTGAACCAGATTTTTCTTACTAATATCAATAGTGTCTCTTAGATTCTTCAAATTCAATTCATAGACGCGGTAAAATTTCGTTTTATGAAAAACTGCAAATATTTCTAAAAGGTGGGTAAAAGACGTTAAAAAATTCAATAAATTGTATATGTCTATTATTATTATAAAATCAATCCAACAAATTAAATTGGACTAATATAAGAATTATTTAACTATTTTGACATTAAAATAAATTTAAATAATAATAATAACTTTTTAAATAAAAGTTGGTTTTAAGGAATAATGTAGTGTTTTTAAATTTTCATGAAAAAATGTATGTTTTCAGAAAAGAACATCCCACTAGGCTAATTTTGATATTAAAAATTCAAAAAGGATGTCTATTTTATCAAATTCCTGGCATATGAGTTGAATAAATTAATTTATATTTAATTCCCATTGTCAAAACCAGAAAGCGAGTTTATGGGAAATAAAAACTATAAAAAGATTGATATATGTTTATGTCTAATTTCTATGTGAAACTATTTCCAATGAACAATATTGGATAAATTGATAAAAATATAATCTTATTATACCTCAAAAAAATTAAAATGTATAATATAACACTATAAATTATTTTTCATTAAAAAATTTGTTTTCAATTAAAATTTAGGGTCTTTCATTATTCATCATAATATGAATGTTAGCAGAAAATACCAAAAATTTATACAAACCAAATTTTTATTCCCCTCTTCTAAAGAAGAAGTTTATTTTGTCTAATTGAATATATAACAGTGTCAAATATTGTATTTAAAAATGGTTATCCATTAAATGAAGTTAAAATAGATTTTTTTTATAAAACTATGTTTTTATTTGAAAAAATGAATTCGTTCTTATATTATATCTAATAAACACATACTATGGATGTCAAAATTATACGAAGTATATAAAATTACAAATGTAGTTAATACTATTCAAAACTTCTTTCTGAACTGCTAGTTCACTAGGTTTTGGTGCACTCGAACTCAGTGTTGCATGTAGCACCAGTTATTGAATTAATTTAAAGAGATAATGTACTATGAAATACTAAGAGTTATATACAATCCATGATTAATAATTTTTTCTATAAATTCCAAAGGTATAAATCAATTTCACATTCATAACAAAAAAACCACGATTTTTTATTATAACCATTCTCATTCCTTTAGTTAGTTTTAGAAATAAATTTTAAAGAGAAAAATATTGGTTTGTAGAATAATTATGACTCATGGAACCAACTATCATGAAATTCATGGGATATTAATGACCAGAGGTAAATAATAATCCAAAAAATTGAGAGTTTTTTGAAATGATAAATAATCCTAATTCTATAATTACAACTCATAAATATATAAATTTTCATGTTCTGAAATGATGAAAAATGAAGGGAACACTTTCAGCCACAAATACCTAGCATTTTACCAAAAAGATTGAATATAAAACAAAGAATCTTTAATTCCAGAATAAATTTTAAAGGAATACAATTTGAAATGTTAGTCCAAAAAACTCTCATCATTTTCAAGGTTGATCCCTAGAGAAAATTATAGGGATACTATAAAGATGCATATATATGATCAAAGTAGAGTTACACAAACCATGAATGGATCCTGATCTTGATTGGTTCTTCAATGTACTAAGGATTGTTTTTTGGATCATAAGTGATGGTGATAATGTATAGTTCAGGAAATAAAAATATCTGTGATAAATTATATTGATAATTGGAGGAAATTTAAGGTATAATGGTCATAGAAAATTGAATATTTTAAGGAGAGTAATATAGGAATCAAGGAAGTGATTTTCAATATTATCATTGGAAAAATCAATCATTAACCATATATTGGATTAATAAGGATGTAATCAATACAAGATATCCCATGTTTAACAAAACTAATGGGTCTTTGTCATTTATGAATGAAAGATTTATAAAAATATACATTGAATCAATTCATGAAGAAAATAACCTTTTTAGTTTCATTTTGTAAAGCATATTTAATAGAAACTCACAATTCCATTTTATAAATAGTTACCTTTTAAACATGAAAAAACTGAAGAAATGGCTGAGGGTGAATCCGTACATGTTGTACATGTTTAAAAAATTTCATAAGCCCTATAGACGATTAAAAAAATGGTTTGTTCAGAAAGATGCAATATAATTACATTGAAAATATTTTAAAAATACTAAAAGGATTAAAACATATATATGAAATAATTTTATGATGTTTAAAAATATTTCAAAAAATATTTTAATAAAACATTGTTTTATAGAGAAAACAAGTTCTTTGACTAAAAAGGGAAATAATGTTGGGTTTCCTTAAAAACATTTTCTAAAATATTAATAAACCATATAAAATGGTACTATTAATAGAAAAGGTTATTCAATAACTATAATAGAATATAATTAATGGTTTTATCGAACAATTATTATATAAATTCCATTAATGGAAATTCAAGAATAAACAATCTCAATTAGAATGAGATTGTGAAAAAAACCCATAAAATGATCATAAAATTGAAATGAAAATTAATCAATGAATTGATTCGTTGTATCTAAATTAAACAAATATATATGAAGTGAAAATACAACAATAGAAATTAAATATCATTATACATAAAATCATTTAATAAAAACGATAATGAGGAAGTAAATAGAACCCAATGAAAAGGAATCAGGTTATGAAATTCTTTTCCACTTGGTAACATTTAAATTAAATCTACTTAAAAGAAATAAATAAATATGAAATTAAAATTACCATAATGATAAAAAAAATTATTATATAATATATTTAAATAGGTATTATATACACCACACAGAATAAGTAAGTGGTGAATATGATATTTATATCACAAATGAAAAAGTGAGATGATAATCCCTTACCTTGCATTTCCTTTTTGTATGGCCATCCATTAAAATCATGTATAATTGTATTAATCACATTAATAACATATTATATGGACATAAATATATTTATAATATCTGAAATTAACATATCATAAAATTTTATCATATTTTTCTATTAATATTTCACTATTTCCACTATTTCATGTGCCAATTCTCTAGTTTGTCGTGTTTTTTATGTTGATATTTTTGTTCCTATCCCTTTGAGAATGACATAAAAATATATATAATTTTAAAAAATTTAAATATAATATATATTTATTATATATTTATATATAATAATTCAATAAAATTTGATATTGGAAATGTAATGCACCATTCATGGAGATGATAGGCTGTATGTACGCATGAACACTATTTCCATTTTATCATCGTTTTTAAAAAGAATTATAATAAAATGAAATATATTTATATTATCATTCCAATATAATATTTTTGTCTTATATGTCTCATAAATTTATATATACCATCAGTAATATATTGCATGAATAGTGGGAATGAGTCACAACGTCTTGAGGTGGTGGTTGTCAACACGCCCACAGATGAAGTTATCATATCCCCCCAAAAAATGGAAGGCATAAAGATATGTGTTATATCAGAATTAAAATAGTATAAATAAATTATAAATATTATATCTAACATAGAAATATAAATTTTATATCATAATTCCCACCCATGAGTGGTGGTAAAGGAAAAAACATAATCATCTTCTCATGAGCAGGTTGTCCACCATACACCCAAATGGTAAGTTTGATACCCATTAGATCGAACTGTGTTTAAGTGTAGGTCCATTTAGTAGAAAAAAAATATCATTACATTGATGATATTAATTTTTTATATAATCATGTATTAAGAAGAGTTTAGGGGTGGATAAATAATGGAAATGAATACAATTATTGAAGAATGTTAACTCATTTTTAGGTAACTCTTATTTTTTTATACTAAAAGAATTCCTTGGCTAGATTTATGAACAAGGATAGACTTCAGGGTTGAGGGGAGGGATTTCTGGATATTATTATGGGATTGTTTGGATTATAGAAAGGGATTTATTATCCTAAATATGTAGGAGGGTTGACTTCCTTTTATAGTGGATAGGAGTGGTATTCTGGTAAATTTTTGAAAAGTGAATTCCACCCAAGATTTTCCCTAGAAATGTTGCTAAAATAGTGAATACAATTATATTAAAATGATGATAGGGTCCATATATGAACATAAACTGGATCTTGGAAAATATTAAATCTCATTTTGTCCATTAAGTTTATGTTTTAGTACCATGTAATGTAAATTTTTCTCCTAATCGTTGTAATTACTTTTAGTTAGAGTCAACTATAATTTTTGTAAAAAACTATATTGAAATTATTATAAATTAGAAATTATTTTAATTAAAAATTTGGTATTAATTTTTCAAAATTTCAATCTGTTATGTGGAAGAATCAAATTTAAATTTAATCCCACATATGGGAAGAAAAGGGAGGTTTTTAATGTAAAATATTTAAAATATTGAAATGTTTTTATATGAAATTTCATTTTATAATTGATTCAAATGACTCAAATTGGATTCATTTCAACATAAATCATATTTGAAAAATTCTCATCAAATAACAAATATTTAGTAGCCATATAAATAAATGAGATGAAATGTAGTTTTTAATTCAATTTCAGTATTTCTCTTTATTAATCAAAAAATAAAACATAAAAAAACACAATTCACCAAATTAAAGTTTTTAGATTCCTATATTAAAAACTATGTTTATTTTTAAATATTAATTTTACAAAATATCCAACAAATGGATTTAAAATAGGTTTTCCATTAAATAGTGGTAATATTACATTTTTAGAAGAATGCAATCATTTACCATAAAGTTGGATTTATTCTTATCTTAAGCCTATAAAACCTGTAAGAGAATGTATAAATTTTTTATATAATATATAATATATATATTTCATTAATATCATTCAATAATTTTAATTACTTTCATTTATTATGATAAATAAACTTTTTGAGAATAAATACATTTCCTTTATGTTCCACATGTTTTATATTCATTTCTAATTAATTGGTAATGCATGAATTCATTAAATAGTTTTATAAACCATATATTTTAATAATATAGTTTATACTATTCAAAAATTCTAATATAATGGCTAAGATAAATTTTGTTATATTAGATAATAGTTTTTTAATAAAATATTGTTACTCAGTAAAACCCGGACTTCTATTTTATCATGACCTATCCTCGGGACCTGCGCTGTGACTACCCCAAGCCTGCCTTTCATAGGCCAGGGGCTGGAGACTAGAACCAAAGGCATAAATACTTATGCTGGGAAGGAATTTCCTTTATAAAAGTAAACACAGTCAACTCAGTACACAATTGGGAGCAAAACACTAAGTAGAAACTCTATACAAAAGTAGTGCTGAAAAGTAAAGGGGCCAGAAATACAAGCCCAACTATAAAGTACATGGAAAAGGAAAAATAGCTGGAAGATGATAGGAAACTCCTCTATAGTCCACCACGGATCCTACCTGAAGGGTAGGTATAGAAATCCTCCTCAACGCTCCACATCCATCAGTCTCCTCCGTGTACTAACGCGTTGTGTGGTCCACCTCCGGGTACTTTCAAGTCCTCGTACACTCCGCCTCGGTCAGTGATGTCTGTCGTCTTTATCCAACACAATGAGGTGTGAGAAAATCCCATTTTGGGGTGAGTATAAAGATACTTAGTAGGTACCCCGAGACAATAAAGGTCTCACGAAATCCAACAAGGATAAACCACATAAGAAAGATACGATCACGAAGTATCATCCAACCCTACATAGGTATATTCCCATCAATATTCCAAAGTTATCAATCACAGTTCGACTCCAACTCTCGATCCCAAGCACAACCCATTCCACAAAGTAAATAAATTCAATCATCTCGATGACATCGACTGAAAATCAAGACTCAGATCACATAGGTATACATCTTTGGTAGAGAGATAGAGATGATTAGATGTAGTCACTGATTCATCTAAGCAGTCAGACCCACATAGGAAACAGGACCAGCTAAGCAGTCAGACCCACACATGATACATCTTTTGAAGGGAGATATAGATGATCAGATGTAGTCACTGATTCATCTATGATTTTGGACCAACACAGGATATAAGACCCGCTAAGCTATCAGACCCACATAGGATAAAAGACCAGTTGTTCAATCGGACTGACACATGATAGATATTTTGTAGAGTTATTGAGATGATCATATGTAGTCACTAATTCATCTAAGCTGTCAGACCCACATAGGATATAGGACTAGATAAGCTGTCGGACCCACATAGGATACGTGACCAGCTATTCTGTCGGACACACACAGGATACATGACCAGCTATTCTGTCAGACCCACACATGATCCAGGAACAGTAGTCAGAACTATCGGACCCACGAAGGATCCTGGTACAGTAGTCATCACTGTCAAACCCACAGAGGATTTTGGTACATAAGTATTCACTGTCGAAACCATAGAGGATTTCTATACATAAGTCTTCACCGTCAAACCCACAGAGGATTCTGGTATAGAAGTCATCACAGTCCCAGCCAGCCCTAGTGTTCCCACATAGAGAATGCTCGATTCCGGGAGGGTCCCCTCCCCGATCAAAGTTTCAATACATCAACTATCACAGAGTATGACAAAAGAATCGCCTCACTCCAAGAATTCCATCGCCATAAGTGGTACGTCAATCAGACAGCCGTAACCCTAGATGTGGGCTAAAAGGTATAAACGACCATAGCGGGTCCGGGTCCGGTCCGACCCAGTCGGACTGACCCAGCCCGACCCGGTCTGAGCTGGGGTCTGACCCAGTCCATGGGTCCAACCTGGTCTAAGGATGCGACCCGAGCTGATGGGACGACCCAACCCAAAGAGATGGCTCGACCCGATAGGCGGACCGGCCCGAGGGCGTCCCGACTCGAGGTCAGCCCGTCCGAGGGAGGCCCGGCCGAAGGCGGCCCCGCCGTGGGAGGCCCGCCCTGGGGCAGCCCGACCGAGGGGCGGCCCGACCTGGGGCAGCCCAGCCGAGGGGGGCCGACCGCAGTGGGCCTGCCCGTGGCAGCCCGGCCGGCCACGCGATGGATGGGGTGACACGCCCATCCCTGGTTTGTCGAACAGAACAGGTGCACTGTGCCGGTTCAGGGGCCGCAGGACCCGGCTAGTCCAGCTCATCCGGCTCCATGGCGGTCGACCCGACCGACCGCCACTGCTACACAACAGCGCAGTGGTCCTCCTTCTCTCCGTGCGGCGCGACGGCGCCACGCCCCCACCACTGTGGCTCGAATTGTCCGTGGCCTTCGGCTCCACTATGTAGCGCGACGACGCAGTTCTTTTTCATCCGCCACAGCCTTCCCGACCACGGTTCATCTCCGTCATTGTGCGATGGCATCGCACTCTTCCGACTCCGCCTCCAACGTCAACCAAACATGAGGCAATGGAGGGATGTCGGGCCATGTTTTTTCAGCCCGCGCCCTCCGTATTAGGTGATAACATTTGGCCATCCTTGAACCAAAAAACGACAAGGAATGATGGTATAATTCATATATTAAAAAAATCAAAACCCCCTACCTTGAATTTGTCATTCATTGATGATCTCAGAAAAAGGGCGGCTGTCGATTTGTCGATTACCACATTCGTCACGCACTCCTAATTCACACGCTCATGCGTCGTAAAGGAAGAAGGGTACTCGTCGTTGGTGGACAAGAATTCAGAGGTGACGTCTTCATTGGTGACATTATTCATGGGCGTTGTCTTCTCCATTGATGTGGATGAAGGTTGTTGGAGATGTCATGGGAGTCACTTCCCTTTCCTTGCCTCAGTTGAAGAAAGAAGAAGAAGATGTCGTCGTCGTGCTTCGGTGGCGGAAGAGACATTCTTTGTTGAGGGGATATCATTTTTTGTTGGAGAGGAAAGGCTCAACCAAGAGAATCACCAAGCCAAGATAAAATAATTGCTTCTCTAATATTTTATTGCTGCCATGAATTCCAAAAATAATTCAAAATAATTCAAAAAGAATAATTAATCAAGGCATTAATTAATTTATAAGTGTTTTGGCACCATTATGATGGAAGGTGGAAAGTTTCAAAATAAATATAGGGAGAATAGGCTTCATTAAACTCAAGGGGAGTTTAAGAGACTTCCCCCACATAAATGAGGGGTTAAAGGGGGTTCAAGCGCATGTGGGCCCCACAACATAATATCCTCTCAAGGGAGGTTATGCATGGGTGGGCCCCACATCCAACCTCCCCTTGGAGGATTAAACCACCACAAAAAAATTAAAAGTAATACTTTTATATTTATTTAACTTGGTTAAAAATACCATAAACAAACTTCCAACCTCGTTAAAATGCAACAGTAGTGAAGGATTCCTCAAGTGAATATCGTCGCTGCGAGTTCAACGGCGCCATCTGATTTCAATTCTGAGCATTGGTTCAAATGTTATGAAACACCTCCCACATGTTTACTGAACATCCATGAAAAAAAGATCAGAAAATTATTAACAGCCACCCTCAACCCACTGCGATTGAGGATAGGCTCTGCCTAGGTGAAACACGCCCAAACAAACACAACGGTACCCTCATATTTTCAATCCGAGTTACGGTTTAAATGTAATGAATTTTACAACAATATAATTGTCACTTAATTATTTTATTCACGGCCAATAACTAACGTTACCTGGTGGCCCTCACTGACCCAAGTTAGTATCTACTTAAAGAATGAATACCCTCACAAGTTCAGCGGTGGTCTCAGATTTTTAATTCGAGTTACCATTTGTGAGTTACAAGAATTTGAAAATAATAACTTTATTCAATTATTTTATTTACGGTTATGCCATTTTTGGGTTTTCTCACAGGAGGCCCGCGCCCACTAAACTGAAGGCACACCTAGGGTAAACCCACCATCTTGAGCGCAATGATGGACATCCATTTCAGATCCAAGAAACCGTGTAAGAGTTATTCTACTTTCTTAGGAAAACTGCATATGCGTGTTAATTTAAGTATAACAAAAACATCAACAGATCATTCCGGGCACTCCGGGCCTCAGAATCGCACATTGTCAGAAACTGAAGACTCGTAAAATTTCCAAGTAATAAAAAAATTTCCATGGATTATCTGGGTATTTAGATATTTATACCAAGTCATTGAAGAATGTAATAATTTTTTGTCGTACAAACTAACTCATTATTGCGTGCATTAGAAGAATTAGAATATAAAACCATTATTTTAAATTAAAAAAACCATAAAGTCTAAATAGGTTAGATTTGAAACTATGTTTGGTGTCAGATTACATGCATGCTATCAAATAAAAGTGACTCTTTCTGAATAATCAGGCTTTTCCATTGTCTCAACCATTAAGAAATTGTATCCTATCAATTTAAACATGATCATAGAAATCTAGGGTTTGATATTTTCAAATGACAGGCTTGAAATCCCACATCTGGAAAATAGTTAATAAAATATCATTTTAATAAGACGAAATTAGAAATTTAGAGGTCACATGTAATAACATATAACTAGGTCACTATGTTGGAGAGAATTAGTGGAAAGTGAAAATATGATCTATGAGGAAAAAGCATAATTATTTATAACGATTGATTGATGTAACAATTCACAAAAAAAATTAATGATCAATGTAAATATTTGGGCCTCAAATCCATTAATCTATGGTGATTAAAAATACAATCTCCTGAAAATAAATTCAATGATTGGGATAAAATTTTTGTTTCAGGACACATTCCTAAATGTTGAGAAATTATTTTATTAACCAAGAATATATGGAAATATACTATTTCATATTTTTTTATTTCATATAAAGAGTTAATTATTTCAGTTGTATTCAATAAAATTATTATTCATCACATACTCTATGAAATGGATATCCATGAATGAATAACTTTTTATTGGATCACTAAAATATTCAATTTACTAATTGTACTACCCATAAAACAAGTCATTATATTTATCTATAACTATTTTTCAAAACCAATGTGGTAGTGAAATTAATCAATAAACCAAAAAGTAACACTACTGGTTTATCATTAATATTTATTCATCAATTTTTTTAACTATAAATAACTACACATTAATTAAGCCATTTCATAGGCCAGTGGTAGGTGTGGAGCCGTTATCATCCTTCAGTCATGTGTCTAAGTCCTACGTCTTTTCTGGACAATATGGGTAGTCAACCGGTGTACTGGTTATCATTTTCTAAAACCATATTAATAGAGTTTCTAATGTATTTGGTCATCCTTGAAATTTAATCATTATAAACCATTTTATCTATGGTTTTCAACTCAAACACAATATAATAATACATCATCTATTGTATTTCAACAAAGGCCCTTCCTTAGTCTATGTTTTAACCTAGATAATTAATTTTTGTTACATATTCACATCCTTTATAAAGGTTTGTAAGGAAAATGTGAATTAACCTAAGAATATATCCTTGTATTTTCAAACCAATTGCACAGTAATGCCTATTTTTATTTACTAGGTTATGATTGAGTCAAGCATGAATCAACTTTTTGGAGTTGTTACCCCTACGTGCATTTTTTCCAGAACCACTTAAAATTGAAGTATCCAGACACTGTTGTATTTCTATGAAAACCACATAATCTCTATATAACCTGATCATTATTTTGTTATATTATACATATAATAAAATCCGACATTTGGATTACATTCACTAATATATGTTTACCAAAATATAGTGCACAAGGTTTCTACTAAACCTTCTTTTATACCCATTTCAGTGACCAGATCCTAGAAGCCCAATGATGGTTTATATTACCATTACATTGGCATGAATACAAAGAATAAAATCAAAACAGATTTAAGAGTTAGTATTCTTGGAATGATAGATACATACATGTGTCTTATATTTCAAGTCAATACACTGTCCACAAGAAAAGATCTGTTTCTTTTGAGGATATGTTTATTCCATCTTTGATATCCTTTCATATCATTCTTATTAATCTTAATGCAATCTTATAGAAAGGAAATAAATAATGGTGAGATAAAATTTATAGAAAGGGTTATGTATAGAGTATGAAATAATGAATTAGTATGATTAATCTATATGGAATGTTACAAAACTAAAAACACATGCATTTGAACAAAATACTAAAAATGAAATGCATCCATAGACTTTTTCATAGTGAAAATATAATGGAAAATAAATTTTATATAAAAATTAATTCAATGATTAATTATTAGAAATCATGTATTATGAACATGGAAACTTATACTATCAAGATCAACCCTCTAGATAATTTAATACTTCTAGTGGACACCTATTTAATTTACACAAGTAATTTTTCTTATGAGAAACTATCGAAGTGTTGATAAAATTTATAGAGTTTGATCCCCACCAGTACATACATATCCAAAATATTCCTCATATCAATTAACTAATTTAATTAATAATAAATATTCATAATCAAATATCTATATTTAATAACAAATTTTTATTTTTAAATATATCCCCATATAATCAAATAACTATCAATTTATACATAGTATGTAAAAATGTTAAACGGTTTAGGCAATACACATATCCATAATAAATGATATGGATAATTTGGTGAAATTAAATGTGTTATAATAATAAGAAATTCAATATTTCAAAAGGTCTATCAAATGAATTAAGGAAGTTAATTCCAATACTGTCATTGTCCAAATAAATCATAAAACATCAAGAAGAAGAATTGAGATGATGTCAATACAAGATGTACCAAGTGTATTAAAAACGAATTTATTTTTATCGATGATGAATGAAAATATTATAAAAATATATTTTACATAATTAATTCAGGAAAATACAATTTTTAATATGACTAATATTTTAAAAATACATTTCATTGTAAATAAAATTTCAAAAACCTTTTTTTAAAATGTAAAATTTTAGACTTGCAAATGAAGTGTCATGGAAACGATGATAGGAAAACCAATACATCCTGTACAAAGTAAATTTTTTTTGTATAGAAAATGTTAGAAAAAAGAATTTTTTTGGAAGATAAAATAATATTACTTTGTAAAAATTTGTAAAATAAAAAAACTAAAGGTATATTTAACAAATTATTTAAGAAAGGATTAAAAATAATTTGTTAAATAATTTGTTAAATCAATTGATTTTGTGTATCGAATATAAATAAAATTATAAAAAGTGTAAATATATAAATATAAAGTCAAATTAATTATACATATAATCATAAAATATTAATTTCATTGAGGAGGTAATATAACATAATGAAAAGGAACCAGGTTAGAAAATTTTAAGCACTTGGAAACTTTTAATTGAAATACCATTTGGAGAACTAGTTAAATACTAACATGTAGTTACCATGATTAAAAAATAATTCATTATATAATATATTAATTTCATCCATAGATTCACCCCACAAAGTAAATATTTGGTGAATATGACATTTATATCATAGAAGATAAAAGTTTGATGAAAATCCATTACTTTTTATTTCCTTTTTGGGTGAACATAAATTAATGTCCTGTAAAATAATTTTTATCATATTATTAACTTATAAAAAACCTTAATATTTTTATAATATAATATATTATCCTCTTATAATATCTTATAACCGATTTATTAACAACCTTCCAATATATTCAAAATTTTGGATAATAATTATACTATTTTTCATGTATTGTATAACTTGTTATTTTTTTATTATTACATAGATCATGATTTTATCATCTCCAGAATTAAAAACACGATCTATATTTCATATATATGATGTATATATTAATTTTCTTAAGCCCAAAACTGGAGACAAGAAATTAAATGGACATTTCAGGGAGATGGTATTTTGTATTTATGCATGAATATTATTTCTATTTGTTCGACATATTTTTAAAGAGTGAAAATTATATGGTATATATATAATTTATAATCCTAGTATCATATTTATGTCATATATATCACTTATTTTTATTAAAATAACCCCCAATACATTCCATGTATAGTGTGGATGAAACACATCACTTTTAGGGGGATGTAGTCCACACATCCGCACACGATGTTATCATATCCCCACAATATAGAACTCAAAAAGGGATGTGTTTTATAAGAATTAAATAAGTATAAATAAATTATAAATATCATATATAACATATAAGAACAATTTTTTTATTCATAATAACACCCATGAAAGGTGGTATTGTAAAAATAAACAATCATTGTTTCATGGGGCAATAGTTTTCCAAACACACGAACAGTAAGTTCTTTTCCTATTAGATGGATGTGTCTCTGAGTTTAGGTATAAAACATATGAATAATAAATATAATTTTATTTATTATATTGTGGTTATTATATTTTCATGGAATTATAATATTTTTTGGTGTGGAGGATATTAAATAAAAGTGATCATTGAAGAATGATACCTCGCTTTTGGGTAGCTTCCTTTTGTTTTTACCAGAATACATCCTTGGTTGGATTTATTCCCAATGTGAGGCATCTAGGATTTGAATTGGTATTTTCGGATATTATGTTAGTATAGTTCAGGAGATCCAAATGGATTGAGTGTTTGGAATAATTGGGAGGGGTGAGTGCCTTTTTATAGTGGAGGAGGAGTGGAATTCTTGTAAATTTTTTTAATGTGAATTCCACATGCATTTTTTCCAATGTAAATTAGCTCCAATAAGTAAATAAATTATATATATCAGATTATATGGTAGATATATTAACATAAAATTGATTTTGGGAAAGTTTCTATGTCATTTTGGCTATTATGATGAAGGTTTAATCCATAGTTAAGGAAATTTTTCTCTTAATCTGTTTAATTAATTTTAATCACAATCAATAATTTTTTTGGTCAAATACTATTTTGATAATATTAGAAATTAAAAATTATTATTATGAAAAACATTTAATCCATTTTCCCAAATTCCAATCACAAAATATTCCAAATGTAATATAAAGATAATTTTGTAAAGAAGATGACAAAACAATGTTTTTAAAGTGAATTGTTCAAAGGTATGAAATGTTTTTTCAAATATCAAGTTCAACATGATTAAAATGAAACAAATGGGATTTATTGTAATAAAATTATCTAAATAATCTTAAAAACCAAAAGAAATATAATTTAACATAATACATAAATTCTATATAAAATCATTTTTTATTTAAAATTCATTATTTCTCCCTAATCATCAAAAAATAAAACATCACAAAAAAACAAATATGTACCCTAATATTTTTTTTACGTACAATATTCAAAATTAATATTTATTCTGACATAAATAATTTATAATAGTTTATGAATTTTTATTTGAAATAGTTTCACCATTAAAATGTAATAAAATTATGTTTTTGGAAACATATTATTTTTTAAGAAAAATGATGTATTTGTTCTTATCTTATGAATATAAAAACTATTGAATCAATTTTAAAAATTTAAAATTTAAAATAATATATATATACTTAATTAATATCCTTCACTTATAGTAATTAATATTAAGAAATGTGATAAAATACCTTTGTGAGCAAAAAACCTTTTTATTTATATTCCATTGCATTTTATATTCATTTATAATTAATAGTTAACTTATTGATTAATTTTATATGTTTATAAACAATATATTTTTATAATTTAATTAATAGTTTTTATAGAATCTAATTTTACTAATAGGTTATCTGTTATTATATTAAATAATATCATTTTAATAAAAATTTTCTGGTCTATAAAACTCAGTCTTGCGTGTAATGCAAGTCATCAAATAAATTCTTGGTTGTTTATGATGCAATACAACTCATTATTCCATTAATATAAATCATTATAATATAATAAATATATTAAAATTATTAAAAACATAATAATGTCACAATATATTTGATTCCATTGTATAATTGGTGTTGCATGTCAAACACACTGTGAAATAAAAGTTATAATTTTGAAATCATAAGGGAGTTGTAGTATCAATTTTTTTTATCAAATTTATGTCAAATAATATTTTTTATTATGTTATTTACCTTGATCATATCTATAATGAGATAATGTAACTTCTTTAACTCAATGATTTTTTCAGAGCATCAAGCGATACTATCACTATATGGAACATTTATGAACATATGTTTTTTATTGTTTCCATTATAGTTCTTTGAAATATACATGGCAACCAAAAAAATAAAATCATCACTTTTTATTTATAAATTAAATAATATAAATAATATTACAATATGATAAATAATATTTAAATTTATTTTTCACATTAATATTACTATTAAAATATATGAATTTAAATTTGAGTTTATTAAAAAATTAAAAACAAAAAAGACAAAGAATCGTAATTTCATGAATGCAATTCTATAAATGTGCACATTATAAACAATATATTTTTAATTTTTTTACATATATGAAAATTAATTTTTCGAAAATTTAAAAAATATAATAATAATAATAAAATTTATTTCAATTTATGGTAAAAAATAATAAGAATTATATTTTATAAAAAAATTGAACAAATGATATATTAATGTATTATTAAGAGGTATCATTGTGTTGATACCGAGTATAAGATATTATTTCAATCTACCACTTGGTATTATCTAATTTTTGGAGGTCTACATAAGATCTACTATTCGGTGATCTACCATTATGTAATATGTAATTGGTTAATCTATCATTAAAATGTTTAAATTGTAGGTGGTACTGTTGTGGGAGCATTGATTTACTACCACGAATAATTTGATTTTAGCAATCAAATGAATAGTAAATTGGGTGTCCAACCATGGAAACCAACCACTATAAAATGCAGATCTAATTTTGATTCACTTTGTCGATTAGTTGAACAATCAACCATTGGTGAAGAAGAACATAGGGTAAACCACCATATTCGGTGCAACCATGACTTCAAAGATGATATACCATCATACAATAGAGATTCTGTTACTGTTTGTACCTATGCTACCATGAAATAGGCTAGTGTTACGATAATTTGAAGAATTTATATCATTAGTAATGGGTTTTTTGAACATTTAATGAAGCTTATAGTGATATCATTGATGGTGGATACCGCCATCATGCTAATACCAACAGATATTAGATTCTACTACAATTGAAAAATATGATACAATAAATCGTAGAGTATCTTGCTACATTTTTTAGCTATATATGATCATAATGGTCATCTATATGACTTGGAATAATCACATTTCTAAAAAATTCTATTTTTATGTAGATCCCTATGATCAGTTGACCCCTCAACGTACACGAGTTAGAAGATGAATGATGAACTGATCGGATGGCCCACATTAGAAAGATCAAGCAGCGCATGAAATTTCTATATATATAAATAATATACGAAAAGGGTATCAAACAACTAGGGTCCAAGTAAAAAAATCACTAGTTTCAATCCCCATTTAAAATATACAACTAGTGTGACCTATTGTTCGAGTATGCTATGGGCCATCAACACCACTTACACCTAAGTACACACACGAGCTACAACCTAGTAGGCATACCAGGTTTATACACTCATATGGGTGTGCTATATATCTATTCTACTTAGGCTTATATATATCACACCATCCACTGTATATGGCCCATGCAGGATTCTCTCCCACAGGGTCGACCAATGGTACCATATATGATAGGAGGCATATCCCAAGTCGTATTTCCTTTAATGTTTAATTTTTTAACCTAGACACAAAAAATCAAGAAAATAATATATTAAAATATAAAATCAAGTAAAAATATATAAAACTAAAATTATTAAGAATTATTGTACATTTTAATCATTAATACATTCAATATAAACAATAATTACTTTTTTATATAAATATAATTATATTAATGTGAGGAAATAGTAATTTATCAAAAAAAACATTTAATAAATAATAAAAAAATATAATGTCCAACAATATACAACTTTTTTAAAATTAAAAAATTTATCATTTATTAAACTAAAAAATTTATAGATGATTCTCCCCCTTTGTAAATTTATCAAAAAGTACAACAAAATTAAATCCTTAAAACAATATCCCTTTTAATTTGAATCAACTATTTAAAATTCATCGATTAGTATTTATTATTAATTTCAATAGTTAGTTACATCACTCAAATAAATAAATTTTTAAACTAAATTAAAATCTACTAATTAAAACATTACAGAAAACTGAAATATTTATCTTTCAGCTTTACTTATTCAAAATATAGTTTTTCAAAAAAAATGAAAAATCTACTCCATTAATGAATAAGATATCCAATTGTTTACCAATGAGTAAAAATTATATGCTAATATCACCTTTATTTACTTAATCTATCATTAAATGAAATATAAAAACTATGTGTTTTCATCTATATTTATGAAAATGGTTTCTAGAAATTGTAATTGCACTAGAGTTATCAAAAATATTATAATTTAATCCAAACAAAGACTAAAATCTCAGAGTGTTTGTCTATTCCACATAGTTTATGAATACAAATTGTAGAATCAACATACTAATCCTTATATATATAAGGTTATATTGATAATTTTTTTTTGAAAAAATCATTGAAATTAAAATTTTTCATAGAAAATGATTCATACCTCTTGTGATTTTCCTGTTAATCCAACAACCACCCAATTAAAATTTTTAATAAGATCTTAAATTAGAAAAATTATGATTTTAACTGAATTAAATTGTTCCTAAATATTATTTAATATATAAAATTAATATTTTCACATCATTAATTTGACTTTCATTTGGGTTATACTCAAGTCATGCACATAAAAAAATGAGAACATTATGGTTTGTCTAGATACAATGTTATATAATTAATTTTTTAACATTACCCTATATTGCATAATACCAACTATCCTTCTTGATTCATCTATCTAAATTTTTATACGTGTACTCATTTTTTTCATAATATTCTTACTAGAATAATGACCTAACCATTTTACTTGTTATTTATCATACCAATCATGATTTAATAAAATGATATATTTTCTTTCATTAATTTTTAACCAATGGATTTTTTTTCTCCCCTAAATCCCATGTAAAATTAATTTATCTTTACTTTAGAAAATTTATTACATATTGAATCATTTTTTGATGTAAATTTAATATCATAATCATAAATATGTATAATCATTATATCATTTGATAATATCATTATAATGAAGGTTGGATCAACCACCCCTTTGACAAAATCATTTAGAATTAAAAATAGAGTTAATGTTTCATAGAAATATCAATGATATTTCATTAGACAATATAAATATTTATTTATTTTAAAAACTATATTTCGAAATTCTCCATCTTAAAGAATGGGGTGTTGTTTAACATAACTGTCCATATCAATAATTCCAATTTCAAAAATTACTTTTAACATTAATTTTAAATATTTTTATATTTTTAAAGAAAAAAAATTATAATATAATTATTATTGATTATATCAAAGAAATTGGTTAAAAAAATCATAAAATTCAATTCCTTCTACCATTTAATATCCTCAATTGACGAGTCATACATTATTTTTAACAATTTTCCATCTTTATCAAGATAATTATGAAAAATATATTTTTATTCTATTATGGGTTTATCTACGGGTGATTCAGCAACATCCCAAACATTATTTCCTTAAAACCGATTTTATTCAACCTGCATATAAATTATCCAATTGGAAGCAATTATAGAGTTATAAATTTTAATACATATAAAATAAGTAATAAAAGAAGTTTTTTCATTGGAATGTAAAATAGACTATATGGGTTTTATACTAGATTATAAATTACCAATTAGTTTTTTAAAATTGGATGATCCTTTATTATTTTCCATTCCTTAGGATCACTTTGAGAAGATATAAGGTCCCCTTAAACTGATGTATTCTCATTTTCTGGGGATATTATCAACCCAAAAATTAAATTCCATAAACGCATAACCATCTTGGATGGAATCAAAATTTTGATTATTACTGAAATAATCCTTAAAAATAACATGTATAAATTCATTATCAACTGAAATTATCATATAAAAAGATCTATAATATTTTATTATATGGAATATCCCATGAATATTCCTTCTTTATTTGAGAGGAAAATTCATGTGAATTATATATTTTATTTAATAAATTTAATTTGTAACAATATTCCTTAAAATATAAAATTTTTTGTTTAAACCCTTTAAATAGTTTAGAAGTGGTATTATTTAGAAATCATGAATATATATTCTATAAAATACATGAACACAAATATTTAAATCTTCTACCCAAAACTATCTAGCTAGATGAATTTCTATAAGAACTATTCAATCCTTTTTTTTATATTGATATATTCATTCGTTCAACAAAAACATTTTGGTAAGGAATCCTAAGAGACGAAAAATAATTATTTATCCATTTTCTTCAAAAAAAATTATCAATTTATAAAATAAAAAACTCACCACCTCTATCAATTCTAATAAATATCATTGAATGATTTTTTGACGATTTTAAAATGTTCTCGGAAGCAACCAAAATTAGTAATGTTTAATTTTAATTTGATAATAAATAAATAGAGTTAAATCATTTTTAATCATCTATAGTTACAAAAAAACATCATACCCCCAAAATAAACTTTTTTATAGGTCCCAACATGTCAATATTAAATAGTTAAAAAAATACAGGAGTAATAACATAGCTTATAAATTTAAATATTTCTTTGTCCTGTATTCCTTTTGAACCATAATTACACATAAAATACATACATATATTTATATTTGGTAACTAAAATATCTATTCATTATTTGAAATTTTGGGCAATAATATAATGTTTTAATTCCCAATAATCCTACT
This sequence comes from Viscum album, assembly GCA_963277665.1. NCBI lineage: Eukaryota > Viridiplantae > Streptophyta > Magnoliopsida > Santalales > Viscaceae > Viscum > Viscum album. The sequence continues at coordinate 697,990,712 of OY728160.1, forward strand.
CCACCCAATGTATTCTTATCCAGCTATATTTCAACACATAACCTTTGAGTTATTGTATATTCAAAATAAAAAGTACTAATATTATATTTTCATTTTATAGAAAATTAAACTGATAAATTTTTGAGAACTATAAATTTGTAATATTTAAAAATGACATTAACACATCAATAAAAATATTATATACACTTATTATATCATTTAATCCATCCAAAAATTATACATTTTAAAAAATAACAGTCTTAGAAAAATGTAGATTTCATATAACATTTTTTGACAGTTATAGTTATACCTAAATGTGATTAGGGTTCCATTACATTAATATTGGGATAGTAATTTTTAAAAATCACCTATCATATTCCTTGAGAAACCACAATCTAAATATCATGATTCATTGAGACTTCTAACACATTTTTCATTAAAATTAATAATAATCTTTGTGTTTTGGTACCCATTATAACATGTGTCCTATTGGGTTAGTAGAAAAAAATATTGAAACCAAAATAAATTAAAAAACATATTTGTATATTTTATAAAAAATAAATCATTGAAAATAAATATTAAAGTATGCCAAAATAATTTTTTATATCTCCTTGAATACTCATTGGTATAGTTCCCTTAAGTCTATATTAAAAATAAGTTAAAATGAAAATACGTCCTTTTGATATTTTATGAAAGTTAGTCTTATTTACCATTAGATATAGATTATTACAATAAAAACCTTTCTTATTAATGTTTATTTATATCATCCATCTCATTTTATCATATTATTATTTACCTTTATAAAAAGTATAAATATGTTATTTGTGACTGACATCATCATCTTTCAAATTCATATCCCCTTTATTAATAGTCTACAAATACGTATATATTTTCACATTATATCTAGAAAATATGATTATTAATTTCGTATTTTCTTGTATAAGGTACAAAGATTAAATTTAAACTTTATCAAAATCAACCAAAACTATATTAAATCCTCTTTCATAATCTGTAGCATTCACTGCTAATTTTTTTACATCTATAATTTTCATCTTTTAGTATTAGCATATCATAATAACAATTACTTTTAGATTATTTTTATGGGGAAAATTGAAAAAAATCACATTTTCTTTTTAAAAAGTTATTTTCATAAAACAATTCTTATTTTATCTTTTATATAAGTATATTTTTCAATTATACTTAATCCATGATTAAATTATTCATAATTTATGTTAAGTGGCGGTTTAACTTTGCATTTAATTGAATCATAATATGAACATGAATTTTATTCAATTCCATTTTCATTTAAATTAATTATTATGATATACATTAGAAGGAGTAATTAATTGATAGAAAATATAATCACATACCTCACACTATATACCCACCAGATCAAGGTTCTCTATCTGCATTCCACCTAAAAGATTATTTCTCGAGTCATAATTTTATGAGTCGTCCTAGCCTCCAAATAAATATTGATTTTATTTTATACTTTTATCATTGTATTTACATGGTTGATTAAGTATGTGGAATTTTTATCTAATGTAAATATTCTTTCTGCCCTCATATCATGATAATTTTGATACATCATTACTATAATTATAATTTCTTTTCTTATAGTACTTTTTGATCTTTTGAATGAACTTTCTCTTGAAACATTTTATTTCATTAACATGAAGAACTTATATATAATGTGATATATTTTTTTTTCACTTCCCTCAAACATAGATTCATAAGTGTTAATGATTTAATTAATATTATACTCAAAATCTATAAATCCAATCCTTGTAGTATCTTTATAAAGAAATTTTTTCACTCTAACTCATACTCTAAGAAAGAGATTATTAGTACATCTAATGTATAATTTCTAAATTTATTAAACTCATTGATGGATACCTTTGTCACACACTATCTTTTAGGATGATCCTTTAGAACTCTTTTATATTGATCTATGGTACCCAATACTCCTCCACGACCACTTATACCATTTTTATAAATTTAAACTGATGGAATGTCTAGTTTACTAATTTTTTATCTCTTATCATGATGTCACGATATTCTTCTCAGAGCATTCTTAGCATGGTTCTCATGATCTAATTAGTTCCATAGGGAGTGAATTTATGTATTCTCCATAATTCATAGGCTATCATATCAGGTGAATCATGGCTGTAGATACTTATACTTATAGAAAAAGAGAGAATATTTAGAATTTGAAATTCCAAAAATTACTATTCATGTCAGTATCTACAAGTGTTTGTATATCAACATTGGGAACTAATATGGATTCTCTATGATAGTCCATTAATAAAATATTAAATATTTTATGTAGGATTCTATTCTTCAATTACTATATCCATAGTCACGTCCATAAATAATGGGTTTTATTTAGAATTTATCCATTACTGAAATTGACACCTACCATCTTACAAAACTAAATTTTTATTCCTCTTAACATTATGTCTAGGATGATAAGAAAGACATAGAGTTAAAAATAAATATTTGAACTAAATCCAAAAGGTTCATATTAAGCATTGATAGAAACATTCAAGTCAATAAAGCGAATAATCATGATATGACAATAATATTTGGATATTAAGTGATGGAAATAAATATTAGCGGTGAATTTCTAAATTAAACATTTAAATTAAAAATTAATTAGAATTTTATTAAATAGAAAAACAATAGTTAACATGTGTTGACTATGTGAGATTCTGAAGTAATTAAATGAATGAAAATAATGATTTTATAGTGGTTTAGATCACCATGTTCCTTGTCCCCTCTAAAACCTTATTTATTTTTTTTGATAATACTGAGACCAGCTAAAAAATAACATTTTGAGGTGTTAAAACTTGTTACAGGTTCTTACATTTACAAATCTCTAATGAAAAAATTGAAACTTTTTATGGGAGTCTTTATACTATTATTTGAAGTGAATTTTGATCCGGATCCAAAAACCAAAACATCATTTGGGGTTATTGAATAACCAAACAAGAAAGACTTATTCATTTTATTAGGAATGGAATAAACCAGACTTGAACAAATTACAAGTAGATAACAAAAGAATAATATAAAGAAGAAAATACAAAGAAAACAAATATGATTGATCTAATTATGAGGAAGATATAATTCAATGATCATTATCACAATCATAGTAGATAATGGTATGTTATAATTAACTTCACTATCATAATAAAAGGCCAAAATTCATATAGGTTCTTAGTCAAATGAGCATCACGAAAAAGAATCACATGAATATTATCAAAGTAATGTCAAATATTCTATATGTATTGGTTTTTTTTCTGTTGATCACATCTCTATTAGATTAATTTGGATCATTTAAATCAATGATATTATTAGAGTGTCAATCATTATAATCATTTCATGCCATATATTATCACATAATAAAATATATTATTTCCATTAACAATTTTTTAAAATCCACCCCAAATAATGATAAACATTTCCAGTATTATTTTTAATTTAATAATTGTATAAAATATCTATTATGATCAGAAATACATAAATGAATTATTCAAATTAAAATTAATGTTAAAATATATAAAATTAAAATTTATGTATTTGGAATTATAAAAAATGAATAAAAATAAAGCAACGTAAATGTATGAATGTAATTCATTACATGTGTGAAATATAAACATTTTATGTTTTAAATATTATTTCACTCAACTATTAATTTTATATTATAAATTGAAAAATATAAAACATTAATAAAAATATATTTCCATTAGCAGTAAGAAAAAATGATAATTAAATTTCCTAAAAAAGGTTTAAAATAATAGTAAATTAATGAAATACCTTTCCACATCATGGGTCTTATACCACTAACAATATACCATCATAATATACCATTGGCTAAAATATAACTTTTGGTAAAATTTACTATTTAGTGATCTACAATTTGGTGACCTACCATTATAATTCCCAAAGTTATATGATACTAAAATTGGTGTATGGCCATACTTCCATGGAGAATATGGTTGTATTGGTAGATTGAAAAATATAAAGGGAGATAGATCAAGAAAACCTACCATTAATATATGTAGAACAATATTTTATTGACTACATCAAATGCTTGAAAAATTTACCAATGGATAAAAGAATAAGGGAGTTACCATGTTTGATAGGGTAAACCACCACGTCAAATATGATCTAATGTAATTCATTAGAGCTACCATTAGGGTGTAAAAAAATTCTACTAGTAAGGATTCTAGTGTTACTAAAACTACATGGTCTAGTATTGAAGGGAATATAATGATATCCATTTAATACATATGGATGTTCTATAGTTGTTGGTTAATACCACCAATGTGCTGCTACCGATGTATGGTAGATAATTATACCATTGAAAACTCTCATGCAACACATCAAAGAGTATCATCTAGATTTTTTGAGCAACATTATATTATGAGTGATTATTCATTTCTCCTAGAACTATGATATTTATAACATGATATTTTCTTCTTGTAGATCCTGATGATCAACAAAAACCTAGACATACAAGATATTGAAGATGAATAATGAGTTGATAAGACTACGCAGATCAGAATGATCATGCAACATAATAAAAGTCCATATATTTAAATAAAATATGAATCATGTATCATGTACCTGAGTCCCATGTTATAAATCATATGTCTCAATCCTATAAATCATGTATCATATGGTAATACTTTTATATGGGAGAGAAAAATCCATTTCACCAATGCATGAACATGGTTTTCTAGAATGTTTTCCATGTATGTTCTCTCAGGCAGGCACATTATGCTTTCTCTCTAATTAGGTGTATGCATGACCAACCTTCCACTATAGATATCTTATAACTGGTTACTTTTTTAACAAACCCACTAAAAGTGTAATAACATAGTTTATTTAAATAAATGATTAATAAAAAAAATAAAAGTATGAAAAATTAATAAAAAATTAATATATTAAACAATTCAATTAAATAAATGATCAATTTTTATAAAAATTGAATTTAATTAAATGTGAGGAAATTTTAATTCATCAAATAATAAGTTACATAAATAACACACAAATTAAAAATCTATAATCAATATTGATGATCCATGTAATTCTATAGTGATCTACCATGTTTGAATGTATTTAATTTAATTAAAGAGAGAATGTAACATCTGAGGGTTTCAGAAATTTTAATTAAATACTTTGAAATATCACACCACAATACAAGAGTACAAACACTGTGAAAATGGGACTGATTTTGACCAAAAATATGATCCAAGTAATGAGACTACTAAAAACACAACTAGGCAATTGAATATGTATAATACACATCATGGTTAATAGAGAGATCCTATAAACCAAGAAGAAGGGATCATTGTCTCAAGATAACAACCAACATATAGAATATAGAATCAAAGAAGAATATGAGACATTATCTTTTCTATATGGTGTAGTGTCCCCTAAAATATGAAGAACCTCCTAACATCCATCTTCTATTTCTCCAAAAAGTGTTCTACATTCTACACCACAACTTGGCCAAAAGTGGATGAACCAATACATAAGACCACTATGTAAATGTTTCCCAACCATGCTACAACCATAACCCCAAAATTGTAAAAAAAGTCTCTAACATAGAATTCAGTTCCACCTAATATATTTATGGATAAAAAATAATGAATAAAAATAGAGCAGAATATAGAAATACATGAAATAAATAATGATATTACAAATATTATTCATGAAATCCAGGATAAAAATCATAGTAATTTATTTTATAAAATAACATACATAAATAATAAGTCACTCGCAGCTCCAAACACCCAAAAAAATATATTCTATCATGAATATAAAATTTGAAACACATATCCTATTAATGATAACACATAAAAATCAACCAAAAAACTAATGTGGCACTAAATTCAAAGAGTAATTCACATTAATATTACAGTTTTTATAAATTTCATACTCAACCATCGCAATCAGCTTTCAAAATTAATCATATTAATTAATTTAAAAAAAATAGAAAAGTAAAAAATAAAAATAAATAAAAATAAATATATTTAATTACTATATGATCCTAAAACAGTCACATTCATGTATAAATATAAATATATATTATTTAATCATCTGAATAATTATTAACGTACAAGGTAATTTAAATGGAATTCCATCAATTTTCCATTAAACATTTTCTTAAAACAGTGGATACTTCCTTTTAAAATATATATTAATCAAAACACAACTATATATAAATGAATTCATTTTAATGGAACCTCTATAAATTTATAAAAAACACATGAGATGAAATATATAAAGAAAAGTAATATTTTTGTAATTAAATACAAGATATCTGAATAGTGATAGGGAAAACTAGTCAAATTGAATGCATTAGTCTATAACGAACTAGAAGGTGGTACCACCAAAACCAGCACTAGAACCTACATAACAGTATGCCTAAAGGGAATTCCCAATCCTCACAAGATGAAAACTAGTTCCGAGGTTTGAATAATTCTTTATGCAAATGAATTAAATATCATTAATAAAATAAAATTAATTATGAGAGGAAATGAATGAAAAAGCAACCTAAAAAGGAATCCAAAATTAATATTAATCATCAAAATTATTTAGGAACTAATTAAATATAATAACCATATAAAAATAAAAATTGAAGGATAAAGGGATGATTAAAAAAAAGAAATTGAAAAGGAAATAGAGCCCGAACAACACCAATTAGTAAATCATGGTCACTCAGGACATCCCGCTTTTATATCAATGCATCAACCCAAAAAAAAGTGAAATGGTCACATAAAATGGAAATAAAATAGTTTCATACACACTCGAGATATGGTGAATATATAGGGTGTGTGATAAATATTCTTGATATGGTCTCACTAAATCCCTTTATGATTCATTTCATAAATCATTTCTTGAACATAAAATATAAAATAGGGGTTCACATACTTCATAAGACAAGGATAACAACATTTTTGTACACTATTATAAATCAAACACACATTTCATTAACTAAGGATGAATAAATATTTTTTAATGAAATTTTAACCAATGAAATAGGAATTCTAAAAATATAAAAAATAAGTTATATCACTGATGATCCCTCTTTCGAAACATTTTCTGAAGTTCATTCATCATAACTGATCTCATTGGAAGTATATTTCTGAAATCCCATTTAATAAATGACAAAAAAAATATTTCCTTTAAATCCAAAAAATATATACCATTTTAATAAAATCATTTTAAATTTTATCCAAAATACACTCAATATTACCAAGAATCTAAATGATAACTAATGTAACAATGTGACATAATAAAAATTGGATAAAAAATGATTCAGTAAAATCAAATAAAATAGATGAGAGAATTATTTATGAAATTAAATCCCCCAAATTTACATAAGAAAGACCTATGAATATTTGAAAACATACTAATACCCACATATTAATATTTTGAACCATACATGAGTAAACATGGATGACATTAATGAATCTAACATATCCTTTTAGTCATATAGAGATTATATAGATCTATCTTGAAAAGGTATATAAAAAAGAAACCATGGTACCATGTAAAATGTTATAGGGATATGAAAACCATCACTTTTTCACTATTAGTATAAATGGTACCCTAACCATTATAGAAAACACAATAAATTAGGTATTTAACACTTATTGATTCATACTGGCCTTATATGACTCCCATGATAGGTCAAATAGTGAAGGATATGAACAATGGTATAATATATCATCATATAAAAACAATTTCAAGAATTTGAAATTAAATCTCATCTCACCTATTACACCATTTCATGTAAAAACTACATTATATATATATACATATATATATGTTTTTAATAAAAAAATTCATTAATATAAAGCACCACCATGTGGATCCCAAGCCAACACAAGCAAAATTCTCACCGAAGGATTAATTGAGGACCGTAAAAATATTTATAAAACATATTTAAATGTTACCACTGGGATTTGGAATGGAATATCTATATTCCATGAAATTTCATACCATTATAAATATCATTCAAAAAATAGTTCTTAAAATCCAATTATCAAAACATCATTGAGAATAAATTTTTAAAACCTACCAATTTCAAATTTTCCATTTAAAAACCATACCCCCTTTCTTTGAAATGATGTAACACATTTCTATCAATTTTAATTTGTTTCCTAAAAAAATTACCCCCATAAAAGTCATTTTAAACCAACATGAGTCATAATTGAATCAATATTTTTATGGTAATAAATGAAAACACCCTTAATTTATAATACACTATTTTAAGAAATCACACATATAGTTTTTTAAAAATGGATCTGATTTCAAATGTATTTTCAATATAATAAATTACTTCATAATGAAATGTGATCACCTTGAAAAATAGTTTGCATGTGAAAAAGGACAACTCCATCTGTTTCGACCATTTTAATTCTACTTAAATTCCAATAGGAGTATTTGATGTTCATATAATTCCATTAAAAATAATTCAAAAAAACTCATGAATTTTATAATATGTATTTCAAGGGACTTCCAAGGAAACATCAACTTTTTTTCATGAATCCATATTAAACATGTCTCTATTGTTGTTGATTGTATAACTGAGATAAGGTACATCCTTATATACCTTATGGAACAAAAATAATCATCATTATAACCTACTTGAAATGTAATCCAAATGTAAATATTTTTTTGGGACTATTGGAGTGAAAAAATAAGAGATATGGAAATGGAAGAAAATAGGTGAAGGAAAATGAGGAAATAATGGATTACCTAATAGAAATCGAAGGGTACTATGGTTTAAATTATTGGAGGAAGAACAGAGGAAACACTCACTCACTCCCCTCATTCATCTGATAATGTTGGAAGATGGTGGCCAAAAGCATTGAAACTTGCATAGATAAAACTATAATTTTACCAAATTAATGAAATATATGAGGGCCATGATAATTAGCTGCAAAATTTTTTAAACTGTAAACTAACTGTGCAGATTATACTACCTATTAAACAAGGCCTTACACCGTTAACATAGAAACCTCACATGGTTTGAAAATCTTTGAATTGACCATTCCGAATGGAATTGAAAAAGTCAAATACCTTTCTCACTGTTTACTGAATTATTCTTACGCTTTTAACCATACCAATAACCAAAATATAAAACACCTGGTGTCCCATTAATGATTATTGTTGGTAAAAACCCATTCACCAACCAGGAATTCCAACCATGTATTGAGAAAATAGAACGAAAAAACACAATATGAAGAATAACTGTATGTTTTATACAAAACCACATATTCTAACAATGAAAAGAATAAATAATTATTTGTTTTTCTTATTTTAATCCCAAACATATTTGAAATTTAATTACACCACATTATGAATAAATAAAATATAGTATAATGTAATAGTTACCTGTGGGTATTAAATTTATCCCTACTTTTCAAAATTCTTCTATTATAATGTCAATGTTAATAAATAATGGTAATAGAAAAGTGTAAGCCCATCCCCGCAACCCATGATTTTGAAGGGTTGGTGTAACGTCCTTGTCCTGGGTGACACTAAATCGGTGCCCCGAGCCAGGTCATCACATGACCTCAAATGTGCCACCCTATATGCTAGATGTTGTTAACTAGCATTGAGTGTCCACTAGGTCACATGGGGAGACTTTACCCTCTTTTTTATAGTAAGCCACAACATATGAAAAAATAAATTTTTGAAACTATTTGAAACAAAAAATAACAAGAACTACCAAATATCTCCCTAATTAGATACAAACCACAAGTAACATATGATATGTCATGTAATGATATAGTGCCACGTGAACAAACCCAAAATAAATACAACTAGAAGAATCTTTAAAATTGTCCGGACTCCTGGTCTGAAACGCCATTCATGCATGTACCATGCTCAACTTAACTCCCTAGCATAGGGCCCCTTACCTTGTTCTGACCAACAAGCTTGAAATCTGCTAGGGTACCCAAGGACAGCCCAAGCAGGTTGTGAGTATATCCTCGTAGGTCACCACCAACGGTGTCCAAAAAATATACAGTTCACCAGATAGTGCTTGTAATATCTAAATAAAGATGAATAAATATAGATGAATTCATGTAGTGATTAAAGATTGTGTTTCCCCTAAGTTAATCCGTTACCAAATTCAAAATCAGTACTTATAAATACTCTATGTTCAGTTCACATTTCTCATTGGTTCAATTGATTAGGAATGTTCAATAATCCTAAGTAATATAATAATAAATCAAGTCCTGTCTCACTTGGGAAACACATTACATTTACCTAATTATCCTCACCTAGAAGCTTCAGTCTAGGTGGAATGTAACCATTAGGGAAATATAACTCTATCCCATTACCTTACCCATTCATTAACGAGTGTAATTTAGAGCCTTGATCCAACTAAACCCATGGGCGTAGACCCTCATATCTATACAAGACTCTAAAAATCCATGTGCACATGCTTATTTATTTTTTCACAACACATAACAACAATACCACCCAATCATAAGCAATAACATTCAGAACATCAAAAAATGACAGTTAAAATGTGATTCATTATTATTCCACATTCCATTAACACATTTATCGCTTATATCCAATAATAGTTTAATCCAATTCTCATTTCCCAATTCTAATTCACTATGCATATTCAATTATAAAACATAATTCCTTGTCACATTCCCATTAATCTTGTTTAACCCAAATACATTCCAACCAAAGAAACCCTTAGCCATTAACCAAAATTAACAAATCCACCCATAATCCTTTTTAATTCATTATATTAATTGATTAACACATTCATCAAATGATCTACCTCAACACAAGCCAATTTCATACCCTACCCTTTAGCCCCATTTGGGAGTGTCAGCGCACCCCATTGGGGGCCCTAATTCGGTCAAGTCATCTTCCATGCATTCCACTAGGATCATGAGGGGTACGATATTTTATTTTAACACCAAATATATCATGTCTTGAAAAAAAACCAATGGAATAGTAAGGTGAGAGAAAGAACATAAATCCATATGCACAAATCTACATCAAATCCAAGGGATATTACTTGTAGACCACCAAACTTGATTCCTATGTCAAAAACGCTCTCAAAGGATTCCATAGATACTATTATAACCCACTTCAAAATATCATCATAGATTTCACCCCGAAGGAATGGTGTTAGTGCTTTAGAAAGAGACAAAAGAGAGATGTGAACCCTAAAACGAAAATTTAATCAAGAGGGGGGTTAGCCTTTCTCAGATCATCTATTTATAACCAATGACACTCCAAAAAACCAAGAGGTAACATGTATCCTCCCTTAGAATATCTTGAGGGACCTTCCTCGTCACTAGGTCAGCATGGGGGAAGAAAGTAGGAAATCCCTAGTTGGGGTTAAAATCTCGTAATTGCATTTTTTTTAAATTTATAAACTTTAATGAGATTGGGGGTTTACCCCCATGGTTTTCCAAACTATATGAAACCCATGTATAAACAAAATTCCCAAAATCACCACTTCACATGGTTTTGTGGGGATTTCGCATGGTTACCTTAACCGTGCGATGAAAATACACTATCCTTTATAAATGTTTGAACTGTTTCCTGAGATTCTCTCCACAGATTGCACTATCCATGTGAATATCATGATACATTCCTCGTATACACATCTTCCATCATCTCTCATGCCCCAAACCCTAGGAACACACAGATGCATTCTCATGAAAATGGGGAAACACATATTTAACACAAAAATTGACTTAAAATGACACAAAAAAACATAACTTGAGAAAAATACAAGTTTGTACAACATCCACACCATAGGACGACTCATCCATGAGTAGCTCTTCTCGAGCATTATTGAGTATCCAATGAAAAGGGAGCAATACACTGGGCCCAAATATCTAGTTCTATCTCCCTTGTTCCTTCCTGAATGATTCTATTCTTCTATAGAACACAAACCAAAGGTAGAACCTTACCCCACAAAATTTTCATACTATGATATAAAATAAAAACTAGGTGCTTCACAAAGGAAAAATCTGGCTCAATATCAACATTGTCATCATCAATCACATGGGATGGATCAGACGGATGCTACAAAAATTGTGGAACATGACAAAAATCATGCATCCCACCATACCTCTATGGAAGAGACAATCATTTAACCACTAGTCGGATCCTCTCCACGATAATAAACGACCCCACATACATAGGCCCAAACATGCCCTCTATTCTAATTTTATAGTGTACCATCATTGGAGACCCCCAAAGAAATACAATATTCCCTAATAAAAATTCAAGTGGTCCACGATACTGATTTTTATATGACTTCTTCCTACTATGATATGTAATCATGTTCTTGGAGATGAAATCAAATTTCTCAAATTTCTCCTTCATGAGACTCAGTTCTAATAGCTCAGATTCCCTAGCCTCTAACCAGCACAACATAGATATACATGATCTCCCATAGAGTTCCCCAAAAGAGAACCATCTAAATCATATCATGGAAAATGTTTTTGTATGAAATCTCAACCAGTGATAAGTACTTTTACCATTAACCAACAAAATCAAGAACACAATCTCTCTATATATCTTCTAATATGTGAATCATACGTTCTGACTTCCCATATTTCTAGGGAATATATGCTACAATAAAGAACACTTCGGTACTGAGCAACTTCTTTAATTGCTTCTAGAAGCATGATGTGAAATGCGGGTCATGATAAAAGATTATGGTTTTTGGAACCCCATGCAACAACACTATATATAGAACATACAAGTCACCCAACTAATCAACTGTGTAAGTTTACTATATCACAAAAAATGAGCCCCTTTAGATAGATGATCCACGACCACCTAGATATCATCATTCTACCTGGGTGCCCTTAAAAGGCCCAATACAAAGTCCATCATTTTTTCATTCCAATTCCACTCCAAAATAGTAATAGAATATAAAAAACCACATAGATGATGACTCTCATAATCTAATTATTAATATGTAAGTAATCATGCTAAAAAAACCTACAACCACTTACTTTATTTCTAGCTATTAGTATTGGATATAAAGATAAAAGTATGTATTAAATAAACTAGGGATCAACAACCACATCGTGGCATTAAACTCGCACATAAAATTCTCCCACACACACTATAGTACAACCACACAACCCAAAAAAATGACCATTCAATCATCACAAATAGTTCAACTAGAAGGAGGCTTCCCACCAGTAAGACATTCCTTTATAGCCAAACACACCAGGTCATCCAATTGACTCTTCTTGACCCAAATAAATAGTGTGAAATCCACTGTTATAATTTCAAGGGTCATCTTCCCATAACCATCATCTACCTCTAAGTGCATCCTAAAATACAAGTCCATCAATATCCACATTGAGTTAGATTCATGAACCTCCTGATCTAGAGTCTTCTGGATTAGAGGATCCACAACGATATTCCCTTTCCCTCGTGTGTAATCTAAATCAATATTGAAGGATTGTAAGTACTCAACCAACATTCAAAACCAAAGATTCAGATCTCTTCCAGAAAATATGTATTTAAGGATTTTGTGATTGGTGAACACAAGGAATTGTTCTCTTAATGAGTAACACCTCTATCACATTAAGGAATAAACCACAACGGCCAACTCAATATCATGAGTTGAGTAATGTTTTTATGAGGGATAAATTATATTGACCCAGAAGCTACAACCCGGTCATCCTCCATCAACACATCCCAATGTCTGACACTAGATGCATGAAAAAATAAGACACACCCCATAATTTGATGGGGTATGTTTAGAATCAGTGTGGGAATCAACCGCTTCTTGACATCTTGAAAAGAACATTCGCATCCCCCTGAATAGTCAAACATAACATGCTTCATGGTAATATTGGGGTGTGGAATTGCTGAAGACGATAAATTCTAAATAAACCTTTTGTCAAACCCAGAAAACATTGAACATTAGAAATGATCTTGAGATGCTCCCAAGAAACCACATCCTTCACCTTCCCTGGATCCACCGATAAACCCAATTAAAAAAAATATGTGACCCAAAAAATGAACATTATCAATCCATAACTAACTTTTTGATATCTTGGTGTAGATCTTATGATCTCTAAGGGTACTCAAGATGATGTTAAGGTGTTTGGAAGGATCCTCATGAGTAATGTAGTACATGAATATTTCATCAATGAATACAATTAAAAATTGATATAGAAAGGAATGAAATATCTAGTTCATCATATCCATGAACACAGATGGTGCATTGGCCAACCCACACAACATCACCAAAAATTCAAACAACATGTACCTCTTTTAGAAAGTTGTATGTGGTACATCTGATGGTCCCACCGTCAACTAATGGTATCATGATCTTAAGTCGATGTAGGAGAAACCAAAATAACCCCTTTGATGGTAAAAAATTCATCCATCCTTGGAAGAGGGTACCAGTTCTTAAATATCATCTAAGACAACTTCCTATAATCAACAATTACCCTCCACGATCTGTATGCCTTCACGGAAGACAACAAGGGAGATCCCCAAGGTGATATACTAGGATTGATAAACCCTTTACATTCCAACTCCAGTAGATGAAAACTAATTTATTGGAGTTCTTCTGGTTCTAATAGGTATGTAATAATGAAAACTGGCACCGCCCCATGCATCAGTTCAATCATAAACTCAACATATCTCTCTCAGGTGGTAACCCCAAGAAGTCCACAAGAAACCCATCTTGATGTCGTTCCCCAATGAGAGGGAACACAAGAAGTTCTTTTTCCCTATCATCTAACGTAAGGAGTACTATTTTGGCTGTGAGTTCTCCCATATATTAAAAAATCGGTCCATCACAGCCTGCTTGAACATCCCAATAACGTCATGACTTGGAATCCACTAAACCGGTGCTCTGAGTTGGTTCTCCAAAAAAGCCTCAAGTTCACCACCCCGTATGCCAGAGGATTCTGACTAGCAGTGAGGGTCAAGTGTGTGTGATAGTGGGTAGACTATTCCCCCATTCCAAATTAAGAAAACATCAAAAATAACTAATTATCATACAAAATAGAATGTAATCAGAGTACAGAAGCAATAAACTACTTAAATAGATCAATTTGTAATAGTAAAATGTTGTAAAATCCCAAAAAACTATGCAATACAACATAAAATTGGTAAACTACAAGAGCGACCATTAAAATACAACAACAAAATATAATAAAAGTAAATGTACCTGGATATAATAGTAACTTTGAGCTAACCCATAAACCAAATCTCCATACATGGAGAACATCACCAGCCAGATCAGTAAAACCACATGAGAATCTTGGGTCGAGAATGTAATAATGAGTCTCAACCCTATCCTCTATGATACTTGTGCTCAACCTAAAATAGAAAAGATAATGTCTCCACGTACACCAAGGTTTGTGTGTATGGGTGAGAAATAATATTGGTAGGCCACCCAGACAAAAAACCAATAAATATCTTGCTAAAATTGTAAGCAACAGTGGTGTGCTTAGACTAGCTAGAACATAAAAAATGATGTAAACCAAACATGCAACTGCATTCGATCCCAAGGTCGATAATCCTTGTCAACTGGGAACATTACACCATGAATGTGCATATCTATATACTTAACAGGCATAAGTTTATACCTATACACATATACATAAATATTAATATTCATTTGTATGTGTATGAGACAACATAAAACCCTAAAAATAGTTAATCCATAGGTCTATAAGCTAGATCTCCTGGACATCCAGTCAAAGTGCCCTGAGATGGAAGTCATGCCACTCAATTCGTGTATCATTAATTCAATCTCAGGGCCCCTAATCCCATCGACTTATACCCGCTTCAGCCAATTCCAGAATCATATCTCTAAGAAAGATACATCCCCACATGGGGATGCTCATCTTATACCCAGGTTCACATGTACTCACCTCCATTAACAATCTAGAACACCGCATAGCGATGGTCAATCCTATAAATAAGAACATCATGTAATGATTTTCATCCTATATGGAGGATACCATATAATGACGGTCAATCCTATAAAGAGGTCACGATTTTGAAAACACATAACATAATCCTATGAATCCAACTGAGACTCAGAAAACAATGCCCGTAGGCATTGAAAAAACCACACCCTCAGGTAGATCACAACCTCACCTGCAAGAATATCCCAACCTTTCCTGCAGATATATCTAATCCTCCCCCAAAGGAATGTCTGATCGTTTCCCACATGCATATCTGGTCCTTTCCTACAAGAATATTTGATCCCTTCCAACAAGAATTGCATTCTTCCCATTAGTATTTCCAAGGAATTCCTACAATGGGAATCTAGGTATCACTGAATGCGTAAAACTAAACATTTAAGGCTCAACAACCGGATACCAGGAAGCACCTCTCTGCATTCCAACAAAATATATACCAATATATATATATATATATATACATCTAGGGTCAACAACCACATCCCATAATGTTCCTCAGTGTACCAGTAAAATATCAGAAATAACATGGCTCAGAACCTAGATATGTGGGGAGCACGTCCAGGAATCCAAAAAACAAGAAAGACACCTCATGTCTTGCTCAACAACCACTAACTAACAAATACCTCTAGTAAACAATGATATATCTATAAAACCATCTCATATATTAACAAATGAGTTAGACCAAAAGACCATCTATACCCAAACCCAATGTAACATCTTAGGGTTGGTCCAACCACATGAACCCACTAGATCTATCATGTAAAACACTGAGTAGGCATCCCACTCAGGATCCTCCATTAAATCACAAGCGAAGGTATCATACAAGGTATCAATAGAGAAGAGTAAGGGAGGAATCCTACATGGAATACCTGAATGAAAAACAACAGAGGCATCTTATAATAAGGATCCATTCAAAGAAAAATAGAAGAGAGGTCCTAGAAGGGACTCCCTAGGTCAGCACATAAGTAATGGTATCCCTTAGGGGATCCTAGGAAGCATCCAGTCTCACAACCTCATAGGCCCGAAGGGCACGACTCACAAGTAAAATTTCCTCAAAAGAAATATCCATGTGATATAGATCATAGAACATCTCAAATAAAGTGTCTCAAATAGGATGATCTAAACACCCTACCTATAATCCACACCATGTCTCACTCTCAGGTGACAACTTATCTCGATAACTGGATGAAGAAACTCTCCATTTTGGAAAAAACCCCCATAACACAATTTAGATGACCTATAAATGTCACGTAGATTCCACTATTTTGATCTATGTATAAAAATGCATAGAATGGACTACTCACATGCCCTATTCTAACTTTCCAGGAACAAAACACCACAAAACACTAAGCTGGAAAAAGTACATGGCATGTACTTTAGAGTACATGTACTGTACTCTGATCCCTCCCCTAGAATTGAACATATACATAACTAGAACAAAATAGTGTATGCCTGTGTAATATTATATGGTGTGTACTTCAAATTATACGATATGTACTATTTCAAAACCAACATTCTGTGTTCTTTTTCACACGGTCAGCCCCATAGCTATGTACCACCACACAACGTCCAGTTCATGTACACTGCATGTACTTACGAAAAAATATTCTTCCCCAAAAGGGAAGAACACATGATGTGTTACCCTAAAACACCACCATGTAACTGGGGTTTTTTTATCATAAATCCCTCATATTGCCAAAAACTCCCATTTTCTCCCCTGAAACAAAAGATAGTGCCGCAAGAAGCTATAAGAAAGAAATATAAGGATTTAATAACATAAAATAAATTAAAGGGGAACTATGGGAAAAAATAAATAGACTGACCTTTAGGTGGATACCACTGATTCATCATTTGATCTCACCATCCATAGATGCCATACACTGAATAAACACGTCGAGGGATTCACAGCGATTCCAAACATACCTTCCCTCTATCAGACTTTCCCCATATCTTATTTCTCTCATTTGTCATGACCATGGAGGATCCACACACATAGGAGGCATGCACAAGGAGGAAGGAATATTAAATAATGAAAAAAATAAAATGAATGAAAATGATAGAAAATAAAAGGGGCAATGTGCCGACCCCAATGCCTGAATCAAGTTTATGACATGAATTGGATAAACTACTCGTTCTGGATTCAACGATGAAGACAAAATTTTAATCCAACACTCGATTTAAAAGTTGTCTCCAAACGAACATTCATGAATTAATTAATATTTAATTTTATAATATTAAATATAAATTATCCTATTGAAATTTGAACAACTCATATTTCCACCAAAATCCTATCCTAGGGTAAGCACCCTATTCTGGGACCAATGAAGTGGTTAGAAAAGTTATCTGAGTTAAATGGTAATAGAAAAGATAATTTTACCCCTCACGAGCATCTAACAAAAATCATTTAAATTTCTGCTCAAAACCGCAGTTCAGAAAACACATTTCCTTAGAATCCAACTCACCACAAAGAAATAAGTGCTACCCTCTAAAGAATTGAATGTCCCCAAATTCTTGAAATAATACTTATGGGTTCGATACAACACTATCCAATCCATTCCTATTACCAAGTCGAAATATGCAATCCCATGAACAAACAAGTTCCACAGAAAATGATATCCTCCCACCTCAAAAGCATAATCCTTAGACTATTTAACATCCTCAATTTGTACCCCTAAAAGAGTATCAAGTGACATTACTATAAAATAATTTTACACGGCTAAGCCCAACACAACCATGAATATAGAAAAAATGAAAGCATTCATAACACCCATAACAAATTAAACACTAAAAATTGTGGATACAATTAGAATTGTACCTCAAATGGTATACAGTCTTACCTCACCAATTCAGGTGTAGTTTGTACATAGTGAAGTAGACATATCCCACTACCCTGGCCCTAACATGATCACCCTACATTTCACTTCCTAGATAGAGTGAATTCTCTCGACATGGGGTTTTACATCCACCACCGCTACATGTACGACCTGTAGAGCTCCAACTTACAACCTGATATCAAGTAACTAACCCCCTGACTACACTATACATCTGTTTTTGGTATCAATCATACCATTAATTCCTTTGGTTCATGTAGAACATCTATACAAGGAATAGCCTACCACATGATCGGCACTCAAATGGTTGTCGGGGACACTGGACACACATGTTCCCCAGTCTGCCAGATTGATAACAATGTACATTGTCTCCAACCTGAGAGGATGTCCCTCTCTTTTTACTACTATGGGAATTCCCCCTATTGAAAATGTCCAAAATGGTGCATCATGAATTCAAAAGAAATGCTAATTTCCGGCCTAGTTGGCACAACATGTTCACTACTCGAAACTCCCTTCATGTTACCCTTATAGATATGGGTATGATCTACTACCACTACAAACCTTTTAAAAGGAAACATGTTTACTTGGGACCAAATCTCATGTCTAAGCCCATCCTTAAAATTATTTCCATTACCTCCAAATATCCATCCAAAATCAGGGAAAAACATCTCAAATTGGTGGAGCGACTACAATTATCCATCACTGAAAGTGTCCATTAGGCCAAACTTATAAAATCCACAGCTTTTTTCCTCCTTAATGTCTCGATATTGATGTGTTCAAGGAACTTCTCTTGGAAATATTTCCACATTATCCCTTTAGCATACTCTATTTGAACCATGATTTCCTACCAACTATTTTTCTGGCCTCTCAACATATAGTCTACAAACATTAATTACTTTTTAAGAGGGGTCTCTAGATGATCAAGAAATGTCAAAATAGACTTTATCAAAAACTATTCTACCTCTACCCCATCCTCTCCAGTAAATATTGGAGGGTGCTGCAGATAGAATTCATTGATCAACAAGAACATACTTGGTCTAACCCACCATGTGTATCACTCCATCAACAAAATTAATTGTTCATAGTTCTATTGTAACTACTCTTCATAATTCTCTTATATACCCATATTCTCTTTCTCTACCACGAGAAGAGTTTTGTCGGCAACATCATCAGGTTGCCCGACCGGTACACATCTTTATGGGAGAATTTCTCTACAATTCCAAGCATGTACATTAGAAAACATTCCATCAAGTATTAAAAATGTATAATAGAAGGCTCATCACTATCCATAAACAAAAGATTTCACATACACCACCCACTAAAATTTATTATAATTGGAACCCTACCCACAACCATCATTCGAAAGGCCATAGCTAACTTGGGGTAACTAACTCACATGGTTACAAGCCCAATATTCAACACCCTTTCAAAAAAATTCATAGATCAAAACTTCTTTAAATTAAATTTTAATTCTCTTACCTCCCTTATTAGGAGGAATTTCTGAATTATTTTTTACATTTTTTCTCCCGATTTTTTCATCTATTTTTAATTTTTATTTAAACAAAATTGTTCCCAATTTTTTGAAAGTAAAAGGCATTATACCCTCTATGACCCAAACAATCACCCTTTGTGTGTGTGCCTACTATGATGCATGTCACTTATACACATAGGTTCCCTAAGTGATGTATAATTGAAAAATCTCTTGCCTTTCCATCCATAAGAAAAGTTTCATTAAATAGTCAAATCACACCACATCTACACCACCCAATGGAGATAAATACTCAAATGTAACAACACATAAAAATAAAAACAATGTATACCCAGGGTGAATTCGATTTTCCCTCATAATTGGGTTAGATACTCCCATGAATGTGTTCATTTCCAAGTCCTAACACTATAACACCCCGAGATTTTATGAGATATATTCTTTTTAATATCTTTGATGTCTTCTATTGTACAGTAAACCATGATTAGATTGTACTATACAAAACACCATATTAGATTGAATTATACGCAACACTATTCTTGGCTCGTGTTACAAACAATTTCAAGTTTGTTTTCTGGGAATTATTCTACGCAAAATTAAGTATAGATTTCTTAATGTATAAATGAAATAAGTTTTGATTTTGATATACGCAACACCAAAGTGAGATTGCACTACACGTAGCCCTAACATGGCTTTCATTACACGCAATCATGACCGTACTCAGTAGCATGTGTAGTACGCAATACCGGGTTTCACAAAACAACGATATGTAATTAAAATTTTATATAAACAAGGAATTATGAATAGTAATACCCAATTTTTGAAATTTTATAAGTTTTATCTTTCAAAATGGAATTCATTTTTGGATTCATAGTATCGTAATTAGCCTAGCGTAAATTTTTGGTATTTTTCTGAAAACTTTCAATTTTTGATGAATAGTGAAAAATAATGAGTTATAGTTTAAAACCGAATTTTTATTTAAATAATTATTTATTTTATTTAAATTTATTTTATGTTAAAATTGACACATAATACCCATATAATTTCAATATAATTCATTGGATCCATTTTATAATAATTTTACATATATAAAAATTTTATTGAACTTTTCACCGTCTTTTACCCACCTCCTATGAGAATTTGCAAATTTACACAAAACATTATTTTACTGCTTCTATGAGTTGAATTTAAAAATAGAGGCACATTTAATATCAAGGAATAAAATGTGGTTCAATAAGATAAAAATAATTTTTTTTGAATAGTAACTTCTAACTTTTATTTACCACGGTTAAAAGTAAATAGGGTAATTAAGGGTAAAAAGTATATTATTATTACCCTAAAAAAAGTCCTAATTTTTTTTGGATATTTGTAATTCGACAAAAAACAACCTTAGGAATAAAATATGACCCTTTAGGTCCACTTGGATTAGATTAGGATATTTATTATTAATTAATTCAAAGAAGAGTTAAAAGAGTTAAAATAAAAGTTTAATAACTAAAACATTTTTAATATAGGGTTATACAGAAGATAAATTAGACTATAAATATTAATTAGAAATATAAAGATATATCCTATATAATTATATTTTATTTATTATTTTTAGACATTAAATAATATAATTTATTAATGAGACAATGATGATGAAGTAATTACCTCATTAATGAAATATTAACATAATTGATGTTATAAATACCCAAATAAATGTAATTTGAGACTTTTTATGAATTAAAATAATTTTATAGGTTAATATAACATATTAGGGTTGGTTAGAAGAATTTTTATAGAATTAATAAGGTAGTTATGAAATTAGAAAAAAACAAAATACCAAATAGTGTCAAAATTGACATAAAAGAGTTTTTAAAAGAAATATTATATTATTAATTGATATAATGGTCCTAAAAATCTAAGGATCTACCAAAAGACTTATATAATGATATATATGACATTAATTAACCAATTGGTTTTATATTGGTAGTTTATTGTATGTTTATTAACAATATAGTGTAAGAATATAAGAAGACACGGTAAAGGTTAAATTATTTTACATCGAGTTAAATCTAAATGATAAGGATAAAATGGTAACCTAAATTTGTCTAAAACCAATTGGATCATAGGATTTCGACCCATACGAACCCTATCCTCAAAATAAGTAATTATGGTGCCATTATAAATAGAATATTAATTTATTATAAAATAATATTTAAGTTTTTTTCCTAAGGTGCCCCTCACCCACCCTTATAAAAGGGCACCTCCTCCCTCTCCTCTTCACACATATTTGTGCCTTCAAGCTTGGCCAAACCCTATCCATTTCACTTCTCCACTTCCATATAAACCTACTATAGGTTCTGGTATTCTTCAAAGACCAAATATAGTGCCCTAAGAGGAGGTTAATAGGAGGCCCGTCAGAGAAGAGGAGTCTCAGACACATATGGAAGAAATTGATCATAAGTTAAGGGATAATTTTTCCAATCTCGTTATTATCTAAGATTTTTTATTCATAAGTATTTACTGGGGCTATATTATTAATCCATTTCCAGAGAAATGTTTTTCATAAAGTGTTTAATATTATTTCATGTATGTTTACATTCATCTTTACCCCTCTATGACTTTTACTTTGTGTTATGGAAGGAATCATTCTTTTGTTTACCATACGAGGAACCTTTTGACTTTTCTGGAAAAATTATGAGAAGAATGTTTTTTTAAATTATACGATATGAATTTTTTTTATAGTTTCATAATTCCTAATAATCATGAAGCTTACTCTACGATATTTCATGATTATTTTCAACAAAATCCTTTTCTATTAAAATTGAATGTCATTTTGTGAAAAGAAAATGATTTTGAAGAAGAAAGGATATTCTCCTCAAGAATTCATTTCAAGTGTTTTTTCAAAACTATTTTCCATCAAAGATGACATTTTTTAGAATAATTATGTTTCAATTATAACGTACGTATTATTTAAATGGTTTTATTTTTCTTATGATGAAATGATATCAATTTGTTTTTTATGGATTACGTTATGATGGGATGATGTTTATGAACCCCATTTTATTCTTTGGGTTATGATGAATGATTTATGTATATTTTTTGGCACAATTAAGAATGATTTCATTATGAGATGTGTGGGACCTATATATCCCTACAATGAATTGGGTGATGATTTATATGTCATGAGATAGACATGGCTGGAATGACATGTTAATTCGGTTAAGTGACACAGGAATGGAATGAGGAGTGAACTTGATTCAGTAACGGACTTTGTCCACTATGATGGTCTTGGCAGCAATGCCTTGGCAACTATTGAAACCATAATATGTTCTTAATGGTTTTCCACAATTATGTGTTTTAATCCCGTGCTATTTTATCAGGATTAACATTCCTTTATGATCTATGCCTTATGTACTACCATGTTTTATGTCAATACTCAAAATTTTGATGTTTAAACGTTATGTTCATGTTTTTTTAAAATTAAAATGCATATGGTTTGTTTTATTTTCTCCATGATTACCCATACTGAGCATTTGAGATCACCCTTTATATGTTTTCTTTTCCCTAGGATATAAATAAAAGTTTTATGTTAGTAAAAAAAGGGGGAGATCTTTATGGGAGATGTTGAAGATATTTCACCATGATTAAAATATTATGTTCCGAGTTTCCAAAGACAATAAACTAATACGGTCTTTAGGCGTCTATTTTTGTCATGTATTAAGAATTCCTAAAAAGTAATGTAATTTCCATGTACGTCAGGCATTGGGTCTCTAGTGTTGGTATCAGAGTGAAGGATTAGATAACCTTTGGAAACTGGGATGCGAAGAATTTAGTGAAATCCCTAGAGATATTTCTAAGGTATGTCTAGGGATGTACCTAAGGATAAGTATACGTATAGGTTATATTCCTATAATTACGGTAATGATCATAGAATTAATCCTAAGATGTTATATATTAAAGGTAATCCCCCTTTATAATGTTGTTTTCCTAGCATGATTTTTGCCTCTCACACTATTCTTTTTGGGTTTTAGCCGATGGAAGGAACACGAAGGAACCGTGTTGTTCACTGTAATGGACAATGCATTGATTGTCCTCCCGAAAAATCAAATGTGATGGGAGATAGAGTGAAAAATCTTATTTCTATACTTACACAAGCTATGAATCATTCTGGGCTTCCAAATGGGCAGATAATGGAACAATATTCTATTTAGTTCTTCATGAGGCAATGACCACCTTCTTTTAGTGGGTCTTCTCATCCACTTGTTGCTGAACAATGGATCATTACCATTGAAAAGATATTTTCCATACTTCAATGATCAGAACAAGGAAAAGTCATTCTGGCTGTTTTTTGTTTAGAAGGTGAAGCATACCAGTTGTGGAATGTAATTAAGAATACAAGGCCCCATGTTGAAATTGAATCCATGGAATGGGATGAGTTCAAGAACTTGTTTTTCAATAAGTACATCCCTCTTATTATTCGAACAAATATGGAAAAGGAGTTCCTTGAGCTTATGCAAAAGGATGATGAATCTTTTGGTATATACGAGGTGAATTTTACAAGGCTTGCAAGGTATGCATCTCGCTTGATCATCCAACCCAAAAGTAGAGTTGATCGATTCTTCATTGGCTTAAAACCAAGTCTTCAAAAGGGATTAGCTAAAAGTGACGTTAGTAGATATGAAGAAATTGTGTGTTGTGCTATCAAGGTAGAAATGGAAGTTGGTGTTACATATCCATCTCATGGTTTTGACAAGAAATGAAAGATGGAGTTTCTGGAAAAATCTCAGAACAATGGTGAAAAGAAGGTGAATGTTTCTTTATGCTCAAAGTGTGGAATAAAGCATGGTGGAGATTGTCTAAAAGGTACTAGAAAATGTTTCAAGTGTGGAAAAGAAGGTCATCGAGCAGGTGAGTTCCGAAGTAATGGGGAAAAGGTAGCTAATGATGTGAATAGAGAAAACACTATAGAGAACACACCCCCCAACACTTCAATGCTTCATGTGCATAGAAATGGGGAATTATGCTATCCAATGCCCTAATTAAAGGGTTAATGCTGATCGACATCAACATCCTCTAAAGGAAAAGGACAATGGGAAGTCACATGCGATCACTATTGGAGATGTTGAGTATGAAAATGATGTGGTTGAATTATTATGTGTTTATGTAACGTGATTCCAAAATAATGTTGTAGAATATAATTTATAGTATTGTGGAATATTGGAATGTCTATGTAATGGCTTGTTGTGGTTTTTGATAATTATATGGTACAGGTAAACATGATAAGTGATTGAAATATTTTTGGAAAGAAGATGATATGTGCATACTGAAGGGATAAGGTGAAAATAATATGTTTCATAGTATTCATGAGCTCATAAGTTGTATAAGGAAAAATTGATATCATGGTTTGAGTATATAGAATTTTTGGAATTTTGGTACGTTGAAAGAGTTAACTTTTTATAGAATTCATGTCTTCACTGAGGATCTATGGAAATAAATGTTTCAAAAGAATTTATGATTAAGGTAATCACATGTTTGGAATGTGACCAACAAGATACATCTTGTGATATATGAGGGATAAATGAAGGTATTCACGTGCTTGTTATATGACCTTTTTAGTAATCATTCTCTTTATACTATGAGTTTGGAAAGAAGTATTTTGGATAAGTCTTAAGGTTGGAATGAATTATTTTTAACATAATATAGTATTGTTTAAGGCTAGAACCTTTTTTAGATTTTATTTCTGGAATGTTATAATAGTATAGTTTAACAAAAGGGACAACCTGCAGAACGAGCGAAAACTCATCGTGTTAGACAAGGATGTGGGAATCGAACCCACAACCAAAGTTCGACAAGCCTTTATCACCTACCACTGGCCTATAGGAATTCCCTGGTTAGCATAAATTAGTTTTAATTTATTAATTGTTATGATATATGAAGTATAAGTAAATTTTAGACACCATATACGATTAATCTCACCATAGATAGGCTTATGTATATTTAATAAATTTTTCTAACTGTTTGTTTGAGAGAGATGGAATGATATATCATTCTATTTCATGATCTACTAGAACTTAAATAATGAAAAATTCAACATCATTTCTTTAATAGATGAAGTGGAAATTGTTCAAGCCATGACCAACGATGAGATTGTACCAAAATCAATTCAGTATTTCTTCAAATTCCAATTTTTTTCAACTTTTGGGTAGGGATCTTGAAAACCAAAAATGTTATCCTAAATGGTACCTTAGATCATCACAAATTTATGGCTTCGTGATTTTTGGCTTTTTCATAGCCATGTTCTCTTCCACTCTCCATCATAACTTGACAGTTATATTTCTCTTCTATATCTATATTTTCACCTATGTTCTCTTATGTGGAAACACAATGATGAGTTAATTTGGGTAACCGTTACATTTCATACTTCACTTTTTAAAATTAAGTTTTAGTATTCCTTTTTATGATGTGGGTTTCTATGAATGAAACTTTCAAGTAGTAAACGATTTATAACCCTGATAAATTTCAAGGGAGAAATTCATTTTAAAGGGGGTAGAATGTAACACCCTGAGATTTTATGAGACATATTATTTCTAATTTCATTGATGTATTCTATTGTACAGTACACCAAGATTATCTTATACTTTACACAACACCATATTAGCTTACAATATATGCAACACTATTCTTGGCTCGTGTTACACACAATTTCAAGATCGTTTTCTATGAATTATTCTACACAACATTAATTATAGATATTGTTTAATGTATAAATGAAACATGTTTTGATTATGAGATACAAAACCCCAAATGGAGCTTTCACTACACGTAGCCCTGACTTGGTTTCCATTACACGCAATTGTGGCCTTCCTCGATAACATGTGTAGTACACAATACAAGGTTTGACTAAACAACGAAATTTTATTAAAATATTATATAAACAAGCCGTTATGAATAGTAATACCCACTTTTTGAAATTTTATAAATTTTAGATTTTAAAATGGACCTCATTTTTGGATTCGTAATATCAGAATTATCCTAGGGTGAATTTTTGGTATTTTTGGGAAAAATTTCAATTTTTTATGAACAGTTAAAAACACTGAGTTATAGTTTAAAACCGAATTTTTATTCAAATAACTGTTTATTTTATATAAATTTATTTTAGGTCAAAATTGTTACATAATTACTATATATGTTCAATGTAATTCATTGGAGTTATTTTATAATAATTTTAGATATATAAAATTTTTATTGAACTTTTCACCGTCTTTTACCCACCTCCTGGGAGAATTTGAAAATTTACATAAAACATAATTTTACCACTTCTGTGAGTCAAAGTTAAAAAATATTAGAGAAAAATTTTATATCAAGGAGTAAAATGTGGTTTAATAAGGTAAAATTAATTTTTTGTGAATAGTAACTTTTAATTGTTATTTACTATGGGTAAAAGTAAATAGGGTAATTAAAGGTAAAAATGATAATATTATTACCCTAACACATGTCCTAATTTTATTGTATATGTGTAAATCGACCAAAAACAACCTTAGGAATAAAATATGACCCTTTATGTCCAGTTGGATTGCATTAGGATATTTTTTACTATTTAATTCAAAGAAGAGTTAAAAGAGTTAAAATCAAAGTTCAATAACAAAAACATTTTTAATATTGGGTTATAAATAAGATAAATTTGACTATAAATATTCATTAAAAATAAAAATAGATTTCCTACATAATGATATTTTATTTATAATATTTATACATTAAATAATTTAAATTATTTATGAAACAATGATGATGCGGTAATTACCTTATTAATGAAATATTAACATAATTGATTTTATAAATACCCAAATAAATGTAATTTTAGACATTTTGTGAAATAAACTAATTTTATAGGTTATGATAACATATTAGGTCTGTTTAGGTGAATTTTTTTCGAAGTAATAATGTATTTATGAATTTAGAAAAAACAAATTACCAAATAGTGTCAAAATTGACATAAAAGAGTTTTAAAAAAAATATTATATTATAAATTGATATAATTGTCCTAAAAATCTATGGTTCGGTCAAAAGACTTATATAATAATATATATTTCATTAATTAACCAATTTTAGTTCTATTGGAAGTTTATAGTTTGTTTATTAACCATATAGTATAAGAATACAAGAAGAGACGGTAAAAGTTAAATTATTTAACTTAGAGTTAAATCAATATGATAAGGTTAAAACGGTAACCTAAACATGTCTAAAACCTATTGATTGAGAGGATTTAGACCCATCCTCACCCTAGCCTCGAAATAAGTCACATTAGAGCCATTATAAACCGAATATGAATTTATTATGAAATAATATTTTAAGTTTTTCGTAAGGTTCACCTCACCCCCTTATAAAATGCCACCGCCTCCCTCTCCTCTTCACACAAATTTGAGCGTTCAAGATCGGGCAAAACCTATCCATTTCACTTATCCACTTCTATATAAACCTACTAGAGGTTCTGGTCTTATTCAAAGACCAACATTAGTTCCCTAAGTTGAGGTTAAGAGGAGGCATGTCAAAGAAGAGGTGTCTCCGACACATATGGAAGAAATTGGACATATGGTAAGGGATAATTATTCCAATCTCATTATTATCTAAATTTTTAATTCATAAGTATTTACTAGGATTATATTTTTCATCCATGTCCATAATTTTTATTTTCATAAAGTGTTTAATATTCTTCCATGTATGTTTAATGTCTTGTTTTCCCCTCTTTGACTTTTACTTTGTGTTATGGAAGGAATCATTCTTTTGTTTACCATAGGAGGAACATTTTGACTTTTTTGAAAAAAGTATGAGGAGAATGTTTTCTTAACTTATACGGCATGAATGAATTTTTACAGTTTCATAATTCCTAATTTTCATGAAGCGTACTCTACAATATTTCATGATTATTTTCAACAAAATCCTTTTCTTTTAAAATTTAATGTCATTTTGTGAAATGAAAACAATTTTAAAGAAGAATGTATATTCTCCTCAAGAATTCATTTCACGTGTTTTGTCAAAACTATTTTCCATATAATATGACATTATTTATCATGATTGTGTTTCATGTATAATGTCTCTATTATTTACATGGTTTGATTCTTCTTATGATGAAATGATATCCATTTGTATTATATGGATTACGTTACGATGGGATGATGTTTATGAAACTCATTTTTTTCCTTGGGTTATGATGAATGAATTTTGTTTATTTTGTGGCACAAGTAATAATGATTTCATTATGATATGGGTGGGACCTATATCTCCCTCCAATTAATTGGGTAAAGATTTATATCTCAGGAGATAGACATGGCTAGAACGACAAGTTAATCCAGTTCAGTGATAGAGGACTGGAACGAGGAGTGAACTAAATTCAGTAAGGGACTTTGTTCACTATGATGGCCTTGGCAGCAATGCCTTGGCTACTATGGAAATCATAACATGTGCTTAATAGTTTTCCACAATTACTTGTTTTAATATCATGATATTTTATCACGATTAATGTTCCTTTATGATCTATGGCTTATGTAACACCAGGTTTTATGTCATTACTCAAAATTTTGATGTTTAAACATTATGTTCATGTTTTTTTAAATTCAAATTTATATGGTTTGTTTTATTTTCTCCATGATTACCGTTACTGAGCATTTGAGCTCACCCTTTATATGTTTTCTTTTTCCGAGGATATAAAGAAAGGTTTTAGGTAAGAAAAAAAAGGGGGAGATCTTTATGGGAGATGTTGATGATCTTTCACCATGATTAGAAGATTATTTTACATGTTTCCAAAGACACAAAACTACTACGGTCTTTGAGCATCTATTTTTGTCATGTATAAAGTATTCTGAAAAAGTAATTTAACATCCATGTACGTCAAGATTCAGATCTATATAAACACCTTCCTAAATAGCTATCTACCATTCTCAAATAGTTTGTCATAGAAAAATACCTCCTCTGATACCACTTTATAAAGTCCACAACATGAGTTCCTCCAAATCGGTGCCATGAGCCAAGTATTCTCATGAAGTCAATAGAACCTTCTCATATTAAATAGGCTTCCAAAGTGCAACGAGGTTCTATTATGTCACATGGTGAGGTGATCACCTCTATATAAGAGTACTCCAAAATAGATCAAAAAATAAATAGTGGAAAGAATTTGAAACAACTAGTAATGTGCATAGCCCAAAACCTCCAAAACTGTGTTCAAATCAAAAGAAATAGTAAATATGTCTTGACATGATAAGGTGAGTATTGAAAAACCTGAAAATAAAGAAAAATAATAAAATCACCAAAATGGTCCAGAATCCAATTCTGTAACCTCATCCATGTCTTTCACATGTCCAACTCAAATCCTAAGCATAGGGACCTTACCCTTGTCCTAACCAGCAAGATTGAAATCTTCTCTGGTAGCCAAATTCAGACCGAGTAGGGTGAGCATATAACTTGGTAGGAAACCATCAATGGTGTCTAAAAAATATTCATTTCAATAGATAGTGCATTCAAGAACTAAATAATGAAGAATAAATAGGGAAAAATTCAAGTATGCCTTAGTGATAGTGTTTCCCTTAAGATAATCCATTAATAAATTCATATTCAATACATATAAAGACTGTGTTCCCAATATATTATTCTCATGTATTAAATGAATTATCCATTATCCATAATCACAAGTCATATGGGAATAAATCAGGTCCAATATTACTATGTACACACATTATAATAACCGCATTATCCTCACCTTGAATCCTCAGTCCGGGTGGAATGAAACCATTACAGGAATTGAACTACCTCCCCTTCCCTAACCTCTGCATTAAGGGGGTGATGTTTAAGGCCTTGTTCTAACTTGACTCGTAGCTGTATAAACTCATTTCTATACCCTATTCAACCAAACCATGTGCACATGCTTATTTATTTAATCACCAAACATAACCACAATACAACCCAAGAATAACAAATAACATTAGCATCATCAAACAATGAGAATAAAAATGGGAGTCATTTTTATTACACAATTAATTAAC
Source organism: Viscum album (assembly GCA_963277665.1). NCBI lineage: Eukaryota > Viridiplantae > Streptophyta > Magnoliopsida > Santalales > Viscaceae > Viscum > Viscum album. The sequence goes on from OY728160.1 coordinate 698,022,009, forward strand.
ACAATTGTCCTTTATATCTAATAACCATTTAACCTAATTATTACTTCCCAAGTCTAACTCACTAATCCCATTCACGTACAAAACATAATTCATTGTCACCATCCCATTAATCTTGTTCAACCCATTTTTGTTCAACCCAATCAATCTATTATCCATTATCCAAAAAGGGAACATCTACCCTTAATACTTCAGAATTTATTATATTGACCCATTATACAATTCTATAAATTCTCTAAATCAGAACTATCCAATTTCACACCCTACACTATTGTTTTCCCCATTCGGGAGCGTCGGTGCACCTAATGGGTGGCCCTAAATCGGTCAAGTCAACCTCTATGAATCGAAAAAGGATTATGAGTGGTTAAATAGGTTATTTAAATGAAAAATATTTCATGTCTTGAAAAGGAATCAAAGGATACAATAAGGGGAGAGAAATAAAATAACCCAGATGCACCAATCTTCATCAAAACCACGATATATCACTTGTAGACCAACTGCCTCAATTTTGTTGTTGAACGTACTATCAAATGATGACTAAGATTCTTATCTAACCCAATTCAAAACATTAATCATTATATCACCTATAAATAATGGTTTTATTTCTTTGTAAAGAGATAATGGAGAGATTTTATCCTTAAACCAAAATGTGAAGAAATGGGGGGATTATCCATACCCGAATATTCGATTCTCAATCGACAGCACTAAAAACAACCTAGCGATAAACAAGAATCACCCTTGGAGAATCGTGGGAGTTCTTCCTAGTAACTAGGGTTATAAGGGGGAATAAAGGAGGAAAACATGGGTTAGGTTTAAAATATTATTATGTAATTTTTTATAAATTTCCCAACCTTATTTGACTGCATGGTTTACCCACACGGTTTTAAAAAATGTGCCCAAACCGTTAGTAATCTACTGTCCAAAAATCACCCCTTAGATTGTTTTCATGGGAATTATTTACTGTTAGCTTAATCATGCGATAACCATGCCCAATTATCTGTACATGGTTTCATCGTTACTTGAGATGCTCTTCACTATTTTCACAAACCATACAAAACCTGTGAAACATGCCCAAAAAGGACTTTCTTCCTCCTCTTATGTGCCCCAAACCCCTAGAACACCCCAAACCCTCTCATAAACTAAGGTAAACACTAATTTAACAATACAAGGGACTAAAATTGACACATAAAAAACATACCTTGATAAAATACATTATCATATAGTTGGGGATGAATTTAGAGTTCCTAAAATTGAGAAGACATCAAATATGATCTGTTAAAAATGTTAAAAATCAAAAAACCCACAATTAAATTAAAAATAATTTTCCAATATGAAAAATTAATGGAATGTAGATCAAACATGGATTCCACAAAATTTATAATTGATTAAAATTGGTGATATAACAAAAAACTCTCATACATTGATAGTATCTCCAAGACAAACTATAATTACAAGAATAAATAAAGAAGAGAACCATATTACACTAATCCTAGAAATCCCAAAAAAATGTTAACTAAAAAAGGTATCACCATCCATTACCATTATATTAGATTATAAAAAAATAGAAAACTATTATATATGAACAATTCTAAATAACGATAAAATTAAAACCTTCAAATGTCACAATACCAAGTCACTGAAACCATCTTGTTCCCTACATTCCAACAATGCCGTAGCTGAAATCATGAATCGATAAAAAAATGACATGGGCTCTAACCATATATCACATACTGAATGAGAGAGGTAATCTAAGACCTCATATCCGAGTTACACTCTACTAGAGAACAAAAAATGATTCATCTAATACGTATTATTAAATAATATAATCTACTTATGTACTTATCTTACAACCAGAATCACACACCCAAGTTCATACCTCATCCAAATAAATGAATAAATACTCATGAAATACCTTCATAAAATGGATGAAAATTCCAAATACCACCAACAAAATTTATAATTATTAAGAATAAATAACATCCCAAACAACTAATTCTTAAATTTAGAACCAAAGACGGAACCCATGGAACCCAATAAGAAAAACACCTTCAATGCCATAATGCTTTAAACACATCGATAAAAACCCCCAACAAAGATCATCACCTAAAAATTCATGAAGACTATTCATCACTAATTCACCAAAGTAGATATCTCATTTTCAGCAATACAAGTATCCAAAAAAAGGTGACAACTGACATATAACCAAATAATCAAAAAGGGGAAAACCTATTTACTATGTCCAGTGTTTCAGAGGTTGTTTATGATAAGAAAATAAATACCCATAGGGATAGACACCGGAATGTATCTTATAACCTTTCCTGGAGTCATAATTTATAAAAAAAACAAGATCCAAAACCATTTATATCTTTCAAATAACACTATACAGTCTCAACGTCAGGAAAGATAAAAATTCATAAAAAAATTATTTGTGTATAAAACATTCCAACCACCATTCATTTTAAAATCACAACAATCTTAAATGAATAAAAACCTATTTTAATGAAACATATCCTTTTAAAAGAACCCGACCATTCCAAGTCATTCCACTATATTTAGAAAACTGCATCCTAAAAGATTTTTTAAAAATTTAATCGGATTTTATTAAAGAAAAATACCATAAAAAACAATCCACACACCAAAGATTCTAAAATTTAATTATTTAACACATTGAAAAAAAATCACACCCTTTGAAATCATTTTAAAGATAATAAAAAAATCATATTCATTAAATTAAATTAATCACTTTTAACAATCTCCACACATGGGCGAATGTACCTTTTCACATAAACCACAAACCAATTTAAAAGCATTAATATATCAAAAACATTTTCATAAAATAAATTACACCTCATAAACTAGTAAAAATATTTACTTCATCCACAAATAAATTTCATGAAAAATAAAATATTATTTTAAAAAATCCCTATTATATTAAAAAACATCAAACAATAAAATATAATCCTAATTCTAAAACTAATGCATATTTTATAACTCATAAAGAAATGATCCAATTAAAAAAAATCCCCCGAACATTTTCTGAAAAATAATGGGTTGTGGAACCATTGATGAATTTGAAACATGGTTTGAAAGGAAATGGTCTCGTCATAAAACAATACATATATTTGTTTCATGATTTTTCATTTTGAAAATTCCCATATTATTTGTTTCTCCTAAAAAACCTCACACTAATGATCAAATTTCCATTCAGATAAGAAAAACCTATGGTAACCCCCTATGGAATCTCACCTTTCCATGAGGATCCACACAACATAAATTGTGTTTAAAATGGAACTTGAGAGAGAATTTTAAAATCCCACTACCCATTAGAAGTTAGGTATTATCACGAATTAAGGTTATTAACCACCCAATCTAGACCAACCTCATATTTCCTGATAACAGTCCAAATTTAATATGACCAAGACACAAAAAATTGAATGAAATTGATCTAAATAATGGAGATCCATAATGGTAATCCTTGTATTATATACTATTCTCAATTAAATAAATCATGATACAACTCGAAAGACACTAAAATCGGTATGAAACTATGCCCAGAGGGCATTCTAGATCATGAAGAGTAGGAATCGAGTTCTTGGGTACAAATTATTATAATTAAAAATGATTTATTACTCGTTAGAAATTTCAAATTATTGAGTATTTTAAATGGAATGTTTAACAATAAAACATGGGATATCATATCCACACCAATCGATAGAATAATATATAATGTAAATACATAGAGAAAAAATATAGAAATAAATATCCCCAGAAACATTTCTATGAATACATGATGAAATAAATAGGAAATAGAACATAAAATCTATATATTAACCCAAAATTTAACCTAGCCACTCACCACATCACATCCGTATATCCATAGAAAACCCCAAAAATCTTTAATAAAAACAAAAATATGTACCTAAAATGGAAACATGATAGTTTCATATAAATTCAATCACTAGTGAATATTTAGGGCCTGATATATGCATTCTTAGTCGGATCTCACCAAGGATTATCATAAAAACCCTTTTAAATATATTTTATGAATTTATATCATAAATATAAAACACGAAATAGAGTTTGACATGATATATATGAAAATTAAAACAACATGCCAGTAATATATTTACAAAACAATCAACTTTTTAATAAAATAGTGATTAATTATAATTATAATTTAATATTTTAATCTATGTAAATAGGGATTTTTGAATTATAAAAAATGATGAAAATGACCATTTAACTATATTTGGAATATTTTCGTGAAGATTTCTTTTTTTTATAGATGATATTAATTAGAACCCATTTATTAATATCGGTTTATGAAACTGAAGTTCATTTTATTCAAAACCACACATTCATAACCATTTTAATAATATGAATTTCAAAATAAACCTAGATATACTCAATATGAAACACTATCATAACAGGAAGCAATGTAACAAGGATGTATAATTAAAAAATTTATACAATGGTTTAATGTAACCATATAAAAAATGGGGGTTAAAATGAACTAAGAAATGATATCCCAAAAAATGTCATAAAAATGACTTATCATCATGGTAAATATCCTAAGACTAATGTATCCAGATCGTGAACTAGGGATGGGGAACATTCGATTGAACAAATCAACCTGTAATGCATTGGTATACCTATAAAACTATCATAGCTCTATTAAAATCATAGGCCTCTATATAAACGATGGAAAATTATGTAATGTCAATGTGATATATATGCCAGCATATTTCCTTAGTTAGTATAACAATGTAGATTACCCTATGTAGAATATTATGTATATAGAAGTCTACCCATATCTATATCCCTACTATCCTCTTAGAACTGATATTTAATGTTAAAAAATATGGTTTGAAATAATGGAACAATAGATTGTCACATAAATAACTCAGACATGTGATATTAAACCTCTTCTTTACTCATACACCCTTTCATGATACTATCCCTTTAACATGTGCACGTTATATATTTATAATAAGGTACATCAAAAAAAATAATCCCCCATGGTGTAATAAGACACCATGGTAACAAAACTCACAAGGAGTTCAATTAATGGCCTCACAAAATTTTAGAAATCATGTCTTCGAAAGTTTCATTTGGAAATTTGTTAAGAAACTCGAGTTTCTAGACCATTTCATACCATCTAAAATATTATTTCAAAGTAGTTCAAAAAATACATTTATCAGACCATCTAAAAAACCCCATTTTGAAACCCGTCGAATTTCACTATTCCATTTGAAAACCATATCCACTTTGTATAAAAATAATCCAAATGGTTACAAGAACGATTTTTGATTTTTTAAAACCTCAATTCACTCCTTATAAATAATTTCAAACCACCATGATGACCAAAATCATCAAAAAAACATAATTAAAAAAAATGTTCAACTCCTTATTTTAGAAAACATCTATTTAAAAAATTAGACATCCCAATATTTTGAATTGAACTTGTATCAGATACACTTTCATTATATTCAAATTTCATTATAATAACACTCATGTATTTTAATGAACACTCAGAAAGCAGCATTGGTCCATTACATGTATTAAAACTATATGAAATAAAACAAATAAAATATTATTTATGGTAAATATTATTCCATGTGAAAAAATTAACAAAAAACACAAGATTTTTATGATATGTATTATAATTTAGTTCTAGAGAAACACATTCCACATTTGAAGAAAAAATAATAATAACCTAATATAAACATATCTTTATTTTAAATCATTTATTTTTGATAAACATTAAAATTAATGAACAATCACACAATCCCAAGAATAGAATGTTTAGTGTCTTTTAGGATTGGATATCATGTATTTCTGATCTAAAAAATATGTTTGTACAACTATGTTATTTTTCTATTTCTCTATGTTGAAAATCATCACAAACACATATCTATTTAAAATGTATTTCTTGAAATAAAAGTATAAAAAAATTCATATGTAAAATGAATAAAATAAATGGATTATATGAAACACTCTATAATAGAAAACCCATAAACATTTAATTATGTGTTAGATCAGAAGTATAAGGTTAAACATGTGCATGGAAAAAATATTATTAAAATATCATGAAAAAACAAGAGTTCACTATAAGTCATGATAGAAGGATATTAAATATATAAAAAATTATTCCATAGAAGAATAGTGGGAGATAATAAACATGAACATCATAGCATAATCTTAGCCTAAAGATATAGAAATGTGGCATAAGTTAAGTTCATAATGAAATTGTGAAAAAAGAAAAATATTAACATTTACACACATAATATTTTTAGTATAACTAAACCATGATTACACCTAAATAAATACACAATATCTCACGAGTTATAATACATTAACTAATGAATTAGAGGTTGATATATGAACCCACCCATATCATGGATTTATTAGACTATAACTATCTGAGGGATTTATTGGACCAAACCCACCTTAGGAATTTATTAGACATAAAGCCTATAATAGGTTTATTGGACCCAAGACATCTCAAGATATTTTCAAACCCAAAATTCTCCAGATTTGTTAGACTAAAACCATTACTAGGATTTTTTAGAACCAAAATATTTTAGTATTTAATTAGACCAAAACCATCAATCATCAATTTACATGTGTACTAGTTGAAAAAAATAATCCTTCACATAATAATGAAACCATATAATGATAACTGGGGTCTACAACATTTCCTGATTGTATCATCTCAAAATGAAATCATTAAATAAATTTGAATATCTGAAAAATTAAATCACCCCGAAATAAGAAAATTTATAGGTATATTCAAAAAAAATAACTTCTAAGGACAAATTGAATTTATAGGTAAAGAGGATATTTAATTGAATTAAAAAATTGTTTTTAGATAACTATTTTATTAGGGTAATAGGTAATGATTATATGGGGCACATGGGTAAAGTTAACTTTTCATAAATTAAAAAGATGTTATATTATAAAAAATAATATAATAATAATATAAGGGATTTAAATAGATGATGGGAAAAAATTGTGAGTACTTTTAATTTTTTTAATATATCTTAAAATTTTGATTTGAAAAATAAATAATTCCATCATAAAGTTTAATTGATAATTTCTTGAAAACATTTACTATAAAAAATGATCTTCAATAATAATTATTTAAAAGATACATAAATGTTCAAAAAAAGGTGATGTGAAAACATTGAAAAAATATATATTTTAAAAATAGTATTCCATAATTAATTCTTTAAAGAGAAGTAAATTTTATCGAAAATAAATTTGGTTCTAAGATAAATAAATTTAGTTTTTAATAATGTAATAAATTTTTTATATTTTTAAATAACATCTTTTAATTCCCTAAATAAAAAAAGAGGTTAAAAATTTTCCCGTAGTAAAATGGTGGTAGAAAATAGTAAGGTTACATGAGTAAATAAAATTTCTTATCTAAAAATAATAAATTATTTTTTCAGAATAAAAAACATGGATATTGAAGAAACCATATCTTTAAAAGAGATGTGATTTCTTGAAATCAATGATTTTTTTTCACATGGTATCATATTTTAACAAAAGGGAAGAAAATTTGAGATAATGAAATATCTTGTGGAAATAAAAATTCATGAACCATAAGACATTGATTAAGGGGTTGTTTGTTGTAAATTTGAATCACCTAAAATGTATAACTTGTAATAAAATCAAAGAGTATAATTTATCCAAATTATATGAAGTGAATTAATGAGTAATAAGCAGTAGTTAATGTACAAGAATTGAGTTTACAAAAAAATCCTATAGTAATGGTAACATATGAAAAAATTAGTTTCCATGAAATATAATTTAAAATATCACGAAATAGAAGATATTAATTATAATTTTAGTCAATAGGGGAGTGAATACACCCTATAATGGTAATTATGGTGCACAATATCAAACATGTCTCCTGGATTTCAAAAGGAAATAATAAAACCTATACCTTAAATACTAAATTTCATTAAATAACCTTAATCTAATGTATAAAAAAAAATATTTTAATTAATTATTTTAGAAAATTATTTTCACGTATAAACTTTTATAAAATTTATTTATAATTATTCCCATCATACATAATATTTGTTCGTTACATGTTTCTAATATCAAGTGCGAGTTATCTTGATCAAATTTGAAATTGTTTCATAATAGGAGTATTTTTATTAATTATTCACTAAAATTTTATCAACCCCAAAATATATAATTTACTATATTTGATGTCTCATGATATTTTATAAAGCTAATATTTTATTCAATAATTTTTAACCATGATTCTTATTGAAGGAATTGTTGACCTGAATTTTTTAGAGATCTTCAACACAATAACCATGGTATAAAAATTGATGAGATTAATATTAATTTTAACGTTATTAAAACTAAATAAAATCACAATTTACATAGTTATATACTATAAAACAAATTATTTTGATATCATTTTCATACATTATATTATTTTATAGAATTATTCATATATGTGTCTAGACTAACCCAAACAAGAGAATACCATAATTAATGGATGATTATGTATAATAAAGTTATTTCATTTAAAATAATATCATTTTAATAGGAACAATATCGGTATTATTTAGATATTTTTATGGTGTTAATTCATATATTATGTGAATTTAACAAATATTAATGAAATTATATTTAAAATAAGATCTGTCACTTTATAGAGGTGGTAGTCTAAACGTGCATAATAACCGTTTTCGTTTTCTTAATGAAAAATGGGAAATTTGATTAGTATTTATACATTTATGATAATAAAATTTTTTATATTGAAATTTATAATCCAATTATATTATTTTGAAAAAAATTGATATCATATTTCAAGATAAAGAATAAATAAAGTTTGAGAAAAATTCGTTCTCATGTTGAAGAATTGCGTTTTCTTTTGGAGAATTCCATGGATGTGGACGGATTAAGATAATTTCCTATGACCAAAAGATAAAATAAGTGAAATAGGATTCATGGTGAAATAATTGAGTAATATATACAATAGGAAATATAAATTTATATGTTGTCATGCAATGGTCGTGAGGGGCCCCTTTTTGAGGAGGATTGAATGACATTTCAGTCAATTTTTAAATTTTATAGAAAGAAAGAACATGTTTCACATTTAATAAAAATAAAAAAATTTAAATAATGTATTTATGATGATATAAGGATAATAAAAAATAAAAAACTCATTTTATAACTTGTTTTCAACTTGTTTTTAAGATCATTATTCAATTAATTTTATCTTTTACCATTATTGGTTATACTATGGCAAACAATTTCTAATTATTAATTTTAATTTAATGTATAAAAATTAAATGTACCTTATTAAAAAATTTATTCATACTAATTAAAATATATTAAATAATTTTCTTATAAAATTTATATTATTTATAAAAAAAATTAATGTTCATAGTTGTAATGTGAAAATTCAATTTTTGGAAAAAGAGTCTATTAAAGCTTAAAATTTATATTTATAATAAAAATATCAATGTATTTTGATTTCATAATATAATATTTTTAATTATAGAATATATAATTTTTGTGGATATATTGGAAAAATCACTTTAATTTATGAACAAATATTATTTAATAAAATGAATAGATAAAATTGTTTTTTATTATAAAATATTACTAATGTTAATAAATGGTTGAAAATTGGTTATAAAATTCAAAATAGTATTTATAAATTTATTCATTTACTCATTAAATTCATATTATATTATGATATTTTTTTTAGAATTTAATGTTATACTTACATTTCAATATAGTCAAAAAGATTATGATTTGTGTTAAAAACTGAATTTCTCGTTATTCACATAAAATCAATTATTTCTTAAAAATAAAAAAATTAATCTTATTATAATAATTTTTTGTATAACATAAAAATAAATTTATTTTTATCACATAAAAAATTTTAAATTCATAGATATTAAATTTTTTATTAAAATTCAAAATATAATGAAAATGGATTTTATTAAAAAATTATATTCTTAAACCTTATGGGTTATCAATATTACTTCAAAAAATGTATTAAATTATATAATTAAGATATATTTCTTAATTTATAGATTATATATTATAATAATAATAATTTAAAATTACTCCATTTATTTTATTAATAGTTTAAAAAATAATTTTATTATTAACAATACTTTTAATAAATACATCATATTTATCATATATATCCTCTAAATATATAAAAATTTAATTAGTTATTATACTTATATTTAGTAGTGGTTTTATTATTCTTATAATTTAAAAAAAACAATCATCTAATAAGTCACACCTCATCTTTGTTTGGTGTTGCGTGTGAGAAAACCTATTGATAAAATGCCTATTAAAAGGAAAACATATTCCAAAATCCTGAAGTGTTATGTTTTTCCAATTTAAATAAATTTAATTATCATTATTATAGTTATTTTTTCACTAAGGGAATAACCTATGGGTTCCATAAAATATATATATTGTACTGTGATATTCTTATCACTATCATGGTTATGAAAGGGAAACTATAATTATCAAATATATCCCTATAGGATTTCATAAAAACATATACTTAAGATATTCATTTTCGTGGTCTTATTTCCAATAAATAATATAACAAAAAAGGTAATGAAAATGTACAGTCAAAAAAAATTAAATTAATATACAAATATGGAAAATCAATCCTCAGATTCCTTCTCCAATAAACCATCTTTTGGACCTATGACTCTTTTAGATAAAGTATAATATAAGTGGATCAATCCAAAACTACTTCAGTTTAACCCATGTTATGCATGTCCATATTCTTATTTGGGTTTCTAACTAAACTACTCATCTAGTACTAGTATATGAAAATTATTAAAAAAAAAATTGAAATGAATATGATTAACTAAATAATACTCCTTATACATGACTTATTGGGTGTGATTACATAGGCACAATCATTATCCACAATGGTGATGATTGAGTTAGTACAAAAACATCATTTTTCTTGGTGATCACCCATATACGCATATATAGTATAGCTACAAACACATTATAGTGTAAAAAATGGATGTAATTTTGTGAAAAAATCATACTCAAAACATCACCTAAATTTTATGATGTTAGAAAAAATTTATAGTTCTCCTTGAAACATATACCTAGGGTTTTAAAAAATTTTCTCTAATACAAATTGACAAAATAATCTTCACTAATACTTGAAATTTACTAAATATTAATCTGAGAAAAACTATATAAACCTAATACAAACATATCTTTATTTTAGAATATTTTTACATGATAAACATTACAACTCAAAAATTATTATAAAATTAAAAAATTGGATTATTTAGTGTCATTGAGGATTTTATCCCTCGTATCTTGTATCTAAATATGTATTTTTTACACTATTAAAATTTTCCATTTTTATTTTTTCATCGACACATCCAACAAATATATATATATATATATATATATTACATTAAATTATAATTTTTTAAATAATTTAATAGGGAAAAGGTAACAAAATAAGGTGGTAACCTCGAACACTTAGTAAGTTAAATAGTAAACTATATTTTCATTAGTGTTAGATCAAAAGCATAGGGGTGAACATGAAAATGGGATAAATAACTTACTAGAAAACATGGAATAATAAGAGTACACTATATGTCATGATAAAAGGACACATAATCTAAAATGAATAAACATCTACTATGACATACGAGTGTCCGATAATAAATTTGAACAATGTATCATAATCATTTGAATGTTGTATAGAAATGTGCAATAAGAAAATAAGAAATTAAATTTTAAACAAATAAAAATGAGATTATATCCAGAGAAATTTTTGTGAAAATATCTAATCCACTATTATTTCAACACAGAAAAATCATTATCAGTTGTGATATAAAGGAATAAACCATTCATTTATGGTAGATATTGGGCCCCACCTTTCTTTGGTATTAGTATAACCTAAACTATCTTAGGGATTTATGTGGCCAAAATTTAGTGATTTATCATAAAAAATTAATTCACATACAAGAACAAGATCATATAATAGATATATCACACACAAACCATACTATGTCTATTCCAATCCTAAATAAGTATATGGTTTAATCCAAGCCAAAAAATTTCATTTTTTTCAATCCCAAACCATAAATCATCCATGAAAATGTTTGGCACTTGAATAAAATTATCTATCACATCATAAAGAACCCATGGATATAAAAATGATTTTTACAAAATTTCATAACTACATCACTCAAATTAACCCCATAATTTTAAATAATTGATACCCAATATTAAATCACCATGAAATATTATTTTACAACAAAAAATGGAGTTTATTTCATGAAAAATTACTTTCATCGAAATAAGATAATTATAGATAATGAGTAATGTTGAGGTGGAAAAATAGAATATAATTTAGATATATCTGTTATCTTTGGAGTAGGTGATATTTTTACAAGAATCATTGGGATATGAAACTCATGAGAAACATAGAATAATGTATATTAAAAATAAAGGTTGGGAATGAAACAATAATAACAAATCCATTAAAGAAACATAATGGTTTCAAAAAAATGATTTGAAAAGATATTTGAAAAACAATAATTTTCCATGAAATAATCTTACAAATGATCCGTTAAAAATATATAATGGTTTTTAAAACATGAACTAAAAATATTTTGAAAGAATTAAAAAGTTTAAATTAAATTAAATAAGAGTTCCTTGAAAATGCCAAAGTGTTCTTAAAATGGTGATGTAGAGACATTCAAAAATATTTTACCTTTAAAATAATCTACAATAATTATCCATTAAAATATATTAAGATTATCAATAATGTGTGTGGAGTGGAAGAAAAAATATTTTATTTTTCAAATGTTTGATAACATTTATTAACATTTTAGATTACCATTGTTCAAATAATACAATGTTAAAAGTGGTAGTAAAATTTTTCATTGAAAATATATAGTGTAAAATATTAATTTAACAAGATTGAACAAATTTTGTAACTCATACTATTAAAGAAAAACAATTTTTGGGATAAAAATATCAAAATTGAAGAAAAAATGCCAATAAATGACTTAATATTTTTTCCTAAATTTTTTTCACTTTTAATATAATTTAATTCATCGAGAAAACATATTTTAAGTAAAAAAATATGTTCATAAGATATGAAATATTAATTATATTATGAAATTTGGGATATAATAATTTAACGTACATTGATGAAATATGATAATGTTATCAAAATTTAACTCAAAGAATAGAAGTTTAACTTAACCAAATCCCTTATAGATATTAGAATTCGTGAAGAAAGAGAAATTTATAAATGGGGAAGTGTGGTATAAATTCAAATTTCCTAAAAATGATAATATGCAATAAACAATTCAAATGGAATAATATATCCTATTTATGTGAAATAGGTTCATGAAGAAAAATCATAACTCAATGAATGAGAATTGAGTTAATAGTAACCCTTATGGTAATGATAATGTAATAATTAGAATATAATGATGAAATGGACTCTTAAATGAAATTAAAAGAAAGATATGAATTATATTTAAAGGAAATAGGGTTGTGAATACACTATATAATATTATTTATATTTCCAAATATTGAATATATCTCAAGGATGGGAAAATGAGACTAATAATTCCTCACTAAAATTCTTAACTTACCCTAAAGCACTATAATATTCTACACAAATTTAACTATCTAATGTACCAATTTAATAAACTTATTAATATCTAAAACATTTTATAATCATAATTTATAATTATTCATTAAAATCATGTAAGTTAGTTATTATCGATTTTCAGTACCAGTAGTGAGTTATTAAGAATGTTTTGAACTTGTTTAAAAAAAACTGCATTGTCTATAAATCCAATCCAAAATTTCAAAATTCACAGATCATACAAGGTTATAGAATTTATTTTTATTGATAATTTAAACATTCATATTTTCATTATATAAATTTTTAAGTTATAATTGTTATATGAAAATTGAAGATGATCATATTTGATATATTTTTAACAAAAAATGATGATATCTTAATTAATGTGTTTTTTAATGTTACACTAAAAAAAATTAAAAAATTAAAAAAATAATATATCATGAATAATTATGTTTTCATTGTAATCGATGATATTTTTTTCCAATGTTCAAGAAGGTGGATAGACTGAACCAATCATGAACATACAATAATTAATGGATAATAATGATTATAAATGTTTTTTGATTTAGAATTATTTCACTATTAAATTCACAAAATTTTTTCTTTAAATATATTTATTTTTATAAAAATATTTTAATATAATTTTAAAAATGAAAACTAAATAATGTTAAAAATGTGATACATTACTTTTTGGATGTAGTTTATCGCACAATTAAAAATTGAATTTTCATTTTTCTTAATTTAAAAGTTGAAATAATGTTAATAATTATTTCATTATCATTATAACATTAATTATATAAACAATTAGTGATATAATTATAAAATAATTATAAAATTATATTCGGTAATATAACATATTAAATAAAAGAAGTTACAGAATAATTTGTACTCACATCGAGGGTATGGTTTTTTCCTTGAAATACTCCCTCTAAATGGATGAATTTTGGTAAATTCCTATGAAGAGAATCCAAAGAATTTAAAATATTATTTTTTATGGAAATAGGTAACATTTTAAAGAGAAAACCACAATTTGGGTGTGGAGTTAATGTGGTGAAGAGTGGCTATTTCTCTAAGTGGTGAGAACTAAATTTTTATAAATATTTCAACGTAACATAGCGAGATAAAATATTTCACATGCCAATAAGACTCAATAATGGAAAATAATGCAGTGGGGTACAAGATAGTTTTGATAATCCCTCAAATGGTAATATGAGAGTATGTCTCAAATATGTTTTTATTCTTTTTCCCTTAGGAAATGACATTTTAGAAATTTTGGTTTTACCATGATCACTAATTTTTACATAAGTAATTTAATATTAATTAAAAAAAATACTTTAACGAATATTTTGAAGATTAAAATTCCAAATATGAAATCATGTTATTTAGATATATTTTTTATGTGCGAAAAAATTAAAATTCTAACTTTAGGAAATCTAGTATATAAAATATTTCTTTTAAAAATGGTTAATTTTAGAAAACAGAATATATGGGTAGGATAAAATTAATTTTGGATTATATTATATAAATTTAAATTTTTTTTAAAAAAAAAATTAAATTAATGTGGTATTAACATTAATACAAAACTTATTTTCACAATAATATTGTCAAAATTAAAGAAAATAAAAAAAGCTTCTTTTATCTGAGGGGTGCGACCTCCTTTTTCATTATTATATATTGCAGATAACCTGGGTAATGTGCACGTCACCACCTCCCCTCCTTTTCCCATTCCATCCAGGGGGAGAATTTCCCCCCACAAATTCCATCTTTTCCTCATCCTATAATTTCCATTCAATTTGCTGATCCCCCTCTTCTCCCCAGTTTCCCTTACATAGATGTTTACGCCAAAGTATAGTGGTGCGTGAATGGGGTCTGTATAGTTCTGAATTCTTCTCTAGAGTTCACTAATTCCTCTGTGATGTTGGTTATTTCATTGGTGTCCTAATTTGGTGTGAGAATACATACCATTTTTTATGGACTGATTTTTTTTATTCTGGGAAACTACTTGATCAGTTCGTCACTGGGCTTTTGTACGCAAGCCATTTCCTAATCCGATTCCTGATGGAAGATGACTTAATTTTGTCTTGGGAGAATTTTTGAAACATCATTTTATATTCCTTACTTTACCTCTTTTATTGTTATGTTTATTTTCGGTTGACGTCTGATCCCCTTGTTAGGATTATTTGCATGACCCTCCATGAACATCAATTACTATTCCAAAATTAAGTTATTTTACATTTGATCGAAATCTCTTGGGTTGCTACTTATGCTTGTATCATTGTACCGATGTCACATGTCACTAAATTTTTACAGGGATATATTTTGATTTTGATTTTTCTAAATTCCTTATCAACTCCATCAGAATCAAGATTAAGGGTGAGCTATAGTGGACTCCAATGGTTCGTTTTGCATCTAGGATCTCCTTTGGTTTTCTTTTTAGGTGTATTGTACATGATTCATGTAGTTTCAAGCAAGGAATTGGTAGGAATTATATACTTTTCCTCAAAGGGGACACCATGGGTGTGGAAAACCCTTTACAGGTCACCAAAGAGATTGGTCTAAATATCTGTTATGTCGTACCATCATGTATGTATCAGGAGGTGGACGATTTAGGAAAAAGGGAGGTGAGGTAGGTTTCTATCATCCCTAAAGTGGTTCCAATAATTATTGTTTCCATAGATTCTCATCCATTAAAAATGTCATTACTTGTGTCCAATGATTTCAAGTCTTCATATGTTTTTGGAATAATATAATGTGACCTCGCTAATGAGGTTCATGGTCTGAAACAGTTAGGAGATTCCAATGGGACTTGTAATTCCCAGAATCTGGACTAGAACAATATAGATCCAAAATCTGCTTCATATGAGGAGGTTGTGCATTCAAGGAATGAGATAGTACCTAGGAGACATGTTCCTTCTCAGATTTCTCAAGAGTATAGATATGGAGGTATAACTTGTGATTTGGTTTATGCTATCCAAACTAAAGGTAATGGAGTTTCAAAAAGAAAGGAGGTTTCAACTGCTAAGATGGAAAATCAATTTGAAGGATATGTGAGTGAAGGGCTAAAGGATCATGAAAACACAACCTGGGATGATATAATAATTAAAGAGTAGTGTTTCCAAATAAGAGAATATAGTGATGATTCTTCTTTTCATCATTCAGAGTATTACCAAAATGAATTTCAGGATATAGGGAATCTCATCTCGAGGTGAAAGAAAGGTTTTATGGGATACTAGGAAGCATGAATTTGTACCCCAATTAATGTATAGAAATAAAAAGGGCGAAAAGAATATTCCAACATACCCCAACCAATGGATACAAGGTCATATTAAAAAATAAATGGCCATGTAACATGGAGTAATCTTTTTATAGGCTCCCATGGTGATAATCCTTTCTTCAAATGTGTTTAACAATAATTGGGTTGATGCGGTTGGTGAAGGGGAGCTATGTAAATGCACAATTCATTATGAAGATGAAATGTTAGATGAATCACTTCTGATCAAAAGTCTCAAAATAGGATGGATATAAGTTGATGGATATATATTTATGTGTGTACACTAGTGTCATGTAGACAACATGGATCAATATGAATTATTTTATTATTGTAATAAGATCCAATGCCGGAATGTTAACCATCGATGATTTCATTCTGACTTGTGACTATTTGGATTACTAGTTCAAATACCAAATTAAGGATGATCTATATTTATAGGTAAATTGACTTCAAGGGAAATTAGCTAGTAGAATTAAATTAGATTTCAATGGATCATCTATCTCTTAGGATATCTGATGAATTGTGTTTTTACTTTCCCGAGTCCTCATATTTCATTAAAAGTGTTTTCAAAATAAAAAATAACATTCAAGGAAGTTATTTTATCAGAAAATATTTATTTAGTTAATAAAATGTTAAACATGGGAATCATAAATTCAAAATATTATTTATAAATTTATAGTTCTACTCATTAAAAACATCTTTGTTATTGAATTTATTTATAATTTTTAGGTAATATTTCATAATATTGTCATTAATGCTTCAATTTTAGTAAAAACAATATTTTAAACTATTCACCAAAAAAATTATTTTAGATAAATATCAAAAATTAAACTATGGATAATATTTGACATGTGAAATTTGAAAAAAAAGTTATTTTTTTAAAAAAATTATAAATGTAATAATTTTGTTCTTTTATACTAATATATTAAATAGAAAGATAAATTTATTTTATTGGAAAATGGGGTTTATAAACATTATGTGTTCTCAAAATTATTTTATTCTAATTTATAATTTAAATATTGTTAATATACCATTAAATATTGAGATTATATATTTGAATAATAATCCTTTAAATGTGGTCAATTTTATTTATGATTACATTAAGGTGTAATTTGAGAATGAATGATCATTTTAAAAATTATATCCAAATAAATATATATATATATATATATATATATATACTCTATAGTAATTATTTTTAATTTGATAATATAAGAAATCATGACTCATGTTATACAAATTAGTGGCCCCTGCTTATTATCAAGATGACATCAGGAGCACCACCTCAAATGCCAGAGGCTGCAGAATAGTAGTGATGGTAAATATTAAATGTGGGATGTCTATACACTCTCTATAAATCACCTCAAAATTTAATATAAATAATAAATAACCAACTGAAAATAAAAATCCACCATAAGAAGAATAATACTAGTACCACATGATGACAAAACATGATAAAAAACCAAAACTAAATTAGTAGATATGTCATTCTATTTAATTACCTTAAATAAAAATGAAAACAGAAAATTAAGACACTGAAAACATCCCATGTGGGTCTCTACATCATGAAGGGTTCCATAATCTACACTCCACCCCGATTCAGCTATCAAACATAGGGACCTTTTCCAAATCATTTCCTACAAATATGTAGTCTTTTTGAGTTCCAATCAGGTAGCCAAAGTAGGGTGTTAGTATGAAATAGTGGGCCACAAAAAAAATCTTCTAAAAAAATATCAAGTCAATAATAATGTATCTAATTGTATAAAGAATACAATAGAAGTGATTAAATAAGTAGTTTACATATTCCAATATTCATTATTTATACACATAAATCACCCACGGATCATGACAAACCCCAACCATCAATACTTTCTTTAGACCATTACATAGTGTGAACCATCCCCAACTGGTATCACATAACACATAAATCATGGATTTTCAATTAAAATTTCAATTTAATAATAATATTATGGTTACTTGGAACTATTGTCCCATTATAACATTTTGGGCCTAAAACGCAATGGCTAGAACCCCATGGGTATTTGAATAATCAATCAATGCCTCACAACTAGTTTACAAATAAATCATACATATGATTTTGGATCATTTGATACTGCCTAAGACTAATTATCAAATGCAAGAATTTAGGTATAAAACACAATATATATCACCCCATTGCTATATGATGCATCGGTATGTGTCCCACAACACATTTCTGAATGAATCACTATATATCAAATATATCATATTTAACATTGTTAATAAAAATTAACCCTCATATCAGCATATCACATAACATTATATTATTTCAACTGTCAATTAAAACATGGTTCAACACTTTAATCATGTGTAATAATCTTACAATTCCCAATTAACCCATTTATCAACATATAATAATATAAAAAAATAACTAATTATTTTTAATATGACCATACAATAGTATTCATTATCCAATTTATTCAATATTAAATTAATCAAAAAAATTCCAAAATTCAATAAATAATCCAAATTCAACTTTCGAATTTCATCCCATATCATTTTCACTAGGAAAATCAATTAATCAATTCCATGTATCATTAATAAATTAAAAAATTAATCACCATAGTGGAAATTAAAATGCATCAATATATAAACCAAATAATAATTAAAGACTATGATATTTTCAATTTATACAACTGACATCAATACAATTGATGAGTATTCACATAATCAGAAGTCTATGAATTGAAGATAAATATTCAAGAGGGAAATGGAGAATGTGATAAAGAACTGAAATATAGATCCACGATCTAAAGGATTTATATCTATCATAACAAATATTTAATCCATCCCTAATAGAGGAAAGCAATCCCATATTCATTTGGATAGAGGGATGTGGGAGAGGGAAATCCAACTTGGAATAAAAACTAAATTTTGGGAGAGGTGAAGATACGTTAGTCAAATCATTGATTCTCGATGAATAGTATTTGGATTACCAAGGAATAATTTTATGATCCTACACATTCAATGTATAATTTTTATGAATGATATATGGTCATTAGGGATATAATATAGGTGGTTCGAGAGATTTTAACTTCTTTTTGGGATATTAATATCACATTTACTAAGTTTTCCATTATGAGCACACGATATCCCCAAAAAATGTTCCAAACCATGTGGATCCTCTTAGGGGTCACGTGTTTACAACTATAAGGATGAATTTTTTGAAAAAATTTTCACCGTCTATGTGAATCCCCTCTATTTGGGTTCATACAGTATTCCGGTGTTGGCACATTGTTTTGAAAAACACTGCGCCCACAACGTACTTCTTGTCTTCTTCCAAAAATCAAATTTATTCATCTAATTCACAAAAAAAACAAAAAAACATCCATCGTAAACCAAAAAAACGGTAAAATATTACCTAAAAAGTGATTTAAACCTCTCTAGAAATATTTAATACCTTACAATCTCCTAACCATATGACAGTTCATACTAGTATTGTACTCCCAATCATATATAAGGTTCTGAGGTAAAAAAATCATGCTAGTGAACCCAAATATCTACTTATCTAACCTGAATTTACTCTTGAAAATGTATATTTTTCAAAAATAAGGGAACTATCGACTTGATCACTTCCCTCATCACTATATCAGTATGATCCACAACCCATTAGATGGTCCTCAAAGGACACATCTGTCTCAAGATCAAAATCATCCACATTGATCAAATGAGAAGGGTTAGGGTGATAATGTCAATGTTGTGACACATGAAAAACCTTGTGAATATCATTATAACTCTTTATAAGAGCCAAAAAGTACCCCATATACTCTAATATACCAACTACCTCAAAATTTCATAAAAAACTAGTCACTGACATTCCCTTACTCTATATTTTGTAGTGACCGCACCTAGGTGATAGCCGATGGGAGACATGATCACCCACTACAATATCAAGGGATCGTCTATATATACCATCATATTTATTTTTCCTACTATGAGTCGTATCCATATATTTCCAAATTTGTTGAACTATATCCAATGTCTCTTGCACATATCATGGTTCCTACAAATATGACTCACCTACCTTCATCCAACATAGAAATTATATATATGGCCTACCATTAAAAGGCTCATATGGTTCCATCTAAAAAGTTTCCCTACAACTATTTTTATTTGAGAATTCCTCATGTTCAAGGTTCTTCTCCTAGGACCCACCAAAGTATTGGATAATTCCCGATAAATATCATCAAGAACCTGTATTGTACATTCTAACTGCCAATCTATATATGGGGGAATGTCATGCTCAATTATAGCAATATACCAAGTGCCTATTATAATCCATTATAGTACTATGAATTAAATCATGATTCATGGACTAAAAACATACTTCACAGATCCTTGTTCGTTTGGAATATCATTCAAGAAAACAAACTGCCCAACAATTATATTGAGAATGTCTCTCCATATGTGTATGAAATGTTCTACATTTTCACTATTTCCAAAACCACCATTATAGAATCATTCTTCAATGGCATCCTAAAGATAACCACTATGAATACCATAGTAACATCATCCATCCTATATTTCATATTTGGAAATTATTTCAATAAACCACTAGGGCCCTGAAGCTCAACCTTCACTTATTAATAGGTGAAACATCTTGTCAAGAACCCTGAAATATCATTTTTATTTTTTGGCCACCAATACTTTTCATGTAGGACATGTAACATTTTATTCATTCCCAAAAGAAAATCAAAATTTATGGAATGTAATTCATCTGTTAGATCATCTCACATACTAATTGTCACCACAACTTGACTTCAAAAATATGTTCAATCATCCTCTTCTTTGATCCAGTTAAAAGGTGACTCCCCACCTTTAATTCATTCACTCATGGAAAAACACTATAGATCTTGATTCTATCACTCCATGATCTAAGTCAAATGTTTAGAATCCACTAACACATATACAAGGTTCTAATGCTATGGGCCGTCCTGAAGCACACAATGCATCTCAGTTAGAAAAATCCTCATCATCCACACAAAACTAAACTCCTGAACATCTAGAGTCTATTTTTTCTCAAATCACCAGTATCACTATATACCCTCATGGTTGTATGTTCTAGTTCAAAATAAAATGACTGCATATAATCAAAACAAATAAATTTTACAAGATTTAAATATCATTGTGAAAATATATAATTTAAGCTATTTTCATCATTATACGTTGTAAAAAATTCAACCAATAGACAATTCCAAAAATAAATAAAGATTAAATCACTAAATATTACTCAAGGTTGTGCATAGGGTAATTCCATTAATGTGGGGTAATATTCCAAGACCCAAACACCTCAAATCAATTTACACACAAAAATACTACTCCAATCCTGATCAATGATGCAATAAAAAAGTTTATATAATGTTCCCCTTTCTCAGGTAGGTCAAGATTTATGTGGAAGTAAACCACTTCTTAAACTCATGGAAATCATTCTCACATGATCCACACAATTCAAAAATTATTAACTTCTCGGTAAATTCAAATATAGGTGATTTTAGTTGGGTAAATTCTTTGATAAACATCTTATAATATCCCACTAATACCAGAATATTTTTGAATATATTTTTCATTCTTGGTATATTCCTAAGAAGCCACTACATTCACCTTTTCGAGGTCCATTGAAACACCCTCCTCTGAGATGATGTATCCCAAGTAGTGTACCTAATAAATTTAGTATTGAAACATATATAGCTTGGTGTATATAATATCCTATCTTAGTGTACTCCAGATGATGTGAAAATATAGGGCTTTACTCTCATGAGTCTTGCAGTACATCAATATTTCATCCAAAAAGACTACCACAAAGTGATCCAGGTATCGGTAGATGATTTTGTTTATCAGGACTAGAAATAGTATTATTGTGTTCAGGAGAAGAAAAAACATCATATAAAACATATATTGTATACCTGGTTATGAAATAAGTTTATATTTTATCTGTAGGTTATACTCTTAACTGATGATACCCCAATATCATGTAAATAATTTAAAAGTTACAAGTTCAATTTTTTATCATTAATTTGTGAAAGAGGATACCATTTCTTCAATATCATTAGGTAAAAATTCTATTAATGAACATATACAGATAATTTTTCATCATCCTTATTACCCAAAAAATGGAGAACCCTATGTTGACATACTCAAATATATGAACCACTTATCAATAAACTCTTCATGATTATTTATGGGTTCTTGAATCTCTTTTCGTTCGATTATTTATGGTGTAATAGAAACTAGATCATCCCCATGGTTTATTTTAATAGTAAAATATATATATCTCTTAGGATATATCCCCAATAAGTCTTATATAAACACATCTAGAAACCATTACACTATATGTGGAAATATATTAAACATCACACCCCCAATCACAGAGAAACAGACTAGAAACTCTGGCAGAAAGATCACCCTGTTTCTAAAAAACTATTCCCACTCAACCTTGCTAGATATCCCACACTCCACAATGATAAATGTTTTCACCCTTAGGAAATGTAAAAGTTACTTTCACATGGTAATAATCAATGTGATATTAGTATACTACCAACTAGTCCATACCAAAAGTCATGTCAAAAGATGAAAATTCCCGGATGTAATGATCCCAAATAAAGTGATACCCCAACATACAGATAACACCCTTTGCATCTATAGATAGATTCAGACTTCACCCCCAATGGTATATCAATCATTATAACCCCTCTTCAAAATTACAATACTAGACTCAAAACATTCAATATTTGTGTATATATAAAGGATTTAGAGACACCTATAACCAATAAGGAACTATAAAGTGTAGAATATAAAATAATATTAATACTAAATGCCTTGGATGAGCCTCGTTATTTATAGGTTTTTAATGAACAACAGGTAACTATCCTACCACTATATGTTGTTATGTGATTTGACATCCCAAAGGTACACCAGTCTGCTAATATGAGAACTCTTTCCTATAATCCTCTCATAATGATCCTTTACCGTTAGGCTAGCAAAAAATGAACTGGTAGATAAATAAGGGTTTGAAAACCCTCTTGCAACTCTCTAATTCTATCTAGCCTCTCCCTTGCTACCCATCTATCAGGTGTCTCTATAAAAGAATTGATGGTGTCCCAAATTTTAACATGATTTATAGTTTACTAGTGTTTAGGGACATATTATATGATGTTTCTCTAACCTACCACACTGTTGGATGTTAACATTGGTTAGGGCCTTATTAATTCACCCTTCCCCTGGCCACTATTCATTCCACTACTCTGGTGAACATTCTCAAAAAAATGATTCCTAATCATAGAATTCACCCATCCTGATCATCTAGAAGAAATTGTATTTACTCCTCTGGAAATGTCAGTTAGGATCCACTTATATATTTTATCTTGATTTAAAACTTATCAAAACAATATTACACTAAATATACTAACAAAAATCTTAATAACAAATTTTCTTTGATACTAAAACGATTTTGCAGAACTTGACCCATCCCATGAAAATGGTTGAAAAACGTTTTTCAAATACATGATGTAACTATCATAGTCTATCACAGAAATGATCCCCTATTTCATCCTCATAAACACAAAATATTTTTCTTACATGGGAATTTCTAGGTAAATTTACTTGAATAAATTCTCCAAAAACTTCTTCAATTCGTTTTTTTCAAAAGTACATCCCATGTCTAGATGTCCCAACAATGACTCACCTGGCCATGTAACATATAAGTATATGACATGAATATCTCATTAGAAGGATTTTGTTGGTGGCCAAGGATCATTTGGATATACACAATATATATCTCACCTAACTCAGGTCCAACCTCTCTGGTGAAGTATTTTCATTTAACAACCTACACAAAATATGCATTTGTTTGTGTCATTTAATTTCACAAGAAAATAAAAGTATTTCCATTTAACAGCCTACCCAAAACAATTTTCTTCTGTGTTCCTAATAATGATTCATGTTACGATGATCCCTGAGTTCCAAGAGTGATTCTTCCTTAATAAACTATCATTCTATGACAAGCCATGAGTAACATATCATAAAATCTTAGAAAAAGTATTCACATCACACAAGAAGTGTATCCCTTGAGGATAAATGACATCTAACTAAAAAACACATATCCATAACAACAATCCCAACTTGGGTAATTGGTCTTACTCCATACATAAGTCAACTACTCCCATTCATGATATCTTAACCAGGGATACAATCATCTAAATCTCATGTCAAACTTTTCCAGAATTTAAGATGAAATTAATGAAAATAAATCAACCTATGGTATAACATTTGGAAATATCACCCAGAGTGGAACACACCGGTGCCCTATGCCAGTTGGAAATATGTCCCCATGCACACCTCTCCATATGCGATACACTTCAAACTAGTAGAGAGGGTGAAACATATAACATGGTGATACTACACCCTCTTTATCAAAGAATCTCATTAGCAGAATATAAACAACAAATAAGCAACTGATAATAAGGAACAACTATAACAAGAATAATATGAGGATCACATAATGAAAAATATTGATAAAATAAACCAAACTAAAGAAGTAATCATGTCATTATAGATAATTTACATCTCTAAAAATTAAATCCCAAAATAAGGACACTAATAACTACCTATTTGGGTCCTGACACGATCTCTGTTTCCATACCCATCATCCATCATGACCCATCCATCTAAAATTTTGGACTTTACCTTATCCTTTTATCAAAACTAGAAGTCTATTTGGGAATTGGTCATCCTCCCCAAGTAGGGTTTCATCACAACACATTAGGTTACCACTAACAATATCTAAATTATTATATAGTAAATATCAATGTAACTTATAGTATAAGGATTGATTTACAAGTGATAAAATAAGTAGTTTACATATTTAATTATAATCTATTTATCTACATAAATCCCATTGGGATCATGTTGACACACAACAACCAAAACATAATTTTTCCCATTCTATATTCAAAACCATCCCCAATGGATATCAAATATCACATATATCATCTGTTTTTATTTATCATTTAAATTAAACTTTAATATCATGAACACTTGTAACAATATCTAATCCCAGACTTTTGGCCCTAAAACATCATGGTTAGGATCCTGTGGGTATTTTAAGCATTAGTGAAAGTCCCACAACCCATTTATCAGTCAATAAAACTGTTTATTTTAAAGAATCATTTCATTTTCCCCCCTCATTATCACATGAATGCATTTGGGCCTAGAACGATTTGTATAACACCTGGTGGTTATTTGAAGCATCGGTTTATCTCCCACAATCCATTTATATACCAATTTAGATATATCAAACATATCCTATTTAAATGGATAATCAAAATTAACCCATATATCATTGGTTCACATCATGGTATACCATTCCTATTATTAATTCAGATATTGTTCTACACCTCAATAACATGGAATAATATGAAAATTCACTGTTAATCCATTTGTCAGCATTTAATCATAAAAAATATTAAACCTTTGAGGTTAATCTGATAATCTCATAATTCTAATTATTAAATAAATAATATATTACATTGATTATCAAATTCTTAATTCAATAAATTTAACAACTTCAATTTACATAGTTCAACTGAAATCATTATCACATGGAAAATCAATTAATCAATTCTATGGTTCCTTTAATTAATTATAAAACTACTTAATCCAATTCAAGATTGAATTTATAAATGGGGAAATTGAAATTAAATAATAAATAAATGAAATTATAATTCAATACGATGATATTTACAAATTTAATACACCAAACTCAAGTCTATTGACTAGTGCTTGCTAAACAGAAAATACCAAAATTGAAACAAAACATTCAATTTCACACTGAAGAATGAGATATATAATTGAAACCATGATCCAAGATAAAATGTAGTTATATCTATAATAACGTTTATCTAATCCATTACCACAGGAGGAAAACTGTCCCCTCTTTGTTGGGAAAGAGGAGCGAGAGAGAGAGAAATATAAATGGGAAGAAAAATACAAATCAGGAGAGGTGCAGATCTATCAGTCTGATCATAGATTCACTAAGAATGATATTAATAATCCATTCAAATCAATATCAGAGCCTCCAAATATGAGAGAAAATTTTTATATTTGAGATAGGGTGTTTAGGGATAATAGATAAGTGTTTGATTATTTTTAACCATTTTTAGGGGATTCAGATCTGGTCCGCATGTTTTCTTATATTGGGCACATCTTTTTCCCTTATTGTATATCTAACCATGAACCTCCTTTTATTTATCCAATTGTTACTAGTAAGAGGGTTCATTGTTTGAATAACCATTTTCTAACCATGAGAATCCTCTCTTTTTGGGTAAACATGGCTTATTGTGGGTAGGCGCATGGTTTCAGAAAACTGTGGCCAGATCCTATACTACCCCACTTCTTACAAAATTAACATATTTTCACTCGATAAATAATAGAATAAAAACACCCAAATGATATACAAAAATTAGGGTAAAATAGTAACTAAAAACAATATCAATACGTCCCTAAAAATGGTTGAGATATTTCATTAATAAAATTTCAATATCTTTTGGATTTTTATTTTTAGAATTTTCCAAATCGTTCCCTTATAATATCTCATATAGACTTTTTGTTTTAATTTTGTGTGTGAAATTTGATGTTAATATAAAATATATTTAAATTAAAAAAAGTTCCAAAATATAGGGGCATTACAAAACCCAACCAAAAATGTATCCCTTAAACATGGAATGAAAAACCAAGCTAAGAGACATCCAAATATTCCATAAAATAATGAAATGCATACCATTTGATCCTCTTTGAATCGTAATCCAAAAATAAATTGGGTTTTTGGTTTCTAGGAGTAAGAAAACCCATGGGAGAAGGGAATAAAATCATTGGGGAGAAGTATAAGGGATAATGAATGGATTATTCACTTGAAATATGAGGAGTTACAAATCAACGAAAAAAATCATGAAAGGTTTCACAAACTCTCAAGACCCATCCCCCGGTGCCCGTATCATGACTACCCCAAGCCTGCCTTCCATAGGATATGGGCTGGGGACTAGCACCAAAGGAGTAAATCCCTAAAATGGGAAGACATTTCCTATATAAACTGATACACACACAACATAGTACACAAATGGAAGAAAAAAAACTAAGTATAACTGTATTCAAAAGAAGTGATAAAAGTGAAGGGGACCAGAAATAGAAGCCCAATAGTAAATTACAAGGAAGTGGAAATATAAATGTACAACTGAAAAGAAGAAAAGTAAATTAGCCACTAGGTCATCTTCCGGGGTTCCTACCTGAAGGGTAGGTACAGATGGCCTCCTCAGCACTCCACGACCATCCGTCCACTCATTGTATCGTCTCACCGAGGGGTCCACCTCTGGGTACCGTCCAGTCCTGCTACGCTAGATCTCAGTCAGTGCTATCCGTCGTCAGAAACAATCACAACCAGTTGCGGGCATAACCCGTGCAAGGGTGAGTGTATCGATACGCAGTAGCGACCTCGAGACCCTCATGGTCTCCCAAAATCTTACAATGAAAACCCAGAAAGGTATGAAATCACCAGATAACCATTACTTAGGTATATGCCAATACATAAACCTAAGATATCTAGTAACCCATCTCAATCATGAGGAAAATGAAAAAGTCATTGACTCAGCTCAAACCCATTATTTTATTCTAGGGTGTCAACATGTAAAACTCCCAGTAAAACAATAAAAAGCTCGGATGATAGTGTACTCCTCATATATAGAGTATTGTGGGCCTGTCACTTCACACAGAGGCGCTTCCCACTATCCTGGACTGCTGTGGTACTCCTTCTGTCGAGTACCATGGGCATGTTGCGTCACATAGAGGTGCCCCCACTGTGGGTCTACCACATCACATAGAGGCGCTCCCCACTTTCGGTCTTCCACATCACACAGAGGCACTTCCCACTGGTCTAGTCCAAACCCTCCGAGTCGAAAGGTCAGTAGTCGTCAGGTCTCAGCCAGCAATTAGGTCTCCGTACTCCGCTCGCCCATCTCTGAGAGGATCCTCTTCACAATCTACTGGTCGATACTCCAACTGTCATGAAGTACCAAGTAGATGTATCAAAATGGTCCTCCTCGTCATAGGTGTCTCAACGCAATAGACGACACGTCAATTAGATGCCCAGTCTTTGAGTTATTGGCATTTTCGTTCCAGGGGCCCAATTATATTTTAGGTTCAAACCAACCCGAACATACCACAAATGTGTCCGAACCTCAAGTTGGGAATTCCAAAATAACCATCTCTCTCTAATATTTCTATCACTACAGAAGGTTCGTCGATCTGACACCCATAACCGAGGAGGTGGCCTAGCCCGAGTGGACGACCCGCGTGGCCTGGATGGCCAGCAGCTGGCAGCACCCTGCGGGGCCTACCCTAGCCACACGAGGTGTGGGGGGGGGGGGGGTGGGTGTCAGTGCCCCCGTCTACTTGTAACTGAACCGGCGCATGGAACCGGTTCATTCGCTGCTGAACACCAATGGTCTCACCTAGTGCGCTCCCCATCGACGGCCGGCATAGCCGGCCGTCCCTATCTTCCCACCGCAGCCCGCCTGGCCTTGGCTTCCCTTCTGCACGGCACGACGGCACCACGCCCCACCATCTGATCGATGCAGCCCTTTTGGCCGCGACCCTTCCAACTACACTGCGCGACAGGGTCGTGCCCCCCAGGTGGCCGTTCGGCCACCTTGCTCCACCATGGCCGGCGCTGGCCGTGGCCCAGTTCTCTGTGCGCTGCGACGACGTCGTGCCCCTATGGCGTCCCGACAGTCCATGCGCAGCCGGTTTTCCTTGCGGTAGGCCCGTTTCTCCTCTGCCATCATCAAAAAAGCGAAGAAAAAATGGAGGGGAGGTGTCTGGCCGTGTTCGTAGGGCCCGCACCATCCCCATTATGATGATAAAAATTGGTTACACAAGGACCAATATTTGGACAACGAATAACTGTAATAAGAATCAAACATAAATCCACTACATCGTTTGTCAATGATTGTTGATGAAGTCATGGGAAAAGAGAGTTCCAAGAAGAAAAAACCAAGGACGACGTTAGCGTTCTTCATGGGAGATTCTTCCCTTTCTTGCCCTAGTTGATGTTTGTTCATCGTTGGTGGAAGATGCATTCTTTGTGGACGAATTCTTTCACCCTCAAGTTCATCCAAGTCTCCCCCAAATGAAAATATTCCAACCAAACTGAAATAATATGTTTGTCTATTATATAATTTTTTCCATGAATTCAAATTATTTCAAATTTAATTAATTAATTATCAATTAATTAATTCATGTGCAGTGGCAGTTTTATGAGGGGAGTTCAAGTGTTTTCCCCCACATATCGGGATATTAATGAGTTAAGAAGCTCGTGTGGTCCCCACCATAATTATCCTCTGAAGGGAGGTAATGCTCGGGTGGGACCCACCAACATAACCTCCCATGGGAGGTTTGGGTATGTTGGCCCCCACCTCAAACCTCCCCTTGGAGATTTTAACCACCAAAATAAAAATAAGCTACACATATTTTAATTTAACATTATTCATAATAACTCCAAAAACTATATTTCATTCTCGACCAACTTCCATCGATGTGAAAGTCTTTATAAGCTAATAACAGTGCTTCATGTTCAACGGTGCCCCCAGATTTTAGTTCTGAGCACCTGGTAAAAAGATATAAAATCCCGCTAGCACGTTCACTGAACATACCTGAACAAACTTCATAAATTATTAACGGGCACACCGGGCCACAGAATCAAGCACCGTAAATTTTCACGGACTTGTAAAAATCCCATGTATTTATGAAAAAAATATCCATGGAATTTCTATGTCTTTACATTCTTCCCACCTCATGGATTTACGTCCCCATAATCTACAACTCAAACTAAAGGAACAAATGAGGGTATTGAGCACGCATCTAAGTTTCCCTCTCCCATCTTCTCTCCAGGAGGTTCTTGTGCCGCCAGTGAATGTGTAACAGAGGTATCGACCGTCCAAGCATGACCCACTCCTATAGATCCTTGATCTCCAATGAAACTTCCACTAATGTCTCCCCATCATTTATGTCCAGCTCCCCATGGTCGATGATGTGGGATGGGTCATGCACATATCTCCTCAGCTAAGATACGTGGAAGAATCTGTGCACCCAGTGCAACTGAGGTGGTAAAGCTATGTGGTATGCCACATATCCTACTATGATGAGGACCTGGAATGATCTGATGAATCATGGAGACAACTTTCCACCATGGACAAATCTCCATAGACCTCGTCGAGGTGAGACCCGTAGGAAGACGTGGTCACCATCCTCGAACTCCAGAGGCCTCCGTCTCCTACCAGCATAAGACTTCTACCTGCTCTGTGCAGTCTTTATCTGCTCTTGGATGATTTTTACCTTCTTTGTAGTAGCCCATACCATCTCTGGTCCCACTAGTGTTGACTCCCCTAGGTCTGACCAAAACAATGGTGATCTGTAAGGCCGACCATACAAGACCTCAAAAGGTGCCATCCCAATAGTGGAGTGGTAGAAGTTGTTGTAGGAAACCTCTACCAAAGGTAAGTGATCCTCCCAGAAGCAACCAAAGTTGAGGACACAGGCTCGGAGGATGTCCTCAAGGGTCTGAATGGTCCGCTTAGTATGACAATCTTTCTGAGGATGGAAGGCGGTGCTCAGACATAGATGCATCTCAAAATCCTCCAGAAACCCCTTCCATAGCTGGAAAGTAAACCGTGCATCACGGGTGGAGACAATAGAAGATGTTACTCCATGAAAACACACAATCTCATGTATATAGAGGCATCCCAGGCTCTCTATTGACACATGCTCTCTAGTCGATAGTGTGTGGGTTGACTTGGTGACTCGGTCAATGATCACCCTTATCAACTCATGACTCCTAGATGTATGTGGAAGACCCATCACAAATTCCATGGATATCTCATCCCACATCCACTATGGGACCTCTAAGGGCTGTACCAATCCTGCTGGTACCTAGGGCTCCACCTTCACTTGCTGAAAAGTGAGATACCGAGAGACAAACTTTTCTACCTCCTTCTTCATACCTATCCACCAGTGCTGTCGTCAATGATCCTGGTATATATTTTCCACTCCTGGAAGTACCACTAGAGGGTAAGTGTGTAACTCCCAAAACACTTCCTCCCGAAGTGACACTGGAACAGTGGTACGTCCTCTTCAAATGATGACGTGCTCCCCACCTTCATAAAATCCATCAGGTGCCTGTCCTGTGGATATCTGAGCACGTCGCATTTCATAGCTAGCATCCCCATGCTACACCTCCCTAACTCGCTGAAGAAGTGGAGGAGTGACTGTATGAGATTGTAGAAAGGCTGCTCCATCCCTATCCACAAAGGATATCTCTAAAGCATCCAGCTGCTCTATCACCTATCCTAGAAGCTATATACCAGATCTCCTGATGATTTTATCTGCAACAACGTTCCCCTTCCTAGGAGTATAGAATATCTTGAAGTCATAGTCCTAGAGGAAATCAAGCCAACGCCGCTATCTCAGGTTCACGTCTTTCGGAGAGAAGATATACCTGAGGTGCATATGATCAGAGTACAAGGTAAAACATTCTCCCATTAGATAGTGACACCACATCTTCAAGGCATAGACCACTGATTCTAACTCCAGGTCATGGGTAGCATAGTTCTGATAATGTTGTCTCAGCTGATGAGAACCATGCACGATCATAGATCGCCCCTACATCACGACACACTAGAGTCCGATCCTTGATGCATCGTATTAAACTACATACCCTATGCCCTCCTCAGAAAGCCTCAAGATGGGGGCACTAGTCAGCCTCTTCCTCAGCACATGAAAGCTCTATTGGAATCTCTCTGACCAAATGAAGTGTTTCCCCTTCTTCGTCAAGGCTGATAGTAGTGCTTCATCTATAGAGAAGTCTGGAACGAATATCCGGTAGTATCCATCCATGCCCATGAAACTCCATTCCTCGGTCACACTTCTGGGTGGCTCCCAAGAAAGAACCACCTCAATCTTCACTGGATCTACTGCAAATATAGACACCTAGATGACATGTCCTAAGAAGTGAACCTCTTGAATCAAAAACTTGCACTTCGAGAGCTTAATATAAAGCTGGTGCTCTCAGAGTGTGTCCAGTACTACCTGAAAATGGTAGGCATGCTCCTCCTCATAAGTCGTGTAGATCAAAATGTTATCGATGAATACTACGACAAAGTGATCAAGGTAAGGCCGGAAGATCCTTTTCATGAGACTCCTGAACACTGCTGGAGCATTGGTTATGCTGAAGGGAATAAACAGGAACTCGTAGTGGCCATAATGACTCCTGAAGGCTATCTTCTGCACATCCTCATCTCGAACTCTGATATGGTGATAGCCTGATCTGAGCTCTATCTCTGAGAACCACCATGCTTCCTTGAGCTGATCAAAGAGGTCTCCAATCCTCAGGAGTGGGTACATGTTCTTCACAATCAATTGGTTCAGGTGATGATAGTTGACACAGATCCTCAAGCTCCCATCCGCCTTCTTGGAGAAAAAATTTGGGGCTACCCAGGGAGAAACAATGGACCGGATGAATACCTTCCTCTGCTAGACCTCCATCTATACCCGCAGTTCACGAAGCTTAGAAGGGGCCATCCGATTTGATGGAGTAGATATCAGTTCCATCTTGGGGTATATGTCAAAGTAGAATTCCACCTCTCTGCAAGGAGGTAATCCTGGAACATCGTCAGGGAAAACATCTGCATACTGGTCCACCACTAGAGGATAAGTCGGACTCTCCACATCTACTACTCTGAGGGTAATGCAAGCCAACTGGTAAGTGATCAGCTTCACCCTCCTCTGAGTAAGTCCGTCCTGTGTTTCAAAGGTTCCCTTCTCACCATTGAATGTGATCCTAGTCCCATCTATGTGGAAACACTGCATTTTGCATCTAATACAGTCGATATGAGAATTAATTGTTGACAACTAGTCCATACACAAGATGACATCGTAAGGAATTGATGCCACTATGAGAAGATCCCATCCGAAGCTCTTGCCTCTTAGAGTATGCTCACACTGCCGATACCAGTGCGTAATAGTTGAGTATACTCTTGTAGGATTCACTAGCTCTAAGGATTGAGCCAACAGCTCCATCGGAATCTCTGAGCTCCGAATGAGGGAAGTGGCTATGAAAGAGTGACTGACACCTATGTCTATAAGAACTAAAACTAAGGTATAGTAGACATAGATCATAACAAGAATCATCTCTGGAGAACTGTGGTCATATGACTCAACTTCATAAAGCTAAGCTCCCCATGTCCACCTTCTCCCTGCGGTCGGGATGTTCCTCCTGCTGGTGGTGCCGATAGAACCTCGTAACGTCGTCCACCACCAACTGCTTGACCAGCTCCTCTGCCACATCCACCTGCGCCTTGCAGACTGCCTCGATCAAACCTTTGGCTCTGCCTAAGAGGTCCCTTAACTATCAGGTGATCATCTGAATGGAGGGTCAGAGAGTCATGAGCCATATGACCCTGCCCGCCGCATGAGTAACACTGCCTGCTCATGGAATATATGACACTGCCTCAGGTGCCCCTCACAATAGATCCTGAGTCCTGTGGTCATCCACCTATGGGTCTTGTCCTCATGGACCTCTGCGTCATCTGTCTATAGCCAGCAGAAGAAGACTCCGCTACTTGTAGACTAGTAGTGGGTCTCATTGCTGGTGACTGATCAGCATGGAAACTCTCCACTAGAAGGGATCTCTCTAACACCCCGCCTGCATCGGGATGCTGAGGGAGATCATCGATTCCCTGATCTCTCGCCTGATCCCCTTCGTGAAGGACTGGGCCCTGGAGAATGTGTCCCATACCATATCTGTGGAGTAATAAGAGAGGTCAGTGAACCTCTGTGAGTATTTTTCTACTGTCATGTTGCCATAATACTGATGAAGTAGCTCTTGTATCCGCATCACATGAAGGGTGGCTGGGAAAAACTCTTCCTGAATCATGATCTCGAAGTCTGTCCATAGTAGTGTCGCCTCGCCGTGCCCTTGGAGTATCAGGAACCACCATCAAAATGTTGTTTCCTGAAGGAGACTCGTAGAAATGATCACCATAAGGTCAGCTACTGTCCCTACCAGCCTGAAGACTCTCAACACAGCCTCCAGCCAATCCTCACCCGCCTATGGGTCCGTCTCTCCCTGGAACCTGGGAGGCCTCTCACACTAGAACTCATGATACCCGCTCAAGAGGCGTGCGTCATCTGCTGTTGGGGCTGGTGGCATCAGTGGCACAATAGGAAGTGGTACCGCTGGTAAAGTGCCCATGCACTAAGGCCTCATCACTCGGTGGGTTGTCAGAGTATACGACACTCGGGGCTCTACAGGGGGGCATCTTGAAAGAAACATTTGTGACATAGTCATGAGATTATACCTACTGAGTTAAGATGGTTTAGCTGACTAAAGAAAACATTTAAAGACACACACACAATCAATTTTTCGTGCAATAAGTCAGAAATCAGAAGTCAGGGTCCTGGTGTATGGATACGTCGACCGCTCGCACCAAAACTGGACTCCCTGAATTGGAAACCACCCTTAGTAACCTAAAAACTATTGCTTCACTAAAAAGAAAGATCAGAGTCCTATGTTCTACAGTAGAACTGACTCCTCTGATACCAATTTTTCATGACCTATCCCACAGGGCCCATATCATGACTACCAATTGCCCGCCTTCTATAGTCCAGGGGCTAGCGACTAGCACCAAAGGCATAAATCCCTAAACTGGGAAGACATTACCTTTATAAACTATTACACACAAAACAGAGTACACAACTGGAAGGAAAAACACTATGTATAACTGTATACAAAAGAAGTGCTGAAATTAAAGGGGACTGGAGATACAAGCCCTCCAGTAAAGTACAAGGAAGTGGAAAAGTACAAGTACAACTGAAATAAGAAAAGTATAGAAGCCACTGGGTTGTCCTCTATGGTTCCTACATAATGGGTAGGTACAGATGGCCACCTCAGCACTCCACGTCCATCTGTCCACTCTGTGTACCATCTCGCTGAGTGGTCCACCTCTGGGTACTGTCCTGTCTGGAAACTCTCTACCTCAATCAGTGCTATCTGTCATCTTTAACCAACACAACTATGTGCAGGCAGAGCCCGTGCAGGGGTGAGTATAACGATACTTAGTGGGGACCCCGAGACACTCAAGGTCTCACCAAATCGGAAAAGATAAAACCACAAAGGTATGAAATCAACGGATAACCATTACTTATGTATATGCCCGTACATAAACTTAAGTTATCTAGTAACCCATATCAATCATGAGGAAAACAAAAAATTCATTTACTCAGCTCAAAAACATGATTTTATTCTTGGGTGGAAACATGTAACACTCCCAGTCAAACTATAGAAACCTCGGCTGCTAGTGTAATCCTCCTATATAGAGTACTGTAGGCCTACCACATCACAAAAAGGCGATTCCCGCTATCCTAGACTTCTATGGTACTCCTCCTATCGATTACCGTGGGTCTGTTGTGTCACACAGAGATGCTCCCCACTATGGGTCTGCCACGTCACACAGAGGCGCTCCCCCTCGAAGCCTGCAGAGGTACTCCTCCTGTCGAGTACCGTGGGTCTTCCACATCACACAGAGGGGCTCCCCACTGTGGGCCTGCCCCTTCACACAAAGGAACTTCCCAATGGGCTAGTTGAAACACTC
Organism: Viscum album; assembly: GCA_963277665.1. NCBI lineage: Eukaryota > Viridiplantae > Streptophyta > Magnoliopsida > Santalales > Viscaceae > Viscum > Viscum album. The sequence goes on from OY728160.1 coordinate 698,058,658, forward strand.
CGAGTTGAAAGGTCAGCAATCCTCAGGTCTCAGCCAGCTACTAGGTCTCCATACTCCGCTCACCCGCCTCCGAGAGGATTCGCTCCACAAGCTACTATTATATACTCAAACTATCATTAAGTCTCTAGTAGATGTATCTAAAGGATCCTCCTCTTCATAGGTGTCCCAACATAACAGACAGTGCCTCAATCGGATGCCCTGTCTATGAGTTATTGGCATTTCCCTTCGAGGGGTACATTTGGATTTTAGGTTCAAACGAACCTGACCATACCCCAAATGTGTCCAAACGTCAAGTGTGGTATTCCAAAAGAACCGTCTATATCTAATATTTCTATCACATTAGATGGTTTGTCTATTTGACACCTGTAGCCCATGTTATGGGCAAAAAGGTGTAATCGGGTCTCACGGGTCTGGGTCCGGTCCAACCCAGTATGACAGACCCAACCCGACCCGGGTCTGGAATGAGGTCCGACCCACCCCATGGGCGGCCTGGCCCATGGGTAGGCTGGCCCAGCAGCCCACATGGCCCACTGGAGGCCCACGTGTCCAGCTGGGGGCCCGCGTGGCCTGGCTGGCTAGCGGTTCGCAGTGCCCTGCGGGGCCCGCCCCAGCAGTGCAGGGGGGGGGGGGGGGTTCAGAACCCCCATCCCCTTTTAACGGAACTGGCGCATGGAGCTAGTTCATTAATGGCGGTACCCCTACGGTCCCGCCTGGTGCGCTCCCCGCCGATGGCCGACACAGCCGGTAGTCCTTGTCCATCCGTCGCGGCCCACCTGGCCGCGACTACCCTTCTGTGCGGCGCGATGGCGTCGTGCCCCACCATCTGATTGCCGCAGCCTTCTAGGACCCGGCCCTTCCACCTGGGCAGTGGGACTACACCGCACCCCTCCAACTGTCGATCGACCTCCTTGCTCCACCGAGGCCCGGTTCTCCGCGCGGCGCGATGGCGCCTCGCCCCTCCGGTGTACCAGCGGTTCTTGTGCCGCCAATTTTATTTGCAGATGGCCCATTTTCGGTCACCACTGCTATGCCACCATCATCAACAAATTAAAGAAAATAATAGAGGGGAGGGGTTGGGCTGTGTTCGTACGGCCCACACCCTTCGCGTTATGATGATAAAAATTGGTAACACGGGGACTAATATTTGGACAATGAAGAATGAGAATAAGAATCAAACTTAAATCCCCTACCTCATCTATCGATGATCATTGAAGAAGTCGTGAGAAAAGAGAGTTTGGAGAAGACAAAACTGAAGATGACGTCAGTGTTCTTCATGGGAAACCCTTCTCTTTCTTTCCCCGGTTGATGTTCGTTCTTCGTTGGCAGAAGTGGAATTCTTTGTGGGTGAATTATTTCTCTCACAAGTTCTTCTAAGGCACCCCCAAATGAAAAGATGCCAACGAAAATGAAATAATAGGATTGTCTATAATTTAATTATTGGTATGATTTCAAAAGATTTAAAATTTTATTAATTAATGATCAATTAATTAATTCTAGTGGAGTGGCACATTAATAAGGGGAGTTCAAGAGTTTTCTCCCACTTATGGGGAGTTCAAGGAGTTAAGAAGATTGGGTGGTCCCCACCATAATTATCCTCCCAAGGGAGGTTATGCTCGGGTTGGATCCACCACAATAACCTCCCATGGGAGGTTCGAGTGTGCTGGCCCCCACCTCCAACCCCCCCTTGGAGATTTTACCCGCCAAAATAAAAATAAGCTACACATATTTTTATTCAACTTTATTCTTAAAAACTCAAAAAACTATCTTCCATTCTCGACCAACTGCAGTCGAGGTGAAAGTATTCATAAGAGAATATAAACACTGCGAGTTCAACAGTGCTCTCAGATTTCAGTACCGATCATCGGTTCAAATGTTATAAAATCCTGCTCGCACGTTCACTATACATACTTGAAAAAAACTTCAGAAACAGATTTTGGGCACACCGGGCCTCGGAATCAAGATTCGTAAATTTTCATGGGCTCATATAAAATTTCCAATTATTTATGGAAAATGTTTCCACGGAATTTCTGAGACTTTACACACACCCCTCACATTTGGTTGAGCACTGAGGAGTAATAGTGATACCAAAAAAACAAAAACTAGGAAGATAAAATGTATAATTTCAATACAATAATGAAATACGAAAAAAATGAAATTGTTTTCGGCAATTTTTTCCAATCCATGAACTAATAATGCCGATGAGACTATCAATTAAAATTGAACTTACATGGTTACCTTAGAGACGAAACATTGTTTTACAAGTCATTATCTATATCCAACAAATTTCCCTACCAAATTTCAAGATATCATTACATGCATGTCACATGTTTTACCTTACCATGTGTAAGTGTTATTCAAGTACCCATACCCAAAATGTTACCCCCAAAATCTCACCTAGAAGTAAAAAAAGAAAAGAACTATATTAAACATTACTTGTGTTTTCTAACCATGTCTAAATAAGGACCAAACATAATTCATATGAATATAATCATCACGATTTCAACTAAACCATATTTACACAATATTTGTTAAAGAAAAAAACAAAGCCTACCAACATTTTGAAATAAAACATATCATAAACATAAATTACACAAATGAAGATATATAATATATAATATAAATAAATATTATAATATAAGTTTCACATTTCGAAAAATAAATATAACCCATTCTTACTCATTTAAAGAGATAATTCATTGTTTTAAAATGTGATAGCAAATTAATGACTAATGTTTAAAAATCCATGAATATAACCATATACCTTGACTAATGACCCATTAAACAATCTAACTCTTGTAGAGACCTCCTTTGGGGATATATGTATCAGACGTCATTATACTGAATAATGAAAAGACATAAGATTCAGACCACTCCCAACATGAACATGGTGATTAGACATATACAATACCTTACTAAATTACTCATAAAAATGAATAGATAAATAAAAAATCATAAAAACCTAGAATAAATTCATAACATTGATTATACATCTTAATATCAAATAAATAATATATAAAGAACAATGAAATAATTTATCTAAAATTAATAATAAAAGGAATAGTATTTTTAGGGTCACAAAAATTATTGGCGAGTAAAAAAAAGATAGAATGATTACTTTATAATGTACATTTACTCATAAAAGAATGTCCTAGTCTTAGGAAGAAAAATACAATTCCTGCTTGAATTTTTCACCTAGACCTGATGAAATACTGAACCCCAAAGCCCATATTGGTCTAAAATTATTAGGTTTGCATGGTGAAGTTCATGAATTATTTAAATCAACACACAAAGAATTATTTAGATAATCTGATGAATCTAATTCCAGCCATTATTAAAAAATAAATAACAATACAAAATTTATTCTTTTAAGAATCATCATTTTTACTAAAATTTATTGGTAATCTAATGTAGTTTAATGAACCCGACCCTAGTTTCCAAGAGTGGTGCCATATTTGTTTACATTGGAATGATTACAAGAAATTTGTATCCTGAAAGAATGAATAGTTTAGTAGTTTTAAAAATTCAGATACATACAAAAGTTTATCCTTACAACTTGAAAGGAAAAACAATTTAGAAACTCCTTTGAAAACATTCATAACACCTTGGTTTTTTTTACACGTCATTACTAATATACCTCTTCATGTACTAGGAAAATAAATAAGAGTAAAGGAATGAGCCCAAATACTTAGTAAGTGCATGAAATACAATGTAATATATCATAAACATATACATTAGGCATAGTGAATAACAAAATAACATGAATTTAAAAAAAACATGAACACATTTTGGAAGGAATAAAATATGAATAAATAATTCTATAATAATGAACAATAATGGGTATTATACAAGTCAAATAACCTCATGAACATTAAAATATTATTTTTTTAATAAGGGAGTGCATAATGTTGAACTTCATAACCATTTCGTCAATGCCTCATGCAAAGGCGATATATAATAATTTTATCAAGGACTTGTGCCAATACTTTAGTTTATCTCATGAGACCTACCAATGCATGGAGGTTCTGTAGCGGGCCCTACATGTCACTTATTAAGTCCAATAAATTACTCATATGAATATAAATAAACACAAACAACATATATATTCATATTAAAACTCACATTTGAAATGTAAATTACTTTTCCTGAATATTAATCACAAACACCATCCATTTAGAGTAAATTAGTGAACGGTTTTAAGATATTAAATCCTCATTAAAACTAATATTAAACCATTCAATTTTATATGGTAGATTTTATCATTCATATTAATCAACAGGTGTGTTGAAATAGAAGAATATAATCTTATAAAATCATCCAATAAGAATTTGAGAAATTCCATTGAAGTAAGAGAGTATAAAATGAGTGATTACCTTGAATAGTTTGTATAAATATAGAAGTGATGTAATATATTATTTTCATAATAAAAATAGTGATTTTAGAAATATTATTGTTACAAAAAATATATTATTGATTTCCCCTGAAAATTGGTAAGAGTATAAGAAATTCCCTTGAATTAGAATTATATTTCATGAAGAATTTTTTAAAGATGCTTTTAAAAGATATAACTCCACATAAGTTAATGTCGTATTATAGGGGGTAAAAATATACAGTACATTCACACCAAACATTTGAGGGGTACATATTAAACAATATTTATTTAATTGAGGTTAGTAGAGAGAAAGAGTAACACCAATGAAAATTGATGTTCAGGTAGAAAACCCAATCCTTATATTTGATGAAGTTCTTCACTAGATCATAGTGTCCTGAAAAAAAATTAAATTCCTTAATTAATATTTCTAGAACATATTATTAATGAAATTTATTTATTATAGAATTATTATATTCATTTCATGGCCATTTTGATGGGTTTAACAGGTTCAATTTTATTGTTTGGGAGTGTTTTCGTCATTGGAATTCATTACTGGTTAACTTATATAAATGTAACGATAAACACGTGAGATGAGAATGGTTTTCTAGAATAGATTTTTTTTAATCATCCATAAGATTTCTTGGTTATAATACTTATTTTATTATTGGGGGGGAATATTAATCATTAAATAAATCATTAATGATTATTGTTTGGTTAATTAAATGTTTTGAATCCCAAAAAAATAATTTTTATTTATAAGATAATATAATGAGTAAAAATAGATTATAGAACCTTATAGTAGACATTATACATATATTACAGTTTTTTTGACCATAAAAATGTTTAATGAACAAAATTAATGATGTTAATAAAAATTGAAAACTGATCATCCTTGAATTTGATAAATTTACACATCACATATAGTGTTTTCATTTATAGTATAAATGAATTTGAAAAGAGAGACAATGATAAATTACTAGATTATCATAAAAAAATCTCGTAAATTTATTATACTAGATATTTCATGAAATTATCATGAATGGAGGTGAGGAAAGAAAATAAATGAATTTAACTCAAAATAAATGAAACAAAAAGAGGAATTTACCTCTTAATGTTATTTTCCATGAGAGCCTTGTTGGGAGGAGGTCATGGTATTTTTATGAGACCAAGGGATTTTGAACATGGGGGAGGATCTTTGGAGGATATTTGAGAATAATTTTGACAAGGGACAATGCTTTAGGGGAGTGAAGAAAGGATGAAGTGAGGGGGGGGGGGGTATAGTGGAGGAGAGGGGTGATTTTTGAATATCTTATTCATTATTTTGTAATTTCCCTCAACACAACAAATTGTGTTTACTCTTGGGACCCATAATAGTAATAAGTAAATTTGAGTTCAAACCAAGTATTATTATATAATCCATGATTCATGGAATATTGAATTTAAATTATAATGTATATATACAGTAAGTTACAGTATTTTTATGTTCATAACAAAATCAAGTATTTCAGAATAATCTAAAAAATGACCGAAAAACAATTTTTGATGTGTATAATTCAAAAATAATGTTCTTTTTTTGAAAATAAATTCCTAATATGATTAATTTATTTTTTAAATAAGATCATAATTTATTCAATAATAAAAAATTTAAAACTATAAATCATTCTATATCACTTCAAAAATTAATCAACAACACATTATCTTATAATATTATAGAAATAAAATAACAATACGATTTACTATTAATAAAGGTAATACTATTATACATGTCACTATCTATTATGGTATGTTACTATTTACAAAAAATTATATTTTTCTTATCAGAATCTAAACAACTTACTAAATGTAAGCCTGTATGTCAGTTTTTTGAAATTCAAATCATAGATGTTGAAAAATTATCTTTATTAGCTATGTTATAGAAATATGGAGTTTAGTGGAGACTACATGTTTCATGCATTCAAAATTAAATTTATTTATAAACCCTTGGGGTGTTAGATTCGACCCAGCATACCAGAATTTCATCCTTGAAATTACCAAAATGTTACCAAATAAAAAGATTTTGAAAGTTCTTCAGCATATTCTCCTCAGGCTCCCATGCTGCCACTTTGATTTTATGATTTTCCAATGTTTATTCACAAATCAAGTTCTATGATTCCCCAACACTAATTTTTTAGAGTTTAGAATCTGGATATTCTCTTCATATTATGATAAGAGAGTTTCCAATTCAATACCATTAATGGAAACTATATTTGAAAAAAAAAACTCCACCAAAGGAAAATATTGATTGCACATACCTTGAAAATAAAATGAGCATGATCTCATAATGTCTTCTAATGTTAGGATCTTCCTTTCTGGGTCCCATCAATTTGGGGGTGATTAGAAGCACTCAATCGAAGCTTATTATCTAGGGATTCATGAATACTTTTCTATAATTTTTATGTGCATCATGGATCCCCACCATACTCAGTTGAGATAGGTACTCCATGAATTTATACAACTTCATCTGCATTGAGTCATGCAAGCCGTTCTAGTGTTAAATCCTCCCTTATAGCGAGAAAATGAGCAGATTTTGTAATTTAATAAATAATTACTCATATTGCATAATTCTTTCTTGATGTATTGGGTTTTCTAGTGACAAAATCCATGGTGTTATCATCCTATTTTTATATTGTAATTGATAATGGTTTTATTAATCTTTTGGGATATTTTTGTTCAGTCGTCACTTTTTGACTTACTAAACATTTGGATACATAACCAGCAATTTTCATCTCTATGTTTTCCCTCCATAAATTATCCTTAAAATCATTATACATTTTAGTGATACCAGGGTGCATTGAGAAATTCGAACTATAGGAACCATCTAATACCTAATTTTTTTTCTCAGGTTTAGTGCGAACACGTAGAGTCATCCAAAATTCAAAATTCCATCTTCATATACGAACATAGCTAACATTGCATATTTAAGAATCATAATTTTACATAGAATGTTCTCATCATCAGGATTAGAGCTTTTAATTCGTTTCTAATAAATATGTTTGAGAATCCTATTAAATATGTAATGATGTTTCAACATATTTGATAATTCCCATGTCCATTCTTATTATATCAATGAATATCATATCCCTTTAAATCCTCAATTTCACCAAAACTACATGATCATTCCTCCTCAACACATCTTCTACCTTATTTTCTTTTTCTGGGTGGTATTGTATGAAAAAATCATAATCCGTGTGTAGTTAGAGTCATCAACTTTACATCGAGTTGAGTTATTTCTATGAGAATATATTGTTTAGTCTTTTGTGATCTGTATATATATCACCTCTTACACCATAAAGATAGTGTCTCCATATTTTTAGAGCCATGATCACAATATCTCACATAAGATCATGAGTTGGATAGTTTTGTTCTTGAAATTATTAGTGTCTTGAAGCATAGGAAATAACTCTTTCATTTTATAGAAGGACACAACCATTTCCTTTCTTTGATGTATCACTATAGATCACAAATCCATCATTCCCTAATGGTTGAGTTAGGATCAGAGCATTCAATAATCTCCTCATAAATTCTTCAAAATAGTCCTAAAATTATTTTTTTCCGTAATAACATAACTCCTTTATTTGTAATATTGTTCATTGGGTTGTCTAAACAGGCGATGTTCTGAATGAAATGCTAATAATATCCTGCTAAACCAAAAAAACTATATACCTAAATTATGTTTATTAGAGTAGCCTATTCTTGAACAACCTTTATAATTGTATTATCAATAGATATTCAATCATTATAGAAAATTTGGGAATGAATGGAATCTATTAGAATCTAAAACTCACACTTTTTAAACATCCCATATAATTCATTTCTTCTAAAAGTATTTAGAATAGTGGAAAATTGATTGTCAGGATCATTGTAGATTCTGGATTATACTAAGATATCATCAATAAATACCACCACAATGACATCAAGATATTCTTTTAAAACCCTATTCCATAAATCCATGAATATATAGTGTGAATTATTTAGTCAAAAAGGCATTAATATAAACTCACAATGCCCATAGCTTGTTTGAAATTATATATTTGGAATATCTTACTTCATTTTTCGCAACTGATGATATCTAGATCAAAGGTCAATCTTTAAAAAATATTGGGCTCCATGATGTTGATAAAATAAATCATCAATGTGAGGTTGGGGATACATATTCTTTCTTGTCATAGCATTTATCTTTCTATAGTCAATGCAAAACCTCATATATCCATCTATAGTATTAACAAAAAGAATAGGGGCTCACCATAGAGATAAAGTAGAGTGAACAAATACTTTATCAATCAATTCATCTCGTTGTTTCTTCTATTATAATAATTCCAAAAGGGCCATTCTATAAGGATTCATTGATGTAGGCCTTGAACCTTGAATTTAATACATAAAAAACTCAATTTTATGCTCTGGAGGACATCATGGAAAATCCTTTGGTAACACATCCACATTTTCTAACACAATTGGTATGTCCACTATTTGAAAATTCATTTCCACTCCCATAGATATTATATTCCCTTCGTCCAAAATAATTTAATTTAGTAGATCTACTAAGAGTGGATTCAAATAAGAATCCACTAGTGATGTTTCTTCTCTAAAGATAAGGGATTCAATGCCATACTAAAAAATCATATCATCCATCTTCTTACAATAGATCTTCGCATTATAATGTGAAAGCCTAATCATATTATGTATTATATCAAATAAAATAATATATATAATGATAAGTTTAGTAACTAATGCACATTTATGTGTCATAAGGGGTACTAATTGTCACATCTTTATTGTAATGATACATCCCCTAGTAGTTTTTATGGACGACACCTTTTTTAAATAAAGTTGAAGGTGTACAATTTTATTGTAAAACTAAGAGGATATGAAAGAATGTGATGATACCAAATCAAATAAATCTTTGGATATGTTTGTGGAAATACATAATGTACCTTCCAATATATCATTATGAACTTCAATATCAGCAGTTATGTTCATATAAGTATGGCCTTAATCCCTTATCATCTTTTAGAAAATGTTTCCATGACGATTAAGACAATCATTTTCATAATGTCCCCTCTTCATATAATTTTAGCATTGAACATTGGTTGATTCTTTCTTCCCCTTAAAATCATGGGATATGTGGATTTTTTATCTGCCCTTGTAACAAACACCCATACCCTTTGGGCATGTACCAAGGTGTCTCTTATGACAATTATCCTAGGGTGGAAGGTTAGCCCTTTCCTTCTTCCCCAATTCCTTGTTTCTTTTTTCAGAGATTTCAGCTGCCCTATTCGTCACTTATTTTCACATAAATAATAATGGTTATATTATTTCTCTTATTTATTGATAGAAGAAGTGGCTATTTATTCATATAATGAGAAAATTTTAGAGACTAAAGCCCTTGGGAGGAATAGTTTTAAACCTTCAAAGTGTCGATAAAATTTTCACGATGGAATACATATGTTGTCTGCGACATGTCTTTATAGCCATGTGATGATAGGTTCATACTTTGAAACATTATCATCCCATTCTACCTCAGAATTAGAAACTTCCCTTCCATATATTCTCTCTGTACACAAGGGAAATATTTTATTAATAATAGTTTCCTAAAATCCCACCATTACATTTATTATATTTCTTCCTCCTTCTATGTGTTTTGGATAAAATACCACCACTGATCTACATCTCCAAATATATGATAAACTGCACTGAAAACCTTCTCTCTTTCATTACATCATGAAGAGATAAATATCTTCTCTAACGAACTTACCCACTAATCCTCTATGAATGGGTTTGTAGTCCCATTTAATGATGGAGGATGTTGTCCTATAAAGCGTTCTAGCATAACTCCTCCATTTTGCGGATCCATAATCTTTATATGGGTAAGGTTATTATTTATAACATGAGTCAGCTATCCTAGAATTGTTATATGTTTCTCACAACCAATCATAACAATAGATCCAATATTATTATCTTGGATGAGAAGGAAATCCCTTAATGGGACACACACATTAATGTAGTTTCCATTCATTCAACTAGGATCCATATCTAAATAATAACATACACTATATTAATTTATGAATATTATTGTATAAGATAAACATAGACAAATAAATACCATTTCTAATCTCATAATAATAAAAAAGGTTTCTTTCAAGAAAAAATTACATTTAAATCCTTCATAATGACTTTCAAATAAGATTTGAATTATCATAAGAATATCCCCTAGGAGTATTAAACTAGGTGCATAGTAAGTCATGTTGTTCTGTACCAGGATACCCTAGGTCAAGCCCGAAACTCCTTTTCATAGTTGTTACTCCTAGGTACATCAGCTATAGAACAATGCCCTCCCATAGTATCAAGACATGGATGTTTTTATAGAATAATCCACAAAATCTATTCCTTACCGAAAATTAGATGATGTTCTCTTATATTTGTCTTCAAATACAATCTTAGGGTTTTTTTCACTAATATACGTTTTCTAAATCTCATTTTTGAGTTCTCTACAAATCATCCTCTTATTCCAACTATAAGGACCAGAAACCAGTTTTGTAGAACCAAGGAATTTTTATATTACATTTTCATGATTATAAAAAAAGTAGTATCCTAAAGGAATGCATATTTTGGAAGTTTTGGAAAACTAGATACGTTCATAAGTTCAAAATTACAACTTGAAAGAAAAATAAATTTATAAACTCTTTGAAAAACATCAATTACTCCTAGATTATTTCTTCATGTCATTCATGATATACCACTTCATGTCCTGTGAAAGTGAAACAAAAGAGACGGGTGATCTCGAATGCTCAGTAAGGGTACGCAATAGAGGAGATGGTTTTAGAAACATAATAATTAGGCATGGTGAATAACTAAAAACATATTCCTTTTAAAAAAATAAACCTGAACACATTATGGATGGAATAAGACCTGAATAAATAATTAAATAATAATTTTTAATCTTGGGTATTATTCTAGTTGAATAACATTATGAACTCTCAATTACTACTTTCATAATGAGGTAATTTATAATGTTGGAAATCAAAACCATATCAACAAGGAATCATGCAAATATTATAAATAATATTATTATCAAGGCCATATGCCTAATCCATATTTTTTCTCATGAGACAAACCAATGCATCGAGGGGATATAGAAGGACCCAAAAATAAATTATTAATTCAAATTAATTCAACATATTCATGGGGATAAACATAAACAACATATATATTTATATTTAAAATAACATATGAAATGTAATTATCTTTCCCTAAAAATTATTCATAAAGGCTATCAATTCAGAGTAATTAGTTGAATGGTTTTAATATAGTAAATCCATATTACAAATAAACCAAAATAATTAAATTAAATATTATAGATGATACCAAACATAATATTCAACAAGTGTGTTGATGAAAATGAAGATACTATTGTAATAACAGGGAGTATTTTTTGGGATAAATACTCCTTTACATTGAAAAAGAATAATTCTTTTGGAAAATCCATTGAATAGAATTAGAATTCAAGTAAGATAGTATTTTCATAATAAAATGAGTTATTTTAGAAGGATAATGGTTTCTAAAAATATTTTATAAATACCCTTTGAAAATAGGAATGAATTTGAGAAAATTCCTTGAATCGGGCATGTATTTTATCAAATTTTGTTGAATGATCCTTTAAAATTATATAATTACCCATAAATGAAAGTAACATTATATTTGGTACACATATATAGTACATTCACAAAAAATTAATGATGAGTACTTAATAAAAAATATGAATTTAATTTAGGTATGTATAGAAATAGAGTAAACCAAATGAAAATGGGGGTTTGGGCAGAAAACCCTTTCCTTAAGTCGAATAGTGTTCTTCACTTGATCTTAGTATCTTGGATAACCAAATTAAATTAATTAATTAATATTTCCAAAACCTCTTATTTATGAAATTTATTTATTATATCCTTATTATGCTCATTTCATGTCCTTCTATAAGGATTTAAAAGGTTCAATTTATTGTTGGGGATCTTTTTCTTCCTTGGTATTCATGACCGATTTACATATATACATGTAAGGATAAACATGTGAGAGGGGAATGGTTATAGAGAATGGATGTTTCATTTTATTGGTTATCAATCATTATATAACATTGTTATGAAATTCAGTTGGTTATTGGGAGCGAAGATGAATCATTATATAAATAATTAATGATAATTGTTTGTGTTAATTGGATGTTTTTTATTACAACAAACTCATTTTGATTTAGAAGTTAGTATAATGCGTAAAAAAATTTCCGGAACATTAAATAAGTTATTATACATATGTTATAGTCTATTTAAACCATACAAATGGCCTCATGACCTGAATTGAACATGGTAATAGAAATTGGAAACCCACTATCCTTGAAAGTAACAAATTAACACTTCTCAGATAGTGTATTCATTTATAATATAAAAGAAGGGTAAATGAGATATGATTATGAATTATTCCATTATGTTGGTCGGAGTGGACACTCAAGAGGGGGGGTGAATTGAATTCCAATTAAAATTTCTGGTTAAAATCCTTTACTAAAATCCCCCAATTTAAAATACTAATTGAATTGTAGTGAATTTGAACTAAAGAGAACTTTCAGTAAGGTTCTCAAGGGATTGATTAATTCCCAGTTACTCTAATTAGAAGATCAGATTATCTTTTGAAACTAACCTAATGATTTAAAAATAATGAAAACACTTTCTAATTCAATTATCTGAGTAACTTTGAAAAACAGTTTAAATTGTAAATCACTTAGCAGCGGAATAAAAAAGGTTTTAGATAAAACTAAATAAATCACAGAAGATATAACCAAGAGGTTTAGTCTCAAGATGAGACATAGTCCTCTCAAAAATTTGTATAAATTTGATCCACATCCTAGATTAGGGTTCACAACAGTTTACAACTGTCCAGGTCAAAGACCTCTACCACAGTTTTTCGTGGGAAACAAAAAAAACAGCAAATAAAGGTGTCTAGGTCTCACATGACCTCAACCACTATCCACAGTGGGAAATAGAAGATGTAAGGAGTTTGAATGACGATTTATAGATCCTCCAGTTAAGGTTCAAGAGACAGTGTATGTGTAAATTAATACTGACGACACACACTGCTCGTAAAGTAAATAATAAATCACTGAGCAATATATAGAATTTAGAATGGCTCTAGTGATTGCAGTGTAGCTCTAGACTCCTTCGGATTTGATCAGAAGTGGATCTGAGTCCTCTTATTGTTTTTTTATGAAAAATAGAGTGTTGTTTTCTTGAAATCCAGGCTCAGAGATAGTGAAAATGTAGTCGATGATGTTCTTCAAAATCCTAGTGAATGTAAAGAACTCTTCTTTAGTAATCTTGAGTATATATGAGCTTATGTGTCTTCTTGGTTGTGCATGTATATCTGTATGAGCTCTTCTTATGCATGTCACTTGTATCACTTCTATATTTTCCTTGTATATCGTGTGTCTTCTCTTGTGCAGCAACATGGTATTTTATAGCACGAGCTCCGAGAAAAGAAATGATTTATTTTTACAGGTACAAGGTACGGTTCCCTAACATCCAACAACCTTCATTAAATAAATGACAGAACATTAAAATATATCTGATATGACCATTGGTTAGATTAAACAAAGATAAAGAAATTATGGCAGCGTCGGATTCTCTGGAAAGGTAGCTTTGGATATCGGTAGCCTTGTGTATCGGTAAGTCTTTGTATCGGTAACCTCTTGTATAACGGCAACCTTTCTATCGGTAGAATTCATGTTTGTCGATAGACATTATCGGTAGCGGTAGACTTAATGTACTGGTGACCTTTCGTGTAACGGTAGCCTTTCTATCGGTAAACTTCCTTTGGTAACTTGTCTGTAATGGTATATGTCACGACCCGCCCTCGGGGTCCGTGCCGTGACTACCCCAAGCCCGCCTTCCATAGGCCAGGGGCTGGCGACTAGCACCAAGGCGTAAATCCCGGTAAAAAGGGTAGGCATTGCCTTTGTAAAGTAAACAAGCGGAAAGTAAACACTAAACAAAAGCAGAGTACAACTGAAATTGCGGAAAAGTAAATGGGCCAGTATACAAACCCAAACTGAAAGTAAAGTACAACTCGAAAGGGAAAACAGCAACTGAAAAGTAAAAGCCGCTACTCCGAGCTGTCCACTGTAAATCCCACCTGAAGGGTGGGTACAGATAGCTCCTCTGCTCCATGGGTCCCGCCGTCCGCTCCGAGCACGTCCCGTCCAGTGGTCCACCTCTGGGTACCGTCCCGCTCTGCAAGCCTCAGCTAAGGTCAACGCTGTCCGTCGTCTGCAACCAACACAACGTAGTGCGGGCAAAGCCCGTGCAGGGGTGAGTATAAGCTACTCAGTAGGGACCCTGAGACCCCTGAAGGTCTCTCAAATCCACAAAGGATAAACCATGAAGAAAAGTAACAATCATGAAGTAATAACCGACACTGCTTAGGTTTATGCCCATACATATACCTAAGTCATCAATTCAAATACGCTCTATCCTCCGAGCCCAAGTACAACTCAGTCCACACAGGAAGGTAAACGTATTCCACACAGGAAAGCAAAACGTAATCCACACAGGATTGCACAACACAATCCACACAGGAAAGCAACAGGATTCAGCTCACACAGGTATACTTCTTCAAAGGACGATAAAGATGATCACTGATCCATCTAAGTCGTCGGACCCACGAAGGATCGATAGGTAACTAACCCCCGCAAAGACCCACACAAGATCGGGCCCACACAGGACCTGTAGGCGCTGGTTCACACAGGACCGCTGAGCGCAAGGACCCACACAGGATCGGACCCACACAGGATCGGGCCCACACAGGACCAGTAGCACTGATCCACGTAGGATCGCTGAGTGCTGAAGTCGTCGTCGTCGAATCCACACAGGATCTCTGTACTATCGTCATCGCTGTCACAGTAGCAGTAGTAGCAGTCATAGAAATAGTCGCAGCCAGCACTAGGGTTCCCGCACACAGCAAGCTCGTTCGGAGGGTCCGCTCCACGAGCCGAGAGGCTGATACATCAACTGTCACAAAGACCAGAGTTGATGTATCCAAAAGTTCCGTAACGTCAACAGGAACTCAACGCAACAGACGGCGCGTCGATCGGACGCCCGGTCTGAGAGTTATTGGCATTTTCGTCCCCGGGGCCCGGTTGGTTTTTAAGGCAAAACCAACCCGACCGTACTCCACCTGCGTCCAAACCTCGGGCGGAGTATGCCAAAAGATCCGTCTCACTAAGAGGAACACAACGCGACTGACGACACGTCAATCGGACGTCCGTAGCTCAAGATATGAGCGTTTCCGCTCCGAAGGCCCGGTTGGTTTCGTGAACGAACCAACCCGGCCGAACTCAAAGTAATTCGAAACCTTGATTGCGATATACCGAAACGACCGTCTCGATCCAAGGATCGCGTTGCCGCAGACGGTTCGTCAATCGGAGGTCCGAGGCTCAAGTTATGGCCAAAAGACCGAAAAAGATTCGAAACGGGGGGGTCCGGGTCCGGGCCGACCCGGCCCGACACCCCCCTGGGGCGGGGCGGCGGCGCGGGGGGCCGCGGCGGCTTGGCGCCGCGAGGTGGCTGCACGCGGGGGCTAAGCCCCCGCTGATTGGAAAGTCGGCGCGGCAATTGCCGCGCCCCTTGATTGAAAACCGCCCCCACGTGGGGGCCGGTTGAAGTAAAAACCGGGGGGCTGCTGCCCCCCCCTCCTTTAAAGAACCTCCCCCCTCATAAAGAGGGGGGTTTTTATGCGCTGGCCGGGGGATTAATTCCCCCGGTTTAACGCCTTCCGGCCGGCCAGCTGGCCGGCCGGTTTTCTCCAACGGGACCGGAAAAATCAGGTCCCCTCTTCGGCTTCCAACGCCGGCGGCTCGGCCGTCGGTCTTCTCTTCCCGCCGCGGCCCGGAACCGGCCGCGGTGTTCGTCGTCCGGCGCGGTGCGACGGCACCACGCCCCTTCGCCGTGCCTTGATTCCTTTCAACGCGGCGCGACGGCGTCGCGTTCTTGAAGATTCTTCCTCGGCGTGGCGCGATGGCGCCGCGCAAAATAATAGCACGATTATCCGCGTGGTGCGACGGCACCACGCCACTTTGCTTCCACCCGCAAGAATAGACAACAAGAACGATGGAGGGGGTTCGGCAGTGTTCATGCGGTCCGGCCCCCTCACGTTAAGCAATAACGCATCTTAAAATAATCCAAAGCCACACGTTAGACTTGCTAAAATTCATGATCAAAAAATAGAATAACTAAACAATAATCAACAACCCCTACCTCGGGTATAAGGTTCGAAGATTGTCAACGTTCCGCGGAAGACGACGTCGCGGAGGTCGGGCGTCGCGGTAGCCGTTTGTCAAATCCGATGACGAAGGGATGCGTCCGAAGAGACACGTCGTTGGCGAAACTTCTTATGTCGACGAAGGGAATCCGAGGAGGAAGCGGCGTTCCCACTCGTTGACACGGAAGACGAAGAAGAGCGGAGCGGCGTTCTTCGTCGGGACTTGAGCGTTCTTCGTCAAGTTGAGCGTTCTTCGTGATCTTCGTCATAGATGAAGAAGAAGAAGAAAAACCTCTCCACCTCTCAAGAAGACAAAAAATTAACCAAAATAAAATAAGACAACATCTTATTTTATTAACACATAACACACTAGAATTTCAAAAGTTTGAAATTCAAAAGGATTAACTCCCATAATTAAAAAAGTAACTCAAGTCATTTAATGAGGCGTTAAGGGAGTTGGGAGAATATGAAAGGTTTAGGGGTTCGTGTGGGCCCCACCACACTTAATCCTCCCAAGGGAGGTTAAGTGGGTGTGGGTCCCACTTCCAACCCCCTTTGGTAGGTTTTATCAAGTTATAATAAAATTTGTTCTTCACAAATTTTATTTAACTCAAACTAAAAACCCCAAAACTAACTTTCAACCCGCAACAAACGCAACTTCCGAAAAGGTCTCTTTAAGTGAATATCGGTGCTGCGAGTTCATCGGTGCCATCGGATTTCAATTCCGAGCACCGAATTAAAAGTTAGGAAAACCCGCTCATTCGTTCACGGAACGTACCAGAGCCAAACTTCAGAAATTAATTCCGGGCACTCCGGGCCTCAGAATCAGGTGCCGTCTGAAACCGCGCTCTTGTAAAATTCTAAAGAAAATTAAGAAAAAATTTCCCTTTAATTTTACGGGTCTTTACATTACTCCCACCTCAGGGCTTTACATCCCTGTAAAGTTACATCAAAAACTAGGGAAACAAATGAGGGTATTGAGCACGCATCTGAGCCTCCCACTCCTATGTGCTCTCCTGGAGATTCCCGTGCTTCCATCTGATGCGCACAAGAGGAATCGATCGCCCACGCAGGACCCACTCCTGTCGATCCTCTATCTCCACCGGGACCTCCGTAAAAGTCGCCCCATCGTCAACGTCAAGCTCCCCATGGTCAATGATGTGCGTCGGATTGTGCATGTATCTCCTCAGCTGGGATACGTGGAAGATGTCGTGCACCCGGTGAAACTGAGGTGGTAGAGCCAGGCGATAAGCCACCTCACCAATCCTGCTGAGAATATGGAAGGGTCCGATGAAGCGCGGAGATAACTTGCCGCCTCGGCCAAATCTCCAAATACCACGTCGAGGTGAGACTCGCAAGAAGACGTGGTCGCCATCCTCGAAATCTAGTGGCCTCCGCCTCCTATCAGCATATGACTTCTGCCGGCTCTGAGCTGTCCTCATCCGCTCCTGGATGACCTGGACCTTCTCTGTCGTGGCCTGGACCATCTCTGGTCCCACGAGTGCTGACTCTCCAGCGTCTGTCCAGCACAAAGGAGATCTACAAGGTCGGCCATACAATGCCTCGTACGGTGCCATCCCGATGGTGGAGTGGTAGCTGTTGTTGTATGCAAACTCCACCAAGGGTAGGTGGTCCTCCCAGCTACGACCAAAGTCGAGGACACATGCGCGGAGCATGTCCTCGAGAGTCTGAATGGTCCTCTCCGTCTGACCATCCGTCTGAGGGTGAAAAGCGGTGCTAAGACGTAGCTGCGTCCCGAATGCCTCCTGTAACCCCTTCCAAAGCCGGGAAGTAAAGCGGGCATCTCGATCGGAGACGATAGATGATGGCACGCCGTGGAGCCGCACAATCTCCTGAACGTAGAGACGTCCCAAGCTCTCTACTGAGCCCTGCTCTCTGATGGGTAAGAAGTGTGCCGACTTGGTGAGTCGGTCAACAATCACCCAGATGGAGTCGTGACCTCTGGAAGTGCGTGGAAGTCCAGTCACGAAGTCCATAGATATGTCGTCCCACTTCCACTCCGGTACCTCCAAGGGCTGTACCAAGCCCGCTGGTACCTGATGCTCTGCCTTCACCTGCTGGCAGGTGAGGCATCGAGAAACGAACTCTGCTACTGCCTTCTTCATGCCCGGCCACCAGTGCTGTCGTCTGAGGTCCTGGTACATCTTCGCCACTCCAGGATGTACCGCCAAAGGAGAAGTGTGAAACTCTCTCAGCACTTCCTCTCGCAAAGCAACTGGTACCATGGTACGTCCTCTGAAAAGGATGTCGTGCTCTGCTCCAAGGGAGAAACCATCAGGTGCCTGTCCCGAGGATATCTGTGCACGCCGTGTCTCACAGTCAGCGTCCTCACGCTGTGCCTCCTTGACCCGCTGTAGTAGTGGAGGAGTGACTGTGAGAGACTGAAGAAAGGCTGCTCCATCTCTATCCACGAAGGATATCTGCAAAGAGGCTAGCTGCTCTGTCGCCTCCTCAAGTAGCTGAATGCCCGTCCTCCTGCTGAGGGCATCGGCTACTACGTTCCCCTTCCCAGGAGTATAGACTATCTCAAAGTCATAGTCCTGGAGGAACTCAAGCCATCGTCGCTGTCTCAGGTTCAGGTCCTTCTGCGAGAAGATATACCTGAGACTCTGATGATCAGAAAAGACTGTAAAGCGCTCGCCCATCAGATAGTGTCGCCATGTCTTCAGAGCGAAGACCACTGCTGCTAACTCCAGGTCATGGGTAGCGTAGTTCTGCTCATTCGGCCTCAACTGACGTGATCCATAGGCGATCACGGCCCGCTCCTGCATCAGAACACATCCGAGTCCGGTCCCTGATGCATCGCAGTAGACTACGTACCCTACTCCCTCTTCAGGCAACCTCAAGATAGGTGCACTAGTCAATCTCTGTCTCAGCTCCTGGAAGCTCTGCTGACATCTGTCAGACCACACGAAGGGTTTCCCCTCTTCGTCAAAGCTGTGAGTGGTGCCGCAACTCTAGAGAAGTCTGGCACGAATCTCCGATAGTATCCAGCTAGTCCCAAGAAACTCCGAACCTCAGTCACGCTCCTGGGTGGCTCCCATGCTAACACAGCCTCAATCTTCGCGGGATCCACTGCAACTCCCGCCTCATAGATAACGTGTCCCAAAAAGTGGACCTCACGTATCCAGAACTGGCACTTCGAGAGCTTACCATAAAGCTAGTGCTCTCGGAGTGTGTCAAGAACAACTCGCAAGTGATAGGCGTGCTCCTCCTCTGTCGTAGAGTAAATCAGAATGTCGTCGATGAAGACCACGACAAACCGATCGAGGTATGGCTGAAATATCCTGTTCATGAGTGCCATGAACACTGCTGGAGCATTGGTTACACCGAAAGGCATAACCAAGAACTCATAGTGGCCATACCGTCATGTGAAGGCCGTCTTCTGCACATCCTCATCTCTGACTCTGAGCTGATGATAGCCTGACCTGAGGTCTATCTTCGAGAACCACCGTGCTCCCTTGAGCTGATCAAAGAGGTCATCAATCCTTAGTAGCGGATACTTGTTCCTCACTGTCACCTGGTTCAGGCGACGATAGTCAACACCAAGTCGCAAGCTCCCGTCCGCCTTCTTGGCGAACAATATCAGGGAAGCCCAGGGTGAAACACTGGGTCGGATGAACCCCTTGCCCTGCAAGTCCTCCAACTGTACCCGTAGCTCTCGAAGCTCGGCGGGGGCCATCCGATATGCTGGAGTAGATATCGGGGCTGTCCCGGGGTACAAGTCAATATAAAAGTCTACCTCTCTGCGAGGAGGTAGCCTTGGGACGTCGTCGGGAAAAAGGTCCGCAAACTGATCCACCACTGCAGGAAAACCAGGACTCCGCACGTCAACTGGTCCAAGGATGAGGCTAGCCAACTGATGAGTGATGGGCTGTCCTCTCCTCCGCGGAAGTCCATCCTGTGCTGCTAAGGCTCCCTTCTCGCCGGTGAAGGTGAACCTGCTCCCGTCGGTGCGTACACATCGCACCTTGCGCCTAAAACAGTCAATCTGTGCATGGACCGTAGATAGCCAATCCATGCCCAAGATGACGTCGTAAGGCCTCGACGCTGCTACAAGAAGATCCCAGCCGAAGCTCTCGCCTCCTAGAGTAAGCTCACACTGCCGGCACCAGTGCGTAATCGTCGAGTCTGCTCCCGTAGGAGTCTCTAGCCGTAAGGATCGAGCCAACGGCTCTGTCGGAATCTCCGAGCTCCGAACAAGGGCAGCGGCTATGAAAGAGTGACTCGCTCCTGTTTCTATAAGAACGGCAACAAGGGTGGAATAGACACAGATAGTACCTCGAATCATCTCGGGTGCGCCGTGGTCGTAGGCCTCTGCTGCCTGGAGCTGTGCCTGTCGCTGCCCGCCAGCTCCCCGTGGTCGGGGTGGACCTCCTGGTGGTGGTGGTGGTAGAGCCTCATAGCGTCGGCCACCACCGGTTGCTCGTCCAGCTCCTCTACCTCGTCCGCCTCCTCCCTGCGGACCGCCACGGTCGACCCTCTGCCTCTACCTCGGTGGTCCCTCAACCGTCTGCTGCTCCTCGGCACGGCGGGTCGGGCAGTCACGAGCCATGTGGCCCTGCCCGCCGCACGAGTAGCACTGTCTGCCTCTCGCAAGACTGGCTCCGCGCTGTGTGCCCCGCACTGCTGAGCCAGTGCCCTGAGATCGTCTGCCCGAAGGTCTGGTCTGTCTGGACCCCTGAGTCATCCGTCGACTGCCTGCTGCAGATGACTCTGCCACGTGCCGCCCTGCGGTGGGTCGCTGTGCTGGTGTAGACTCAGCAAGGAAGCTCTCGATCAGAAGAGCCCGCTCCAGTACTCCTGTCTGAGTCGGTATGCTGAGGGAGATCAGCGATGCCCTGATATCGTGTCTCAAACCCTGCTCGAAGGTCCGGGCCCGGAAGAATGGGTCCCGTACCATGTCGGTCGAGTAGCGCGAGAGATCTGTAAATCTCGCCGAGTACTGAGCGACCGTCATACTGCCCTGCCGCAGCTGTAGAAGCTCCTGGATACGCACCGCACGAAGGGTGGCTGGGACGAACACCGAGCGGAAGAGGCTCTCAAAGTCCGTCCAAAGAAGAGATGCCTCATCGTGCACCTAGAGCATCAAGCTCCACCATCGTCCTGCTGCTGCGTGTAGTAGGCTCGCAGCGAGGATCACCATGAGGTCTGCTGGTGTCCTCACTAGCCTAAACACTCGTACTACTGCCTCCAGCCAGTCCTCTGCTGCCTGGGGATCCGTCTCCCCGCGAAACCTGGGCGGTCGCTGGCGCTGAAACTCATGCAGTGCGCTGAGGCGACGTGCATCGTCAGCGGCTGCTGCTGGAAGCATCGGGGGCTCGGCGGGTAAAGCTACCGCCGGTGCCACTACTGGCAAAGGGCCCTGCACCGAGGCCTCGTCGCTCGGTGGGCTGTCGTCTCGCTCGACTCTCGGAACCCTAGCTGGCTGTCATCGTGGGGCCATCCTGAAAAGGAAACAGGTGCGCCACGGTCAGAACAGTATACCTGGTGAGCTGATATAAGTAATCACAAAGAAAACTTTGAAACACACACGCAATCAATGTTTTCGTGCATTAAGTCGGAAATCAGAAGTCAGGGTCCTGGTGTACGGATACGTCGGCCGCCGCACCAACACTGGACTCCCTGGACTGATAACCACACTCAATACGCTAAACATTATTGCTTCACATAGAAAAGATCAGAGTTCGCGGTAGAACCGAACTCCTCTGATACCAATTTGTCACGACCCGCCCTCGGGGTCCGTGCCGTGACTACCCCAAGCCCGCCTTCCATAGGCCAGGGGCTGGCGACTAGCACCAAGGCGTAAATCCCGGTAAAAAGGGAAGGCATTGCCTTTGTAAAGTAAAAAAGCGGAAAGTAAACACTAAACAAAAGCAGAGTACAACTGAAAGTGCGGAAAAGTAAATGAGCCAGTATAAAAACCCAAACTGAAAGTAAAGTACAACTCCAAAGGGAAAACAACAACTGAAAAGTAAAAGCCGCTACTCCGAGCTGTCCACTGGAAATCCCACCTGAAGGGTGGGTACAGATAGCTCCTCTGCTCCACGGGTCCCGCCGCCCGCTCCGAGCACGTCCCGTCCAGTGGTCCACCTCCGGGTACCGTCCCGCTCTACAAGCCTCAGCTAAGGTCAACGCTGTCCGTCGTCTGCAACCAACACAACGTAGTGCGGGCAAAGCCCGTGCAGGGGTGAGTATAAGCTACACAGTAGGGACCCCGAGACCCCTGAAGGTCTCTCAAATCCACAAAGGATAAACCACGAAGAAAAGTAACAATCATGAAGTAATAACCGACACTGCTTAGGTTTATCCCCATACATATACCTAAGTCATCAATTCAAATACGCTCTATCCTCCGAGCCCAAGTACAACTCAGTCCACACAGGAAGGTAAACGTATTCCACACAGGAAAGCAAAACGTAATCCACACAGGATTGCACAACACAATCCACACAGGAAAGCAACAGGATTCAGCTCACACAGGTATACTTCTTCAAAGGACGATAAAGATGATCACTGATCCATCTAAGTCGTCGGACCCACGAAGGATCGATAGGTAACTAACCCCCGCAAAGACCCACACAGGATCGGGCCCACACAGGACCTGTAGGCGCTGGTTCACACAGGACCGATGAGCGCAAGGACCCACACAGGATCGGACCCACACAGGATCGGGCCCACACAGGACCTGTAGCACTGATCCACGTAGGATCGCTGAGTTCTGAAGTCGTCGTCGTCGAATCCACACAGGATCTCTGTACTGTCGTCGTCGCTGTCACAGTAGCAGTAGTAGCAGTCATAGAAACAGTCGCAGCCAGCACTAGGGTTCCCGCACACAGCAAGCTCGTTCGGAGGGTCCACTCCACGAGCCGAGAGGCTGATACATCAACTGTCACAAAGACCAGAGTTGATGTATCCAAAAGTTCCGTAACGTCAACAGGAACTCAACGCAACAGACGGCGCGTCGATCGGACGCCCGGTCTGAGAGTTATTGGCATTTTCGTCCCCGGGGCCTGGTTGGTTTTTAGGGCAAAACCAACCCGACCGTACTCCACCTGCGTCCAAACCTCAGGCGGAGTATTCCAAAAGATCCGTCTCACTAAGAGGAACACAACGCGACTGACGGCACGTCAATCGGACGTCCGTAGCTCAAGATATGAGCGTTTCCGCTCTGAAGGCCCGGTTGGTTTCGTGAACGAACCAACTCGGCCGAACTCAAAGTAATCTGAAACCTTGAGTGCGATATACCGAAACGACCGTCTCGATCCAAGGATCGTGTTGCCGCAGACGGTTCGTCAATCGGAGGTCCGAGGCTCATGTTATGGCCAAAAGACCGAAAAAGATTCGAAACGGGGGGGTCCGGGTCCGGGCCGACCCGGCCCGACTCCCCCCTGGGGCGGCCCGGCCGGCCGGCAGGCCGGCGGCGCGGCGGCGCGGCGGCGCGGGGGGCCGCAGCGGTGCGGCGGCGCGGGGGGCCGCGGTGGCTTGGCGCCGCGAGGTGGCTGCACGCGGGGGCTAAGCCCCCGCTGATTGGAAAGTCGGCGCGGCAATTGCCGCGCCCCTTGATTGAAAACCGCCCCCACGTGGGGGCCGGTTGAAGTAAAAACCGGGGGGCTGCTCCCCCCCCCTCCTTTAAAGAACCTCCCCCCTCATAAAGAGGGGGGTTTTTATGCGCTGGCCGGGGGATTAATTCCCCCGGTTTAACGCCTTCCGGCCGGCCAGCTGGCCGGCCGGTTTTCTCCAACGGGACCAGAAAAATCCGGTCCCCTCTTCGGCTTCCAACGCCGGCGGCTCGGCCGTCGGTCTTCTCTTCCCGCCGCGGCCCGGAACCGGCCGCGGTGTTCGTCGTCCAGCGCGGTGCGACGGCACCGCGCCCCTTCGCCGTGCCTTGATTCCTTTCAACGCGGCGCGACGGCGTCGCATTCTTGAAGATTCTTCCTCGGCGTGGCGCGACGGCGCCGCGCAAAATAATTGCACGATTATCCGCGTGGTGCGACGGCACCACGCCACTTTGCTTCCACCCGCAAGAATAAACAACAAGAACGATGGAGGGGGTTCGGCCGTGTTCATGCGGTCCGGCCCCCTCACGTTAAGCAATAACGCATCTTAAAATAATCCAAAGCCACACGTTAGACTTGCTAAAATTCATGATCAAAAAATAGAATAACTAAACAATAATCAACAACCCCTACCTCGGGTATAAGGTTCGAAGATTGTCAACGTTCCGCGGAAGATGACGTCGCAGAGGTCGGGCATCGCGGTAGCCGTTCGTCAAATCCGATGACGAAGGGATGCGTCTGAAGAGACACGTCGTTGGTGAAACTTCTTATGTCGACGAAGGGAATCCGAGGAGGAAGCGGCGTTCCCACTCGTTGACACGAAAGACGAAGAAGAGCGGAGTGGCGTTCTTCGTCGGGACTTGAGCGTTCTTCGTCAAGTTGAGCGTTCTTCGTGATCTTCGTCAGAGATGAAGAAGAAGAAGAAAAAGCTCTCCACCTCTCAAGAAGACAAAAAATTAACCAAAATAAAATAAGACAACATCTTATTTTATTAACACATAACACACTAGAATTTCAAAAGTTTGAAATTCAAAAGGATTAACTTCCATAATTAAAAAAGTAAGTCAAGTCATTTAATGAGGCGTTAAGGGAGTTGGGAGAATATGAAAGGTTTAGGGGTTCGTGTGGGCCCCACCACACTTAATCCTCCCAAGGGAGGTTAAGTGGGTGTGGGTCCCACTTCCAACCCCCTTTGGTAGGTTTTATCAAGTTATAATAAAATTTGTTCTTCATAAATTTTATTTAACTCAAACTAAAAACCCCAAAACTAACTTTCAACCCGCAACAAACGCAACTTCCGAAAAGGTCTCTTTAAGCGAATATCGGTGCTGCGAGTTCATCGGTGCCCTCAGATTTCAATTCCGAGCACCTAATTAAAAGTTAGGAAAACCCGCTCGTTCGTTCACTGAACGTACCCGAGCCAAACTTCAGAAATTAATTCCGGGCACTCCGGGCCTCGGAATCAGGTGCCGTCTGAAACCGCGCTCTTGTAAAATTCTAAAGAAAATTAAGAAAAAATTTCCCTTGAATTTTACGGGTCTTTACAGTATACTTGAATAATGGTGACTTGTCTGTATCAGTGACCTTCACGTAACAGTAGACTTGTTGTACCGGTGGACTTGATGTATCAGTGACCTTCACATAACGGTAGACTTGTTTTACCGGTGGACTTGATGCATTGATGACCTTCACGTATCGGTAGAGTTGCATAACGACGACTTGTCTGTATCAGTGACCTTCACGTAACGGTAGACTTGTTGTACCGGTGGACTGGATGTATCGGTGACCTTCACGTATCGGTAGACTTATACAAATCGGTAGCTTTGTTCTGTAACGGTGACCACTTGTCTATTTAAGAATTCTATTGGAAGAATGGGTTAAGTTAGAATATATATCCATCCAGTAACCGAATTCTCTGAAGATAATATAAATATTATAATATATGAATATGTGCATGGTGTACAGAAATACTGAAATAAGTAATTAATCATTAATCAATATAGGGATTATCAAACTATATTTGAGCATATTTGGGACTATCAAAATATAATTGAGCATAATTGGGATTATCAAAATATAAGTTCAACTAATTCTCCAGAGGGTTCAACAATCTCCCCCTTTTTGATAATCACAACTTATGACAATGTATTAAGATAATTAAAATGGTGGCAACGGAAAAATTTCCCAAAAAAACTTTTAAAACAAAGTTCTCGTTTTTCTTCCCCTTGAAATTGTACCGACAGTTCTAATTTGTTTCATTTTATCCCCCATTGTGATTAACAAAAAGAAGGGTAGAATCAAAGAACTGTAGAGAAAAAAAGAGAATAGATTACACAGAAACATAGTAATGTGGAGAATGTAAGAGTAAATTTCCATTAAATGACAAAAAGTACAAACTGATAAAGTCAGTATGACAAAAATACAAGTGAATCCTATGAAGAACATCTAGAATCACTAAATCATCCTCTTGAACATGAGTCTTTCCATTAGGACTAGAAGAGGGTGCAGGTTCAGATTTAGTAGATGTCTTGGGAATAGCTGAAAGAACAACTGATGGGTCAGCCACTGAAACTATATCAGATCTGAAATCTGTGCTTCTCTATGTGATCATAGGATTTAAATTTCGAATATCCTGAACTAGAGTCAACTGAGGTGTACTCCCAGAGGCAGAGGCAGGAAGGGAAGGAGGTACAATCATAGGTCTCGCATCCACATGCAAGAATGGGAGAAAAAGGTTCCTGAAATCCATAATAATACTACCTCCTCTCTCCATTGTTGACACAAAATCATCTCGATTTTAAATGAATTTATCCAAGGCAGGAGTAAGCTCCCTGAGATTACTAACCTGTTATCTGAAATCTTGAGTCACTAGAGGCAACTTCAAATGCTCCATCAAGAGCTTCAAATTATTGGTCATTTGATGCTTGGTATAGACCTTCTCAAAGTAATCATCCACTTTATTCTTAATTGCCTCTTGAGAAGCAATAGCTACCCATAGGTGATCATGAACAAAACTAATAACTTCCCTAGTGGTAGAAAGGATCTAAGTATATGAGGTGCCATTGGTACTGGCCTTATCCAACTCTTCCTGGATCAAAGTTCTGATCTGGTAAATGTTCATAATGGAGCTGGATGAGGGAAGGGGTTTTACTGAAAAAGATACTGTCTCCTTGAAAGATTGTGTCAGATTACTAACCACATTCTGAACAAGTTCATTTCGACTGTTCAAATGTTCCTTGAATGATTTCTTAAAAGCCTTAAATACTTCCACCAATTGCTTGACTACTTCTTTGATATATCGGATATCAGTATTCACTTGGGTTTGAGAGCTGTTCATGGCAGTCATTGAAATAATCGATTGTCTTAGAGCAACCACAGTTCCTGTCCAACTCTAAATTTGAGTATGGAATACTGTAACTTCATCCATCATTTCCATCACTAGACTAGACACAACACATCCCAGATATAGCTCCAGGGATTTCTCCACACTCCTCATCTCATCAACTAGGATTTTCTTCAAATCTTCCACTGATTCTCTCAGTGATTCTTTCATTTCAGCCTTTAAGGACTCAAGGTCCTCCTTGGTTTCCAAATTTTCAGCCACAACAGGTAGGATAATTGACTCCCTTTGAGGCTGGTCTTCCTCATCCGAATCTCCATAATTGAGTCCAAGTACCATATATCATGGATCTGATGTCCATCCTTCAATGTCATACAACACAGAAACTGAACCAAGATGCTCCCCCTAACATAGAGCAGTCACCTGAGGAATCTCCTCCAACTGTTCTGCTCGAGGTAACTCCACATCATCCTCTACAACTTAAGCAGATGCAAAAAACATTTTCTCTAAGGGATCAAAGACACTCTCATCAATGGATGTAGATGCTACTTCTGCTTCCTGATCAGGCACTATCCTGATTGTACTATCTATCAGAGAGCTCAAACTGAGCTCTTCTTATTCATTTTCCTCCTCATCTCTTTCAATAGTAGCCTCCTTTTCTCCATGATCAAAATGATCGGATTCGGTTGCCTCATCCTCTTCATAGGTGTCCCTGGAAACATTCTGATATGCTTTTACTTCTTCTTCTTCAGTGGACTCAGTATCATTGTCCTTCAGAACAGTTTCTCTCCTTGGTAGTTGTTTTGGAAGGCTAACTGGTTCTTAGAAAATATTTCGATGCACTGGACTAGGAGGTAAATCCGGGTATCCTCCTTCCTCAACTGAGGTCTCTTCCTCCTCATCTTCAGCTTCATTATCACTGTAGATCGGTTTTGGATCATTTAGTCCAAGACCAGGATCCATGACATCCTTTGGTCTAGAAGGATGGTCCATAGGAGTGTACTTGTCATAGAATTTACCTTCATCATTAACCCATGATGTCTTCCAAGGGTTCCAGCTAACATTCAAAAACTTACAAACAGTCCCGGTGAGGCAAAAGTTATCCTTAACCACAACATTTTCATACTGAGGTCCAAATACCTCCTTTTCCTTCAACATAATAGAAATCTACGTAGAAAATAAAAGTGCATTGGACTTAGACTTCGATCTAGTCATATCTTCAGTCTGAATGATTAGAAATCTACACAAATTCTCCTTTACTCCATGCTTTAATAGAAACAGCAAATAAATATCCTGAAATCTGAGTGTAGAAAAATCTCCTCTCCTTGGACAAATCACATGCTGAATGAACATGAAAAGTATTTTATCCTCCCCTACAATTTTTGTAGCAATGATCTTTCTAGGGGTTCCATTTCCTATCAATTCCAACAAGGCATCCTGATATTATAAAAAGTCACTAGCAGTAGGTATGGATTTTGAATAAAATCCATAATCAACACTATGAGGAACTCTAAGGTTCTCAGCCCATTCATTTGATGAAAACGAAAACTTTTGACCATTCACAAATGAAATCATCCTATTCTCCTCTTCTGAAATCTCAAAATAGAAAAACTCATATAAATCCTTTAACAGTACTAGATAATATGGTCCATTATTGTTCATGAAGCATTCGATCCATCCTTTTTCTTGTAAGGAATTCGGAATCAAGGACATGCTTTCCAAAAACCATTCCGCACATAACTCCTTTTCCACTACAATTTATCGGTTTGATAAATGTGGATTCACAGGATTCCTTTGAACAACACCTTTACTGCTTCCACTAGCACCAGCATTGGTTACATTCTTCTTCTTAGCTTGCAGCACATCACTCCCATCATCCACTGAGGGTCGCTTCACACGGGCCATTTCAGATTCTGAGGCTTAGGGTTTTGCGAGCATGAGAGGTTTTAGGTTGGAGGGTTTCGAACTGATGGGTTCGTAGTGATTGAGTGATGCCTATCATTAGGTTATATATCATTTAGGATTCACATATAAAATAAATCTCATATTAAAAATGGTTCAAAGTCTCGGACTTAATATGAAAATTTAAAACAACGCGAGAGATGTACCAGTGAGGTGTCCTTAAACGGTGAGATCTATCCTAATGGTGAGGTTTCTCATAACGGTGAGGTTTGTCCTAACAGTGAGGTTTATCCTAACGGTGAGGTTTTTCCTGACGGTGAGGTTTGTCCTAACGGTGAGGTTTCTCCTAACGGTGTGGTTTGTCCTAACAGTGATGTTTCTCTTAATGGTGAGGTTTGTCCTAACGACGAGGTTTCTCCTAACGGCGAGGTTTGTCCTAACAGTGAGGTTTATCCTAACTGTGAGGTTTGTGCTAATAGTGAGGTTTGTCCTAACGGTGAGGTTTCTCCTAATGGTTTAAGAGTAAGTTATCATCCCCAATTTGTGTCTAATGAAACTTAATCTTTCTGTACATAAAGTCTTAGTGAAAATATCAGCTAATTGGAGTTTAGTGCCTATAAATTCAAGATTTATATAACCTCTTTGATAATTATCTCTTAGAAAGTGGTGTCTAACATCAATGTGTTTGGTTCTAGAGTGAGACACATGGTTCTTTGAGATGTTGATCGCACTAGTGTTATCACAGTTAATTGAAACATGTTTAAAATCAAATCCATGGTCCAATAAAGTGTGTTTCATCCACCGAATCTGTGCACAACAACTACCAACAGCTATATACTCTACTTCAGCTGTAGATAATGAAACTGAGTTCTATTTCTTACTACACCATGATACTAGGGACCTTCCAAGTAAATGACACGTTCTAGATGTGCCCTTTCTATATAACTTGCATCCAACAAAGTCAGCATCTGAATAACTTATTAAATCAAACGATTGTCCTTTTGGGTAAAACAGCCCCAAATTAGCAGTGTATTTAAGATATTTGAATATCCTTTTAACAGAAAGTAAGAGTGACTCTTTAAGGTTAGCTTAAAATCTAGCACACATACATACATTAAACATAATATTAGGTCAACTAGAAGTATGATAAAGTAAACTCCCAATCATAACTCTATAATTTGTTTGATCTACTAGTTTCCCAATTTCATCAATATCTAATTAACCGGTGGTACTCATAGGTGTATAACTTCCCTTAATACTGTCCAAACCAAAATGTTTTAATAAATACTTAGTATATTTATTTTAATTTAAAATAATACCATCTTTAGTTTGAAATATTTGAAATCCAAGAAAGTACTTTAGCTCTCCCATTAAGCTCATTTCAAACTCATTTTTCATAACCTTTGAAAAATCAGTACATAAAGTATTTTTAGAAGATCCAAAAATAATATCATAAACATAGATTTGTACTATTAAAACATCTTTTGAAATTATTTTTATAAAAAGAGTGGGATCAGCAATTCCTTTTGTAAATCCTTTTGAAATAAGAAAATTTTTAAGTCTTTCATACCAAGCTCTTAGAGCTTGTTTGAAACCATATAAAGCTTTTGAAAGTTTAAAAACATTATTTTGAAAGTGAGGATTTGAGAAACCAGGTGGTTGTTCTACAAAAACATCTTCAACAATAAAACCATTTAGAAAATCACTTTTCACATCCATTTGATATAACTTGAAATTCAGATGTGATGAAAAGGAAAGTAAGATCCTAATTGCCTCTAATCTACCTACAGGTGTAAAGGTTTCCTCATAGTCAATTCCTTATTCATGATTATAACCTTGTGTAACTAGTCTAGATTTGTTTCTAATGATGTTTCCAGATTCATCAAATTTGTTTCTAAACACCCACTTTGTGCCTATGGTCAAAGTGTCCTTAGGTCTTTCTACTAATTCCTAGACTTTATTTCTTTCAAATTGATTTTGTTCTTCTTTCATAGCCATTACCCAAAATTCATCATTGATAGCATCATTGATAATTTTAGGTTCTAACTATGAAAGAAAGGCTTGATGTTAAACCTGATTTCATAGAGAATATCTAGTCTGTGTTCCTCTATCTAGATTACCTATAACAGCATCTAAAGGATGGTTCTTTAGGATCCTAGTTGGTCTCGAAAAGGTAGGGCTAGAGATTTCAGGTTCATCAACAGTTTGTGAATCAACAGAAGTAGGTTCTGGAAAATTTCCAGAACTAGATGATTTAACTATAGGTCCACTGTCTTTATCATTAAGGTTCAAAACAAGGAGATCGTCTCAAGATTTTCATGAGAGTTCTTAGGTTCATGTGGGTCAGTTTCATCAAATTTGATGTGAACAGATTCCTCCACACATTTGGTTCTCTTATTGAAAACTCTATAGGCTTTACTAGAAATAGAGTAACCTAGGAAAATTCCTTCATCACTCTTGGATGCAAACTTTTCAAGATTATCATTGGTATTAAGAATAAAGACTTTGCAACCAAAAACTCTGAAGTAGTTAGCCTTAGGTTTCCTATGGTTCCACAACTCATAAGGGGTCCTCTTAAGAATAGGTCTGATCTAGACTCTATTGAAAATATAACAAGCTGTATTGACAGCTTCAGCCCAAAAATAAACAGGTAGGTCATACTCATTGAGCATGGTTCTGTAAATTTCCTGAAGGGTTATATTCCTCCTTTCTACTTCATCATTTTGCTGAGGTGTCCAAGGGGTAGAGAAATTGTGACTATAGCCATTGTGTGAGCAGTAGGATTCAAACTCATGATTTTCAAACTCATGTCCATGATCACTTCTTAAGGTTTTAATCATAAGTCCACTAAGGTTCTCCACAAACTTGTAATATTTAACAAAGTAATAACAAGCTTCACTTTTGTGAGCTAGAAAATTTACCCAAGTATACCGAGAATAGTCATCTACTAGAACATAGACATAGTGCTTCCCATTTAATCTAGAAACTCTAGAAGGTCCAAAAAAATCTATGTGAACCAACTCGAGAGGATGAAAAGTTGACACTTATTTATTTTTTTGAAAGAAACTTTATGTTGCTTTCCCTTTTGATAGGGATTACAAACTTTATCTGCTTGGAATTCACGTTTTGGTAGGTCTCTAACTAAATTCTTCCTAGTAAGTTTTCTAAGTGAATGTACATTGTAGTGTCCTAATCTTCTGTTCCAAAGCCAAGTCTCTTTGTGAAAAGCATTGAAACAAGTAATATTTTGCATGGCTAAAGAATTTAAATCAACATTATAGACATTTTCATTTTGCAAGGAAAAAAATACTAAATCATATTTAGAATTAAAAAAATTGCAAGAATTATTTTAAAATTTAACATTAAAACCATCATCACATAACTGAGAAATACTTAGTAAATATACTTAAGTCCATCAACCAATAGAACTTTAGAAATTAGTACTAAGTCAGTGTTACCAATCTGGCCTAAGCCGAT
This sequence comes from Viscum album, assembly GCA_963277665.1. NCBI lineage: Eukaryota > Viridiplantae > Streptophyta > Magnoliopsida > Santalales > Viscaceae > Viscum > Viscum album. The sequence goes on from OY728160.1 coordinate 698,091,653, forward strand.
GATTTTCCCATTATAATTATCACCAAAGGTGAAAAAACCTCTATCAACTCTGACTAGGATTTTAAAGCATGAGAAGTCTCCTAACATGTGTCATGAACATCCACTGTCCATGTACCAAGTCATTCTAGAGGATCTCTTTAAGCAGGTTACCTACAAAACAGATTTATATAGGAAATGATTTTGGTGCCCCGATTTTCTTGGGTCCAGATAGGTTAGCCAATAAAACATTAGGTACCCAAATTTGTCTTTTCGGTCTCATAAAATTTGTAGAATCAAATGATTTTGAAAGATAAACCTCGTTAGATCCGTAACTATGAATATAACTAGTTAAAGCATATGGAATTCCAGAACTAGAACTATCTACATTCTGTCCAGATTTAGAAATAAATCTAGTTTTGGTAATTTTTCTTTGTCCAGCTTGGTATCCTATACTAGTAGTATATCTAGGTGAAATATGCTTACCTAGAATTTGAGTAAGAGTATATTTTCCATTTGTAAACTTTTAAAAATCCTTCTTAAGTTGCTAATTTGACAATTTTAGTTCAGTGATTTCTTTAATCAACTGAGCATTCTTTTCCATTTCTATGTCAAGATCAGATTTATGTTTACCAGTTAAAGCATACTATTTATTTAAACCTTTGTATTTAACTTTCATCTCATTACAGGTTTCTTCCAATATATCACAGTATTCAAACAGTTCATATTTTGGCATATTTTCAAAATCAGAATCATCTCCAGAATAATATGTATTTAAAGAAGGAGTTCCAGATGTTACCTCATAAGTGATTGTCATAAAACACATGTTTCCTTATTACTGTTTTCAGTCTCAGAAGATTCAGATTCACTGGAGGTATCCTCAGAAGAACTCCAAGTATCCATCATGGATTTTTTATACTTGTTTTCCTTATAATCATGCTTCTTATTGTATTTCAGCTTTGGACAGTCTGCTTTTATATGTCCTTTTCTTTTTCATTCATAGAAGAAAACTTCATCAGATTTGTCAGATTTCTTCCAGTGTCCCTTGTTGTCATACTTACCTTTGTAATTTGATTTTCTGAAAAACTTATTCTTCCTATAAAACTTCATAAATCTTTTGGCAATGTAAGCCATTTTTGGATCACTGTCAGATGCACTTTCACTTTCTTCACAGCTTGTGCTATCACTTACAGCTTGATGTTTCTCCTTATCATTATTCTTTGAAGTAGATGTCTTAAAGGAAACTGACTTCCTTTTGGTTCATCTTGTTCTTCTTTGTTTACCTTATGTTCTTATTCATACATCATCAACTTACCAATAAGTTCCTTTACTAGTAGTTTACCAATATCACAAGATTCTCTGATTGAAATAGAAGTGCCCCTCCATCTTTCAGGTAGGCATCTCAAAATTCTCATGATCTTCTCCTTTGATGAAACATCCTTTCCCAGTGAGATCATTGTATTGAAAATTTCGTTAAGCCTGAGATACATATCAGAAAAGGGTTCATTAGGCTTCATCTTAAATTTGTCATATTTAATAGTATAGGTGTTCAATCTCATTTCCTTAACATTATTTGTTCCTTCCTGAGAAACACTTAAAGTATCCCAAATTTCATATGCAGTCTTACAAGAAGATATTTTATTAAATTCCTCATCTCCTAAATCAAAATATAGAGCATTCATAGCTTTTCAATTATTATTGTAAGCTGTCTTAGTAGCTTTATTCCATGTAGATCTAACAGTAGTCGGAATTTTAAATTCTGATTCTATGGCAGTCAAAATATCAAAACCCATGCTCTCTAAATTAATATTCATCGTAATCTTCCACTGAGCATAGTTGATTCCATTGGAAAATGGTGGTCTATTAGAAGCAACACCTTCAATTCTGTTATCCATGATAACTAGGTTGAAACAAAAAATTTAAAGAGATAAAAATTTAGAAATAACAAAAAATTTAAGAACATTATAATACAACTAAAATCACAGTTGAAAAACATAGTACTTAGGAAAATATTTTAAACCTATGATACCAATTGTTGGTTGGAGTGGACACTCAAGAGGGTTGGTGAATTGAGTACCAATTAAAAGTTCTGTTTAAAATCATTTACTAAAATCCCCCAAATTAAAATACTAATTGAATTATAGTGAATTTGAACTAAAGAAAACTTTCATTTAGGTTATCAAGGGATTGATTAATTCCAAGTTAATCTAATCAGTATATCAGATTAGCTTTTGAAACTAACCTAATTATTTAAAAATAATTCAAACACTTGCTAATTCAATTATCAGAGTAACTTTGAAAAATAGTTTAAATTTTAAAGCACTTAGCAGTGGAATAAAAAATGTTTTAGATAAAACTAAATAAATCACATCAGATATAACCAAGAGGTTCAGTCTCAAGCTCAGACTTATTCCTCTCAAAAATTTATATAAATTTGATCCACACCCTAGATCGGGGTTCACAACAGTTTACAATTGTCTAGGTCAGAGACCTCTACCACAGTTCTTCGTGGGAAACAAAAACAACAGAAAATACTGCTGTCCAGGTCACACATGACCTCTATCACTATCCACAGTGGAAAATAGAAGATTTAAGGAGTTTGAATGAGGATTTACAGATCCTCCAGTTAAGGTTCAGGAGACAGTTTATGTGTAAATTAAAACTGATGACACACACTGCTCGTAATGTAAATAATAAATCACTGACCAAGATATAGAATTTAGAATGGCTCTAGTGATTTTAGTGTAGCTCTGGACTCCTTCGGATTTGATCAGAAATGGTTCTGAGTCCTCTTCTGGATTTTTTCTGAAAAACATTGTGTCGTTTGCTTGACATCCAGGTTCAGAGATAGTGAAAATTTAGTCGATCATGTTCTTCAAAATCCTCGTGAAAGTAAAGAACTATTCTTGAGTAAGCTTGAGTGTGTATGAGCTTCTGCGTCTTCTTGGTTGTGCCTGTATATATGTATGATCTCTTCTTGTGAATGTCACTTGTATCACTTCTGTATTTTCCTTGTATATCGTGTGTCATGTCTTGTGTAGCAACATGGACTTTTATAGCAGGAGCTCCGGAAAAAGAAATGATTTCTTTTTGAAGGTACGAGGTACGGTTCCCTGACGTCCAAAAACCGTCATTAAATAAATAACAGAGCATTAAAATATACCTGATATGACCATTGGCTAGATTAAACAAAGATAAAGAAATTAAGGCATCGTCGAATTCTCTGGAACGGTAGCTTTGGATATCGGTAGCCTTGTGTATCGGTAAGGATTTGTATCGGTAACCTCTTGTATAACGGTAGCCTTTCTATCAGTAGAATTCATGTCTGTCGGTAGACTTGATCGGTAGTAGTAGACTTAATGTACCAGTGACCTTTCATGTAACGGTAGCCTTTCTATCAGTAGACTTCCTTCGGTAACTTGTCTGTAACGGTAGGCTTGAATAACAGTGACTTGTCTTTATCGGTGACCTTTACGTAACGGTATAAATTTTGTATCAGTGGACTTGATGCATTAGTGACCTTCACGTATCGGTAGACTTGCATAACGATGACTTGTCTATATCGGTGACCTTCACGTAATGGTAGACTTGTTGTACTGGTGGACATGATGTATCAGTGACATTCACGTATCGATAGACTTGCATAACGGTGACTTTTCTGTATCGGTGACCTTCACGTAACGGTAGACTTGTTGTACCGGTGGACTTGATGTATCGGTGACCATCACGTATCGGTAGACTTTACAAATTGGTAGCTTTGTTCTGTAACGGTGACCACTTGTCTGTTTAAGCATTCTATTGGTAGAATGGGTTATTTTAGAATATATATCCATCCAGTAACCGTATTCTCAGAAGAGAATATAAATATTATAATATATGAAAATGTTCATGGTGTACAGAAATACTGAAATAAGTAATTAATCATTAATCAATATGGGGATTATCAAACTATAATTGAGCATAATTGGGACTATCAAAATATAATTAAGCATAATTGGGATTCTCAAAATATAAGTTCAACTAAATATCCAGAGGGTTCAGCACACTGTAATAATAATATTCATGTACATTTGAGGTACTGTATTTATAATAGCATTTGGATGAAAGGAGTTTAGGAAAGAAAAAAAAATAATGGAATTTGAAAGAAAAGATATGAAAAGTGGAATTAACATCTTGAAGTTATCTTACTTGTGAGAATATTTAGGGAAGAGGTTTTGGTATTCTTATGAGACTAAGGGATTCTAAATGTGGGGTATGTCATTGGTAGGATATAAGTCTATCATGGTCTGAGATAAGAGTGAGTGAGGGGTTTTTTATAGTGGAATAGAAGTGTGAATTTTGAATATATTATTCATTATATTATTGTTTCCTTAATGAAAACCAATAATGTTGATTCTTGTAACCCATAATTGTAATAAGTTCCTGTTAGTTATAACCAATTGTTCTAACATCATCCATGATTCTAGGAATACTGAATTTAACTGAAAATGTATATATACGGTAAATTACTATTTTATTTTGTTCATAAAAAATTCATGTTTTTCAAGGAAAATATAAAAAAAAATTCGAAATCTTTTTTTGATGTGTATAATTCCAAAATGAACTTCATTTTTTTACAATAATTTTCTAAATACAGTTATTTTGATTTTTAAGGAAAATTATAATTTATTCAAAAAATAAAAACTCTAAAACTACAATTCATTTTATATCACATGGAAAAGTTAATCAAGATCATATTATCCTATAACCTTAAGACAATTAATATTAATATGATTTTCTAGTCATAAGGGTCTTATTAATATTCCTATTAATATTTATAGTTCTGTGTACTATTCGCCAATAATTTTTTTTTGTCTTATCAGACTCAATATATCTTTCTAAACGCAATTATGTGTGTCATTTTTTTGAAATTCAAATCACTGAGGAAGGAAAATTATTTTTACACGCTATATTATAACAAAGTTGTGTTTTATGGAGACACAATGTTTCAAAAATTAAATATTAAATTTATTTATAATCTTTTGGGGTGGTATAATAGTACAATAAATTAGTGAAAAACATATAAAATCATGGTGAAATAGGTGTTATTGATAACCTAGGGTCAACTTTTGAAAACATCATATGATATATTTTTCATAAACATGAATATTATATGATTTTAGGGAAATTCATATATCAAAACTTTTATTCTAGTGGAAGAAAATTAATTAAACATATAGGAGGAATAAATAGTAAATATGTCGTGATCGTGTGTTAGAAAACCAATAAGCATCTTTATTTGAGAGGGACGAGATGGGTGTAACAGTCAGGGTTTTTATGAAAATTATATTTTTGAAGAAATTAATTTTATTGGTTGTATTTCACTTCCTGGTACAATAAGTTAAAATTTCATAATACTCTACACCAATTTATGTTAAAATAGCATGCATCATCATCGTTTCTCATGTAACACACAATATTGAGTTTATATGAAACAACACATTATTTTTTATAATTATTTAAGAAATGTTTTTATATGGTATCAAATAAAATTAGTAATTTGATTAGTAAAAAATGAAAATTAAAATATTATTTATAAAGGATTAATATAAATAAATACTATTGATAATAAGGCATAGTGTTTTTTTGGCGTAAAGTATTTATATGTTTGAAAATTGTATTTTTCAAATGGAATTGTTTTTTATGTGCTTCTATGAACAATAATAAAATTAATTATAGAAAATTATAAAAATTGAATTTGTAAAAATAAAATTAATTTTTAAATTGATAATTCAAAATCATCCTTGGGATTTTTTTTGGAATTTTTTTGTAACTTTTCATTTTTTGGACAAATAATAAAAATACTGAATTTTATTTCAAAACTGTCATTTCAACAAATTTATTTATATAGGTAAAGTATATATTTTTTTAAGTATAATTATATAAAATATACATAAATTAATCCATTTTTTGTAATTTTTACCAAATTAAAATTGAAATTTGATATAAAAAATTCCAAACATTTAAAAATAATTTGCTTAAAAAAACTACTACTGTGAGACGCTTGCGGGATGGATTATAAATTAATTACTTCTGTTTCAATGATTATAATTTTTAAAAATGGATTCTATATTTTTAATCACGATAATTAATTATTTATAATATGATCTATTTAATTTTTTGCAAGAAATATTAGTGAAAATGATTTAAATTAATTATAACGATTAAGAGGAAAATTATCATAATAGAGGATTAAACATTAAACAAAGTCACAAAATGATATAGAAACATTTAAGAAACCCATTTTGTGATCATATTTTGACCCTATAAATCATTTTATAACATTTATACATTATTTCCGCCACACTAATTGGGAAAAGCATGTGCAGAATTCTATTTTAAAAAATTGACAAGAATGTCACTCCTCCGCTATAAAAAGGAACTCATTTCTTCAACCTATTCACAGTTTTAAAGGCAATTGAATATGTAAACTATTCCCAAATACAATCCCAATATCCATAAATTAATCCAAGAAGCCTCAATTTTGGAATAAATCCCATCAAGGTATCCCTTTCATGAAATCCTAGAGAAGTTACCCAACGAAGAGGTAACATCCTTCCACAAGGTCTTCTATTGTATTTTCTTTCACCACCACCTATAATATTATTTTTCCATGATTTTATAATAATATCAATATCCTCAATTTAGTGATATATTTTTTTCTTATCATTTTACCTTCAATTAAACACACATCCATCTAATGGGTTAGATACTTACCATTCGTGTGAATGAAAGACTACTACCATGAAAAACGAAGATTATTCATTTTTTACTTTTCTACCTATAATGACAGGTACTAGGATGGAAATAAAATTTCTATATGATATATATATATATATATATTATATTTATGATTTATTTATTCTTATTTAATTATTATATAAAACATATCTTTGTTATTTACATCTTTTGTAAATATTATAACATTTTTTGTGGACTTGTGGACTACCGCCTCCTCAAAGCGATGTGACTCTTTCAAACATTACATAGAACATATTAAGGATGAGTTTATGAAATGAATATTATATATATGAAATATTAATTATACTATTTTTATAATATATATATACATATATATCATTTAAAATATTTTTTAAAATAGATTATAAAATAGAAATAATGTTTACGCATACATATAGTCTACTATCTCCATGAATGGGGAATTTGGTTTTCTATTTACACCATTTATTAATAATTTAGAAAATTATATAATTAATATATATAAGATATTTATATAATGTTTCACATTTTTTAAATAATAATATCATGATCTGAGCAAGAGGATCCAGAATAATAAGTAAATAAATTTTTGAAAGCAATAGGGATATTACCCAAAGTGTAACATTAAAAGAGAAATGTAAATAAAAAGGTAATAAAAATAAATATATGATATTATATATTTGAATATGGTTAGGTGGTATATTTAAAATAATATTATATTTATTATTTATGATTTTTTATTGAGTATGAAGGATATCAAGGTTTATAGTAAGGGGATTTCTGGTCTCACTTTTATTTCTATGAGATTTATGCTATATTCACCACTCATTTATTTTTTGTGGAGTAAAAAATTACCATTAATATAAAATATTATTATTATAATTCAATATATTTTAATTTAAAAATCCCTTTGTTTATATCTCTTTCATGGGATTCTTGTTTCAAATTTTAGAAAATCAGTAAAGTAGTTTGGTCTAAATTTTCCATCTTTGAGAAACATGCCACGATATGCACCTATATTATTATGTAAGGTGTATACACAGAAAATTCACATGTTATATCATTAATATCCTTATTTTCATGATACTTTATTCTAATTTAATGTCATTTTATGACAAGTGAATTTTGATTCAATGTTTTCTAGTGGTAAGTGTTTATTAAATCATTGTAATCATTTATCAGGATTGTTTATGAATACTCTTTAATTGATGAAATATTATGATCCATATTTCAAGAAGAGTCGTTTCATTTATTATACATGGTTTATTCCTAATGTATTATTGAAAAAGTATCATTTTAACATCCATCTTTTACTATTGATAATTAGAAATATGTTTTTAATAAAATTTGAACCTATTTAGTTATTTATTCATGTACATGTTTAATAAACAAACTATGTTCTAAAAATGTTTTCAAGAATGTTTTTAAAATGATAAATTGAACTAATGATCAAGTAAAAAGGATTTATAAAATGTTTTATGGTTTTAAAATATCCCATTATATGTTTTAAATGTATTTTATATGAAATAGTTTTTAAAATTATTAATAATTTAAAGAGGAATTTTCAAAATAGAAAGGATATTTTCACCAAAAAATGTTTTTAGAAGATATTATGATATTATTTTTCCTCTATGATAACATCCATTATTTTTACTAATCCATATTTAGGGAATTTATCAAATGTTTCCATTCATATTATTTCCCCTGAACTATTTTTTTGAGGAATCATATTTATGAAACTTGTTTCTCTTCAATAATATACTATGTTTGAGAAACCCATTTCAATTCAACAGTTTATATTCTTTTGAAACCTTCTTCTTTTAATGGGTTTTTATTTGATGAATTTTTATGAAACATGTATATTTTATGCATATTATGATTTTTGACATATTTAGGATATCAAATTCATTTCATGGGTTATGATATGATTTTTCATGATCATGTGGCATATGAATGTATGATTTCGTTATGAGATGGGTGGGACCTATATCCCCCTCCAATGAATCGATTAATGATTTATATATAATGATATAATGGTGGAAAAATATTCTTTGGATTCATCAACTATGTATTATGGAGAAACCTAATCCACTATGGTAAGATGGGAAAGCCCGATCCACTATGAAAAAATAGGGAAACCTGTTCCACTATCAGAAATGGAGAAACCCAATGCAGTAAAAGAAAAGGACTATGACTGGGGATAGTGGTGTTTCCCACTATGTAGGTGTAGTCCCCATGAATTAACATGATAGGTTTTTAGAATTTTCCTTGACTTATAAATAACTATAGTGTATGTTTATGAGTCTGCCACAATTCCATGTCCTTTTCCTATGTTATGATTCCATAGATTATGCTCCTGACTCCATCATGATTCATGTATTATGAAAATATTTTATTTATTCCATGATTCATGTTAATTATATTTTATCTGAAGAATATTATCTTCAAATTTTATGATCAAGTTCTCAAACACTTATGCTCATGTTTATGTTTACCCATGTCCCTTGTTTATCATTACTGAGCATCTAAGATCACCAATTTCATTTCATTTCCATAAGTTATGAAGATATGTATAATATATGAAATTTCTAAGTAAGGTTATATTCATGAATTTACTAGTGGGATAAAGTTTAGAAAACATATGTACAGATTTTTAGGTTTCCATATTTCAAAATCAACTAAACTGAAAGAGTATTTTCAAATTTTTTTGTATAATTTATTATGAAATTCAAAAAAATGATGTAATGTTAATTTATGTTAAGAATTGGTATCTATAGTTGGAATGATAGAAAATAGTTTTTTCCATTGGGACATAAGTATGAAAAAGCCTTACTGATAACTATAAGAACATATCTATGGATAAGACAATGGATTATGAAATGTATAGGGAAATTAGGGAATTTTGGTAATGGATAGAGTGACCGGTTTCCCAGAAATACATCCCTATCTAGATACTATAAGTGGATATGCATCTAGAAAAGATTTAAGTAGGGATAAAAAACCACAACACACTATATTGATATAGACTTGATTGTGAACAAGTTCATGACAAAGGTCTTTACTGCACACTTGCTCTAACACTCTTAAGTGTTATTCTTTTGGAATTAACAAAATATTCATGAACCATCATGGGGGGTTCAAATATGATTTGTCTATGAAAACTCTATGATAATGCTATGTTATCATATATTAAATATGGTGTCATGTTTTTGACATCTTATTAGTTTTTTTGATGCATTTTACTGTAGATGATAATATTGGGAAGGGGAAAGTAATTGAAGTGTTTGGGATATAGTAATTAGATAGTGGACCATGAGAGAATACCTTGGAAGAGGATGTCTTCCATAGGATGAGAAAGGAAATTGGAAACCAACAGCTTGTGGTGGTATCCTTATAAAAATGGAATTTGGATAGAGATATGGAGCATATGTTACTTTACAACCCCTATGTTGTTAGTGGACATGACGAGGGAAGTTACAAACCCGGTGTGTCATATACAGAAGTGGTGTCTACAGGGAGTGGTACTAATGACAAAGCAGAAGAGGATATGATACCATGGGATGACCATATAGGATGTGAAACATTGAGTATTGGTTTTGAATGTGTGTTCATCGTAAGGTTAAGTACTAGAAGGTAGGATGAACCTATTATGGTGAGAAATTGTATTGAATATCTACAAAATGAGTTTCTAGAGGATGGTTCAGTTAGGGAATCCATGTATGAGATGGAGGTATCTAAAAATGAACTCAATGATGGATGAAATAACTCCTCTACCATCGATTTGGATGAGGAGGTACCAGAGGATAACCACTGAATCCTAATAATTTGAAAGGGTAATATCGGTAACCAAAAAGTCTAGAAGGATTACTCTTACCTACCTCTAACGATATGTACTTGATCAGTAAAGAAGATGAAATCTCACAAAATAGTCAGTGATACAAAATATTTGTCCAAGTATTATTTCCAATATAGGAAACTAGTGGATCGTGATGACCATACCTCCATGTCTGCTATATAGAAGTAGGATTTTTTATACCCGAACTATATTTTGAAGTGCTCATGTTTTGATTTTTGGTACTTAATGAAAATACTCTGGAAATTAATGTTCTGGATGAGGAGGTTGAATGAATTATGGAAATAGACATAAGGGTGACTGTTTATGAGGAACAAGGAACCTGGATTGATAAGAATGATCTATTTTTAACAAGGGGATTCAAAAAGAAAAAAATAATTATTAATGCATACATCTAATCCTGGGACAAGATGGTGTTATTGTTTGAAGAACTTCTGATGGAGGACCCCAACACTTCACTAAGAACTGTCTCATGGAAACATTTTAGGAAGATTGAAACTTGTAGGCTATAATTTCACATTAATGGATTTGTTATTTTATTTTTTGTGTGAACTATAGTTTCTAAATTTTCCATTAAAAGTGTTTGATAATAAAAATTTAATTTTTATTGATTGTTTACTCATTGTGATAATTATTGCTTAGTATATGTTTTTTGGTTTTACTCAGTTAATGATAACAGAAGCAACCATGTTAATGGTGATTATGATGGAAAATACAATGATTTTCCTCATTAGAAGTCAAATGTTATGGGATATAGAATGAAAAGACTCATTGACATACCAACTAATGTTTCTCAAGGTATGAAGAATCATGGACTTATAAATGTGAAATAGAGTGAATAACATTCTATTGTGTCCTTCATGAGAAAAAACCCATCTAATTTCAGAATAAACTATAATCTGATTGATGATGAACAATGGATATATACAAGTGAAATTATATTTTATATCTTCAAATGTTCGGATCATGAATAATTCATTCTAGTATTCTATGTTTTAGAAGGTGAAGTATACAAGTGGTGGACTATATTCAAGAATGTAAAGAAGCATGATGAAATTGTATCAATAGATTGGGATGAGTTCAAGGACTTATTCTTCAATAATATAATTCCTTATATTCTTCATAAAAATATTTAAAAGGATTAACATTAATTTTAGGAAATTTATAATGAATCTATCAGTACATACGAGGTTGATTTTTCAAGACTTGCGAGTTATGCTTTTTTTATCATCAAACCCTAATGTGAAGTTGATGGGATCTTTAGTGGATTAAATACTGGTCTGAAAATAGTTTTACTCAAAAGAGACATTAATATATATGAGAATATTTTGTGTTGCGCAATCCAATTTGAAATGGATATTGGAGTTACGTATCCATCTCATGGCATTATCAAGAAATAGGATGATGGACATCATTGTAAAATCTAATAAATAAATAGATAATAATATAAGCCTTCTGGTATGCTTTATGTAAAGACTGTTGAAAGGAGGGAATTTCATTATGGGCTATAAAATATTTTATGTGTGGAAGGGAAGGGAATTGAAAAATTGATTACCAAATAGATGGGAAGAAGTTGGATATTGATTTAAATGCTGAGAAATCTTCAAAAAACTAAACTCCAACACATCAGTACTTCATGATTAATGAGAATGGGAATTATGATAACGAGTATCAAAACTCAAGGTTTGGTGATGATGATTGGAATCACCAACCTCTTAATAAAATGGACTTGGTGAAACCTCATATGATCTGTGTTTCTCAAGATGGTTTTGATAATGATGTGGTGAATGTTACTATTACCATCTACTCTAGAACTACTAATGGCTTTTTTGGTTCTTGGTGTGACCACTATTTCACATCTAATGAATTTTTAAAGGTTTTTATAAATCCTCTCATAGTATAAGATTTTTAATTATTAGTGTGAACACTTATTGGAATGATTATTTCATACTTAGTCAATGATTCCACTCTAATTGACATTTATGGGAATGTGATTCTTGAAATTGTTTTTATTCTTCATTTATTTGAATTTGATTTTATCCAAGCCATGCATTGTATTTATAATAATAAATATGACTTCAATTTTTAGGGATGGGACTCCACATTGTATATTTACTATCAACATATGATCTCCTATCTGTGTGATATTAAGTATTATATATTTATGGATATTAGATCCAGTTTGTGGGTTTTAAATCAAATTTTTAGGGAAATTATTCATCAAATACTTGGGGAGAAATTAAATATAAATGATATTCCTACAATTAGTGAATTTATAGATTTTTTCCTGGAAGAGTTTCCAAGCCTTCCAAAAACCATTAAATTAGGTTCTCGATAGAACGCATACCCAGTTCAACCTTAATTTCAATGACTCACTATATATTAGACCCAATTAAGTTGCAGGTATTGAAGATGCAATGTAACAGCAAAATATTTTATTAAAAATATTATTTATAATTTTTTATGTCCTTTTTTACACAAAACCAATATTGTATTTCACTATACGCAACACCTTATTTGCTTACAGTATATGAAACACAATTATTGGATTTTGTTGATCACAATTTCATTTTTTTTGATAAAATTCATTTTACGCAACACTGAGTATAGATTTTGTTCAATGTATAAATAAACTATGATTGGATTATGTTATACACAACACTAAAATAATACTGAACTACATGCTAAACTGACATGGCTTAAGTTACAGACAAGAGCAGCTTTCCTCGATAGCTTGCATTTTAGGCGATACTGAGTTTCACTAAAGAACGATATATTCTTAAAATATTTTTATTTAATGAGATACAAACTAGCCATTATTAATATAAATAAATTCATTTTTAAATTTTTATCATTAAAATTCATATTATATATTTTCTAGAAAATGATATAAGAACAAAATCACTTTTTTTGGATAAAAGATGTATTTTCAAATAAATGCAGTTATACCACCTTTTTATGTTGAACCATTTTTAAATTTAGTTTTTGACACCTTTATATGATCAATTTGACAGAATAAAAGTCTTCATTATAATTAGGACATCAAAATTTAAATCGGATGAATTTTTGCTATTTTTTGATACCTAACTTGTTTTGGGAATAGTAAAAATACGCAAATTTTAAATTGAAAAAAAACTATTTCCACTTAGATAATTTATATGGTTAAATAATACTATTTTATGAGATATTTTATACCATTGGAATCATTGGGTATATTCTGGGACCCCATGGATTATCCTGGACATGAAAATAATATTTTAAATAATTAATTTAATGTAAATTTAATTCTAATGTAAATTTATAGTTTTTCCTAAATCGATTTTAATATTGTAACTGATTTCTATGTATATATATATTAATTATAAATATATAAACATTTAACACATCATGATATTTTATTTATAATTTTTAGACATTATATAAATATATTTATTTGTTACACAATTACAAAGTTGTGATTACATCATTAATGGAATACTCAAATAAATGAAATTATATATATTGAAATAAATATAATATCAATAATTTGAAATAATCCATGAATTATTTGGATTAAATTTACATATTAGGGATGCATTAATTCCTTTTTTAAAAGTAATAAGGTTTTTATAAATTCAAAAAAAATCATGCATGAATAGTTTCCAAAATTGACATAATTCATAACATAAAAAATAAAATAGTTTTTTAAATTATATTAATCTTATAAAAATATATAATTCTGTTAAATGGTTAATATATGTCTAAATATTTCATAAATAACATTTTATGGGTATTTTGACAAGATGTGGTCATTACATAACCCCCAATGTGTAAATAATGTGATATCACGGTAATATCAAAAAGAGTAAAGTATGTGTTAAACCGAAAAGATAAGATAAAAAATATTCAAAACATTTCAAAATATTATATGATTATAGGTATTAGAACCAAAATCATCTTATATTTCAGTTACATATGTTTCATTACATTTTTAACAGAAATTGAATTTATAATAAATTAATATTTTGAGAGTTTCTAAAGTGCCCCTCCCATCTCTTATAAAAGGGAAAGTCATCCCTCTCCTATTTACTTCATTTTGAGCCTTCATGATTTGCAAAACCATAACCATTTCTCTTCTAAACATCCCATTTTACATTATAGAGGATCTAGTCTTCTCAAAAGTCTAAATCATGTTCCCTAAGAATAAATTTAAAAGGGGCACGTTGAGGAAGAGGTTATCTCTTCTACCGATTCGTTCAAATTTTATTCTTATTCTACCTACTCTTCATTAGTTGTATCATTATAAAATAATAACATCATTATCACTAATTTTCAGGTATTTTAATATAAATATGAAACAACCATATTTCACCTTTTATCCAACCAACTAAAAACAAAATCCCCGCACGTGCGTACGTACGACATACCCTCTATACGCCGATGTGTAAACTGTTTTTCACCACCACCTTACATGGATGGGTATAATGGGGTAGATAATAAATATATATGATTATTATAAGATGATACTAATTCTAATATATTACACACAATCAACATCATTACCATTCAATAATATTGGGAACGGTATCATTACTCGTGCGTATGTATGACTTAACGTCTCCACGACGTGATGAGATTCATTATCCATGTTATCCTTTCATAAATGATTATAAACAAGATATATAACAAATAATCATGAAATATATGAAATAATAATTCTTTAGTATTTTTTATCTATATATAAATATATTATTAACTTATTTCCATTAAATTCAATAAGGAAATAAAAACAATGTTTATGCATACGTATGGACTACCGTCTCTATAAACAATGTTTTTCATATCCTTTATCTATCAATTATATATATATATAATGAATATATATGATATGTAAATAATTTTTTACATTTTTTATGTATGTATATCATGATCTATGTAATAATATCAAGAAAAAAATGTCCAAACATTTATGATAAATAAAACGAATGTTACACAAAATGTTGCTTTAACAAGGAATTTAAAAATAAACGGGTAATATAAAGTATTAAGTAAATCATATATGATATCATAAATATTATTATAGATAATTTACAAGTTAATAATATATTTAAACTAACAAAACATGAGTTTTAGAATCATATGGATGAAATCAGACCTATGGTAAGGGATAAATTTTGCAATCTCATTTTTATCCGTGATAGTTTATTCGTATGTATTTTCTATGGATATATTTATCATCCTTGTCCAAGTTTTCTAATTTTTTCATAAAATGTATAAAATAATTCTTTGTATATTTAAATTAATTTTTATCCATTTTTGACTTTTTCAACATGGTATGAAAGGGAAATTTCTTTTGCTTACCATACGAATATGTTTTTTTCTATTCCAGCAAAAGTACGAGGAGAATGTTTTTTCTAAATTATACAATAGGAGTTTTTTTACAGTTTCATGATTCCTTTTTTACATAAATAATACCTTATACAATTTCAATTTTATTTTCAACTAAATTCATTTCTTGTAAAATTTAGTTGCATTTTGAGAAAAGAAAACATTTTTGACAAAGAAAGGATATATTCCTCAAGAATTTAGTTCAAGTGTTCTATCAGAGTTATTTAACATATAAGATGACATAAGGATATAATTATATCAAAATTATTTCTTTGATATGATTTTTTATGATATAATTATTTTTATTAAGTCTATTTATCTTAAATGGATTATTTTATGATGACATGATGTTTTAGAATCCCATTTTATTACATGGGTTATGATATGAAGAATGATTTATGTTTTAGTGGAACACGTAAGAATGATTTCATTAGGAGATTGGTGGGACATATATCTCCCACAATTGAATTGGGTAAAGAATTATATCTCATGATATATATAGGACTGGAATGACTGTTAAATCTGGTTCAGTAATATACTGCTGGAAGGGCATGTAATCTTGGTTAAGTAATGAACTTTATCTGCTATGATGGTTCTTCCAAAAATATCATTCCTACTATGGAAATCATACTATGTACTTTTTAGTTTTCCTCAATTATATGTTTTATACCATCTTTAATTTATCATGATTAATTTTCATTATGATTTTTGCCTTACACACTACCGAAATTTATTTCAAGACTTAAGATTTTGAGGATTAAACATTATCTTCATGACTTTATTTTCAAATGTTTATAGTTTGATTTATATTTTCCATGTTTACACATAATGGGAATTTGTGATCAACCTTTAATATTTTTTCTCTAGGATATAAAGATTGGTTTTAGGTAGGAAAAAAAGGGGAAGATCTTTATAAGAGATATTTAGGATCTTTCACCATGACTAGAAGATTATGTTCCATGTTTTCGAAGACACTAAACTAATATAGTTTTTGGGAGTTTGTGTTTGTCATTTATTATATATTCTAGAAACGAAATTTAATTTCAATGTATGTCAAACTAGGGTATCTACAGTTTCTATCATATAGAAGGTTTATTTTTCCTTTGGAAACTAGGATGAGAAAACTTTAGTGAGATCCTTAGAGAATATTTTATGGTATGTCTAGGGATGTCCATAAGGTTAAGTATAAGTATAGGATATAGTCCTAGAATTTTGATAAATATCAAGAATAAACTAGGAATAAACCTAAAATATTAGAGATGGAATGTACTCCCCCTTGGTAACCTTATTTTCTTAGAATGATTTTTTCCACTAACACTATTCTTTTTAGGTTTTAGACTATGATTGGTACTCGAAGGAACCATGTTAATGATTATTGTAGTGGGAAATGGAATGATAGTCCTTCTGAATAAAAAAATGTTATGGGAGATGGAGTAAAAAATCATATTGCTATACTTACACAATATATTAATCATTTTGGACATCCAAATTAGCAGAGAAGGGAACAACATTCTATTGATTCCTTCATGAGGAAACATCCAAATTATTTTAGTGGGCTTTCTGATAAACATTTTCTGACCAATGAATCAATACCATTGAAAATATATTTTCAATACATTTTTGTTCAGAATATGAAAAAGTCATTATGGCTGTCTATCATTTAGAAGGTGAAGCAGACCAGTGGTGGACTCTAATTAAATATACAAGCTAGAAAGATAAAATTGAATCAATGGAATCGGACAAGTTTAAGAACTTGTTTTTCAATAAGTACTTCCCTGGAATTCCTTGAACAAAGATGGAAAAGTATTTTTGGGGGAAAGAGAAAAAGGATGATGAATCTATTGGTACATTGAAGGCGAATTTTATAACCATTTCAAGGTATGATTCCGAATTTATCATCCAACCTGAATGTAATTTTGATCTATTCTTTAGTGGCTTAAAACCAATTCTTCGAAGGGAATTAGTTATAAGAGATATTAGTAGCTATGAACAGATTGTGCATTGTGTTATCAAGATAGAAATGGATGTTGGTGTAGCATATCCATCTAATGGTTTTTACAAGAAACAAAAGAGGGAGTTCAAGGTAAAATCTCAAAACAATGGTGAAAAGAAGATGAATCTTTCCTTATGCCCAAAGTGTGGAATGATGTACAATGTAGATTGTCTTAATGGTACTAGAAAATGTTTCAAGTGCAGAAATTAATGTCATCGAGATGTTGAATTATGAAAGTAATGGTAAAAAGGTTTCTAATGATGCACATAGAGAAAAGACAACATAGAACACACCATCAAAACATCAATGCTACAAGTTCAAATAAATGGGGAATTTTTCTATCCAATTCCCTAATAAAAGAGTTGATGATTATAGACATCTGCGAACTCTTAATCCAAAATACCAAGGGAATTCACATGCGATCATTATTTGGGATGTTGAGTACAAAAATGAAGAGGTGGAATGATTGAGTGTTTATGTTGTGGGATTATAAAATAGTGTTATGTAATCTTATTTATTTTATTACAGAGTATTGTAAAATCAATGTATTGTTTTATTATGATATTAAATAATTATATTGTACACGTAACCATGAAAATCGATGGAAATATTTTCGGAAAGCACATGATAAGGAAATAATGAGATGTTTTATAGTATTTAAGAGCACACTACTGATATATGGGAAATGTGATATCATTGTTTGAGTATAGAATATTGTTTATTTTGTTATATGGACAGAGTTAACTTTTAATTGATTTTATTTTTTCACAAATGTTCTATGGTAATTCATGTTTCAAGGGAATACGTGATTAAGGTATTCACATGTTTGGAATGTGACAACCGAGAACTACCTTATGAGATATGGGAGAACAATGTTATGTATAATTAGTTCACCTTCTCCTAATGTTTTATAATTTTAGTTTTTTAAAATATTGTAATGCTATCTATTTATAAATATTATAAGTTATATTCCATTTTATGTATGTTGATTAATGTATTATCTAATTATAGG
This sequence comes from Viscum album, assembly GCA_963277665.1. Taxonomy (NCBI): domain Eukaryota; kingdom Viridiplantae; phylum Streptophyta; class Magnoliopsida; order Santalales; family Viscaceae; genus Viscum; species Viscum album. Next base: position 698,110,613 of record OY728160.1, read on the forward strand.
TGGTCTAATACATATTTGATTACCTATGATATGTTTTTTTGTTGAGAATTATATAATGAAATATAATTCACTCTCGTGATCTTTAAAAACTTCAAGATTGATAAATTCAACTTCATTTCTTTAAATAAGAGAAGAAGTGGTAATTGTTAAATGCACAAACAATGGTAAGATGGTACCGAAATCAAGTATGTATTTATTCACATGAAAAATTATTCAACATTAGGAATAATATATTGATATCAAAAAATGATAAATTTGTACCTTCTTATCTGAAGAATCAGATGGTCTATTAAATCATCATAGATTTATGGATTTTTGGTAGTTAACTTTCTCCCAACCTTCTTTTCTATCACTATCCATTAGAACATGCTGATTAGATTTCTCTTCCATAACAATGTTTTCAATTCCCGGCTATATTCTTATATGTGGAAACATCATGATGAGTTACTTTAAGTAACCATTATATTTATAACATTCTTTTATAAAATGATGTTTTAGTATCCAATTTTATGATGCCGATTTCCATGAAAAAAACATTTATGTAGAAAAAAAATTACCACAACGAAAATTTTTTAGGGTGATATTCCTTTTATATGTGGTAGAATGTAACACCACATGATTTTATGAGATATATATGATTTAATTTCATTAATGACTTGTGTTTTAATCTACCCCATGATTAACTTATGCCATACAAAACACTATATTAGATTCTATTATGTGTAACACTATTTTTAGCATCTGTTGAACACAATTTAATGTTCATTTGAAAGAATTAATTTTATGCAACATTGAGTATAGAACTCTTTCATTGTGTATATGAACAATGTTGCGATTATGTTATATGAAACTGTAAATGTAATACCCCATGATTTCATAATAAGATATTTTCTTTAAAATAATTAAATATCATGCGCTACACGCAACACCGAGTTCGAGCGCACCACGATTTAACAAACTAGCTATTTAAAAAGTTATTGTTAAAAATATTAATTTCATTTAAAAAATAATATAATATATATTATTTTAACATAAATATTATGTGTTTAATAGACATAATATTGAAACAAATTCATTTTTTCAAATGAAAGAAGTATTTTTCCAAAAATAAATTTTTACCGCCTTTTAATGTTGAACCATTTTAAAATCCAATATTTGACAATTTTATATATTAAATTTGACCAAATCAACTTCTTCTTTAAAACAGGACAAAAAAATTTGGTTTTGATAAACTTTCGGGGCATTTCTCATAACTTTTATATTTTAATGAATAATGAAAAATACTACATTTTAAATAAAAAAAATTTAAATCAAAATATTTATAGTTTTAAATTATGAATTTGAATCAGTTTTATTTATAATTAGATTATATTTTAACCATTTAATCCAATGCTGGTCATTAGAAGTAATTTTACATTTAAATTGGACATAAACAGATATAATTTTTTTGATATGTTTTACTTCTCAAAAACATAATTTCTAGTTTTGACAACGGGAATATGTTCATAAATTAATTAATAAAAATTCAATGATTTGAATTTGGTAAAATAGAACACATTTTGGAATTTACAATATCAAAATTATTTTTGCATAAATATTTGATATTTTACAAAAAACATTCAATTTTTGTTGAATAGTAAGAAAACAACGCGTTATTCTTTAAAGCCAACTTTTTATTTAAATAATAATTCTAATTAAAATTAATTTTAAAGTAAAAATAGATTCATAATACCTATATTAGTTCAGTTTAATTTATTGGAGTCATTTTATAATAATATTAGAGGTATATAAAAATATTTAAAATTTTTAAGTATTTTACACACCTTCTAGGCATATTTTCAAATTTGCATAAAAAATTATTTATAGCTTATATGAATTGAATTTCAAAAATTTGAGAGACACATTTGATATCAATATGTAAAATTTTGTTCAATAGGATGAAAATAATTTTTTTGGGAATAATTACTTTTAAATATTATTTATCACATTTAAAAGTAAATAGGTTAATTAAAGGTAATAATAATATTGTAATTACCTCAAAAAATGTCCTAATTCTATTGAATATGTGTCTTTCATCTAAAATCAACCTTATGAATAATATATGATCATTTTTTATCTACATGGATAATATTAGGACAATTATTATTTTATTTAAAGACGAGTTAAAAGTGTAAAATTCAATGTTTAATAAATAAACAAATTTTAATATTAGGTTAAACAAATCATAAATTCGACTATATATTTTTTAGAAATATAAAATTATTTAATACATAATGGTATTTTATTTATAATTTTTAGAAATTAAAAAATTAAATTTAATTATGACATAATGATGATGCAGTAATTACCTTATTATAAAATATTAAAATAATTTCTATTATAAATATCAAAATTAATATAAATTGAGACTTTTGAGGAATTATATTAATCTTATAGGTTAATATGACATTATAGGGTTTATATAATTTATTTGATTGATATAATCATGTTTTTTTTACTTTCAAAAAATACAAATACTAAATAGTGTCAAAATTGACTTTAATGAGTTTTTAAAATAAATAATATATTATTAAATGATCTAATATTATTAAAATTATAAGTATTAGGAAAAGGACTTATATAGTGATATAAATTTCAGTAATTATCATCTTGGGATTCTTTTTGTGGTTTATATTATGTTTATTAACCATATAATATAAAAATACAAGAAGACATGGTAAAAGTTAAACTATTTAATTATGAATTAAATCTAAAAGATAACGTTAATATAGTGACATAAAATTTTATTAAACCTATTGGTTGAGAATATTTCGACCCATACCCTCTTTATCCTTTAAATAAATCTATTTTGAGTCATTAAATACTGAAAATGATTTTATAATAAAATAATATTTCAAACTTTTCCTAAAGTGACCATCACCTCTCTTATAAACACGTTCTTACATTCCTTTTAAATAAACTCATCCAAATCCATTTTTATTGGCCAAACCCTACTGAAATATACTCCCAACTACCCTAACTTATTCCTATATGCCATAATTTGATCAGAATGACATCCAATGGATCTCTTTTAATCTAATAAAAAGGAAGCACCTGAAGAAGAGGTAATCAATTCACTAGCTCTTCTAATGTTTTTTTCTTCTTCCACTTCCTCTTTCATTGTTATTTTCAAATAAAAATGAAAACACAAGTACCTTGTAGACAATTTGATGTTATTATAAATATTTTACAATCTTATTAATTATTCTATCTATCCTATGATTGTAAAAGTCACCATACATGCATACGTACGGCTTACCGTATCTATATTGTAATGTAGTTTGTTATTAAACACTTCATTATTTGGATGGGTATAATAATGAGTATAATTTATGTAAATAATAAATATATCATGTTAGAGATTCTTTATATATGATATACCATCCAATAACATATGATTTAATCATTAATTGAATGATATTGTCGCTCATGCTTATGTATGTATTACCGTCACCACGAACGCGGTGAGATTCATTCCCCATCTTAGCCATTAAAGAATAATTTTCATTTTTTGATTTCAAATAATGTTTAAGAACATAATATCATTCAGGATATGAATCAAATACATCATATCCCTAACAAAAAAGACTTTCATAACAAAACTTATAAAGCAAAATGGATCAGTTAAAACAAAAAACAATGATACTTCTAAAATTTTATTAAGAAAGCAATATTAGAAGATCATATATGATATCATATTTATGTATGTGGTTATTTAATAATTTAATAACCATTATTTAACTATTATACCTGAAGTTAATGTAAACTTTACTGTGGAAAATTACAAGGTATGGGGTTTTCATCTCACTTTTTATTCTCCTGATATTCATGCTATATTTCCACTATTTAATTTTGTGTGGTGTATGTACAACCCAAGATTGTATTCCTTGTGTAATATTCATTAATTTATTTGTATTTAAATCTTCATTGTATGATTATTATTTCATGAGTAGTATGTTTTGTAAGTTACCAAATCGGTAATGGAATTTCTAATTTCTATTTATTCTCATTGGGTTTTATGAAAACTTCATTGATTATTTTACTCCAAGATTATGTGTTAAATGACTATTTATTTTTTTACAATCCACTTTTTGTGGATATAAAATTGATACACACAATAAATACATTGGTAAATTATCATGTAATCGATTTGAATTTGATAAGAGTTATCTTATCACAATTTCCATTAATTTAGTTAAATATCAAAGTCATTGGTGTGGTTTTTACAAGAATATGTGTGAATGTCCTTTGATTGATTTAAACTGAATATCCAATCATATTGAGTGAATTTATATTTTTTACACATTATTATGTCATTGTTTTATTCTTAACCTAAGGATATATTCTTTATAATGGATTTCATCTCAATTTACATTCCATTGAGAATTATTTGTTGTTATGCGCCAATTCACATTTATATGGTGTAAATAATGTACATTGACATATTATATCATTAATACCTTTATTATAATGTTTTTATAATGTTTTAATTACCTCAATTATTTGTGTTCATGCTCCTCTCATTTGGTTAGGAACTCTAACAAAAATATAATATTAAATGTTTTAAAGATTTATTCTCTTAAATCATTCCCATTAATGTCCATGTTTTAAAAATGGTGTTAAGGATTTATTTATATGGAGATTAGTATTTTAATATTAAAATATCTTTTAAGACATTCAAATTTTTATAGGACACTATGATTCAAAAATCTAATTTTTAACAACTTCTTGATAAATATAGGGATTTATATGTTTTCAAGAAAAAGAGGATATTTATCTCAAATTGTTTTACTGATTATTTTCATCTATTCAAATATCATTCATTATTCTTGATTGGGGATGATTTATTATAATACAATATTCCATATTGTATTGAATGAGTTATGTTTGACTGTGTATGTGCTATTTTTATACCATTTCTGGTTTGTGGTTAAAAATTTGACATTTCATATGCTAGTTTTAATATGAATGTTTAGAATATGTTTCAACATTTTCATATGAGGAATGAATTGGAAATAGTAAGTGACAGGTGGAGCCCGTTATAGCTTTTCAATGCATTGGCTGGAATGATTAGACAAACTAGTGTATAGACACATGGCATTGACAAAATCTTATTTGTGTCCTGGGCATGAGGCCTTGACTATGTGGTTATGATTTCCAACATTTCTCATTCCATCATTATGAAATTGGATTTTGATATTGCAGGTGATTATTAGACTAATAGAATATCCTTGTGAATATGTAAATGGAATTATTGGATTTATATATTCCATATTATACTTATGTTTAAGTTTATAAGTCTTGTGTTTTAGTCTTATACATTTCTTTAAATGTTTATTCTTATTTATGACTATTTCTGCTATATTGTTATCCTTACTGAGCTTCTGAGATCACCCCTTTATATGTTTTATTATTACCATGATACAATGAATTGTATAATGAATGAATTATTGTGACATGATAAGGGATATGATTGTGTTCAAATGAGACAAATTGTTTTTTTTATTTCCTAATGAAATGTAAAAAATTATATATGTATAAAGTACTTCCAAGGATACTAAACTAATCGGTCATTCAGGATTTGATCCCTTGTGATCATGTCAATGTTATGTAATAATGAATAGACTATAGGTAACTAGGGGCTGGACAATATAGTAGGTATCATAGAAAGTTTAGTACAAACCATGGAAACTCGATTTAGAAAAACCCTAATTAGAGAACATTACCTACGATATATATTAAGGATTTGTATAGAAGAACTTCCTAAAATTTTGGTAATGTAGAGATTTTGTGAATTTTTCATGAAATAAATCCCTGTCTGGATATGAGTAGGTAGTGGAAGCTCTGGAACAAATCTATATAGGGGTAAAACCAGAAAACACATATTTGTGGTAGACTCGAATAGTAAGTGGTGCAGGACAACGGGCCTAGATGTACTCTTGGTTACGACACTCCTAGGGGATATTCTTAGGATATATCGCATTTTCTTCACAATCTAATACGATGGATTTAATATAATATGATAATAAATAACCTTGGATAATCCTATGGTGTTTTATATTGAAAATAGGGTGTCATGATATTATCTAAATGATTTTATGAATATTTTTACTCACACTATGCTTTAGGGTTTTAGTCAATGGCTGGATTCCCAGCAAGTCATATTAAATTTGAACATGATGTACAAGGTCGTCATGATGGTGGAAATAAGAAATTAATGGTATATTGATACGGGTAAAATATATTGTGTTCATTCCAATGAAGGTTTCCAAAAATATGATAAAATACATATACATTAACCAACTACCAAATTCAATATAGAAGATAAAGGAAAAGAATGATAATAACTCCAACAGTGGAGAGCATGAAGAAAAGAAATATTAATTTCCATCATGCAGGAAATGTGGAAGGAGAAACTCAGGAGAGTGTCTCAATAGAGCAATGAAATGATTTATGTGTGTGAAAGAAGAACATAAAGTAAATAATTGTCAAGGAAAAATGAAACATAATATGGAAAAAAAATAAAAATGATCCTAATAATCCATTTACAATAATTTTCCATAAATGTAGGGGAACTAGGAGTTACTCAAGTCAATTCCGTATTCTATAGGATAACCAAAAGGTAAAAGGAGAACCTATGTGGAAATAAATGGATGGATACATGTTTAAAAGTATTAATTATCTTTGTTAATGGGATTACTTTGGATAAATTTTTTCTTGTATGTGTAACCATGGAGTTTGTTATGTGAAAATTCTATTTGAGGAATAATTTTCTTTTCTTTTTTGGATATAGTCATAAAGAAAATTTTGGGTTTATATGATCCTTGAATTTTAAGAAACTACATGTTATTAATTTTTGGGATGAATATGAAAGGTATGAGATAGAATTTGTGGTTAAATTATGTTATTGTTTTTTGCAGAATTCATCTCATATCGAGAATATTATAAAATAATGTTTTTGAAAAAGGAAAACACATAGACTTTGTGACAACCCGTCCTATCAGGCAATTATACAGGAATCGTACCCACAACCAATGTACGTTATGGATTTATCGCCTACCACTGGACTAAGTGAAGTCCCGTGTTATTGTGAATAATTTTTTTTATTAAATAATTTTTTTTCAAAAATACTAATTTGATTTGGGATCTTATGTTTGATCAAATGGATATACTTTTTATAGGAATATAATTTCAGGATAAAGTGATAAATGATATTTTGGAAGACTTTATCTCTTTTGGGAACACTACACATCTAAGGAAAATAGAATACTATGGGATTTATTTTGAGGAGTATTGGTGGATTGTTGTTTTGAATGAATCTATGATTTTTATAGAGATTCATGTTATTAATGGGAATGATTAACCTATGATAGAAAATATGTGATTTGGTTAATTACACTTCAGTTTGAGACATTTAGTGTAGTTGATGTTTTATGGCGATAAATGTTAAGATTTACTATGAATGACTATGTGAGTAAATTAATCTCAGTTTTGAATTTCAATCTTATTTTGGATTATATTGAAGGATTTTAAAGAATTTTTTTTATTTGAATGGTCTTTATTGAACTTTGTGTATTGTTTAATTAATTTTTGAAATTACGATTAGTAATTATTTTTATAAAGGATTATCCATTTTGGGGATCATCTAATTCTATACTAACCATTTTGGTTTTGGATATTCTCTAATGACATAGGAAATATATAGTTTATTCTTTTTTAAAATTTTATTATCTAGAAGTTGATTCTAGATCTTCATGTGTGACCTAGTCGTATTAAATACTCATCATTTAGAGAAAGTATGAGTAAGTGGTAGAAATTTATTAAAAGATGAAACTATACTTTAATAGTATGTATATCACTTTATGTTCTTAAAAAATATCATAAATAATTCCTCAGGATTATGTAATAGAACTCAAAATTAAAAACATTGTTCATTTTCATTTCATACTAGGAGACTAATGAATGTTTAACCGATCCCAAGTTAGTGGTATTCTTATTGTTAACTTTATCTGGATAATGTTTCATATCACTTTCCACTGGAGCATATTACTTAGTTTATCATCCATATCCATGTTTTCTTAAATTGATTTCTAATATGGGTTATTTTAAGTGCCCTTTGTACTTCTCTTTATTTATTTTTATGTGATAGTTTTATTTACTTTTTTTCAAATGTGGGAATTTCAAAGATGTTCTGATGCCAAATTTTAAAATTACGAGGATGATATTTCCAAAACTTCAGTAGAATGTAACACCCCAAGAATTAAAAGTAAGTTATTTTCTTTAAAGTAATTCAATATGTTGCACTACACACAACACTAAGATCGATTACACCACGACTTACCAAACTAGCCGATCAAAAACCGATTATTAATAGTATTAACTGAATTTTGAATATTATATACTCTATATAATTTTAAAATCCATATTATTTTTTTCTTAGACATAATATAAGAACAAATACAATTTTTCAGATAAAAGAAGTATTTTTTTAAAAATGAAATTTTGCCACCTTTTAATGGAGAAACCATTTTAAATAAAATATTTACACTTTTTATATTCAATTTGATAAAATAAACGTCTTATTTAGAATCATGACATAAAAAATTTAGTTTCGATAAATTTGCAGTGCTTTTATGATAACTATAATATTTTTATGAATAGTGAAAACACTAAATTTAAATTGAAAACATCTTTTTTTAATAAAAATAATTTATTGTGTTAAATTTTACATTTAAATGGTTTTGAAGTATAATTAGATTATATTTTTATCATTTAATACAATTTTTTTCATTGTAAGTAATTTTACATTTAAATTGGACATAAACACATATCAATCTTTTGACAGTTTTTACTTCTCAGAAAATCGCTTTCTAGTTTTGACAATGAGAATATTTCATTAAATTAATTGATACAACTTCTATTTTTTGAATTTGAAAAAATAAACATCATTTTTGAATTTGGAATATCAAAATTATCTTTGGGTGAATTTTTGGTATTTTTGTAAAAACATTCAATATTTGATGAGTAGTGGAAAACATTATGTTATTGTTTAAAGCCAAATTTTTAGTTAACTAGTTATTATTAATTTAAATTTATTATAAATTCAAAATGGATATATAATACGTATATTAGTTAAATTTAATTCATTGGAGTCATTTTATAATACAATCAGAGATATAAAATTTTATTGATCTTTTTAATGTATTTAAACCACCTTCTAGAAACTTTTGAAAATTTGCATAAAACGTAATTTTACAGCTTCTGTGAATTGAATTTCAAAAATTTGAGAGACAAGTTTAATATTGGTATGTAAAATGTGATTCAATAGGATGAAAATATTTTTTTTCAAATAGTATATTTTGACTTTTATTTAGCATGGTTAAAATTAAATATGGAAATTAAAGATAAAAATGATATTATAATTACCCCAAAACATGAAATAATTCTATTAGAAATGTGTATTTCGACAAAAATAAACATTGGAAATAAAATATGATCATTTTTGATCCACCTGGATTAGATTAGGTCATTTATTACTATTTTATTTAAATAAGATTTAAAAGTGTAAAATTGAAAATTAAATAACAAAAACATTTTTAATATAAAGTTACACAAAAGATAAATTCAACTAAAATTATTTACTATAAATATAAATAATACATAATAGATAATTTTATTTTATTTATAATTTTTACACATTAAATATTTAAATTTTTTTATAACATAATGACGATGTAGTAATGACATTATAAATGAATGATTAAAATAATTGCTATTATAAATATCAAAATAAATATAAATTGTTACTTTTGATACATTACACTAATTTTATAGGTTATCATGACATGTTATGGTTTATTTAATTTATTTATTTTTAAGTAATCATGTTTTTTTCACTTTCAGAAAAACCAAATATTAATTAGTGTCAAAATTGAAATTAATGACTTTTTAAAACAAATACTCAATTATTAAATGATATAATATAACTAAAAATATTAGGATTAGGAAAAGGACTTCTATAATTATATATATGTCATTAATAACCCAATTTAGTTTCTCTTGGCATTTTATAGTATGCTTATTAACCATGTAATATAAAAATACAAGAAGACATGGTAAAAGTAAAACTATTTAACTAAGAATTAAATCTAAAATATAAGGTTAATATGGTGACATAAAATTAACTAAAACCTATTGTTTGAGAAAATTTAGACCCATAACCACCATATTATTGATATAAATCCATTTGTATCCATTAGAAAACGAAAAAGATTTTATAACAAAATAATATTTCAAGAATTTCATAAAGTGGCCCTCACCTTTCTAAAAAAATGGTTTTCCCCTTCTCTCCAATAAACAAATCCAAAGACATTAGGCTAAGCCACCCTACACAAATATCATCCCAACTACCCTCAATTAATTATAGAGGCCTTACATTGATCATAAATCCATCCTAAGGACCCCTTTTGATAAAATCAAAAGGAAGCACCCTGTGAAAAGGTAATAATTTCACCACATCATTCAATGTTTTTTCTTCTTCCACTTAATATTTCTTTTTAGTATCCATGCCAAAATAATAACACCATTATATTCTATATACATTTATTTTGATATAAATATGGTACAACCATATTCATTATTCTATCCTTATTATAATTGAAAAAGTCACCATACGTGCGTACATACAGCTTACCGTCTCCAAGTCGTGGTGAAGTTTGTCATTCAACAATTCATTATTTGGATGTGTATAAAAATGAGTATAATTTATGAAGAATATAAATATAAAATTATAATGATTTTGTATATGTGATATTCAATCCAATTGCATACCATTTCACCATCAATAGAATGACATTATCGCTCATGGTTTGAACGGATTATCGTCTCCACAAACACGTTGAGATTCTTTCCCCATCTAAACCATTCAAGAAAAAATTTATTTTATTATTTTAAATATTGTTTAATAACTTCATATAGTTATTCATATGAATAAAATACCTCATATCACTAAAAAACATGACTTGCGTTACAAAACATATAAAGGAAAACGAATCAGTTTACACCCAAAACAATGATACTATTGAAATATTATTAATAAAGCAATATTAGAAGATCATATTTGATATCAAAATTTTCTATGTGGTCATTTAATAATACACTATAAATTATGTAACTATTATACACGATGTTATGTTACCGTAAACTAAGGGAAACTACTAGGTATGAGTTCTTCATCTCACTTTTTATTCACGTGAGATTCATGCTATATTGCCACTATTTAATTTTGTGTAATGTATGTACTTCCCATGATTTTATTATTTATGTAAAATAAATTAATTTATGGGTATATAAATATTCACTTTATGATCTTTATTTCATGGTATGTATGGTTCCTATGTCACTAAATCAGTAAGGGAATTTTTATTTCAATTTCCACTCATTAGGTTTTACGCAAACTTCATTGATTATTTTACTCCAAATTATGTGTGAAATCACTATTTATTTATTTATGTAGTAATTTCCACTCCACTTTTTTTGGATATAATTTTGATACTCATGATCACTCCATTGATAAATTCTCAAGTAATCGATATGAACTTTATAAGAGCAATCTTAACTCAATTTCCATTCACCGAGTTAAACATCAAAATCATTGGTGTTATTTTTACAAAAATATGTTTGAATGTCCATTGATTTATTTACACTAAATATCCAATCATATTGAATGAATTTATATTTTCAAACATAATTATGTCATTTATTTATCCTTAATATAAGGATACAATCATTATAAGGGATTTCATCTAAATTTACATTATATTGAGACTTCTTTGTAGTTATGCACCAAATCACTTTTATATGGTGTACATACTATACATTGACATAGTATATCATTAATCCCATTATTTTCATGATATTATATTGTTTTTATTACCTTAATTGTTTGTATTCAAGTTTCTATCATTTTTTTACGAACACTAACAAAAATATAATCTTAAATGTTTTAAATATTTCTTCTTATAAATCTTTCTCATTAAGATCATTCTTTTAAAAATGTTGTTAAGGATTTATTTATATAGATATGAATTTTTTAAAATTAAATTTTTTTTTATATGTTTCAAAGTGACATGGGACACTTTTATTAAAAAATATTATTTTTAACAGCTTCTAGATAAATAGTGAGACATTTGAATTTTTTCAAGAAAAAGGGGATATTTATCTTAAATAGTTGTACTAATTATTTTCATCTATGTCAATATAATTCCTTATTCGTGATTGAGGTTGATATACTATAATAAAATCATCCCTATTTTATTGAATGAGTTATGATTGACTGTGGATGTGCAATTTTTATACCATTCATGTTTTGTGGTTAAAATATTTCCATTTCCTATTCTAGTTTTAATATGAATGGTTAGATTATGTTTCAAAATTTTCATATGAGGAATGTATTAGACTTAGTAAGTGATGGGTGGAGCCCTCTATAGATTTTACATGCATTGGTTTTTTTTCCTGAGACAAATTAGTGTCTTCTCACAAGGCCTTGACAAAATTATATTTTTATTCATAGCACGATGCCATGACTATGTGGTTCTGATGTCTAACATTATGAATTCCATCATTATGAATTAGCTGTTGATATTATATGTGATTATAATACTAATATAATATCCATGTGAATATGTAAATATAATTATTTGATTTATATTTTTAAAATTATAATGATTATTATGTTTAAAAATATTGTGTTTTAGTCATATACATTTCATTAAATGGTTATGCTTATTTATGAAAGTTTCTGCTGTATTTTGATCCTTACCGAGAATCTGAGCTCACCCATTTATATGTTTTATTTTTCCTAGCATGCGATGTCATATATTATGAACGACTTTCAGGGATATGCTAAAGGATATTTTTGATTTCAATGGAGGCACTATTTCATTCTTTTTCATTTCATAAATTAATGTAAAACATAAGTATGTATCTAGTACTTCCAAGGCTACTAAACTAATTGGTCTTTCAGTATTTTATCCCCTGTGATCATGATAATGTTATTTAATAATGCACCAAACTTGGGTAACTAGGTTCAGGGTGTTACAATTATAAGGACCCGACCATAAAAATTACTTATTATTGAATTAAATGAATAATTCACATTGAGGATCTTTTCAGGTTTTGAGTTTTATAGAATTAGGACATAACTATTAAATCTAAAGATTACAAAGTAGACACATCTTCTCAGCTTCCATTTTTTTCACAAAAATAAAAACTCTTGAACAAAAGATTCATGTTTAGTTCCTTGTTTTAGACATCCTAACATTTCCTTGATCCCATCCTTGACCCTATCCAACTTTATGTCCTCTGAAAAACATTTCAAAAAAACTTTGTATGAGCATAAAAATCTCAGTAAGGGTTATAATATTACAGAAAGAAAACATTAGTCCATGTATACATAAGAATCAATGAAATCATACATTACACATAAAACATAAGCAATTTATCATACCTCATGAAATCATGAGATTTACGAATAACTCATAGAAATCATAAGACATAAAGGTAACTTGAGGCATTCATAACATTCTTACATAGGGTGTAACCCTCATGGTTACATTTAGAATACCCATCACATTATGTTCCCTAAATCTCTTCGGAGAAACCTTAGCATTTAACCCCTTCGCATTACCCAATGCATTAGAGAGCTATATCGGGCTCACACACCCTTAGTTTATCATGGAACCACCCATCTTCATAAACAATTCCCAAGAACCATAACATAATCATAGCATATAACTCAAGCATAAGGGAAAGATAACATTCCCACATTTCAATACCAATATAACACTTTATGATATTGAAATAATGAATCAATTCTAAAAAACCATTTTCAAAACCATTGAAAACATTTAATAAAGAGATTTTTGAATCAAAGTGTCCCATACCACTTTGAAGCTTTTAACATTTTAAACCATTAATATCAATATAAATAAATCCTTAAAGCCATTTTTAAAACATGTATATTAATTAGAAATATTTATAGGAATAAATCATTGAAACATTAAAAATGATATTTTAGGTAAAGTGTTTTTAACAAAATGAGAGACACTTGAATAAAATAATTGAGGAAAAACATTTAATCAGAACTTTATAATATCATGAGAATAAAGGTATTCATGATATATTTATCCAAAGGACAGTATATACACCATATAAGAGTGAATTGGTGCATAAAAACAATGAAGTCTCAATAGAATTGTAAAATGAGATAAAATCCCTTATAAAGAAGGTATCCTTAAATTAAGGATAAATTAATCACATAATTATGTGTGAAAAATAAAAATAAACCAAATATAAGTGGATATTAAAAGTAAAACAACCAGAGGTCATTCACATATATTCATAGGATGAGATATTCAATAAATTCATGTTGAACCCAATGAAATTGAAATTTGGTTAACAAGTTCCCATGGTAAAATTCACAGCCTAACGAAATCACTTTAAAATTCGTAACATTAGTTGATGAGAGAGAAAATGGTATCTCATCACTTGGAAAAAAAAAAATTCCATCAATAAGTATATATAAGAACATATCCCAACATAAACAGATGTAAATTAAAAGACATAACAAAATAAGTCTTTTTAAAAGAGGAGTGTGAAAGGATCCCTTACCGATTTGGGCAACTTTCGAAACATACACCCCAAGAAAGAAGGGTAGTACAATAAAGATGCAACTATCCATAAATGAGATCATATTATACAAATTGTAAAATAATGGGAAATACATACACCACACAAAAGGAAACAGTGGCCAATGTAGCATGAATCTCTCGGGAATAAACAGTGAGATGAAATTCCCCTTATGAAAATTCGGCAGCCTAACAGCGCCACATAAAACATCCAAATATGAATTGATGAGATAAAATAGGGTCTCTCATAAAATTAACATAAAATTTACAGAAATAGTAATATAAAAGAACATCCCCCAACATAAGAAAGAGGAGCGTAAAGTAAGTTACATCAAAAAGTGTACTTAAAAAGAAAGAGAGAGGTAGGATCTCTTATGCAAATTCGGCAGCCTAACGACGCCACTCAAAACATCCAAAATGGATTGATGAGAGAAAATAGGGTCTCTAATAATATGAATATAAAAAGTACAGTATTATTAATATAAAATAACATCACTATCATAAGATATATTAGCTTAAAAGGAATGACATAAAAGAGTGTACTTAAAAAGAAAGAGAGGGGTATGATCCCTTACCTCAAGTCCGACTTGTCTTGTTGGTTTCATTATATTCCTGAATAATAAACTTTTGTCAATTTATAATTTCTTAAGGAAATCCTTTAATTTTTATTATTTAATTCATATAACAAATTATAATGTTATAATAATTAGTTAATTATGTGAGTTCATATCAAATGTTTTTGTCGATGTTTGGTACATAAGTCAAAAATGAACTTGTTTGAAAAGAATCGTCCATGTAGTTATAAATACATCATCTCCAGAATAGTATTAATGATTTAAATATCATATATATCCAGTACATATTAATTTTATACTATTACATAACATTTGGATATAAAAATAAATGAAATGCACCGTTCATGGAGACGGTAGGCCGTACGTACCCATGAACGCTACTTTCATTTCTTTGTCATATTAATTGAATTAAAAATAATTGATATATATATATATATTATAATTCTAGTATAATATATATATTATATAAGTCATATAAGTTCATTAATTTCATTCTTTTTACATTCCATGTATTGCATGAACGAGTCACATCACTGGAGGGGGCGGTAGTCCGCACTTACTCATATGAAATTATTGCATTTGCACAACATGAAAAGAATAAAGGTATGTCTTAAATATAAAATAAAGAAGCATATATAAAACATAATTACCATATATATCATATATAAAATACATTGACATCATAATGGACAACTTTAAAGGTGTTAAAATAATATTGAACAATCATCGTTTCGTGAGGCAGTAATTCGCCATCCACAGAAACAGTATGTTCTTTAACCATTAGACGGATGTGTGTGTAAGTGTAGCTGGAATCCTTATTATAAAGGCATCATAGTATATTTAATATACAGCTGTTGTTACAAAATAAAGGAATAAAAAGAGTTTAGGGGTTTGGAGAAGAAAAGTAAAACAAAAGAACACAAGTGAAGACATTACCTTTAAATTGGGTAATTCCTCTTGGTTTGAAGCAAAAGGGTTTCTTGAAGAGCATTCTGCCAAAGGTGAGGATTCAATGATGAAGATAGGGATCTAGAGAGATGAATGGGAAGGGTTTGGCCATCCAATGGCTTGAGAGGCGTGTGTAAGGTGGTAGAGGTGGGGGGCTTTAATAAGAGAAGAGGAGGGACACTCTTGGAAAGTTATAAAATATTAATTTATTATAAAATGATTTTCGGATTTTAAAGGTCCAAAAGGATATATTTCTAGTATAAGGTGATAATGTTTCAAAATAAACCCATACAATAGGTTTTTGATAAGTGTAAGACTTAGATTTCACCATATCATCTCATTTTATTTAAATAGTTCATTTATGAGGTAATCACTGCATCATCACGGTGTCATTAATAAAATAATTTATTTAATGTCTAAAAATTATTAAAAAAATATCATGATGTAGTAAATCATTTTAAATTTCTATAGAATATTTATAGTCAAAAATATTACATGTATAACCCCATTTAAAAATTGTTTTAGGAAAACAATACATGTTTGTGACATTTTAATTTTAACGATAAATAAAAAGTAATTAATGTCATTTTACAACCAAAGTGGCTCCATGGGGTCCCCAAGTTGACCCATGGATTGTATTGGTCGGAAATGACTCATACAATAAGGTTAGTACATGTGTCACGGTCATTTCATATTATTATAATATTATCTTTATCTTAAATTACACTAATTACCTCTAATCGCGATTAATAAAACTTAAAAGTTACTTTTCACCAAAAAATTACTTTAGTCTCATTGAACCAAATTTTAAATCCTAATGACAAACATTAATGTTGGATTTTTGAAAATCAAATCACAGAAGTGGTAATGTTTCATTTAAATGAAAAATCAGTTTCTTTAACCACCACTTAGTGGTTTCACTATTCATCAAAAATTGAAGTTTTTCAGAAAAATACCAAAAATTCATGCTAAGCTATATTTGATATTCCGAATTCAAAAATGATGTCTAATTTAAAAAATTAAAAATATAAAAGTTGCATTAATTAATTTAACAATTCCTTCATGTTTTCAAAACCAATAGCGTGTTTTTAAGAAACAATATCTATTAAAATATTGACATTAGTTCGAGTCCAATTTCAAAGTGAAATTAATTCCAATGACCACCATTGGATTAAATGGTAAAAATATATTCTAAATAAACTTTAATCTCAATTAAAAAGATAATATATCCATATAAATAAATCAGATTAAAAGGAAGTTATGAAATAAAATGCAACATTTTCACTGGAAATGATCTTTATCGAAAAAATAACAAAAATTTACACAATGTAAATTTTGAGGTCCAGATTCTAAATAAGGATTTTATTTGTTCAAATACAAAATATAAAATTTTCAAAATTATATTTAAAAGGGGTTCTCCATCAAAAGTTGGTTAATCGTCCTTTTAAAGAATATTAGAATATTTATTCTTAAAATTGGATTCAATTGCATTTTAAGCCTCTAACATTTATTGGATAAATGTAAAAATATTTAACAAAAATATGTAACAATTTTGTAGTTATTTCTATTCATTCTCACCATTACAACGGCTAGGAGTTAACTATTATAATATTATTATATTATTAGTGTGCAACATAAGATTTCAAAGAAACTCGTTGTTACGTATTGGGTACGCCATCAAGCATAACATTTCCTTTAAAGTAGTATTATCATTTAATTCACAAATATTGATAAACATTAGAATGTAATATTATTTATTCACCTGGGATGTTACAAAACTAATGGTAGCTTGTGAAATACATGACACTTACATGGCTTGTGTTACATGCAAGTAAGACCTTCTGCAATAACATACGTTTTAGATGATACCGAGTTTCACAAAACAATGATATATTATAAAAATATTACATTATAATGAGATATTAACAATCCATTATGAATATTATTTACCAAATATTTAATTTTATATCATTAAAAATCATCTTATATATTTTCTAGAACATTATATAAGAACAAAATCAATTTTTTAAATAAAAGAGGTATTTAAAAAAATAGTGTATTAGAACCATTTTATGGTGAACCATTTTTAAATTTAGTTTTGAAACCATTATTTATTATATTTTAAAAAATAATCTTCTACTTTAGAAGTGGGACATAAAAATTTTCTTTGGATGATTTTTTAAATTTTCCCGATAACTATCATGTTCTGATGAATAGTAAACATATGCTATATTTTAATCGAAAATAACATTTTCCGTTGAGATAATTTGTATAATTATATAATATTATATAATGGTTTTAAAATATAAATGTAATATAATTTTATCATTTTATCCAAATTTTTTCATTATATGTAATTTAAATTTTAAACTAGATGTAAACACATCTATCTTTTGTTAGTTATTATTTCTTAAAAACCAGCGTTTTGGTTTTGACAACAGGGATTTATTTTAAATTAATTACTATAACTTATGTGTTTTGAATTTCAATAAATGGATTCCATATTTGGAATCATATGAATCATGCTTTGTAAATATTCACCATTTATTTTTTGTACATTATGAATAGTAACTTCATAATTATTTTATTTTCTATGTTTAAAAGGTAAATCTAGTAAAAAGGGTAAAAATAATATTATAATAATATTAAAATACCAATAAAAATCTAATAATCCTATTAAATGAGATATTTTCTACCATTAAAGTCCATGGATAGATTTGGGGACCCCAAGGATTCGCTTGAATGTGAAAATGACATTTTTAAGAATTAATTTAAGTAATGAAAATTATACTGTAAACATATATATTTTACTAAATAGATTTAAATATAGGGTTATATAACAGATATCTATGTCTATATGTATTCCTTATCAATATAAATACATTTCATAGATAATAATATTTTATTTATAATTTTTAGACAATAGAAAAATATATTTTTTTGTGACACAATTTGGATACAGTGATTACCTAATTAATGAATAAATCAAATAAATTAATTTATAAATTCAAAAATAATTTTAATTTGAAAATTTTATGTCATACACGAATTTTATGTATTACATTGACATACTACGATGATTTAATACATTTCATTGATGTAATATGGTTGTTATGAATTTATAAAAAGTCATGTATGAATAGTTTCCAAAATTGACATAATTCATAACTTAAAACATAAAATAGTTTATTAAACTATATTAAATTTATAATTTTTTTTGATTCATCCAAATGAATATTATATGTCCAGGTATGTCATAAATTACAATTTTTGGTCTTTTGACATGATATGGTAATAATATTAACCCACAATGTGTAAATCAAGTTGTATCATGGTAAGATTTAAAAGAGTAAAATATTGGTTAAACAAAAAAGACAAGGACACAAAAAAATTAAAAACATGTATAAAATTCATTGGATGATGTGTACTAAAAAAATCCTATAATATTATAATTAAATAAGTTTATGACCATTTTTAAGCGAAATTTAATTTATAATATATTATTATTTTGAGAGTTTCCTAAAGTTCCCCTCTCCTTGGTTATAAAAGAGAACCACCTCCATCTCCTCTTCACACCATTTTGATCCTTCAATATCAGCCTAACCCTACACATTTATCTTCTAAACATCCATTGTAACATTATAGAGGTTCTGGTATTCTCAATATTCAATCTCTAGTTCCCGATGAGGAAATTTAATGGAGGCACGCTTAGGTAGTGGTAATCGCTTCTACCGATTCATTCAAATAACTTTTCTTCTTCTACCTACTCTTCATTAGTGGTTTAATTTTAATATAATAACATATGTATCAATAATAAACCTTTATGTTATTATAAATATTAAACCACATTATTTCACCTAATATCCATCCTATAAAAAATGAAATCACTATGAGTGTGTGCGTATATCTTACCGTCTCCACGATGTGGAGCAATATGTTCTTCACCACCACCTAACATGGATGAGTATAATGGTAGAAGTAATAACTATATTATTATTATTATTATTATAACATGATTCTAATTATTATATATTATACATGATCCACTTCAATACCATCCAGTAATTATGGGAATGATATCGCCGCTCGTGCGTATGTACGACTAACCATCTCCACAATGCGATGAGATTCATTATTCATGTTAACCATTAAAGAATGATTATAAGTTATATACAAAAAATAATGAAAAAATATGCGAAAAAATAATGCTACTCGATTTATAAATATATATATATGTGTGTATGTGTCATTTACTTACTTTCATTCAATTCAATAAGGAAACCCAAATAGAGTTTATCTGTAGGTATAAACTACCATCTCCATGAATGGTGTATTCCATTTAATCTATCTAGATATTATATATATATAATGAATATATATTATATATAAATCTTTTTTTAAATTCTGGAAGTATGTAAATCATTATCTATGTAATAATATCAAGAATAAATAGACCAAACTCGTATGATAAATAAAACGATTATTACCTAAAACATTGATTTAACATGGAATTGAAAAATGAACAAGTAATATAATGACATAAGTATATCAAATATTATATCATAAATATTATTATGTTCCCTATATAAGTTAATAATATGATTAAACCCACTATACATAATTTTTTAGAAATATATAGAAGAAATCAGACCTAAGGAAAAGGATAACTTTTCCAATCTCATTTTATCTGTGATTGTTTTTTCTTAAGTATTTAATGGGGTTATAATTATCATCCATGTAAATGTATTCTAAAAAATTTTTCATAAAATGGTTAACATTATTCTATGTATTATTAATGTCATTTTTACCCATTTTTTTCTTTTACTACGTGGTATGGAAGGAATATTTCTTTTGTTTACCATAAAAGGAACTTTTTGACTTTTCTAGTAAAAGTAGGAGGAAATGTTTTATTAATTCATATGACAAGATTTTTTTTATGGTTTTATGATTCCTTATTTATATTAAGATAAATGTGAACTATTTTAAGTTAATTTTGAACTAAATTCTTTTCTTTTAAAGTTGCTTGACATTTTGGGAAAAGAAAACCTTTTCTAAGAAGAAACGATATTTTCCCCCGAAATTTAGTTCAAGTGTTTTATCAAAATTATTTTCCTTCTATGATGACATAGGGTTACTATTCTATCGATATTATTACTTTTATTTGATTATATTTATTATGGAATTACTTTTATATAGTCCATTTATCTTGAATGGATAATGTTATTATGAAATGAATTATACGAAATCTATTTTATAATATGGGTTATTCTATGATGATAGAGTTATGATATTGTGGAAAACATAAGAATAGTTTCATTATGGGATGGGTGGGGCTTATATCCCCTTCCATTTCATTGGGTAAATTTTTATATCTCATTATATAGACATTTATGGGATGGGAAGTAAATCTGATACAATAACTGAAGGTTGGAATGACATGTAAACCTAGTTTAGTAATGGAATTTGTCCACTATGATGGTCTTGGAAGCAACACCTTATCTAATATGGAAATAAAATTATATGATTAATAGTTTCCCAAAATTTCATTTTTTATGCCAATGTTATTTTCTTGTGATTAATGTTCCTTTATGATATATTCCTTACATATTGCCCAAATTTATTTCTTGGCTTGTTATTTTGATGTTTAAAATTTATGTTCATGTTTTTTTGGTCAAATGTTTATGGTTTGTTTTTTCTTGACAATTTTTACCTATACTAAGGATTTGATCTCACCCTTTTATATTTTTTCCCTAAGATATAATGAATGGGGTTAGAAAAAAATGGAGAAGATATTTATGGGAGATGTTGAAGATATTTCACCTTGATTAGAAAATTATGATCCATGTTTCCAAAGACAATAAAAAAATAAAATCTTTGGGTATTTGTGTCATGTATTAAGTATTTCATAAAATAAATGTAATTTCTATGTACGTAAATCCTGGGTCTCTATATGAAACTTTAATAAAACCTTGATAAGGAATTCAATCAACCAAGTGTGTCACCATAGGGTTAAACTATTGTCTTTGTGAAAAATAAATATAGATTAATATGAATATTCAATAATTGTTGTGACTTGAACAAGATCAAAATCAAGAATTAGTATCCTCTTTGACATATAAATTATTTTTTTAATCAACTATTAAAAGATCAATACTTATCCAAGATTGAACATTGTATTGGATATCATAAATTTTGGGTTAAGAAGGAGGATATATAGAAGAAGGAATTCCATAAGATGTATGGCCACTAGGAATATATAATGATTCTTTTCTATCTAAATAAGTCCCATGTTATATTAATGGATTTAATGAATACATTTTTTAGAGATCACCTCGACCGTTTTTTTGTCATATTATTAGATAATATTATACTCTATTTAAAGATAGAGTAAGATCACAAAGATCACATGATAATTTTACTAAAACAATATAGTAGGAGACAATGTATCAAAAATATAGTAACTATATATATTACATACAAATGGATTCAATTTTGGTCACATAATCTCAATATAGGGTATATCAATACATCCATCAATGGGAGAGGCTATTAAATGTTGTCCTAGACTAACCACTATGATTGTGATCCACTGTTTTCTTCGTCTAGATAGATATTATTGAGGTTTGATGGAAACTTTTTTATGTCTCTAAAATCCCTTTACAAATTTAACATATAATAGTGACCTGTTCCTATAGAAAGATGAATGTGATAAAAATTTCAAGGAACTAAAGAGATGGTTGGTCAGTAGGCCTTTTCTTATATTAACCTACAATGGATACAGTTTTGTAATCTATATTTATGAATCCATGAAGGTATTATAATGTGTTATTATGTATAATAACATGGTTTTTTGATATTCCTTATGATAGTTGAAAATTCATGAGAAAAACTAACCAAATTATGATTTGGAGTTAGAGAGAGTAAATTTTTCAGGAAAGATATTGAGAAATTATCTAAATGTGGAAAATAATGATATATGTATTGATAATTAAAGTAAAAAAAATATTTGCATTGAAGGATTTGTACATGATACGGAGAATATAGTTTAATATTATAAAGGAGTATGAATTCTCAATACATTACAACCCTGGGAAAGTGAATAAGGTGAATAATGATTTGAGTCAAGAAGATAATGCCAGGTTATCCATGTTGTGGGTCACAAAAGACCCAATACTTCTTTATTTTTAAATTATGCATATCTAAATCTTAAATGAAGGGGAAAATATTATTTTACTCAATTATATGATTAACCTTATTTCCATGTTATAATTATAAAGGTGCATAAAAAGGCTCGTCACTAAAAAAATATGGATAGAAAAGTTCATGGATTTAACCATGATCATGATAGAATAATAAGGTTTAGAAATAGAGTATTCATTACTTAGATACTAGATTTAAATAAAAATATTTTAGAGGAATCTCATTTTGTATTATTATATATTCATCCTAGAGCTATGAATATGTATAAATATTTTAAAGAATACTTCTGGTGTGAAAGAGGTATTAGTGAGTTTCTATCTCAGTGTTTGGTATTATAGAAAGTTAAGGATGAATGAAAATAACATAAGGGGATGTTGCATCTATTACTCATACAATAATTGAATTGGGAGATCTTCACTATGGATTTTTTCATAGGAGTACCAGAAAATTATTATTGGAATAATGATATATGTGTAAAAGTCAAGCTTATTAATATTTCAACAATCTACATCACAATGAGGGAAGAATTCAATTTGTATTGTATTTAATTGATATATAGTAAAGAAGTGGTAAGGTTTCACAAATTACCACATTTTATTGTATATGATTATGATCTATGGTTTAACTAAACGTTTTGGTGAATTATTCATCAAAATAATATATAGAATTATGTGTCATCACTAATTATCATCCCTAAATGAGAGTTTAATCTGAAAACAATCAAATACTATTGGATAAGCTGAGATCATATTTGTTTGATTTAAAAGGTGGTTGGTATCATCATGTTCATATAGATCATTTTTTGTAAAAAATATGTTTCACTCTTGAATTAGGATGGCTCCATAAAAATCCCTACATAGAAAGAAATTTTGAGCTCTACTGTGATATAATGAGGTTAGGGAATATAATATACATATACCTGAGATCGCTAAAGAAATGGAAGAGAATGTTACAACCATACAAAATCACATCAAGGTAAATAAATGTTGGACGAAAATTTGTGGTGAATATAAGGGAACGTTCTAGAATTTGAAGTCGGTGAGAATCTGTTTATGCGAATTTTTCCATGGAAGATGGTTATATAGTTCGAGAAGAATGGGAAATAAATATCGTGGTATTTTTGTCCCCTTGAAATTATTTATCATATCAAGTCAAAACATAATGCTTGGAAGTTCCAAAAAAAAATCATTGAAACCCTTGTTGTGTTCCATGTGTATCTTATATTTATATATATACCTATCCCTTCACATGTACTGAACTCAGAGGTCATATTGATCGAGAAAAACGCTCTTATGGGGAACAACATAATGAAAGTATGGATTATATAGAGAATGTTCTGTGAAAAAAGACCACCCACCTGATAAATATTTTATGTAGAAACCACTACTTATAAGAAAAAATGAAAAAACATTATGATATGATGAGGAATATCTATACAAATTTTTTTGTATCTAAATTAATAATTTCAATGGAGAAATTCATTTTATGGGGGATAGAATGCAACACATACAATTTTTATGTACATTTTTTTGAATAAATTAATTTTTTTGTTTTGTTGCTTGGAATGATAAAATATGTTGAAAATTCATTAAATACTACTATAATTTAATCATGTGCTATATTCCATACTGGTATAGCATGTGCTACACGTAACAAAGATTTTCTACAAAACAATAATTTTTTTATAATTATATAAATCAAATAATTATAAATTAGAAATTAGAGTTAATAATATGAATGGTAATAAATTTTATTAAAATATTATTTATAAACTATTTATACAAAAATATATTTATAACTAGACAAATATGTTTTTGTTTAATTTCTTGTTATGTATGAAAACACTTTATTGCTAAAAGAACATCTTCTTATGTACTGATATGAAAAATAATAAAATTATTTTTATATCCTTTTATGAATTTAATATCAAATTAAAAACTTCATTTTTATTTTCATAATGTGAAAATTAACTTGATGTGAATATTTGGAAATTTTCTGAAAACTTCTTTTTTGGATGAATAGTTAAAAATACTGAATTTTGATTTAAAACTGCCTTTTTGTAAAATTAATTAATATTGTTAAATTAAATTCAAATTTTAGATTTAATGTATAATTACATAAAGTATAAATAAATTAATAAAATTTATGTCATTATAACAAATTTCACTTTAAAATTGGATATAAAAACATTTCAAACATTTAAAAAATTTATGATTAAAAAATATGTAATTGCGACACATCTACAAGATTATTTATAAATTAATTTCTTCCACTTATGTGATTATAATTTTTCAACACTAATTGAATATTTTTAATTATAAAAATTTGTAATGTCTCATTATTTCAAATTCATTTTTGATTGATAACATTAGTCTAAGTGAATAAAATGAATTATAGCGACTAAGAGAAAACTTTTCATCACGAAGGAGAAAATGTAATCTTAAGAGCCAAAATGTCCCAAAAACGTATTCAAAATCAATTTTATTTTAGTATTTATATCATATAAAATATTTTATATTATTTTATCAATTATTTTATCAACTTGAAAATGGGAAAACATGTTTTTAATTCCAATTAAAAAATTGTAAAGAATGCAGCTCCTCCTCCACTATAAAAAAGAAACTCACCCCTACCACTTATTATATAAATCAATTTATATTGGAAAAAATAATCCAAATATCCTCCAGAAATCCCTATAATAATATTATAATCCATACTTTGTGTATAAATGCAATCAATGAATCCCTTTTGTGAAAACAAAGATTACTTACCCAAAGAAATGGTAACATCCTTCCTTAAATTCGTTTATTTTTTCATTTTACAACCCCTAAAATATTATTTCTACATTATTATATAACTACCACAGTATCCTAAATTTTATTATATTTTTTTATTCTATTTGTTTTACCTACACTAACACAGACATCCAACCTATGGGAATGGAAGTTACTAGTTGTGTGTAAGACGGACTACCACCACGCGAAATGAATATTCATTTTTCTATTACAACATCCTTTAGATATAATTATTAAAATATTTAATTTTTATATGATATATATGATATTTATTATGTATTTATTCTTCATTATTTTTTATATAAAACATACCTTTATCTTTTCAATATTTTGCAAAAAACTATAACATCATTTATGGACGTGTGGACTACTATCTCCTCAATGTGACGTGATTTGTTCAAACATTATATGGAAATTTTTAAGGACAGGTTTAGTAAACATAGATTATATATATGAAACAATAATTATAAAGGAATACAAATATATATGCATATACTTTTTTTTCATTACATGTTTTCCTTTAAACATAATAATAAAATGGAAACAACGTTCATGCGTTTGTAGACCTACGGTCTCCATGAACGATGTATTTATATTATATTTCTATGATTAATATAATATTATAATTATATAGATAAAAAATAAATATATTATATTTATATAATGTATTACATTTTTTATATAATTAAATATTTATCTCTATAAGAGGATCATGAAGAATTGGTCCAAACATGTATGAATAACAAATCTGATATTAACCTAAGTATAACATTAATATGGAATTGTTAATAAGAGAAAAAAATAATTTTTTATAATTTATTAGATATGATAATAGTTTTATTTGATATATTTTATAATAAAATTATATTTATTATACATGAGGATTCAATGATTACGGATAATGTCAAGTCATATGGTAGGTGGATTTGTAGTCACACTTTTGTTTTGTGAATTTTTTCTTATTCGAAACTCATTTCAGCTTCTTCATGTTTATACAAACCATGAATATATTCTATTATTATTATAATAAAATTAATGGTTATTTAGATATACATTTTATGATCTAACTTTCAAGGGTTTTATGTTTCAAAAGATACCAAATTGGTAATGTAGTTTTGTATAAAATTTTCTTATTAGTTAAACATTCCTTGATATGAACATATTTATTCATCGAGGTGCATACTATTTTATTTGACATGTTATATCAATAATATACATATTTTAATAAAATTTTAATCTTCATTTAGTGCCATTTTTTTACATTCAGAGTTTTATTCATAGTTCCAATCTGGTAAGAGTTTATTTCAACGGTTTCGAAATTTCTTGAGATTATTTTTGATTATTCTCTCATTGATGAAATCTTATGAAAAATATTTCAAGAAAAGTAATGAATTTTCTTCTAATATTTTTATCCCTGATTTATTAATTTATTATAATAATTTTACAGTAGTAGGTACAAATGATATTTAATAAAAAATTATTATGAAAACTTGAACATATTTCAGTCTTCCGTGAAATACCTGTTTTATTCAAAATCCTTGTTTTCAATATTTTTAAATTTTTAGAAGATATTTTGATAGAAATTTTAATGAAAAAAAAATTCTAAAATTACTATATTCTTTTAAAATCATCAATTATAGTTTCTGAAGAAATTATATATGAGAAATATTTTAGAAAATATAAATTTTTTAAAAATAATTTTTCAAAAAAGAATGTATATTGTCCTCAGGAAATGATTCTAAAATATCTTCCCAAATTATTTTCCATATACGATAAAATCCATTGGTTTTAATCATTATTTTCTAGGGAAATTTTCCAATGGTTCCATTCATATTATTTACCATAAATGGTCTATTTTTTTTGTAATTATGGTTGTGAAACCAATTTCTATTTCATTGGTTTTATATTTGAAAAAACCTATTTCCCTTAGACATGTAATATTATTTTGAAATTAAATTCTTTTCATAGTTTATTATTTGATGAAATGATTATGAATCTTGTATCTTTTATATTTAAAATTTTACTTATGTTTAAAAACAACCATGAAAGACCCAAAAACCACCACTTCAAACCCCAATATTCAATGGCCACTTTATATTTATAATATTAATATTTCCTATGATATATATTGGAAATCCCATATAAATTTTGTTTAAATATAAATACTCTATTTATCCAAGAATATTAAACCTACATTGAAGTGTTTTAATTGTTGTGTGTCACATTAATTTTTTGACTTTCCACCACAAACTAAGAAGTTATGTTTTCAACCCCAACATAGATATATAATTTATTTTCACATAAAAATATATATATATAAGATTATAAAAATAATTCTTATATTAGAACATTTTATTCATTCTTACAAAAATATCTCATTAAAAACAATTATGACATTATAAAACTATGAAAATAATAAAAACTAATATTTTTTTATATAAAACCACCCATAATATTAAAGAAAAGCTTTTCTATCATTAAAACCATGTAAAATTTTCAAAACGTCACCTCTAGATGTGAAACCTCCAAAATTTAACAAAATGTTTTAGAATATAAAAAACACCACCACACAAAACTAAATGAAAACTCCCATATTAAATCATCTCATTTTACCTCTAATTTTAAATTTACTATGGTAAAAGAGAGTATATAAAAACCCATTTATATCTGTATATGTGATGCTAAAACCAACTACTAACATTAAAAACAACTAATAAAATAAAACCCATAAAATTTACACACTTCTATATATCTTGGCCGAAGTGCATAGTCTGTAATTGGTGCTAACTTCCCATGAAAATCATATGTACATATTCTAGATTTCAGGATAACCTAAATCAATTTTTTATTTTCAAGAAAACTTTTTAGAGTGAAATGGGAACCTAAATAAACTAATCACACTAATGGTGATGATGGGAAAATAAAAAGTTTATAGTGACTAAATTAAACCATTTTAATGATGAAAAGATAATACATCATCCTCAGTGTCAAAATTAATCTCAACTTCCCTAGACCAAATATGGTTATTGACATATTAGTTATGTGTTGTTTAGAATGAATAATATAATTCATGTTTTCTAGAGAAGCATAGGTTGATACATGGTTGATTAGATCATCGAGAATAAAATTCTTATTCATATTAATATAAGGATGGGAATGGATAACAATAACTTATACGAAAATTACATAAATAAGAATTTAGAATGAGTTTGATTTGATGGAAAATCATGTCCTATTTTGAGATATGTTTGTCAAAGATCTATTTGTGACCAACATAATTTTGGTATGAAGTTCCTATATAATTTATATATAATCTTCCCAAATAATTTTTAACCAAAATATTCTTTAATACATGTTTTTTAAAAATAAAAAATGTACAACAATGATTTAATAACTGGATATTTTCCATAGAAATACCAAAAATGTCTTCTAGATCCACTCAGATTGAAAACTAGTGTCTAGGAATCAAAGGAATTATAGTGGATGGGATTTTAGATGCTAATGTAATAAAGAACACATCACTTCATGATATCAAATATGTATTAATACATTATACATCAGATAGTTAGGAATATAAAATAAATAGTTTAAAAAATAATCCTTCCCAAATGAGTCATAATCATACTATATAACTAAAACATCTCAATATAAAAATATTTCTAATTTTAAAAACGTGTTTAAAAAATGAGATCCCCAATATTAAATAAAATATCGGAGAAATAAAAAACTCAAAAATTAAAATATTGATCAATTATCTAGAAATTTTAGGAAATAATACTTTTCATGGTACCATCATCGTACATGAATTAAAACCCTTTTAAAACTACTTCCCGTACAGAATCCACACAATAATTGATATGTATTATGTTTTGAGATAAAATTTACAGTTGGTATCCTCCTAAAACACCATTTATATACCCTTATGTGTTATTAAATTTCATGCAAAATTGAATGTTAAAAGGTGGAAATAATTTAATCCCCTTTAATTAAAAACATTTAATACGATATAAACATCAAGATTTTTTAGTACAAAATAACAATAAAAATTTGACATACCATTTTCAAATAACAATAAAAAACTATGGGGAGAAAAATTTATGCCTTCGAAATCAAGGAAATTTCTATTATTTACAAGTTCTCTTCTAAATGATTATAACATAATTTTTTAATTAATAGAAAGCAAGTATAACTAAATATAATAAATGAAATCACACATATGTCCCACCAATAAGAAAAAAATATCATATTAAATGAAATCAACAATATGATCTATTAATGTGAATGAAATAATGTAAAATTGAATGAAATTTATTTCAACTCAATTTTATGCAAATGTGACCACAGTTAAAAAAAACCCAATCATTACATATAAATTATTTTTAGAGATATATGGAAAAATAAATTGCTTAATAAAATACTAGAAATAAACGATTTCATGGGAAAATACCTATCTAATATAGGTTAAGGAACCCTATGAACCTCACACTATCATGATCAAATAGTCATAAAAACAACATATCTGGGATATTATGGAAGGTTCTGACATTTTGAAGTCATTTGGTGACATCTAAATGACTATAAAACAACTACATAATAATATTGTTTTTTTATTCTTGTAGCATTCTAAAATTTGATGGGTGATGGTTGTCAATTCCTAGTAGGAATATAATCATATTCAATATTTCTCAAGTACAAAGGATCACATGATCAGATCAACGAAGTTGTGTAATATTAATCATAAAATTATGATTAAAAAATCTCAATAATTTATATAAAACATATAAAACCCATAAATCCATGTTTTCCATCATCTAAAAACTCCTCGAATCAATGTAGCCCAATTTTTGTTTTATCTAGGAATAATAAATGTTAAAAACATCAGGTATTTGGGATAACTATTAATTCTGAATCAAACAAATCAAGTGGAAATCACTAATAAGAAACATTAAAATCATGAAAAATATTTTTATACAGTTCCATCTTGAACATCAATGGAATATTTATAAAATAAAAAATTTAATTCATTTCTTAAAAATCACACCATAAAATATTACCTTCAAACACCATTAAAACATTTCATTTCTTCATTATCATAACTACACCCAATTAAAATCCAAAGATCAACAAATATAAAAAGGCATATCAAATAATATTTAAAATAAAATAAATTATAATGGAAATTCAATAATTGATTCATAATTAATTTTCTAAAAATAATAGCTCATTTCATTTAAAATCGTTAGGTTTCATAACACCCCTTTTTATAATGAGATTACTATTAAAAATATATGTACGATATTTTATCAAACATATGAGATAAATTTTTTTATTGAAATATTCATTAACCATAAAAATATAATATATATATATATAGTAAAGGGAAATATATGAGAAAAAACTGTATTATTAAAAGATAAGTAAACAAACATTAGGAAATACTTATTATTTTTAAACATCATTTAAAAGTAGATAGTAAGTCAATTATTTATGTTTAAAAAGTTATCCTTGGAGAAACCTATCATTACCGATGACCCACAATATAATCCCAAGTTTATGGTGACCTCATATGGGTATATGAGAATAAGAAGACATAACAATGATGAACAACGAGAAATTGACTAAAATTCACTTTTGATAAAAACTCAAACATGATCCATAAAAATCCCATTTAAAATCAATTGAAAAAAGAATATCTAAAAATAAATTCCCTAAAAATGTTGATAAAACTCATATACTCAACACAACATCACAATATCGCTAAAATAAATTATAAAAACTATAAAAATAATTTCGATGAATGTAATAATAAAGGGAAGTTGATTTATAGGAACATGACACTTATAGATGACCCAAATGAATAAAGAAATGCACTCTAAACGGTGTGATAAACTCATAGAATAATGAAATACGATCGAGAATAAAAATCTACATCATGGATGAACATTCCAATAAGCACTAATGAAATATGAAACCCCATAAACTAAGTAAATCTAAAATTTACTGAAATACGTAGAGAAAATTTTAAATTTGAAAAATTTATACCCACACAATGGTAAACACAATTTGATTACCCTACTTTATTCCTTTATTAAAAAGTAAATTTTAATATCTAGTTAATTCTTTCAAGAATAATTATTTTTAAAATAGTTCCTATGAAAAATAACTATATTCCCAAAATCAATGTATCACTAATGAAACTATGGGATTTTTTAGATTAAATCCCAATGGTATACTTTTAACTAATACATAATAAAACATATATCTATCTTGATCCCATTTTAATTTTGGTGAAATAAAAAATCTCATATCCCAAATTTATTTCAAAGGACATGAAATATAATTTTAGAAGTATTAAAGGGGAATATATTAAAATCATGTGTTGATAAATATCCAGAAATTTAGAATTGATATGTAAGAGATTATTGAATAGATGAAGATTAGTGGGCGATGATGTGGATCATCTTTATACTATTAGCATTGGCCACCCCCACATCAAGGTGGTATTTTTGATTTTCCTTAATTTTTAGCAAATGGTGTGTGCCACACATTTACATTTGATATTGTTTTTTCTTTTATTGATTTTTTGTTGTTATGGTCATTGTTATTATTATTATACATTTCCCCTCTTAGTATCTCACTCCTACCACAATAATTTATTATATATATATATTCATTATCTATGAAATTATGTTTAGTAATTATAATAATATTTAGTTTAATAATAATATTTAGTATATCACACTATTATTATTACTAAGGAATTAATAGAAATTAATAAAATGTTATATATAGTATTACCCATCCCATACATTTTTCAGACATGATCATTTAATTTAAAAAAATTATAACCAATATAAAAAAATTATGATGATGATCTATGAAAAATATTTCACATGTTGGGATAATGTGATCATATTGGGAGAAGAAATGAAGTGAGTGGGATGCCCATGACACTTGTAAATGGACTGAATACAAGTGGTGAAACATATAGGTGGGATCAATATATATAATTATAAAAGTACATTTATGTGGAAAATTGCATAAAAATTAATAAATTTATGTATAAAGTATGCATACAGTTGTACATGATTTCAAACAATGTATTCCTATTATATGCATAACATGAAAAGGCATGAGAGGAATACTAAACTGCCAGTAGAAGGATTGCATACTATAATTTCATGCATTATATAATGTATGAAAATATTGTTGATAAGGTGATGAATTTAGGATTGAACTGATATAAAAAGCTGTATTGAAATATGAAGATTGGTAAACTAGAGATATTTGTAAGAATCAATAATTATAGTAAATAATATCTAAATAGTAGT
Source organism: Viscum album (assembly GCA_963277665.1). NCBI lineage: Eukaryota > Viridiplantae > Streptophyta > Magnoliopsida > Santalales > Viscaceae > Viscum > Viscum album. Next base: position 698,144,188 of record OY728160.1, read on the forward strand.
AATGGATTTAAGTGACCATGCGTGGATGGTCCTAACCTAACATAAGATCATCTCACATATAATTATGTGACCATGTGTCCCCAATGCACCACATCTCCATATTTGTTATACTCATAATGAGTTTCTCTTTCAACCTACAGAAATGAAAAAATCAATGTTTCTCCATTGGTCAATACTATTGAGAAAACCATATATGAAACTAACATTGGGTATGAGGATGAACACATTGGATTCTGGACAATGTCACACCACCACAAAACTCAAAATAACCGAGAAGATCCACTAATTCTTGAAAATGCTTTCAGCCTTAGATCCCTCACCACAATGCAACTCCCACACCCAATATCACTATTGTAGAAGCCTCTTCTCCAATATTCCATTAAAATTCAGATGATAAATGTGGAATAAAAAAATGAAAATATATAATCCATTTAATTTTCAACAATGGTTATGGAAAATTTTTATATTAATCCAAAATGGTTGTCTAAAAGTTTATATAATTTAGACAATAGGAATGAAGAAAATAAATATTGTATACGTGATGTATTAATTTCCCTTGGATGTCTGGAAGTTGAAGTATTTCAAACATGCAATGGTATTTTAAAGGGAATATTTAACAATTCCATAAGGACTAGTTATACATATGATTCAGAACTCTGGGTGATGATTTATGAAATCAAATATGCTTATCTCTTCATGTGGAAGTTTCTATTGGTTTAATATAACTACACAAATTCTATTAAATATTAAAAAATAGATTGAGATATGTTGGAGACTCCATCTATATTGGTTAAAAGGTCCTCAAGATTCAGATGAATTTTACTTCCATGTCACATGTTTTTAGAGATGTTTATCATTATTAGGATGTAACATTAAAGAATACTATTATTTTGTGTAGATTGATGTGGTCTTTCATGATACCAGGCATATGATTATCAGTGATTTAATTTGATTTCAAGTTGTGAATTATGCTCTTAGCATTGTAAAACCCATTTATGACATTTTCCTTATCATTATTTCATCCATTCAGGCCATTACATAGGAAAATTGTACCTTATATGGCATATCTTGCCTGGAGGCCACCATCGCTCACAAAACCCTATCACCTCACTATAAGAACACCACTTCTCAATCTCCAATTTCTTAGAGTTCTACCCTTCCCTAGTCCATCATCCCCTACATCGACCCCACTACCATATTTGAGACATGCCCACACCTCTGACCATGCCTCCCTTCTAGCACCATACAACATATCTATGACCCCTCTCATCCAAAACCATTAAACCACCTCTCCCTAATTCCACTATAATCCAATGATACCCTGTATTACCATGATACCTAGTTTCAATCCCTAGTGCACCCACACTAATCTTGAATTTTTCCATTCCCTAAACTGGACGGAGATAAATAATCAAACCTGTATAATAAATCATGGAAAAAATCTATTGTTTCACCAAAACATTTACACAAAATTCATGCCAACATATATAGTTTCATGAAAAAAGCTATAGTTATACCAAAGTATTTAATAAATGTTAATATTTTATATAATTTATTAAATTAATTCAAAAATTAAGCTAGAGTTTCATGCTAAAAGTTATATTTTCATGCCAAAATACAATCAATAACACTACTAAATTTAGCCCAAAAGCTACAGTTTCATAAAAAAACCATAAATAAGAATACTAAATTCATTCCAAAAGATGTAGTTTAATGCCAAAAGCTATAATTCACCCAATAGGGCATCAATAACACTACTAAATTCATTCCAAAATCTACTATTTCAACCTATAATTTATACAAACCCGTCAAATATTAATAAACCTTAAGCTGACATTTCATATATTCAATCCCAAATGCATTTTCACCACATAGGAAAACATTTCAACCTTGTTTTCCTCATACATTATAGACATAATGGAATTGGTGTGTGGTAAAATGTTTTTCAAAATTATGAAAATGGACTTCTCATCACATAGGTTTATCCTCTTCCACACCTCTTAAACAATATAACCAATAGTTGGATCAGTAGGGATGACCTGGTTTTCTTGCTGATATAGTGTAACTTATTTAATCTTTCTCTAGAATTAAAGGAATTGTATTCTACACAAGTAAAAGCCATGCGTGTAAATATAAACTTCAACATAATTTACACAAGAAATTTAATCTCAGTACAAGATAATGCAATATAGAAGTTAATATAAAATGCAATATAATGATCTATTTAAATAGCTATAAAACCTAAAATGTAAACTACAATTTCAATAAAATATAAAAACAATATTAAGTGAAATATAAAATGAATTATAAATGGAAATAAATATTAATATATAATTATGTTTGAGTTTAAGATCATAACATAAAACATGAAGACCATATCAATAATTTCAAATGGGGTGACATAAACGAACATTTAGAGTGAATACTAAAAATATAGTAATATACAATGTACTTTTTGTATGTAAAGACATGTAAAATTCAAGGGAAATTATTTCTTAATTTTCATTGTAATTTACAAAGAATGCAGTTTCTGACGGCGCCTGATTCCGAGGCCCGGTGTGCCCGAAATCGATTTCCAAAGTTTAGCTCAGGTACGTTCAGTGAACGAATGAGAAGGTTTGTATATCTTCTGAACTGGTACTCGGAATTGAAATCCGAGGAACCGATCAACTCGTAGCGCCAGTATTTTCATAAGATTACTTTTACCATAGGTGCGTTTTCTTGGGAGAAGAAGTTAAATTTTGGGGTTTAACGAAGAAATAAATAAAATTGTGAACAATTTTATTTTTGTTAACCAATGGAGTTAAATTCTACCATGGGAAGTTGTTGGTGGGACCCACAACCACCCAACTTCCCATGTGTGGATATGTGGGAGGTGGGGCCCACATGAGACCCTAACCCCCCTTGATCTTCCAATAACACCCTTGACCTCCCATAACTCACTTCCCTCTTAATTTTTGTAACTCCACATTAACTTGTGTAACTCTCCCCTCTCTCCTCTTTAATTTTTCCAAAACACATCTTAAATTAATTGATTAAATCTCTTCAATTAATTTAACTAAGTGTTTGAATTTTTAAAAAAGTTTGAATGCATGGAAAAATAATAAAATAAGGAGAGGCCTTATTTTATTTTTCTGAGTTTTGTTGTGTGAGAGAATTTGGGAGAGGGCTCTTACCTCTTTTGAAGAACATCATCTCCAAACAAAGAACAACCTTCCGACTTGGCGAAGAACGCTCTACGTTTTCTAAAATCCTTTTTCTTCCTCTTCAGCGACAAGGAAGGAGACGCCGACCGTGGAGACCGACGCCAACAACAACATTCTCCTTCTTCTTCCAATGTTGACGGAAGCAATACCTTTCTTCTGCGACACCCGACTACCCCGACGTTCGACTACCCCGACGTTCGACTACCGCGACGTTCGACTTCCGCGACTCGACGACGTGCAACATCACTTTCGAGGTAGGGAAATTTTTTTGGTGTTCTCTTATGTTTTGAGAAAAGAACGACGAGCGTGGACAAACCATTTCCAAGATGATCCGCGGATCGTTCGTTCATGCAGGTTGATGTTGAGGTTTATTGATTTTGCCGTGAAATATTTCTTTGTCGTACGTTGACTTCTATTTGATGGCCGCTTTCTATCATTATAATGGGAGGAGGTCGGACCGCACAAACACGGCCGACCCTCCTCCCCCTTGTTGTTGATTATGTTGTGGTTTGGAAGATGGTGGCATGGTGCGATGACACCGTGCGGGAACCTGAAGTGATGCGGCAAGGATGTGCGGCGCCGTTGCGCCGTGCCGTCAAGGCCGAACAAAAGTGTGGTCGTAGTCGGGGCCGCGAAGGCGAATGGAAGACTCCGTAGATGTTTCTTTTGACGTGCGGATCGTCAGGCATTGGAGGAATGGGCCGCAGAGACGATTTGATGTTTCCGCAGTGAAGAATGGAACCCGGGATGAGCATCGGTGCAGGCGGAATTGAAAACGGACCACCAGAGAAACTCTGGTGGCCTGCGGACACCACCGGCGGGGTGGGTGCGCCGGAGGTGGCGGCCGGCACCAGCCGGCCGCCCGGAGGCGGCGACGCCCCAGTGCGCCGCTTAGAGAAACTGCCGCGGCTGAAGCCGTGGCGACGAGCTGGTGGATCCGGCGGCCGCGCGGGATCCAGGGGGGACGCGGTGCGCGCCGCCTCCGCGGACCACCGGCTCGCTGGCCGAGCCAGCGAGCCAACCGGCCGAGCTGGGCCGGCTTGGGCAGACAGGGTTGGGTCGCGCCCAGACCGGGGTGGGCCGCACCGGCCGGGCCGGGTCGCACCCAGTCAGGTCAACCCGGTTCGGGCCGACCCAGGGGGCTTGGGCCGGGTCGGTACGGGCCCAGACCCCCCGTTTTCGGACCTTTTCGTTATTTTGCCCATATCCTGGTCTAGAGACCTTCGATCGAGGCACCGTCAGCGGCAATACGATCCTTGGACCGAGACGGTCGTTTTGACATATCGCACTCAACTTTTGGTATATTTTGGGTTCAGCCGGGTTTGTTCGTACACGAAACCAACCGGGCCCTAGGAGCGGAAACGCTCGTAACTTGAGCTCCGGACGTCCGATTGACGTGCCGTCAACTATGATGGATTCCTCTTGATGAGACGAAACTTTTGGCTTACTCCTATTGAGGTTTGGATGCCGTTGGAGTGCGGTCGGGTTGGTTCGCTCCTGAAAACCAACCGGGCCCCTGGAACGAAAAAGCCAATAACTCACAGACCGGGCATCCGATTGATGCGCCGTCTTCCTCGTTGTTCACCTCTTGATGAGACAGAACTTTTGTCATACTTCGCATGAGTTTTGGATGCAGTTGGATAGTGGCCGGATTGGAGTGCACCCGAAATCCAACCGGGCCCCTGGAACGGAAAAACTGATATCTTTCAGACCGGACGTCTGTTTGATGAACCGTCAGCGGCGTTGGTGATCACATGGAGAAACGGTCCCTATGAGTATACCCTATTAGAGTTCGGGGTACAGTTGAGATACGGCCGTGTTGGTTCGCACACGAAACCAACCAGGCCCTGGGGACAAAAAGGCTAGTAACTCACAGACCGGGCGTCCGATTGACACACCGTTTGTCGCGTTGATTCACCTATGACGAGGCGGTTATTTGAGATACATCTTAGTTGGAATTTGAGATACTTGGAGTATCTACTAGTAGCTCGTGGAGCAGACCCTACCGGAGACGAGAGTATGGAGTACGGAGACCCTGTAGCTGGCTGTGACCTGATGACTGCTTGTCCGATTCGATTCGGAGTGACTAGCATAGCCCAATGTGGAGCACTACTTTTTGAGGTGGCAGACCCATGGAGGAGGAGCACTATTGTGTGAGGTGACAGACCCGCGGTACTCGATTGGAGGAGTAGATCTATAGACTATAAGGGGGAGCACTATTGTGTGAGGTGGGGTACCCATGGCAGAGGAGCACTACTGTGTGAGGTGGCAGACCCGCGGTACTCGACAGGAGGAGTACCTCAGCAGTATTAGGTTAGTGAGAAGTACCTCGGAGTCGTGACATGACCACTGTACACTCCAGAGACAAGACTCTTCAGCAGTTATGGTTTCGATAATGAAAATCCTGGTTTGAGCTGAGTCTATGACCTTTGTGTTTACCTCAAGATTGAGATTGGTTACTTCATAACTTGGGTATATGTATGGGCATATACCTAAGTAGAGGTTATCTGTTGAGATCTTCATTGTGGTTATCCTTGTTGGATTAGTGTGACCTTGAGGGTCTCAGGGTCCCTACTGAGTATCCTTATACTCACCCATGCACGGGCTACGACCGCACCTCGTTGTGTTGGTTGTAGACAACAGGCAGTGTTGATGGTGGCCGAGTGTTCGAGGACTGGACGGTATGTGGAGGTTCACAACACGACGAGACAACACCCGGAGGTGGACCAAACGACGAGTCAGTACCCGGAGGTGGACCACACGACTAGTTAGTACCTGGAGGTGGACCACACGACGAGTCAGTATCCAGAGGTGGAATTCATGACGAGACGACACACGGAGGAGGTTGACGGGCGAGGGCATTGAGGAGCTGTGATATATGTACCTACCCTTCAGGTAGGATCCGAGGAGGATGACCCAGGAGTTTCTTCCTTTCTTTCAGCTGTTGTCTTTGTTCATTTGTAGCTATATTTCCAGTTGGTTTTGTATTCTAGCCCATTTACTTTTAATCGCTTTATTTGTACTTAGTGTTTTACTTCCTCTTATACTCTGTGGTGTTTTGTTACTTTTATAAAGGCACTGCCTTCCTAGTTATTGAGATTTATGCCATTGGTGCTAGTCTCCAGCCCCTGGCCTATGGAAGGTGGGTTTGGGGTAGTCACGGCACGGGCCCCGAGGATGGGTCGTGACAAATTGGTATCAGAGGAGTTGGTTCTACCGCAGAACTTATAACTCTGATATTTTTGTTCTGTGAAGAAATAGGGTTAAGGGTACCGAGTGTGGTCTTCAGTTCAGGGAGTCCAGTGTTGGTGCGGGCGGCCGACGTATCCATACACTAGGACCCTGACAACTGATTTCTGATTTTGTGCATGAAAACACAGATTGCGTATGTGTTTCCATAAGTTTTTAAAAGTCAAATCAAACCAGGTCAGCTCACCAGGTATAAATCGTATGACCGTGTCATGTTTGTTTCTTTTAGGATTCCTTCCCGCGGACGACCAGCTAGAGCCCCGAGAATTGTTCGTACTGACAGCCCGCCGAGCGACGTGGCCTCAGTACAGGGCCCTATCCCAGGTGAGGCACCAGTGGAGGCAACATCGGTACTACTACCCGTTGGGCCACCGATGCCACCATCCCCAGCAGCAGAGGGTGAACATCGCTTGAGCACACTGCACGAGTTCCAGCGCCAAAGGCCACCAAGGTTTAGGGGAGAGACGGACCCGCAGGCGGTTGAGGATTTGCTGGAGGCTGTGGTGAGAGTCTTCAAGATAGTGGGGACGCCAGCAGATTTAATGGTGATCCTTGCTGCCAGCCTTCTTCAGGCAGCATCAGGAAGATGGTGGATTCTGATGATCCAGATGTATGACAAGGTGACACTTCTATGGGCAGACTTCGGGATCCTGTTCCGGGAAGAGTTTGTACCAGGCACCCTTCGAGCGCTGCGTATACATGAGCTACTTCAGCTGCGGCAGGGCAGCATGACAGTGGTGCAGTATTCAGTGAGGATCACAGACCTCTCACGCTACTCCACAGATATGGTACGAGACACGTTCTTCAGGGCCCGAACCTTCGAGCAGGGGCTCAGGCGAGAGATTAGAGCTTCTGTTGTTTCTCACAACTTTCCGATGCAGACAAGGGTGTTTGAGCGAGCCCTCTTAGTGGAGAGTTTCCTTGCTGAGAAGTCTCCAGCAGCAGAACCCACCACTAGCCGGCATGCGGCAGAGTCTTCTGTAGTAGGTAGTAGACAGATGATGCAGAGGTCCAAGAGGACCAGACCTATAGGTGGTCGACCGCGTGACTCAGGGTCGGTAGTGCGAGGCACCAAGGGGAATGATAGAGGCAGACCTGCCATGCAGTGTTACTCTTGTGGTGGGATTGGTCACATGGAACGTGACTGTCCGACCCGCCATGCAGATGACCGGCAGTTAAATGAAGAACCTCCCAGGCAGAGGCAGAGGTTCGATCAAGGCAGACCGCTAGGAGCTGAAGGCCGAGGGAGGGGAGCTGGCCGTGCAGCTGGAGGTGGAAGATGCTTCGAGGTGTTTCCACCACCACCACCAGGAGGTCCACCACGACCGCAGGGAACATGTGGTAATGGGAGAGCTCAGCTTCAGGCAGCAGAACCATATGACTACGGAGCTCCGGAAGGGAGTGGACAGGAGCGGAACTAGTGGTGTATATCTAGTTCCATGTTGTTGTTGTTACATTTGTGTCTTTGTACCATGAGATGCAATAATATAAAGACACTTACCTTTTTAAAGTTTTCTTTCCTGTCCTTTTGTTTGGTTGGTACTGAGTGGTCCCGGTTAAGACTGTTGACTTGACCCTCATTTTCGAGATTTCTACTGGAAGAGAACCAGTGACCTGACACTGATGCCGACAGTGTGACTCGACCCTTGGAGGTGAGAGTGACAGTTGGATTTCATGTACTAACGTCGAGTCCTTACGACGTCGTCCATGGAATGAATACATCATTCATGTCCGGATTGACTGGATTAGGAACAAATGTGGTTCATCCAGGGGATGAGACCAGATTTCTCTTATCAGCAAAGAAGAAATCATAGCACTTCTTGTGAGACTAGAGAAGGTCCAAGTCATCCAAGAGTAGATGAGGACAGCACATGGCCGACAAAAGCCTTATGCTGACAGGAATTGGAGACCACTAGAGTTCGAGGATGATGATCATGTCCTTATACGGGATTCACCTCAACGAGGTCTGTGGAGATGTGGCCAAGGCGGAAAGTTGTCTACGAGGTTCAGTGGACCTTCTTAGGTCCTCAGCTTGGTAGGCAAAGTGGTTTACTGCTTGTCGCATCCACCTCAGTTGCACCTGGTGCACGACGACTTCCACATGTCTCAACTGAGGAGATACGTGCGTGATCCTTCACATATCATCGACCACAGGGAGTTGGATGTCGATGACAGGGCGACATACGCGGAGGTTCCAGTGGGGATCGAGGATCGATAGGAGCGGATCCTACGAGGACAGGCGATTCCTCGGCTGCTCTTTCTCTGGCAGTACGGGAACCTCCAGGTGAGCACATGAGAGAGGGAGGCTCAGATGCGTGCTCAGTACCACTTTTGTATCTCTAGTTTGTGTTAATGCTTTACGAGGATGTAAAGCCCTGAGATGGGAGTAATGTAAAGACCCATAAAATTAAAAGGAATTTTTTCTTAATTTAATTGTAATTTTACAAGAACGCAGTTTCTGACGGCGCCTGATTCCGAGTCCCTGTGTTCCCGAAATCAATTTCTGATGTTTAGCTTGGGTACGTTCAGTGAACGAACGAGCGGGTTTTTCTAGCTTTTGAACCGGTACACGGAATTGAAATCTAAGGACACCGATCAACTCGCAACGCCGGTATTTTCTTAAGAGGAATTTTATCGTAGGTGTGTTTTCTTGGGAGAAGAAGTTAAATTTTGGGGTTTAAGGAAGAAATTAATAAAATTGTGAACCATTTTATTTTTGTTAACCAAGGGAGTTAAATTCTACCATGGGAACTTATTGGTGGGACCCACAACCACCCAACATCCCATGTGTGGATATTTGGGAGGTGGGGCTCACACGAGACCCTAACCCCCTTGATCTTCCCATAACCCCCTTGTCCTCCCATAACTCACTTCTCTCTTAATTTTTGTAACTCCACTTTAACTTGTGTAACTCTCCCCTCTATCCACTTTATTTTTTCCAAAAACACATCTTAAATTAATTTATTAAACCTCTTCAATTAATTTAACTAAGTGTTTGAATTTTTCAAAAAGTTTGAATCGATGGAAAAATAATGAAATAAGGAGAGGCCTTATTTTATTTTTGGGAGTTCTCTTGTGTGAGAGAATTTGGGAGAGAGCTCTTCTTTCTTTTGAAGAACATCATCTCCAACGAAGAATGTCCTTCCGACTCGGCGTAGAATGCTCTACGTTTTCTCTAATCCTTTTTCTTCCTCTTCTGCAACATGGAAGGAGAGGCCGACCATGGAGACCGACGCCAACAACAATGTTCTACTTCTTCTTCCGACGTTGATGGAAGCGATACCTTTCTTCCGTGACACTCGACTACCCCAACGTTCGACTACCCCGATGTTCGACTACAGCGAGGTTCGACATCCGCGACTCGACGACGTGCCATGTCAATTTGGAGGTTGGGAAATTTTTTTGGTGTTCTCTTATCTTTTGAGAAAAGAACGATGACCGCGGACCAACCATTTCCAGGTTGATCCGTGGATCGTTCGTTCATGCAGGTTGATGTTGCAGTTTATTGATTTTGCCATGAAATATTTCTTTTTCATACGTCGACTACTATTTGATGGCCGCTTGCTATCATTATAACAGGAGGATGTCGGACCGCACAAACACGGTCGACCCTCCTCCCCCTTGTTGTTGATTATGTTGCGGTTCAGAAGATGGCAGCACGGTGCGACGACACAGTGCGGGAACCCGGAGTGATGCGGCAAGGATGTGCACCGCCGTCGCGCTGCGCCGTCAAGGCCAAACAAAAGTGTGGTCGTAGACGGGGCCAAGAAGGCGAAAAGAAGACTCCGCAGATGTTTCTATTGACGCGCGGATCTTCGGGCATTGACGGAATGGGCCGCAGAGATGATTTGATGTTTCCGCAGTAAAGAATGGGACCCAGGATGGGCATCGGCGCAGGCGGAATTGAAAACGGACCACCAGAGCAACTCCGATGGCCCGCGGACACCACCGGCGGGGCCGGCGGCCGGAGGAGGCGGCGCCCCGGTGTGCCGCCTGGAGAAACCGCCACAGCTGAAGTCGCGGCCGCGAGCTGGCGGATCCCGCGACGACGCGGGATCCAGGGGGTCTCGGTGTGCGCCGCGTCTGCGGAGCACCGGCTCGCTGGCCAAGCCGGGCCAGCTTGGGCAGACCGGGCCAGGCCGCACCAGCTGGGTCGGGTCGTGCCCAGTCGGGTCGACCTGGTTCGGGCCAACCCAGGGGGGTTGTGCCGGGTCGGTACGGGCCTAGACCCCCCATTTTCGGACCTTTTTGGTATTTTTCCCATGCCCTGGGCTACGGACCTCCGATCGATGCACCGTCAGTGGCGATGCGATCCTTGGACTAAGACGGTCGTTTTGACATATCGCACTCTAGGTTTCAGAATACTTTGAGTTCGGCCGGGTTGGTTCGTACACGAAACCAACCGGGGCCTAGGAGCGGAAACGCTCGTAACTTGAGCTACGGACGTCCGATTGACGTGCCGTCGACTTTGTTGGATTCCACATGATGAGGTGGAAATTTTCGCTTACTCCGCTCGAGGTTTGGATGCTGTGGGAGTGTGGTCGGTTTGGTTCACTCACAAAAACCGACCGGGCCCCTGGAACGAAAAAGCCAATAACTCACAGACCGGGTGTCCGATTAATGCCATGTATGTCTCGTTGATCTCCTCTTCATGAGATGGAACTTTTGGCATACTTCGCATGAGTTTTGGATGCAGTTGGATAGTGGTCGGGTTGGATTGCCCCTATAATCCAACCGGGCCCCTGGAATGGAAAAGCTGATATCTTTCAGACCGGACGTCCGTTTGACGAACCGTCAGTGGCGTTGGCGATCACGTGGAGAAAAGGACCCTATGAGTATACCCTATGAGAGTTCATGGTACAGTTGAGATATGGCCGTGTTGGTTCGCACACAAAACCAACCGGGCCCCGGGGAAGAAAATGATAGTAACTCACAGACCGGGCGTCCGATTGACACGTTGTCCGTCGCGTTGAGACCCCTATGACGCGGCAGTTCATTGAGATACTTCTTCGTGGGACTTTGAGATACTTGGAGTATCTACTAGTAGCTCGTGGAGCAGACCCTCCCGGAGACGAGCGTACGGAGTACGAAGACCATGTAGCTGGCTGTGACCTGATGACTACTTGTCCGATTAGATTCGGAGTGACTAGCATAGCCCAGTGGGGAGCACTACTTTGTGAGGTGGCAGAACCATGGCGGAGGAGAACTACTATGTGAGGTGGCAGACCCGCGGTACTCGACAGGAGGAGTACCTCTGTAGGCTGTGAGGGTGAGCACTACTGTGTGAGGTGGAAGACTCATGACGGAGGAGCACTACTGTGTGAGGTGGCAGACCTGTGGTACTCGACAGGAGGAGTACCTCAGCAGTCTTAGGTTAGTGAGAAGTACCTCGGAGTCGTGACCGGACCACTGTACACTCCAGAGACGGGACTGTTCAGCAGTTACGATTTTAATAATGAAAATCCTGGTTTGAGTTGAGTCTATGACCTTTGTGTTTACCTCAATATTGAGATGGGTTACTTGATAACTTGGGTATATGTATGGGCATATACCTAAGTAGAGGTTATTTGTTGAGATCTTCTTTGTGGTTATCCTTGTTGGTTTAGTGAGACCTTGAGGGTCTCAGGGTTCCTACTGAGTATCCTTATACTCACCCCTGCACGGGCTATGCCCGCATCTCGTTGTGTTGGTTGTAGACGACAGGCAGTGCTGACGGAGGCCGGGTGATCAAGGACCGGACGGTACCCAGAGGTGGACCACACGACGAGACAGTACCCAGAGGTGGACCACATGACGAGTCAGTATCTGGAGGTGGACTTCACGACGAGACGACACACAGAGGAGGTTGACGAGTGAAAGCATTGAGGAGTTGCGCTATCTATACCTACCCTTCAGGTAGGATCTGAGGAGGACGACCTAGGAGCTGCTTCCTTTCTTCCAGTTGTTGTCTTTGTTCAGTTGTAGCTATATTTCAAATTGGGTTTGTATTCTAGCCCATTTACTTTTCAGCACTTTCTTTGTACTTAGTGTTTAACTTCCGCTTGTACTCTGTGGTGTTTTGTTACTTTTATAAAGGAAATGCCTTCCCAGTTATCGGGATGTACGCCTTTGGTGCTAGTCACCATCCCCAGGCCTATGGAAGGCAGGCATGGGGTAGTCACGGCATGGGCCCCGAGGATGGGTTGTGACATTGTAGTTTATGTTGAATAGGAAATCAATAACAATTATTTAGTTTTACAAACAAATAACTAATCCAATAACATACAAATTTATAAACATTCACACTTATGTATATCTCTATAGATACATAAATTATGATCAATTCATCCGCTAGGTTTATTAAATTGTTACATAGTGATTAATATTAAATATTACACCACAAAAATGGAAAAAATGTATAACTAGAGGAATATTTTTCAAATTATACATCCAAAATTTAATGCGAATTGAAAAATAAATATAAAATGTTATATAAAACAAAGTTACTTTCTAATCTAGATATATAATATATGTGAAAACATCAAAAATTGAAAGAAAACATGAAAATTTAAATTAAAATCAAGCATGATATATTTATTTTACAGTATTTCCTTCGTATAATAGGTCACATTGCTGGTTACATTCTACCTTTTACAATTCCACTGGTTTTAGCACATCGATCCCTCAAACATAATCAATAAAATAATTTAATGAGGTATCCACCTCCATTTAATTACTATTTGTATGGATTTTTTAAAAATTGATTAAATGGAATGAGGAAGTCATACAAGAATGCTAATGGACACTATTTCAGATTCTTTGAATCATCAACTTGTTATCCAAAATGATAGTAGTAAATAAAATAAGTAGTTGTGGGTAAAAAATACAGTGAGGAATTATCATGAACATAGATTTATGTATTTTCGAATAATCCAAAACCTATTCAATTATTGGTATTCATGAAAAACTATATTCATAAGGAGAGAAGGGATGTGGAATACAAACTTTGCACAAACTAGGAATCACTATATAAAATTATGTATCTAGAATAAACAATTCCATATTCTCTTTGTGTAATGATATATTCTCAATACACAATAAAATTAAACCTCCAAAAAAGTAGACTATATATTTTAGTATTGTGAAAATTTATGCCAATAAAAATTAAATAACTCAAAAAAAATCAAGATCAATACAGGATATATAAGCATATTATGACAAGCATGTAATAATTATTTCCAATGAAATAGATAAACTTATGGTTTTCCTTGTATTTTTTAAATTTTAAAATGGTTTATTTTCGGAAAATAATTATGGTCGGTGAGGTTTAAAATTATGTAACATGAATATAATTTAAAATAATAATTAAGAAACCACAAGAAGAAAAAACAATCATGTTTTGGGAATAAACTGTTTGAATGTTTATTTCATATATACCCCGATAAATATCGAATTATTTGAATGACCATAGCAAACATACCCCTATAAAGAGATGTTGAAATTTTGGTACTGCAACATAAAAAATTGGAATGACAAATACTAAAATCTTAATGTATGAATATAATATGATGATTACATTGTTGTGGTCCTGGTAATTTTAGAAGTTATGTATAATATGATACTTCAAAGGTGTGGTAATATTTAAAATGTGATGAAACATATATAATATTATTCTAGGTAATTGTGATAATTAAACTGGTAATATGATTAATGGTGTGAAAATATACTTCAAGAACACTAGTGTTAAAATTAATTCACATTGTGACATATTAATTGAGTAATATTAAAAGTTCTGGTAACCTGAAACATATAATAATAATGTTCTTAAAAGTGTGTTAATATCATTCATAGGAATTCTGGTCATGAGGCATTTCAAAAATCTCTAGAAAATATTGAAAGTATTTTTAATGTGTTGTGATACATTTTTCAGAGGGAGAGGTGACCTGAGATGATGAATGGTCAACTTTCTAGCTATGATGGGCCACTCCTTGAATTGGATAACATATCTAAAATTCACAACCCCGAGATGGAATAGATCAGTAATGCATTAAAGAAAAAGTTGTTGTTGTAATTCCTAACTGTAAATAATAAATTTATCACAAAATATATATATATATATATATATTCACTATTATGAATAAAAGTATTTAGAAACTACCATAAGACACCACACTTTAAAAATCATCATCATCATTCTGCTGAAGCCATAAGTTTCATCTCACATAACCCTATAATAATTAATATATCGGGTTAGATGATTTTTTATGAAATTAAACACATGTGTACCACATAAATCCAGGTGAATCCATAAAATGTTAAACCTGTGAATTAAAATAGACCTAAAGTGAGGGTTTTAGGAACATCGTAACCATATGTTGGATCATTCACTAATGATTATTTCAGTATCTCAAATTAGTCATAGTCATCCAAGATTGAGAATGGGATAGATAAAGCTGAACTGTAGGGAGATATGTACCTGATGCCCAAAGGTAGTAGGAGTAAGAAATCCTTGGAGACAAAATATCATCTTCAATTGAAAAAATCAAAAAATAAAAAAGAGTATAGAATATTGGTTTATTAATGTAATAAGTAAAGCTAAAAGGTAATTCATCTTTTAAATAGTTCTAACAAATGGGTTTATCCAAAAATATGGATATTTCTGTTTCATCAGCCTAGTTTTACCCCTTTATACAACAAGTCGATACGTATGGTGATTTTTAGGCTCTACCTGTGATCATTAGGGAATCCTTGATGAAGTAAATGCACCCAAAGAAGATGTTCTAGACAAGGTATAATAATAAAAAAGGTAAAATATTAAATGAGTCAAATAAGGGGTATTTAGGGTTTAGGGGAATCAGAAAAATGTAGAAAATAATGATTTCCAAAAAATAATTTGTTACAATACTAGGTCATGTAGCTGGAATTGGTATTAGAAATATACCTTCGAAATTCAGGGGTTGGTAGATGATTCTTCTTTGAGAATGGGTATTATAGGTTGATGTGTTCTCACTCTAGTATCCGATCAAAGCATCTTATAGAATGAGTTCTAAATTTAGCTTCAAATCCATGAAAGAATAGATTAATCATGAAAACATAAATTAGATAGAATGAAAAATAGAGAAATTAATGTAAATATTACAACATAAAATTTTATTGAATAAATAAAAAAATTACATATAACATTTATATTGTTAATATTAAAAAAACATACACAAAAATCTAATAATATTCATAGAGTGAACAATCATATAAAAAAAGTTATCAAAATTTTTAATAAAATATTTACCTATTTAGATAGGGAAATTAATCCATATGGAAAGATAAGTAATAAAGACTTTGTATTAATAACTTTAATCCCTTAAAAACACTTTTATTTATTTAGTTTAATTTTTCAATTTTCTCCATTGAAATCAGTTCTAAAATCTCCTTCAGAAAAACATTCTTGATAAAAATAATTTTCTAAGTGTTTCTTCAATGAACATGTTGTGTACCCTATACGTGAAGTTCATAGAGGGAATAATATTAAAAATTAAGGTTTCATAACAATTATAGGTAAAAAATATAATCTAGGATACAATTTAACTATAAAATAGGTATATGATATGTAATGACAAACATGGTATTATAAATTTTAAAATATAATATGAAGATGAATGTGTGTATATCGATATGATAAATGTAGCTAATCATTATGTAATAATTTGATGACATTGATCAGGAGATCTATATATGACATATTAATTGGGTTATTTTGTGTTGAATGAATCGATTAATTTATGTAAATGGAAAACTGAACATGTGAGATAACAATAAATTTAGTGAGAAAATATGAATTTCATATTAAACAATTTTAGATGAAATACAATAAAAATCCACATTCAACATAGAAGAAATTTTATATAAAATTAGTAAAAAGGAATAGAATAATGTTTATAACTTGTTAATACCAAAACACATAGTAAACATATATTTTACACAACAAAGAAAAATGTTGATTCATTACTACTACATCACCCCAAACCCCTCAATCAAAAAAAAAATAAATGATGACAAAGACACAACACTATATAAATAATTTATTAGAGTGGTGTATGTTAAACAAAATACCAGAGATACATTGAATACAACAGAACAAAATACATCAATAATTATGATAATAATATCCAAACAATACATACTAATAAACACATATGAATAATAAACCTAAATTTGTTACATTTTAACAAACTCTAGACATGTTTTCTTAAAATATTTAGTTATTCTATCAATAGTTAAAGGGTTAATTCAACTAATTATTCAAAATTGATTCATAGATTTTAATTTTTTGAAACTACCTATTATAAGTCTGAACCCTCTAAAGCTAACCATACTTCCAATATCTATATGAATTCATTATACTTGTGTTTTTTAAAATATTTATGCTACTGTATAGGTTAAAATTAAACAATTATTTTTGCGAGTCATGTCAATGTAATTAAAAAATCATTTTTCGGTATAGTCATAATATAAAAAGTAAATCCACCTAATTAGTATTCTCATGTGCGTTTAATGCTTTAATATCAGAATCTAAAACCTCGACAAAAAAATGGAGCATGAGATAAACAATTTCATATTGAAAATTTGATTAAAAAACCGAATATTAAACTCCATTGATAAAGACCAAGCTAATAAAATTATTCCGGACTGTATAATACATACAAAATTATGTTGAGTATTTTGATGATATTTCAATATTCATTTATGATTTCATTAGCGTCCTTATCATTTTTTAAAAAAATCATTGAATTTTTTATATATGAGAATTTAATAAATAAAAATTTAGTGTATTAAAATATTAATTTAATATATAATTATGTAAAACTATTATTTATTACAAATAACTTATTATATAATTTTTAAAATAAATGATTAAGTTATAAGGAATCATATAAAGAGATGATATAATAAACAGACCTTTTAATATAAATTAATTAATATTTAAATTGTATAAAAAAGGTGAAACACTGTTTAATGTTGTATACACACATATGAATCAGAAAAATAAAAACCCATGTCTATCATTGTTTTTCTTCAAAAATCAAAAGTACCTATAGAAATCTAAAGCATTTATAAAAATGGAACATGAGATAAAAAAATTAACAGAGGTAGAAACATGTAAATCAACCATCCTGATTAATCAATCATATAAATAAAGTCCAATGTGGTGAAATAGAGCTGTAGATAGTGTCACCGATTGATAAAATTAAATAATGATTGAATGGAATTAGGTTTGGATGTATCAAGGGTAAAAGAAAAATATGGCGGTCTACATTTGATGTTGTTTAATTCCAATGTAATTTGGTTGATTCCTTCTAGAATAGCTTCAAAATATGATTCTTATTAATGATAGATTATATTTTTTAAGGAATCAGTTTATTAGGTCTTGTTCTTAGAGTAGATGTAATTGCGCTTACATGAAAAGAATTAACATACCATATAAATTTAGCAGTTTCATGATTATATCATAGAAATATAGTGGTCTTTCGATGATTTCTTGGAAATCAGTGGTTGTTCAACAATAAGATAGAAAATATATTCGTTAGATTTTTTATTTTGATAATATAGAGAATATTTGTAAGACATGATTTTGTAGGACATGTTCATGAAGGTTATAGGGAAGGGTATGAGGCAGAGGTAGTGAGGTGTAGGTTATATAATAGGTGGAGGTGATGTCAATGAGGATGAGGTGGGGATGGAGAGGCAGAGGTAGCGATGGGGAGGTAGAAGTTGGGATGCAGGGATGTGGAGGAATCTGTGCTATGTGCGAGTTGAATAGTTTAGAAGAGAAGGGTTTGAAGAGGTGGATATCTGGAGGGAAAGGGATGCGGTGGGGTAGAGAGGCATTGATGGAGTCAGAGATGGTGGAAGACGAGGATGGAACATGGATGATATTGAGGTGATTTAAGAGATGGAGTCTATAGACGTAAAGTCTACATAGGTAGAGAATTATCAAGGATTATTAGAGGATTCATAATTTTATGGAAATTAGAATGTGTTGATAGGAGTAAAAGTCATCCAAATAGATGGGGAGAAGACACATCAAAGGGGGAATTACAGGATAATGTAATTAAAATCGATATTCACCAATAATATAAAATAATTATTCTTCTGTGAATTTAATTTTTCACATAATATTAAATAATTTCACTATAATTGTTATAATTCTTAAAATAAAATTAAACCAAAAAAACATGTTATTTAATATTCTTAAAAATATCACAATAATTAGTGATATATTTTGTAGTAAATGAAATTTTTGTTGAATTTAACCAACATATGGTTAATTAAATGCTTTACCATTATAAGGAAATGAAAGGACTCAAAATCGATCAAAGGGATACTTCATCATCCTCTCCTCCATGAAATAGTTTGTAAGTGTAACGTTAGTTAATAAAAATGAGTGTCTAATCATAAAAAACATTTATGATTAAATCTATTTATATGATAATTCTCATATTGATGCATAATTCTAGTCCTTGTTCCCTATTCGTTCTATTTTTCAAGGATTTGTGGGATCAACTACTAAATGTGAGTGTTAATTACCCATATTCCACAAACCCCAAAAACAAAATCTAACAAATTTAATATTTATATTAATCTCAGTTTGAATAATCTTGTTTTTCACATAAGTCTACAACAAGATGTATCAATTTATCCCTTATTTTTTAATAATTATTCCATAAATACTAGATATGATTAATGGATTTTTCTAGTTCTATCGTATTATCCTCGTAATCATATACATAAATATGCCATGGGAGTGTCAACCCGTATGCATAACAAAGACTATTTTTATAAACCAGTTAACTCTCGATTCAATATCGATGTGCCTTTATAGATTTATCTTCCCCAAGGTTTAGTTATTCTATAACCTCATCTATTTAATTTTCTAGAGAGTGATGAAATTTCTCAGAAACCAATTGCTCGGTACTCCATCAAGAGTCTATTTTATTTTTCTATGTTTATTCATACCCTTACAATTATCCATTGGTATATTAAAAAAATGTTCTAATCGTATTTCTAATACATAAATAAACCATTCCAATAATACCAACTATAATTAACCATTAATTTCACAAATATTATTACATGATTAATCAATATAAACATCATTTAATTAAAACCTAAAAGACATGATTCCTACTGTATTTGGAGTAATAGGATTGTAATATATCAATTGGAAATAAAAAAATGAAATATTTATATTTCTATTCCCAATAATGGCCTCTTAAGTTATTTCAATGTCTTTAAACATTATGTAATAATATAGAAAATAAATAAAAAAATAGGTGAGATAAAATGTATAGTAAAGGAATAAAATAAATAAGGAAGAATAATATTTCTGTCTAGGAGATGACTTGATATTAGAAAATAAATGTATCATGAGTAATCACATGAAAGAATAACATAAATAAAATTCATCTTATGATCATGGAAAAATATTAAATCTAGAAAGAATGAAAAAAATAATATAAACATGAGTCAAGGATAACTACATAGATAATATCATAAAATAGAAAATGATATATTAAAGATTATTTTTACTTCTTAATACCACACATGACACACCATGTGAGTAAATCATTATCCAATGCATTGGAGTGCTATCTGGAAACATCCATCATAAAATGTTCAGGATCTATGTGTTCCAAATAACAGAAGTCAACCATAGATCATGACATAATAATTTCACATATAAATAAAATATGGGTCAAAATCATTTTACATATCATAATTAATGGAAATTTCATAATGAAGGTATTTGAGAAATGATCACAAGGAAATTATTAAAGCATAAAATTAATAAAGTGTGTAAAAATTATATTTGTATGATACATATATAAAAACTTATAATAATAATAGAACATTAATTGTTGTTTCCAAAATGAATATAAAAACATTTTAAATGATTATGAAAACAATCCAGAGGAAAATACACTATCCACATTGAAAACAAATTTTTGAAAAAATAAAATTCAGAAAACATTATTGAAAGTAAATTATTTTAAAATAAAATTATAAAAATAAAATGGTATATTAAAAAAATTAGGGGGTTATGATGGTGGAATATTCCTTTTATCTCATTCATGATTAAAAAAATATTATTTTAATATTTTTAGTAAAATCCAAAGGGGACTTATTTTTTAAAATGATATGATGATTAGTTTTTATTCTCTCTAAAATTAAGAGAACATGTAATGTTGTGTTTAAAAATTAATAGAGGAACATTGGATAAATTTTTAAATTTTTTTTGGAAAACAAGGAAGTGGATGACAATTGTTCTTGACAAAACAGATATATTAATTTAGGTTTTATAAAACACATAATTTTGGAATGATGATTACATAAATAGTTGAAAATTAACATTATTTTTTTAATAAAATAAGAAATATAGGAGAATAAATTTAATGTAGTTTGGGAGAAATATATCATAATATTTCATCTTCAAAATCATTATCTTATCCAATCATGATTAATAATGAGATTGTAACATCAAACCGTTACCAATCTGGTAATTTTAAAATCGTAAGCCCCATTGATTAATAAAATAAAATGAACCATTTAATATAATTAATATAATGATATTCATGATATAACATGTCAAATTGGAATAATATATACCTTATAATAAAATATAAGTTCATATTATAAAATCTGTCTCAATGAAGAAAAATATAGATATAAAATGTTACACCAAGCCCGAATCATCACGTGTGTTAATATAACATCAAATTTATCTTCATGAATGTTATTATTATGTTAAAATTTTACTTTATTCGGTACAATTTTCATGTTTTTTATTCATTTTATTTTATTTATTTTCATGTAACTTCAACTTATATAACCAATAAATTTTATGTAAGAAATATTAATGATAGATGAATCATATGTCCAAAATGGAGGTTGGTTGTTTACTAAGGTCAGGATGATTATTATTTTATCATATAAATTTTTTTAATAATGAAATACTTATAATTTTTATTTAGAAATTTGTACTTTTAAATGAATCCCTGAAATATGGATATGAATAGAGAACTACTTAACAATCATGTGGATGGTAGGTCATACATACACATGAGTAATATTTTCATTTCAAATAGAACATGATTTAAATATGGTATGTGGAAATTTATATTAATAGGACAATAATTATATCATAAATATCATATTATTTATTTAAATACCCTTTTGTAATAAATCGATGTTATTTGGAAAATAAAAAATAATCTCATCGCTTTTTGAGGATATTGTTCTTCACGAATACCAATAAAGTTATCATTTATTAAGTGGATGATAATTTAAGAAATTATATGATATATTTATAATAAATAATGATCAATATTTCCCGAATATAATATATAAAAATATTATTAATCCTTATTGCCTTCCATCTAATGTGTGTGTGAAGATGTTTTAGAAATGATAATTCAATAAGTATAATTAAATCACAAATATTATAAATAAATACTATATACATAATTATATCTATCCTTAATTAAGAGTGATAGAAAAAAACCATTCGGTTTGCGAGGATGTAGTCCTCTGCACACTCGATGAATTGTTTCATTTCGTGTTTAAGGGAGAGGATATAGATTTAATTCAGGCAATTAAAATAAAAAAATAAAAGTAAATTGAGGAAAAAGATGTTATTATATCATAACTATTTAATAATATTTTAATATGGTGGGAGGATAATGAATAAAAATTACTTGGTTATGGATGTTAGCTCTTCATCAGCAACTTGATTAGGTTTTCACAAAAAGTGTTCCTATGTCTGATTTCTGAAATAAGGATTATAAATTGTAGGGAGGGATGTAAGAATGTTATTTAGGTATTTATTTTATGAAATATTTTTTTATGTTTGGAAATTATATGATAGTGTGTTAGCTTTTATAAATATCGGAGAAGACATATTTGGATTTTATGAAAAGAATACATTATACTGATAGTTTTATCTATACAAAAGGATTAAAGAAGAACAAATTTCACTAATTTTAAAGTATGAAGAATAAAATTGACCAATAAATAAAATTTTTAAAAGTTATTGGTCATTTTAACACTTATCATTTTAGTTTAGACCCATGGGAATCCAATTTTACCTTAACTATAGGATTTAAATTTTAATATTTCCACTAATAATTATGGAGAATAATTTTGTTGAACATGATAAATAATATAAATTATTTAGATTACAAATATGTAATATAAATTTCCAAATTAAAATAAAATAGGTTATATATTATACATTAACATTAAACACGTGGATGTGTTGAAAATTGATTTTTAAGGCATTACATTTTTTAGTAATAAATTATCTGATATTAAATATACGGCTATAATAATCACAATTTAAGGAATTTATATTCATATTTATATATATAATATATGAACTTAATTTAAATCATTTCTGAATTTGGGTTCTTTTTTTAATTAAAAGAGAGAAACATTTTGTCCATTAAAAGATGTTTTTTTAGAAAAAAGTGTTTTAAATTCTAAAAAAGAACTTATAGTAAAATCAAATATAAAGATGAGTTCATTGAAATAAATTATATTAAATTTAACAAAATAATAATTACTTTATGTTTTAATAAAATTAATGGTATAACTGGAAATTTAAATATATAAATTTTTTAGAATAAAAATAATTTTACTAAAACAATTTTATCTTTCACTATTTAGATAAAAATCAATTTCTTTATGAAAAAATATCCATATGTTATTAAAAATATGATGACTCAAAAAATTATACTAATTTATAAAATAATATTTTTAAAATTTCTTGAAATTAATTATATCATTTTCTGGAAATATAAGTGAAAACCATTTTTAAGTAAAAATATTTCATTATTGCATAAAATATCGTTGTTAAATGTGATTGAGTATTTAATAATATGTTTTCAATAAATTTATATTGAGTAAAAATTTATTTATGTATATTTCATATAGCAGTTAATACTCCTAATACTCGCCTACTTAACATCAAGGTTACATCTTTCATTTTTAAATAATAATAACTTAATAATATGTCACGATTCATTTAAACTAAGCGTTGAATGATGAGTACTCTATTCCAAATAATGATATTTTTAAAATCTATGTGTGTTATAAAATATTTTATGCAAGAATATTTCACCTACCTTTTTAACAGTTAAACAAGGGTTATTATTTTGTGAAGAGAGTGAACTTCATTTTTTGAAAGGGAGGAGTGTAGAGGAAGCTTAAAATGATAGAGCTTAAAGAGGTAAAAATATAAAAAAAACATGTTATATAAAGAAATTCCTAGACTTTAATATAATATAATCATTCAGTGGATGTAATTTTAATATTCAGATAAATGGATACTATACACCTCATGGTTGAATTTCATGTCCTATAAAATTTATACAAATTGTACTGGACTATACATAGTAACTAATAATA
The DNA here is from genome assembly GCA_963277665.1 of Viscum album. Classification (NCBI taxonomy): domain Eukaryota; kingdom Viridiplantae; phylum Streptophyta; class Magnoliopsida; order Santalales; family Viscaceae; genus Viscum; species Viscum album. The sequence goes on from OY728160.1 coordinate 698,168,082, forward strand.
TTTTCTTTAGTGTAGTTTATATAAATTTAGCTTAATCTAAGAAACAGTTTTGGTGAATTAGTGGTAGTTGAAATATTTTATAAAGAATTTTGGAATGATCCAATAGATTAGTCTAAGATCATCCTTTCTATTTTTGAATAGAGTTACTCAAAGTTATATATTTTATTTCATTATTATCATAATTGTTTTTTATTTTTAATTTATTTTTTGATAAAAATAATGATGGAATTGATTTTAATTTTTTAGTTGATAACTGTGGGTCAGGTAAAAATCATTATAGGATGTAAATACTATTTGAATTTCACTTTATATCTTTAATAGTGTTTTTATTAAAACAATATCAGAAATTAGTGTTGATGATTTCAATTTATAGAATCAAATTTTCTAATTATACATACTATTTATAATTTTTTTAAGATTTTCGATATTTTTATAGATAGGAGAGTTATAATCTAATGCTAATTTTCCATAATAAATTTGTTGCTAGAGTTTGGGGATTCGTTGGGTTTTAATATTTTTTAAATTAAATGATATTTGAGTGAATTTAGATGTTTATTCATGTAAGTTTTTTTTCATTACTAAGACAAAGAAGTGTGAGTGAAAATATCATTATGGATTTAAAGTCATAACACGAGGAAAAAATTATTTTGAACATAAATTAATGTAGCATAATTTTTTTTAAATAACAACAAAGTGATGTACATAAAAAAAGACGAATATATGTCTTTTGAGACAATATTAAAATACGAAATTGCGATCCCCCAATGATGCTTTGATACAATAGGTAGTACATGTGTTTGTGAAACGGTATCCATTTGTGAATCCAAATAGCCAATTCCATAGTCATTTTTGAGAAAAATTCAACAAGTTCCTAATTTTCCTATATTAATTTATTTGGGTGTGGGGAGTAATAAAACACAAATGGATAGGGGGAAATTGGATTATAAAAATCCAAATTTATTTAAATCAAGGAAGCTAAAAAGCGCTAAAGTGGCATAAATTAAACATCCAAATGACCTATGGTAGAAAAACTATAAATGAAGTGATTCAATCTACCATTTTTGAAAATTACATAAAGTCTTAATGTTTCCACACTTTTATCATAGATCAATAGTAAGTAAAAATGGAATAATTCACAAGCCCAATATATTGTAGGGGTGAAACTATTTCATAATGAACCACAATCTATGGGGCCTTGTAAATAAACTATATCATCTAATCAACCAAAATTGGAAACACTAAAAATTATTGAATTTAAATCATGAAGAGTATGAACATTCCATGAATAAAGATTGATTTCACTAAAATATTTAACATTTCCATAGACCATCCACACGTTCAAACCCATCACTTGATACATTACATCATGCATTAGATCTGAGAATGATTAATATTTATGGGAAACTAGGTTGGTTAATATTTAAATTTTCAAAAACAACAAAATAGAACCTGAAATAAAATGAAATCCCAAATCTAATAGTTTAAAAAAATGTTGAAATATTTCTAGACTATACATGGTGCTAATAATATATTAAAGATAATGAATGGGATGAAAGATTCAAGATTCGTAGAATCATCAATCACTACTATCAATACTTATAACTGAATAAATAGTATAATAAGACACTTATATATAAATTAAAGAAATTTACCAATAGAATAAGAGTCTCATACTTTCCATAAAGATTTTATAACTAGTAATAAAATAAAAGGATTATTGTTCACTTAGAAGATGGATTTTAAAAGATGACTATTTAATAATCTAAGGCCACTACATTTCTTGATTTCTATTTATTTTCCTGTTATTACTATGATTATTTCACACTAGATCATTAATGGTTCGACCAAGAAAAATATACATGTTTCTTATTGTTTAATTATTCTTACATATGTTTGTTATTTCAAGACCATTTCTCTTGATGTATTTAATTGCTTAATGAGCTGAAGGTTTTGGGAAACCATTAATCATAATTAATTATAATATAATTCCAATAAATTAAAACGTGTGACCCATGGATTCACTATGATGTATAGTATATTGAATATTCTATGGATTTGAGAATGTTCAATGATATTTTAACACTAGGTTAGGAAAAATTAGGGTATACTGTGATCATTTTATGTCATTATTCATGCCAAAAACAACCAAGTGTGGGTAATTAATGGAAAATTATTTGAATATAGTAATAGAAGGTAATTGAATTGAATAATGATTGAATATATGAATGATTTAATGATAAATGACTGTAATACTATTTTCGAAAAGTCTATTTTCAATAACCAATTCAATCACTATTTAAAAATTCCAAAATCTTAATCATGATAATAACAAACCCATAATACTTTCATCAATAGAGAAAACTAGATTTATACAAATTAAAAATTAGGGATGGGTTCATAAACGTGTTTTCTTTAGCCCCACATAACTCTATTTTATCATGAGGAGTAAGGTTAAAAAATTATTTCCTGAAGGACATCCTATTTGGATGACTAATCCATTTTTTGGGTATGTATTTTCATATAATGTTTAAATAACTTATAATAGTTGAAAAAATGATATAGCAATGGGTAATTACCCAGGATATTGTACAAATGCTTGTGGAATTTGGTTATTGATATTAGTAAGATATTCAGGGGTACTATTTCCATGTTTATATCCTAGATCTATTGACATCGGTAATTATAGATACAACCTTTGGGAAATGAATATAGAAATAGACATAGAATTGTCAGGTAAGTTAAGGGGACACATTCCTCCTAATCAACATTTTTCTACACTTTTATTTTGATCTAAACAACACAAAATTTGAAAAAAAAATTATAGTGGGATTTCATCATGAACCCTTTCATACATTAGATAGAAAATCATTCTCTCTATGAAATGTTTTCTTATATTGTTGTGTTTATAATACTTATTATATATTGATAAAAAAATGTTCTTACAGAAAAGTGAATAATGATATTTAATCTGGAATATCTGGTTTTCTCAGCACTACATTATTTCACTACGATTGGGTTTTCCTATTATGTAAAACTTTAAATATTTATATATACCCACATAAATGGATATGCCTTTGGAAATATCTAAATTGAGAGATATTTGATATGAGATATGGGGAAAACAGTCCGATTTAATAATAATTTCTCAATGGTATATTTTTCTTTCAAAAACGTATAATTGTTTATATATATATACACATATATTTGAGTTTTTTTAATATTGACCTACATCAACATGAAACAATTTCCCTGGATAAAGGTTTATGAGAAAAGTACTACAGTCATACTACCTATATCCAATCATTATAGTTTCCCTATAGAAGTTATATATCCTTCAATATGTTTTTCCAATGGATATATATACTGTGAAATAAAGCTATAGATACATATATTGTATCCCATGACTAGAAATTAAATATTTTAATTATACAATAATGATAATTCTCACAATAAATATATATTTTTGAAACAATCTATACACACACCATTTCTAACTTATAATAATGTATTTGGTAATAAAAATATTATCCTAGAATGTTTGCAAAAAAATAAAATTCCCATGTTTTAAAAAAACACTTACATTCATAAGAATAAGATCGAATGGATATTAGTTACCTTATATCCAAAGAAATTGTTTTACAATGTCTATAGTCCATCATATATTCTCAATAATTTTTGTCACATGGTTATGAGATTGGTGTAGAGACATACAACACTTCCCATGGAAGTAGTCTTACTAGTGTAGTGATGTTCCTAGTAGTGATAAGCTACCTGAATGGATTTTTAATTTCAATTGTGATGGGAGTTATGTGTTCATCTCATTATATAAATATATTTGAATTTCAAGCTCAATTAGTATCATTATAGTAATATTTTTAGGAAAAAAAGGACCTGGATGCATGGGGTCAGCACACCAAGGCAATATGCGTAGGTGTATTGATTGGATAGACTATGGAGCTAAGGTGGTTTATGAAGGCCTACCCGGGTGCAACAACCTATGCATGTATAGGGGAACCTAAGATCAATGGTTTGGATGAAAACCTAGGTTCTTTTTGAGAAATTATGGGGATTATTTATTTAGAAATTTTTTGTTTTCATACATTATCATTAATCCCTCATTAGGAGTGAAAATATTATAATCTTGTAGTGAGATCTCATCGGAATGGAGAGAATCATATTCTACTATAGATGGATGTGTATTATTTCAATAAAGTACATCACAAATATGAATTTTTTATAGGTTTTATTGGAATATAACATGTGGGTGATTCTAGGTGATTCACATTGTTTTAGGTAGGATAATGTGGAATCACCTCAATAAATCGTGGTTCCCCCTCGCACTATGTGTAACTCCCTTAAATTATCAAATGTTAACATCATATTTGATAATGTATATGAAGTGAAACAATATGAATATATAGGCTTATAAACATCTAAAAATTTATGACATATTTACTATATTAAATAAATTCAATACGTTATATATCATGAACTTCATAGAACACTTAGTTAGCTTGTGTTAGAAACAATGAATTTGTATGATGGCTTGTGTAAAGTGAAATACCTTATTTTAACAAATACAACTAATATTATTATTTATAATTAAAATCACGTCCTAGAAATTAATCCTTCTTTTATGAATATGATTATTTATCATTTGAAAAGATATCATTTAATTAATTGGTTACGAATTAATTATAAATAAATATAAATATCAATGGATATTATGGATACTATTTTTTTAATAAAAATATTATTACAAGATGAAGGTGTTTTATCCCAATAAATTTATTTAATTAATTTTAGTGAATAATATTGGTGAAATTTATATATAATATATTCAATAATCTTTTTTACATTCATCCTTTATATTTAATAATATTAAGAAAAGAACCCATCCAATTTTATGCTTAACAATTGTATTTTTCTAAAGGTCCTTTTGCAGCCTTTTAATGATGCAATTTGTTTAAATTATTTTGAACCATTTATAAATTTTTTTTGAAAAAAAAATAATTTTAATATTGTAATACAAAAATTCTCTTCAGGTGAGGTTTTTAATTTTTATGAGAAGTTTCATTTTTTGAAGAATTTTAAAAAACATTAAATTTAAATTCAAAATTGACCTTTCACTTAAATTATTTTTAATTTTAAATTATATATTAAATATGTTTTCAGAGTATATATTAGTAATTTTACGTTTATATATCCCATTTATGACATTTTAATCATTTTTTATATTGAGTTTAGATTAAAAAACACCGTAAAACATTGAACATTTTCATATTAAAAACATGATTTCCCATTTCTTCTCTGGGGTTAATTTTATAATAATCTGTCTCACTTTTGAGATTTTAACATTGAAAAAATGAATAAATATTTATAATAAGAATAATTTATTTAATATTATAAGTTAAAATTAATTATTTTTAATTCAAAATCCAAAATAATTAATATTAATCACATCGATTTAGGTGAAAATGTGTTTACTTTATGATTAATCTTAAATGATAATGTGTGTAATTGTCCCAAAACATATTAAAAAAGAAATTTTATGGATATATTTCCACTAATTACCATATGTTACTAAAAATTTATTATTATTGTAGGTAAAACCGATAAGACAGTCCTTCCAATAGAGTTTACTATTTGGTATTTTCAAGAATGCCACTCCTCCTCCACTATAAAAGGACACTCACTACCCGGACATATTAACACCTCTGAAGAAATTTGGATCAACAAAAACCATCACAATTAACTTACCATGTGATCTTAATCAATATTATAATCTTTATATTAGGCCTAAATCAAAAATGTGATGGAATTAGCGCAAACTTATATAGGATACACATAAAAGGATTGGTGTTTTTCAAAAGTTTTTTTATTTTATTTTCTTCTCCACCTCCATAAATTATTTTTTTACAATTAATAAATAATAATATAATTATAAAAAATATAAATATATTTTGTTACATTATTGGTATTAACAATAACAACACACACTTTCATCAAATGGGATGTACAATCCTAATCAATGTATATTGAGGACTACATCCTTGTTGACATATATCGTTCATTCTTTCATTACCACCATTATATGTTAGGAATAATATTGAATTTATAGTTTATAAATTTTATATATTATATTTATAATTTTTTTGTACCATAATTATTATATAACACATACCCTTAGGATTCTCAATTTGTAGGAATACGATAACGTTGTTCATGTGTATGATGAACTACTTCCTCACGAAGGGATATGATTTGTCCACACATTACAAAGAATTTATTATGGATTATTTCAATAAAAATATGTGATAAATAAAAAATAAATTTAATATTGTAATTATAATATACATATATATCACATACCTTTGTTTTATTCAACCCGATATGAAAATTAAAGCACTGTTAATGTGTTTGTACAACATACCGTCTCTACGAATGGTTTATTAAATATTCAATCGATAAATATAATGGATTAATATAACTAAATATATAATAGATATATAATATATTTATATCATGGTTTAAATTCTATATATTATGAAATAATGATAAACATAATAGTAACTGAAAATAAAAGTCAAAACATACTCGAAAAAATGGCATTTAACTCCCAAAATTGTGAAAATAATAAAATATTATTAACAAATGGGTGATAATATTTTATAAAACAGCCATATATATTTCATAAATATTAATATAGTTCTCGAATAAGTTAAATATGTTTTTAAAACCACTATAATGGGGATTATAAATAGAAAAACAAAATGGAAGCATTGAGAAAGGGACATCGTCTCATTTTTATTTTATTGAGGAATATTGTAATGTTTGGACCCTAATTACATTAATATTGTGTATATTATGCCAATTTGACATGTAATTTTATAAATAATTAAATTTTCATGTTATTTAATGTCTAAATTTAAATTATTTCATTACATTAGTTTTTAATTAAAAGTTACCAAGTGGAGAAGAATTTCCTAACCCATGTCATTTCCACTGGATTATATTACTTCCTCTTTATATTTAATATTCTGGAATAATGTGGGTAAATATTTATGACAATATAATATTCTATTTAGAAAAATGTATGGGGATTAATAGTTCATAATACTAATCTTTTCTTTGTATTATTCTCAATTTAAAGTTATGATATATGAAAGGTTTTACCTCAAAATCTTATATTATTCAGGATTGTTTACACTTGAATTTTAATTTTAATAAATATTTGATCATTGATTAGTTAACCATTTAGTTTTTTATTAAAACTTTATTAATGATTATTTTAATGTGATAGTACCATTTTTAATCTCTTTAGAATATAAAAATGTTTTAGAAAATATTTTTAAGAGAGCCCGATTTCATTTCTCTCTTCGTTTAGAAATATGTCTTCCTAAAATCATGTTTTATAAAAAAATCAAAAAAAATTTTATGATTTTTATAATAAGTAATCAAATTAATTTTAACCATTTATAAAATATGTTGTGCTTTTTAAAATTTATTTTCAATTAAATTTTTAATCGATTTTTTTTTCAACAATATTTCTTTCCTCAATAATGTCTTTGAAATATATTTTAACAAAATTTACATTCCTCTTAAACATTAACCCTCTACTAAAATGTATGGGGTTTATGTTATATTGACACCATTATAATTATTCAATCGTGTTTTTTGTGATAATTTTGACTAAGGAATGTATTGATATTTATATCCTTTATCCATTTTGGTATCAAATAAATTTTATTTGAAATGTTCACATTCCAATGATCATTAGTCATGAAATTTACAATAAATTTAATTATTATATATCATGGATATAATTATTTCCAAAAACCTATTCCATTTTTACATATGGTATTCATTTAGATTGTTAATTGATTAACTGTGTAAATATTGGTAAATTCATATCCTTTACACCATATAGGTATTTGATAAGGAACACAGTTCATTAATTACATTGTTTACTCAATATGTGAGGAATGAGATGAAATAATATGTCATATGTTGGGGACAATTTAATAAAATACACTTGATTTATTGGTGGTCTTAGAGGATGAAATCAGTTGGGAAAAAACCATCGATTTTTTGGCCAACCATGATATAAACTATCTTGTAAAGGGATTTGATAGTAGTCTGATAAAATGTATTATAAAAGGTATTGATAGAAAAATATTGTGTTCCTAGGAATCATGATATCCAAAAATTTGGAATTTACTTCAATTAGATATATTTATTTTTATCCATGATTTTTTCACTATAAAAAAATATATGGATGCATTACATTCTATATTTATTTATTAAGTGGGTTTTGTTTTTTATTTATCATTTATATATTGATTCTGTTATATCTAGTTATATTATTATTTTTATTGATTAAATAGATTGTGTTTTCAGTTATTTACCTTTCAATATTTTATGCACTCTCGTATCGTTTAAATAATTTTATGGCATTTTTGTTTAATTATTTAAATTTTCATGTTGTTAAAAATTAAATTATCAATTTATTGATTTCTTAGAATGTGTGTTCAATTACATACCTTTACATATTGACTATACTAATTTGTTTATTATTTTTTCATTTTTAGTTATCCCTAATAATACCTTTCCCTAGGATTCCATGGTTTTTATTATTACAAACAATATAGGGATTTTAAAGATAGAGTAAATTTATTCTTGAAAAATATTATGTTCTAATTTTTGTATCCCATTATAAATAATGATTTAGGTTTGAATTTAGATTTCCATGACTAATAATCTATTTGGTCCTTTTGGAAATAATTTTCATTTATATTTTTCTAATGTAGGGTAGAATGTACCATCTCTTGGATACTAGGTTCTATATAGTGATAGTTGGAACCACGTCAATTTTAATAGAATCCTTGGAATAGAATTTAGGGAACCATATATTAGAGAACATAAACCAAATGTAGACTTACAAGATTTTTATATAATAAAATAAAAATTTCTTGGTAAGATAGATATTATATAGTTTTCCCTTAAATACATCATTTTATTGATACTAAAAGAAGACTTGGTTATGGCATACATATACATAAGATTAATAAAACCAAAAATGGAATGTGCGGCATGACTTTAGCACAACCTCATAGATAAAAACATGACATACTGCACACCTGATTTGACACTTCTAATTTATATTAGTATGATAATTCACATTTTATTTTATAATTATTATTAATGATTAAAATAGATATTGAAAATGAACACCATAGATTTGTAGATTTGAGGCATTGAACATTCCATTAATTATTCATTATCCAATAATCTATGACCTCAATCACTATATATAATTATTTATTTTTTTCTTCCATTCGCATATCCTAACTTTAAACTAATATTCTCCTACTAGGGAAAAAAATCATTGTTTTTAAATTTTTCATTTTTTACATACCATTATCTATTATTAATAGGATATTTTATTTACAATGCTATGATGTGGGGTTAAGAAAAGAAATTCTAAAATATAAAACCCTATATTACAATAAACAACATTAAATTACAGGTATATACTTAATTTAAGGTGTGATGAATGTATCACCTAGAAATTTTAAAATATTAACATCAAATTCAATTGAGTGTATGGAACAGAAAAAAAAAAGAACGAAATAGAATATTAAATCCTTACACTTTATGATATATTTACTATTTTAAATAAATAATATACATTATATATATTTCGATGACATAAATCATGAGTTAGTTTGATATACAAACAACAATGACATTCTTTGATGACTAGTATTAGATGAAAAACAATTCTTAACGAACACTATTAATATTATTATTCAAAATTAAATGTATAACTAAATTATTAAATTTGAAGTTATGAATAGGATTAAATAACTTATGAAAATATATCTTTTAGTTCTAGGGATACCAATTAATTATAAATTTGTATTAAAACAAATTGAATGTAAAGGAAATGTCTTATAAATAAAAAATTATTATGAAAAAAGAAAATTTATAATAATAAATTTAATTAAAAACTATTAGTCAATACTAAAAATTAAGTTTATATATTATATATTCAATATAATGTTTTTAAATTCATAAAATAGATATTATATGCATATGAAAAGAACAAATCCAATTTTATGCATGAAAAGTAGTATTTTTATAAAGGTATTTTTTCGGCCTTTTAATAATGCTCTTATTTTCAAAATATGTATTGAATGTTTTAAAAAGTTTATATGAGAAAATATAATCATTTTTTAAAGTGTAATTTCAAAACTAGATCAGGGTAATTTTTGGTATTTTTATGAGAAGTTTCATTTTTTGATCAAGAGTGATGTATTGAATTTTAATTGAAAAATGACTTTTCATCTAAATAAATTATAATGTTAACTTTATTTTAGATTGGATTTAAATTTACAATTAGGTATATGATACATATATTAAAAAATATAGGTCATTATAATCATTTTTATATGTAATTTCAATATAAAATATTATTAATATCTTCAACATTTTCATATTAAAAATCATCATCTTGTTTCTTATTCAGTATTAAATTTAAAATAATTTCTTCAAATTATACTATTTGAATTTGAGAAAATTTATTAGATATTTTGTAATAGAATAAATTATATTTTATAATATGTTACAACTAAATATTTTCCATAATTATTATAAAAAATGTTTAATTTCAATCACATCGATTAAGTTACAAAAGTGTTTACTTAATGGTTAATCTTTAAGGACAAGATGTGGAAATGACACAAAACCTGTCCAAAATCAATTATACAAAATTATTTAAAGCATATATCCTCTTTTATATAAAAAGGTTCATTATTTTTGGAACATAAAATAATGGATAGCTCCCAATTGTGTTTACTTTTGGGTGTCTATAAGAATAAAACTCCGCGTCCACTATAAAATTACACTCACTCCCCTGACATATTCACACATACCAAGCCATTTTTCACATTCCAAACATTGAAATTCCAATATCAAAATCACATAAACTCATAATAAAATATATATCATGGTAATAAATACAACTTAAATTTGAATTTGTGCAAACATAAGGAGGATACATGAAAAAAGAGTTAATGTTTTTCTAAATGAATTTTCATTTTTCTTCCTTCTCAACATTTGGAAATTTTTATTATTTCATTATTATATAAAAAATTCAGTATATTAAATATAATTAGTTTTTAATTTTAGTTTTACAACATTGATCCACGCACTTCCATCAGATGATATGCACTATCATTGTTGATGTGTAAAGCAGACTACTACCTTGCGAGCTAAGGTCATCCATTCTTCAATTACCACCTATGAAGGTTAGAATTAATGATTTATTTATAGTTTAAATATTATATACATGATATTTATAATGTATTTATGCTTATATAATTATTATATAAAACATACCTTCATGATTTCTAATTTTTGGGAAAATGATAATGTTGTTCATGTGTTCGGCAGACTACCACCAATGAGGTGATGTGATTTGTCCACACGTTACGGGGAATGCATTAAAGATGGGTTTTAAAAAATATTTGGTATATATAATAAAATTATAAAAATTAAATAATTATATAACAATATATCACATTCTATTCACTCCTTTAATATGGCATGGAAATGGAAGTAGCATTCTGCATACATATGACCTACTATCTCCACGAACATTGAATTTGATTTCCTATCACTAAAATTTATGGATTAATATATATATATTCATATTTAATGTATATATATGATATTAAATCATTTTATTACATTCATTAAAAGATTAAATTTCTATTTATAAGAGAAGAATAAATATAATATGTCAAAACATAATAAAGAATAGGAAAATTAACATACGAAACAATGAAAATAATAAAAGGTTATTAATAAACATGATATAAAATTTTATAAAATAATCACATATGATATCATAAATATTGATATGGTTCTAGAATAAGTTTATTATTTTCTTAAATAACTATAATATAGATTTAATCATGTTTGTCAAAAGGGGAAGGGTTAGGTATGGTATTTCATGTAAATTTCATTTCAATGAGGCATATTGTAATGCTATACACCTAATTAATTTTTTTACTATGTATATAATTTCACATTGACATGTAATATCATGAATAACTCATTCTTCAGGGTATTATAATTTTCAATTTAAATTATCTCATTTATAGGGATTTGAATTAAATATTACCATGTGTTAATAATTTTCATAACCCAAAATTTTTAATTGGTTTATATTACTTTTTTCAGTTTTGTTAAAATTATATGATTTTTTAGGTCAGGAAAATTGACTATATATTTTTTTTTCATTTCCAATTACCTTATGGGGTTTTATAGATGATAAATAAATCTATTCATTGGTTACTTCTCACATATATTTTTTGATCTCTGTAATGGTATACTTCACAATCTCATTTTATTCGTAATTATTTAGACATGGATTTCAATTGGATTAATTATTAGAAAATAGATTAATAAACCATTTAATTTTACTATTACGTAGTTATTGATGATTAATTTTATGTAATTGTTCCATTTTCCTAGTATTGATATTAGTTTTACTAATTGTTTTTATGAAAACTTGATTTGATTTCTCTATTTGGTCATAAATATGTTTTCTTCCCAAAAATTGTTTACAAAAAATGTTTTCGAAATTGTTTTTACCATTTAAAAAATTATATAATCAAATAAATTATCTCCGTTTATTCTATTTTTATGTTTTCAAAAATTTATTTTCTAAAACTTTTAAAAAAAAATCATATACAAAAATGTTATTTTCATCAATATTATCATAAAAATATATTCAATTTATATTTCTATTAATCACTAATAAAAAACTTATATAATTAATATACATGGTATACATTATATTTATTCGAACCATACTGTTTTTATGTATTTTTTGTTATCATCTTCCTTAAATAATGTATTGAAATTCCCTTCCATGATCCAATTTTGTAGCCAATAACATTCCATTGAAATGTTCTCATTTATGTGATAAATAGATATTAAATATCGTCTAAATGTCCAAATTATTTATCATGGAAATAATTATTTTATAAATTATATAGAATTTTTACATATGGTGTTTAAATTGAATGTAATTTGATTAAGATGGGAAATATTAATAAATTTGTATCCTTTCTCAATATGGATATTTGACAAGCCATATTGTTTATGAACTAATTAATTTATTCAAAATATGAGGAATGATATTTACTGTTATAAAATAAGAATGTTACTTATTTAATTAATTTCCTTGATGCCATTTTAGAAATGTTAGATAAAATCACATAGGAAGAAACCCTACAATTTTTTAAACAACAAAATTTTAAAATGTCTTGCGAAAAGTCATGATAGTAGTATACTAAACCACCTTTTGGTTGGTATGGATGGTAATGGTACTATTTGACTATGAAACATGGTTTCCAATAAATATGAATTTCTATTATTCAAATTTATTTTTTACTATCTATGATATTTTATCTATGATAAAATCTATGAATGTATTCATATCTCAGTTAAATGATTAATTAGAATGTGTTTTTGGGTTTATTTACATATTGATTATGACATATCCAATTATAATCATAATTTTATGCATTATATTTCATGTTTTTTCTGTTATTCACCATTCTATAATTTTTATAAACTCCCTTCTAAAGTCACTAATTATATGGAATGTTTTTTAAGTAATTTTCCGTTACATATGGTTTATACAATCCATTCCCATATTATTAATTTCCTGGAATTTTTTTCAATGGTTTAATTTTTTATATTGATTATTATTATTGATTCATTATTTATTCCACTATACAAAACTCTTAATAATCATTTAATCTCACTCTTATTTTTGTCCTTTACCCAAAATTGGATGAAGTTTTACTATGAATGATATTCATTGATGTTCTAGATGGCATAAATTTATTCTAAAAAATTATATTGTAATTTGTTTATTCAATTATAATAAAAACCCATGTGTGAATATAGTTTATCATAATATTAAACTATTCAGTCCTTTACATTGTAATTCCCTTGTGTCTTATTCCAATTTAATTGTTGTCGACAAAAAATATGGGATAATGGGGTCTCAGTAACTATAGTTTGTATAATAGAATGATTATTAAATACCATGGGAACAATATTTAAGAAAACATTGAATAGAGAATATAAATATAACATAAAAATTGATGATAATTATAAAATAACATCATAATGATTTGATAATATATTGAATAGGTGGTTTTCCCTTTCAGTATATCTCGACCTGGATACTACAAGTGGATATGATCTGGGTGTAGATATAACTTAGGGATATAATTATGAAATTAGTTCATCCACACTCTATGTTTGAAAATATTAGGGTAAATGTATTGGTGAATTCAATTTTTCATTATAAACCATGATGAATGATTTGAATAGATAATGAAAATGAGCAGCCAAGGTTAAACCCAAGAGCAAGGAAGGAACTCTGTTAAAATAGAATGGATTATGTATTTATGTATTTGGATTCAATAATGAAATTCCCTAAGTATTTTTTCTAATGTTACATTGGGGACAATAATCATGAAGCATCAATGAATTATGATAAATGTTATTGGAAATCTATTATTAATTGACGAAAGAGTTATGGATACCATATAGTGTTATTAATGAAATATTTTTCATATATTAAAATTTTGAAACATATCATTTTAGGTTTTATGTCATTAGAGTCCAGCGAGAAAAATGAAATTTTGGGGGAAATTTAATGGAAATATATGTTTTAAGTGAGATGTAATTTGATGAATAATTAGTTTAATTTTTTATAAATAAGCTTAAAGGTAATGAACAAATTTATGGTTAATATGTTGAACAATTAATTTCTAATATTAGTTAAATAATATTGTTAGACTTTGAAAAAAAGTTTTTTATGAAAATCTTATAGAAAATGTTATTTAATGATTAAATTTTAAATATTTCCATCATTTTAATTAATGTTATATGAATCATATTATTATTGTTTTGAAAATGGATAGCCTATATGTTGCGTGATTGGCCATTATATCTGGAAATCTGCAGGGTGCAAACCCACAACTGAACAATGAAAAAGAAATAACCCCACCCAATGAACTAACAAATGTCCCGGTTAATATGTCATCGTATTTAGTTTAAAATTTTGGTGACTAAATAATAATGATGAACCTTTAGTATTAAATTCTTTTTAGATATTAATTTATTAACGATATTGGTTTTGGAATATATTTAATGTAAGAATGAAACTTTTTTCACTCTTTTATTGATCTTATGATCTGTTAAATGTAAATTTTAGATTTTTAGGCACTAAAAAGAAAATTCTGGATATTTATTACTAGGAGTAATCAATTGAATAACTACCTAAAATGAATTTTTTCTTATGGAATATAAATGTATCATGTAATTAAATTTTCTTACAATCTGATATAAGAAATGAATTTTTCAAACATAAAAAATATTTTTTAAATAAATTATTATTCTATTACTATTATTTATGATGATATAAATCACCTTTTCGCACCTATTAGATTTGTGGTTTTTAGTACATAAATATTCCATTTATTATTCAATTGATTGTGACCAATGAAATCAATCGGTCTATATAATTAGCTTTCTTTTCATCCATGTCTATATCATCACATTCAACTAATGTTCTACTATTTGGGAACCTCATTAGGTGTTATTTATATAACCTTTGTACTTTTCTTTATCACTTAATAATGGGATGTTATAAAAAATATTTTAAGATATGGGTTTAAAAAAATTAGTTCTCAAATATAAAAACTAGTATTACAACGGTCCTATTTAAATTTTGAAGAAACTACTTATTTATGGTGGGGAGAATGTAAGACCCATAAATTTTAAATAATGAACGTCATATTTGATTACATGTTTGACATAAAAAACCATGTTTATAAATGAAAATAACATCCTGATTATTTATGATATATTTATTATTTTTGTTAAATTTAATACATTATATATCATTCAATTCACGAAACCCTTATTTAGATTGTGTTACAGCAAACAACAACTTTATTTGATGGATTTCGTTAAACACCAGATGATGATTCATAAAATAATAATAATGTTATTATTATTTAAAATAATAAATATATCTTATATATTAAATTAGAGGTTATGAGTAGGATTAAATAAATTATGATAATAAATGGTTTAATTCATTGGTTAACAATTAATTGTAAATGAACATAGAAATCAATATAATATAAAGGAAGTGTTTTTATTATAAACTATTATTTTTTAGCCAGTGGTGTTTTATCATAATAAATTAAATTCTATTAAATTAGTGAATAATAATGAGAAATTTAAATAGCATGTATTTAATCAAATGTTTTTATAATCTTCTCACAGATCTGATAGGCTTCATAAAATAAAAAATCTAATTTTTTGTCTAAACAGATGTATTTTCTAAAATAACTTTTTCTGCATTTTAATTGTGAAATTTTTTTAAAAATAAATTTTGAAGAATTTATAAATTTTATATGATTAAATATTATAAATTTATGCTTTTTCAATGTAAAAATTATATTTTTATGAATTTTTGGTATTTTCTAGAGTAGTTTCATTTTTTGATTAATAGAGAAAAGTACTATATTTATTTTGAATACTCCCATTTTTTATAAATAATTTAGAATGATAAATTATATTTAAATTGGTTTCAACTTATTATTAGTTAAATTATATATGTTTGAATCCAATTTTTGTCATCCTAATCATATTTATAATGAATTTAGTTATAAACCCTTAGTAAACTTTTGAACATTTTCACTTTAAAAACTCTCTCTCTCATTTTGTATGCTTGATTAATTTTAAATTAATTTAAACCAACTCCATGATTTGATTTTTGAAAAAGTTATACCATATTATTTAAGACAATAATTTATATAATATAATACTTTAAACATAATTTTTTACAAAAGTTTTTAGCGAATACATTTAATGTTAATCATAGTGATTAATGTGGAAATAAGTTCACTTAGTGGTAAATCATAACACATATCCTGTGAAAATGACACAAAACCAATAAAAACGACTTGTATAGACATATTTAAAAAATAACACCTCATAGATAAAAAATGGTTCATTATTTGAGTCACATGAGGTAAGGGAGACCTCATAATAGTGTTTAACTTTGGATATTTAAACGACTGTAACTCATCATCCACTATAAAAGGAAACTATGTCCCCTCATATATTCACACATCACAAGACAAGTTTCTCATTA
The DNA here is from genome assembly GCA_963277665.1 of Viscum album. Classification (NCBI taxonomy): domain Eukaryota; kingdom Viridiplantae; phylum Streptophyta; class Magnoliopsida; order Santalales; family Viscaceae; genus Viscum; species Viscum album. The sequence goes on from OY728160.1 coordinate 698,185,345, forward strand.
AAAAACTATCAATTAACACCCCAACATACCAACACTCAAATAAAAACTTTTATATTATGTATAATAGATATTAATAATGAATGAGTTATAAATTAAAGAGGATTCCCAAAGAAGTGGTGATATATATGTAAAATCATTTTATTTTATTTCTTTCTCGACATCTGTTAATTATTATTATATAATTGTTATATGATCAACTTAGTATTTTAAATATACATGGATTTATTTGTTTTATGATTGGAGATTACAACCACACTCAATTCTATCATGTGGAATACACAATCATCATTCATGTGTATGGTGGACTACTTCCTCGTGATCCGATGTAGTTCATTATTTCATTACAACCATTTATGATGGGTAATAATGATGGATTTATAGTTGATACATGGTATTTAAGATATTTATAATGTATTATTGATTTATGAAAATTCTTAATATCACATAATTCGTTCTTTCCATTTTTCGTTAATAAGATAATGTAATTAATGTGTATGTAAGACTACCTCCTCACGAAGTGCTATGATTCATTAATTCCTTACATATATTGAATTATGGATTCTTTTTATACAAAATTATGATATTTATAAAATAATTATGATAATTTATTTATAAAATAATAATATTTCACTTATTTCTACATCTTTTATTGTGAACAAATGGACGTAGTGTTCTTACGTACATACGACCTACCATCTCCATGAATGAAGAATTTAATTTCCTATCACTAATTTTTTGAATTACTTTGAAAAAATGTGTATATCATATATATGATATTTAAAACATGAATTAAATTATAGATATTAATTTATCGTGATCCAAAAAAGAGGAAAAAATTAACAAGTCAAAATGTACATGAAAAATGGTAATTAACACTAGCAAAAAAGAAATTAATATAAGATTACTAACAAATGGATGGAATGATTTTTTAAAAGATTCATATTTGATAACATAACTTTTAATAATTTTTTGAAATAAATTAATAACATTTTTAAAGCCACAATACAAGAGGTTAAATCAATTTATCCAAAATGGTAGTGTGCGGTAAAGGATTTTGTATCAATTTCATTTCAATGAGACATATTTTCATGATATGCACCTAATTGCTTTTATGCTTGTTATATAATCCACATTGATAAGTAATATAAGGAAAAATTAATTATTAATTGTATTTTATGTTTTAATTTTAATTATTTTCTTTAAGGTATATGAATTAAAAGTTCCTAAGTTGTAAATAATTTCATAACTAAAATCCTTTTCACTGGGTGATATTACTTCTTAATTATTGTTAATACAATAAAATTATGGGTGTTGTAAATTATGAATATTTTTTTATTTAAAGTTATTTTATGTGGATATATAATTGATACACATTATCAATTCTTTGGTTGATTCCCACATCAATTTAATAATATTTTTTGGTTTAACATCATAGTCTCATTTTACCTGGGAATATTTATAATTAATTGTTTGTTGAAGGAAATTATTTGATAATTTATTAATAAAACTGTTATTTTTATTCTAGTATGGTTAATTCTAGTTATTTTTAATTAATTGTTCTATTTTCCTTATCATTGGTTCAAAAGATATTATAGAAATTATTTCACAAAAATATAACTTCAGATCTATCTTTTTTCAGAAATAGCTTTTCCTACAAAATTATTTTTTCTAAAAATGTTTTCAAAAATATATAATCATTTTAAAATTTATTGATCAATGAAAATTTTTCCCATTTAAAAATGATTTATTTTTTTCAAAATTAATGATTCTCAAATAATAGGTTTTCAAAATGTATTTCAAAATAAAAATCATATTTTCTTAAATAATGTTTTAAGAGATATTTTAATGGTATTTTCATCTATCAAAGAAAACAAGAATATATTCTTACTTTAATGGGTACAAGTTATATTGATTCCATACTTATTTTTCCTTTCCATAGTTTATGAAAATTTTGATTGTGGGATGTTTTGACATTCACTTCCTAGATCCATTTTTGTAGACAATAACTTTTCGTTGAAATGTTCACTTCCATGTTATCATTAGAAACTAAATTTCATCTAAATTTACATATTAATTGTCAAGAATAATATTATTTCATAAAAATTATATCATTTTTTATATTCTGTTCACATTTTCTATTATTTCATTAACTAGAGAAATATTGGTAAATCCATATCCTTTCCTCAATAAAAATATTTGATAAAGATAATTATAAATGAATTATATCATTAGTCTATATTAGAGGAATGATTTATACTGGTATGAAATGGGTTGGTGACCATTTAATGTAAGCCTATAGAGGAATATATAGTATCATATGTTGAAATTAGTTGGGCCGAAAACCATTTAGTTTATAACTGATGACATTCTAACGTGTATTATGATCCTTATGTATAGTAGTATATTAAAATGTCTTATGAAAGGTCTTGATGGTAAGGGAAACATGTACCTCATAAATATTTCCAAAGATAACTAATAATTTTATTCATTCAGATACTGTTATTATTAACCTTGATATTGTTTCTAAAAAATATATGGATTCCTTTCACACATTGTTTGTTTATTATTTTACCTTTTCTGTTATTTAACTTTCCATATTGATTATTCATTATCTAGTTATGATAGTAATGTAATTAATAAAATTGAATATGTTTTTTATTTCCCTTACAATATTTTCTACACACTCCCTTCTTAGATCATTGATTATATGAAATTTGTTTTTAGTTATTTACCTTTTTATATTATTAACACATTCCCTTATCATTTTATTGGTTTTATATCATTTTTACTTCTTATTTTCTTCTACATATTAAGTATTGATATGGATTCATTGTTAATTCCACTATACTTAACTCTTAATGTGAATTTGAGTTCCCTCTTACTTTTTTCCTCTCCCTAGGATCCCTTGAATTTCAGTATGACATATATTCACAGATTTTCTAGATGCAATACATTTATTTTTGGAAAAAAATTGTCTTGTATTTTTTTAATAATCTATAATAAGATACTCTTGATTGTATATAGTTTACGAAGACTATTAAACTATTCGGTCCTTTGTGACATGATTTAATTGTATCTTCTTTCAATGTAATGATAGAGAAAACACTCTACATGATACTAGGGTCTGGGTTGATACACTTACATATACCTATATCCACAAAACTAAATACGATGTTTCACATTATCCTCCCACTCTCATATTTAGAGTTTTTTTTAGTAAATTGTATAACAATCATATTCCTATGTTGGAGATCTGCTTAGTTGACTTAATAGACTTGAGATAGTTCACATTAGTGAAGGGGCATATGTGAGGCATCTCTAGTGATAGATCCTTGGCGATCCACCATGTTGAAGAGGACTAATTGAGTCCACCATGGAAAAGTGGAATGAGTGGTGAACCTAATTCTTGGGCATGATGACTAGTGATATTAAATTTCTTTGGATAAATAAACATATTAAAATGGATAAAAACAAGTTGGTATAGATTCTATTAACATATTTTTATATAACTATTTGGCATATGAAAATCCATGGGATCTATATGAAAATTATCATTAAAAATGTGGGTATATAGTATTCCCACATCCTGTATGAAAATATCCTGGAGAACCATTGGTATAAACTATAAATTTATTTCCATTATCTATAATAATGTTTTAAAAATATTATTATAGGGTAAATTTACAATAGTTTTTCAGGAAATAAGGATGAAATTTATATCTACAATCATGGGAAGTGTTCTCATGATAGAAACTTGTGTTTTTATAGGGAGGAACTTTATAGAATATGATCTCGAGAAGTCCTCCATAATTACTGACCAAAATATAATGAGTAGGACCCTCATTACAAGAGGTACTCACACTTTTTAGTAATGTGTCAGTAGAGTCTCATTCTACCAAAGACATGTGTTCTATGTCCTTAAGACCGGAAAATTTTATCTATTTTGGAATATTTTCCTACCCATGGGTTGTTCCCTACCTTTAGAGATATTCTAATTTACATTGTCTTTTTGAGTAATATTGGTGACCATCTTAGATGGGATTATTCTTGGGAAACACTCATGTAATTAGAGAAACTATTAGACGTGCTCCATGTTAATATGAATGAATATGGTAATGTCACACACTTTCAACTAGAAATACCCACAGGCTCCTTCAAAAAAGAATATGAATTTTATCTTCTATTTTGATAAAAGATGAAATATATATTTACAATTTCTCATAATTATGTGGAAATGTGATTTATATGTACTTTTGAGCCTATTATAGAATTTATTGACATGAATTATGGACACATGTGAAAATATGAGCCCACTATTGTGTTTGAATCAGAATACTTTTGTGGTCATCCACACGGGAAGTAGGGATTTGGTTCCACTCTCAATTTTTTCCCTAGATATAAGTATAAAACCACATAAATATTGGATGGACAATAGATATGGTCCTAATAAAAAGTCATCTTTGAGATATTCTTATTGTTAACTTCTTTCATTTCTATTATGATATAATTAAAACACTTTATGAAAATGGTTGTAGTATAGGAAAATCAATCGATTTCTACTGACATGTGTTAACAAAGTTCAATTATAGGAACTACAATATATTCATGTTCTTCAGAAATAGTTTGAATATGTAACCACTATCACACTATAGTCCATATTAAAAAATTATGATTAAGTTCACATATAGGGGTCGTGACATGGGCCAAGCCCTAGTCACTACTAGGATATTCCAACATTCTCCTGACACCACCACAATGAACATGTATTATTATCTAGATTGTAAATGGATAAAAAATACTATAATATCCATAAGTGATAATATAAAACATTCCCTGCAATATAAATATAATTATATCACTAAGGTTCTTGTGTCTTTTGTACTTGGAGATACCACCTTTATGGTGATTATCATGAGCATTCATGTTTGAGATCTTATATATAGTCCCCCAATGTAACTCTATATAAAAGGGGATAAATGAAAATATCAATGATTATGGTTGGTGGGAAGATAAATATTAGTCACATACTATATAATCATGTGGTCATGACCGAAATTGTTATCTACTTCACTATGATTTGGGATAAACAGATTATTGTTCTCCATGGAGAGGCTCCAAAAGTAGTTGTAGGTAGTGATGTGTTCTACTAACGTTTCTCAGTAATTCCTCTGGTAGGATGGATTTTGAGAATTTAGATACTATAGGATCTCTTGTACATAATATTGGGATATAAAAAAATTATTTTTATGGTATTATCAGAGTAATTAATTCACAGATTAACACCAGAGGATTTCTGTGTAGAAACAATCTTTCTAGTGTTAGGTTTAATAAAATTGTGGAAACTGAATCTAAAGAGTGTTTTATAGATGAATATTTCATATTTTTTTATCAAATGTAGATCTTTAGTGGGTTACCTAAATTATAGGTACACCACAAACAAGAGTACCCATAAATGTGGTGTCATAAGTAAACTCTTGGGTTACCAATTGTTTTCACAGTCAAAAGAATTATATAGGGTTTATATTTTGTTGCAATATACATGAAAAAATGGGATGTTACTCTGGGTAACTCATTTATCTTTTTAAAGGATTAACATAGTGTTAAATTGTTTATGGAAACTATTGGCATGACTACAAAACTATGTTTAAAGAAAACACAAAACTTCATTCCAATGGAATCTCATCACTTTGAATTTTTCTATAACACATTATAATGTTTGTTAGTTGAGAGGTTGGGGTCATCTAAACCTTTGGGTAATTATTTATTTCATAATTCATGACACTATTAGATGTTTAATACGTATGTTTGAATCCTTCCCATATCCTGGTATGAGACCGGTTTCTAGTGTGAAAATGATTGGCCATTAACAATAATTGATGTGAAAGCATATAAATTTTATATTTTATCAATAATATGTTTTTATTTAGTGAATCTTAGTCTTATGGTTCTATGGGTTAAATACCCATATATTGGTACTTCAGAGTCTATATCTATCTAGTGTATTGGAATGTGTTTGTGGTTTCATAATAATGCCCACAGTAAGAGAATACAACACATACCTACAACAATTTTCATAATTGTTGTAGTTTAGTTCCACATAATAGGGAACATAATGAAGGTTCTGGGCGTAGCGGAAGCGCATGGGTGGATTTTCCCACTTGTATTTTTGTCATTAGCAATGATCAATCTGGGATCAATACGAAGATAAATGCCAGTCTCCACAGATCGAATCACAGAATGAGACAAAGAAGATGGTTTGTCCTTGAACCACAAACAAGGATCATTACCAATTGATTATAATTAATATAATTAACTATAAAGATAAACCTTTTGTGTGTTCTTTATTCGTTGATTTTCTTGATCACGTTGTCGATGTGATCCGTCGTTGCATCTCCAAATCCAAGTGTAGACTCCCTCTAGCAGCGATTCACACATGTACCTTGTATCTCTAGACGTCGCCAAAGGATTCTCCGGGTGTTAGCATGGAGAAGCCTTTTCTTGCGTTGTCCACCTTAGATCGTCTTGATCCGATGGAAGAGGATCTCTCTCGGTCTTGAGAGCGTTCTTGGAGGAAGTGGTTCTTTCAGCGTTGAAAGAATTCTCCAGAGATGTTGTGCACAACGATTCTCTTGTGTGTTGGAAAAGAGTTGGGGTTGTGAGGATATTTATAATCGGGTGTGTGGGGTTATAGAGTTATGATAATAAATAAATGCATTACACATTTTATTTATTTCATTGACTATTATTTAAAACCCCCATGTCGAATAAATAATTCCTTGACATGCGCTCATGCTGATTATATTAAATATCATTTAAAACAATTTTATATCCTCAAAATCCTGACTGGAAAAACTACATGGCATGTAATAATAAATACACGGCGTGTACATTAAATGTACACGACGTGTATATCTTGTTTTCATTTATTCATTTCCATTCTAAAATAAAACTACACGGCGTGTAAATTTAATAATACATGGCGTGTACTTGTTTTATTTTTCCTCCATCATTTAATACAACATAGGCTTCCTTGAATAATTATTAAACCATGTAAGGGAATAATATTTATTCAACTTGAGATACTTAGATACACTTAGTGTGTGACCCTCTAGGCCTCTTTCTTGTTGGCATTAGGCGGGCTTGCCTAAAGTCCAAGATTACTGTCTAGCAACGGGTCAAGGCACCCATGAGGAAGAAGTTGACGCCGCATTGACGTATCACCTCATATGAATGCTTACTATGTAATTTAATCCATTTGTCTAGATATCTCATCAAGAAGTTTTCATGGAAGTGTCATAAACCTATATGCTTGATCCGTCATTCTTTGACTACCTGAAATAAACTCGTCATTCACACCATGGCCATCGAATTTAATGCAACAGTTCTATTTCAATCAAAGGTCTGAGATATCAACTTCCATAAATGGAAGGGACAAATCCTTCCTCAACTTATCCATTAACTACATGTCACTCGTGACACAACCAACGTACCCTACTTCCTACCAACTGTCTGCGTGATGGTTTTCGTCAGTAAATCTAAGTGTGCGAGTCAAGACATGAGTTAATGATAATCTTCTAGTATAAGGACCATTACAAACGCTCCTAGATAGCAATGTCTGATGACACCAAGACATGCATAATTTCTATTGGAGGGTATGTTCTCATAATCTCCCATCTTGGAGATTACCAAGTGCGAACTCCCTGAGAGAGAGTCTCGTCTTCTTATGAGTACTCGCACATGATGGTATGTATACTATGTGTCCTATCATAGTATGTCATCAAACCGCAGAACTTTATTTAAGAATATTGATATAGAATTTCATGGTTCTCATCCTAGTGGGGATCTGCTATGAACTTATTAATGCAACAAATATTCCAGGACATTATTATATTATAGTCATGCAGAACAATGAACATTATATAATAAGTGAACATTCATGTAATCAATGTACAAAACAGTTGGTTCTAAGGACACCAACTCTTACAAACTCCCACTTGAACTAGAGCCAACTGCCTACGACCATCAGTCCTCTAGACCTGACATGATGATCATGTTTCTGCTGAGTCAGGGCTTTAGTCAATGGGTCCGCCACATTGTCTTCCGTGGAAATACTGCTCACTGCAACTTCACCTCTCTAAGAAAAATCCCTCAAGAGATGATACTTCCGAAGTATGTTCTTTGTCTGCTGATGTGACCTTTGATCTTTTTCAAGTGCCACCTCTGCAGTATTATCACAATTGAGCGTGATAGGATCTTTACTACTCGGTACTACATCCAGCTCTTGAATGAAGCTTTTCATCCATACCGCTTCTTTAGCTGCCTTAGAAGCTGCGATATACTCGGAATCTACTATAGAATCTGCCACCACACTTTGCTTTGAGCTATTCCAGCTCACTGCACCTCGATTCAAACTGAAGATGTATCCAGTCTGCGACTTCATGTCATATTGATCAGTCTCGAAACTAGTATCTACATGTCCTCTGGCGACTAGTTCCTCATCTCCTCCATAAACCAGGAACATATCCTTAGTATGCCTCAGATACTTAAGGATAGTCTTGACTGCCATCCAATGGTGGTCTCCTGGATCAGCTTGATATCTGCCCACCGCACTTAATGCGTAAGCAACATCTAGCCTTGTACATAGCATAGCATACATGACTGACCCAATCACGGATGCGTAAGGGATCCTTGCCAATCTCTTTCTTTCCTCATGTGTTTGAGGACACATTTTCTTGGAAAGATGAATGCCATGTGACACTGGAAATAATCCCCTTTTGGATTGTTCCATAATGAATCTCTTCAGTATATTGTGAATGCATGTACTTTGAATCAGGCCTAACATTCTCTTGGATCTATCACGATGGATCTTGATCCCAAGAATATATGCCACCTCGCCCAAGTCATTCATGGAGAAGAATTTATGAAACCATTCCTTAACTGACAGTAAGACAGGTACTTCGTTTCCAATTAGTAATATGTCATCAACATATACTATTAGGAAAATGATTGCACTCCCACTAAACCTCTTGTAGACACAAGGCTCACATTCGTTTTTAACAAAGCCAAATTCAATTATAGCTTCATCAAAACGAATGTTCCATGATCTTGATGCTTTCTTTAATCCATAAATGGATTTATGCAACTTTCATACCTTGTTGTCATCCTTTGGAGTCACAAACCCTTCAGGTTGTGTCATGTAGACATCTTCCAGGAGGTTCCTATTAAGGAAAGCTATTTTGACATCCATTTTCCAAATTTCATAGTCATGGTAAGCAGAAATCACCAATATGATTCTGATGGATTTGAGCATCGCAACCGGTGAAAAGGTTTAATCATAGTCAATTACTTGATGTTGTCTAAATCCTTTTGCAATAAGCCATGCCTTGTAGGTGCTGACATTCCCCTCCATGTCCAATTTCTTCTTGAATACCCATTTATTACCAATAGGCTTTACATCAATTGGAGGATCTACCAAAATCCAGACTTGGTTTTGGTACATGGAATCCATATCAGGATTCATGGATTCATGCCACTTGGCAATGTCTGTGCCTTCAACTGCTTCCTTGTAGGTAAGAGGATCATCATTTTCATCCAATAATGAGTCACCATCCTCAGTGACAAGAAAACCATATCATTCTGGTTCTCTCACCTCTCTCGTGTTGCTACGCAGTTCTTGTGTCTCTGGAACAGATTGTTCTTCCACGGGGCTTTGTGGAATCTATTCTTGTACCAACTCAAGTGTATCTTGAGCCTCGACTTCATCGAAGACTATCTCGCTCCCACTATCTATTTTGGAGATGTTCTCCCTCTAAAGGAATATGGCGTGTCATGCCACTGTAACCTTTTTTCTGAGGGGTTGTATAGGTAATATCACCTTTTTCCTTGGGATATCCTATAAAGATACACAATGTGCCTCGGGGTGAAAGTTTGTTACCTAAAGAGGCCTTAAAAAATGCTTTGGTACCCCACACATGTAAATTCGATAACATGGCTTTGCGTCCACTCCATAACTCATATGGAATACCATTTATCGATTTAGATGGTACTTGTTTTAGTATATGTGCAATTGTTTGTAATGAATATCCCTAGAAGGATAATAGAAGACTCGCATGACTCATCATTGACGTCACCATGTCCAACAGGGTGCGTTTCCTCCTTTCACTTACACCATTCCAATGTGGCGTGTAAGGAGGAGTGAGTTGAGATAGAATCCCAAACTCCCGTAAGAAATCAATGAAGTCCTAATTAAGATATTCTCCTCCTATATCTGAGCAGAGTTTCTTAATCTTCTTACCAATCTGGTTCTCAACTTCATTCTTTTATTCTTTGAACCGATCAAAAGAATCTGACCTACACCTCATTAAGTAGATATATCCATATCTACCAAAATCATCAGTAAAAGTTATGAAGTATGAGAACCCACCCCTTGCCTCAACTAGAAATGTCCCACAGACATCTGTGTGAACTAATTGTAGAAGTCTTTAGCTCTTTCACCTTTCCCACTAAATGGGACTCTGGTCATTTTGCCTTTTAGACACGCATGACAGACACCAAGTGGTTTTAGTTCAAAATAATCTAAATACCCATCCTGATGTAATTTTGTCAAACGTTTCTCATTGAAATGACCTAGCCTTTGATGCCAAAGTTGGGTGTGGTATGATTTATGTGAATTAACTTTTTCATCGATTTTCATTACTTGGTTTGTGTAGTCTAACATGTAAAGGCCGTTATATAAATGTGCCCTACCAAAAAAATGCTATCTTTCTAAAAGTAGCAACATTCATTTCCAAACATGAACATGAATCCATCGGTATCTAATCTGGATACTGAAATAATGTTTTTTAGTAACAGAAGGCACATAATAACAACCCTTTAACACCAAGATCATTCTAGTTGGCAATGTGAGGTGGTAGTCTCCGACAGCTACAACAGCAAGTCTGGCTTCATTGGCTGCTCGTAGATCTACCTCCCCTCAGTCAATCTTCTTGAAATCTACTTGGTTCCTGTATTTGGATAGAGATGTGAGCACCACAAGAAGTATCTAATACCCAATTTGTAGAAACAGATAGATTGCATTCGATGACAAAAGCACCTGAATCTTCCCCTTACTTCCTTGGCTGGGTGCAGTTTTTCTTCCAGTGGCCCTTCTTGCCACATGCGAAACAAACAACATCCTGTTCCCGTGCCTCCCCTTTGATCGTCCTTTTCTTGTAAGGCCTTGAAGAATCTTGGGGCTTAAAGCTCTTCACCATCCCTTTCCTTTTATTCACCATAAGGACAGAAGAATTTTCACGCTTCATGTCATTATCTACTTGCGTATAAGGATAAGAAGACCAGATAGAGACTTCTCAATATTGTTCATGTTGAAATTAACAACAAAGTTTGAGAAGCTCTGGGGGAGTGATTCAAGAATGAGATCGGTGCCTAGTTCTTCAGGGAGTTTAAACCCTAGAACCTCCAAGCACTCAATGTAGCTAATGATCTTGACGACATGAGACCCAGCTGGGGCACCCTCTCCAAGATTGCTCTGAAATAGTGTCTTGGAGGACTCAAACCTTTCCTGTCTTTCTCTCTCCTGGTATAGACCATGGAGGTGCTCGAGCATGCTATAGGCATCCATGTATTCATGAGACTTCATGAGCTCAGTAGACATAGATGATAGAATCAAACATTGAACGTCAAGAGCATCGTTCAAATGTTGATCATAGACCATGAAATCTTTATGACTTGCCCCTGGGGCAGGAGAATCCGGAAGTGAGGACTCCAGCATGTAAAACTTTCATTCATGGCGTAGGATTACCCGAAGGTGCCTAAACCATTCCTGAAAGTTACTACTGGTGAGGATATTGTCTTTATCCAGAATTGATTGCAGAGAAAATTTGGTTGACAAGTTTGTCATTTCGATTCTACAAATTAAAAGAGCAGATTTATTAGTACTTTCTTGATTACATTTTAGGAGAAATAATAAATTTTATTAAGTCTCCCAGTATTTTATCAAGTACCAATGGCCCTCACCATTGAACTAGGAATCTCCAGTTGCTTTGACATTCTAGTGGAATGGATCCATATTCCCCTTAGCATAACCCCAACAAGGGTTGGTCAAGCTATTTGAAGGTATTTAGGTAGCCAGGTCTTTGCCAACTGTGAGCTTACAATTCCTTGATCTGTTGAGTGGACTCCCTAATCCTGAAATCCTGACTTGGATTTCCTCAACTATTGCCTCCAATATTACACAAAGAATAGAAAGGGCTACTTCACATGATGTAATATGGTTAAGTCAAACCAAAACCTTTCATAAGGTCTTCCTTTATAAAAGTATGTGTCCCAATAAGGGTTGGTCAAACACATAGTTTTATTGAGTCTTTCCCTTAATCAGGTAACGGAAGGCTTGGTCTGAATTAATATGGTATTAAGGGATATTAGTCTTTATGTGTAGTTTTTCATTATCCCATGGTTGTTAATATTAAGTGATGCTTGCTTAAGTGATTAACCATATTCTGATAATGTTTATGCATAGTTGGGTTTTTATTTTATTCCATCATTGCATGCTTGTTCATTTTATTAATTATCTGATCACGATAACACATACATAATAAATAAACCATGCAATCATATAGAAATAAAATAATATGGCATGATCATGAGCATCTGTTGGTTAGCTTATCTAGAGGTTTGATAAGCAAACCCTGACCTAGGGAAAACACGTTGAACCCGATGGTTCGTGTTTTGCAGCTCCCACCTGTCCACCTTTGTATCTTCTTGTGTCAGTTTCGCCTCGGCTTTGGGATTTGAACCATTTCCTATGGCTTGGGAGATCCTCCATTACATGGGTTTACATTAAAGAAACCATGAGCATGCATGCCCAAAATTTTATTGGAAGAAGGCTCACAGGCCAACAACTTTAAATTAGATAAATTTAACTGAAACCATACACATACGAAGGGTCTTTGGTCAAGCTCATGATCATCCATAGCATGCAATGACCTTTACGCAGATTTAGAATTCAAATTCTTTTTATCATTCTTTCATTTAAGATAAGTCACGCTCGAATTCAATTAATTATGATCTTATAATTAATCAATTGTTTATCATAAATTCCTTTCTGAATTTCCTTGAGATTCTTTTCATCCATATTCCTTGTACGGGTCTTTGTACAATAGAGGAAACCTAGTGAACTTCCATTTCTGGAAAGTACATGGCGTGTATTTCTTTTCACCCTTTATCCAAAGTACACACCGGGGCTTTGGCGTGTTTTCTCTACTTTGGAAATTTTGGAGTACATGGCGTGTAGATGAATCATACAAGGCGTGTACTTCCTTGTTACGCGGTAACCGTCCTGGCAATCCCATGTACACGGTACGCGGCTTATCCTTGTACACAGTTTCCCCTGGGCCGGAACAGACTACATGACATGTTGCTCCAACATACACACCGTGTATTCCGGTTTCCACATGCCGTTCAATTCTGGTCAACACGGCATGATTAAAACTTAGGTATAATCAATTCACATGGCGTGGTTTGGCAGACCAGTGCCTGTTCATTGAACCTAAGTATATGTCGTGTAGTTTTATGTACACGCCGTGTAATCCCATGTTGTACAAACAGAAAGAGCGGCTCCTCCAGATGAGTTCCTCATTTTTATTTTAATCAAAATTAAAATTTAAAGGTTGTTTCTGTGATATGAATAGATAAATGAATGAGGAAGAATAGATCACATTTATTCAGATTTATAGAACGATTTATTTTGAATTGAATCAAATATAAATGTGTAAATTATCAATGAAAATTAAATAACTATAATAAATGTTGTAACCTGGATCTGATACCATTAGAAGGTTCCAGGTGCAGTAAAAGCGCATGGGTGGATGTGCCCACTTGGCTTTTTGTCAATAACAATGATCAATCTGGGATCAATAAGACGATAAACGCCAGTCTCCACGGATCAAATCACAGAAAGAGAAAAAGAAGATGGTTTGTCCCAGAACCACAAACAAGGATCGTTACAAGTTGATTATAATTAATTTAATTAATTACAAAGAAATACATTTTGGATGTTCTTTCTTCATTGATGTTCTTGATCACGTTGTCGATGTGATCCGTCGTTGCATCGCAAAATCCAAGTGTATACCCCCTTTAGTGGTGATCCACATGTGTACCTCATATCTCTGGACATCGCCAAAGGATTCTCTGGGTGCTAGCGTGGAGAAGCCGTTTCTTGCATTGTCCGCCTTAGACCGTCTTGATCCGATGGAAGAGGATCTCTCTCAGTCTTGAGAGTGTTCTTGGAGGAAGAGGTTCTTTCGGCCTTGAAATAATTCTCCAGATATGTTGTGCACAACAATTCTACTGTGTATTGGAAAAGATTTGGGGTTGTGAGGATATTCATAATCCGGTGTGTGGGGTTATAGAGTCATGACAATAAATAAACGCGTTACGCGTTTTATTTATTTCATTGGCTCTTATTTAAAACCCCCAGGTTGAATAAATAATTCCTTGACATGCACCCACACAGATTATAGTAAATATCATTTAAAACAATATTATATCCTCAAAATCCCGACTGGAAAAACTACACGGCGTGTGATAATAAATACAGGGTGTGTGCATGTTTTTTTATTGAAAACTACCTGGCATGTACATTAAATGTACAGGGCATGTATATCTTGTTTTCATTTATTCATTTCCTTTCCAAAATAAAACTACACGGCGTGTACATTTAATAATACACGCCGTGTACTTGTTTTATTTTTCCTACATCATTTAAAACAACTTAGGATTCCTTGAATAATTATTAAGCCACGTACGGGAATAATCTTTATTCATCTTGAGATACTTGGATACACTTAGTGTGTGACCCTCTAGGCCTCTTTCTCATTGGCATTAGGCGGGCTTTCCTAAAGTCCAAGATTACTGTCTAGCAACGGGTTAAGGCACCCAAGAGAAAGAAGTTGTCGCGGCATTGACGTATCACCTCATACGAATGCTTACTGTGTAATTTAATCCCTTTCTCTCGATATCTCACCAAGCAGGTTTCATGGAAGTGTCATAAACCTATATGATTGATCCGTCGTTCTTTGACTACCTGAAATAATCGTGTCGTTCACACCATGGACATGGAATTTAATGCGATAGTTCTATTTCAATCAAAGGGCCAAGATATCAACTTACATAAATGGAAGGGGAAAATCCTTCCTCGGCTTATCCATTAACAACATGTCACTCATGATGCACCCAACATGCCCTACTTCCCGCCAACTGTCTGCGTGACAGTTTTCGTCAGTAAATCTAAGAGAACGAGTCATGGCATGATTTAATGATAATATTCTAGTCTAAGGACCATTACACACACTCGTAGATAGAAATGTATGATGACTCCAAGACATGAAGTATTGCTATTGGCGGATCTGTTCTCATAATCTCCCATCTTGGAGATTACCAAATGCGAACTCCATGAGAGAGAGTCTCGTCTTCTTACGAGTACTCGCAAATGATGGTATGGATACTATGTGTCCTATCATAGTATTTCATCCAACCACAGAACTTTATTTAAGAATATTTTTATAGAATTTCAGGGTTCTCATCATAGCGGGGATCTGCTATGACCTTATTAATGCAACAAATATTCCAGGACATTATTATATTATAGTCATGCAGAACAATGAACAATATATAATAAGTGAACATTCATGTAATCAAAGTAAAAAACAGTTGGTTCTGAGGACACCAACCCTTACACATAATACATTTTATTTTTATGTGATAAGGACCGTATTTCTACTTTTTAAGACCATACAACCATTGAAACTTAAAAAAATTGGATAATGTTTCCCAACAACTGTTGGAGTTATAAATATAGATGAGAATTCCTTTTTGGTTAGACTCGTAGGGATACTAGCCCATCGAGAACAGTCTCAATGGTTATTGAAGTGAAATTTAGCCCTTCTGGTGGGATCCTGATGTTGTCTGGAAAATGCCACCAATATATCATTCAATGGGGTATTGTGAATATTTTTTAGTGAGAAGGATATAAAATAACTAGGAATACATCCTAAATGTGATGTTTAATATCGTAATATGTCCTTAGTGATAAGAAACTCAATTTTACTGGGAATACAACCAGATGAGGGAGGATTCAGATGGTTTGGTGAAGAATATGGACCATGATGATGGATATAAGATATTATGTTATTTTTTGAACCTGAAAGTGTCATCATATATGTCCAGAATATCGTAAAACCAATCACAAATTGTTTAAGTTACATAATTTATAGTCATTTGTAATGACAGTAACATGCAGTTCAATATTATACAGTGACAACATTACTGTGTAGTTTTTTATAGTGTTACTAGGATATTATAATATAATTTTACTTCATGTGACATGGAAGACCACATTGTGTATGAGTAAAAATAAAATTACTGATTGAGATAAAACCTTTGGGGATTATTAATTGTAACACCTATTATTGGGAGGACGAGGGTGGTTTCCCTTAATAAGGATATGTTTTGAGATTACTCCTAAATGAAGGCCAAAATGCTGCATGATTATTCGATAAACATGGGTGGGGAATACCCATAGTTGAATATTTCCCAATTTTCAAGGATCCTATATTTTAATTGATTCACTGTTGTTTAAATGATCAATTGGAATCATCTTGGTTTATACACAATAAATGAAACTATTATAAACATTGATCATTATTTTGAATCAGGATATTGGATGAGCTGGTGGAGCCAAGAAAGGTAAACCTAGTTTCCTCCTAACATTGTCCTCATTATTAAGAGAATACATGATTGTGAACCCTATATGGGTTCCACCTATGTGGGAAGATAATTCATTAGAAAAAGTTTAGTAATGTAACCCCTGATCGTCTGAGGGCACTATGTTGTTAAAGCCCAGATTATATGGATCTATTTGTTTTGGAGGAGGCTGATTATTTAGAGACCAAGGTCAGAGGATTGAGAATTGTGATGATCCATTATTAGATATTTTATGAAGTACATGACCATGTAAGGGATTTAAATTAGAATATTAACCCCTTATGGAGTGAAACAAGAGTTCTTCAACATAGTAAGGGACTTCAATGGTTAAACCCCGTAGTGTGGAATTTATAAAGTTATTTAACACAATTATGGGTAGATGTGACAATACCCAAGTTTGGCCCTACTAAGGATAGTTCTTTTTAATGTTAGAACTAGGGGTTCTTCGTCCCAGTATGGGAGAAAAATGATTTTACACCATAGTATAGTAGATAGGGTTTTTTCACAAGACTGATGATGTTATGAAAAAAATCATTCCCTAGTTGGTGGAATTGGGTGTGACTTTTCAATAGTGATTATTTGTTCTCACAGATTCTCATGGAAAAATGAAATCCATATATACTTTAAAACATGGGTCCTTTATCTTATATGAAGAGGATATATGTATATATGGTCTTTAGAAAAGGTTTTACACTTTCGATAACTCACAAAAAATCTCTTAGGTTAATTCCCATAATGTTTCAATTCTATATGCAATGTGAATGGAGTTATAGTGACTTGACTTATGAGAGCACTGAGTTTGTCTCTCTTTCTCTCTCCCTCTTCTATAAAGTGAGATTTTTATGCCTAATTGGGAGACAAATAAGTATACTTATAATAAAAAATGAGTACTTGGGTGCCTAGGGTCCTTTCACCAAGGAAATACATGTTTATGGATTGAGTGTATAGAATTTTGAACTATGGAAATAAATTCAGGCCTATATGGGTTTAAAAATACTGTCACACACCATAAGACCTGTTAAATAAGACGTGGGTGCACCCCTATGGCCTTGGGTGATATGATGGGGCATCTTTATATGGTAAATTTTCCTTACCAATACAAATCCTTTCACCTCTAAAGGGAGTGAGGATATATATATTAAAAAATTTCTACTTATAAATATTTTCACACCCTTATTTTTTCATTAACTGACTTTATAAATATAGGTGTACATTATAGTGAACTAAAAACTTTATGAATTTTACATAGTCTTTGAAATGAGGGTAGGTGGAATCATCCCACATGTTCTCTTATTCTATAACTTGAGAATCCCTTATATATTTAACACATGTTCATGAAATTGTTCTAAAAATTAATATGTGTTAAAATTTTCATGAAACTGGTAAATTGATAACATGAACTCATTGAGAACTTGTATAATGGGCTGTAAATATGTTTTTTTGAGAGGTAATCCATCTTCTCCCTCTCTGTTAAATTATTCCAAATATTAATGATGTATTACAAGACACAATTATAGAGGATGTAAGTATAATATAGTTATGATTTGTCCCATGATAGGGGAATCCTTTAAATATATATGAATTAAATAAAAACTCATATAGTTTAGTTATATTTAACAAGAAATTTCATACATTTTAAGGTCATGTGAAGAGATACATTATCGTTCCTTTTATGGTCACTCATCCATGAAAAACAAAGTGCTTATCAAATCCAATCATCCAAGATAACAGTATCATTTAGTTTATGGTTTGAAAACTATGTTTTAATAAATGTAGTTTAATTCCATATAGGTTGGATTTCATGGAGTGAGTTTATAGAAATGGATATGGCTTGGGGCTTATGGACGAGTATATAATTTTGATTTACATTAATAGATTAATCATGTGAAAATAGGATATACCTAAATCTTGGTTAATAGATACGGATTCAATTTTGGATTAGTTATTAAACTAGAAGGATAACTGAGTTTTATAACAAGTACTAGGGATGAGATGGTTTTATACGTGAATATTTAGATTAATTGATCCATACAGTCTAGTCTATAAAAGAATACATTGTTTTCCTAATGATAAAGAACCTAGTTGTCAATTGAATTCATGATTGACTATAGTCTGATAATCTTATCAATCATAAAGGTTAACAATGAGATGTACTAGTATAGGATATGATCATATAGTTTTCAATGGATAAAATGATCTGGGAAACTACCTGAATATGTTGAATATTTTGACCTTGAACATAAAAATTAAATACAACGACATTAGTTGAATGGGATTTTCAAAAATTTAACATTTTCATGAGGGTTTATTATTGTGGCTTGAGAATAATCACATATTAACGAGGTTTTCAAAAGATTTTGTCACTTTTGGGTGAATTTGTTTTGTTTAACCATGGTGGGAGGTTGAAGAGATTTTGGTTCCCAAGTTGTTAGGGTAGGGAAATGGGGAACTTATGCCTAGACCACAAGACATGATATTGTATTATTCCTTGATTTCTAGAGAAAAATGGTTGATTACCCTGTATATGGACTTAAATAGATGTATTAGATAGATATATTGTTTATTTTATTGTTTGAATAGAAAAATATATATCTAATTTTGGTCTATAGATAACTACATATGGATTTTCTCAAGTGGGTCATCCTTTAGAGGCCTGGGTGTTGTGGAATTCTAGTGATTTTTATGGTGGGGTTGTGTGGATTTTCAACCCAATTATTTCCTCCTGAAATCATGAGACATGTGAAACCGAACTGGGAACATCATGAATTATTTGGAGAAATAGAACCCAGGTAGTTCCCCTAGGGAAATACATTAACAATAATCATAGATATGGATGGGTAAACTGGTGCTTCATGAATGAATTTGGTGTAGATTTTTTTTAAAATTAAAATAATTCCTTAGTTTTATATTTTTTTCAATAGGATTTATCTTATAAATTCACATAAATTGAAAATTAGTGACTGTAGGTGTGAAATTAAGATGTTTTATCATAAAACTATCTCTAAGATATCACCTTCTTGGATGATTCGTAAAAAATGGGGGGAATCAAGGTCATTTTATGGGAATTTGGGAGTATTGGTCCGTAAAGTTTCATTGTACACATTTATACCTACCCATAACACCCTATTATGGAAAATAGAAATTTTGGGCACTAGAGATGAAATTTGGAGGCCATAGTTTTGGGTGAAAAGTCTCTATTTCAAATGAAGGGCTATGAATTTGTGTCCCATTTAGGTGGGATTGAGTATGAGTGTACACATTCTAAAACTAAGAGGATCTAGTTGGACTGCATTGTGGACAAAATGATATATGGTTGTTTGATATTCCAAACTATATAAACTTCCGTAGTAGGCATATTGAAAGATTAATGAAATTGGACTTGAATGAGGCCATGTATTGAAATTACTAGGTTCTATAGATGACTATACACTTTTAAAATTCTTACGTTTTAATCAATATTCATCCATGAGATTTTTTGAGCACAAAATAATACACCCCTACCATAATTGTAAATGATTATTTGAAATATGATTAAATTATAAATAAATTGAGATTTTGGTATGATGATTTCTTTAAATAATGATATTCTGTTATGTTATATGATGTGGGAGTATTGAATGATGTAGAAATTGGCTGTATGCATGACCAATGTAAAAAGTGGATTCTCTGTTGGTGACATCAATAGGTTGTGGTATTATGATCCCTATCGATAAATTTTTTTGGGGATGGGTGCTCAGTTAATTTATGCCACTTCTCTCAGGTGATTACAAAAATTTCAATATCCCTCTAATCACTTAAGTGATATAAACACATGTCCTACTCTTGAAAAGTATGGATGTCATTGAATCATTCTATTCATAATGTATCAAATCAAGGGCTAAGAATAACCATGGATATCTAGTAACATTAGGCATGGATCATCGATGTTTGGTGATTACACTTGAAAAATGTGACTTGGGTGAATACATCATGGGGAAATTACTTGTGTGATATTTTGATCTTTATTAACCTCTATCACAGATATTTCAATGATTTAATCATCTCCAATCCTAATAATATTTATATATTTATGAGATTCATTCCAATTGAAATAATTAATTGTCAAATTATTTTATATAATATGAGACTATAATATTAACACAAAACTTTACATAAAATATGTATCATGTATTGACATTTTAAATGATATTGTTTAATTAGGGAATGTTTTTATGTCAAATATGTACTATTATATCTAACATTGATTATATTGACACATCATTAAAAATATATATTATTATACGACATTAACCAATATTTCCCTGTGTTTTTGACTGGTTTTGGCATCATATTGTCCTTTGAGAATATTCCAGACTCATAGTTTAGAGAGTAAAATATCTATTTCATAACAAATGATTTATTGAAGGGATCAAATATTAATAAAACCACTTCTATCTTGACATTATTAATACAAAATTAAAAATATACTCTTATCTATATGAACTATATCTTTATAAATATTACTTTAGATATATGTTTTTCCTTGTAGAAATTAAAATCACTATTTTTAGAACAATGATTGTGATTTTTACCATAGAGGTGGATTTAATCACGATTAAATATAGATATATTGAGTTAAATAGATTTTATGGAATTTTGATTTATATATAAGAGTGGTTGTGATATATGTGGTCTTATGAGAATATATAACAAATGGGTAGAATGAATATAACTATAACAAAAATATTATGAGTCAAGAGAGTCCTTTTACCAAAATTTTCACAATATTTTATAGATATGTGTGAATAAACTTATATAAAATTATTAAGAAGTTTTAGTCACTAATCATTTTAGAAATATATGATGAATTTATTATCATAAAAAATATATAATGAAATGATATGAAAACTTCCCTATGATACTATAGATTTTCATAAGAGACTCATAAGTCAATATGGAAATATACTTCCATACAGACCAATATCAGTTTCCAACTAAGGATAAATATCATCCAAAAACAAAATGGGGATCGACTGACCTAAAAAATTCCCAATGGGGATAATTATTCATAATAGGGGGAATCCAAGAACAAATTGTCCTAACCTAGTGAGATACCAATATCAATGTTGGGGATATAATATTATCACAAATGTAGATCCTTGGTTTTAAATCATTAATATTCTTCTAATATAAATTTATGGATATATTATTCATCTCCATGATTCATATATGGGTTTGTAACAAATTATATTTCTAATAGAAGCAAAACCAGACAATGGAGAGCCAATATTCATTGTAGTGATAGTGATATCTCAGATAAAAAAGTGTTATATATATAATGTGAAATCCTTGTTTCTTTTTTATATCCCTTCCATATTCTTTAGAGGTGGATAAAAACACATTTCAATGAATATTAAGTCCTATATAATGTTTACATATTTTTATGTATACACAATATGTTAATTAGGTCATGTATATGGCATATAAAATCTATTGAAAAAAGATTAAAATAATATTAATCTACTAAGGATATACTTGTAACATATATTTTTCCCCAATAGTGAGGTCCCCATTAGAATAATTTTGGATGATGACCAGGGAATTTATGAAATGTGTTTTTATTGGTAGCTCTCTAAATATAGTAGCTCGATGCTGGTTTCTAATTTGATACATTTTCATATGATATAAGTAATAAAATCTCAATGCACTGAATAGTTTATTAGTCTCGTTAAACTATATATATACTATACATTCTCATTTCAATTTTACATATTAAATATAAAAATTATTTTATTTATTAATTCTATTATTCCCCCTTGCGTATCTATAAATATAAATTTCAAAACACTTTCTCATATCCTCTGGAAAATGAAACATAATAAAGGGGTGAACATAGATACTCATTATGGGTAAGAATAATGTAGGCTATGAATAAAAACTGCATAATCAATATGATAGGGTAAGTAAATGAAACACATCCATTTAATCCATTACACCATCATAATATGGATGGAATAAATGATGCCATAATAATTCCATATTAAGATTCACATGATCCTGAGCATTACCATGGATATTATAAATAATAAAATAATTTTTTTGAATATCAATAAATAAATTCAAAATGATTGAATAAAAAGTATTCTAAACTCAAAATATACCTTTGAAGCCATGTTTCAACGAATCTAATACCTATGAGGCATTTTTATAAGACATCATTATAAATGGGTAAGGAACTATAAAAACCCAATATGGTTTATCAAATAAAAACTCACAATTAACCAAGGGACATAATGGGACCCATCCATCACATACAAGATACAATTAATTTCTTATATGAAAGGTTGAATGACAATAAATATAAACATTCATATTTAATATCTAGCATATGTATTTTTAATAATTTCCTATGCCATTATTAATAATCATAATCCATCCAATGTAATATGATCAATGGTGCTATAATTATATATCCTAATCCATAATGATCATAAAAAATCAAAATAATTAATAATGATGACATAAATACAAGATATACCAAGATTTGCAAATGATCAATAATGGTTTGATGACATGGGTGAGTTATAATACCATAAAAATATCATTAATTTTTTTAGCGAAACTATCTTTTCACTAAGAAAAAATTAGTATAACTAAATGTTAAAAAAATATAAAAAACTCTTCTATTTGAAAATAAAAATTTAATACATGTAAAATAATTTTTAAATTATGAATTCTCAATTGTTTTAAAAAATATTATTTCACGTTGTACAAGTTAAATCCAAGATTCCTTTCACATTTTAAGAATAATCAAAAAAAGTTGTTTGTAAAATGACATGAAGATTCATTTAAAATCATTTTTTTAAAATGTAAATATGGAAAAAAAATGTCTTCTAAATATCAATTTTAAAATATTAAAATAAATTTTTTTAGACATTTTTAGAAAACATGGTTTCTAATGATATAGGATTTCTGGCAGAAGAGAGAAATAAAATAAGGCGATCTAAAAATAAATTTTGATTCATATTAAGTACCAAATAGAAACAAAAAGGTATTACTAATTTATAAATCCCATGAATAAATATAGAATAATAAATTCCCCTAATTTCAATATATAAATACCAAAAAATTCCCCAAAGGGAGGCATAAAGAAAAAAAAATTGAATAATAAAGAGACAGGGAAATAAACCCTTACCACTTCGGTAACTTTTGAATCATAATCCAAAAGAAAGAAATAAAATTTAATGAAAAATTAAATACCATTAATATAATTTAATATATGATATAAGATAAAAATGGAATTATATACACAAAACAAAATAAATAAGTAGTTAATGTGGAACATGTTTCACTAAAGTAAAAGAGTGATGAAAAACCCTTACCTCATGTCTGATTTCCTTTAAACAAGCCTGCACATTATGTATAATGGTTTTTTTAAAATTATTAATTTATTCCTAACAAAAATAATATTTATAATATGATATATGATCTTTTAGTAAAATTTTACCCCCAAAATGTTTGTAATATGTCAATATTTTCATTATTTCATTGGTAACATAACTTTTTTATGCGCTTTTTTGTAATCAAATTTACGGTTTTGTGAATAGGATATATATATCATAAAATTATTTAAATTTATTTTTATATGTCATATTTAAAAAAATATATATATATTTTTAACAATTTAAATATGTTTTACATAGAAAATGAATCACATCGCTTCATGGATATGGTGGGCCATACTTTTGTATGAGAGGCGATAATATTTCCATTATAAGTGAAAGGGTAACGAATTGGTTAGTATATTAATTTGTTAGAATAAATATTATATCATACACATGACATATTTTCATTAATTTATCCATTATTACACTCCATTTTTACTGTATGTGAAAAATGAATCGCATCGCCTCAGAAGGCAATAATCTAAAATACAGGCGAGCGATGGTATTGAATTTGTAACAGAATGAAATTTAATGACTTATATGTGATAATGTAATTAAATAAGTATAATAATATAATAGATATCATATATATTTGGTTAATCCATTATTATATCCCTCATGGAATGGTAGTTATGAAAAATGAACTATAAGGCTTTGCGAGGCTGTAGTCCTCTATACACACGATCAGTAATTTTGTTTTCCATTTAATGAATGTGGAAATGGATAAATATTATTCCATAAACATTTTAAAATCATAGAATATTTCATATTTTGTTTTTAATATAATATAATTTTTAATAACTAATTTAATATGTAAAAATTAAAATGAAAATTGAAGAGGTTTGGTAAGATAATTTCATTATGTAGTAGAATTTTCCATTGGGAGTCATTTTAAGGAACCTAAGGTCAGTATTTTAGGAGATTTTTCATCTATAGAAAATGTATAATGAAATTTTAGAGATATTTTTCACTTTATTTCAATAAAATGGATTGAGGATGGTAAATAAGTGAGTGGAAGGAGTTACCTTTTATAAGTGGAGAAAGGGAACCCTATATGAAATTACATGGAAATTTCCAAGAAGAATACAAAATGATAACTTAATTCACTTTACAATAAAATAAAAATTACCATAAATTAGAAAATGTGAATGATATGGTTTGAATTTGGAAAGATAATAACATTTATATAAAATTTTTATGACATTTTAACCCTTATAATCTTAGTTTAACCCCATAGTAAACCCATTTTTACGTTAACTGTAGAAAATAATAATTACTATCTAAGAACCTATATCATCTTTTTAGGTATGTGTATTTATTTCTTGTTTTTTAGGAGAAATGAATAATATGGTAGTTTTCTATGTACACGTCATGTAATCTTGAGTACACGTCGTGTATCCAGTTGCTGTAGTTAGCTGTGTAATGGCCAGTACCGGGCCGTGTGGGTGGCCTAGAGGACTGCTTAAAGCAAGGACTAGTTGAGGCTAGTACATGATATGTACATTAAATGATTATGTAGTGTACTTTTATTTTGATATTATTAATCAAATCAAGGTTTCATCTACTCTCTAGAAGAATCTTCTTCTTCTTGTGTCTCATTTAGGAGAGCGATGTATGATAGAAAATGAACAAGTTCCTCTTATTCCTCCATCCGATCCCTGATTGAGATTCCACAGGTTTTGATGGATTCCCACCGGCGAGTTCTCTATTTACCTAGATCATCTCTCCCTGACTGCTTTTCTTTTGTGAGTTATTCAAGGATGAATTATTTTTACCTTTCTGTAGATCTATGTTATTCTTGGCTGATTCAAGGGTATGTGTTTAGGAGTGTTCTTCATTCAACATCGAGGTTGGTGGTTTTTTCCTTTCATTGATATTGTTTGGATTATATATTTTTAATGTGAGGAATACCCATGTTTGTGGTGTTGTGTTTTTTTAGAAATTAACCATGTTTAATACCAAATGGGGGTTTTTTTGAAAAAGGGGTTACTGATTAGGTTTAGGGTTTAATACATTGAATATGGAAATGTTTCCTTTATTAGGTTGATTATGCCCATTTTTTATTGAATTTCTTGTTAGTATTACATTATTTTCATGCCTTGTGATGTTAGGATAGAGTTCTAGTTTTTATGACATGCATTTGTTTCACAAAGTGAAACTATGACTAAGGGGAATTGACTATGAGAGCTTCCCACAGTAGGGTCATTTATTTAATTTTGATGTCATATTGACCCATAGGGCATTGACTATGTGAGCTACTGGGTGGTCATAAAATATAGGGGTTAGACCAGGAGAGCTACCAAGAGGGTCAATTTTAAATGAAAGCTGGACCATAGGGAATTGACTATGAGAGCTTCCATAGGGTCATTATATTTTATATTGTTGCTATGCAGGGTAAGGGGTTACTAACTGTGAGAGATACCTAAGAGGTCATTTGTGAAAGATTAGTGGAACCAGAGGGGTTAGACAACATGGGATTTCTAAAAGGGTCATAGTATATTAAATTTATGATATGTTGAACCTGAGGGGATATATTGTGAGAACATTCCCATCAGGTTTGTTTTGAATGTTGAATGTTTTTGAAAGTTATTCAAAGCCAATGCAAAAACCTGGACTCAGACTTTCGTGTTCATTGGATGGTCCTATGTGACATCTATTTTACTATTTCCAATGGGTTCAGAGAATATGATAGATCCTAGGATTACATTATTCAATGGTTTCAAAAATTTATAAATGAAAATGAATGTAATTGAAACTGTAGGATTGTTTACTTTGGAGTAATTCAAATTTTGTTACTACGTTTCTGCTTATTACCTGATATATATATTCACTGATAGTTAGAAACATATATTTTTGAGGTTTCCTACTGGAATTCATCTATCAACCTGTTTGGGTCATGCTTTTGGGACTAAATAGATTATATGGATGTAGGTATTGAATAGGGGGATCACCCTTCTTCATTAGGTACTTCATTGTTGTTGGAACTGGAGAGAATGGGAGACAAAAAAGGTTTGTGGTGCTGTTGGAGTATACTTACATTCAGAACATAGGTTTTGGTATTGTATTTCCAACATTTCTACCTATTTGAAAACTTTTCCAGATATGCGTGACACAAATCATTTACATATATTAATGTTGTAGTATTTTATACTATCATTCATCCACAGTTTACTTCTGGTGTATGGTATCACAGCTTCATCAATGGATTAATATTGTTTTTATAGTTTTTAGATTATGATAATGAGGTAATAGTTTCCCCACTATCAAAAGCTGGACCTCTTCTATTTGTCCACCTCTAGCTTTTGGGGGAGTGTGCTTGAGGTTATATGACCAACTGGGTTCGGGGAACCATTGGGAATCAACCAGAACCAAAACGTTACAAAGTGGTATCGGTGGAAATTATTTTCATCATAGACCAATTGTGTGGATCCAATAGCCATGGCTAAGAAGTAATATGTAGTTGGTATGAAGATATGTTATAGAGTAGCTAGCCTGTGTATAGGAAAAAGCCATGTTACCTCAAATATTTCAATTTCTTCTGGTTTTTCAATCATTACAGTTGATTTTATTTCACTATTATGTGATTAAATGGTTTTCTGCAATTACCATTGATATTATTGCAGATTTATTTCGGTTGTAACCCAATGAGATGAGGGAATTCCATCTCAGGCATCATATAGGCACTTTATATAGATCACATGTCATTCATTCTTGTCATACCATTTAGGGTGCATTACTAATTTCATGTTACTATGATAGATTTTGTGTAATATATGCATGTTGGTGTGATTAATTCCATGATAGAATACCAGATATTTTGATAGGGGATCAGATATTGTAATGTTTTATTTGTATGAATTCCAATCTTTGGTCCCTCAGGGGTTATGGGACCTCTTGGATCCGAATTTTTTGAATTGTGTTTGAACTTTAATTGAATTTTTTCAAATTATGATCTGAATTTGGATTTAAAACATTTATTCTCAAGAGTATGGGATCTCATAGGTAGTAATTTATCATGCCTTGGACAAAATTCAATGTTTTCAGGGTTCCAAAGGAGTTTCAGAGGTTATATGTTTGAAAACCTAGATAATATGGCATGTGGAGTTATGAACACACTCTATGTGTTCTTCTGTTCTGAATGAAGATAGATTTTATTAGGTACCAGCCATGTCCTATATGCACATGCCGAGTAGACTTTAACAGTTTGACTGACTGTGTGAGTAGAGACATGAGGTTGAGAAACATTGGTAGAACACACTGTGTACCTAGAGTACACGACCTTCCATAAGGAATGTGTGTCCGACCATGTGACTAACAACACGAGTGGATAAAACATAGGTTGTACACACCGTGTCCCATTCTTCCACATTTTGTAGAGTTAACTTTTTCTCTGACCATCTGACCAACAACACTAATTGAAGGGAACATAACTTGTACACATTGTGTCTAGGGTGAACATGTTGTATAGTGTTTTACCTGAAGACTCCATGTTGTTTAGTTATGTAGAAGTACTTGGGTAGGATAGAAACATTCAATTATATGCTGTGTCTTAGGAGGAACACACCTTTTATAGGGTGGGTACATGACCCGGTTTGGTTGAGGTACACAATCCTGAAAAGATTAAAGTGAACACACCATGTGATAGTTATACACGTCATGTAAACATGTTTTATGATGTTCGAATTCTTTTCTTCTCCTATTACATTCTTTCACTTCTAATTTCTAGTCCATAATAATCTTAAACTGAGGTGTGCACATGAGCATGTAGTGCCATGTCTCCAAGACATCTTCTGATTGTGTTCTAGGAGGAGGGCCATGACTAGACCCCAGAAAGGATAGATCAGGGACTACCAATAGATCCTCCCATTGTGCGGGTCTTGGAACAAGCTATTATACCGGTCAAAGGTGCTGATTCACTATTCAATGAAAGATTTATGAGGATTATGAAGACATTTTTGGGAGCACCGCATCCTATCCCATCTATGGCAGGGTTGGTAGGGGTGTTCCAGCAGTAGAATCCTCTAACATTTCATAGTAATAGAGGACCACCGACTGCAAAGTCATTGTTACAGTCCATTATTTATATCATTGACCATCTAAGGATGCCTCTTAATAGGAGGGTGCAGCTCACGATGTACATGCTATGTGATTCCACCAATAGATAAAGGGATGTTATCTCACAGGTGGTCTGTCATCAAGATATGGTTTGGGAAGAGTTCCTAAATATCTTCTATTATAACAGCTACCCTGGGATGTTGAGTTCCGATTGAGCCTGAGAGTTCATGCATTTGAAGTAGGGTGCTCTTTCAGAGATTGATTACTCATTTGGTTTCATAGATCTTCAGCGCTTCACACCTATTCTAGGAGGTGATGAGTTATATTAGTCTAAGAGATTTGAGGATGGTCTCATGTATGACATCCAATCATATTTGAACGTATTTAGGATGAAATTTTTGATGGCTATAGTGAACCAGACATTGATTACTGAGAGTAATATGTTGGAGTTGTGATATGTGATTGTAAAGACATAGAAATTCCGTGGAAATTTCTTCATAAATACATGGGATTATTACGAGTCTGCAAAAATTTACGGCGCTTGATTCTGAGGCATGGTGCGCGTAGAATAAATTTTTGAAGGTTTTTCAGGTACGTTCAGTAAACATATGAGTGGGGTTTTATAACTTTTGAACCAGTGCTCAGAATTGAATTTTGAGGACACCGTTGAACTCATAGCACCGTTATTTAGTTAAGAAAAGTTTCACTTCGATGGTTATGGGTCGAGTTAATAAGTTACTTTTTGGGTTTTTAGGATTAGATTAAATAAAAATAAAGTGGAGGATTTATTTTTATTTCTTGTTTGTTAAAACCTCCTTGGGGAGGTTGGAGGTGGGGGACACCACACCTTAACCTCCCATGAGAGGTTATGGTGGTGGGGCCAACCCGAACATAACCTCCATTGGGACAAAAATTTTGGTGGGGACCACCCGAGCTGGTAACCCCTTGGAACACCCCATTTAAGGTGGAGAAACTATTCAACTTCCATTTATTTAATTTATGCCAACCATCTTCACTTAATTAAGACAAATACCCCCATTTAATTAAATGAGTTGTCTCATTTAATAAAAAACCACAATTTGAATTGTCGTGCTAACAAATAATAGACAACACTTTCTTTAATTATCTTTCCCTTGGAATTTTGGTGGAGCGTGGGGGAGGGGAAGAACTCTCCAATGAAGAATAACAACAAAAGAATGAAGAACTCTCTCCCGAAGAAGAACACCGACGAGGGACGCCTTCGACTATGAAGAACGAACCCCTCTGACCATCTTCCTCAGTCTCCTTCGATGTGGGACATGTTCGTCTACCACAGATCGAGAACCATCTTTCTGCGACGTCAACGAATGACGACCGACGAATCAAAGGTTGGGGGATTATTACATTTTGATTTTGTACCCTTTTTCATACCTTATTCAATGGATAAAATTGGATTGATGCAGACATATTAATGATCATCTTCTTCTCATGATGAGTCAAATGATACCTTCTTTAATGAGGATGGTGCGGGCCAACCTCACATGACCCGACATCCTTCGTCGTTTTATTTCTTCTTAGGACATTCTAAGGCATGAAGATGAGGCACCGACGATGAAGGCGACAACAACGAAGGCCTCACTACTCTCGGCCTCCACGAATCGCACCATCCCCAATGGCGCACCGATGCTTCTAGTCGAACACTGCCGGCACGAGCGGCACCAGGCCCACCCACCTGTGGCCTCCCAGCGCACAACCTGGCATGCGGCCCTCTTGCCTGCAGCCTTCTGGTGCCATTCCCGGTGCGCGGCCCACCTGCCCGCGACCCCCACGCCTTACCCAGCGGCCTATCGGCGGCCCCACAGCCTGCCCGGCCCCATCCCCGCCCTACCTGGTGCACCCACGACCTAGACAGCGTCCGATCGGCCCGCCCGCACCCCGCCTGCTCTGCCA
This sequence comes from Viscum album, assembly GCA_963277665.1. Classification (NCBI taxonomy): domain Eukaryota; kingdom Viridiplantae; phylum Streptophyta; class Magnoliopsida; order Santalales; family Viscaceae; genus Viscum; species Viscum album. The sequence continues at coordinate 698,216,514 of OY728160.1, forward strand.
GAGGCTAGCCTCCACCCCACGCAGCCAGTCCACTGGCATCCTGGCCGACCAGCCACCTGGGCTAAGTCACCTGGGCTGCGCCCCTCACCACGCTGGCTGAACCGGCCCCAGCCTTCAGGCCGAGCTGCCTATGTGGAGACATCCAGGACAAACTGCCCTCGCTGTCCGCTGAGGCGAGCCCAGCAGACCGGGCCGACCAGCCCAATGGGCTGGGTCAGACCTAGCGAGTCCGACTGTGTCGACCTAGACCAGGTTGGCCCAGGATGGATTGGGATGAGTCGGTCCGACTGGGTCGGACCAGAACCAGCCCACTACCTACCCCTTTACCATCATTGGCATCTGACGTCCGTTTGACGAACCATCAGCGGTGCCGGTAATATTGGAGTTAAGTCGTCCCTTTGAAAATACCCCACTGTTTTTCATTGTATAGTTGAGATATAGTCAGGTTGGATTGTAGACGATTCAAACAGGGCCCCCAAGACTAAAAGGATAATAACTCACAGATCGGGTGTCTGTTTGATGTGTCCTCAGTTTCATTGAGACATATTCGATGTGACATAACCTAGAGATACATCTACGTGGGACTACGTGAATGTTTGTGTATCGACCAGTAGCATGTGGAGAAGATCTTATAGAGACATGCATGCATTTGTGTGGGAACCTATAGCTAGTTCAGACATGACGAATGCTGACCGATTCGACTCGGAGTGATTTGACTAGCCCAGTGGGGAGCGCCTCTGTGTGAGTGCAGCAGACCCACAGCGGGGAGTTCCTCTATGTGAGCGTGGTTGACCCACGATACTTGACACGTGGAGTACCTCAGCAGGCTATGAGGGGGAGCACCTTTATGTGAGTGCAGAAGACCCACGGTGTAGAGCACCTCTGTCTGACCATGGCAGATCCATGGTACACGACAGGAGGAGTACCTCATCAGTACAAGTTAGTAGGAAGCGCTTATGTATGATGTGATAGGCCCACTGTACTTGATAGAGGAGGAGTTATCTAGTAGACGAGTGTTCATATTGATAGTATCCCTTGAATATAATCCTGGTTGAGCTAAGTCAATGACTTTTTTGTTTTCCTCGTGATTGAGATGAGTTACTAGATAACTTAGGTATATCTTTGTGCATATAACTATGTAATGGTTATCTTTTTCATTCATACTTTTTGGATTATCCTAGTTGGATTTTGTGAGACCATGAGGGTCTTGGGGTCCCTACTGAGCATCATTATACCCACCCATGAATGGGCTATACCCACTCCTCATTTTGTTGGTTGTAGATGACAGACAACATTGACATAGGTAGAGAGTAGCAGGACTGGATGATACCCAGAGGTGGACCACTCGGTGGGACGGTACACAGATTAGATGGATAGAGGAGAGAGTTGAGGAAGCCATCTATACCTACCCTTTAGGTAGGAACCCCGGATTATGAACCAGTAGCTACATTACTTTTATTCAGTTGTACTTTCTTTTAGTTGTACTTGAACTTTCCTATTGGGCTTGTATTTCTGGACCCTTTTACTTTCAAGAACTTCTTTTGTATACAATATTACTTAGTGTTTTTCTTCGAGGTGTGTACTCTGATATTTTTTTTACAGTTATAAAGGCAATGCATTCCTTGTTTATGGATTTACACCTTTGGTGCTAGTCATCAAACCCTGGAATATTGAAGGCAGTCTTGGGGTAGTCACGATATGGGCCCCGTGGGATGGGTCGTGACAAATTGGTATCAGAGGTGTTGATTATATCGCAGAACTTAGAATTCTAATATTTCATTACTTTGAAGAAATAGTGTTAACTGTACTAAGTGTGGTTTTCAGTTCAAAGAGTCCATTTTTGGTGTGGGCGGCCGACGTATCCATACACCAGAACCCTAACTTCTATTTTCCGACATAGTGCATGAAAATAATGATCGCATGTGTGTTTCCATAAGTTTTATTTATGTCAGGTCAACCAGGTCATCTCACCAGGTATAATCTTTTGACATTGTCGCATATGTTTCTTTTAGGATGCCTCCCCACGGATGACCAGTTAGAGCTCTGAGAGTCATACGCTCGGGCAGCCCACTGAGCGATGAGGCCTCGGTGTAGGGCCCTTTACTAGAAGAGGAACTAGTGGTACTACTTCTCATTAGGACACTGATGCCACCAGCCCCAGCAGCAGAAGATACACGCCGCTTCAGCATGTTGCATGAGTTATAGCTCCAGAGGCCACCTAGGTTCAGGGGAGAGATGAACCCATAGTCAGCTGAGGATTGGCTAGAGGCTGTGGTGATAGTCTTCAGGCTAGGAGGGACACCAGAAGACTTCATGGTTATCATTCCCATTAGTCTCCTACAGGCAGTAGAAGGAATATGGTGGAGCTTGATGCTCCAAGTTCATGATGAGGTTATGCTACTTTGGGTAGATATTGAGAGCCTGTTTCAGGGAGAGTGTGTTTCATCCACCCTAAGTGCGGTGCAGATACAGGAGCTACTTCATCTACAGTTGGGTAGCATGACGTTGGCGCAGTACTCAATGAGGTTCACTGATCTCTCACTCTACTCCATTGATATGGTACGAGACCCATTCTTCAGGGCTTTGACCTTCGAGTAGGGGCTCAGGTGAGAGATCAGAGATCCGATAATCGCACTAAGCATCCTGACACATATGAGCGTGCTAGAGAGAGCCCTCTTGGTGGAGAGTATCCTTACTGAGCAGTCACCAGCAACGAGACCTGCTACTAGTCTACATGAAGTGGAATCTTTGTTAGCTGGTATTAGATATATGTTTTAGAGGTCCAAGAGGACCATACCTATAGGTGGACAATCACACGACTCAAAATAGGTTGTGCGGGGAACCCACAGTGGAGACAAAGCTAGACATGCTAGGAGCGGACATTGTTATTCATGCAGCGGGCATGGTCACATGGATAATGACTATATGACCCAACATTCAAATGATCACTTGATAGTTGAGGGACCTCCCAGGTAGAGGAAGAGATTTTATCAAGGCGGTGCGCAGGGTGAGGGAAGACATGGCACGGGAGCTGGTTGTGAAGCTGGTGGTGGGCGATGATTCGAGGTGTTACTGGCACCACCACCAGTAGGTCCACCCCGACAGTAGGGAGCAGGTGGACAGGGGAGAGAACAGCTCCAGGATACTACGACCTACGATCACGAAGCTTCAAAGATCATTCGAGTTATGATCTGTGTCTATTCCTCCTAAACTGTAGTTATGATAGACATAGGTTTCAATCACCCTTTCATTTCCATGACCCTCGTTCAGAACTCATAGATTCTGATAGAACCGTTGGCTCAATCCTTATGGATAAAGACTCTTTCGGGAGCAGACTTGATGATTAAGCATTGGTTCCGGAAGTGTGATCTTAATCTAGGAGGCGAGAGATTCAGTTGGGATCTTCTCATAGTGGCGTTGTGGCCTTACAAAGTCATCTTGGGTATGGAATGGTTGTCTAAATTCCATGCTCGAATCGCATGTGCTAGGCGCAAAGTATGGTGTGTCAACGGGGATGTGACCAGGTTTAACTTCCCCAGAGAGAAGGGAGACTTTGCAGTGCATGAAGGACTTACTCAAGGGAGGGTACAGCCAATCACTCATCAGTTCGCCTACCTTACCCTCGGTGGAGTTGATGTGGAATGTCCGAGTTATCATGTAGTGGTGGACCAGTATGCGGATGTTTTCCATAACGATGTTCCAGGAAAACCCCCTTGTAGAGAGGTGGAATTATACATTGAACAATACCCCAGGACGAAACCGATATCTACACCAACATATCGGATGGCTCCCATAGAGCTTTGTGAGATGCGGGTATAGATGGAGGACTTGCAGAGGAAGGAATTCATCTGGTCCAATGTTTCTCCCTGGGCAGCCCTGATTCTGTTCGCCAGGAAGGAAGATGGAAACTTACGTCTCTTGGTTGACTACTATCACCTGAACCAGGTGACCATAAAGAAAAATTACCCACTCCCGAGGATTGAAGACATATTTGACCAGCTGAAGGGGGCACAATGGTTCTAGAAGATAGACCTCAGATCAGGCTATCACCAACCCAGTGCTCGAGATGAGGATGTGCAGAAGATGGCCTTCAGGTGTCGGTACGACCACTACGAGTTCTTGGTTATGCCCTTTGGCATAACCAATGCTCAGGCAGAGTTCATGAGTCTCATGAATAGGATATTCTAGCCTTACCATGATCGCTTTGTCATAGTCTTCATCGACAACATTCTGGTCTACTCATCTACTGAGGAGGAGCATGCCTACCATTTTCAAGTAGTACAGAACACACTCCGAAAGAAATAGCATAATGGTAAGATCTTGAAGTGCTGGTTTTGGATGCGAGATGGTCACTTCTTGGGGCACGTCCTCTCATAGGCTGGAGTTGTAGTAGTTCTAGTGAAGATTGAGGCGGTATGTGCATGGGAGCCACCCAGGAGTGTGAGGGAGGTACGGAGTTTCTTAGGTTTGGCTGGATATTACCGGAGGTTAATTCCAGACTTCTCCAGTGTTGCAGCACCACTAGCATCCTTGAAGAAGAAGGGGAAACCCTTTTTGTGGTCTGAGAGATGCCAGTAGAGCTTTCAAGAGCTGTGGAAGAGGCTGACTAATTCCCCCATATTGAGGATTCCAGAGGAAGGCGTAGGGTACATAGTTTACTGCGATGCATCAGGGACCAGACTCAGGTGTGTCCTGATGCAAGAACAAGAAGTGATCATGTATGGTTCTCAGTATCTGAGACAACATGAGAAGAACTATGCTACCCATGACATGGAGTTAGCAGCAGTGGTATTCTCCTTGAATATGTGGTGACAATATCTGATGGGAGAACATTGTTGCGGATGATCTCAGTAGAAGATCTAGTATAAAGCTTCTAGGAGAGGAAACATAGCAGTTGTCTACATTACAGATATACTTTGTGGATAGAGATGGGGCAACCTTTCTATAGTCTCTTCTTCATCATCTATTCAGGGAGGCGCAACATAGGGACGCTGACTGCGAGACACGTAGTTCTCAGATATCCATAGGTTAGGCACCTGATGGATTTTCTGAAGGTGGGGAGAACATCATCATCATCATAGGACATACCTTGGTACCAGTTGCACTCCTGGAGGAGTTGTTGAGGGAGTTCCACAATTCCCCTCTAGAGTTACATTCCAGAGTGGGGAAGATTTACTAGGACCATAGAAGAAAACACTGGTGGCCAGGTATGAAGAAGGCAGTAGCAGAGTTTGTCTCCCGATGCCTCACTTGTCAGCAAGTGAAGGCAGAGCACCAGGTACCAGCAGGCTTGGTTAAGCCCTTTGAAGTCCCAAAGTGGATGTGGGATGGGATATACATGGACTTCGTGACGAGTCTTCCACATATATACAAGGGTCATGACTCTATCTGAGTGATCTTTGACCGACTCACCAAGCCAACCCACTTCCTACCGATCAGAGAGTAGGGTTCAGTAGAGAAATTTTGACGCCCCTATGTATGGGAGATTGCAAGTTTACATGGAGTACCTTATTTTGTTGTCTCCGACCGTGATGCACGGTTTACTTCCTGGATATGGAAGGGGTTGCAGGAGGCTTTTGGGACACAACATCGGTTGGGAACCACCTTCCATCCTCAGACAGATGGTCAGACTGAGCGGACCATTCAGACCCTCGAGGACAAGCTACGTGCATGTGTCCTCGACTTTGATCACAACTGGGAGGATCACTTGCCTTTGGTGGAGTTTTCTTACAACAACAGCTCCCACTCCACCATAGGGATGACACATTTTGAGGCCTTGTATAGGTGACCTTTCATATCACCCTTGTGCTAGAATGACCTAGGGGAGTCAGCACTAGTTGGACCAGAGATGGTGCGAGCTACCACCAAGAAGGTACGGATCATCCAGAAGTAGATGAAGACTGCACAGAGCAGGCAGAAGTCGTATGCTGATAGAAGATGAATACCTCTGGAGTTCACGGATGGTGAACATGTCTTTCTATGAGTATCACCTTGATGGGTCCTACAGAGATTTGGTTGAGGTGGCTAGTTATCTCCGAGATTCATTGGACCTTTCTAGGTCCTCAACAGAGTATGTGAGGTGGCTTACCGCATAGCTCTTCCACCTCAGTTGCACCGGGTGCATGACGGCTTCCACGTATCTCAGCTGAGAAGATATGTGCATGCCCCTTCCCACATCCTCAACCATAGAGAGATGGACATCCATGATGGGTCGACTTTTACGGAGGTTCCAGTGGAGATTGAGGATCGACAGGAGCGTGTCCTACGTGGACGATCAATACCTCTGTTGCACATAAGCTGGCAGCACGAGAACCTCTAGGAGAGCTCATGGGACTGGGAGGATCAGATGCATGCTCAGTACCTCCATTTATTCCCATAGTTCGAGTTATAGCTTATGGGGACATAACTCCAAGAGGTGGGGGGAGAATGTAAAGTCCCGGAAATTCCATGGAATTTTTTTTCTTAAATACATGGGATTTTTACGAGTCCACGAAAATTTACAGTGCTTGAATCCGAGGCCCGGTGTGCCTGGAATAAATTTATGATGTTTTGTTCAAGTACGTTCAGTAAACGTACAAGCGGGATTTTATAACTTTTGAACTGGTGCTCGGAATTGAAATCCGAGGACACCGTTGAACTCGTAGAGCCGGTATTCACTGAAGAGGACTTTCACTTCGATGGTAGTGGGTTGTGTTTATAAGTTATTTTTTGGGGTTTTATGATTAAATTAAATAAAAATAAATTGGCGGCTTTATTTTTAATTCTTGTTTGTAAAAACATCCAACTGGAGGTTGGAGGGGGGGCACCACACCTTAACCTCCCATGAGAGGATAAGGTGATATGTCCCACCCGAACATAACCACCCTTGGGAGGAAAATTTTGGTGGGGACCACCCGAGAATGTAACCCCTTGGAAACCCCCATTTAAGGTGGATAAAATCTTGAACTTCCCATTATTTAATTTATGCCAACCCTATTCATATAATTGATACAACTCCACCCCATTAATTAAATGAGTTGTCTCATTTAATTAAACACCATAATTTGAATTCTTGTTCCAATAAATAATAGACAATGCTTTCTTCTATTATTTTCCCTTGGCATTTTGGTGGAGCTTGGGGGAGGAGAAGAACTCTCCAATAAAGAATGAACACCGAAGAATGAAGAATACTTTCCCGATGAAGAACACTGATGAGGGACACCTTCAACTACAAAGAACGACCCCCTCTGACCTTCTTCCCCAGACTCCTTCGACGTGGGATGAGTTCGTTTACGACGGATCGACGACCATCTTTCCACGACATCAACGAACGACAACCAGTGAATCAAAGGTAAGGGGATTATTAATTGATGATTTTGTAGACTTTTTTACCTTCTTCAAAGGATAAAATGGGATTCATGTGGACGTATTAATGATATTCTTTTTCTCATGATGAGCCAAATGATACATTCTTAAACACGGATGGTGCGGGGCAACCTAACATGGCCAGACATCCTATGTTATTTTTTCTCTTCTTGTGGTGTTCTACGGCATGACGATGAGGAAACGACGATGATGGTGCAAATGAAAAAGGTTGTGCTACCAGCGGCCATCGTGAATCGTGCCGCCCCCCGCGGTGCACCGATGCTTTCGGCCGACCCCCGCCGGCCCAAGCGGTGCCCGACCCACCTACCGATGGACTCTCGGTGCACTTCCCGGTGCACAACCTGCCTACCCTCAACCTCACAGTGCGCTACCCAGTGCGTAGCCCACCTGCTCGCGGCCTCCCGGCACACGGCCCGCCTACCCGCGACCCTCGCGCCCTACTCGGCACCCTGCCGGCGCCCCCGCAGCCTGCACGGCCGCTGCCGCACACTACCTGGAGCCCTACTGGCGCCCCCGCGGCCTTCCTAGTGCCCTGTCATGCACTACATGTCGCACCTGTGGCCTACCCAGTGTCCAGCTGGCCTGGCCGTGCGCCGCGCGCTCTACCCGCGGCCAGCACGTGCCCCGCGCGGCCTACCCGTTGGCCTCCTGGGCTGAGTCTCCCCTGACAAGCCCCTACCAGTGCTGGCCAAACCGGCCCCAACCTTTGGGCAGAGCCCCTTAAATGGAAACATCCGAGCCAAACCGCCCTCGCAGTCTGCTGGGCCGGGCCTAGCGGACCAAGCCAAACATAATAGGCTGACCCACCTGACGGGCTGGGTCAGACCCAGCGAGAATGAACAAGTCGACCTAGACCAGGTGGGCCCAGAATGGGTTGGGCTGAGTCGGTCTGACCGTGTCGGACCGGACCCGGTTCCACTACCAACCCCTTTAACTTTCTGGGCCATATCTTTGGCACCAGACATCCATTTGATGAACCGTCAGCAGTGCCTGTAATCTTGGAGTGAAGCCATCCATTTGATTATGCTCCACTGCAGTTTGGGGTACAGTTGATATACAGTCAGGTAGGATTGTAAACGAATCCAAATGGGACCCAAGCACTAAAAGGCTAATAACTAACAGACAGGGTGTCCGTTTGATGGGTCTTCAGTTACGTTGAGACATCTTCAACGTGGTAGAATGTTGAAATACTTCTATGTGGGACTTAATGAATGTTGGAGTATCGACTTTACACTTGTGGAGTGGATATTCTAGATATGAGAATGAATTTGTGATGGAACATAGTAGCTGACTGAGACTTGGCAACTACTGACTGATTCGACTCGGAATGATTCGACTAGCCTAATGGGGAGCGCCTCCGTGTGAGTTCAGTAGACCCAATGTGGGAAGCGCCTCTATGTGAGCATGGAAGACCCACAGTATTAGATATGTGGAGTACCTCAGTAGGCTACAAGGGGGAGTGCCTCTGTGTGAGTGCAGCAGACCCACAGTGGGGAGTGCCTCTGTGTGAACACGGAAGATCCACTGTACTCGATAGGAGGTGTACCTCAGCAGTCCATGTAATTGGGAAGTGCCTCTGTTTGACATGGTAGGCCCACTATAATCGTTAGTGGAGGAGTTTTCCAGTAGCTGAGTGCTCATATTGATATTATCCCTAGAATAAAAACCTAGTTGAGCTGATCCAATGAATTTTTTTTATCCTCATCATTGAGATGGGTTACAAGATATCTTAGGTATATGTAAGGGCATATACCTAAGTAATGGTTATAGATTGATTTCATACTTTATGGATTATATTTGTTGGATTTTGTGAGACCTTGAGGGTCTCAGGGTCCCTACTGAGTATCGTTATACTCACCCTTGCACAGTTTATACCCGCACCTCGTTGTGTTTGTTGCAGATGACGGACAGCGCTGACTGAGGCAGAGAGTAGCAGGACTGGACGGTACCTGGAGGTGGACCACTCGATATAATGGTTCATGGAGGATATGGATGGACGGGAGAGCTGAGGAGGCCATCTATACCTACCCTTCATTTAGGAACCCCGGAGGACGACTGAGTAGCTTCTTTACTTTTCTTCAGTTTTACTTTCTTTCAATTGTACATATACATTCCTATTGGTCTTGTATTTCCAGCCCCTTTTACTTTGCAACACTTCTTTTGAATGCAGTATTACTTACCATTTTACATCCAGTTGTGTACTCTGATGTGTTTTTTACAGTTATAAAGACAATGGTTTCCGAGTTTAGGTATTTACTACATTGGTTCCAGTCGCCAGCCCTTGGCCTATGGAAGGCGGGCTTGGGGTAGTCATGATACGGGCCCCGGGGGAGGGGCCATGACAGTTATCCAGTGTGGTTCAGCATCCAAGGTTAGTACTACTTCTTTTGATTGTAGGAATCTCTATAGAGAGCCTTCATGGGATGATTCTTTAGGTATAAAGGTGGTGTACATACAATGTGGGAAGAGTGGTCATACAAGAAAACAATGCATGAAGGACCCATTTGAGTGCCGATATTGTGGTACTATGAGCAACCATGAGCGTTTTTTCAGGTTTTTACCACTAGAATTTTGTTATAGAGGTTCTACTATTACTATATGTTGAAGAGAAGGACCGCAATTTTCTCATAAATCAGGGAACTAGAGTTCATTTAGATGTTCAGGTCAAGGAGGAGGTGGTGTCCATGGTATTCAGGCTATAGGGCATTTTTAACAGCAGGGTGGATCAACTTAGGATTGTTAGGTATGGTCATAGGGTTGCGATACAGGTCAGAATTTAGCTGTGGAGAAGACCCAAAAGGAGAAAGATCCCAAAACCTCTACTATTATAGGTACGATTCCATTTACCTCTATTTTAGATTCTATTCTTTTGGATACAATGGATTCATATATTTTTATATATTTTTCTATTTTGAAGAGCCTCGGGTTCTATATCTTTATGTTTGACGATATTATGATGTTCGAAACTCTTTTGGTGCTTAGAATGGATAATGTACGTCAGTCCAAGTAGTTCCCTCTTGAGGTTGGTGGGTGTCACTTTTTGTTGGATCTCTAGGTCCTAGAGATGAAAGGCTTCGATTTCATTCTTGGAATGAACTGGTTAGTCACATTCCAGGTCTTTTTTTATTCCTATAACTGCTGGGTGTGTTTCATATCACCAGAGGGTGGGTATTTTAAACACAAGGCTGTGTGGGATGTCCATGCGAGTAGAAATTGACCCGATCATAATGGGTTGGGAGGAATTACTATCCATATTCCTATATTATATCTAGATGACCATGGGGCTTCACATACAGACTTTCATCTTGTGGAGGATTGTTTCAGAGATGACTTTCTAGATTCCCTTTTTTGGTTTACCTCCTAAGAAAGAGGTATATTTCTCTATTGATCTTCTTCTAGGAGTAGTACCGGTGTCCATTCCTGTTTATATGATAGATAATCTAGGGTTATAGGAGCTCAAGAAGTAGTTAGAAGAGTTTCAGGAGAAGGGATTCACCCGAGCACGCATGTCTCCTTGGGGTTTTCCTGTATTGTATGCTAAAAATGGGGATGGTACCCTCAGACATTGTTTGGATTGTTAGAAGTTAAACAAGATGATAGTCAAGAACCGATATCCCTTATTGAGGATTAATGATCTCTATTGTCAGATTCAAAGAGACTTGGTGTTCTCAGAGATTTACTTGAGATCCGTTTATCATCAGTTGTGCAATAGACCAGCCTATATACCTTTTACAACCTTTCGGAGATTGTATGTTTTATAAGAGTATGTGGTTATGCTATTCGGTCTCACGAACGTGCCAAACGTTTTCACAGCACCGATGGACCATGTGTTCCATACTTAAATGGATTCTTTTGTTGTTGTTTTCATGGATTATATCATGGTGTAATCTCACACTTGACACAAACATGCCCTATATCTTGATATCATATTATGTACACATAGAGAGCATCGGTTAGATGATAAGATCTCAAAATAACACTTTTGTATAGACCCGATTCACTTAGTGGGTCATGTTATCTCAAAGACAAGTGTATCAATAGACCTAGATAAAGTGAATGTGGTAGTTTTCTAGGAGCAGGAGAAATACTTCTTTGAGTTACATAGTTTTATGTGGCTATCTGCTTAGAAAAAGGGCTTTATTCCAGAATTTGCACACTTAGCAGTTCCATGGATGCGCTTGGAAAAGAAGGGTAGAATGTACTTATGGAAAAATTCATGTGAATCAACCTTTCATGAGATGAAAGGGACATTGACATCATCACCAATTCTTATTTTTCCAATGTTGGGAAAGTGTTACACCATTTACTATAATGCATCAGGTATAAGAATAGGATAATTTCTTTTGCAGGGGAATGAGTCATTTCATACATGTATCAGTAGTTGAGGACACATGAGAGGAACTACCCAACAAACGATCTCAATTTGGCTGTATTTGGGCATTCTTTACGCTATTGGAGACAATATATTTTTGAAGAACATTTTGTTGTATACTATAACCACAAAATTCTCAAGAATATCATTACTCAGCATGTTCTGAATTTGAGTTAGTGAAGGTGGGTTCTATTCCTAAAGTCCTCTGACATTGATCTTACCTAAACAAAAGGTAATGGCAACGTAGTGGCTGATGCATTAAGTGAGAGGACATAGATACAAGTAGTTCATGAGTCCAATAGTGTCTATAAACTTGTGCCTCTATTATCTAAATTGAATTTTGAGTAGCATGAAAAAAATGGGTAGATGTTTCATTCACTTATATATGTAACCACTACTCTTCTAGATTGAGTTTGGATGAGGCAACTATCATATTCTGAAGGCCTATTACTATAGGAGAGTGTGTTAGTAGAGAAACCTACACCTGGGAGGACCGTTGGTGATGATGAGATCTAGCGTTTCCATGGGTGTGTATGAGTGAAAATAGTCATACACGAGGAGATGTTACTGGATTTTCATTCCCCAGTTTAGGAAGATCATCCTCGAGTCACCTAGATGTATCGATATTTACACAGTCAGTATTGGTGGCCAGGTATGAAGAGGGATATTGCTGGATTTTTTATGAGATGTTCCACCTGTTAACAAGTGAAGGTGGACCATCAATTGCCAACATGGCTTTTATAGTAGTTACCCATTCATGAGAGGATGTTGAATGATGTCTCAATGGGTTTGGTGATGGGTTTACTATGGTCATCATAAGGGAATGATGTGGTTTGGGTTGTTGTTGATATACTCCCGAAGGATTCACATTTCATGATCATCAATGAAACCTTCAGTGTTGATGAGCATGGAATTTTGTACATCCGAGAGATTTTACAGTTTCATGGGTTTCCACACTATATCATTTCAGATAGGGATTCCTGATTTACATATAATATATGGTCAGAAATACAAAGGGATGTGGTTACACAAGTAATTTTGCGTACAAAATACCATCCCCAGATAGATGACCAGTCCGAGTGCACGATTTGGGTTTTGGAGGACATTCTTCAAGAATTCATTCTAGATATTAGGGGAACATGGAAGAGACATACACCCCTAGTGGGGATTTCATGAAATAATAGGTTTTAGGTGACAATTCAGATAGAACATTAATGGGATTTGTATGGTAGGCCATTCTGATCAACCCTATGATTTCTGGAGGCTGGAGAGAATGCTATGCTGGGACTTCATCTTGTCATGGAGACCACTGAGTTGGTGGAGCTGATTTGGAAGAGGATGGATACTACAAAATCTCAACAAAAATCTTATGTTGATCGATGGAGAAGTCCTCTATATTCAGAGGTCAGGGATCATGTGTTCTAACTTGTCACACAGAGGTAGGGACACAAGAGGACTATGAGATAGGGAAAGCATTCACCGAGATACGTCGGGTCATTTGAGGTAATGGAGAAAGTCAGTCTGGTTGCCTATTGGTTGTAGTTACCTTACAGGTACTGAGTTATGCATGACTTCCTCAATTTTTCTTAGTTATGGAATTACTTTTTGGACTCGTCTCATTTTTTTGACCCAAGGAGGATGAGTTAGATGTTGATACATCCTTCTAGAACCACCTTATTCTGATTCTGGATCGTATCATGAATGTTCTTTGTGGCCAGTCTATTACTCTATTATGGGGGATATGGAAGGACAAGCGTGTACCGGACAAGACTTGGGAGGGGTATGATGACATACAATCACAGTGGAAAATGTTTTTTGATGTTCATTCTTCACCACCCTTTGAAGGGAAATTCAAGGACACATTTCATTAAGGGGGGATGTTTATAAGAACTCAGATCCTTTTTAAGGTATGGATCTTTATTTCATGTTATTTTTGAGAAAAAATAAATAATTTTGAAATTTTCAATGTTCACATCGTGTATCTAGTTTCCCCAGGTAGGCATGTACTACCTGCATAACGGCCAGTACATGGCTGTGTGGGTGAATTGGTAGACCGCCTAAAGCATGCTCTGATTGAGGAAAGCACATCACATGTACATTAAATGAACATGTCATGTACATTTATTTTTATTTGATTAATCATACCAGGGTCACATCAAATATAAATAAGAATAGTATACTTCTCGTGTCTCTTACAAGAGAGCAACACATGGCTGAAAATGTTTGAGTTACTTCTGTTCCTCTACTAGAGTTTTGATTGAGATGCCACCTTGTGTGTTGGATTCCGACCGGCGAATTATCTCTTTCTCTATAGCCTCACTTCTTGATTTCTCCTATCACATGAGTTATTATATATAGATTGACTTTGACAATTTTATAGATCTATTTTATTCTATTCCAATCTGGGGGACAACATTCAAGAGTGATCGTCGTACAACATAGCGGTTGGTGGTTTGTGCCTTCCTTTGATAGTCTATGGATTATATAGGCTTACTGTTTTTAATACCCATATTTTGGGTATTGCTTGTTTTTGAAACTAACCCTATTTAATACCTTCTGTGGTTTTTATGTGAATATGTGGTTATTTCTTATGCGTAAGTTTTAATACCTTGACCATGGATGTGTTTCCCATGTTTGGTTGATTATGGATGTTTGGTTTAAAATTGCATGTTATGCTTGTTTATTTTTTATTCCTTGTGATGTTAGGATGTCATTTCTATTTACATGAGTTTCAAGTTTTTTGCAATTTGAAAGTATAATTATGTAGAATTTACTATGAGTGAATCCTGGGGGAGGGAAATTTATATATTTTTGTTGTTATGTTGTCTCATAGGGCATTGGTTGTGAGAGCTACTGGGTGGTTGTAACGCCCCGACCCAAGTTACCCAGAGTTGGTACATTACTACATAACATTGGCATGATCACAAAAGATGAAATCTCGAAAGACAAATTAATTTAGTAGCCTTAGAAATACTAGATACATTGATAATTTTTACATTACATCATAAATGGAAAACTACAACAACATTGTTTCCTTAGAAAACACTGAGATCTCATAGATTATCCCTGTAGGTTAGTCATAATATACTTAATCGCATCCTTGGAAAAATAAAACATAGAAAGGGTTGAGCTCAGATGCTCAGTAAGGATAACAACATAGTGGAAGCATTAATAAATAAGAAAAAACATTTAAGGCAATGTATAAAACTAAAAAAAGCCTTTTTAACATGAAAATCATCATAATATGGAAAAGATACATTAAAAATAAATCCATTTAGTTACTCACATGGATATTATACCAGTCTAATAATCACATGCAATATCAATACCCACTTTCATAATGATGGAATGCGTAATGCCAGACTTTCATAACCACATAGTCAAGGACTTTTTCCAAGACTACAAATAAGATTTTGTCAAGTCCCTGTGCCAAGACACTAGTTTGTATCATGAGATCTACCGATGCATCAATGATCTAAAACGGGCTCCATCCGTCCCTTACAAATTCCAATGCATTCCCCAAATGAAAAAGATTAAACATAACATAAAAATTCATATTAAAACTGGCATACGAAGTGTCAATACTTATCCATAAACCATGAATGGTATGAAATAACACATTCACAGTCAAACATATCACAAAATATTCAAGACCATATGGATGTTCTGTATCATAATAAATCAAATTCAAGCAAAATTAAAATCCATCAATGTATGTTAACATATATGAAATCAAAACCTTTTTATAGAAATATCTCTTTTTATTTTGAAATCATTTAAAGGTCACATAATTATAAAAGAAAACATTTATATTTGAAAATATTCTTATATGCTTGTAATGGAATCTTTGATGATGTAATAATTGCAGAAAATAACCGTACCCACCATATACGTTAAAAATAGACATTCATTAATTTTGTCGAAAAGGTTAAAAAGTACCTTATTTGGAAAACGACGGAATGATTCCTTTCAGTAATTTTTATAAAAAGTAAAAATATGGTATAAATGAATTTAACCCATACTCTAGAAAATATTAAAAATGCCATGGAATAAATTTTTAAGAAACATGGATGTGGATGAGAAAGTGGTCCCAGTAGATACTTATGTAAAAACAACCTCAGATAATAAAGAGATTGTGAAATTAACCCTTACCTTGTACTTTTACTTGGTTAAGGGTAGGTTAACCAACAGTATAATAGTAAAATAATTGTTATTAAATTATTCATGAATCTTATACATTAATATGATATCATATATGATCTTTTAACATTGATTTGTCAATAATATATTAGTATTATTGTCGTTTCGGGTGTTAAAGGATTCATTTTCCTTTATATTCTTTGTTATGTGAGTCATATTTGTTATGGATAGGATTAATATTAATCATATAATGAATTAAATCATGTCTTAAAACATTATTTTTAATCATCTAATGAAAATTAGTCGTGAATTGATATGATGGGGAATGAATCTCATCGTGTTCGTGGAGACAGTAATCCGTACGTACGCATGAGCGATAATATCATTCATTTGATGGTAAAATAATATATAATTGGATGTTATATCATATATAGAGAATAATTATATTGTTATATTTATTATTTCCATCAATTACACTTCATTATTATACCCATCCAAATAATAAATTATTGAATAACAATTACCCCACGACGTGGAGACAGTAAGCCGTGCGTACGCACGTATAGTGACATTTCATTCAAAGGGGTGTATAGAATAATTAATATGGTTGTAACATATTTATAATAACATCAAATTATATATATGAAATTGTAGTTATCAATTTATAATGGAAACAACAATGAAAGAGGAAGTGGAAGAAGAAAGGAACTTGAAAGAGGTGATGAAATATTCACCTCTTCTTCTGGTTATTCCTTTTGATTTGATCAAAACGGCTCCATAGGAAGGTTTTTGGACTAAAGGAAGGCCTCTAGGATTAAGGTAGGACACTTGATAGGGTATTTGGGTAGGGCTTCGCTAAGCTAAAAGGCATTGACAGTGTGAATTAGAGATAAGGGAGAGTTCCCTTTTATAAGAGGAGTGAGGGGAACCTTAGGAAAAGCTATAAATATTATTTTATAATAAAATATTTTTCTGTTGAAAATATATCCAAAGTATATTATTTAAAGTATTAGGCGGGGTGGGTTAAAAACCACTCAACCAATAGGTTTTAGACAGGTTTGAGGGACTATATTAACTTTATCTTTTATATTTAACTCTTAGTCGAATAGTTTGACATTTACCATGTCTTTTTGTATTTTTACATTATATGGTCAATAAACATACAATAAACATACAGGAGAACCCCAAGTGGTTCATTAGTGATAAAACAATCATTATATAAGTCCTTTTTCCAATCCTTATATTTTTTAAGAATTTCATATCAATTAACAATATAATATTTCTTTTAAAAACTCCTTTCTGTCAATTTTGAAACTATTTAATAATTGATTTTTTTGAAGTCCAAAAAACATTTTTTATTATAAATAAATTCATTTAAGGAACACTAAAATGTCATTTTAACCTATAAAATTCGTGGATGTCCTAAAAAATTTCAAATTATATTTATTTTAACATTTATAATACCATTTATTTGATTCTATCATTCATAAAGAAAATATTGCATCATCATTGTGTCATAAATAAATTTAATTATTAAATGTATAAAAATTATAAATAAAATACCATTATGTAGGAAATATTTGTATCATTCTAATTAATATTTTTGGTCAAATATATAACATTTATAACCCTATATAAAAATAGTTTTACTAAAAGATATATGCTTTTGTAATTTTGGTTTTTACTTTAACTTAATTAATATAAAGTGTCATTATCACGTACAAGAGGCTCCATGTGGTCCCAAAAGCGAACCAAAGATTCCCATGGTCAGACATGTATCATTTAATAGGGTTAGGACCTGTGTTAGTGTAATTTAATATTATTATAATATTATTTTTTTCTCATATTTACCGGATATAGCCTTTAACCATAGTAAATAAAATATTTACCGAAGTAATTATTCAAAATGACTAAAAATAAAAGTTACCTACTTACACAATTTGGAACTCCTGATTAAAAATATGGTATCCATTTTTCTAAATTCAAAACACAGAAGTGGTAGAAATTTATTGAAAATTAATTCTCATTGTCAAAACAAAAAGCGTGTTTTCATGAAATAATAACTATTAAAAGATTGACACTAGCTTATGTTCAGTTTAAATGTGAAATAACGTCCAATAGAACAATATTGGATTAAATGGGAAAAAATAAGTTATAATTTTAATTTTAATCCACTCAATAGTATAATTTATCACTATAAATTATTTTGATTAAAAAAGTTGTTTTTAATTAAAATTTACTATTTTTTACTTTTCATCAAAAACTGAATGTTTTCAGAAATATTCCAAATATTCACACTAACATAATATCGATACTCTAAATCCAAAAAATTAAGTCCATTATGAAATATAAAATTAATAAAATTTCAAAAAGTGGGTATTACTATTCATAATGGATAGTTTGATTGGTTGTGGTGTGTTAGAACTCGAAGTTGCGTACAACACACGCTATTGTATTATTCAAAGAGAAGCGTTCCATGGAAGATTGAGGTGTTACATTCTACCCTCCATCAGATAATTTCTTCCTCGAAATTTCTAGAATATTATTACATAAAAAGACTTGATTGGTTCTTCATCATAAGTTACTCTGGTTCCCACGTTTCCTCTTCAATCTTATTTTATCTCCATAGAACATTTACCTGATGAGTCGCCCAGTTTCTCAACACTTGTTATCTTGTATCAAGAATTTTCATAGGATCTTCACAATAAGATAGATTGGGGTTTGATTCTAATTCCTCATAGGTGAGTACATGCATTGGGTCAGGCTTGTATTTTCTCAAATGTGATACGTGGAATACATTGTGAACATTGGAGAGACATGGAGGAATTTCCAAATGGTAAGCTACAACCCCAATTTTTCTAGAATTTCAAAAGGTCTGATGTACCTATGACTCAATTTACCCTTCTTACCGAAAAGTATAACACCCTTCCATGGAGATACCTTCGAGAAAACATGATCTCCTACCTGAAATTCCAAATCCTTCGTTCGGTTATTAGCATAGCACTTCTGCATACATTGAGCTGCTTTGATGTCAGTTTTGATTACCTTCACTTTTTCCATTGTTTCCTCCACAGGTTCTCGACCTACAAGTTTTCTTTCACCAACATCATCCAAACAAGTTTGTGTGAAACATCTCTTTCCATATAACGCTTCATATGGTGCCATCTAATTATTTTAATGGAAGGTATTTTTATAGTAAAATTCTACCATAGGTAAATATTGATCCCAAATAATGTGAAAGACATGTGAGCATGATCTCTACATGTCTTCTAAGGTTTGAGTTGTCTGTTCTAATTGTCCATCAGTTTTAGGGTGGTAGGCAGTGCTCAAACGAAGTTCAGTATTCAGGTCATTCTGAATAATTTTCTAGAATCTTTATGTAAAATGGGGATCACGATCAGAAACAATCGATAGTGGTACTCTATGAAGTCTTAAAACTTCATTAATATATAGTCTTTATAAACAATCATGTGGTAAATAATCCCTTATAGCAAGAAAATTAACTGACTTGCTAAGATGATCAACAATGACCCATATTGCATCATTCCTTCTAGGAGTCTTTGGTAGTCCCATGACGAAGTCCATCGTAATATTATATCATTTCGACTGATGTATGGGAAAAGGTTTCATGACTCCTCCAGGCTACTGCCTTCCAGCATTCACTAGTTGAAAAACCATACATCTTGACACAAAATCAGCAATCTCCCTCTTCATGTTGTCCCACCAAAAATGTTCGTTCATATCTCTATACATTTTGGAGATCTCAGGGTGTATATTAAAATTGAAACTATGTGCATCATCCAACAATTCCCTTTTTTGATCAGTTATATCGGGAACACAAAGCCTCTTTTCAAATTTCAAAATTCCATCTTCATATATGAAGTCACTCAATCCCCCATTATTCAGAGCTTTAATCTTATTTTGAAACTCCTCATCATCAAAGTGAGAACTTTTTATCTTTTCTATTAAATATGGTTTGTCAACCATTTGAAAATGTATTGATGTTTCACCTTCTATGGTGATTCCCATATCCATCATTACTATATCCATCTATATAGGATCCTTTTCAACTCTCATCTTGTTCAAAACTCCATGATCATTTATACTCAAAGCATTTTCCACCTTATTTTCTTTCCCTGAGTGGTAGTGTATCGTGCAATCATAATCGTTCAGTAGTTCAAGCCATCGTCATTTCCTCATATTGAGTTCTTTCTATGAGAAAATATAATTCAAACTCTTGTGATCGGTATATATCTCACATTTTTCACCATAGAGATAATGTCTCCAAATCTTCAAAGAAAATATTGTAGCTGCTAACTCAAGATATTGAGTAAGATATTTTTTCTCAGGAATTTTCAGGTGTCATGATGCATAGGCAATAACTCTATCATTCTGCATAAGGACACAACCAAATCCTTTCATCGATGCATCACTATAAATAACAAACCCATCGTTCCCCGATGGTAGAGTCAAGATAGGAGAATTGACTAATATTCTCTTCAATTCATCAAAAAATTCATCATACACTTTTGTACAAACAAATTTAACCCCTTTTCATGTTATCTTTGTTAATGGGTTATCCAACCGGTTAAAATTCTAGACTAAACATTAATAATAACCTACTGAACCAATAAAACTGCGTACCTCAGTTATTCTCATTGGTGCTCTCCATTCTGGGATTGCCTTGGTCTTGGAAGTATCAATGGAAATTCCATCCTTACAGACAATATGGCCAAGAAAAGAAATCTCCTGAATCCAGAATTCACACTTTCTAAACTTCCCATATAATTCATGTATTCCAAGAGTATTCAAGATAATGTGCATGTGATTTTCATGATCTTCATAGATTTTTGAGTATACCAAGATATCATCAATAAATAACACTAAATAATCATTGAGATATTCATTGAAAACTATATTCATTACATCCACGAAGACCGAGAGTGCATTAGTCAATCCAAAAGGGGTTACTATAAACTCGTAATGCCCATACCTTGTTTGAAATTCTGTCTTCGGAATTTCTTCCTTCTTCACGCATTACTGATGGTATCTAGATCGAAGGTCATTCTTTGAAAAGTATTGAGGTCCATGAAGTTGGTCAAATAAATCATCAATGCGAGGTATGTGATAATAGTTCTTTATTGTTATAGCATTGATCTCTCTGTAGTCAATGAATAACCTCATAGATCCATATTTATTCTTAACAAAAAGCGCAGGGGCTCCCCATGGAAAAATAGGAGTGAAAATAAAAACATTATTACTCAATTAATCTAGTTATTTCTTTAGTTCCACTACTTCCACAATGTCCATTCTATATGGGGTCTTTGATAAGGTCCTTGAACCAAGAATTAAATCAATGGAAAACTAAATTTCTCATTCTGGAGGATGTTTAGGAAAATCCTCTGGAAATACCTCAACATACTCATTCACAATAGGTACTTCCTCTATTTGAACATTCTTTTACTCACCCACAGTTATTTCATTCTCTTCCTCCCCAATAATTGAATTCAGTTGAGCTAATGTGGTTGGATCTTGATAAGAATTAGGTGGTGATGATTCTTCTCTAAAGATAAGGTGTTCTTTCTCATCATAATCAATAATTGTAACCTACTCGTTAAAATAAATAAGCACATCATGGTCAGAAAGCCAATCTATATGAACGATTATATCAAATTCAATCATGGGTATGATGATGAGATCAACAGATAAAGAAAAATTATATGCTCTAATGGGAACTGATTCACAAAACTTTTTTGCGTTGATACTTCCCTTAGGAGTTTTTACTAACATATCCCTTGTTTAATCAAATTGGAAATATCTAATTTTCTTACAAAATTGGGAAGATATGAAATAATGTGATTATCCAGTATCAAATAATGCATTTTTCAAACTTGAGGAAACCATTAAATTACCTGCCACAACGTCCTTCAAAGATTCAACCTTAGTAGTAGTGATACCATAAGCATGGCCTTGATCCCTTGGCCTTTTCTATGGTAAGTTCCCCTAAATCTTAGGATATTAATTCACATAATTCCCCCTTTCTCTACAATTTTAGCATTCAACATCAACAACACCTTTCTTCCCCTTGCAATCACGAGCTTGGTATCCTTTTTCACCACACTTGTAACAGATTCCCATTCCCTTCAAACAATTACTGGGATGTTTCTTCCCACATTTACTATAGGATGGATATATAAATTTTCCTTTATTCCCCTTATTTCAATTTCCATAGTGTTCAAAATATCTCTTCTTCTCTTTATTTGCTTTAAAGTCATAAGACATAGAGAATTCCTCTTCTATCTTGATAGCACAGGAGACAATATATTCATATTATGAGAAGGATTGTGATACTAATTCTCGAAGGAGAAATGGTTTTAACCCATAAAAGTAATGATCAATTTTACATCCTAGGTTACATATATATTATGCAGCATGCCTCGCTAACCTTGTAAAGTTAGCATCATACTTTGCGACATTCTCATCCTCATTTTTCCTCAGACTCAAAAATCACCTTTCCATATCTGCTCAATGATCATCAGGAATGAATTTTTCGAAAAAAATATCTTTAAACTCCCTCCATTCAATATTTGATACTTCATCATGTTCCTTTGTATTTTTAATCAATGACCACCTTTGATCAACATCTCCAGTGAGGCGGTAAACTTCCATGACAACTTTTTCCCTTTCACTACTCCCCAAGGCTTGGAATATTTTTTCTAAGGAATTTATCTATTGCTTGGATACTAGTGGATTTGAACTCCCATTAAATGTTAGTGGTTGTTTCCTCATGAAGCAATCTAACATTGATCCTCCACGCTATCGATATGGGTGCTCCATACGGGTAATGTTAATACTCATAACCTGAGCGAGTTGTCCCAGTATGGTGATTCGCTGAATAACACCAGTTGCATCACTAGCTCCACTATAATTATCTTGAGAAAGAGGGGAATCCTACATGGAGTGCATTCATTAATATGGATTTCATTCCTTCCACTTGTCACCATTTATAAAGAATATAATAAACTAGATTAGTTTATGAATCAAAATACATAATTATATACTCAAAAAACACATAACATAAATTGAACAGTTTATGGATATAATCCATAATCGAAAAAAATGTTTTCATTGAAGAATTATATACTGAAAAACCATTCATAATGGTTTTTAAAGAAAATGAGAATTATCCTAAGCATATCCCCCGGGAGTGTCTAACCAAGAGTGCAGCAAGGCCCGTTATCGTGCACCAGTTCTCGTTCGAGTCTAGCTCAAAGCTATGTTTTCAGGTTTTTCCCCTTGGTACATCTATGCTAGAGCTTCCACTACCTACTCATATCCAGATAGGGATGTATTGCTTGGAAATCTCTCAAAATCTCTACAATAACAAAATTCTAGGAAATTCTTATAAACTAATCCCCAAAGTCTATCTTAGGGTAATGTGCTCTAATTAGAGTTTATCTAAATCTTGATTCCAAGGTATATAATAAACTTCCTATGATACCAACTATAATGCCCTGGCCCTATTTACCCAGAGTCGGTGCATTATTACATAAAATTGGCATGATAAAAAAAGATCAAATCTCAGAAGACCGAATAGTTTCATAGCCTTGGAAATAATAGATACATTCATAAGGTTTACATTACATCATAAATGGAAAACAAGAACAACATTGTTTCCATAGACAACACTGAGATCCCATAGACTATCCCTGTAGGTCAGTCATCATATATTACATCACATCATGAAAAAAATAATAAAATGAAAGGGGTGATCTCAGATGCTCAGTAAGGATAACAACATAGTAGACACTTTCATAATTAAGCATAAACATTTAATGAAATGTATAAAACTAAACCAAAAGCCTTTTAAACATGAAATTCAGCATAATATAGAAAATATACAATCAAAATAATGATATTTACTTACTCACATGTATATTCTACTATTCTAATAATCACATGCAATATCAATAGCCACTTTTATAATGATGGAATGCATAATGCCAGACTTTCATAACCACGTAGTCAAGGCCTTGTGCCATGACTACCAATAATATTTTGTCAAGTACTTGTGCCAAGACACTATTTTGTGTCATTATACCTACCGATGCATCGATGAGATATAGTGGGCTCCACCCGTCACTTACTAAGTCCAATGCATTGCCCATATTAAATGATTTAAACATAACAAAAACATTCGTATTAAAACTAGTATACGAGATGCCAATACTTTATCCACAAAACATGAATGGTATGAATTAACACATCCACAGTCAAAAACATCACAAAAAATAAAATACAATATTAAATTATTTTATCATAATAAATAAACATTAGATAAACAAAAAATCTATCTATGTATGTTAACATAGATGAATGAAAAACCTTTTTAGAGAAATATCTCTTTTTATTTTGAAATAATTTCAAGATCCCATAATTATAAAATAAAACATGTAGATTAAAAAATATTTTTATAAGATTGTAATGGAAGTTTCGATGATGTCATAATGGTGGAAAATAGCCGCACCCACCGTATAAGTTAAAAAAAGACATTCTTACCTTAATTTTGTGGAAAAGGTTAAAAAGTACCTTGTTTGGAAAACGATGGAAAGATTTATTTCAAATTTTTTTATAAAAAGTAAAACAAGGATATAAATGAATTTAACCATACTCTAGTAAATAGTAAAAATGTTTTGGAATACATTTTTAAGAAACATGGATGTGGATTATAAAGAGGTCCTTGTAGATACTTACGTAAAACCAACCTTCGATAATAAAGAGATTGTGAAATTAACCCTTACCTTAAAATTTTCCTTGGTTGAGGGTAGGTTATCCTCTAGTATAATGGTGAAATAATTGTTATTAAATTATTCAAGAATCATTTACATTAATATGATATCATATATGATCTTTTAACATTTATTTGTCCATAATATATTAGTATTATCGTCGTTTCGGGAGTTAAAGGATTCGTTTTACATTATATTCTTTGTTATGTGAGTCATATTTGTTATGGATGGGATGCATCTTATTCATATACTGAATTATATCATGTATTTAAACATTATTTTTAATCATCTAATGAAAATTATTCTTGAATGGATATGATGGGGAACGAATATCATCACGTTTGTGGAGACAATAATCTGTACGTACTCACGGGAAATAATATCATTCTTTTGATGTGAAAATAATATATAATTGGATGTTATATCATATATAATGAATAATTATCATGTTATATTTATTATTTAAATCAATTACACTTAATTATTATACCCATCCAAATAATAATGTATTTTATAACAATTACACCACGATGTGGAGATGGTAGGCCTTACGTACGCATGTATGGTGACATGTCATTCATAGGATGGATATAATAATGAATATTTTTGTACCATATTTATAATAACATCATAGTATATAGAAGATACTGGAGTTATCTTTTTAGAGTGGAAACATCAAAGAAATAGGAAGTGGAGGAAGAAAGGAACATGAAAGAGGTGATGAAATATTTACCTCTTCTTCAGATTCGTCCTTTTACATTGATCAAATGTGCTCCTTAGGTTGGCTTTGTCACTAATGGAAGGCCTCTATAAATAAGGGAGGACCGTTTGGAGGGTATTTGGGCAGGGTTTGGCGAATCCAAAAAGCTTTGATGGTGTGAATTAGAGAGAAGGGGAGTGTCCTTTTATAAGAGGAGTGAGGGGAACCTTAGGAAAAGCATGAAATATTATTTTATAATAAAATCATTTTCGGTTTCTAATGGCTCCAAAGTGGATTATTTAAAGGATTCGGTGGGTATGGGTTAAAAACCAGACAAACAATACGTTTTAGATAGTTCTGGGTCTCTATATTAACATTATATTTTAGATTTAACTCTTAGTTAAATAATTTGACATTTACCATGTCTCTTTTTATTTTTATATTATATCGTTAATAAACATACTATAAATTTCCAAGATAACATCAAGGTGTTAATTAATGATAAACCTATTGTTATATAAGTTATTTGTCTAAACCATAGATTTTTTGAAATATTATATCATTTAATAATATAATATTCGTTTTAAAAACACCTTTATGTGAATTTTGAAACATTTTAATAATTGTTTTTTGTTAAAGTCCTAAAAACTTTATTAATTATAAATAAATTCATTTAATCAAAAATAACATGTCTTATTAACCTATAAACTTAGTGGATACCATAAAAACTTTCACATTATATTTATTTTAACATTTATAATACCATTTATCTGATTCTTTCATTAATAAAGAAATATACTGCTTCATCATTGTGTCAAAAATAAATTTAATTATTAAATGCCTAAAAATTAAAAATAAAATACTATTATATAGGAAATCTTTTTATATTTATAATTGATATTTATGTTCTAATATATAACATGTATAACTTTATGTAAAAATATTTTTACTAAAAGATATATTCTTATATCATTTTCCCATTTACTTTTACTTAATTAATATAAATTGTCATTATCTCTTACAAGTTGCTCCATGGGGTCCCAAAATCTACCCAAAGATGACCAGGGTCAGACATGTATCATCCAATAGGGTTATTACATGTGTTAGAGAAATTTAATATTATTATAATTTTATTTGATACCATTATTTACTGGATTTACCCTTTGACCGTGGTAAATTAAATATTTGCGATGTAATTATTCCAAATGTCTAAAAATAAAAGATAACTATTTACACAATTTGAAACTCCTTATTCCAAATATGGAATCCATTTTTGATAATTCAAAACACAGAAGTGGAAGAAATTAATTTAAAATTAATTCTTGTTGTCAAAACAAAAAGCGCGTTTTTATGAAATAATTACTATCAAATGATTGACAATTGCTTATGTCTAGTTTAGATGTGAAATTACACCCAATGAACAAAATTGGATTTAATGGTACAAATATAATCTAATTATACTTTAAAACCAATCAATAGTATATTTTATCACTATAAATTATTTTGAATAAAAAAGTTGTTTTTAATTAAAAATTACTATTTTAAATATTCCTCAAAAATTGACTGTTTTTAGAAAAATACCAAAATTCTCCCCAAGCTAATCTCGATAATCTGAATCCAAAAATGAAGTCCATTTTGAAAATGAAAATTTATAAAATTTCAAAAAGTGTGTAATAATATTCATAACAGCTTGTTTGATTGGTTGTGGTGTGTTAGAACTCGATGTAGCGTACAACACATGCTATTGTATTATTCAAAGAGAAGCCTACTGTGGAATTTGGAGGTGTTACAGTGGTCATAGAATAGATGGGTTAGAAAATGAGAGCTACCCAAAAGGTCATTATTTAATGAACAATGTACCATAGGGTTATTATATTTTATATTGTTGCTGTGCAGGCGAAGGGGGCATTGACTGTGACAAATACCTAGGAGGTCATTGGTAAATGGTAAGTGGGACCATAGGAGATAGAATACGCAGGATTTCCTAGAGGTTCATCATTCATTGAATTGATTATATGTAGAACCGGAGTGGTTATACTGAAAGTTAATTCCTCGAGGGGTTCTTTTAAATGTTGGAATGATTGCGACGAGTCCGTGAAGCTAAAGCACAATCATTGACTCGGTCTTTCTTGTTCGTTATATGGTCTTTTGAGACATCTATTTTTCTTTTACCAATGGGGTAAATATCATAGGCTAGACCTCAGTATTAAATTATTAAATAGTTGAATAATTAATAAATGTAAAGGAGTTTAATTGAAACTGTATGATTGTTTACATTAGAGTACATCCTAGTTTATTGCTTTATTTTTTCGTATTACATACTTTATATATTTATTGAAGATTAGACACAGAAATTTTAGTGGATTCTGACTGGGATTCATCGCACTCCCTGTTTGGGCTATGAATTTTGTCCCAATCAGATTATATGGTTTCAAGAATATAAAAGGGAAAACACCCTTCTTCATCAGGTACTTGATTGTTGTTGGAGTTGGATAGAATGAGACCAAGATTAGGCTTGTGATGTTGTTGGAGTTTAAAAAAATTATCTACATTGGTTTTATTATTGTATTTCCATCATTGTGACTTGTTTTTTATCGTTCCTTGATAAATGTGACATAAATAATTTACAAACAAATATGTTTATGTTTTTTATACTATCAGTGTTACATTATTTACTTCTATTGTATGGTATTACTAAATCTGCCATTGATTGTTATTGTTTATTATATTGTGTATATTCATCCAATGAGGTCATAGTTTCCCCAACATTATACCCTATCCATCGATACTAGTCAGAAGCCTCTAGAATTTGGGGAATTTCGCTTCAAATTATGAGAACAACAAGGTTTTGGGAACCTTTAGGCGACACCTAGAACCCGGACGTTACATACTATTTCCTATAATAAATATGGTTAAAAGTTATTCTTAGCTAAACAGGTAATATAAATTATCAATATAAAAAATATATAACCAATTTTTAACAATTACATTATAAAATTTTCGAAATATAATTTATATGTAATCTCATGCACACATCGAGAAAGAATCTTTTCAAAGATTAAATGTTCAGCAGTTATCAATGTATTAATTTAAAATTTTAATTTGAAACAATTACAATAATATAAATTATATATATATATATATAAAATTTTACGTAAATAAATAAATAAATAATTTAACTATACAAAAAAATGTAAATGACAAGGTAGTTTTCAATTAAAATTTGATATTTTTCACTATTAATCAAAATAATGAAAATTGTTATTAAAATTAAAAAGTAATCACCAAAATATTAATTTTATAAAATTATTAAAAGGAATAATTTTTTTTAAAATAAATTGTATTATATTGATATAATCTTATATTAAATTATATGTGTAATGTGTTACTAGATGACCTTTAAGATAAATGTTTGTTTTAGGAAAACAATATCCTTTCTTTTAAATTGATTTAATTTTTTCGCTAATAATTATATATCTATATTTTTTTATAATTTTTTATATTATATAATTTTAATAATCTAGTTAGTATGATTAGTTCCAACCAATTTAATGGCTTTGTTATAAAGGTAATATTTAAATAACAATATATTAATATAGTGTTTCATTTCTTTCAATCCAGGTGTTGCTTTCAATGAATGATATCAAATAGATTCAATATATTTAGACATATATATATATATATATATATAAATGTAACAGTAGGTTATATTACATTCTATACTTGGTGTTATTTTTTAAAAAATATTATAGAACCTGAAGTTGATATTATAAAATCTTAGGGTGTTATAGTATAAATAGTTGTATGTGTCTAAATTATATCCATACAGATGGATTATTATTTAATATAATATTCTTAACTGAAATTTTATATTTCTCCCAGATTTTAATGAATACATTGTAATTGGTTAGTTACACCCATTAATTAAGAGGCTTAAACCCCAGTACCCCAGAGATAGTGCATACTAATTACATTAGTAATTAATGCAAGGGTTCACATCACTAAGGACTAATCAATTTAGATTTTATGGAAACTAAATAAAAAATATGATTTACATATTAAATTATAAATATATAAAAATAAATGTAAAATATTATTGCATAAATTAATTTCATTCTAAGATAACTTTTCATATTATAGGTAAATGAATACAAAATAATGGGTGATATCAAATGATTTATAGGGGTTATGTTCAACGAAGTCTATCATGAGTAACTAATGCATTAAATTTATAATAGGTTAGATAATTAGAACCCATGCAATAAAATCAAGACCATGATCATTGAAAAAATCCTAGGATAATATCCAGCAAACAATATGATGGATAATGATAACTGAATTATCAGTGAAGGAAATTAAAGATGTTGGATATTCCGGATCATTCCATCAATACATCAACCAAGAGATCATTAATATTACAACATTGTGTTTTATAGGACCCTTTTACTAGACATATAAATATACAATAACAAATGTAACTAATGTGGCTAGATATTTTTCCCCTTGAGACCTATTGATGCATTAAGGGAGGATCTATAAGAAGGAAACACCAATGAATTAATTACTTCTAATGAGGTTCTCATATATTTAATGAAAATATATTACATAATAAAATTCCTTACTAATGTATATATATATAATCAAGTATATATAACAGGATTATTTCCCCAATAAATGAATTAAAATTCTTAATAATCAAACTTCAACTAACTCAACATATAAAAATGGAATATGGTTATGAAAATATTTAAATGTTAATCATTTCGATCAAAAAAATTAAATGGATATAATTTGAAAATTATAATGGAGAATGATTTAGAAATAATCTCAAGAAAGTGAATAATCACAAAATGAGGTATTACCCATAAATTTTTAATGTATAATCAAATTAAATTAATTAATTATAAATCAATGATTGGAATAGTTCAAAGTATTTTAACATTTAGAGAGACTATTTTGAAGAAAAATTTCAAAACATATATCATTATTTTTTATTTTTTATTTTTGTAAAAAAATTGTAAATAAAATCTAAAATTCTTTTCAGCATTCAAGAAAATAATATTATTTTATTTTAGTATAATATATTGAAATTAATAGAATAACACCAAATGATTTTCTATGTGAAAATATAAAAATATTGATGTAATCTAAAATTTATTTGTGGTCTTAGATGAATGAAAACATCATCATGACATATACCTTATAAAATTGAATTCATTTTGCATTTGAGTAAAAAGTTAAAGAAAAAATGTTTATAAAACTCTATAAACAAGAATTTGGATTATTTTAATATAAATTCAAATTTAGGAAAAATTTATTATATTAATTTTTTATGTAAAAAATCTATAAAAAAATTTAAGAAAATGGATATGGGTGAGAAAGATTACAAAAAAAATATGAAATAATGTTGGTTTGTTTAGAATTATTATTTCTCTTTTTGAGTAAAAAATTATGGAAATGTTGGATACATGAAATCAGGAAAAAATAAAAAAAAACATAGAAAAAGAAAATAGATGAGATTAATGATGATAAAGAGTATATAATTATTCAACTTTAAATGAACAATCTCAAATACGAGTGAGATTATAAAATTAACCCTTACGGATTTAATAATGATTAAATATAACACCATTAAAAGAAAAAATAGAATTGAAAATTTATTTACAATTATTAAAGAATAATAAAAAATATAATATTTCAAAATTTCACTATATATTTTATATAAATAAATTTTATTCCTAATATAAACTATGTCTCAATAGAGTGGAATTGTTATGAAAAACTCTTACCTCAAGACGACTCACGTCGTATGAGATCTTTAGATCTTTTATAATAAATATATATTTACAATAAATCTATGAAAGAACCATATTTATATTTATCATATAATAAATAATACAGATAAATTATTATTTCCCATTTTTAGTAATAATTCATTATAAATATCCCCATTTTGTTTTATTAACTATTCCATTTATTTCATGTCTGTTTTTATCTGGTAGCAATGGTATTTCAAACATTGACATAATATAATAATATATATGCTATTATTAATTATAAAAATATAACTTCAATAATTTATATATTGTTTTATGACCATCAATTAAATGAATTAATAGAAAAAAGTATTAAATTATTTATAGAGATGATAGTTTATATTTAAGTGTGAACATGATTTTTTTAACTAATGAAAAGATTAAAAGAAAGAATAATTTTTCCTTATATAATTATATTTATATAAAAAATATTATATATATATATATTAATATATATATCATAAATTATTTATGTGAGAGGATGTGATAATAATTGAAACACATCACTTCTTGGAGTGGGTAGTCCACATGTATACAAGAGCAACAATATCATTTTCCATTTGATAAAATGGAGGGGGATAAAAGTTTTTCTATCAATAGAATAAAATTTATGTATATATAAGACACATATATTATTATATTTTCATTGATAAAACATGATCTAAAATTTTAGAATAATAAATCAAATGAATGAACTCACTTAAGACTTATATATCATCTTTGGAAATCCTCATTTGTCTTAAAACTCAAGCCTCCATATGATGGTATTATGAAACAAAAACAAGATCATCGACATTAATAGGAAATATAGTGAGTTCGTTTTTTGGTTTTCTCCAAGATAAGGGGCTCATAGATTGTAAATAATTGTGGTGAGGTGGATATCCTTTAATAAGTGAGGTTGGTGACAATATTTTATACACTTGAAATATAATAATATATTAAATTTATTACTGAATTAATGTTGATGAAAAATTTCATAATTTATAAAAGTTAACATATATGATCGAAATATTATAAATTAATATAATTTATACAAGTTTATAGTTCATTTTAAGGCTTATCAGTTTAGTTTAACCCCCTTTTATCCCATTAAACCTTTACAATAACAATGATTTTTCACCTCGATTACTATTCATTGTGACTAAAAATGAAATTAATATATTTAATAATATTTGAACTCAAAATTAATATTATTAAATAAAATTATGATTATTAGATTTACTAATGTTGAAATTATTACTATAAAATTAATTACAAAAGAGGCAATACGAATGGATTCTAAAAAATTTAATTTTTAGATTTAAAAATGATTTCATACAATAATTATGTATAATGATTAATATAATGGAATTAATTTAATTATTTAAGATGAAATAATATTTATAGGATTTTAAAATAAATAAAAAAAATCCAAATTTATCTATAAAAATACAAAAATGAGGAAAGTAATCAAAAATTCCAATTTATTAGATTAAAAAAATTACAAACAATTGTTAATTTCCAAACGTTGATATATATGTTAAAAATATCAATTTGGAAACATTATATAAATTATTAATGATAAATATTATATCATAACATACTTATATAATATTTCTAGTTATTATTATATCATCAAAAAGTCATTAAAATGAATATATTTTTAAAACTAATACTTTTTTATTATTGAACAATAAATCGACCTCTTCAAAAAAATGAAAACATCAACCTATGAAAATTTTTAAATACTAATTTAAAAAATGAATTGAATTTTTTTAATTGATTATTTTAATATTTTAGAAATTACTTCAAATTATTGGAAAATAACAAAACAAAAAGCTATATTTTTAATAATGCAGCCTTAGATAATTAAATGAATTTATTGTTATACATTTCCAACCAAAAAATTAAATGAATGTATAATTTTTTTATTAAAAGCATTATTTGAATTAACAATTTTCATTCAAAATATATTTCAATATTTTGTTATTTTTATTCATATCTTCCCAAAAAACCACATTTTTATAACATTCATATTGAAATAATATTATTTTACAATGTATTTGAGCTTAGTTTTTATGTTTTTAATGTTATAATACATAGAATTAATTTAAATGAAAACTAAATATTGGAAATTGTAATTCTATTCTATTTTAAATTTAATTTTTTAAATTTTAATTTTTTTTAAAAAACTAAATATATCATATTATAGAAATAAATTAACATATAAATTTTATCATAAACATTAATATTTATAATATTTCCATGAAACATATTATTAGTGTAAATATATGAGACTAAGATGAAAAAATATAATCAAAAAACATATCATGCTAGTTGAGTCTCATTTTCTATATAAAACTCGATATATTTATCTTTAATTTACATTTTTTTGAGAAATTTCATTACCTTTTGGTTAAAAAAATATGATAAAATTTACTTACATGATCTATTCCCATTCTATAATAATGTTGACACCCTTTGATGTGCACCATGATGTTGATAATAAAATATTCTTACATGAAGAACTAAATTGAATTTTCATTGTCCATAAAATCTATAAAAGGATTAATTTTTTTTCCTCTAGTCAAAAATTTAAATTTTTAGCACATCCTAAAATAATCACAAAATATCACGCTCTATCTCCTAAAATAATTTTTAATAAAATTGATCCCAAATATTAGACTTTTTTAACGTAGTTTAAATATTTTTTCCCAAAACAACCTTTATCAATTATATAGATACAAAATAAAATATTTATATCCCGTAATGAAATGTTCAAATATATAATATTTCTCAAATAAAATGAATTACAATCATATAAAATATAGAAAATATAGGTACAATAATCTTGTGTTTAACTACTGTTACGCTTTATTTGCACTTTCTAAAAGAGTTGATAATGTCCCCTTTTATTTGTGTCAGAAAAAGAACTATAAAAGAGGGGTGGGTGTGTTTATCTGTGCTAAAAAAATCATTGATAAAGGGGGGGATTTATCAGGGCTAAAAAATTTACTAATAAAAGGGGAGGCTTGATCAATGAAAATAAAGTATAAATGATAAAGGGGGGCCTTTATCAATGCTTAGAAAACATAAATTATAAATGCATCTCATTTACAATGCAACATAAAAAAGCGCTAAGAAAGGGGCCCATTGATGAATGCTAATTAAAAAGTAGTGATAAATAGGGCCTTTATTAGTTCTTTTTTACTAGTGTTAAAAAATGAACCTCTTAATCAGTGATATTTTCAATCATTGATAATGGTTATATTTCAAAGAAAATATATTTAAATAGAAAAAATGCGTTAATATATAAATATATTCATATTGATAAAAATATAATATATATTTTTTAAATATGTATCAGATATGTATATATTTGAATTTACACTTAATATGTATATATTTAGTGAGAATGGATTATATAATAATTTTTATTATTATTTAATAAATTCATAATTATTATCAAGTAAATGTAATTAAGATAAAAATAGATTACAAGAAAATTAAATTGAAAAGTGAACACTCGATGATATGTTAAAAACACAAATTTAACGTCAAAATACTATAACATTTGATAAGGGTTTCCATTTGGGATCTACCACATATAAAATCGATGCATGAAAATATATCTATATTTTAGTTTTTATATTGGGTACTGGTTATTTTTAATGTAAAAAAGAATATAAGGCCTCTAAAACTGAGTTATTAGTTGGGATACTACAATTTTATTATATTTGAGAGTATTTCACAATTGTTTAATAGAATCTTATTGTCAATTTTTTATTGGAGATGAATTTATTCAATGGTATTATCATATTTTATATATTATGGTTTTGAAATTCTATCATATTTCGAAATGCAGTTTTATTTATAATTAAATATAACAATATTTTCTTATATAGACTTATAATAAGTAAATTTTACAAAAATAATTAAACAAAAATGTATTTTTAAATATACAAACCACATTGATTTTTTTGGATAAATATAAATTAAAATAAATCACTATCCATTTTATTTACCTTAAAAATGAGTTAATATTTTTAGATATACCAATAAAAGGAAATATGTTTATATATAAACTTGGGTTTGTCGATAAAAAACATATATTTATGTTCAAATACCAATCCATCAAAATAAATACATATATATGTAATTATTTTTTTTATATATGATAAATATAAATGTGTACTTATATGGCCTAATTTGAGTGTATGTATGTGTGTGTGTCAATATTGTTTATATACATTATATAAAAATATATTTTTATATAAATATATAACTGTTAGTAAATACAATATATAAATTATTTTACTAAAAACTATATGAATATATATACATATGTATTATGAATATATATATATATGCAGCTGTAATGATAAATATGTATATATTCATATTTATATTATAATATATGTAAATGAATATTAATGTATAATATATCTAAAAAAATTTAATTATATATATATATATATCATAACACATACACACTAACACAAAAATATATGTTATAAGTTATTTTAAAAATAATTATATATATATGAATAATAATGATGTTTAAATATATATATTTATAAATAAATATATGCATAAATTATGTAT
Organism: Viscum album; assembly: GCA_963277665.1. Lineage (NCBI taxonomy): Eukaryota > Viridiplantae > Streptophyta > Magnoliopsida > Santalales > Viscaceae > Viscum > Viscum album. The sequence continues at coordinate 698,252,280 of OY728160.1, forward strand.
TTAAATATTTATTCTTTTAAATAAATAAGTGAATAAATTTATTTATGTATATATATATATATATATATATAAATCTCTTAAAATATCGAATAAATTAATGTATTGTAGTGGTAAAGATTTAATCTTTATATTAGTAGGTACTGTGATCGAATCAGGGCGAGCACAGGTTTCTAAGGCCTCTCTAATTTCAAAGAAGGTGGTCAAAAGCACTATGAGATGGGGGTGGTGGGTGGGGGTGGAGTGATCAAGATCCCTTTGATGGGTGATGGGGCTTAGGGGTTAGGAAGTGGGGTTGGGGTGATCAGTATCACTAGCATGAAAAAATATAAATTTTCCAAAATTTTATCTACAATTCCAAGAAAACAGTTAAAGGTCACCATTATCATCCTATTCAATGAAATAATAATCCTGGAGCAGTTAGAATAGAACCATTATTAGTTCATGTATAAATCACTAATAATGGTTTAGTTTTAAGAGAACCTAAATTATCATCACATTGAAAGAGTAATTAATGTTACTTTAATATTATATTAATATCCCCATATACAATCGTTTATACAGAAAACCATACAGAGGATATCCTTTAATTATTAAATAATATCCATAATGGACATCTGTACATTCTTTTAATTATCATTATAGTCAGTTTTATTAATGAAATTCAACTTTAATTTTTAAAATTTCACATTATTTAAAATATGAGTACAATTAAATATTATTAGAATAATCCATGTATTTTTTCGCTTAATCCTCACACATAACTATTGTGATACGATATCCCGGTCATATTTTCTCTAAATTATATACAATTACACAAAATTAAATACTCAATGATTAGATTCATCTATAAGGTCTATTATTTGATTATCATATTTCTGAGATTGATCTATACATATTCTATCAATAGAGAAATTATTTCCAGGAAACAAAACATCTAGAAATCAAAATTCACACAAAATAAATTTCTTATATAACTATTTTCCATTAAATTATCTACCATGATTTTCATGTTATTTTTATTCTCTTTACAGTTGTTATGATTTTTTATGATATCATCAATAAACACAAAAAATTTTAAGGGCCATTCATAATGATTGGATCATTTGATCTCACAATTCTCTATCTTATTATCACATTCATAACATATGGGATGTTGAATATTTTTTTGTCTATTTTAATTTTATCCAAAATATTTATGAATAATATTATTTTACCTTATTTAATATTTATGGGTATTTAGTCAGGTTCATATTGATAATAATAAGTCTTGTTAACTGGACATGAATAATTATGATATCTAATAATCCAGATTATCTAATGTTTGGTTTATCTATATGTGTAATGATATTAATGAAAAATTTATTCAGTTTATTTTATATTGTTATGACATTATTAGCTCCAACATATTCTCTATTGACATATTCAGTCAGATAACCCCTACACTGACCACCAGTTTTGATTAAATTCCTCCATGTAGGTTAAATCTGTTATCATTGAAACACAATTTTATAAAACCTTGAGAAATATTGAGCCATTAAAAAAATCCCTAAAATGATATCAAATACTTGGGGATTTCATAATGAAGATGATGGATTTTTCAATCTAGAATATATTTCCAATGTTTCCTTTAAATCATTTTGTAATACATATTTTTGAATTTCTAACACTAATACCCTAGTGCTAGTCCATATTAATTACATTTTTATAAGATTGAGGGCATCATATCTCTAGGTTTTGATAATTTTATTTTTCATAGAGATTAAATAAATATATGATTATCTAATTACATTGGAATTATAAAAACAATGTAATGATCCAAACCTCATATTTGGGGGATGGGAAAACAAAATAATGGTTGATATCAAAATCTCAATAATGGTTACGTAATACAGAAGCTATCATGGATAAACATAGATGAAATATATGACTTGTATGATAATTAAAACCCATGTCATAATATCAATAAAAAGAGCATGGAATAAATATACAGATAATATCAAATAACAATAACATGGGTAGTAATAAATAAATTAAAAAAGAAGAAATTTAATAATTTCATATATTCATGATATTATCATCATGGCCTCTACCAATATTTAATTAATCATGAATTTTTGGACTTTCATAAGACACATGTATTATATGGGAAAATATACACAAAATATCCAACTAATGTGGTGACCTATTTTGACTCATGATACCAGTTGATGAATTGGGTTTCTACCTAGAATCGCCTATACCCATCACATACAAATATCCAATTCATTCAGTATTAATCAAATGAAAAATTTAACACATTATAAACATGCCTTATTAAAAAATAAATATCTATATTGAGTAAAAAATATAGGATATCAATATTTGACAAGAAAATGAAATAACATTCTCAATATGATTCATTTAAATAACAATATATATATAAATTGAAAAAGTTAAAGACAATATTTAAGTGATAAGTATATCCATGATAATAAAATAATATTTTCATAATGTGAAAATTATAATATATAATGGTAGAGAACATGGTGATGATAATGTGCATTATATCAAAATAAGGTATAATCTATAATTTAGTAAAGAATAATAAAATACCATCAACTCATCATAAAATAATTTTTAAAATAAAGGAAATTATTTTGATTATTAAATATGAAACATTTAGTAAAACATTAAAAATGGCCATCAATAAAACAATTGTACCTTGGTTGTAAAAATGAAGTTATAGAACATTTCCAAAATTCCCTTCATGATTTTATAAAAAATGTATTTTTATTTTAACATAATTTCTAAAAATTATTAGATTAATATTAAATTATTTTATTCCCAAAATTACAGAATATTTTTTTTGAGTATTTTATGTTGTGAAAAAATGGTAATGGAGGTGGGAATGTACATTCACAACATATATATTGAAAATAACATTCTTTCAACCCTTTATAAAAGTACATAAATTACTTTCTTTAAAAATTTAAGATCATTCAATTTAAAACTATATTTTGAAATTCTAAGTTAGTGAAAATGAAATTTTAGAAAAATTTAATGTATTGTGAAATATTTATGAAAAACAACCAGAGTAACTTTTATATAGAAGAAAAATATTCCAAATAAAAAAAAGAACTATTTTAAATGAAAATTATTTTATTCATTGAGTCGTATAGATTGGAAGAAATTAGAATTAAAACATGGGAAACATAGAAATAGCTAGGGGATAAAAAAATAGATCATGATTATATAGAGACTCGTACTTTTGAAATATAATTATTAAACCTTATTGTATAAATTAAAAATACATGAAATTTATACTAGCATATTAATAGTATATTTCTAGTCTCTTCAGATACATGGACACATAAAAAAAATTTTATATGAGTAATGAAAAATTATTCCACTGTGTTCTTTATAACCATCACATTTATTTTGAAAATCATACTTAATATATTTCTTCATAACCTAAGGAAATGGAAATATAAGAAAGGCTATGCTCAAATTCTCAATCAAGGTAAAAAAAGGTAGATATTAATGATCACATAAGCATAACCTGAGAATAAGGGTAAGATAACATGAAAATAAGATTTTAAATCCATTCCTTATATCTAATAGATAATAATATTGATTCAAGGAATAAATATTTTACATTAATAATATTTGAACCAAAATTTAATCAAGGAACATATCCCACAAGAACCAGAAATTTGTATATTTCCTAAACTACCTTAGCTACCCTGGTAACCATATAACTGAGCTAGCCCTGACATGACCCGAACTGAATTCCGAATACCCATGGGATAGCGACTAGAACCATTCATCATACAATATACAAGTGGGAATGATTTGGCCACCTGAATATAGAAGCAAATGTTAAAAGACAATATGAATACCAATAAGAAAACAACACTAGGAGTAAAATTATCAGAATACAATGATATACACAATCCAAATTACTACTACCCAATGTAATAAACAAGAAAACATCCCAAAGGTCCCTTAGTATAAAACACATCATGTCCAATGCTCAATATATGGATCCACCTCTAAGAGATCCCTTCCATTTGCTAGAGCCTAGAATAAGGAAGTCTACAAACACCGGAACTCAAAAGAATGGTGTGATCTTAATCCAAGTAGGATACCACCAAATATTCAACAATAGATTATCCAACGAAAATAATTCAACTTTTTCAGAATAAATGGATTTGGAAATTTAAAATAATATTTAAAAAAATAATATATACATTTTTAAAATGATGGAATATAAATTCAAAGAATATTATTTACTTTACATGAGATACAATATTTATAAAACAATGGCTTCTGTAGTACATTTATATAAAACATGTTATAAAAATTCAACATGAATTTAATGCCTTTAATTCAAAATTAGTATTCATTTTTATCGTAAATATTAATAAACAAGTGAGAAACATGGTTATATTACAAAATGTATGAAAGTATTGACTTGCTATTAGATTCCTCTCTCACTATGTGATCATAGTGAAATGAGTATACTCATGTCTTATTGATACTGGATAAAGGTGAGTCATCACCCTACTATCAGAGATGTGACATGCCACATATATGTTTTAGAACGTTGTAGTAGCGTAGAGTGTATCTAGATTAATTAATAACTACCTAAGGATTGCATGAGCTCTCACATAATGGGGGAAATTTTTTAATAATTCATAAAATATAATCATTCCCATTATTCCATTTTAAAAATTTCGATTTTTACAATTTAAAATCAAAACATGTCATATTAAAAAGCATTAATTTTTCACAAGATTATACCACTCCATTTCTATCAAATCATTTCATCCAGTTTAATTAGTTTTAAATCCATTCAAAACAAATTCCACCCTTCTCACAATTCATTTTCGCAATTAAATTAAACAATTTAATTGAAAACATTTCTATAAAAATATATTTTGAAATTCCAAAATTTAAATCTACCAATTTCCTTAAACACGCCCCAATTCAATGAAATTTGAGGTGTTCCATATTTTCCGAGCATAACCATTTCAAAACTCCCAATTCATAGGAATTGGGTTTTATCAATGAAATTGAATGAATTTTTACTAAATTTTATATAAACCAATGATTGAAACAAACCAATAAAATCAAGTTTAACCAATTTGGAAAATCACAATGGAATAACCGTACTTTTTCAAAAATAATAACACTCATAATGACACAAGTCAAAGGGAATAAAGGGGAAGTATATCTTGAATCTCAACCAACAAGTAAGATCTAACACCCCATGGAAGAGATCTATCATTCCCTAAATGATGCATTAAAAAATCAAATAGAGAGAAGGAGAGATACTCGACAAACAAGGAAGAGATCTTACATGAGAGTCGTACTAGTAGATAAAAATATGATCAAAAGCCGATCATATTGATCTGAAATGTGCGGCACCTCTAAAAAACACCTATAGAGAGTATAGGGCTGAGAGATAAGAGTTATGGGAATAATAGATTGAGTGGTTCCACCAAATGAATTACTTTAGCATGGGTGAGTGTTGAGTCATGACCTATACCCAGGGGTCACGATGTGGATGCCACGATGGATAACTACACCAAAAACCCTAACCCACTGGGTAGAAAACCTACTATTTAACCTATACATTACACGTATCTTTGGTACACGACTTGTACTAGATCACATCATGATCTCCCCATTAATGACCTGAAATCAACACAAAGTACATGATGTGTACTTCAGGTACATGGTGTGTACCTATTAAAATATCTACAGTAAACCCAAAAAAGCACATAAAAAAGATTTTTAACTAAAATGGAACTTAAAAATGGTGGAAAACATACCTGATCAAGGTAACAGGATGTTACAACTTTTCTTCCATAAAAACATTTTCCCCACAGAAAGCCTATAAATATACTTGCATGCCAAAGAGATGAGGCCACTACTCTCTCATCATAGCCTTGTGTTCCTACATCTCATTACTATTAGAGAAATTATCGAATAGTATATGAACAAAATGCATAGTCTTCCCATGAAGTGGCATGAAATTAAAATCAACTATCCTAACTGGCTGCTCAGTTAAAGATAAATCTGGTTTGATCTCAATATCACTCGAACTCAAAATGTGAGAAGGAGAAAATATATATTGTCTTGGCTTTGATATTTTGAACATGTTTTGTATAGATTTTATTGGTGATGGACATTCTATATGGTATGAAACCTTCCCTACTAGCTCAAAAACCTCTAAAGCCCCCCCAAAGCGAGTAGCAAGATTCCCTTGCCTCCCAAGTTGCCGATGACCCAACCTGGTGAAACATTTACGAACACCTAACCACCAACTAAAAAATAAAAAATTCTAAAGTGTCTATTAGTATAAGAAATATATCGGCTTCTTGATGTCAAAATCGTCAAATGTTACAACTAAACCTTTGTCATCATCTCCTACACCATGCATGGTCCAACCAAAGAACTTTCACCAACCTCCTAAAAACACAACATAGATTTACCAGACCATCCCTAAAAGGCCTTGAAAGGTGTCATTGTATTCATTGAGTGGAAACTTTTGTTGTATAAAAACACAACCATATCAATGTGATCATCCAAAGCCCCATCGAAGTTGAGATCATAGGCATGAATCATATCACAAGAATATGTATATCTAGTTATGTAATCCCATTTGACTACAGATGGTAGGCCGTGCTCAAATAAACCTAATACCCTAGTGCATCCTAAAGGCCTCTCCAAAATAAATAATCTAACCAAGGATACCTATATGATACTATAACATATGGAACTCCATGCAAGAAAACATATCTTTCACAAAGGGATTGTTCAACTCTTTAACATTGGACTTATCACAAATGGCCACAAAGTAAGTTGAATTGGTTATCATGTCGGTCACAAACTATATTAAAATATTATTTCAATGGGTATGAGGAAACCCAAAAAGAATGTTTATAAATATCCCATCCTACTTTCATGTTGGGACTAGATGTGGTCAAAGCAGTCCTAATGGTTTCGGGTGCTCATATTTCACCTGTTGGCACGTATAGTAAGGAGTGAAAAACTCAGCAATTTTATGCCACATACCATTCCACCAAAACTGCCACCTCATATCCTAGAACATTTTCTTAGTTCCAAGATGCATAGAGCACGGAGAATTATGGTAATCCTACACCACTACCATTATTTCCAGTAACGACAAAATGAAGTGGTTTTGATATCATCAAACACCATCATTGGAGAACGACGACTAGGAAACTATCTCCCCACCATAATGGGATTATATATTTATATAGAACTCATAATCAAGATCTTTCTCATGAAGAGTAATATCTAGAATAGTAGACTTCAATAGAACATTGGATAAAGAAACACCATCCATTTCCTCTTGAACTTCAATATGAAACTGTAAAAAAAGAGAATTCAAATTCCACTCTTATAAAGACTCTTCCAATACTAGAGTTGGATTTTTTCAGCTCAATGAACCAGAAACAACAATACGTTTCCCAATAGTATAGGCAATATAAATTTTTAAATACTGTTGGTACTCTACCCAATGCCTATGCTGAAAATTCTAATCTTTTTGAGAGAAGATATAACTCTGTCTTTGGGGTCTAAATGCACCATAAAACATTCATTGACAAGGTATTTCCTAGAAATATTATGTGTGTTTATCATATATTCATGTTCCAGATAACGGGTAGGATAATTATTCTCATGTGGCCTAAGATGATAAGATCTATATTATACTACATGATCACACTATATTAGAACACAACCCACACCAGAATTGGATGCATCACAAAAGACCACATACCCCTACCCAACTTCATGAATAGTCAATACTAGCGTAGTATTCAAAATTTGTGTCAAATTAAAAAAATAAATCTATGACATTTATCATCGCACACAAACCTCACCCCTTCTGAGTCAGAGAATTCAAAAGAGAAACTATCTTCGAGAATTATTTCACGAACCTATGGTAATATACAAAAAATCAAAAGAAGCTCTAGAAATCGAAGACATTTTCCTATTAGTCCCAAGATATAAAAGCATTAAAATTGTCAAGATCAATAGATAAAACCTTTCCAAACACCATGTTCCCCAATAATTACACTTTATAAATCCAAAAAATCACCCTTTGAAAGATTGACACAAATGTGTTGATTTGTAAACAGACTCAAAACTGTTCCCAAATGTTACACTTGATCTTCCACAGACATAGTGTAGACATGAATATAATACAAAAACACTAACAATAGGTATCCATATTCTCATGGGAAATCTTATTAATTAAGGCCATGAAAATAGATGGATCATTAGTTAAACAAAAGTGAATAAGGAGCTATGCATAGTGGCCATACTTACTCTGAAAAGAGGTTTTCTAAATGTCAAATTCTTTCATCCCCAACTGATGGGAACTAGATAAAATGCTGATGTTTGAAAACCACTTCCCCAATTTCTAATTATCAGAAATATCATCAATCCATGTCAATGGATATTTATCTTTTATTGTAACTCGATTGGGCTTTCCATAATCAATACATAAGCCAAGAGATCCATCATCCTCATTATCAAAGAGGAGTCATGCTACCCAAGGTGACACAAATGGATGAATAAAACCATTTTCAAGAAGATCATCATGATTATAATTCAGCTCTTTTAGTTCCGTATGTGCCATTTGGTAAGAGGGGATAGATACTTGTTGAGATCACAGAATTAAGTTTATAAAAAATCGACCTCTATCACCAGTGAAAGATAAGAGAAATCTAAAGGAAACACATCAAAAAACACAAAGACGACTGGAGGAATATCACCACCCATTTAATCACACTCCAGGTCAAAATAAAACAATTATATAATTTTCCATACTATGGATTAGATGGTTCAATTCTACTAAACCATCATTCCCATTCTCCTTGAATTTCAAGATGCACACCACTAGACGTAGTAAAGTAGACACATCAGAGATAACAAATAATTCAGTATTTTTTATCTATAAGACAATCCATCACAAAAATAATGTCAATAGATTTCATATGAAGAACCAAAAAGCTTCATGCTTTCTAGAAATATAATCGAGAGTAGACACAAGAATGACTACAGATACCCTACTCTCTTTTCATACCAAAGGGTGTAGTAAAATCCATTTAACAAGATAGTTGATCCATATAATTATTAATTAGGTTTACAAAACTTGATGAAATAAAAGACTGAAGTGACCCAGTATCAAAACGAATAGTCAATGATAAAGAAGAAATGGTAATTTTACCTCGCATAGTATCTATACTCATGTATGCTTCTTCAAGAGACTCTTCAGTTGAGTGAAGAAGCTTCGTTCTGGATGCCAGTGGCTGGAACTGTTTGTCATCGATGAATTCAATCTCACTTTAGATTTAGGAGGATTAAATGATCATGTTTGACTACATGGAGTAGATAATTTATGGTAGAACCTCTACAAGTTCCCTGAACATCTACAAGTGTTACTGTTCATGGGTGCCACAGTGCACCCCCTAGAATATCCTAACATGTCACACAGATATAAATTAGAAAAACTTACTCTCGGAGATGTAGGAGGTCTAGAATGACTCTTCTATCTAGAACTATCACATGGATCATCACAATTCTATTTTATTGTGAGGGAATAGATAATTCCACTCATAGAAGAAGGAGCTCCCATCAACCCTGACTTTCTAGACAGGTACATCTCAACCATTAACATAGTATCCATCACATCAGCATATTTGGGTAGATTCAGCATAAAAAGATGAGAAAATATATCTTATTGAAGTCCCAAATATAACTATAAATCCATAATCCTCTCATTAAATACTATATCAGGTGTAAAATTCAACAGAATAAAAAACCAATTTGAATAATCATTCATGGTTTTATCAGCCTTATGATTCTGGAAAAAAACCATAACCTTGGCCAACACCATTGAATCCAGATATAACATGTTAGAGTAAAGAACCATGAATTCCTTCTACTCTATTCCCTCATTCTTAACTCCCATCAACATCTTCTCCCACCATCTCCTTCTTTGTCCCTCTTGTATGACGGTGTCACAATTTACCTTGATCAAAACAAGTTTCTTTAAGAAGAAAAATATACATTCTATACTACTCAACCATTCCTCATCATGTTCAGGGTCAGTAGAGCCTTTGATGGATGGTGTCTTTTGTTGATGTAACTCTTGAAAATGATTCTGGAGAACACCCCCTGAGGATCCATAACTATATCTTAAGAGGAATGTAGTGTTGTTTCCTATCCTAAAAAATGAACAGTTCATACAATCACCTCATCAAGATTACGATCAATAATAGGGTTTGTTTGTTGAGGTTCAGCAGCAGCCTCTTCCAATATTTGATTTGCACGAAATCATAGAGAAATGATTCTACTAAACATGAACAGTTAAAAGGATAACATTACCTTAAATGTCAAACTAAGTAACATGTGAAAATATTGTCTATAAAAGGAAAAACAAGAATTGGATTTCAACCTATCAGAATATCTATAAGGAAAATACAAGAACTATTACAGAAGACATCTTTCCCTAACCACCCCGGGAGACATAACGATCATTGCAGTGATAGATGGCTAGGAACACAATCACAACAACATCCTCAGTATCAACAAAATTTCAAAAATGCATCATGACTTCACAAAAAAGGATCAACAACCTCTTATGATACCAATTTTTCACGAAAGAGCCTAGGTATCTTGGTAACCCTTTAACTAAGACGTCAATGAGATTACCTGATGGGAATTTCCCATCCCCACGGGATGGGTACTAGCACCTATAATCATAAAACATACATGTGGGAATTATTTTCCCACAATAATACACAAGGAAATGGTAAAAGACAGTATGCATACCAATATAAAAACTCCACTTATATCTAAAGTAATAAAATACAATTTAGCATAAAATCAAAAGTCCTACAACCAAAATTTCTAAATAGGAAAACATCACCAAGGTACCTATGGACACAATTCAGGAAGTCCTATGTTCTACCACTGGATCCACCTACAAGAGGTCCATTCCATTTTCTAGATCTTGGAAGAAGGAAGTCAACAATCACCCAAATATAAATTAGGGTGTGAGACTAATCCTAGTAGGATACCACCGATGATTCCATAATAGATACCAAAACAAGAATATCTAAATAAAATCAATAAATTTTTCATAAAAAACTAGTTTTGCATATTAAAAGAATATTTAAACAAAACATTCTATATATTTTCTATATGATGGGAAATAAAATCGTATAACATGAAATACATTACAAGAGATTGAATATTTCAAAATTAATGGAATTTGTACAACATTTATATAAAATAATATATTTAAATCTGGAAGACATGTAAATTAGTTAAAATAACATTGGAATACATTTATATCTCAATTATTAATAAACATGAAAGAAACATTGTCTTATGCCAAAAGGTATGATGGTATTAACCATCTATAGGATTCTACAACCTCATAGTTTTCTTAGCAATAGTAGAATACACATATCCCCTAAAAAATGCAAGAGGAGACTCATCATTCTCTAATCAGAGATGTGATCTGTTGTAGGTATGTCTTAGAATGTAGTAATAGCATAAAATGTATCCAAATAACTCACTAACTATAAAAGTCATGGATGTGATCTTACATGATGGGTGAACAAATTTAAGACTTCTTAAAATATAACAAATCCCATTCATCCATTTCAATAATTTTATTTTCTTTCAATTTAAAACCAAATGTTATTTTATTAAAAATATTACTTTTTTTCATAATTAAACCACTGGGATTCTATCTATTCATTTTAAGACATTTTCATGAGTTTGAAATCCATTCAAAACCAATTACATCATTTTTAGAATTCAATTTCATAATTAAATAAAACAATTTGATTAAAATTAATTTCACCCAAATATGCCATATAAATTCAACAATTTAAATTGACCAATTTCCATAACAAAACCCCAATTCAATAGAATTGGGGGTTTCACAAATATTCAAACCATTATAATTTCAAATCTCCCGAATCATTAGAATTTGGTTTTATCACTGAAATTAAATTATGGTTTAAGAAATTGAATTTAAATAAGTGATTGAAATAAACCACGAAAATCAAAGTTATCCAATTTAGAAAATTAGAACAGAACCACTTACATATATTCCAAAGAACGACACTTGTAATGACACCCATAAATGAGAATGAAGGTGACAGTGATCATGAAACTCAAACTAGAATTAATATCCAACACCAGATGGCATAGATACATCAATTCCTAGATGATCCATTGAAACCCCAAGAGGAGAGAAGGAGATAAACTCAAATAACACAGTATAGATCTAACTTGGGAATCATACTGAAAGAAACATGATAATCAAAAGAAGATTGGATTGACCTGGAAGGTGGCCGACATTCCATATTGCTTAGGTAGATTCAAGGGTTGAGAACCAAGATCTCTAGGAATAACATATCCAATGGTATTGAAAAACACATTACATTAGCCTGGGTGCGGGCCGAGTCATGGTGTGTACCTAGGGGTCATGACATATATACCATATTATATATGTATTCTGAAAAAACCCATCACCTCAGTTTAAAAACCTTCCATTTAACCCCCCTACATGATGTGTACCATATGATGGCATGATCTCCCTATTCCAAACCTGAAACCATCATAAAGTACAAGATGTGTACTTTAAGTACACAATTTGTACCTATTCAGCAGTTTGCAGTAAACCCATAAAAAACACATAAAATGGATTTTTAACTGAAAGGAACCAGTGAAATGGGTTAAAACATAACAATTAAAGGTAAAAAGATTTTACAACCTCCCCCCCATGAAAACATTTCCCCCATAAGGCCATTGAAGTAACTTCTATGACAAAGAGATAAGGCCACTACTCTATCATCACCACCTCACCTTCCCATATATCATGAATATTAGAGCCATTTTTCCATAGTACAAGAACCCAAGGTATTCTTTTCCAACAAATAACCTTTTTCTTAGAATAAACTCTCATGATTGGTTTCACAGTCAAAGATAAATTAGGATCAAGACCATTATTGCTCAAAACGTGAGATGGATCTGATAGATACATTCTCAACTATGATAAATGGTACAACTTATATTTTGATGTTAGCTATGGTAGAAGTTCAATATGGAATGAAACATTTTATACCTAATCAAGAACCTCAAAAGGTCCCATAAACTAAGGAAAAACCTTCACTTGCCTCCCAAGCCATCGATAACCCAACAGAGGGTGAAACCTGTAAGAACACAAGACCACCAACTGAATACTCTAAAGGACAGCAGTGTTGATCAACATAAGACTATATTAGCTTTGTAATATCAAAGTCTACTAACATACCATATGAACTGTTTTGTTGTCTCTAGAGTCAAGAATTTTCCATCAAAAAAATATTCACAATCCTCCGACAAATACAAATGAGATTTACAAGGTTGACCATACAAGTCCCCAAGAGGTTCCATTATGATAACAGACTAGTAACTTTTGTTATAATAAAACAAAACCATCACTAATTGATCATATAGAGCCACACCAAATTCAGGAACATAGGCATGAACTAGATCATCAAGAATATGAATAGACCATTCTATCTGGCCTTCCGATTACAAATTATTGTCCATACTTAAATGAAATGGAGATCCCAATGCTTCCTAAAGTCTTATACATGAATACAACCCATCATTGAAAAAACCTAGTTAAAATATTTACTTATAACATGGAATAAAGTGTATATAATAAAGGGTGAGATAAAATTCATTCTAAATGTAAACAAAGTAGTTATCAATGATTAATTAACATTACATGAGAATAAGGGTGTGGAAATATGAACATATCATTTTAATACCCTACCTTGTATATCATATATCATAATATTGAGTCATAAAATTAATCATGGATATTCATAATACACAAATCATATTATAATATAAGTACATAATACTTGAGAGAATAAAAATGGAATAAGAAATAAATATAAGGCATACAAAAAAGAATTGAAATTAATTTCTATTGCATTAACGATCAACACTAATACTATAATAGTGTATTTTGTTTCACTATCCATTCCATTATCGTAGTAAATTTTCAAACCTATGTGTATTCTATCGGAAATATCCCCTCATTGTATTGGTTTACCTCTCATATTCTAGTAATTTTAATCTCATAATATATCCTTTAAACCTAATAAATTAGAGGAATATATAATTTCAGGCCCAAACCCCACATAATGACAGACAGACACACACACACAGATATATATATATATGTATATATATATTCTATAATAACATATGTGATTCATAATATCACAACCCATGAAAATTTTAATGGGTTTCCTAGTCATTTCACCATTTAATATCTTATTGTAGTAATGTATTTCATATAAAATTCATCAATTCAACATAGAAAAACCCATGTAAAAGGAGCATGTTTCATAAATATCTTCTCATAATAATAATAAAAAATCTATAAAATTAATAAGGATTGAATCATTTGTTAATATCCCTATTAAAGGTTATGTAACATTATGTGATCTCATCATAGATGAAAAATTCCTTTAATATATCACATAATACATTTCATGAGGAATATAACATTTTCTAATCGAAATAATTTTTTTAAAAATTAAATTATTTTCTAAAAATAATGAATTTTTTATCTTTTAATTGATATACAAATAATTTTAATATAATATTAAATAAATTTAAGGTTAATTACAATGTGACATTCCACTAATTCCAAATAAGTTAAAGTAAAATATTCCTTTTATAAGTTGTATAATATTTAAAATGTAACTCATTTTAAAAAAGGGAAGAATATTATATTTAAATTATTTTTTATAAATTAAATAATGGGTAAACATTAATTTAAAAAAAATTATATTAATATATGAAAAAAATTAATTATATCATTTTCTGAATACATTGATATGGTAGAAAATATATTTTTCGAACGAAAAGAGAAATAATGTTGGATTTCATAAAAAAATAATCTATATGTCTATTGAGTAATTAATGATTCAAGGATGAAATGAAAGAATTTATTCTGAAGAAATAAAAATAGCATAAGAAAATAAATGCCTATTTTTAGAGGTATATAATTTAATTTTTTTTCCAAAACATATTCATAAATAGTATAAATAAATAGTGATAATATAACATAAAATTGTTGCCTCCAGTTACACTAGATTTGAATGGTATATATCATCCAATATAAAATGTTGAAATCTATTATAATTTTAAACTAGAATATTTTAAATACTTTTAGTATCATATATTACCAGTTTATAATACTTTAGTTCCCATTTACCAACAATCCCTTTTTAAATTCATTATTTTCAACTGTGAACTGTTTTGTTTTTTCTTAATAATTTATGTTTTGTAGTTTTAGTCCTTGTACTTTTATCATGGTTCAAAAATGTATTTAAATATAATCATGAATTAAATATAATATATTGTCAATATATATATACACATTAAAAAAATGGTTATAGAAAAATGAATTTGAAAATTCTTGGATACGGTAGGTCATATATACAAATAAACACAATTTTTAATTCTTGAAGACAGAATAAAATAATGTTAAATAATAATTTATATTTATAGAGTCATTATAATATCCTATAAATCATATATATTCATAAATTAAATATTTATTAAAATTTGTTTAATGTGGAAATTTAAATAAATCACATCTCTTCGTGGAGTTAGAATTCCAAATTTATACAGGAGGAAAATATCATTTTCCAATAGAAGGAAGTTAAAACGATAGATAATATATTTCCCTTATGGAAATATTACTTATTTCATAAATATATTAAATATAAATTAAATCCATCCTAATACCAATAAAAAAATATTTTTATGGAAAATGAATGGTATCACTACCTTAAGACAATAAGCCACTATACACACAATCTATACTTTTGCTACCCATTTGATTGGAAAGAAGATGGATATTAGTGGTTTCAAAATATTAAGTAAATTTAATTATATTTCTTATAATAATATGATAATTTTATGATGTATTCAAAATATTTATAAGATATAATAGTGGAATTAAAAAATCAAGTGATCAGATAAGGTGATTATATCTTCTTTTGAAGAAGTCCATTAGATCTCCACATAAAAATCCTAGTATTGTTATATTGGGAATATGAAAACCTATAGAATTTATATAAGGATATATAAAATATAAATTGGTATATTATTCTCAACATATAAGGATCTAAGAGGTGTAAATAATACAAATGAGGTGTTCCCATTTATATGTGAGTAGAGGGGAAGTCTTGAAATTTCATAAGTTATTAAATATATAAGAATTCAATTATGATACCAAATGATTCGTAATGCGGAAACATTTTAATGTAATGTAGAATCTGATATAAATATTGTAAAAATAAATAATTTATATTATTATATGTGGTGTTTTATACCTTACTTTTTAATTTATCCCATTAGTAATCTAATTTTCTCATTATCATTGGTAACACGTTTTTCTCTCTTAAGGGTTTATAATTTTACTTATAAATTGATAATTGTGTCCTAAATTGAATAGGGGTAAATTTTTTTATGATATCTTATAAACCTTTCTTTATTAAAATATTTTTATGGTTTCTAAATAATGTTATAATTTTTTTCAAAGATATCCTTGATATCATTTTTGACACTTATCACATATTACCCCACAAAATTCAAACATTGATATTACATATTATCATATTAAAATTTATTATATAAGATAATTTTCCATGATATAATGATATAGATCTATTGAATTTTGAATCATTGAGACATAAAAAAAATTTTATATCATATCTACATCGCCTCCATCTTAATTAAACACAAATTATAACTTTCCTACACATATCTCACCGAAAACCATCCTTCATATCATTAGGAATGAAAACAAAATAGAGTGATTTTAGATACTCTATTATGGTAATGAAAGAATACATCAATAATAATATAATAATTACATGAGAAAAAGGGTATCAAAACAAGATCTCAACATTTGAGAACAATACACAACAAATAAAATATCATAATCTTGATCCATAAATAACGTTTGGAAGTTCATAACACAAGATTAATAAAAATATAAATGTATATGAACGGTGGGATCATAACATTAGAATGTTTTAAAGATTTTTTGGAAGATATATGATGATATTTATAAGTCCCATGTTTTGTTGTAGTTTTATTTTATGACATATATCAAGTTGTAAATTTTTTTATCGTATTGATGAGGAGAAATTGAAAATTGGTTTAAAAAAACTATCCAGAAACTGATTTTCGACATTGAGGATCAGATTGAGGTTCTAATAAATTTAAATATAAAGATGATTTTGTGATCATGAATTGTTATATAATAATGAATGTATAATGATACAAAATAATTTTTGTTGAAGGAATGTGAAATGCATATTTATAAACATTACAACGTTAAAGCATTTGGGACACAACCCATTAGACCATGGAAAAAAGATATATATGTTTTATGAAATATTGAAATGGGGATATTATGAAGGTCAAGGATTTGAAATCATGATGATTTAATTGATAATATTTTTGAACTGTTCAATCAAAATTATATGGAGAGGAGAAATGTGAGAAATCAGGTTTTTTTTGTTTTTATTTGATTTATAGGGAATTTGATACACCATCAAATGATAGATCAAATTGCATATTGGAGACATAATACTATAAATATTAATAATTGGATGACCAAAAGTTTTTTTCAGTCAAATAAATAAAGAATCAGAATTTGAGATCAATTGAACACATTTTGATCAAATAAAATGAGTATAGAGACTCTCCACAAATATAAGGGGGCAAAATTATTGAGTTTTTGCTAATGTGGTTTCATGAAACAGATGTTTTTAGAATTCTCAACAATATAGCCATCAATTTTATATTGTTGTGGTGTATCAGAGTGATAATTCTTGTTTATTATGTAATTAGTTAATAGAAAAATCAAATTAATCAGATAACCTTTTCATTATATATTGTTATATGATGACTTAAAATGTTTTATATAATTTTAGAGGAATTGATAGATGATGGTATTCCTATATTATCATTTCTAAACAAATGATTTAAAATTAAATAACATTTTTGAAGATTATATATGTTTTAAGATGTCATCAAAATAGTTGATAAGATATGAAATAGTTAATGATGAAGATCAAATGTATTTAAAATTTAGGAATATGAAAATTTGACAGATTAGTAAAAGAAATTGTTTTGAATAGAATTTTAATTCTAGATCACCTTTAAATAGAATTATATAGTACATCATAGAGGAACAATGTTCATGTGGGTAGAAATATAAAAATCAAATGTATTCATGACAGATTAATATCCAATGAGATTTTTTATTTTTGGTTGCAGGATATAATATAAGATATCCATTGGAGTAATATCCATTAAATCAAGATTTATCACAGTGAGGTCCATCAAATAGAGTATCATAAGAAAAATATCTATCACATGGAGAAGTATTAATTTTTTTATTGATAGTCTACTCATTTTATGTTGGAAGAAGACATGAACATAATTACTATATTAGAAATAGTTTCACCAAAATAATTTATCAAATAGAATTCCACTGAAAAACTCATTTTTGATTAGATTACATTAAATTAATTGGATATAGTTAAAACAGTTAAATGAGTTCAAACATTTTTTAATTATATAAGCCAAATGGACTATAATTTACTAATAATTTTTTCTAGATATAAATTATTGAATTTGAAGATTGATAATATAAAATTTTGTTGAAGATCTTGAATATTTTTCAAGACCAAAAAATTATTAAAATAATTATTGATGTTCTTGATGACGATAAACAAGTGAATTTGATTTTCCTTTATAGTGGAGGAAACATGGATCTTTATGAAGTGGATCAGATAAGGAAAATAATTATTCTTGTAGATGGGGGGTGTAACTAGTGGCTGAGGAGGCTTTACTGTTGAGGTGTATAAATAGCTATGAAAAATATGATACCACAAGTATAGATAGGGATTATTAACAATATAAAATGAATTTTCACTATTTATTTCTATATTTTTTTCTTGTGGTCCATACTAAAAAAATAGTTCAATGATAGAATTGATGTTACTAGGGATATCCAAAAATGGATGGAGTCTATCATTATATTAACCCATATAAATTTCATGCGCTAGTTTTTATATATAATTATTTTATATAAATGGTGAGGTTGAGATGTATATAATAGTGCATCATAACTCTAACATGTTTTTAGAGGTTAGGAATTTTTTCCAAAAATAAATATATAAATGTTTCAAAAAGATGAAATAGTGACCACTAATCTAGTACTCCCCCAATAATCTAAATACTTATAAGGAAATTCACTTTGTATCAAAGGGGGTCATTCCGAAGGATCCATCATTGATAATGGAGAATTTAAATTCATTAATCAATATTGGTTATCCAGTTTTGATGGAAAAACTATCAGATTTGAATTAATGGGATGTCATCATAAAATAGATTTCATATTATTGAAGTTATTGATTTATAAACAGTGTGAATTCCTTCGATTTATGAATTTTTTTATTAGATCAACATATAATAAAAGAAAAATTATTAGTTAAAATATTATAATTCCATTTTGATGGATTTTATTGATTATTTTAATAATAATATTATGTTATCTCCAAAAAAAGAAAAATATGGATAAGTTGAGAAGTTTCTATGAAGGAAATGATCGTGTTATAGAATTTATATTACATGTTAGGAGGAGTATATTTGAAGATAAAAAATTTGGTGATGAAGTAATTATTGAATATTATATTACAAGAGAAAATGAGGTTTTATGTAACATCAGATGATTTCATGTGAAGCTATATGTCTCTAATATGGTTTAAATTAATGATAAAATTTACAAATATATCATATTAGAAATTTTACCTCTATAGTATCATGAGTGTTTATCATTGGATGAAATTGGGAATAATTTTCTCCAAATGAAATGATAAAATCTTATGTTTTAAAGAAAACATCTGATATATTAATTTCTATCAAGGTGTTATTAACAAGGATGAATATAGATAAAGAATCTATAGAATAATATTTTAATTATAATGAAAAAAAGAAGAAACATATTTAGAAAAAATTTCTCTCTCTTTGTAAAATATTCAACCTGGGAACATATAAAAGAAAAAGAAAAAATTGTCACAATTATTGGTTTTGTTTAGGGAAAGAAAAATTTTCAACAAAATATCATTGTTTGAAAATATAGGAGTATGTTTCTGAAGAAGATGGTAAGATATTTCAGAAAAAAAAGTGGAATAAAAATAATGAGAAATCATTATGGAAATAATTATTGATATATTCTTAGAATATGAGGGATGGAAAATTCATCATCTTATGGTGAATTATATATTGAAGTAAAATTTCTTGCTCGAGTTATAAATAGTAGTATATCATCAAGAAGTGATAGTGATTGTGAGGAATGAAAAAAGCCTGATGGGATTATTAAAAAAAAATTACAAAAAAAATTTTCATAATTCATAACTAAATAATGAAAGAAGAAATTTGAGAAATATTTTTAATGATATAACTTTTTAAAATCGTTATCACGCCTTGAAAGAAGAAATGAACCATGAATGTGATTCTATCTCAGATAATGATTATTAGAGATAATGAATTTTCACTAAAAAGATATAATGAAAAATCTACTACAAATATGAATATCAAGAAAATTGAAATAAAAATTATAGAAGAAGTTAAATAAGATAAGATTAAAATAACTAAATTTGAGAAGATAGTAAATTTTATGAAATAAGTTTTTGATGAGAATGGATATTTGTTAGAAATACAATCAAGGATTCTTAATTCATAGTGTGGGTTAAGAATGATTGGAGAAGAATTCTCTAATGTAGTTGAGGGTGAAACATTTAAAAATTGAGTAATGAAATGCAATAAAATGAAGGTTATTTCTTTTTCTAAACAATCACAATGAACATTTGTTTATATATTGACTACATGATCAAAAAATGAATATTTTTGAGAAATAATAATGTACTAAAAAAGAGTGTAATTCATCCGGAATGTATCCCCATGAGAAACTTTACTAACTATTTATGATGAAAAAAAAGAACAGAGAAGATTTACTATCAGTCTGAAGGGTCATGAATTAAAAGTACTATGGTTATTGTGGAATTATTAGACACAGAACTTATTAATTATGGTTTAGAATGTCTCTAAAAGTAAATAGGTATGAATAAATGTAGATTTATGATGATAAATTTAGATCAAATTTTCCAATCAATTTTTTGGATCATGGAAATAAAATTCAAAAGGTAATGAATTGTGGAGTTTGAACATATATAAATGAAAAAATGAATATAGTAGAGTACATTAAGAATATTAATAAATGTTAAAATAATATTCATGATAAAATATAATAAATAGTTATATAGATATAACAAGATTCCTTTTCTAGAATGATAGAGAAAGTATAAAAATCAGCTTAATAAAAGGGGAATAAAATGTTATCTGAAAATGATAACAGAACTGATAAAGAGACATCAACTAATGGTGGTTTAGTGATTAAGAAAAATTAATGTGATATACGAAAGAAGAGAATGTTACTTGATGATGAATGACTGTCTAGCTATCCCAAGATGAAATAGTGAAGAAGATGTTAGAAACTGAATGTAGCAATGATTTTATGAATGTTATTGAAGAGTTGATAAGTTTATTCAACTAGTATATAGATAAGAATAATTCTATTACGAAATTATATAAGGCTGAATAGAATGAGAAACAACATCCATCAAACAATACTAGTAAATGAAAAAAGGAAACTCTAATAGAGTATTCTCTATAGGAATGTAATTTCTATGAAATTATCAAGGGTCATCATTAGTCCCATTATACTTTCTTATCGTTTGTCATTTGTAGGGAATTAATGGATTTGATGTTAGGAATATGAATGATTGTTGTATATTTTTTATAGAAAGAGAATCAATTGCTACCATTTAGGGGGAGAAAATTTAATTGTTTGGTATGAGTATATTTTTTTTGAAAAAGAATTTACTGAGTTAATAACAAAAATGTTTGAATTTTTTTATACCCATGATCATTTTTGATTTGATTGTTAATATGGGTGATGGTTTATTTTATCTTAATTTTTTTCAAACATTTCCCAGGATTTGAGAATGTTGAATAAATATTATGTGAGGTGTCACCTACAATTTTGTATAGAACACAATGTTCACATTGATTATATAGTTTTGTTTCTTTCACTAGGTCTCCCATGTAGTCTTAGAGATGCTTAGTTCAAGGGTCTTTTTTAAAGAGATAATTTCATAATAATACATTACAAAACAAAATATTCATGATTAAT
This sequence comes from Viscum album, assembly GCA_963277665.1. NCBI lineage: Eukaryota > Viridiplantae > Streptophyta > Magnoliopsida > Santalales > Viscaceae > Viscum > Viscum album. Next base: position 698,274,667 of record OY728160.1, read on the forward strand.
GAGTGTCCCCTATGAATTTTATTTCCAGTAAAGAGGATACGAAAAATAGGTGAGAAGAGAAATGAAAAAAATAGTTTGTTGTGAAAGATGATAATATTCAATTTTTTGAAACTGAGGGTTTTTTCAAAGGTAATACAAAATTATTGATTAAAAAATGTTATAAAAGACTGTGAAAAGACTATTTACAATGTAGATTTGAAGTAAAAAAATAAATCACATGATTTGAATCATTGAGCCTAATAATATCTGAAGTAGTAATACCTTTTTTCTAATGACCATCAACTAAATAAGTTTTTTCCCATACAATCATGAGTGATGATAAAATTTATGAAAGAAATAGATTCCATGATTTTGATCATCTGATCAGTCAAATTACACAATATATGGATAATTTCATTTCTAATATCTTTTACATCAGTGGTATAGACACATTCAATCCATAGATTAATACATCCCCATTTCATTTCCATTTTAATATATTTGATTATAGTAAGAATTTCCATATCAAGATACATAATGGAACCAACTAGACCATATTAACATCCCATTGAATTTATGATATGATATTTGAGAATTTCATTATAACAATAAGGGCTTGGGGTAACTTTAGAAGAACCATCATTATTACATTTATTCCATCTTGAGGATGAAGATATCATCGAAAATTCAGAAGATCCAAAAAGAGGTAAATAATTTCCTTTAATGACAAGATTCCTAAGAATAGAAATATCCTAAATAAAATTATCACAAAAACCATTATGAAGGTAATGAGCATTCTTCACATAAATAATAATTTGAGTGAGATAATATTCAATGAAAAAATCATTATTTTCATGAATAATATTATTTTGTATAGTCCATATAAAATGTATGACATCAAAACATACCACCAAAAAAGGTATGAAATGATTCTTAGATAGGGGCTTCTTGAACCAAGTAGTATCACGCTCTTGAATGCAAGTTCCAGGATATATCACGACTTTAAACAGATTAGATTCCACCTTACATAGGGTTGTAGTAATAGAACGACTATGGAATAAATGATTGATGCCATCCCTATATTGATTACCAAGGACATATTTAAAAAAAGGGGATTCCAAAATATTAAAGAAAATAAATAGTTCGAATTTTAGAATTTGGAACACTATATTTAAGAGAAAATCTATTTGGAGAAATCTAATTTTCCCTAAAAAACATATCCCATCTTCTCTTTCACTATGGAATTGTTTCTCATTAATAAGACTTGGAAGAATCTAAACCATTAGAGGTATTTCCTCATATCAAAATTTCATCACCACTAATGATGTTATAATTGATCACCACTTCTATGAATTCAAAAGAAATAATGTCTAAGAAGGACCCCATTTCATATTTTATTTGAACATTCTTATAAATTTCAGTGTCACAAGAATTTAAGATATGAAGAACAGGTTTACTTATACATTTTTTTGAAATTAAACTCATAGAAGAGATACTATTATCTTGCAAGTGAGAGTTCACTAAAATTATAGAATAATGACTCATTGATTTCTAAATGGAAGAGTCCACATAGTTTAAATTCCCATATTTAGCCCTATTCAACAATCTACATCTAATAATTAGAAAGTCCACCTCACTTATCATGAATATGCATCCAAATAAAAATATACTATAATTATTGATTGAAAGAGAATATCTTTTTAATTATAATACCCTATAATCAATAGTTTGACAACATTTATTCATTGGGATGGTGGTAAGATTTCAATAAATGATTAATTAAATATAAAAAAATTATTAATAGAAATGTTGCAACTCATGACGAGTACAACGATCTATTTATAATTTGTTAACATATGTTTTTTTAATAATAACCACATTAAAAATGATAATCATCTATGTTTTCTAAATATTATTTACATTCCCAGGGGCTAATTTATTTATCATCTGGATGAAAATGTGAGAAAAGGGAGCAGCATGTAGTATTCCAGAAATCATATAGAGACATGGATAAATTAAAAGAAGAAAAACAATTTCAATACTAAACTAATTCAATATATCAAAAATCTTAGTAGAAGAAATATGTTTTCCTTTCTATAAAAATAATTTAATCCAACTGACGTTCTACCCAGAGAGATTTTCATAATGAGAAAAATATATTTTTTCATTTATTTTATAACAATGAGTAAAAATGATAATATCATTGTCCTAAAATAAACAAGTGGGAGAATTCATACCTTTGTCATCTCAAATGTATTTTAGTTCCCCTATACAACCATTATGACAAAAATCCACTCAAATAACATTCCGAAATAGTTACGATGATAATGGAGAGGTTATCACCTTTCCCAAAACCTGTAGAACATCTAATATAGCCCTAAAGAGTGAAATTTTGAGCACTTGATCATGTGTTGATTTCTAAAGAGTTTTGAACAATTTTTTTAAAAATATATCAAATCCAAATCTGGATAAAACCTTTAAAATAAAACCTCAATCAAAATTATCAATGTATTTTTTAACATAAATTATGATGGAAATGTTAACTCATATCAAATATATCCTATTAATATTAAGATATCCCTAATAATAATAAGATAATCATGAATTATCTTAATGAAACCAAATTGATTTGAGGAGATGTGCCGGAAAAAATACTATCCCACTTGTTTGCGAGATTTTTTTTCAATGATTATTTTAATAATATTGTAAACAACCACTATCCTGAAAATATGACATTCTATTATAATGTTGAATTTTATAATGATGGCATGCAATTTAAAATGGATTTCTTCTATTAAGTGGCCACCATTTGAAAAATTACTAATAAGTATGCAAACATCAAAATGAAGGATATCCTATAATATTATAGAGAAATAATTAGTGAACCCATTCTTCCAAGGGGAGCTATATACATTTTGCCTTGAAACATATTCTTGTATCTCAAAATCCAATGGAATACCAAAAATAAATAAATTATTTCTTTCATTAACTAGCCTTGGAATAATATCTTCCTCTAACTAAATATTAGCAGTGGGACCATTAAATTGGTTTATATAAAAAAGACCCAACCTAAGTAGAAAATTCCATTATATTCTGAAAAAAACCTGACAAAGCATTGGAATACACACTATAAAAAATATTTGTAGTTATATACAACACAAGGTCTGACCTAGGTCAATCTATTGAGGAGATTTCATAGTCATGCAATCACTACATCAAATTCACATAATAACTAATTTTATTTGTTATTTTAGGTTTTCAAAATTTAATTTAATTTAATAAAATACTTAAAAATAAGAAATTAAATTCTAAATAACCAGCAATGCTAAATAGAATATAAATAGAGAATAAGGGATGTTCTCCAGATATAATTTCTAGGGAGTACCTTTATTGACTATATTCAATTCTTATTAGTAAAAAAACTCCATCATATTTGGGAACACATCAATCTACCTAGATCATGAATGAAAATACTACATAAAAATCCCCAAGTACACCCTCTATTCACCTCCTTAATCGATGGAGAATGAACATGAATTAAGATGTTAATCTTTAGAAATCCATAGTGAGTTTTACACCCACTATAAAATGTACTAATAATTAACTCAAAGAATATAAAAAACATGGTCTTGAGTTCAATAACAAGATTACACCCTTGACATATTCCTCAGGTTAGTTACCCATGATCATGAGTATGCAAGATCACATACAGAGAAAAATGTGGTGGGAGAAAAGGTCAAAATATGATAAATAGATTAAGAAGAAAAGAAAAATATATTAAAAATCCATGATAACATTTATCATGAATGAAACTATAATACTAAAAAATATTTTCACCCAAATATCCAATGATTTGATTAAAATAGGTGATACATTTTTATAGGAAAAAATGTGAAATATTGGATACACAATATCTTCTCCAAAAGTATGAACATGATAGACACATTTAATTTCAGAATCCGAAATTGTGGTCTTCTCTGATGTTTTCCTGAAAAATATATTTCGTCTTCATTCAAAATTTCATCTTGCTTCTCCTTGTGTTGAAAATGATATGGTGATGTAATGCACCAATATAAATTTTAGAAGAATGTTTCCAAGTTTTTTCCACAATTTCAAGTATCCCATAGCTGCCTTAATAGTAGAATATCTCAATTAAAATTATTAGATTAATTAACCATTAAGATATATTCGAAATAAATTTTGCATCACATTAATTGGTGTTTTATACACTGAGTTATTATTTAATTAATGAGGTGGATTCCACTGTGTTGTCCATAATATTTCACCAAATTGATTGAATTTTTCGGGCTTGAATATGGCCGAATTAGATCCCATTAAAAACTAAAAATATTTATCCCATAAATAATGAAATCACAAAAAGTGAATAATTTATTTTATATCAGTATTAAGAAAATATATTATAAAAATATAGAAAAAAATTAAAACAAGTTAAATTCTAGAAATGACTAGTTTTTGGAATTTATGATCAAAATGCAACTAAAACCTAAATATGTGACAATTACCCATAAAATAACACTATGGTGATATTATAAACATTTAATTACAGATTTAAATGAATTAAAAGGTGATCTTCCTCACTCCACCACACATAAACATTTCACTCTTGGGAAATCATCTTATACCAATGTCAGAACAATCTTCCCAAAGCATAAAAGACAACACAACTCAATTATCATATCAAAGAAAATATCATTACACCTACATGGATAATATAATTTTCTTAATCTTAATTAATCATTAAAATCCATTCAATTTATGTTTAATCCTCACATTTATTTTGTACCTAATTCCCTAGAAAACTATTTCCCACTTTACTTAAGGATATTTAATGTGGAGTTTTTCTCATTCTAAAAAGAAAGTGTGATCTCCATAGTATTTCTATCATCCTAGTATCTCCACTTCATAGAGTTACAAAATGAGTCTATCTTGTGGATTTTTTCATCGGTTTTTCTAAGGTTGAGGGTTGGTAGGATTTAAATATAAAAACATATGAGGCATAATGAGGAGGGATACATTCTAAAGTGAAGTAAATGCATGCAATATGTTTTCCTCAAGAATTGACTATACTTCATTCTCCGTAGTATAAAATAAGATCCGTCATTATGAAACATAATGGAATGTTCACTCCACTCAAAATTTCACTATTTAAAATTAAATTCTTCTCATATTCTTCCTTGAAAGCTCTTGATAGGAAAAAATTTCTATCATCACTGAAAGCTCTAGAAAGGCAACAATTCTCTTATCAAGAATTATCTAGATAGGCATAGATTTAAACAGAATGAAGTCTTTAGTAGTAAATTAAATTAGTCAATAATTCATTTTTTTCATCTAATGTATATCTAAATGAGGTAGCACAACACATGACCACTTCCCCCATACATGAGTACAATAATAATCATACACATAACTTGTAGATCAGGTTAGAAAGGGTTAAATGGTTTATTATGTGGTTTCCTAACAAGGAATTTCATGGATACTATGGTATTCCTAATGATCATATGAAAAGTTACACCAAAATTAGAGTTCAATGTCAAATGTGTATTTCAATGTGGTGCCTCAATCATTATTAACACAGTCCATGAACTCTAACAAATTTGAAAAATAGAAAAATAGCATGTTATGGATTAGAAAACATGTATCATGACTCAATAGAAGAAGAGAAATGCGAAGAAGATGTAAAAAAGTAATTGAAACCACTCAAGTTGGGAATGATCTTTAATTTGTACAGTACTAGTGCACAAGAGTTTCACAATCAACCTAATATAATAAAATTAAAAGGAAAGATATCTGGAAACAAAATCCATTCAGTAATCATTTAAATATTAAAACATAAATATCAAGAAATGTTCAAAAATACACAATGATGATTTTAAATTTCCAAAGTATTCAATTCAATTCAATATTCCGACAAACACACCAATAAATGAAATCCTGACAAATTCAGAAAAATACAAGAAAAAATAAAATGAAATATCATCGAAGTTACTAAGAACAAACTGTAATTCTTCCCAAATACTTATTCCAATTACTAACTTTTTTATCCCAAATAAGATCATAAAAATTTTCACATATAATTCATATTAGGTAGCAAACACAATAAACAATAGGAAAAACACATCTTGATTTATTTTTCTATGGAAACCTTGAGTTATGTTGCCATATTCTACCACTTTTAAGATTAAAATCATTAAATGAGAAGACATATAAAAAATGAAAAAAATTGAATTATAGAATAGAAAAGGATAATTATTGGTTTAAGATCGCTAAGAAATTAATAGGTATTTACAACCCCATGTCAGGAAATTGCTACAGATTATCCCTTATCAGAAGGTGGGCATAGTTTCTATTGGATGAATCACCACATGTGAATTTTACCAATGTCTATGAGTAAAAACTAAATGCAGAGAACCCCAAATAAGATAATAACTCTCCTAACACCTATGAAAGAAGAACAAAAGAATTTGGTTTTAAGAGTTGTAGGGAATAGAAAATATGGGTTCTCCCTGTGAACATATATGGTGGCCTCCTCAATATGGTATGAATTTTTTTTTGAGGAGGTAGTCACACCCCATGCTTCTACAGACCATTTTCTTATTTCACCACCACTTGGTTGGTCTCTCTATAAAATTACAGTTCTTTCTTCTTCTTTTTTGTATAAAAAATTCAAGAGAAAGTGATGTTAGAAAAAAATTCATCTTTAATAAGATTAAATAATCAATAATTTATAATGAACACTAATCTTTCCAGTATGTTAGCATGAAAATTGATATATTCTAGTAGGTCCATTGTAAACTTCATCTCATCAGGTGCATCTCCATTATATTTTTACAATGCATGATAGTGGTAGAAAGGTGATGATGTTTCATTTCATGAATTTGATGATCATGATTGAGGTTATCTTCAACAAATTTATTCATATATTATTTCAAAAAAATTTGATCTCCCATTAGTTCATTACCATGCATGTTTACATATGGAGACCTCCATGAGAAATGGATGCATGTGGGATGATGTGATTAGTTAATTTGGAAGCACCTTCTCACCATCCAAAAGTTATTTAACATAAAAAATTATTAAGGAAATCACTTTCAGTACTCATTCATGTTCTTGTTCAGGCTCTGGTTCAATTTTATTCTGGTATGTGCATACATATTTAGTATTCCATTCTATTTATATTTTGGGTTTTTGAACATTATCACTAATCCTATTAAATTTGGAAACAATATCATTATAAATTTTTTCTTTCATATGGTATTGGTTCATCCATACATAATAATCACAATATGAATACATCATGAACTATGAATGTTTTTTGGTTTGTTTCTTTTCAAATTTATAATTTTTTGTGTTTTTTATCAAATTAAATGAAAATTTTTTACAAAATGAAAATAAAATTATTTAATTAAGGCCACATTGATCCCCGAAACTAACACCAATTTTAGGAAGCATTGTCGTACTATCATGACCCATCCCCCAGGGCTCGTGCCGTGACTACCCCCAGCCCGCCTTCCATTGGCTAGGGTCTGACGACTAGCACCAAGGGCCTGATTCCCTAAAACTGGGAAGGCATTTCCTTTATAGCCTGAAACACAGACAATAGATCACCCATCTAGATACAAAAAACTAAGTAAACTGTATAAGAAAAGAGTGCGGAAATGTAAATGGGGCCGAAAATACAAGACCAACTATAAAGTACAATGAACTGGAAATACAACTACAACTGAAGAAAGGAGGAACAGATACTGGTTCATCCACCAGGATTCCTACCTGAAGGGTAGGTACAGATTGCCTTGTCAACACTCCATGCCTGTCAGTCTCCTATGTGTACCGACTCTTCATAAGGTCCACCTCTGGGTACCTTCTAGTCCTAGTACTCTAAGCCTCAGTTAGTGATGTCTGTCATCTACAACCAACACAATGAGGTGAGGGCATAGCGCGTGCAGGGGTGAGTATCACGATACTCAGCAGGGACCCCGAGACCCTCAAGGTCTCACAAAATCCAACAAGGATAAACCAAAATGTAAGAAATCAACAGATTACGCTACATAGGTATATGCCCATACATATACCAATGTTATTAAGTAATACATATCAATCATGAGGTAATGACAAAAGTTACTGAATCAGCTCAACCAAGATTTTCATTCACATTATCAAAACCACAGCTGCAGGATAACTCTTACTTTGTGGAGTATAATAGGCCTACCGTGACACCCAGGTGCGTCCCACTAACCTTATAATCCTGAGGTACTCCTCTTGTCGAGTATTGTGGTTCTGGTGGTTCACCAAGGCGCTCCCCACGTTGGGTCTGCCGCCACAACCTGGTGCTCCCCCTAAGAGCCTACAGAGGTACTTCTCCTGTTGAGTACCACGGTTCTGCCACCCCAACTAGGCGCTCCTCCTCTGGATGTCTGCCACGACACCAAGACACTCTCCACTGGGCTAGTCGAGTCAGTCCGAGTCAATCGGCCATCAGTCGTTAAGTCTCAGCCAGCTACTAGGTCTCAGGACTCTATTTTCTCATTAGTAGAAGGATCCACTCCACGAGCTACTGGTCAAAACTCCAACTATCACGAAGTCCCACAAAGAAGTATCTCAATTGTCTATCATGTCATAGAGGTCTCAATGCAATAGAGTGTGCATTTATCGGACGCCCGGTATGTCAGTTTATAGCCTTTTAGTCCTGGGGGAATGGTTGGATTCATGCACAATCTAACCTAACCATATCTAAAATATACCCCAAAATCCAATGAGTTATATTCAAAGGGACCTCCATGCTCTAAGATTACCAGCGCCAATGACGGTTTGTCAACAGACATCCGATAACACAGATATTTCCAAAAGAATGTAAAGGGTCTATAGTAGGCCCCGGTCATGTCCGACCCGGTTGGACCGACCCCACCAAACCCTGTCTGGGTTAAATTGGACTAACCCGTAGGGCGGGCCAGCCCGTTGGGTTCGGACCGGCCTGCTGGCCGAAGAGCAGCAGGCCGCGATGGCAGTTCGGCTCAGAGGGGGCCACATATGCGGCTCGACCTTGTGGTGCAGAGCCAATTCAGCGTAGTGCACTGTGAGGGGCATGTGAGGCTGACTTGGCATGGGCACCATGAGAGGTGTGGCTCTGGTGGCTTGACCCGAAAGGCCGGCTCGGCCAGACGCCGTGAGGGGCACGGCTTAGGAAGCTCGACCCGGGATTCGGGAGGTCGGCGGGCGGCCAGGAGCCGGGAGGCCGGCTGGAAACCAGGATGCCAATATGTGGCTAGGATTAATGAAGCTGGGAGGTCGGAGGGTGGCCGGGAGCCAGGAAGCTGAAGCTCCACGAGGGCAGCACGGGTTGCGGAGACCGCGAGTAGCGCGATCATTGCCTGTCACATTCGTCACATAGTCATTTTGTCGCCAATCCAAAGAACGTCCCAAAAGAGATCAATAGAGGGGTATGGGCCATGTTAGTTTGTCCCGAACCCTCCGCATTTAGGGTGAAAGAAATCTACTCCTAAGAACAAAGAACAATAACCCAACCGCAATGGAAAACATCCTTCTTATTCATTTTGAATGAAAGGAAGAACATGGAACATAAAAGAAATAAAACCTCTTCCTGATCGTCAGTTTGGGTGCCATCTCATCGTAGTCAAAGATGACCTACGTCGAAGGAGGTTCCAAGGAAGAAATTTGAAGACACTTCTCACTAACATTCTTTGTTCGTTGTTTGCGAGATCATTTCTCCTTAAGCTCTCTCCTCTCCAAAGTTCCACCAAGATGAATTTTCCAAGACAAAATAATAGATTATGTTTATCTATAATTTAATTTTTGGCACGAAATTCAAATGGTTTTACAAATTAATTGAAAGAATTGGCTCATAAAATTAATATATAGGATTTGGCATAATTATGTGTTATGGGGGATGGAGAGGCTCCCCTATAGTTAATGGAAGTTTTAGGGTTTCTCCCAATTAACAGAGAGTATCAAGGGGGTTAAAAACATGGTGGTCCCAACCATAATAAACATGAATAGGAGGTTAGGTTCGGTTGGACCCCACCAACCTAACCCCTAATGGGTGGTTAAATTGTGGTGGTCCCCACCTCTGACCTCCACATGGATGATTTAACCAACAAAATAAAAATTAAGCTACACAACATTATTTTTATTTAATTCTTTCAATAAAAACCTCAAAACTATATTTCATTATCAACCCACTACCGTCGAGGTGAAAGTGTACTTATGATAATATTAGTGCTGCAAGTTCAATGGTGACCTCATATTTCAATTCCATGCACCGGTTCAAAGGATATAAAAACCCGATCGTATGTTTACTGAAAATTCCAAAACTAAACTTTAGAAATTGATTTTGGGCCCATCGGGTCTTAGAATCACGTGCCGTCAATTTTCGTAGACTCGAAAAAATTTCTTGTATTTAGGAAAAAAATCATATAAATTTAGGGTCATTACATTCTCCCCACCTCAGGTCTTTATATCCGCATAAGCTACAACTCGAACTAAGGGAACACGTGGGGGTACTAAGAACGCATCTGAGCCCCTCGCTCCCATGTCCTCTCATAGAGGTTCCCATGCTGCCAACGAACATGCACTAGAGGTATCAACCATCCATGAAGGACCCATTCTTATTGATCCTAAATCTCTACAGGAACCTTCATAAAATCTCCCTATCGTCGACGTCCAGCTCTCCATTGTTGATGGCATGAGAAGGGTTATCCACGCATCTCCTAAGCTGGGATACGTGGAAGACGTTGTGGAACTGGTGCAACTGAGGTGAAAGATCTATGTGGAATGACACCTCATTAACTCAGTTGAGTACCTAAAAAGGTCCGATGAATCTCAGAGATAACTTTCCCCTTCAGCCAAATCTCTATAAACCTCGTCGAGCTGAGACCCATATAAACATGTGGTTGACATCCTCGAATTCGAGAGCTCTGCATCTCTTGTTAGCATACGGCTTTTGCCTACTCTGTGCAGTCTTCATCTTCTCCTGGATGATCTACAACTTCTCTGTGGTAGCCCATACCATCAATGGTCCCACAAGGGTTGACTCCCCTTGGTCAGTCCATCATAAAGGTGATCTGCATGGTTACCTGTATAACGCATCAAAAGGTGCCATCCCAATGGAGGAGTTATTGGTTTTATTGTATGAAAACACCATTGAAGGTAAGTGATCATACCTTCTAGGTCCGAAGTTGAGGACACAAGAACACAACATGTCATCGAGGGTCTGAATGGTCTGCTTGGTCTGACCATCCATCTGAGGATGGATGGCGGTGCTCAAACAAAGCTGCATCCTGAAATCCTCTTAAAACCACTTCCATAGCCAAGAAGTAAATCGCGCATCACGATTAGAGAAAATAGAATAAGGTACTCCATGTGGCCATACAATATCTTGCACATAGAGGCATCCCATGCTCTCTACTGAACCCTGCACTCGGATCAGTAGGATGTGGGCTGACTAGGTGAGTCGGTCAATGATCACCCAATTAGAGTCATGACCATTGGATGTACATGGAAGTCCTGTCAAAATATAAATTGACATCCCATCACACATTCACTTTGGAACCTCAAAAGGTGTAACCAAGCCTCATGGTACCTGATGCTCCACCTTCACTTGCTGAAAAGTGAGGAAACATGAGACAATCTCTACAACTGCCTTCATCATTCCCGGCCACCGGTGCTCTCATCGACGATCCCGGTACATCTTCACCACTCTTAGATTTACCGCTTGAGGGGATGTGTGGAACTCCCTAAAAACTTCCTCCTGATGTGACAATGGTACCATGGTATGTCCTCTGAAGATGATGACATGCTCCCCACCTTCAGAAAATCCATCGAGTTCCTACCCTGTGGATATCTGAGCACATCATGTCTTGCAGTCATCTTCCCCATGATGCGCCTCCCTGACTCACTGATGAAGAGAGGGAGTGACTGTAAGATACTGAAGAAAGGTTTCTCTATCTATATCCACAATGTATGTCTATAATGTAGCCACATACTCTATCACATCACCTAGTAGTTGTATACCATATCAGTTGTAGAGCGCATCTGCAACAACGTTCCCCTTCCCATGAGTATAGACTATCTCGAAGTCATATTCCAGGAGAAACTCATGCCAACTTCATTGTCTTAGGTTCAGGTCCTTCTGAGAGAATATATACTTGAGAATATTGTGATCCGAGTACATGGTAAAATTCCCACCAATTAGATAGTGTCACCACATATTCAAGGCGAAGAACACTGCTGCTAACACCAGGTCCTGGGTACCGAAGTTCTTCTAATGTCGTCTTAGTTGTCATGAACCATAAACGATCACTGATCGCACCTACATCAAGACACATCCGAGTCCGGTCCCTGATGAGTCACAATAGTCTACATACCCTACGCCTCCTCTAGATTCCTCAAGATGGGGGAACTAGGAAACCTTTTCCTCTGCTCCTAAAATCTTGGCTGGAATCTCTCCAACCACACAAAAGGATTACCATTCTTCATCAAGGCTGATAGTGGCACTGAAACACTAGAGATATCTGGCAAAAATCTCCCGTAATATCCAACTAAACCCAGGAAACTTCATACCTCTGTCACACTTCTGGGTGGATCCCAAGAAAGTACCGCCTCAATCTTCATTGGATCCACTGCAACTCCAGTGTCGGATATGACATGTCCTAGAAAGTGAAACTCTTAGATACAAAAAATGGAACTTCGAGAGCAGATGATAAAGCCGGTGGTCTCAGAGTGTGTCACATACTACCTAAAAATGGTAGGCATGCTACTTCTCAGTAGTCGAGTAGATCAGAATTTCATCGATGAAGACTACAACAACGTGATCAACGTATGGATGAATGATCCTATTTATGAGTCCCATGAACTCTGCTGGAGAATTGGTTACACTGAATGGAATAACCAAGAACTCATAGTTGTCATACTGACACCTAAAGACCTCTTCTGCACATCCTCATCTCAATCTCTGAACTGGTGATAGCCTAATCTGAGGTCTATTTTTGAGAACCGTTGTGCTCTCTTCACCAGATCAAAGAGGTCGTCAATCCTCGGGAGTTGGTTATTTTTCTTCACGGTCACCTATTTCAGGCACCGGTAGTCGTTGAAAATCCTCAATCTCCCATATTCCTTCTTGGTGAATAAAATTGGGGCTGCCCAGGGAGAAACACTGGGCTAGATTAATCCCTTCCCATGCAAGTCCTCCAGCTGTACCCGCAGATCGCAATGCTCCGCATGAGCCATCTGATATACTGGAGTAGATATAGGTGCCGTCCTAGGGTATAAGTCAATGTAAATTCCACCTCTCTACTAGGAGGATGAACTGGAACATCATCAGAGAAAACATCCGCGTACTGGTCCACCACTACAGGATAGCTCAGACTCTCCACATCAACAGGTCCAAGAGTAAGGCAGGCCAACTGATGAGTTATCGGTTGCACCCTTCTCCAAGTAAGTCTGTCCTGTGTTGCAAAGGCTCCCTTCTCACCGGTGAAGGTAAGTCTAGTCGCATCCATTCAGACACACCACACTTTGCAGCTAATATAGTCAACCTGAGCATGGACTGTAGATAACCAACCCATAACCAAAATGACTTCATAAGGCCTCGATGTCGCTAGTAGGAGATCCTAGTCGAAGTTCTCGCCTCCTAGAGTAAGCTCACACTGTTTGAACTAGTGCGTAATCATCGAATCTTCTCCCATAGGTGTCTCAAGCCATAAGGATCGACCAAACGACCCTATTCGAATATCCGAGCTCCGTATGAGGGCCGTGGGAATAAAAGAATGACTGGTACCTGTGTATATAAGTACTACATCTATAGTGGATTAGACATAGATTGTAAATAGATTAATCTCTGAATCTCCATGATCGTATGCATCAGCTACCTGGAGCTGAGTTCTCACATGTCCACCAGCTCGCTGTGGTTGGGGAGGACCACCTGGTGGTGGTGGTGGTAACACCTCATAATGTTATCCACCACCAACTGCACGACCAGCTCAGCTGCCACGTCTACATGTTCCATGCATATTGCCTAAATCAAATCATTATCTCTGCTTGGGCAGTCCTTCGACCGGCTGCTTATCATCCAAACGGTGGGTCGGACAGTCATGAGCCATGTGACCCTACCCTCCGCATGTGAAACACTGCACACTCCTAGCTTGTTTGTCTGTACTCTGGGTGCCCGCATAACGAATCCTGATTCATGTGGTCGTTCCCCTATAGTTATGGTTCTCTTGGACCACTATGACATATATCTGATGCTAGGTACAGAAGACTCTGTTACGTGTCGACTAGTGGTGGATCTAAATGCTGGATACTGCCTAGCAAGGAAACTATCCAATATGAGGGCTCTCTCTAACACCCATGCCTGCATTGGGATACTGAGTGAGATCACTGAAGCTCTGATCTCGTACCCGAGTCCCTACTTGAAGGTCCGAGACCTGAAGAAAGGGTCTCGTACCATATCAGTGGAGTAGCGTGAGAGTTCTATGAACCATACTGAGTACTGAGCTACAGTCATGCTGCCCTGCAGTAGATGAAGTAGCTCATGTATGAACACTGCGCGAAGAGTCTCTGGGACAAACTCTACCTGAAAAAAGGCTCTCGATGTCTTCCTAGAGAAGCATTATCTCATCGTGGACCTAGAGAATCAAGCTCTACCATCTACCTGCTTCTTCTTATAGAAGGCTGGTAGAATGAATCATCAGGAGGTCTTTTGGTGTCCCTTCTAGTCGGAAAACTCTCATCAAAGCCTCTAGCCAATCCTCAGCCGATTGTGGGTATAACTCTCCCTTGAACTTGGGTGGCCTCTGGTGCTAGAACTCATGCAACACAATCAAGTGGATTGCATTATCTTTTGCTGGGGATGGTGGCATCGGTGGACCAACGAGATGTGGTACCACTAGTGCCTCCACTAGAAAAGGGACCTACATCGAGGCCTTGACACTCGGTGGGCTATCTGTGTGTAAAACTCTCGGAAATCTAGCTAGTCATCTGTAGAGAGACATCCTAGAAGAAAAAGATATAACAGGGTCAAAAGATTAAACCTGGTGAGCTGACGTGGTTGAGTTGGCTTAATGAAACCTTTTGAAAACACACACACAATTAGTGTTTTCAGGCACTGAGTTAGAAAACCACACTCAGTACCCTTAACACAATTGCTTCTTTGAAATTATCAGAGTCCTATGTTCTGTGGTATAACCGACTCCTCTGATACCAATTTGTGACAACCCATCCCCTGGGGCCTGTGCTGTGACTACCCCAAGCCCACCTTTCATAGGCCAGGGCTGGAGACTAGAACCAAAGGCGTAATTCCCTAAAACTGGGAAGTCATTGCCTTTATAACCTGAAACACACACAACAGAGCACACAGATGGATACAAAACACTATGTATACTATATAACCAAAATGTGTTGAAATGTAAAATAGGCCAAAAATATAATCCCATCGGTAAAGTACAAGGAACAGGATATACAAGTACCACTGAAGAATGAAAAATCAAATGTTGGTTCATCCTCCAGGATTCATACCTGAAGGGTAGGTACATATATCCTCCTTAGCACTCCATGTCTGTCAGTCGCCTCCATGTATCGACCCGTCATAAGGTCCACCTCTGGGTACCGTCACGTCCTGGTACTCTCAGCCTCATTCAGCGCTGTTTGTCATCTCCAAACAACTCAACGAGGTGTGGTCATACCCCGTTCGGGGGTGAGTATAACGATACTTAGTAGGGATCTTGTGACACTAAAGGTTTCACAAAATACAACAAGGATAAACCACAAGGTAAGAAATCAACCGATAACCACACATAGGTATATGACAATACACATTCAAAAGTTATCATGTAATACATCTCAATCATGGGGTGAACAAAAAAGTTACTCACTCAGCTCAACCAAGACTTTTATTCACATTATCAAGACCATGGCTGCTGGAGAACTCCTCTGTTGATTATAGTGGGACTGAAAAGACATGAAGGTGCTTCCCACTGTCCTTGGACTGCTGAGGTACTGCTCTTCTCAAGATCCGTGGGTCTACTGCTTCACCAAGTCCCTCCCCACCGTGGGTCTTTCGCCACAACCGGGTGCTCCCCCTAATAACCTGCAGAGGTACTCCTCCTATCGAGTACCACATGTTTTCCACCACAACCAGGTGCACCTCTGCCGTGGGTTTTTTCACAACACCAAGGCACTACCCACCATGATAATCGAGTCACATCGAGTCAATCAGTCAGCAGTCTTCAAGTCTCAGCCAACTACTAGGTCTCTGCACTCTGCTCGATCGTCACCAGAAGGATCCGCTCCACGAGCTACTGGTAAAAACTCCCACTATCATGAAATCCAATGAAGAAGAATCTTGAAGGTCTGTGATGTCGTAGTGGTCTCAACGTAGTAGACAACATGTCAATCAGATGCCCGGTCTGTGAGTTATTAACCTTTTAGTCCCATGGGCCTGGTTGGATTTGTGCACGATCCAACCAGACCGTATCTTAACTATACCCCAAACTCTAGTGGGGTATTCTCAATGGGACCTCCATGGTACAATATTACCAGCGCCAGTGGAAGTTCGTCAAATGGACGTCCGGTGCCAATGATCATGACAATAGAAAGTAATGGGTCGGTAATAGGCCAAGGTCTGATCCGACCCAGTCAGACCGACCCATTGGGTCTGGCCTGGCCTCTTGGGTTCGTTCCGACCTACCTGGCATAGCCCAGCATGCAGCGAGGGCGGTTCAGCCCAGTGGGGGCTGCATAGGTGGCTCGGCCCGGTGGCGTGGAGCCGGTCCGGCACGAAGAACTGCCAGGGGTGCAGGATGCCGACTCGGCCGGGGCGTCGTGAGGGGTGCAGTTCGGCCAGACACCACGGGGTGATACTGTTTATATTTTCAGCCATATTGCATTCACATGTGTGAATATTGTTCTGTTTTTAAACCATTTATAATAATGTTAACAAAATATCTATTATAAAATAACATTTAACATAAAATTGTATTTATTAAATTGAGACATGACATTTACACAATATTGAAATTTTATTTATTATAAATTACTCTACAAATAAATTTATATTAGTTTTAATATTTTTTAAACCATTAAATTTATTTTTCATTTAATTGAATTAATATTGAGTAATTGTTGTGAAAGAGTTTATGATAATTATAAAATTAGTAATTCACATAAATAAAATTTCATAATGAAATTCATTTCATTACTCTCCAAAAAAATAATATACATTCATAACATTCTTTTGTTCTACTGTGATCACATAAGTAATATATTAAAGTAAGAGAGAGAATTTCCTGTAATTTTTTCATTAATTATTATATTGGTCTTTTTCCTAAAAAATTTCACCTAGATAATTATAAATAATGATAAAATTATCAAATTAAATTCATCTAAAAATATTTATGATCATAAATGGTGAACATAACATTTTTTATCATAGGTTAAGATGAATTTCCCTTTACTGAGGTGATAACATTTAGAAAGGTTACTATTTGGAATTTATAAAAATAAGAGGGACCTATTTACCAATTATGAAACTCCAGATTCGAAATATAGAATCCATTTTATCAAATTCAATCCCTATAAAATTCGTAAATTATTTTATGTTTAAAAATGAAGTAATAAAAAAAATTGAGAAAAATACCTTTTTATGGTAGAATATTTATTTATAAAAACTATTATCCAGAAATTTATTCAAATTAACGTAACGATATTAATCATAAAAAAATATAACCCATTTTACTTCGAAATAATTTTGAAATAAAATAAACAATTGTAAAAGCCTGGGAAAATATATTTTTGAGTAAAAATATGTATTTTTCACTATTTAGTGAAAAATATAATTTATGAAAATTCTCAATAATTAACTACAAAGTATTTTTTAAATTATTATTTGTATTTTTTTAAAATTTATTTTATTAATGTGTAAAAATTAAATGTAATCTCTTCTCATTGAAATCTACACAAATAACTTTTAATGAAAAAATCTATTTTTAAATCACAATATAGATTTTCCAAAAATTTTATTTTTATTATGTCATAATTAATCAATAAATTAATATTGAATATGAAATTTATATTTATTAAATAATATGGTTATTTTTATTTCTACGATCGAATATTATGTCTAGGTTTTAACCATCACAATTAAATAATATTATATCATACACATTAAACTCGGTGGTTTGAACCATATAATATATCAAAGATAATTTTTTTTATTTTAAAATAGAAAGGTCATAAATTCAAAAAAATTTAAACAATTTCATACATAAAATATGGAATTTTTTCCCATAATCAAGGTTTTTACAGTTAACAATTCATTTTTTGAAAATCCAAATAATTAAAATGAATAAATAATGTTCCATTTTTAAAAGAGAGAAAGGGAAATATAATGTTCATCTAGAATTAAAAATAACTAATTTTCCAAATTTGATAAAACAAATGGTGTAATAGGATAATATTATTATGGGATATTATGTTTTATAATTTAATTTCATTGAGGACTTTTGTTACACACAACATCATCTTAACATATGTTACACACAATAAATTGTCTATACAAAACATGTATTTAATATTGTAATTATTTAAACAAGATAATAATGAACTATCCATTAAAATGGTTGGTATGAACATAAATAACTGAATTATGAAATTATGGTTTTCAAAAGTATACATAAATATCTGACTAATTAAACTAATTTAAAACTATTTTTAAAAGAAAATTATTTTATGAAAAAATATTTTATATGAGAATGAGTGTTTTATTAAAATAAATTAAACAATAACTCTTATTATATTATATTAATTAAATATATAAATAAATATATAATATATTAAATCCAATTGTCAACATCAACAGTAACTGTTTTCTATATATTATATAACAGTAAATCCAATTAATGCATAAAAGATGTATTTCTATAAGAAGTATGTTTTTCCTCATTTAAATGGTTAATTTCTTAAAAATATTGTTTTAAAAAATTTTATAGGTTATATTTTGAAAATAAAATTACTATATTGAAGTGGGATATCAATATTTACTTTGGGTGACCTTTTGGTATTTTTCTGTGAGGTTTCATGTTTAGATGAATAGTGAAGAGTACAGAATTGTAATTCAAAACTGTGTTTTCTTCTATCTTTTTTTAAAGGTATTTTATGATTTGAGATTTTTAAAGTATAATTAGACAATTTTATATTTTTTTTATCATGTTTTGTTAATTTTAATATATTTATCAATGATTTTTTTTAGTAAAAACATTACTATTATTTAATCATTTTCTCTTTAGAAACATGTTTTGTAGTTTCATCAAGAATATTAATTTTAATTATAGTTTAGTCAATTATTTATTTCATATTTTTTAAAATGGATTCCATTTGTGTATTAATAAGGTCAAAATTTAATAAATAGATACCTTTTATTTTTAAAAAAATACGATTAGTAACTTCAGTAAAATTTATTCCCCCGGTTAAGGGGAAACATGAAATTAAGGGTAAAAGTAACATTATAAATGTCCCTAATAGTTGAAAAAGTATTAATTTATTAATTTAATTATAAAAACACCAAATAATTCTTTAAATTTAATTATTTAATGGACTCTTTTCTATTAAAATTACTTGGATATTCTTAAAATCAATGAGAGTGAGAAAAATATCACTTTCTTACATTCAATAAGTTTAATATTTTTAATATTGGGTTAAATATGAAATATGATTATCTATATATTTATTATAAAAAAAATTTAATAATGTAAATCATGATAATTTATTTTTAAATTGTAGTTACGAAATATTTTTTATAAATAATTATATAATGATGTTGCAGTAATTATTCAATTCATTAAACAATCAGTTAAATGATAGTATAAATATTAAAATAAATATAATTCATATTAATTGAGGTTATAGAATAATTAAATAGGATATTATGAAATTATAGGTTGGTATTAAATTAATTTTATCTAATTTATCTCGCATGATTTATTTTTTAAAAGTCAATGTAATTAATAGTGTCAAAATAGAATGTAATGCTATTTTATAATAATAAAATTTCATTTAATTATTTTGAATGTATAAAAATATCTGATAAGGAAAAATGGAATTATATATGGTCTAAAATAATTTAAATTTACCATTTATGGTCCAACATACACTTTTTATGTATAAATTACATCCTCTTAATATTGATCATTTTATTACCATTGTTAAATTTAAAATATATTAACTAACAATTAATAAAAATTAATGGGTTTAAAGTAACAAAAAACTATGTATTGAATCAATATTTTTAAATGATAAAAACATTATCATTCCTTATATTCGATTAAATTTTCTTATTCAGGAATTTGTACTGAGATTATTTATTTTTATAAATTAATATTTTTTAAAATTTCAAAAAGTCTCCCTGCCATCTCTTATAAAATTGAACCACTTATTCTATTTTATTAATATTTAAAGACCTTTTTGGTTGAAAATAAATGTATTAAAATATATTCCAAACCTCTATCAATTCTTGTTATATGTGTTAAATTGGGTATAAAGCCACCAAATTAGTCCTTTTGTGCAAATCAAAAAGAGATACAGAAAAAGAGGTAATGTTCATCAAATTTTTATTTATTTATTCATTAAACCCATTAAATTATATTTATTTATTGTTATTATAATAAAATAGGTATCATCAATATACTGAGATGTTTTTAATTTAGGGGTTATAAAAAATCCTCAAAAGGTATACACAATCGTCGTTCATATTTATGGAAGACTATTGCCTCACGAAATGATGTCTCTTGTTCTTTCATTTACACAAATAAAGATTGGATTTAATGATATAATTTATGTTTTAATATGATATATATTAAATTAATAATATTTTAATTCATATGTAATTATTATATAACACATCCCTTCATACATTCCACATTTTGGAAATACGATAACATCCTTTGTGGATGTGGGGATGTCCAACTCCTCCAATTGATGTAATTCATTCACACAATACATAGAATGAATCAAGGATGGTTTTAGTAATATTATATGATATATAAGATATAATAACTAATGATTTATGATAATATATATATGTATGTTTTTACCTTCATTATTACAATATGATAATAAAATCAAAATAGCATTCATGCATATGAATGGACTACTATCTCCTTGAACGGTGTATTTCATTTTATAGTAATGTAATTTATAGATTATTATAAATAAATATATGTATACTATATGTGTTATTTATTTAATTTTTATCATTATATAAATTGTTAAATCATTATCTGTGTTTGTGTAATTATGATAAAATGTAAAAAAACTGACAAAAAATCATTTATTAAAGTAACATAACAGTAACGTGGAATAATTAAAAAGTGTGTAATATAAAGTCACAATTAAATAATATAATAAATTTTATATTTCTATAATATATTTATAATAATTTTATTTTTTATAATGAGTTTTTCATGTTTATGAAGAGAGTTAATAAATTTAGAAATGAATTCATAGTCTAATATTTATTTTTGCGAGACTCATGCTATATTCAAAACTCTATTATTTAACGTGGTTTATATAATAATCTTTATTTTGTTATATGATCATTATACATAAATATATGGGTATTTACATAACAAGTTTATGGTCTTTCGTTAGTGGGTTTTACAATTGAAAATTTTCCAAATATGCAAGGTAATTTTTTCATAATTGTCTTTCTTTGAGAAACATGTTATGTTATGCACCTATAAACTTATCAGAGGCATTTATACTGAAATATGATATTTTTTATCAGGAATATAAATCATAATGATATTTAAATATATATTTAATTTTTCTATATCTTGGATTGAAATTTTTTTTCCTTCAAAATAATGTTTTCTAAAAATGATTTCAAAGGGGTTTAAATGATCTTTTAAACATTTTAAATAAAATGAATTTCAATGATGAATAAATTATTTTTAAGGATTACTTTATAATTTTCTATGATATTTTATTGTAAAAAATTTTTACAATTGTTTTAGGATTATTAAATAAATTGATTAGAGGAATGTATATATTCCTAATGAAATATTTTAAATTATATTTCAAAATTATGTTCTATCTAACATGACAACTGTTGGTGTTGCCCATGTCATTTAGGGGATGTAATCTATGGATTCCATTCATGATTTTTTACAAAGAATTATTTTTTATGGAATTATTTATAGGACTATTTTTACAATTCAATGATATATGAAATGATTAAATGTTTAACCAAACAATTAATTATAATTATTTCTAATGTAATGATCGACATAAAATATTATGGAACAAATATATATCATTTATTTATGTGAATGATGGGAACTATATCTACTTATAATTAATTTTTTAATGATTAATGTTCAATCATCTCAAAGGGTACACGAGAAGTCATCCAAATCTCAGAACAAAAGGGTACATTGGAGGTCATCATAACACTGTAATAAAAGGGTACATAAGAGGTCATAAAAATACCATAAGAAGAAGGTACACATGATATCATCCTAATCCAAAACAAATAGAGTACATGGGAGGTCATCCTAAGACTATAACATGAGGATATATGGGAGGTCATCCTGACCCCAAAACTAGAAGTGTCGTAGGAGGTGATCCCAAGCCCGGAATTGGTACATGAGTGATTACCCCATGCCTATAATACACACAATACCTTTCTGGTTATCATTTACATAAGATATATTAAGCTCATTTTTATTATGTAAATTCAATGTTTTATTCCATTTATATACATTTATAGCAAATTTTATTCAATTTTATTATGATTTATGTCCTATGATATGCCAATATATATGTAATTACTCATGTATATTATATTTCATATGAATGATATGATATGAAAATTTTATTCTCATTTTTTCATACCCTTGTGCTCATGTTATTTTTATGTATCATCCTTGTTTAACTATACAAATCATATGATCTCACCCTTCGATATATTTCCATTCCTTATTTCTAAATAGTGATTTATTTAGGATTACTAAAGGGGGTGATATTTATAGGACATGTTGATGATCTTTCACCGTATATGAAGAATGTGTTCCATGATTCCCAAGGCACTAAAACATTATATTAATTGGGAATGTATTTTTTAACTATAATGAATGCTAATATAAAAATATAAAATCCCAATGTTTGAAATTCCATGGTCGTTATAGTTGCTATCATAGGAAATGTTAATCCAATCATTGGAAACTCAGATGAGAAACCATTAGGGTCCTCCCTATAGACATTTTTAAATATATTTATAGGGATATATCTAGCTTTATGAATATGGTTTCATATATTTAAAATAGATGTATTGATATAGGCATTCTATAAGTAATTATTTATGATTATTTGTTTTCCAACAATGATAAAAAAATTCACACTCTTCTTTATGGGATTAGAAAATAGTGGGAAATATAAGGAATAAGGTTAACATTGAATGTGATAGAAGTATATATTATGGGATAGTTACAAATTAATGTCCTAAGAGGAAATCTCATGATGATAATAAGAAAGGTGGGCTGAGTATTGGTTATACTATAGAGTATAAGGAGACTAAAAATGACATGTGAAAGGTACGACATGTTCTAACAATGTTGTTTACATAAAACCTAATAATATTGATTAGATTTAGGTTGAGGAACCTCAATACATGATTAATTTGTTAATATTATAAGAAATAACATGATGATGAAGGATGAGGAATAGTTTAAAAATAATTTTTGATTAATGAAGTGTATATGTTTTAGAGTATAATAATTATTCTACATGAATCAGGAATTATATTTGAATTTTTATTAGAATATATTCATTAATAATCGAAAAGGATACATGGAATCATGATGAAAACATGGAGAAGATATTTAATTGATAGAAAATCTTCATAAAAAAATAAAATATGAAGTGAAATATAACACTTAATAGGTTTTAAATGTTGAGATAATGATTTTTTGTTGAGATATATTAGACTTGAATAAAATAATTTAGTGTTAATTATTACTTTTGAACTGATTAAGGATTTTTTGAAATAGTGGATAATGCTATTACATATGAAATTTCTGACATTTTTGACTTAAGTAACAAATCCAATAATCATTGAAATTTGAATGAATGTATGTTTTAAATTATGATTTATGATAATTACCTTGTTTGTGGAGAAGAAAAAATGGCAATTTTCACATGAAAGGTATATGAAAAATAATACGTAAATTAATATATAATGGGGATTAATTCTGTTATGTTTTAGAGGAAATTAGTGACCTTAATTCTAAAGTAGTATACATTCTTATTTCAGACGGGTTATAAGGTAAACCATTTATGGAAGAGTTTATATTAATAATCATATGTTTTTTATATACTAAATTAATATCTCACAAATGAAGATTTATGAATATCAAATAATTTTAGTAATCATTCTGGTTGTTATAATGAATGATTAAGTGAACTATAATTATAATTATGGATCTCAAGATCTTATAAGGATTCAGGAATGATAAATTTAACTTTATTTCAAGGAAGAAGTTATATAGTGGAGATTTATCAAGGTAAAAAAATACTTTGAGGTTGTCCTAAAATATTGTAAGTATATATTCTCAAGGTTAATTTTCAGCATTAGTAAAAATGGTACTTTAATAAAAAAATTCATGTTATCATAATTATTTATGATATCAATGAGCATTTTCGAGACTCCTTTTGTTATGGATTTGTGATCATTAACTTTCTACTAACATTGTTCTCCATCCCGCACCATGAAAACATGATAGTTATATTTATCATCCTTGTTGATGTTTTTGTTTTTAAAATATGTTACTCATTGTAGAGTACTATTTTGAGTTAATTTTGGATACCATTTCGTTTACAACATTCCCTTTTTTTGAAGATTTTTTAAAATTTATTTTTGCAATGTAGGTTTCTATGAGAGAAATGTTAAACTATTAAACCTAGAATAATATAGAAACATTTATATGGGAAAATAAAATTTAATTGGGTTATAATGTTACACACTTATATTATTAAGATATATATAATTTTGAACAATTTTATTTCCATAATGTCTTTTTTTACATACAACAATGTCTTAACTAGAGTTATAATCAATATAGATTCTATATGAAACAACTCTTTAATACAGTAATTATTTATACAATAATATGATAGAATAAACATTAAAATTATTGGTATTAACATGATTAACATAATTTGGAAATTATGGTTTATAATTGTATACATAATAATTCGAAAAATTAAATGAATGCAATTTTTTATGAAGGTTTTCTATTTGAAAAAATATTAAATACGAACACGTATGTTTTACACCAACAATAAAATAACAATTAATAGATTATATTAATGATATATCTATAATATTGAATATTTTTTTAACATTCATCAATGATGTTTTCTTGACATTATAAAATAATAAATCCAATTTTATGCATAATAGAAGCATTTCTCTAAAAGGATTTTTACAATGTTTTTATGGCGCACTTATTAAAAATAATGGGTTTTATACTCTCATAGATTATATTTTAAAAAAACTTATTATTTTAATTAATGGAATCAAAATTTTCTTTTGGTGAACTTTTGGAATTTTTCAATGTAGTTTTATTTATTTGATGAATAGTGAAAAATTCTGAATTTTAAAATAAATCTCGTTTTTATTCTTTATTATTTGTAAAGCTAAATAAAATTTTCAATTGGGTTTCAAGTATAATTATATCTATTTTCTATCATTTAACTCAAAATATGTAACTATAATCAACTTAACACTAAACTTTTAAATATAAATGTTTCAATATTTTGAACATTTTCACATTAAAACCTCGTTTTCTCATTCCAACAAAAGGATTAATTTTACATATATTTTTATCCAATTGTGTGTTTTAAAATTTGAAAAATGGATTAAATATTTTTAATCATAATTTAAAATGTTATTAAATAGACCCATTTATATTTTGGATTATTTGAATAGTAAATTTAGAAATCATTATTACAATAATTAAGGGTAAACAGGTAATTATGTGTAAAAATAATATTATAAATATCCTGAAAAGAATCTAACACTTGAAAATAAAATATTGGATAATTTTAATTCCTCTCTTAATATATTAGGTTATAAATTGAAAAATATAATGGAAATATGTTTATGAAAATCACATGAATATTTTTACACTAAAAGAGAGTGAAGAAATGGAACATTATTACTATAAATAAGTATAAAAATATTATTATGTAGCTTAAAAGAGGATATGATCGAATATATATATTATAATTAAACAAAAATGTTTATATACATAATGAATAATTATTTTTAAATTCTAGTGCAGAAATTGTTTTCATAAATATGTATACAATGATGTTGAAATAATTATTCAATTACTGAAACAATAAATTAAATGATATTAGAAATATAAAAATAAAAATATTTTACATTTTTAAGGTGATAAATGAATTTAATAGTTTTATAAGATCTTTTCGGGGTCTATTAATTTATTTTTTCTTAGTTACGTTTCCCTATATATTTTAATAAAGTCAAAACTATGAATAGTGTCAAATGTGACTGTTATGATATTTTATTAAAATAATATTTCATTAAATTATTTATAAATCATAAAAATATTAAATAATTACTAAAATTAACATTTATGGTCTAAAATATCATATAATGGTCATATATTGTCGGATTTTCAATTTATATGAAAAATAACATCCTCATAATATTAAAAATTTTATTACCATATTTAAAATTTAAATTGCTTCAGTAAGGGTTAATAATAATGAAAAGGTTTAATATAACATAAAAACATTATAAAATCATATTCATTATTTTATTTAAACATTATAATACCATATATTCAAATAAAAATAAATTTTTTTGTATTTTTATTGATATTTAGTTTATTTTATGTTAATCTATTGTCAAATTCCAATATTTCCCCTTCACTCTCTTAGAAAAGTGCATGACTTCTTATCTTTTATTCAAACATTATAATATATTTAAATAGTCCATGATATGTAAAAATATTCTCCATGCCTCCCTACCTTAATCCTAGAATCCATACTTTGGAAATAAATCCAACTAATGGAGTCATATTCTGAAAATCAACATGAGATACCCAAAGAATAGGTAATGTTCATCAATTGACATTTTTTAAATTTCATACATAAACCCATTAAATTATTTTAACTTCATGTATAAAAAATAACCTATGTATCATAAATATACTTAGATGTTTTTATATTTATGGTTATACTTACACTGACACACACTACCTTCAAACGAGATACACAATCATCATTAGTGTTTACGACAGAAAACCGCCTCACAAACCGACAACATCCGTTCTTCTATTAAAACATTAAATATTTGGAAATAATAAATTAATTTATGTTTATATATTATATATATTATATTTATAATTTATTTATTCTTCTGATGTCATTTTAAAAGACATATGTTAATAAATTCTATTTTTTTAAATACGATTATTTCAGTTTTGGAGGTATGGACTACCACCACCTCAAAGTGATTCGTTCACACATTAAAAGGAATTTATTGAATATTGTTTTAGTTAAATTATATGACATATATGATATAATAATTACATTTTAACAATATTATATATTTACGTATGTTTCATTTACATAATTTCATTCAATATAACATGAAAATGGAAGAGTTGTTCATGCGTACATACGACCTTCCATCTCTACGAAAAATGTATTTAATTTTATACATAAATATTTTATTGATTGTTATAAATTCATATATATTGAATATATATTATATTAATTTCATTTTTATCATTTTCTAAATGATTAAATCCTAATATATGTAATAGGAACAAGGATAAAAAGTCATAACATGTATGAAAAACAAAGAGGTTTTTACCAAAAACATAATTTTTACACGGAATTTTTTTTATGTGAGTAATATAAACTCATAAGTAAATAAAAATGATATGATATAATTGAACATGGTTTTATAAAATATTTATAATAAACTTATATTTATTATACTTGATGTTTTCATGAGTACGAAGAGAGTCCAGACATAAGGTAAGTGGATTTACAGTCTCCCTTCTATTTTTGAGAGACTTATGCCACATTCAGAACTAATTTATATTGTGTAATGTATATAATGACATTTAAAGTGATATATTTAAGTAATCATTAAATTTATTGGTATTTACGTATCCATTTTATGATATCTCTTTCATATGTTTTATGTTTTAAATGCTAACAATTTGTTAAGGTAAATTTGACTCAATTTTATTGTTTGAAATACATGTTATGTTGAGAACCAATATTAACTATGAGGGGTATATGCATAAAATTGACATTCTTTACTATTAATATAATTAATTAAAATATAGTTTAATCATTATTGAATTTTATTATATCTTCAATCAGAAATCCATCCTCTTGAAAGGAAATGTTTTTAAAAAATCTTTTAATTGTTTTTAAAATGATATTTTTTTTCCATTTTTAGGAAAATGGATTTCCAAAATGTTTAAAATGGTTTAAAATTTTACTTTATAAATTTTCAATATTATTTTAAATGAAAAAGGTATTATATGGGGTTTATTATTTGAAAATAATTTTTCTCAAGAAGAATGTATATTTTCCTCATCAAATGTTTTAAAAATATATTTCAAAATTATTTTCAATCTATGTTGAAAACCATAATTGTTACTCATTCCTTACAAGGGATATAAAACTAGAATACCGTTCATATATTTTTCACTGAATGGTTTTTGATTTTATGAAATTATTTATCTAAATTCCATAACATTCCAATGATATATTCTATGATATAATGTTTATGAAAACCATTTCTTTTTCATGATTTATGACATTATGGATTATTGAAAATCTTATGGCACAGATATGTTTGATTTTATTTTTTGATGTTTGGGACAGATATCTCCCTCTAATGAATTGGGTAATGAAATATTCTACATGAGATAAAAGGGTACAAGGTATTTCATCCTTAGTAATGTATCATAGGGTGCACGATAGGTATTCCTAATAACGTAAAAATAGAGTACAATGGAGGTTACCAAATCCGATAATAAAGGGTACACTTGAGTTCATACTAATCCTCTCTTAAGAGGGTACAGTAGTGGTCATCCAATTTATATTAGTAGAAGGTATTTGGGAGGTCATCTTAATTACGAGACTAGAAGATACATGAGTGTTCATCCCAATCATGAAGTAGAGACACATGTGATTATCCCAAACATAACATACTATAAATATCATTGTGAGTATCATTGAAAACAAATATTCTAAACATATTTGTATGACACAATTCCTATGACTTATTCCATTATTATCCTTTTATAGATCAATGTTATTTGATTTTCATTTGATGCATGCCTTATGATCTACAAATATTTATGACATGAATTGTGTATATGTTATTTTATATACCTGGTATGATATTAAAATTCCATGATTTTGTTTGTATACCCTTATTCTCATGTTAATCTTATCTATATTTTTTGTTTACCCTTATATATAATCTGAGCACACCCTTTGTTATATTTCAATTTATGAGGTTATAAATATTATTTTTAACTATGAGTACTAAAGTGGAATATATTTATGAGTGATTTTGAGATCCTTTAAAAATTAGAATAATTTTTTCTATGTTTCCAATGGCAGTAAACTATTTTATTCCTTAAGAATATGTTTTTTTAATGTAATGAATATTCATCTAAGAAATTGTAATATCCATTTTTAAAACGGCTAGTTAATTTTATATGGGAAATTATAACCTGAATATATAGGAGAAAAATAACACACATTGACTAATAGGGAGTGATAAATAACAAGGTTAGGAGAATTTTAATGACTATATAAACATAAATCAATGATGGGTGTAAACACCATCTATTTCTTTTAAATGTTGGTAAATATATGAAATTTTATTTAAGCTTCATTTTATTAATGATGAGAAATTATTTTATTATCAATTTAAAGAACCCAATAAAATACACATCCTTGATTTATCCTATGTCACAAGAAAATTTTAATCTTTTTTCTTACACCTTGATCAATTTAAATTTAAACTGTTAGTCATTGAAATAAATATTCAATATGAATTTTTCATGAAAGAAGTAATAATATTAACATTTAATGGATCTTAAGATCAATAAAATAATGAAAACCCATACTTCATGACTGTAAATATTTACCAAATCCAAAATTATTAGTAGGCAATATGAAAATCATGTTTAAACCAAAAAAATACCATATTTTCAACATAAATATTTCAATATGTTGTTAACATCAATACCCTTCCAAGATATATAAATAAAATTGAATACTAATATTTAGAAATAATATCACTAAATTTACCCAATAAATTTAACATTAACTCCCACAAAAAACATAAATTATCTATAATTTCACAAAAAAATAAGAATAACATGATAATGTAATACCACATAAACTTTCTATTAACATAAGTTTTTATAAAATATCAATGAAAAAAATTTAGATTTGAAAAATTAAATGTTTTTTCTTACTCTATACTTATTCAAGTGTGCTTACATACATAATTTGAAGATGTTTCTTCAATAATAAATAATCTTTTACTAAGGTATAAAAAATGTAAAAATTATGTGTGATCATTAAAACGCTATAAAAACTATTTAATAATTATTTCAAGTTATGTGGGACTCAACCCATTCAAGACAAAAAACTATTAACATGTGAGTAAGGAAAGATAAAAAATAAAATGAAAATAAACCCATGAAATTTGTTTCATATATTAAAAATATTTTACCAAATCAAAATGGTTATAGGGGAAATTTAATGTTATTGTGAACTACCCCATGTAAAATTTTAGTTTATACATTCATTACTAAATTTTCTGAAAATCAAAAAAACTATATGTTAAAACTGATTAACCTATAATATTTTAATAGGTATTCAATAAGGTTAAAATTTCTTCCACAAGCATATTCATGATTCAATCATAGAATATATGTCACCTCTTCCTCTGGTGTGAACATAATAATCACATGATCATTATATATTTTCCAAAATTATTGATTTTCAAATAAAAAATAATTGAATGATATTTTATCTTAAGGAACATATATTTATATCATAATTAATGTAACTTTGAGTTAAATAAGTAATTTACCATGTATATATATTATAGTAATATACTTGTTATTTCATAGAGTTTCTCACTTTTGAGGGTATCATTCCAGAATTCTTCTTTAGGTGAATAAATCATTTTACCATGGGTAAATCCCATATTATCGTCTATTATCATGTTATCATAGTCTATTTAATTTTTTATTTCCTTTAATAATTATTGAAGGATACAGATTAATTACTCTAGACATGGAATTGAATCAGTTTTTTGTAATGTAAAAAATAAATACGTGATAATAATAAACAATCATCTTACTTTATAATAGATAAGAAGAAAATTTACATGATAAAACAAATATAGATAAAAAATAAATATGAATTTATGTATAAATAATCTCATTGGAAACAATAGTCTTGGAATCCTAATCTATGAAAAGAATATGTCTATAAAATTTATATGATAATAGTCGTTATATTCTCCAATAAGATTCAATAAAAAATACATAAAAGGGGATATCCTAGGTTGGTTGAATGATGATTGGGGTTCTGGTTTTTCACTCCTTGAGTTTGTCATAATATTTCATGTAGAATTCATTAAGAAGTTTTTAAAAAAAAATTATTCAGATATTAATTAGTTTTTCTAAACACTCTAATAAATATTCTAAAAAATCCAACAAGTCCTAGAAACGAGAAATCATGTTTTATAATTTGGATTATGGAATTACAGAAATGATATAGACCTTTTCATTTTACACATAATTATCTTCTATATAAATAATGTGTCCCATGAAATTAAATTTATCCCTCACAAATTGTCATTTTTCAAAATTCTTATCAAAATTCATTTTAATAAATTTTTTTATGTTTTCTATATTATTAAGATAAATTTCTAGAAATGTTAGTTAAAATATAAATCCCCATATAAATTCCTTTATTAATATTTAATCATGGATTAAAAATGTTATTTTCATTAAAACATTAGAATTCACCCAGGGAAATGAATATACCAAAAGTCATCATTTGGTATAAAAACCCACTGGGGAATGTAAATGTAGTTTTTTTATATTTTTGTGATATAGGGACTTCATAAAAACTAATTAAATCATTAAAAAATAGATAAACTTTTCCGGATAATATTTCTAGAATATAATCTATAAAAGAACTGGAGATGTGGTCTTTTAGGGCCCCATTGTTAAATTTTATTTAATAAATCAATAACTTCTAACAATTTTGACTTCTATTTGCAAAAAAATTCGTTATTTTCTATCTTAGTAATGGTGATTTAATTATTGGTAGAGATAATAAAAATTATACTCACCTATTATGTGGATGATAGTCAATATAGTATTTAATTTTATAAAATAATTAAAATTGATTTTAATTTACTCTATTTGTTGACCATTTTACCCTTTTTGAGGCATACTTATAGGTTTTCAATCACTCTAAAATAAAATTTGGTGTATACATCAAGTATGAAAAAACCTATTAATATTCTCTCATCCAAAAAATATTTCTTAATAATTTTGTTTCAAAATAGTATACACCATTTTGACTTGGTTAAAATTAATTTGCATGAAAATTGGGCAAAGAATCTTTTAATTTTCCCTAGGGTATATGTATTTTAGATTATGTGTAAGAAATTGTAATTCTAGAAATGATGGTTATCTATGTGATGGGGATAAAATAGTCTAACAAAAAACTTTAACCTATTTGTTTGAATATGATAATTCTGTGATACAAATAAGTGGATTATAAAAAACAATTCATCCAATTATTCTTTCATCTAGTCATTACAGAAGGTTGGATCAAGATTCAACTTATTTTCAAATTTAATGGTGTCTAAAAGAATTTTTAAATTCCATGATTCTATTAATTTTATTATTTCATCAAATATATTTATATAATAATATTAGGAGAACATGTTTCCTTATACGAAAGGAGTAAAAAATTAATTATCTTCGTGAGCTAATTTCACTTTCTAGAATTCTAAAATTAATAATATATAGAAAAAATTATATAGAAAATTTTCACAGGAAAGTTTTTAGTTATTTTTATAATTTTTATAAATAAACTTCCAAAATAATATGAAAATGTTATTATTCCAATTTATTCTTCTATAAATAGGATTTATATGTCACCATGGAATAACAAACCATTTAATCTTATGAGTATCTCCTCTATAATGTTTACAATGTCATTTTTATTTTAGATGTTTAGATATTCCATAGATTAGGTTTTGATGATATCTCTCAAATATTGTAAAGAATAAATTGACTGATTAATGACATTTTTAATTATTCCATATCATATAATGAATTATTAAAATTTATCATTATTAATGTGTATAAGATAGTAAATTTATCTACATATTTACATTACGTATGTAATTGTAGAGTGATTAATAAAAAATAATTTCTACATAGATATAATTTATTCATATCCTTATAATTTATGATGTTTGTGGACAATTACTTAAAAAATAACAAATGAGAAAAATATTTACTACTTCTAGTTGAGGGGTATTGATATACACCTTTGTGAAGGTGTCTAAATTTTATTGTTGAGCCTCTTTACATGTTGTCTTTTATGATTTATTTTAAAAGGGATATATGGTGGGGTTAAGGTAGATCTCTTCGAAAGTCATTCCATTTTCCTTTATTCACTCTTTTTTTTCTAATGGTACCTTGAATTAATGCCACATAGTTATAGTTCCACTTTTTTAGGATTTTTTCCTAGTTTTTCACCCAATTATTATTAGAGGTATGAAAAGACATGTTTAGTTTATTTATTTTTATGGTCATTAATGGATGTTGTTCATTGGGTAATTTATATCATACATTTTGGGGACCCTCGTACTAGTTGGATTATATGGATGTTATTCTTCTCCCACTGATGTTTTATAGAGTTTGATAATATTATAGAATCCCTAGCTATACCCTTTTCATATATATAGTATACTTATAGTGAATATCTAGCAATAAACCCATAGAGTTAAGGGATGCCAATATATTTAGTAGTGGGGTTTGGGAGTTACAATTTTCCATGTTTTAAATATCTGACATGATTCTATAATATTACCCAAAATGTTCCTTTCTAAGATGTTTTTTTTTTGAAATTTTTGGTTAGAATTAACTTCATATGCGTGTAGTGAGTATATTCAACCCCCTTGAAGTGAATGTTGATAACATGTTTAATAACATAGTTTTATTAATAACTTATCTCTATGGATGATAACATTAATACTCGTGATTTTGAATGAATTATTGAAAAAATTTGATGTCTGACCAATGGTTTAATGCTATTTTGAGACTTATTTAGGCATCAACATGAATCTGAGAGAGATAATTTTAGATTTTATTTATAGAATAATGGAAAGTCCTATGGAATTATTTCTCCATGAGAACTCAACCCTTATATATATCAGTTTATTGGGGATCCTATTGGGTATTCTGAAATTTTACCATAATTTTACCATGGTTGTACGAGTTGTCTAGTGAAATATAATTTTAAGGGATAATGATTTTTAGAGTGGAATTATTCATCGTGGAATTTTACTGTAGTAGTTGATTTAATGTTGTTGGTGAATTTGTGGAATCATGTATGAAAATTATGGTATAGGATTCCAATCCTAGATTATGGCATATATAACTAAGAAACTAGATTCTATGTAGTCTAATATTTCATGAAATGGGAGGGGTCTCTCAAATTTTATAGATAGTGTTTTTGACCATCCTTGTGCTAGATATGTCCTTAGTGGTGGTGTCCACATACTGACCTTAAGTGATATAATTTCTCAGAATGTAGTATTGAAATTATTCCTATATTTTAGGAGTCAATTCATCTACTTTTCCAATAGTATATTTCCCTACACATGGTGTTTTTATTCTATATTAGGATGACCATAATGTAGGGAGACAACCCTTGAAAACCATAGAACTCATGTTTTAACATTCATCAGATCATTGGGGGAGTTCTTATCACATGAAAACTCATTATATGTGTATGTGGTGGAATATTTTTCTTATGGGTTTTAATATTGATCACCTAGGATAGTGTAACCATGATGTTTTTAGCTGATATAGTAGGTTCAACTAAATGACCCAGAATATCTTCTTATATTATGTCATATTTTTTCCCTCAAGATCCACTAGTGTAATACTGAGATGTTGAACAATGTTGCCGTTATACCTATGGTGATGAATGGTGTCTTTTTTAATTGAGTTAGATTCACAACAGTAGGATATCTTTATTAGTGTGTAAGAAGTTGGATATTTTTAGGGTGAATATTTAAGAATCCAATGGATGGTTGTGATGATATTGGTAAATTGGGATTATATCAGTTTTTTGTCATATGCAATCAATACCTGTTTATTTGACTTCTTGCATGAGATGATGGATAAACTGTCCACAAATTGATGGTCTGATAACCATTTTTGTGTGAATAATATTTCTGTACTATGTTTTCATGGGACCCTCTTGGTCTAGTAATGATTTTACATTATGTTCATTATATATTATGAGAAATAGATGATAAAATATATAATATGAAATAATTTTATCCACTTTTTCAGGGGTGTAATGATCTATCCATGGGATATACACCCAAATGAAAAGGATTTTAAAGTTAGTGTGTTATGTTTCCATACAAGTTTTATTCAATTTTATTGGGTAACCCCTTCTATTTTTAATTTTATAGGGATGATATTTTTTATGGTTTGAAAGATGTAAAGACTTGTGTTTTTACTTATTTACATACAACAAAATTATTACTTTCATATCCCAAATACATTATATAGGGTAAAATTGTAAATTTAATCTAGTAGAGTACCTTTGAAAAATTATCAAATGCTTCCAATTATTTTCATGTGTGGTGTGTAACCTTAGTCCAAGATTAAGATAAATTATGATCATGGTTTGTCCTTTTTAAAAATATATTAATTATGAAAATATTATTTTGATCTCATAGACATGTTTTCTTATGTACTAATCCTTTACATGTAAACTTGTTATTAGATGGAAAAAGTGATACTACTATTTTTCCAATGATTTGGTTTTTTCCCTAACAGGGGTATATCTTTAATTTGTATAAGGACCCCATGAGTTTTATGTTATTGGTTGATTAATTTTTTCATTATGGAGTAAAATTTATTATTTTATTATTTATTCATTATGTAAATTGACATTATAGTCTTTATAGGTGAAATATAAAAAATTATGTTTAAAAAATTATAATGGTTAGTTGCATGAACACTAGGAATTGTTAAAGAAAATGGGGAGTTCCTATGTGGAATCAATGAAAGGATCTTTAGGATTGATGATGAAAATGGTCATATAGATATCATTAAAGAGAGATTCAATTTTAACGTAGGGATTCATAATTATTACTAATCACTATTATTCAAAAAATAATCATTTGAAAATTTAGGGATATATTATTTCTATATTCTTCATAATTTTATTTGATAATTGAGGAACAAGGACCCTCTATTTCTCATGGATACTACTTTTGGTCAATAATTTGAGGATATTGAATAAAATATTAATTTAATTTCCTAAAAATTAAATTAACAATCATAATTTTATTTAATTATGAAGTTAGTATGTATTGATTATAATGTGGTTAATTGTAACACTGATAAATATTAGTACATGTTTAGTAATAGATTATTTTATTGTATTTGTAGCATTATTTATGATATAAAATGTTTTATTATGTGATCCATGGTTTTGATGGAATTTTTATAATGAACATAGTCCAGAAATTTATTTTATAATTATATTACCTATCACATATCTCTAAAATATATTTTACGTCCATGAATTATAAAATTATCCATATATATTTAGGTTAAGAGTTGACCAACCAAATAAACATCCAGTGACATTGATGGAGTAGACATTGAGTGTATGAATGTATTCTGACATAGTGTTGGGAGGTGGAAACAGTTTGGGGTTGTGGTGGGGTCGTGTGGAATTATAAACATGGTGATCCATGATGAGGTCAATGAAATGTAGTGAACCTAGCTAAAAGAATATTATAATTATAGTCTGGTAATGAATTATGAATTGTGCATACAAAGAATCCGAATACATTGGTGTCCATTGTGAATTATGAGTGGGGTTCATGCCAGTCGTCATATAATAATGGGATAACATGGGTATGAGTGGCATAAATCCCTCCCACTACACATTTTTTATATGATAATATTATTTATAAGAATAATGATAATAATAATAATATTGTTAATTATTGTTTTTATTGAATAATTTAATTGATACATCAGATAGACAATCTCACTACAACATTGTAATCTAGACATATAAAAGTCATAATCAAGACCAATATGAGATAATTATGTCCATCCTTGAAATTATATCCATGCTCAGTCATGTTATAACTCTTATGATATATTTTATGTAACTATTTTTTTAATTTGATAAATGGTTATTAAAAATATATGACACATATTGATTATTTATCATCATATATAAGAATGGAACAATTTAGTTATTCATCGAAGATCATTAGTGTGTTGAGATAAATATAATTATAAATTTAGTGAAATAAATATGATGATTGGGTTCTAGAATAATGAATTTATCATTATCATTTTATAGGTATATTGGGTATACCCCATCATGGTTGGGTATTGGATCATATATATTTGTTCAATTTTACAGGTAAGATCTTTATTCCGATCACATGCTCTGGGTGGAGGTCATTAGTGTATGGTGTCAATTTTACCATATAAAATAGATAATATGGGGTGAATATCCTCTAATGGATTCAATATTCTACATGAATGAGGTTTATTATAGAGAGGTTATATCTTCCTTAAGATGTTTTCAAATGTTTTGTGGGGTCCATTTCATTGGTAATTTGAGATCATTTTTAGTGGTGTGAATTTTATGATGCATAGGGCATGGTATTCAGTAAAATAATGATAATTCTTCCTGATGATATGGATCACCCATTATATATTCATGTGGAAGTGTTTTATTTTGACATAATAAATGTTCAAATTTAATAAATGTCATATAAGTCTTTAGTAACTCATTAGTTTGCTTTTAGACCATAATTAAAATAGGGCTATCAACTTCAAACTATGTGAGGTCATTTTAATTATAATGAGATTTGATAATTTTTGGGATAGATCTTTGATAATTGGAACATATCATTATTTCTCTGACTCATGTTTTTGACAACATGTATATTATGTAATTTTATTTCCATTCCATATATCATCACTCAAAGTGAGATATTTTGGATGAATAGTTATGTTTTTTATCCCTTTTTGTTTTATTGAATCTTAATAACTATTTTTATACTCACCCCTAGATGGGACTTTTCAACATTGCTGTGATGTTTTTACTTGTGTTATATAAGTTGGGAGATGGTCTAAATAAATGTAGATCATGTTTGACATATCCAAAACTGACACCTATTGATTATTGGTGATGCAAGTTATAGAAATATGGAATGGATGGAGGTAGATACAACTATATATTGATTTTGTTAAAATTTTATAGGAATAATGGTGGATGTTTTAATTTTCATTTATTTAAATTATTAATAGCCTCATCCTATGTAAAATTCCCTTATATTTTCCATGATGATAATGTATTTGAACCTGATGTATCATGAAATGTGTATTATACTATTTATTTGTATATATATATCAAAATTAAAGGGTCTTAGTATAAATGTTTTTACAATGTATATATATATATATATTGGATGTTGGTATATACTAAGTCCTCTAATATTCTTAGATATGACTACCTCATAATAGTCACCAACCGCTAGATTATTTTATAAGGGCTTGGAATAGTACTCTTAGTTTATCACAATCCTAGGATTAGCCATAATGTGTTTGGTTACATCAACACTCATGATATTATTATAAATAAAATTATTCTAAAAATATAGTACTTTCTAAATTACATAAACAATCAATTGAAATAATTATAATTCGATATTTATAATATTCAATATTTAATTTTATAATAAGAATCTTCAAATAAATTATCGAATCATCACATCCCTCAGAGATGATTTAAAAAGGTTAAACTCATATATTCTTTTCAAAATTCATTAAACAACATATAATAAAAATAAAATTAATCATTTATTACATCAACCAATACCTAAAAAACACATGGGAATGAAAATATCATAATATGAATGATAATTAAAAATATTTTATTATATTTTGTGATTTTATTTGAAAATAAAAGAAACTTAAGGATCCACTATAAATAGTAATAAATCCCAAATGAAAATACCACATCCACTTAAGCCCATCAATGGCGAGAACTGGTCATATAAGTGGAATGATCGAAACACAAATTTGTATTCAAATTTTGTAGGGAAAACCATGACAGGGGTCCCCAAACTATACAATGGTTTGATGAAATGAAATTCCATGAAAAAAATGAATTTAATATTGAATAATACTAAATTTTATGATTATTTTATTTCATATTCCACAACATTGATCACTACACTTACAATATTTTCTCTTCATGGTGACTAAAGGTCCTCTGATACATTTCCAATAACCATAAACTCATATCTAGTGTGAGACTTTGTGGCCATGAATAATATTATGAAATAACTATATAGTGTTTTCAAAATAATTATATCTTTTTTTTCATTTGGATATGTCAAAATTTAATTAGTATTTATTTTTTCGTAGTCGACATAAATCATCAGTTTTATAAACATCTATATTATAATATGATTATAATAAATAAATTAATTTTTTTGTAGAATATATTTAACAATTCATTAGAATCATAAATTTATATATGGATTGAATGTGATATAAGGATATAAATATTTGAGGTATATGATAATGGAGTGTCAAAAAATGACCCTTCAATCAATAAGTATAAAAATAGTAGAAATAATTCACATTTCAAGGCCTCAATCATATAGTTTGATTAATAAAAAAAGTTAGGAACTAATTGATTAATAAGTATAAATAACGAGGGATTTAGATTACCTTAAGAGTTAATTAAACATGTGTTTATGTGATCATTAAGAGTTACTTAGTATACTATCCCTAAATTTTCTCTAACTAAAGGAATGGAGATGGAGGAAATTACGATGATGAGTACAGTAAATGATTTTTCCTCTAAGTATAATAAATTATTAGTTGATATTATTAATTTTATTGTCTATGAAAATAAATATATATTTACAGAAACCCTAAATCTAAATCAATGAAACATGAAATACATATTTAGGATTACTAGTATACAATTATGTGGGGTCATCATTTTATTGAGAGTATATAAAATAAAATTTATTACTTAATGAATATAATAAATTATATCAATCCAATCAATATTCATTTTCATTGATTATGTAATGAATCATGAATATCATTTTGAAATCATTTATAATTTTTAATTGATGATTATTAGTTTATCAAATAATTATGAAAGCTTTTATCAAGAAGAATGATTTATAGAATAATCAAAAAAAATTATAATTGTTTTTTCATATAATAACTATACAGTATTTAATTGTAGGTGTGAATTACCCACTGATGATTACATTAAAAGACCAAAAAATAAGAGGGAATTATTGAATTGGGAAATAATCCTATGTGTTGGTAATTGGGATAGTTTTTGAATTACAATTAAGAATATATGATCTACATATGAACAATGCAATAATTTTTGAATCAAATGATATTTATAACGTAATAAACATAAATAGGAATTTCAGTTATATATCTTGTTAGGAAAATAATGGATCCTCATTCATGATTTAAAAAAATGTTATGAAATACCCATGAATTATAATTTCTTAAAACATAGTAAATTCTGTAAATGTTTTATATATAATTGGATAAGGATAATATATACTATAATTTTTTTAATAGTATGGTGATTTTGTTTTTTTCAATCACTATTTGTAATGAGATAATCAAGATCATCCATCGGCAAAAATATAACCTACACTAACCCCATGGTAATTCTCTAATGTTGTTGGGCTAGAGAATAGATTTGAGGGTATAAATTTTTTAATATAATGATTTATCATCTCAAAATAATAAATTAATCAATTTTACATTATTCCAAAAATCTGGAATCCAAAATCCATGTGCCATAAATTTCTAAAACATTCCACATATTCACCGGGGGAACCTATCATTCCTGTAAAAAGATAAATACCACACACTATATTTATTCATATAAAAATACCAGACAATATCTTATGAAATACCAAATACTAACTAAGGACATAAACTACAATAGAAAAACATTAACAAAAATTAAAAAAACCCAGTGATATGCTAGATTAATCC
The DNA here is from genome assembly GCA_963277665.1 of Viscum album. Taxonomy (NCBI): domain Eukaryota; kingdom Viridiplantae; phylum Streptophyta; class Magnoliopsida; order Santalales; family Viscaceae; genus Viscum; species Viscum album. Next base: position 698,316,123 of record OY728160.1, read on the forward strand.
TCCTTCAACTAAAATTTATTATTCTCCATCGTCTCCATGAGTTTCGAGCTACTAAATCAACCAAAAAAAACTGGTTTTACAAAGCATCCAAATAGTTACATACATACATGTTATTAACTTATTTACTATTTGCAAGCTGCTATGTCCATTTAGTTTCATAGTTGACATGTGAATACCAACCAAGTTTGCACTTAAAATGATCTAAACTCTTACATATAATATTCAATTGAATGCATAATAATGTGTCCATATAATATACAAACAACTAATATAAAAATTTCATAAATAATGTAAAATGTCTTTCAAAAATTAATAATAGAATAAATTCTAGATCAATGGTAGGAAAAACCAATATCTCCCATTGATGTTGAACATTATAATCATACCAAAATCTATGATTGGAATGTATGAAAATTTAACGTATATTCCCGTCAGAACCTATATTCCAATGTTATTTTTCTATCAATGGTATCCTTTATAATATCATAATATATTGTAATAAACACACAATGTATATGTATATTTATATCATAATATATGAGGTCTATCTTCACATTGAGAAAAATATATACATAATCTATTTATATCAATATAAGATATGTATTAATACTCTTACATGATGCACCTTTTATCAAAGGTAGGAACAATATCATGTGTATATATATATATATCCATCCTCATATCAAAGGCCTCTCCTCACATTTTAAAAAAATAATATTTATATATATGTCAATATATATAGGTATACATATACATATACATCCTTGTACTTTATGGATTTCTCAATTTTTTGAGAAATACACACACACAAATGTTTTTAAAAAAAGATATATAAATTTAAAAATATTTTCATTAGGACCTTCAAGACCATCATACAAAATATAAAATAATATCGAAGATAAACATATTAGAAATTATATATAGAATCATCTAGTCATGGAATGATATAAAATAAAACATGTTGTATCCTATAGGAATGGAACAATTTTAAATAAGAATATATTTTAGAACATTTCATGGTATGTGGAGACCCTTTTTTAAATTTTAGAATTTGAAATCTTTCTACATATATAATTGGTGCTAGGTGTTGAGGCCATATGTAATTTTGAGGCCCAGTGTGTCAAAAATCATTTCTAAAAAAATATGAAATATATTGTATGTTAAAAACTGTTGGACTGTTAAATAAAATGGGATACCTATTAATAAAATTTCTATTAGTAATATTAGTCAACTTTTTCTTCGAGAACAAAAAACATTTAAGCTATGTGAGACCTAATATTGGTCAACGTGGGTCATTCAGATAAAACAGATTTTGGAGGTATATTTTCTATATTAATTATGTTATTAATTTAATTAATTTATTAATTTAACTCACCGTGATTCATATAAAAATTCTTTATAAAGGATATTATTTTAATCTTATAGAGATAAATCATGGGAGGGATATGAGATGTTCTACCACCTTCCATTAGAGAATTATGATCTAGCAATAATGTGACTCCAAAATGAAGATGGTCGAAGTCCAACGAATTCAATTACTCATATCAATCAATGTAGGTCATTTTCATTGATGTAGAACAACAAATATGTAGTAAAGACATTTAATTTTTGGATTCTTCAACATTTGATTAAAATTTTGAACATGATCAATTCTTTTCCTAGATCTTCTCAAATTGTAGATAGTTGTATGTGCCTATATATAGAAATTAATTATTATTCAGTTATTTTATCACTTTAATATTCTAATTATATCTGTTTTCTAGGAACTCTTGTTCAATGAATGTCAAACCTTATATTTTTGTGCTTTTCTCTCTCATGATCCTTATGTTCTTTACTATTGGTCTACATGGCTATGGCTCAACAATACAGGGTGGAATAAATCCCTATCAGACACCCAGATATATTGTGGGAACATATAAGTCTAATGGAATACCAAATTAGTAATGAAATATATGATTTTTTTGGGTTAACATTGAATTAATTTTTGATCATGATTCCACACTAGGACATGGAGATGATCAGAGTTGTGGTGATGCAAGGTGGATCATCCAACTTTAATGAGAGAAAACAGAATCATTTTCTAGCCACCAAATGGTTGAAAATGGAGGGCGGGCACAAGATCTACAAATTTTGGGTGGACTAATAATGTATATGAAGTATCATAAACTAGATTTATATTCTTCATAAGAGATCAATCATTCAGTAATAATCGCGTCTACACACCGTGTAGTCCAATGAACACTAGATATGTTGGGCGTCAGTTGTGGTTGCAAGAGTTTTATGGAAATATTAGTATCATAAGTCATATAACACCCACACATGGAGTATGATCCATGTTCTGGTGTCCTAGTTTGTACTCCAATAGTACACATGCACAAGTGCAGACAACTAAACACCATGTCCAGAAGTGCACGATCACATGAAAGGTTACATGAAATATGTAAGAGAACACATATAGGACCTAATTAACATGATAACACTATGTAGTCCACCTAAAAGTCATGTATATATAAAATTTTAGGGATACATGTCTAGTAAATGAAATGACCAGGTGAAAGAGATGGACCACCAACTATGTGGGTCCCCTACCCACCATGTACCCAATGAATTTTTTAGGAATCTTCAGCATCTCATATCCCCATTGTTTGTAATTGTGTTCTATCCCATTATTATCTTATCCTAAGTTATTTTATGAGTATAAAATAATGTCCTTTTTAGTTCCTTTTGAGATACTATGAGAGATATTATAGGCAAAAATCATAGTAGTGTGATGCTCGATGAGGATAGTGATTAGGAAGGTTCACCAGAGGATACACAAGTGGCACCATGAATAAGGGATAAACATGAGTCTTACATTGTATAATTTTGTGAAAAAATATAGATGGGTTGGGAATAGATTCTCTAACAACTCACTTGATTGGAACCCTCCACCTTTTCTTGGCACGTGACCCCCATCGACAACTTTAGTGGAAACCCCAATCTAGGTTGGGTACATGTACTTTACCGACTACTAGAGTTCCACCCTGTAGATTGTATTTTCATGGGTCTTCTACCATTTACTCTAGTGGATCCCTTCAAATGGGTTGTGGATATGACATCTACCAATGAATAGAGTGGTACCTTCTAGTAGGTCCATGCACAAGTCCTCTAACATCTAATGTAATTCCATCCTATAACTCATCTGGGCATTATTATCAACCAAATACTAGAGTTTCACTCTCCATCTTGGAAATATTGGGGTCCTCTACCAACTAATATAGTGGAACCCTCCTCCTAGGCTGGGCACGAGTCCTCTTTTAATGACTTGAGTGTCACCCTCTATCTGGGCGGGGCATAGGTCCCAAACCAACTTCTAGAGTGACACCCTCCAGGTGGACAAAAAATGATTCCTCTTCCAACTCAATAGAGTGGAACTCTCCAATTGGTACATGGCCTTAATCCTCTAGAAATATACTTAGTGTAACCCTCATATTGTACTTGTGAATTGTACCGTTACATATAGATTATGGACCCTCAACATTGCGACATAGTAGTAAGGTGATGTTTGATATGGATTTTTTTGGTGGGGTAGATGATTGAGATGATGGGTATCATTTATGGTCAATTGGATTTGTTGTAAATATTTTCCTAACATGGTATTTTATATTGAGAACCCCTACTCTCTCATTTTGTTTTATTTGGTATGTGAATTTATATATGTGGGTGTGTGTGTGTTGATGATATTAGATTCTTTTTTTGTGGCTTTGGGTTGATATTCTTACATATTTCTTACTATTGTGTCTCTTCCTCCTCCCACAATAAGATTTCAGGGTATACTATTGTTTATGTGTACACTCACTCCAACATGGGATTTTCCTGCATGTTTCAAGTCTTATAAATACGAAAGATAGGTTGGAAGTTACTACAGATGTACTTAGGGATACATGGTTCATTGGTTTGAATACGGTTTTCAATGAATGGAGGAAAATATCTAGGCTCTATAAACACTTTTATTTTTCTTGTTTTTCATATTGGGACATATTTATGGTTTGGTGTGTATCATTCCCCGTTTTTTCTTCCTAGTTCACACTGTTATCTTTTTTACACCGTATAAGGGTTTCATGCATGGTTTATATTGTTTTGGTTACATATTATTATTATTATTATTCCAATAAAATTCCACCATGATAAGGCTAGGTGTTCTTGTAAAGGTATATTATGAAATTACCTCTGAATGTTATATATTCATTTCATCATTGGTCGACAGCCCCTCACCGATGAAGGTTGTTATGGGGTAGCTCACACTCAAGATCCATTGGTTTGGGTCATAAAACATTTGTATCAGATGTTTTTTGATCCTTGGGATGGTTTTTATATTTGTGCCCTTATGAGGATTTTAATGGGATTTAGGGAAATAGGGTCCAAGTGTTTTGGGTGTGGCTTGCAAGTCAGGGAACCCAGTGATGGTGTGGTGACAGACATATCCATTCACTAGGACTTTTAATACCTTCAATTTCAAATAAGTTTACCAAGACATTGGATGAAATAATCAATGATATAAGAATTTTATTGGATTGAGTAATTGAAATTATATCTTGATTCACCACCACCATTTAATATATATGTATATATATATGACAATATAACTATGGAATGTATTGATTAAATACATATTATTCCTCTCTAATTACAACCATTTAGGTTACAAGTTATGGATAATTTTGATGATATCATGAGTGATGAGGCATTAGTTATTGGTCCATCCCTTTTTATTCATTCTCTAGGTGGGTATGTAGAATCACCCCCACCTATTGAGAAGAAGATCATACTGATATTTTAGGATAAAGATGAAATCATTATCATCATGCTACAAAAGTACATGTTCTAGAGGCAGGTGAGGTAATATGATGAGCCATATCCCTAAGCATCTAAGGATTTCCTATATTCGGTGATCCATTTATTCAGGGTTATCTTGACACTGACTAATTAGGTGGTTCCATATATAGCTATAAGAATCCAGTCAACATGATCTTGGTAAAGGAAATATTCTCGAGACCAGGCTTGTGCACGTGTTAATGGGAAGTATAGAGAGGGGAATTTCTATTATTGTGATAGGAGAGGTCACTTGGAGCATGACTTTGTACAAATAAATGCGTCAGATCATAGAAATATTGATGAAGAACCACAAGGACAGAGACAATTACATGATCTGGGAATGAGCATGTGAGGGAAACGTGTCCCCTAGGGAAGAAAAGATAGAAGAGGATTAGCTTGAGCTATTGGAGGACGAGCAATGGGGGTTGGAAAAATATATGACATCCTCCCACTTCCATCAAGTGGTGGCACACTTCAGGCTCTAGAACATAGAGGTCAAGGCCACATAAAATTGTAGGATATTGAGGCTTACAACCTAGAGGCATAAAAGAGTATTAGAAGTATGATCTATGATTGTTATACCCTAGAATTAATATTATTAAATAGTTGTTTGAGGGATTCCTTATCTACTATACTTTTAGTTTGATAGTTGGAGATCGCAGTTGAGGTGCTAGACCATCACCTTTTTGTTTAGGTTTATACAGGGAACACCTCTTCTGTATATTCCATCTACAGAGAGAGTGATATTTTTCATGGTGGAGATTAGATTATGTGTGAAATTTTTGTCTTCATGATGAAATCCTATGATATCATCTCCTAGGTATATTGTTTTTCCATGGTCCAACCTAATATTTTCCATCTCCATGGATGAGTCATATGATTTTTCACTAATGGGATGATATTCACCTTTTTGGATGAGAATGATCTCCTTGAGGGATGAGTAGGTTATAAAATCTAGAGACTATAGTCGATCACCCATCATTTGGGGATTTGTATCCCTTTTTGAAGAAGTATCTTCCTACATCTAGATTCATTTAGTCATAGAGGAATTTTTGGAAGTATTTATCGAGGTTGTTCTAGGACTATATCTGAGGTTGGGGAAGGATTTGGTATAGACATGCATTTAGCGACCTCTTTGTTATCTTATATGTTGTATCTGATGGCCCCTATCATGATCCAAGTGTTCCTATAGTTGTTGGAGACCATTTAAGACATGGGTTTTATTAGTACCAGTGTGTCCCCATGGGTAGATCTAGTATTGTTCATGGAAATGAATATGAGATCATGTAGCTTTAATATCTTATCATCACCAGAATGAGGACATGATCTTGTCCAAGTATCCCTTACCAGGGGTTGATGAACCCTTTGACTATTTGTGAGGCATGATATTTTTCATGAAGAATGATCTCAATTCCGGCTTCCACCAGTTGAGATTTTGTGAGGCTGATATTTAGAAACTGGAATTTTGATGTTTCTAGGGAAAACATGAGTTCCTAGTTATTCCATTTTTTATGATGAATTCCCATCCATTTTATAGATTTGTGGAAGAAGGGTTTCAAATGTTACATGGAACAATGTGTGGTTGGTATCATTTATTACATACTCATATACTACGCATTATTTGGGGAGTGTGTAATGAACATTAGTATGGTCTTAAATTTTCTTCATAAGGACTATATTTATAGAATTATCTTTAAGGATAATATCCAAATTAATGAGGTTCACTTTCTATGCATTTCCATTTTTGATATTGTTTTTTCCACATCCCTGGAAATTATCTATGTGGTGCTTTCGTGGGAGCCAAACAACATTGTTTCAGAGGTGTAGAGTTTTCTTTGGTTGGCTTGGTTCTACAAGAAGTATGTGGGAAAAAATCTATATTATTGAATTCCATTTGAATACCCTTATGTGGTAAAAGAAACCATTTTCATAGTTAGATTATTTCGATAGGGGATTTGAATAGTTGAGGCCAAGCATGATGAGTGATACAATTTTGAGATTACTGGTGGAAGGAATATAGTACATAGTGTATTGCGATGCCTATAGAGCTCGGATTTCCTGCGTGTTGATGCAGTGGTTGATAGTTATTTATTATGGGTGAATGAATTTGGGAACCAGTGGTATAACAATTAAAATCAAACACTATAACTAGAAGGCGTAATTTTTTAGGATGAGGAGTCACTGCACACTAGGTGCCATCCTTGTGGTTTACCTAGGCCATCAGAGTCTCATGTACATCCTCAGGTAGAGAGGCTTGAACATGAGATAATTGTGCTGGTTAGAGTTCTTACAGAGCTATAAAATCGACATATTCTATACTCTATAGAAGGGATAAGTGGTTTGATATTACTTTAGTTGGATGTCTTAGGAGTTCTTGGTGTAAGAGTATTCTGAGGACTTTCTTTCCTTATAGCATAATATAGTTGAGTAGGAAGGTGCTCCGTTTCTAAAGTTGATGGTGTTAAATCATCTACTCCATCAACATCTGAGAGAGTCCTTATTGGGAGACCTTGACTGTGAGGCCTTTCATGGCCAGATATATATATATATATATATGAGACTAACTGAATGGATATTATTGAGGATGGAACCACATCATCTATTTAGTGGGTTGGATGGTGGTCCTAATCACGATGTTGGAGTAGGTGATGTAAGAGTGCCACACCTCTCCTTTTGTTATACATATTAGTGTTGTGAATATGTTAAGATACCATTAGTGATATTTTTCTTACATGATATAGAGTGTGACTGATTTTTACACATGGTGCCTCACATGTAAGTAGGTGATGGATGGGAACCATATTCCTGCTGCTTTTTTGCATCCCCTTGATATTATATAATAGAAATGGTATTGAGTATATTAGAATATTGTGTTAGATACTCCAATAAAATGAAGCTTCAGGAAACCATTTAGGGTGACCTCGACTCTTATCTCTAACTATGATGTGAGCATCACATCACCATTTTGGAGGGGCATAAAATAAGAATTCACGACCCATATGAGGATGTGTAAAACCTTTCACCACCATAAATATGGGAAGAAGAAGTGCACTATCCATGGGTTGGAAGATATATTTAGGGTTTTCATGGACGAATTTGACCAGATATTGGATGGCCACATCCCACCGATAGAGTTTGAGTGTAAAATTTCTACCACCCTTCTATTGGCACGGAAGCATTTGAGGAACTGTACGGGAGACCCATTAGGACACCCTTGTTTTGGATAGAGATCTGTGATGAATCTATTGTGGGTCTAGAGTAGGTGCATTAAATGATGGAGAGGGTCTGAGTTATCTATGTGTGGATGTGGGTATCTTAGATGAGTACTAAATCTTATATCAATAGATCTAAAAGGTCCTTAGAGTTTGAGAAGTTAGACCATGTTTTCTGAGAGTCTCCCCATATTGATGACTATGGAGATTTATTTGGGGAGGCACAATATCATCAAGAATTATTAGGCCATTTGAGATCTTCTTGATGGTTGTAATGGTTTCGTTCCACCTCTCCATAAACACACTACTAGAGTTTGTGCATGATGACTTCCATGTGTTGGAGCTGACTAGATTCATGTCTATCCCCAAGAAATTTATAAACTTGGGGGATCTCAACATTAGGGATAAAACTAAAATGGAGAAGAACCTATTAGAGATCATGGACCAATAGGGTAGTACTATGAATGGATTGATCAGCCCTTTGGTAAATTTTCTTTGGTAGCCTGGGAACATATATGGGAGTTCATTGGAGTCAAAGGGCCAGTTGTGGGATCATCATCCCAAGCTGTGTATTTAGATGTTTCTTTTCATGGAAAAAATATTGAAGGATGGAATGATGTAGAGACCATGTGTTTACCTTGTATAACATAAATATTTTCTACATATATTTTCGAAAGTAATAACTGGGAAGGTGTACGATTCTGAGGTGTGGTGTGCCTAAAAGTAAATTTTTTAAAATAAAAAATATATTTTACATTACACATAAAAAATTTCTTAAATAAATGGTATAAATTTTATATGTAATCCCATATCTTATGTAAAATACCATGGTTGTGTAGAAAACATAATGTTTACCATAGGAATTACCTATAATATGTCTCTATTGGGCCATTTGATAAAATAGTTATTGGTTGTACATTCAGTGGAATAATAAAATTATTAACCTAATAATTCAAAAGTAGATTTCATCTAAAAGTTCCCTATTACAAAAAAATTGTTTGGCGTAGCTATATAAAACATTGGTTATTTGAGATATATTCTACCTTCTTCTATTAGTAAATCGATACTCGATAATTATGAGACTATATATTTAAGTAGATCAAAGAATATTGAAGGTACCGACTCTTTTTAATCATTGGAGAGTGTATTATTTGATGATAATCAATCCAATATCCATGTAGGACTCATAATATATGTATTCCAACAGATTTTATTGATTTTTTTATCATGATAAATACCATTATATGACTACCACAAAATTTTTATAGTTTTATTTGACCATATATTACGATTAATGGTTATTAAAAAAAATTCCCACCATAATCACCCATTTGAATCTATTGTGCAAGAAAAAATGGACAAACATTGTATTTAATTCTATTTTGGTTCTTTTTAACCCTTTTATTCTTTATTTTCTTAATTATTTTGTTACATGTCCATAGATTGACATTTTCTATAGTATGTAGCGTTATCAAATGGTGAGATTCATGGTAAGTTCACTTATGACAAATTGAATATAGAATCACAGATGAAAAAGAAGGTTTTTTGTTGTGGTTGATATTTTTGTTGATCTAGGACCCCAAGATGGACTCACCAATAGTTAAAGGCATGATAGTTCAAGGTGGGTCTTGTGGCCTTCATATGAATCAATAGAATCAGGTTTTTGGAAACGAGATGTCTAGATACAATAAGTGAGCATGAGGTCAAATGATTTTTGGTGGTTGAACAATATATTCAAAAGAAAAGAAACCTAGTCTAGAGTATAGATACATGATCGATATTTTTTGAAATATCATGAATACATGCATGGTACTCTAAAGAAAACATCAACTATTGGGATATAACTATGAGGTCTAGTGTTTTACAAAATTATATGTATCACATGTCATCTGAGATCCGCAAAATGCATGTAAATATACATGAATACACCATATGTTGAAGCACAAGGAATATTTCCAGGTTACACAACACAACTAGGGGAAGAAATATTGACCTAGGGTATCATGGTCACTCCGTGTAATCCAACTACACATTTTGTAAATTTACATGGGATGGGAGTGGTGTTTTGGAAAGGAAACCACCACCTGAAAAGGGCAGAACAACTTGTCGCGCGGGTCCCCTACTATATGATATTGACATTTTGTGGAGGGGACTTGTGATTTATTTATGTTATACAATTTACTCTTGTTCAGTTTTCATTATTTGGTATATACTATGGGGAATGGTTGGGAGAAAATTAGAGAAATTTGGAAGGATAAGGGGAAGTTCATAGTTGGTACATATTTAGGGTAAACTGTGCGCCACATCCCACCAAACCATGAAACACTAGTTCAAGGGGAATTTCATGGTTTCTACACAGTTTGGAAAATATTGTACCCTCTTAGATGAATCCATGGACCCCAATAAAATAGTTTCATTGTTTAAGTGAACTTTTAGGGAAAACTGTTCACCCAACCATGTAAACTGTGCTCAAATTTTCATTTACTTGAAAATTATATTTTCAATTTCCCAAACCCCAAATCACACCGTATTCATCCATATTTATTCCATTGATTTCCTATTTTGATTTTAGATCACCTAGATGGATTATAGGACATCCCGACCCCTATTTATTGCGATTCAAAGCCCCGATCGAAGATCTACACAAATCAAAATATGTGAACTCTTTCCCTATTAGATTCATATTCATATTCAATTATTCTACCATTGTAAAGGGGTCCTTCTTCTTATTTAGACTCCATCTAGATCTAGTATTGTGGTTGTTGATTTATAATTAAAGGATATTGATTTTTTATACCTTGGTTTAGTGTCTATGGTATTGATCTCATTTTTCTTTATTGTTCTACTGAACGTTTGGGTATTTTTATTGGGAAATCATTCATTAGCAATTTTATGTACGTGGTCAATAATTCAAATACCAAAATCATTGACTAAATTAGATGTATAAAATTTTATAATTTTTATTTTTTGTTTTGATTAAATTAAGTAATTTTTTGAAGTAATTAATAAATGGTTATGGGATACTGGGTAAAATAAGGATTATATATGTGAGTACTTAATTTAGGAATTAATTAAAGGATATTGATATTGTTGATTTGAGTAATTAATTTTGAAACTAATTAAGCGATATTGTAGCTGATAATTTGTTTAACTATTTTTGAAATTCATTAAGGGATATTGAGATTACTGAATTGGTTAATTAATTGTGGAATTAATTATAGAATATTGAGATTGATCAAATGGATAATTAATTTATTATTTAATTATATTATTTGAATGATAAATTAAATTTTGATTAAATCAATAATATGGACAAGAATAATTAATTTTTTAGTTGATATGATTAATTAATTGCTTAGTTAATCAATGTGATTGAGATGATTAATTAATTACCATGTTAATTAATAGTATTAAAATGATTAATTAATATTTGAGATAATTAAAGGTATTGAGATGATTAATTAATTTTTGGGAAAATAAATTAGTTTAAAAATATTAATTTATTGGTGTGTTAATTATTATGATTGGTTAGATTAACTATTTATTTAGTAAGTTAATGTGATTGATATGAATATGTAATTATTGAGTTAATTAATTATATTGAGAAGATTAATTAATTGTTGAATTTCTAAATGGGGTTTAGATAAGAAATTTATTATTGAATGGTTGAAATGGAATTATATTATGTGACATGAGATAGAGAATAAAAAAAATAGAACTATGAGATATGATATGTACTATAGAATGGTAACAATGGAATTATGATATGATACATGGGACTCATAATGGAAACTATGACATTCTATTAAATGATATCTATTAGGGATAGTGTAGAATATGTAATTGTATGATGTAGGTATGGATGATTTGTTATCATCAGAAACCAAATAGTATATGTGGTTTAATAATGAATAAATTTATAACATTATAACTATTTAATAATGAATTTTAATTATTTATTTATATAAATATATACACTTCCAATTATCTGGATATCTATTTATATGTGGTTGGTGGTAGCCTACTATGTTGTACTGACACCCTACATAGGCTGCTTAATTAGCTCCTGAATGGAATTCATTGTTTTTAGAAAGGATATGGGAAATAACCTTGTATTAGATGGATGATTTTGGGATATACCATATATGAGGGAACTAAACATATTTTGGGACCAACATTTGAGTTTTTAGTGTTTTTAAATTTTATTTTTTATGTAGACTTCTAGATTTTACATTAGCATGGAATATTTATGATTCACTATGTTATTGTATCTCCTGTTCTGGTCATCTTGTTGTCTTGGTGCTATTATCTTATTGGTTATGGTATCATTTTTTATCCAGTAATTATTGTTTATTTATTTCCACAAGTGTATGACTCTCAAAAAAGAGGGAATATTCACCCCATGATTGATATTAGACCATTAATACTAGCCAGAAGCCTATGGCATACGGGAAGACATATTTGAGGTCACATAGAAAAAATGGATCAAGTAACAAGTACATGGAACCCAGGTCTGGACACTAAATAGAGGTATCATAGGAGGTCTTATTTTATTTTTTTCTGTCTATTTAGAAAATGTAGATATGTGACTTAGAAGAGTAAAACATTGGTTATGAGATCATTCAATGGTGTAGCTAACCCATGTGTGGGAGATAACCAATGTAAGTAGGGTGGGATTTTAGTTATTACTATTTTCTGTTATAGTTGAATATTATTTCATCATCAGTGACAAAATTTTTGTGTTTAGTGATTAATTATATTGAGAATAACTGTGGTTTGACTCAGGGCCAAGTATAGCGTAGTTTTTTAGATTTCTTTCATCATTATAGGCACATAGTATTTTTTTGTGAAATGCATCATTTTAAGAAAACACAGAAAAACATGTATCGGTATTTTTCTAAACATGAACTATATTTCCTTTCTTGTGATATCGAATTAAAAATTACTTCTAACAAGAAATTGATAATTTTTGTTAATAGTGATAAATGAGAATAAATGGGTGTAAAAATGAGAAACTTGAAAATTGGTAATGTGAATTACAAATTCTTAAAATTTACCTCATTTTAGAATTGTTAGCGGTAGTGATAGTTCATTATTTTGATCATGTATAGGGGTCTAGGGAAATAAATTGTTATAACATATTGTTCTTCTCATAAATTTGTTACTTTTATAAATTAGACAATAATGTATATGCTTGGATTATAGAGTAATGCCACCATGAAGATGCCTATTGAGGGTACAGAAAGATGACATTGATTGAAATTTTCCTCTAGTACGGGAACAATTGACACCAATATTGAATGTTGAGGATGTTTGAGAGTAGTTCTGGGATAAAATTTTTTGGTTTGTGAAATGAATGGAATGATACCCATGGATGGTTGAGAATAACATGTCTAGAATGAAGAGGGAGTTCCTATTACAATATCATATTCCTTTTACTAGAGAGGGTGGACCTTAGGTACCTAGGTTCTAGATTGAGTCTATCCAGATTATAATGGACACCTAGAAAATTTTAATGAGAAGAGGTTCAAAATTACTAATTTTATGTTGTGTGGCTCCTCTAGGCACTGGTGGGATGTCTAGAATCTTACTATATTGAATGATGGTATGTCATGGAAGGATTTCATAGATAGCTTCTTGATGTACATATATTTAAATATGTAGTGGAAATAGAGTGTAGTTTTGTTAAAGAGGATTAATCATGGGGGTATGTATGTGATGGACTATGCCAGAAAAATTATATATTTGCAATTTTTTGTTACTACATTGGCTGCAGATGAGGCTACTTTATAAAAATGACTTCCAGGGGACATAAGCTTGAAATTAATCCATAGTTGAACATATTAAGGTATAAGATCTTATGAGAATTGGTGAATTAGGGTATTATAGGTAAGGGGAAACTAAATGAGGCTTCCAATGTAGGATATGTGGATGCAGTTGGACAACAAGTATGTACGTATTCAGAGAGACTAGATCATAAATATGATAAATTAATCCTGAATGGTGGGAAAAAGAGTATTGAGGGGAAAAGGAATTTGCACTAGACTTTTCCCTAGAGATTTTCCACTAGCACGGTTGGCCAGAGCACTATCTTAGACACAATCCCTGGCCACTAGTAGAGTGCAGATCTTACGACAAGATGGGATATGTGTAGAATTTCTATAGGAACTCACAAAAGATGAGTCATGGTGGTGCAGCTAGATAGAATCAGGGTGTGTGAAAGAGATCTTCTACATCTTATCAGGATGATAGCAGGATTTCTACTGGAAGTGGTAGTAGTGGGAGTGGACATGTAATTTCTATGAAAGTACTCTCGTGTCAGTAGAGTGTTTGAGAACATGGGACTCAAAAAACATCATAGGGAAGAGGGTAAGGAAAATTTCATGCATTGAAGCCTACTGTTTTTGATAACAATGTTGGACCAACAATAATGATATGTACTATTCTTGTAGAAACTACATTATTTAGTTACTTATTTGATACAAGTCCCTCCCATTCCTTTATTTTAGCATAAATTGTTTAATATTTGTGAATAGTGGTAGACTTTATATGAGGGGTGTTTATTATATATACCCCATTGAGAATACGTTTTAGGGGAATCTACTTGGGAAATGGATGTTCCCTGGAAGTCCGTGTGTATCATTTTGTGTGGGATATCTATATTCTTAACATGGTTGGATTAATTCTAATTACGGTCATAGATTGGTTAGTAGAATACAAAGCCCATATAGATTATTACATGAGGAGAGTGGAATTTACATATCCTATGGGAGACATGAATTGTCACATTGTATATTAGGATATCATGACTTGTTGAGTAAGTCCAATTACCCAGCAATTAGAAGATCACACATCCCAGGTAGAACATCTATTATTGGATAATGGAGGTGTAACAAACTGATGTATTTCCCCATATAGTGGATAGATTTAAAGATGATCTTCTTGAACATTTATAAATGATTACATGAGATAGGGAGCCTTGGGATTCACTATTGAGATCACTCAATGAGCTAAATCATTTTTTCCACTGTATAGAATGGAACTGATAGATTTCAAGAGGTTAAAACTGAGCTGGGGGAGTTCATGGATAAGGGTTTCATCCATTCATATACATTAGCTAGGGGATCATTTGTATTGTTTGAAAATAAGGATAATAGGAGTTTGTGCTTGTGTCTTGATTGACAAATGTTGAACAAGAAGACTTTGAGGAACTTATATCCTCCTATGTGTTTTGAATATATTTAGGCCAATTAATAGGATCTTGTGTCTTTTTCCAATATTTAATTGACATAAAGGTATATTTAGTTTGGAGTTTGAAATTTTGATTTACTGAGTAATTATTTTACAATCAGGTATAGCATATATGAGTTTATTTTATTTTTGGATGGGTTGATGACTGAACTAGTGGTATCTATGGACTTAATGAAAAAAAATTCATTCATCCGTACTCAGATATGTTTTTAGTATTTTTGGATGAAATAATGGTGAAATCCAAGAATCATGAAGTTCATGGATAAAATATTAATAATCTTCTTGAAAATACTAATAATGAATATGTTATACACCAATCTATCTATGCGATTGTTTGGGATTGACCAGGTACAATTCATTGTTCATATCATCTCATAGGAATGTATTTCTATAGACAAAGATAAGGTTTATGTAGTGGTTTCTATAGAGTTTCCCACTAATGTTTTCAATACACATTTATTTCAGGAATTATCTAGATATTATAAATGTTATATCCATGTATTTTCATGTTTGGAACCATTAGTTTCAGACTTGACCTAAAAGTTAATAAATATTTAATGGGTTGTATCATTATGATAATTTATTTTAGGGGTTAAAGAAGCTATTGAAAATTACACCAATAAATATTCTACATGATCTAATTGAGGAGTACACATTGTTTTCTGATGCTTCTAGTATATGTCATGGAGTAGTATTGATGTAGGGAAATCGAGTTTAAGAATATGGGTCTCACCTTTAGTGTCCACATGAATAGAATTACCCTATACATGACCATGTGTTGTCTTTACAGGTTTATGATTTGAAGTGTTGGATGAATTATCTATTGGGAGATAATTTTACAATATTTAAAAAACACAAAAAATAAGGTACATATTCTCACAATGATATTTGAATATTCATCATTGGATATAGGTTGAGTATATTTATTCAATTGATATTGATTTATCATATATGCTTGGGAAAGGGAGTAATGTTTAATATTATTTAAGTAGAAAAACACATGACTACGTTTTGTATGAGTTCAGTACCGAATTGAAGATGATGAATCCACTATCTATGTTGAAATTGGTGGTTCAAGAGAATTAGAATTAGTTGAATCTATTCTCTATTTTGGTAGAGTATACAATAATGAGAGAGACCAGTGATCAGAAATATGAGGATTTGGAATATTTATCATTTGATGGAAATACTTGATGGTAGAGAGAATCATTCAAACTGGTTGAAAGATAATTACAAGATCATCTACATCAAGAATCAGATTCTTCTACGTATGAGAATGTGGGAATTTCATGACACAAATTTCATTGTACATCCAAGTGTGACAAAAATGTACCATTATATAGGAAGATAATTTTGGAGGTAGAGCATGAAGAAGGAGATAACATGGTTTTGAAATTATGCTACTCATGTTAGCTAGTGAAGGCTAAGAATCAATGAACTATTGTTTTGATGGATCCATTTTCCATTCCTATGTTTATGTGGGATGAACTGACAATTTAATTTTTGGTGGGATTCCCAAGGAGGATGTAGAATATTGATGTTATTTCAGTAGTTTTGGGAAGACTAGAGAATGTATCACATTTCATACCTATTCATGAGACTTTCATATTGTTGCAACTGAGAATTTTTTATATTGAAAATATAGTCCATTTGATTGGGCTGCCACATACTATAGTTTTAGATCATAAATCCTGATTTACTTCATGATTATGGTATATATTGATAAATTCCCTTGGTATTTAGGTATTTTTGTGTAAGTTTTTTAACACATAAATATATGGGATGTCGGGGAATACCATTTTTGTGTTTGGGGATATATTACTACTGTGTGTTCTAGATTTATTTTGGTATTGGGAGAAACACAAAGCATTAGAGGAGTTTTCCTATAAAAATAGTTTTTAAGATAATATGAAGATGGAGCTATAAGACGATATTTTTGGTATGGAATTAATATTTCTTTTATTCTAGATGGAATCATGTCAGTCAAAGTTGTTGGGGGTCGATCCATGTGAAGGTGACATCATAGAACGTTATGTGGACTCAGATGTGTATGTCTAAATAGTTGATTTGGAAGTAGTTATATGATGACAGTCACCAATAACGCCTAGTTTTTCTAGATAGTGACTATGTATTCCATCCAGAATCTCCAAGGTTGTATCTCCATTGGATTCAGAGACAGTGCAAGCCGGTAGAAATTTTTATTGGACCATTTGAGGTTGTGGATAGAATTTGGAATGTGGCGTACCAATTTTCCCTTCCATAGAAATATAGTTCTATGAATGATTTGTTTTTGGTACCAAAACTATAGAGGTGTCACCAAGACCCTTTTCATGTGCCAATATTGAATATTTTAAGCTTCAGGAAGATACATCCTTGTAGGATCACCCTATTTGACTGTTGGATCAAAGTGAGAAAGCACATCATGAAAAGAGAAGATTGATTATTCAATTATTGTAGAAGCAATTATGTGTGTCGGAGGATATGTGGGAATGAGAATTATATATGAGGGATTAGTGTCTCAATATTTTTGTTCTATAATAATAGGAAAGATTGGGGTAGATCTAATGGACAATCTTTTATAAGGTGGGGAGATTTTATAATCTTTCCCATTATTAGAGACGACTCGGGAAAATATTTATGTACTATTTTTATTTGTGTTGAGGAATATATGTATGGGAAACAAATTGGAGTGTGTATTGGTTAAAATTAATTAAATTGTGAATAAATTAGGGTAGTTCATAGTTGGTGCACAATTAGGGTAAACTATGCACCCCATCGCAGCAATCTGGGATACCAAGGATATAGGGGAATTGCACAGTTAGTGCATAAATTTTCAAATTACGAAGTCTCTTAGATGTAAGTGTGCATCCCTATAAACGATATACGTGGTTTAGGTGAATGTTTAGAAAAAACCATGCATCCCTCCCCATCATACCGTGCTCTAATATTTAATTCAACCAAAAAATAGATTTTTTATCACTGGAACGCCCAAATTTTATGCTATTTGATCCTCATTAGTCTCTAACATTATTATCATGATTTATGATCCTCCTGGTGAGATTATAGGACATCATATCCTCTATTATCAATGATACCAAACCTAGATCAAATATCATCACCCCTCCCCATAAGATACTTTTATCCATATTAAGTTGATGCTCTTCCTCTCTTCTTCACCCACACTAGAAGGGGTTCTTATTCACATTATTACTAGATATATATATTAGAGTTTTGTTCAAGATCAATAAATGAAGGATCTTTATTTAGTAAATGTTGATTTAGGGTTTTATATTTAAATATCATTATAGGTTATTATGGAACTCAAATTTTGGGGATTTTCATTGGGTGATCGACTATCAATTAATTTAGGTAGGTGGTCTATAATTAAAATCCCATTGTCTTGATTATAATTATATGTATGAAATTTTAGAATACATATTTTATTTTTAAATGTTTATTTCTTGATTAAATAAATTAAAGTGGTGAATTAATTAATTAATTATAATGTGATATTGGATATAATTGAGATTATATATTTGATTAATTGATTGTGGAATTAATTAGAAATATTTAGTTGGTGGATTTGTGTAATTAATAATTGAATTAATTAGTTGATATTGGGATTGAGGATTTGAGAAATTAATTGTCGATTTAAGAATTTGATATTGAGATTTTGGAATTAATATGGAAATATTGAGATTGTTTACTTGAATAATTATTAGATGAATTAATTATAGGATTGATATGTAAAATTAATTTTTTAGTTAATTAATATGATTAAGAAAATTAATTAATTAATTAATTATTGATACTAAGATGATTAATTAATTGTTGAGTTAATTAATTTGATTGAAAATATTAATTAATTAGTTATTAAATTAATATAATTGAGAAGAATAATTAATTTTTTAGTTAATTAATGAAATTTTGGGGCTTCATTAATTACTAAGTTAATTAATGGGACTGAGAAGTTAAAATAATTACTGAGTAAAATAATAGTATTGGAAATATTAATTAATTATTGAGTTAATTAATGGGATTGAGATGATTAATTAATTGATTAGTTGATTAATAATATTAAAAAGATTATTTAATTGTTGAATTAATGAATTGGATCAGGACATAAGATTTGATATAGAATGTTAAAAATGGAGTTATGATACGTGTTATGAGATATAGAATAATAAAAATGGGATTATTATATATGACAAGTAATGTAGAAAGGAAATATTGAATTTTTATGTGATACATGCGATACAGAATGGTTATTATGAAATTATTGGATGTGATCTCCCTTGGGTGGATAGGGTATACTTTAGCATGGGATGATGATGGTATGGAGGTCTAGATATCCTTGGGATCTAAGGATGTTATGTGGTTAAATAATTAAAAACTGAAAATGCGATAACTATTTATTTATTAGGTGTAATTATTTCTCTATATAACTCCATAAACTTGTAATATATAGTATATTGTTTAAAATGATGTTGATGGTGGAATACATCATTGTACTAGAACCCTACTAGGGTTTTCGGATTGGTACTCGAATAGATTTAATTTTTTCACGATAGGATAATAAAAAATGCACTGTATTATATAGATTATTAGGGGATAGAGCATGTTTCAGGGAACAAGTAAAAGATTGAGACCCGCTTTCATGTTGATAGTGTCTTTACCTATTTTATGAAGTTTGAGACATTAAATGTACATTATCATGACATATTTAAAGATTATTCTGATATTTTATGTCCACTTTTGGAAATCATGTTAACTTGTTACTATTCTAGGGCTGGTTATAATATATATTGGTAATTCAGTTATTATTGTTTATTTATTTCTACTCATGTATTCATCTTATAAAAGACGGTATAGTCTCCCCATGTCTGATATTAGACCCTCATTACTAGTCTATTGCCTCTAAAGTGCAAGAGTAATGTTTCTGTTAATGTGGAGAACCAGATAGGGGAACCGGTGTGGGGAACCCATGTTCGGAGGTAACACCTACATGTTGTGTACCCATAGTTTCCTTTTGAGGAAACATCAACCACTCATATACCATTTATTTTGACTCAGATTTTGTCTTGTGGGTGGCCTATCCCGATTGGTTTTCTA
Source organism: Viscum album (assembly GCA_963277665.1). NCBI lineage: Eukaryota > Viridiplantae > Streptophyta > Magnoliopsida > Santalales > Viscaceae > Viscum > Viscum album. The sequence goes on from OY728160.1 coordinate 698,336,552, forward strand.
CATAAGACATGATGGTGGAATTTGAAGTGGATTTTGGGATAGAATTTGAGATATTATGGGCAAGAATATTAGTTAGGCGATAACTGATGATGAAAATGATCAAGAACGTTCCCCAGAGGATTCTACAGTGGAACCCCCATTTGGGTTGGGCATGTGTCCCCTACTAACTACTATAGTGGCACCAACAAGCATGGATATGAATAGGTTCTTTATGAAATCACTATAGTGGTAACCTCTAGCGGGGACAGACATGTGTCTTCAAGCAACTACTAGAGTTTTACCCTCATGCTTGGCAAGTAATGGGTTCTCTTCGACAACTAGAGTGTTACACTATAGTTGGGATGGACAGGAGTCCACTAATGATTATAAAAGTGGCTTCCCCAAGTAATGTTGGTAATGGGTCCTCTACAAACATCTATATTTGAACCCTATACCTGGGTTGGGCAAGTTTCCTCTACTAACTACTATTGTAGATTACTCTAGCTAGGTAGTGAGTGATTCCACTACCAACTAAAAGAGAGACAACCTTTATCTAGGCTCGAAGTGAGTCATCTACATACTCACTAGAGTGGATCCAACATGTTAGGATATGGCATGTGTCCTCTCGATATCTACTAAGTGGAACACTCCAATTGTACCAAGCAATGTGTCTTCTATATAGAAATTGTGTCCCATCAACTGTTCATCACAATAGCGATGTCATATTTGAAATGGATTTTTTCTATTGGGTATACGTGTGATATGTTGGGAATAGTTGTTGGACCATGGAGTGGTTGTCACTCTTTACAAGGACGGTCTATGAGATGAATATCTAGTACTCTCTTGTTTGGGTTTCTTGGGTATTAATATATATATATATATCCATGTTATCTTATTATGTTTAATATTTTTATTTTCATTGATCTATCATTCAATATATTAATATCGTGTCACTTACTACTCCCCTTTCTACTTTTAGGGTGATAATCACCCCTAAAATGGATTTCCCCACATGTGTTGTTTCATATGATGGTGGACAAGTGAGTGGTGACTAAATATGAGCTTAAGGGTAATTAGTCCCTCAGAGCACATAAGACAGTCAGAGTCTGGAGATTAAGATATGCGATCATTGAAATATTTTACATTTCCAAATTTTTCTGCTTTGGATATCTTTATTGTTAGGCTTGTATCCTTCCACTTTTCATTTCAGTTTATACTATCATAGTCTTTTACACCATAAAGGTTTTTTATTAGTGGTTTATATTCTATATAGTGCATAATTTTTTATTACTATTATGAAATTATACATTTATATGGTAAGGTGTGTGCATATAGGTACACTAGGTAAATGACTCCACATGTAAGATATGTCTTTATTCACTTGTTTCCATCCCCTAGTCTATGGAGGCGGGCAAGGGGTAGTAATATATCAAACCCCATTTGTTCATGTTGTGACATGAAATAATAATTAAAATACTTTAAAAAACACATGTAAAAATAAATGACATGTCGAGATGAATATGAATCAATTAAATAAATAATATCAAAGAATAAAAATAAACTTTTGAATAAATAACCATTTTACACATTTTTAATGAAATTTTATTAATGTAGAAAATTCTTGGAAATATTTACAATAAAATAAAATCTAAAATTATTTCACTCATTCAATAAAATCATAAATACCATGAAGAGATAGACCAACTAAAATATAACACCATGTTAGAACTAAAAGTAATGATTAGGATCAATTGTCAAAAAATATAATATATTAAACCCAACAGTAACCAAAATTATGTTTAAATTTTTCAATAACATGGGATAAATATTACAAGTGAAGGATAAGAAAAATGTGAGAGGGTGATAAAAATAGGAAAACTAAAACCGATCAATATTCACTCTATTACTCATCATCTCTTTATAGTGTAGTTATAAAATGTCATTATCCTTACAAAACATACCCCTCATATTATCAATACGAATATAAATATGAATTTACATTTTTAATCAAAAAAATTAAATAGTTTTTATTTTACAAAAGTAATTGATTGCTATTTATTTCACGATACAAAATACAATGAAAACATGCCTAATAAAAAACCAATAAAAATTTAATTCTTTTTTAAGAACCAATTCATTCGAAATTAATTTATATGATTAGTAATATTATAAATTCTACAAAATAATCTCTTTTCTTAAACAATACACAATTTAGAAATGACCCTCTGAACTCATATTCAGAGGAATTATTTTTCTAAACCAAAAAATGGATTTTTTTATATATAATGGGAAAATATGAAAACTTTTTCAAATTGTATTTATAAAATACATCTATAGATTTTCATTAATCAAGTACAAATTTAGGTGAAAATATTTCACGTTTTTGGATAGTGGTGACTTAAAAAATTAAACATAATTAATTAAATTCTTTTAATTCAATAATTATTATGAAATTAAATACTTTATATAAGTATAAAAAAGATTTCTTATAACTAAAATTCATTCTTAGATATAATAATATGTTAAAAAATATTAATAGTTCAATGAATCATAATGAAATAAACATTTTTCCATGTATAAAAAATAAATTTATTTTTTAAATGATATTTGAAAAAATATAATTTATATTTCCAAAAAAAATATTGAAAATTTATTTAACTGTCTCGTATATCCATAAGAACCCATATACTAGTCATAACCTAATTTATACTTAAAGGAGGGTAGATAACACCAACCAAATTAGACTATTAGTTAGTTTCTCTTAATTATGTGACCTTTAAATGGAATTGAAGAATTTACGAACCAAATAACATAACCATGAAAACCTAAATAAAATAATTTATATAATTAAAGACCCCAGAAATTAATATAAAAAATCATAGTAAACCCATAAAATATATTCTACACTAAAATCATCTAATGAGAAAATTTATATAAACTAAAAAATCTATAAATTAAAATAAAAACCTTGAATTCTATAGGGAACCCCATTAAAAAATAAATATATGAATTAATGATTTAAAATGACCATTATTCATATTATTTTTATTGAACACATGACATTTATAATAATTGGATTTTATTCCACCATGGATTGGAAAAGTAAGGAAATAAAATTTATCAATAGTGAATTAAAATTAGGGAATATATTAGGGAATAAGAAATAGGGAAGAAAATATCATCCTCCAGTTAATCAAGAAACACCCAGACACTAATAATCTATGGACTAAAGAAAAATAATCAGTTGAAGGGAGGAAGGTAATTCTAGTTTCATCTCCTCCAATATAGCTATTTCACATTTCCCATCCATGTACCCTTTGAATTCTTCAATTTCTTTTCAGTTCTCTCAAATAACATCCTATATTTTTTTTAACTTATTGTCTGAGAAAAATAATAACATTATTAGATACATGTTATAATATATATATATATATATAATTATGTATTTATATTATAAAATAATAATAATATAAAGAAATTGAGGTTACAATAGAATGAAACAAAACACATATCCCAGGGTCCACAATGATAGGAAAAATACCCCTATAAGGGCTATCCCACTTTATATAAATATCATTACAATGATTATAATATAGCCTCATTGACTCAAATGCATTTTAAAAGGATCTAATCCCAAGAATAATTAACTGAAGCATCAATGAATTGTGTCCCTACATGTTTCACCACATGCATAGATCAACACATGTGTCACCTCCTAATTCATAAATCCCCCAAGGGGGATAAAGGGATTTCAAACCTAGTCACATGTATTCAGAGAACAGTGGTGGGTACAAAACTTCAATGACTTAGGACACTTATAATATAATAATAATAATTATAATCCACATATTTATCCTTATCATAAATACTATAATTAGTAGTTTTAATTACAATACTAATTATAATACTAATTATAAATAAATTAAATAACAATAAATTTTTAAGTAATAATAAAATAAGTAAATTATTGGGGGTATCATACAATGAAACACACACCCAGAATTTTTTTTTATTATCTATTGAATAAAAATAAAAATAATAATAATAATATCATCATCATCATCATCATCATAAGGAATTATTTATGTGAACACTAAATCAAAACATTCATACACCTTGGAACACTAGTAGGTGTGAAATATTTTATCCATAAAAGATCTAAATAGAACCCAATTAGACTTCTATTACATTAAAATAACTCAGTGAACCATATTAATGATGACTATGAAGCCCAATAGACCTATTTACTCATTTTTTTGATTAAAGGACCCACATAAGAAGGCTTAAGGCCTTGAAAAATATGTCCCATTATCCATAAAGACTAAGACAGACCCTACCCGTGACCATCACAACTGAATCCTTACCAGTGTTACACTCATGTTCCCAACCCACCTTCCCTAGACATCATAATCATTTCCCTATTCCCCATTATAAAAAAAATCACTATACGCCTTTTGCATGCAGTTTCCCTTGAAAAGTAACAAATCCCTTTTCCTGTAAAACAAGAGTTGAAAAAAGAACATGGTCCTGGGATTGAACACTGACCAAATTGGATGTGTTACAGTGTACCCATATGACTCATATGTGGTTTTTTCCCAATTATTATAATGAAATATGGACATAGATGATTGGGATGTATTTTTTTTTATAGTGAATCGTAATGGCGATTCCTTGATAGAATACCTTTTCTAATATAGTGGTGTTTGATCCATAGCTTGAACCAGTGGATAGATATGGTTCATAATAAATAGAGTAAACTCATGAAGAATTTCATCAAATGGTTTACTTTTGTAATGGATATCATTAAATGATTTATTTAAAAATAAATAAAAAATGTTCACTCAACTTAAGATTCATACATTTTATAATATAAATATAGAAGGCTATCCAATATTGATAACCAATATGCAATCATGGATATAATAAAATCATTAGTGTTTTTTAAGAACAAATAAGATTCTTTTGAAGGGGTATTAGCCATTCAATGTTAAAGAACACAATCTATTACTATCTCTGTTTATAATTTTGATAAATAGAAGATAACTCCGGTTGGTAAAGGTTATTTTTTTATATTATTTCAAATATTGAATGAAACCTTTATCTCCCATTAAAATAATTTATTGAAAACCTATCTCTTAGGTCATTAAAATATCATTATAATAATTTAACTAAATTCCACACACATGAAATCACAACAATATTAAAATCTCGTTGTGTATTTCTAGTCTCGTAAATTCATTTTAGAACCTTCAAATCATAAATGATATTTCTTCAATCACCGAAATTGTACTCAGGATGGATAATTAAATTAGTGAAGGAAAAAATATACAATGCTAGGGTACTCGATGTTTCTCGTCTTTAGAATCCCTTACCTGATATCATTACACTTTTGGTTAATGTCCATTAAATTAATGTGGTATTTGTGTATGAATTCATCCCTTAATTTTTTAATAGTTATAATCTTATAGAAAAAGATCATACCTATAGTAATATTGATTAAAATCTATTTATGATGAATTTTAGGTATTTCAATTAGAAGGAAATGGGGAATATATTTTAACAAAAAACTACAAAGGAGATAGTCAATGATATATGGTATCCTTCTAAATACCATGTTTATGAAAAGAGGACTCTAGATGTGTGATGTTAATGTAGCATGAAAAACGAGATGATAGAGTTCCCCATCATTATAAAAAAATAAATATACAACAAATTTAACTAATGTGAATAAGGTAGTTGATGAGGAACATTTGATAACATCAAATGATCTAAAAGATAATATTTGGATTTAATTAGTGGATAACGAAAGTAGCCCCATAGTACATGTGGTATAACTCTTTTTGAGTTTCATAGACTAGATTAATCATAGTTTAATATAGGATTTATCCCCCAATGACCCTTTTTATGATCTATATATGGTTGATCTATTGATAAAATTATAGGCTGAAAAGAATAATAAATGTGTATTTTCAAATATTTTTATATTGGGTGTTCATAAAATTTCTATAGAGTTACCAAAGAATTATACTATGAGGAATACAACCAACATCTATCCAAGAATTAAAAGTTATATCATTATATCCAAAAAGTACTATAAGACTAAAAATTAGTCCCTCATAAGGGTTTATCTGGTAAAAAAACATCACACAATACTAGAAATAATACATAATCAAATAATTGTAAATAATTAATATTCTTATATGGAATTATATGTGTCAAGGGAACCAAAAAATTGAAAGTAAAATCAAAAAAATATTGTTAACAATTATCCTTTGATGATTGGTATTTTTAAACTAATGGATCATTCGAATTATTTCAAATGATTTAATTTCATTTCATAGGGAGAAGCAATTATGGGGAATAATCATTACATATCTATTGTGGAAACCCTCAGGTTTCATATATTTATAAGAGACTAATTTTTTCATATTAGTAAGAATAGTTTTACTTATAAATGTATTTTTGTTGGTGACACGTTATATTCCATTTTATTTTATCCACTACATAATTATATAGGATGGAGTTCACAATAGTTTAAAATTATTTACCTAAAACTCATTACTCAGGGACATTGGTTTCTCAATGAAGACTCTAATATGGTCAAGGGAATGAAGGAAATGGTATTGGATCTGGTGTAAACTATTTCTAGAAAAATATTTACGGATTGTAAATACAATAATAACCTTTCTGAATTATTATTTCCCACTGATAGATTCACAAGGTGTAGAATATCTGATTAAAATTGTGGATAATATGATTGATAGAATCGTTTTGAATATATGATCTACTTATGAATGGGATAAAATTAAATATTTTAACAATATTAATGATTATTTATGACCATAATCTTTTTCTTAGTGTTTCCATAATGGTAATATAAAAGATTTATTTTCACTTTACTTTTAATAAATATTGGTTCATGAATCCGGATGATAGTAAAATTTTTACTCAAACATGGGAAAGTACTATTCACACCAATTAATTAGATTATAATTAATCTGAAATTATATAATTTTAAGGGTAACATAGGGAATTAGGGTAAATTGGTTTCATTAATTAAGAAATATAACTCCTACAAATGGTAAAAATTCATGAATATCTAAAAAACAACAATGATGTGGTGTTTGAAATTTCCCATTTCACTAAAATTATAGAATTTTATTCAATAATATTTTTTAGGTTACTGAATATAGAAGTGATCCCCAGGAAAATATTTAGATCCAAAATTTTCAAATAGGGTGACTAAAATATATCATTCTTTAAAAATATCTACAATTAAATGAATGTAAAAAATACATATCACATATCACAGGAATGGAAGTGATGTTATCTATTTATTAAATGGTATCAAGGATAATAGTATTAAGTAATTATGATTTATTATCAATTTTGAATGGTAGGATAATTTTGGATATTATCCAAATGGTGTTGGATAATGATGATAATCACATGATCTATAAAATTGAACACATTAATGATGTTTTTTTCTACGTTTTTACTATATCATTAATGATACCATAAAAAACATGGTTATAATATTTTTTCCTAAAATTTTGGTAGGCTGTTCGAAATTAAATCAATAAATTTATTTTAATAATATTTAATATGGACATTATCCAAAAATTATCAAATATTATTTTTTATCGTAATTTTGAATTATTTTATAATATGAACTTATATTAAAATAAAATTATGCCCTATAATATCTATAATATCCTAATAAAATAATGAAAATGGAAATTCAATGGTCATATTGTACGGTATTTTCTAACATGATTTTTTTCCTTAGAAGAATGATTCAATATTTCTATATTTTTTATTTAGAATGTATAAATTTATTGAATATATATAATAGGAAATGAAACCTTTCACTGATTATGGCTATGAACAAAGCCTTTAATACAATAAATTATGAATTAAAATTTGATTTTCATAATATATTTGAGTTTGATATTGTCTTTGTAGCTTTTTAAAAAAAACCATTGTTAGATTAATAATTTTTTTAATAACACTTTTATGGTATTAATCTCATTGATATCTATTATTAGATTGAGAGATCATATAACAACTATACCATTGAGTGTCACATCTTTGAACCTGAGATGAGCTGTTCTTGACTAGGTGAAACACTGAACATTTAGTACAATAAATGTTGATATGGGATTTAAATTACATCCACATTGATTCAATAATAATTATATCAATTTTCAAATTTACAAATGGAAACATTCAATATTTAAAATATTCCATAGATCACTATGTGTAGGATTAATGTTAGTTAATTATTTAGTTTAATCCTTATATTTTATATAGATATGGTTGAAATATTAATTGATAGTTTTATATATAATCCTAAACATCAAAGAGGGAATGTGCACTTTTTAATATATTTGATTTAATTTTTTAAGTGAATGATAAGTGTATATTACCTTAATGATGCTGTAAAAATAATTAAAAAAATTATTCTATTGGAAATATAAGTATCTATCTATTTATAGAATATTTTCCCCCATGAAAGGTGTTGTCATTCCAAAATTCACATAATCATTTTTTGTTAATTAATTTCATATTTCCATAATCGTGATAATGAATTTCTACTTGATAAAATTCATCAGGGGTGAGAGTATTTATGAAAGTAAGATGTTCATTATTTAATGGAAAAAGTGCAATGAATTAATTAAATATATTGGAATGAGTATGAAAAATATCAAATACATCAATGCATATTGTGATGCTCATTTTTTTTGATATTATTATCAAAACATGAAGATGTAAATATTTGTCAATGGATTATATTCTTAATATGTTTAAAAAATAATAAAGTTTACTACTTTGTTATATCTATCTTTCCCAATATAAATTAAATTAACCACGAAATTATGAATTATCCAATATGGATTGTTTATATAAACTCTAATATTTCTTCTTGGTAAGGTAATTGGTTGTACACTCCACATTATGGATATATATAAGAGGTGGTATTATGAGATACTATTTAAATTAGGGATAGGATTATAACCACTATATATATTCTTCTACCTTCAATTAGGATTGTGATATATGGGTATAATTTTATCTCTTTAAAGGATATGATTATATGGGATCCCATATAACATGAAATAATAACATTTCAATAATATTATTATTCTACATTTGGTATCTAAAAATTTGATTCAAAAAAGTTATGTTAGTTTGAAAAATCATTTAATTATTTTTCAAAACACACATTACATTTGAGAATCTCTTATAATAATCATTATATGTATTATTTGATTATGACGTTAATTATTTTATTATATTCCATGTGTAACATCACTGAATCAATTCATATAGTATTTTAATTTTAATTCATTGAATATTATAATTTTTTTTATAGAAATAATTTTTGTAATCCTCTTGGAATAAAATTTTATATAAATATATTTAATACCATATTTGTAAGACTAATTTTAATATTATAACACCTATTTTCACAAAAACAATTATTCTCGAAATGAAATATAAAAAATTACCCAATATACATAAAAAAATATACATTTTCCAAAATATAAACAACTCTCAAAATCATCTTCATTTTTCACATAATTTTTTAAACGTACATTTTTCTATACTTCTGAAATTACAAAAAGGATTTAATTTGTAACATACAGAAGAAGATAATAAAACATCACATGTAGGGCATCACTAATAGATAATATAAAAAAAATTAAAATATATTCATACATGTGTGGAAAAATAATTAATTACATTATTTACAATTAGATAACTATATAGTGATTTATTACATTATTAGTTTTCAATATGTAAAAAAAATTAGTCACATATATATGTCACAATTTATTAAACTAACAATGTATCAATGTTCTAATAAATATTTGATGCATGACAAAAGTTCGAAAATTGGATTCTGGATGATCTCTATGACACTTATATATTTGTCCCATATTTTTCTCAATAAACATAAACAGAATACTTTATGAAACATATAGTTAGTTAAAAATAATAATAACACATCATTAAAATATTGAGGTTATTCTATATACTTATTTATTATGTTTTTTATTAATCATCTCTCACATTACAACAATCCTTGGAGCTATTTATATAATTTTGAAAAACCCCTCAAAATACCAAGAAGAATACTCTAATGACCCTGGTTGGTCATTTTGTAGATACAAACAAAATTGAATTAACCCCAATCACATTCCCCAAAATTTAAATGCTAGAAACTAGTACAGTTGGTATCCTATTTTCATCATAGATTAATTAATCATGTTAAAATAAGAAGAAGGGTCGATTTTAAATGATTCCAAATATCAAGAACGACTCATCCATATGTCATACATTTTTGAAATTTTAATCCTAATCAGTAGGGTTCTGTGGTACACCTATAAAAAATTATAATCTAAAATATATTGATATATTGCATGAGATACTAGTTATATGTATACAATTATTTCATATTATAAATAGACATAAATTAAAATTAATAGACTCAAAAAATCCTGAATATAGTACAATCCCCAATTCTCCAGTACCTCATGAAGACTTGAAATGATGAATAAAATGGCACCCTTAACAAATCTATTATACATAAAAATATAAATTTTTTATATGTTCACAACTAAAATTTCACATGTATCTATTTATATCCATAAGATATATATATAGAAAGTTAGTACAATGACACAATAGTCAGAACCGAAGGTCTTGTAAGATCACAACATTTTTCAGGTATATCTCTTTTAAAATTTTCGGTTAAATTGATTGTTTTTAATTTCATACATGAAAATAATTATTTAAAAAACACAAAAATTTAGAACCCCTGAAATTTTATTTCACCACCTGACAACATGTCATGAAATTAAATATCATAATGTGTAATATTACACCATGTGTAATATGACACCATGTGTAATCAAATTTAACCACATGTTATAGTACACAACGTGTAATCCGATTTCACCACGTGTAATCATATTTCACCTCATGTAATATTTATTAATTTATTGTAAATGTATTGATGGGATTTCACTCGGAAATAGGTGAAATGAGCTACCTGATGTGATATGGGAGTACATGTTGTTTTATTTCTACATGTAGTGAATTAAAAATATGTATCCAACAACACTTAGGCCTCCAAAATCATTTTTAATCACCGTAGATTTCACTCAAACTATATTTCTTGACATCATATGCCTCACAAAAAATTTCTTGGTCTGAAATTTCTACGTTAAGCCCCCCCTTTGATCATAGACCCTCCACATAACTACCTCCTTACTACAGATCTTCTACCATTGATTTTTTTAAGTCCTATTAGATTAGGAAGTGATCATGCATTAGATTGTGGAAGTCCATAACTAGATTCATTTGGAATGACTTCCAGTTATTAATCTACATCTACATCCATTACTAACATATTACCTGATTCTTTTAAGAGGTTTCTAGGATCCATTTTCTAATGCAATCATATGGATTTTTTCATCACTTTCTCTTCTTTCAATGTGTCAGATCTGAATATTATTCTACAATGTGTTCTTGATTGATTACGCTCAATTTGGGAATATTCATTGGTGATCATTCTTCATCACTGATCATGTGGTAGGTGGTCTAAAATTTAAATCCCATAGTCTTGATTACTGTTATGTGAATGTAATATTATAATTGTTATTGGATGTTTTGAAATTTCATCATTTATTAAATTGATTTAATTTGGTGAATAAATTAATTAAAGTAAATATGGAATTGGGATAATGGTATTTTAGATCACGAATAATTAATTTTTAAATTAATTATGGAGTTATTATTTTTTTTTTGAACTGGATCAAATAATTGTATCATTAATTAATGTGGATGTTTTGTATTATGAAATTATGATTTTAATAATTAGTTTTTGAATTATTATTGATATGAAGAAATTTTTAAGGATGAAATTAGTTGTGGAATAAATTATGAGATTTTGAGATTGTAAATATTTATCAATTAATTAATGAATAAATTAATTGAATATAAATGGTCAATTAATTGAAAATTTAATTAACATGATCATTCAGATGCGTGAGTTAAGGATGGGAAATATGGTCATTAAAATGTGTCAGTTATGAAATGGTAATATCATCATTAGAAAGTGTGAGTTAAGGAATTATAACAACGTAATTCAAATACGTGTGTTAAGGAGTCATAACACAGTCATTGAAACATGTTAGTTATGGAATGGTATGATGGTCATTAAAATGTGAGAGTTAAAGAGTGGTAACGTTCTCATTAAATTGTGTTGTTGAATAAAGAATATTTATTAACATAATAAAATTTTTATTTATGCGTTATATTTAATTCCATATAGAACAACATACAATATTGTTGATTGTTGTGTCTTTATACACTAGTGTCAGTGGATTATTGAGTTACACTCACATCTGACTCGGGCATTCTAATTGGAACACAAATAGACAATATTGTTGTTGTACATGTTAAAAGGAACCGACATAGATTATATTTCTGAATTTTGATGCATATTTTTTGAGGGAACCAGACGTCGTTCAGGACACCCATGGTATTCATAAATGTATTTCTTTTTCAGTCATTCATTTATGAATCTTATAATAGAATTTCATGTTTCCTTATCAATTGAGTACTATATTTCATGTCAATATTATTCTATTAACATTTTTTTTCTATGATTTGTTATTCTTTTACTATTTATTATTTACCTCCACTAGTGTTATATTATGATAAAATAGGGTATAGTCTTATGAAGACGGACTTATGAGACACTCACTGCTAGTTGGAAGCCTTCGGTGTACGAGGAGGTGCATCTGAGGTCATGTGGCCCACCGACATGGGCAATCGTTGCATGGAACACAGGTCGAGATGTCACAATGTGTTATTATAGGAGTTTTCTCTTATTCATATTTTGTCTTACTATTTGGTGAAAGGTATATTTGAGACCAGGAAGAGTCAGGGGGATTTTAATAAGCTCATTGATGAGAGTTGAAAACCCATGTACGGGGTGAAACCCAAGTACTCAGGGTTGGATTGTTTTTATTTTTGTTTTTTGAAACAGTTGAATATTATTTCACATTTAGTGATGCACTTATTTTGTGATGTGTTTTTTATTTGTAATAATTTTTTGTATTGATTTGTGTACCAAAATGGAATTAGAGTTGAGTCTGCATGCATCATTATTGGAACTCAGGATTGTTGTGGCACACATCATTTTTGTCATTCATGAGAAAATAAGTTATCGGTATGTTGTTGAACATTAAATGGTTTTTCTTTTCATATAAATTTGAAGAGTAAAGGGGTGCCAATTATAGAGCGGTAAATGATGTAAAATGTGATTAAACATGTGTATAAATGAATTATATGAATGTTGAGCGTTTTTTCCTCTTGTTAACCAGTTCTAGGTATAAGATGGTTAAGCATATTAATAGAACTTCTATTTTGACCATGTGAAGAGGTTTGGGGAAAATAAATTTTGGGATTTCCTATAACAAAAATATGATAAATTTATATTGTGAGTCTAATAAAATGTTTTTTGGATTTTATAGTTATTCCTCTATGACGAAATTAGTTGGGTGGATGGTCGGAGGACATGGATGTGGATGAACATCCAATGGTAGAACTATCGGTACCGATAGTTCTTAGTGGGGGGATGAAAAGGAGATATTTTGAGAGAACATAGCTTGGTTAATTCATCTCCTTGAAGGGACACCTGAACATGTTGTAAAAAGTTTTTCCAATATAATGGAGTTTTAGTTGCATCACCCTTCCCATTTTACTATATTGGGTGGACCTGAGGGAGACGAGTTTGGGATCGAGTCCATCTAGACCATACTTTACTATTCAGAGACCCCTACAGAGGAAATATTATAGTTGACTAATTATATGAAATGTGTTCAAGAGAAGAATTGGTAGGACATTCAAACTCATAATGGATATGTTGAGACTATTTATTGGAAGGAATTTCAAGATAATTTGTTTGAGTACCTTTACCTAGAAATTATTAGGCAAGAAATAGAAACTTTGTTCAAGAGATTGGATTAGGGGATAATGTATGATATGGACTATGATGGATGCTTCACATATTTGAATCAATTTTCTCCATCATGGTAATGAGACAAGGCTACAACAAAAAAGAGGATTCAATACATAATTATGTATAGAATTATTTCCTAAGTGAATATCTTCAGGATGAAGAAGTTTTCAGTGGTGGTGAATCATGATCTCATCTCTTAGGGGAACCTGAAGAAGGATTATTGTGGTGGAAAAGCAATTCCTACTAAATGTGTAGGTGGTATCAATTTTGAGATAATGATGAAACGGTATGAGGATTTTTTGTAGGGCTGTAGAAAGAAGAGTTACCAGACGTAGGCATAATTTACACATGACCTTTGTCTATTGGTATACCATATGTGTAGTTGGCTAGGACACTATCATATAAATATTCCCCAATTTCCAGTTAAATACAGATCTTGTAGAAAGATATTCCATCTACAGTGGAACTATAGGAACCTGAGGTAGTCATCTATTGATGAATGAGCTAGATAGAATCAGAGTGTAGGAAATGGGTCTTCAACATAATATAAGTCTAGTAGATGGATTTCTACAATCTATGACTATAGAGGTAAGGGATGTGGTGCTTTTCAGAATGAGCACCCATATCAATAGAGTATTTCGACTCATGAGAGTCTTACATTATCGTAAGAAAGAGGGGTTATACTATTTCATGTGGTGTAGTATAAAATTAAAGATATTGTGGAAGTGACATCAAAATTGAGAGGCACAAGTCTAGTAGAATCAACTTTATCTGGTGATTTTTTATATTATTGTGCCTATAAATCCTCTATATGTATAGAACATGTTATTGGTTTAATCCTAATGGTGGAGTTTGTGAGTGGCGTTATGATGATATATACACCCTGAGAGTATGGTCTAGAGACATCTATTTTCATAAGGGATGTTCTTTTGAAAATTCAGAGCTCCATTTACAATGCGATCAATATATTATTGACATGTTATGTTTCATTCTAATTTTGGGTATTGAATAGATATTCCCATACCAAGACCACATAATGTTTTACCACAGGAGGGTGGTGTTTAAGCCTCTTGCAGGTTCACATTACATTTACATTGGGGAGTTAGATATCCCAGTAGGCTAAGAGGGGAAAATTAATAACCAACTAGGTGGGATTACATCCCATTTTTATAGTCTTTTATAGGATGATTAATTTGATAAGAAGTATTAAATTCCACTAGTAGTAAAACTATTTCAAGGTATCATTCCTGAAGAATTATCATGGATGGAAACTGAGAGAGATGTTGAATTTTTTTTGAGATCATGCTGGGGGATGTGCTACTATCTATTCCACTATACAGAATGGATCCAACTAGGAATCAAATGATTTGGTCTCGACTAGAGAAGTTATGTGATAATGAATTTATCTTTCCAAGTTCATCTTCTTGGGAATCATCAATATTTTTTTCAATGAACAACGATGGGAGATTTAGTTTGTGTTTAGATTTCCGGATGTTGAAAAATATGACAATAAAGAACATGTACTCTATTCCACATATCAATAATGTTTTTGACCACATGATGGTAGATTTTGTGTTGTTGAAGATTAACATGAGATTGGGGTATCATCAGCTAAGAGTTAGAACATATGATATTCTAATGGATGAATTTTTAAGAAGGTATGTCCTATTTGACTTTTCAATAATACCAATGGGGCTGAAAACACACCAGTTGTTTTTATGGACTTGATGAAAATGATCATTCTTCTATATATGGATCATTTTGTAGTGGTGTTTGTGGATGAAATCACAGTGCACTCCAAGACTCGTGAAGATCATTCCCAACATCTTGACATCCTCTTGAGTACACTGAAATAGCATTTGGTATACACCATTTTATTTATGTTTGAGTTTATGATCGACCAAGTACACTTCTAAGGGAACATCATCTCAGAGGATGATGTGTCAGTTGAGCCAGTGAAGGTTCCTATAGTGGTTTCTTGGGATCAACCAAAGATTGTTTTTGAAATATAAAGCTTATGGGGATTAGGTGGATATTATATGAGGTTAATCCAAGATGTTTCTCGATTATCAGTGCAACATTTGTGTTTGAAAAAAAGGGGATTATTTTTCAATGTTCAGAATCATGTGAGAATACCTTCCAGGTGTTGAAGATGAATTTTTCATTAGGACCAATTTTGATTCTACCCGAGCTGGGTGATAAATATACGGTGTATTGTGATGCTTTGAGGTTCGGAATTAGAGCTCTGTTGATGCAAGGGAATAATGTTGTGGTATATGGGTCTTGGAAGTTGATGCTATAGGAGAATAATTACACTAAACATGACCTTGAGATGGATGCATTGTTTTACTCTCTTATGTGTTGGTGAAACTACCTTTCAGAGGAAAAGTCTAGAGTTTATATATATCATAACATCTTGAGGTATATCTTTTCACATCATGATTTGAATAATCTGTAGAATATATGGGTTGAATATATGTAGTAAATTGATTTTGAGCTAGAATATATTTTAGGGAAATAAAAAATGTGTCTGAAGAATTTATTATAAAAAAAACAAACTTAGATGGTTCAAGAATCTAGTGCTGAGTGGAAGATAATGATGTTGCCAGCTGAAATTCATGTTGTGGTTCATGAAAGACTTTATCATATAAATATCTTATTAGTTGTAGTGGATTTTACACTACTGAGATGGATTATGGATGAGAGGTTAAAGGACCTAGAGTTCATAACTATGAGATAAATCTTTGAAGGTGGGGATACATATTTGGACTGGATGAAAGATGAGGATGATATTATATATGTTAAGGATCATGTGGTTTCATCAACAAGAATCTGAGAAAAACACGTGGGGAAATTTTATGCCTCAAAGTGGGTGAGGAATCCTAGTGTGAAAAAATGTACCATGTCCTATGATGATAGTTTTGGTGGTCATATATGAATAATTGAATAAAATGGTTCATGGAACGATGTTTCACCTATCAGTGGGTGAATGAAATCTATCAATGACATTGATGTTTACTGCAGCTGCTACCTATTCCAGAATTAAAATTTGGTGATGTGGAAATTTATTTTTTGGTAGCTCTTCAAAATATTATTATTAAGAATTTCATTATTTTCTCCATTATTGATTTATTGAAAAGGCTATCAAATATTGTTTGTCTTTAAGTGAAACCTTTATAATAGAGTAGTTTGCGGAACGATGTGTTCAGAAAATAGTTTTTCTACAAGGGGTTCTAAATACTATAGTATCATATCGTGATTCATGATTTACATCACACCTCAAGTAGGGATTGTAGATAAACCTTGGTTTACATGTATTATTGTGTATGGATTTCCACCCACAGACATAAGGGTAGTCTGAATGTATTATATAGTTTCTTGAGTATACGCAATGGGAATGTGTTCCATAATTCCATGGAAATAGTGAGAAAGACACGACCTTAGTGGAGTATTCATATATTTATATTTATTATGAAACTATACAGAAGGAACTATATGAGGCAATTTATGGTAGGCCCTGTAGTTCAGCCCTAATTTGGATGGAAGTTGGTGAGTAAGAGTTGTTGGACCATGTCTTATGAGGGAGATATTAGAATAAGTTCAGTTGATTAAAAAACAAATGCCTATGGCTCAGAGTAGGTCGATGTCGTATGATAATAGATGGAGATGTCCCATAGAGTTTATAGAGGGGGGGTCATGTTTCTATAAGGTTTATCATAGGTTCATTCATTGTTGGATACAAAGACAGGGAATGTAGGCCCCCATGTTTGATGGACCTTTTGATATTGTGGAGAGAATCGTGCTGGTGGCACACCTATTGGATTATACTTATAAATACATCACTATTCAGGATTATATCATGGTATCAAAACATTGGATGTATCAACTCGACCATTCTCAAATAATTGATGTGGTTGATGTTGAGCATGATTTTAATGAGTCCTTTGGGGAGCTTTCAATTTTTGTGCCATAGAGCAGTGAAAAAGTGTTACCCGGAATGATTGGATAGAGATTTCATGTACTAAAAAAACATTAATGTGTGAATGAAGATACATGGTAAATAGAGGTAGACATGTGGTCTGCCTGGACCGATCATTTTTACTATAAAAATTTTAGAGGATTGGGAGTGAATCTCGAGTACAAGCTGCTATATGGTAAGAAGATTGTAAGATCCTCTCTGTATCCATGTATTAGCCTTAAATTTTTTATAGGAATTGGTTATTTTGAATTTCATAGAATGTTTAGAATTAATTGAAAAATTAAAAAATTTAAACGCCCCTATAACTGTCGTTTTAAATGTGTTATCATGTCAGGAAATTAAATTTTACCAAGTGTATTATTACACCATTTGTAATATTATACCTTGTTTAATCAGATTTCACCACATGTAATAGTACACCAGGTGTAATCCAAATTTACCAATTCTAATACTAAAACATGTGTAATCATATCTCAACAGGTGTAATCTGTTTTAGTTTTCCTTAATGGTTTTGATGGGTTTTCACTCAGAAATGGGGGAAAAGAGTTACACACCGTGTAATGGGAGTTCATATTGTGTAATTTAGAAACACAGTGTATTAAAAAATCTTATCTAGAAATGTGTAACCCACTGAAAACCTTTTTTATAAAAAAAAGCTCCTCACACTATTGTATTTGACCGTAGACACTTCACATAACCGTTTATTCAACTGAATTTCTTTCGCACACCTCTTCCTTCATGTGAAGACCCTCTACTGACCTCACTCCTTCTTATGGGTCTTCCACCATTAATTTCTGGGAGTTTGTTTCGATCCAAAATTTATTTCACAATTGAATTTGGAAGTAGAAACCTTTGTTATAGTGATATGAATTTTTTAATATTAATGTAGATATATTACATACAGATAACCTGGTTCTTGTTGAGAGGTTCCCATGAGATGATTACCATCGCAAATATGGGGATTTTATCCCAGCTTCCTCATCTTTCAGAGAGTTTGATCTAAATCATATTTTACCATATATTATTGATTTGTTATATTTTATTTGGGGATATTCATTGTCGAGGGTTCATCATCACTGGTCTTGAGGTAGGTGGTCTAAAATTCAAATACCATATTATTGAGTACCATTTTATTTTAATATTTTTATAATTTCAACTACATGTTTATTAATTGAATCATGGATTAAATTAATTTAATTTGGTGAATAAATTAATTAAAAAAAATTTGGAATTGTGATGTTGGGGTTTTAGATCATGAATAATTAATTATTCAATTAATTATAGAGTTATTATGTTTGTTGAACATGATTAATTATTTGTATCATTAATTAATGGGGATGGTTTGTTTTTTGAAATTGTGATTTGAATAATTAATTTTCATTTTATTTATTAATATATTGAAATTGTGAATGATGAATTTTGAATTTTAATTAAAATTGGGATTTTTGAGTTTTTGAATATTGATCAATTAATTAAATAATTAATTGATTGGATATACATATTTAGTTAATTAACTTGGTAATTAACATGATCATTCAAATTCATGGGGTTAAGGAATAATAACATGGTCATTCAAATGTGTGAGTTAAGGAATGGTTACATGGTCATTAAAATGTGTGAGTTAAGGAATGGTAACATGGTCATTAAAATGTGTGAGTTATGGTATGGTAACATTATCAGTCAAATATGTGATTTATGGAATTGTATGATTGTCATTCAAATGAACGAGTTAAGGAATGGTAACAAGGTCATTCAAATGTGTTAGTTAATGAATGGTAACATGATCATTGAATTTTGGGGTTGGATAAATAATATTTATGAACATGAAAAACAGTTTATTTATACATTATATTTAATTATATATATATTTGGGTAAACTATTGATGACTATTCATGTTTTAAACACCATTGGTGGTGTCCTACTCAGTAGTACTCACACCCTACTAGAGCTTCCTAATTGGTACCCAAAATAAATATATTATTGTAGGACAGGTTATGGGGAATGGCTGCTAATTTGACATATGATATGGGTTGGAGCATGGTTTATGGAACCATCCATGTTTCAAGACCTGCTTGGGAGTCATCAGTGTCTTTATATTTCATTCATTCTTGTTTTTGACACTAATTTTGGCATTTCGTTTTGACCTTTAAATTGATTAATGTATTTACATTTTTATTTATTCTTAATAAATTTGTATTGTTTTGAATAGTTTTGTTTCCATATTGATTTTTTACTTCCGATGGTATTTTAATATGATAAAATAAGGTATAGTATCCCCATGAATTACTAATGGGACACTCACTATTAGTTGATAGCCTCTATCGTATGGGGAGGTAATCCTGATATCACATTCCCCCTCAGCTCGCGGCACCATTGCATTGAAACAAAGTCGAAAAGTCATAGGTCTCAATTCACACATGATGTAATTACATTTTTTCATAAGAATGTGTCTATTGTAATTATAATTACCAATTTATAAATTTCAAAAATAAATAAAAGAACATGCTAAAAACAAGCAATAAAGTAAAGCAACGATTACTAGTAATAATAGAATAATACAATTATGGATTATGGATGATGAAAACGTAAATTTATAATTTTTGGAATCCAAGGAAATGAGACTTTTATGATAGTTGTGTAAATATAGGTGAACATTACCAACAAACTATGTAAACATGTCCCTTAATGGTATATATTCAACAAAGGGACATAGTGTATTCACTCACATTATATGAGGGCCACACACACACATAGATATATATATATATATATATATATACATATATACGAATTATTCATAATTGAACATTTTATTTCAATTACCATTAATTTTAACAAATAAAAATATCTATTCATATGGAAATACATATAAATATCATTAGAAAACAAGTGGACACTCCTCTTACAGTGAAGAAATATATCAGATATATGTTGATGTGTGTGTGTGTTTGTATAAATATATTTTTATGTTTATATGTATCTATCTTAATCATTGTATCCCTTAATCAATGGCAACTATTATCAATGTAATGAATATCTACATATATTAATGCATATATATAAACATATAAATACACATACTTATACGTAGGGGCTATATACTCCTAGGTAGAAATAAAGACATATGTTTTTATATATGTATGTGTGTCTATCATTATTTTTACTAGGAAGAAAAGTATTAATCCCTAATCTATATTATCAAAACTTGTAATACCTTAATATACAATATAAAATTGTACCATGTATTTACATATCCAGAATTATTCCTGGTATCGTCCAATCATGTTATAATGTCCCAATTCACAAAAGGTAGCCTATAAACATCGAAAAATATGCAATTTACATATATAAAAATTTATAATATAGCATAATAATTATATAAATATGTTTAACAACATATAAGAATAAATCACATATTAAGAGAACAAAAAAGAAAAAAAGTATGTAGCCTAAGACACACCACTCAATATTTCATAGAATAATAATAATTTGATACTTTTTAGCTTAATGAAATTCTCTTAAAGTGGATAAATATAAAAAATTATTTTCTTAAAAACAAATCTCAATTTATTTCACTATATCAATATTTAAAAATACTATAAATATGTAAACCTACTGTAATAATGACTACTAGTGGGATCCACATGTAATGGTAATATAGAATTATCCAAATAATTTAATATATTCGACTTGAAAGTATCCCAAGTTAACTATTAATGTTCTTTGAAATATATAAATCAATAAAATGTTTGAATGATAGAAATAATGTGAATGGATGATCAAATTTAGTAAAATCCAATTGATCAAAAAACACTATGTTACCCAATTTCTCCTATTTTTGAAACTATTTAACCGGTATATCCATACCCAATCTACAATTTATGTTACACATATTCAAGGAAATATGATTTTACAAATATAACCACTAAAATTTATTAAATGGTATACTTATAAAAGAAACTGTAAAATTTTATGAAACTATTTGGTATCTTAGGGATGTAATATGAAACAATTATATGTTATTCTATTAATTATTTGTTAAGAACTAATTCATCCTAAAAAAGGATATATGTGATGTAATAATATATATTAAACTAAATTAAATACATTTATAAATCATACATTTATATATATTTTTCAAAGGTAATATGGTTTCCTAAAGTTAAACACGATAAAAACCACTACTTATTTATAATATAACCAAATAAAAACTTCAATAATGATTTATGCATGGGAGATGACAATAAATAAATTTTCATAATATGTAAAATCATACAAAAATATGTCATTTTTATAGAACTCAATTAAAGAAGGAATTAAACATACATACTTTCATTTATATAAATCAACAAAAAATAACCAAATTATTTATTTATCTAAGGGTAACTAAGACTTCCAATAATTATGATTATTTTGAGAATATTTTAGTCTTGAAAATAATTAATATCTAGTTCAAAATAGATTATAATATTTATATGATTTTACATGAAAGAAAAATTAATTTATAATCCATATTATTCATATCAAATTCCAATTTCTATTACTAGAAATATATTTTTTTCAATATCATTTTTTTATATATCTATTAGATGACACATTCCAAGTATAAATTATTTAATGTAGGAAGGATAGATGGTACCAACTTCCAAAATATACCATTAATGAAAAACTCTTGATTACCCAACCACTAAAAAGAGTTATAGAATTCTAAAATCAAATTAAATTAATAAATAAATCTTAAAAATATAATTTACATGTTTATATAACCCAAAAATTAATATAAACAGTCAAAGCATACCCATAAAATAAAATTATAAATAGAGTACTTAAAAAGACAAAATATTATATTAAAAAAAACTCAATTTTAAACTAAAACCCATAAAATTCATTGGGGAACACATAAAATAATAAATTTAATTTGAAATACTTATTAAGGTAATGTAAACCCCATCATTTGGACCTATTTTTACGATAATTAAGATATAAAAAATAATTTGAAGTAATTTCCCCATCATTTGATGTAATCAAATTCTAAAAAAGAAAACAAATAGATTGAAACTGTAAGAGAAATTGGCGAATTGTAAAGAATTAATAAATATATTTACCAAATGAATGAAACCACAATCATAAATCACAAATTGAGTGATAGAAGAAGATGAACTGGTGGAATGGATGAGGAAGAACACAAAATTGACCCCTACCTAGATGTTGTGAATTAACCAGTCATGCAACCCATTGTTTGTCAATTTTACTTGTTTTTCCCCAATTAACCCTAATATATTATTGATTTTACAAATTATTTTAATATATTAATAATAATTTTACAAAAATATACATTTTGACATAAAATTTGGAATAAAATAAATAATTGTAGTATTAATACTAAAAAATATAATAAAAATTATAATAATAATTGAGAATGTATAAATCTAGGATAATGACCAAAGGCCTAAAAGAGTAATTACAAAAATGAATGGAAGTTTTTTTCCAATTTCATGTAATAATGATTTTTAAATATTATGATGAAAATTGACAGAACCAAAATATTGTCCTAATACCACACACATATTTTTAATTATATCAACATATCAGTTCTCCACCCTATTGTGTTAGGACACAAAAAATGTGATTAGAGTAGTCTATTTTTTTCTTATATATCTTTTAGAATTCAATAATAATAATAATAATAACACTATTGCTAATTACTATTATTATATAGGATAATTTGGGGTACCAGTTCGTAGATGATACACATGAAACACATGCACCTACTACCTCATGGAAGACAATGTCGACATCTCTCCCAATATGAATGAACTATAACCATTTACCTGAGGAATTGGATGACCCACAATATCATCCCCAATTTGTATGAGGAACCCAAAGTCAATTCTATAGTACAACATAACGTCATTATATAATGCCTCTATATAGATTTAGATATGGCATATCACTATAAAACATCTATATTCCCCATTACATATTCATTTCTATAGTGAACCCATAGAAATATATGGATACAATTTCTTGTAGTAGTACCTAACTACATATAATGAGGGATTCAAACTGAGAAGGGTTCATAAGACACCTATGTTGTGACATAAGTTAGTGTGGTATTATTTATTGTAAGAAATATATTTAAGAATGGAATAAGGAACAATACTTATTTAAATTTTCCCTACTATATTAAAATTATGTGTACATGATGACTGAAAATCCTGACCATGGAGTTGTAGATTCCAGAATATACCACAAACCTCATTCGATATCAAGAAAATAATTTTGCTAAACTGAATAGTTGAAGATGGTATGTTTAATGAGTTGAAAAAATAACTCCTGGTCCATTAAAATTATAGTCATAATTTATAAAATAGTGATCCAAAATTTTTTTTTTTCATAATTTGTTATAATTTCACTAATTAATCGGTAGATAAAAAAAATTTATAATCGACATGTTTTAAGAAATAATAATATATTTTAATTAATACCTAATTCATTTTATATTTTTAATATATTGAAAACATTATGATTTATTTTTATTGTTTTTATTCAAATTATATTTATTAAAAAAAATATAGTAAGACATAATTTATTAAATTTAAAAAAAAATTATCAAATAGTAATGAAGGTTCCTCAGACCTCACTTGATTCCCTATGAGAGAAAAGGGGTATCTAGTTCCCTATATTTTACTCATAGAGATGGATCCTACAATCCCTATTTAGATATCAGGCTACTAATGTTTTCTTTTAGGGTTATAATGGGAATATTATTTAATGAATATCCTCTATAGCTTCCATTTCATGATATATTTCTATATATACAGTTCCATAATCACTAACCCATTTCGAAATGTCACATAAATATTTGTAAAGATACCCGAAATTACTATTAGTTGATTAAAATGAAAAAAATTAAATATGTAATATATATTCATCAATATATTCTTTAATTATACAAAATTATTACATTAATTAATATATTAAGAAGATGGGTTAATTAACTTGTTATTTTTATAATTGTCAAATAAATTATATTAATTCGAAAAAAAATTCTAAGCTGTCATAGAGTTGATTTTTTCGAATCAGTTGACTATAAATAATTAGATAAATAATAAACATATTTATTACAAAATAAGAAAAAAAATATTCTATGTGTAAAATGGGTTAATTTAAAAACTGACCTAATATATAGTAATTTATATGGGTTAATGAATATACAAGGGTTAGGTGTAGATACTTAGTTACCATTTTTAATGACTATTGGAATCTCATGCCCCAAATATAGTTTTAATTTTCACAACCACTATTATATTTTCTCATGGTATAATTTTTTTTGTTTTAGGAATTATATACTATAAATTTTTTATAGTTTGTTAGATGAAATGTAAAATATAAATGATGTGTTTCAAAAGGCTTTGAGAATATATTATGAAGACACTTTCTACTGGGTACTCGACCAAGGTACAATGGTATCATTGTAGTGAAATCTAAAAGAAAAATAATTTTATTTGGATAATTGGTACTCAATGTTGACAAAGAGGGCATATAGTAGTCTCTAGGTGGCTACAAAATACATCATAGACTCTCCTCTAGTAGTTTTTAGACATTATAGAATTTTGGTACACACTTCTGGCTTTACAATAAACCCAGTTTCTCTATACTGATTACCCTATAGAGTTTATAAAAGGAAAAATACCATGAATTAGTTATTAAAAAATATTATCCATCCAATTAGATTATTAAACATCTTATGGATCCCATGTATCAAATAATGTCTTGGAGGCTATCAATACAACACTATAAAAATATTACATTTTACGTGTCACACCATAATAAATTCCAATAATTATATTATTTCAATTCTAATATTTTTATGAAAATACCAATTAGGAAATTTTAAATAAAAAATAAAAAATATTTTATCAATTTTCCAATATCCTTATTTCATGACTAATATTTTGGATTGGTTTTTAAAATCTCTCCACTATTAAAATTATTTTCCCAAAAAAATTCATAATGATACTAGACTCAAAAAAAACATGAAGACCGCAACTAGAAAATAAAAAAATACTCCTCCCACAACATATTTCAATCCTATATGTACTTCCATGTTACACAGACCAATATAATCATTTTACCACATGGAAAATTCTATCGATGATGGGTATTTTGAAATAGTATCTCAGTCACAGTGGTGTTGATATCAAAATCAATATCCTCAAATTCTATCACCTAGGAAGGATTTAGTTGATAACTCCTCAATAGAAATAATATATAATATCCCACAGGTGGATGTCAAATGAGATAGTAAGTCAACCATACATTCCACATTTCGAATTTATCTAATGATCTTAAATCGGACAAAACACCTCTATTTGAAATTACTTATCTTACCCAACTGATGATGTCTATGGAATGATGAATCTCTGAGATGTACCTAATCCTCAATGTTGGACTCTTAATCATATATTCATTATTTAGATTCCCATAGATTACAATTTCACATTTTGGATTAAACATGTACAAAAAATAGATATGATAGGTGAAATCTCATTAAGAAAATCATATTCCTCTACCAAAATATTCATTATTTATTGATTAATAGCTAGTTTTAACAAAGTTCATGATATTTAAATAACTAATTATTAGAAAATTAATTTCCATTCCTAAGTATCCAGAATCCTTGTTTTTTTCATTTAACCAAGAAAACAATATTCAAAAATAACATTTTTATTAGCATGTAAAGATCATGTATCATTTTTATTTTAGTGACTCTAATGAATTTTCAATAATTGTAGAAGAAGAAAAATAAAAAATAATATAATATATTATGAATCAATTATTATATGGAATAGATGAACATAAATCTTTCATATGAATCAATGTATATGACATATCACTCTGATATCTAGTTACTTTATAATTTTCACTTTTTTATAATATCATTCACATAATATAATATGTAATAAATCATCCAAAATATAACACATTAAATTATGTATAGTACATATCATATTTTTTATATAATCGTTTTTATTTTTTAATTTACATTATAATATTTTATATATGCACAACAAATATATCATGTGTGAGGAGAAATATATTACGTACCATATAAATTATGTTACGTAACAATTAGTAATAGAACAAGTAATTTTAAAAATACATACCACCAACCTATCTAAAATTCATTCATTCAAACAACACATATAAATCATTATCTCCATCAAAACAATTTAAACTCAAAATTGAAACCTCTTAAAACCTTCTTATGATAAAAACAAAAACATATAGATAACCTGTAATAATGAAATCATCATCTAAAAGTGCATCCAATAAGTATAGGATCATCTGAAATTTGGTTCAATAATCTGCCCCTTTGGATTTATTTTCAATTACATTAATTTTTGTCTCAAATTAACTGAATGAAATTTAAAATATGATCCCAATAAATGTATACATATAAATGATACTAAAACATGGAATTTTTTAATAATAACATTTTGATAATTCAAAATATATATGGGAAATATATTATTTCAACCTCTATATGTGGTGATTCATGAAACAATTAAATCTATGCCTACATGTGTAAGATCATTGTTGATAGTAAGAGAGATTAATTAATACATAAAAAATGTTCTACAATTGTTCAATGGGTGGTTCCATAATTGAATTTTCTATCAAAAAATTATAAACATATTTGAAATCACATTCTTGAACTCACATAACAAACCAATTAATAATTAAATATCAAGGAGGTATCACCTGAAAAAATTACTTATAAATTTTCTACCAATTATATCACATTATAAAAAAGGATGAAAAATCAAAAATATAACTCAATATTATTTAGGAATTTATTGAACAAACATTTTATATATCAATTTCCAAAAGTATGAATTATTTTTTTTGTGAATTGATGAAATTTCCTCCTTGGATGGAACAAATCCTGACATTATAATTCCATTATATAATGATTCATTTAGAAAATTATATTATATATATATGATTTTAAAATTTATGTTAGACTAAATTGTTCATAAAATTTATTGAACATTATTTATCAAAACCAATAATAAGAAAATATTTTTCTCAAATCTCTATATCGTTATGTTGAATCACCAAAAAATTCCAATTTATATCTTCATGGGATGAAAATTTATTCTTTGCCTTTTATGAACATATTTAGATATATTATTAAATCATTGATTTCCCCAAAACACATATTCCACTTGGGAAATAATCTCATCCAGCTGTGTATATAATATAATCTATATTTCAAGACTGGTTAGAATCAATAAAGCCTTACAAGGCAGAAAAATTTCCCTTCTAGTCTGTTAGTGAATAATTTCATGTGTAATTATTTATCTATATTTCTTCTTTGATGAAAAGATACGTGACTTCAATTTATTTGATTTGTATATGAAAAAATGAGTTACAATATATGAAAAATATATCCATGTGGAGTTCAAGTAAAAATGGTTTTCATTTTTTTTCAAAATTATTTCACTACAACCATTTTCCTATAATTATCATTACTCAAGTTGGATCAAACATGGATTAGAATAAAAAAATATTATTTATTCCACCATTACAAACCATATTAAAAACCACCTTTTATTATTTTTAGGTGAAATGAAATTGTAACCATAATCTCAAGGAAAGGTATAAGAGAAGACAGTTGAAAATAATTCGTGTCACACACCTCCACCAATTTTAATCTTTTCAACATTTTATGATGATTCACTACTGTTGGCCACAATACGGATTTTTCTCTTTATACCCAAATAGGGGTTCCTTCAGGATTATCACAAAACAATACCCAATAACACCTTTACGAAATTCCCCTAACTATTTTAATATGTGGTAATAGTGTGAAGCCTCTATTGGCCCCTATTTTGTTAAATCACAACCTATCGTGTTGCTAGTTACATCTAATTGGTCCTTAAAATGTATGGTAACAGTTGGGATTCCTCATTTATGATAGATTTCTTATATTACTCCACATTACGTGAAGCCAAATAATAACGAATCAGTATATGTATAGATGGTTCTCAAATTGTATAAGTATGAAATCACTATGGATTCTCATTTTCATCAGTAGTCTCTGATCTCCAAATTTAGATCAAACAAACCTTCACAAGTGATTTTTTTCATTAATTATTAACTAATGGGGTATTTATGGACTACTAACTATTTCAATTTTAAATTTAAACTTATCATTCATTAATTTTATTTTATAACTATATTTTATAATGTCATAAACTTGGGTGGGACACATATTCCACCATAGTGGACTCATTATTTTATTCTATTTTTAGGTAAAAAAGGGACAATATTCATTATTTTTATATATATGTATTTTCTATATAAGAATTTATATCCCCTCCAAAAATCATATAGTTTAGAAAATCATTAGGTATGGCCTATGTTATTTTCATAGGGTGGATGAGGCCAATAAATAGACAGTAAAAACTATGGTTTTCATATAGGTGTAGTTATTAATATATATTCCCCTCTACAAGAAAAAAATATTATTTACATAGGAAATTGAATCTTCATTTGGAAAAAGATCCATTTCTCTAAATCACTAGGAATTACTTCACCATGCTAAATTCACGCCATATAGATCATTTGTGAAGGTATCATAGTGGAAGATAATCCTCTTAAATTGATAACCAAATGAGTTTTTATGTTTCCCATTGAAATTACACATGTAGATTTTTCTTTTTATTTTTTTGAGTAGTCCACTGATGTGTATTTTTTTATTATTTGGAAGGTATTAGGTTCAATAAAGGGTTGATCAAATATTGATGATAGCTCCTCTCTTGAAATCTACTGTCTTATTTTTTCCCCTCAGTTGGAATATGGGCCTCTAATGGACTAGCCACCTTCCGAAGAACATATTTCTAGGTTTCATGAAAATTTGAAGCTAATGGAACATTTTATTACTGCACATAAAACTATTTATTATCTATAGTAATACATATCAATCCAATATAGAACATCCTACCCACTTCTATTAGGGATCCTCCCTATAAAGACCCTCTAATGGATGAAAATGTTTCTTCACCCAAGAAAATGGATAACACATGTTTATCAACAAAATATTACACATTCCTTGATTCCATTATTGATGAGAACTCCCAATCAACTTCACATAGACCATGGAAAAAAGGGACCAAATCCATCCATGCACACATATTTCCATTATCATATTATCTAAGATCAATAATGAATAAAAAATCATCGTTGTTCAGTCTTGTGAAACCACATGACCCTATACCTCAACACAAACATAAAGATAATATCTTAAATTATATATAATTCAAAGAGAATTATAAATATGACCAAAATAAAATGAGTCCACAATTTCATCAAAAGAAACATTCTATATTTCGATTTAGTTTTGGAACATACAAACACTGTTTAGAAAATAGATGGATATTCTTATAAACATCATATGTACAATATTCTATATTACCTTCCACCCAACTCCCATGATTTTATTTTATAGAAGGATCAGTTTCCATTGGAATACATTAGGGGTTCCTCAAAACATAAAACTATTATAGTCACTATACAATTATTTTCTTTAATGTTTCCATCATTTTATGTTAAATTTGAATTTATGTATTGAGAAGTACTCTTGAACAACCTGTCATAGTTTAATACATGTTTATCATTTGATTCATTATTATTGAAATCAACACCATATTAAAATGTTATAAAAATGATGTATGTTCATATTACCCATTTCGGTCTAAAGTGATTTGAAGTCACTCCTAAATTCTAATAAACTAATTGATTTTCTTATCACTAGGGACATGTTCTCTGTGAAATAATAATTATGGTTTCTTGAGAGTTTGTAAAAGGTAAGATAGATTCTTAAATAACATAATTTATATCTCAAAATTTTCAAATTAAAATGAAGAATTTTTCTTTATCCCCCTTTGATAACATTCATCAAATTATTTAAATCCAAACAATTGTGACCGAAGATAAAATCATCTTTTACTCATGTAGATGGATATATTCGAGTGGCAACAATGAAACAGTTCAATATTCCTAATTGACCCTTATGAGAAGGTATCATAGAAGTATCCTAACTAAAAAATAAATTCATAAATACGATATCATCAGATGAAAATGTAGTCATGATGATTTAATGTTTAGTATATATGGGATCTATGATGAAATCAATCAACTAAAAAATATTCTATAAGAAAATTATAATGATTATAATTTCACCCTTCGTTCTTGATAAAATAATATTTTAAAGGATAAACTATAAGATTAAGAATTGATGGGAAGAGAGTGATCATGTAAAAAAAATTTGATGGTGGGTTATAGAAACAGCAGATGTTTCTTTTATAATTTAAGATAATAGAATGTTATTGGTAAATTAAGTATAATCCTTGGTGATGGGTTCCTCATTAGTGATTTAAATATTATTGGTCCCTTTAAAATATCTCATTACACAGATCTAATATCAACCATGAGATAATATCCTACTAAGTATGTCATTATATTATATCCTAGCGAGTTTATATTCTGAAACATCCCAAGTCCCCTCACTGGATATGATAATAAGGAAATATAATTTATTATAAATATGGGGGAGATTTAAACAAGAACTATCCCACAACATTACATTATGAGATATTTATAAATGGATGTTAATCTATTACCCTTTTACATATATTAATGGTATAGTGTAAAAAATGTTTTTTATCTAATATATGATTTAGTTATGGAAGGGTAGTTTATTGAATTATTTTAGCCACCATAATTGATCTCATCCCCAATGTGAGTTATTATAAATGGTTCAGTATGATGTGAACCATATTTCTCAACAACTATTTCATAATTTATCTTCGTAGGAACATCAAAAAAATTTAATCCCACCACTTTGGATCCAAAATATAATTTGAAGAAAATGGATTCACTGAAGGTAGGAATATTCCTGGAACCATAAGTTTTAAAGAGGAAATTATTTATAAACTCATTAGAAGGGTTATAGTTACCAATGTTATGATTAATTTGTTGTTGAAACGGACTAATACATGAATAAACAGAGCATCATTATAAATATATCAAGGAACCATGGTTATACAACATAGTAATAAGACCATATTTTTTATTCTTTTCTTCACCATAGTTTTCTATTAGGGGCCATCACCAAGTGGATCAAATCTCTCCAAACCAATTAATTTGTTATCAAGGTATGATTAGTTGGAATATAAATAAATTAATTTAATGTGGACTTCTTCAACCCTTTATAGGTTTTTATAGTTTCAATAGAATATATCATTTATTCATTACAATGAAATTGTTATTTATCATTAATGGTAAATGGAATTGAATAAATTATTTGAAGAAGGTATTGAGTACAAATAGTTGAATATGTTGGAAACAAATGAATTCATATAAGATGTATTTTTATATATATAAATCATGTATTAGTAGGAATTGTAGGATTATTTTGGAATAAAATTTACTAATGAAATAAAATTTTATTAGGGAATGCCTATATCCCCTGACATCAAATGGAATAATTAGGACACTCTACATTGATGGATTTCTAAAAATTACTATAGGAGAAATTCAGAATTGTATGTGAATATTTTTATATTTTGGATATTATATCACATAAGCAATGTGGTTTCATAGTTCCCTTCCCATTCATGTTTTTATATATTATATATATTCCAAGACTATCATAAAAAAACATATCAAAGGAATATCTTATTGTTGTGGTTATCTTTTTATGTAGGGATTCTTCATTGGAGAATCTTGTCTAAAATTAATAAACAATATAATGAACAAGAAAAATGTAATTGATGTATCAAATATAGAATTATATGTTTGTGTGATAAAAATGTTGGGAGGCTTCATACAGCCAGTCATTATGGGCCAAATTAATAAGATAAAAATATGTTTCTTCCTTTGGGGAATGGCATGAGTGGTTTTTAAGATCATATTATGGGAATGGGATTTATATGACCACATAAATCATATATTAAAGATCATGAACCATTAGTATTAGAAATATATCTTTCAAGGATAAAAATTTGGTTATATCCCCTCTCAACATATCGAGATTCATTGGAAAGGGACTCGATATCACATTAACCTAGGATTCTCGATATCCATGTTGGTAGGTGAACATTTTTGGGGAGGATAAAAAAATATATAACACATATTAATTGGAATAATGGACCGAATTTCATTATCTTTATACATTATTACACATGATTATTATATTTTTACTCCTTCTAAGATTTATTTCATGTTCCACTAAGCATGAACTCACTATCAAACATCCTCTGCTGAAGATTATTCTAATCAAGGTAAACATTCTAATTTCTTGTATTACTGACCATGTGCTCCATGATAATGCTAATATTGAAGGGAATATTATCTAACATTCTTCTATGTTTCAATAATATAAAAATGTATGAACTGAATTAATTTTTATCATGTTTTCATAAGGATTATCGGAACACTACATTTGGGTATTTCTCAGTGGGAATTATGGTTAATTTGAATTTCTGGTTCCGTTTATCACATCCTATTTAAGTACCCCTGTCTGTGGTGATTTTAAATCTAAATGGAAGTAAATCATCATTGATGAAGAAACCCATATGATGTGGAATGTTCAAAATGGACCATGATGTTAAAGAGTAATTCTCTCCATTTATTTTCATCAAAAGCTTGCCAACATCTCATATTAATGATATCTGAAACATTAGTAATGGATCTATCTTGACCATGTCTGTGAATACCCTTATTCCACATGCATTGTACACAGGATGTACATATGATTTAGGTGGTGTGTGGGTCTTAGATAATGTTCCTTGGTGATTTCAACAGATAGAAACATGTATATCTTATATGCATGGATTTATTCATAGTATTGGTCTTGACTAACATGGTAATGTATTTGTTATTTTTCCTTTCTTATAATATTTATGGAAATTGAACCTCAATAGAAGAGGAAGTTCAATAAGTGCATAAAATTATTAATCAATGTAGTTCTCAAATTTCTAGTCTCACTTTGGATGATTTCGATTCTCGATTTTTGGATAATTCTCATGTTGGAATTTATATTAATATTTGGTTTTTTGGTTTCCTTATTATAAATTTTTTTAGTATAATTCAGCTAGATATAGAAATCCACCCCACTTAGAAAAAAGGGAATATGGATGTTGACATACTTATATCTAAATAAGATCATGATTTGAATATGTACACTTATTTGGTATTGATATCCATACCATTAGACTACAATTACATAATTTTATTGATTCACTTAGCCAATAATTTTATAGCCCACCACGAACATTTTTTTACTCTTATGAATAAATCAGAGCTCATTTTTTGTTTGTGACCAGAATCATGAGTAATTTTAATAATCATGAGTCATTTCATCTCTAAAAGATATTATATATCAAATTTATTCATCAATTGTCTATATATTTCATCACATAACTTCTTCTTTTTAATATTAAATCTAATATCGTCAATATACACAATAATAATTTTTGATGGGGTATTGTGATTTTTCATTTATAGATCGTTGTATTCCTTGAATCTCAAAAAGTATTTGTTTAATAGGTACACATTATTATTGAAATACTAATTTCAGTGGGATTAATTTACCCATAAAATCCTTATTAAATTTGTAGACTCTACTTCTATCTTCAACATCCATTAAACCATGAAATTTATCCATATAAACTACCTTATTTAGCACACTATTAGGACATGTATATTTTGTTCTTTTTAAAAATCAACAAAACATCTTGAATATGAAATATCATAGAATATTTTAATAATATCATGTCTCAAAATAGTGTAAAATGTTTCATTTAGATTAATTCCTTCTATTTTTGAGTAGCTACTACAAACATGTTTATATTTTTTTATTATTGTAACTTCTCTTTTATGAGAAATAATTTTCTTCAAAATGCTTGTAGTTTATATGAATGAGGAATATATATATACTAAAATTAATTTATTGTATGGAGTGTGAGGTTCTGAATTATGTTAATGAAGAAGGATTTTTTAATAATTGTTACAATATTTTTTGAACTGTGTACAATAAAATATAATGAATCAAATACTATGGAAGCTGAAAGTGGGATTATATTAATATTCATATGAAAATGGTTTTTCTATCGTTGGATATTATTAATTATATATTCACCCTTGAAATTTTTTATATATGTTTGAATTACAAAAGATAATAATATTTCATGTATAACAATAATTTGAAAAATTTAGATGAAAACGATATAGAATCTTTTGCGTAGATTATAGTGGTATTATTTATTCTCATAGTAAATAATTATTAGGGTAGTTTGATACATTAAATTATATAAATAAAATCTCCATGTGGTAATATTTTCTATATGTTGTGTCGATAGACTGAAATTTTATCTCTTGAAAGAAGCTGGATGAATGTTGAATATTTTTATCAGATAGAACATAAAGTTGAAAAGTATTGAGTTTATTTTCAATGAATTATGATAACTCATAGAGATTAATCTATAATAAAAATTCACTATTATGTTCATAAGAATATGAAATAATTTCCCTATTTATGTATATTGAAATCTTTACAATGGAATGAAATTTGAAAAATTAATTCTAAAAATTCGTTAAATATGAAAGTGTTACTCAATCATGATAACTAAAAAACATTTCGAATAATTTGAGATACACTAAGATATATAAAATTAATTCTATGAAAATATTGGATAATATAGAGAAATATTAGGGAATATGATATGTCAAAGTCAATTACTTCATTTGTAAGAGTCACTACCAGAGTTTGTGTCTTATATAAGTCTAACAACAAGACTCTAAAAATGATGTAATGATAAATACATAATACATTTGAGTACACTGATTAAAATATAAGTGATATTCACATATAATTCATAAATGTGTTGAGATACAATTATATACCCAATTTATTTTTTGAACAATACCCATGGAAGTCCAACATAATAAATAAAGGTGATTCATTTTCAAGAAATTGGATGTTAATATATTTAAATATTTTATAGTAATTTTAACTCTTTTGATTTGTATTCAATTCTGAAATAATTTAGATATCATTATTTATTTGTCAATCATGAATCCTTCCATGAATATTTAGGAAGGTCCTTTTATGATATTCATGGATTATAATATCATGAAGAAAATTATGATATGTTTTTATTTATGTAGAGATTATTTTTCAATGCTTATTAAGAAATAATAATGTTTTCTCTATATGAAAAGGTCATACAATGTTTTGTGATGCTAAAAATGTTTCATATAAGCTTGAAACTATTATATTATTTTGAGAATTTTGGTATTTCACTGTTATAAGATTATAAACCATATTACATCATCATAGAAGATTCTTTGATAGAACTGTGAAAATTTATAAATGATATCCCAATATTAAAAATTCTTCTAAGACTCTGATAAATGGTTATGCAAGATAATACGGAGGCAATAAATTAAAATATTGTGTTCTTTTATTCTTGATGTATAATATGAAATGAAAATTATGTAATGATTGAGAGAAAGGGTGATTGAGATTTGTGTATTGTTAATAGTGAAACATGTCAAAATTATTGATTATTATATAAAAATTATATTCCCATTGTTAAAATACAAAAATAAAATGGATAATCATAGACACATATTTGATTGATATTCATGTTTTTTATAATGAAAATTTAGATATATATACTTGATCATCAATAAATTATAAATATTTAATTAATATTTAAGGGTTTTGTTAAAAAAATGGACAAATTTATCTATTAAATTCGATGAGTCTAGAGATGAAATAATAATGAGATGAATCAAAATGGGATAAAGGATAACTAACACTATAAAATGTTTCTAATTTTATATATTGATGAGAGAGAACTGAATTTACCATCTCATTAATGATTTTCATTGTTTAAGTATATTGTGATCATATGATTTTTCTAATATATTATTATTGTGTGTGGAATAAAAATATTAATAGTGGGTTAGATGCAAAGATTATTCCATATTCTATTAATTGTGTTACATGTTGAATAAGAGGACCAATGAATCCGAACATATGATATTGATATACAATAAGGATTGGAGAATAGAATGGTAGCCATCATATTTATGAACACTATAATAGAAGAGTAAGAATTGATAAGTTAATAAGTGACATGTGTATTCTAGTGTATCATTATTTAATAAGGATCTATCCAAAACATGTAATTTTTAATTGTAGTCATGGTCATACACAGAGCCTAAAAGTGTCATGTCAGTTCATTCATTATACATGGTTTGGTGACAAGAGTAGGAGTTCAATGATAATCTGTTTACCAATATTTATTTTGATTACAAATTATCAATTCCTTCATAGTGGTACAATAACTAAAAAACATTAAGGATTTATTCCTCCACATTAATGGTGAACATATTAACAACCACTTTCATGAATTGTTATTTTTAATTATTGTTTATCATTTAATGCATATATATCGAGGTCATATAATGATAAGGAGAATGAGATTAATTCATTTAATAACTGAAATAGAAGGAGAGGTAAATGTTTCTAATTTATATTAAGTAACCACAATTTTTTTAAAAACCCTCTATGTGTTGAACTCATTCACTATGATCCAAAAAATTAGTTGCATGACTCGGATTAACCATTTTTCTTGGATTCTCTAATATCTAATGATTTGAATTTATTAGTTTCGCTTTAAATTTAATCATTCATGTAATACATAGAGAATTTATATAAATTATTTATTAGTGTAATATCACTTTTAATTCTATATATAATTAAAATAATAAGAAAATGAGAAAGATGTGTAAGGATAATCTGCTATTTAAATATGAAGGAAATAGAGTTTCTAAATAATGTACTCATAGAGATTATATATATAGAATAGAGGAAGAATATATAGTGTTTGAATCCATAAGTTGGAATCTAGATAATGATGATTTACCACGTATTCTCAAAAAATTAATTCATGATGATATAAACGAAGTACTTTGTAGAGTTTTTCAAACAGATGAATGTAATACAAGTTGAAATGGTAAAATCCATAAGTATTCATTTGATAAATCATATGATGATTTATGGACCAATTTTATGAATATCATGTACCATTTTTTCGATGATGTAGTAACTATTAGTTCTGGAACATTCAGAAACACAAAATGTTATACCACCCAACATAAGGATGATATTTAAAATATGGTGGAAACACTAGATTGCATTAACCTGAATTTTTAAAATATGGACATCATATTTATTTTTTTACTTGATATGAAACACAAATCATAGAAGACAACATAAATTCATCAGATATTAAAATATAGTTAATATTTTAAATAAAATAAATCTATGATATTGATTTAAATGCACTCAACAATGAGTCATCTTGTGTTACAATCAAAAAATTACTTTCATCAATAGCTTCAATTATAAGAAAGATCAAGTTTTACTGAAATACAAATTAGAATAAATATTATTATTTAATTTTTATTATATAAAAAATATATTAAATCAGATGGTATTAATAATATTAACTAAAATTATAAAATATATTATTGTATTCAATGGATACCAAATAATTATAGATGATTATAAAAACTAATTGAATTTAATTGAAATGTATTTATAAAATCTTTTTTTATGTGCCAAAGAAATTTTATCATAATAAGAAAAACTAATTAACATTATATGATAATATTAATTAAGTTTAAATATTATATTTTCAATGAATTTTTTATTTATTAATCCAACATATTTTATAGACATAAGACAGAAACAAAATTAATTTTAGGGATAAAATTATCTATTTTTCTAAATGCAGTAATGCTAGTTTTTAATGGGACACTTAAATTAAACATAAATTGTAAAAAATTTAAAATTTTTATTTTAAAAAATAAAATTCATTTACAAATTCATATTTTCACAAATATATTATGGTTAATTTTTTTTAATGATATTTCATTTTTTAATGATTATGAAAAAATACTGAATTTAAAAGGAAAATCAACTTTACATTTCAGTAATTTATAACAATAAATTATATTTCAATTTTTTTAAAGTAATATAATATCGATTATTCTTTTTTTAATCTTATTTGTGTAATTATAATCTTTTTTATGTTAAATTTAGATATAAAACATGTAAATGTTTTGTATATTTTCACTTCCAAAACATTATTTCTCATTATGTATATGAGAATAATTTTAAATTATATTTTTCCATTCATTTGGATTTAATTTGGAAAAATGGATTCCATTATTCAAACAATAGTAATTTTTAATTTCAAATAAAGTCAATTTTTTTTACCATAGTGATTAGTCAAAATATTGAAACTTTATAATAGTGATTTATGGAAAACTGAATATACTTATCAATAAGACGTTGAATATAATGTATAATAATGACCCAAAGGATTTAAAAAACCAATTTTATGGACATATATACACTTAAACCATTCGTGAATCTATTGTTTTTCCTTAGTGATGACATTTTTTTAGGTAAAACCATTTGTTCACAAAACAGTATTTTAATAAATACTATTTGTGTCTTCTTCCTCACAAGTAAAAGGTGACCAACAATCCTCTCCACTTAACACATCTCAAGACTTTTTTATCAAAAATTAAATGAACAATTAACTTACCAAAATCCCTTTAATAATCATGGAGGCCTTATAGAGAAGATAAAAACCACTTATAAAGGCATTAATTCAAACCTAATGTCCAATCCTAAAGAAGAGGTAATTTTTTTTCTAAATTCATTTTTATTTTATTTCATTATACTCATCATTTAATTATTTTTATATATTAAATTTATAATAAAATTATTATATTAAATATACAATGAAATTGTATGTGAACAAGATGGCCTAAAACTTCACACACCTCCATAAAATGGGTTATTAACATGTCGTTAGTGTGTACACCAGACTGTCGCTTCAAAAATTGATGTAATTAATTTCTTAAATTCCTCATATGAATGTTGGGATTAATAATTTAAAAAATATTTATATATTTTATTTATAAAATATATTTTGTATTGATTATTATTTATATAATATAAATCACTTACCATCATTGTTCAAATTTTTCATGAATATGATAATATTGTTTGTCTGTATGGCGAACTACCTCCTAGAAAAGTGATGTGATTTGTTCATGATATACATGGAATATAATAAGTATTTATTTTAATATAAAATATGTCATATATATTAAATAATATATTATTACATGATCATGTAAATGTATTTAATATTTCTTCCAAAATGACAAGAAAAAGGAAATAGTGTTCATGCATATGCTCGACCTACCTTCTTCAAGAATAGTTTATGTCACTTCATATCATCTAATATTATGGATTAATAGAAATAAATATATATATTATATATGATAAATACATTATGTTTTAAATTCATGATATTATGTAGTAATGATCTAGGTAAGGAAAACAATAAATAATAAGTCAAAACATATTTGAAAACAAGGTATTTTATAGATGAAACATTCAAAATAATGAATGGATATTAAAAACCAAGAGATATCATGTGATAAATGACACTTTTAAGAAATTTTAAATGTTAATATGACTATTTTCTATGTTAATAAATTGATTAAACCCATTATAAATGAGTAAAAAAAGTGTTTTATGAAAAAGAAGCGTAAGGTAAGTGTTTTTTTAACTTAATTTCCAATGATTAGTTTAAACATATACATCATTGAGTATGTCATAATAATATTAAGTGTGAAATTACATCACATTATCTTATATTTTTCTCCTAATATATAATGTATATTTTCATTTGATATAAATAATCTATTCATTTATTAATTCTTACTTCAATTTTTGATCATTTTATAGTTTTATTTCACAATCCTCATCTTATCGAAAGTTTTTTTATATAATTTAAATGAAATTTATTGATAATTTCATAATGAACCCATAAATTTTCTTTAAATATAGTTATTAATGATTTATTTCAAATAATAATATAATTTTACATTATTTGTTTCAAAAAATGTTGTAGAAATTATTTTCAAGAAAATCCATCATCATTTCTCTATTCATTGAAAAATATAGTTTCCTCCAAAACCATGTTAACATAAAATATTTTAATTTTTTTACATTAAAAAATTGTCTATTAATTTCACATTAACCCTTTTTACTCTTTATTATTTTTTTAAAATTGATTATATTTTTCTTTTTCATAAAATTACAATTTTTTATTTTATAGAATGAGTAAATGGAATCTTTTTTTAATGAATAAAACATGAATGAAATTTATGAATCTCATGAACAAAATTTTTTTCCAACATTAATTTATATGTTCCAATAGTTAACTTCAATGGATATTATTTTCAAAAAAAATCTTAAATTTTAGATTGAAATATGATTTTCACAGAAAATTACTTTCAAAATATTTTTCAAAATGAATTTTTATTTTCCTCACGAATGTTTTAAATGGTTTTTTATGGTATTAATATTCATTAATGAATATCTAGTTTATTATAACTAAAATGTGTATATATATTGTATTTATATTATCCTTAGTATTGCTTTGGATGGTTTATGATTATTATTACCAACTAAAGTGTTGGCATTCTCTTCATTGATTCATTCTTGTTTTCAATAACACCACTATGAATTATTAACTAGCATTTTTAATTGGTAATTAAATTTAATATATATAGAAATATAATTTATCCTCAATTTTATTACTTACTAAAAAATATACCATTTTTTACATCGGGTGTTTACTTTGATAGTTATTTCATTATATGGGGAAATATTCAAAATATTCATACCATTTTATCAATATAGATATTTGACAAAGAATATTTTTTATGAATTAAATCGATTATTTGATATAATTGTAATGATTAATAATGAAACAAAAAAGTTTGTAGAAAATATAAACTAACCCCCTGGATGTATCATTATTTTCATGAGATGAACTTGTTTGGACAGACCCTATGAATAAGAAACTTGTATGTTTTAAACTCTCTCTTGAATGGTATGGAGAGTAGATATATGTTTATCCAAACAAACATTTTTGTACCAATTATATTTTAAAACATCTTGTTAATGGTATTAATTGAAAATGAATCATTTACTTGGGTATCATGACCTTTTATATGTTATCATTTCCTTCACTCAAAATCAATTACTATTCTCTATGATATTTTTACAATGACAAAATCTATGGACTATATTTATTCTTAGTTTATTTATTAAATGTCATGTGTTTTTATTATTTACTGTTAAAAATTGATTATTACAAATCCTATTAATTTAGTGGATTTTTTCATTTATTTAAACACACACACAGATATATATATTAATTATTCATTATTTATTCTAGGTATATTCTATTATACATAACCCATATAGTGCTTCTGAGATCACCCTTATTTTTTTCTTTTACCAAAGATTCCATGATGTTTACTATAATGATCTTGCAGGGATACTATTGTGTGAATAATGTTTTTCTTCAAAAAATATTTTATAATTACCATATAAAAATTTAATTTTAGACTGATGTATGAATCTGGTTTTACAATACAACGAAATTGATCTGTCATTTGGGATGAGTTTCCTAGTCACTTATTCCAATGTAATTGTAGAATGAACTAGCTCCGATCAGTTCAGGTATAAGACACTATATTTAGTATTAGAGTAAGAATAATAAAAACCAGGTGAACTAGAATTTGGAAGGAATATATTATGAAAAAAAGTCAATATTATAAAATTTAAGGTTATGTATAGAAAGTTTTCCAAATGTTTTGTTCAATAAATGAGTTTTTGGGTTTCCCATGAAATAAATACTTATTTTGATAATACATGTGTAAGTGATTCCATTATAGATATACCTTGGGATAATATCTTCGAAAACTGTAATTTGGTATTGAATAAAGAAGAAAGTAATGTTTTACAATGGGCCTTATTGCACACCTAGTTTGACACACCCTGAGGACATGCTTTATATATTTCCAATTTTCATTATAAAAAAATTCAAAGATTTAAATAGATAATGGAAATTAATGACCTAGTTTATAATATACATAAAGAGATGAAATATTTCAAAATAAAATGAATTAACTATAAATGTATTGGGATTAAAGAATTAAATTATATAGTTATTTTTTAAGATGGTATTTTGGTTATAAAAATCATGAAACATCTAAAGAATGTTTAATTTTAGAAGAAGTATTTTTATAAATAACATAAAAGTTATGGATAAAATCATGTGTTTTATTTTAAGGTTTATCATAATTTCATAACCATAAACACATATTTTTAAGATTTATGTGATCAGGTTCTTCAAGGAATAAGGAAACTTTGGATAAAATTTGTGCATGTAGATATTTTTTTGGACAAGTTATTTGAGGAATAATGAATTTAAATTTTTGGATAGAAGAATAAATTTATTGATACACAATACAGTTAATATAATCCATAATTACATTTTAATAATAGTCATAGAGTATTATTATAAAAAACAATTAGTCTTTAAAATCACAATAAAAAAAAATTTTACTAATTTTTTTATTTCAAGGACTTCTATTTTATTATTTGGGACATTTATGGATTTAGATAAATATAGTTTATTAAAAAGTCATAAATCATTTAGGGTGATAAAATATTTTATATAGGATGGTGTTGGGGAATAATCCCATGACCAAAGGATGAGAGGGGTTTCACCCATACCAATCTCTTACATAATGTCTTGGTTAATGTGTTATTGGTTTTAAAAAATCATAAATAAATATTAATAATGAAGAATTAGTTTTAAATTAGAGTTTTGTAGATTTATTTATCAACCATATTAGGTTTGTAAAATATATACGGTTATACATAAAGACATGTCACTCTTTATGGATTTTACAATCTGTTATAAGTGATTTTTAGGGCTTGAGGAACAAGGAAAAATTTGTTATTGGATATTTATTTCTTGTAAAAAATAATATATAATAAATTGATCAAGTAATAACCAAATTATAAAATTGTTCATATGATATAAAAGCATATAAATTATTTATTTTAAATTATAATATTAGGATGTAAAATAATTTCTTGACTTATGGAAAATGATCATGAAATATAATTATATAGTATTTTAATAATTTATGATGATACCAATAACCTTTCTACACTTTTTAGATTTAGGTATTAGAGTTACAAATAATTATGTTAATAGTTATAATATTTTTTTATCAATAAAATCAATCAATCCCAAGAATTATTTACCATTTTCATCCTAGTCTATATAATCACATGCCGCTAATTGTCTCCTATTTAGAAACCTAGTAGTATGTGAGTTTTTTGATTCCATTATAAATTATCTAGGGGGTATTTAATTAATATTTTATAATGGGGGTTTTTTTAACAATGGTATTTCTAAATTATAATCCAGTGAAAATTGAGATCATGTTTAAATTTTAAAGGATGAATTTATTTAAGGTGGGTAGAATGCAACAACCCATAATTTTAAAATATGAACATCGTATTCCATTACATATGTGACATAAAACACTAGTATTAGCAGAAAAGATAACACACCAAGAGTTTAATGTATATTTTTTATTTAAAATAAATTAAATATATTATATAGCATGAAATGTACACTACACTAATTTAGTTATCCTTATATGAAATAATGGCTTTCTTCGATGGCTT
The DNA here is from genome assembly GCA_963277665.1 of Viscum album. Lineage (NCBI taxonomy): Eukaryota > Viridiplantae > Streptophyta > Magnoliopsida > Santalales > Viscaceae > Viscum > Viscum album. Next base: position 698,381,286 of record OY728160.1, read on the forward strand.
CTATTATATGGAAGACCATGTTTTTCCGAACAAAAATAGTCTATTAATAATATTATATATCTTAATTTTCATAACCCTAGAGTTATATTTTACGATATGAATATGCTTAATTAACTTAATAAAATATATGGTTTAATTCATTTATTAAAAATTTATTAATAATTATTATGAAAACTAAATGAATATAAATTAAACGTTTTTATAAAAATTAGTTATTATGATCCAAAATAATTAATTCTAAATAAAATAAATAAATTAATATAATTGGATCATATTAATGAAATTTCTATATTATATATTCAATAATAAATTTTTATTCTTATGTTATATTTTAAACTCATAAGATAAAAAAAAAATCTAATTTGACACATAAAAAATATGTATTTATCTGAAGTCGTGTTTTGATCCTTTTAATAACAGACTTGATTTAAAACCAAAATTTGATACTATATTGAACATTATTTTACAAAATAATCATAATTTTTTGTAATATGGATGTCAATATTTTTTAATGGTGAATATTTTTTCTATGAAAATTCTTTTTTTGAATAATAATTAAATGTAGTGAATTTAAACTGAAAGTTACATTTTCATCTAAATGTTTTTAAATTATAATTATCTTTAAAATCATATAGACGTAAAAGTAGATCATTTATTCTTCTGTTAATACAAATTGGTTCATTGGGATAATTTTAATAATAAATATTGATATAAAAACATTTCAATGGTTAAGAAATTATTTATTTTAAAAAAATAATTTCTTTGTACATTTATGGGATTAATTTAAAATTAAAGTCCACAATTTATTTCGATTTAATTTGGAAGAATTTATTCCATATTTGAAATCATAATAATTTATAATGTCCATCATGCTCAACATAGCATTTTAGAAATGTGATTTGTGGAAATAGTTAAAATTAGTTATAACAATTGAGAGAAAAAAATGATTACTTATTGGTTTAAAATAGATTATATGCTGTATGAATGATCCAAAAAATGGCCCATCCCAATATAATGGACAAATATTGTCCATAACCATTCATTTAGAGAATTTGGATCATTATGTGAGATTTTATCTATATAAGAACATTTTTTCACCTAACATTCATTTGAAAAATACAAAGTGTGACATCATCCTTACATATTAAATGCCACCCACTGACTTCCACTTCACACCTATCAAGCCCTTTGGCATGAACATTCCTACCCAATTAAATTAAAAAATTTATCCAAATAATTTTATAATAATTTTATTATACATTAATCCATATTTGTAAGGGATTAGTGAAACGAAAGCATGATACATGAAGAAAGGGTAATATTTTTCTAAAATCGTTTTTATTTTATTACCTTCTCTACCTCATTAAAATAATTTTATATAATTATTAGATACTAAATAATTATATTATATAAACTTAGATGTTTTAATTTTAGGTTTATGATATAAAACATAAAACACTCCATCAATTGGGATACGAAATGATCATTTATGTCTTTGGTGGACTACCGCCACACGAACCGATGTCATTTATATTTTTCCATTACTATTTATAAAATATTGGAATAATTATGGTAATGAACTTTATATATTATATTTATTATTTATTTATTTTTTATTAAATTTTCAATGAAACATTCTTTTAGGGTTACATTTATTTGAATATGAAAATGCCAACCATGTGTACGATGGAAAATTGTCCCATGATGTGATGTGATTCATGTATAATTTGCATGTAATTTATTAAGTAAGGTTTTAAAAACAATATCTGATATATATGAAATTAAAATTAAAATCTAATGATTATATAAAAATATATAATTTACTTTTCTGTCTTCCAATTAAGCATGAATGTGGAAAAAACATTCATGTCTGCAGATGACCTACAGTCTTAATGAATGGTGTGTTTCCATTCCAATAACAATAATTTATGGCTTATGATAAATAAATATATAGTAAATATATATTATATTAATATCATGGTTTCCCTTCATGATATGATGAAGTATTAATCCATGTACCATGTAAAAGGTAAGTCATAATTAATCGAGAAAAAAGACAATTAACAACCGAAACAATTAAAATAATTAATGCTTATTCTCAATCAGGTGATATGAAGTTATAAAATAATAATAAATGACATAATAAATTTTAAAATGTATTTTTAGAAAATAAAATTCTTAAACCCATTATATATGAAGTTAAATAGTGTTTATCATAAAAGTAAGTATATGGATTGGGATTTTATAACTCAATTTCCACTCAAGTGTTAAACATCTTCATCATTTATTCTCTTATGACTAGAAATATATATGAAATTAATTTAATTATATTGTTTTACTACATCCAATTAATTTATTTTGATTATAATTTTATACAAAAAAATCTATTCGTTTATTAATCTCACATCAATGTTATGATCATTTTATGTTTTTATTTCACAATCTCATTCTAATAGAGATTTACTATTGATGAATATCATTTTAATTTAATTAGTTGTTAGTTTCTAAAAACCCCTTCTACATTCATCTACTATATTTCTTAAGGAAATATTAAAGGTAATATTACAATTTTATTAATTTTTGGTACATAAAATGTTATAAAAATGTTTTAAAAAATACCGGACATCATTTATGTCTTCAGATTGAAATATGTTTCTCTCCATAATGTGTATTCAAAAAATAATTTAAAAAATGTGATAAAACCATAAAATGATTTAATAAACTAATTTTGACCAATTTTTACACATTATGTATTTAATATATCTTTTTTGATATTCAAAAGAATACAATTTTGTGTTTTTTTGATGAAATGAAATGAAACATTATGTTAACATGTATAACATGAATAGAATGTCCGACCTTCATGAAAACTACATTGATTCCAAGATTAATTTACATGTTTTGAATATTATTTTCAACTAAAATAATTTTTAATATATTTTATGAAATTTATTTTGAAATGTTATTTTAAATGGGAAGGATTTTCAAAAACAAAATTGAAAATGAAATGGATATTTTAATCAATAATGTTTTGAATATATTTTTATGTAATTTATATTCAACCATAAAAACTACCCATTTTCATAGTCCACAAGGTATATATATTTTACATATACTATCCTTAATATTCCTCTGGATAGTTTTCATAATTTTGACCATTTAATGTATAGACACTAGCTTCATTGATAAATTATTGTATTCCTTAACTCCCATTTGAATTATTCACATTCATATTATCATTTGTAATTAAATTTCCCCAGAATATTAATATTATTTTTCATGGATATTATTATTTCCTAAACCCTATTCAATTTAAAAATATTGTTTTTACTTTGATAGTGATTTTATTATCTAGGGACATATTCAAAGATTAGAATCCTTTAAACAATATATATATTTGAAAAGTAATATTATTTATGAAATAAATCAATAAATAATTATATGTGGAATGACTTGGACTAGTACAACTTTAAGTAGCAATTGTTTAATGATATCACCTCAATGTATCAATATTCTCATCAAACAAAATAAATTGGGAAAACCCATTTAATTTTTAACCAGTATGTTTTAAACTATATTATGAATGGTCTGAAAAGTAGAGATTTGGATTGACTTACTGAATTGGATTATACCCAGTATGTTTTAAACCCTCTTGTGAATTTTCTTGATGGTAATGTTATCATGTTTATAGGTTATATAATTTATGATAAATAACTATTTCATTAATTCAAATTTATTTATTATTATCCTTGATATTTTCACAATAAAGAAAATATATGGATGCTTTTCATTTTTTGTTTATTGATTAAATGACATTTATTTTCTGTTATTTAGCTTTCCATAAATTTTATTCATCATTTATTCAAGATATCCCCAGTTTTACTTAGCCCTTATTGAGTATTTCAGATGAACCTTATTTTGATTCCTTTCCCTATGATTCCTTGACATTTACTGTAAATATTATTTTGGGATAAACTAGATGTACTATAGTTATTCTCAAAATGAAATTAATTTATATATTTAAATGTATTGTATAACAAATTGATGTATCTAGTATCCAATGACTAATAAAATGATCAGTCATTTGGGATGTGTTTCCTTGTATCTTATGCCAATTTAATGGTAGTTGGAACCGAATTCGAGCTACTAGTCTCTAGGTCACCACATAGATCATAGAAAATTAGCATATGTCATAACCACCAGAAACAATGATTCATATAGAGGTTTAAATGAAAATATTTTATATATTAACTCCTAAACTCAGAAATATTTGAATACTAAAATTTAGGAAAATTAGGAATCCATTAAATGGATATTTAAAAATCCCCATGCATTAGAAGAAAACAAATTTGTTTGAAGTGATATAAAAATTGATCAACTTCAAATCAATGAAAGTAGTATAAAATAATTTGACAATTTTAATTATAAGAATAAAATATGGACAAAGATAATATTGAAATTATGAATAATAACCCATTAGAATAAATGGAGATATTTATGATTGATGAAAATAATATCCTCCAGATGATGTATTTTGTATTATGGGATTAATTAGAATCATGTGAGGGACACAAGTAAATTTAATGTTATATACTTTGAAAAGACTTTTTGAAATGAAAGGTTATATTGAGGTTATTTGTGTCAAATGATCTCTAACAACTATTTTAAGGGCCTAATTCATTATTTTATAAATTCACTACATCCACAAATAATGTTTCACAGTCTACTAAAAAAAGGGTTTCTTCTAATCAGGGACCGATGAATAGTGCATCTTTTAAATTATTATCATTGAAAATTTAGATGAGTATAGATGGTGATAAACCAACCACCACATAAAATGTGTATGAAATTAAGTGGGGATGAATTTTTACAACAAGAGAACCCTAATTGAAGAAAATTGTGACACAATAACTATAAGTTATAAAATTTTGATATATATAGATTTTAAATATAATAAATAAATTTTATTTTTATATATATTGTCATATGAATTGTTTGGTGAAAATATTAAAGACTACTAATATTATATATCTTTTTTAGAAGAAATATAATTTCTAAATGTATGGGGGATATATGTTACAACTAATTACACATAGAAATAAGAAAATTTTTTATATCTTAAGAAGATTTATAATATTTAAAAATAACTATAGATTTCTCAATAACAGAGATAATAAAGAAGATGCATGATGAGATAAATTAATCATTCTTATGGAGAAATATATTTTGAATGTTAGACCAAATAATTTTATGTAAAATCAAGATTATAATAGTGTTAATAATTCCTTATGATATAATAAAAACAAATTTAGGAAAAACAATTCCATGATGGAAATCAAGGGAGATACACTATGAAGAAAAAAACTTCTTTTTTGGAAGGGAATGACACACAATATATATTTTTAGTAATGTCACATGTGTTGGTATTTATGTAGTTAAGGTATATCAAAATATTCAATTATTCATTCCTAGATATATATAATATGACTGGTTACTATAAAAAATATGTGATGAAGGGTTCATGTAAAGAAATTTTTCAAAGTGGAAAACATTTTGATTCATGATATACCAAGTGGGAAATAAAAACAATAAGTCCATCATTCACCAACTCTATCGGTATTGAACATGACTCAATCACTATTCCCTATTTTGAATCACACAATATTTGGGTTCCCCCTACCCCATGTCAACCTAACAAATCACCATAGAATATCATATAATATTTTGGTTTCATTTTGAGCACATATACATCATGTGATCATACCGGTTGATCAGAGCATCACACCATTCAAGAAAAATCTCATCCCTTTGGATGGATCAATTCATTCAGTACCCAGATGTAGTTTTAACTTAAGGGACACCATAACCCATTCCTTTAATGGATGTTGTTCTCAGGGGTCTATTCGATTCTTTGGAATGTCCTATTCTAGATATTTAGATGATTCAAATATAGTTTTAGGAATAACCACTATTTAATGGGAATACTTTTTTTGGATATGAAATTAGATGTTTTCATAGATCGTAAAGATTTCCATTAGTGGACATTGGTTTCAATTATTTGGATCGGTAACCAAGATCTATTCATCATTAATTTTTTTTTTAAATTTGGTATTTTTATTCGTTAGGTTTGGCTTCAATTATCAACTAGAGATCCTTGTTTCTTAAATTATTATCTCTGTCCAATTTTATTGATTCAAAATAATTTGAATTTCACTCTAATATACATTTGAGTATTTCTATATTTTAGTGGTCTCTAGTGCTGCATTATGATATTGACTCTAAGATGACAATTGTCTTGATCAACTTTTTGGGATTTCCTCTTCTTGTTCAGAACCATATGGTTTCGTAGGATCATAGAGCATTGCATCAAACTATAACAATAAGGGTACCTAAATTTATCAATTCTAGTAAAAGGAGCACATAAAGGTACACATTATGAGTGATTTTTATAGTGTTAATAAAGGGTAGCCTTTATGAGTATTTCCCTATAGCGATGATAAAAAGTACCTTTATCATCATTTTATTTATAACACTCTTAAAGGGTACCTTTTATTAACATTTTTAGTGCATATAAATGTTATCCTTAACGAGCGTTTTCATAGTGTTGATAAAGATCCCAAATAATATGAAATAATTAAACCAGAAAAAATTAATAATTATTAAAATAAAACAATGTTAACAATTATATTAATTAAATAATTATTTATAAAAATGAATAAATTTCATATACAAAAAAATTATAAATATTAATAAATAGAATATATTAATTATATTGATATTTAAAAATAATAAAATGATATAATTAAATAAAAAAATTAAAATATGTATATATATAGAAAAATAATTAAGCAATCATTGATAAAAAATAATAAATTTTATATACATTTATATTATAAATATTGATAATTTTTATTTATTATATATATATATTAAATTAAAATATAAAATAATTAGACAAATAAATAACAAAATATATACAAATAATATAAAAAAGAAATTATAAAAGCATAAATTATTAAAAAATTAAAAAAATTATTGAACAAAAATTTATTAATAAATTTGCATCTTTTTAATACATATATATATTATAAATATAACTAAATAATATACTTTAAAAATAATTACAAAAAATGAATGAATAAAATAATTAAAAATTTATTAATGCTAATTCATTGTTAATGGATTATAAATTTTTTTTTCATTAATACATTTAATATAGAAATATATTCATATATATTTTTATATATATAACAATGTATATAATATTTATTAAAATATGTTTTATATAATAGATAATATTTTTTCCTACATTAATTAAGTCGTATATTTCGTGAAAAATTGATTATAATTAAAAAAGAATATTAATTAAAAATATTAACTAATTTCATTGAGTAATGGATATAATTTAATGTTTTATTTTTAAATATAGAATATATTGGACATGTGTTTTATTTATGTACGAAAATATAAGTAATTAAGGTATTTTTATATACAACACACACCCAAAAATAATTACTAAATTGATGAAATATTATATAAAAACAAGTACACCTAATATTTATGTTATATATTTAAATAATAGTATTTATTTTAAAATTTTATCATAACATTATATATTTAATTGATAATGTTTTCAATCACTAGAGTTTTACTATCAAAGGTTATGTAGCATGGAATGTAACATATCTCGTATCACGTTTGTCCTCGATATGTTGTTTTTATATATTTCAAATGTGTCTCTCTTAGTATAGTGTAATTTCATATACTTTCCCCTTTTATGGATATGAAGGGTCATGTTAAGAGATATTTTTCATTCAACATATAGTTAGGAACCCTTAAAGATAGTGAGAGGAGTTTAAATTTCAACCATAATGAAATAAATGATACTTTTTCTCATGATTGGATCTTAGTATATAGTTTAAATATGTCACTCTTGAAGAAGAATATTTTCCTTGATATTTCCTATATACTCCATTTACCAATATGAATGTATATAGAAAAAATATAGTTAATTTTGGTCACATTGATAGAGTATTGGTCCAAATTGATTTAAATGCTTCATTGGTAGAGAAGTTTTTTCTTTCTACTCCTCAATATGAGATAAATCATGGAATCATAATTTAAAAAATATGATTTTTTTGTGATGTCTATTATATTCTTTGGAATTCGAGATCCAATTTTAGGTGGAATGTTGTATGTGGTAGATGTCATTTAATGTGCCCTAATCTGGGACTTTAAAAAATGAATGAAGATTGTGGGACTATCTAAGAAATTGTCACACAAGATATGAATCATATTATGAATGAGGTTAACTGTCTTACTCCACATGGTCATTTAAATTGTGAACAAATTCATGTTCATGTATAGGAATCACCTATTAGAACACCACTACCTTATTTTTCAGGTATTCCACATAATGTGAGAAACAAACTCTTTCCAATATGTGGTCCTTCCTCAACTCATCATATGTTTATTGGGGTTCCTTCTTCACCTCAAAATAATTTACAGTCTATCCCTTGGGATGAAATGGTAGATGAAAATGAATTGTGTAATTCAGGATCTTTAATTGAATATATTTTTATTATAAGCATAAGAAGATATACCATGTAGTTGAATATGAAGATCGTCTAATGGATATACAACTATATTCACATGACGAGGTATATGGTAGGATTTTGTAGGATAAAATTGTCAATTCATATAAATGCATAAAAGTTAAGTCAAAGTGTGTCACTATAGAATTAATGAAATACAAGATGAAGATGGATCACACATCAACTTTAGAACATGTTATGTATGATACTACGAAACCAATAGATTATCATTTTTTCATTAACAAATGACTCTAAGAATACACCTTAACTATATATGTTATCCCTAAAGAATGAAATGATACTAGTACACTGCCTAAAAATTTCAACTAGAATATCAGCATTGTTCATATCCTAGATACACCAGCTCAAAAGAAGGAGATTTATATGCTTAATATGAGAAGTATTTCTCTTAGAATGTACCCCTGATACTTCAAAACCTTGAAAAAATAAATCATATTTGATGGTCACCACTCATTATTCTTTTCAGATGCTTTCAACTTGATGTAGTATTGATGATGAACAAAATACTCTCTATGTAGTTGTAACAAGGAAAATTATGGGCAATGTTGAGGAAGAACTATCATATGATAGAGGAAGACCATGGATATAGTTTGGTCAAGGTGGATGTATTACATTCAATATTATGATTACTCATTCAAATGTATCTTGAGTTTCACTGGTTCTTGTCTTCCGTTAGGATTATATTCTTATATGTTATTTATATATCACCACTAGGATTTATTTTCCTCAATAAATATGTCACTATTGCTCAATATTTTTTTAAAAAAAATTATGAATATATAATGATATAAATATTATCGTTATTATAATTATAAAATTAGAAATGAATTTACAACTATATATATTTATAAATAGATTACTAAATGTATATTTATTATATTTCTAGAAGTATATATTTATAATTATAACTATTAAATAAAAATTTTAATATAAAATTATTTATTTATTTAATAATAATTATTATATATTTAAATAATTATAAAAATAATATTTGTAAATATATAAAAATATAAAAATATTTACACATTATTTTATATATAATTTAAATGGTTAACCATTTAACAGTACTAAATTTTTACCACAGATAAATATTCCATTTATCAGTGATTATTTAGTTATGATAATGATATTTTATATTCGCCATTATTATTTTATCCATGTTAAAAGTTATCATTATCATTGTATTTTCAAAGGCACTGATAATGGTCTCCCTGGTCTATTTAAAATAACCCTAACTATGACAGATTCCATCTTGATACTCATAATTTTGGGAAATAACCCTACAATCAGTGATCCTGCTCTATGTTCTCTAGAATGAATCATGGATATATTCAATGATATGTTATTTATCCTCTTATTCTATCATTGATTACTTCTTTGGGTTTCACATATTGCGTTATTAAAGTGTTCCCAACCATTACAAACCATACTTCTCCTCTCCCAAAACTCTAGACAGTATCGGTCTCTCTCATTCTTTCACTTCATTTCCTTTCCTCTCACTATCTTCACTAATGGATATTTCTACTGTTAGAACTATCATAGTAACCATCAACACCACCATCATCAACTTCCCATTTTTCTTCTTCATCTACCACTGCTTCACATTGCCAATTCTCTTTAGATTTTATCATTGTTCTGATTTTTCGCACATCCAATGTCTGTTTTATTTGATTATTGTTTTGGGAATGTGATTTTATTTTATGATTATTTGATGAATGATTGTTATAAAAATGTTTATTTACTTTTAAATGGGTGTCTATGGTATGTTTTATAGGATTGGTATTTTTTAAATGATTACTTAATGCGTGTGATGAAAACTGATGTTTGCTTAATTTTATTGAATGATTTTTTTAATCAGTGTTGTATTGTGGAATAATTTTTTTATTAATGGTTGCCTTATAAATCTTATAATTATTCTTCATAAAATTAAAATATTATTAATATAATTACTAATAATTTATAACTTGTTTGTTATGTATAATTTCCCAAATGAGGGTTTGGATGATTAATGATGTTTTCTTTTTTACATTATAAATTGTTGTTTTGAAGTTATAGTTGATTATGGAGTTTTAATATTGAGTATTGATAATATATATTTAAATTATTATCCTGGGAATTTTTTATTATTTAATTTCTATTTAGGTGTGTTATGACTCGACTTTTAAAGAAGGTAAATATAATTTTGTTTGGGTCTACATTACATTAAATAGTTCTAATGAATATTACTAATCAATTAAAAGAAAGCTCAAGTCTTTCCAAGGCTCATTTATAACATGGATCCTTGATATGGAAAGAGAAGATTGGCCCACATGGTTGTGAGGGACTGTGAAACCTAGTTCACAAGGTTTCCCTAAATAGTTTGGTCCATGAAAGTGATATTGTAGGTGGCCAAAATTTTACTAAAGTCGTGACACCCCAAGTGCACACCCTTATATTCCACTGTAGTTTTGTGATAAAGTGGTTCTACACAGAAATGCATGGTCAAAAAACCATGGACGAAACAATGTTATACCCTTTGATGTAGTAACTGGAATAAGGCTAGAACATGTTTTGGCCAACCATGAAACCAAACTATGCACCCTTGTTTTTGGCAGTAAAATGACGGAAATTTACTTATTTAATATTATTAAACTATAAATTTTTCTATCTTATCTTGACCAACAGATGAATTGGACACCATTCATCCCATATCTATCATTTATTCCAAATTTTAAAAATAGATGATCTCTCTGATCTGATGTTGAAGTCAAGATATATTAAAGGAATTGGATTCTTTAAGGTGAGTGCTAAAATACTATCCCTCCTATCTAATTTTATAATGGTATCTATCATTATATTTGGGTGAAAGGTCATTTGCAAAAAATGTCATGACTATGGAATGTTTCATAGATATCTTCCAACCAACTCCTAATATGAAGCTGATATTGAGTGAGGATTCATGTACGTCCTTGAGGTTGGTGGTCTAGTATTTTTTTCCTATTATATTTATTATTCTTATCTATTCCATTTTTCCATATGTTGTCTTTTTTAGAGTGTCCATTTTTTATTTAGTTTTTTATATATGATTTTTAAACTCATTTAGATACACCAAAAATTACCCTTTTATAGTATTTTAGAGGATGGTATCCCCATCTACGCACACCCCTTGGGTGCGAGAAGTTGAATTTTATATTATGGAAAAACCAGTATATACCTGGATCACCTCCTAATAATTAATATTAGTTCACAAATGGAATTTCTCTCATTATGTAAATTTTTAATGGGGACCAAGGTCACCCCTTAAGTGCTTGTCCCATTAATACATGGGATTTACCATGTAGTGGATTTCTTTTTAACCGTGTTATATTTATAAATGACATCTTGGTCTTTATAAATTGAATTGAAAAGTATCAATGATATAAATCAAGTGATTAAATGGAATGGACTTTATATGTTTGTTTTAATTTCCTTAAATGGATTAAATATCTTAAATGGATTAAATTATAGTGGTTGAAATGTTAGATCTAATATTTGAAAATAGTCCACATGATTATATTAATGGTAATCCCACGATTAGAAATGGATTGACTAATGGAATACAAGAGTGGTATTTACCCATGATAAATATTGTAAATACAATAATGCATGAACATACATTGTGATATGATGGTAAATGTTCTAATAATTATATAGCTACCACTTTCCCAAACCTTGGGTGTTGAGAATGACATCCCATATCATTAACACTATTACAACAATGGGTTTACATAACACGTCACTTGGTTCAATTGTTGATATGATGGTACACTCACTATTTCGAGTGATGAACATGAAATCTTCTATTAATGTTGAGATGTAGGGAATATACCCTATTTATTGATCTTATATTCTATTTAGACTAATTATGGATTTCGGAGTTACATATTGGTCCAACCAAAACAAGTATTATAGGTATGTGGCCACATAAGTCCGCAGATACCTGGTTTATATAAGTAGATGAAATATATGACTACACTATATGGATTATATATAAATATATATATATATATATTACACACTCCTATAAGACATCATCTATAGTTTTAGAGCCTTCACGTATCCTTCAAGAACTTGACCGGAAGATTATATACATTTATCTATAATTTTTATTTAATTCATGTACATTAAACAACTGTTTAGTAACAATAACTTCTTAGATTAACAATATGCATTGTAGGTGGTAGTAAACTATGATTTTTATCACAACCCCTAATTAGGATGCCCTCGATACTCTAAAATATTATATGCATATGTGTTCAGATAAGGTAAAGGGACCTACTATAGTTTTTTGATTCTTTTGTACTTATAAATGGAGTTTTGGAGAAGAGGATGGAGCATACGATCCAAATTGTAATAGATAAACAATTTCTTATTTTTATTGCATTTTGAATATCATTATGGTATATATTTCCCCTATTTCCATTTTTTAACATTAGCATGACATGAATCCATGTATTGAAACATTAATAGAGGCATTTGAATTATTATTCATTTTTTTAGTTATTTACTCTTCATCTTCTTGTTAATTTATTAGGTCTATTTAGAAATGTTTCTATATTTTGTAGATTAAATGTTGTATCTGATGTGCCACCATGATTTGTGGATATTGTCTCCTACTATACAGCCTATACACCATTGCTTCTAGTCAGCATCCTCTGGCATATGGGAAAGTAAAATTGTAGTCATGTGACCCACCAGCTCATGGAATGGGTTAATTGGATCTAGGGTTATTATATTACAATGATTTATTAGAATAATTTTTTTTCTTTTCCTCACTATTTGTATTTTAGATTTGATAATATTAGATAAAGGTATGTGGAAATGACCATATGCTTTGGTGTAGATAACTAATGTATGGGGGAAACTAAAATTTCATGGGATGCAAAACTATATTGATTGATTATGAATATTATAGTTGATATGATTTTACTATTTCGTAGAGAACATATATTATGATATTATTGATATTGGTATTATTTAAATAATTATTTATTTTCCTAAGCCTAAAATAATTAGGTATCTTCAGTAGTAAATGCATCATAATCGGAACAACGAGATTAATATACAATGATTTTTTCTTGGTAATGTCTAACTTCAAAATGAATTTTCTAGTTGCATATTGATATTTCCTTGAAAATTTATTGAATTGTGAGAAAACATATTTTAGGGATGGGAAAACTCAATTGATAGTCAATTTACATGAATTAACATAATAATTTTCTCCTAAATTCTTCAATGTATAATCCTTAAGTAGCCAATCATGGAATGTTGAGTAATGCATCATTGGTCTCCAAGGGGTGGAACTTGTTATGGAGAAAATTAAGTGGATACAATATTTTGGATTATAAGGAGTATGAGACATTATAAATTTGGGAAGGTATACCATAAATTTGTATCATTTATTTTTTTTAAATATTTGAGGTGGAAAATTTTGAAAAGAATAGGTTTTCTAAAGTGATAATACTTGTGCACATATGTAAAGAAGAGACATAGAATCAAACTCAACCATAACAGTTGGTATCGGGGTGTCGTTTTCCTTATTATAAACTTTTATGTTCTCTTATATCACATAGATCAATATTTTGAGAAGGAATAAGGGCATGTTTGTTTCAAAATGAAGGCTTTATATGTTTTATACATTTCTAACAATAATCTTATCAATTGATTAAATCTATAATGAGGCATAAGTTTGGAATTTTAATATCATTCAATCATAATTTCATACAGTCACATGCCTTGATTCATGTGATTACTAAGTACCTAAGGTGGAATTCCTCGAGCTACCAATGATTCCTAATACAATGTCAACTATGGTACGTTTTTTATTTATTGATATGGATAATCTTTCCCAGTTACATGAGGGATTCCTTACTATGTTTTATTTTATGAATGGTGTAGTTTGACCTACAAAGAGGATAAAAGAGTTGACTTGGTAATTCAAGTAGTAGTATCCTCCCACCTTCTCGGGTGGTGGAATAACACATGATCCAGATTCTTTGATCAAATATATCTTATCTACATTAATGAATACGAAGAAAAATACATATAATAGGGCCTATCTAGTTGAGTAGATGCAATATGATTCTTCCTAGAAGTGGCAGGATGTTATCCCCCAAGGAATTCAACATAATGATTCAGGCTAAGATGATTTTCAGACCATATTCTTTAACTACATATTTAACCAAATTCTAAGGGACATCAGTGCTAGAGAATTCATGAACTTGTATCTTGGGAGAATGTCAATTATGGAGTACCCTTCTTGTTTTACAATGCTGTAGTAGTTTCCATCTACTCTAGTAGGTGTTGATCATATAAATGATAGGTGATTCGAGGGCGTGATGTGGTATGACATCTGGTGATATGTAAATTTGATTCAATTGGATACTTTTCCTAAAATCATTAACCAGAACCTTATTACAAATAAAAATTTCGGTGAACATTATGGTGAGGGTGATGGTGGATTGGAACATATAACTAACAATGGTTTTATTCTATAGGAAAGGGATGTTTTTATTCTCATAGTGGTGGAAGCTATCATGCTACTAGTTTAGACAAAATTTTTATATGTCACCAGTGTGCGATTCTAGGAAACATGAAGCCTCAATTATTGTGTGGTCCAGTGGTCTACATAATTTGTGGAAGGATGGGGAATATCCCACCATTTTTAGAAAATGATTATTACTACCCAATGTGTTTGGATATACACCTACTCTATGTTAAACAAGGGGACCTATATATTCATGATAGTTAGGCAGATGGAATTCCTCCAGTGGCTCAAGAAAAGGTGGTGGTCAAGGTGGATGGAGTCAAGCTCATTATTGTTAGCACCAGTAGAGTGGGAATACTCATGGTAGTTTGTAAGTTACTTGTAGATGTTGTAGAAGGTAGATACATGAAATCCAACCTATTCTATAGGAGCAGAGATCTGAACCTTATATATTCCTAGGTACTATTTAGTATCCAATAATTTTGTGTCTCATTTATTTGACACATGCATGTCTCTGTAATTTATATTTGAGACAATTATTGGATTTATTTAATTTATATGAAAACCGTTCATAATGGTATAACTCTTGATATGTTGTTAGGTATCTGGTTAGAGGTAATTCTTCATCATAAAAAATTCCCTTGAGATAGGCATGTGCCTCATCGTATGGAATATTTATTTCCTCGACATGGATAGATTTTATGTAATCATTGGGATGGATTGATTAGTTTCTTATAAATATGAAATTAACATCAATCAATTAAAAGTTAGGTTTACATAACAAGAGGGAAATTAGAATATCCATAAGGGAGAATGGGATGTTAGTGTGGCATGAGATGGACCTGAGTAATAAAAGCTAGGTGGAATGGCAGCTCAGATCACCAGTCTATTTCTGGACAACATTGTGTTTTATCCCACTATATTTCCTTCTATATGAAGTAATTTTAGGGATGTATTTCATGATGAATTCCCCAGTTCATCACCAGTGTGAGAGTAAGAGTTCTCTATTGACCTTATTCCAATAGAATCAACGGAGATCATTCATCCTTATAAGATGGAACATATGAAGCTTATAATGCTGAAGAAGAAGTTGGAGGATATGATGGGTGAAGTTTTTATACTCCACAAACATGTCTCTAGGGTTCAAGAGTACTTTTTAACATGAAAGAAGATGGTACCATCATGATTTTTGTGGATTATAAAAAATTGAAAAAAACTCATGGTAAATTTGAGTACCTGGTTATGGTGTTTGGAATCACAAACACACCTACAGTCTTTATGGATATTATAATTCGATTCTTAACACGTATCTATATTCATTCCTTGTACTATTTTGTGAATATATATTATTATTTTCATCCTCTAGAAATAACCATTCAAACCATCTTGACATCATGATGAATACACTAATAGAGCATCAGCTATATGTTAAGCTCATTAAATTCTATATTTGGATCAAGTAAGTTCACTTACTATGTCATATAATCTCATATTCAGGAGTATCATTAGTCCTATATAATCTGAGAGTCATATATTCCATTGTGATGACCAAGAATGTTTTTAAAATTCAGATTTTCCTTGGGAAAACAAGGTTTTACAGACAAATCACCCTTGATTTATAACATCATATAGAACCACATACAGTCTTTATATAGAATGGTGTGATAGTTGTATTGTAATAATTGGGTGAATAATCTTCCAAGCAGTTGGAGGGATGTTTCAAATTGGTGGAGATATTTATTTTTGTTGATCTTGTATGGAGTTATTTGGTGTATTGTGACATATCTGGTATAAGTATTATAGATGTTTTGAGAAGTATTGAGTGAGTTCTCAGGTACATGTCTCATTATTTAATTCCTCATGACTGGAATTACCCAATAAATGAATGTGATACAATTGTTATTGTGCATTTATTATGTTTTTATAGACACTACCTAGTTGGAATTATTTTTTTCATATAAAATTATAACAAATTACTCAAGTATATCATTACACAATAATATCTGAATCTCAGGAAGCATAGGTGGTTGTAGTATCCATGGGTTTCTATTTCAATATTTCCTATATGCCTAGTAAGGGAAATGTTGTAGAATATTATTTGAGTTGAAATACTCAGACACAGTCAGTTTAGGATTCTAGTTGTGAATTGAATCTTATGGACTTATTATCAGAGGATCACTAAGAAGTCTAGGTGGACCATGGTCATATTATCATATAAGACAACAATGTGACCTCTAATATATTATAAATGGTAACAATATGGAAACTATCTAAGCATGGTGACCTTTTTAGGAAGGCTTATAAGATGATGAAAAAAATTTATGATGGACGATGAATGATTATTACAATTTATAATACTATCAGTGTGTATGAGTCCCAGCTGACATTGGAGAGGAACCAATATGGGAATCCCCCAACGTAGCATGGGATTCTCAACCTGATGTCACAAAAAATCAACACGATCTTTGTAATGACCGAAACTATTATAAATGAATATTCCAATTTATTTGATTAAATGTATTACTATGTTAAATGGTTATATAATACATGTGAACATCCTTGTTTTTATGTTTTTATATTTTAAAATACCATTATGAATTGTCACCATTGCTAATATAGTCATTAAATTGTGACCACCTGATTAGTATAAATAAAGGGCTTGAACAATTCCAATTTACTCAGACAAAGGAAGAGATGCACTCATACATTATAATTGATATATATGAAGACCATTTTACAGAGGTCGGAAAGAAGGTATCATCACTGAGCTTCACTCTTGACCAATCCCAAGTTGAGATTCATCATGTTAATCTTGATCAGAACAGCCTATAGGTGAAGTGGAATTTAATAGTTATTACCAACTGAGCAATGTTATCTAAGAAATCCTAGGAGTCTATCACCATCTCACACCTTACCCTTGGTCCTTTGAAAGTATTATAAGGAGGAATGTAACAATAAACTAGCACTATGATTATGTTCATCTATTTTTAAGAGAATAAAAAATATACATTCATTTTATTATTGTTACTTTTATATAGTTTTTAATGCAAAAGTATAATTTTTAGTAAATATTCAATTACGAAATATTTGTTCATAATTAATGGATTTTTAATTAAATAACATTTTTATAATGTATTATTAAAAAATTAATTTTAAATAAATATTATTGATCATATAATTTTTATGAATTCCGTTGTCAATTTTATTAAGGATTGGAAACAATTTTTGTTAAAACCCACAAATTTTTGATAAATGTCAATTTTTAGATTAGAATTATAAAATTCACATATTTAGAAAATTATTTACATAAAATTAATATTATTTTTTGAATTAGGATGTCGAAATTATGTAACAATTAATTTTCCATAATTTTCAGAGACATTCGATTTTTTGGGTAAAAATTAAATATCATTTAAATATATAACATGTTTTATAACAACATAATGTCCCAATATTGACATAAAAAATACTATAAATGGGTATGTTTGAAATTTTTTTTTTCTTTGAAAATAATATGATTTTAAAATTTCTTGATTTATTTTTACAATGATTTAGTGGACCCTCCAAGGCATAAAAAACATTTTAACATTTTAAAATTATTTCCTTGATAGTGTACTAACCTCTACATAAACAAGAATAATATTTTAATACGCTCATACATTAGTCATCAAAAATAAATTGATTCACTCCCATTAGGAGAAAAAAATGGGAAAAAACATTGGTATGGTTTGTGTATTTGATTAGTTTAATGTAGAGTCTCAAAATCCAAAATAATAAATAATTCCCCCCTTCCAACATAAAACCACCAACGATCCCACCTCTCTTCACAAAAAACATTTTGATATTGAAAAAACAATTTCCTCTTACCTATATAATTCTCCTGAGGTGCCCCTTGCTTCCCTGAAGCCCCATTCAAGACTCTCCCAAGCCCTTGGGATCTCACTTCCATGTATGGGATTTCGTCCTTTCTCATTTTTTCCATGATTCTATATATTGGTATACCCTTTTATTTTCAATTAAAATGTTTGGGTATGATTTTAAATAACCCATATACTTACCTCCTCTTGTTTTAATGATGAGATACCCCTTTATCTATCCTTAATTTTTCCCTTGTACACCCGTTACCAAGTGGAAATTCCATATATAATTTCTCTCTCTTCATTTACATTCATGCAATTGTTTAATATTATGAAACAAAATTCCATTACATATGTTGGTTCATGTATCTATATTACACCCTTAATATCAATTTCATGTACATATGATTATATACCAATTCTTCTCCTATAAACTATTTTTTAATCCTTATGTTATGATGTTATGCTGTCGAAATTACACCGCAAATTTTCGAGCCCAAGACATTGTGTAGTGAATACCATACCCATATCATTATCAAGGGTATTCACCTTCAATCACATTTAAATCTTTATTATATAGTTCTATGTATGTATTCCACATTACTTTATCATGTAATAAATGATGATGTTGATTGATTATATGTTTTATGATCCTTGTGGCACCCTTTTGCATGAAATGAAATTATTAAGAAGGGTGAACCCTGTTACCACTCCAAATAATTGGGTAATGATTATTATCATGATATATAATGTAAAATGAGGGTTTAATAATGCTAATATAAGTGTATTGATGGTTTAACCATGCTCTATGTTCAATGAGACTTGGATTATGCGAATATTTTTTTATGTGTTGTTGCCACATTTCAATGTAATGATGTTCATTTTGTATGATAACTTTATGAGAATATTTATCTTATTCTACTTTGATATTACTATTTCCTAACATTTAATTTATTGTTCAATTTCGGCCTTTTTTATTCCCTTAGTGGATTTTATTGCAAATCCATTTCACATGTATGTCCCCAGGTTATCCCATGCAGTGATAAGTATGAGAGAATGTTGTGGCCATATAAACGTAGTATTCTATAAAGATGTTATATTTTTTTGTCTTATTTTTCCATGTAATGTCCTTAATTTCCCATGAAAATAGACCTCTTGACTATCAGAGTTTACTTAAGTAAAATTTTCAGTGATAAATCTTGGGTAAGTGTGTAATAAAGAGATGGTTTTTCATAGTTGGTATCAAAGGGTAGGTTTGGATATTTTGGGATTATGATTGGAAAACCCTAGTAAAATCCTTAGGGTCAAGACTAATTATAATAAAAAATCCCTAATTTTTTAGGGTATTGTGTATATAGTTTATCAAAAAAATACATAGGTTTCGGGATACGAGCAGGTATAGGCAGCTCTGGCACATATGTATCTATGAATAAAATAAGAAAACACCGCATTAAGGAAAAATCAAATGGGAACTGGTTCACGAAAATGGGTTTTTCTGCACTCTTCATTACGAAACTGGTGGGGGATATTATTTTTAATGTTTATAAGCTTAGTATGAATCATTATTAATGGTATAAAAAATCCCACTAAGAATATATTTTGGGATGTAGATCATGGATAACATAGATTGTATCCTATAAAGTCATAAGTTAGGAAAATAAAATTAATGTATATGTTATCCATTTTTGTTGTTGGATTACACTTTTTGTGTTATCCCTAACATTCCATTAATCATGCCAATGACCAGTAATAGGGGGACTCTAGCTAATAAATTATGCAAAGATCAATTTTATGACTATTCAAATGTGATTCCCAATCCGATGGGAGTAGGAATCAAAAACGTAGTCATGATAATCCATCAATTAACTGATGTTTTGAATATAAACATGGGTCTGGAGGAACGCTTAACCCCCACCCCCCCAAAGAAATAACAATTCACAATCGATTGATACATGAGATAGAGGCCTCCAACATGTAATGGAACATATGATCCCTCTATTGTCGAACAATGGATCAATTCATTTTAAAATATCTACATAATACATTAATGTTATGAAAAAGAGAATATTATTCTAGATGTTTATCCTATGGAGGGTGAAGCTGATCAATGGTGGAAATTGATAAAAAATTTGAAGCTTGAGGATAATGTCAAGATGTTGTAATGGAAAGATTTTGGGGATATGATTTTTGATAAATATTTTTTTTGCACCCTCCAACTTATGATGGAAAGAGACTTCCTTGCCCTCATGGTAAAGACAACTAATCCATCATAGTGTATGGGGAAAACTTCACAATTCATGCGTGATACGCCTTCAGATTTTTTTATTACCCCTAATTGCAAGGCTCACTACTTATTTGGTGGGATTAAAACATACCTAAGAAAATACCATGTGGTCCATGACTTAAATAGCTATGAAGAAATTGTATGATGGGCCCTCAATGTTGACATGATGATCAAAAAAACTCTAGGGGTATCATGGTGATAAGCAGGGGATGGAGTACATTAATTTTAGAGGTCTGATGGATAAGTAAAATGGTGCTTAGAAATATGAACACCCCACTAGCCAAAGGTGTAGAAATAAAAACCCCAAAAATTGCTTAAAGGGGATGAGGAAATGATTTATGTTTGGAAGAGACTGGAACTTAGAGATTAACTAATGAAATGAAAAATCTACTTTTGTGACAGAGGAGAGGAAGGCTCTATTATAACCTCAATTTATTGTTCATTATTTCAACTCTAATGAACCATGGCACTTTTACAAGTTCTTCCTTTAGCCAAGGGTTTTCAGAGGCAAGAAACAACCTCCAAGGAATCAAGGGAGATCTTTGTCCATCACTACCACCAAAGAGAACCCCAACAATGAAGTGGTGACATGTATGCTAGTTATTAATTAATGAATAAGTAATGCACTTTTTTTCTGTATCTACACCATCTTTTAAAACCCAACAGTTTACTATAAAAATCCAAACACCACCATAAATCATTGAAGTAGAGATGTTAGTGGGAATGGATAATGGGTAAATCATTGATTCCCATGAATATAACTCATCCCGTATCACAATTTGTGGAGTGAAATTCTCGAAAAAGACACATCAAACTCCCTCTGGTAATTTTTTTTGCAATTCATTGAATTTGTTGTATTTCCCTATATAGAGCCAACATAAATTGTCATGATAAGGAAATAACTCTCCATATGGAGAATCAACGACTAATTTTGTACAAGTTCAAGGAGGGAGATAAATCTTATTTAGAACCATCATCTCAATTGTCGATATTATTATCCTACGAGCACGTGTATCTTTGTAATATGAATGGGTATAAGGAAGAAACCATACATGCAGACATGCCTATTTTGAGGTAATTAATTAAAGTGTATCCTGATAAATTTCACGGTCTTCCTCCTAGAATAGATGTTGAATAGTCAATTAATCTTATACCTGGTGATTTTCCAATATTCTAGACATTATATAGAATGGTTTTTGTTTATCATGAGGAGATAAAGAGATAACTAAAGGAGAATTTGGATAAAGGGTTTATAAGAACATGTACATCACCTTGGGGTGCACCTGTCCTCTTCATCATAAATAAGGATGGGTAAATGTGCCTCTACATTAATTATCGTGAGCTCAAAAAAATCACAATAAGGAACAAGTATCCTCTGCCACAAATTTATGACTTGTTCGATCAACTATGAGGAGAACCATTCTTCTCCAAGGTGGATTTGTGGTCACAATATTACCATTTATGGGCGAAGAAGGAGGATAACACAAAGACTACTTTTCATATAAGGTACGGGCACTATGAGTTCTTAGTAATTCCTTATGGACACCCTAATTCTCCTTAAATCATCATAAACTTGATTAATATAGTCTTTAGAGACTACCTTGAAAAATATTTGGAAGAATTTATAAATGATATTATAATATACTTTAAAACAAACAAGGAGAATTAGGAGCATTAAGCACTATAATAGAGACCTTGAGAATGGAGATCCAATATAAAATGTACAGAAAATTAGAGTTCTGGTAGAGGGATGTCTCATTCATACGTTATATCATCACAAGCAATAAGATATCTATAGATCCCTCCAACATAGATATATTTTAATGATATATAAGACTAACATCGGTGATAGATATCTGTATCATCTTGGGTTTAGCTGGATATTATCATCGATTTGTGAAAAATTTGTCATGATTGTCAAACCCTCTTACCAAACTAAATCAGAAGGATGTCACGTTTTCATGGAGTGAGGAATACGAAGAGAGAATCATAGATATAAAAAGTCGGCTTATCACTATGCTCATGCTCACACTACCCATAAGGGGGGAACATGTTTTTTTATTTAGTGATGCATCAAAGAAGTTCTTGGGATGTGTGTTCATGAAAAATGACAATGTAATTGCTTATGCATCATGGAAATTGAAATTTCATCAAAAAAAATATACAACACATGATTTGGAGTTGGATTCACTATTCATTGCATTGAAAATTTGGAAACAATACCTCTTTGTGGAGAAGTGTGAAATATAGACATACCAAAAAAATCCCCAAGTATATATTTACATAAAATGAGTTAAACATTCACCAATAGAGATGGATACAGCAAATCAAATACTATGACCACTCAATGCAATACCACCCTGTGACATGGATCAAGGTGGAATATGCATTATGTTGAAAGGACCGAGAAACTCTATCATTGATGATAATTTAAAAGGATTCAATCTTCGTAGATTTGATAAAGATGGACATGTGAATCATAATGAAGGTAACATCATTAATCCTTTCCCAAATTATTGATTAACTAGCTCTCATGGGAGGTTTAAGGGATTCAAAAAAGGCTGATGTAGGAATTCAAAAGAGTGTGGAAACTATTAGAAAAAGGAAATCTTCAGAGTTCAATGTTTATGAAAATGGAATTGTGAGATTAGGGACAAGACTATGTGTTCCATCAAATCTAAAGTTAATGAATTAACTTTTGGAATATGCACATAGTTTGAATTTATCTATTCACCTAGGAGATACCATGATGTTTCGAGATCTCTGAGAGCATTATTGGTTGAATATCATGAATAAGGAGATCAATGAGTATATAGAAATGTGCCTGAAATTTTAGCAAGTGAAGGATGTGTGGAAAAATACTACGGTGATGTTGCAACTATTCCACATACTATCATGGAAATGGGAGAACATCACTATGAACTTTTTCACCAGATATCCAAAGAAATCGAATGTAAACTATTCAATATGGGTTGTTGTGGATCATCTTATAATGAAAGAACAATTTGTTAAAATTTTAGAGGATTTCTCATTTGATCGACTAGAAAAGATATACATTATATAAATGTTTATGTTGCATGGAGTACCACTATTGATTGTATATAATTGAGATTCAAGATTCACCTCTCTGTTATGGAAGAGTCTTCAAAATGGTCTGAATACTTGGTTGAAATTCATTATGACTAATCATTCTGAAATTGATGGCCAATCTGAGCGAACTATCAAAAAACATGAGGACATGTTGATTGCATGATCAATAGACTTTAATGATTTATTGGACCAAAATTTTCCTATGGTTGATTTCTTTTAGAATAATTGTTTCCACATAAGAATCCAAATGGATCTGGATAAAGCCATGTACGGGAAGAGGTGCAGAACATAGGCATGTTGTGATGAAGTTGGGGAACGAAAACTCTTAGGTCCAAAAATGGATGAGGAAATGGCAGTGAATCTTAAGACCATCCAACATCAAATTAAATATGCTCAAATTCGACAAATGATATATGTTGATAATCATTAACGAGACCCATTGTTTGATGTTCGAGACATGATATTCTTCCACATAAAACTATGGAAGAGATTTATGAGATTTGAGAAAAAGAGAAAGCTTAGTCCAAATTACATTGTCCCTTCTATGATTCTTGATCACATTGGAGTGGGGACTTATAGACTAGAACTTCCACCAAACCTATCTCATGTACATGTTTTATTCCTTGTATCACTCCTAGGGAAGTACATACCCGCCCCATCGCATGTACACAATCCACTGGTGTTACCATTTGATCATGACCTCTCCTATGAAGAGAAGATGATGATGATCCTAGATAGTAGGTAAAATGTTATTAAAAATAATACAATTCCCTTTGTAATGGTGTTGTGGTGAAACCAAATGTTTGAAGAGGCAACATGGGAATTAGAAGACGTGATGAAGCAGAGTTACAATCATCTCTTTTAGTCCGGGAAAAGAAAAATTCGAGGGATAAATTTCATAAGGGGGAATATTGTAACAACCCTAGATTTTATTAATGAAAATTACTCTTTATCATATTAAAAGGATTACTATTGCAAATTTTTATATATGACAGAAGAAATTCCTTGGGTTTATTCTTTTGGATTTTAAAATATTGTTAATAATTGTTATTATTTCTAATATAGTCAATGAATATTGACAACATGATTAGTATAAATATAGGGCATTAAAATCCAATTTATATAGACAACAAAAGATATGGCCTCATCTAATATAATTTCATTATATGAAGCCCATTTTTTCAGAACTCGAAATGGAGGTAGCATCACTAGGCTTTGCTCTTGACAAAGCCCTATCTGAGCTTCAATACCTTATGCTTTAATGGAAGTACCTGTGGGAGAAGTGGATGTTAGTAGATATTACCACCCGAACGATGTTATCTAAGCCTCCCCAAGAGTATATCTCCCTCGCACACCTTACCCATAGGCCTTATGTGGGTTTTATAAGGGTTTATATATCAAGACCGTACCACATTGATTATGCGAATTATTTTTTTTATATAATAAATATTATACATTGATTTTATTAATGTTACTCCATAAATTGTTTCTAAAGAACAAATAGTAGTTTTTGATAATATTCATTTACGAAATTTATATTGGGGAATTAATGGATTTATGAATTAAATAACATTTTAAGTAAATATTATCACAACATTACATTTTATTAAATATATATTATTGTATAATTTTGAGGAATACAATTTTAATTATTATTATGGTTTGAAAGATGTTTTTGTCAAAACCCATGAATTTTTATTAATATTTTCTTTCATTATTAAAGTTTAAATGCACATATTTAAAAATTATTTAGGTGAAATTAATATTATTTATGTAATAAGGAAATTGAAATTGTCCAATGGTAAATTTTTTATAATTTTCTAAGGCATTCGTATTTTTGGGTAAAAATTTAAAACTGTTAAAATATATAATGTGTATTATGACATCATAATGACCCAATAATGATGAAATAAAATAATTTAAAAGGGATTATTTGAGAATATATGGTTTACCATTAGAATAATGTGATTTTATATTTTTTTATTATCATACAAATCCTTAGTGGACCCTCCATGATTTATAAAACATTTTATCATTTTAAAATGATTTGACTTATAGCGTGACTCACATCCACATAAGAAAGGCTAATATTTGAATATTATTGGTCACTGGACTTATATAATAATTTTTACCCTCCCCGTTTTTAAAAACCAAGGTATGGTTCATGATTTGGATTAGTTTAATATGTTTTGTTCAAAACCTAATTAATCAAGAATTCCCTCCCTTTTCCTATTTAAACCCACACAAGATCCCAATTATTTTCACTAAAAACCATTGGAGATCAACCAAACCCTTCCCCGCTCGCTATTATCCTTATAAGAAGCCCAAAGGACCCACAAATCCTCTCTCATGCCTCTCCCAAGCCATTGGGATCACATATCCATGAGTTGGATTTCATACTTTCTCATTTTGGTCCACATTTCTTTATATTGTAATACCTTTTTATTATTAATTACTAATTTTAGGGTATGATATCTCACCTCCTCTATAATACCCTCCTTTTGTTTTAATGAATATAAACCCATTTATAACTAATTTATGCCTCCCATGTACACCTCTTACTATGCTGAAATTTCGTAATGGATTTATCTCACCTCATTTACATTCAAGAAATTCCTTTATATAATGCACCTAAATTCCATTACATATGTCTGGACATTAATCTATATGTCCCCCTTATATTATATTTCATGTATATATTATCAGATACCATTTCCCTCTCATCAACCATTTTTATGGATTCTTATGTCATGTCGTTATGCTTCCCAAATTGCACAGTGATTTTGAAATCTAAATACATTGCGTAGTGAATACAATACACATTTAATTATCAAGGGTATACACCGTTAGAAACATTTACATACTGATTATATAATTTCATGTATTTATTCCAAATTCCATTATCATTTAATATATAATGACGTTGAATGATTCCATGTTATATGATCCATGTGGCTCACAAATGCGTGAAAGAAATTATTAATAAGGGTGCACCCTGATAGCACTCCAATGCATTGGGTAATAATTAGTATCATGATACGACAAGTGAAATGCGGGTTTACACATGCTCCCTATGCAATGATCCTTGTCATAGGATAATATCATGTTATGTGTTTTTTCCACATCTACATGTTATGATAAACATGGTATATCATGCATTTATGATAATGTTTCTCTTTTTCTACATTTATATTCCTATTTCCTTACATGTACTGTATTCTTCATGTTATTACTTCTCTAGTACCTTAGTGGGATTTACATATCACCCTTTTATAGGTATGTACCAAGGTTATCCCATGCAATTCTAGGTATGAGTAAATGTTGTGGTCATTTAAAAGAAGTTTTCAATAAAGATGTTGTATTTTTATATATAATGATGTCATGTAATGTTCCTAATTTCCCAAGAAACTAGACCTCTCTATCCTTATAGTTTCCTTTAGTGTATGTTTATATATGAAAACATGTTTATGTGGGTAATAAAGAGAAATTTTGTGATAATCTTTGGTTCTAGAATTGGTGGCCATATATGGAATGTGACATTATTGAATTCATCACTTGGTGATTAACCCTCAAATAGGTGATGGTGTAATATCAGTGATGGGAACTTATTTTATATACATTTTTCCTTTCCTAGGTGTAAGTGGAATGATATATATAAAGCTTTCGTGAAAAAGGGTACTAGATCGCATCAATGAAATGGTGTAATATGGGGTTTTGTAGATTGTTTCATGATGGTCGCACTCCTCTTACCCATGCGAGAGACCTTATCAATAGAAAATATTGGGAGGTATGTTCGGGAATCAATAAATATTCATGGAGTCACACATTATATAATTATTCAAAGTTATTCATGCTTTATCACATGTTTCTGGTAGGTGTTGAAGAATGTCTTGGTTGCACTGGTTCATTTGAGAACAACTCATAACAGTCTAACTAATTGATAGATATGGTGTATGATTCAAGTTATAGAGAAAATTCTCAATGCATGTGTCATATAACTTGGGGGCTAATGTGGGAATACATCACAATTTTTGATTTATCTTAAAATAAAATGATTTAAGGTACCATCTAGAAGGATCATTTGGATGACTTATATGGTAGGCATTTCCTTTCAACATGGTGATTTCTAGAGATATCAGTATTTACTATTCTTGGACAACGTTTGATGCAAGAGAATATAGGGAAAGTCCAATTGATCCAAATGTACGTGACGAAAGATCAGTCCAGGCAGAATTCATATAGAAAATGATGATGGTGACCTTTCAAATTTGAGATTAGAGGCCCGATTTTCTTACGATCCATTCTCAGGATGGTCCATAGATGTATTCACCTGCAATTTATTCTATCATTGAGGTTTTTTGGACACTATGAGTTTGTAAAATGAATCTGACCGATGGATTAACTGTTCAAAATTTCATAGAGATGATGGTATATGAATTATATATTTTATCTATCTCATATTCACTAATACTCTACATAATCGTCACTTGTTTTCCTATAATAAGCGGTTGAGCTATATGTACATACATCCATTTAAATTTATATAGTTCTTATTAGTCACTAGAACCAGAAGACACACTATGCCATGTCAATTTCATTAGTACATGTGTTATATCATAAAAACTAGTACAAGAAGAGACCATTTAATGTGAAGATGATGTATGAGTTCTGTGGCTGAAACTCTTTATTGATGTTAAATATCTACCCTCATAAGGTTAACTAGAGGATGAGTTTCTCTATGGGGGATTGGTTATGATGACTCTTATTTTCATGAAGGTATATATAATTATATTTGGTTTAAATTACTTTAAAATACCATAATAAATATTCTTAATCAAATCAATGATTTATTAGGAGTGTTTGGGGATTATTCAGATCTCGGAGATATGAAATTGGAAGAAAAGAAACGGTCACATAGTTAGGAGAAACCAGACCTCCTAGTGTCCATGGTTTCTATAAATTGCGTGGTTTAAAATAGTGGGGTAGAAGGGGATGAATATTTTGTGTACAACTCTGTGACCCCAGGAGCACACCCGTGTGACCAACATCAATTTGGGGATAATGTTATTTGACACATCAGGCACACTGTTTGAAAAAAGATGCACCAAACTGTGCAATATTCACCATTAAAGATGTAATTAGAACATGGTTGGCACATAGTTTGGTCAATCAAGTAGTCCAATCAGGTATCCTTTTTTATGGATTAAATTTCCAAAATATCCATAATAAATATTATAACCATTTTTATTTATATCTATTCTCTTGGGAAATGGGTGAATTCAAGACCTTTCCTCCAGTATATCTTTCTTTTTTCATATATAGTTTTGGAGATATATCTCTAATTCGGTGTCCAAATCAGGATCCATTAAAGGTGTTGGATTCATTATGGTCATCTCTTGAATCAAATCCCATAATTTCTAATTTAATGATGTTATCTATAACATATTTAGGTGAGTATAATTTTCCTATATTTCAGGTCATTGGGAAAATTATTATACCCTTCCCATATTATGTTAAATCTACAACCAATATCAAGCAAGGATTCATCTACATCCTTGTGGTAAGTGGGATCATCATCCCCCAATGATTTTTGATGCTTCATAGATATTTTATATAAATTACATTAGTATTTACCATGAATTCTATTATTATTGAGTTATTTATATCAAATCGGTCAATACACCTATATGCACCAACATTGAACCTTGATTAGATGTTTAGGGGATAATTAACCAATGCATGGACACCCCTGGATGTGTCATGCTAAATTTTCACTTGTGGTTAAATCTATATTTTTTTGGATAACCTCTTAATAATTACTTTTTTAAAATGGAATTTCCCCTATTATATGAATGTTTAATTGAAAAATAGGAACCTCGTAAGTGAATTTCAAACATTTAAAAGGAATTAATCTTTTTGGTAAATATATTTTGACTGTGTAACCTTTCTAATTTACCAATTTAGATTTAAAAATTGAATTGTTTTGTTTGAATGATTTAAATGGATTGATTAGATGGAATTAACATTACATGTTGGATTGATTTGGAACAAATGGAATAAATAGATTAAATGGAATGAATTATAAGGGTGAAAAGGCAACACATCATCTATGATAACAATGATCATGATTATATGAATTGTGAACACTTTAGTGTAATAGGCATTACTATTAGTAAACATTAGTTATATTTCCTAAAAATTAATTTTGTAAATTAAATTACACCGTAAGATAGGTTGTGACATGACAATAAGGTATTTTTTGGGCATGAGGACATCATTCTCCCTTACATAAGGTGTTGAGCATGATGTCTCACACCATGGACACTATTAGGATGTTGTGATTTTCACCCCACATTCATTTTATCTAGTTTTGTCCAGGTGGAACACTCTCCATCTTCAGTAAAGAGTGTGGAGTCTCCCACTCATGATAATTTGTAGGTCATGGAACATATTTCTTATGATTATAGGCTCGTTAGACAAATTATGGATGTCTGAGTTAAACCCTAGTCTAGATGTCACTAAAATTCTAGGTATATGTCCACTAACATCTTCACATAAATGGTTCATCTAGTTAGATGTAATATATTACTAATCTATGTGAATATTATTATTATTATATATATAGATGCTGATCAAAAACTACTCATGTACCTGAGATAAAGTAGGTAGACCCCAGGTTTCCTTTACAAATAGTAGAGGATAGAAATATATATTTACTCATTATTGTCTATTAATTCATTTATACCTTCACTCTTTTTTGTAAAGAGAACTACATCCACTACATCTAGAAACTGTTGGTAGTGGCCTATTGATTTTTTTATCCCACACATAACTATAAATGCCTCTTATACCAAAGAATCCTATATTTCTGAATTTTAAGATAAGGGAAAGGGTCCTAATACATGAAGTTGATAATTTTTACATATAAAGAGAGAATAGGAGAAGAGGGTTGAGAATTCGATCAATATGGTAATAGATAAACCTTTCTTTGTTTTTGAAATTTTTTTAGAGATTGATTTTATAAATATTTAATGTTCCCCTTTTATATATAATGACGCCATGAATCCCTATATTAACACTACCATTGATTATTTTGTGTTTTTATCATCTTTTTTAGTTATTTTCTCTTATGGTGCTTATTTATTTATTTTTTATGTTCATATATGATTATGATGTTGTCATATTTTTCTTTTTATACCAGATGTGACACTATAATAAGAGAGTATTGTCTCCCCACCATACCTCATTTACACACTTACTTATATTTGGAATCCTCTGGCATACGAGGAGGCATGCTTGAGTCCATGTAACCCAGCTGCTTGGGGCTCAAGATTAGAAGATCTTGGGATGGGATTCTACAAGGGGACGTATGGTTATAATTTATTTTGGATTAAATTAGAATAATATAATAGTTATTTATATTTAACCACATTTTATTTTTCATCCTATAGTTTAATACATATATAAACTTAATCTATGAATTTTTCAATATAACCTTTATCAGTTAATATAACTATTTCAACAAAAAAAATCGTCACTTCCCTAATGTTACATTGAACTTCATTAATAGTAATAGAGGGCACAATTAAAAATAATTATTAAATGATATGATAAGGAAATGAATATTTCAATTTAGTTTGAATTTAATTATAAACAAAATAATGAAATTATCTCCCAATTTATTCAGGATAATATTATATATCACATGGAATTTCTACATTAATTGATATTTTTTTTAATATTATGTATCAAATCATATTATTCGATAGGGACACTAATAAAAGTCAATATTTTTCATCACTAATATATTCTCCTTATTTTTATTTTATAATTTTTATATTTTTATATGTATTTTAAAATAATAAATTAAGGACAAGATAATGAAAAGGAAAAAAATTTGGTTTTAAATGTGGTAATTTTTTTAAAATAATTGATAATATGTTTTTTGGATTCTATTCTAAATAGATTATATTATAATTAGGCTATGGTGGGAAAATTTATTTATAATTTGTTTCCATTATTTTATTTCTGAAATATTTTTTATTTCATTGATTTTATTTTTATTTATAAATGTAAATTTATATTTGATATGTCCATATATATATATTTAATAAATAAAATTTATTATAAGTGATAATTAATCATAATTTTATTAAGAAACTATGAACAAATTATTAATATGAGGGAAGGGGTGATGTAATTTAAAAAAATCTAATAAAATGTTGCAAAAATGATAATTTATATTTATGGTTTAAATGATTAAATTTAGAACATTTTAATAGAATGTAAATATAAGATAATTTTGTTTTTTATTATTTTCATAAGTGTTATTGTACATAGATTTTCATTTTTGAAATTATGTATAATTTATGATCTATTAATGGTGATGATTATCAGGTTGATAAGATTGATCTAATTGGAGATTTTTTCGATATTAATGTAGTGGAAATTGATATGAAATCAATGATCAAAAACATATATTTTGATGATGAAAAAACAATTGTATCTATATTATAGTTATTTTTTGTTTCCTTAATTAGTGTATAAATTTCAAACCAGGTAATTTATTAGCTATGGTATTAGTTGTATTATTAAATCATATCTTATTTTCTATCATGAAAAAAAGTCTTGAATGGAAAGATCTCGATCTAATTTGAATATAAAAAACTAATCCCAATATTTTGACTTGGTTCTCACTTTTTATATTGCATCTATAGCATCTTTATTGGAAACCATATCAGGACAAAAGAGTGGTAACCAACTTGGGAAGATCCAATTTTATAGACAAAGCATATGAAATCTTCAATCCTATATAGATAATAAAATGATTTGGAGAATATATAATTTCACACATTAACTTACATAAATGAATGAATGTAAATTATTTAATAACATAAGTAAGAAAATTAATTCCATAGAATATTTTTTAAAATAATTACACATGTTTAATAATATTTACATAATAAAAAAGAAGAAATATTTAATATTTTCATCATAACTATTGTGGTTTCCATCTCACCACAAAAAATCTCATGAAAATACATTATAAAGTAGTGATGTTATAAGAGGTCTATAAGGATAATAATGTTTAATTGAAGTATCCCACAAGGGTAGAAAAGTGTCTGTGTCTACCTATGATTTGTAATAGGGTAGTGATGTGCTAATAATTATTATATGACAACCTTAGTATCTAGAAGATATATTGTATAAAATGGTTTATATTCCCATAAAACAATGTGTGATGACAAATAAATGTACTGATGGCTTAGTTGAACAATATCTTACATTTTTTGAATATTTGAGGTGATTGATTGAGGAATTTAGGCATATAGAATGGTATTATCTAATGATATATCATTGAGTAATATGAACAATTCCTAATATAGATGAAATTTGAGTATTGTATATTAGAAAATTATTATAATTATTTGTGGATTGGGTATGGATTTGAAAAAATTTGTATTCTTTATGGTAATACATTAAATATATACTAAAAAATAAACATTGATGTATATTTTATGGGACCTGTTATATTCAATTTTTATTTTGACAGTCACACCCTACACATGATCCTCAGTAGATATTGACCACTTTTATTTGAGACACATGTGAGGGAAAAATTATGGTAACATGGATTATAGTATGTCCAGCTCAGTAGGGATGAGTTGATGTTCTCAGGGAAGTATTAGGGACCTTATAGCATTTTTGAGATGGGATTTTAATTTTTTAGATAATATATTTAAATTTAAAAAAAAATTATAGGAAAACTATCATTATCTCCAACTTAAAATCCTAAATATTTATTACTGATTTTTTTTCATGGGACTCATCCCCCATATATTCTAGGTTTGTTGATCTACTATGGGTATTATTTATCCAAAATTATCATATTTACATAGTACGAGATATATGATTCATAGGCTTGCTAAAGAATAATATGTGCGTGTCCAGAAGAGATAGATGATGAGTCTCAAGTAAAAATGAAAAATAAATATTCAAGAGATGAAGCCCATGATGATTATTGTTTTGTATAAATTTTAACATTGGATGAATTTTGATGATAAAACCTACCATAGTGGAGTAATTACATTCATAAATTGAACTACAAATTTAATTAAAAATGGATGATCTCTAATAATTTTACAAAAGCGTATAAATACGGGGTTAAACTTTTTATCTTGTTTACAATAGAGAAAGCCTACAACCCGTTTAAGATAAATTTTCAATGTTTATGTTGTTGTTCTTGAAGACCAATTAAATGCTTGACTACTCATGTAGATAGTGTCTTTTGTACATGATGATATTACCTATCCCAAAAATGAATATATTGTTGATGTTGAAGCAACAAAATTTTTATGTGATCAAAAGTAAGTCGATGATAAAGGGCAATAATGTTGTACCATGATAGTGTTGAATAGATTGATATTTGAAATAATTAAGGGTATAAAATATGAGTTTGGTTAGAATAAACATGCTTACAATATTGACACCAATAATTAAAATTTCCATTGATATATTGGGGGTCACAAGAATGATGAATACACTGATTAATATTGATTCATTTCACCACATCTATCAAGTAACAAAGGAATCCCTTTATAAAGACATAACAGTAATGTTATGCTATATTTTATCTTTTATAGGGAAAATTATATAATACTATATTGATTTAGTTTTCATTATTCTTTACAGTGTCCATATTTTTAATATTTCCATATGAAATTTTTACTAATGGTCCCTAAAAAATCCCGTAGAGGATTATGGAGTCTTTTTACCAAGTTACATCATATGGTTACTCAGTGGAAAGTAAATCCCTCTAAATAGTTAGTTATCAACACATTATAAAACAATAAACAATGAATTCGTTCATCATTAGTCAAGATGATAAATCATTTCAGGTGAATTGGAGTCAGTAATATATTATTTAATCTTATTTATTTTATCCTATTTTATTATAAATTATCAATTTATGCAACTGTAAAAGAGAATTGAAAATAAAGAACATGCATTGAAACTAATATACCGCTATAAAAAATAACGGATTGGGTTTCATTCAATAGAGAATAAATTATTATGTATTTTAAATAAAAAATTAATGTTTTATGTGATATGAATCAATATATTTTTCTTTTTTTATATGAATATTTAAGAATCATTATTTGATGCCACTTTCATTCCACATGATGTGTTATGGAATATATCTCACGTAAATAAATAGGATGAACTAGTTGATGAAAACAATTACATGGAAAACATGTGTAAATATGACATAATGGAAATTCGTTATATTTTATAATAATTTTATAAAAAAATTTCTATTTAGGCCTATCTTTGTTGTATGATTTTGACATAAGAACTAGCCCTGACCATTCTGGAAGGAAAACTAATTTCAGTAGCTTTGTTGTATATAGAACAATAGCATCCTTTTAGTGGATTCAGATTTAGAGTGTCTCCTTTAACATATTTCAAGACGATAATCAATGTGAAGATACATAAAATGTTGTAAATGTTTTTAAATAAATTGTATATTCATTTAAATATATTATTGACACGTTTGGTTTTGAAGAACGAATTTTGGGAAATAATAAAATTGAACTAGTTGTGGAACAATTATTCTCCCGTGAACCATATGACCCACAATCGTTTAGGATCTTCATTCCCCTCAACCTTTTAAATTGATTATTGTAATAAATTTTTCCATTACTCTATCCCCTAAAATTGAGTCAAATTTTTTTTGATAACATTATATTATGAAAATTTGATTGGGTACAGTTTAATGTGATTTATATATATTAACACCTACATACCACCTATTCATGGGGGGTACAATGTATAATTTCTTTGGAGACAAGGTAAACTAGAATGAACTCCCAAAATATTAAATAGAAGTGGGGATTTAGGTAGGTCTAGAGCCTACTATATTGTATCATATCCCAAGTGATGATCTTTGTATTATAATTGTCAGTGATGCTATTGGATCATTCATAACAAGTCCATATAATCCTATAAAGATACATGAGTTATGAATTTACAATATTATATTGAAAACCTATAATGGTTGATGAATAAAGCTTTTAAGATAGGTATGAAATTATAGATAGATAACGAGTTGGGGAAACAGATGGTCAAATCAATAAAATCAAGTGAATCTATCAGGAAATCAAAATTAACATCTTATAGTACCTTCTCCCAGCCATCACCATAGAAACATTTATTATCATTATAACTCTCTATAGAGACCATATTTATAGATGAAAATATTTATTAATTTGGATAATAAATAAATAAAGAAAAAATGATATGAGTTACTCAATGAATTTGAGGAAACAATTACAGATATTAAGTACTTTTGGATTCCTACAATTTAGAAGTAAAACTATACAATCTATCCACACAATAATTTTTCTTTTGTAATTTTTTTGGTATCACTGGATACTAATAACAATAAATATAGATATCATAAAGACATATATTATCGATCAAATTCACAGATATACAAAAAAAATACCACCCATGATGTGTATTATAAATTTTAATACACTACAATTAAAATTTTATAAATTAAATATTGAATATTATGTTTCAATCTATTTTTTATCATAGAATTTATTATAATAGCTGAGTTGATAAATATAGGATAAATTAGGGATAATGAAGGTTTATGAACATAACAATACTATGGATTAATATAAATGAAAATATATTATGGAATATATTTAAAAATTATACTATATGAACATATTTCAAGACAATTTACTTATTTTTTCCAATTTTATTTAACATTTTTGAAGAAAGTCAAGGGACATGATTTTGGAAATTATATTTTGAAATTTATGAGAGATATCTTAATTCATCAAATGTAGAACTTCCCCAATTTAGTAATTTCTGAAGGAAATTAAAAATATTTTAAAAACATTTGTTAATAATTTTTCTATATATAACTTCTTTGTAATAAAAATATATCAACTTCCATAATGCTCAAAATAAATTTTAAATTAATTTAGATATGAATTGGACTCATAGAAGGGGTTGAAATTTTTTCAAATAAAAAATTTGGCGATTACCTTTTATTTTTATGATCTATTATGGGCTATGTCCATATGAATATATTTGGAGAATGAAGGATTAATGTCAAAATTTATATATATTATTTGGATATGTTTTTGAAAGACAATTATAATGGAGGTAACCAATTTTTTAGATTGACTAACTAACAAACTATCAAATTAATGGGAAATAAAGGTAGAAGTGGTAGAGATGAAGGCAGAGATGAACATGAAGTTGGAGGATAAGGTGGATGTGGAGGTGGAGGTAGGGGCTAGGTTGAAGGTGAAGGAAGAGGAAAAGGTGTTTAGGAAGACAAAGACTGAGTTTGCGGAGGTGGCAGAGGTGGAGACCAAGGTAGATGAGGAGAAGAAGCAGTGGCTTGTGAATAATAATTTTTTTTGGAAATAGAGTAGAATGGTGATCATACCATGGTTTTATTTTAGAACTATAATTGAAAAGTGAATACAGTACATTTCATTTCATATTTGATAAATTTTAATTTTTTTAGGTATCCTATTGAAAAAATATTTTTCACCACACGATTAAGTGATTTTTAGACAAATTTTCATGCCTGAATTTTTTCCAGAAACAAAAAAAAATCACCATTTACTTTTTGAAAATGATTATCATAGGATACAATTTATTTTAAAACTCCATGTAATATGAAAAATTAATAATGTGCGAAATAAAAACCTCAATAAGAAAAAACATTACAAAAAATATATAACAGATGTGTTTCCTTGCCCATGGATTGAATACACTAGAATTAAAGGGACTTAGTAGTGGATATAATAGTCTCTTAAGAGTCATACAACAAAAATTAAATCATCTAACATGTATAAAATATATAAAAAATGTTTCAATAATTATTTGTGTAATCATCCACTAATGCTAGTATGTGTATAAAAGAACTATTATAGGAAAGGCTTCATTGATAGATCATGGTAATCATGGAGGATTTATAGCATCTCGCTTTTTTAATACATAACTTTTCATTACATATTACAAATAGATGATCTTTAAAGTGTAGTGTCTTGGAAATTAGGAACATAATACATAAAAAAACAAAAACATTCTTCTAAACACATGATAGGATTATACATTTTTCATCCTAATTTCATTACAGTATCTCATAACATGGGAGCACACATCAAAGGAAAGGGTGAGAGGAAGGCCGATTAAGGTAAACAAGTGAATCATTTAACATGTGATCTTGAGATACATCCATAAATTCAAGATAAATAACATTAAGGAATGAGAAAGAGATCATGAGACATATCATAATAAAAATAACATGTTTTATAACATGAAGACGAGACAAAAAAATTTAACATAGACAATCATTTCCATTTCAGCAAGTTCCATTCCCATGGTGTCATTAAAAAAATAACCAAGGTTATTCACCAAGGTATCGTTAAAATGGTCATCCCAAGAGATTAAGTCTTTACCCAATGCATTGTAGTGCTATCAGGGCCCACCCTTAA
Source organism: Viscum album (assembly GCA_963277665.1). Classification (NCBI taxonomy): domain Eukaryota; kingdom Viridiplantae; phylum Streptophyta; class Magnoliopsida; order Santalales; family Viscaceae; genus Viscum; species Viscum album. Next base: position 698,420,168 of record OY728160.1, read on the forward strand.
TTTAGATTTATTATCATGTGATCCACATATATCATCATCAAAAATTTCATAAAAAAATATATATCCTAAAAGAAATGGGTTTCATTTCATAATCATAAATTTTTAAAAATTACTTTTAAGACATGATCATTATGTCACTTTAAACCCATGGAAAAGGAAAGCGGGTTTCATGTATGTAAATCCCAGAATATAAAATAGAACATTTTGATATATATGTGAATATAAATATAGAAGAATGTTCTTTGATTATAAAATTAATAAAATAATATAATTTGAGAAAATGAGAAAGTCATTTTGAGATGAAAATTTTGCAGCATAACGACTATGTTGTAGGGTTTTAGAAAATAATGAAAAGAGATGGGTCATGGTATCCCATTCATAAATGATCCATAAAACAGTATATGGGAAGAATATAAAGGATATAAGAACATGGTAATGAAATTTTAATGACAAACCATATGAAATGAAAAACATGAAAGGAAGACAAAAATAAGATTTCTCTTATGGAAATTCGGCAGCCTAACATCATCACTAAAAACATCTAAAAATTGAATTGATGAGATAAAATAGGTTCTCTAATAATATAAAAATAAAAGGAAAGTATGATGGATATATAGATCATACCCCAACATAAGAAAAAGTAACTTGAAAAACTGGACATGAAAATAGAACTTTTAAAATGAGAAGGGTGAAAGAATCCCTTACGAAAATTCGGCAGCCTAACGACGCCACTTAAAAATTCCAAAAATGAAATGATGAGAGTAAAATTATGTCTGTCATTATATGATCATCCAAATTAATGTATGGTGAATATAAAAGAAAATCCTCCAACCAAAGAACATGGAGCATAAAATAAATGACATAAGAGAGTGTACTTGAAAAAAAAGAGAGAGGTAGGATCCCTTACCTTGAAGAGTAACTTCGAAATCTTGAATGTCGGGACCCTGGGTGGCTTGAGGGCTCTTTGAGAGGACACCTTGAGATATAAAAAGACCATAACATCATTGGGGATGATTTTTAAATGAAATGAATGATGGAATGGCTTGGTATTTATAGGAGAAGTGAGGGGACAAAGTATGAATTGCCAAGGGACACCTCATCAGTCATATTGTCAAAACTATGGTCTTTCCCATGGTATTTTCCCATCTTATTAGACCCTTGGGACTCCTCATCCCTTATCTTACTATTTATAATTTGAAAAGAATTATTTCATTATTATTACATCCTTAATGATGTTATTAAACACAAGAAACTCAAAAACTATATTTTCAGTATTCACTGAAAATTCCACTTTCTCAGAAAAATGAAAACAATTCACCTTAACCAAATATCGATGATATGATTTCAAAAATGAACTCCATTTTTTTAAAATAATTTTCAAAATAATTTATATTTAATTTTTATATAAAAACACTATTCACTGGATATTCAAGAGTTGCAGAAAAATCACAGAAAATCACCTTAACCAAATATCGATGCGCTGATTTCAAAAATGAACTCCATTTTATGACAATAATTTTCAAAATATTTTTTATTTAACATTTAAATAAAAACAGTATTCACCCGAAAAAACTGATACTTAACAAAAAAAATTGAAACAGTTATTTACATATTTTATTGAATAAAATTACTTAATCAAGGGTCCTAAATTATAGTAATACTTTCTTAAGTGAAGTTACTTAATCCATTTGGTCACATTACTAATCAAAAGAATAATATCACTATTCATAATTTACTATTCACCATAAATTTTTTTGATCTTATTAAACTCTAAATTTCATTCTGAACACAGCTATAGAAGGCCATTTTTTGAAAATCATTACACATTATTAATTATTTAAGGTTTACATAAATATTTTAAAAATATCTCTTATATAGAATTTTTCAAAAATATGAATACTATATTTATCTGGACATCAGTAAATTCACAATCTTCTCCATAAAAAGACATCACAAATTTTACATAAATAAAATGATTACACAAGGCACTTACAGTCTCATTACATAACCCCTTACAAAACCAGTATAAGAACTAAGAGTAAGGTGTGCTAGGGTGATAGAATCTTGGGGCAGCTCAGCCAACATTTCCCTAGTAGTGATTTCTATCAGCTTGAACTTCTCGCGAAGTGGATTTCGTTCCGGCTTCACACGATGAATTTAGGATTCGGTTTGGTCCAATGCAAAGCCAAAAGGTGCTGCCTCCTTCCCGAGTTCTATCAGATGGGCTTCAATCGGCCCGAGACTACTGGATGGGGCCATTGAATCTACTTTCTTAATTAATTAATCAATATCACTTGTATTTATAGACAATAATCATAACATTTAGTTTCCCACGGTCTTATTGACCAACAGTCATATAATAGTCGAAACCCAATAGTTTTATTTTAATTATACTCATTTTATTAAATAAAATTATTTTGTTCAGTATAAAATAAAATATAACACAATGTTAGGAAAAAAAATATTCAAAATATCGGGTCGTTAAAATCTTCCCCCCTTACAAAATTTCATCCTCAAAATTTTGAAATTGGTCTTGGAAATTTCGTTGAAAGTCCCACATCAGAAAAAGAGTTAGTAAAACTATTACATTAAAAGAAATAAAGGAAAGTAAAAAGGTCACCCGAGTTAACCCATACTAGGATTTCATTTAGGAAATCATGGATATGGAAGAGAAAACAAAAGTTCAAGTTCTAATGGAGAATGATAGAAAACATGATTAGGAGAAAATTAACCACAAGAAGATCACAAACTTATGATGTGTTAAACATGCTTTGATTACACAGAAGGAAACATAAACCAACAATGTTATTGTTTTACGTTCCTTTACATAATTTTGAGTAATTCATTTACTACATAGAATAATTACATAAGGAAATATATTTACCTTAATGTTTAGTTTAATCCCTTAATATTTTTCCACGAGGACTAATCTTTTTTCCAAACAATGTGCATTAAAAAAAGACTTAGTCTCATCAATAACACAAGAATGATCTTCTAGGGAATCACATAATCCACAAAAGAATAACAATAATTTTCCCTTTGTCTTTAGTAATCAACTAAAACTAAAATGGTTAGTACGAGATCATATAATCCCCCAAAAGGATAATTATATAAAAAAAGGTATTTTAATCTCCAAAATTCAACAAAAGTACCCAAAGTTCCAGAAAGACCACTCAATACATAGCCATCCTTAAAATTCTTCAGAATAATCCAAACTATATTGGAACCCAAAAATCAGATGGATTTAATCACGTAGTCCTCCCTAATAAATTTTAACATTTATCTCCAAATAACATTGACTACTATTAAAGTGTCATACTAAAGTGTAATTAAGATATTCAAATATTCTCTATCCTAGGTTCATCATTTTCCAGAAATAACTCAAATCACCATATGTCCACAATAAATACATAAATTATTACAAAGAAAATTCAACCATTCCTCCTCAATTTAGATCATGTAGTATTTTATTTCCCCTAGGAATATAGTACTCTAAAAGAGAGAACATCATCGAAAACAACCTTTATCATTTAATCTCCAAATCATTTTCCAAGACAATTGATATTCACTTGATAAAACATAACATTCCAAAATCAAATTATTCTTGATCCATAAAAATAGCAGGTCCATTAGTCAGTATGAAGGGCATTACAACAAACTCATAATGCCCATTTCTTGATTGGAAGGAATTTTTTGGAATATCATCATTCTTCACCCTCAATTGATGATAACTAGAATGAAGATAAATCATAGAGAAGAATTGAGTCCCATGAAGTTGGTCAAATAGGTCATAAATTATTGGAAGAGAGTATTTGTTCTTCACTGTGATCTCATTGAGTTCTTTATAATCAATGCATATCTACATCGATCCATCCATCCTCTTCAGAAAGATAATTGGTGCTCCCCAAGGAGACACACTTGGTCGGATAAACCCATTATCCAAAAGATCTTGGAGTTTTTTCTTTAATTCCTCTAGCTCCAAATTTTCCATCCTACAGGGGGTCCTTGACATCGGATGAGATCCATGTACGATTTCAATAGATAACTCTACCTATCTTTCTGGGGGAGGTCTGGGTAACTCCTCCGGAAATACGTCAACATATTCCTAGATGATGGGGAAATTTTCTAAAAGAATAAATCCTTCATGAGAAACTTATTTTATTTATGAATCTTTTAACTAAAAGGATTTTATGGCTTAAAACATCATGCTTAGAAAATTACATTTTTCTATAATTCCTTCATAATGATTCATAAAAATATTGTGATTAACCAAAAATATATCCCATGATAGTTGTAACCAAGAGTGTAGCAAGGACCATTGTCATTTACCAGTTCCCATTCGAGTCTAGCTCAAAGCGGTGTTTTTGGGTTTTACCCCTTTGTACATCTGTACCAAAGCCACCTCTACCTAGTTGTATCCTGACAAGGATGTATTTTCTAGATAAAACACTTAATTAATACTCACCAAAATACCAGAAATATTTCCTATTTCTAAACTTTTATATAGGGTTTTTACTAAAGTTTTCATATCCTAATTTTCATAAATAACTAAAATATCCTTTGATACTAACTATAGACTCCAAACTTTTTAATACCTAACTTTTCATTACATTTTACAAATAGAGGATCTTTAAATACTATTGTCTTGGTAATCAGGAACATTATACATGAAAACAACAAAAAAATTATTCTAAACACTTGAAAGGATTATTCATTATTCATTATATGTTCATTACAGCATCTCATAACCTGGGAGCATACATCAAAGGAAAGGGTGAGCGGAAGGCCTAGTAAGGCAAACAAGAGAATCATTTTACATGTGAACTTTAGATACATCAACAAATCATGATAAATAACTTTAAAGCATGACAATGAGATGAAGAGGAATATCATAATTAAAATAACATGTTTCATATCGTGAATATGTGGATATAACATTTAACATAGACAATAATTTCCATTTCACCAAGGTCCATCCCATAGGTTTCATTAAAAAAATTACGAAGGTTATTCACCAAGGTATCGTTAAAATGGTTATCTCTAGTGATTAAGTATTTACCCAATTCCTTGGTGAGATATCACGTAACATCATTAATTTGTCTTTATTATCATGTGATCCACATATATCATCATCAAAAATTTCATAAATAACCCATATATAATAAAAGAAATGTGTTTCATTTCATAATCATAACTTTTTAATAACTGCTTTTAAGACATGATCTTTATGTCACTTTAAACCCACAGAAAAGGAAAGCGAGTTTCATGTATGTAAATCAATGAATTTAAAATATATAATTTAGATATATATGTTAATACCCCTGTTGAAGAAAGTGCATTGAATATCCACATAATAAAATAAAATAATTTGAGAAAAAGAAAGAGACATTTTGATACAAAAATTTGGCATCCTAATGACTATGTTGCAGGGTTTTAAAAAGCATTGAAAAGAGAGGGGTTAGGATCAACCATTCCTAAATGATCGATAAAATATTAGAGGGATAGAATATAAAGTATATAAGAACATGGTAATGAAATTTTAATGACATGCCATATGAAATGAAAAACATGAAAGGAAGACATGAATAAGATTTCTCTTATGAAAATTCAACTACCTAACGACGTCACTTAAAACTTCTAAAAATTGAATTGATGAGATAAAATACAGTCTCTCAACATATGAACATAAAAGGACATTATTATAGATTTATATATCATACCCCCGAAAAAGGATCTTGAAATACTTGACAAGAAAATATAACTTTAAAAATGAGAAGGGTGAAAGAATCCCTTACGAAAATTCGGCAGCCTAACGCGCCACATAAAAATTAAGAAAATGGAATGATGAGAGTAAAAGGGAGTATCTAATTATATTAAAATCAAAATTACATTATGGTGAATATAAAATAACATCCTCCAACTTAATAACATGGAGCATAAAAGAAATGAAATAAAAGAGTGTACTTGAAAAGAAAGAGAGAGATATGATCCCTTACCATGAAGAGTAACTATGAAAGCACGTAGGTCGGGACCTTGGGAGGCTTGAGGGAACCTTAGGAGGACTCCATGGGAGTTAAAGAGACCAGAACTTCGTTGAGGAGGATTTGGAAATTAAATGAATGAGGGAAAGGCTTGGTATTTATAGAAGAAGTGAGGGGACAAAGCATTAATTACCAAGGGGCACCTCATCTGTGGTATTGGAAAAACCATGGGATTGCCCATGGTATTTTCCCATGGTATTGGTCACATGGGACACCTCATAACTTATCTTACCATTAATAAGTAGATAAGAATTATTTCTTATGTATTACATCCTTAATGATGTCATTAAACACCCGAAACTCAAAAAGTGTATTTTCACTATTCACCCAAAATTCAACTTTCTTAAGAAAATCCCAAAAATTCACCTTAACCAAATATAAATTCACTGATTTCAAAAATGCGCTCTATTTTATGAAAATAATTTCCTAAATATTTTTAATTTAATTTTTAAATAAAATCACTATTCACAAAAAATTCAACTCTTTTAGAAAAATCCCAAAAATTCACCTCAACCAAATAACGACGCTATGATTTCAAAAATGAACTCCATTTTATGAAAATAATTTTCTAAATAATTTTTATTTATTTTTAAAATAAAAAACATTATTCACCTGAAAGAATTGATACTTAACCAATAATATTTGGAAGAGTTATTTACCTATTTTATTGAATCAGATTATATAATCAAGGTGCCTGAATTATATTAATACATTCTTAAGTGAAGTTACTTAATCCATTTGGTCACAATACTAAACAGAAGAATAAAATCACTATTCATAATTTACTATTAACCAAAAATTATTTTGATCTTATAAGATAGTAAATTTTATACTGAAAACTGTTTTTGATAACCATTTTTTGAAAATAAATAAACCTTATTAATTATTTATTGTTTACATAAATATTTTAAAAATATATAATCTATATAATTCATTAATAATATGCACACTATATTTATCCAGACATTTGAAAATTCAAAAACTTCACCATAATAAAGGATGACAATTTTTATTTAAATCAAAGGATTTCACAAGGCAGTTACGATCTCGTTATATAACCCCTTATAACACTAGCATCGGACCTAAGAGTAAAGTGTTCTAGGGTGATAAAATCTTGGGGCGGCTTAGCCAACATTGCCCGATTAGTGAATTCTATCAGATTGAACTTACTTTGAAGGTGATTATATTCCACCTTCACATGATGTTGTTCGGCTTGGGTTTTTTCCAGAGGAAAGCCTAAAGGTGCTTCCTCCGTCTCAAGTTCTGTGAGATTGGCTTCGATCGACCCGAGACTACTGGATGAGGGCATTGAATCTTATTTCTATATAAATTAATTATGATCATTTGTATTTATAGACAATATTCATAGCATTTAGTTTTCCACGGTCTTATTTACCAACGGTCATATAACAGTCAAAACCCAACAGTCTTATTTTAATTGTACTCGTTTTATTAAATGAAATAGTTTTGTTGAGTATAAAATTAAATATCACAAAAATTTAGGACACAAAATTTATTCCAAATTTTATGCCGTTACATGGTTAGTGTTAAAGGAATCATGCCATCAAATTAAAATAAACCACTTTATAGATAAATTCCTAAAAAATAAAAAGAAGCATAAAATGAAGTCATAATGAAATAAAAATTCAAATGATGTCCACATTAAAATAGAATCTATATCATGATCCAAACATCCTGAAAATTAAATAAATAGAAAATATAATTAAATGAATTCAAAATTTTACAAAAATATCAAAACAATTCTTTTGTATTAGTTGGTGGTGGAATTATTTGGGTTACTAAATCATTAATTAGTTGCATGATATAATAGAAAAAAAATCTTGTGAAACATACTAATGTGACATTTTTTATCCATGTGAGCACCCATTATGTAAAATGATCCGTGTTCAAGAGATCATTAATAAAAATATCATTATTGTTATAAACAAAAAACACATTGTAATATGTATATTCTCATTTTAAGGAATAAATAATGATTATTTTATGTTAGTGTTTATGGTCACCCAATATATTTAAAAGGATATAATAATCTATTGAACAGTCAAAGAAGTATTAATTGATGAACTATATTTTAGTGTAATTTGGATGTTATTAGGTGATATAATAATGTTTAATACTCTCAGAAAAGTGTAAAAATTTTATAAGGGTTTTTACTTTTTTTTAAATAAATTATGTGTCACAATAAGATTTTTTCCATCAATAAAGGTAAATAGTTAATCGTTGTGATTATACTCAATATTATAGTTGATGGGTTGGAAAGATTTAACTATGATACATAAAAATAAATGTATAAAAATCAATTTTAGATCCATCAATGAATAATAACTATATTACACTAATGGTTAATATTTTCAATAAATAAATATCTTCGTAAAAGATAATGAATCACCCGTTTACTTTCATTATGAATCATTCACTCATTATATTGCAATTTTCTTTTTATTCACTAAATCATTCAGCATTATGGGTTTTCAAATATAACTATTTCTGGATTACGCAGTGTGTTGAATGAAATATAGAATCAAATTACCTTGTGGTATAAACTATGACAGAATGCAAGACACATTTTACATATTGAGACACAAATTTTGTGGTTTCTGTTCAATAATTACATTTTATAAGTGTATTATTTCATATTAATAATAAATTTTTTATAGTATTACTAACATAATAATTGTTTTATTGTACAAGAGTATTATTTTCCTTGATTTCTGGTGGTTTTTCTAAAATTTCTAATTCATATGAGATATTTCACAATGAGACCATAAATGAGATAATAACAACATGGAGGTCGAGAATTTATACAACCATCACAAAAGGTATTTTTGTACTACTTTTTCAGTAAATTTTTTTACCCATTTTATCTAATATTTTTAATTTAATTTTGATATCAATTATTTTAATAATGTATTCATTGATAATTTGGAAAAAAATATTTTCCCCTTTATTATATGTAATAATCCAGAAAAAAGAGAGCATGTTACTTTTGGATGTGGAATTTCTAGAAACATGGTGTTTTATCGTCAATCTTAATAAAACATTTATTCCCTTTATGGATTATTTAGTATGTTTGAAAGAAAAAATAGATCACATCATCAATCATACACAAATCAATCTAATAAAAAATGTGACTAGTAATACTCAAACTATTTTTTTAATTTATAATATATCTTATAGTTACATGGACACATCTCATACTAAAAATTGATAAAAAAAATTAAATTATCATTAAATAATTTTTAAAAACAATAAATATTTCCATTTTGAAATATTTTAATCATCAACACCTTAATATAATCTAAAGTCTACCCAATATGACTCAAAGTGACTATTATTAGTTAAAATATGAAACTATGTATCACAAAGTGGAACTCATTCAAAAATGATAAAACAAAATAATATTTTGTTGATAATTAATTATAGTGATACATAGGTAGTTTTTTATGTATATTAATTATTCTGACATCAATCTGACAAATGATGTCACCTATATAACATAATCAGTGTGTTTCTAGTTCAAAATGACATTTTATAAAAAAAACCTGTGACATACTCCAAAATATATAAATGCATTCCAATTGTTTTTTTCATTAAAAAAATGATCTATGTTCCATTTGGGATGTGTAGGAATTATTTATACCTCAATATGAAACACAGTGTGACTAGTATGACTCCAAGTGAATCATTTTATTAATAACTGGCATTATTTTTCCTTGAAAAGAAAACAAAAATAATAAAAACCAATAAAAAGTAATTATTTATTTTAATACATTTGAAAAATGATCCTTATGTCATTTAATATGTGTATGAATTATCTTCACCTCAATAAAAAACATGATCTTCTTTGTATGACTCAATGTGTCTCTTATTAATTTACAATTGACATTTACGTTCCAAAATTGACACTCACTAAAACCCAAGAATAAACACTCAGACTACCATGATAAATTTAGACAATGATTCAGAAGTAATTTTTGATGTTTACTAATCAATATCATATATAATTAGTATATTTTATGACTGGTATGACTCAAAATTCATTTTTCCAGTTTAAAATGACATTTTATTAAAAACACAAGTTATGCCCACAAATTAAAGATAGCAAATAATTATTTACTTTACAATAATGATCTATAAGTAATTTTGGTTTTGTATAAATCATCATAACCTTAGTAAGATGTATGGTTTGTTTGATATTATTCAATGTTATTCTTTTTATTTAAAAAGGGAATTAATTTTAAAAAAAATAAGAAAACAAACAAAAAAATTAATTATTCAGATTGTTTTGATAATTTATAAAAAAATACCATAAGTCATTTTTTAAATGTAGTAATTATCCCCACCTCAATTGGATTCAAAATTTTCCTAACACGACTCAAAGTGTACATTATATCATTAAAATGAGGATTTTTATTCAAAAGGTTCACTTGCGAAAAACTGAGGAAATTGAACTCATATTATTTTCATAATTTTGGAAAACATTTCTTATGTCATAATTATGTGTAGAAATCATTCTAAAATAAAAATGACATACAATTTGACCAGTATGACTCAAAGACTGCATTTCCAATTTAAAATGAACTTTTATTAGAAAAACACATGTGGTGTACTCAAAATGAATAAAACTAATTTTGAATATATTAATACATTATTAAAATTTACATAAGACATTTTTAGGTGTAAGAGTCATCCTTAACTCAATCCAACACATAGTGTGATTTATAAGTATCCAAGGGTGTCATTATTTTTTAGAATTGACATAAATTTTAGTAAAAAACTGACATATTCAATAATGTGACAATTTATTTTTAATAATTTTAAACATTTGGAAATAATACAGATATCATTTTTGATGTGTAAGAATCATCCTCACCTTAATTTGATACACAATTTTGCATGATTGACTCAATGTGTTTGTTATCAATTTAATATTGACATTTATGATCAAAAAGTGCTGCTCAGTAAAAAACATAAAAAATTCAAGGATTGCCTTGATAATTTTGGAAAATACCTAATATGTAATTTGAGATATTTAAGAATAAACCTCAGGTCAAAATGAGATAATATGTGACTGGTAAAAGTCAATGTGTATGTTTTTAGTTTGAAATGACATTTTAGAATAAAAAATATGTGACATACTCCAAAAAAAGGAAACACATTCAGATTGTTTTGAGACTTTACAAAAAGCAATATATATTTCATTACGTCATTTAGGAATCAACCTCATCATAATTAGTCACATGGTGTGACATATAGGACTCCAAGATTGACTTTTTATTTAAAATTTAAATTAATTTTAGTAAATAGGAAAACCTCCATACTGAAAACTGAGAAAGTACATTCTAATTGTTTTCAAACATTAGGAAAATGATCCTTAAATAACTTATCAAATGTAGGTAGGATGTAGACATGACTCTAACATAAAATATTCCAAAAATGACTCAATGCTTATGTTTTTAGTTTAAAATTAAAATTTATGTTCAAAAAGATTCATTCACTAAAATCAAAGAAAACGATCAACAGTTGGCTTCATAATTTATGAATACTATTCATATGTATTTATGATGTGTATGAATCATTATCACATCTTACCAGAAATCTATACAACTAGTATTGTTGCAAGTATGTGTTTCTAGTTTAAAATTTTAGGTCTAAAAAAATGGGAAATACTCAAATCCATGAAAAAAAATTCGATTGTTTTAATACCTTAAGAGAAGGATCAATAATTGATATGGGATTTGATGGAATGTTCTTCCCCCCAGTCTGATTCAATGTGTTATAGGTAATAATCTAAGTTATTATTTTCAAAATATAATTATCATTTTGGATTAAGAAATACATCACATCACCAAAACTGGGAAAATGAGACTAGATTGTTTTCTCATTATTATATTTTTAATTACATAATTAATATAGTTATCCCTTTTATCATATTCATATTTAGTTAATTTTCACAGAAATAATGCATGAAGATGGAGAATAAATGGTGTGTCATGAAAGAATCAACCACAACTCAATATGATACACTATGATTCTCGTACAACATAATGTTCAGATTAAAATTAACACATTCTATTTAATTTAATTATTTATATTATTAAGAACATAAAACAATTTCTTATATATGGGCATTCTTTTTCTCAATCATGGATGATGTTTTCTTTTATATGTCAATGTTTTTATCTATAATAATTTTTTTCTTATATTTGTATTGGAAATTTTAATTCAATAAAATTAAGGTTTTTTAATAATTTTTAAAATTTATAGTGATATTTCTTATGAAGCATTGTGAGGTTATAATACACTATAGTATTCCCCATTATCAACACTTTTAGAATCAGTAATTTAGGGATCTATTATTTGAACATTGAGAAGTGCTCATAGAGGGGCCCTTTATTATAACTAAACAATAACACATATAACATGTGGTTTTTAGGAGTAATTATAGATCTAATGAGAAAATGATAGGGATTTTATTCATGATTAGTTAGTCAAGTCTTCTCTAGATCTATTACATGCCATTTTTTCCATTATTAATGCCCTATTTTTTAGTATTAGAGATTCCATTACTATCCTTTTATAAACTTATCATAGAACCCATTATATTTAGTATACTATAGTATCTTAAATGTGTGTGTAAATGGATATATTTTTAATCATACCCCAATTAAATTTTTTATCGGCAAGAAAATCATTTTTTAATTATAAGAGTTTGGATTGAACACCTATGATGGACTTCTCATCAGTTTTTAGTATTTTAGAGAACATTTTTTCCTTATTAAAGTGGTGTGTTTTTATTTTTGATATTGATGTTCATTTCATTTAACTAAAACCCTCTCTAATCAGTTCATCATGTAATGTGAAATATGGCTATACACCTTGAGTTATTTTTTCTCCTTTTGGACCAAATGTTTCCCTTTCCTTGCCTATGAAATCAGTGGAGGCATCTTATATTCCTTAATATACTTATATTAATTGTCCTACTATGGTTTTACAAGCTTGAATTATTATGTATATTTTATATGTGGATATAGAAAATCCACTTATTCCATCTTATGGAGATTTTTTATATTAGTAATTCATTTTTCTCCTAACCTGGCGTCACACTTCTTAATTCGTGTGGTTCTTTCAAGACCTATAAATCAGTTTGGAAATTTTATCCCACTATTTGTTGATCAGGTGGATACCCAAATGACGGTTAAGTTGACTTAATTTATTAATACTACTATGAGTGCAGATTGAGTTAGTATGATGTCATTTTAAGGTCTTCCCCATTTGAGTTTTCTCCATTTATTCAATTTCTAGTTTCTGGCCCCATGAAGCCTAGAGAGAATTTTTAACCACTCCCCAACTTTCTATAGTGACTATATTTATAAAATGAATGGAGGAATTGGTTATTTTAAATTCTATGAGATTAAAATGATTTAATTCTGGTTGTTTCATCATGCAGTGGGCGACTAGGGAAAATGGATTCTCTCTTGGTTTCCTCTGATAGAGTTATAACTCTATATAGATATCAGGGGATATTTTAGTATTATATTTTTTATCCTCACATAATAGAGTTAAATGGTTTATTGAATCATAACATGAATTTTTAATGATCTCGTTTATCATATAGAATGTTGAATGAATCAATTAACTGACAAAAGTTTTTTTTAATCACCTAAATTATGGTTTAAAAATGTCTTATTGTTTTTTATTATAGTGCCTAAAATTTTAGTTGGAAACTTACATGGGATTCTATTCAATGTAATATGTACCTAATATCATTAATAATATCCCATATAATAATCATATATACATATATGTTATGTGGAGTTGGTCAAATCCTCTACCTAATATCTAATGGGTAAGATTCAACACTAATATCGATATAGGGTCAATCTTTTCTATATACCAAGAACCATCCATTTGAAAAGGAAGATATATAGAATAGTAATTTTATATTTTCTTAAACATCCCACCTAGGTATTATTTTTATGGGAGATAATTTAATTCTACCACTAACGAGGATAAAAAGAAAGTGGGAGGAGTCTTATAGAAGAAAGTGTGGAATGATTTTATGAAATTTATAGCATTTATGGATTTTGGATCTTGGTTATATGAGATATAATTTCACATTGTGAGAAAACTAATGAAGGAACCACCTCATATAGAGTTTATTAGGCATTTTTTTTCTAATTTTAATGGAATTTTTTTGTTCCATTTTTCATTAGCAAGTCAGTTATCATGGGGCCTCTCAAACCATCAAACACTCTTTATTCTTATTAAATATATTATTGAATCTTGGTAAAACATTTACTATTAAACTTTATATATTATATATTCGGATATCATATAAAGGGTTCATGTGTTATTGTTTTCCTTCAAATAGGGGAACTGTTGGTCAGTGCTTCATCTGAATCAAAATGTAAACTCAATGAAGATTTATGTACCCATTATAAGAAAAATCCCAAACCACTTCATACCATATAATGCCTAAAAAAGTTATAAAAATAATTATTATAGCTCAAATGATAATTATAATTATTATAATTTTATGTTCAGTAAATCCCAACAAGTATGTATAGAATATAATGACACATAGAAATAAAAGGACATCGAGAAATTTTTTTATGAGTTATAGTTGCGGGATGGTAACCAAAACAATGCTTTCTTTCAATCCAATATTTTTAAAAAACAGATATTTTTGATATTCAAACATGCTTCATGAGGAATGGTATTGATCTAATGATGGTTATAATTAAATTTTTATATATATAGATCATTTTGAACACATTTTAACAGGATTAAGATTCATTTTTGGGAAGGCTATCCATGGGAGGAGGTTTTGGTTTAATTCATTAGTAATATTCTGAAATATAATGATTAAAATATCAGAGATGATATCTGTTTTACTCAATGTGAGTTTAAAATAAACCATTTTTAAGCTCTATAAATATAGATAACACTCCATGTCTAAAATCATTCTTATGTTCCGTTTAATTAGTTTCATGGGAAATTATATGAGGGTACCTAATTAGTTTGTTGTAATATATTTTCTAAAGAAGTTCATTCCAATGGGTAAATTGAACAACTATGTAAACACTTATTCACATTTCTAAAAAACAAATTTCCTTCAACATATATTGAACAATCCATTTCTATGAATTCTCTATGAAAATACTTCCTATCATCATCAAACATAGACGTTGTCTCCTCTCATATATTCTCTTGTGAAAGGGAAAACATGACTAGGGGTTTCTATGACTAGATTTATTAAAATTTCTGAAAAAATGATTCGGTATTTAAATAAGATGGATTTAATAATTAATTTATTATTACATAATGACCTGGAAAATGACTATGATAGGCTGTAATGGAATTACAGTTTTAATATTGTGAGGTATTTTGGTTTCTCAGAATTCTTCTATGATCTCTTATTCAAATTCATTTTTATTCATGTGTATCTTGGTGTCCCTTCAGAAAAAAATGTTTACCCTTTAAAAATATATGAGATGACATTATCAAGGTAAACCCCTCTCATTAAGAGTAATTATTTTAAATCAACATGTGTTGAGTGTGAATACAAACTATGTAATTTATAATAGGGAGATATACTCATTCAAGGATAGATTCAACTTTAGTGAAACTTTTCAATATTTAATTTGGATAACCTTATATAATTTTTTTTCAATGGGACGTAAAATTCAATTCTGTCTTCAAAAAAAAATTAAGATTACATTAATTGAAGTATTAGAAAATTTAATGTACAAAAAATATAAGAAATATTTCAAATCTCTAAAAAATTTACATTTAATCATGACAGAAACATAGATTTTGTATTTATATTAGAAAGCTTCTATAAAAAATTTTAGGTTCAATATATACCTGGAAAAAGCCTATGATAGGGTATAATGGTATTTTAGTTTGAATACTGTGAAGTATTTCGGTTTCTCAGAATTTGTGTAAGATCACTTATTCTAATTCATTTTATTCCCATGTATTATGGTGTCCCTAAAGGGAATAATGTTTACCCTCTAAAAATATGTGAGAGGACATTATCAAGGAAAACCATCCATTTCGTTGTCTTCTATTTGAAAATATTCCCAACCATCCAGAGAAATTGACACAGTCTTCTCTCATATATTCTCTTGTGAATGAAAGTCATGAATTTGTGGGGGTGGGGTGTCTATGACTAGATGACTTAATATTTCTGAACATATGACTGAGTATTTAAATAATAATGTTTCAATCATAAATTGTTTCTTTAATATAGGCTTGGAAAATGTCTATGATCAGATATAATGGAATCATAGTTTGAATATTGTTAAGTATTTTGGTTTCCTAGATTTTTTTTATGATCACTTATTCTAATTTACTTTATTCCCATGTATCTTGGTGTCCCTCAAGTAAAAAATGTTTACCCACTAAAAACAAGTGATGGGAAATTATCAAGGTAAGCCCCACTCTTTGTGCCTCATTATTTTAAATCATGATGTGTTGAGTGGGAATACAAACTATGTTATTTATAATGGGGATATATACTCATTCTAGGATACATACAGCATTAGTGAAACTTGTCAACAATTATTTTGGATAACATTATATAATTGTTTTTATTTGGAAGTAAAATTATATTCAATCTACAAATAGATTATTTTTATGATTTTATTAATTGAAGTATCATAAAATTTAATGTAGAAAAAAAATGTCTATAAGCTCAATGAAATTTACATTTAATCAGGACCCAAATATTGATATATGTTATTGAATCCCAACAGTTGACATCCCCATATAATACATGGGTTCTCCTCACCAAACACTGGGAATATAAATATAACACTTGACATCATTTTCAAGAAGTTAACTATAGAAATTATGATCAATATGTTAATATTTATTTATTATTTATCCATAAAAAATTAGTAGAAATTGTTTTTATCAATTTCATTGAATATACACAGATTATCTTGTTACTAAAGGATATAAGTTAAAACATTGAAGTATTTATAAATGGTATATTATATGACATTATTTAGCAATAATATTCTCATTATGATAGATACTGAATTATAACATGACAAATTAAGGATTGGGTGATGAATATGGGGAATATAGAAACTTCTATTCAATTCCTATAAGTTAAAAATATGTGTGAGGTTTTGTCCAGTCATATTTTATTAGCTGACATATCAACAGAAAAATATAGGTATCATAATGATATTCAATTTAATAATATTTTCACAATTACTCCACTATAAGAAGTCATTAATTATATCCTTTTCTAGTCAATGAGATTTCCCACTAGATTTTAAGTCATATTAATATTTTATTTTGGATTTATTACTAGTCAATGATTTTATTTTTCCATATTTTACCTATTTTAGAACATCTCATTTAGTTTGGATATAAACATTTCATAATTTATTGATAATGTTATTAATGAAGATAAATAAATGATATAATCTGAAATTAAATTAGTTAAAGGGTAATATAATAATGTATTTACAACATCATTCTTGGAGAACATCAATTTTCTTAACTTTTTCACATTAATATATGAAACCAAAAACATAGAAAATAGGACATTATGGACTTAGAATGTTGATATTCTGATGAATTTTTCTTTTATGATGTCTTTAATCAATAATAATGAACTACCCACTAACAATGAAGGGTAAATATTAATAAATCACCTAGAATATAAATCATAATTCTAGGAAAATGGTAATTTCGAACCCAAAATTCATGATTTTCTTAAGGGAAAACAAGCTCACATTATGAAAAATTTTATCGGCATCTACATTGGATTCACCCCCTATTTAGATTCCACAAACCTAATTATGTCTTCTATGCTTCATGAATCTAATCATTATATTGCTGAAAATAAATATTAGAGAATCCTATTTTTATATTTTCACTAATTCAAGTAATGAACAAAAATTTCATCACATCGTAATGAGGGAATTAATACTCCTTTTGGTCTATATGTGATAGTGATTTAACTAGATTTGGAATTTACCTAGTTGAGTAAAGGTTCTAACCACACACCTCAATTGAGATTTATTTGTCCTCCCCAATCTATGTCCATTCTGTAATTACAATCACATGGATGATGGAATTTTTTGAATGCCTCTAACAATGATTTTAAGCTTAATTTGGATAGATCAAATTATCATGGAATATTTTGAGAGGGTGGAAATTTTTTAGAACTGGTGGCACAATCGTGATAACATTAATTACATATTATATACATGGAAACACTCTCAAATGGAAGTCCATGTTATCCAAAACTGTCTCACAATGAGTAGAATCTATAATTGAGATGTCATTTTAATTGAAATTAAATTAGATTTGGTGGAGGAATCTCTTATAGTCCCTGAAATATCCTGATATTTAATGTTCTATTTCTTTTTAGATAAATTGTATTTTTTTAATAGCTTATTTTATATAGATAAAAAATCTTAAAATAACCATGATATATAATAGGAAAAAAAATTTATATTGAAATTTCTCTCTTAGTAATTGGATTAGTGTGTATGAACTAGAATAAATAAATAATGAGATGTATTTATACAAATATTCAATAGTGAAAAGGTATTTATTAATGTCCATGATATTACTACTCAATTTTAAAAAATAAAACTAATAATATGTTATATTAAATATTCAATTGGCCCATGTATTTTTTTTAAATATTATGAATCTTCATTACAATGGATTTTTCATTCTGAAGAAATATATAGGAATTGAATGCGATCAAATAAAGTATCAATAATCTAATTTATATAAAATAATTTTAAATGAATATAAAAATAATTTTAAGGTAAAAAACATATATTTTTCTTTTTTTTACATTTTTAATATATTTTATATAATTAAATTGAGTTGGTTTCTACTAATAAGTTTTTTTAATTGAATGTGTGATAATATATTAAATCAAATATATTAATATTAATGTATTGTTATTTACTTGGAATGGATTTGGATTAAACTCTGATTTATACATAAAATTTTATTTTTCAAAAAAGATGTTTGACCGTGAATTCTGATAATTTTACAACGAATGTATTCCTAGTATAGAAATTGAATTCATTGAATGGATTTCCACAATAGGAATAAGAATTCTTTGAGTTTTTTATGTTGTAAATTTAAATTATGGTTATTAGAAAATAAAATACTAGAAAAATTTCATTATGTAGATAAATGTTAAAAGGATTAACAATGGGTTATTCTAAATAGATATGAGTTAAAATGACCTGAATACTGTCCTCTTTCCTTTTGAATCATGTTAATTACTTCCAATATCATAGTATATTCAAGTATGAGCATATTTGGATCAACTTTACTATGATTGTGACTTTTTATTTTAATATTATTAATCGATTCAAGTGTTCTACTCCACCCACTTATAATATAGAGAACCCTTTCACATCCTCTACACAATACTTGATCCACTTAGCGCTACCAATTTTTTGTAAATACTATCCCAACTTCCATATCCATGATCATTTTGATTTGTATTCCTAAGAAACCCTTATATGAAACTGTGTTTTTCTATTCAAAGAATTATATCCAAAGAATAGGTATAACTTTTTACCATTAAATATCATGTTTATTTCCTCATAAACCAAATCTTATTTTTAAATAACCATTTTAGAATAAATTTTTTTTACAATAATGATATGTTGTTATGTATTTATAAAATAAATTTTCATTTTTACTCTTGATTCATTGGATGATATAAAAGTCACTCAAGCATATGTGTGGATTACTACATAAACGAATCCATTCGATTTAATTTTCATTTTATATTATATCACCACAAAAATTTAAAATATATTTCTGTTTAAATAAATTAATTCTCTTTGTATCTTGAAACACATGAAAACATGATTATAAAAGAACCATAATATAATATACCATTATAACATATCTTTTAAATATTTTGTATTGAATATGACTAACTAAATTATTTAATTTATATTTTTAACAAGAAATAAAATAAATTAGTTGGTTATCAATTGATAAGAAATAAAAATAAAATAAAATTTTAATTAAGTGAAATATATTTCTAAAATAGTGTTTTCATGTGGGAAATGTATTGATATAATAATAAATTAAAATAAAAACTATTAGTGAATTATTTTAATGGTATTTCAATATTATATATTCAACAAAACGTGTTGTGATTTATCTATTATTTGTTCTTTTCTTTGGATAAAAATTAAATCTTTTTTATTCTAAAGCATTATTTTTCTAAAAATTGGGTTTGTAAAAATTTTCACACTTATGTTAAAATTAATATTATATATTTATAAAATATATTTTTAAAAATTTAGATAATTTTTTAATCCATCATGTTAAAATTATTTAATTGTGAAATGTTAGGAATTTTTAGGAAATATTATATTTTAAAAGTAGTTATTAATATTTACTTATATTGATAATATACTTTTCATTTGTTTCATTTTAAAATAATTTTTCATAAAAAAATTATCTAAATGTTAAATATGTTCAATTAAATTATCAATAATCCAATTTTTTTATTATTTTAATCTATTTCAATTTTAATTATTATAAAAATCATTTTATGCTTAAGAAACCAACTCTAGGGAAATGTTCATTTTTTTTGCATCTGTGTGTTTAGTTTTTAATTAAATTATATCACTTATATGAATTGAATTTTTCAAAATGTATTACATATATTTATTTATCATTATTATTATTATTTAACAATGGATACATAATTTTAGTTGAATATTTATTCTAAATAGCGTAAAAGTATTAATTTCATTTAATAATAAAATTGGGTTATCAAAAGTTAAAAATAAAATATAATAGTTAAAATGACTTAGAAACATGTCAAATTCCATGTGGATATCTGTTTTTTTAATATTATATCATTTGTGGTTTGATAATGATCTATTATGGATCCTTGTGGCATGGAAAAAGTCAGTTTAATTTATTATTTTGCTACATCTTTTGTGTTTACTTCACCCCACTTATAGGAAAATCCCTTCCCTCTCCTCTTCACACTTCCTAATCCATATGTTCAATAAAAGACCTAAAAATACCTTATTTTCACCCCTCACCATGACCAAGAGTCCCTTTTCTGGTTAAGAGACCATTATGAGAAGTCTTTAGGTAAAAACCTATTGACGTCGTCTAAAGATTAGGTATAGTTATTATAGATGAAGTTGTGATCTATTTATACATATAAATACATAAAATCGTTATCATATATTCTAAAATAACAACACGGGTATCTACCTTATACCAAGATGTTTTTGTGTTAATTCCATAACCTTCTCACAAGCTGATGAAATTCATTTTCCATCACCACCACTCAATGAGGGATATAATGATCGATTTAACATATAGATATGATATCAATGACCTAATTATACATAATGAATTAAATAATATAACTATATTATTATATTTAAATATTTTTGGAAACTATATCTTCAGTCGCACATATGTGTGTACCGTTGCCTCCATAAACTGATGTATTTCATTTTTTAATTTATTTTGATATTAAAATTAGAAAGGATTATTTTTATGAACATGTATGATTTATCAGATATAAATATTCTTATTTAGAGGTGAGATTTTATTTATCATTCCTTTATTCCATAATCTAGAAAAATTAAACATCATTCATATGTATATATAGGCCACCATCTCAAGGAATTGGGTAACTCTATTTTCTGTCAATTAATGTTAAGGAATATTATAATATCTATATAATAAAAATATATTATATCTATATCATGGATTTCATTTTGGAGGTGTTGAAAATATGATAAAACTTTATGGACAAAAAATATTAATCCAAAACATACAAGAGAAATGATGTTGTTGTCGCCCAAAATAGGTATTTCAATAAAGAATTACTAGTAAATTGATGATAAAAATTTATAATTAAATAATATATTTTAAGATATAGATGTCTATAATGAGTTAATTTATTTATAAGAAATATATATAATTAACATATTGAATGTTTGGATGTTTATAAATAAATTTACACTAGTGTTATGGAATTATTGTCCCTAATTTATTTTTTTGTGAGATATCTGCCATATTCAATACCTATATCATTTGTTTAGTGTACATAATGAACCACTGATATTTTATATTATGAATTTATATTTTTTCATGGTATTTAATGTTTCATTTTATTTTTTTCATTCATTGGTTCAATGATTCCAAAGATACCAAAGTGGTAAGGGTTTGTTTCACAATATCATTATTATTTTGGTTGGTTTCTGGTTAAGTCATAAATTATGTCATCATTTAATAGTCTACACATTATATTTTTTATACACTTTTTATTCATTAATTTATTATCTGATATAACTATTTTTCCCTCATTTTTATTTAAAATGATTGATAAAATGACATTGGGAAAGTCTAGCATAATTTATCTTTTTTAGTTGAAATCATTTCTCTTTTATATCTACATTTTATAAAAAAATTAAAAATATTTTTTAATATTCTCAAATGATTTATAAATGGTATTATTTCCATATTTGATTTTATTAAATGGTTTATAATGAATATTCATGATTTTTTTATGAATCAAGTACATCTTCAGTTTTTTCTAAAAATGTGATTGGAATATTTGTTTTCAACATTATCTATATGAATAAAATTTCAATTCATCATCATTCCTCTTAGATTTTATTCCTCCATTACCAGTTTCAATGATTTTTTAAGAATAATTATTCTTTATATTTTAGAAATTTTTTGTTTAAAAAATTAACATTCAATATAAAAATGGTATATTCCTCAACAATGTTTTTAATGGAATTGATATGGTATTTCAAGGAAAAATTGAAGTTATAAATCACTCCATTTTTTAATATTTGTCTTCATTGATATGTTATATAATTTAGAATATTGAATATTTCAATGGGAATCTTCTTTAGTTTTTGTTATTTAATTGTTGGCACATTTTTTCAATTATTATTTTAACATCCCTATTTTTCCATATAATATTTTTATATTTTAAATTTATTTATTTTGAGATCATTTATTGATACAACATGTGATTCCTAGTCCTGATGTGCCTGTAAATAATATTTGAAAACATTTAAATTTTTATAGCATGTGTGCATGAGTTTCCTAAAAACATTTAATAACTCTTGAACTAGTTTGTAGATTAAAAATCTATGGGAACAATTGAGCTGAGAATGGGGTCTTTACCCTAGGCATGTCCTAATGTTTGGTCATTGTGGGTCATCTGAAAAAAATTAATCATGGACATAACTAAAATTAAAATAATTACAAAATATATTTTATTTTTAAATACCAAGAACTCATGAATGGTGACCCATATTGGAAATATGAAACAACTGTTGTGTTCGTAATGTGGTGTTTTCCCTAGGCACAACATATCTTTAGTCAGCATGGGTGATTTTTGAAAAAGATAACACCGAAAATAATTTGAATAAAATTATTTAATAGAAATTATTTTGTTGACATAGCAGATGAAAATATTTAAAATATGGTTAAGGATAATATCCCTGGATAGTCACATAACTCTAGAATCCATGGAAAACATTTGGAGAGATATTTGGGGATTCTCTCTTATGTAGCAATGAAATATGATAGATTGAAGACCGACTCAACTTGTATTAGAAGGATCATTCCTGTGACAACGACATGATTACTATCCTTCATCATTGAGTGATCAAAATCAAGGTAGGGAATGTGTTTCAATTTTTTATTTCTCCATTCATAATTTCTATAATGAATTTTAATTAATTAAAAAATGTATTGATTCATGAATAATGTGTATTACAAGAAGTGAATTATATTTTATCTGTTTTGATGGGAGATTATTCATTGTGATTTTTTTTATATTATCTTTATAATGTTGATGAATCAATATACACACAAACATCGATTAATTTTCAAACCTCTCTTTGTTTTTTGTACTTTTCTCTCAAGATTTATCATTCATTGCAGGAGTTCTTTTTTTTCAATGACTCAAAATATCTCAATCATTTGATCATTGTGGACCTAATTCTAGGCACAATGATCTAATATCTTAGATATTGGATCATTATGACACGATGAAGGATAAAAGATCCAGACAAAAAGATTCCATTGATTTATGATTCCAAAATAAGCGATCTTTGGAATTCATCCACACACAATGAAGAATGATGACTTTATCACTATTGTGAGTAGATCAGAACAAGAAACATGTTGATAATTTTATGGCATGACCGGACCAAAAATGATGAAAGGATGTTCCATTTTTGGGAATCAGAGGAGGTTTGGTGGTTTGCATAAGGGACCACCAGTGACCTTAGGCGGTGGTGGAGGAGACACATGCAATAGTTGTGGC
The DNA here is from genome assembly GCA_963277665.1 of Viscum album. NCBI lineage: Eukaryota > Viridiplantae > Streptophyta > Magnoliopsida > Santalales > Viscaceae > Viscum > Viscum album. Next base: position 698,444,576 of record OY728160.1, read on the forward strand.
CAGGGGCGGCCACAAGAGAAGTTTATAAAGATAGTCATGTAGTAGTGGTGTGATACGAAGACAACTATGGGATTCATGTGAAGAATGTGGAGGCATTGATGGAGGTGGATGTGGAAGTGAGGGAATAGGTCAGAATAGTCCAGGTTGGGTTGAACAAGATAGCCTAGTAATGTTGTTGGGCTAGGTTGGAGGAAGCAGACCCAAAGAATTCTGGGTGTAGACTAGCCATAGTAAGCCACGACAGTTGATAATGATATTCGACCAGGATAATTGAACACTGGTGCAGTGTCTCATGACCATCTGTAGTGGTCGACTGTGTTAGTAGATTGGGAATACCGCAGTGGTAGGTCTGTAGGGATTGGTAGGCCTCTGAGTGATTTTATTCAAATGAGAAACTTTTCTAAACAGAGTGCCTTATCAACAAGCCGCCTACTTTATTGAGAACCGAATATTGAGAAAATCTTTTTTGGTTAAGTTGTGAGATTATTTTTGGACCAGTATTGGTTGATAAAATTTTCTTGGTCCTTCTTCTGAAGGTTCAATAAGATAATATGTCCACATCAATAGATTATAATCTACTCTAGAGGATGAGTCCCATATAGGGTATGGTATCTATATGTGAGACTAGAGTGAAATCCTATATCACCCCAAGTGGAGTTTTGAGGAATAAAATAACCACCAAGAGATATGTGTTAGTCCTCTATCTAGAATTTTTCATTAGAATGGTCTATGGTATTTTCTAGTGTGTTTGTGTAGGAGCCTCTACGATTCAGGTTGATCTAGATTGGGAAATTGGATTTCCCCTGTAACACCCCGAGCTTCCACGATACGCTTCTCATTCAATAATGCAATAGCTTGCATTGTACGCAACTTCGAGTTCTAAAACACCGCGACTAATCAAAGTAGCTGTTATGAATAGTAATAACCACTTTTTAAAATTATAGAAATTTTATATTTCAAAATGGACTTCATTTTTGTATTCGTAATATCGAAATTATCCTAAGTTGAATTTTTTGTAACTTTCTGAGAACTTCTAATTTTTTATTAATAGTGAAAAATACTTAAAAACAACTTTTTTAATCAAAATAATTTATAGTGATAAATTATACTGTTTAGTGGTTTCAAAGTATAATTACAATATATTTTTACCATTTTATCCAATGGTGGTCATTAGAATTAATTTAACATTGAATTTGGACATAAACAATTGCCAATCTTTTGATATAAATTGTTTCTTAAAAACACGCTATTTGTTGTAACTGTGGGAATTAATTATAAAATTAATTAATGCAACTTATATGTTTGGAATTTTGTAAAATAGACATCATTTTTGAATTCGGAATATCAATTATATCTTAGGGTGAAAGTTTGGCATTATTCTGAAAAACTTCAATTTTGGATGAATAGTGAAACCACTAAGTGGTAGTTAAATAACTGATTTTTCGTTTAAATGATATATTACCACTTCTGTGATTTGATTTTCAAAAATCCGACATACATGGTTGTCATTATGAAGTAAAATGTGGTTCAATGAGACTAAAATAATTTTTTGGTGAATAGTAACTTTTAAGTTCTTAATCGCGATTAGAGGTAATTAGTGTAGTTTAAGGTACAAATAATGTTTTAATAATATGAGATGAGCATGACACTTGTCCTACTCCTATTGGATGAGTCATGGCCGACCAAGACAACCCATGGGTCAACTTGGGGACCCCATGGAGCCACTTTAGTTGGAAAATGACATTAATATATATTTATTTAATGTTAAAATTAAATTGACACAAACATGAGTTATTTTACTAAAATAGTTTTTAAGTGGGGTTACACAAGTCCAAATTTTTATTATAAATATTCATTAGAAAGATAAAAAGATTTCCTACGTCATAGTATTTTTTTATAATTTTTATACATTAAATAAATTAAATTATTTATGACATCATTATGATGCGGTGATGACCTCATTATTTAACGATTTAAATAAAATGAGAAGATAATGAAAAATCCAAGGCTTACACTTGTCCAAAGCCTATTTTATGAAGAGATTTAGAAACCTTATCACCTTATCCACGAATTATATAAGTGTGTGACCTTTATAATCCGAAAAGCATTGTATAATAATGTAACATTTCAATCTATCCAAAAGAGCCCCTCCTCTCCACTTATAAAAGGCCCCCACCTCTCCCACATCATTTACACTTTCAAGCCATTTGGCTCGGCCAACCCCTGCCCAAATACTCTCCCAACTTCCCCCTCTTACTCCTAGAAGCCTCACTTTGGGCAGAACTCTTCCCAAGAAGCCTTTGACTCAAATCAAAAAGAGTTACCCGATTTTGAGGTAATGTCTTCTCTAATGTTGTTTTGTTTTATTTTTCTTCTCCAACCCCATAAACTCTTTTTATTCATTTATTTTGTAACAAAACCAGTATCCTAAATATACTAGGATGTTTTTATAAGAAGGATTCGAGCTACACTTACACACACCTACATCTAATGGTTAAAGAACATACGGTTTCTGTGGATGGATAATTTCTGCCTCACGAAACGATGATTGTTCAACACTCATATAACACCTTCAAATGTGGCCATTAAGATGTCAATATTTTTATATATGATATATAATATGTTTATGTTTTACTTATTCTTCTGTATTTCTCATTTATGGCATACTTTATGATTTCCATTATGGGTAAAACGCGATAATTTCATTTTAGGAAGTGCGGACTACCGCCCCCTCAAAGTGATTTGAATCGTTAATTCCATATGTGGGATGTATAAAGGATGGAGTAAATGGTATTATACACTATATTATACTGTAATTATATTATAAATTTATATCATTGTGATTTCATTCCATTAAATACAAAATATAAATGAAAGTAGCGTTCATGCGTACGTAAGGCTTACCGTCTCAATGAACGGTGCATTTCATTTCTTACCTCTAAATGTTACGTGACATTATGAATGAATGTATATACTGTATATATAAGATATATATGATATCTACATCATGAATATAATTCTGGATATAATGGATATTTCACCACATGAACAACTTGTAATTATAAGAAGTTTATTTTTGACTCAAGTACCAAAGATCGACAAAACGACCGCTATTAACTTAAATAATTAAATAATGTTCATAACATGGTAATAAGTGATATAAATGGAATAATGAACATGAAAAAGGTTCTTAAGTAAATATAAATTAACTCTAGTTTATTATTCAGGAGAGTAAAGAACGGTCGAGTCCGGACAAGACGCAAGGAAAGGGAATTTCTTAACCCAACTTCCATTCTTTGGGTTAATCTCCTACTTTCAAAATATGTCATGATATTATTATGTCCTATTTTGTATTTTTACTTTCTTTATGTGTACCTATAGTGAATACACATAATAGATCTATTTTATTTTAAAAATGATCTTTTTAAGGACTTCGTCTCAATCCCCTTTCATTGAGGCATATTTGGTTTTATACACAACTTTCTTTTATACGGTGTATAAACCCCTTTGACTTTTACGTTTATTCAAAAGGAATATTTTTAATACGAAGCGTTTTACTAAACGACAAAAGGGAATGTTTTTCATTCCGTACTTATGCGGCGACAACGACTTCTCCGCCGCCGTGACCATTATTTGAGATTCGGCTTCCTCTACAAGCCATCATTTTTTTAATGAAAAATAAATACAATGTTTTAAATTTATTTTATTTTGGTATTGAAAATGGTTTTGAAAGAATTTTTATTATATCAATGTGTTTTATTTATATCTGGTGATTGAAATGTGGAAATGTTATGTTTCCTTTATGCATGTTTTATGTGATACGATTATGTTATGGTTTATGATATGTTTAAACCTATTCATATGAGGAATGCATTAGACTTGATAAGTGACGGGTGGAGCCCGCTATAGCTCCTCGATGCATCGGCAGGTCTCATGAGACAAACTAGTGTCTTGGCACAAGGCCTTGACAAAATCTTATTTGTAGTCTTGGCACGAGGCCTTGGCTATGTGGTTATGATAGTCTGGCATTATGCATTCCAACATTATGAAAGTGGTTAGTGATTTTGCATGTGATTATTCGATTAGTAGAATATCCATGTGAATGAGTAAATGACATTATTTCATTTTACTTTTTCCATATTATGTTGATGTTCAAGTTTAAAAGGCTTTTGTTTTAGTTATACATTGCCTTAAATGTTTATTCTTATTTATTAAAGTTTCCGCTATATTGTTATCCTTACTGGGCATTTGATCTCACCCCTTTTCTATGTTTTATTTTTCCCAGGAAGTGAAGAAGTAAATTATGAATGACCTGTAGGGATATTATGAGGGGATAATAGTGTGGACTGTGGAGACATTATGTTGTTGTAGTAGTTTTTCATTTTATGATGTAATGTAAAACTTATGAATATATCTGGTGTTTCCAAGGCTACTAAACCAATCGGTCTTTCGAGATTTGATCTTTCTTGTGATCATGCCAATGTTATTCAATAATGCACCGACTCTGGGTAACTAGGGTCGGGGCGTTACAGTTGGTATCAGAGGAAGTTTAGTACAAACCTTGGAAGCTAGATTTAGATAAACTCTGATTTGAGCACATAGACCTAAGATGAACTTTGAGGATTAGTATAGAAGAACTTCCTAGAATTTTGGTATTGTAGAGATTTTGTGAGTTTTCCGAGCAATACATCCCGGTCTGGATACGAGCAGGTAGAGGCGGCTCTGGCACAGATGTTCCTAGGGGTAAAACCCGAAAACACCGCTTTAGGCTAGACTCGAACGGGAACTGGTGCACGACAACGGGCCTTGCTGCACTCTTGGTTACGACACTCCCGGGGGATATGCTTAGGATAAATCTCATTTTCTTTACAAATCATTATGAACGGTTTATGAGTATATACTTCCTCAAAGAAATTTTTTTTATGATTATGGATTATATCCATAAATAGTTCAATTTATGTTAAGTGTTTTATAAGTATGGGATTATGTATTTTGATTCATAAACTGATCTAGTTTATGCCATTGTTTAGAAATGGCGCCTAGTGGAAGAAATGGAAACCGTATCAATGCACGCACTCCATGTAGGGATTGCCCTCCTGCTCAAGGTAATTATAGTGGGGCTGGTGATGCAACTGGTGCCGATCAGCTAATCACCATACTGGGAAAACTTACTCAGGTTTTGAATAATAACCTTACTCGTATGGAGCACCCTGATCCGCAACATGGAGGATCAATGTTAGACCGCTTCATGAGGCAACAACCACCAACATTTAATGGGGGTACAAATCCATTAGTAGCTGAGCAATGGATAAACTCCTTAAAGAAAATATTCCACGCCTTGGGGAGTAGTGAAAGGGAAAAGGTTATCATGGCGGTTTACCGCCTCACTGGAGATGCTGATCAATGGTGGACATTGATTCAAACCACAAAGGAAGATGATGACGTATCGAATATGGAATGGAGGGAGTTCAAAGAGCTTTTCCTAGAAAAATACTATCCTCGTGACCATCAAGAAGATCTGGAAAGACAATTTTTGAGTCTGAGACAAAAGGAGGATGAGAATGTCGCAATGTATGAGGCCAACTTTACAAGGTTAGCGAGGCATGCTGCAGATTATATACGTAACCCAAGGAGTAAGATTTATCGTTTCTTTGATGGGTTAAAACCATTTCTCCGTCGATCTTTAGTATCACAATCCTTCTCATCATACGAAGATATTCTCTCGTGTGCTATCAAGACAAAAAAGGAATTCTCTAAGTCTTATGACAACAAAGTAAAGCAAGAGAAGAAGAGAACGGTGGAACAAGAGACAGATAAAGGGAAAAAGGGAAAGAAATATTTTCCATTATGTGATAATTGTGGGAAGAATCACCCTGGTACTTGCCTAAAAGGAATGGGAGTTTGTTATAAATGTGGAAAAAGGGTCACTAGGCTCTTGATTGCAAGGGAAAGAAAGCGGCTATCAAAGTTGAATGCTACAATTGTAGAGAAATGGGTCATTATTCAAATGAATGTCCTAAGCGTCAGGGAAACTTACCTCAGAAAAGGACAAGGGATCAAGGACAATCTTATGCTGTTAATACAGTTGAAGCAGAATAACTAATGTAATGGTGCTTTTGGACTCATGGATTATATTCTGGTTATTAGAATAATGTGATATATATATAAGGATTTTACTGCAGTACTTGTTGATTTCAGTAAGGTTTTAATATGATGAAGGTAATTATATTTTTAGTATGTTACAATAAGAGAAACTTTACTTTGTTTGGGGAATCTGATAAATTGATTTTGGAATTTAGAGACCTTTTAGAGAAATTCTGGACGGAGGTATTTTGGATAACTATTAAGGTTGGAATGGATTAAGTTGAACCATGGATAGTATTGTTTAAGGTTAAAGCATTTATGAAGATTATTTTTGGAATATTATGATACTATATTTTTAGGAAAAGGACAACCTGCAGGGTGGGGCATAACCCGTCGCGTCGGACAAAGCTGCAGGAATTGAACCCACAATCATAGTGCGACAGGCCTTTATTTCCTACCACTAGCCTACAGGAAGTCCCTGATTATTACAAAATAATTTTACTAATCTAAATGGTATGTGTTAACATTTGTAACCTTATACAATTAGGATAAATAGAATATTTTTGAGTTCCGTTACCATTTGGAGTAAAAGTTGGGTTTGTGGTAAAAAATTTATTAACGGATGAAAGTATACATAACAAGTATGTATATTCCCTTACGTTCTTAGTAAATATCCTAAATAAATTCCTCAACATTATAAAAGGTAACTTAAAACAAAAATGTTGTCGGTTAACTTTTCCAACTGGGGATTCAATGACCATTTAACCAATCAAAAGTTTGTGATTTTCTTGTAGTTAAACTTTCTCCTAATCCTGTTTTCTATAACTCTCCATCAGACCTTGATGGTTTGTTTCTCCTCCATATCCATATTTTCATAGAATCCTAGAATGGGCTATATCGGGTGACCTTTGTACTTATCTTGATTTCTTTTAATGTTATATATTTATTAACCTTATTTCCAATGTGGGTTTTCCACAAAGGTATTTTCTCTTTTCAACCTTTTATTTTCAAAGAAAAAAAATTTCAAATTGCGAGGATGCAATTTATTGAAGTAGGGGAGAATGTAACACCCCGAGCTTCCACGATACGCTTCTCATTCAATAATGCAATAGCTTGCATTGTACGCAACTTCGAGTTCTAAAACACCGCGACTAATCAAAGTAGCCGTTATGAATAGTAATAACCACTTTTTAAAATTATAGAAATTTTATATTTCAAAATGGACTTCATTTTTGTATTCGTAATATCGAAATTATCCTAAGTTGAATTTTTTGTAACTTTCTGAGAACTTCTAAATTTTTATGAATAGTGAAAAATACTTAAAAACAACTTTTTTAATCAAAATAATTTATAGTGATAAATTATACTTTTTAGTGGTTTTAAAGTATAATTACAATATATTTTTACCATTTTATCCAATGGTGGTCATTAGAATTAATTTAACATTGAAATTGGACATAAACAATTGCCAATCTTTTGATATAAATTGTTTCTTAAAAACACGCTATTTGTTGTAACAGTGGGAATTAATTATAAAATTAATTAATGCAAATTATATGTTTGTAATTTTGTAAAATAGACATCATTTTTGAATTCGGAATATCAATTATAGCTTAGGGTGAAATTTTGGCATTATTTTGAAAAACTTCAATTTTTGATGAATAGTGAAACCACTAAGTGGTAGTTAAATAACTGATTTTTCGTTTAAATGAAATATTACCACTTCTGTGATTTGATTTTCAAAAATCCAGCATACATGGTTGTCATTAAGAAGTAAAATGTGGTTCAATGAGACTAAAATAATTTTTTGGTGAATAGTATCTTTTAAGTTCTTAATCGCGATTAGAGGTAATTAGTGTAGTTTAAGGTACAAATAATGTTTTAATAATATGAGATGAGCATGAAACTTGTCCTACTCCTATTGGATGAGTCATGGCCGACCAAGACAACCCATGGGTCAACTTGGGGACCCCATGGAGCCACTTATTTGGAAAATGAAATTAATATATATTTATTTAATGTTAAAATTAAATTGACACAAACATGAGTTATTATACTAAAATAGTTTTTAAGTGGGGGTTACACAAGTCCAAATTTTGAATATAAATATTCATTATAAAGATAAAAAGATTTCATACATCATAGTAATTTTTTATAATTTTTAGACATTAAATAAATTAAATTATTTATGACATCATTATGATGCGGTGATGACCTCATTATTTAACGATTTAAATAAAATGAGAAGATAATGCAAAATCCAAGGCTTACACTTGTCCAAAGCCTATTGGATGAAGAGATTTCGAACCCTTATCACCTTATCCACGAATTATATAAGTGTGGGACCTTTAGAATCCGAAAAGCAGTGTATAATAATGTAACATTTCAATCTTTCCAAAAGAGCCCCTCCTCTCCACTTATAAAAGGCCCCCACCTCTCCCACCTCATTTACACTTTCAAGCCATTTGGATCGGCCAACCTCTGCCCAAATACTCTCCCAACATCCCCCTCTTACTCCTAGAAGCCTCAATTTGGGCAGAACTCTTCCCAAGAAGCCTTTGGCTCAAATCAAAAAGAGTTACACGATTTTGAGGTAATGTCTTCTCTAATGTTGTTTTGTTTTATTTTTCTTCTCCAACCCCCTAAACTCTTTTTATTCATTTCTTTTGTAACAACACCAGTATCCTCAATATACTAGGATGTTATTATAAGAAGGATTCGAGCTACACTTACACACACCTACATCTAATGGTTAAAGAACATACGGTTTCTGTGGATGGCGAATTTCTGCCTCACGAAACGATGATTGTTCAACACTCATATAACACCTTCAAAGGTGTCCATTAAGATGTCACTATTTTTATATAAGATATATAATATGTTTATGTTTTACTTATGCTTCTGTATTTCTCATTTATGTCATACTTTATGATTTCCATTATGGGTAAAACACGATAATTTCATATTAGGAAGTGCAGACTACCGCCCCCTCAAAGTGATTTGAATCGTTAATGCCATATGTGGGATGTATAAAGGATAGAGTAAATGGTATTATACACTATAGTATACTGTAATTATATTATAAATTTATATCATTATGATTTCATTCCATTAAATACGAAATATAAATGAAAGTAGCGTTCATGCGTACGTACGGCTTACCGTCTCCATGAACGGTGCATTTCATTTCTTACCTCTAAATGTTACGTGACATTATGAATGAATGTATATACTGTATATATATGATATATATGATATCTACATCATGAATATAATTCTGGATATAATGGATATTTCACCACATGAACAACTTGTAATTATAAGAAGTTTATTTTTGACTCAAGTACCAAAGATCGACAAAACGACCGTTATTAACTTAAATAATTAAATAATGTTCATAACATGGTAATAAGTGATATAAATGGAATAATGAACCTGAAAAAGGTTCTTATGTAAATATAAATTAACTCTATTTTATTATTCAAGAGGTTAAAGAACGGTCGAGTCTGGAAAAGACGCAATGTAAGGGAATTTCTTAACCCAACTTCCATTCTTTGGGTTAATCTCCTACTTTCAAAATATGTCATGATATTATTATGTCCTATTTTGTATTTTTACTTTCTTTATGTGTACCTATAGTGAATACACATAATAGATCTATTTTATTTTAAAAATGATCTTTTTATGGACTTCGTCTCAATCCCCTTTCATTGAGGCATATTTGGTTTTATACACAACATTCTTTTATACGGTGTATAAACCCCTTTGACTTTTATGTTTATTCAAAAGGAATCTTTTTTATACGAATCGTTTTACTAAACGACAAAAGGGAATGTTTTTCTTTCCGTACTTATGCGGCGACAACGACTTCTCTACCGCCGTGACCATTATTTGTGATTCGGCTTCCTCTACAAGCCATCATTTTTTTAATGAAAAATAAATACAAAGTTTTAACTTTATTTTATTTTGGTATTGAAAATGGTTTTGAAAGAATTTTTATTATATCAATGTGTTTTATTTATATCTAGTGATTGAAATGTGGAAATGTTATGTTTCCTTTATGCATGTTTTCTGTGATACAGTTATGTTATTGTTAATGATATGTTTAAACCTATTCATATGAGGAATGCATTAGACTTAATAAGTGACGGGTGGAGCCCGCTATAGCTCCTCGATGCATCGGCAGGTCTCATGAGACAAACTAGTGTCTTGGAAAAAGGCCTTGACAAAATCTTATTTGTAGTCTTGGCACGAGGCCTTGGCTATGTGGTTATGATAGTCTGGCATTATGCATTCCAACATTATGAAAGTGGTTAGTGATTTTTCATGTGATTATTCTATTAGTAGAATATCCATGTGAATGAGTAAATGGCATTATTTCATTTTACTTTTTCCATATTATGTTGATGTTCAAGTTTAAAAGGCTTTTGTTTTAGTTATACATTGCCTTAAATGTTTATTCTTATTTATGACAGTTTCCGCTATATTGTTATCCTTACTGGGCATTTGAGCTCACCCCTTTTCTATGTTTTATTTTTCCCATGAAGTGAAGAAGTAAATTATGAATGACCTGCAGGGATATTATGAGGGGATAATAGTGTGGACTGTGGAGACATTATGTTGTTGTAGTAGTTTTTCATTTTATGATGTAATGTAAAACTTATGAATATATCTGGTGTTTCCAAGGCTACTAAACCAATCGGTCTTTCGAGATTTGATCTTTCTTGTGATCATGCCAATGTTATGTAATAATGCACCGACTCTGGGTAACTAGGGTCGGGGCGTTACATCCCCATTGCATCTAGGCAGGATTCCATCTTAGAGTATGATAGACTTCCTTGACTAATGCTTTCTCTTTGGGTAGGTTCCAAATGTCCTGGACCTTTTCATGAGTGTCACCAATGATATCATGGGTAGAAGTGTGGGTCTCCCAAAACAAGGACCCTTCAAGAAGAATGTTGTGTCTAGTAATTGGTTGTGGCATACCACTAGAAATTACGTATTAGATTAAGAATATATTGATATCTTCTTAATATGTGATTTGGACATATAATTGGGAAGAGATGATAGTATATTAATGTGTGGTAATCCTATGGGGTATTTCTTTTTGGTAATCTTGTGTGGTATTTCTTTATTGAAATCCTCTATTTTAATCATGTTTTGTAATCCAGTTTTGTATTCTTGTTTGGTATTCATTTGTGATAATTCAATATTTTATTCCTTTGGGTTAATCCAATGTTGTATTCTTGTGTGTTATTTCTTTATGGAAATCCATTGTGGTGTCTCTTCATGGAAGTCATGTGTGTTATTCCTTCATGGTAATCCAATTTGTTATTCCTTTGTGGTAATAATGTGGTGTATTCCTTTTTGGTAATCCATCCTAGTAATCATGCATGAGATTCCTTTGTGGTAATCATTTTGGTTTCCTATCATGGTAATTTTGTGAGTTATTCCTTCATTTTAATCCATTGTTGTATTTATTTTGTGGTAATAATTTGTTTAAATTCGGTGTGGTATTCATTTGTGGTATTCTTTGGTGGTATTCATTTGTTGTATTCCTTAAATGTATTCCATTTTGGTATTCCTTTATAATTTTTCTTTATGGGAGTATGGTTCCTACTTTTTATTGTTATACTCTCCAATGTTTGGGTACATGTGAAGCCTTTGGTAGATGATCAACCCTTTTTTGGAGTCCTTTGTAGACAAGTACTAGAATGTGCATAGTGATACTAGATAGGATGAGGTGTTCTTTTGGATTTTTGAAAGCAGTCCCATTACCTTTATTACCATGTTGGACATGTGTTATAGACTCTTTTTTGTGGGCCTATATTTGGCCATTTTTCTTTATAGTACTTTTTATATCAAAATATGTTGTCAGATACTAGTTGTATGGATGAATTGTTTACATAGTGGTTTTTACATTTCATCTTTTTGATATCAAGGAGAAGTGTGCATGTGTACCAATACATAGAAAATGCCTCCCATGTTAATGATATCTATACTTAGTTATACTCACCATCCCTTGTCCAATTGATGGTTATCTTGGAGTGTCACAAAATGATCCCCACTTGGAAGGGTCATGACATTGTGGTGTCAAAGGAGGTCAGTTATAGTTTAGGACCAGGAATCAATGATAGAGGTTTGGGGAACCAATGATAAGTTTTTTGAGTTCATCTTTATGGTCAAGGACCCCAGTGTTAGTTCGACAATCATTGTATTTATACAAAAGACGTCTAATCCCCTATTTTTAAACTCAGAACATGGGAAAATTGGTTGGAGTGAAAACGATGCCACATGTATATTATATAAATGGTTGTTTTTTTCATGTCCTTCATGAGTCAAAAATCTAGAAATAATCAATTGAACATGGAATATCTAGTATTATTTCCGCATTTTTTCACAAATATATCCAGCTTGGATTCCATCGTGTTATCATGAGGACGATTCGCTGCGCAACAAGGAATCAGTAAATGGATTTCTGTGATAGATAACACCTCTATGTGGTTCACCTGCTATACCCCCACCTACAGAAAAGAACATGGTACCTACAGTACCAGTGGATGAGATGTGCATGATGGTTGCACAACACGAGTTTGAAATTTGAGACCCCTCATATACTGAGGCGAGCCCGACACATTTCTGACTGGGTTATGGCTTGAAGTGATAAACCATGTTTTCTATCTAGTTGAGCCACTAGTAGATCCAATGGTCTTTCATCTAGATATACTTCAAAATCAATTCATAGGGTGATGTTGAGGTTATTTTACGCAATCATATAAAGTTGGGACTCTTCCATTGGTATAGTTTAAGAACCTTCTCATATAGTAGTTATCACGTTATTTTCTAAGGGCTATTCATATCTAGGAGCTTCTAAACCTCCAGAAGATTGATATGTCTACATATGAGTATTCATTGAGTCATACCAACCACTCTAAGTACACAACATGTATGATACAAAATCACTACATTAGGTCTAGGACCATTGATAAGGGTAGGAATTGGGAAAACTGAGCCTATGTTATCCCAATGATAATTCCAACTTATTCTAGGGTTCTTGAGAATGATTTAGTGGTTCAATATTTCTTTTCTAAGTGGACACATCTAGTAATTATTAGTATTGGGAAATAAAATGAAGAGACCTCAACATTAGGAAGATAACATCTATCCCAAGGACTTGGATGTGTAAGGAATTTCTAGAGGAGTCCCTGGGATAGGGGATCTATATTTTAGGGATTATAGAGTGGATCCAATCATCCTAGGGAGGGATAATGATATTCACATAATGGAAAGGGAAATCTGACCCAAAATTGTCTTACCCATCATACTACTGATATGGAGACTATAGTTAGACCACTGATTTAGAGAAAATGATAGTATTAGACAAATCTATAGGGTAGTGTTTTTGGAAGAGGATTCGGCAGAGTAGTGGGAGGTGTTCAATGTTTCGACATGTTACCACCATCAACCCCATGTGGTCCAAACTAGGCTTAGGTAGCAGGAAGCTAGGTGAGAGGACATCTGTATGAGGTCGAGGAATATGACCCAGGGTTCTTGAGAAATAATTTGACATATGTTCTATGTTTTTCTTACTTTATCTTCCATATTTATAGACACATCATTTTTAATTATTTTCTTTCCACAGATCTTGTTCAAGAAATTGAGATTATGGTAGAACAATTAACTCAACCCTCATTATTTGGAACTCCTATTGGTGGAGGCATTATTAACACACACTGGTGAAAATATTACAAATACGGGAATTAACAGCGCTAGAAACGAGCTTTAACAGTGCTAAAAAAGCGCTGTAAAGCTCGGAGCTGATAAAGGGTTTCTTTATCAGCGCTAAAAAAGAGCTGATAAAACAACCCTTTATCAGTGCTAAACAAGCACGGATAAAGGAATACTTTATCAGTACAAAGAGAGCACTGATAACAAAAACCATTATCAATTCTAAAAGAGTGCTGATAAATGCTTGTTTTATCAACACTCCTTTAGCGCTGATAAAATTATCTTTTATCAGTGCTTCTTTATCGCTGAAAAAGGTGGAGTTTATCAGTGCTTTTTTAGGGCTGATAAAAGAAAAATTTATCAGCACTAAATGAGCGCTGATAAATGCCCTCTCTACTGCTACGATAAATCTGCAGCAGGACACCCGTACACCTACAAAAAAAAACAGCATCTCAATAATACAATTAATGTAAGTATACCCATACAAAATTAACTCATAAATCATAAGAAAATTAGACAAAGTATACCCATAAAACAATTATAATCGTACACCATTAACCCATAATTTATAACTTAATCAAGTACTTAAATAAATCAATTCAGAATTCAGGGGGTTTGGGGGCTGTTCTAGGGTTTGGGGTTGCTGTCCATGGGGGGCTAGTGGGTGTCTGGGGGGCTTTCCAGTTCAATCCTAAGGCTTCACATGTGTGTTTCTTTTCAATAAATAAATCTTTGGACATTTCTCTATCCGCTCTGCATCATGTTCTCAACCTCAAAGAAGATATAATGTTTGTACACACACTGAGGTGCTCATACTTGGGGGGATGAATCTCATTAATAATCCCCAAATATTAATCCGATAATAGGCTATTATAAGTGCATGATCAGGAAATATTCACAACCTAGTTGAGAAAGAACTGGAATAAAACTAATAAAAAATCATCATTGATCCTCAAATCCATGAACATGATTAAACCCAAATTAATTTTCCATGTGCTAAACTTTTACCAAGAATTTCACAAAGATCGTGTCGACATTATAAAAATATAGTTTGACCAAGTCCTACCCCATCTAAATCAAGACCCATTGATTCTAAAGTATTAATGCTTGATCAACCATAGATACTTTATCCAATGTTAGGGTTTCTCTGAGTACATCATAGGAACCACATAGGACATATAATATACCATGGTCTCCCCACTATATACATAACTATCATTGACCTCCAATATGTGAGTTTTATTTATACTCCATCATGGAAATCCACTTATGGGTGTTTTCTCATCCAGGGAAGACCATCAAATGTATCTCAGACCACCAATATTTGTTATTCCAATTCCGAGGCAGAAGACCTACAAGGATCTCAACCCTATACTATGGGAGTAGCCTTATTTAGGGAATAATACTATGAAGTATATATGCTTTACCATATGGTAGTATTATCATCCATATAATAATCCATATAAGCATATCAACCCTCCAATATGGGTGTATTCTCTTTTGAGGCATAATCTATATAATCATATCAGCCCTCCCCTATGGGATTATTTTCATTTAGTGAATATTCCTGATAAGAATCTCATACCACTCCAATGGTTGTATTCTCATTTGTGTAATAATACATATATACATCGCATCCCTCCCCTATGAGAGTATTATCATTTATGGAATAAGATCCATAAGCATGTCCACCCTCCCAAATGGGAGTATTTTCATCCAGATATAAGCCCATATGTATCATAGACCCAAACACATGATCACCCTAGTATACCAGGACAACCATGAAATGATATATATGAGTCCCCTGATATATCACATGCCATGACCCCCCATTTAAAAGATCAATGCAATCTGAATGTGTTTGGTCGGATTTCCGTAGGTCAGTTGTTGTTTTCAATTAAAATCATGTCCATTTTAAACAAAATAGAGACACTTTGAGTGTTAGCGACCACATCGTTCCTCAGATTGAGGTGGGGTTGACTCGTACATGTCACCAAGGACCCTTGGATCATTCTTATAAAATATCAATGCAATATTAATGCGTTTGGTTGGATTTCCCTAGGTCAGTTGTTGTTTTCACTAAAATCGTGTACATTTTAGACAAAATAGAGACCCTTTGAGTGCTCGTGGCCACACCGTGCCTCGGATTGAGGCGGGTTGACTCTTACATGTCACAAAGGACCCTTGTATAGTTATTATAAAAGATCAATTCCATCCGAATGCGTTTGATCCGATTTCCATAGGTCTGTTGTTGTTTTCATTTAAAATTGTGTCCACTTTAAACAAGAGATACCCTTCGAGTGCTATTGGCCACAAAGTGTCTCGTATTGAGGCGAGTTTGACTCGTACATGTCACCAAGGACCCTTGGATTGTTCTTATAAAATATCAATGCAATCCGAATGCATTTGGTTGGATTTCCGTAGGTCAGTTGTTGTTTTCACTTAAAATCTTGTCCATTTTAATCAAAATAGAGACCCTTTGAGTGATAGGGGAGACACCGAGCCTTGAATTGAGGCGGGGATGACTCATAGAGGTCACCAAGGACCCTTAGATCGTTTTTATAAAATATCAACGCAATCTGAATGCGTTTGTTCATATTTCCATAGGTCAGTTGTTGTTTTCAATTAAAATCCTGTCCATTTTAAACAAAATAGAGACCCTTTGAGTGCTAGCAGCCACACCGTGCCTCAGATTGAGGAGTGGTTGACTCATACAAGTCACCAAGGACACTTTTATTGTTATTATAAAAGATAAATTCAATCCAAATGCGTTTGGTCAGATTTTCGTAAGTCAGTTGTTGTTTTCAATTAAAATCCTGTCCATTTTAAACAAAATAGGGACCCTTTGACTGATAGCGGCCACACCATCCATTATATTGCGGCGAGTTTGAATCATACATGTCACCAAGAACCTGTTTATAGTTCTTATAAAATATCAAGGCAATCCAAATGTGTTTGGTTGGATTTCCGTAGGATAGTTGTTGTTTTCACTTAAAATCGTGTCCATTTTAAACAAAATAGAGACCCTTTGAGTGATAGCAGCCACACAGTCTCTAGGATAAAAGTGATTTTGACTCATACACATCACCATGGACCCTTGGATCGTTATTATTAACGAAAAATGAAATATGAACGCATTTGTTCAGTTTTCCATAGGTCGGTTGTTGTTTTCAATTAAAATCGTTTCCACTTTAAACAAGAGAGAACCTTTGAGTGCTAGTGGCCACACCGTGCCTTCGATTGAGGTGGGGTTGAATCGTACACATCACCAAGGACCCTTGGATCATTATTATAAAAGATCAATGCAATCTGAATGCGTTTGGTCAGATTTCTGTGGGTCAGTTGATGTTTTCACTTAAAATCTTGTCCATTTTAATCAAAATAGAGACCCTTTGAGTGATAGCATCCACACCATGTCTCAGATTGAGGCGGGGTTGACTCTTAAATTTCAGCAAGGACCCTTGGATAGTTCTAATAAAAGATCAATGCAATCTGAAAGCATTTTTTGGATTTCCGTAGGTTAGTTGTTGTTTTTAATTAAAATTGAGTCCACTTTAAAAAAAATAGAGACCCTTTGAGTGCTACCGGCCACACCGTGCCTCTGATTGAGGAAGGTTTAACTTGTACACATCACTAAGGACCATTGGATCGTTCTTATAAATGATCAATGCACTCTGAATGCGTTTGGTCAGATTTCCGTAGGTCAGTTGTTGATTTCACTTAAAATCTTGTCCATTTTAAACAAAATAGTGACCCTTTGAGTGATATCGGCCACACCGTCCCACAGATTGAGTCGAAGATGACTCATACACATTAACAAGGACCCTTGGATCGTTCTTATTAATGATCAAGGCAATCCTAATGCGTTTGGTCAGATTTCTGTAGGTCAATTGTTGTTTTCAATCAAAATCGTGTCCATTTTAAACAAAATAGAGACCCTTTGAGTGCTAGCGGCCACACCATACCTCGTATTGAGGCAGGGTTTACTCATACACATCACCAAGGACCCTTGTATAGTTCTTATAAAAGATCAATGAAATCGAAATGCGTTTGGTCAGATTTCAATAGGTCAGTTGTTGTTTTCACTTAAAATCTTGTCCATTTTAAACAAAATAGAGACCCTTTGAGTGATAGCGGCCACACCGTGCCTCGGATTGAGGCAGGGTTGACACGTACACGTCACCAAGGACCCTTGGATCGTTATTATAAATTATCTATGAAATACGAATGTGTTTTCTCAGATTTCGGTAGGATAGTTATTGTTTTCAATTAAACTCGTGTCCATTTTAAACAAGAGAGACCCGTTGAGTGCTAGCAGCCACACCGTGCCTCTTATTAAGGCAGTGTTGACTCTTACACATCACCAAGGACCCTTGGATCATTCTTATAAAATATGAATTCAATCCGAATGCGTTTGGTCAGATTTCTATAGGTCATTTGTTGTTTTCAATTAAAATTGTGTCCACTTTAAACAAGAGAGACCCATTGAGTGAAAGCGTCCACACCGTGCCTCGGATTGAGGCGGTGTTAACTCATACTTGTCACCAAGGACCCATGTATCATTATTATAAATGATAAATTCAATCCAAATGTGTTTGGTCGGATTTCCGTTGGTTAGTTGTTGTTTTCACTTAAAATCTTGTCCATTTTAAACAAAATAGAGACCCTTTGAGTGATAGCAGCCACATCGTGCCTTGGATTGAGGAGGGGTTGACTCGTACACGTCACCAAGGACCCTTGGATCGTTCATATACAAGATCAATGCAATAAGAATGTGTTTGGTCTGAATTTCGTAGGTCAGTTGTTGTTTTCAATTAAAATCGTGTCCATTTTAAACAAAATAGAGACCCTTTGAGTGCTAGCGGCCACAACGTGCCTCGGATTGAGACGGGGTTGAATCATACATGTCACCAAGGACCCTTGTATCGTTCTTATAAAATATCAAGGTAATACAAATGTGTTTGGTCAGATTTTCATAGGTCAATTGTTGTTTTCAATTAAAATCGTGTCCATTTTACACAAAATAAGGACCCTTTGAGTGCTAGCGGCCACACCGTGCCTCAGATTGAGGCAAGGTTAACACGTACACATAACCAAGGACCCTTGGATCGATATTATAAATGATCAATGCAATCCGAATGTGTTTGGTAATATTTCCGTAGGTCAGTTGTTGTTTTCACTTAAAATCTTGTCCATTTTAAACAAAATAGAGACCCATTGAGTGATAGCTATCACACCATCCCTCTGATTGAGGCACGGTTGACTCGTACACATCACCAAGGACCCTTGGATCATTATTATAAATTATCAATGCAATCCGAATGCGTTTGGTCGGATTTCTATAGGTCAGTTGTTGTTTTCACTTAAAATCGTGTCCATTTTAAACACAATAGAGACTCTTTGAGTAGTTTAGCATTCTTGCATGTTGCTGGTGCATATCATATGTTAAAATTGGAAAATTACCCATTGGAGAAAGGTTTTTTTATTTAATAAAAATTACAATTTTCCTACCAACATTTTCATACAACAATGTTTCATCTTTTGATCCCCTTAACACCTCTCAAAAATGACCACAAATTGTACATGTCCAAAAGTCAGATCTTCATTGTATTTGTGTAAAATATTCCATCTGGTATGAGACCCCCTCATTTCTGAACACATCTATATTGTCTTGTGAGTATGAGGATTTTTGGTAGTCATAGTATTACTACAAAATAAATAAATAAAGAATTAATAAATAACTTAAATGAACTAGTAGTTGTTTTTAAAAATACCACTTTAGGAATGCTAGTTTGCAGATGAAAAATGATCTCTTTCATAAATTTACAATCATAATAACTGCAATAATTATCTTTTGTTTGTTTTGGACACTACAAAAAAATTGATCATTGGGAGAATAAGTAACTTTTGTTGGGATGTATTTGGATAGTGAAAGTTTATTATATGCACCCTGATATTTGTCCAGACGTAGTACTTGCTCTCCTCCTTATGCTTAGCGCCTGTCCTCATTCCTTTTTTAGACGATAATGATACACCACCCTATCAAAATATAATCCTTATTAAAACATAATATAAATTATATTACTTGATGTTTAGACCTAAAACGTAAGATATAGTGTCTTACAGATTCAGAAACTCCATCATGTGTGATCAGTTTGATGGATATCCTTTTTTGAATACATAAAATAAATCTTCAGAGTATCCAAGTTCACCACAATTAGAAACCAATGATGCCTAAAAACACAAAAATGAATAAGTAATAAAAGAAGTTAAAATATAATTGATATGCTTTAATCGTAGAGTATTACCCCTGCATGGTTGGTATTAGGAAAAGTCTGTCATCAGTAATCTTGCGTTAAAATGTTTTCAGCAAGCAGTTCACTATTGCATCCATTTTTTATGGCTCTATTTTTGTTAGGTGTGTTGATTTGATATGAGGACTAACCAGTCCAAATCTTGGATCATGGTAAAATTCCTTCACTTTTTTTTCATAAATGCATCTGTCAACAATATAAAATGTATTTAGTCATAATTTTCACATTAGATCAGCTTTTGGAAAATCAATTCATGGAAACATACCTCATATATACATTTACAACTATGACGCCTAGACAACCGTTTTCATGGATTTCATTTACATTTTCAGAAGAAACAAAATCTTGACATTCCTATCCATATATATTCTCTTCGAAAACCACTATATGAATATTATCAACTTTTAGCTTCATATCCACATGAGTATTCAATGCTAGTAAATGTGGATAAAGAACATATGGTGTTATTGTGCTTTCAGTAGCTCCTTAGGATCGGTTGGTCGATCCTTTAGATGGTTTTGAGACGACGTTTTTCACCCCCTTCCCTTTATCTATCTATAACAAAAATCATTGGTTCAGACCCTTTTTTCATTAATTTTTAAGGGTTTAGCTTGAAAGGAAAATAAAATAAATACCTCTTTGTCTGCATGTACTCTTACATGTTCTGATGGCCATGCAATGAATTTCCCAATATCCTTTTCAGCCGTATGAATATCATCATCATCAAGTGGAATAGGTAGCTCTGCCTTTGGCTAATGAGCTATAGTAATCGTCACTTTCAGATGATCTTTTGGAAGTGGTCTATTATGCAGTGTGGCATCGGGGATATTGAACACTGTAGCCCTCGCTACAATGTGATAGGTGGGTGTTGACAGATATAAATCACAATCATTATCACCCTGTAAAATATGAGTACAGAAAAATTATCAGTGTTTTTCTGATTCATATTTCATGGGAACAATTATTACAAGATTGATTACCACGGCTAAGAAAGTTCTTTGAGTCGAATGGATCACCTCAAAGCTGGTGTGGGGTGGGGAGGGATGTTTATGCGGTGGTTGTTCTTATGTTGTGTCTTCCCATTGCTTCCCACCGATAAAAGTTGCTAGCAACTCTCCCTGCATTGCAATTGTCCTTTAAGGGTTACTATTTTTTCGCTCATTTGTTCCAATTTTTCATCTGTATCATCCATTTTTTTCTTCTTCTCAAAATATACTCGGGTTGTCACCCCAAACCCTGCAACTCTGACATGACCGTATTTTTCTGGCTACTTCAAAGCCATCGATAAAAGGTCTGTATTAGCTATAGGAGTAGCTGATTCCTGTGACTGTCGGATATAGGAAAATAACTAATTATTTTTATGTAATAGCAATTTTAAATAAATTATTTTATCGTCGTGTCATAATTACACATATTTCCCACAGTTCCGGTGTGTTCTCATCTACTAACTTCCCTTCATTGTTCACACGTGCCTCCTTCCATAGCACATGATGTGGGATGGAAGTGAATTTGGTTTTAGACTCATCAATATACATATAAACATAGAAAAATAATTATGATTTTATTTCTTAGCACCTAAAAATATTAATGTAAATTTAAAATATGTACCATTTTCTTTTCCAATAAATCCTACCCTATCCTTGCTTTACGATAGGGGTATGTTGGTTTTGAAGCACGTTCATTATTTTCAGTACAGAGTTTCTGTTTCATAAATGAAATATTGACAATAAAAGTGATGAATACAGGTATCCTCAAACAACATATTTTCACTCACAATGTACCTAAAACTTATCATCCCCACAATGACCAATAAATGCATCCCATGCTTCTTGGGATATTAGGTGAGCGTAGACAATGGGTGGGTGTGGGTTTATTTTACCTTTAGAATCTTTGAGGTGACATCTTGTTAAAATAGTTCGAAAACCTCAATGAATCTTTCTTGCAAGCCTTAGTACATAATATTTGTGTGAATCATCTACTATAAATGTACTCTGCAAGAGATTGAGAAAAGTAAGACATTATTTCATTAATTTATTTGCTAGTAATTTAAAGAAATAAATTCATAATGTTACCATAATTTCTTCCCAGATCACAGTCTTCAGCCCTGACACAAAATGGTATCATGAATCTATGTCAATCGCCACACGTTGCTGAGTGAAAACTCCAACGTAGCTTCTAAACATAGACTTGTTGGGATTCAAATGTTGGCCTCATGCATTCCATCCGACTTCAAATTTGATGCCTTTTCTTTTCGCCTTAATAATTTTGGCTAACACCGTCAAACTATGACACACCTATGATTTCTGCGACATCGGTCCTTCATTCCCGACCATTTCATAGATATCAACATCATCAATATGTTCATATATAATTGTATCAATGACATGTGTTGATGGTTGTTGGACCTCAACACTAAGAGCAGCAGGAGCCGCAACAGCATGAGTAGTAGGAGGAGCAGTAGCAGGAGCAGCAGCGGCAGGAGCAGCAGCGGCAGGAGCCGCAGCAGGAGGAGAAGCAGGAGCAACCGAAGCCGCAGCAGGAGAAACAATAGTAGCATCATGAGCTGGAGGAGCAGATGGAGAAGCAGCAGGTGCAACAACAGCACCAGCATGAGCTGCAGGAGCAGCAGTAGCTGCAACATCAGCTACTTGAGATACTTGTTCAGCCTTAAGGTTAGGAGCATCAGAATGTGCAGAAGTCATTATATGCAAAAGTGGTTAAACAATTAATTCAGATTACATAAATTCAGTAATGATAAGATAATAACATGAGATAACAAGATCTATATTACAAACAAAATATAACCTGTTTAATGAACTCTCTTTATTTTTTCAAAGGTTGATGGGATTTGACACCTCTATCGACTATCCAAAACCCTTCATTGTGGTCTCCTATAACATTAAAAACATCATATGCATTGGGACAACTCCGAAATTATGGCTACATACCACTAAAAGGATTGATCTCAGCTGGATTTTAATCGGAACCTTCAGTAGTTTTGGAAAATAATATAACAATCGACCACTTTCTTTTTACGGGTTTTGGAACTTAAAAAACTTGTACCGCCTATGATGCCATTATAAACTATCCGTCTTTGAACCCTTCTTTACTAAAATAAACTTTCACAAATCCCCATTCATCTATTTTAACACCACTGTTGTTATAAATCCATTTTCGTTGAAAAATCGGCAATGGGAATGTCGTATTATCCAACTCCCATGTTAGTTTGATAATGCCAAAGTATGACATATTTCCATAAATTGGATTTCTATCCTTACTACCAGAAACATGCATTGCTTCAGCTAGTAGTGTAACTCCACTATTTTGCATGGTAATATCATCATCATGTTCATCTGTATAGAATGTATAACCATTAATTACATAACCACTATAAGATTATACATACACACTTGGTCCAGTGGCTAGCTATTGAAGATGTTCTGAAATTTAATTCGGAATTTCATCCAATTGCTTAAAAATATGGTCCTAAAACCATCCAATAAACTGGTGATTATGTGTATCTGATAACCATTTTTCATCCCTCGATGGATTCAACTACCTAAGAATTTTTTTTTGAGTTTTAATATATGGAGAAACCTCCTAACTGTTATGAAAAAAATAAAGATGAGGATGCTCTAAATCTATAATATTGATTGTCACAACTTCTCTTCCAGAAATTCCCTCACCCTCAATATGTCTAGTTTGATGAGATTTCGAGAGGCCAATTCTTTCCACATCAGATAGGTATTCAGTACAAAATTCAATGGCTTCCTTAACAATATATCGCTCCAATATACAACCCTCTGGCCGACATCAATTTTTGACATACACATTCAAAATCATCATATACAGTTCAACATGATACATCCATCTATAGTTCACATGACCCGAAATTTGAATCTCTCTCACCAATTGAATCATCAAATGAACCATCATATCAAAGAATGTTGGTGGGAAAACATTTCTAATTCACATAATATGATGAAAATTTCTTTTTCCATAGTTGGCAATTTCCCAGGGTCTAAAACATTTCTACATATAGCATTGAAAAAGAAACAAAGTTTGGTTAATGTATGACGAAAATTCTAGGGAAAAATGCAACGTAAAGCTATAGGAGTTGGTTCTTGCATCAAAACATGGAAATCATGTGATTTCAAACCTTTTAACATCAAATAATTCTTTGAATCAGTGTTCTTGATATTTTATGAGTACCCCTCTGGAACCTTTACATCATTGAAGAAGATTCAAAACTGATATCTCTCCTCCCTAGAAAGAGTATATGCAGTTGGAGGAAGAAACATTCGATTTTCACCCTTCACGGGAGCCAACTCTTCTTGTACTCCCATGTCAACCATGTACAAACTTTCCTTAATTCCATCTTTTGTTTTTTCAGGGGTATTTAGCAACGTTCCGATAACACTGTCACATACATTTTTTCTACATGCATCTCATCAAGAAAAAGTCTAACGTACAAACAATTCCAGTATGGTAATTCAAAAAAAACTGATCTCTTTTTCCAACAGATTTTCGTAAGGTTTTTCGAAAATGGTTTACCAAAAATAGTGTTTAGATCATTTAATTTCTCAAACATCTGATCACCTGTTAGTGGAGACCGTGTTGCGCATTTTTCTGAACATCCATTGAATGATGTCGTCCAAGATCGGTAGTTATGCCGATGAGGTAGAAATCTACGATGTCCTAGAAACACATATTTCGATGAATGTTTCATCTTAATTGATTCTATATCTTCTTTGCACATGGGACACCCTTGAGTTATTTTAATGCTATAGCCTAAAAAACTTCCATGAGAAGGGAAATCATTTATTGTCCCATAAAACACCGCTCTCAATGTGATGTATTCACTTTTATAAGCATTATACAACATTACACCTCTGTCCCACAATAACATCAAATCTTCGATCAAATGAGCAAGATAATGATCAATATCATTACCTAGTTGTTTTGGTCTTGATATAAGCATAGATAACATGATGAATTTCTGCTTCATGCATAACCAGGGTGGCAAGTTATAATTTACCAACATAACAGGCCATGTACTGTGAGTGCTAGTTTGAAAAACAAAAGGATTAAATCCATCTGTAGATAATGAAAGATGAAGGTTTCTCAGCTCTTTTGAAAATTTAGGATACTCATGATCAATTTACTTCCATTGAGGAGAGTCAGCCGGATGACGTAATAACCCATATTTATTTCTTTTATCTGCATGCCACGACAATTTTCTTGCAGTTTCTTAACATCAAAATAGATGCCTAAAACTTGGAATGATTGGAAAGTACCATACAACTTTCGTAGGATTGGAATTATCTTTCTTGTATCGAGAAGCACCAAACTTTGGGAATTCTGTAAGTGATTTGTTCTCTTTGCGAAACAATATACAGTCTTTCTGGCAGACATGTATTCATTCAGAAATCATTCTCATCGAGTGTAGCATTCGTCTAGCTTCATATGTCCGTCTTGGGAGCTCATTATCTTCCAAGAGCATGTCATTCAAGAGAGAAAGTAGTTCCATAAAACTGACATCACTCCATCAGTTTTCTGCTTTCAATTTATACAACTTCAGTACAACTGACAATGTTGTATACTTTGTGCAAGCAGCATACAATGGCATCTTTGCACAACTCTTTAACTTCTCAAAAAATTTTGGGCAATCACAGAGTTCATCTTGAATTGTCTTTGTCATTTCCTTAATATGATCTTCATCATCATTGACATTTGTAATCACATCCTCCATACGGTCTTCTTCATTGTCCATATTTGTATTCATATCTAACGATCCATAAAATGTAGTTTTATCCCAGCCAGTAGCTACATTCTCTTTTTCTCCATGTTTATTCCAACATTTATAACTCCAATATATTCCGTGACATAGAAAATGTTCTTCCAACTCCTCTGGAGTAAGTAGTCTAGAATAACAACAACGGAAACACAGACAAAGGATTTGAGAAGGATCCTATGCGTGATCATTAAAAAACTTGATGAACTCTTTCACTCCGTTCTCGTACTCTACTGTTAAACGATTAGCATCCATCCAATCCTTATTCATCTCCATTCTATATGAATCTAAAATATTAGTATATATGGTTCATCTACACAAAATAAAATTCTAAATATAGTATAAGAGAACAACTTCTTTATAAAAATGGAGATTAATAGAGCTTAACCATTAGTATTTATTCATCTTCATCAAATATAATTAATTTAGATTCATTATAGTTTCCTCAAATCACCCGAGAAGAAATGGAAACCAAAAGGGGGAGCGAATCAAAATACCCTAAACAAGATGGAAAAACATGGTATTTGAGAATAGGATAGTGGATTTCATGTTGGCTAGACACCTATCCAATAGACTCCACAAGCGGTGATGGCCCCTATAGTTATAGCACCAGGTGAACCTGTCACCTAATAAGCTGAGTTCAATGAGGCCCTTCCCAGCCATGAACTAAACAAACTCCATGATGGCCTTCCTCTGGAATGGGCTTCTACCTTTACTTTCCTTTGGGTTGGAAATGACATTAATGTCACCCCCCAAAAAATGGATGGTGATCGGGATCGAAGGTATTTTGTTCAAAAGGACAATATATCCCCCTTAATTTTATAAAATACCAATATCATAAACCATTTAAAAACAAGACATTTTAATTTATTTTGGAAATCATTCCCAAAAAAATTCAATAAACACACACATGCCAAACCATTTGTAATTTTATTTAAAGAATCAACTTATCTTTATTTTAAATAATGATTTTCTTTTATAATATCAAATACACCAATGGTAGAAGGAAAACTAATTTATTTCAATGTAAAATGTTAATTCACAACAAGATACCAACCATTCCATATATTATTTTCATTAATAGGGTTATTTTGTGCTTCAAATTGATCAAAACATGTCTAACCAAATTCAAATGGATAAAATAAGAATTCATGAAGAACATGAATCCCAAAAAGAAGATATAGTATAGAAACACCCACTTGGAATCTGAATGAGTGTACTCAAATGAAGAAAATCATACATCTCCAACTACATTGATGCTTTCTCATATACAACGACACCACTAGCTAGATAGTGGCCCTCACCAAGAAAATCATACATATCCAAATAAGATACTACAACCACTAACCATGAAGAACATCATAAGATGGAAATATACTAAGAACACATCCCTTCACCCAAATAAGAGACTACAACAACTAACCATGAAGAACCACTAAGAGCAAAATTTGAAACCTAAGGAAAGGTACACCCAAAACATACCAATGAATTCAAATGAAATGATTTCTAAACCAAACCATTGAAATCCTAAAGTCTTCCTAACATATAACCCCATCATATCTCCTAATAAAAATATTTGATAACACTATTTCATGGCCTATACACATTTAGACCCCTCTATTGGTTTGTAGATTATAGTGTAGTGACCCCCTAAATCCATCTTCCAACATGTCATGGGTTAGTGAATGCACCGAGGGTATTTATCACAACCATTTGCAATGTACTTCTAATAATATATAATTGATATAGTTTAACATCATGTTGTATAGATGATTTTTTGAATGATACCAAGTAAAAGTTAGTATGGTAAATATGTGTGATAAGACATTTTTGGTCTAACTAATAGGGGATATATCCTAATGAGTGTATATTGGATTCACAAAAAATATGACTCTATGTGGTATAGGGTTTTTTCAACTAGTAGGAGTATGGACCACTTAGTGAATATGGTCCTCTGTGTTTGGGAATGTTTTCATTTAGAGTATGGCCTAATATGTATGGTTCCCATAGAATAAGGCCCATTTGAATTGGGTATTTGGGCTCATGGGTAATTTTTTGATGCCTTTACTGGGGAAATCACATAGACTTGAATCTGTTTCCTTGGGCTAGCCACAATCCTCATAACCTACTTTACATATTTCCAATGGTGGAAAGAGTCCAAATACATGGTTGATAATATTGTCCCCTTGATTGGAATGGGAATATGGGATGTTAGATATTCCTTCTATAGTTTCATTCTTGGAGTATGATTCATATTCTGGGTCTCTGTTCGAGATATAAGATATGTGTCTAAATCTTATTTTTGGTTCTACTCTGTAGTAGAAACAAGTTAATTATAATTATTTATCTAGTTACAGGGAAGATACTTTTAGTTGAATATAATATGGGTTATGAGTGTATTTATAACCTATAAAAATCATCTAAAATTGAGGTTATTAATTTTTCGTTAGCTCGTGACATGAGGAGTATTATCTGTAATACATGAGTCATACCATGATTGATAATTGGTAACATATTGTTATTGTAGAAGGAATTCAAGTCTAATAACCTCTATAATATTATGCTCATTACACAAGGTGGATCACATTTTTCATGTGTGGAATCTACACCAATTTGGTTCATAAAATATATTCATAGAACATAAGGATTTCTATTTTCATCAACTAATGAATCATGTTCTTATCACACCAGGTAAGAACATAAGTTCATCTACTAAGGGAAGTGTTTGGAGATCGTATGCTCATCACATATGGGATTATTTGGCACATCGCCTAAGTAATCTCATGCTCCTCATGTGAGGTATAATCCTAGGATCATTACCTAGGAGATGAATAGGAGATCTTATTATCATCACTTAGTGGGTTCTTAGGCATATCCCCTAATGAATCTATTTATAATCTCATGAGGTATAATAAAGGGAACATTATTCAGGAGATAAAGAAGATCTCATATTCCCGTAACATAGGGACTTCATATTCTCATCACTACAGGAATCCTAGGATTATCACCTAGAGTTGGATGTTTCCTAAATTAAGAGTGGTCATAGGTTTATATCTCGGTAAAGGAACTCACATATTTGAATTTTAGAAGAGGTAACCACCTAATACTCTCATCGCGTAGGAGGTGAGCATTGTTTTATAGAAACCATTTAACTTTTATCCAAGAAGTTATTCAATTCCCACCAAACCCTTTACAATTTCATCATTAACAGCTATATTTTATGTCTCTGGGAAACTAAAAGGAAACCCTATATCAACTAATGATGTCATCTCCCATAATAACCCACTCAGCACATCTTTTTATCAATGGAAAGGTTGATGCTTCCCCACTGCACGATTTACCACCTCAACCATCTCACATTTTCCCCCAATGGAATCTATCACAACCAAACTAACAAAAAACTTCTCAAACAACCCCACCAAAAACAATGATGATTTTCAACAGTAAAAGTAAACAAGAACCATGTTCTTGGGAAATAAAATGAGAATTAGTAAACACATGTGAATCATCCCCTTTACATCATTTTCCATCAAGTATGGTTCATTTTCTTCAACCGGTCAATCCATAATACTCACCATATAATAAAAACCTTGTTAAAAAAATGATATACAAATGGGATAGGAGAACAATATTGAAAAATGATTTGGAAAACATGCCTTAATGGAGGTCCGGAAAACAGAAGCATGAATGCATTGCGTGCGGTGGAGGTTTGGAAAACTGAAGCTCGAGGGCGGTGGAGGTCCGACAACGCAAACTCAGCGGTCGGAGGAGGTCCGGCAACGAGAACCGAGGGTGGCAGAGGTCCGGAAACGTGATCGCAGTGGGCGACAGAGGGGAGTCACAGGGTTCCAGTACCGCGAGAGCTTTAGGTCGCGATAAAAAGAGGGCACTGTGTGACCGACTTTATAAAAAAATGAACTAAGGTTTTATCTGTGCTAAAAAAGCACTGATAATAGTACCCTTTATCAGCGCTACAAATGCACTGATAAATCATTATTGTATCAGTGCTAAAATTTTAGCATTGAAACAGGGAGTCTTTATCAGCACTTTTCTAGCACTGATAAGGGGTCTTTTTATCAGCGCTATTTTAGCACTGATAAAGGATTATTTATCAGCGCTTTTCTAGCACTAATATAGGACCTCTTTATAAGCGCTAGAAAACGCTGATAAAGAATCCCTGTATCAGCGCCAAAATTGTAGCGCTGATAAAGAACTCCTTTATCTGCACTAAAATTTTAGCACTGATACTGGGAAACCTTTATTAGTGGTTTTCTTAGCGCTGATATAAGGGGGAGCTTCCCTTTCCTGCTTTTGTAGTAGTGTGATTATCGTGTGATCTGACACTTAGAGGATAGTTTTTTAGTTTCGATTACTTGGTAGCATTTTCAAGGCCTTACTAATTCATTATTGGTATGGACTAGTTAAGCCCAGTTACTAGCTAGATTGACTATTTTATGTGAACTGTGTGTGTTCTGTCTACAGTGGTGGAATGAGGTTTTCCTTATTGGTGAAAGGGAAACACAAGTATCACACGATGGAATCACACATAGAAGGGTGTAGTCGATTAATCATTAATTTTCTGTCCTAAACCTCAGTGAACTAGATGATATGATTCTTCAATTTTCTGTAGTGGTGTCTGAGTTGTGGTGGATACCGTGATGATTTCGACTGAGGTATTCGATAGTGGTCCTCTAGGACTATTATTATCATATTGTCTATACTCCTAGGAAGGGAAACATGGTTATACCATCTCTCATGAGTTGATCTCATTTTTATTTTTTTAACGAGGCATCAGAGATGTTGGCCTCATTATAGATATCATTTGTGGATGGTGATAGAACAACTTATCCCTAGTAAATTTTTTTCACCCCTCCACTCATATAGAATGTCAGAGAGAAATATCTTGGGGATACTGATAGTGAAATCCTACATGATCAGATATCCACAAGGCATCCTTCAATGATATATTTGAAAGGCGGGGAACACGTTGTTCTTTCTAGAGGACACACAGTAGTACCAGTGGTGTTGTAGGAGGAGGTTCTTAGGAATTTTTATACATCCCCTTTGGCAGTACTTACATGTGTGGATAATTTCTACTGGGCCATTTGATATCAGTTTTGGTTGAAAAGGATTAAGAAAATAGATTCATAGATTGCCTCTTGATGCCTTACTTGTCAGTATGTGAAGGTTGAGCACTAGGTTCAAAGACATTTTTCTCAAGCCTTTGAGGTGTAATAATGGTAGTGGGATAGAGTATCGATGTAAATAATAATTTTATTACCATTTACATCAAGGGGACATGACCTCATATGGGTGATTTCTAACCTAATTTCTTGTTATCGAACTTGCTATCTACCTTTGACTTTCACCGGATGATTCCATATCCTACATAGAGTTTACAAGGTGGTGTACATGAAGGCTCTACCACCACAACTAGATTAGGTACATGAAATCTTTCACATGTCCTAGCTAAGGACATACATGTATGGCCCATCGCACAACATCAACTGTGAAAAACTGCACATCGAATATATTCTGACTTATTTTGAGTACCCGATGAAGATGGAGGATTATAAGTAGAGGATCCTTCGAGGGAAATAAATTTCTAGGGTGTGTGTCATGTGGTTTAATATAAATCTCTAGTATATCACATGGTATAGGGAGGCTCAAATTATTACTCAATACCCCCATCTATTTGAAGATCTATTGTTTTGGATATCTTCGATATAAATCTTGTAGGTGGGGAGAATGTAACATATCATATTTTCCATTTAGTATTTTTAGGTATATATAGTTTGATTTCAGATAATGCGCTAAGACGACATTTGATTTTAAAGCTCAGTGTCCCCATAACATTTAAAAAAAATAATCTTTTTAATAGTAAAAATGTGTAATTTTTTTAAAAATTGGAAAACATTTTAATGGGGACCTAGATCAGAAATTTTAGGTTACTGTTGAGCTCTAAATAGAGTGTATTCCCTCAGTGTGACTTGACTATGTTCAGTGTGGGTCATCTGTAGAAAAAGTCAATAAGGATGTGACAATAAATATAAATAATTAAATTATTTTATTCTATTCTTAAATCCTAATAAATCATGAATGGAACCATTGGGAACATCATTTAATTCATAATCTGATGCTTTCCAAAGGTGTTACATTATATTAGTCAATGTAGGTCATTCGTAAAAAATTGATTATGGTACATAATGTGAATAAAATAATTTAATGAATATAATATTTTTCAATAGTGGGTGAAAATCAATAAAAATATTGTTAATTAAAAGGACTGGTTTTAGTCATTTATACTTGGAAATGTTTGTGAACCATTGTATAGAGCTCTGAGTATTCTCTATCAGGTTATGGTGATAGATCATTTATCAATAACCAACACAACACAAATTTGACGGATCTTTCCTATGAAAATGATGACGTGACCATTCATTGTGAGTGAGAAATCCAAATTTAATTAGAGTTCATGTTTCCTATCTTTAATCATTGCTTCTTAATTCTACAATGAATGTGCATCAATCGAAAAATGAATTTATTCACATATCCGGTGTATGACGGAAGGTAATTATCTTTACAGGATTTTAGCAGGAGATTAATCATTGTGATTATTTGTTTATTCGATTTATATTCTATGGATCATGGATCAATATCGACAAGAAAATTGATTGAGGTTCATAAGAATCTTTGTTTCTTATTCTTTTGTCCCCCGATTGACAATTCATCACGGGCATTATTTGTTTTCCTTGAAACATGAAACATCCTGATTGATCGATTGTTGAACACCTGATTCATATTGCAACGATCTGATATCTAAGATCAAGGATCAGAATGGGATGACAAAGGTGTGACGATAGAGATAGAACAATTCTGAAGATGTCAGATACCTGAATTCACGTTCTTTGAGGTTCATCAAAACACAACGAAGAATGATGAATTTTCCATTTTTGAACGATGAATTAGAAGAAAAAACTTGTTGATCTAGAAATGAAATGACTATATGAACACATATACTTGACTGTTCTGATTTATGAGCATTAGATGAGGTGTAGTGGTCTACAGAAGGGTATAATTTTATTTCATTGATTACAAGCAGAGGCAGAGCCATGTGTGGTGGGTGCATCTGGTGGTGGTAGTGGGAGGTGGCTGAGACAACAAACACATGGAATTAAAGGGATGTTGTGATGAAAGTTGGTTATAGGTTGTGGATGTGGAGGTCTTGGAGAAGGAGGGCACAGTGAGGACTGAAGATGTCAGATTAGGCTAGGTCATGTAGGGTTGGTTGGCAGAGTCAAATGAATCGAACCAGAGTGAGATCCAGGGTGGCTGGGGTGAAGAACAGCCACGAAATCTCGATTAGTCATGGGAACACTAACTACTACTGTCAATAATGATGATCGAATATATGTTCAGTGACCACATGAATGAATGATCGATCAGTCAACCGAAAATGGTGGCCGACCATGGTTGTGGATTGGAATAACTACATGGGTTGGTCTATAGGCTCATATAGGCATGAATGTGTTTTTTCTCAAATAATCTTATCTCCTAAATAAAGCACCAAATAAAAAAAATATCTATGGAATTAAGACTAACAATCAGATGGTCATTTTATGAAAATTGGTGAGTTTTTAATTTGGACTAGTATAGGTTGAGAACATTCTATTTTCCTTCCCCTAAGGGTTCGGTATAGTATATTGTCCACATCAATGGATTCTCTTTGCCTCCTAATGTTGATTCCTAGATTGAGTATGGTATCCGTCTGTGGGACAAGAGTGATATCCTTCATCACCCTTAGTGTATTTTTGGGGAATCGATATTACCAAAAATAGATTTTTTTTTGGTCCTCCATCTAGCGAGCCACATCTGTAGGGTTAGTTGTATTCCCCAGTGTGTATGTGTAGGATCCTCTGGGTTGTGGTTTGATTTAGATTGGGTATGTGGTATTCCTTAATGTTTCTGGGTAGGATCCCATCACTATGTATCATAGTCTTCCTTGACCAATGCATTCTCTTTTGGTCGGGCCTAAATTATCTCGACATGTTATTATTTTTCTCAAATGAAATTACTGCTCATGGAGTCATTTCCTCAAAAATATTAATTCTTTGAGAAGATTCATATGGCTGGTAATTGGTTGTTTCTTACCTCTAGACATTGTGTCTTGTATTGAGTAAATATAGATATCCATTTTATATGTCTCTTTAGACATACAACTTTGTAAATCTGACTGTATATTCATATGTGGTAATCCCATGTGGTATTCATTTATTTTATTCATATGTGGTATTCCTTTTTGGTAATCCTTTTTTGAATTTCATTGTGGTAATCCGTTTTTGTAATCCTATGTAGTATTTCATTGTGGTAATCATTTTTGGTATCCCTTCATGGTGATCCCATGTGGTATTCCATTAGGATAATTGTGTGTGGTATTCAATTGTGGTAATCATGTGTGGTATTCCTTTGTAGAAATACTCTGTGGGAATCTTTTATTGTATTTATTTATGGTTATTATTTTTTGTATCCCGTCATGGAAATCCTCTGATTTATTCCATCATGTTAACCATTTGTGGTATTTATTTGTGTTAATCCTTTGTGGTATTCCTTTGTGGTAACACATTGTGGTAATTCAATGTGGTATTCCTTTGTGGAATTGATTATTGGTATTATATTGTTTTATTCCATGATGGTATTAATTTATTTAATTTTAATATGGTATTTAATTTCGGTTTAATTTGAGGTTTTCTGGTGTCCAACTGAGTATTGTTATGCTCACCCCATCATAGGCTTTTCCAGGATGTGTTTTGTCTTGTCTATATCATCAACCCTTTTGAAAGTTTCCTAGGCAGACTGGGACTAGATGATTCCTAATGAGACCTGATAGACCAAGGTGTTCCTATAGATTTCAAACAATAGTCCTCGTATGCTAACTTCTCGGAAGGACTTCTTTTACAAACTCATTGTGGTGGTCTTGTACCTGGACCTATTTAATTTCGAATACTTATTGTGTCTTAAACCTTTGTGAGTTCTTACTGGTATTCATGAGTAATTTACCTAGTGGTTTTTACATTTCATCATTTTGAGTTCTTGGGGAAGTGTTGATGTGTACATGTACATAATAAATGCCTCCCGCATTTGTTATATACATACTCGATGCTTGTCATGAGCCCCTATCCTATTAGAGGTGGTCTTGGGGAGTCACATCACATGCCCCACTAGGGAGGTCATGAAAATTATGGTATTATTCTATATCATTTTCCCTTCACTATACATGAAATTATAATCTTGAATATTTATATTAATATATATTATGTTGGGTTCCATGATTTCTCATGATTAAGATCATTGGATTCATCAGAGACAAGTGAGGAAGTCGAAGACCGAATCCTAGATCATGGTTATATACTTGAAATGGTTTTTGGTAATCCTAATATGTTTTGTGATTTTACCTATGATATACGCAGTATTTTTAAGGTTGATAAAAATATTTATATTATATAATATAGGTAACATTCCTGAATCCTTATGGAGTTTGATCTTTACTCACCTCTGATTGATACCATCTACTTAGTCTCTAATTAACTCATCTTTGAATTATCTATAGTGTTTGATAGTGTACATTTTTTCCTATTTTTTGTATTATTAGTAATGATAATGATAATGTTTATAGGGGTATGATGTTTTTCAACATTAAAAACATATTCATCACTTTTATAAAATTATGATCAAATATACAATGGTGAATTATGGGGATGGGGAGAAGATGAAACACATGTTGATGATATATAATAAATAGTGGTTTAGGGATTTGGGAATGGATTGTGTGGGAACATTTTTGGGTGGTGAATTCATGTTGGTACCTAAACAACTGACCACTGATGAATCCAATAATTATATCATTATGACTATGAAAGATGTAATTGTTGGTGATAACCTGGCATCTTTCCATGGTGACAGGGATATGAAATTAGATAATGTGGAAGGATGAATATTCCATGTCAATGGGTTAAAAAATGAAAGAAAATAGTTACCATGTTAACTCAGTGAAACTGAAGGTTAGGAAGGCCAAAAAATCGTAAAAATTTAATATTGTTTCAACTATTATGTCCTCATTAATAAATTCTAGAGTATTTAGTAATCATATTAATAAAAATGTGAGTGGGAAAGAGGCTTCTTCTCTTGATGATATTTCTATGGGTATGTCTTAATATATTATGAATTATTATAGAGTTGATAATCATGGAATTCCATAATTTTATCCTGATGGTGGACATGTATTTGATTATGGGAATATTGTTTTCTGAGTTAACGTACAATGAAATATGAGGAAGATGTCATCCACTATTACTAAATTGATTTATCTATTTAATCCTTATTTTAAGGGATCTATTCTTGATTTTTATATACCTTTTTCATATACTACCCATCAAACTCAAATAGATGAATTATATACATAACATGTAGGTGAGAAGGATTTATTTTAGCAAAGAATGGAAGTATTTGTGAAGGGTAATTATTCCACTAAACAAATGATGGTAATGGAGATCTCACTCAGTATACATTAAATTATTATTCGGTCTAATAGAAAGTTGTTTTTCTTTGTGAAAATTGAAACACTAAATGTGTTATCTAAGGGGAGTCCTCAAGCACTGGGGAAACTATTAAAAATATTATAGGAGTTTATATAAGTTTTTTTCTACAAAACGGTGGTTATGATGACCGAAACTATTATAAATAAAATTTCCCTTATGATATAATTAAATGAATTTTTATATATCATGGTTATATAAAGAACATTAACTTTGTTGGTTTTATTATATCATATTTAATTTAAAATGACTTTTATAATAATTACCATTGATAATATTTTCTTTGAAATATGATAATAATATTAATATACATATAGATTTTTTATAAATAAAATTGTTACAGAAAAATGAATTTAAGGACTCAAGACGTAGGATTGTACCATAGAAATTCCATTTAATGGAGATTTCAAGGGAGATAACATCAATAATACCTTCCCTTGAAAAGTCCCAAGATGATATCTAATAACTAAATCACTATTGAAAATGTTTATAGGAGAAGTTCAATCTCATCGATTTCACATCCCAAACCCTGTACACAAAGCCACCGAATGAAAGTTACATCATTGTAAACAATACCCATAGAGAATTTTTCTAGTTTATAAGAATGATATGTATCAAGACCTAAATAGTATAAATTATTATATTATATTTTCTACATAATAATGTTCATATTTATTTCATCCTTAAATTTTTTTTATTTTTATACAATTGAATATAAATTGATTTTTTAATTAATATTATCTTATAATTAAGACATTTATTTTGATGAATTAATTGATATTATAAAAATATATTACATTAAAAAATATATAATTAAGTAATTTTTGTTAAATATAATTCATCATATATTATTAATGATATCAATTATAATTTTTATAAGGGTTTGACGACTATTATTATCCATAAATCCAAAATTACTCAATAAATTTTGATTTTATTTTAAAAGTAAAATTTCATATTTTTAGAAATCATGTTGAATAAAAAATTTATTTTTGGAGTAATCTCATTGAAATTATTCAGTTGTTATTTTCTCATATCGTTCTACGACAACAAAATTTAAGGGAAAAATGAAATATGCTATAAATAGACGGTGTGTATTATGACATCATAATCAAAAAGAAATTGATATAATAACTAAACTAATGGGTATAAATGACAAAATGTATCTGTAAACTTGAAAATTATTTACATTTGGGTTTATTTCTTTAATTTTATAAATCCTTTATGAACTTCCCAAAAAAAAATATATTTTACGATATTAAAATAACTATTGTAAGGTCATGACTTACTTACATATAACCATGGGTAATTGTTTAATATGTTTGGCCCCTGAAAATATAAAATAATGAAAATTAGTCTTCTTTGGAAGAAAATATGGGAAAAGGACATGTGATGGTTTTTGGTATTCATTATATCATCATACAGAGTCAAGAACCTATGTTTGAGAAATAATAAATAACTACCCTCTCTTTTCATATAAAATCCCACAAATGATCTCATTAATCTTTATTGAAAAACATTGTACCATGTTTTTAATCTACCATAACCTCTCTATATTCCATACATGGTGACCCCTAGCTCCCAAAATACTCTTATAATTATTTTGAATCACACTCTCAAGGTGAGGGATCTACCTCCCTATATTTTATTCATGCACCACTTTTTTTCATTACTCTTAAATTGGATTTTTTTCATATTAGTATATGTTATTCCATACCCCACATATTAAAATCCATGTATAAATTATTTTATTCCCATTTTAATCCCATTATTACCTCTGAAAAACTTATGAACACCTCTTACCATTCTGAAATTTAATAAGGGGCCTTCACCATCTCCTATTTATTTGAAAATATTCATTATCCCACGCCTTTGATATCCGATTAATATAAATTGGGAATTTTATCCTTTATAACAATTGATAAACCTATGATGCATAAATTATGAGAATCAAATTTTACTCTCATTAATATATTCCATGTTTATTTATGCACCCTCTTTTTGTAGTTAGATTATTACCTTGATATTCCAATGGAAAAACAATTTTGTAGTGAATACCCATAAAAATATAATGAAATGTTTGTTCCCATTTATGCACATACACTTCATTAACTAGGTATATATTTTAATTTATTCTACACG
Source organism: Viscum album (assembly GCA_963277665.1). Taxonomy (NCBI): domain Eukaryota; kingdom Viridiplantae; phylum Streptophyta; class Magnoliopsida; order Santalales; family Viscaceae; genus Viscum; species Viscum album. The sequence continues at coordinate 698,483,230 of OY728160.1, forward strand.
CCATTATTATGTAATAAAATATGATGATAAATGATTCCATGTTTTATGATCTATGATGCAAAAATACGCATCTAGATAAAATGTATAACATGGGTTTTCCCGAAATTTTATAGCACCCCAATGAATTTGGTAATATTTTACTATCAAGAGATATAAATAATTGGATTTGGGAGTGAACCTAAAATATCATGATATATTTTCTACCATTATATATTGTTTTTTAGTGTGATATTTGTAAATGATTCCTTGTTTAAAGATTTTTCCACAGTTTTCGTTGTTGTCTTTATTTTATCATGTTATACCATAACTCACTGTTCATGTTTATGATTCCTGACACATTTATTTATTATTGATATTACTATGTATAAAATGTAATATTTATTTCATTTCAATCCCTTTTAATTTCCTTTCTAGTATTTATATCACTCCCCTTTCATATGTATGTCCCAAGGATATACCCTGAATTTTAATGTATGATGGACTAATATGGGAATGTAAATTGTTTTTCAATAAAAGAGATGTATTCCCTTATTTAAAACTTTATCTAATGTACCTAATACCAAATTCATGATTTGGTGTTAGCTACATTTATATTTACCTTGACAAATGGTGACATTATATCTTTGCGGAGAAGTGTGTAATAAATATAAATCATAACAGCCTCAAGTATATATAAAAAAAGATTAATATGAATCAGTGAAGATGGTTAGACACATTTAATGATTATAAAAAATCAAACAGCTACCATATTAGTATAAAAATATAGTGGATTATTCTCAATGTATAAATGATGTTTTAGTTTAATCCTTGAATAGAATTTAAAATGGCCTAATATTATTAGGCTTGAAAATGTTGGATATGGGAATCATAGAGGAATATCATCTATGATTTAAAAAATAATTTCTAAACCAAAAATTATAGAGATTAAAAATTATTTTCAATGATATTAGGATATAATTTCTTTAAATTTGAAGCAATAATAAAAGGAAAATCATTATAGCTTAATGTTAATTAAGATAGAGTTGTGATATTTGGGTCATGAGAATTCGTACCATCAGATCCTAAGTTAAAAAGGGATTAGATTGATGATGGACACAGATTCACATTATCCATCCTTAATGGGAGAATTAATATGTTTCTATATCATAAATAGGACTATATCTGGGACAATATTTTGAATTTTATTTCATAATTTACATCAAGGAGTATTGTATGTCAACATGTGAAGGATGAAAGAAAAAATCCATGTGGATAATGAAACCATTACACGTACCTACATGAAAAATGGAAAAATTTATTATATATTTTTTCAGTGGGATTATGAAGAAATAAATAACAAGTACATGTTTTTGGGTTGTGGTGAATAATCATAAAATACTTCTCACATCATTGAAAATTGATAGGACTTCTCATCCAATCAACTTACATGGATATATAATATAGAATAGGTGAGGCTTTCGAGAACACCACTAGAGATTGTATTTTATCGATGTATATGATTTTACTCCACTTTTTGGACGAGTCTTAAACATGATATTAATACATTTTTTTATTAAACATGTCTTATCACCCAAAAATATAAGTCCACCCCGAGTGGACATTCTATTCAATTGATGAACTTGCGATAGCATCATTAATTGACTTAAAAGGAGATCAGATAAAAATATTTTTATTGACATGTTCTCACACAATAATAGTTACCATAAATGAAATAAAAATAGACACATATGAATAACTTTATGGGAAGAGGTGCAGAACACTGATATGCTATGATGATGTTGGGAACAAAAATAGCTAGGTCCTGAAATAGATAATGAAATAGTGGAAAAGGATATGGAAAATGAACAACCCATCAAAGATTATCTGAGATGAAAAAATATCTATGATGGAAATATTCATTGATACAAATAGGTTGATATTTGAAATAAGGTACTCTAATATATATCTCCTTGGAAAAAATTGAAGTTATTTGGGAGGAAGGGAAATATTAGTCCAAGATACATTGGTACCATTGAGATCATGATTTCATTAGAGTGGTGTCTTATCTATTATCACTCACACCTAACCTATATAAAGTAAATTATGTGTTCTAAATATCTCTCATTAGTAAGAACATACAAGACCCCTTACATGTACTTAATCCAGAGGTGGTACCATTATAGAATGAATATTCCTATGAGTAGAATATGCTGAATATCATAAGACATGGAGAAAAAGTTCTAATGAATAAAAAAAGCACATGGTCCAAGTGTTGTGGAAAAAATATATGTTTGATGAAGTGACTTGAGAACCAAAATTAGTGATGAAATAATGTTACCTAATTTGTTTTAGAGGATGAAATGATAATTTTAAGGGAGAAATATATAAAGGGGTTAGTTTTTAATAAACCAAAAATTTATGAAACATTCCCAATATGATTTAATTTAATTAATTATTATGTGTAATATTTATATAAAACACATGAAATTAATTGATTTTATTTTATTCTATTTTATTTAAAATACCATTAAGAATCATTACCATCAATTATATAGCCATTGAATTGTGTACATATTTTTTCTATCAATATTGGGTTTTTCTAAATCTAATTGAAATAGAAAAATGAATTGTTGGCCCATCTAGTTGGGTTATACCCACTAAAGCCCATTTATCAAAGATTTCATGGCAGATAGCATCAATGGTCTTCCCACATGGCCAATACGAAATTGGTATCCAATAACTAATGCTAAAGAAAAATAATTTATAGGAGTCTTTGAATCTCATTGAGATGATGACCCAAACCTAGTATGACTAACCACCCCATGAAATTATAACCATTGATAATGTTAACATTATGGTGTTTGGTGGGGTATTAATTTTTTATGTATCATGAACCTAGTAGTATGAATATATATATATATATATTAAGAAATAATAATTGTTATATTTACTTCTACATTATAAATTATCTTTAGTTTTATAAAAAATGTATTTTTAATTAATAGTCAATTTAATTTAATATTTTAATACTTATGAATTAATAAATATTTTAAGGAAACAATATTTTAATAATATATTTTTTTAAATTTTTTTTATTGAATATAAATTATATTTTAAATGTTATGAATTCAGTTGTAATTTTTATAATGGTTCAGAAACTGTTATTGTCATAAAACCTCATCATTTCTAAAATAATATTGATTTCTATTTTTAATTTGAAAATAGAAATATTTAGAAATTTATTTTTATAAAATAAATATATACTTTTGAAATAAACACCTCAAGTTTGTGCAACATTTTTTTTTTAAATTTACTCACATAATATAATATTATGGTAAAATAGAAGTAATGTATAAAAATATGGTGTGTATTAGGATCCTAATATTACCAATAAATGAATAAAAAATTACTATAAATGGTATCCAATGAAAAATATATTTCTAAATTTTAAAATAATTTACTTATATTTTTATTTGATCAAAATTTTAACGCCTTTATGTATCCTCTAAATCTAGTAATATATTTATAGTCTTTAAAATCATTGCATTAATTAATTGACTAACTTCTACATTAACAAGGGTAATATTTTAAAAAGACCAGTCCATGGACTTATAAAATCATGAAATACACTCACTTTTGGATTAAAACATGGGGAAAAAATATTATGGTTTGTGGTTTTGATAAAATTATATCATAGAGTCCAAAGTCTAAGCTTGATAAATAATAAAGAACTACCATATCTTTTGCAATATAATCTGACCAAAGACCCCATATCTCTTTTCTAAAAATTCTTGTAACACGTCCTTACATAACCCCCCTCTAGAGTCCTCTCAAGATGGTAGAAATCTCTTATGATGTTACTGCCATGCATTTGGAATGATATTATAAAGGTAAAAGATCCCCTCTAAAATTTCTATTCAAGCACAAAATTTATCTCAGGTCAATTGATTTCAATTTTTTCATATTGAGATATGATATAAAATATCCCAAATTATATACATTATATTTATAAATTATGATATAAAACTTTCATTCTCATTAATTCCTCTCATTAACCATTATGTACACCTGTTACCAGGATGAATTTTTGTAAGTGACCTTCTACTTCAACTCTTTATTCAAGAATCTTTATTATATAATTTCAATTATCCCCATTTACTAATGATGGGATATGTTTTAAAATATCCCCATTACATCTTATATGATTTATAAATGAATAAATATCCCATTCACTCTCATTAATCCCTTCCATGAATATTTATACACCCATGTTATACCGTAACAATTTCACAATGATTTTCAATGATTAAAAACTATGTAGTGAATCCCAATGCCCATTTACTATTAATGGAGTTATCCATTATGAACATATTATTATTTTCATGGGAAAATACATTTATTTATACTATTCTTCGTTATCATGTAATAAAAATTTGTGATAAATGATTCCATGTTTTATGAACTATGTAGAGTACATATGAATGTGAATGAAATGAAAGTGATGAGTGAACAAAAAATTATATAGGGCTTCAATTCATTATGATATCATTATGTATCATGAGATTCCAAGAAAGGTATTAAAAATTTTACCTAATCCATCATGGTAAATTTTCGACCATGATGTTATATAGGGTTACAATATGTGTTTTTTGTATCATGTTATACTTTCTTCATGTATATCATTGTTTATTCACTAATAGGTATTTATAGATCCCCTTTTCTTATTTATGTCCCCATGATATCCCAATCATTTTTTGTATGATGGAATATTATGTTCATGTAAAGGAAGATTTCAATAATAGTGATGTATTCTCTGTTTTAATTTTTCATGTGGTTTACCAAATTACCAAAGTCACTATAATTCTCAATATTCTATGTGGTATTATGGGTATTCTTATGTAATAAATCATCAATTTATTTATAATATATTTTTTGGATGTCATACAGGTTAGGTGAGTAATTAGGTTAATGATTTACATGACAAGGAGCATGTAAATTTGGAGCATTACATTTATGATGAAAAACATGAAGTGGTGGATAATGAGCCTTCACCTGAGTAGCATGATGAATTTTTATATTATTAGGGAGGTCCCCATGTTACCCCTAAATGGAGGAGGGGATTATAAATATAAAATAATCACATTTTGAATCATTTATGTATGGTTTATTTTGTATTAATGTTTTATGAACTATGTTGTAGTTTTCATTCAAAGAAATTAGGAAATTTTCACTCAAAGTATGATATGCTGAAAAAGTTTCAGAAATAGGCTTTGCATGATTTTTTTCACATATATGTTAGGTTCTCATCATTCAAAAATTGGCTATAAAGACACATAAAATATTTTGAATCCTTTTTATGATATGAAGACAATAAATTATGTGTACACTAATTACAAGGAATGCATACTTCAATTATATAATCCCACCCAAAGGGATGAACTTACATGATTTGAAGATATTTTCTGAAATGAGTGGTTTGAAGACTCACCCAATCAACTATATGAACTGATTCGTTAGTGGGAAATGTGGATCTAAAATATATTGTGTGAAACCAACAAACAAGTCTTGCAGATGTCGGGACATATGTCACTTATGTAAGTATATGACATGAATAACATACAAATCATGTAAATTATAAGACTATTAATATTTTGATAGTTTTCCACATACAAAGAGTACAATGAACTTCTTTTCCCTCCTATTTTCCTCCAAATTTTCCCTCAAATTCCATTTTTTTCATTCAAAAGAAATTCATTACATTCAATTTAACATTGTACAAAATAATTTTAATATTTTAATCATTATAAAACTATTCTATATCTACTATAATACAATTTATATTATAAATTTTAGTTCCAAAAAATTTCACTATTTTTCAACAAGGCATTGATTGTTCATTAATGTTTCTTCATCCATAGATTTTTTATAATTACTATTTACTAGTTTTGTTTCTAGTTTGTTCATTCATTAATTTTTTCATCATTACTAATATTCATTTGACTTTTTTTGTCTTATTCTTAATTATTTATCATTGATTATTTATTTTGTAATCATGTATTGATTATTTATTTCTAGTTTCATGATTATACATAAAAAGTGTTCTATTATCCTAATTTTGGTTATCATTACCATGCATGGATAATCAAAATCGGATTATTTGTCGAGTGTAGGGGTATTTATGAGACTAATGAATCTATATATTGATCCTCCATACCCCTTTGTATAGTAATTAGTTTAATAATAATTATTCATCACATAATTCTTTTAAAATCATGACCAAGATAATTAAATTTGAAAAAACATAATCTAGTTGGAATTGAGAAGTACCATGTCCATTAGCCTATGGTGATACCTATGTAGAATATAAGAGTAATGTACATAGGATATTATCCTTACACAGACCATGATATATTTTCCATATAGTTAAATCTAATTGGTTTTTCTTAAACTATTTTTTGAATCATTCACTACCATAAAACTTAATCCATAAAGATATCCCAAGAAAAGTCATGGATTATTTTATATCAAGAACCCTAAAAATGAACTTGATCCATTCTTTTATTACTTGAATTAAATCCAAACTATATAGATTTATTAAAAAACAAAACCAAAAGATATAATCTGAGGAATAATTTCTATGGATTTGTTCAATTGGTTGTTTTCCATTCAGCGATCCTTTGGGTTTAACACTGCACTAACACATTAATACTCCCCATGGTAAATGTTATTAGGGACTAAAAATTTATAATTTATCTTACACCCATACAAAGTCAATATCATGTGTTGGCATGTTAAATGTTTCTACCATTTTCTGGGATAACTGGTTTTCAAGTATAGTGACCTTCATATCGAACCTCAGATTATATCACCCTACCCATTTTTCCTTTTGCCCCTTCCACATTGATTTTTAAATTTTTATCCTTTGGAAACCCCTCTATTATCTTGATGTATTTCCATTTTCATTGTGTCTATTTCTTAATCAAGGGAACCATGACTCACTCAAGAATCCTAAACACATAATAAAATTTTTTCTCACTAATGATATTGCTTGATCTATTTCTATACGTAGACATTCCACAATGGCTCAGTGTAACAATATAACAATTAAAAACCCAAAAAATAGTCAATACGTGATAGCTACTAATCATAGTGAGTGACCAGTGCTATATCAGCACAACATAATGGACTAGAACATACTATCCATTAGTGGTTATACACCCAGTATTGTGCTCCCCCCTCTTCATGAACATATTATTGAAACTATGTCTATGCACATTTACATGATCTAGAATATGGTCATATTTAGTGGGTTTCAAATTCAATACACCCATGAACACCAATAATATTTTATTAAGGTGAAGGATACCTTTCTAAACCATCTCATATCATCGTATGACATTTAATTAAGCATTTTTACATTATTTTTATGCAATAGGAAATGGATTGGCTAAAAATCAAGCTCCTGAGGTAGTATTGACTTGGGAATAAATAGGAAATAAATTTTTAGGCAAATACATCCCACCAATTATAACCTAGAATGATTGAAATAAGATTATAAATTTCAATCAAATAGACCAACATTCGGTCTTGGAGTCATGTGATATATTCAAAGTGAAAACATATAATTTCCTACATCATGGAAAAGATTTACGTATTTAGTAACATACATTCTATCCTGAACATAAGCCTACTTTTTATAACATGGTAGACACAATTTCTCATGGATGACACATGATAATAATGTTTGAATTGATATTATACATTCTTTATGAAGTATCCCACTATTATAATCTATGAAAAAGTAATAAAGGACCACCATATCATAGAATCCATCATGGGAAAGGGACAAACTGCCTGACAGTTCAACTAGAGGTTCAAACAAAAACAATTTATTCATTTTATTATCTTACTGTATCATTTACCCCTCCTACTAATGTGATTCAAAGTCAATCATGATAGATGTATAGAGTCCCAAACCATTATCAAGAGTGAATGGAAGTCTTAGAGTAACCCAACTTAAAATAATATAATTACATTAATTATAATAATCAAAATAATCAATGAAAAAACCTATGCAGTACAAAAAAAATAAAACTAAATACAAATATCAACGTAGAATCTGAAAAATCAAAATTATAGGTATTTGTTAAATATGAGTGGAAAATTACAACCAAATAATTAAAGACCACCTAGGTACCCACCAAAAGGTCCAACTCCTCATCCCCATATTCAATTTGAAAAAAATCCAATAAATCATAATTTCCACCTACACAATAGTAGAAAAAACATATAAAATATTGTCTATGATCACTACAATAAGCCCAACCAATCTATAACAATCTTGGATAACTTCCCACTATATTCACATAGAAAAAATACTGAAGGATGAAAAATCATAAAACTAAAATGAAAATTCATAACTCTAAATTACATCACCTTGAGAAATAAATGGTCTAAATATATAAGACATTATGTGATCTTCTAGAAGGTAATTTGTTCTATAATTCTGAAGAACATCCATAGGAAGAGGCCATATATATCATTTTTGGATGGGAACAAGTTTTGGGTTTCCAGAAATCATTCAATTAATAAAAAATATTTTTATGAAGATGATGAATATAGTAAGGATGGAATTGAAGGTGTATAACCAACTGAGAAGGCTCTAAAAAATAACAACTAGAAAAAAAATTATCTTGGAACATGAGTTTAAAGGCCACCTCTACCCTTTCACTAATAAATAAATCATTTCAAAAAATTTTATAATTTTTGGAGTTTTTAAATAAAGTATGTATCGATATTACCTTTGAAGACGAAATTATTCCATTTAACACATATGAAATATTATTTAAATACATATTTTCTACCAATATAAAATGGACCACATAAGAATCATATCCAAAAATTAAGAGTGATCGATATATTTTAAAAAGAATATACTTCTATCAATGCGAAACCCCAATAGTTATTTTATTCACCAAATAATTCAGATATATGTTTGTTGGGTTCCATTTTAGATACTAGTAGAAGTATTAATCTCCTTAAAATGTGTGTTTACATAAATATGGGACCAGGTTAATTGAAACAATCTATGGCGGAACTCTAAATTTCTAACTATTTAGTTAATCTTTCAAACATTTAATCATAGATATCTTAGTAAAAGTTACCAAACTCAATTTCTCTGGTGATTTCAATATTATGGAAAATAATGAATATGTTGATATTACCATCATTCAAGGAAGGCCATTTCTCGCCACTATAAAAGAGTTAATAGATGTTAGCCTAGATATATTAACATTTAGAGTGGCTGAAAAAAAAATTTTGTTCGATGTGAGAATGATTCTAATCAATGAAACATGTTTTCAATATAAATATATATATATATATCATGATAATTACAAAAGATCTTGTCATAACTGAATATGAAATAAAATAAATTACCTCAAATTGAAATGGGATGTAGTTCCCATAAGAATGAATAATAAAATACACCTCTCACAATTGAGGGCATCTCACATTTTTCACCCTATATTTTAATGAATACATATTCAATGAGTATAATCTCAATAAAGAAATTTCATTGAACAGTGATTAGCTATGGATAACAGATAATGAAGAACTTGTGAGGTAACACAAGGTATGATGGATTGGATAGAATAATGTAGTTATGTCATTGTGATGGTTTAGAGTGTGTATAATGATTATCAAGGGGTCCATACACAAAAAGAGCACAAATTTACAAGTACACATGTGTAAAAAATTCATAGCATGTAAAAGACCAGTGAGAAAAATAAATAAACAACCAAAATTTTCAAATCGTGTATCAATTACATGATGTGTAAATATATTGAGTGTTTTAAAATCTTACGAACCTGTGTTGACACCATACCCATCATAATCATTCATCTCTCTCATGGACCCCCTCTTTTGATTACTCCCCTCCATCACAAACCCTATACCAAATCTGAAAACCCTCATAGGCCTACCTCCCGGACATCACCTCAAACACACCATCCCTTATGTCTGTAATAGCATTAAACTAGACTGTATGCACCCCTCCCTCCGATCAGTCACCCGAGTATGAGGACACACCTCCACCAACTAAATATTATAAAAAATCACCCCTTATGACAACTGCAGATCCATCCTATAAAATCCTGACTTCTGCATCTGTTTCAGCATTTGATTCAGGGGACTCACTGTCATTTTCTGGCAGATCATAGGGCCCTTCTAACCACACCTTTATCCCTAACACCATTTTTTACCCTTCCCACGAGATTCATTAGGTCCAACATTCATTAAAACAGATGCAGATCAACCAATCATTAGACATCGTAGTACTAGGGCACATCCACATCAATCAAGAGGTCATCGACCCCAATAGACATATTTACCTATCCCTGATCACCCAGGTGTGTAAGGAGAAATTTATGGATATCTACATTTATATATGAACCACCTTCGTGTTTTTTTTGATTCTATCCACTTATGACTTGGAGTTCGGAAATGGGATCTCACCATAGGCGGTTCTGGAATCAACCTTCACAATATTCTATTTGACTTTGTCACCTACACCATATTATAGAAATTTCAACTCAAACGAAACATGTTTGATTAAACATGACTATGGGGGTACTTGAAAAATAAAAAAATAGATCTTTTATGATCCTTGAACCTTGAAGAGAACAAAACTCCAAGGTGATACCCTCTATATACATCACAAGGCTCGTTCTCATGAACTGTTGGCCCATGGTGATGCCCACAGGGGGTCATCTTGATCGTTGTAATCATTGTCACGTCTCGTGGTTTTGTGACATCTATAAGACCTTGGTGAAGAGGATTAAATTTTCATTTATGGGAGTTTATTTCATTACACACTTTTTCCTGGCATCTTAGTGCCTTTGAATCCAACTATACTTAAACTGCCCTCATCCTTTTGGATGTAATCAACATAATTTTAATAAAAAAAATGGGGTTTATCACCAAGGATTGAATAATTTAATAATGGGAACATAAATATTTAGAGGATGATGATAAGTACCTTTATCATCATCTAGGTAACCAAGCTGCTCCAGCCCCCCACCTCATGACCCTCCACCGACAAATCCTTTACCAACCCTACCTCGTCCCCTGATCCTACTAGAACCATCTCACAACATAAAAACACCACTATTCCCAAACCCAATACCACACCCATACATACCCCCTTGCACAACCCATATTCCATCTACATCCACCATTACCTTTCCCACACCACACCGACCCCTTCTACACTAGTGGATATCTATCCAATATACAATTTTATTATAGAGAATATGCACAAATTTCCCACAACATATGAATTAACATTGTTGATATTTCAATTTTCAATACCCAAAATGTTCCTTCAACATGCTATCCACCATAATTAATAAGCCCCTACAGTTCATCTTTTCCTAACCCACCACCTCCCCTTGCCCAGTTTCCACCTGAGCTGATAGAACCTACTTTCCAGTAAGAGTTTTATATGGCGCATGCACAATGTGGCATGATCCTATCCATTCGACCGACTACTGAAGTTTTTTTCAATGACTCTACTATCAGACACATGGTCACATCATTATTAAAACCTTACATGAGAAATATTCTAGTACCATGGAACCATTGGAAGCTATCGATGTTCTTATATTTTTATCCACATATAACATCAATATGGAAAGATATATTGAGGAATCCACAATTCATGATGGTAATAAAGATGCAGAAGCCAGTAATAGTACCCCAAACTCTTATTTTTCCATTTTACTCCAACCATATTATATATTTGTTGAGTTTTCTTTGAATCCATGATTCCATATTAAATAATTTCTTTATTTATCAGAGTCTATTTATTTTTCCTTAATTATGTTTGAATTATTTTTATTTTATTGTTGTATAACTTTATTTATGACTACCACCTAGCCTCCTACACAGATATTGATGCACATATCCCACAACCATCAGCACTACTACATTGAATGACTGAGCTATTGGATGACCTTAAGAACCACCTAGATAAGATTTCACTTGAGAACCCTAATCATCTATGATACCCACCACAATACACAAAATTTATTTTCCTACATCACGACATTCATGATAGATACTCTTATCTTGTAGTCAATCCCACAATGTGTTACTGAGAGATCGATGAAAAAACAACCATTTCTTAGAGGAGATAGTAGACATAAAACCAAAGGATCACACAACATAATCCCTTTTTTAAATCCCTTGAGTGGAAAAAATATTTTTAGTGATATATTGAAAGGAACACATATTTTTATTGTTTTTTTTAATTTTATTCTTGTTTATAATATTTGTGTTTTTCTATTTTTAGCATTATTATGCAGATCTTCTACAAGAACCTAAATGTACTCATCAATCTACATTTATATTAGTTTGTTTCCACTATTATTTACCATGAGAACCTAGAATTTCCATACAGACAACATATTTAAAACACTTATTCTATTGTTTTATCTACTGCACATTTTTACTATCTATAAATTTATTTAGGTCTCCCAATTTGAAATAACCATCTAAAAATTTCCACAGGCATGATACTCATCAGATGGATCTCTCAATTTCTAATTTCAATTCAAATTTATAATTAATTTTTATCTATGGTTTTCTTGATATCCCTCCAGTGATTATTTAAGGGAAAATGCACACAGTATCTCATTTTATGTCTACAAATTTTTTTCTCAAGAATAATTATCAATACACACCAAATATTTCATGGATTCATCTATCCAGGAGAAATCTTTAATAAATCCATGCTTTAGTCATTAAAAACTAATTTATCCCATGTAAATAAAATAAAAACCTATGATGTAAAATTTTAAAATTAATATTTGAATCTTGTTTATATTTGTAGCATGATTAATTAGTTTAAAAGTTTATTAAGAATTAAAAAAATTGAAATTTATTTTGATTAACTTATTTAATACTTTTATTCCCCATGTGATTTATAGTTATTTTTTGTATTCTCTCATTCTTGAGAGGACTCATGATCCATGATTTAATATTATTTTATGATAATATTTCATAATAGACACCTACGGAATATAAAGCATTCATAATTAGCATGGAGATCACATTATTGATATAACTGAACCAATATAATTTTAATATCATTGAGGCAATCTTTATTGAGCCACATTTTTTGAGACCCACATCTACATATTTCCCTCTTTATCCTGTACTATTTGTGAATATCTTAGTTAAGATGATCCATTTCAGCCCTACTACTGTTTCCTACAATGCGTCCAGTATTATGCAAGATTATCCTTTGAGAAACTATGGGGTAATTTCCACTAATGATGGACACAACTTTTTTTTATTGAGAAAATGTACGATATAAATTTTATAGTAATGTTATTATTGGTTCCATGATAACATTGGTAATTTTATATTCCAAAAATATTCTGGTTAAAAATATATAGAAATAAAAATAAAAAATTGATATTCATATTTTTATTATGATGGTCAAAAATCAACATATCTAAATCAACGAGTCCTTTGATGGATTATTGGAGGATAGGAAAAGGATGTGAGATCATGCATGAAAAATAATATTTAAAAAAATAAGAAAAAATTGAGGAACATATAATAGTTTACATGAAGAAATTATATATTTATTGAACCATTCAAATTTGTTTAGAACATGAAAACCATTGGATTTGGGAGGATTTAATTCATTACACAAGTACATTATTCCTGAATTTTAAGTTAAATATTACCCTCCTTTTTCACTTTAATTTAATATTTCCACCCACATTCCATCATTCTACAAGTCATTTGAAATATTTTCATTAAGCCATATTATTTTGTTATTATTTTTATTTACAAAATGGAGATTTTAGATGAAATGGATGCCTTTGGTTAGAAACATGTATTCAGGGTTTGAACATAAATTCAGACACATTTGTTACCATTACTGATGGGACAAAATTTAGTATGATATAAATCCAGCAATGGGTATAATATTTAAAGTCTAGTTATGAAAATGTAAATAATTGAAAAAAACAAGGAATAAAAATGAACTATAATCCATTACTAATTTACTCAATACGATTGATTGTAGAGGAAAATATTTTCTAGCTTACACATAGATTTATATTTTTAGTTTTAATATGTGTTTCATGTTGTAATATAATTTTCATTTTAAATCCCATTTGAGATTCACTTTTCTTTAGGATTATCAGTTTTTCATGTGTGGGGTAATTTGAGAAGAATAAATTATGTACACATTTGGGATATATTTATTTATGGTTCGTACTTGATTTACTTGATAATGAACATGGTTTTGGTCTGTTTTCATATGAATTAATATATATTGAATCAATTTAATATATGACTAAAAAATTTAAAAAAGCCATATAATCGACGTACATCATATACGACATGTGGACCTCACTCACAGTATTGCAATTGAGTCATAGACCAGTCCATGGAGCCTTTTCACTATTTGAATCCAATTAAAAATGTGTATGTTCATTATGCAACCTGAAAATTTCAAAGATAAAATCTCAAAAAATTAAATCACATACAAGAAGTGTATATATTTCATGATGGGAATTGATCGAAGGCTAGTGTGGTCAAAGATAACAAATGATCCTTCACTAGGAAATTTTGATCTCAAATAAATGGAACAAAACAAAAAAATATGAAATGAAGATGTTAGGGTATAGGTAAAATAATATATTACACTATATACATGACTTAGACATCATCTACTTATCATGACTATTAGTAGTTATAGTTACCGCATCATACAATTATTTGGACACACTTATTTTTATCTCATTATCTTCAATAGTATTCTTCCATTTTCATTTTTTCCATTCTAGACCTATTTCATTTCATTCCCTCAATAACATTAAAAATTACATTTTACATGTTAATAATTATATTACCATTCTCCATCCAGGGTAATCATGTTTCCATTCTCAAATTCTGTTTCAACACTATTCATTATTCTTTTTGTTTAATAGTAATTATTCCTCAAATTATTTTTCGAACACTTGACCATTTGTAGTGAAATTTAATGAACCTAACAAAATTGCAGTTGATAAGGAAAAATATAATTATCATTTATTGTTCCTATATTTAAGATAACAATAATTCAATTATTTTTTCAGTTATACTAATAAAAATGGTCTAGTTACTACATGGGTATTTATAATTGGTTTTTTCATAACCTATTGTTGAATCATGAACCCATTCAAAACCATAAACATATGGTTATCCCAGGATAAATCTAGTTTTATCTTATACCGAGAGCAATGATATTGTCCTAGATACCTTCTTTTATTACTTTAATATACTCTAAAATAACAATATTTTTTAAAAACACTCGAATTGTTAAAATGAATAATCATTTCAATGGGTTTGTCTAATTGGTTTTCGACCATCGAATGAACCTTTTGGGTTTGACCCCACACATCCACTGTAGTGTACCCTTCTAATAATTTTATATTTAGATAATGATTTTCAACCCTAACCACTACCCAAGAGAACATAACATTGTGTGGGGGTGCTTCAAGATACATAATCTTATATGTTGTAGTAGGTGTGACAATTTTAGTTTGATGTGCCTTTATCGGGAGGAAAAGGGTTCTAAGAACATGCCATCTATGTTTTTATGGTGTTTTTATTGGAACTTGTTTTTCTCTCCCTTTTTATTTAATAATTTTTTTTATTTATTATTTTAGGTTAATCCATTTAACCATTAGTTTTCATTTCATTGGATACAATCCTTATTTTTTTTCTCTAGATTGTTTATGAAATGTTTTAATAGGTAAGTACTATTATGATACCATTCACCATATTACTATTGCCAGTTTATGATTATGTTTATTGATCTTTTAAATTATTAAAATTGCATTTTTAGGTATATATTATAAATGTTACATTTATTTTGTTCCTCCCCTTTTATATGAGGAATACATTGGTCATATTTTTGGATGAGTGGGTCTAGATATATCCCCTTAATGCCTTAATTAATATCATGAGACCAACTAAATTTCATATTTGGATGGTCCTTAACCATTTATATAATATGTATTCACATATCACCTTAATGTTATGGATATATTATCCAAAATTATGAATTCCATCATTAATATATTATTTATTTATCTCATTATGATTCTTTGATAATTTATGATATCCTTGATATGTTTCAACCTCATGTGATTATTTGTATGAAATTTTTTTAATTATCATTTATCCCTCCAATATTATTGATCAAGGTAGATTTATATATTAAATGGAAATTATTTTTATATACTTACCATTCCATAATGAGTATTTATTAAAAACTCATGATAGATTCCACAATAATAGCGCCCTTACAAAGCACTTGAGATCACTAATTTTATATGTTTCTATTCCGCATGATACCAAGAAAATTGTTATGTTTGATATGAAAGGATATGCTTACCAGAATATTGGTGTTTAATAAAAAATAATATGTTGTAGTTTTTTTCAATTGTAATGTGTGATTCAAATATTTATCTATTTTTCGAATAATGATAATTTATTTGGTCCTTGTTGATGAGAATCCTTGAATCTAGTGCCAATGTACAAAAGTAATCACCAAGTTTGTGCTACTAGTGTTTGGTTTTTTAAATCAATTTACATGTTATATAATAATTTAATATTTAATGAATAAATATGATATATTAATTATTCATTTAATTCAAATAATAGTTTACATCTCTTTTGTTCCGTCCATCGAAAATTGGTCACGTCACTCTGGTGTATATATGTATAGACAACCACCTTCATGATGTAATGAAATACATTATAAAACATTGATTTACGTTAATGATAATAAAATTATATTTATTATACGAACATGATACTTATTACAAGAATTTAAATCAATATTTTTTGAAACCATGAATATAGTGAATGGAATAAAACTATCGAACTAAAACATGCTTTAGAAACAGATGATTTCTTACTAGAATGGTTATTTTACTATGTAATTTTAAATAAATAAATAATTATATATAATAAATTATTTATTTATATATGGTTCTATAATATATTTATATGACATATACATGTATCCCATATAAGGATTTAATTCATATAAATATTGAGGGGACCTGAGGTAATTTATCTTCATCTTAATGTTTTTTCATTGAGATATGACTCATATAATGCACCTATTTATGTTAATATGGTATATATGAATCCAGTTTTATATATTATATCTCACATCTCATTATATTCATTGTATTTAGAAATTCATTTGACTTGTTTTTTTAGCGGAATCTATTTCAATCTTTATGAAAGTGGTTAGTGTTTGTGATACAATTTCATTTCATTTTAGGTTTTTCTATGAAAAATATCTAATTAGAAGAATTATATTATTCTTATGAATTAAAAATAATTAATTTTTTATTACACTAGTTTTTTTTTTATTTTTGATGTATTAGATCTATTTCCCCCACTCTTTTACTTCAACTGATTGAGAAAATGATTTTATGAAAAACCTATCTAATTTTGTAGTTCATGTCCAGAAATAATTAACCTCCATTCCCAAGTTATTCATAATTTCTTCCTAAAATATTAATTCCACAATAAAATATACGATAAAAGTTATTTTTATTACCTTTTACTTTCATTATAGATGATCAAAATGACAAATTTTTAAATGTTTTTTGCGTGATTCAATTTTCAAATTCATTATCAAATGAAACAAATCTACACATTAACATTTACTAAATAAATATATTTTACCATCATCATTGGAATGAAATATTTGAATAATTTTTCATGATTTTAAAATTTCATTTTTAAAGAAATTATTTTTCTCAACATTGTGGGGATTTTGTATTTTTTAAGATTCAAAATTAAAAGGATATTTTCCCTATTTTTATGAAATTTTAAAATACTCATTATTTTTATTTTTAATCTTTTTAAACATACATTGAGGATTATTATAAATAATTTTATGTTTAATATTATAATTCTATATAATTTATTTCTATAGATTTCTTGTCATGTTGATGTATTAAGGATGATTATGTAATTAACATTACGTTCCCATGGGTTAATTAAGTAATGAATAAATCTTCATGAAACTAATTTCATTTTCATGAGTAAAAATATTATTATTTCAATTATGATCATCTTGGAAACATATACATGGTTTTCAATATGTAAGGGGTGTTACCTCAAATCAATTGGGAAAAGTTTGATATCTCTTTTAGATAATGTTGACAATAATGGGCAGTAAACATAGTTTAGTAAGGGCCTCTATTCGCTGTGATTGACATTGAGGTGGATATTAACTATGTAAATTGTGGGATACGTATTAAATCGAACAGAATTATTGACAATATCCACTACGAACATATTGGGAGTGAACCATTACTAAGGAAGTGATGGAATGGTGAGCAGACCCAATCTATTTTGGGACTTTTTACACTATGATGGTCATAGAAGTGATCATTGACTTGGAAAATATTTTTCAATTATTTTTTATAATATAAAAACATATATATTGTTATTACGATATGTTATTATGAGTTGTTCTTTTTTATTTAGAATTCCCATCTCCTAAGACTTATACCGTTCATGTAATAGACCAACCTGATTAAACAAAACAATCCACTCGAGTTTTCCTATCAAATTGATGTATAACAATTATAGTGAAATCAATTCATGAATATAATCAAAAGATAAAATATAGAAATAATAGATTTTGGAGGGAAAATAGTGATAAATATAAACCATACAATAAAATCCAAGACAATCTAAAATAGGATGTATGAAAAGTTTTTGTGGGACCAATAGTCGCCTCCAAACCGACACATGTTGTAGGTAGAAACATCTTGAGAATAAATCATGCTACAAGGTTCCTTTATATTTAACTGAATCCTATAACAAAAAATTTAATACATTCCACTATAAATAATAGTGTATGAGATGGTATTCTTATAGGTTACCACAATAGATTCTATTAAACATCTAATACCATGAATTAATAAGTTCTATATTTTGAAACAAAATTGTTTTACAAATAATTTTCATAATTTCAAACCCATTTATGTATAATTTTCCAATTTTTAATAAAATAATTTCTTATTATAAAATAATTAAACATGGTATGTAAATGTGATAAAATTTGATATAATATCCATCCACCACAAGGTAATCATATAAACAGGTATGCATGATGTAACATCCAGCCACATCTCAGTGGCTTGAGAGGGAGGAGGAATACTACTTAGAATTATGCGATGTTCCCATGGAACCAAATGATGGAAATAAATGTCGAGGGATTCGAGAATAATTTGCGGAATTATTTTCCCTTGATACAACACGAACCAACCAAATGATCCACTATCAGCAAACTATATGGTGCATTTCAACAAAAAGTATGAACCCATACATTACCAAAAAACCACACTATTCCACAATAAAACCCCAAAAACAATAAAACAAGACACAATATCAGAGTAATATGTGGAAGACTAAACAAGTGACTCAAAATAAACCAAGATATACTCCACACATCCACACGAAGCTCCATACTCCAACCACCACCACATATCTCAGGAATCACTATGAACCACTAGCAATGAGATGCTTTATAATTATATGTGTCCTCGAAAATGAAATATTCAAAAGCACCAAAGTTCCAAAGTAGGGGATGAGTACTAATACTCATTAGGTTTTCCCCAAATGACTTCTCTCCACTCACCACTATGATTAACCATTAGAAAATCTATATAATGAATTTTATATAAAATTATCACAAGTGAAACAATCACAATAAGTTAAATATACACTTATCAATCATTCTTACCCCATCCATTCAACAAAATGGAAATTCGATTAATCATTCCATAAGACATATCGCTATTTAACAGTAGCACAACATTTTCAATATTGTAAATAAATTCACAACAAGACAACCAAAACATTTGAGCTTCTGTCCAACCCGTTTGTCCATTCCCACTAGTGGCTCTCCCCGCCCACTTATCCTTTGATGGTGGCCCTTCCATCCACTATCCATCCCCTTATTATAGTAGTGGTTCCCACCCACTTCCACACAACATTCCAAAAATCCAGAACCATGTATATAACCCACCAAGGCCACTCAACATGCCAATAATCACATTCATCACATGCCAACACACTAAAATAAATAACTCATTTATTGAAACCACCATTTAACCATTTTTCATGTCAAAAAACATTTCAATAAAACAATTTAATTATTGAAAACAATTTTTCATCTACCATTTTCACAAATCATTCCTAGAAACCCATTTAAAAATATCCATTTTAAAATACACAACTAGATAATTCCCACCCAAAACCCAATTTTTCAAAAAATCCCAAAAAAAACAACCAATTGGGATTTCCAACAAATTTCACACATCCAAAAAACAATAAATTATAAACATAAAAATTAATTTTAAACATACTTAAAGTTCTAGTAATGTGGAGTCGAGATTGAAGCCACCAATCTTTAAGGTTTCAGCGACATCGACTAACAAGCAACCACACACAAAATCTTGTAATATGCTATAATACAACTGCTCTTTATCCCCTTATCTATCATCCAGAAACCCTAAAATACACACCCAAGAAAACAAAAAATCCAAGATCTAGAAGAAACATATGTAGATATTAAAAACCATTAATGGGAGAAGAGTAGACCTAGTGGAAATCAAGGAGAATCCAATAGTAGAGGCCTACCTGAGAGAAATCACCTTCAAACCACATTGAAACCCCATTTATTTTCATCCAAAACATGTGGGAGAGCACATACAACCCTTGAGAACCCAAAATCCTATGTGAGGCTCCAGTGGGATAAGATTAAGTGAGAAACGGGTCAAGGCCAAAGGAGCCCGAATTGAAAAACCCTAAATTAATGTGGCCGCAAGGTTTGGAAAACCCTGCGCTAACAGTGCGCACAAAAATATCCCAAGAGGTGGGGTCCCCATAGTTTCCTCACATGGTTTGAAAAATCATGTGTAGGACTGGTGAATCCTACTTTCTTCCCCTTCATGGTTTCCTAGAGAACCCGCATGGTTTCCCAAAATAGTGCTCAAACCATGCTCTCTTTCAAAAAACATTCAATCTTATTCAAAACCATTCCATAGTCTCCCAGACTATTAAAAACTCATCCCATGAACATAAATAACATAAAAAGGAATAAAAAAGGATAGATAACTCAAATTGGTTGGGCCAAATTCTCCCCATCATTGGACGTTCCATCCTCGGAATGTAGGGAACCATCTTGTTGTTGAAAGAGCGCGGTCCATTGCTCTGCCATCTCTTTCTCACATTCCCAAGTCTCCTCTTGAATCTAACCATGATTTCACAAAAAAATGAACTAAACCGATTGTTTTACTATGAAAGATGTTCTCCAGTCAATAAAAAAACCTCAGTGGCACATGCACCAAATAATTATCTGGTTCTAGCTCAACATGATACCAATGAATCACATGGTCATGATCTGACTGATACTTTTTCAACTGTGACACCTAAAACACATTGTTCACCACACTAAATTGTGGTGGAAAGTAAAATGATAAGACACCACTACCATCTTCTCATGTATCTCAAAATCACAAATATACATTGGAGATAACATACCCAGCATTCCAAACCCATGATGTCCCTTCCAATGAGAGATTCTCAAAAACACATGTTCACCAAACTTGAACAAAAATATTCATAGATGATGGTTTTCATACGATTTCTGACGACAATAAGCTTCCTACATTATCTTTCTGGTCAAATTTATATTTTATGTATTCTCTTGGACAAGCCTCATTCTGATCATTGACATCTCACCCATTTATACTCAACATAGTGGAGAAGGACACAAACGCCCATACAAAGCCTCAAATGGATCCATATGTATCAAAGCCTGATAAAAATTATTATAGGATTACAACACCAAGGAAAAGTGATCCTCCCATGAACCATCAAAATCCATCACAGAAGCCCTTAACAAATCCTCTATAGTTTATATCGTCCTCTCAAATTATTCATCTATATGCTGATGATACACCATGCTCATAGTCATCTATGTTCCTAGGGATTGCTTTAAGGATTTCAGGAAAGGAGATGTGATCCTCGAATATCTGACTTATAAAATCGAAACTAGAACACCATTCCTATTTACAACCTTCAGGGTGTAGATTTTGGATAGATCCTCTACCTTATGAGATTAACGAATCAGGATGAAATAAGAAAATATTGTGAGCCAATCCATATTCAACCATATGACATCATGTTTTTGGACTATTCTTGGTAGTACCATAAAAAATTTAATTACAATCTTCTCCCATTTTCATTATAATATATTTAAAGAATACAACATGCGTGTTGGTAGCTGATTCTCTACCTTGTCAATCTAACAAGTCAAGAATCTTGAGACAAACCAGGACACATCTCTTTTTATACAATCCCACTAAAAATGGATTTTCAATGCCTTATACATTTTCTGTATTCTAGGATGGAAAACCCACTCGGAATGATGATAATCTCTAAGACGTTTTTTCCAACAAGCCACTAGTACCACTATCTGAATCCAAAAAAACATGACTGAATTCCCATTCAGTTCGTAGTTGTCAATGGTTTCCCCACCGTTGAGTTTTGACCTCATCGACATACACCCAGAATCTGATTCCTGTAACTCTTTAACCTAATTAGCCTTGTCAGGAACATTCTAAACTAGAAGGAAGACCACTCCATTACCTCGGTCCTCACATTCCAACCACATGTCACCTATGAATGACATCAAATTACACTAATTCGATTCTTGTTTCTCCTCTTGAGCATTTTATTTCCTACATAATGCATCTACCACTAAATTTACCTAACCCAGTGGGTACATTATGTCGAAATAAAACATTTAGAGATATTTTATCCATATTATTTCTCTCATGTTCAAATATATTTGTGAAATGATATGCTTTAAGTTCTTATTTTCAGTAAACCCTGTACATTTCTCATCGAAGAAATAATGAAGACACATTTTTAAAGCATTAACCACTACTTCTAACTCTAAATCATGTGTTGGGAGGTTCTTCGGATTAAAAATCAACATCCTTGAGACATATGAAACAACATGACCCCCTACATGATAAAAGACCCCAACCCTAATCCTGATGTTTCACAATACACCACGTACCCTTACCCTAGTTCTAGAAAAACCAATATTGGTTCTGATGTAAGGTGACCCTTTACCTCTACAAAATATTGCTGACACTACTCATCCCATTGAAATGGAACATTCTTCCTTTTCAAAGATATAATCGGCGAAACCAATCATGAAGAATCATGAACAAAACATCGATAATTCCCATCTAGACCAAGGATACTCTATATCTCAAAAACATTATTTGGTGGTTTCCATGAGATAACAAGCTATATCATTTCTAGATCAACTCAAACACCACTCTCATAAATAACATGGCCAAGGAAGAGAACCTATTTTATCCAAAAGTCACACTTTGACCATTTGGCATACAACCTGTGATCATTGAAGATCCCCAACATGATTTCCAAGTGATGTTCATGCTCACCCTTGTCTTCAAATAACATTGTATATCATCAAAAAACACCACCATAAAAGAATCTAGATATATCTTAAATATATTATTCATCCATTCCATGAACACCGCTGGTGAATTCATTAGACCAAAGGGCACTACCACATATGTGTAATGGCTATATCTACTTCTGAAATCTATTTTCCATATATCCTCTTTCCTCCAATGCAATTGTTGACACACAGGCCTTAGGTTAATCTTAGTGAACCACTGATATCCCATCCACTATTCAAAAAAAATCATCAATGTGTGGAAGTTGATAACAATTCTTTATCATAACATGATTATGGGTATGATAATTAAGACATAGCTGTAAGGTTACATCCACCTTTTTAATAAAGAAAACTGGTGCTACCCATAGAAATGTTCTAGGCTAGATGTAACCTTTGTTTTCAAACTCTTCCGACTACACCTTTTATTTATACAATTCTGTTGGTGACATTTGGTAAGATGGAAGTAAGATAGCGATTGTCCCTAACAAAAGATCAATCATAAAATCTACTTCCCTCATGGGTGGAAACCATAGGAATTATTCGAGAGAGAGAAATAAATAAAATGATCCAAAACTGCTAGAAAATCATTTTTTCAACACCTTCCACCGATGACATCTACAAGGACTCTAACTGATATGGGATCATACTAATTTTTGGTGCCAAAAAATCTTTTTCACCCTTTATGAAACTCTTTTCTTCTCAAAAGAGAGCTCCAATGCCATCCTCCATCACAAAACTAACCATTCACACATAGAAATTGATGTGGTCCTTAACATTGACAACCGATCCATTCCAATGAATATATCGTAAGAATCCATTTTAAGCACTGAGAAATACCAAATCAATTCGATGTCATCCACAACTAAGCAAAATTCTCTAAAGAGGAATGGCCGTCAATCTTATTGACCCAGAGGAGTTGGAAGATTCAGAACAGAATGCATCATTTCCACTATTAAGCCCAACATATCCACAATGTGAGGAGACATAAAACAATGTGGGGAACTTGTATCAATTAATGTATGCATCAGTGTGGTGCTTAAAAGGACTATACCTCACACTGTGGATGGTCCTGACTGATCATCCCCCACAACCTGCTCAACACCAAACAACTACTTTCTTTTTATGCTCTGCTATTTATTACCCTGCCAAGGAGTCATCGTATTCTGAGAATCACCATAACCCACTTCACTATGCTGCTGAGGAGTATGCTGCTACCCCCATCTCGACAAGGCATAAGACCACTATGACCCCTGAGAAGTGTCACAGACACCCAACATTGGAGAATTTCGACAATAACGCTCTAAATGCTCCATATGATTACAATTATGACATTCTCGAGGTTGTTCTGTACAATCCCACTTGATGTTTCTCGTAGAACCACATTCAAAAAATCCTTTCATACTCTATGGTTTTGGAGGATCATTCAACCATCATGTCATTGGATTCTGAATTTTACTCCCACGTTGGAAATAGTTTTCCTTCATCCACTGGAACCTAGTGTTCCAGTTCCCGCTATTCCATTTGGGTACCAACATGCCTCCTCCACCTGTAGCCCCACAATATCCCACTCAACCACCATAACTGGATTCACCATTTATGTGTAATAATCAATACAATACACTAGTATCTTAGAATGAATTTCCCCGTTCAACCCAGAATCACATATTAGTGTCTTCAACGATGTACTACCCACCACCTCGAAGGAAAAATGCACTAAGATCATAAACATATCCATATATTCTGCAACTACCATGTTCTGTAGCTTCAAACTGAAGAAATTTGTTTTACACTAGATTCGAAATGTATAATGGTATAATTTTCTGTTAACCAATTTTTCAAACCCCTCTAATGTCACAATTTGGTCTGTCCCATCTTGGAATGCTAGTTCCCACCCCTAATGGGAATGGTCTTCTACCATATATGTTGCTAGTTTCACTTTTTGATTTGTTAGTGTTCCCATGAATTCAAATATCCTATTTATTTATAATCAAAAATGGTTCTACCATCTCGGGCTCTGAATCAACCTTAGTGATCGATGTATTATACCATTGTAACTGAATTGTATGATCCATATTCCTTGGGTCATTTGCTTTATGAACACCTCACACTGCTAGGAATGTTTTTACTGTACTCTGCACTAGTTGCAGGTCACCCCAGGGCTCTACTGAAACCACATTTTTAACAACTTCCTCTAGTTGGCTCTACGATGCCTACCTGGTGCCATTTCTACAAAGACAACAACAACCATAAGTATCACTCCTTTAAAAATAAAAGTTATAACATCTTCAAATTAAATTACATAACAACTACCACAATCAGGCTTTCAAAAATGTACATTTCCCATATTTCACCACTATGAAAAATACCTCATTTTTTGAAAATCATCCCATTACAAAATAGAACTGGTTTCCCTGTTTCAAGCCCCATCCATTTTGAATCCCAATTAATATTTTCAATATCAACACATTCATATCCAACCAAAAATCATTACACCAAATGATCTATGCATCATTACGGGGAGGCATTCCCATCCTGCATGCAATTCTCATCTCATTGGTTGTACCCACGACAATGAGATTTCCAATTACTATAAGATTCTCCAAATCAAATATGTAATCAACTCTTTAGTGACTCAATGTTCTACATAAAAAGATTATCTACATCCTTTTATGCTATAAATTCGTAGTTCCGACAATCATACACCTTGCTACCATCCCGAATCAAGGAATACACTAAGAATGAGTGTGGAGAATAAGAATAATGACCAACACCACTGATCAATCCACCAATCTCACTTGAAGTCCAAGGATTGAACAAATTGATACAACTTGAAACATCACTCCTCATATCATTAGCTTGAGAGAGTATAAGAATTCTACTTGTCCTTAATCAACGTTCCCAAGGGGCCAATGGTTGGCAATAAATGCCGAGGGATTTGAAGATAAATTGGGGAAATATTTACACTTGATACAAAAACAACCAACCAAATGATAGACTATTAATAAACTACATAACTCATGTCATCAAAATAACCAAATCACACATTACACAAAAAAAACCACACTATTCCAAAATACTACCCAAAAACAAATGCAACCATACACAATATCACAGTATAATGTGAAAGACTAAACAAGAGACAAAAATTTATCCAACACACACTTCAAAACACCACACCATGCTCTGTGCTCCAGTTACCACTACATCTTTCAAGTGTCACCATGAACCACTAGAAACAAGCTGTTTTACCTTTACCTATGTACTAGAATACAACATCTGAAAAAGCATCAATGTTCCAAAGTAGGGGGTGAATACTAATACATAGTAGGTTTTCCCCAAATTTCATTCCTACACACGCCACAAGGATAAAATCATTAGTACATTTATATAAATAATTTTATATAAAATAATAACAAGAGAGGCAATTACTATAACCCAAACAAACCCTTATCAAGCCACCTCACCCAAACCAATCTACCAATAGGAAATCCAATCAATCATGCCATAAGTGATCTCACCAATTAACATTATCTCAAAATTTTCCATAATGAAAGGAAATGCACAACAAAACAACCAAAATGGTGGAGCATCCTTCCAACGTGTTCACCATTTCCCACTAGTGGTACTCCTGCCCACTTATCCTTTGATTATGGAGCTTCGGTCTACTATCCAGCCACTTAATATAGTGGTACTTCCCAACCACTTCCACACAACATTCCAGTAATCCATAACCTAGAATATAACCCATCAAGGCTGCACAATGTGCAACTAATCATTAACATCACATGGTAATCCACTACAATAAATCACCCACTTATTGAAAAAAAACCCCTAATAATTTTCCATTCCAAAAATAATTTCAATAAAGCAATATCATTATTGAATTTTTTTCCATAAGCCATTTTCAAAAATCAATCCCAGAAACCCATTCTAAAATATTCATTTTAAAATCCCCAATAATAGAATTTCAACCCATATGCACCCTTTTCCAAAAATCCCCAACAAATATTTCTAACTATTTTCAATCATCAAAAACAAAATTAATTCTGAACAAAAAATATTAATTGTAACCAAGATTCATGTTCTTGAAAAGTGATGTAAAGAGAGAATCCACCTTCTATTAGGGTTCTAACAAATTCAAGCTACAAGGAACTAAAGCCACAATATGGGAAATAGCTCTACTAAAAACACTCTAGATCATGTTTCCTATCATCCAAAAGCCATAAATTAAACACCCAAAGCAAAAAACCTTACATATATATGTAATGGATTTATATCTATAAAACACAGAATGGGAGAAGAGTAGATCTATAAGAAATCAAAGAGAATCAAAGATAAGAGACATACCTTGGAGAAACCACATTGAAACCCCTTCTATTTTATTCCAAAAAATGTGGGAGATCATCTCCAACCCTTGAGAACGGAAAATCCCGAGTGAGGCTCAAGTGGGAGGTGATTTGGAGAGTAATTGGTCAAGCTTGTGGTAGCCCAGATTTTAAAACCCTGCATTTAAGTGGCTGCATGGTTAGTCTGTATGGTTTGGTTAACCATATGCTAACCATGTACATGCCACTATCTCAAGTGTAGGGGTCAACATGGTTTCCATGTACAATTGGGAAAAATATGCAAAGGCTGTGTGAAGCCTGCTATCTCCCCCAATAAGAATTCCTAGAGAACCTGCATGGTTTCTCCTAACCATGATCAAACTGTGCTCCCTTATAAAAACCTCCAAACTTATTCCAAGCCATTCCAAACTCTCCCAACCTCTTCTCAACACATCCCATTCACTATAAACATATAAAAATTCCTAAAAAGGCTACATACCTCAATCCAGGGGTGATACAAATGAAATACCATCATATGAATCCATGTGATTCCATCACATATAAAAACATGAGGAATAATCGATGATTAAAAGCATCATGTAATAAAAATACATAAATGAAATGGAACCTTATCTTTGGGTCCATATTATGGGAATACATACTAGCCATTAATGATCATAAAAAATCAATGGCATTGGATCTAACCAATATCAATTCCTATCATAATTCATCCTTATCCCAATGGATAACTCATAGAGGTGGCAATGTCACTAAGGCAACCCATGTTTATTTATTGATACACAAAATGTCCCCAATGTGTAGTGTTTTTCAACACCCATTTCAAAAATACCGTTATAATTTTGGTTAAAAAACTACTTCCACTAAAATGTACATTAGTTATTGAAAATTCATTTTCAAATCAAAACCATCACAATGTATTTTAATAAAAACTCTTTGTTCACAATTGTTTTTAATAAAAATTTCTTAAAACATAAAATAATTCACAAATAACATCAATTAAATGAACAAACCTAAATAATTTATCCTGGATGGTAAAAAAATCGTTAAAATAAACAATGGTATGGAACCACATACCCAAAATATGTATAAGCCTATATGAATTTGAGATAGGTAATTGGATACCATGATATCACACTTCTAATGACAAGGCATGATGATAATTAGAAAACGATCAATAAGAAACACTATCTAATCTGGAATATGAATTATAAATGCATCCAACATAGTTTCCATGATAAAAGGATCAAATAATTAGATGGAATAGTGACTTTTACAGGTATACTATGACAACCTGAATGATCCATCATCGAACAAATGATTCAAAGGATAGGAGATCCCCACAAATCACATGGGTTGAGCACCAGGTTAAAAGTGTGTGGTTTCATGTAGAATGAAAAAATAAACAAACAAATAGAACACTAAAAAAACTACATGTGAGAATTAAATGTCTTGTAGTCACCTTACCCATTGTCAATTTAATAAAGGGTGAAAACACCGAAAAACGTTTCTCCATTTTTTTAAAAACCATATATTATCCATTAGAAAACAATATCTCTTTTCATAGTGTGTAATCTTTTCACACATTGAACCATATTCACACCATATTCTTGAGGACCATTATATTGTGTGTAATTCATTGGCATGGTTTTTAGTCACCCAGATGATATTAAATATGCATGTTTAGGTATAAAACTCAAAAAAATTGAAAATCAACACCTAATAAAGGGAGTTCATAAAATGTGACCAGGGGAGTCACAATCTCTTAACTATAAATTCATTTTATATAAAAAAATCCCCCATATTCTGGATATAGAAAATATTATCAGCCACTACTAACTCTCTAATGATTCCCACACCAACATCTCATGGATTTACCATTTACATATCCAAAATACCATAAATAGATGAATCATTTTACAATGAAGTAACTTCTCATTTTGTACAATTGTATGGACTGGTTTCTCAAAAATAGTTGTATCAGGACCAAGATCAACATCATCCCAATAAACGAGATGAAAAAGATCTAGTTGATAACTCCTCATCTGGAAAACAAGAAACCTTTCATGGATTGAATTAAAATGTGATGTTAAGAACAACCAAGTGGCAACATTCCATAGTTATCTAAGGATCTCAAAGGTTCCCAAAAACCTCAGGGTAAAGATACCAAACCATAAAAATGAATTATATCCTTTTTAAGAGAAACCATAAGAAATACCAGATCACTAACCACAAACTCCCTCAGGTAGTGAAGATGTTCCACATATGATTTTTGATAGGTATGTTCTGTGACCATCCGCATATAGATAAAGTACACCTTCTTCATTATATCCTGAACATGACTCATCCAAACCATGTACTGATCTCCCAACTCTACCCTTCATAAGTGATATCATCATGGTTATCCATAAAATTCTTTGAATGGTGCCATCCTCATTGAAGACTACTAAATATTATTATAGAAAAATTTGACTAGAGGAATTATTTCTCCCAAGATCCTCTGAAATAAATCACCGAAGCCTATAGAATATCCATAAAACCTAATATAGCATAACTTATCTATACATCCATCTTTTAATGATAACTCATGGTCAATTTCTCCTGAGAACCCATCGTCTTCTTCCAAATTTTCCACGACCATTATGTTAACATATGGTCCTTATAGAATATAATCACAAATAAAAGCCAATAATTATCACAATTTATTTAACAAACAAGTACTCATGTTGTACCACTTTCAATATCTCTTGAATATGGAGTAAATGCACATATTTTGAGATTGGGTAATTAACCACCCAAATTACATTCTTCAATCACTGATTTTATTGAAAAGAAATGAAAACCTATATATAAATGTCATCCAATTTTAAAAAATGAATGGGGTAATGGAATAAATAACTCATAGGTATTTATAGTTCCAAATTGTTTTTTACAAGTAATATTATATGATAAAAACCACATTTATAAAATCCATGAACACTAGTCCCCCAATAAACTCTAGAATCATGGAAGAAATAACAACAACCCTACTATAGAAACACATATAGACATTGGGAGAGAAATACCACTCACATGAGGTATCCCCCAAGATAAAGGCTTTTCACCAAAGAACTGAACTTCGATGTCTTTCACATTCTCAAGAAGAACTCTCTCATCAATAGATGAGTCAACTTTTATAAAAGCCATGAACACTATTTCACCAATATAATCCACTCAAAATCTAAAATTAGAAACAATAATCATTAGAGACCACTGCTCAATGTATTCTATCATGACATGTGTATGTAATTTTCTTTTTTATGTATATGAAAACATATTCCATTTTACTTGGGTGTATACAATATAAATATAAAAAGTTTGATGGTAATACACTGAGAATTACTAATAAAAGATAAGATCCATCTAGGTAAAAATATTATTTCGTCTTTTATTAGTAAATTAAAATATAAACCTCTCCCCAAAGAGATAGTTCCACCATGTTTTGATATTATGCATAACCACTACAAAATCAAGATGTTGGGTTGGGTAGTTTTTATCATATGGGAGTAATGGGTGAGATCCATATAACATCACCTATTTCCCATACACTAAAACACATCCAAAACCCATACCAGAAGCATCATTGAAATCAAGATGACTCATAACTAGTTCTCAATGAATCAAAACAAGTGCCAAATTCGACCACACATTGAGCTCCTCAAAATAACTATAAATTTTTTTCCGTTGAAAATTTAAACATCTATGGTTTAAATTATTACATAAAAAATGAGAGATTTGTGAAATCACAAAAAATCTGTCTATAGTAACCAACCAAACCTAGGAATCTCTAGATCTGATCACATTTATTGTATTCTCATTGTACATGAATACATATTCCCTTTTGGGATCCACTGATACAACCCATTTATATATCACATGCCTCATAAATTTAACTTCATGAGCCAAAAACTCACTTTTGAAATGCTTACCATATAGAGATTTTATTTCATGGTTAGATGAATGGTATTAAAACTTTCTATACACTCGTCCAATTGCTTTTATTACACTGAAATATTATCCAAGAATGCAAAAAAAATGGATTCTAAGAACTGATGAAAGACCTAGTTCATTAATGACATAAACACTATAATAATATTAGATATACTAAAGGCCATAATCATAAATTTTAAATGACCATATATGATTCTAAATACTATATTAAGGATATATTCTTCTCATAGTCTCAGTTAGTGGTACCCTAACTAATGTTCAATAGTTTTAAACAGGCATTCCCCTCGAATCTAGTCAAATTTGACATTAATACTAGAAAAATGATATTTGTTCTTATTAATCTCCAATTTATCATTTCATTGTCAATAAAATGTATAGGAATACTACATGAATTATTATAAAATAAGAAATGGGAAACAAATGGTGACACACTAGGATGAATAAATCCTTTAGCCTCTCAGTCTTCATGATAGAAAACAATTTCCATCAACTCAGCTGGTTCTATTCTATAAGATGACCTTTAAATGGGCATCATAATAGAGAGAAGTTAATTTGTAAATATAACCTCTCCCTATTAAGGAAAAATAGAAAAAATATACTAATAACCTAGGGTAAGAACACACTTCCAAAACTAGACGACTTCCAAATAAAGGGTTATCTTCATCAAAAAAAATCTTAGATAACTAGCCTGAGTTTACCCTAACATAATGATAAACTAGGTCTACCCTTCCCGATCTTGAGTCTGACTCACTTCAAAAAATGTGACTGATCCCTTCCAAAATAAAAAATAATATTGGTGATGATAATTTTTTATTTGGTCCATAAAAAACCATATAATAAATTGTAATAATTATTTTGAATATGTCAATATAATTCAATGGGATCTCATACTACACCTCAATGTCAACTATCAATTTATTACATGTAGGAAATATTAAATCTTTTTCAGATCTATTTCCTAAATGTTTGCAGTGAACCATCCTGTATGGAAAATGTTATGAACATAATCCGAACAATTAAACTAACATTGACGATATAAAATAACAAGTAACACCTATATAAAACACACATTTCACTCTAGAAGATGAAATAATCATTGTTCCTATAACAATAGTGATCCATTATTTAGATTCCACTAGTGGATAACCCAAAATAAAGAGTCCATTTTTAACTCAAATCTATGCTTCATCAACCACATAAAAATAACTCTTAGTCCAAGGATGAGACACACCACTCTTGGAAGAATCTTTATGAACCTGTGATCTCTTGGTGAATGTGGATATTTATTTACTAACTTGGAATATCCTGTCAATAATTTTTTTTATTGTTATATCATCAAAAAAGAAGAAAATTCATGGGATCCTTCACACAGTTAGTGTTCATATGACCTATCTTCCTACAATGGCAGTTGAAAACCAATTGATCACATGAATATTCTCTTAAAATTGGTCTTGAAGGAATGTGGCCAACGATACACTTCCTCTTCTAGCCATAAAATACACCACGACAAACAACTGAACCAACTGAAGCTCTACCGAAACCAACATTTCCATAGGTCAACAAAATATTTTTTATATAATACCTTCAAAAGATAATAAAGAACATGATAATTAATAATCATAGATTATTAGTCCTTAATCCTAGCTCATCCCTTCATGCTTTTTTTACTCATTAGTGAAAATAACTAGTGTAAGATTCACCATCTCAGAAAAATGGTAGAATACTCTGGAATAGTACCATATTCCTAGTACGAGGTCATAAACTACAAGGTCTTAACCATGAGTAATTTTTCTGTGTATAAATACAATATATAATTATTTTATTTGAAGAACCCATGTTTTGTATTTTGTGAAGAATAACATGTAAAAATGATTCCAAATATCTCCTTCTTTGTCCCTCTTGAATGTATATGGAAAACCCCACCTGAGAGGTTTCAGAGTATTCAGCAAGATGAATATTGTAATTATCATCCCAA
Organism: Viscum album; assembly: GCA_963277665.1. NCBI lineage: Eukaryota > Viridiplantae > Streptophyta > Magnoliopsida > Santalales > Viscaceae > Viscum > Viscum album. The sequence goes on from OY728160.1 coordinate 698,517,125, forward strand.
GCCACTCTTCTAGTTCTGGGGGACGTTTTCCACCCTAGATGACAGGAATGTGATTTTTTGTGAAATTTGAAACATGATCAATGTCACATCATGGGTTACTGACACCCACTAAACTAAGAGTTAGAGTAGTACATATTACTACTTCTACCATGGATGTGTCCACAAGCTTATTTTTCGATAGATTCTAACTTTTAGCAGTTTGTATGAGCTATTATAATAGGTATTGTATGTAATTAAAATGTGTCAATAAAAAATATATCATGATAACATTCCAAAATCCTATGACTACTTTTTATAATTCAAACGAATAATTTGAAACAACCATAGCTTAATAAAATAATGTATTATTAAAATTAGAGGGATTAACTAAAATATAATATGTAAATTTTAAAAAAACTACAATATATTTCACTCAAATGACCTAAAACTACATGTCTCAAACCTAGAAAATTATATTAACCACCAATGGTAACCCGATTTTAGTCATTCATGTGAGGTGGCCATGCCCATTTTTGGAACATATTATTTGATTTTCAACAGTCCTAACTCTTGTCTACCCAAAACAAAGAACCAAATATAGGTAGTGTTAACACACTTCTAGATGATATTTCATTCAGATTCCAAGTTGTAAAAGATTATCCTGAGTCAACTAGACAGTCTACCATATATTGACCATCATGGTGAAGAATAACAAAGATAATAAGAACAATTATTGGAAATTAAACAAAAGAAATAGAACCCAAGTAAAACAAAGAAGATAAATAATGATATTAAAAATTATAGTAAAATAAAAAATAAAAAAAACTAAAAGATATGAATAGAAGTTATCAGACCAACTATCACCTCCAAGACCAACCCATATCAGAGAAAAAAACAACTAGATAATCTATTAGGCTAATATATTCTATTCTATTTAAATAGATCTAGAAATAAAACATACATGACCATCCAAATGAAAAATTTGGCTGTAAAAAAATACATATAGGATTCCAGAATGGAGTCTATAAAATGTTTAATTTAATGAATTCATAAGATATATATTTTAAAAAATTTCTATTTTCAAAATAATTTCCATATATTCTAAAAAAAATAAAATATTTTTCAATTTGGTGTTCATAAAATACATTCATAACCTCAAAATCAGAAATATAAAAAAATAAAATTAAAAAATACTAGAAATTATATCCATCCATAAGTTGATAATGTAATTACATATCCATGAAATACCATCATTTGACTTGATGTGATACATCCACATATAAAAACATTGATCAACAATCAATAATAAAAACAACCATGTGATAACAATCAATAAATGAAAAAATCCATCTATTTTTTAGATTCCTATACGAATATATAATACTCATTAATAAGCATAAAATGAATAATGATTGACCCAAAAAAATATCAAGTCTTACCCGTTTCCATAGATATCCCAAAGGATACCACACAGTGGTTCCACACTAACAAAGGCTACCCACGTTTATTTTCTAACACACACAATGTTCTCAAAATTCCACATATGTCAAAAAAAATTTAAAAATATGCTAATAGTTTTATAAAACATTTGAAATACAACTGATCCCCTTATGTATTTAAAACCCCCTTTTCAAATTAAAACCACCACACAAGCATTAAAAGGGTCATCTGGTACAAAAAACCAATTTTTATAGAGAAATACATGTAAGACATTAATATAAAAAAATTCAGATCAATTAAATGAAAAACCAAAGGCATTTATCATTAAAAGTTGACAAATTATTCCAAAGAACACATTATATAGAAACACATACCTAAAAATGGTATAAATCAAGAAGTTTTCAAAAATTGTAATTGGAATACATGAGATCGAGCATCAGGATACAATTCATAATTAGAAAATGAAAAGTGTTTTAGGAAAACCCTATAATATAATTAATTGAATAATACACATTTCAAAAAAAATTCCAATTACCATAGAAATGAAGAACCAAAAGTAACTCTTAACCACACTGGTGAACCACAACAACCCTGAAGATTAATCACCCAATGAGTTATCTGAAAGCAGTAGAGAACCCCAAAATTTCATGTGTCGATCTTAGAGTGAGGATGTAGTAAGAATGAAAGAATTTATATATACATGGTTCTATAAAAAAATAGGTTGATAGAGTTACATGTCATGTAGTTCTCTTATATGGAGGGAATTTGATGAAGGAAAAAATGAAAAAAATGATGACATTTTATAAAAAATATGATTTTATCCAGTAATTGGCATTAATTATTTTTTTGGAGTGTAAATTTTTCAGGCCCTAAATAAGATTCCTGATATTTATTTTTAAATAATTACACAAAATGTAATCTCGTTACATGGGGCGTTATCACCAAGAAGATAGAGAATAAGATAGTTTCTATAAAAAACCCCAGAACAAAAAACACATGAGAAAGGGAGTAAAAGAAAAGTTTATTGGGGATATATAAATATATTATGATAAACCCTTAAAACAAGACTCATAATTAATGATATTTGAATGATTTATTATGAATTTAATTTGTTATGATCATACTCTTATCCTTATCTCATGCCCACTTGTGATAATTCATTGATATATTATATTTTTACCCTTAGTAATCATATGAGATCTCCATTTATTATGATTCCTTTCTTTTTGTTATGTAGAAAGGTTTTATGATGGCTATGAATATGAAATGTTCTGTGGAAGATGATATTTCTAGAATATGATTAATTTTTTTCATAGAATTGGTTGTTTATTTATCTGGTCTCTTAATAGACAAAATCATTATGATTGTTAGTAATTTATTATTTTGATATCTGATTAATATATATCTAAAATTATAGACTATATTTTTATGAAATAATTTACTAAACATATTTTGAATTAGATCCCGGTTTAGTAATTTTTTGTAGATTTGGATTAGAAAACATTTGATTAAAACTAAGTGATATGTCTGAGTGTAGGTTAATACCTAGAGGTATTTCTATATTTTTGATTATGTGGTCTCATAATGATGATATTTCAATTTAGACATAAACATGTTGATATAGGTTCTTGCATAGATGCACCTATGGGTAATAACCATGAAAATAGTTATTGAGAATTGAGTTTTTCTTCTACAATAATATGATAAAGAGGAATTATTCTATAAATAGTTTTGCACTTTAGGGAATATAATTTGGTAAATTCCAATTATAATTATTTATAGTTATGATAAAATAGAAGATAAAATCTTCCACAACCTATGAAAAAACAATGTGATATGGAATTTACCATAAGTTTCATGGGTAGAAAAAAGTGATCGTAATTGATTAAATATTTGGAATGTTTTTCATTATTATATGATAGCTCCCACTGATTAGGGATGATTTATACTCACACAAACCATTTTTGTATTAGAAATAGATTGATGATAGAATAATGATTCTATGGTGGTGATAAATATCCTCAAATATTTAGGTATCATATTGCCCCTTAGTCCTATAAATTCATTAATATCATGAAAAATCTATAAGACTATTAATTAATATGATTTATGATTAGATATTGAGATTCCTGTAAAACCCCTTAATGGTATGATGATCTGCTACAAGATAATATACCCTCTCCGAGACATGTATGTCATGTTTTACTTCATAAAAAAAATTAACCCCTACGATTGAATTTGATGTTATTTAGACATAGAATTACTGACATTATATAGGTCCCATTTCAATTTCTGAATAAGGTAATTAACAAATTTACATTCTAAATCAATGTATAATAACATTTTAATTAAAAGATTAATATGAACATCAAATGGAAATTAATTCCATTATTTGGGTCCCTTAAGATCATGGAATAACTACCCATATCATATGTTAACATTTGAATCTCTATTTCCATAAACATTAGAAAACATATTAATGTTCCTTCCTTTCATACTCATAACCCAAAATCATTACAAAAATTAGACATAAACTATTTTTATAAATGTAAACTAATCTTACATACTTCTTTAATAGGGAAGAATAATATTTTTTTGAAATTCGAAAATTGTAACTAAGATAAATCTATTCTTATGAAAAAATGATTTTCTTTAGAAAGACATAAATATAAATGCTTAATAAATTAAATCTGTACTTGAATAAATATGAATTAAGGGACTATAATAACATAGATGGTGGGCATATATAATTTTATGCATGACATACATGAAAATATAAAAATAAAAACAAAATCATTCATTATTTTCATCTTATTCAAATTTAATTATACACATAAAATGATAGATTCTTTAAAATAATAACTTTTCACATTATATTTATAAAATAAATATTGTAATGATGTTAATAATAAAATAAATTATTTTAATTCATAGATATATTTATTACATAATTATTTATCAATAGTATATATATATTGATATATATATATAAATATATATATAGTTCTAAAAAATAACTATATTACATGATTTTATAAAAGGGTTATAAATTAAATCCTAGTGTGAAAATAAATTAGATTGTTTGTTTCCTGAAATATAGAATAAATAAAAATAATGAAATACTAATAAACATTTATTATAGAATTTTAATTTATAAATATAATTATATATATATATATATATAAAAGATCTGTTCCCTTAATTTTAAACAAACTATTGTAGCATAGAGACACATGATTGAATGTAGTCAGGGTGTATAAGACGTTGCAGTGCTCATGCAGGCATGGATAACATTATAAATTTGTGTAGAACTAAAAAAAATAGATAAGTGGAGGGGGAAATAAACATACCTATTTATAATATAAAAAAAGTTGAACTAATTATTTAACTCAATCATCCGAAAGAAGACACACATAGTATGTATATTATATATATTATTTATAGTAATGAAGTCTTCAATAATTTAGTTCTTTTTTTTGAATTCAATACATATGTCCTTTTTATTAAATATTATATCATTTACCATATTTTTTATTATCAAAAGGTTTTATATGTTATCTTTTTATTCATTGTTTCTTCTTCCTTTTGTATAGTTATTTTTTTACTTTCCTCACAAATTCTCTCCCTCCCTCCCATTATTCATATTCTTCTACAAAATTTTTAATCTAACATTTTTAAAATAAAATTTTATTATTATAATAATATATAATTAAATTATAATTTATTATTTCATAATATGGTGGTTTTAAATAATTGGTAAGGACATTTAAAATATTTAATTTGATAATTTAAATAAATTGAAAATGGTTTTCATAGCATTGAAAAGAAAAAATTCATATTATTTTAAAAACCATTTTATTCTAAAGTAATAATATTTTGAAATAATTATCTGGATTTATCTATTCTATACTAATAATTTTCTTTGAGGAATTATGATACTCAGTGGGAAATAAAAAACATAAGTCCAATAAGACATATCTCATATGTGACAATGTCCTATTAAGTTCATTGGTTTAGACCCCATAGCACAACATAACATTCGACACACTACATCCAAAAACATTTGAAAAAAATACAGTGGTTCTTCATTTATCACTAACAATACAAAAACATTTCAAAAATAGTACAAAAATTATTTATATATATTAAAATTAATATTAAATACTTCTAAACATAGAATAATTATATTTTTTAAAATATATAAAACAATAACTTGGAAAAATCCGTTCTTAAAAAAATATAATGATAAAAAATTTAAATGATTAATTTAATAAATGAATACTTGTAAAAAAATTCTTGCAGATTCAATAATACCATTGATGATGGTAATATCTATTGTTATGCATGGCATTAATAAACATATAAAAATAATTCACACATAAAATAATTGCTTTTATCATTAGCATCTTGTTGTGAATTATATATACATGTAAGATGAGATCTTATACACAAAATAATATCTTTTCTCTTATTTTTTATAAGAGAAAAAATATAATGATATCCATAATGAAATAACTCATTTATATTCATAGATTAATTGATTAAATAATTTCTTCTCAAATATATATATATATATATATATATATTTGTGTTTGTGTGTATTTATATATATTGTTCATTAAATATAACTAGATAACAATATTTTCATAAAAGAGTATTAAATTTAATCACAGTTTGAAAATAAGTTATATAATGTTTTTATAAAACAAATACAAAATAAATAAAATGAAATACACATAATGTTTAATTATATAATTTCAAAGTATTTGTATACTTAAAAAATATATGAATATAAATATATTTTTCAATAAAAAATAACATTTACCATAAATTCATGATGACTACCATAGCTCATACACACTGGATACAAAGAAGAAAGGGTTCAAAAGACATTACATTGCTCAAAAATATGTGGATAACATGACCAGGGTAAGTAAGAACTAAACAAATAGATAATTGGATAATCATATTGAAAAAAATATTTATAATCTAAAAATTATTTGAGAATAAATTATTTAAGTCAATATTCCTCTGAATGATACACATAATATGTATAATATATATAAATATATTTTATTTAAATAGATTTAGATTTCAATAATGGGGTTCCCTTTTTGACATCAATACACAATTCCATCCTTTTTTATTAATTTATCTTACAATTTCATTTATACTATAATAATTTTTTATATATTATATTTTTTATTCATATTTTCTGTACAGATTGTTTTATTCTTTTTTTCCTTTCCTCACATATTCACTCTCTATTTTATACCTATTTTCTCCCTTATTTGTTTCTTAAATCTCTTTTTTCATGTCAAATATTATTATTATTGTAATATATTTTTATATTAACATTTACTATTTGATTTAATAGAACAAATCAAAATTCTAAAACATGTTAGCAGTTTGTTTTTTTAAACATTTATATATTGGTAATATTAATATTTTATAATAAAGATTCAAATATTTATTTAAAATCTCAAATATTATAAATCTTTTATTAAAAAATATGTTTACCTATAATTATTTTATTATTTTTATTATTACAACCATTAATTTCATAAAATTTATTTACATTAATTTTAATGATATAAATATATAAATAAATATATTATATAAATTAATATTCCTTTTTTTATTAAATCAAATTTTATATACACAAAATATGTTAATAATTCATGAAAATTAATTATATTAAAACATATCAAGCAAAAAAATTAACTAAATCAAATCAATTATTTTTTAAAAACAATATAAAATGAAGTAATAATATTTCGTTGAAATATTATTTGAAATAATAACATTTTAGATATAAATAAATCTAACCAAATTATATACATATGAATATAAATTCAAATAAGTGGTTATTTAAAAACATAATATAAATTATATAAAAAATATTTTTCTTGAAAAATATAAATATATCCAAAACAATTAATATTAAAACATAACTTTAAATAAATTTTTTCCCCTTAATTTAAAAATACATGTACTTATGGAATATCTATGATTATTTTCATTTAACATATAGAAATAATATCTTTCAAAATACAAATTATTATTTTATAATTGAGAAAACTGTAATATGATTACAAAAAAAATGTTATTTCAAATTATGTTTTTATTAAAAACTATTATTTTAATATATAAATGAAATAATTTTTTTTTAAAATATTTGTACAATTAGAATTTTTTATACGGTTACACATATATTTTCCGCTTGATACCATATAATGTCTTTATATTTTAATTATTAAAAATAAAATAATTATAAAACATTCAGGATTAAGGAATTTTCAATTTAGTAATCAACCCACATGATCCCTCTCCTATCATATCCAATCAACAACTTCTATTATATGATTTTTCCCATGAGCATCAATGAAATTATGGTAAATTTGTATAATATTCTTATTAAAAATAAGCTAATAAAATTTTTTCATAATAAAATATTAGAGGACTATTTATGATGCACCCATGATAACCTTTTTGAATATCAAACATTATTAATTAATAAGAATCCATTGAATTAAAAAATTGAATATTCTTCTTATAACCATGGATCATATGCTCTCAATAAATCTTGTCCCTTTCCTCAAATATATCTCAGTTTTTCCCAAAAAAAATCATTTTCTCATTATTTCATGGACAAAAGTATAATCCCATATGATGTAGGAACCCTCATCATGACACAATTTTCTTCTTCGATAATATTATCCATTATTCATTAAATGACTCATGAATAATCACTAAATGAATCATTTTTTAGATGTTATTGATCAGAATAATAAGAATATATTGAATAAAATCTCTTGGAATATATAATTTTTTTCAACTATAATCCCTTATTTATAATAGTGTTAATACCATGTGACTATTGTACTATAGTGGCTCCAGAACCTTTGCAAAATTTATCAAATAAAAAAATCATACATAATAAAAATATATATTATTTATAAATTTAGATAAATTTTATTTTATTATTAAATTTAATTTATCAATAAAAATATCAAATGTACCAGCGTGAAATATGTTGATTTTATGTTTTTTATTTTCATATTTGGTCTTATGTGTCACCAAATATCATTGGTGTCATCCAAAATCTTATTTCTTTATTAAAGGATGAAATTTATATATCTAGAATATTTACATTCACAATTTAATCTGAAGATTATAACATATTTAATATATAACAATAATGTGTTATTTCTCCTAAATAATATCATTCATTACATATTAAATAATTTTTTTATCACATTGGAATTATCCCAATAAATTTACCTTACAATTATTCTATAAAATATCTTATGTATAAATATTAATATTAATCATAAATCAAGAACTCTATTAGAAATAAGTTGTCTTATATTAAAAACTTCTTCAACCCATACTATTTCATGTATAATAACAGCATAGTATCATAGATGAATCAAAATGTCTGCTAAAATTATTGATGATTAATACGATATGACCCCCTATTTGGTTCAAAATATACTAGATTTTTTGACAATTTAAAGGGTGTAATATTTTAATTGAAGTAATATATTTTAAAAACATTTATAAATTAAATAAGTTGTGAATTACCAATATCATGTCCACCTAAAGTAAAATTTCTTTATGAAGAAATAGATATTAAGAACATTCATCTAGTAGAACAGAATGGATCTTTCATAACCTACGATGTTAAAATTAAATGTGATGTATAAGAGAAAGATAATAATGTAAATAAAAGTATGTATATATTATTCAAATCAAATGATTTACAATATTTAACGATTGAAGTTGTCAATTTCAAATTTGAAAATAAGATATTGAAGTTCACAAGATTATATAAATCCAATATTTGATAAAAATGGATGATAAAATGGGATATAAAGAAGTCACTTACATTATTTGTAATTAGAATATTCATTTCAATAAGAATTTCCCATTATCAACAATAATTTTAATGAGAAGAAAAAAATTTAGAAATACTTCTTGTTTTCAACTTGTAGTTAAATAGATGACTCTTTATCCACATTCATATTTACTAAAAATCACTAAATATCTCATTGTTGAAATTGAGTTAATGTATATGGCATGTTACATTAAATAATATTTTTCATAATTTTATATACATTTCTAACATCATAAATCTACGAAGGGTCATGTAAATGATGTGTTTTTAAATTTCACTCTGGAATTCGAATTGATTAAAATGAAATATATTCAATATTGTAATGAGAAAGATAAACTACCTAATGAAAATTTTGAATTTATTTTAAAACTGAATGAAAAATATAATATTATGGTCCCAATATAGATTAATTAATCAATGACTGTATTAAGATAATCCCTTATATAATGAACATATGGGTTCCCAATTATATTTTAGAAGTCATTAGTTGACCAAAATGAATTTGGGTAATGAAATATTATTATATTAAAAAATTTATATAGATATGTATCAAGGTAAAATACAAGACTAGTATTTGATTAATGGTTATTGGATTCTCAAGGTTTATGAACAATTATTACTCTTATTTCAACCACATAAAATATATATATAGTAGATATGTTTCATATATTGAAAACTCATATAGAAATATCATTGGTATATTAACAAATTTTGATTAATAAAAATATTATTAAATCTTTTTTATATATTTTTTCTTTAATAATAATTTTCTATATATAGTCAATTATTTGATATTGGTTTCCAATATTCATTTGATAATGAATTGTGATGGTATTTGTTTCTAGAGGTAGTGATTCATTTTATGAATACCATTTAAAATATATATTCATATTTGATATATAATATATTTCCAAAAATGATATTGGATGTTATATTTTTTAATTTGGAATGAATCAAAAATATAACTTCAAATTTTAAAATATATGTATCCAATTCAATTGAATTTGATCTTCTTCATAATTTTATTCTTAGGTCAATCCCAATATTCTAGTACAATAAGGAAAAAATAATTCCCCATAATTTTTTATGATTATAAATGATACACATTGGATTATTTTCTAGAGTATAATAATTAATCATGTAAATATTTTGTTAAATATATTAATAATTTAGAAAATAAAAAAGTTTACTAGAGCCAATCAATTTATATTGATCATGAGGGACATTTCAGAAAAATATAATTGGTATATTTTTTTATTTCAAATTATTACAATCACTAATTTTCACTCACATGACTCCTAAAACAATATTTATGTTAAAAGATACAACATTACTCTATAGGATATTGAGAAAAAAAAAATAATTGAATGTTGAATACATAAATAATTTTGGGTTGAGATTTTCAATATAAAACATTTTACATTTAAAAGTGTCCTTATAAGATTTTTTCATAAGAAAAATCCCATAATTTTTTGAATGGTTGGAAACAAAAATTTGGTTATTTTTTGGTATGTATATATGAATTTTATATACTCAACATCATGGATTACATATGAGAATTTATTAATTATTGTGAAGATATTACAACTATTTCCTTAAGTGAATCTATTTTTAATTTTTTAGAATTCATATGTGAACATAAATTAAATTTTTTAAAATTTATATAAGATGATATGTTTATATTTTTTTATTTCCGTGAATATATATGTGGTCAAACATAGAAAAATTTACTATTTAATATTTAGGAAATATTATTTTATGTAATCCAATAATATATTTGGATTGAAATAACCTCATTAATAATATAATGAGTGGTCAGATAAATATCTCATTTAAAATGAATTTAAAAATGAAATTGTTTATTATTCACTAGTTTTATGGTTTTTAATTTATTTCCTAGTTTTAAAATTATATATCTATAATATTATATTTGGTTAAACTAAGGACTAACTCTGTTTTAAAACATTATATTTAATGATTAAATAATCTGAACTGACTATTAAGAGAGATTTTATGTCATTATCAATTTTTAAATTTATCAAAATCATGGTAGAATTTATATAAGAAAAAAATGATAGTAGTGATGTTTTTAATCATTTAGTAATGGATAAAATTATGAAAATAATTCCAAATATGATTACATTGAGTATAATTTTACATAATGAATTTGATAAAACATTTCAAAATAATCATTAAAGAATTATTGAGATCATTATTTTACGAACATTGACATGGAAAACAATTATGTGCAATTTTTTATTTGTTGTCACTTATAGGAAAATTCTAAAAAATTATAAGATAAGCCTTTTAACAGGGTCCTTAAATATGAAAAATCCCAAAACAATATTGTCTTATTATATATAACGGTTATATGCCTTGAGATAAAAATTAATTTCGATATTGACATTAATGGATGTTGACAAGATATGAAAATTACAAGTCAGACACCCCACTTACATGGATATTTATTTGTCTCTAGGATTTTTAAGAAGAAATTTTTGGCCTAATTCTATCAATTAAGAAAAATATAATTCCTCTGTTAGTTTTGGTACTCAAATAATTTTGATAAAGAACATAATTTTCACTATGATTTATATTATGATCACATATTAAGAATGTTTCAAAACACTAGTACTGTTAGTGTCTCTGTAAATCCAATTAATCATTCTAGCGCTGAGTATATCAAAATTAGTCACCATTTTTTTGAAAATTTCATTCAAAAAACTGAATATTTTTTTTAAAGATAATATCATAATATACATAACATATAATATGATCTTTGTTTTTTCTAGAGTCGTCTCGTGTGTGTTTTTAGGACTTTTTGAAGCTTTTAAGTTCCTTTAACTTGGAATATATGCTTGGGCTGCATTTGGGAGAACTAAGGAGGAAAATTAAAGGACTGTGGGTTGGGCATGGTTTGTGCACGGTTTGACAAACCGTGTGACCGAACCATGCCAAGTGTGCGAATTTGGGAAGAGGATTCTACAAAGTTGCCACATGTTTTTTAAACCATGTGACCAAACTATCCCAACCATGCAAGAGTGGGAAGTGGAGTCCTCAGGGTTTGCACACAGTTTTCCTAAACATGCACCTCAACCTATGAAACCATCAGCACGATTTTTAATATCATAAAATCTCATTTAAAATGAACCGAACCCCCGAGACTAAAATTTTTGGACAATGGATCAGGCTTAATAGAATTTATGTGTTACCAAAGCCTTCCAGATGGATTCTAAGGCAATACGAATACCATTATTCGAGATTGAAGATCTACTGTACTCCCAATAAGTGGATTTTATCATGTTGCTTCTAACTTTATTTCTTCTATCATTCCATTGACTTTTCATTTAGGATCATTATCGTTTCCTTAGATCTAACCCTTTGAGTTATAATCTAGATCTTGTATTGTGGATATAGATCAATATTTTTTAGATCTTGATGGCTTGAATCTTAATTTTGGTTTCAGGGTTTTAGATTCAGATATTGTTTGATGACGTTTGTGACACTCAGATTTTGGGGATTTCTATTGGGAAATATTCTATCAATAAACCGAGGTAGGTGGTCTAAATTGAACTCCCATAGTCTTTATTTATGATATTTGTATGAGTTTATTAAATTCTGTGATTACCTTGATAAATGATTTCCTAAATTAGAGTAATTAGGAAAGTGGAATTGATGTTTTTTTACCTTGGGGATTATTGAAAAAATTATCAGGAAACCAATGAATGGGGGGTTATCCAATGTGATTGATATCTTATATATTTAATATTGGGTTGTGATCATGTATATACATTATTGAATTGATTGTAATAAGGTAATTAGTTGGGCGATTTAATTTTGAAATGATGTATGGCTTTAAATTTAATTATTTGTGAGAAATAATTAAGACACAATGGGATTTTGAAATAGATAATTTATTTGTCAATAATTAATTAATAAATTAGAATGGTATTTATTGATTAATTAATTTATTAGTTAATTAATGGGTTATCTACTAAGTTATTTGATTAATTAAATAATTTCCTTTGAAATCATAAACAAATCATTATATTAGTAAATTATTAATGTGGATATTTCTGTTGAATTAACCAATGAATAAATGTCTGAGATTTTTGGTGTTGGGTATGACATCCTAGAATAATGTATAAGTTGGGACATGGACTTGGTGTTCCTCCCAAATATTTTTCTAAGCACTTAGACATAAAGATTGTTAGGCATGATCACCTACATCGAATGAGAATTGGAGTTCTAGTTAGGACATCCTACACTCAATGAGATTTGGGGTTCTAGGAATGGCGTCCAACACCAAATGATTAATTATAATGAATGATGATTCAAATGAGAATTGGGGTTCAACGAATGATGACCTACATGAAATAATAAATTATATTGAATGATGATTCAAATTAAAAAATTGGTTTGATTTTTTCCAAGAGTGATTATTATAGATTAAATCACAATGTGATAACAGTTTAAGTCATGCATTATATTTATTGCTTAATTAAATGTGAGTGTAATATATTTTGATTGGTCTCATTTTGGACGTTGTTGGAGGTGGCCTAATATGTTTCACTCACACATTTTTTGGGGATCCTGATCAGCATCTGAGAAGATGTTGTTATTGTAGGATATGATATGGTCAGGGCCCTGGGATAGTTTTCTGTTTGGGATTGGAGCATGGGAGGAAGAACCAGACATAGTTCAGGATCCATTTTGGAGTTGTTGTGTCTAAAATTGTTTTCCATTGTAGACTCTTGGAACTTTCAATGTCATAGAATTATTTACCTTTATGTCGAGTATTTTACTTTCTGATTTTGACTATAATATGACTTATATTTGTACTTGTTATTTATTTATGCTTCCAAAATTGGTTGTTTCTATTTTCTTCCATTGGATTTATCTCTGAAAAAAGAGGCCATAGTATCCCTAAGACTAACATACCATACCCTTGATTCTTGTCGAAACCCTCTAGCATACAGGGAGGCACGCATGAGGGCATGTGGAAAACTGGTTTAAGGGACTTTTTAGTGGCATCCGGGTTAGGAAATTACAAAGTGGTATTAGAGGATTTTTCATTCCTTTGTTCTTTTTTTATTACTATTTTGGAAAAAAATTGACAAGAGACTAAGAAGAGTTGAGGCTTGGTAACGAGCTCATGCATGAGAGTTTCTATCCCATGAACATGGTGAAATTAGATTACTCAGGGTGGGATTATTTTGATATTTTCCTTTTGCTACAGTTGTATATAATTTCACATTGGGTGATTCACCTGTGGAGGTATTGTTGTATTTATTTTCAAAATTTTTGTATTTTTATTCTTGGTTTAAATAGAGATGATATTTGAATCCACAAGAATCATTATAGGCACTCAGGGTTTTTGTATCATTAAACAATCAAATAACTCATTATAAAACATTTTGTGTTAATTTGGTTGAATGCGAACAATTTTTTTATTGTGAGAATGAAATAATGATGAAAAATGTGAATAAATGGGTGTCTAATGGGAACCGTGATTGTTGAAATGAGAATTATTAATTAATTCATATCCAAATTAATTAATTTGAGAATATGTGAATACTTTATGGTTGATTAATTAATTAGAATGAATATACCCTTGCTAACAAAGACCTGTGAGTAGGATGGTTAAGGGTAGTGATAAGGCCTCAGTGTTGACTGTGTGGTGAGAAAATGGATAAATGACTTTTTGAAACTTGTCGTGTTAGTATTTTCCCTTAGATAAATGTTTTAAGGTTGTTATATGAGTCCTATGATTTGTGTTCTGATTTTTGGAAATATGCCTCCTTGATTCTTATTGAGAGAGATACCAAGGGGTATGGCCCAAAACGAACTTCTAGGTAGGGATCTTGATGCACCATAAGGGGAATATGAGGAATAATAATAGCAGTTACAATGTAACATTTCTCATTTTATTTAGTTTATGGAGAGATACCTAGGGTGGGTTTACAATATTATGTCTGAGTTGATAAGGGAGATTCAACTACAGCACCCTCATACTTTTACATGAGCGGTGGATATGAGGAAGTTTAATTGTGGATTGAATCCATTAATAAAATACATGACCATTTGGAGACTTTGGCTGAGAGGAGGTCATGTTTGATGCTTATATGATGCCGGGTTCCACTAAGCAATGGGGGTACATTCAGGTACGATCTGGACAGACTAACAGGATGTTATAGTATGAAATTCTAGATAAGTTTTTATAGAACGTATACCCAGGCATTCTGAGGCAAGATAATGATACATATTTTATGCATATGACATAAGGGACAATGTCCATAATTGAGTATTCTGAACATTTTAAATATTTATAATGTTTTTCACTGGATTTGGAGAAAGATGAGGCATCTTCGCCAAAACAATTTCAGGATGAACTTAAGTGTGAAATTAATTACCATGTGACTATATTTATAGTGAAAAAAAATTATAAGTAGTTAATCAGTTTCTCATTTAGGAGGAATTTATAAGAGGATTATAGTACTATAGAGGATGTCAGACATTCATGAATTGAGACTTCTGAGAGGAGGAAGCGCGACCAGGAGAATTTCAGTAAGGATTATGGAAAGCAAGGAGGAAAAGTTATATTAGATCTTTCTCAGTTTCTATTCCACTAGTGAATATGACGTGGCCATTATCATACACATTTTCCTCGAGCACCAGCAGAGTTCCAGTTTTGTGGCTTGATGGGATATCTATACAGGTTCTACAAGAAGCAGCGTTAGGTTGCTGTTGAGGGAGCAGCTACTCAGATTCAGAGATAGGAAATGGGCCCTTCTTCACCACATAGGTCTGGGAGATGGAGATCTACTGGTAGGGGAAGTAGAGGTAGTGGACATGGTGCTTCAGGGTTTAAAAGACCGTACCAGCAGCGTGGTGCTACTCAGAGGAGTCAGATGACACCACATGGAAGGGGGCATGACATCTACAAGCAGTGCAGCCTACCCTTGTAGAGAGTGAGGATGGTACATTGACAGTGAGATGTACTCTTCCAGTTGCTTCTATATTATCTATTTCCTTGTTGGATAATAGTAACATTCAATCCTTTATATCATCAAATCTTGTTAATGGATTGAGCCTAGAGTATGGGTCTATAAGCTGGATGATGAATAATGATATACAATTGGGAATACAGACTAGAAATATCTATTTATGTATGGGATTTTCTCTTGAGATTAGAGAGTATCATTTCATTTGGGATATCTCTGTCCTTGATATAACTAGGTTCGACCTAATTATGGGTATAGATTGTTTAGTCGCATACCGATCCCACAATGATTGTTACCATAGGAGAGTGACCATTATATATTAGGAGGGTGACCAATAATTTCTTCATGGGGAATGGGATTTCCATGGAGGCAAATCTGGGCCAATTACTCGGAAACTAGGAGAGCTAATGGCCTAAGTTGATAAAAATTTTCTGGATGATGGGATTGGTAGGCCTGAATTCCTTCCACCAATAGTAGACCTATTTCAGGATGTATTTCCTAAGTAATTTTTATGGTTTCCACCTGAGAGAGATATATAATTCAATATTTATCTCATGTCACGCATTGAGCCAGTAACTATTCCACTTTACAGAATGGCGGTGATTGAGCTTCAAGGGGTCAAAACATAGTTGGAGGAGTTGAAAGATAAATGGTTTATCAAGTCGTGTAATTCACCTAGGGGATCACTAGTTTTTATTGAGAATAAGGCCTACGATAGTCTATGCTTCTGTTTCGATTATCTAAAATTGAATAAAATGATTATAAAGAACTGATGTCCTCTTCCTTATATTGATTATTTATTTGACTAGGTGAGGGGGATATTGTATTCGCAATGACAGATCTGTTGTTTGGGAATCATCAAGTGTGAGTACAGAGATTTGATATACAACTAACTAATTTCAAGATCATGTATGGTCTTAATGAGTTTTTCATAATGTCGTTTAGGTTAACTAATTCTCCGATGTTGTCAGGCCTTGATGAATTGTATACTTCATCTGGACATATATCAGTTTGTGGTGCTATTTGTGGATGACATCTTAGTGTGTTCTAATAATCATGCTGATCATAACCAATATCTTGACAATATCATGGGTACACTAAGAGAGAATCAGCTATATGTCAAGCAATCTAAATGTTAGTTCTGGATTGACAGTGTGCACATTTTGGGACACATTATCTCAGATGAAAGTGTGGCAGTGGACCTCGATAAAGTGAATTCAGTGATTTCGTGGGATTATCCGAAGAATTTTTTTGATATTCGATGCTTTCTGTGTATTGCGGGTTATTACAGGATATTCGTCTTGGTATTTTCCCGGTTGGCTACAACGCTTACAGGATAGACCAAGGAATGGATAAAGTTTTTTTACAGGAGCATGCATGAATTATTTCCAGGAGTTGAAGAAGCGCTTGACACCGATACAAATTTTGATCTTACCTGAGTCAGGTGAAAAGTACATGGTGTTTTATGACACTTCTAGTGTTAGACTCGAATTTTTACTGATTCAATAGGATAAATATGTTTCTTATTGTACTTGGTAGATGAGGCCACATGAATGGAATTACCCTACAAATGAAATTGAGTTAGAAAAAGTGGTTTATTCTCTTAAGTGTTGGAGACACTATCTTTTGGGTGAAATTTTAACAATTTTTACTGATCAGAAAAGAATGAAGTATATAATTTTGTTGTACGACAAAAATCTTTGGCAGAAAATATGGGTTTAGTATATGCAATCATTTTAAATTGATTAGAATATAAACTGAGTAAGGGGAATCGTGTAGCTAATGACTTGAGAAAAAAACGCAGACTCAGTTGGAATGTGATTCGAGTGCAGAGTGGAAGGTGATGACCATGATAGTAGAAATGGATATAGTATTTCAGGTGAGTCAATAATGGATGAATATGGTTTCTGTAGTAGTGGATTCTACACTCTTGAGATGGATCAAAGACATGTAGTATGAGGATCTGGAGTGTTTGGACTTATGATAAATCCTTGATGGTGGAGAGACATCTTAAGAATAGAATGTAGATGATGATGAGATCATCTCTGTGAAAACTGTGTTGTTGTTCCTATGAGTATGAAAGATGATGTCATGGATAATTTCATGCTTCAAGGCTGGAGGTACATCATGGGGTAACAAAAATCTATTTTGACCTTCGACAACTGTTTTAGTGGATAAGAATTAAAAAAAAGATAACATGGTTCGTCTCAAGGTAATTCACCTGTCAGTAGGTTAAATCAGAGCATCAATGACCTGAATGCCAATTTCATCCATTACCTATTCTAGAATGGATGTGGGACGACATGACTATGGTATTTGTTGTGGAACATCCCATGACTTCTTGAAAAAATGATGCTATTTGGGTCATTTTCAATTGACAAAAAAATGTATAAAACTTCTTTCCTATCATGGAAACCTTTACAGTAGAGAAGTGGGTAGAACTATACATGAGAAACATAGTTCATTTTCATGGGGTACCACATACTATAGTTTTAGATTGTGATTCACACTTTACTTCATGCTTCTTGGATGGCATATAGAAGCCCCTTGTTACACTAGTTCTGTTAAGTACTACATTCCATCCACATATAAAATATGTACCATATATGTGTTATAGCATATGTGGGGAGCTTGTCTGCTTGATTTTTTTGGTTCTTGGGAGATGAACTTGGATTTAGGGGAGTTTTCCTATAACAATAGTTATTAGGAAAATATGCCGATGGAACCATACGAGGCTCTTTATGGTAGACCTTGTAAATCACAGCTATGCTTGTTTGAGGTGGGTGATTCAGAACTGTTAGGACATAGTTTCTTTCAAGAGATATCGTAGCAGGTACAGTTTGATTTTAAAACATATCTTTATAGCTTAGATTAGATAGAAGTTGTATAATGGTATACAGATATGACCCCCAGAGTTTACAGAGGGTTCTTGTGTATTCCTTCAGGTGTCGCCTTTATTGGTTCACCACAGGGTACGAAGGAAGGGAAAGTTAGCACCCATATTTTTGGGCCATTCGAGGTGCTAGAGAGAATCAGGCTGGTGGCATACCAATTAGAACATCCATATAAATTTTGCGCTATGCATGATATTTTACATGTGTCAAAACTACTATGGTATAACTATAAACCTTCTAATGTGATTTATGTGGAGGAAGTTGACCTCAATAAAAATGCGTCCTTTGAGGATCATCCATTATGTGTGATGGGTCACAGTGAGATAGGGTTATGGGGAATGATTGTGCCATTAGTTCTTGGGTTATGTAAACGTCGTAATTTTCAAGAGGAATCATGGAAATGTGAAGAAGACATGAGGGCTTAATGGCCCAATATTTTTGTATTATAATCTTAGAAATGTTCAAGACTGGTGCTTGTGGATGAACTTTTATAAGGGGGAGACTGTATGATCCCATATTTTTCTAGAGTCATATTGGGTTAATTTTTAGGAATTTTTTGATGATTTTATGTACCATTAACATGGAGTAGAAGCATTGGGTGAGTTTTGGTGACCTTTTGAGAAAAATTAAATGACATTGGTCTATGCACAGTTTACCCATGATTTGACAAACCATGCGACCAAACCATTCCACGCATGAGAAATTGGATAGAGGACTCCCCACTTTGGGTGCACGATTTTCCTACCTTAGTGACGAAATCATTCCTACCATGAAGATGTTTTCAGTGGTGTATTCATGGTTGGAACAACGGTTTCTTAATCGGATGCCTCTTCCCAGAAAAACCGTGAGTGTAGTTTTTAAAATTCGAAAATTTCTTTTAAAACCACCTGAACCCCTAGGGACTCCCATTTTTTGACCTTGGCACCGGCTTGACATATTCTAGGTGTTCCCAAAGCCTTCCATAGGGATTCCAAGGTGATATGAACCACGTTCATATATATTGAAACCCATATTTAAAATGCACCCTCCTCCCAATAAGTGGATTTCATCTCGTTGCTTCTCGTGTTGCTTCCTCTATCATTCCATGATCTTATCATGGTGGATCCTCATTGTTCCTTGGATCTAAACTATTGAGTTATGATCTAGATACAATATTTTATATATAGAAATATATTTTCATGATCTTGATTCCTTGAATCTTAATTATAGTTTTAGGGTTTAAGATTCCTAGATTGTTTGATGATGTTGTGAAACTCAAATTTTGGGGATTTATGTTGGGGTATATTCTATCAATAAACCGAGGTAGGTGGTATAAAATGAAATCCCATAGTAGTGATTTATGAAATGTGTATGAATTTTTTAAATTGCTTGATTCCCTTGATAAATGATTTGTTAAATGAGATTAAATAGGAAAGTTGAAATGTTGTGTGTTTCCCTTGGTGATTATTGATAATTGAATCACTGAACAAATGAATAGGGGGTTACAAAAAGTTATTTATAACATATATATTTAATATTGGGATGTGATCTTGTATTCATGTTATTTAATTGATTTTTGTATGATAATTAATTGGGAGAGTTAATTATGAAATGATTTTTGGTCTTACTGATAATTAATTCTGGGAAATATTATGACTTGATGGTTTTTGAAATAGATAATTAATTATGTTGAATTAATTATGAAATTATAATGGTTTTGATTGATAAATTAATTGATGAATTAATTAATGGGTAATGTTCTTTGTTAATAGAAGAATTAACTAATGGGCTTTGAAATGGTTAATAAATAATTGAATTTCTAAATGATTAATCTGTTAAATTCATGTGAATTTAAAAATAATAACGTTGCTGATATTTTTGGGTGTTATGTACGAAATAAAAGATTAATATAGAAGTTGGGACATGGAAATGGTGATCCTTCCCAAAATTATCTAAATGAATAGATATAAAGGGTTTTAGGCATGATGAACTACACCGAATGAGAATTGGAGTGCTAGTTATGACATCCTACAGTCAATGAGATTTGGGGTTCTAGGCATGAAGTCCTACACCAAATGTTTGATGAAACTGAATGAAAATTCAAATAAGAATTGGGGTGCTAGGAATGACAACCTATATCAATGATTAAATGTTAATGAATGATGATTCAAATGAGAAACACGTTTTGAATTTAGACTAGTGTGATGATTAAATATTTAATGACAATTTGATAACTATTTAAATTATGAATTATATTCATTATGTCATTGAAACTGCATGAACTACCATTTACTAGACTAATTTTAGATGACGTTGTTGGTTGACTACTATGTTTTACTCACACCCTATTCATGACAACTGATCAACACCTGATCAAACTTTGTTGCTGCTGCAAAGGATAAGGGTAGGGCTCTAGGATTGGTTGATGTTTGGGATTATATCATGGGAGGAGGAACTGGACTTGGTTCGGGATCCCTTTTGGAGTCGTCATGTCTTTAATTTGAGTTTTATTGTAGACACTTGGAAATTTAATTGTCATATAATTCATTCCCTATCAGTTGAGTATTATATATTCTAGTTCTGGCTATCATAGGACATGGATTTATATTGGGTTTTTAAAAATGTTTTCACACTTTGTTGTTGGTATTTGCTTTAGTTGGTGTTTTATTATGATAAAATAGGGTATAGTCTCCCCATGACTTACTTACCAGACCATCGCTGCATGTCGGAACCCTATGGAATATGGGGAGGAACGCTTGAGGGCATGTTTCCATCCAGCTTAGGGCACCGTTCTGTGGCTTCCGATTTGGGATGTCACATATATTCATGAAACCCCACGTATAAGAACATATTTATTTAATTTAAAATAGATTGGTATGAATTGTTTTTAAAACATTAATTTACATTATTTAAATATAATATTGGATCAAATTATATGTATTTTGACAAACTAGAAATCATTTTCATGCTTATTTCAAGAAACGAATAATTTTTTTTGAATTTAATTAAAATGCCGATGCATTTTTCTCAATTTCTAATCAAATTTAATTATAAATATTTTATTTTCTAATGTTATCTCAAAATTGAATATTTTAATTTATTTATAAATATTTCATTTAAATGTAATCCAATTCAATTAATATATAAATTATCCTTAGAATCATTATATTTTAGCAAATTAAAAAATGATATTAATTATGATTCTACATTTTTAAATTTATAATAGAATTTTGTCTTTTATAGTTATCATTATAACAATTTACTCACTAATATAATTGAAATCATCCTTGTCATTAGTACAGTCAAATATACATATATATGACCCTACATATAGCATATTATCTAACCTCAGTGCCAATTTAAAGGAAAAAGTGCTGAGTTCCCTAGTGATCCTTCTAGAAATAATTTGGTGTTATTAAAATTTGAAAATACCATATTTAAATATAACCATAATGTGATGACATACACATAAGGAGTAGAAAGCAATAATAAAAATATACCCATTGAAGAAACAAAATAAAATAAAATAAATATTTGTGAGAATAAAGGATGTATCTCGGTGGAACCACCGTCAACTACACTACATTGCTAATTGTAAAATGACCATAAACTCTTATACTAACTCAATTCATGAATAAAAACATGGATCAAACACCTAGATCTCCTAAAAAATGAACACGCAAATATATATTTTATTCAGTGATTGTTCATTCTTCCAAATTACAAAATGAATCGCTCTAAAGACTCATTCCAAACAGGAATTCTCCAATGCCATATTGATCTTATTGGGATAGGGATTTTAAGATCCCATACTCGATTTCTAAATAAAAAATAGTTGAGGGATGAAAAAATTAGGACAGATAGTGGTGAGTTATTCTTATAAAAGAGTTGGACCCCTTACACCCTAATTCATAATCACAGTACACTAAGCATAATGAGAAGTGTTGACAGCTATGAAGCACAGAACTCCAGGAATCCTATATTTTCTCAAACTAGATCAATCCCTAAAAATTATATAACCATTTAGGGATATTCATGAAGGAAAAAATATGAACAAGGAAAAACATCAAAATTCAAATGTATAATTTTAAATTAAAATATAAATGAAACCAAAGTAGTAATTATAAAAAATAAAAACAGAAGATAATATATTCCGAAATAAAAAATATTCAAATGGAAAAAAATATGTCCTGAAGGATATGAGGCTCATGTATCCCAAAACCAATAGAGTTAAATATTTAATTAACTTATAGTCATTAATAAACATATTAATTTTATTTCTTTTTTATATGAAATTAGAATTTATTTATTATTTTGATTAAGAAAAAAATATGTTCTATATACATGTATATAATATTTTATAGAATAACATATAATTAAGAATTTATATCTATTATACATGAATAATTTTTTCTCTAAAATATGGAATATTTATGTAAAAGTTAATGATTCTATAACAATTTTACATTATCATTATAAACTAAGTCAAAAAAATTTATAATCATATAAATACATCATTAGTATTTTTTAATGGAATAGTATTATTGTGAATTATTTAATAAATTGATTCTTTTAGGAGAGATGTGAATAATTAATTTTATTGGAAAATTAAAATAAACAAGTTCACTATTAATATTAATATAAATTGACATTTTTAACAAATAAATATAGTAGATAGTGGTGGTTATAGTTATGTTATATCAATAATTAGTGAATTCCAACCGTATTATTTTTTATTTAAATATATATATTAAAAAAAATTTATTATAAATAATTTATTTTAAAACTAATCAAAGTCATATAATATTTATGGTTCTATCTAATTGATACAAGGAATACTAAATCCATGAATTTGACAATTATATTAACTAATTTTTATTCTTTTTATAACTCACTCATTTATGAAAATCACATTCATAAGATAATTATAGGAAATGGAAAAATGTTATTGGATTTTGATATATTGAAAAATAGTTTTGTACCATTTTAATTTACTTTTAATGTTATTTTCTATTAGTAAATACTTTTACCAAAAATTGTGTTTAATATAAGGAATCTAAAAAAATACCATTAGTGATGTTGATGTGAAAGAATATAAACATTAATTTTTAAAAGTTTATATTATATAAATAATATATAAAAACTAATTAATGATAATATTAACCCAAAATATACAATGTGACAATTTATTTAACATACAAAATAATCACTAATTTTTATAATTTAGTCCATTGGAATAACAATTTTCAATGGAATTGTACAATGTATTCATTAGGAAGGAATTTATTTAATTAATAACTTATTATAGAAGAAATTAGCATAGATTTGTCAAAGAAAAATAAAAAATAGATGTTATATTTGATTGTTCTATAAGAAGTTTTTGATATTATACAGACGAATGTAACAAAAAAAATGCATATTGTTAAGTGGTATTTATTTGTGACACAATATATATTTATTGATTTATAAAACTATAAATTAATACATATTTATATTTAGTGAGCAAACTGCATAATATAACACCATCAAATGGTCCGATTCTGTGAAATAGTTAGAGGATGTTAAATATAAATATAGATTTCATATACTGAAATAATGTTTAGAATGTGGTTGATCCATATAGGGTAAATATTTTATAGTGTTTGATGTTTTCTAATAACAAACTTCGCATTGACAATAAAGTATATACCAATAAATCATTTTTGGTTAAAAAATACTAAAAAAAATTTATATTGACTATGAATAAACAAACCCATAAGAATATATGAAAAAACCCTTTCATATTTTACTTTTAAATGAATATGTATTTCGTAATGAAATATAATAAAAAGTTATCAGAATTTATTTCATTAATAATAATTCATGTAGATATTTATATATGATACCACTCAAGGTTTTTGAGGACCAAAAATGGGTTGTAAATATAATAAAATTGAAATTAACAATTTATGGATTTAGGTATTATTTTGATAATTAAAATATTTTTTTCAAAAATATAATTGATTTTTGGTTTTCATGAAAAATATTTAATTTTTTAATATGTATCCACATAAAAGCACCATTTTATATATGGTATTCTATATAGATAATGTATTACAATTGAGAATTTATATAATGGATTAAAAATCTGGAAATGCATATATGAAGAAAATAATCTTACCAAAAATCATATGAGAATATTCCTATAGACAATATCTGTTGATATATACAGATAGATTAAAGATAACACATTATAATGTCAAAAAACCAATATTTATAAACCTCTGACGTGGGTTAGCATTGGAAATTCCAAAAAGTGTTTTACTTGAGTGTTAGATGATATTCTTATTAATAAGGATAAATTATATTTTATTAGTATAGATAAGAAACACATAAATTTTTCCCCTTATCCTTAGATAATAATATTTTTCATGTACACCAATTTTTTTAACAACATGATATCAATTTCCATTATTCAATAATATGTTAATACCAATAATATCCTTGAGAATATCACTAGATCAATATAATTCATATACTTTCATTATTGACAATGACTAATTATATATTCTTGGTTTTTAGATATAATGAATAAAGTATTTTAATGCGTTAAATTGATTCCAATTTCCCAATTGATAGTGATTATTCAAAATATCACTTCATGTATTTCTATATCCACCTTCGAGTAATTTTTATAAAAAATCATTATGTTAAACATAGAATTGATTATTCAATAATGATATACAAGTATATTATTCCATTTTATATTGTTTAGAAATCTTCTTACATCAATAAATCCAATATTAAGTTCTATGTTAATTTTGAATAAGAAACATGATTGTTCTTTGTCGTTATAGTGATATATTTACAATTCTGGATAAGGTACCATGGTAAAATAATACATTATAAAAATACTATATCATTAGGAAAATAATTTATATGGGGGATATAATGATTTTAATGGGAAATAATAGTCAATTTTACGTGTATTTACTTAAAATGAGATGTGAAATAATAAACACGTGTAATATTTGATAACATTAATTACTAAATTAACTATAAAAATTATAATTTATTTATTTATTTCTATATAGGATTCTAAAATATATTTTTGTAGATATAGCATTTTGATATATATGATGTATTGTAGTTTTATTATTAGTATAAAATAAGAAATTTTGATTCATTGAAGTGATATTTATTTGTTATATAAGTGTAGAATGATAAAATATCATTTGATGAATTTTTTTGAATTATTATTTATTTATGATCATTTTAAAAAATCATTTTTTTTCATACAACGTTATAATTATAATACATATAACGAAATCTATATAAAAAAATCACTAATGAGACACCAATATGACTTATTTTATTCACTAATAAGATTTTCGTATAATATAAAGAATTTTATACATATATCTCATTATTGTACTAAGGGAATATAGTAAATTAATATCCTAACAATATGATGTTTAAAAAGTTACCAAATGGCCACCCACAATGATTAATATAAATTGTGTTGTAGTATTAAATTCAATGAAAATAATGGGGTGTCCAAATATGTTTTTTTATTATGCATTATTATTGGATTAATAATCAAATTATGTTTCTTGATATATGAGGGGAATAACATATTTTCCCCAAGTAAATTTGGTGGATGAAATATATAACCATATTTAGTTGTGTTTCAATTATTGTGATCATTCATTTAGAAAGATGAAATGTGATGTGCTCATCAATTTTTCTTATTTTACTTGGAAAATTGGGAATGAACGTGTCACAGACCAAGTTTGGGTTTCCATCCATACAAATTATCAACCAATCACATGACCTAGGCCAAATGACTTTCTGGTTCTCCAAAGGCTAGAAAATAGTACTTGGGTATCAAGATACCCATTTGTGAACAAATTTTCAACCAAAATAATTAACACCAACAAAAATAATTCTAACATTAACCCATTTAGAATAATATTAAATTAATATAAGACATGAGATCAAATATTACATCTAAGTTCAAGATAAAAAATTAAAAGAAATAATAATAAAAAAACTTCATATCCATGTAACATTAGGTAAATCCACTTTGTATGTCTTTTCCAGCACATATCCCAAAATTCAACATAAAAGAGTACCAAAAATATGAATTTGTAATCAATATTTACATTATTCAAATAAAAAACGTACACTACATACACCCATTTTGTATTTGTATGGTGTGATATAACATTCTATATAAGACCCACCATAAGTTCCATGAAAATATATTATAGATGAAAAAATGATCCTGTTTTTTAAGATTATAAATAATAATGGATCTTAAAACATTACATTAAAATTACAAGAAAGGATAAGGTAACTATAATAACATTTAAATATGGTAACAAATTTATAAACACCATGGTCAATACCTACATTACAAGATAACTGAGGACATGTGATCCCCTTATATCCACTGATTGAACCATGGATGCAAAGAAATGTTCTCATGATAAATGAATAACTCAACCATTCTATCATGAGTTGTTTAGTTATTGTTGTATCATAAAAATGCTATTTAAAACACTATAAAGCCCTACTACCCCTTCTATAATAATATTCTTAATATATAAAACTTTGTACCTATGAATCCCATCTAATTTTCATATTTTTTATAAAATATAAAAATATTATTTCAACATAAGACAAAACATCACAAGAAAAATAAAAACATTTTTATCTATTACATTAGGAGAAATACATTATAAATACCATTCAAAATAAGAAATCATGTTCAAAATATCCCATTCAAACACATAAATGATTTAGTGAAACAATTGAATTTATAAACTATGAAATTTAGGCTGTTAAACCTTGGAATAAAATAAACCGCCTACTAATATTTCATTGAAACAACCAAGAACTAGTTGGAAACTATAATCTCTTAAGAGAGAATATCATATGTTAGAATGAATAAACCATTAATAAGTCATTTCCATATTGGATAAATTAGACTAATCCTTGTTTATCATGATAACTAGTAGAAAGGAAATTCTAGATAGAGGGGAAGAGAGAATGATAAAACAGAATTGGAGACACATAAATGTTGTTTTATTGAAGGACCTAAGCCATCCCCCATGATTAATTGATATTTATTGTTTTTAATTTAATATATTTGATAGAATACATTGCATGCAACAACCAGATTAACCATACAAGGAAATATTTTTATAACATAGAGGTTAAATTGTTTGAAATAAATTGTATTAACCAAATATTAAAAATTATATATATTATATTGTTTTTACATTCATCAAATATATTTTATTGGTATAATAAAATATTAAATTCAATTTAATGTATAAAAAGCTATGTTTTTTCTAAATGCATTTTTTCGCATTTTCATAGAACTCTAATTAAAAAAACACGAAAAAATTCAAAAAAATATATTATAAAAAATAAACTTCTATTTTTGAATATGTATATTTAAATTCACATTTGATTATTTTTTTGTATTTTCTGATAATTTTCTGTTTTTGATGATATGTGAAAAATAATACATTCTAATTGAAAACTGATTTTTTGTCAAATATAATTTTATAATTATATTATATATTTAATTGGTTTTAGTGAATAAAAAATGAAATTATAAATCAATCAATCCAATTTGAGAAATTTGAATCAATTCAAAATTAAAATAGGATATAAAAATACTTCATTCTATTGCAAATTTTCAAATCCAAAAACGCATTTTCTCACCATATCAATGCGATTATTATTTTATTAATTTTAGAAATATATATATTTGTATTTTTTAAAAATGGATTCTATATTTGTATTCATAAGTTCCAAATTTTCCAATTATTCCCATTTTATTTTTTGACATAACTAATAATAAACATAATAATTTTAATTCCCACAATTATGGGTAAATCTGGTAATTAAAGGTAAATAAATATTGATAATATTATAAAATTACCTTAATAGTGGTACATGTTTTATTACATGTGTGTTTATTGATATAAAATGTCATTGAGATGATATTATGGCCTCTTGGTGCCACTTTCATGATATTATGCCATTTATAATATTTAATTTTAAGAAAGGTCAAATATGCCATGCTCATGTTCTAAATAAGTATTATTATTTTAATATGTGGTTATTTTGAACATATTATCAACTATAAGTAGTAATTTTGATATTTAAATTTATTTTATTCAACATGATATTGTATTTTTAATTTTTATGAAATAAATATTTACCTTAATGGATTACAAAATGATGATGTTGTAATTGTTTATTAAAGAAGAAATCATAGAAATGTATATAAAAATATAAAAATAATTATAATTTTAAATAATTAATCTCATCAACTAATTTATTAAATATATTTGAAATGTTAGTGTTGCATTAAAAGCATTTGTTTTAAGATATATTTTTTTATTGATTTTTGTAAATTCTATGTATTTTATAGTGTTAAAATTGAAATTAATGTTCTATAGAAATAAATTATATATTATAAAATGATATAAAATTAATAAAAATATATAATTAAGGAAAATGATTGATATGATGTTGAAAATGTTATCCATGAATCATTTATGAATACTTTTTCATTTTATAGTATGAATATTTACCCACAATGAATAAAAAAACTTTTTCAGGGTAATAGTTAAAGGGAATAAATAATAGATCAAAAAATGATAAGGGTAATAATATGATATGAACATGCATTAAAATTATTTTTTCTGTGATTATTTAGACCCATAATTATATTATATTATAAATACATCACTTTTGAGACATTTTTTAATAAAAAATAATTTATATTAATTTAATATTCCTCGTATTTCCAAAACCTCCACTCACCTCAATTATAAAAGGGAACTGCCTCCCTCACTTATTCTCATCCCATTAAAATTTCTAAATCTACCAAAACCTATTGATTTATTGGACTGAAATGCATTTCAATGTGCTAATAATCGTGCCCTTTCAAAATTTCCACCCCTAGATCCCTTAATATGATTTCTAATGGAAGTGTTCTGAAGAATATGTAATCATTTT
Source organism: Viscum album (assembly GCA_963277665.1). Classification (NCBI taxonomy): domain Eukaryota; kingdom Viridiplantae; phylum Streptophyta; class Magnoliopsida; order Santalales; family Viscaceae; genus Viscum; species Viscum album. The sequence goes on from OY728160.1 coordinate 698,547,343, forward strand.
TAACAACACAACCACATTCATTTCTTATTCTACTATATCTCCATGTGTTTTATATGAAAAAATAAAACTAATGCATCATCTATATTATACGATTTTATTATTATTATGGGACATCAATATTCAGTAAGAAACTGGATTTCAAATCAGGTATGGATCCTTTAAATGTTTTTCTAAATCCATATTAAGGAACATTTTCAGATGAATAATGAGTACAAAATGACTTGGGTGTGTCTCAGGTTAGTTTGGAGACTAGTGCCTTGGTTTTTGAGAGAAATTGTTATTTGGTACTATTGGTGAAAATAGTGTATTTATGGAACACAATTAGATCTAACCATGTATATGGTCTGCATTTTTAGGTAGATCCATTCCACACTATTGGTGGATGATTTTTCTAACCGTGCAGATTAACAATGCGGGTACCCCTATTGTCCATGTACCGATACCTGGTAGGAGCACTATATAAAAACCATGTCTCCAAACCATGCACATGTTATTTTTCTAGAAAAAAGGAACATTTTAACCTTAATGATATAATTTAACTTCATTATTATTACATATTCTGATTTCCAATGAGATGAACCTCAATTTTCCCATTTCGAACATTTTGATGGGAAAATCATGGGATTTAGAGATCTCCTTCAACTAGGGTCTGAGCAATCTTTTTTTCCTGTTTGACGTGTACAGACATATACTCGACTAATTTTTTTCATTCTCTTTCACTATTTCTCTGGAACAATTTAAGACGTTTTAGGATTTCAGTCTTCTTTTTCAGATCTACTCTGATCCAAGATAAGTTAGAGGTTGATACTTGATGAGAAGAGTCATAAGAGTACGATTTGTGTGTTATATAACTCATCCCTCGACTTCATTGATTATGGAATTGATTTATGGTCCCCACTGATTTAGTGGGTTTTAATTATTGAATTTATATTCCCTAAATATAGTCATTAAAACCATACAGTTGTTCTATTTCGATATATGTGATATTATTGGTTGTCTCTTCCACATCTCTCAACAAACCCTATTTGGTGGTTTAACATAATTGGGGTTTTAGTGATTTGACACTTTGGATCAATAATTTGGGTGTTCTCGAGATTGACCACAATAATGGTAAGCCTCCTTATATTAATTTCCTATTTAATCATGAAATTTTGAATAGCTTCTACCATATAAATTCCACTTGAACCACCTAATGTATGTTATTAAATTTAAGAGACTGATTTAAACGATATTATGGAATGAAAACATAAGTATTTGACTTGGACTATTTAAATGTAAATGAATTTTTATTTTCATATCCATAGAACACACTACCGTGTTTATGGATGGAATCATAGTGAACTTTATTAATTGAACTTCATTTACATGGTTTTTATTAAAAAGTTACATGCTAATTTGGCTTCTAAATCTAATAAATAAGAAAACTATGAACTAAGATAATTTGTTAATAGTATAGTTATTATATGAAAAAATTACATATTATGAATTAAATTTAAGGTTCTGATTTTTCACACGGACCATGAGATATTTATAGTAAGTCTTGACTTGTGTTGGGTCATGGATTCCTGAGGAAATGCCTTGTGTACTCGAGGATGTCATTCTAATTCATGGATTCCATTTTTTCATGGGTGAGACCTACACAAGAACCCATTACTTTTATACTTAATGTTAACTTATAAGAAATTGTAGGATTCCTAAATTATTATTACATAATTCCAGAGATACACTCCGTTGACCCAACATGACATGTGGTGCCTTGGTTACATCCATGGGCTCGTCCACTTTTTATTTCATATTTTACCTAGAAAGCATTTATTGGACTCCGTTAGAAATGTTATTGGGGGAATGACTTGATCATTGATTAGTGCATGATAGTATAATCCCTTACCTAAGCATGGTAATTATTGAGCTATCTACCCTTGGGGACTAGGTTTACCTAGTTATTACCTTGGAGCAACTTCATATTAATTATTAATCATGAGTATTTTACACCTTTGAACCTTCAGTAATTCTACAATGATGAGGTGATGTACTTGATGGTTATGACCCATGTGAACTATTGAGAGAAATTGGAAATTAATTAATTAATGAACTTATATCATGTTAAGACACTATCTAAGGGATAAGGTATGTACTTGGTCATTTAGGTAGATTATACTGAATAACATTATATATGCATGCTTTCAAACTATGAAATTCTCATTACATTGGACAAATTTCATAGACACTATTGGTGGTGGACCACTGATATTTATCTCACACCCTCTCTGGGAACCATTGGTACCCATTATATATTACTTGTATATATTTGTTGACAAAGGGAAGTGTATTACAACAAACACTTGACTGCAAGTTGTATTACTATGGAGATGCTAGAAGATGACCATGCTGGAACATGGGATGCTTCAGATAATTTATGAATTCCTATTTTTCTACTTGGGATTTTTCCTATATTATTTCAACATTGTGTCATTAATTTATAGCATTCATGTGATGTGAAATATATCATCATCAGTTGTAGTATGTTATAATAGTTATTTTAGTTATCATTAACATGTTTCTTTCTACTGTACATTGAATTTACATATACAAAATCCAATATTTACAGTTTATTGTATCATTTATGTTTACTGATGTGATGCACTCTAGTAATGAGGGCATAGTCTCCCCAATGACAGACCATATGCCCTCACTACAACTCAGTAGCCTATGGCGTTTTGGGATATGTTCCTATGGCCATAGGGCCCACTCGACTCAAGATAACTCCAAAGTGGTATCCAGGACTGATACGTCACTAAGTTGTATCAGATGTGGTACCTTTATTGGGTTAATGTTTATAGTAAATATATTTAATATTAAGAACTCTAGGAACATTTATATAAGTTTTTCAGGGTTTTTACGAACCCATTTTCTGGGAAATTTCCATGTTTCCTAAATTATAATTATTTTTCTTCTTTTTCGTATTATAGATGATATCCTTGCACCATTGGGTGAATCACATGTGTTATTCCCATAAGGCTAGATACCCTGATATGGGGGTGAAACACGGTATGACAGAATAAGACAACTGAACATTATGATCTGGATTGGTTATTAGATAAAACCAACTTCTATTTAATTCTTTTTTCATGGTTCTTTGCCAACTTGTATTGTCGAAAAAAACGTTGGAACTCCAAAATTCACCATGGAAATAGGCATTTTCAATAAACACTACCAACAAAAAAATTTTGCAACATTACATTGAGGGAGTTCTTTCCCACAATATGTGTTTTGGTTATGTTGAATATTCTTATCCTTGAGATTAAATTTTATCCATTTCTTGATTATAATTATGAACAGGTCATTGTTTCATTCATCATATAGGTACATAGTATTTAAATTTCATTCATTTTTTATTCCATATAGGTTCATTTCACTTCTTTTGTTGCTTGATACGAATGTCATCATTGTGTGACTCATTATTGTAAATATTCTTGTACTACTTTTGGGATTTGGTTGAGTGGTTTCCTTTTTCTATTAACGAGGTATTATGGGAAGATTTTGGTTGGAATGAGTAACATACTGATTCAATCCCGTAATAGGAAATTCATATCAGTGTTATTTTCAGTGATAAGGTGTATGGTAACTAATTCACTAGGAATGAATATAAATTTTATTGAACCTTTGTTACATTTTTAATAAAATAAAAAACATAATAGTTAAATGGTTTCATGTTCATATCCAACATTTTCATGCTTATGAATGTTAAAGGAGTGAACATAGTAATTAAGTATAAAATGAAATGAAATGGTTGCCAATAAATGACGTGGTAGGTTACTATTGACCCTTATACTATTTGTACCCATGGAAGATATATATGATAACATACCAATACATGGCCATCTAAGAGGGTGGTTGGGGTATTATTCCTTGGGAATTGAGATTACTTATGCTCACCTTCATTTAAAATTTCTGTCTTTTTTCCAATAATGTTTGTTGAGGTATGTGACTAGAAAAAATTGTTGGCCAATTCCACTATGATGTACTCATGGAGTGATTCAGAAGGTTGGTGAACACCATGATCTATAAATGGTGGGACTTGATCCCCTAGTATTACCTCTATGAGTACCACATTAGACAACACATGTTATACAATAATTGGGAAATGACGTGGGAGTACGTAATACTTTCTTGAATATAATGCAATCCATGCATCGGGCTCCATAAGTTGCACCTATGATGGTTGATCTAACCAATGATTACATGTAGTAGTATCCTATTACATTCTTATGGGATGACTTTCTATATTCTTCTGAGTCATGTATTGAATCCATCATGTATATATTTTATCATCTAGAGACACCTCCATAATGGAGGGTCAAACCATCTATATACATGTTCTGTGATTTGGCCAAGAATAGGTGGGATGGGATTACCCATGTTTTTCACCATCCAAAAAATTCTATGGTATTATTTTTATACCAAATTCTATGATCAGTTCTTTCCCCAAACATTGAATGAAAACATAACAAGAGAGTTTATACATTTCAAGCTTAAATGTCCCAGAATTAAATGTAATTTATTTTAAAATTATTTGGGGTTATTTCATGATCAACTACTAAGATGAAATGTAATTTTGAATCCAATAGTTCCCAAAATGATCCTCTAGAAAATGACATGTTTTAAATAGAATGCTTGCTCAATTTACCTGAAAAAGTTGTATAACATATAAATGGGTGCCCAAATCGGAAATCCAAGGGCACTGTTGTATTCAGGATCGTGGTTTTATCCTAGGCGTGACTTATGTTCAGTTGGCATGGGCCTCCAATGGGGAATCAAAAAATTATAATTACCTTAAATACAATAATTAAATAATTGTTTTTTACTTTAAAATACTTATAACTCAAAAATGGTAAATTGGATCGGAAATTTTAGAGTTTCATTGAGTTCATGAGGGAATTCATTCCTTAGGTAGAGCCTAACATTGGCCAGTGTAGGTAAAAATTTGAATGTTGTTTTTGGACGTATATAAATAATTTAATAAAGATTATTTTATTTTTGAAATAATTATAACTCATTAATGGTAACTCATATTGGAAATATAAGAATTCTATTGAGTTTGAGAGGGTATACTTCTCTGAGGTGGAGCTGAACATTGGTCATCACAGTCCAACTGTGAATTTTTGTTTTTGGGATATAATTCTAAATAAAATAATATAAATAAAGTTATTTTAATTAAAAATCTTAATAACTCACATATGATAACAAGGATTAAAAATATGAGACCACAGTTGAGTTTATAAATATATTTTCTCCTTAACCAGAACATAATATTGACTACTGTGGGGTGAGGCAAAAAAATTAAGCTGTTTCAATGTGAATTTTTTTTTAAATTATTTCTCTATAACATAGAGAGGATCAAACATTTTCGTTCAATAAATAGGACAATACAACGTTTCAATGAAATGTAATAGAAATTGTGTTTCATAAATGAAAAAACGTATCTATGGTGACTTAGCATAACAGAAATGATGCGAGTCGTTTTCTACAATTAATGGGATAACATGAATTGGAGATCAGATTTTGATCTTGCAAGTCATTATGAGTCCCTGATGGAAAACATTCCAAAAAAGAATGTTAGCGAATCATAAAGCAATGATTGTACTATTAGAGAGTGAATCAGAACTGGTGATCGACAGATGGTGACAGGAGATCATCATTGATAGATCTCCTTTTCCTAGATAGGGTTTTAAATCAATGTAATTTTTGTCCCCCTGTTCTTCCCTTTGGTATGAAGAATATTGATCAAATCACTAACTTGTTGTTTCATGGATGACTTCTTCATATGAGATTGGGAATAAATATTTTGTGTTGGTGTTGGATATTAAAAATATTATTTTTTAATTGTACTTCATGACCCCACTAATAATAATAGATCAATACCAAAAAAATCAATGACCTAGATTGTTCATTGGGTGTTCTTGGTGAATCCCTCTTTATCCCCTATTGTTATTCAATGATGGAGCCACATTGTTTTGTCAGGTTTTTTCGGGAGGTTCCGAGAGAAATTGGACCCCTGAAGGTACAATAAGGAACTCTTGAGTCCATAACGATAATGGTAGCGACCCAGGGATCACAACGGTGATTTCATAATGGAAAATAGACCACCACCCTGAATGTGGAGGGCTACGATGGCACGCGACTGAACCACCACCTGACAATGGAGGCCACCCGCTCGACGGCTAATGGCAGAACGAACCCATGATGGCATGGTTGTGGTTGTCGATGAGTTCCATGAAAGAATAGGGGAGACATGTCTCAGCGCTGCATCTCCAGCTCACTGCATACGGTCAAAGGACCCCAAGCAGAGTACATAGCCAGTCCTAGGATGGATGCATGGAATTATAGGCCACAGCTTGATGCCGTGGTGGATCAGGAATTAATGTATCAAGTTGTGTTGGTGGAGAAGGTCCGTGATTCCCACTGTATCCTAGGTGGATCAGATTGGCCCGCCCAGGCGGCAGGGCTAGACCAGCATGCCAGACAAGGCATCGGACTGGGCCAGTGCAGCGAACTGGGCCTCTTGGAATCCCGTGCTAGAGAAGAAAAATCCCAATATAATGGGATTAGCATTATAATAAACTAATAAAATGTGCGGCCCATCTATAAATATAACAATTGATGAAGTCAGACCTGTCCAATGAAAGTGGACAGGGTTGCTGGGAGACATGGTTGGCTGGACCCACGGGTGAACCGGGCCGGGTCCAGCAAGGACTAATGAGCCTGGCCACTGGACTAGGCTAGAACGAGATGGCCTAGAACTGAAATGAATCTAGTTGGGTTGGATGAAGTGGGTTGGGTCATGTGGTACCTCCCATGCCGACTAGGTTTAGTTGGTTTGAACAAGTCGGATTGTGCCTGGACACAACTAACCTCTGTTTACTAAAACATTAATATAGTTTAGACCGAACATCTGATTGACGCACCATCCTTGGTATTGGGACCCTTACGATGAGAAGGTCCTTTGGGTATTCTATAAGTGAGTTCTTATGGATAATGATATACAACTGATGACTTGAGGAGTATATTTTTATGGATCCAAGCATGCTAGAGAGTGAGAATCATACAATTGGTTGTGACACGAACGATATGATGAACATACCTCTATATCCAATATATGAGAAGGCCTTAGTGGTACAGATAGAGTGTGGAGATCAGTGGATATACAGATGAGTATACCTCAATGTACCTATAGATGAGCAGACCATAGTGGTCCAACAAGCTAGTGGACCATAGTGTTCCAGCAGATGACAAGATACCAGTGGTCCAGTGGACAACTGGACCTCAGTGGTCCAGCAGCCTAGCAGTCCTCAGTGGACCATTAGCTGAAAAAACATAGTGTTACTATAGCCGATCATACCTCAGTGTCTCACCATTAAGGATTCTCTCAATAGTTCAATATGATTCAACTTTTCGACTAAATATCATACTTTATATACTTTGATTTATACCTAGTGTGAGTTGTCTATTATTTTTATCTTGTTCTGTGATTTTTCAATTTGGTCTTGCTTTGTGGTCTTTACTTAGTGGTTTTGCGTCACTTATTATTACCTTGTAACTCGCCACCAAAAAGGATTCACACACATGTGTTGTTTTCCATTGGAGGTGTTCACACATAGATAATGACCTTGGTGGTCTGGGAATAAGTGGTGAATAGGGGGATAGGACAGATGGGATGTACATCTTGGGATATAGATAGATATCATCCACCTAACCTTTTGGTAGGGTTTGATTAGTCAGACCTTAGGAGCTGTATATTCCATTATTGTTTTGGTCCCTTAGTATAGTTCCACTTTACTTTTTAGTTTATATTATACTTTAGTAGTTGTCTTAGTGATTGTTGTGGTTTACATAGTGTTTACCATTTCGTAGTTTATGTTGTGTGCATGTGTATAGGTTTAAAGGAAATTCCAACCCTTTTTGTGATATGACTATGAGTGTTAGTCCCCATGCCTTGTCATATGGAAGGTGGACTTAGGGTACTCATGGCACGTGCCCTAGGGTACAGGTCATGATGAAGCTGTATAAATGGGTGTTTAGTTATACTAGAAGGACTAATAGTCTGTAAATTTATACCGTGCAACAGTATTAAGTGATTCGAGTTCGGCTTTCAGGCCAGGGAGTCCCGTGTTGGTGTGACTGCCAATGTATCCATACCCTAGGATCCACAATTATACTTTTTGACTCGGTTCATGAAAATAGTAGTTGTATGGAATATGATTAAAGATGCATCATATATGAATGGGTTGAGTTTTACAAGTAATTATTGAGTTAGATCACCAAATGTACTCTATTGATTGTGGTATATCATTTACTGTTTCATGATTCTTCTACATCCACTACCGACCAAGATTCCACTACGTGAACATGAGGATGATCTATGGGGTCAAGAGATGGGTATTGGGGTTTATATTAGAGACAAAACCACCAGGTGGTGTACCAGCTATACCACTCCCTGTGGAGCAGCACCTGGTACATATTTTACAAATAAATGAAAAGCATAGGCTGAGTGCCTTTCATAAGTTTTTGTGACATATAACCCTTAGGATCTGAGGTGATCCCAACACACAGGTGGATAATGACTGTCTTGAGGTGGTGACTATGTTTTCCATCTAATTAGGGAACCATTTGATTATATGGAAGCCCTGTAAGTGAGCCTTCTACATGGCGCAATAGGGTGATGATAGGGTTTGGATTACCTGATCATATGAGGAGGTTTCTTTTCCATGGAAATACCTTGAGAACCTCTCATAGAAAATGTTCTATTTCAATAAAAGATAGGGTTCATTATTTTCCAAGAGCTTCTACGGCTTCGGTAGGATGACATGTCGGTAGATGAGTATTGATGGAGACTTACCGACCATTCCAGTACTCGATTATTATGTTATGACTAGTGATTCAGGGCTCAGACCTTTAAGTGAGATGTTCTTAGGGACATCCGAGCCATCTCTATTAATCTATTCAATCCTACTTAGCTTAGGGTTATGAAGATATCCTTTGTGGATGAGAGACTTTTAGTTGAGAAGATACAGCCAGTGGATGTCAGTAATTGAAAAAAGGAAATTATCATCAGTCCCAGATACTTGGACAAGTGAGACTTTCCATGAATAGGGCCCAAGACAGGGGATCTAAAAACAAGGCCCATAAGGGGAGTCTTTTTGGCCTAGAGAGAGGTAATAACTTTCAAAAGGAGGAAGGGGACATCTTGCTAGGGATTTTCCAGCCTGTAATGCTGGCATTAAAACAGTTGATGGGCCACCGGGGCAGAGACAATGACAAGAACGGTTTAATCTGTTGGGTGGCAGATGTGGCAGAGGAGCTGGGAGAGCAGTAGGTGGTGGTATACATTTTGACATGTTACAACCACCACCCCAATGTGGTCCACACTAGGATCATGATTTGGAGGAAAGGGGAAGACGGTAGTTACATGAGAAAAAGGATTATGACACATGGGCTAATGTAATGACTCGAGGTATGGTGTGTGTCTACTCTTATATTTCATATTAATAAACACAGTTTCTAATTATTTCTTCTTTTCAATATACTTGTTCAAGTCCTAGAATTTCCAGTTAAACTATTTACTTGACCCATACGTTGGGAGATACAAATGGGAGGAGACTCAATAATCACACTTATCATAATAGTGTGATCTGACGCTTGAGGTGATATTTTCTGATGTAACCTTTTAGTGGAAACGTCGAGGCCTTACAAAGTTAGTTTGGGGATGAAATTATCATCCAATGTTCATGCTCACATTAAATATAATGACCTAACCTTATTACATTAAATAGTAATTTATTTAGTAAATAAATCAATTCCTTTCACATGGAGGAATTTTTTCAATTTTATAGCTCTATAGATTTGGGACATAATAAATTTATAAAATTACACATAATTACAAATTTGACACCATAAAAATAGAAATCATTTCGTCCATAACATAATATATTTCAAATGAAACATGATATATTTGACAACTATACAAACATTTACCATGGATTCCTTATTTTTCATAATCGCCCATATAAACTATAAAAATTATTTAAAACATGGAATGAGAATAAAAATCTCAGTAGGGGATATAAAAAAGTAAGGAAATCCATGAATACTTGTAACATATGAAAACATTTTAAAAAGGAATAATTTTCACCCATATATACATACTTTTTGTAACCTGGGACTTCCACAAGATCTCCATAAAACAAAAGGATGTGAATGGAACCATAAATGTATCTTGGGTCAATACATACATAATCTTGTAACCCTCTTGGCTACATTATAATTTGAAACCATCACGACTACATTACAATTTAAGTAACCATCGTAGTTACACATAAAGTAACCATAAGACCAATCTCCAACATACACACAACTGATTCATTAGAATGAAATATAGATCCCACCCTTCTTCATAAAAAATTCCTTTGAACTAGAATACAATCATACGACACAAATAATTGTATAAAAGTATTTCCTTTGAAATTTCATAAAATATAATTCTAAAAGAGGATTTTAAAATAAAATACCCTTATATAAATAATATAATTCATGTGAGACTTAATAGGGTAAATGTAATAGGTATATACACTATAAATTCACCTAAAGGATCATAATATATAAAATTTTCATCACAAAAACAATTTTGATACCACAAAAATAATGAAGTTGAAGGTTAACCCTAAGAATGGAAATGGGGTTAGGAATTACTTTATCTTTGGAATTTCATAAGTAAAAATTGTTTAAACCTCATGAATAATGGTTAAAAGGGTGTTATTAATATCTAAATGAAACATGTCCATATTTATAATAGATTGTATGATCATTTTGTTACTTTATTTCACCCTTAAATTGTTTTTATTTTGTTCCTTCCATTGTTTTTGGGTGGGTTCCTTACATGATTTCCATTATTGGTTCATGATGGGTGTTCTTGTCAATGGGAAGTGAAACTAATGAATGGGAATAGAGTGGTATTTACATATTTTCAGAATCCATAAATTATACAATTTATCATTTTTCATTCTGAAATAAAGTTCACTCGTTAGTTAAAACATTAATGATGTTCGTTTAGATCATTTCAGTGGTTCATTGATAATAACGACCTCATTTTGATTTATAAATTAAAATAATGTGAAAAAAAATAATTACTGAACCACAGATTAGATGTAACACATATATTATAACTTGGTTCAACCATAAAAATGGTTTCATGACAGGCCTTGAAGGAATTAAATCAAATTGAAATCACATCGTCCATGAAGTAGGTAATTCGACACATTAGAGGCAATTTTTTAATTCCTATAATATGTGGGGGAGGAGAAGAAGATTGATGATGAAAATACCAAGAAAACAAGAAAATATAGAATATTAGATATTATATATCTTTTATGAATCATGGATAAGAGGAGGTGAGGAATGAAGAAGAAAATAAAGAAACTCAAAATAAAAGAAGAGTTGAGAAATCCTTTATTAAAATTCGGTAGCCAAACGATGTTGCTTAAAATTTCATAAAATATTTTGTTGAGTGAAAAGGTGTAACTCATAAATAATAATTATTAGGGGATGTAATAGGGAATATATAATTTAATATCCCATCATAATACCAAGGGAATGAAAAATAATAACATAAAATGAAAGAGACGAAAGAAATAAAAGAAGATGTTTACCTCTTGATCACTTCTCCTTGATATCCTTCTTATAGCCTTTGGTTTTGGGATTTTGGGGAGACTAGAAGCTCTAGTACACAGATAAGAGACTTGGGAGGCGTGTTGGAAAGAAAATAGGTAAGGATTATGGATAGAGAGTTGTGGCAGGAATAGGGGAATGAGTGTGTTATTTATAGTTGATGAGAGGGGGTATTTTTCATTATTTTAAACATTATTATAATATTATTGCTCATGAATACGAATAATTATAATTCATGTGAACTTAAATAGTAATAATGGAAACTTAATTTGATCAATGTTGTATTACATCACTTATTATGTAATAAATAATTTACATTACTGGTAATTTGAATATACAGTATTTTGTTGTATTTCACTATTAATCGAAAATTCTCGAATTTTAGAAAAATCCCAAAAATTCACCCATACCATTTTTCAACATGTATAATTATGAAATGAAGTCCATTTATTGAAAATATTCTTCTATATTTCATTAATTGAATTTTTTAATAAAATAATATTTAATTCAAAAATTAATAATTTGAAAACTACAACTACATTTATATCAAATAGAAAAATTGACCAAGATGTCATTATCGTTAAGACTTAAGAAAATAAAATATTAATAAAATTTAGTATTAATTAGGGTCATTTTATAATTTATATTAATATTCATAAGGGTATTTTACTATTCACAAAAAAAACAAGTTGGTTCTATTAAATTCTAAGCAACTTACTGACACAAATGTAGATGACTGTTTTTTTCGAAATTCAAAACATAGAAGTGGAAAAATTATTTTTAAAGTTCTGTTATAAATATCTACATAAAGAAAAATTTCATGCATTTAAAATTATTATTGAAACCTTATAGTGTTACATTATCTCCACCTTTTGGAAATTGCATCCTAGCAATTTTAATTATATATTAAACTTGTTAGAGTACATTTCTCTTCCAACATTTTCTGACTCCCATGTTTCTTCTTCTATTATGTAGTTTCTCAATAAGACCTTTACCTAGTATATTACCTAATTCAACTATACTTGTTCCCTTCAATCAAGGATCTGAACTAGTTTCTCTTCATAAAAAATCTTCCCTTCATGTTGAACTGCTTATGGCCTCAAGATAAGTGATGAATCTGGAACATACATCCTCAACCTAAAACATGAAAAGCATTGTGTACCTAAGGCAAACATGAAGGAAAAGATACTCAGTATGGATCTAGTCCAAATTTCACTAGTATTTCAAAAGTACCGATAAACCATGGATTTAGATTTTCTTTCTTACCGAAACTCATTACACATTTCTTATAAGATATTTTAAGGGAAATATGGTCACCTACATCGAATGAGAAGACCTTCCTACTATTATATGCATAATTATTTTTCATACTATGAGCTTTCCCCATGTGCTGTTGGATCATATTCACTTTCTCAACCACTTCCACTACTAATTTGGGCCCCCTCAACTTTCTTTCACTCACATCATCCCTAAACAATAGCGTCTGATACCACATTCTATACAATGCCTAAAATGGTGTCATCTTTATACTAGAATAAAAAATGTTTTTATAAGAAAACTCAACTAATGAATTATGATTATCCCAACGTCCGTGATAGACTATTGAATAAGCTCAAAACATATGCTTCATAGTCTAAATTGTTTGTTCTGTATTACCATCTGATTGAGGATGAAAAGTAGTACTGAAATTTAACTCTGTGCCCAATGGATTATGAATTCCTTTTAGAAAGTTATAAGTGAGCCTAGGATCCCTGTCTTATACAATGGAAGGAAAAACACTATATATCCAGAAAATAGTTTTGAGGTTCAGTCGAGAAAGATGATCCAAAGACATTGTATCATGAATAGAAAGAAAATTTCCATATTTTGTCAACCTATTAAAAATAACCCAAATCACATTGTTACCTCGATATGTATTTGGTAGTCCCACCACGATGTCCATGAACAAATTCTCCCATTACCACTCTAGAACTAGAAAAGGCTGAATCATCCCCATTAGTAATTGTTGCACTGCTCTAACCTATGGACATGTCAAACATTTCATGGTAAAATCAGAAATATCTCTTTTCATTCCATCCCACTAATAATACTCTCGAAGGTCTCTGTATATCTTAATACCACTAGGATAAACATAAAATTGAGAACTATGAGATCCAAAAAACAATTCTTTCTTCAATTGGGAATCACAAGGCACGCACAACCTTTTACCAAATTTAAAAAACAATCTTTACCAAGGTTAAATTATAGCAACTAACCCATTTTAACCAATTTTACCTTTTTCTGCAGCTCAACGTATTCCTTCCGTGATTTCTTAATCCTCTCTGATAACAATGAATACACAAAAAACCTAGGACAAAATAGAGGTATTTCTTGCACCAATAACTTATAAGCCAAAATTTATCAAACCATTAATCAAGGGATCATATTCCAAACATAACATGGTTAATGATGCATGATGTTTCTGACTCAAACAATATGCCACCTTTTTTGCTTTAATGGGATGGTAATTAATCATGAAATCATAATCCATTATCAATTAAATCCATATTATATGCCTCATTTTAACTCCTTCTATATGAATATATACATCAGAAATTTATGGTCATTATATATTTTACATTTTGTTCCATATAAATTATGCCTCCCAATAATCAATGCAAAAACCTCAGCTGTCAATTCCAAATTATTTTTGGGATTATTTAACTCATGAGGTTTACATTTTCTTGAATAATAAGAAATTACCCGATCAATATACATCAAAACACAACTTAATCCCTTAATAGATGAATCATTGTAGATGATAAACTCACCATTCTCGGAAGGTAAGGCCAAAAATGGAGCATTCACCAATGTCTTCATCAGTTCCTAATAGCAAGCATCAAATTATTCAATCCAAATAATCTTAACCCCTTTTCGTGTTAACTTAGTTATCAGGATAGATAATCTTGTAATGTTTTTAATGAAACATTGGTAATATCCTTCTAATCCATGAAAACTATGAATCTCTATAAAATTTGTAGGACATGGACATTCAGCAACCACTTTTGTTTTTTAAGGATCAACTTTTATTCCATCCTTATTTAAAATGTTCCAAGAAAAGAAATATGTTTCAAAAAATTATCACTATTATTTAATTTTCCATACAATTTCTTTTCCTTTATGGTTTACAAAATAACCCTTAGATGTTTTTCATGCTCATCTTGGTTTTTAGAAAATACTATAATTTCATCAATATTCACAACCACAAACATATCCATGAACTCATTAAATATTCTATTCATGAGGTTCATGAATACAACAGGTGCATTAGATAAACCAAATGATATAACAACAAATTCATAATGCACATATCTAGTAAAAAAAGCTATATTCTGGAAGTCATTCTCCTTCACCTTCTATTGATTGTATCATGATCTCATGCCAATCTTGGAAAATTACTAAGTCCTTTGACCTGATCAAATAATTAATTAAAATGCGGAAAATAAAACTTGTTTTTAATAATCATGTTATAAAAAGTTCTATAATCATTGAAAAGTATAATGGAAAGATATTTCTTTTAAAAAAAATATGAGAACCCCAAGGTAAAGTGCTTGGATTAGTGAAGCCTTTATCAAGAAAATAGTGCAACTGATTTTTCAATTCAAGAAGTTCTATATGAGCCATACGATATGGGGGTTTTAAAATTGTATTGGAATCAGGAACTAAATCAACTGTGAATTCTAATTATAGATTAGGTATGAAAATGTGTAACACATCAAGAAAAAGATCAATTAATTCATTTACTGCTGGCACATCATTAATCTGAACAATATTCTTTGTTTTAAAAAATATGAGCAAGATAAATTTGATTTCCATCATTCAGAAGTTTTTCAACTCCCTTATATGTTATTAATTGTATGGTTTCATTCATGTATATAGACTGAAACTCTTTCTAAAAACATATTCATTATCTCTACAACCAATATTAGTTTGATAAATAGAATGAGAATCCATTTCTAGAATAAAATCAAACTCTACTAAGGGTAAAACTAAAAGGATTATCGGTAATGAATATCCACATACCACAACAGAAATATTATTATAATTACTCTTTGTAATAATATTTTCCTATGGTGTTTTATCAACATGTTATAGTCTCATTT
This sequence comes from Viscum album, assembly GCA_963277665.1. NCBI lineage: Eukaryota > Viridiplantae > Streptophyta > Magnoliopsida > Santalales > Viscaceae > Viscum > Viscum album. Next base: position 698,563,206 of record OY728160.1, read on the forward strand.
GTTTTTGATGATATTTCCAATTTACTTGAAAATTTCTCAAAGATGAAGAAATGTATAGATCTCATATCAAATAAAACTTTAACAAAATCTGCGAAAAAAAAAGTACCAGATAAAACTTTATTAGAATGCTCTATATCTTCAGACGTAGTCACAAAAGAACTCACTACCCCTTTCTTCTTATAGTATAGCTTCTTTGCATCATTGGGATGTCTCATTGGACATAAATTCGAATAGAGACCCATCTCACCACATTTATAACACCTTACCTAATTCTTATCAGGATTAGTCTTATGATCAATTTCATTAAAATGTAGGTGCATAAGTCCAAACTTACCAAATTATAAACACATCATAGTATTGGTAAGACATTCCATAGGGTGCTTCCTTCCACACTTTTCTCAAACTAGAAACTGGATTTTCTTACAATAAGATTTCATTTTTTGATTCTTACCCATCGCTTTCCATCCGGGTCTCTTCTTCTCCTTGTTTACAAAATGCACATGATAATCCATAAAATCTATCCTTACCCTCTCAACACATCAAAAAAGTATCTCATAACATTAGAATTCACAAGAGGCCAACACCCTTCGATTCCTTGACATCAGTCTTGAGTAAAAGCGGTTTATTTTCTATCCTGATCTATACTAATATTTGAAGCACACATTTCTAGTCGGGTGTAGTTCATGTCATAGAGGGCCACTGAATCTTCCTCCTTTTAGTTCAATTCATGTAAATTTCTTCTCCCTACTATGTAACAGCACCATTAGAAAATATTTTTCACGGAAAAGAATTTTAATTTTACCCCATTCAATGTAATAAAAATCATTTCTATATCTGATATTCTATGCCATAGAAAACCATTGATTATATTGATATTCAAAAATATAAATGGATAGACTTACCATTGGATTATATGAACATCCCATAACATCCAATATCTTTTCAGGGTATTTAATCCATCCTTTAGCCACTACTAGGTCAGAATATCCATTGAAAGCAGCTGGGTGTTGTATCAGTAAATGTTAAAAAAATTCATGTTACATTATGGCACCGTAGGTTTTTCTCTTTCATAGATACCATCACCATTTATATCCTACATTTTTTATATATTACATTCACAAACAGCTTGTTTCAATCTATACAACTTCGGGCTACATATTCGGAAGGATTTCGTTCTGTCGGTGCCTCTCCTCTTCAGCTTTCCTGTTTGTTTTGAAATCAAAAATTATAAACAAACATATCTTAGAATAAGTAACATGGATATAATTAAATTATATAACATTTCAAATTAATCATAGGGAAAAAATTATTTATGGTATTCTTTTAACAAAATCCTAACCCCTAATATTATATAAACAATCCTATCATACCAACTATGAGAACTCATTCTTATTACATTACATAATATTTAATTTCGTAAAGAAATAATTTTCCGTTCACATTTAGGATATATTCATGTTTATAGCTTTAGATATTCGGGTTATATAACATTTATAACATTACACATTATTACATCGTGGACCCCATAAAAACAATATTCATTTCTTCCGAAATGTAAATCATTTCAAATGAAACCATATTTATTTGAATATTATTCAAACATTTAACTGGGATTATTTTTTTTTCATACTCATCCCTATAACCTAGGAAAATCATTAAAAAAATTGGATGAATAAAAAAACTAGGTAAGGGATATAAAAGAAGAATTAAATTCCACAAATACATGTAACATATAAAAGCATTTTCAAAATAAATACTTCTGACCAATATATACTTTCTTTGTGTAACATGATATTTAAAAAATATCCCCACAAAACATAAGAACATGAATGGAACCATAAAGTTATCTTGGGAAATTACATACATAATTTTGTAACCCTCTCGGATACCGTATTATTTCTAACCCTCATGGATACCTTACAATTTTTTTAACCACCACAATTACACTTGGAGTAACCATATGTAGGACCCCAACATAGACATACCCAAAAAATTGGAGGGAAATATAGGTCCCACTACTCTTCATAAATAATTCCCAATTACCAGAACACAATCATGCATCATTAATAATTGCATAAAAATATTTCCTTTGAAATTTCGTAGAACAGAATTTCAAAAGTGGATTTTGAAAGAAAAACCACTTACATAAGTTATATAATTGAAGCGAGACTTAATAGTGTGAATGGAATAAGTATTTAACCATTAAATAAACAAAAATTGTAACAGTAGAATCTATTTTCACCGTACAAACAATTTTAATACCACATAAATAATGAATTAGATGGTTTACCCAATGTATTGAAATGAGGTTAAGAATTCTCTAACCCCAAAAATTATCTTAGATAAAACATGTCCACACCACACGTATAATGGTAAATAGAATGTAATTAATATATTATTGAAACAAATCCTTCTTTATAATACCTCATATTATCATTTCATTACATTATTTTACCCTATTATTGTTATAATTTTGTTCCTTACACTGTTTTCAGGTGAGTTCTTTACGTGATTTCCATTATTGGTTCATGACGGTTGTTCTTGTCAATGCGAATTGAAACTCCCGAACTAGACTGGAGTGGTATTTACATATTTACATTATCCATAAATTATACATTTTATCAATTTTAATTCTTAAAATAATGTGATTCATATGTTAAAACATTATTGATGTTCGCTTAGATTATTTTAGTAGTCCTTTGATAATAATGACTGCATTCTGTTTTATAAATTAAAACCATGTGTACAATGGAATTACAGAACCATATATGTGAAATAACACATCTATATTAACCTAGATAAACCATAAAAATCGATTCCTGACCAGCCATGACAAAATAAATGCAAATTGAAATCACATCATCCATGATGTTTGTAATTAAACACATCATAAAAAATGTTTTTAATTCCTTGAATATGTTGGGGAGGAGAAGAATATTTATGATGAATTATTCATGAAAATGAGAACATAAATATTATAAATTATTAAGTATCATTAATTCCTATTTAATAATAATAGGATAGTAAAGAAGAAAAAAATTAAGGAACTCGAAAATAAAGACAAGTGGAGAAATCCTTTGAGAAATTTCGGCAGCATAACAACGTCGCTTAAAATTTCATAAAATATTTTGATGAGAGAAAAGGGGTATCTCTTAACATTAATACATAATATTTCCATTATGGAGAATATGTAATGTAATATCCCAACATAAGACAAAGGAAATGAAAAATAATAACATAAAATGAAAGAAAAGAAAGAAAATAAAAGAGGATATTAACCTCTTTATCTTTTCTCCATGAGATCCTTCTTAGGGCCTTTGGTTTTGGCATTTTGGTGAGACAAGAATCTCTAGGAATTAAGGAAGATACTTGTGAAGATTTTTGGGAAAATCATTGTTAAGGCTAAATCCTTGAGAGGTGTTCGAGGAAGAGGGTAATGAGGGTGGTATTTATAGTGGAGGAGCGGGGGTATTTTTTTATTATTTTAATCATTATTAAAATACTATTTCTCATGAATATGAATAATATTAATTCATGTGACCCATAATAGTAGTAATGTAAGGTGAGTTTGAACCATGTGGGGTTACATCACTTATTATGTCACAAATAGTGTATTTATTAGATAATTTGAATATACGGTATTTTACTGTGTTTCACTATTCATTGAAAATTCATGAATTTTAGAAAAATCCCAAAAATTAACCCTTGCCATTTTTCGATATGTAGAATTATAAAATGAAGTCCATTTTTTGAAAATAAATTTATAAATATCACTAATATAATTTTTAATTAAAATCATTCTTAATTCAAAAATATATAATTTAAAAACTATAATTGCTTTTATAACACATCGAAAAATTAACGAAGATGTAATTATCTTAAATCCTTAAGAAAATAAAATATTAGAATAATTTACTATTCATTAGGGTGAAATTATTATTCATATTACTATTCATAAGGTATGTTACTATTCACCCAAAATCAAGTTGGTTCCATTGGACTCCAAATAACATAGTAAACACAATTGTAGCTTACTGTTTTTTGAAATTCAAGACATAGAAGTAAAAAAGTTATTTTTAAAGGTTGGTTATAAATATCTATTTAAAACAATGTTTCATGCATTTTTAATTATTTTTAAAACCTTGTGGTGTAACGTTGAATGTTTTAGGCAAAAGGATATGGTATGTCTGCATCGTTGGATGTGTTTTTCCTTACTAAGTAAAGAAGGATCCCTAGGTAGAAAGGGATAAACTCATTCAAATGAAGGTGTGTCCAGTCATTATTGATTCAAATAACCTCACCCATGAGGTTGTGAATGTTTGGAGTATTTAGTTCACAGTAGTAGGGGTAGAGTATGGGGAAATTTTTCCAAAATATGATTGCTGGATTTCAACCTCGGAGGGAGATGTAATTCTGCATTATTCTACACCTCGAGGTCGATCCTATACTTGAATCTGTATATCATATGCCTTCACCATTATTTGCAAGATGATGGTTTATAAAGGGATTAGTAAGACCCATTGGTCAAGGTTATGTGGGGATTAATGTCCCTTTTACCATGTGGTCATGGAGAACAAGTACCCACTACAAAAGGGGTGATGAATCCATTGATCAGATGAATGGGGTATCCTTTCCCATGGATGGAAAGGTTCTCAAAGGATATCCATCAATTAATATAGAGTATGATGAGTGCACCAATATTGAGCTAGAAACAGTAGACTTTTCATTGATTATGTGGTGATTCTACCTCTCTTGGAAAATAGTTCATCGTTTAATTTAAACACAAGAGTATCATGTGTATCTTTTATCAGAAGGATCTGAATCTGAGACAACAAAATTTTTTAGAGTTACTCTATGACTATGAATTTGTGATATTCTATACTATTGGGAATGGAAACGCAGTGGAAGATTCACTCAGTAGGTGTTCGAGTTCAAAACTACTGAATGAGGCATCAGAATAGTTGTCCACACTTCAGATATTCATTATTGTTATAAGGGAAACATCTTTTCTTCGGTCATTTGTTGTTTCTCCTCCACACATAAAATAAGTTAGGGAGGTGATACTTGGAGATACCAGTTGTAAGACTACACATGCCCAAATGTCTTGAGTGTATTCTCCTTATGGATATTCTAAAGGTGGGGAACACTTCATCCTTTTCAAAGGAATCCCCATAGTACCAGTGGAATTGTGGGAGGAGGTGTTGAGGGATATCAATACATCCCCTTTTCTGGTACATAAAGATATTGTGAAGATGTACTGGGTCCTCCGACGTTAGTACTGGTGGCTAGGTATGAAAAAACACTGAAAAAGTCTGTCTTGGGATTCCACACTTGTTAGTAAGTAATGGCAGAGCACCATGTTAAATTAGGTTTGACATGAATCATAGAGGTGCCAGAGTGAAGGTGGGATGGGACATTGATGGACTTCATGATGGTATTACCTTGTACATTTAAGAGCATGATACCATCTGGGTGATTGTAGACCGACTCACCATGCCGGCCCACTTCCTACCCATTCAAGAGAAGGGTTCAGTAGAGACCATGTGAGGCCTCTATATGTAGGAGAATGTTTAACTATGTGGAGTCCCATCTACAATTATCTCAGATCATGATACACCATTTACATCCCAATTATGGAAGTTATTTTTAAGATGTTTGGGACTCAGCTACGCTTGATTACATCTTTCACCCTCAAATGGATGGTCAGATGAAGTGGGCTATAAATACATTGGATGAAATGATTCATGCCTGAATTCTTTATTTTGGTCACAGTTGGGAGGAGAACCTACCACTAGTGGAGTTTGTGAACTACATCATCTACCGCTCCTCCATTGGTATAGAACCATTCATGAAACTATACATATGACCACACAGGTCTCCCTTATGCTAGACAGACCTAGGGGAGTCAGCATATATGGGTCTAGATATGGTACATGCTACCACTGAGAAGGTATAGGTCATCCGATAGTGGATGAAGACTACACATATCTGACATAAGTCCTATGATGTTGGTAAATGGAGTCCCTTGGAGTTCTAGGAGGGGGAAAAATGTTCCAACGGGTCTCTCTTCGATGAGGTATTCAACGATTTGGTTGCTGAGTCATATTATCTCTGATTTTCATCGTTACATTCATGAAACAGTGTATATTGGGAGAGGTTGTGTCCCACTGGGATATACTGACAATGTTAGAGAGAGTGAACAACTTCTTCCACGTATCACATTTGAGGAGATATGTGAACGACCATCTCACATCTTCAACCACAGCGAGTAGGATATTGATGACAAGGCAACATTCATAGAATACCTGGTGGAGATAGATGATCCACATGATAGGATCCTTCATGGATGGTCAATTCCTCCATTTTGTGTTTCTTTCATAGCATGAGAGTCTCTAATAGAGAACACAAGAGAGGGATAAATAGATTAGTACTTAGTACCCCAATTTTTTTATTAGCCTTGGTTTTGGATTATGAGGACATAAATCCCTAATGGTGGGGGTAATTTTATATCCTATAATTCCATGTATATTTTTTTAGAATTAAATTGGATTATTTCGAGACTAGTAACAAATACAACATGTGATTTTGAGGCCTGAAGTTTCTAGAATGATCCGTTGAAAAATGTTATTTTTAAATGGAGAGTGTGAGTGGTTATCCTGAAAAATTTGAATAAGACATAAACTGGTGACCCAATCAGAAATCAGAGGGAACCATTGCATTCCGGATGGCGGGGTTACCCTAGGGGTGACTTATGTTTAGTTAGTGCAGTCCTATAGTGAAAAAAACAAAAAATGGTATAACAGTAAATAAAATAATTAAATAAAACTATTTTATTTTAAAATCCTTATAACTCATAAATGGTAAATCAGATTGAAAATTTGAGAGTACCATTTTGTTCATGAGCATACACTTCCCTTAGCCGGAGACTAATATCAGCTAGTGCAGGACGAATTTGATAGTTGGATTTTTGGGATGAAACTATAAATAAAATCATTTAAATAAATGTTATTTTATTTTCATAAACTCATAAATTAGAGATGATAAAATTGATTAAAAATACAATACAACCGTTGGATTTTTAATGAGATGTTTTCCATATATAGGACTCAGTGTAGTAGAAACATTTCAATGCATTTTCCCCATTTAATGGGATAACAGGAATTAAAGACCCAACATGGATCTAGATAATCACTATGAATCTCTGATGGAAAACTCTCCAAAGACAAACATTGGAAAATCTAAAAGCGGTGATGATACCCTTGGAGAGAGAATTGTAAATAGAGATCGATGGATGATGATGAATAATCTTCATTGACCAATAACTTGTTCCCATGTTAGAGTTTACATTAGTGTTATTATTATTCCCATATTCTTCTCTTCTTAACGAAGAACACAGATCAGCTCACTAACTATTTGATCCGCGAATGGTTTTTTCTTTTGGGATAGGGAATAAATAATTTAGGTTAATGTTGGGGATTTTAAAACATAGTGATTGAATTATTCATCATGACACTGCAAACAAATATAGATCATTCCCAAACAAAGGCCCATGTATTTCCTTGTGTGTTCATTATGATCCCCTATATCTCCCATATTGTTCTTCATTGATGGACCCAAAGGGGCGTGTCATGTTTTTCCCAGAGGTTCTATGCACGACCGGACTCCCAAAAAGGCGTCATGGTATTCTTGAGGCCACATTGAGAAAGGTGGGGATCTGAGGATCATGATGGTCTGTTTATAATGGAAATCAGACCACCACACTGATAGTGGATGCCATTGGATGGAGGTCCACTAGAAGCGGCGAATGAAGGTGCATCCACCCGGTAGTTGAGGACACCGGTTCGACAACCGACAGCGGTAGGGACCCACAACAGCATGACTGTAGCGGCGACAAGGGTCTCAGTAAGGGTGGGAGGCAGCGGAGTATGGGAGATACAGCATAGCACCAAATTGCTAAGGGGTGGCATGTAGTCAACAGACCACATGCGGAGGACCAGGATGACCCCTGGCTAGCCACGTGGTATCAGTGGAAATATCCTAATGTCGTGAAGGGGGTGGAAGTGACATCATCAAGCATAAATGTTGAAGTAGGGATGTGGCACCTGCTACGTCTCAGGTAGATCAGACCAACCCAACCAAGGGGCTAGGTTGCACCACCAAGCCTAACCCAGTAGTGGCCTAGGCCAGTGGAGAGAACCGGGCTGCTGAGTAGCCCGACTAGGAATAAATTGATCTAATTAGGTCAGATCAGGCTGGAGAATGTGGATCAGGTCACTAGGTTCTCATGAGTGATGGACCAATGGTCGAACCGGGCTCGGTCTATTAAGGCCCAATGAAAATGTCCATTGGATCAGTCTAGACTGATAGACCCAAACAAAAAACAGTACTGGTCGGGTCACCCAAAATGGGTCTGGTCATGCGGGATCCCAGGGCTGGGTTGGTCAAGTCTTTCTGACTATGTCGGACAAGGCCAGCATGCAACCGACCATGATTACTAAAACACCAATATCTTTTAGACCAGGCGTTTGATTGACACGAATTATACGGAGTTAGTAAAATTGTTATAATAAAGTCCTTTGGGTATAATATATTTGAGTTTTCATGGACATCGTTATATGAATGATGGCTTGAGGATTAGATTCTTTCAGAATCAAGAGCACTGGAGTGGGGGAATCATACAACTCTCTGTGACACTATGAAAACCCCACTCTTTATTACACACTTGAACATGATTTATTACATAAAAATCACATGATAAAACATAGAGAGACAAGATTTATTGGGTCCTTGGTGCTTAGGATCTTTATATAACAACTTAGAACATGAAATACTAATTCATTATTTAAAACATCCTTTACATGACCACTACATTCCCCCGTACATAACATTGCATAGGATAACTTGAGGACATGCATGAGAAAAATGTGAGATATAAAACCCATTCAAGGAATAAACATGGAATAAAATGAAGAATATAGTACATGCTAGACAATAGGTATATCAATGGAGCACAAGAGAGACATTAACATAAAGGCATGATAATGCACGATAATCTTAATATGGAAATACGGAAACTACATTAAACATGATTTTAACATGATCCAAGGATCATTTCAAATGGAGCGTTAGTAAACCCTCATTGCACTTGAATTAGCATGAGTAAACCCTCATTTCACTTGACTTATCATGATACTAATATATACCAAATGCATTGGAGCGCTATCAGGGTGCACCCTTCTTAAACATTTCATTTCTTGCATAAATGTGCTATATTGATCATATAACATGGATTCATTAAACCTCATCATTTATTCCACAATAAAGGAATTGTGTAATTCTTACATGAAACACTATAATCAATAATTAAATTTTCCTAATTTTGAATACTCTTGATAGAGACATGGGTATTCTATTCACTACATAATGATCCTTGCCTGGAAAACGCGGTGAAATTTCTGCAGCTTAATGGCTGATATAAGGCTTCATGAAAATGGTTTCTGAGAGGAAAAATGGTGCCTCATCATATAAAAATGAAATTTAAAGTAATGGGGTCATATATATACATGTACCAACAAATTTAATGGAATTTAGATTAATAATACAAAATAATTAATTGGATGTAAAAGAGGAGAGAGAAATCTCCAAATGAATTTCAGCTTTGTAACATGTGTACATGGAAGGAATTTGTGATTTAGAAATGGGTATCCCATCATTAAAAAATAACGAGTAATGTATTGGGAAGGTGAAAAATCATACCCCAACATTTCTAATTGAATAAAGGGTAATAACAACTGAATGAAAATTGGACAAAAATGAGAAAGGATGAAATCCCTTACTTGGATGTGTGATCCTAAAGGCTTGGGAGAGGCCTGAGAGAGGATTATTTGGAGCTTGGGGAACCTCGGGAGATTTCTAGAGAAGTGAGGGTATAGGTTGGACAAACTCCAAAAGAATTGAGTGAAGAGGAAGTGGGATCTAGGTTGGGTTTATATAGGAAATGAGAGGGAATTCTTTTTTATTTAGGTTCGGGACACCTCACATTAAACTAATCAAAACCAAAAATGAGCCCATGGTTTTTGACCTCAGTTTCTTCCATAGGAGAATAGAAAAAAATATTTTATAAGGCCAATTTCCGAACATTTTGAAATATTGAGGGTGCTTATGTGGAGGTGAGTCACACTCTCAAAAAAAACAATTTAAGACGAAAAAATGATTTATAAGTATTGGAGGGTCCACTAAAGCTTTGTAAAATAAATTAAACAAATATAAAAACATATTATTTAAATTATAAAACATATATTGTCCGAAAATAAAGTTTATATTATTTTATTACATCACTATTGGGTCATTATGATGTCATAAAAAATTGTATATTTAAATGGTATTTAGTTTTTACCCAAAAATTCGATTGTCTCAGAAAATTATTAAAAATTCACCATTGGATAATTTTGATATCCTGATTCAAAAAATAATATTGATTTTATCTAAATAATTTTCTGAATATGTGAATTTTTACTTTTAAAATAAAACCAACATTTATAGAAAATTCATAGGTTTTGAAAAAAAACAGTTTCCAAACAATAATAAAAATCACAATTTCATTCATAGAATTAAATGATAATTTATATTTAATAAAAATTAATTAAATTATAATAATATTTTATTAAAATATTATGTAATTAAATAATACATTAGTTCATAAAAATAGATTTCTTAGTTGAAATTAACTAAAAATACTATCTGTGATTCAAAAACTATTTACAAAGTAACAATAATAAAATGAATGAACATTCTTCATACAAAAATAATGTACATTTCCATAGTGCTAGGTTATTGTTACATAAAAACTTATAACAGCCACATAAGACTGAAGGGTTTGGTGTGCGATGGTGAAAAACACTTGGGGTGGCTCAGATAACATCGCTCGGGTGGTAATCTGTGTAAACATCCACTTCATCCATAATCAGTTCCGCTCAAGCTTAACATGTTGAAGCTCATCGTTGGATTGGTCAAGAGAAAATCCCAATGATTCCCCCTCCTTTCTGAGCTCTAAAAAATGGGCTTTGTATGGGGAAATTATACTAGATGTGTCCATCACTTCCTTTGTCCGAGTAAATTGAATTTGTTAAAACCCTATATTTATACTAATCATGTGATCACTATTCAATGGCTATATTAGCAACGGTCACACTTAATAACGGTATTTTAAAATATAGAAACATAAAAACAGAGATGTTAAAAAAAACATTTTACATAATGATACATTTATTTAGATCAAGAGGGATTTTCATTAATAAAATTTTGGGTCGTAACAGTCTTTCCCCCGTAAGAAATTCTGCCCACGAAATATGCTTTTCTACCGATTAAAAAGATGTGGGTAGCTCTGCTTCATTATTTCCTCTTATTCCCACATTTCTTCTTCAAACTTGTGGTTTCAACACAACACCATGACACGAGACATTGTATTATTTTGTAGAATTTTCTCTCTACGATCTATGATCTTCACTGGTTTCTCATCATAAGAAAGATCACCCTTCAACTATACCACCTCTAAAGGGAGTACATGTGAAGGGTCTGGTATATACTTCCATGAGACGGATACATGAAAGACATTATGTACATTGGCCATGGTAAGTGGAAGTGCTAGTCGATAGTCTATAGCCCCGAAACGATCAAGAATCTCAAAGGGTCCGACGTACCTAGGACTTTACTTCCTTTTCTTTCCAAACCAAATGACCTTCTTCTCTAGAGATATGTGTAGAAATGCCATATCACCAAAATTAAACTCAAGGTCTCATAAATGGTTATCTTCATAACTCTTCTGTTGACTCTGGGCTGCCTTGATATGCTACTGAATGTTTTTCACCTTCTCCACCATCTCTTCAACCATTTCTGGTCTTAGAAGCTTATGCTGAACAACTTTATCCCAACACACCAGTGTTCATCGCATTTTCCCATAATGGGCTTCATATGATGTCGTTTGGATTCTCGAGTGGAAACTGTTTTTGTAAGAGAACTGAACCAGTGAAAGATATTGGTGTCATCCTCTTTTTAAGTACATTGATAAAGCTCTCAACATTTCCTCAAGCATTTGGATAGTCCACTCATATTTTCCATCTATTTGAGGATGATAGGCCTTACTTATGTATTGTTCAGTATCCAGATTATGTTGAATAATATACCGAAATTTAAAGGATAATCTTGGATCTCTATTGGATACAATAGATAGTGGTACTCCATGACACCTTACCACTTCTCTGATATATCTCTGTGCGAGTTGATCTAGTGAGGAATCCTTCTGAACAGAAATAATGTGTGCAGACTTGTTAAGACGATCCACAATAACCCAGATATCATTTTTTCCTTAGGATGTCTTCGGATGTCTGGTGACAATGTCCATGGTGATTTTCTCCCATTTCCAGGATGGTATGGGTAATGGTTACATCATCCCCTTGTATTTCTACCTCTCTGCCTTCACTTTCTGACACACCAGGGACATTGATGTAAAGTCTGCAATCTCCCTTTTCATATTGTCCCACCAAAAGTTTTCTTAGATATCCCGATAAATCTTTGCGCTCTCTGAATAAATAGAGAAGGTTGAGTTATGTGAGTAATCCAGAAGGTCCTTATTTATCTCTGGATCGGACGGTACACGTAATCATGACCAAAATCTCACATTTCCATCATTTTCAACCAAAAACTCCATGGATTTCCCATTTCTGATAGATTAAACACTTTTTATAATTTTTACATACATTCTTTGAGAATACATTATTTTCTCTAAAAGAGACGGTTGGCCAATCATATGTGAAAGTATTGATGATGTTACCTTTAATATGATTCCCATGTCTATCTTCATAAAATATAAGAAGATTTGATCCTTCTCAATCCTCATCAACGATAGAATTGTTGGGTCCTTTATACATAGAGAATCTTCCACCTTGTTCGCTTTCCGAGGGTGGTAATGGATTGAGAAATCATAAACATTGATCAGATCAAACCATCTTAATTGGTGCATGTTCAACTCCTACTGTGTGAATATATACTTGAGGCTTTTTTGGTCTATAGATATTTCACACGTCTGCCCAAAGAGATAATGCCAACAAATTCTTAAAGCAAAGATCACCACAGCCAACTCCAGATCATGTGTTGGATAATTTTTCTCATAAAAATTAAATTGCCTTCAACCATAGGATATTAATTTTTCATTTTTTATCAACTCACATATCCCGTCCTTTTTTGAAGCATCACTAAATACCACAAAAAGTTCTCCAATTGTGGTTAAAGTGAGCACAGGTGTAGTGATAAGCCTTATTTTTGACACTGTCAAACATTATTCACATTCATCACTCCAAGAATAATTCACTACCTTCTATGTCTGCTTGGTAAGATTTTTGGACACTCATGGAATATTTCTCACAAATCGTTGATAATATATTGCAAACCCCATGAAGCTAAGGATATCTGTTACTGATGTTGGCCCCGTCCATCCCTCAATTGAATCTATTTTGGAGGCATCCACTGATATCCCATTTCTTATGATGATATGGCCCATGAATGAGGCCTCTTTCAACCAAAACTCACACTTTCTGTACTTTTCATAGAGATTCTCTTTCTACAGGGTCTCTAGTACAGTTCTTAGGTGATCCTCATGATCCTCCATGGTTTTGGAGTATATCCGAATATCATCAATATAGACTACAAAAAATTTGTCATGGTAATCCCTGAAGACTCTATTCATCATGTCCTTGAAGATTTATAGAGAATTAGTTAGTCCGAATGGTATTACTATGAATTCCTAGTGCTTGTATCTTGTACAAAATGCAGTCTTGGGGATATCTTCCTTCTTCACCCTTGATTGATAATATCTTGACTACAAATCCACCTTAGAGATGTATTGTCCTCCATGAAGCAGATCAAACAAGTCATCAATTCATGGGAGAGGACACTTATTCATTATCGTGATTTTGTTAAGATCAGGATAATTGATGCAAAGGTGCATTGACCCATCCTTATTCATGATTAAAAGTACTGGTGCACCCCATGGTGATGCACTTGGGAATATAAACCTTTTATCCTTATTAATTTGTAGTTATTACTTGAGCTCCTCGTGCTCCACAACATACATTCTATATAGAGTTTTGGATATTGTAAACTCCCCGGGTATAAGATCAATTGAGAAATCAATGTCTCTTTTAAGAGGAAGACCAGGAAATTCCTCTAGAAACACTTCAGCGAATTCCCTCACAATAGGCATGTCTTCAAAGATGGATGCTTCCTTGGACACAATTTTCCGAGCCAGATATGCATACTCATAGGGCTATAATATCCATGCTTCAGATGATGGGTATAAAAAAGATTCATGTTCTTCCTAGCACTTGTATAGAAATAGGGTTTTATTCTCCATACGAATAGTGATTTCTCTCTCAAGGGAATTTCTGTTGGATCTATATGAGTAAAGCTAATCAATGAAAAAAAGTGCATCAAATTCCACTAGAGGGAGAATTACATGGTTCATCGGGAAATTCAATCCATAGATTTTGATAGTGGGTGAGTTATATTCAGCAGATGCAATTATTTCCCTATTTTTTGTACTCACCGACATATTTACTTCCAAGGTTTGTGGTGGTTCTAAGATTGGTATACTAAAAATTTGGGATATAAAAGAATTCATAGAACCTGAATCAAAAAGCATGTTTTATATTCTTCAATTAATAACTAGTGTACCTGTAACCACTTCATTTTCGAGGTTCACTTCGGTAGTAGTGATGGAAAAATCTCTCCCTTGGTTCCTTGGAGGTTGTTAGTGCCTTCGAAATTCCTTGGATTAGGGCAGTGATTTGAAAGATTCCCAAGTTCATTGCATTTGAAGCAATGAACAACACATTGAGATACGAATAGAGTGTTCCTCTACTCTGTTACAACCGTGGGTTTTTCTTGTTGGCGGTTAACCACTTGGTTCCATTATCTTGCACACCTAATGAATTTCCTCATCCCCTTCAAACAATTTATGGGGTGCTTCTTTCCACACCTTTGGCAAGTGGTGTACTGGATCTTCATAGCACCGTTTGATTTATCCATTGGACCACCAACATTGAAGTCCACCTTATTCTTCTTATCCCCAGGATACCCATAAGATTCTCTGATCTCCATTTAAACCTTGAGGGAAAATTAGACAATTTTTTCATAGCCGTCGAAGTCACGGATCACCAGCGCATTCTGTAGGCTCAGTTTCAGCCCACCAAAGAAGCGTCTAACCTTGAATTTGGGGGTAACGACAATGTCAAAGGTTTATTGTGAAATCCTTCTGATGTTTTCCCCATATTCTCCAACATATTCATCATCTTTTTTCTTGAGGGAAAATATTTACCTTTCAATCTTAAGTCGGAGGGTGCATGGAAAATATTTATCAAAAAACATCTTTCGGAAATCCTTCCATTCCAATGCCTCGATCTCTTCCTCAGGCTTCATATTTTTTATAAACATACACCATTGATCAGCTTCACCTTCCATACATTAAGTAGACATAAGAACCTTCTCTTGTTCGGAACATTGAATTATGGAGAAGATATTCTCAATGGATTTGATACATTTTTCAGTGATTGTGGGATCAGATGATCCATTAAAAGTAGGAGGCCCTTATCTCAGGAAGTTCATGATAGCTACATGTTCTTTATTGGGGGGCAGCAGGGTTTAACATTCCTCTTGACCCATGTTTCTATTCAAAGATTCATTTAACTGAGAGAGAAGCGTGAAAATGTTCGTGATTCCTACCCCCATAGGATTGGGCATCTCATTTGCACAGTAATCTCTTTGATCATCACATCGGTTGTTATCCTGAGTCCTCCTTTTTCTGGTCGTTGTCTGGAATAAAAGGAAAGTTAGGGTTAACACATAAAGGGTTATCCAATGTAAAAGGTGATGACTTATAAATAACTTTTATTTATTTAACTTATGAATCCATAGCCTTCAATCTATGTAATTCATGATCAACATTCTAACACATATTCGTAGGGGAATATTTTTTAATTCCATTAATAAGGGTTCGAACTAAGCTTATGAATTTACCAAAGAATATCACCTTGGATTGTTGTAACCAAGAGTGCAGCAAGGCCTATTGTTGTTCACCTGTTCCTGTTCGAGAATAGCTCAAGGTGGTGTTTTCAGGTTTTACACCTAGGATACATCTGTGCCAAAGATTCCTTTACCTACTCTTATACAAACATGGATGTAATTTCTTGATATACCACTTACTCAATACTCACTAATACTTAGGGATTCTTTTATAGTATTTATTATTGTCTCTATGTATTCAATAGGGGTTTCTTATCATATTCCCAAAAATAACTAAACCTATCCTCTAATAAAAACTGTGAGAGTCCTGTTATTTATTACACAATTTAACATGATTTATTACATAAACATCACTTGATACAACAAAGAAGATCAATAGGTCTAATTTATTTGTGGCTCAGGATCTTTACATAATAACTCAGAACATGAAATAAAACAACTTTATTGAAAACTTCCTTTACATGACCACAACATTCCCTCGTACTTAGCATTGCATACGATAACCTAAGGACATGCATGTGAAAAGGGTGAGTTATGAAGCATAGTAAGGGAATAAACATGGAATAACATGAGGAATATATTAAATTTTAGACAATAGGAATATTAATGGATCACAAGACAAACATTAACATAAAAGCATTATAAAGCATGATAATATTAATATGGAAATGTGGGAACAACATTTAACAAAATTTTAGCCTGATCCAAGGCTCATTTCACATGTATCATGAGTAAAACCTCGTTGCACATGATTTATCATTAGTAAACTATCATTTCACTTGAAATATCCTGATACTAATCTTTACCCAATTCATTGGAGTGCTATCAGGGCACACCCTTCGAAAACATTTCATTTAATAAATAAATGTGCCACATGGATCATATAACATGGATTCATTAAACCTCATCATTTATTCCATGATAAAGGAAATGTTAAATTCATAAATGAAACACTACAATCAATAATTAAATGTACATAATGGGGAATACCCTTGATTGAGACATGGGTATTCCATTCACTACACAATGATCTTGGCTTGGAAAAATGAAGTGCCATTTCGGCATCATAACGGCGTGACATAAGGATTCATGAAAATGGTTGATGAGAGAGAAAAGGGTGTCTCATAATATATACATGAAATAGAAATTAATGGGGTCATATAGATACATGTCCCAACAAATGTAATGGAATTTTTATGTATAATATAAAACAATTACTTGGATGTAAAAGAGGATAGAGAAGTCTCTCATGGAATTTCGACATGGTAACAGGTGTACATGGGAGACATTAATGAGAGATAAAGGGGTATCCCATCATCCAAACATCATGATTAACGTATTGGGGTGGTGAAAAATCATACCCCAACATTTTTAATTGAATAAAAAATGGCATAACAACAAAATGAAAATTGGACAAAAATGAGATAGGGAGAAGTCCCTTATTTGAAGTGTGATCCCAATGGCTTGGGAGAGGCTTGATAGAGGCTTCTTGGGAGCTTGAGGAACCATTGGATAAAAATATAGACAGGAGTGAAGTGGTTGGACTAACTCCTAAGGAATTGAGTGAAGAGGAAGTGGGACCATGGGAGGGTTTATATTGGAAAGGAGATGGAATTATTTATTATTTAGGTTTGGGACACCTCATATTAAACTAATCAAAACCACAAATCAGCCCATGGTTTTTGCCCATGATTTTTTACAAATGTGAGTGGAAAACAATATTTTATAAGGAAAATTACCGAACTTCTTAAAATATTGAGGGTGTTTATGTGGAGGTAAGTTACACTCTCAAGGAAAAATATTTAAAAAGACAAAATGTTTTATAAGTCATAGAGGGTCCACTAAAGATTTGTAAAATAAATCAAAAAATATGAAATCACATTATTTTAATTCTAAAACCTAAATTGGCCGAACATAATCTTTATATTATATTATTACTTCACTATTGGGTCATTATGATGTCATAAAACACATTATATATTTAAACGGTATTTAATTTTTACCGAAAAATCGGACTGTCTCATAAAATTTTGAAAAATTCACCATTTGATAATTTCGACATTTTGATTCCAAAAAAACATTCATTTTATCTAATTAATTTTCTAAATATGTGAATTTTTACTTTTAAAATAAATATTGACATTTATAAAAAATTCATGGGATTGACAAAAACGGCGTTCAAACCATAATAAAAATCACAGTTGCATTCATAAAATTATATGATAATTTAAATTTAATAAAAATTATTTTAGTTATAATAATATTTTATTAAAATATAATTTAATTAAAGACTCCATTAATTCATCAAAATAGATTTTATAGTTTAAAATTAACTAAAAATACTATTTGTGCTTCAAAAACTATTTACAGAGTAATAATAATAAAATTAATGAACATTATTTATAAAAAAAATAATGTACATTATCATAGTGCTAGGGTCTTGTTAAATAACCACTTATAATACCCGCATAAGTCAAAAGGGTAAGGTGTGCAATGGTGACAGACACATGGGGTGGCTCGGATAACATCGCTCGGGTGGTAATCTCTATTAATCTCCAATTCTCCTGTAGTCAGTTCCGCTCAAGCTTAACGTGTTAAAGCTCAGCTTGGGTTTGGTAACGAGAGAATCCCAATGATGCCAACTCCTTTTCGAGCTCCAAAAAATGGGATTCTTACGGGGCATGTCTACTGGATGAGGCCATCATTTCCTTTGTCTGAGTAAATTGGATTTGTTAAAGCACTACATTTATAATAATCTTGTGATCATTGTTCAAGGAATATATTAGAAAGAGTCACACATCATAACGGTGTTTGAAAATATAGAAAAATAAAACCAAATAAGTTCACAAAACATATTACATAATGAGACTATTAATTATATAAAGTGGGATTTCCATTAATTAATTATTACGTCATTATAGACATGATGGATATAAAAAGCAAACACCATTGGTCTAGAAGATGAGCATACCATAGTGGTCCAGTAGACGAGAGGACCTTAGTTGTCCACCAGACGAGGGGAACTGAGTTGTCTAGGAGGTGAGAAGACCTCATTGGTCCTGTAGTTGAGAAAACCATAGTGGTCTAGATGCTAAGAAGACATCAATGGTCCAATAAATGAACAGTCCTTAGTGGTCCAACAAATGAGCAGACCTCAATGGTCTAGCAGTTGAGCGGGCCTCAGTGGTCAAGCAGTCGAGTGGGCTTCAGTGGTCCTGCAGTCAAGTGGGCTTTAGTGGTCTGGTAACTGATCATACCTTAGTAACACATTAGGTACCCCAGTAGTACAAGATGATTCAAATTTATGACTGAAAATCTTACTTACTATAATTTGAGTTTTACAAGGTGTATGTTATCTTCTATTTTTGGTCTTTCTATGATATATTGTTGTGTGGCCAGGTTTTTTGGTCTTTCTTATTTGGTTTGGTGTCACTACTGAGTAATGTGTTACTCTCCCCTGCACAATCATTCCCTGTACGTTTCATGTCTTGTGCAGCTGATCAACACATTAATGAAGACCTTGATGGTCTGGGACCTAGTAGTGCCTATTGAGATGGGACATACTTGATATTCATTAGTGTCTATAGATAGATACCATCCACCTACCCTTCAGGTAGGGTTTGAGATGTCCAACCATCGTAACTATACATTCCTTTGTGGATTTGGGTCTATATTATGGACCCTTTTCACTTATTAGTTTTTACTATAATTTATTAGTTTTCTCATTGGGAATTTTAGTTTAATTTCTGTCTACCTTTTCGTATTTTGTTTTGTGTGTGTGTAAAGGTTTAAAGGAAATTCCATACCATTTTGGAATTTTTTTTCTCGGTACTAGTCATCATTCCCTGGACTATGGAAGAAGTGAATGGGGTAGTCCCGACATGGTCCCTAGGGGATAGCTTGTATGAAAAGTATGGTTCGATATTAGTTATAGGATTATTCATCATGTTTCACTAATTTATAGATTGTTTCAATGCATTTAGATGGTGATGAAATTTCACATACTAGACGATTTCAGGATGGTATCGTGTATGCCATTTGTACTTAGGTGAACATATTTCTCCTACTTTCTATCAATTAAATAACAAATTATTCAACAACCATTGTGAAAAATAGATGCAATTGAAAAATACGAAACATAGAGGACTCGTGTCGCTGCAGGATAGAATTTTTTTTGGTGGATAGAATCATCCCCTCGAATTTTCTTGTCAGGTGAGTGGAAGCCATGTTTTATAGATATCATAGTAGTATGCGATTAGTGTATACATATGAGGAATCTGAAGCCTTAGTGTTATAGATTCCATCAGGATTTTTGGTCTTGTGGCTATATGGGTACCTGGGAGTGATTCTATTAGACCATTCCATCAGCTTCTATAGGAATAGGATTCATACCAGCTCCACCATATGGGGAATGTTTTTTTAGGTAATGTTAGGTGGGACGTTTGAGTAGCAATGATGGGACTAGATATGGAAACGTTCATGGTTGTGGTAGACAGGCCATGGACCACTTGTAGAACATGAAAACTAACTTTGAAGATGGTATTATAGCTATTTCTCAGGGTCTTGGAGCATGTAAGATGTAAGCTTTACAACTGATACCCATGGATCCGACTATAGGATAGTATGGGGAAGAATTATAGTATCTTATTCTATTGTATATTCTCAATTTGATATAGGTGACTCAATCTCATTCATCTATATATCTATTATGAAAAGTATAGGGATAAAAATATAGTTTTCTATGCTATTTTGACTCTAGATACATCATTGGGAGTGTAGTCCGAGAGAATACACCAATACAGGGACTACCCCCAATAGGTAGGAAGTAACATGTTCTTATGGTACCCATTATTCAATAATATGAGGATCCTATATGTCATTCATTGGATGGATTGGTTGGTTATATATCATTCCTTTATAGAATTCTATCACTGAAGGGTGTTGTTCACATCATAAGAGAGCATCAGTTATCAACAGAAGGGTTAGTGGGATGTTAAAGATTGTTGGGCTAGACCACGACATCATATCCCAAGATAGGTGATGGCCCCAATTCCAAATCTCAAAAAATAGTGACAAAAGGATTTGGTTAGTATGAATTCCCTCTAGCAGTATATCATTTTAGGGATGTTTTTCGATGACTTTTTCTAGATTACCTCTTGAGAGGGAGGTTCAGTTTATGATGAAGGCTATTCCAGGAGTAATCCTGGTGTCTATAAAACCATATACGATATAACCTAATAAGATGTATTAGATGAATCAGTAATTAGAGTACTTGGAGGAAAATTACTTCATAAGGCCCATCACTTCGCCTGGGGGGTTTCCCATGATTTTCTTGAATAATTTGGATGAGACAATTCATTTTTGTCTCGATTACAGATATTTGAACCATATTTTTTTAAGAAACTATATACACATCCTTGAATAGATTTTCTATTTTACGATCTTCGAGTATCTACAGTCTTCTCTATGGTAGATCACAGATCAGGAAATAATAAGGTGTGAGTCAGGACAACAATCAGACCTCTTACATCCTTCATTGTAAGGTATTGTCTATATGAGTACTTTGTTAATCTATTTGGTTCTATGAACATTCACACCATCATCATGGCTATTATGTATAGGGTGTTCCACCCCTATTGGGATTCTTTTTTCATAGTCTTTATGTAAAAAATCTTCGTATATTCTGATACATATTGAAACCATGAAAAGAAAATTGATATTATTCTATGTACACTTAGTGGGAATCAGTTTTATTCCATGATAAATATGTTCCACTTCTTGATCTACAAAGTTTACTTATTGGGTAATATAATCTCATAATCGGGAGTCTTTATGGACTCATACGTGGATATTGTTATGGTTTCCTATGGGAATCATAAGTATATGTTTGATATACATAGTTTATTGGGGATCTATAGATATTACAAGAATTTCATATAGGATTTCTCAGACTTTGATTCACCTCTTACTATTCTTACGAATAAGGGTGTTATGTTGTTTTGGTCAGATGTGTATAAAACATCCTACCATTTCTTTAATGGAAGGTAGCTATCTACACATAATCTATCTCTTCCAAATCGAGGAACATGTTATATTATCTCCTCTGATGCATCAGGTATTTTCTTAGAAGTATTGTTGATGTAGGAGGACATAGTTTTGGAATAAAGGAATCGTTATTTGAGACCTCATGATATAAATTACTTGAAACATGAATTTGAGAAGGTAGTGGTTGTCTGTGCCATACATTTATGGAGACACAATTAGATTGGTGAGCACATTGTGTTGTACACGGACAACAAGATCCTCAAATATATCTTCTCACGGAATGACTTGTATCAGAGACAGTGAAAATGGGTTGAATATCATCATTCCATCAATTTAGATCATGACTATATTCCTAGAAAAGGTGGTGTAGATGATGATGCACTATGTCAAAAAAGTTAGGGATAGGATGTTTGAGAATCATGTGATTGAAGGAAGGTAATGTCCCTATTTTATGAGTTTCACCAAAATATTCATGATAGTAATGAGTATTTTTACCACTAAAACATGAATATTACCAATTACTTAATTGAGACGTGGAAGGGAATTGATTTTTTAGGACATGAGAATTTGTTTCTCCATGAGTATATATCAGAAGCTGATCCACCTCATTATTTTTTGTAAGCAGAGACGACATCTAGATTATTCATGGGCATATAATAGTTCCATGAGATATGAGGGACGAGTTGATAAAGGAGTGAAAAAAATGTGTATTTAATCCATACATATCCAATATTTATTGATATATACCAAACTATTATTGGTGTCCTTGGATGAAATGTCAAATAAAGGTCTTTATCACTATGCGTTCCACCTGTTAATAGATGAAGGTGGATATCCATAGACCTACAAGATTATTACTGTAGATTCTAGTCATGAAATGTAAATGAAAATATATTTATATTTATATCTTATTCATCTTACACAGGTTGACGAGGGGTAGTGACATTATATGGTAAGTTATTGACTGACTAATGAATGATTTCCAATTCATTCCTATTCGAGATATTTTCTCAGTTGATGATATGAGAATACTATATATAATGAGATAAAATGACTACATGGGGTCCCTTGTACTATCATTCCTGATAGAAAATCTCATTTCACATAATGGTTCTGGAATGTATTACAGAATGCTATGGGTCAATAGGTTCTTATGAGAATATATTTTCATCCCCACGCTAATGGATAGTTATATGGGATGATTCAGGTTCTAGAGGACATTCTACAAATATGAGTCTCTGATTTCAACTATTTTTTGGAAAGTATTATCCCATAATTAATGTTTTCCAATAATAATATACTTCAAGAAACAATTTAGATGGTCCCTTTTGAGGCCTTATATGGTAGGTCGTTTCATTCACCCCTGTGCTAGAAATAGGCAGTTGAGGAAGCCAAACTAGGTCTTCATCTTGTCCAAGAGTCTTCAGACTAGGTTTTTGTTATCAAGAAGTGTATGACCACTATTGGTCTAAGTGGATACTCAATAGGGGGGGGGGGTGAATTTATTTCCAATTAAAATTTCTCTTAAAAACTTTATGATTAAAATCCCATAATTCAAAACAGCCCAGTCAATTAATTCAGTAGAGATATAAATGTATAATTTCTCAACAAGTTTTTATAAGGTTGATTAGTCCTCAGTTGAATCAATGTAGTCACTAATTCAACTTTTGAAACAAGTTTATTGAATTAGGAACATATAAAAACTAACCAAAACTAACTATAGGAGTGAATTTAAAAATTGTTTTCTATTTTCGATCAATATAAGCATTGGATAAAATGAAACATAGTACATGAGGATAAGCACGACAATGTAAAAAAGAGGTTTAGTCTCAAGTCGGGACATAATCCTCTCCAATTGGTGATCACCTTCCACAAAGCAATTTATATAAATAATCTTGATGCAATACCTATATCGGGTTTTACAATAGTTTTTACAAACTATCATGGTTCTACACCCTCTACCCATGTTCTACATGAAAAAACAAGCAACCAAGCCACACAAGGCCTATTCCACATTTATTTGTGGGAAAAAAGTGTTGAGATAATTTTGAGTGGGGATTTTCTGTATCCCCCTGTTAAAGCACTTGAGACAGCGTGTGTGTAACAAGAACACACTGCTCAGAAATGTAGAATAAGAAACACGGTAGAGATAAATAAATTTGGGTTGAGTTTAGAATGCTCTATGAGTTTGAAGACTAGCTCAGGACTTCTTGGAGTTTAGGAAATGAAGTTTTTTTTTCTTCTCTACAAGTTTCCTAAAAAAATAGAGTGTCACCACTTTCATATACTGGCATCTGGGTACTGAGATGTTCGACTTGGTACAAGGGTTACTTGAACCACAACAGTACATCCTTGAATATGTTATTCAAAAACATCTTCATGAAGCTCTTGTATTTTCAGTATTAGTCCAGTTCTTCTTCTAGTTCTTTAGATCTATTGGATATGGTCCGGGTTTTTCATCTTTCACTTCCTACGCCCTTTCTTTTAGCTTGGACTTACTTTTTAATTCTGCAGAGCTGAAAATGGGAATGATCGAAGCATGTGTGGTCTTCCTCGTACTTACTATGGTTTCCCGACATGTCTACAAAAAATATTAAATGAATTTCAGATGCATTAAATCAATAAAATATGACCATTGTGATATTATTAAGAAAAATTGATTGAGTATAGATTATGTTATCAGTATACAGGTAACTATAGCCTACCAATTGGTTGCATCAGAAACAACATGCCTTATCATTAGTAGAATACCAACAGTAGGCTTATCTAGCAGTAGAATTCACCAATGGTAGTCTTGTCTAGCAATATACTTTATCAAAAGTAGACTTGTCCAGTGTTATATTTTACCAACAATAGACCTGTCA
The DNA here is from genome assembly GCA_963277665.1 of Viscum album. Lineage (NCBI taxonomy): Eukaryota > Viridiplantae > Streptophyta > Magnoliopsida > Santalales > Viscaceae > Viscum > Viscum album. Next base: position 698,588,189 of record OY728160.1, read on the forward strand.
AGCCGTAGACTTTACCAACAGTAGAAATGTCCAGCGGTAGACATTACCAATGGAAGACTTGTCCAGCGGTAGACTTTACTAACCCTAGACTTATCTAGTAGTAGACATTACCAATGGTAGACTTTTCCAGTGGTAACATTACCAATGGTATAATCCTAGTAATAATTCTGATAGTGGACTTCTAACAGAAACTATTTTTAAAAGAAACCTTTTCACAACTGTGACCTATCACATTGACTCAACATCTATATGCTTCGGTAAGTATTCCAATGATAGGCTTTACAATAGTGACCATATACTAGTGACTTCCAATAGTATCATTATATCAATAGCTCTTATAATGGTAACCTTCTTCAGTAAGGTCTTCAATGGATACCATTGATATAGAGACATTTCATATGGTAAAATGATTTTAAAAAGTCATGAGACTAAAATAGATTGAAATAGACTGTAAAATAACTAACTCATTAGAGAATTAAACCTGATTTGCGATTATCAAAATAGATGAGTCCAACCATCTCCCCCTTTTTGATAATCCCAAATTATGCCATTAAATTTTAGAATAATGATAATATTTTGAGATATAATGAAAATCAGAGGTAAGTTAAGAAAATAAACAATTGTTACAGATATTACTATCGCGTATATAGTAGAAGAGAGTAATTTGATATGGGTATTGAATTAATTTTGTTGTATTTTCTCCCCCTTTGTGATTAGAAAACAGAAATACAATAAGTGTCAAAAGAGAAGATTTTTATTAATGAAAATAATTAAATGATTTGAAGAGAATTATAAAAGACCTATCAAAAGATACAACCACACTCAATAAACATAAGAAATAGATAATGACTCCTTCCCTTTGGATGAGGAAGAGGGAGGGTCTGCAGGTGGAGGTGGGGGCCTAGGGATAGCATCATGAATGGTAGGAGAAGCTGCAACATAATCTTCAGTGTATCTAGAGGGAGTGACTCTCGAAGGAATCATTTGAGTCAAGCTTCTAATGGCTTGAGAAAGAGACATTAAAGGAGTAGCACTGGCCGAGGCAAGGGTAGTGGAGGAAGAAGCTAATTCTTGAGGAACAACGATGGGTGTACAGTCCAAATGAATGAAGGGTACGAGAGGATTCATGATTTCCATGATGATTATTCCACCTTTCTCCATGGCTGAGATAATTTCATCCTTATTCTCCATAAATTTCTCCAAGGCAGGAGTCAACTGTTCTAGTTTAATGACCTGATCTTCAAAATATCTAGTGATAAAGGGATTCCTCAGGGTTTCCAAGAGAAACATGAACTTCCTATCCATCTTATTCTTGGTATAAACCCTTTTTTAATAGAATTTAACATGATCCTAGATGGCCATCTGATCATTAGAAGCTTCCCTTAAATAATTTCCCACAAGGGTATGAATTTACCTAGTAATAGAAATGACCTGAGAGACTTATGTACTGGCACAAGAGATATTTTCCACTTCATGTCTAAAAATGGATCTGAAAGCTACCATGTCAAATGGAGGAGAGGATGAAGATGAAGCAGAAACACTCAAAGGTTCCATAGTGAATGCTACTGTCTCCTTGAAGGACTTGGTCATACCACTGATCAATTTCTTCACATCATCATATTTGTTCTTCACATGAGGTTCGATGGACTCTATAATGTCATCAAAGACTGCAACCATCTGGTGAACTACACCTTTGAAATATTGAATATCCTTGTCCACCTAATCCCTAGAGGACAGAAGTGAATTCAAGATCACCACTAATTATTTCAAAATATCCACAGACTCTGAAAATTCATTCATTTTACTTTGACATTTATTTACTTACTAAAGCATATTAGATTGAATACTAGAGCATATTTTGGCTAACTCAGATGTTGAATGCTCCTGAACATGAAAAAAAACTTTTTCTTCTCAGAGGACCTATCCTTAGAACATTTATGGAAGTCCAATTTCAAGGAGTCATGGTCAGATTTATGGACATTTTTTAGGGAAAGATGTTTCTGGAGGTGCGAAAATGAGGTTTGGAAGTGAAGGTCTTCTGTTAGTAATTTCATCTACTAAGTCTTCCAAAAACTCTATTGCATCGGCAGTAGAAACAACCTCTTATTCATGATCAGTTATTGTCCTTTCTGTAATGCCTATTAGAGGACTTAGAATGAGATCATCTTCTTCACTGTCATCAATGGATGTCCAATATTCCTCATGGTCAGAATGACCAGATTCTGTAGCTTCTTCCTCTTCTAAGGTATCTTTAACTGTAATATGAGCCTCATCATACACTTCTTCACTGGTTACTTCATCTTCATCATCCCTTAAGACAAATTCTCTCATTGGTAACTTTCATGGAGGACTGGGCTCTCCAAAAGCTACCATTCCAACTAGAGGACCAACTTGTAGATCTGGATCACTCCTATCATCTATAGGAGTACCATCTTTCTCACATTCCACAACATCATCTGATTCTTCATTAGAATATATAGGTTCTGATTCGTCGGGATTCATACCTGGTTCCCTCTTATCCTTTGGCATAGAAATATTATTTACAGGGTCACACTTCTCAAAAAGCATCCCTTCATCATTTACCCATTCTCTTCTACAAGGATTCCAGATGATCTTCAAGAACATGAAGACTTTCATAGAGAAAAAAAATTGTTCTTGGCTACAATTTTTTCCTATTTATCTCCAGAAATTCCCTTAACCATCAGCATCATAGAAATTAGTTTAGCATAAAATAAAGCATTTGATTTAGAACTTGGCTTAGTCATGTCTTCAAACTGAGCCATTAGAAACCTACATAGTCTGATATTATGTCCATGCATCATCAAATACAATAATAATATGTCCTAATACATCAAAACAATGAATTCCACTATCTAGGGACTTATCACATGTTGGATAAACTTGAACATAAGTCTATCCTCTCCATTCATTTTGACAGAAATCACATTCCTTGAGGTCCCATTTCCTGTCAGCTCTTCCAATTCTTTCTTATTCCCAAAAATCTCACTCTCTAGTGTAATCACTCTATAGTAGTAATCAAATATACCCTCATGAGTTACCCTTAGACATTCATCCCACTCAGTAGATGAAAAGCTTTCATCTGTTCCATTAACTATAGACATCATTATGTTCTATCCATCAGACTTCTAAAATCTTAGAAACTCGTAAAATTATTTTACTAACTTGGGATAATAATTCCCTTAGTTTTTTGTCAAACACTCCACCAAGACTCGGGTTTGTAGCACTTCCAGCACTACAGATTTGCATTAAATCAACCAGTCCTCGCACAATTCCTTCTTTAGTACGGTCTCCCACTTTTTCAGTTACGGACCAAGATCATTGTAGTACTGCTTCCACCAGTGGGATTGACATGTGATCTCTTGGGGTTTGGTAAATCTCCATCACCAACCATCAGTTGTTTTACTCTTTCCATTTGCGATATGATGTGGTTTAAGGGTTTCACGGAGAGTTAGGGTTAAGTATTTTGAGAGAAAATGTTCGAGAGTAATGAATGGAGAGGATTGAAATGTTCTTGTGATCTAATGTTATCATATAGGGATCAAAAAAAACAAATAGAGAAAAATAATACTAATAAATAGTATAGATTTCTGCACAAAATACAATGGAAATGTAATGTCCAACAATGAGGTACCCAATAGTGAGGTTATAATAGTGAGGTCTCGACTGTGAGGTGCAACAATGAGGTTCATATAGTGAGGTTCAATAGTATGGTGCAATGGTGAGGTTCAACTATGAGGCTCTAATAGTGAGTTACAACAGTGAGGCTCAACGGTGAAGTGCAATAGTGAGGTTCTAACAGTGAGGTGCAATAGTGTGGTTTAACAGTGAGGTGAAATAGTGAGGTTTAACGGTGAGGTGCAACAATGATGTTCAATGGTGAGGTAAAACAGTGAGGTTCAACAGTGAGATTAAATAGTAAGGTTCAATAGTGAGGTGAAACAGTGAGGTCCCCTATAAGGAAATTGATCATCCCTAACTCTTGTATAATGTAGTTCAACCTCTAAAAAATCAAGGGTTGTGTGAATATATCATCCAATTGATGTTCTATGCCAATTAATTCAAGGGTGATATCACCATTTTGATAATGATCTCTTTAGAACCGATGTCTCAAATAAATATGCTTTGTCCTAGAATGAGATACTAGATTTTTAGAAAAATTAATAGAACTTGTATTATCACAATTTATTGAGACATGTTTGAACTGATATCCATAGTCTAGTAAAGTGAGTTTCATCCACAGAATATGAGCACAAAAACTACCAGGAGCAATATATTCATCTTCGGTAGTAGATAATGAAATTGAATTCTGTTTCATACTAAACCATGATACTAGTGACTTACCTAAAAGGTTACATGTTCTAGATGTGATTTTTCTATCTAACTTGCAACCAGCAAAGTCAGCATTAGAATAAATCATCAAATCAAATTATTGATATTTTTTATAAAAAAATCCTAATTTGGGAGTATACATAATATATTTAAAAATTATTTTAACAATAGTAAAATGTCATTCTTTGGAATTAACTTGAAAACAAGTACACATGCATACAATGAACATAATATCAGGTCTACAAGATGTAAGGTTGAGTAGACTCCATATCATACCTTAGTAGTTAGTTTGATCCACTGGTTCTCCATCATCATCTCCATCCAACTTACATGTGGTACTCAGAGGTGTATCACAACCTTTACTACCATCCAAAGGAAAACGTTTTGTAAGATCCTTAACCTATTTACATTTATTTAAAACAATATCATCATTATTTCGAAAAATACTGAATCCAAGGAAAACATTAATTTCTACCATTAACCTCATTTCAAATTCATTTTGAATTATTTTTGAAATATCAGTATGTAATTAATTTTTAGAAGATCCAAAAATGATGTCATCTACTTAAATTTGTTCTATCAAATCATCTTGGGAATTTCAATTAATGAAGAGAGTAGGATTCGCTATTTATTTGGTAAAAAATTTTGAAATAAGAAAAGAGATGAGCATGTCATACCAAGATCTTGGATCTTGCATTAAACCATATAAATCTTTAAAATCATTAAAAAAATGATTTGAAAATGGGTATTTGTAAAACCATGGGGTTGTTCAACAAACACATCCTAGATTATGTTCCCTTTTAGAAAAGTACTTTTAACATCCATTTGATAATGTTTAAAATTCAGATGAGCTACATAAGCAAGAAGTATCCAAATGGCCTCTAACCTAGCTATAGGTGCTGAGGTATCTTCATAGTCTACCAATTCCTTTTGACTATACCCTTGTGCAATTAACACCGCATTGTTTCTAACTATATTTTCTGACTCATTAAATTTGTTCCTAAATACCCATTTAGTGCTTATTGTCAATGGTTCCTAAGGACTTTGAACTAGTTCCCAGACTTTGTTTATTTCAAATGGATTTATTTCATCTTGCATTGCAATCTTCCAAAATTTGTTATTGATATCTTTATTAATATATTTGGGATCAATCTGTGACAGAAAAACTCGATGCTCAACCTGGTTTTTCAGAGAAGATATATTTTGTGTTTCAATATTCAGATCACCTACAACATCATCTAATTGACGATTCTTGAGATTCCTAATGCCTCAAGAAAGGGTTGTACTATATGGCTCAATGTTGTCTATTGGTATAGACTCATAATATGTGGATTCTTGAATATTTCTAGAACTAGTCAATTTCACAGGGGGTTCACTATTTTTACCATTAAGGTTCATAATTGACATATCTTCAACAATATATTCAAGAGATGTTTTAGGTTCGCGTGGACTAGTCTCATCAAATTTGGCATGAACTGACTCATTCACAAATCTGGTTTTCTTATTGAATACTCTATAGGCTTTACATGAGATTGAGTAACCTAGGAAAATCCCTTCATCACTTTTTTGTGGAAATTTATAAAGATTATCTATAGTGTTAAGGACAAAGACATTGCAACCAAAAACTCTAATGTAATTACCAATAGGTTTCATATTGTTCCAGAGCTCATGAGGGGTCTTCTTAAGTACATGTCTAATCAAGACTCTATTGATAATTTAACAAGTTGTTTACATAGCTTTAACCCAAAAATAAACTTGCAAATCATATTCATTGAGCATTGTACAAGCAATATCATGAAGGGTATTATTTGTTCTTTCCATGACTCTATTCTGTTGAGGTGTTCTAGGAGCAGAAAGTTTTTTAATATATCCATTGTGAAAGCAATAAGATTCAATATCCTGATTCTCAAACTCACAACCATGATCACTTCTCAAGGTCTTAATTCTATGTCCACTAATATTCTCTACACACTTTAAATATTTAATAAATTAGGAACACCCTTGACTTTTGTGAGCTAGAATGTATACCCATGTATATCTAGAAAAATCATCTACAAGAACATTAACATAGTTCTTCCCATTTAAATGTGAAACACATGATGGTACAAACGAATCCATCTGAACCAACTCATGTGGTTGAGTCATAGAGACTTCATTCTTTGGATTGAAGGAAACTTTGATTTTTTTCCCTCTTGATAGAGATTACCCACTTTGTCAAGTCGGAATTCCAATTTAGCTAGGTCTTGGAATAAACCTTTCATAGATCGTTTCATAAGAGAGTACACATTATAGTGTCCTAATCTTCAGTTCCATAACAAAAAATCCTTACGAAAATCATTTAAGCAAGAAAATTTTTTCATGGATAAGGAATTTATATCAACAACATACATATTTTCATTACTATTGACAGTGATTACTAAATCATTTTTATAATTAAAAACATTGCATCCATCATTTTCAAATTTAATATTGAATCCATCATCACAAAACTGAGAGATTCTAAGTAAATTGTATTTTAATCCATTTAAAAAGAGTTCTTTGGAAATTAAAATTGTATTAGGGATACCAATCTGGCCTAAGCTGGTGATTTTTCCCTTTGCATTTTCCCCAAAAGTTACATGTCCACCATCAACATTGATTAAGATCTTAAAGAAAGAATAATCTCCTATCATATGTCTTTAACATACACTGTCTATGTACCACAAGGTCTTACAGGAACTCTTTAGGTAACTTCCCTACAACATAGATTAGGCATGGTGTAACATTGGTACCTAGATTTTCATGGGTCCTAAGATGTTAGCAAGTAAAACATTGGGAACCCATATTTCGTTTATAAGTTTCCAAACATCAACATATATATTCAGAGGCATAAATTCTTTGTTAGGTTATTTAGAAAATGATATCTCAAATGATGGTCCAGAATAGGATCTAGCAGTGAACAATCCAAATTTTGGAACAAATTTGTTTTTTCTTATTTATCTCTGTCCTCATTGATATCCTTGACCAGTGGTATTTTTTGGGGAAATCTATTTTCCTAGAAACTGAGTCAAGGTATCCCTACCGGTAATAAAATTGTCCAGATATTTTCTTAATTTCTCATTTGATAATTTTAATTCTGTATTTTCATTTAATAGCTGGGAGAATTTATCTTTTTCAATATCCAGATTTGACATATAATTTTCATTTAAACCATGATGTCTATTTAATAATTTATATTTATCCTTGACCTCATTAAAGGTATCCTCGAGTATTTCACAGTATTCAAATAATTCATCTTTAGTCATATATTCATCATAATGTGACTAACTTTTAATCACAAAATATTAAGCATTATGTATAGGAAAATTAAGTGTTACCTCAGATGTTTCTGTCATGAAACTTAATTTGGCATGATTTTTCTCTTCACTATCAGAAGCATCAGATCCAATAGAGTTGTCTTTTGAAGCACTACATGTTGCTTTCATAGCCTTTTTATAACCCTTTCCCATATCTTCATATTTCTTCTTAAATTTCAACTTGGGGAAGTCTGCCTTCACCTGACATTTTTTTCACTCATAACAGATTATTTCCTTTGAGTTGTCATTCCATTTTCTGTCTTTCATCCATTATCCATTACTGTCATAAATTACCTTGGAGTTATAATTCCTATGGAATATCTTCTTTCGGAAAAAGTTTTTGAACCTTTTAGCATGATTATCAATCTCCTCATCACTGTCTGAATCTGACACTTCAATATTGGAATTTTCTATAGGAACATGAACTCTTTCTTTGACTTTGATCTTTGAGGTTGACCTCTTGAATGATAATGACTTCTTCCTTGGTTCTTCTCTTACATATTTATTCACCTTAAGATCTTATTTATACATAATAAGTATTACAATTAGCTACTTTACTTGTAGTTTTCTTAGGTCACATGATTATTGGATAGAAACATAAGTTCCCCTCCATCTATCAGTTAGGCATCGAAGTTGTCTCATGATTCGGTCATTTATATACATTGGTTTCCCACGCAGACTCATGGAGTTCAATATTTCATTAGTCCTTAGATACATATCTAAAATCCGTTTATCATTCTTCATATTAAAATAATCATATCTAATAGTTCATGCATTTATTCTCATTTCCGTTACATTGGTTGTTCCCTATATGAGAAACAGCTAAAGTGTCCCAAATTTCATATACAGTTTTACAGGAAGATATTCTATTGAATTCCTCATCACCTAGAGAATAGTAAAAATCATTCATTACATATATGTGGATTTATTCCACTAAAACAATGTGTCTCTAGCAGTAGTAGGCAATATATGTCGTTCTCTAAATGTTTCCCATATTTCAGGTATCATCTTCTCCAGATACATTTTCATCTTAAATTTCCTCTGATCATAATGATTACAATTAAGTAAAAGTTGCTTGTTATTAGCATCACCCTCAAATATATTTTATATAGTTACATAGAATTTAATGAACTGAAAATTATGATATAACATAAATTGTATGATCTTTATGATACAACTTAAACCAATGTTGAAAAGAACATGAAAACATTAAAATAAATTCCTCTGATTCGAATTGTTGGTTGGAGTGGATACTCAATAGGGGGGTGAATTGAGTTCCAGTTAAAATTTCTGTTAAAAACATTATGATTCAAATCCCCCAATTCAAAACATCCTATTTAATTAAGGTAGTGGAGATATAAATGTTCAACTGCTCAACATGTTTCTATAAGGATAATTAGTCCTCAGTTGAATAAATTTAATCACAAATTTATCTTTTGAAATAGGTTTACAAAAGTAGGCACATATACAAACAAACCAAAACTAACTATCAGAGTGAACGTAAATATAGTTTTCTATCATTGAAAAATACAAGCATAAAATAAAATAAAACAGAGTACTTTAAGATTAGCACAACAATGTAAACAAGAGGTTCACCCTCAAGATGAGACCGAATACTCTCTACTCAGGGTCACCTTCCACAAAGATAATTATATAAATATACTTGATACAGAACTTTTATTGGGTTTTACAATAGTTTTTACATGATATCTAGGTTCTACAAAATCTACCACAGTTCTACATGGGAAAACAAGAAACCAAGTAACACAAGACTTCTTCCACAATTACGTATGGGAAAACAATAGTTGAAAGAGTTTTGAGTGGTTATTTTTAGTATCCCCCAGTTAAATCATTGGAGACAGTGTGTGTGTGTGTGTAGTAAACACACACTACTCAGAAATGAAAAACAAGTAACATTGTAGAGATAATGAAATTTGGGTTGAGTATAGAATGCTCTTTGTGTTTGATGATCATCTCTCAACTTCCTGTAGTAGAGGAAATGAAGGTTTTTTCCTTCTCTGCAAGTTGCCTCTAAAAATAGAGTGTCATAACTTTCAGGTATTGTCTTCTATGTACAATGATATTCAACTTGGTACAAGGGTTCCTTGAACCACAACAGTACATTCGTGAATATGTTCTTAAGAAAGATCTCCATAAAGCTCTTGGATTTTCAGTATAATCATTTTTCTTCTTCTTGTTCCTTAGCATTGTTGGATATGGTCTTGGTTTTTACGCTTTCACATCCTAAAACATTTCTTTTAGCTCTGACTTCAATTTTAATTCCACATAGCTGATAAAGGGAATGATTGAACCATGTGCAGTCTTCCTCGTACTTCGTACGGTTTTCCGACATGTCTGTAAACAATATTAAATGAATGTTAGATGCATTAAATAAATCAAATATGACCATTATGATAATAGTAATAAAAATTCACAGAGTATATAATATGTTATCAGTAGACTGGTAACATTAGCTTGTCAATCAGTAGTATCTTCAACAGCTAGATTATTCAGCAATATACTCCCAACAGTAGGCTTATCCATCAGTATACCTCACCAATGGTAGGCTTGTCTAGCAGTAGACTTTACCAATGGTAGAATTGTCTAGTGGTCGACTTTACCAATCATAAAATTGTCCAACATTAGACTTTACCAATGGTATACATGTACAATGGTAGACTTTACCAATGGTAAAATAGTCCAACGTTAGAATTTACCCACGATAGACCTGTCCAGCGGCAGACATTACCAACGATAAACTTTTCTAGTGGTTGATTTTACCAATGGTAGACATGTCCAGTGGTAGACTATACCAATGTTAGAATTTTCCAGCGGTATACTTTAACAATGGTAGAATCGCACTAATAAGTTTCACAGTGGACTTTTAACAAAAACTATTTGTAATAGGAACACTGTCACAATAGTTACCTATCACATTGACTCATCATATGTATGCTTCGGTATGTATTTCAGCAGTAGGATTTACAACAATGACCTTGTACTAGTGACTTCCAACATCAAATTTTTAATTGTAGCTCTAGTAATAGTTACCTTCTTCATTAAGGTCTTCAATAGTGAACTTTGACTTAAAGACTTTTAATACTGTAAAATGATTTTAGCAAAGTCATGAGATTAAAATAAATTCAAATAGATTGTGAAATAACAAACTCATTATAGAATTAAACATGATTGGGATTATTAAATTTTTTGTGTCCAACAACTAGTGCATTATATTGAAATTAATCTTGTGTCTATCTCCAAAAATGTCCTATAGAGTTTGAGGTCAGGGATCATGTTTTCCTATGGGTGCCACCCAGGCTAGTGAATAGACATTTTCAGAAGCTATACATGTTGTATCCTCAGTATTTAGGGATGTTTGAGATCATAGAAAGAGTCATGAATATAGAATATCTATTTTTTTACCTCAAATATACCATTATATGCAGAACATCTTCAATGCATCATACCATCTCCATTATTATGGAAACCTATCTCATATATTAGATCTTCAGAATGATGATCTTGATGCTAATGCTTCTTTTCATGAGTATCCTATACACATAATCAAAAGGTGCACAAAGGCTCTACAAGGATGATATATCCTTCTAGAATGGGTTCTATTACTGCAATACCATTTACAGGATGAGATATACAAGTGGGAGGCCTACGCACATGCCCAATGTCTAGAGTTATTCCCATAAACTGTTTCTCCACCCTTGGATGCGGAACTCTAAGATGTTTTCCATCAATGGGGGATGACTAAATCATTTATGGATCCTTTAAATTTTAGTCTAAGTCAATATAATGAAAAATTTATGGATTCCTAATGTGATAAAGATGGTCTCAGGGGTTATCAGGTCTAGGAACCTGACTATTTGGGTCAAATTAACATGCCACATTGTTAGTATAAACTGTGTGTAGGTTGCATGATTAAATCTAACAGTGCAGATGGTATGGATTTTCAGGTAGATCCATTATGCATGGTTGGAGCATGGTTTCTCTAACCGTGTATAGTACCCATGATGGTGCCCATCTTTTATCGGAAGTCATGAATTTTTTGATCTTGTTTTGGAAAATCATTAATCTTAACCATGCACATGCCATTTTCTGAAAAAATACCCATTTTACCCTTAATGATCTAATTTATTATTCTCCTTATTCTTTGTTAAAAAATAGAATAGGACGAACCTCCATTTATCCGTGTATAGTGATTCCTAAGGCCACATAATGGGATTGAGAGATCTTCTTCATCTGGTGTCAGTTAGAGATTATTTTTGTCATGTTGGATGCACAATAACAAGTACTCTCAAATCTTTTTTGACAGTTATTCATTTACCTTTCTCTAGACCTAATTAGTGAGGTTAAGGATTTTAGGACCATTTTTCAAATCTACTTCAATCCAAAAAAAATTTGTAGTACCATAATTGATGAGGAGAGTCATACAAGTACGAGGTGGGTGGTCTATAAATCATCTATAAAGTATGATGATTTTTGGAAATGATGTGTTGGGCCTACTAATTTCAGTAGGTTCCAATTATTTAATTTATATTTTGTGCTAATAGTCTATAGAACTATATGGTTATTCTAATTCTATATAGGTGATTAGTTATTGGTGGTTTCATAAAAAACTCCCAGCACCCCATGTAGGGTGATATAACATTATTGGGTTTATAAATTTCTAACACATATTTCACTACATTTGGATGTCCTCAAGCATGAAAACACTTATGGTAGGCCTCCTTATATTAATTTCAAATTGAATCATGAAATTATGAATTACTTTTAACTTGTGTATTCTAGTTGAACCACCTCTGGCATATAACTAAATGTAAGTTATTGATTTAAATGATATTATAGAAAGCATAATTATGTATATAACATGGCCTTATAAAAAATTAAATGAATGTTGGGTTTAATTTCTTTAGAATAACAATTCTTGTTTATGGATGTTAGTAGTTTGAATCTTAACAATTCATCTTCATTTAAATGGTTCTAATTAAAAGGTTTCATGTTACATGGCCTTGTCAAACTAATGAAAGGAAAGGCTTGAAAGAATTGAATTTGTTAGTGGAAAAGTTAACATGTAAAAAATTAGTTAAAATGTATTAAATTTATGTGGCCTCATTTGGCACATGAACCTTGAAATATTTATAAGGAGGCTTGACTAATGTTAACTCTTGGATTTCTGAGGGAATGCCCCTGGTACTTGAGGATGTCATTCCAATTCAAGGATGCGAGTTTCCCAATGCAAGACCTTCTAGGGAACATCACCATTATCTACCTATGAATATATGATTTGGCACCGTTTGATCCATTCATTATTATTATAGGATTTTGTAGATACAATCTTTGTATCCAACATGACATAAGGTACCTTGGTTACATCGTTGTGCCTAAACAATACTTATATCATGTTTTACCTTTCTTTCATTCCTTGGATATGGTTAGAAACATTATTGTTTGAATTCCTTGGATATTTATCCTTGGATTCAACTCATAATCCAAACACATGCATAATTATTTTTGAGATGGTGGCCCATGAGGTCTAGGTTTCCTTGGCAATTAATTTGGAACCACTTCCTATTAATTAAATCGTATTTTCCTTGTTACACATTGGAACCTTAACTATTTATACTATCACAAGGTGATGTCAGTGTTGGCTAGGCCTCATGTGACCTATTAATATAAATTAGTAATTAATTAACTATTGAATTGGTCAATTGTCTAGACAGTAGTTGAGAGATGATGTAGGTACATCAGAATTTAGATACATTGTGTTACATTACATTTTATCTGTATTCTTTCACTCTACTATATTTTCAAGACAAGTGTCAGTTGTTATAGACACCATTGCTATGGGATAACTATGATTTATTCCACAACCACTCTAGAATCCATTAGAACCATGGGTAGATTACATTTAAGAAGGTGTTGATAAATGGAACCATACAACTTTAGACCCCTGTTTAATTATTATATTAGTCTGGAGCTGGTAGAAGAGGACATATCTTTAGAATGTGATGTTTGGGATAAATTATATTATTTCATTTTCTACCATGAATTTTTCCTGTATTCTTAATAATTTTTTTCCATTTTTCATCATTCTAGTGACATGACATATATCATGATTAGTTTCAACATGTTATTCCAACTATTTTATCTATAATTGATTTGTCTTTTTGTCATGTGTATACAATTTATATATAATTATTATGATATTTACATCATGTTGTGTCATATATGTTATCTTTTGTGATTTATTATAGTAGTGAGGGCGTATTCTCCACCCAGACAATCTAGATCCTCGATTCTAGTTGGAATCCATTGAAGTTAGGGGGTTTTACCATAGGCCTAGTGGACCATTGGGATTGGGGAAACACGAATGTGGAATTCGGGTCTGGGATGTCACATATCCCACATTTTTTTATCTAATGAAAAATAAAAGCACCTTGGGTTTGTACATATGACATACCACCACAACACAATTGTGTAATCTGTTTTTCATCAACAAATTACATGGCTGTGTATATTGATGGAATGTATATATATATATATATGATAATAATTCTATTATATCTACTATATAAAAATTAATATACCATAACCTCCCTAATCTTTCACTAACAATAGAATGATACATTCACTCATGATTATATATGATCTACCATTTCCATGATGATATACGATGCATTTTTAATGTTCATCTTTCAATAATGATTATAATAATTTATATAATGAATACATATGAAACATATGAACCTAATATAATTATTTAGATTACTGGTTAATATCGTATTCTCATGAATCAGTACATACATGATGTAATGTTCACAGGAAAATGAAGCATTTATCACTCAAAAACAGGGTAATAATGTAATATTATTATCAAAATTTAGATAAGATGATACTAGATAATCATATATGATATAATAAATATTAATATAGTTATGTTATAAATTAATAACATTTTTCAGAAAATTATATAGGAGTATAAGATGTATACAAAGGAAATCATATCTAATGGAAGGGACTATTTCCCAATCACATTGTTATTTGGCATTATTTCTATTTATGTCTCCAATATGGAAAATTTATCCTCCATGTGCAAACATTATATAAAATTATTTCAAAATTGTTTTTACTATTCCTTAGTGATTTATTATTTTAATTTTTAATCCTTATTGAAATTTTTGAAAATGTATTAAAATTTATATTTTATTATTTTCTAAATAATGTCATTTGAGTCTTTTCCAAAAAGAAACACATAAAATATTTTCTTTACTTATATGGACATATTGGATTTACCTGATAACATGACACCAAAATTATTTACAACCTTGTTAATTTTTTTTCTTAATTTTAAAATATTTTTTTTAATTAGACAACACGTTAAAAATAAATTGCTTCAAAAGTAATATAGTTCATTTTTTTCAAAAATACTACAATGATTTTATTATACTACTTTAATCCATGTTAGAATCCTCCATTTAATTATATTTTTAATAGATGATGATCTTTTATGATATCATTTACCCTGTTTTATTGATGGTTTATGATCGGTTTGACTGTGGATGTTCTATTTTGATACTATTCATGGTTTGTGGTAACATTATTTACATTTATCATGGTTTTTTTAATAAGAATGTAAATATTGTTTATGTGTCACCCATTTAATATGAGGTTATTTTCCAAGGCCTTACCCATTTATGTATAGTGTGTTTACTGATGTGATGAAGGTATATATATAATGTATCAAATTATGAATTCCCGAATTATAAGATTAGTTATTTATTTAGCATGTTATTATTTGATCAGTTTCTCCATTCTTGGAATTGTTTTATCTCATGTCACTATGGAATTATTTAACTTATAGTCATTCCTATCATATTATACTAAATATAATTGTTTAATTGAATGTAATTTACTTATTTAGACACCTATAAATTTTTTATTTTTTATTATTATTTATTTCATTGTTTGCATACGCTTAATGATCACCTAGAATCACCGTTTTAAAATGTTATATTTTTACCTAGTATTCAAAAAAGTATATTATAATTTTATCTCATGTCACTATGGTATTTTGTTAAATCAATATCTTATACATTGTACCAATGTAATAATGTAACCCCGAAGACTATGAAATTTGGTTTGGGGAATTTACTATTTTCATCAGAGCTATGTTTAGTATAATCCCCAATAAAAATAATTAGCAAAAAATACACTAGGTAACACAACCCTATGACTAACTATTGGAGATAATCTTACGATAACCACATATAGATTTGGTAATGATAAAATAAAACCTATGTAAAGCCTTAGGATACCTAAATTGAGAAATTTTCATGATTTAAATATAATATAAATTATTCTTCTTCCTTATGTGATTTATCACTATGATATGGGTTTCTCACATTATGATTTTTATTTTAGTCATTGAATGGAATCCGAAGGAACTAGTTTGAAATTCAATGTGATAGACAATATGTTGATGATGTATGTCACCAATGCTATCATGGTTAGAATAATCATGATGTTCTAAGGGATTATGTTGATATATTTTAGTTTAATTGATATTTCTATACACTATCTTGGATTTATGAGATTAATTTTATTAGAAACAATTTTTATGTTTAATTTTATGTGAGTTTATAAATATCATAGATATATAGGTTTAAATAGGTCAAAACCAATCCCATTGTTTTAGTATGTGTTAAAGTATTATTTAAGGAATAATTAATTTTCAATTTCTTTACATTTTTTAACTTTAAGGATATACATTATGGTTTATATGATATTTTAATTTTACTTTGTTTTGGGTTATTACATTATTGGGAATAAATAATAAATCTTATGATATAATATTTTTGGTTTCAAAATTTATTTAATTTTTAATATATTTATGACATATTTAGAATTATTATCACAATTTTGGAAAATATTAATATAGTTTTAGATACCTGAAAACCTGTAGTCTAGGTGACAACCCACTGTGTTTAAAAAGACAGTGGGGTTTGAACCCCCAACTGAAGGGATAGAAGGGTGTAGTGCCTACCACTAGCCTATGTGAAGTCATAGTTTTCATGTAATTTTTTTGTTAAACTATATAATAGGTAAAGGTTATTTTGATTTTAGGTAATTTTTTTAATCTAATATATAACAATGGGATTGAAAAATTATTATGTGATTATGTGATTAAAAATTATTTCAGATGACATTCAATATTTTGAGAATCCTATAAGATTATTGTAAATATAATATTATGAGGAATAATAGTTGATTTTTGATTCGTTGTAAAATATGATTTTATTATAGTTTTATGTTGATTAATGTTTTCTAGAGATGGTTAGTATATTTGTAGATTTTTTGATATTAGAAATTATGTTTTTTGTATTAGACATTAAGTGTAGTTAACGTAATTAGGAAGATAATGAGATTAAATCCTTCATAATTTTTGGATTCAATATTATTGTAGAATATTTCTGGGGAAGGATAATCATTTATTGTATGATATTTGTAGAAATTTTTTTGTATTTTAGTTGATTTAAAGATATTAATACTTGTTTATCGTTTAATGGTTTATTAGATTTGGGTAATTATCTTATCATATCATAACCCTTTTGGTATAGGTTAATGTATAATGATATGAGGAATAAATAATTATGAATTTGTGTATTTTGTGATCTTTAAAAAATGATTTATATTATTTAGACATGAAATAATAATCTTAAATAGTTATCATTTAGAGAAAAAAATAGTGGAAATTGAATAAAGTATGAAACTCGAATTTTCTGGTAAGAATGTTTCCTTTTTTCCTCATTCTAGGAATAGAATTAATTAATTTACCTTGGGATGTTAATTTTAAAATAAAATGATTAACCAATTAATTTTATCAATGTCCTTTTTCCCATCACATAATTACGGTTTTGTTATTATTAGATTTCCCATGATCATGTTCTCTATCAATATATATTAATCATTGAAAGCTATTTATTACTTCAATGTAAATTTTTTCCAACATTTCATGAAAGTATGTGTTATCTCAGGTGACGTACATATTTCCTTTTCATTCTTCTAAATTTGATGTTTCGGTAATACATATTCCGATATGGGTTTTCAATAATGATATTTTAAAAATTAAAACCATAATTACTGAGTTTGAATTTATAAATTTAAAGGAAGAAATTTATTTATGGAGTATTGAATTTTAAACCCCATGATTTTATGATATGTGTATTTTAAAAATTAATCTTTTTGATAGCTCACATTAACCGCATAACCCAGTTTAACCACATAATGAATCATTATTATAAATATGACATTAAATTAAAGAGAATGAATATTTTTAAACTCATTATGAAATATAAGATTATAAATTTTTTTACATTAATAATATATAATTTATAATAATTAAAAACAATAAATAAAATTTCTCACAAAAAAGATATATTTCTCTAAAGGAGATTTTGCCACGTTTAAAAGGCACACTTGATTCAAAAATAAATTTTGATGCTTTTATAAATAATAATTGATATAATAATGTCAAATACTTAATGATGAATTTCTAAATTTACATTTGATGATTTTACGTTATTTTTCTAAGAAGATGTATTTTTTCGACAAATAGTAAAAATTGTTTTATTTTTAGTAGATTTTTTTATAATAATATATTTATATATTTATATTATATTTTAAATAGGTTCTCAAGTATTATTATTATAATTATTAGAAAAATTAATATATCTTTCTCAATTGGAATAAATTTCAAAATTCATTTGATATAAAAATATTTCAAAAAATTTACATCTTTTCCATTAAAAATCCTATTTTTAGCCCCATAAACATGAACAATTTTATGTTAATATAATCGACTTCTGTGTTATTAATTTTGAAAAATGGATTCAATTTTTGAAATCTGATGTTATAAATTAAGTATGTATGTCTATTTTTGTACAATATGAATACTAAACATGGTAATTTAAATTACAACCGTTAAGTGTAAATCAGATAATTAATGGTGAAAAATAATATTATAAATATAACAAAATTACCATAACAGTTGTGAAAACTTTATTTGATTAGTTTGTATAATCCAATATCATCTTGGTGATGATTTTATTGCCTCATAATGTTGGTTTGATGACTTTAGGTCTTTATTGTTTTTTATTTTACAACAAGTCAAATACTTCATACTCATGTTTTTAATATGTATTAATATATTAACATGATAAATATTAATCTAAAATGATATAAAAACCACTTATGTTATGGCTTGGTCACTATACACAATGTTAGGGTGCATGTTTTTTTATTGTGAAGCCCATCCAAGAAACCACGTGTATGGAAGTTTAACCATATGAAAATTTAATTTTAAATTAGTAGACCCAAAATTTATATTTCTAATTGACCCAAATAAACCTATTAAGGTTTCCTTGTATTATGAAGGCTTCATAAAAGATTAATTCTCTCCTTAAACTCCTACCAATATAAATCAAATATCAATTTGGAAGAAATAAACATATCTCTAGTATATTATCTCTTCCTTGATTAGGGTAATCTCTTTCCCATAATTATATTCCTTTAAAGGGTGATTAATTTATATAATGTTAAAGACATAACCCATGTCTTTAGTGGTTCTTGTTTCATTAGATATTGATAATAGTTTTTTATTCTAGATATTTCTATTTGTTGGTATTTCGTCCGAACAGACATGAATTATGTAAAAAGGTTGGGAACGAATTCAGTAATGACCCTATGGTAGGTGTTATACATGATAATTATCATAGTCTTGATAATGATCTTGAATATGTAGATGTATTGTTGGATTTACCTATTATTATATTAATTTTGAATTATAAAATTTAATTGAATCATTATGAATTTTGAGAGATTCCAAATGGATCCCATTAGATCCATTATAGATTTGGAGACCTAGAATGGTGGAGACCCATAAGAGGTGAATGATTCCTTGAAATGATAATTATTGAATGAAAAAAGGGATTTCATGGTTTTAAATTTTATAAAAATAATTCAAGTTTTTTTAATGATAGATTCTTTAAAAGAATGTCTGGCATGACCATGAATTGTTAATGAGTTATGAGAGGATTCATGGTAAATGGATTGTGTGGTTATGGATTGGAATGATCTAAATATTTAGGTGTAAAAACTAGTCCCTAGTAATAGCACAGAAACACAGACATAACATGTCCATCAGTTCATGTCCCACCAAGTACAACATGTTTCCCAAAAAACAAATCATCCTCTTCCTGGAGCCCAACAACATGCTTGAATGGGTTAGCTGACTAATAGTTTCCTCCACATGAAACACAAATTCTATTCAGTGTTATTTTCTCACATTCACACACACTAGGAAACATATCATAAGGTCACCAATCCACATCACTAACCCAAGACACACACACACATAACTATGTATTTTTAATTAGGTACGATCCTAAAAAGAGGCTAAAATTGTTGACATTAGTTGTATAATTTTTTCATGTAACCATTTATCATTTTGGAGTGTTACATTCACCCCCCACACTTTGAGAAAAGTATAGACCTCATAGACCCCATTTCTCAACTCAGGATGTACACCACGTGTATGGTTGGGTTCCTTCCCTAATACTATATGAAATAATTGTGCCATGTTGATAGTACAACAACACCACCTTAACATGGTCATCAGATCCTGGCCTGCCAGGTACCGCATCTTGTCCCACAGACAAGTCATCAACTTCTTCAGTCCCACCCATTTACCTGAATTGGTCATCTAACTAATGAATATCACCATAGGTGAAAAAAATTTATTTCTAGTTTTTCTTTTCCCTAATTGCACACTACCTAAGAAACATCCCATAATGTCAACCATCATGATAACAACTCTAGTCCAAACATGCACAACTGTAGTAATCTAATTAGATAGGATCCTAAAAAGAGAGGTTCAGCATGTAGACATGATTCATTTAATTTATTCATTTAACCTATTAGGATTCCAAGGTTTCATATTGTAGTTGATAAAAAATGGTTGACCATGTTTATAATGATTGATAAAAGGTCTATTAATTTCAAAACATCAATTGTATATGTGAAAAGTGAGATATGGGTATTGGAATAATTCTACCCATTCCAGGGTGGAAGCACTAATGATCATTGTACATCATGAATTACAATAAATTTTCCCAAGAATAATTCTCCAAGTACTAGTGATTTCGATGCTACAATATCTCTCTATATACCATTAATTGTGTTGTTGGTCAGATGCTCCAATAATGTATGATTATCATACGAGGAATGAAACTTGATAGTATCATAATGAAATGAAAATATATTGATATAAAAAAATTCCATGAATGTGTAAGTAGTAAAATCAATATAGTTAATGGTTCTTATTCCATCATGGTTTGAAACAGGTATGGTTGGATTCAATGTTATCATGAACTTCTTTTTCATTGAGATTAACTAATAAATTATAAATGTTAAAACTTATCATTTTCATCATGTATTTTTTATATTTTATACAATTGTATTCACTGTTATAAACAATATATATATAAAGACACCATTGGTGGTTACCTATTGAGTTGTAATCTCCACCTCCTTGGGACGCATATTTTTATGTAAATGGAATTAAAATTTTTAGGATTATATAATGGAAAGAGAGGTATATTTCATGGAGGATGTGGTATTGAAGTTGGAGAATGGATGAAGGAAATTTACATGATTTTGGGGCCTGTATGTGAGATTTTAGTGTTTCTCTATATTCATTTTTTAATTCAATACATGACACATATATGTTATGACTTTTTTTACTACATCTTGTTTGGTAATTTCCTCTATTTTAGAGATTATAATGTAATGCATGGTCCTAGTTGGTTAATATTTTTTTTATTATTTTGGATAATGAAATTTTATTTACCCTATTTTATTACATTAATAAAGAGGTTATTGTATACCCACATAACATATTTGACCCTCAATGATTTTCAAAACCCTATGGAATACATGGAGCTACAGTTGAGGTCATGTAATAAACCAGCTTGGGGAAGTTATATATGGAACCCCGGTAATGACATTATGAAGATATATTTTTTTATATTTTAAATTTTTGAAAGGAATATTTGAGACTAGTACGACTAAGGTGTTTGTCATGAGAATGTGAATGGGAGTTTATATCCGACAGTTAGAAGGGAACCCATGTTCAAAGGTGGGATTTTTTTCCATAATGTTATTTATTACTTTTGAATGGTATTTTACAATAGGAATTGTAATTTTTGTTCGATGTTGTTACATCAAGAGATTTAATGTTTTAACTAATACAAAATAAGAGTTTGGTATCAATACACCATTCTAAGAACTCATGAACATATTTGACATGAATCATATATGGAATACATCAAAAAGAATGTTCTGAGTAGGATTTTGGAAATGAAAATTATTTTACACATTCAATTAATTTGAAATATTTTGTTTCATAACAGAGATGTTATAAGGTTTTAAAAATATTGAATTTGGTAATTTGAAATGGTTAAAATGGGTTTTTAATAAGAATCATATAAAAATTATATTTTCCATGTGTTATCCATCGCCTAGTATAATGGTGGTGGAGGGTAGTTATAGCACTTCAATATTGACAATGAGGTATTTTATGTGGGATAAATTTATCTATCATTATGTGAATATAACTAATTAAAAAGTGTTAATGGCTTTTTATGTGTACAAATATGTGTTAAAGTAATTTTAGAGAAATGTATCCATGGTGCTATTTGTAGGAAGGATGATCACAGTGAATTAGTGGAAATGAACCTATAGTAGTTGGACCATAGGCCATGATATTTAGAGATTAATTGGTTAAATACAATTTATTTTATAAAATCCATCATTTTTTAGGTCAATCGATGGAGACATAGGCCAAGATTTACAGAAAACTACTGATCAGATATAGGAGTTCCACTTGATGAACCCTTAGATGTTCACCAAAGATGATTCACATGAGGTAGTAGATTTATAGAAAAATCTATTTGAAAAATCTAGTATCATTTAGAGACTCTAATAAGTAAAAGTATCAAATTAGTATCCTATATTTTATGAGGACCGAGGAAGCACATGTCGGATCTCCAGGACCATGGGGATCATTTTTAGGGAATGATATATATGGACATATTAGAGAAGTTCCATGAAAAAATTAAATAGAGTCACTAATAAATGAGTGTAATGTTGAATTTATATGGATGACCATGGGAATCATATAAATGATGTACTATGTTCAGTGCATCATTGAACTTTATCACATTGTCCCAGCACTAGTAGGAGATGAGGTAAGTGTTATAATAAGTTTTCTTGATGGACATAAATGTTACATTATGTCCATGTTTATATCTTCATTTTTAATAAGTATCATGATGTAGCTAATTATTATATCTTTTTTGATGGGAACCTAGTTGATTCAAGTGTTTAATGGGAGGAATCAGGTGGATGAACATGAGGAATATTTTCATAGAGATGAATCTTCATTATTGTTACATTATCCACAACTGATGTAATAATAGTATCTAGGGGGAAATATTGGTTACTCATTCTAGTAATTGAATGTTTCCCCATTAGTACAGCATGCTCGGTCTCATTAAAAACTAGTTTTCCTGACTACTAGATGATCTCCATGATTGAGATAGGATGTGACACCTATAAGGGTTCTCTAGGATCCCATGATAGATGGATAATGATTTAGGGGGTTGGATAAAACAGAGTGTTGGAAGGTTCTTACCATTTAAGATGTTGGAATTCTATTTTCCATGTTAGTCTAGTAAGTACAGGTTGTAATTATGGGACGGATCATAAATATATGTTAATCAGTGTAGCACATGTGACTCTAACTAGAACCCAGTGAAGACATACATATGAGTAGCATGTATTTTAGATATTATCTTTTTATAGTGAGGTTGGGCCAGCAGAAGTAAAAGGACGGTTTTTTAGCTTATACACTTTATAGATCATTATTTGATACATTATCCTTTCATTATACAAGAAATTCTTAACATGTAAATTGTTCTTGAGTTGTTCTTGTGGGGTTATGACAATAAAAAACTATTTGGAGTGCAGTAAAGGTGTATCTATCTATGCAATAGGGGTTCCCTCGAATTTTGTGAGTGAAATTTCCTTTAATATATATATGTATACTTTATATTTCATATGTTGACTTGATTTTGGGTATAGAAAATCATGTGCCATATATAGAACAAATCGATTGTTACAATAAGAGAGTACCATTCACATCTATTTAGGGACACTAATATGTTCCTCATAGAAAATGGGATATCAGGGTAGCTGTATAGTGCTAGTTCAATAATATTGTGCAAACCAGAACATGTAGGTTGCCGATGATTTTTTTATTATGATGTGCATAAATAATAGTTTACATCTTCTCATAGTGGTTTAGTTTCATAATGTTTTAAAGAGGAAATATTTAGGATTCCACTTAATAGTCATGATGAGTTCACAACTGAGTTGACACATGGATGAAATTGATTTTATATTACTACTTACCAAATGGCCCCAACAGTGATTCTAGAGTTTGTCAATCAGCTGGATTAATTGATGGATAAGGGATTCATCCATATATGTACCAAAAAAAACATTAACAAACTAAAATGGATTGTATGTATTTGTTGTAATTATTTTTGGATGAAAAACACAACTTTTTCATTTATGGAATCAATAATATTAACTTAACTCCCATACATGAGATATTTTTTGGTTTTTTCAATGATGACAAATTTTCATACTCATGAACTCATACAAATCCTTATAAACATCTTGAATACATCTTATGTACACTGAGAGGGAAGATGATATAAACCATGCTATATATGTATGAATTAAATATTAAGAAGGAATAATTATTTATATTTAATATCTCTAAGGATGGTATATGAGTATACCCATATAATGACCAGGAAAATATTTCATGGTATCATCCAAATATTTATTTCTATTTGATGATTTGGGATTTTGCGGCCTATTTATAGAGCTTTTCCAAGAATTTTCTCTCTTTATTTTTCAACATTTAGGTTTCACCAAAAATGTTATCAGTTTTGAATAGTTTATAACATATGATAATCCATTCAGGTTAATGAAATGTTTTAAAACATCCCCGATGTTTATCAAAATTGAGTCTAGTGAGGATTATTGCATATTTTATATGCATATAAGATCAGTGTCAGGGTATTGTTAATGGTTTGGGATTAATTTAGGCAATATAGATCATGATAATTGAGGCCAAAATAGTAAAATTATACTATGAATGATATTGAGTTGGAAGTGATGGTTTATTACATAAAGTGTGGGTGATATTACCTTTTTGGTGAAATATTTATTTTGAATATCAACTACAAAATCCTTATGCACATCTTTTCTCAACATTAGTGGAATTTAAAGTAGTAGAATTGGGTTTATTATATGAAGTTGAATAATTGTGAGATTTCATATATAATAGGAAAATGTAAGAGTTTTTCTACTTTTTTAATCCTAAATATGCAGACTCAGGCTGTACATTAGCCCTATTCTGTGTAGAAAATAATGACTTTTTTGGTTAATATTCACATGTATAATCAAGAAGAGTGGTTATAGATTATCCTTGTTTAGTCATACATTAATCATATAGTCTGGATCCAAAATAAGGAAATGATGTATGATGATCTAGATTAGCTAAAATTGGGGGACAAATTTGAGTTTGGAGATCCACCTCATGATTCTACAATAGATATGGATGAGATCATCTATTTTCAAGTCCATTTTGTTGTGCCTAATTGTAATCTAGAAGAGATAATTAATGGGTTTCATTAATTTATTAGGAGATTTACCCTATTTTGATGAATATTTTCCATGATCTTTTGAGACAATATTGGTAGTCGAGAATGTAAATGTAGACTATAGGTTTTGTGACATCGATGCTACACCTATCATATTGTAAAGGATGAGTAGCAATGTCAAATTATGATATAATAAAATATTCCCATTTAATAGTGGGAATAGTATGATATAACCATGGAATATTTTTTTGTCTATTAAAGGAACCTTAGATGAATGATGTAATATTGGTGATTTTGGAAAAGATTAAAAAAGTCGCCCATTTGTTTCTATTCTAGGAAACATTCATGATTGACCACTTGGGTGGATTTTTTTGAGATAGATAATTTTCAAAAAAATTCTTTAAGTATTGTATCATAAAATGATCATCATTTTACAACAAAATTTTGAAAAGGATTGAAAATGTAACTCATTTCTTATGTTTTTCTATGTACATCCTTTCACTCAAAAACAAATAGGAAATGAAAACATAATATTTTGATGTTGTAGGACATGTTGAGGGAATGCATCCATGATTTTTGTAGGTTATTAGAGAATAAAATATAATTAGTTATGTTCACATATAATAATACTCTTAAGATACTATTATATATAATTATAAATGGAAATAAATAGTAGGACATGAAGATCCCATTTGTGTTTGATTGAGGTTTGTGAGTAACCATTTCTCTAAACATGTCTTATCTTCGAGATCTCTATATAGGTGTTGTATATTCAGAACCCTATGGACATAATGTTGAGAAGAATAAAATAGTTTGAATATAGAAATCATTGAACTATTGAGATTACATTAGGTGAGGACCGTGCCTGTACCACTATTAGATTCATATGATGTTTTAGTTGTCACCCAGGGTTTTCAGATAAATTGATGTTGTTGAGAGAATTGGACTATTGTCATGTCGATTTAATTTTCCAGGAAGATATATTTAAATTGAAGATTTATTCACTGTATTATTGTATAGTGGTATCAACAGACCCCTATAACATGATAAATAAAGATGATATTGTTATTGATGTTGATACATTCTTTGAGGAGAATCTGATTCTATTGTGGAATATAGTGAGAATGTGTTGTGGTGAAGGACCAAGCTATTACTCTGACTTCTATGGTAGTATTTTTATGTTCAAGAAGAAACATGGGGTACAAATAAATATTTCCAAGTCCATTATCCTTATCATTTTACCATATAATTTTAGAAAATAATGGGAGTACAATTTGGGAATAATCTATTTTATGATGAGAGGTTTTGAAGATCTTGAAATTTTGTGAGATGTCTCGTCTGCATTTTCGGGTATCCTTATAATCTTATTATGATAATATATTGCATAAAAATTTAATATGTGTCATTTTTTATTAATTTTCAGAATATTGGAACCCCATATGGATGGGAATGGTTGGATTACTATTAAGATAAAATGTGTGTTTTTTCCTTTCAAAATTATTTTCCTCATATTGTGCCATTTGGTGGGGGGAATATAGTTTTTACAAACAATGCATCCAAACCCCCAAAAAATTTGTAACACCCCATGTTCGTGTGAATAAATTTGTTTTTAATAAATCAATTTTCATTTAGTTAGTGTGTTTCACCAACTCAAACATTCCTTTAACACATCACCAATGTGGAATGTGCTACATGAAACCAACTTGGCTTGCGTTTCACACAACACTAACTTGGTGACTGTTACACGCAACAACAAGTGTAAGAGGGAATGTAAAAACTGATAATATATAATATATTTACAGCATAAATAAATATAATAATATATATAAATATTATTTCAAAAAATCATAGTTATCTTGTGTAACATGAATGATCGAATGTATTTGATAGCTTACACTACACACAATGCTGAAAACTATTGGACAATGATATACAAACAAAACATTATTATTTAATATAATAAGATATAACCTATCCTTTAAATCAGTAGTTTTTAATACTCTTAAATATATTATGATAATATATGGTTTATATAAATATAAACTGAATTCATTTGTTACTAATTAATTATGAATGTTTCTGAGAACCAAATGAATATAATAATAAATATTTTTAGTTTCGTTATTACAAAAGAGTTTTGTCTTGATAAAGTAAATTTATTACAATTATTGAGTGAATTTAGAAAATTTTATAATTTAAAAATTCATTTTAATATTTTTTATATTCAACCAATAGGTTTCACATGCATAAGATAATAACCAATCCAATTTCACTTATTAAAATGAATATTTTTAAATAGGAATATTTACAGTGTTTTAATGTAGATCTTATTTTAAATAGTAATTATGACACCATTATTGATTTAATATGTCAATATAATGTTTTTTTCCAAATAGAAACATTAAATTTTTTATTGGGTTATTTTATTATATTTTTTTGAAATATTTCATATTTTAATGAATCGTGAATATTACGACATTTTAATTCAAAACATCATTTTCACCCAATATATTTATATAGATAAATTATATTTTAAATGAGTTTTAAAATATAAATATATAATATATAACTAAAAAATAAATTCTATGACATTATAATGAGTTTCATATTGAAATTGAATATAAAATCATTTTATAATTTTAAAATTTGTCACTGAAAACACTTTATCGGGACAAATTAGTAAGATTTAATTTTCAAATACTTTTTCCAACTTTTGTGTTGGGAATTTTTAAAAATTGTTTCCATATTTTAATTCATCATAATTTATAATTTCTAAAAAGGATAACATAGTATTTGATAAAAAATATTACTGAACGTGATAAAATTAAATATTGTGTTTAAGAGAAAAACATTCTTAACAAAGGACTATACCCTAAACATTAGAACCAGAACGACAGATAAAATTGGCCAAATATCTAATGGATTGAAATATAGGTAGAATATATTACCTTTTATTGAAATTTTACAATTATTGGTTCAAATTTCACCCGGAAAAACTTTTGTGTAATTCTCTCTTCAAATATTTACATGAGTGGCACTCCTCCTCCAATAGAAAAAGGAATACGTTCCAACCACTTACACACACCTAAAAATCCTTTTAGATCTACATGTATCTTCTAAAATAGATTCTAAATATCCATACCTTCCTTATATAATCCTATTTTTTAGAATAATTCCTTAAAATTAATCCCTTTGGTGCAATCCAAAACTAGTTTATTGATATAAATGGCGACGATATCCATCTATCACATGTATTTCATTTACTTCTAAACCACTTAAAATAAATTCACATCATTATAATATATTAACATATGTATCATTAATATTAGGAGATGTTGTATTATTAGGGTTTTTACGTTCACTTACACACACATCCATCTATTGGGGACCAAACATACAGTTTATGTGTGTGCTGAAATACTGCCTCACGAATTGATGCTGTTCATTTTTTTCCTTTACCTCCACTCATGTTTAGTCATTATGATGAACTCTATATTTTTACAAAATATCTATGATATTTATGATGAAATTATTTTCCTTTAATTATTATATAATACATACCGTCTTTCCTTATATATTTTTTATA
Organism: Viscum album; assembly: GCA_963277665.1. NCBI lineage: Eukaryota > Viridiplantae > Streptophyta > Magnoliopsida > Santalales > Viscaceae > Viscum > Viscum album. Next base: position 698,617,267 of record OY728160.1, read on the forward strand.
TAATATGACTTTGTTTGTGGGCATGTGCACTACCGCCTCTTCAAAATGATGTAATTCGTTCACACATTGCCTAAAAATTATTAATAACTGATTTATTAAAAATATATTTTATACATGATATATTAATTGAACTATAATTATAATATATTATACAAATTTATTTATATAAATTTCTTTAACATTCATTATTTCAATAAGATAAGAAAACAAAATTAGCATTCCTACATACGTACAGACTGCTCTCTCCATGAACTGTATATTTTAGTTATCATTAATTATTATTATAAATACAAATATTTTAAATATATATTATAATTAAATAATTCATTAAATTTGGAAAATAAATAAATCATGATCTATGTAATATTACTATGAATAAAAAGTTAAATAATGTATGATTAACAAGGAATTTATCACCAGAAACATGGATTTAATTATAAACAAGTAATATAAATCCTTAAGAGAATATTATATGGAATAAATTTACAAATATAGTTCATAAGAATGATTTATAATCTAGTTGTAATTATCATATTTTTTTAATTATTATAAAAAATTATGAGACATAATTTTTGTAAATTTCATCTCACATTTTATTACATTGAGATACATTCATTAGTCACCACTAACTTTTATTATTTGGTTTATACACTAACCATAGAAATATTATATAATGAATCATATTTTATTCAATATTTTATAGACATCATGAAATTTAATTTTCATATAGGAGGTGTATGATTCTATGTTACCAATTGGTAAGAGTCTATTGAAACATTCTTATTACATATCGAGATTGTTTATAATTATGCTTCAATTGGTGACATATCATGATTTATATCTCTAAGAACCCAATAAATTATATTATCCTTTGGTTTTCCATCATATATTTAATCATTAGTACCATTTTCACTATTTTTTACTTATTATAACTACGAAAATGTTTTAATGAAAAAACATTTTCATTTCTCCTTTTAGTGAGAAATGTATATTTTTGGAAAACCACGATTTCTAAAAATAAATTCAAAATTTTTCAACATTTATCATATGTTGTAAAAGGAAATTTATATCCTTATTTTACCTTCTAGGATCTTTGATGGAACCTTATTTTTTTATTCATATCAAGTCACATTTCAATAAATTTATGTTTAAAAATAGAATGTTCATAATGTAGAGACTTACCACTGTTGTGATAATAATTTCCTAGAAGAATCTATTTCAAATTTACATGCTTAATTTAAAGGAATTTGTTTTCTAAATATTCTAATAATGTATTGTTTGTAATGTTTTTTCACTAAAAATTGCATTGAATGTTTTTTTTTTGGGTTTTCAAATATTTTTCTAAAATATTTCAAATTTTTTATTAATGAATAAGGTATATAATAATGTTTTTTTGTTAATAAATGTTTTAAAAATTTTGAATTATTATTTACTTGTTCGAAAATAAAATTAATTCCTTAATGATATCAATGATTTATTTATTTATTTTTTATGTTTATTTTCATGGAAATTGATTTCAAAATTTTATTTAATTTAAAAATGAATTAGTCAATGATGAAATTATATTTTCCCCAATATATTTCTTAAAATATCTTTCCAAATTAGTTCCCATATAATATGACACATGTTAATGTTCAGCATTATGTTCAAACGTAATTATTAAATGTTTCCATTATTATTATTTCTATAAATGCTTAATGTTTTGAGGGAATTTGGTTTGTGAAAACTATTTCTATTTCATGAGTTATATGCTTTAGAAACCCTTTTATTTTCATGGGTGGTGAATATGAAACCTTACTATTTTTTACAGGGAATGATATGGTTTAATTTTCATGATGTATGCCTCATTTTATAGTATATTATTTGATTATTGTTTATAATCTTGTGGCCCTCATATGTATGATTTTGTTATGTCTTCTGTTGGATCTGTATCTCCCTCCAACTCCTTGGGTAATGATGGATGACTCATGAGTATATTTGTTATTTATGAACTTTATATCATGTTTATAATGTTATTCATGAACATGATTACATGTTTAAAATATTAGGCATGAATCTCGTATCATGTACCTAAGTTTATGTCCAATCATGTTTTCATATTCAATTTTTTTCGAGTGAATCTATTTATTTGTTTAAAATGTTATGCATGGACCTAGTTTCATGTGTATATGATTCTATATAAAAATGAGTATATTTTCACAAATTTATGCATGAATCTGATTACATGTTCAATATATTGTGCACAGACTAGGTTTTGTGTCTATGAGGTTATGAGTGACCCTAATTCAATGTTTGAAATATTATGCGTGGACCTAGTTTCATGTTCATAAGTTGATGTGGGGACCTGATTTCATATCCTTAACATAATGTGTGAACGTCTTTATACATATAAATTTTATAAGTTTTATAAAAAAATTCATGCCACAAATTCTATGTCTTATTCCTATGTATTTTATTCATTACATATGTTCTAAATTATCATATGATCCATGTTTTATGAACTTTCAATATATATAATGTTATCTAATATGCATGGTATATTCTCAAAATGTTATGATCATATTCTATTAAATTTTTTTCATGTTATTGTGATGCATTTATATAATTTAACCTTACTGGGAATATGATATCACCCATTCATATGCTTTCTTTACCAAGGTTATGAAGAATTATTTTTGGTAGAAGTACTAAAGGTGTAGATCATTATGAGAGATATTGAAGATCTTTTACCAAGATAGAATTTTTTTTCCGTGTTTCCAAATTAATGTATACTATTAAAATCCTTAAGAATGTATTTTTTTAATGTATTTAATATTTATCCATATTGATGTATTATACATGTATGATAATCTCAGTGATATCCATAGGGGTATTTCAATGAATATATCTAGGTATGTCTCTAAAGATATGCATAAGGAAAAGTAAATGTATAATAAAATGACCTATAATTTTGCGAAAGGATAGAGCGAGTGGTTTCATAAAATACAACACTATATTGATATTACATGTGGATGTGCCATTGGTTCATATTTACCTAGGAGTAACAAAAATGACATGTTGTTTTAGGCATGACATGAGATAATCTGGTATAAAAAAATGGTCCTTGCTGAACACAGGGTTTGACACCCTCTTGGGATATTCTTTGGGAATTCATAAACTCTATAAAAAATTATTAAGGATTTAAAATATATTTTGAAATCAATAACATATTATAATCATAATCATTCAAAGATTAAAATTTAGGTGTCATCTTTTATACATCCTATATGAATTTTTTTATGATAAATAAGGTTTTAATTTGTGGTAATTGTTTCTCAAACTATGATTTTCATTATAGTGAGTGTATAAAGTCTAACGAAACCATGTTAATGAAGAATTAAATGGAAAATGTAATTTTTTCCCCCCAGATTAACCTAATTATGTTTTTGATGAAATTAAAAACCTCCTTATGATTCTTTCTACAACATTGAATCATGGTGAACAACCTTCTGAAGAAAAGTGGGAACACCACTCCATCAAGTCAATCATGAGGTAAAACTCTCATTCAATCAATGTTTATATTGAATATTTAGTTTCTGAATAAAAAACTAGTACGATTGAAATGATATTTTATGCTATCCAATGTTTATATCATGATATCTTTATGTCGGTTGTCTAAAATATAAAAGGTGTAGTGGATCCAAGGTTGAATCATATCAATAATATGAGATTAAAATATTTAATTGAATCCATGTATAGGGATATTCTAACAAATATATTTTTCAATATGATCTTTCCTCATATTCATTATACAGCGTTGAAAAATTAATTACTAGTAGTGAAGTTGAGGGATGGCGATTTTGATGGTTCTGATTAATAAAATTTTACAGGATTTTCAAGGTACTATTTTGGTATTAAATTTCATCCTAAAAGTAAGATTTATTAATTTTTCATTGTCTTGAAATAAACTCTTTGAAGGGAATTAGTAATAAGGGACTTTGAATGATATGAATAAATTTAATTATTTCACTAAAAGTGGAAATGAAAGATGGAAACCCTCTCGGTTCTCGTGAATTGAAAAGGAAAATGGGTTTCCCAGTAAAATCCAAAGATATATAACATAGAGAGAAGAAAAATTTTCAAACTACTTCATTAAAAAAAATGTGAAATAAAACATACGTGACTGTCTGGAAGGAACATGATAGTGATTCATGTGTGGGAATCCCGAAAATCGAGAAAAATAATTTAAATGTGATGGGAAGAAGAAATTAAATGATATTAATACAGAGATATCTAAACATATTGCACAACCCAAACATAAATATTCCAATTTTTTGGGATTTGGTAATTAGGAAAATAAGTTCCCAAATCCAATAGGTAATATGGATGATAAAACCCAAAAACCTCTAATGATAATGGGAAAATGGTATACTTGTGATATACTAATGAATTAAGTGAATCACGATAGTTATAAAAAACATATCCTTTCCCCCTTAGATGGGAAGTACATGTGTGATTTGGAATGAGTAATGCCTCTGAAAAACATATTTTTCATCTATCATTTTTGTTTCATGTGATTATATTACTCTACATTGATTTTAGAATAATAAAATCGTGATTTATTTTCAATATGTGAAATAAAGAACCCAAATATCCAATAAAAGGATTTTTGGTATCAGATAAGTGAAAAAAAAATTGATCTATATTTTATAATGATTATAAGGTTAAAACATTATAGAATGGTATGTTCCAAAACATTGGATGAGGTTTTATATATTATGGTATCATATCACTATATGAGGATTTATGCATATTTGATAACTGGTTCGTGTCACTATGCCACGTTTATAACTGAAGGTACATGGTATAACGTATTAAGGGTCCTAGGATCGATTATTAATTCTAGAATATAAAATTCACCTACATTTCATTGAATAAGATATGAAGGAAAATTGATGACGACATAAAAAATGGTGTGATTTTTCTATGATCATGTATGTATACATTCTCATGTAAATTAATCCACATTTTGAAAAATGATTGAAAATAATTTTTTTTTCAAGTTATAACCATTTTTATTATATATATGACCACATTCAATCCTCATATTGTGATGTATTTTTGAATGTTAACTTTTTTATGAACATGTTCTCTATTACTCGTCCTCATAAATCTATTATATTTGTCCTCTATTTCAATGTTTTCAAATTCTATTAATGATATCCTATGCGGGATCCTAATTATGTGATACATTTGGTAACCATTATGTTTCTAACATTTCATTTTAAAAATAAATCTTATTATTCGTTTTTATAATGTTGGGTTCTGGGAAAGTAACTTTAAAATGTTAAAACTTCGATAACACACATTAATTTTGATGGAAAACTCAATTTAGGGGGGGTGAATATAACACCCTGAGTTTTTTAAAATATTTTTCTCAAATAAATAAATTTTTATTTTGGTATTTTATATACATATTTCAAACATTCCACTCACATGAAATCAACATTACAGCCACTACACGATATCAATTTGTCTTTCATTACTTGCAACACCAACTTGGATTCTTTTACACAGAACACTCACTATAAAAAGGAATAAAATAACGAGATTATTTATAATATATTTAATATCATAAATAACTATAATATATTCAATTTCGTGAAATTACAACCATACTAAATTATCATGCATTACACTCATGAAAAACATTCTTTGATAACATACGCTATATGGTAAACTGAATCTTACACGACAATGATATATTATTAAAATATTCGTACTTAATATAGAATGATATTACATATCCTATAATTCAATAGTTATGAAAAGTATTATAAAACATTAAAATATTTATTTTTTATGTAAATATAAACAAAATTCATTGGTTAAAAATTAATTATAAATGAAAATAAGAATTGAATTATTAAAAAATGAAATATTATATTATCATGCTTCCTAATGGGTTATTTCTAGGTAAACTAAGGTAATTAAAATTATTGATTAAATTTAATGAAATATATTTTTTATATTAAATAAAATGTTTTTTATATTCATCCATTGGGGTTTATAGGAATAAGATAAGAATAAACCCAATCTCATACATAATAACTAAAAATCTTATAAAGGAAAATTTACAGCATTGTAATAGTGAACCTATTTTAAATTTTTATTTTTGAAGTATTATTGATTTTATATATCAAAATAATGTTTATTTTTTAACTATAAATATCATAATAAGGTTAGGGATATTATTTATATATTTATGAATAATTTAATTTTTTGTAGAATAGAAAAAATACCTCAATTTAATTAAAATGTTTTTTCATATGATTTAATTACATTGATAAAGTATATTTAAGATAGTATTTAATGAATAATTATATAATAAATAAATAAAATAATATAATTATGATCATTTGAACCATTTTAATATTGAAATTTTATAAAAAATCATTTCAAAATATTCAATATAATTACTAAAAAACTAGCTGTTGAGACATATATTCAAGATTTAATTTCAAATTATTTATTAACACATATATGGTGAGATTTTGAGAAAATGTATTAAATATTTTGAGTCATTATATTTAATATTTTATATGATGTCTACTTTTGTTTTTGAGAAAACACATTTTGGGAAAAAATTAAATTAATTATAGTGATTTTGAGAAAAAGTTCCCTAAGAAAGGACTAAACCATAAAAATAAAAACAAATCACGTTGAAAATTTTCCAAAACCTATTGTATGGACATATATTTAAATTATACTCACTTTTACGGACATTTTACCATTATTTTATCAACATGGAAAATGAAAAACATTTCTGTAATTCTATCAACAAAAATTTACTTGAGTGACACTCTTCGTCCACTATAAAAAGGGATCCTCTCATCCCACTTCTTCAGACATAGAATTCCCTTTGGTTCAAAGATATATATGTCAGAATAGGTTCTAAAAACAAATATATTTGATATAGAATCCCCTTTTTTGATATTAAACCTTCCAAGGAGCCCTTTTGGAAAAAGGATTTACACAATTTAAAAGGAAATTCATTCCAGTGAAAAAATGTATTATATTTACTTCTACACTACCTAAAATTTCTTTATAATGTGTTAATATAATAAAACATGTATTATAAATATACTGATTTTTTTATATTATGGGTTTGACGTACAATTACACACACATGCATATATTAGGTAATGAGATTAATGTTCTGGTGTACGGGGAGATATCGCCTCACGAAAAGATGTTATTTGTTCCCCATTTACCACCTCTCATGTGTGTCCATTATGATGAAAAAAATTGTTTTAAATTATGTATAATTTTTTAATGATGTAATTATAGATGTTTAGTTTTAAAATAAACCATTCCTTCTCCCTTTCAATATTTTTTTAAACGATAACTTCATTTGTGGATGTGTGGACTACCGCCACCTCAAGAAGATGTTTTTCATTCACAACTTATAATGAAAGTATTACTGATTAATTTTGTAAACATAAAACATATTAATTAAATTGTAATTATACTATAACAATATTATATTATATTTTTTTACTTATTTACGTTTATGTAAATTTCATTCATTCTTTAAATAATATATAAAAATAAAAATCGTGTTCATGCAAACAAAAAAGCTACTATCCCCGTGAATGGTATATTTAATTTATCATTCAAGATTGTTTTAAATAATTATATAATGAATATAAATTATATTTATTTCATATATTACTTGATTTAAATATTTAAATCATCACATATGTAATTCTACTATCAATAACAATTAAAATCATGTACGATTACCAAGCATTTATCACAGAAAACAAGGAGTTAATGACAAATGCATAATATAAAGCCCAAAAATTCATATATGGTATTATATATTTTAATATTGTTATGTGATATATTTATAATCATTTTATACATATCATATAAGAGTTTTTAATGATTACACAGAAAGTCAGGGCACAAGGTAAGGGAATTTCAAATAACCTTTTATTACCATGAGATACATACCTTATTCACCACTCACATTTATTATGTGGAATCGAAACATCCATTTGAAATGATTTATATTGAATAATTTTATTTTAATGAATTTATTTGATTAATAAATTCAATATTCTTACTACGGGATTATAATTCTACATTTCAATATGGTAAGAGTCTATTGAAAAAATCCCAACATTTATCATGATTATTTATGATTATTCTTCAACTGATGAAATCTCATGATTTATCCACCATAAACACCCATGAATTATATAATAATCTACTTCTCCATGATATATTATTCTATAAGTACTATATTTTATCTCTATGGAACTTTGGATTACAAAAAACATTTTTTAATATCAATCTTAACTTATTTCTTTCTTTTCAGATGGAAATCTATGTTCTTTAAAAACCATCATTTATAAAAATGATTTAAATTTTTTTATCATATAATGTTAAAGTAAATTTATACCAATTTTTTACATTCTATGATCCTATAAGGATTCATATTCTTTTTGTTCTATTATGGTACGTTTTGAAACATGTTAGGTAAAAAAGGAATGTTCCGCACAAAAAAACATACCACCATTGCAACTGTAATTTCCATGAAGCTTTAATTTCAGGATTAAAATTTTAATTTAAATAAAAAATATTTGATTAAGTTTTTTTATATTTATTTTATTTAAAACGATGTTTAATGAATAATGTTTAAAAAAATTTATTATGCTTTTAAAAATCCTTCTTTGAAATATTTCAAATCTATTTTCAATGGAAAATGTTCTCTAAACTGTATTATGTTTAAGAAATGATTTAATTATTTTCATTTATTTCTAATATGTTTTCAATGAAAATGTATTCCAAAATTTTCTAAATGATTTACATATAAGTATTCAGATTATTATAATTGAAATGGACTTAAGATGGATTTATATTTTAAAATGGAAATTTTCAAATATGAAATAATATTTTCTACCAGAATTGTTTTAAAGGATATTTCCATATTACATCCCATATATGAAGAAATCCATTAAAGATACTCAAGACTTAATAGGGAAATGAATAAATTCTACCATTTATATTATTTCTATGAATGGATAACGTTTTGATGGAATGATTCTTTAGAACCCCATTTCTCTTTCACAAGTTATATTTTTTTCAAACCCATTTCTTTTGGCGGATTATTATTTTAAAATATTACACTTTTACATAGGTAATGATATGAATAAATGATCATGATTCCTATCTCATTTTATTTGTTTTGGTATGATTATTTATAACAATCCTCCAGCACACATATGTATTATTTTATTATGTCTGGTTTGACCTATATCTCTCCCCCACTTATTTGGTAATGGTGGATGACCCATTAGTATATATGTTATAGATGAACTTGATTTCATGTTCAAAATGTTATGTGTGATCCTGATTAAGTGTTCATAGTGTTATTCATGGAGCTAGTTTTATGTACATATGTTTTTGGATGAACCTCATTTCATGTTCATAATGATTTGAGTGAACGTTATTATGTGTTCACAATGTTATGAATGGACATAGTTTCATATTCATAAGTTTATGCATGGACCGGATTACATGTTCAGAATATTATGTGTGAACTATATTACATGTTCAATATGTTATGAATATATTGGGTTTCATGTCTATATGTTTATGAATGAACCTGATTACACATTCATAATGTAATTAATAGAATTGGTTTCATATCCAAATGTTGATAATGGGACCTAAGTTTATGTCCATAACCATATTATAGAATATAATTCTACTTTATCATGATCAAAATGTTATAAACCAATGTACTTGACACAAATTTAATGTCTTATTACTATGTTATTCTATTATGAATTATGTTGTTAATTATATTTCAATCCAGTTCTTATGAACAAAAAATATTTATTACTATCTATAATATGAAGGTTATGGTCTTTAAATGTTATGATCAAGTCTCGTGACCTGTTTTCTTATTATCCTAGCACATTTACATTATTTAGACATACTGATAATATGAGATCTCCCATTTCTCGTGTTTCCATTCCACGGGTTGTATAGAAATGTTTTAGTTAGAATTAATAAATTTAGAGGTACGTATGGTAGATGTTGAAGATATTCCACAAGGATATAACATTTATTTTCAATGTATCTAAATAAACAAAACTATTAGGGTCATGGGGCTTGCATTGTCTTCATGTACTAAATATTTTTATAAAATGATTTAATATCCTTGTATTTTAAGCCTTGGTTCTTATAATATACACCCTTGGAATGAGGTGTTATGATTTGTTGGCAGAACATTTTTCAATCTGTTAGTCAACACATTGTAAACATTACACCCTATAGTACTTACAGTACACGGTTAGGTAATATAACATTTCAAACCATACCACCCATCTAAGAAACCATTCAATCTGAAATTTATACATGCTTAAAAATGATAAAAATATCCAAAATACTTAATTTATATTCTCAATCTCCCTAACTAGCATAATATGGTTTCCATGTATTTTTGAGGCTCTAAATAGGATTCCTTGGATCCTTAGACACATTCCTTTGTGAATCAAATACCTAGATGAGGAAATTGAAATCCATATAGAATGTGGTATATTCCCTAGTTATTTTCCAATCCCTCTCCCATCATTCTATCCTTTTAATGTTGTATGAATTCTCCAATTGTTGATTGTCTTGATATAGGATTTAATGGATCTTTTTTTTGATATTGAACCCATGTTTTGTTCTTAAATATTTTTAAAAACTATTATTTAGATAATTATACATCTAATTAAGTTATTAACAAGGGTGAGTGTTTATAAAAAACCTTATCGAATGCATTGTATATTCTAATTCCTAGTACATTGATAATGATATTGTTATTGTATTTGTAACATGGTGTTTAATTGTTGTTAAATTTGATTTAGATAAGAAATTTTAATTTAATCTACATGAATTAGACAGACCATTATTGTATTTAATTTTATCCATTAAATATTATGAGACTTTTTATGATTGAAAACCACGGGATGATCCATTTATCATTATATGATAATTATGGATAAAAAAGTGGTATTATAGGTTTTATGAAATTAATCCAATTGTAAATTTTTCAGCTTGATGACTTGTCATTAAGTCTTTTTGCATTAACCTTGAATGGAAAATGAGTTATGTGTAGATTCATATTAAATGGGTTTAATGTTTAATGGTTGGAATGATTTTAATGGGTTTGGGTGAAAAAATGGTTCACCTTGTTGAGAATGATTTATAAAAGTTTTATTATTTTTTATCCTTGATATATACATGTGAAAAATGAGATGTGGGTGTTCCAAAATTTATTCTCATCTGTGTGTGGATAGAGTGATATTATAAGTCCCTGATCCATTCATGTTAACTGGTGTTAGAATAATGATAAATGTGAAAGAGATTTTGGTGCAATCTTGACTCTCTAATTACCCAAGATAATGATTTTTGGAGTATGCTCCCCAAATCAATGATAATCATACATGGAATGATGATCCGTGGTAAAAAAATGGATTTTAAATAATTTTTAGAATTAAATACAATGATATATTAAATTTTAATGTCTATATAGGGTATAGTTTAAACATTTTCAGGGGATGAAGAAGTTATGATTAGATTAGGTGTCATTAAAACTCGAGGGATAATTTGGTTAACTGAAGAATGTTATATGTGAATACTTTTTACATTAATTGTCTTTATATTATAATTTATACAAATATATATACTATTATATATTTTTTTCAATTGAAACTTCTCGGTGTTCTATTGAGTTGTGCTTAGAGCCTAGTCGAGTCATTGATTGGTGCCCAGGTAGACATCACGTTTGGGGGACATGATATGGGGAAAAGATATTTGTTAGATATATGAGTTGTGATTTGGGATGGAGAATGGATAGGGTAACAAAACATGATGTTATGACCCAGTCGGGATTATTTCCACATGCCCTAATTTGGGATTGTTATTCAACACTTTACAATTATATTGCTTGACATTTTTTCACCCTTGGTTTTGTTATTTCATCAATTTAAGGGAATATCATGTGATGTATGGTCCTAATTAGTTATTATTTATTATTATTTTGGTTAATATTTAATGGATTTATTATATTTTAGAGACTTCATAATGATTATATAGTCACCTCATATAACAAATTAGACCTCCACTAGTAGTTGGTAGCATTTGGAATTGAGGGAGATGCTTTTGAGGTCACACAATGAACTAGATTAGGGAACCAGTATGTGACACCTTGTTTGAGATATTAAACTGGATTTACTCTTAAAATTAGGACTATTGGATGTGGTGGTGGATTTAGAAAAAGTATTTATATAGGTATTATCTAATCTAATCTATTTTAGAAGTGAGAAGATATTAGGAATGTAGTGGAATTATGTGGGGTAGATAATCCACATGGGATTTTATAAAATAATAATTGGTACCCATGTTTTTTGCATTTCTTAATGTTCAATAATGAGTCATTATTAATCATTATAGGTTATTATATTGATATCCGTCTATAAAAAAGATACTTGGAAATGTTTTATTTCATTTTACCCTTAACTATTTATATTAATCCATTGTAGACCTATTTAACCACAACCATGATAATTAATTTCTTACTATTTTATAATTCATTTTCACCAAAAATTATGTTAACCATATTATATAATATTAATAATGTAGATTCCAAACAAGGAATAAATTTTCCAAAATATAGCAAATGAAGTGAGGAATTTTAATCCAATGTTAAACCTATAAAAGTAATGGAAAAGTAGTTTTCTAAATAGAAAATTTTCATTGGTATATAATTTTTTATAATGAAAGTTATATATGAAAATTATATCAATTTTAACACCATCCGACTAAAAAATTGGATGTTTGGGTAGATTTCACATATGAAGCACAACAATAATAATAGATTATAATGTAATACCTTATGTCTATAGGATATATTAATTGACAAATAAATATGAAATATTATATTTCATAGGTCCCAATATAAATAAAATATTACCTTTTGGCATGAAAAATAATGTTTTGTATTATCATCCATAAATTAAATTCATTTAGACCATTTTTGAGGCTTCAGTTGATCTTACAATAGAGGTGGATCCCCATTTTTATATTGGATTTGGTGGCTCCAACTACTATCCATTCCTTTGATTCTCTGGATCCCTTGGTGTATACTCTGCCTTTTGGAAGAGATGTGGGGGTTAAACTCATCCCATAAATTAATGATGTTATTATTTGTTCTCCCCCACCCAACCCCGTTATTTTCAACCACTTATAACTCATATACCAAAATTCATGTTCTTTAGGTAATATTGGAATAAGTTGGGGAGTTTTTGGTGATTACTATCTTAGCCCATTATTTTATTAGTATTTCCAAATATTCATAGATAGTTCAATGTTTCTTGATTTTGGGTGGAGTATCTATCCCACTTCACGTTCCAAGGTTTTGTTAACTTTTGGGTTTTAGGTGATCTTAATTGAATATATGTTCTTAACCAGATATTTTCTACATCTTTCTCACCTATATGGATGATTTAATTAACTAATTTTCTTCTTATACAAGATTAGTTGGTGGATAGAATTTCAACCTTTATCCCTGGCCTATGAAAGACCAAAACATCTAGGATTCACCCTGGGCTTTGTTTTGGGTTCTTCTTTATAGGATTCATGTCCCATAATTGAACATACCATATCAATATTGGATTGGGTATTCAATATGGGTTGTAATTTGTACTGATCATAGATCATTAATATTCCAAGTGGTCTTAGTTTCGTATATTTGTATCACATTGTAAAAATCTCAGAAGCTCTTTTCCATAATTCATACTTGGATAAATGTCATAATTGAATGGAGTAAATCATTCATTTATCCAATCCCACCACTTTTCAATTTGTAGTATCACATATATAGTCACTCTAAGTTAGTATTCATACGATAGAGAGAAAAGATCATAGATCCACCATAAATGGATTCACAGAGAATTTTCAAGATTCTTCCCCTATCAACCATTGACACCCCCAATGACCACATATGATACATTGTTGTAAGAGGTTTTTTATGGAAATTCTGCATCTCTATATGTATCATTATATATATATTCTTGTTTTTTTGGTTTAATTCCCATAACATAAATTCATTCTTTTTCAGGATGTACCCATTAATGGTTCAAAGTTACTTATATATCTCTATGATGGGGGAACATGTATTTCCAAAACACCATGGATAATCTCTGGTTAGTGGAATGAATTTTGCATCCCTCATCTCATAAGACTCTTTTCCCTTTCGATTGATCCATGTAGTCCAAAGGGGAAAATTAATCTTTTCTAGAATTGAATATTATGTTATATCTTGGTAATGTTGTTATTCCCTAAACATATACCCCTTGTGATATATCTATTTCTACTTTCCACATTTTTAACTCCATCTGTGGGTAACCACATGTCCCAATGGATGGATAGCCTCTTCCTACATACCTGACCATAGTTCCTAGTGGTGTTTACCGAAGAACTCGTTCAATGTGGGGTCTCTCTTTCCATTTTCATTAGTCTGGGATTTATTCCATGATCTGAGGGAAAAACAAGATATATAATATAAAAATTATTTCATTCCTATAATGGAATGCTCATGTCCATGAATCCGAGATTGAAATGGATTTTCTCCCCTGTGAAATTTCTGTAAACAAGGATTCTATTGTTGTAGTGCGGGAACATAAAAAAAATATCCAGAATAATCACTTATTTAATAAGATATGTAAGAGATATTACATGAATTTATAGGAACTATACCATCATATCATGATGTTTTTTGATCAAACTTATCTCCATTGAAATTATAACAGCATATGAATAATATATCACACTGATTTTTATCTTCTGAAAATATTCATGCATTATCTATATAGTTTATGACAACAATGTTATTATAGAGATAATACAGTTGTGATAAGACCCAAGATGATTCATCCAAGTCTTATAACTTTTTTATTAGTGGAAATTTATATGTTATTATGGATACTTCAAAAAACTGGAGGTTTGTGATGTCATTTGAATGAAATGTATTATTTTATGAAATTCATGGATAAGAAGGTATTTTCAAACATATGGTTCTTTGGGGACATGATCACATTGTGTAATAGTTAAAATCGTATCCTTATAATGTGGGGTATTCTTGATCGATTGTTGGAAAAACTTCATCACATCTTTGTGTATCCTCTTTCTAGTGTCACTAACCTGGTTCATGATTTGCCTAATCATTTTAACATTTCGGATTTCTTGACATCTTGTAATGATACCTAAAATAGTGTTTTTTCCCTAAGATATGGTCATTGGGTATTAATTATTTTTTACTTTTCAAAGAATCCTAGAGTAACCCATGAATGATCGTTCATGGAATAGATTTCAAAAAAACATTGAAGAATGTAAGAACAACATTAGGATTGGACAAAGGTCAATCATCTGAGATTTAATAATTTAGAATATACGAATCATGATTTCAAGCACATGGATGCTAGTTTGGATGAAATTTCAATTGAAGTTATGTTTAATGTGATATTTCCAAAGAATAGTAATATTTCAGACATTCGTCTTGATAAAGAATGAATTTATTATAATAAATATATGCATACTTGGTTGAAATCCATAGATAGACATAGATAATTTTTTTATGCTTGTATCAAATAAAAAAAGAGGGTTGTGTTACAAGAGACCCACATGAAGGATATGACTTTAACCCAAGACTAATCTATTGTGGGGATTATGGTGGATAATAATTTTAGGTTTTTTCGGGATGATTGTAATCCATCTGTGTAGGAGGCATATCCGAGTGGCCATTATTTTCAGTGTGAGGCCATTACTTATATGTTGTCTATGTATGTAAATATCGGGATTATGATAATTCATTAGGATGAGAAGATTTGGGATGCGATGGATTTTCTCAAATAGAAGATCACAGATGGAATGGATGGATTTTAGTGGTGTTTATGTGGGATGTTGGGAAATAGTTAAAAATGAACATATGGGAATAATTTAATATTTTTATGGGAGTTGTTATCCTTAGGATTATTTTGAAACTATCATAATTATTATTTAGATTTTGAGGGAGCCTATGTCAATTAAGAAGTATAGATTTATTAGCATGTGTAATTTTCTCTAAAATTTGACTGTTGGTGTTCTGAATTAAAAGATACAATCAGATCTCTAGTGGGTGATTAAAGATGATAAAAATTGTGTTTCTATAGGAATTTGTACCCAATATTCCACATCTCTCACTAAATAGATGGTTGGATACATTAATTAGAATATGTAGATATCAAATATTGTGATCAATATTATTATGGAAAACGATTATCCTAGACCTAAATGGGGCTTCATCCTGAAGGTTATTTCTTATAGGGGGTTTTCTATGTGGGTGTATGATTTATTCTTCTAATATTTCATATCATATTAGGTTCCAGTGAATTCAATGGGAAATAGATATGTTTTTTTCAAGTCATTTCACAAGATTAGGTAGGGAAACCCCATTTCTCCCATCCATGTTATTTTATCTCCAGAGTAATTTAGCCGAATTATTTCCAGCTACATCCATGGTATAAGTATCCCACCTTTGAATTATAGGATACAATTTAATTTTATTTATAACCTCGTCTATTATAATGACATCCTGGATTTAATTTTTTATTATAGGAGATCTCTCAAAGGTATCCTCAGTGATATGAAGGATTATTTCAAGATGATTGGATAATGAATATATTATTAAAAGATTGGAAATTATATTTCTAAATTATTTTTAGGCTTTAGAACAAAAAATATTAAATTCATGATATGAATTAATATTAAATAAATTCTTATAGACTGTCTTTGGGATTTGATTTCACCATGGGGCCTTGGTATTCAACACTATGTGGGAGTGGTTTCTGAATCATGGGTCACATTATTAACTGGAATATTATTTTCATGTTTCTAAGGGTTTGTATTGTGTTGGTTAATTATATTCTAACATATATCCTAACGCATGTGATTTTTGTTATAAATGTTCCAAAAATGGTGGTTTGTAGTAGAAAAAATTTAATAATTCCTTTTTTGGAACTCCTATATGGATGGCCATTTCCACTAGGAATCTTTGTATGGAATATTATAATAGTGGGATTCAATGATATTGGTATCATAAATGTGGTGGAAGTCCTGAAAATAATTTGAGACAAATTATACTTCAAGGTCTTTGATGGGAGGTCTTTGTAAGATAATATTATTTTTGGTAAGTATGGGAATGATTTATGAAATCCTAAATATTGACCTCTATCATCTGGTAGATGTGTTATGGGGATTTATCGAAACTACAATAGAGATAATGGTGGATTACAAGATTTAGTGACATAATACAAAAGAATATTAACTGGGTGGGACTTCCCCTAGGTTCTATGGTTGTCCATCTAATGACATTATATTTTATAATGATTTTGGTTTTAAAAAATCCACTTAGGCGACTCTAAACACACATCAACATGATGTATTAATAAAAAAACATTCTCATGAGATAGCAAAATTAGTTTTACCATGTGCGTCATATGGGAATTCTCAAATATAGTGTATTGTTTATCCTTCCAGGCGCATCCCGAGGTGGGAGCAGACATTCTAATATGGTGAAATGGAATATTGATCAATTATTTATTCCTATTCAATAAATTTTTAATTGTGTAATTAAAATTTATGATTTCATTACACAAAAAGGAATTCATGTTGAGACTATGTTCTTCTAAAACTGGTACTTCAAAGAAGAACAATTTGATGGAATTTTCATTGAAGGAGAATAGTATATAGCTATGTGGAGTGAAAAAATATGTCTTATTAGAATTGAGTGTTAATAGGTAAAAAGATGTAAACAAATTCAAATTTTTATGGGGTGGAGTATAATATCTTGGAATGTATGCCATGGGATGTTATGGTTTCAATGGGTTGTTGCAGTTTCTAAAATTCATGGAATAAATTAAATGTGGAAGGTTTGACAACCTCTATTTTATCATTATTGACCTTGTCAAGGGGCTTGGATAACGAGTCAGAACCTATATTTAGGCATTGGTAAAATTCTCATTCTTTGAGGATAGTTATGAATAGTAGAGGATCTAAGTCAAACACACCATGGATGGACAAACTAAGAATTTTTTTTTTCTGGATCTCCCTTTTAATAGATACATGATCAACTCTGTTGGATCCTATAAATTTATCATCATGATAGGGGGAGGTGTTTTTCAATGCAGTATAGAATCAATGCATCTTTCATTAAGTAGATTTTATGAAAAAATAGATACTCTAAATAATGGTGTAACAACGCAGAATTCTATAAATTAAATTCCCCTCATAATAAATATTATATATAGTAAAAACACATTAAATCACATTGTGAAAAAAACACATAAATTAAACATGATAAATTAATGACATATGTTTTCTTTCTCGATGTTAAGGAACATTTACCATTGGAATAGTAACATTAAAATTGGAAAAGTAACATGATCAATAAGAAATTTAATCCATCATATAGAATAGTAACATCACCAATGAATCTATAAATCAAATATAGGAATTTTATAAATGTTAATATGATATAATTATATCATTATATAAGTAAATAAATGTTTTTAAAATTTTCAACTAATTGTGGATATTTTTTTATAAAACATAAATGTTTATTTCCAATTTTATAATTATTATAACTTTAAAATAAGTTATTTTCAAAATTGAATTAAAAAAACAATATTTGGTTTTTTATGATTAAAATAAAATTTATGAGCCGTTAATTAATTTTTAAAAGTAATGTAAAATCCGTTAACATTTAAAAAATTATTATCCTCTAAGTAACTGATAATTTAATATAAATATTAAATATCCTATATTTTAAAAATTACATTCATAATATAAAGTTCATTTTAGAATTCTAAAATCTGAAACAATAGTTAGGGTGGAATTATTTGTATTTTTCTAAAAATTTCGAATTTTTTTCCAAAGTAAAATAGAAAAATTAATGTTATAAAAACATTATAAGTTAAATAAAGTATTTTATAAATTTTTTATTATATAATCATCATAATCTTTGATTTCCCATAACTATATTAATAAATTTATTTATAATTCTCAATATATTCATAGTCTTGAAGAATGTCTGTAAACTAATGAATAAAATAATCAATAAACAACTCTCTCATCCATTTTGTTTTCCTCATGTAATACACATGCAATGAACCATTCCAACATCCAAAATGTTTATATATAAAAAAAATACCAAAACCATTTCCCGTAAGGAAGATCTCAAGGAGAAGAATTCATGAGGTAAAATCCTCATTCACTTTATTTATTTTCTTTTTCACATTCTTTTCTTTAATTATAATTTCTTCACCACTATAATACAAACAATACTGATAAATATAGTTCCTTATATATACAATAATTTTGTTATTTTAATGAAAAATACACTATCATATCGTTATTCATCTCCCTTTTATTCTAAATATGAAATTATTTTCTGTGATGTATTGATTTATCTCTTTCAATAAGGAAAAGTTTTAATTTCCAATTAACTCCTTTATGGATGGATATAAAAGTATTAGAATGATTGGTAGAAATTTTAAATTTTATATTTCAAATGTTTTTATGTTTTGAAACTAAATTATAAAAATAATAACTAATAATGAAACAAAATTAGATTATTATTACCAAAAATACCGAAAAATATAATTGATTAACACAAACATAAGGTCATATAATTTATCCTCCCAAAAAATAACAAAAATATTTATTTAAAATTTTAATATTTGGATGATCACTAATAACATATA
The DNA here is from genome assembly GCA_963277665.1 of Viscum album. Lineage (NCBI taxonomy): Eukaryota > Viridiplantae > Streptophyta > Magnoliopsida > Santalales > Viscaceae > Viscum > Viscum album. The sequence goes on from OY728160.1 coordinate 698,637,108, forward strand.
ACATTAATTTATGAAATTTTTTCCCTTTTTACATGATCTTTTATACACTAATTCAATTAAAGAAATCATGAATAACAAGGAAACTAACACTCCTAAATGAAGAAATTTTATATTATAACTCATAAACAAGGAAAAATATAAACATTAATTTTTTAATAAATATACTAAATGAAGAAAACGTTCTTAATTAATTAATTAATGGATTTAATTTGGTTATACATTTAATTAATATCATGTGAAAAACATGTTTAGAAATAAGGTAATGGTTTCATTCTGAACAACTATTTTTTCATTCTAGTTGCACATTATATCTATTTACCCCAATTGAAATATTCTTTATTTTTATATACAACATCTACATTATATTTATATGTTCTGAACAGATGTATCTATATCATTACATCATTATTTTATAGTTAAATTCATGCTTTTGAATGGTTCCCTTTTCCAATCTTCCTCATATGCAAGCCTGAATAAAAAAGAACATCTTCATTTTATATCCATTTTTAGGTTCACTAAGTAAACTATTTTAAGCCACCATTTTTTATCTAAAATCATTCATTTCAAAATAAAAAAATTATATTGATTCATTTATGGTTTTATGAATACAAATATTCATTTTTAGCTTTTAATTCCATTATATATTTTCCTTAAACTGCACTAAAATGTTCTATTTATATTGACTGTTAAACACTACTACTATATGGTTCACATCATTTTGACATCACAAATAATGATATGTGAATATTATACCAAGTTAATGTTCATATATGATTTAAATCCATTATATCATGAACACCATTATGACATTCTCTTTTGTTAATCCTTTTGAATTAATTATGGTACCCAATTCATTCCATGGATGACACTTAAGATTGATAATTAATTTGGAGAATTTAGGAATAAATGTTTTATAAAGGTTGATCACAAAAATAAATACATTTTATTGTGTAATGTTTAGTCTTTTAAGACATCATGTTGGGATAGGGATTGATCCTGATTGCTTTATAATACGTTTTCTTTCATGTGCAATGGTCATTGTAGTTACCATTGACTCAAGCTTCAGTTAGGTTTTTGGTTCTTTCCATAGTCATATGATTCCTTGATTACATATCATATTTCTCTATATTTTTTGAATACATATTTTAATTGATGATCCATTCCTTTTTATGTCGTCATGTAATTCCGTCTAACCCGTGTTCTTTGTTTTATTTATATGTTTATACACTTATTAGAATTTTTTATCTCAACACATTTGTTCATGTATTACCAAGTATATCATATGAATATATATAAGAGAATAGTGGAATATAGGATATTAAAATGGGAGATTTAAATAAAGATGTTTTATTTTGTTTCAATATTTTTTGTTTTATTTACAAAATAGTATAAATAATATAGACATTGCAATCATTGTCCTGTAATTACAATATTAATGTTGCTTAATATAATGTAATAATTTGTGTAAAAGTTTCGAGATACTATATTTGGTATCATATAAAGGAATATTATTTTTTGGATAACAGTAAAAGATAAATTTATTAAGAATACTAGTGATAATTCTATAACCATGGTTAACATATATTGAAACTTTGTGTATCATAAGTTAAGATATACCTTTGATTTATATGTTTACCATTCTATGTTCAATGTTCTCTTTTTGTATGATTGTTATCTTACTATTAAATCCACCAAAATTGAACATTGTTTTTTATAGTTAATGGATATAAATAAAAGAAGTCATTCCAAAATTCAATGTGATATGAAATATGAATAGTTACTTAATGATATGACAAATATGATGGGAATTGGTGTTCAAAACATCATGATAATACACTATCAACTAGGTAAAGATATTAATAATAATTGAATGACCTTCATCTCTTAATTAATAGAATTTTTTGGTTGAGTACTTCATGATTCAATAGAATCCTAAATTTATAAGATCATCTGATCCCATTGCCATGGAATAATTAATTAACTCTATTGAGACTATATTATCTATCATCCAGTGCTCTAAATAAGATAATTTTATGATGGGGATCTATCTTTTTTATGGGGAAGATAAAAAATAGTGGAAAATAATCAAGGACACAAATTAAAAAGTATAAATTTATTCAATTTGTTGGGAGTACTTCATGAAAATTTTTTCCAATATATATTTTTTAGGAACGCTCCATTTTATGATGTGATGAAAAATACATGGACTAATGAATTAAGAAGATGAGTATATTAGGGTGTGTGATGAAAATTTCAAAAGGCGTTAAATATAATCATATGGATTCATTAGTAAAATCAAAATTAAGGTGTATCACTTATTTAGAAGACTATTGTCAATTCTATGAAAATTTATGGAGATTCAAAATATTTAAATTTGTGAAGATATTTTCTGTTATTCCAATAAGGATGAAATGGAGATCAATGAAACATAGTGATATCATGGTCGTTGTGATAAATAAAAAAGAAATACTGTTAAATGTGGGTAAATGAATAGAAAAATCCCATGATGTAATGAAGATAGAACACCCCACATGTCAAAAGTAATGGTAGAAGAATATTGGAATCTTCTTAGAGGGAACGAATTGATTCTTCAAATATGGAATAGTTGGGAATATGACTAATAATCACCACATGGATATGAAGAATCCACCAAATTTTGAATAATAAAGGATGGTTTAGATCAAAAATAATCCTATAGTATAATGTTTCAGCTATATTGAACATGGTCATCATGCCTCCCATTACCCAATCCCAAGGGTTGTTGGAGGTAATCAACAACAAAAACCTCCAAGATTAAAATGAAGGGAATATTCTATCAAAACTGCTCCTGTGGAGACCAAAAATGATGTGATGATAGGTTTTTTGTTATAAATTGATGAATATAAAATGTACTATTTTATCCTATTTCATCTCATTCTTTCTTGTCATGCATGTTTAGTAGAACTATTCAAAAAACACCTGAAAAAAAGGAGGTTGGGTTATATGTGAGATGAATATGATAAATTTTTGTATCCAATGTCTATAACTTCTCTCCCATTAATGTTCATAGACTACATTTCACAAACAAATCTTGTGTTACTTTCTTTGGTGTAGTTTTATGTTGTATTTGGCTTTCTTTCTTGTATTTATACAAATAAAATATCATCTTTTGGGAAAGGGATAACACTTATCACATCCTATGGAAACTTACAAGTCTATAAATGTTTATGAAGTGGGATAAATCTCCATCAAAATAATTGTCTCAATTGTGGAAAATATTTCCTTATGAGAAAAAATATACAACTGAAATGATGGAGATAAATGAGAGGATCATGCTCAAAGACATGTCGACTGTGAAGGAATATACATATATTGTTAAGAAAGAATTAACTCATCTTCCCCCTGCTTGAGAGGTTGAGTTCTCTATTTATCTTATTTATCAATATTTTCATGTATAAGAGACACCATATAGAATGTAAAATATGGAGTTGGAATAACTAAATAACAAGTAAAATAGAATCTAGACAATAATTGTATGCACTCAAGTGCAACGCCAAGGGGTACACAAATCACCGATAATGAAGGAAGGATCAATGTGACTCGACATTGATTATCATGAGCATTATATAAGCACTAAAAAGAACATGTATCCCCATCCACTGATATATGACTTGTTAAATAAACTATGTGGGGATAATTATTTATCTAAGGTGTACCTTCGATCAGGATATCACCAATTAAAGTTTAGGATGTAATATATTTCGAATACTTCCTTAAGAATTATGTACATACATTGTGTGTCTATATTGATGCCTCAATGACTTACTAATTCTCCAAAATAATCATAGACATTGTTAATAGAGTAATCATAAAATAACTTGAATTTTTTTTGGTAGTCTTTGTTTATGATTTTCTGATATACACCAATTAATAGGAGGAACATGAGGAGGAATTGAATACTATTTTTAAGAAAATTTTATGGGAGAATATATGTTAAATATTCCATAAATGTTATATCTAGAGTGAGAAATTATCTTTCATGGGGAATGTTATCACCAACAAAGGAATATATGTGGACCCATATAAGATAATGGTAGTTGAGTCTGCTCTATGTCCAACATATATAACAGAGATCCATAGTTTACTTTGTCTATATGTATATTACTAACAATTTATGAAAATAATATCATGATTTCAAACCCAAAAACCAATATTAATATGAAGTAGTAAATTTTTTCAGGATTAAGGAATTTATAGACTCCTTCAACACGATGAAAAAGAAGGATTATAACTACAACAGTTCTCACACAATAAGAAAGTGGGAACCATTTTCTGTGTACATTGATTCTTAAAATAATGGATTAGGATTTATATTGATGAAAAATGATATAATGATAGAATATACCATAGTGTAGTTAACAATTCATGAGTAAAACTATCCCACATAAGATATAATGTTGGAAGCTGTGATATTTGTGTTGAAAATATGGATGAATTATCTATATGGGGGGATGTGTGAAAAATATAATTATTATAAGATATTGAAATATATATTCATCTTGAAGGATCATTATATGCACCATAAATGATTTTTAAATCTCATCACAGTTTTCAAATACGCATTCCACTACAATCAATGTAATGAAAATAAGGGAATTAATCTCTATGTAAAGGGATCCTAGATGCTTATGAATTATGATAATAAATAAGGATCCAATCTCTAATACCTAAAATGGATGGAAATTCGACTAATCATGTAAGGAACAACATAAATCATTTCTCAAATGATTTATCTACCACCCCTTATGATGAAAATAAAGAATAATCTATGAAATTATGGGTAAATTTAGAAGAAGGTAGAAGCCATGAGAATGGGGAAATCATATGATTTAAAAATTGATGAAGACTGAGTCATGAAATTCGAGTCATGACTATGTGCACCATCCAATTCAGAGATAAATATTGAGCTTCAGAATGATGCACATAGCTCAACTATCTATATTCACCAAGGAAGCACAATTATTTTTCAATATCTCCAAAGGAACTATTGCTGGGAAAATAAAAAGAAGTATATCGATAAATATACATTATTGTGCATTGTATGTCTACAATTGAATTATAGATGGAAAAAGTCTAAGGGGGTGATGAAACCATTATCCATTCCTATATGGCTTTTTTAACACATCACAATGGTGTTTTTCATATTTATTCTAAAGAAATCCAATGGAAAAAATTCAATATGGGTTATCGTAGAACATCTCACAATGAAATCTCATAGTATCATAATTAGAGAGGACTTAATACTTGGAAACATTTCATGGATATACATCAGATATGTGGTAAGGATACCTGGAGTACTACTATAGATTGTATCTGATCAAGATGAAATATTTTCCTCTATATTCTAGAAAAGTATCCAACATGATTAAAATGTTTAGCTGAATTTCATGGTGGATTTACATTCTAAATATAATGGGAAATCTAAAAGAACTATTCAAACATAAGAAGAATGTTTGAGAGCAAGTTTTATGGATATCAATAGAGGAACTAACCAATATAAACCATTGGAATAATTATATTACAACAAAAATATCCACTCAATCATCCATAAGGCACTATATGAACCCCATTAGGGGAAAAGATGATGAACATATACATTTTCGGATGATGTTGCTGAATATAATGATCAGGGAACTAAAATGGTCAATCAAATGGTGGAGAAGGTGAAAACCATTCAGAAGAACATCAAAGAAGCACAAAGTATACATATGATATATCTATATAGTCTCCAAAGAGACCATATGATTATGGATGGAGACATGTAATTCCATAGAAGATATCCAAGATAGATGGTCTTGGGATTTGGGAAGAGAATAAGGTTATGTCCCAGGTATATCTGGGATATTAAGATCATTGATCTTGTAGGAGTATTATCCTCTCGTCTATAACATACACCATCCATGTCTCAAGTACATGACGTATTCAATGCATCCTTCTTGATGAAGTACTTACTAGATCCCTCACATGTTTTGAATTCAAATGTGGTGAATATAGAAATTGATCTCTCTTATGAGGAGAATCCAATGAAAAATTTGGACTACAGAGATAATGTTCTGTGAAAAAAGGATACTCACATAGTCAAAGTAATATGGTAGAACTATATGTACAAAGACACAACATCAAAAGTTAAGGATTAAATGATGTATCAGAAACCTTACATATTTTCTCCATTTTTTGGAAAATTAAATATCGCGGGATAAATTTCATAAGTCGAGAAAAATGTAATGACCAAGAATGAAATAAAAAAAACTCCCCTCATTATTATTATTACTATATAAATTATAACACAGATAATATCACATAAATATATCAATAAATACTTTATTAATAATGAATGAATAAAACAAGTGGTGTTTATGAATGTTACGGATCATTTACCAATTGAATAGTAACCCGACCATTGGAATAGTAAAATGTCTACCGGGAATAGTAATCTGGCCTACAAAATAGTTACTCACACAAGAATGTATAAATAAAATTTATTAATTTTACAAGTGGTAATATGATATAATTATATCATAGTATACATAAATAAATTATTGTGAAATTACTAATTATGTGTTTAATTTTTTATAAAATATAAATTTTTTTCTTTTTTCAAATTAAAATAATAATTTCAATGAATTGTTTTTCTCATAAAATTTATTAATAAAATAATTTTTTTTCTTATTATTATTAGATAATTTTATGAAATATTAAATAATTTTTTGGTGTATTATAAAATCAGTTATATTTTTAAAAAGTGTATTTTCCATCTGAATGACTATTATAATTAAAAATTTAATGTATTAGATTTAAAAAACTATTTTCTAAAAATATGTCATTTATTAATTCTACACATCTAAAAATTTTTCTTGTGATTTGTTGATATTTTACTATAATTATTTAATTCATTGTAAATAGTAAAATACTGAAATTTACAGTATATATACATTTTTATTTAAATACACTTCTCATAAAGTAATATATATTTTAATTACCAAAAAATAAATTTTACCATTATTATTTTAATACATTTATTGATAATTTTATATCTATTTATTGCCTTTTGGAAAAATAATATTCTAATCAACAAAATAAAAATAAGAAACTCATATCTGCCACTATAAATACCACCAACCCAACAACTTATCCTCGTATCTCGTAATCCTTCATGTTTTTACATTTTCACAGTAATATACTAACCAAGTTTCTTTCTCATGTCCTAGAGGTTATGGTCTCAATAAATGTCCAAAACCACTTTCCTAAGATAGTTTTTCAACGAGGTAAATTAAAGAGGTAAAATTATTTCTTGGTTTCATTATTTTCATTTCACTTGTTTTATTTACTTCTAATCTCTTCATATCCTCCATTGAAACATGCATGATAACCTTAATATATTATATATACATGAATTTTATTATTTTAATGGAAAATCCACTTTGATGTCTTTTATCCACTTCTATCTAATTGAAAAATGAAAATATCATCCGTGAGTTGTTGATTTATCATCTTCAGGGATGATAAGTTTGCATTTTCCATTAATTACTTCAAGGATGGACATAAAACCATTATAATGGTATCTAAATATTTTAACATTTATTTTATAACATTTTATATGTTTTTAATCGAAAATTTATACACAATAATTAAAAAAAACTAAACTAGATTGTGACGATAAAAAACCGCCAAAATAATCTAAACCTTTATCACTATTGTGTTTTTAATGATCTATCATCATATCAAATAACCAAAGTAATTATATAAACATTTAATCTTTTATATCATCACTGATAAAATATAATATAAATTATAGATATCTATGCCCATTTTTAGGATCTTTCGTACATTAATTCAAGTGAACCAATCATGAAAACTACTGAAACAAACACTCACAAATGATAAAATGGTACCCTATAACTCATCAAAAAGGAAAAAAATGTACTCAAATAAATTATATTATCTCAAATAAAAGAATAATTTTTTTAATTAATTAATCATGGGATATAATTTTATTATCCCAAACATTAAGATCATATTAACTACACATTTATTCAAAAGTTAAGAGGTTCATTCTGAACCTCAAATTTTTCTTTCGGGTTATGATTTCTCTCTATTTTCATCAATTTAAATCTAATTTATTATATGTAATTATTCTAAAATGTATTTATTTATTTGAAAACAATGTATCTAGATCATTACATCATTATTTTATTTGGAAATACATGTATAAAAAAATATCCCCTATCAAATATTCCAAATAAGCAAGTTCAATTAGATGTTACATCCCAATTCCATACCCATTTATAAGGGCACTCATATTTTGTTTTATGAATGCATTATTTTTATAAAATCAGTCATTTAATCATGAAAAAATTATCCAGGTTCACATTTAATTTCATGAAAAAAATATTCATTTTTTGCATTAAATTCCTTTTAATATTTTCCATAAACCACATTAAAATATTTCATTTCTAATAAATCTTATACACACTTTATAAAAGTTTAATTTTTTTATGTTTGATATAACTTATCATTATCCTTGCTGATTCTAACTTACGAATTATTATGCATGATTTTAATTCATTATTTCATGAACATGATAATGATATTCACTTTTTATATGCTTTATGAAGTGATTATGATACAAAATTCATTCAATGGGTATCCCATTTGATTAATTATTCTCAGGGCACACATATGAATAAACATGTTATTATGGATGCACCTAGATAGTGTTGTCATGCATTAGGTAATGTTTAGTCTCATGAGAAGTCTTGTTAGGATTGGTAGTGAACCTTATTCCATTATGTGACATTGTTCTTTATGAACAATGGTATTGGTAGTCAGCATTTAATAATTATTATGTCTTGTAGTATGTATTTTACATAATTCTATGATTCCATAATTACATTTCCATGTGATCTATATATTTTTATTTCATATGTTTATTCATGATCCATTCAATTTTATGTCATCTTTTTATTCATTATAACCCATCTACTTTGTTTTATTCATATGTTTATATGCATTGTCATCGTTTTATCTCATCCCATTTTTTCATTTTTTTTCCCATGTTATCCTATGTAGATCTATGTGCTCAATGAAAGATAATAGCCCTTTTGGGTCATTACAAAATATGTTTCATTCTATTTTCATGTTTTCAGATTTATGTACCTAATCATTCAAAGACACTAGAATCTACGACCCATTTCTTGTAAATTCATGATTAATAAGGATAAAAATCATGTAATAATATATTAAAAAGGGTATAGAAGCTACAGGTGGAGGATAATCCATTTTTAGTGGGTTGGAGATTTGTCGATCACATTAAATTATCAACAAAATGATAGAAACTAGTTCGTATGTTCTCTAAAACTCCCTTCAGTAGATGTATGATACTCCATGGTCTATTATTTATCTCCAAAATAGAAGAAGATCATTTTTTTGAATGAATGGCCTATACATGCAGTGAATGTAATCATGTTGCGGATTTTTATGGCTTCAATGGGTAATAAGTGAAACCCTCTCATTATTTATTATAACCCGAGTTCTATACCCATATAGTGTGTTTCTTTTTAATTAGTGGATTCCCTTTTTCTGAACTACATCAACCCCATGAATTTTATGTATTTACTTTTTTATATGTTTAACAAAAGTGTCCCACAATTAATAATTTGTAGTGTAGTTCCCTAAACCAAGATAAACTTATAACTTCTCCCCATTCCATTTCTCTATCAGGACTCATGTGCACCACATCCCATAGAAAATAATTATTTTTCATACTGAGGGTTTGCAGTTGGATTATTGTAGAGACAATACCCAATAGATTATAATTAAATTCATTAGAAGAACTATTAATTAATAATAATATTAATAATAAATCCATATTAAATTAATCAAAAAACCATGAATGAATGTTGTATAATATAGAAGTAATTAATAATACAATACACAAGGTTAGACTGAAATGGGAGAAGAATAAATAATGGACTAAAAAATATCTCTAATACCATCATGATCACCAGATCTATCATATCCTCCTAAATAAATACTATCACATAAGGATAAAAAATTAATGAAAAATACATGATCTTGAGACATCAACTATGAGGAATGTCTAGGTATAAATCAGTTACCTGAACATGTTGTGAGATAAATTTAGTAGGCCACCACCAATAGTGTCAAAAAGAAATCATGACTTTTGATATAGGTGTTAGACCAATGTACATATATCATGAAAATGTTTTAAACATATGTGATGTAATACAATTTATTAAAACATTTGGTAACAATAATTCAATAAATAAAGGAAATAAAAAATAGTAAATTATCATCTATGTAATATGTTTGGGGTATTATGAATGAGACTTATTTGAGGAAAAACTTGGGTCCATTAACCATGTAATATTCCTCTATTATATATAGATAATCCATAAAAACATATTTAAATGTAATCATTCATGGGATAGGTTCCAAGTCCATTATTGAGTAAATACTCTTCTATTCTATATAGTTCATACATATAATATCTGTAAAAACATGGGTGCAGCTAAAGGAGCATATTCTAGGATGACTATGAATGCATTATCCAAGGAAAAAATACATTATATCCAATATATATATAAAAGATATTAATTAGTTCCATATATTATTACGTCACAGTAGTTATATACCTTTTAATCCATTTCAATATAATTCATATAATTATTTATGCGACAATGTAAGGTACATGATAATATAAAATTAATTTACTAAATTAAATTTGCAATTTAATTCACATTCAATATACGTGTATGAGGACCATGTCAATGTCCATATTATTTAACAAGATGAGTACATAATTAGAATATGTCTATAGATATTCCATTTCATTTCACAATCCCCATTTAATCTTTTTAATTATTCCTTTCATTGAAAATTTTAAATGTTCTAAACAAGGTAAAGAACATTTATCATTTAATTTAATTGTATTTGGAACCCATTATTAAAGGGATATGGACACTCACCATAGGGTTGTTGTAAATATGGTCAATATCAAAAAACCCTCTGAAGGTTATCTTGGGAAACATATGATGACATCCAATAATACATATTTGACTACTAATATGAATACATCTAGTTTTAACAACCAATTTTGATTTTCTAATTATTTAAGGGAAAATTCTTGAAACATATGTTGTGTGTGATAACATGTTAAGCTATAAAATATAGAATCTATGTGTATAGGTTTTATTCACCTCCTACCTCATTCTTATGGAATTTAACTCATTCAAAACCGGGACACGATTTGTCATAAAATATGTGAACTCATAATATTAGAAACACACCATTACTATATAGACTATTATTTCACATGGAATTAGTACTCCACATGGAAAAGGGAAAAAATAAAATATAAAATTAATCATGATTGTATCGATATGGATCAAACCCAATAATCTACTAGGTGTTCTTATCTTAGGAGAGGGAGTTCCATTTATTCAAAGAATTAGACCAAGGGAGAGCTCTATGTGTGGTGTTATTTCTCAAGAGAGTGGAGATGAAAGGAGTAAGGGACAAAATAACGGGGTTAGGGGAAATGGTTATTTATATCCATTTAATGAGATACAAATTTTGGCTATATAGTCATCTAAAATTTTCACCAATTGTTCTTCCACCTCTTCTAAGGATTCATAACCCAAATAGTTTTTGTGAGTGGTAATGAAATGTTTTCACCCACCATGAATTTTAAACATTATAACTACACCCCTTTCAAGGGATAGTACCATGATTAGGAAACCCATCAAGAATTAATGTTGTTTACCATTACATTAAACTGAATATGCATCATAGGGTCAGTCATCCATCTTTTCATGGTATCAAAAACCACAAGACACCACATATATGGCTGCGTAGTTTCTCCTGAGGGGCCATACTACATAAAAAACATTCAACTTGTCTTTTTCCCTATAAATGTGTGATTTACATGGAACATTAATCAAAAAACTAATATGAACTATGTAAAAAAAATATTATTAATTAAACCATGTCCAAAACCAGAAAATTTATGTGTCACATTAAACATATTTACATTCCATGGCTTCGTTAAATATTGGGTCTATCCATTAAATGAAATGGTTGAATTATCTTTAAATTTCCAACTATTTGAAAACATAATATTTTATTAAATTCCCACTATAGAATTTTTTGTGATGTCGCGGACCCGGATGCCACATAAGGGGTGCCCCGTGCCTGGTGGTCTACATAGCCTCAATAACCCCTCCCCGAAGTATAGAGGCTTCCAAAAAGAAGTGAGGGACTGTGCTGGGTGCATGGAGAGACTATGTCATCATTAACAAGATGTATCACAGAAGATGAATGTATTCATGGGAAAATAGTGGAAGAAACATAAGTAAATAGAAGGAAGAACATAAAATAGAGACAATTGAGATAATAAATGAAACATGAATATCATTCAACAACTAATTATATGAAATGTCACTGGAAAATAGGAAAAAATGGATACAATATTGTAGGAATAACATGGTCCACTTATGTAAAAATAAAATCAATGAAAATACCACGTATCTTTAGCTTTTACTCTGCCATTTGCTATCAAGTTCCATAATAAACAAAATTATTCACATGTTTGATGTTGTATACATCCCTTTTCGAACACCTGAAACAATATAATCTACTCTTGGTACCAAAGAGTGCCAGAAGAGTGTGTGAGATAAATCTCAATGGGCCACCACCAGTTTCTTGTACAACATCAAAGTCATGTAATAGAAATGCACCAGTGTACATGAATGAATTTTTTAAATATATAATGTAAAGATGTATATTGTAACTAAATACCCATGTAGCTGGTTTAGCACTCAGATAGAATCTGAATATAAAATTTCCATTAATTTATTATTAATAATTTATAAATAAGTAGGATATTAACTATTGTTAAGGTCCATGTTATGACAAAGCAACATGTAATGACATTTAATAATGAAGTTCCAAGGTAACAACAAAGGAAACTAGACATCAAGGGTTTCCAACTCAGTAATATCTATATCATGGAAAAGGGAAAGCATGTAAACTGAGGAGAATAATCCATGTAATTCGACATTAATATTCCTACTAAATCCATGGTGATCTTCCAAGGTAAAATAGGGTTATGCATAGACATGACCCTATAGGGAGTAACCATGGAGAATACATGTTAATGATAGATACTAGGAGTTTATCCAAATAATTTTTATATATTATGTGTGGGATCCTATGATTTTATACTAGGATTCCATGAATTGAAAAGGATCAAGATCTAGGTGTGCCTCAACCTATGAATGTTGTATCCCTGAATCAGAGTGGGGTTTCTTAGTGCTCATGTTATTCTCTGATCTGAATCCAAATTGACCAAGAGTCAAGACACTCCTATTTAATTATGAAGTCATGTAATGTTTTATTTGGTTCAATAATTTTCTTTCATTAGTTTGATAATTTCTAGTATCATTCAACCTTAATACCATGTCATTTGGTTCAAGCCATACCTTTCATTAGTTTGACAAGGACAAGTAGCATGCAACATTTCATTTAAACCATTTAAGACACATTCCATTTCCATGTTTCATTCCACTACCTTCCATTAATGTGCTAAGGGGTACTAAAAATATGAAACCTACTATTCATATAATTTTAAGGAAAATTAATACACTTATTTTAATTTTCCAATTCACAGTTCACATTTATTTGTCAAATTGAAGCACTTACCTTTGGTGGGTCCAATTTTGAGCATTCACGGTATTTTACATAATGAAATTATTTTTAAAAAAATCCATTTAATATATAAATTCATACCCTTTGGAAGGTCAAGCTAAGGCACAACCGAATAGCGGATCAAACATTTCAAAACATTAAAATGACAATTATGGCATAACATCCTAGATGAGATGAATCGATATTTTGGCATAACCAGTAACAACTAATCACATATTTGAAAATAGTGTAAATATATAGTTCAAATGATTATAATAATGTCATATATTTTCAATAAATGGTACCAAATGAAATCAGTGGTCCCTACACAACAATTCTATATTTAAAAAAAATCAGGGATGAGTTATTGGCCACCAACATTAAGGTTTTATGACTCTCCCCTCTGGTATTGACCATTGAGTTGGCTCGGATCAATGAAGATATATGAAAAATAGAAAATAAATCATTCCCAAATAACTATTTCATGAGAAAAAGATAATGATAAAGGATTGAACAGAATCGAGTACCTATAGTTTCACAGCTAACATGAGGAACCTAAGCTCGAATGGCCCCCGAATGAAGGATATATTTTGATTCATAACATGGTTCTTCCAAAATCACCAAGATAAGAGGAAATTTCTTTAATACTATTGGTTCTTGGATTAGGTAAGAAGAGGTTTCATAAAATTCCCTTAAGGTAAAAATACAATTTAGCCTAAAAAATGTCAAGTGCATTTTTTGTGCACATGATTTCAAAAACCATGTGCAAAACTATGCATGGATACTTTTCTAAAATAGGTGATTGCCTAGTTATTCTGCAATGATGTGATCCAATCATGCAATGTGGATTTGTCTTAAAAGCACCATCCACACGATTAGAAAAAAATGCACCAACAATGCACCAACTGTGCAACTGGGTATGTTTCCCAACAAAAGAAGTGTTCTAGGCTCCAAACAAGCACCACACACACATAAAACCTCTGATAACCCATTATTAATCCATATTAGGTACAAATTAAATATTTTAACCAAATTTCACAGATTCAATCCTTAGTGAAGAAATGTGTTCTTATCGACTTCACCGCATAATAAACTAATTCCCAAGTTCACCGTCCAAGAGTGTAGAAACATTACCTAAGAACAAATCTAGAAATTGGGCAGGTGCTTAGACCTCCATCTCTCTAGAGTCCTCCTAATCATGGCCATGATACCAAAGCACCTATACTAGATGGATAGACATGCCTCAGATAACTTTTATGCTCTTATCGACAACACATTTTGGATAGTCCTCATAGGTAGAATCCATATATAACGCATCTTACTCAGAATGAATTGAATGAGAAGGGTCGTATGATACTTTTGAAGCTATGAAACATGGAATATTTCATGAATATAGTGGTACATATGAGGTATTAGCATCTAATATTCTACAAGACAGACACTCTTGAATCTCTAACGGTCTTACATAATGAGGTGAAAACTTCCCTTGATTTTGTAACTATCAATGCCCTACCCTGGGTGACACATGAAGGAAAACAGTATCCCTGGCCATGAAATCAAGAGTTCATTGATGGAAGTCATCATAAGATTTATGTATGTACTAGACAGTTTTCCTACATTTTCAAATATTCTTAACATGTTCTGAGGATTCCTAAAATAGATGAGGACATAATAGGGTTTCCTAACCAGCCTCTACCCATTATAAGGGTTAAAGAAAAAAACAACCATATTTTTCATAAAAAGTGATCTAACTGAATTGTCCCTTGAACACTGTTATTATAAACTAACTTGATGAGAGGGATATTTTTTTCCCATGAAACACCAAAATCAAGGACACATGCCCAAAGAATATCCTCTAGAACATGTATTTTATATTCTAATTAACTATCATTCTGAGGGTGAAAAAATGTTATTACAATCACTTATTTTCTCATAGTCTTCTACAATACCTACAAGAACTGGGGAATCAAATGAGATTCACTAAATATAATGATTTTATGATGGACCCTATGTAATCATATGATCTCAGAGACATACACTCTTCCCATATTATCAATTGAGAATGTTAGACAACTAGGATTGAATTGGGTTACACTAGCCATTCTGTCAATGAAAACCCTTACAATGTCGCTACCCCTTGGAGACCTATGTAAATTGACTATAAAGTCCATGGAAAAATATTCCCATTTCCAATATAGGATTAGAATAGACTGTAATAAGCCTACGGGTGTTGGGTGATCCACCATCACCTGCTGATAGGTGGAACACCTATTGATAATGCCTATTATTTGACGTTTTATGTCGGTCCACTAATACTGGTGCCACATGTCTCATTTCATTAATGATATTCCTAGATAACCTACCCACCGAGAGGAATGGGACTATTTGAAATAATCATCTATCATATATATATGGACCCAAACATGTCCATGAATACATAGGACGTCATCTCTGTCTATAGGCCAGTCTGAAGGTGGGTTATCTCTTGATATTATCTTATGGAGAACCTAGACTTTATGATCTAAAACTTGTATACTCTTCACTTTACCATGTAGGGAAGAAATAACTACCAATGATAAGAGATAAGACAAATCATGACTATCATGAAACTCTAGGTGTAGCTTAGAAAATTGGTTCATTTACTTCTATACATTCCTGGCTTCTCGTATCACCAGTTTTGTGTTTTTCAACTCATTGAATCTATAAACTAAATTTTCCTTACTTGTTGTATACATAACCTAAAAATCAAAGGAATATTGAAATTTACACATATATAATGTTTGAGGTTCAACTCACACTGAGAAAAGATATACATTAGGATTTTGTGTTCTATATAAACCACAAAGTCCCCACCTAACAGATAGGGTCTCCATCAATGTATGGCATGGAAAACTACAGCTAGCTCAAGGTCGTGCAACATGTAATTTCTCTAATGAGGCCTCAACTACTGATATCCCCACATAATGAGATTTTCATCCAATGTATACACCGCTCATTGGATGATTCTTGATGCATCATACACAATGTTATAACCTATTCCTACCAATAGAAGAGTTAGAATAAGTGCTAATAAAAGCATTCATTTTTTCTTCTAAAAGGAATTCTCAAATGATTCTAACCATAGGATCTTCACACCCTTAAATGTATGAATAAAAAGAGGCTAGGTACGGTGTGATAAGATCTGTATGAAATGCCTATAATATATAGCCATCCCCAATAAAATCTATATTTCAAAAACGGTCTACGGATTCTCTTAGGAAACTACAACTCTAACAAATTATTGGTCAATAGATACTGATGATTAAGATATAATATGACAACAGAACTAGAATATGTCCATCGATATGTAGCACATAGATATCTTGGTGTGAAACTTATGCTCTCTCAGTGTACACCAAATTAACTAAAGATGTTTTTCATGGTTTCTAAAGGTTTATGAATACACTAATATGTATTCTATAAAGATCAAAAAAAATTATCCAATAGGGGTGGAAAAACCTATTCCTCGTATCCATGATAATGAAAAAAATGTTCATAAGTCTAAATGATATGAAAAGGTACTCATACAATCCATAGTTGTTATGGAAAGCTATAAATATTAATTTTGACAACCAAAATCTCACATGATGATAAATTGATCATAGGTAAATTTTAGAGAAGGAATTTTACCCTCTATGTTGGTTGAAGAGATAATTTATTCGATGTTGTGGATATTGGTTCTTGATCATAAGATGGTTCAAATTTCTATTATCCTTGCATAGTTAGACGGTTCCATCAATATTTATAGGAAAATCATTACCGAACCACAATAGGATGCACTGGGATGTATAAAACATTTTTCTTCTAAATCCTATAACTACTGTTTGATCTCCTAATGGTCCATTGGTTACATCCTATACAGAGTAATAGACACTGGAGAAACTCCCAAAACAAGCTCAATTGAAGCTCAACCTCTCTCTCAAGAGGTAATCTAAAAAAATAATTGTTAAATACATCCTTGAAAAGTTACACTATTGGAGGGAACTCAACATGTCATAAACTCTAATCACCCCACATGGTATTTGCAATATAGAAAGTCACTCCACCTAGAAGTTGATTCTATGGTACAACTACACCATCCTAGACATCACACTCATACTTATGTAGATAACTACTGCCCTTTGGTGAAGGGAAAGATATCATGTGGCGATAACAGTCTATAAGAAAAGGATAGTTAACCAACAAGTCCATACTATGGATGAGATTGAATATTGTAATCACGAGAATGAAGAGGATTAATTGGAATGGTTAATTGCCTACCTCTAGGGGACAGTCTTTACACTGGAGTGTACCCTCTTTTTGTACCCCTAAAGACATTTATAGGGTCATTAAATAATAATAAAACAATATCTCTAGTCTTGGAATTTCCATGATAGATAATGAGAAAAGGAGTTTTAAGAAACTATATCATATAACATGGATACTATAGTTAATGCTAAAATTATAGTAGCTCGTACTATTGATCATCCCGCTGCCTAATCCCTATGTATTGGTTTTCAAAAAGTCAACTGGCATGATACATGGCCCTATGAAACAAATGGATTACAATGATCATAACTACTCTATTGGATGTTTTGGTAATCAGGGTCCTAGCTACCATGAACAAGTCCTCCTTCTCAGCTATACATACAGATGCTACTCAAACTCCTTACCCAATACTACGTAAAATAAATGGATCTTGAAGGGGGAGCTGGGGCTAATCCTTTTACAATCGATATTGGTGGGAAAGTCTTGCAGAAATTTTTGAGATGCCTCATTCGACTGCAAGCTTGACACTCTATTAGGCTTCAATCACATTGAGGCATCTTCGACCCCCATTTTCGATACTGATGACACTGGATAGAGCTATCAAAAAAGTCACTCAGGTTATCGTTTACATAATGAGAAACCTCATGGGAATGATTCCTCACACTAAAAGAAGTACAGAACTACCTCAACACTGAACCTTTATACATGAAACTATTGTTTCCCCTTAGGATATGATCCACGATTAGAGCCTGATTGACAATTACATAAATTGTAGGTATGTGAAATAAATTCACCTATGTTCGGATAGTGTATAGGATCCCATCTTAGAATTTTGTCGCATGTGAAATATCATTACATGTTAGAAGCTGTGAAAATCTCTACAAATCAATGAAAAATTATGAATATATCACAACTAACATAGAACCCTACTTGAGATACGTGAACTATGTCGATCTGTTAGCTCTTAGAGCCTGAGGATTGAATGGTCATAGAAGGTAGTTTAGAAACTAACTCATAACATGCCCTAATCACAACCTGCCTAGGTAATCAAATATTTCTAATGCTTTCCGAGTCCTAAAGAATATAAGTATCATGTTTAACCGTTAACTCCGGAGGAATCTCCAAATTCTCAATGATTGGTATGGTTACCTCTAGAAAAGATTTAGTAGCCTATGGAACACCATCCCCTAATAAAGTAAGAGGTTGCTTCTGCTAGAAATCATGAGTTAGTTCAGTTGTCATAAGTGCATGTCGTAGATCACCATGCATGGAAAACATTGGATGTAAGAAACTACCACCTACTTGGGTGTCATTACCCAATTCAGGTATAGTAGACAGTGCCTCAAATGGTACTCCTAGAGGTAATATTGGAATCTCAGGGCCCACCATGTCTAGATCATGGTCATCGCCACCATCCTGGCGTATGATATGAGTATGTCATGGTGGAATTGGTCTATAATTTCCATATACATTCCACAAAACAAGATTAAGCAGAAATATACCATCACTAGAGAAATATGAACGTAGTAAAGCACACAACCTAAGGCATACAACCCAAAATACCCACTTAGACGACTAAGATTTAGTAAGTTCTCAAGTATATGTTACATTTCATAATAAATTTTATTACCAATTTCTCTCCATTAAATTTTATAAACATAAAATGTGGGATAAGGATGTGAAATGAATTCATTTTATTTATAATGTTTCAATTTATAAGGGATATCCATTTTTTATGATTTAGTTCCCCTGCACCTATCACTAGAAACAACACCCATTTTTTCATAATTTATTGATAAGGAAAAGTTCTCACGCCAACCCATGAGACCTTATACAACTCATTCATTGAGATATGAAATCTCTGAATCACAACCTAGATTAATATAAGCAGATGCGAACTATTATGGAATAACAGAGAAACAACCAAAAAATTAAGCATTTCAAAGGAGTGAATTTAACATATATGGAATCGAAATATGCATGACATGTGAATTCTAGTTGTCTATAATGATGCATGTAACAATGCTCATTTACCTAATATCACCTGAACATAGATGATATAAAATCCACAATCTGAGTAAAAATCAACAACACCGAACAACAAGTACATCGCCCTATGGTGAAATAATTTCAACTGTAATAGGAAAAATCAAGAACAACTTTTATAATTCAGGTAACATAGTTTGTACCTCGAACATGGGTTCACAATTCCCATGTATGGCTTATCACCAAGTCCCAACACCTTCACAATTCTCCAATCAATTTTCTCAAAATAGTAAATTAAGAAAGTAAACTCCTCATATACCACTTTGTGATGTCCCAAACCCAGATTCCACTTAAGGGGCTCCCCAACCCAAGTAGGCCACATAGACTCAAGAAAATATCACCTAATACTAGATGTTACCGACTAGTGGTGAGGGATTATGGTGTTTTTGTGGGGAGACTATTCTTCCATTAAGAAAGTGTATCATAGTGGAATAATGGATACATGGGTAATTATTAGACGAAACATATGTAGAAAAGAATGATATCTTGAAAATAGATAAATCACTAACAATAATTGAAAAAAATGGAATAACATTAAACAACTCATGAAATTTCATGGGTAACATTCCACATTGGGTGCCACATGATAGTGCCCTGAGATGGTTTACCTCATTAACTCATGTGTTCCTCCTTGTACGCTTGAGGATACTGACTGACAATGTGGGTCTGGTAATTCATTCATGGGAAGAATATACTGTCACATACCAGAATAAAATATTAGGGGAAATAAAAAAAACAGAATCATAAATAATCCAGAAAATACCCATGTCACTGGATATAAAAACAAAATGTATAATACTAAACTGAAAGGGGAAAATTGAAATGACAATGTAAGTGTGATGTGTCTAATATGACACTAAAAAATAACGAAACCATGAATCCAAAAGAGGGTTCCGAACCATTTCTGGTTCCCTCCTACACAATTCATCCACAATAAACCACATATCCTATTGAATTCTCCCTTATCGAATCTTGAAACAACATTATCTATTCAGGTACTGACTAGGGAGCCTGGATTGGGTGCGAGTAAAACTCAGTTGGCCACCATCAACTATGTATAAAACAATTCCATTCAATAGATATTGCATTATGATAAATATGTAAATAAGTGTTTTGTAATTATAAATAGTTTATCTCATTTTCTTTTATTCTTATTTTACTATATTAACTTGAGGGTTCCAAAGGTTACCCGTACCAAAATACTAAAATCCTCGAATATCGGACACTAATGTGTTCACTTGGAAATATCATATCGTAATACCTTCTTCTTATTGAATCGTGATGTATTCAAGGTGATATGATAGCTCAATACGTAATTAAACTAATGTTGGAGTTTAAATATTCTCATGTGAGGCCAAAACTCAGAGTTCCATTCTTTCCATTCTTTAATTTAATATTTATAAGCCATATTTCCAATGATTCCAAAACCTAAAACTTGTAAGTAATATGGCCGTTTATCCATTCATTCCCCTCAATAGAATGACCATGTTCCCATTCTCTATTCCAATAATTATAATGACCATGTTACCATGTAAACTTTAAATTAGAATGACCATGTTCCCATTCTATTACTCATAAGTATGGTAACAGTGATACCATTTTTACTTCACACTATAATGATAGTGTTTCCATTATTAAACACATATTTAATTCATAAATTAATTATACACATCAATTCTCTAACTAATTCAGGAATTTGTTGAATACATCAAATCCATTAGTTACCAAAACCATTATCTACAAGCCTCAATCCCATTAATAAATTAATTAATTAATTAACCAATATCACAACTCATATACCATAATTTATTTTTCAATATTAATTACCTAATTCTATATTTAAAATCTTCATAATTAATCCCATAATATATATTTTAGATCACAACCTCAAATAACATAATTAATTCAAAATTAACTATCACAACTTATCCAAAACAATGTCTAAAAATTAATTCCACAATTAAGAATAAAGAAAAAAACCCTAACTCTTATAACCAATTTCCCCAAATTCGTTATCTAATAGGGAAGCCCCTTAGCCATTTGATTATTTCTCATAATTAATCACCTATTCCAAAAAATCCTCAATAAAAAAATTGGACAATATAATTACCACATTTTGGGAAAAGCAATTTCTAAAGGATGATAGAAATTATACACTTTTTCATATATGTATCAAATACATGACTATGGGCATTAGATTTAGACCAAATACCTCAATTCATTGATGGATGTTTTCCCATTGGAAATAAAAAACCATGAGCATCATAATGACATGAAAATAATATCCAGATTTAGATCCCTAAAACAAAATCATGTTGAAGGACATAAAGATCTCATAAATCTCGATCTTGTTCCACAATCCTTGATCTTGATATCAGCACAAAGGATTATATTCTTGAAGATCAATGATACCACCATGTAAAGGACCTGTAAATATAGAATAATGAATGAGAGAAGTATTATGATGAAATCCACTTACTCGGAGAAGATAGGATCCCGAATTTGGGATTTCGATCCTGGAGAAAGGTCAATGTAAGGACTTTCAAACCCTATAAGTTGAATTTAGAACCTTACTTTACCATTAGTAATATAAAATCCCATTTTAGGGCCATATAAGAGGTAAAAAAAGTAATTAAAAATTTTAAATGAGTGTGATACACAATTTCAGGATCTCATAGTTGGCCCACGCATGAGTCAATCACATGGTTTGAAAAACCATGCGCTAACGATGAATTTTCCACTACTTCAACGGGGTACTTTTCATGACCACCTCACACAACCTCTCAATCCATTTTCTAACCATGATGAAGCTAAAATATTAATGACTGTAGATCACATAGTTTTTCTAAGGCAACCATGTTATTTATTCAAACCACATGCCAATTGTGTACAACATCTTTTCTCCACTATTTTTTAATAATTAACCCAAACTCAAGAAAATTCATAACTCCCATAAGTTATTCTTATGTAATAAAAAGTTCCTAAAAAAGTTCTCAATATGTATCCAATAACTGTCTGGATATTACAGTCTCCCCACATTATAACTTATCATCCATGAGATGCACTTCAATGCCTTTATAATATTCTGATAAAAAATATAGGTCCATTAATCCTTCATATCTTCTTCTCTTTCCTATGTTTTCACTAGTACACATCCACATTTCCATTGTACTCGAACGTTCAACATAGTCTTTCCTCTCAACACTTTCTCACTATGGTCTAACACACGTATTTGATTTATGTTAATGGACGCAACTATCTCAAGTTCAACCTCATCCACATCAATCATATGGGAAGGTCTGGGATGATACATCTATAGTTGTGATACTTGGAATACATCATGCATATCACTGTATATCTGTGGAATATCCAACCAGTACACCACTAGCACAATTTTCTCCACTATCTCAAATGGTCCAACAAACATGGGTGCCATCATTCCTTTCCTCCATATCCTTTGGTGGCCTAAGTTAGGTGAGAGTTGAAGTAATACATGATATCCCTATATAAACACTAGTGGTCATCTTTTACTTCCATTATAAAAATTCTATCTACATTGAGATGTATCTATAAACATCTTAATTAACTATACCATCCTGAATTACTCCTATAGGGGACATCAGCCCAACAAATCGTACTCACTAGCCTCCATCTAGTATAGTATTGATCTAGATGGCCTACTATAATGTTCGTTGTATGGATCCATATGTATAGTTTCCTAACAAATGTTGTAATAGAAAACTCTACCAAATGAATGTTTTTCCTAAGATCAACCTATGTCATGGAAACATGCCCATAGCATATCCCCAGGCACCTGTAGAGTACATTTCCATTCTAAATCAATATATCGGTGGAAATTCATACTCATTGATAAATGTATGCCATGAACTTTCTACAACCCATGCTAGAATCATGATGTAATGTGTGAATCAAAATCATAAACTATTTTCTGTGGAAAACCATGCAGAAGAACTCTCTCATGAACATACTAATCTCCCAACTATTCCACTATAATGGGTTTCTCTTATGGGTAGGAAATTGACAACCTCTTTTAGTAGATCCATGATGAAAAAACTTGTGTCAGTACTTCTAAGAGTAATTGGAAGACCCCCCCCCCCCACAAATTCCATCATGACGTCATCCCACATCAATTGTGTAATAGGAAAAGGCTGTAGAAAACTGACAGTTCATTGATTCTCTTCCCTTACCTACTGACAAGTGAAGCATCTTTTCACAAACCCTCCTATCTCCATTTTCATGCATGACCACAAAAATATTCATCATAGGTCAAGGTACATTTTGGTCACTCCTTTATGCAACACCCATTTCGAAGAATGAAATTCTCAAATTACCTCCTCCCATATGATCGTAAGTACCAAAACTCGACTGAATGGCCTGAAGGCCTTCATTTTTTTCATTTTAGATAACCCCACATTCAAGGGATGAGGGGTAACACTTACAAGGCCTATAGGCTTAGAGATTACAAGGCCCGTAGGCTTAGGAGATTACATGAAACGAAGGTCTTAGGGAACTCAACCAGACTATCTACAAGGAACTACCCCTCCCCAGCATCTGTGTCATGATAGTAGCCCTCTACCTTTGCATGGCCGTCTGGCTAGGCTTCCCATTCAAGAACATGCTGATACCGATGGTATAGACATACCCTTTCATTCTGAAAATCCATTTGGTTCTGCTCTTATGAGTGCACCTGCTCTGAATCCTCTTCTGGGGCTCCTCCTTTAATGTAGTGTGTCTAGGGAAACTGCTTGTGGCCTGAAGGCCTTGAGGTGGCCCGAGGGCCTTAATGGTGGCCTGAAATCCCTAATGACCTCAAAGCCTTGGTGGCCCGAATGCCTTAAGGACTCCAATCCCAAACCAGTGGCCCAAGGTGAATAGTTCTAGCTACTACAGTATCGCTCAGTACCAGCTACAATACTGCTACAATAACCGCACGATGTACTTTTTTGCTACAGTACCTGTAAAGTGTACAGTTCTGCTATAGTTCCGCACAGTGTACAATTCTTCTACAGTTCTACTACAGTGCTTGCTATATGGCCTGCTACAGTACACGTAAATATGCCTCTACCTGGTTTTGAACACGGGTCTTGTGGATGCACTTAAGGATTCCTCTCCAACTGGTACCTATAGAACCCATTGGTACAACAACTTGATTCCTCACGTATATGATCACATCATCATCTATTATCTAGTTCAAATATGTATCCCCACCTTCCATGATTTCCCTCAAGGCTAAGCATTGGGGATCCCCATACTATCTCTCCTAAATTAATTTCAAAAGGGTAGACTCCACTGAAACTAAAACCTAAGTCATTTTCTCCTAACTCGCATAACCTACCACATGCTTTTCAGCATACAATGTCATCATCTTCCACTCTACACTCACCTCCTGAAAAATATGAGTCAAAGATTTACTACTAAAGGCATCAACCACACTTTTTCTAATTCTCGGACATATATGCAGTTCAAAATCAAAATACTGCATAAATTCAACACATCTCCACCGCTAAAGTTTCAAATCATGCTGTGAAAATATTTTCATCATTCTCTTGTGGCCTCTATGAACTATAAACATTTATCCCTAAAGATAGTGTCTCAAACACTTAAGATCCTAAACCAATTCTACCAACTCAAAGTTGTGAGCAAGGTAATTATGTTCACAGGACCATTAATTCTATGTCCTATATTCCACAACATGATATCCCTACATCATCACAACTCCATGTACGATCCCAGAAGATTCAAAATCAATCATATTATCATCCCCTAAATTAGGTAGGATTTAAATTGGTGCTAATGATAAAAAATTGTTTCACTCCATAAATCTCTATAAAAATCCTCAATCCATTCAAAAATTTCCTCCATTTTGGTCAATATAGAAAGAAGCTCTACAAAATGGGAAATGTATTGGACGAATATTGGATTATATCTATCTAATCCCATGAATCTTTGGATATCAAAAACATACTTTGGATTCCTATAAGAATTCAATTCCTAAAACTTCTTAGGGTCCACTAACACACCATCCTTTGGGATAATGTGCCCCATGATGTTTATCCAATAAATACAAAACTGACCCATAGATAGTTTGGAGTCTAGCTGATGATTTCTTATTTTAAATATGACGATTTCAATATATTGGGATTGATCATACTAAGTCTTGGAGTACACAAAGATGTCATCCACAAACACCACCAAAAACAGATCCAGATATCGATGAATGATCCTATTCATTAAGGCCATAAACACTGCTACTATATTTGTCAACACAAATGGTTTTATGATGAACTCATAAAGGACATACCTTCTTCTGAAATTAGTCATTTTTATATCAGAATTCTGAACTCTCATAAAATGGTACCCCAATATGTAGTCGACCTTTGAGAACAAAAAATCTTTTTTGAACTGGTCAGATAAATTTTTAATACAAGGAAGAGGATATTAGTTCATCATAGTCATTTTGTTCAACATCAGGTATTCTACAAAAAACATAAACTCTCTTCAACCTTATTTTATAACTAAAGTGGTGATCCCCAAGGGTAAATACTTGGACGGAAGAATATCTTATATTACAAATCTCTGAACTATGTCATAAGTTTTTAAAGCTCAGTTGGTTTCATTCAATATGTTTGAAAAGATAGTGGCTCATCCCTAATATGAGTTCAGTTGAAAATTCAACTTCCCTCTAAGGCGGTAGCCTTAAGAAGTATTTAGGAAATAATTCCTAATGTAGTTACTCTACCTGTAGATGGACATACTATCTAACAACCCCAACATCCAAAAGAATACTAGAATCATGGGCTATGAGTTCTCCCCGTTTTTGTGTAATTAGACATGTTTGGATTTCCTGGATACCCAACTCTCCATGATGAATATATGTGTCACCCTTAGAAGACACAAAAGTATCTCTCTTGTGGTACCAATAGAGGTGGGATCAATATGTTTCTAACCAGTCCATACCCATAAAATAATTGAAGCTCGTCATATCAGGAACATAGAGATAACATAGGAATCAATATTCCTTAATCTCTAGTGAACATACATTTGATAGATAGACATTTCGAGACCGCACTCCCAGAGGTGTATCTAGAATCATTACCCAACTCACAAAATCCACTCGCAGTCTGAATCCCACAACAAATATTAGAGATATAAATGAAGAAGAGGCACTAGTATCAACCAAGGTACTAGAAAAAGTATAATCTACAAGAATAGTACCTATAAATATAGATGATTCATCCCCAATATCAACATGTGAAGGATATAGTACATGAGATTGAGCTTCCCCTATTACATTTTATGTTTTTTGTATCCCTTAAGTATCACCACTCTACTAATATGTGTGATTTGGGTTTGAATCACCACATCTACTACCCCTAACACCTCAGCCATTATAACTCCAATTTCCTTCTCGATATGGTGTAGAGGATCCTCTTCCCATACCTTGAACCTGCCTTGATGCCACTTCGGTAAAAAATGTTATTGCGACTTAAATAACTTATACCGATGTCCCATCCTACTTTAAGATCGAAACCCTACTGGTAGTTGGGAACATTGTCGAAAAATTTTCTTGTACTACGACATTGATGAAAGGTCACCCTAGAAAGGTCCATTCAAACTGACCATCCCTTAAGGGTACTCAACATTCAACTAACTTGGATAATGTTGTCATAATGGAATTTCCAACTCTCGGAAGTCTCACCTCTAGATCATCGATTAACAACTACATTTCTAGCACTAGAAGCCTCCTTCAGGTTTCCTTCAACTATGAGATCCTGATCCATCACTTCCGAAAACTTTATCAGGCTATGGATATTCACTTTGGACATAATATCACACTTAAGACCATCCTAAAAATGATTCACTGCAACTATATCATCACTTGATAAATTTAGAGAAAGCATTGTAGATCTATGTAGCATATAAAATATTCCATCATCGACATGATCCCACATTCCATATGAATGAACTCAACAGCTTTCTCTTGTCTCAACATATCTAGATAATTTTGATCCAAGAATCTCTCCAAATTTCCTTCCTTAAAATACAGTTAGTCTTTTTATTTGCTCCTGAATGACCCACCAATGCTTTTCTGGTCCCTATAGTTTCACGTACAGGCTTGGGTTGACCCCGAACTAGGCACCCGAACCAATCGGTTGAATAGACTGAGGGGCGTTCCCAATCAACATGAGCTAGAAACTTGTGTAGGGAATCATTAGAGTAGAAAAGGGAATGATTTCTCCCAAATATAAACAACAAAAAATAGTTGAAATAAATTGATAAACCAATACACATTTATAAAAACATAACTAATCCTCATGTATAAAACAAAAAATGAAGAAAAAATGAACGATACAACTAATATAATGATACCTTTTGACCAAATAACTCCATCTAACCCTACTGGTCACTCTATGACACAATGATCACACATCACTCAAGATGATCGTAATCAAGAAGAAACCATAACATGTTCTAAAAACAATAAAAACTATAAGCGTGAGTATAAAAACATTGTAGGCTAGCATGGAAATCTATTTCAAACGTACATTCTTTAAAATAAAATAAAAATAAATCTCATGTTTTAACTACAATATATATAAGTATTTTTTTCTATATAATTACTGAAAAAAATGTACAAACCATTCCCCATATTCATTTACAAAACTAGATTCATTCAACTAGTGTGAAAATATAATTTTCAAGGGGTAAGTAATGTTTACATTTTCAGATTTTTACATAGAGTCTAAAACACATTAATTTGAAATCAACATTCATAATACATAACAATAAAATCCCACCACTGTTCTAGAAAAACATTGAACAAGAAGGTGCGATAGTAACTGTAACGCCCCGAACCTAGTTTCCCAGAGTCGGTGAATTATTACATAACATTGGCATGATCTCAAGAATGATCATGTCTCGAAAGACCGATTAGTTTAGTAGTATTGGAAACACTAGATACATTCATAATGATTACATTACATCATAAATTGAAAACTACAACAACATCTTGTCTCCACACTCATAACCCCTTATACTTTCCCTACATTCCATTCATAAAATACTTCATCACATCCTAGGAAAAATAAAACAAAGATAGGGGTGAGCTTAAATTCCCAGTAAGAATAACAATATTGCAGAAACTTTTATAAATAAGCATAAACATTTAAGGCAATGCATAACAAAAACAAAACCCTTTTAAACTTGAAATTCAGTATAATATGGAAAAGATAAAATGAAATAATTCAACTTACATATACACATGGATATTCTCCAAGTCGAATAATCACATGCAATATCAATAACCACTTTCATAATGATAGAATGCATAATGCCAGAGTATCATAACTAAATAGCCAAGGTCTCATGCCAAGACTACAAATAATATTTTGTCAAGGCCTTATTCCAAGACACTAGTTTGTCTTATGATACCTAATGATGCATCGAGGAGCTATAGCGGGATCCACCACTCACTTATTAAGTCCAATGCATTCCTCATATGAATAGGTTTAAAAATTACATAAACATTCATATTAAAACTAGCAAACGAAATGTCAATACTTTCTCCACAAACCATGATTGGTATAATAATAACACATCCAAAGTCAAACATACCAGAAAACCTTCAAAAATATATGGAAGTTTTGTATCATAATAAATAAACATCATATAATCTTAAAATCCATCGAAGGATGTTGACATAGATGAAATCAAATCTATTTGAGGGAAATATATCCTTTTTTGAAATCATTCAAATGTCACATAATTATAAAATAAAACATTTACACTGAAAATATTCATATAATCTTATAAGGGAATATTCGAAGATTTTATAATGGCAGAAAATAGCCGCACCCGCCGTATAAGTTAAAAAAGTCATTCTTACCTTGATTCTGTCGAAATGGTTTAAAAGGGCCTTGTTTGGAAAACGACAGAAAGATTCTTTTATGCAAATCTTATAAAAATTAAACAAGGGTATAACTGACTTTATACCATAGTCTTTAAAATAGTATTAATGATTTGAAATACATTTTTATGAAACATGGATGTGGATTATAAAGAGGTCCTAGAAGATAATCACGTATAAACAACCTTGGATAATGAAGAGATTGTGAAATAAACCCTTACCATGTTCTATTCCTTGGTTGAGGGTAGGTTAAACTCCTGTATAATGGTTAAAAAAAGTTATTAAATTATTCAATAATCATATACATTAATATGATATCATATATGATCTTTTAACATTGATTTTTTAATAAAATCACAGTATTATCGTTGTTTCGGGTGTTAACTTACTCGTTTTATTTTATATGTATTGTTACGTAAGACATGATTGTCATGGATAAGTTGTATCTTATTCATATCCAAAATGATATCAAGTCCTTAAACATTATTTTTAATCATTAAATGAGAATTAGTTTTGAATGGATGCGATGGGTAATGAATCTCATCTTGTTCGTGGAGACGGTAGTCCGTACGTACGCACGAGCGACAATATCATTCTTTTGATATTAAAATAATATATAATTGGATGGAATTTCATATATACAGAATAATTATCATTTAATATTTATTATTTACATGAATTTCACATCATTATTATACCCATCCAAAAAATAATTTATTGAATAACAATTACACCAGAACGTGGAGACGGTAAGTCGTACGTACGCACGTATAGTGACATGTCATTCAAAGGATGGATAGAATACTGAATATGGTTGTAACATATTCATAAAAACATCATAGCATATATAAGATACTAGAGTTATTATTTTATAATAACAAAGAAAGTAGATGTTGAAGAAGAAATGAACTTGAAAGAGGGTGGGGAAAACATTACCCCTTCTTCGGGTTCTTCCTATTTATTTGATCAAAAGGGCTCCTTAGGTTGGATTTCTGATCAAACTAAGGCCTCTATGTTGAATTGAGGGAAGTTTAGAGAGTATTTGGGCAAGGGTTAGCCGAGAAAAATGGCTTTGAATGTGTGAATTAGTGAGAAGGGGGGGTGCCCTTTTATAAGAGGGGTGAGGGGCATCTTTGGAAATTCTAGAAATATTATTTTACAATAAATTAATATTCGGTTTTAAATGGCTCCTAAGTGGATTATTTAAAGGTAAAGGTGTTTATAGGTAGAAAAACACTAATTAAAAAGGTTTCAGACAGGTTTGGGTTACTATATTAACCTTATCTTTTAGTTTTAACTCTTAGTTAATTAGTTTAACATTTACCATGTAACTTTGTATTTTTATATTATATAGTTAATAAACATACTATATACATCCAAGAGACCCCCAAGTGGTCCATTAATGATAAAAATATCATGATATATGTCTCTTGGCCAAATCTCAGATTTTTAGGAATTTATTATAAATTAATAATATAATATATGTTTTCAAAACTCTTTTATTTGAATTTTGACACTATTTAATAATTGATTTTTGTTAAAGTCTTAACAACTTTATTAATTGGAACCAAATTAAAATTAGGCAATTCTATATTGTCATATTAAGCTGTAAAATTCATGGATTTCATCAAAACTATGTGATTATAATAATTTTAACATTTATAATACCAATTATTTGATTATTTCATTAATAAAGAAAATACTGCATCATTATTGGGTCATAAATAATATTAATTATTAAATGTCTAAAAATTATAAATAAAATACCATTATGTATAAAAATATTTTTATATTTCTAATGAATATTTATAGTCGAAAATCCTGCATATATAACGCAATTTAAAAATTGGAGTTTTAAAAGATATATGATTATGTCATTTTTGTATTTATTTTATCGTAATTAATATAAAGTGTCATTATCACTTACAAGTGGCTCCATGGGGTCCTAAAATCGACCCAAATATGCCCAGGGTCAGGCATGTATCAACCAATAAGTTTAGGAAATGTTTTATGGTAATTTATTATTATTATAATATTATTTGTTTGCCCTTATTTACCGAGTTTACCCTTTAACCCTGGAAAATAAAATATTTACCGAAATAATTATTCAAAATGTCTAAAAATAAAAGTTACGTATGAACACAATTTGGAAATCCTGATTCCAAATAGGGAATAAATTTTTCCAAATTCAAAACACAGAAGTGGCAGAAATTAGTTTAAAATTAATTCCAGTTGTTAAAACAAAAAGCGTGTTTTTAAGAGATAATAACTATCAAAAGATTGACACTTGTTCATGTCTGGTTTAATTTTGAAATTATATCCAATGACCAAAATTGTATTAAATGATAAAAATATATTTTAATATACTTTAAAACCACTCAAATTCATAATTTATCACTATTAATTATTTTGATTAAAATTTGTTTTTAATTAAAATTTAGTAATTTTCACTATTCATCAAAATATAAATGTTATCCGAAAAGTTCCAAAATTTTACCCTAGGCTAATTCGATATTAAGAATCCAAAAATGAAGTCAATTTTGAGAGATAAAATTTATAAAATTTCAAAAATTGTGTATTACTATTCATAACGGCTAGTTTGATTGGTTGTGGTGTGTGTGTTAGAACTCGATGTTCCGTACAACACACGTTACTGTATTATTCAAAGGAAAGCGTACCGTGGAAGCTTGGGGTGTTACATTATCCCCTCCTTAAAAAAATTTCTTCCTCGAAATTTCTAGAATACTACCACATGAAAAAACTCGGTTTGTTCTTCATCATAAGTTTCTCAGGTTCCCACGTTGCCTCTTCCATCTTATGGTTTCTCCACAAAACTTTTACCAGACAAGTCATCCGATTTATTAGTACTTGTTCTCTTGTATCAAGAATCCTGACAGGCTCTTCGCAATAAGATAGATCGGGTTCCAGTTCAAATTCCTTATAGTTAAGTATATGCATTGTGTCAGGCATGTATTTCCTCAATAGTGATACGTGGAACACATCATGAACATTGGAGAGACTAGGTGGCATTGCCAAACGGTAAGCTATAACCCCAATTCGTTCTATAATTTTGAAAGGACCGATGTACCTGGGACTCAATTTACCTTTCTTGCCAAAAGGTATAACTCCCTTCCATGGAGATACCTTCAAGAAAAAATGATCTCCCACCTGAAATTCCAAATCCTTTCTTCAGTTTTCAACTTAGCTCTTTTGTCTAATTTGAGCTGATTTGATGTGGTTTTGGATTACCTTCACCATTTCCATTGTTTCCTCCACCAGTTTTGAGCCTACAAGTTTTCTTTCACCAACGTCATCCCAATAGGTTGGTGTGTGACATCTCTTTCCGTATAACACTTCATATAGTGCCATCTGAATACTTGAATGGAAGCTATTGTTATAGGAAAATTCTACCAGAGGTAAATATTGATCCCACATTCACTGAAAGTCAAGTGAGAAAGATCTCAACATGTCTTCTCAGGTTTGAATAGTCCATTGTGATTGTCCATCAATTTGAGGGTGGTAGGCAGTGCTCAAACAAAGTTCAGTTTCCAGGGCATTCTAAAGACTCTTCTATAATATTGAAGTAAAACGGGGATCACGATCATAAACAATTGATAGGGTTACTCCATGAAGTCTCACCACTTCGTTAATATATAGCCTTGCTAGACGTTCAAGTGGTAAATCTTCCCTTATAGCAAGAAAATGTTCTGAATGGGTAAAACTATCAACAATAACCCATATTGCATCATTCCTTATAGGATTCTTTGGTTTTCCCATGAAAAAATACATTGTAATATTTTCCCATTTCCACTCCGGTATGGGAAGAGGATGCATGACTCCTCCAGGCTGTTTCCTTCCATCTTTCACTTGTTGACAAACCACAAACCTCGAAAAAAATAAGAAATCTCCCTCTTCATGTTGTCCCAACAAAAATGTTCCTTCAAGTATTTATACATTTTGGTGCTCCCAGGCTGTATAGAGAAATTGTAACTATGAGAATCGATCATCAATTCCCTTTTTAGATCAGGTATATTGGGAACACAAAGTCTCTTCCCAAACTTGAAAATTCCATCTTCATACCCAAAGTCATTCAATCTCCCATCATTCACATCTTTAATCTTCTTTTGAAACTCTTCATCACCGGTCTGATAACTCTTTATCCTTTCTAGTAAATATGGTTTGGTAAAAATTTGAAAAAGTATTGATATTTCACCTTCCATGGTAATTCACATATCCATCTTCACTAGATCCATGAAAATAGAATCCCTTTCAATACTCATCATGTTATAAACTCCATGATCTTTTCTGCTCAAAGCATATGCCACCTTATTTGCCTTCCCCGGGTGGTAGTGTATCCTACAATCATATTCCTTGAGTAGTTCAAGCCATCTCCTTTGCCTCATGTTGAGTTTTTTTTGTGAGAAAATATACTTCAAACTCTTGTGATCAGTATAAATCTCACATTTTTCACCATAGAGGTAGTGCCTCCATATCTTCAATGTAAAGATCACAGATGCGAACTCGAGATCCTGAGTAGGATAGTTTTTCTCATGAATTTTCAACAGCCGTGATGCATAGGCAATAACCCTATCATTCTACATAACGACACAACCATGTTCTTTCTTCGATGCATCACTATAAATAACGAACCCATCATTACCCGATGGTAGAGTCAATATAGGAGCATTGATAAATCTTCTTTTCAGTTCTTCAAAACATTCTTCACACTCTTTTGTCCAAACAAATTTATCCCCTTTACATGTGAGATTTGTTAATGGGATAGCCAATCGAGAAAAATTCTAGACAAAACGTTGATAATAACCTGCTAAACCAATAAAACTATGTACCTAAGTTATACTCATAGGTACTGGCCATTCTTGGATTTCCTTGGTCTTAGAAGGATCAACAGAGATTCCATCTTTAGAGACAATATGGCCAAGAAAATAAATCTCCTGAAGCCAGAATTCACACTTGCTAAACATCCCTTATAATTCATGTCTTCCTAGAGACTTCAGGATAATGCGCAAGTGATTTTCATGATCTTTGTAGCTTTTGGAGTATACCAATATATCATTAATTAATACCACCACAAAATAATTGAGATATTCCTTGAAAACAATATTCACTAGATCCATGAATACAGAGGGTGCATTAGTCATCCCAAAAGGCATTACCGTAAACTCGTAATGCCCGTACCTTGTTCGAAATATTGTCTTCGGAATGTCTTCCTTCTTCACACATAACTAATGGTATCCAAATAGAAGGTCAATCTTTGAAAATTATTGAGCTCCATGACGTTGGTCAAATAAATCATCAATGCGAGATAGGGGATACTTGTTCTTTATTGTTATAAAATTTATTTC
This sequence comes from Viscum album, assembly GCA_963277665.1. Taxonomy (NCBI): domain Eukaryota; kingdom Viridiplantae; phylum Streptophyta; class Magnoliopsida; order Santalales; family Viscaceae; genus Viscum; species Viscum album. Next base: position 698,672,478 of record OY728160.1, read on the forward strand.
CCGGTAGTCGATACATAACCTCATAGATCCATCATTCTTTTTAACAAAAAGAACAGGGGCTCCGCATAGAGAAACACTAGGGCGAATAAATATCTTATTACTAAATTCCTCTAGTTGTTTCTTTAGTTCAACTAATTCCACAGTGGCCATTCAATAAGGGGTCTTTGATATAGGCCTTGATCTTGGAATTAAATCAATTGAGAACTCAACTTCTCGTTTTGGAGGATGTCTGGGTAAATCTTCCGGAAACACATCTACATATTCTTTTACAATAGGTACATCCTCTATTTGAACAATCCTTTCCTCACCCACAATCATTTCATTCTCTTCCTCCCTAATAATTGAATTTAGTTGAGCTACTGGGGGTGGATCTAGATAAGAATTAGGTGGTGATGATTCTGCTCTAATGATATGGTGTTCCTTATCATCATCATCAAAAATCATAACCTCCTTCTTCTTACAATAAATCTTTGCATCATGGTCTGAAAGACAATCCATACCGAGGATTATATCAATCTAAATAATATGTATGAGGATGAGATCAGTAGATAAAGAACATTTATGTGATTTAATGGGGAATGATTCACAAAACATTGTTGCAATGATACTTCCCTTAGGAGTTTTAACTGACAACTCCTTTGTTAAATCAAATCGGAAATATCTAAATTTCTTATAAAACTAGGAAGATATGAAACAATGAGATGATCCAGAATAAAATAATGCATTTTCCAAACTTGAGGAAACCATTAAATTACCTTCCACCACGTCTTTCGGAGCTTCTACCTCAGCACTAGTGATAACATAAGCTTGGCCATGATCCCTTGGACTTTTCTAAGGTAAGTTCCCCTGACGCTTAGGACATTCATTTCCATAATGTCTCATCTCCCTACAATTTCAGCATTGTACATCGGTAGCTTCCTTCTTCCCCTTGAAATCACGAGCTTGGTGTGCTTTTTCACCACACTTGTAATAGACTCCCATTCCTTTTAACCAAGTACCTAGGTGTTTCTTCCCACATTTACTGCAGGATGGATATTCAACTTTTCCCTTCATCCCCTTATTTCCATTCCTAGATTGATCAGAAGATCTCTTCTTATCTTTCTTTTCTTTAAAGTCATAATACTTAGAGAATTCCTTTTCTATCTTGATAGAACATGAGACAATGTCTTCGTACGATGAGAATGATTGTGAGACTAATGCTCGATGGAGAAATGGTTTTAACCCATCAATGAAACGATCAATATTACTTCTTGGGTTATGAATATAATCTCAAAAATAACATTCTAACCTTGTAAAGTTAGCCTCATACATTGCGACATTCTTATCCTCTTTTTGTCTCAGACTCAGAAATTGTCTTTCCATATCTGCTCGATGGTCACGAGGAAAGTATTTCTCTAAAAACAGATCTTTGAACTCCCTCCATTCCATATTTGATACTTCATCATCTTACTTCGTGTTTTCAATCAATGACCACCATTGATCAACATCTCTAGTGAGACGGTAAACTGCCATTATAATTTTTTCCCATTCACTACTCCCCAAAGCCTAAAATATTTTCTCTAGGGAATTTATCCATTCATCAGGTACTAAGGGATTTGTACTCCCATTGAACATTGGTGGTTGTTGCCTCATGAAACGATCTAACATTGATCTCCCATGATGCGGACCAGGGTTCTCCATACGGATAAGGTTATTAATCATAACCTGAGTGAGTTTTCCCAGTATGGTGATTAGCTGATCATCACCAGTTGCATCACCAGCTCCACTATAATTATCTTGAGCAGGAGGGAAATCCCTACATGGAGTGTGTGCATTGATACCGTTTCCATTTCTTCCATTAGGTGCCATTTCTAAACAATGGCATAAACAAGATCAGTTTATGAATCAAAATACATAATTCCATACTTATAGAACACTTAACATAAATTGAAATATTTATGGATATATTCCATAATCATAAAAATGTTATCTTTGAGGATATATATACTCATAAACCCTTCATAATGTTTTGTAATGAAAATGAGAGTTATCCTAAGCATATCACCCGGGAGTGTCGTAACCCAGAGTGTAGCAAAGCCCATTGTCGTGCACTTGTTCCCGTTCAAGTATAGCTCAAAGTGGTGTTTTCAGGTTTTACCCCTAGGTATATCTGTTCCAGAGCCACCTCTACCTGCTCGTATCCAGACATGGATGTATTGCTAGGAAAACTCAAAAAATCACTACAATACCAAAATTCTAGGAAGTTCTTCTATACTAATTCTCAAAGTCCATCTTAGTTCTATGTGCTCTAATCAGAGTTTATCTAAATCTAGCTTCCAAGGTTTGTACTAAACGTCCTATGATAACAACTGTAACGCCCCACCCCAGATGCCCAGAGTCGGTGCATTATTACATAACAATGGCAAGATCACAAGAAAGATCACGTCTCGAAAGACCGATTAGTTTAGTAGTCTTGGAAACAGTAGAAACATTCATAATGTTTACATTACATCATAAATCGAAAACTACAACAACATCTTTTCACCGAACACATAACCCCTTATACTATCCCTATAGGTCACTCATGAAATACTTCTTCACATCCTGGGAAAAATAAAACATAGAAAGGTGTGAGCTCAAATTCCCATTAAGGATAAAAATATAGTGGAAACTTTTTTAAATAATCATAATCATTTAAGGCAATGTATAACTAAAAAAAATCCTTTTAAACTTGAACTTCAGCATAATATGGAAAAGATAAAATAAAATAATTCCATTTACTTATTCACATGGATATTCTACTAGTCGAATAATCACATGAAATATCAATAATCTTTTTCATAATGATGGAATGCATAATTCCAGACTATCATAACCACATAGCCAAGGCTGCATTCCAAGAATACAAATATGATTTTGTCAAGGCCTTATGAAAATACACTAGTTTGTCTCATGAGACCTACCGATGCATCGAGGAGATATAGCGTGCTCCACCCGTCACTTATTAAGTCCAATGCATTTCTCATATGAAGAGGTTTAAACATAACATAAACATTCGTATTAAAACTACCTTAGGAAATGTCAATACATTCTCCATAAACCATGAATGGTATAAAAATAACACAGCCACAGAAAAAAATATCACAAAACCTTCAAAAATATATGGATGTTTTGTATCATAATAAATAAACTTCAAATATGCTTAAAATCCATCAAAGGATGTTGACATAGATGAAATCAATACTATTTGAGAGAAATATCCTTTTTTGAAATCATTTAAAAGTCATATAATTATAAAATAAAACATTTACTTTGAAAATTTTCTTATAATCTTATAAGGTGCGCTTTGACGATTTTATAATGGCAGAAAATAGCCCCACCCACCGTATAAGTTAAAAAATACATTTTTACCTTAATTCGGTCGAAAAGGTTAAAAATGACTTTGTTTTGAAAACGATAGAAATATTCCTTTATGAACTTCTTATAAAAAGTCAAAAAGTGTATAAATAACTTTATACCATAGTCTTTAAAATAGTATGAATGAGGTGAAATACATTTTTATGAAACATGGATGTGGATGATAAAGAGGTCCCACTAGATAATCACGTATAAACAACCTCGGATAATGAAGAGATTGTGAAATAAACCCTTACCTTGTACTTTTCAATGATTTAGTGTAGGTTAACCTCCTTTATAATGGTTAAATAATTTTTATTAAATTATAAAAGAATCATATAAATTAATATGATATGATATATGATCTTTTAACATTGATTTGTTAATAATATCTTAGTATTATCGTTGTTTTGGGTGTTAACTTACTCATTTTCGTTTATATGTTTTGTTATGTAAGACATGTTTTTCATGGATAGGTTGTATCTTATTCATATCCAGAATGATATCAAGTCTATAAACATTATTTTTAATCATTAGATGATAATAATTCTTGAATGGATACGATGGGGAATGAATCTCATCGCGTTCATGGAGACGGTAGTCCGTACGTACGGATAAGCGACAATATCATTCTTTTGATATTAAAATAATATATATAATTGGATGTTATTTCATATATACAGAATCATTATCATGTTATATTTATTATTTACAAGAATTACACATCATTATTATACCCATCCAAATAATAATTTATTGAATAACAGTTACACCACGACGTGGAGACGGTACGTCGTATGTACGCATGTATGGTGACATGTCATTCAAAGGATGGATAGAATACTGAATATGGTTGTACCATATTTAAAATAACATCATAGTATATATAATATACTAGAGTTATTATTTTATAATAATAAATAAAGAATAAATTGAAGAAGAAAAGAACTTGAAAGTGGGTGGGGAAAACATTACCACTTCTTCGGGTTCTTCTTTTTTATTTGATCAAAAGGGCTCCTTAGGTTGGATTTCTGATCAAACTAAGGCCTATAGGTTGAATATTGGGAAGTTGATAGAGTATTTGGGCAGGGGTTGTCTGAGAAAAAATTCTTTGAATGTGTGAATTATTGAGAAGGGGGAGTGCCCTTTTATAAGAGGGGTGAGGGGCACCTTTGGAAAAGCTAGAAATATTATTTTATAATAATTTCATATTCGATTTCTACTGGATTCAAAGTAGATTATTTAAATGTTAAGGTGGGGATAGGTCGAAAACCTCTCATCCAATAGGTTTTAGACAGGTTTGGGTCACTATATTAACCTTATCTTTTAGTTTTAACTCTTAGTTAATTAGTTTATCATTTACCATGACACATTGTATTTTTATATTATATAGTTAATAAACATACTATATACATCAAAGAAAACCCCTAGTGGTCCATTAATGATAAAACTATCATGATATATGTTTCTTGACGGAACCTTATATTTTTAGGAATTTTATATCAATTAAATATATAATATTTGTTTTAAAAACTATTTTGTTTGAATTCTGACACTATTCAATAATTGATTTTTGTTAAAGTCATAAAAACATTATTAATTCGAAAAAAATTCATTTAAGAAATACTATAATGTCATATTAAGGAGTAAAATTCATGTATGTCATCCAAACATTCAAATTATAACAATTTTAACATTTATAATACCAATTATTTGATTCTTTCATTAATAAGGAAAATATTGCATCATTATTGTGTCATAAATAATATTAATTATTAAATCTCTAAAAATTATAAATAAAATACCATTATGTAGGAAATATTTTTATATTTCTTATTAATATTTATAGTCTAAAATCCAACATATATAACCCTATTTAAATATTGTTTTTCTAAAAGATACATGCTTATGCCATTTTTGTATTTATTTTAACATAATTATTATAATGTGTCATTATCACTTAAAAGTGGCTCCATGGGGTCCCAAAATCGACCCAAAGATATCCATGGTCGGAAATGTATCAACCAATAAGGTTAGTACACGTTTTAGGGTAATTTAGTTTTATTATAGTATTATTTGTTTACCCTTATATATAGGATTTACCCTTTAACCATGGTAAATAAAATATTTAGCAAAGTAATTATTCAAAATTTCTAAAAATAAAAGTTACCTATTAGCAAAATGTGGAAATCCTGATTCCAAATATGGAATCAATTTTTCCAAATTCAAAACACAGAAGTGGTAGAAATTAATTTAAAATTAATTCCCATTGTTAAAACAAAAAGCGTGTTTTTAAAAGATAATAACTATCAGAAGATTGACAATTGTTCATGTTCGATTTAATTGTAAAATTATGTCCAATGACCAAAATTGTATTAAATGGAAAAAATATATTTTAAATGTACTTTAAAAACAATAAAATTTATAATTTATCACTACTAATTATTTCGATTAAATAAGTTGTTTTTAATTAAAATTTAGCAATTTTCACTATTCATCAAAATATAAATGTTATCCGAAAAGTTCCAAAATTTTACCCTAGGCTAATTTCGATATTCCGAATCCAAAAATGAAGTCAGTTTTGAGAGATAAAATTTATAAAATTTCAAAAAGTGGGTATTACTATTCATAACGGCTAGTTTGATTGGTTGTGGTGTGTGTGTTAGAACTCGAAGTTGTGTACAACACATGCTACTGTATTATTCAAAGGAAAGCGTACCATGGAAGCATGCGGTGTTATAGTAACCATACAACAAGGTCAATGTAAATGTACATTCAATCATCATATTCATAACTGCATTTAACTAAAACCCAAATTGACATGTGTGAAACTATGAGAAAAAGAAAAGTCAAGAATACACCAATATATGAGACCTCATCCCCATTTATATGTCACACATGATAAAATCTAAAATATAAATACTCTCTTTCATCCTTTATCAGGTAGACCAAGAGAAAATCCGGAAGAAATAAACCCAATATATTCACCTACAATAGGACACTATTTAGTACCATAACCTACCATTGAAGAAATAATTATTAGAATATTCTCTCAATATGCTAGGTTCACATGTTTCATGTATCTAATATTGGTGGTCCAATAGATTCCTTCTAAGCATCCATTCAAAACATATAAAAAATAATAATTCACAAAATACATCACCCTGATTCACTCTAAGTACTGTTCTCATGCCTTTAAAAAAGGAACAAAAAGAGTCCAACCTGAGGAAGTCTCATAATGGATAAGAATTTTTCCTTAAATTATAGGTTCCATAAAATATATCCTAACAATCCTGGCATGGGAAACCACTATTAGAGGTTTTCATAAAAAACCATTTCCCCATTTTTCACAATGTTACAAAATGGGCCATTAAGTATTTATAAAAAACTAACATTTTCTTATGGTGAAAATTTTAATTTTAATAAAGAGGTGTGTACATAACATTTATAAAAGAAACCACATTCATTAATCCCTTAAAACATGCAGGTTACACATCCAAAGCACAACCATTCTTATGAGGATGCCAAATGTATAATTTTTCAACAACACCGACCATAACATGTTATAAACCAAAATTCAATTTGTTCGTACAACGAAATCCACATTGGACAACCAAATATAGACCCAAAAAATATGATTTTCATGATTTAAATGAATTAATAAATCGAAATAAATCATTTTAAACAACACATATCATATAAAATACGACCAGGAAATTTACCGAACACATGACATGTAGTCTTTAACCGCAAAATTCAATTAATGCACATGAAAAGAAATAATTTTTTTCATTACATAAGATAATTCAGACTACCAATATAGGTTCAAAACCCTAAAAGCCATTAAACATCATAGACTACGTGTAAAAGATAATGGAACATATTAACAAACACTTGGTCTGATCTTTTATAACAAAACACCACTACTTTTCACAAAACAATGCATAAAAATGACATTGCACACCCAATATAGTTGTTTATGGCTTATTAAACAGTACTAATAATGTGTATAGGGTGAAAATACAATGAAAAATATGAATTTTAAGTCAAAAAGGACATTTACAATGGAAAACCACCTCAATTCCTTGGTGGAATTGAAATGCACACTGGATATCACTATTCGAGGGTTTATAAACAAAAAAAATAGTATGACTAGAACCAAATGAAAAATACCCTTAAAAATCATGGGATAACATAAACTTAGGACTATAATTACCAGGGGGAGAGAAAACTAATAAACAATGGAAGGAGGATGAAAACAGAGGAGAAATGAGATGGAATCTCTCATTGAATACAAGAAAACTATACGTATTCACTAATATCTAAACCATAGTGGAATGATAATGGCTTGGGAATCAATGGAGATTCTCCTTATTTCCGTAAAAACTAGGGGAAGAAGATTTGTGGGATATATAGTAAGAAAAAGAATGATTTAGGAATGAAACAAATTACCTCATCAGATCTAGATGACTTGATAAACATTGAGTGAGTTCTCCCTAATCATCAATGAATATGAGCTCCAAAGAGGGGAAATGTAACATTGAGGGGTGTTCCTATAGCTATTGGTCTCTAGTGAGTGGTTGAATAACCAAATATTTTAAAATTTGAATATTTTACAAAAGAAACAATTTATTTTTTAAAAACTGCAAATAGGCTCACTGGTTGGCCCAATACTTAAATAAATAACACAAATCCACCATGATTATGAATTTATATGGGGGTTTAAAAGGATATGGTGGATTGAATAAGTCATGGGAGGATATGTGAGAAGTCTAATGAGTTAAAAATGATGAAAAAGTAAGGATGTATACAAAAAAATCGATTTTAAATCATTATATAGGCTCACTGTAGGATAAAGTAACCACCATTTTCTCCAAATACTCCCAAACAAGCTATCGAGCACCCATAGAGGGATGATTAGACATAGATGGATGTTCAAAAATCAATATTAATATCACCTAGAACCCAATAATTGGTACAAGATTTCAAAAAAACCAGATCAAATCCAACACATGAAAACCTGGGTGTGACAATTCTCCCCACCGTTAAATCATTCCGCCCCTGAAATTCCATAAAACATTATAGCTAGAAGAACAACACCTAAATATTCCTTTTCAACAAATTAAATTTTCTCAGGCCAAGGAAATATCATCCATAACTAATAAAACTTTATCCTCTTTCCCATCTAAAACACCAACTCACATCCACACCCTGAGAAACAACGGAAGGATCGAGTCACTACCTCCAGAACAAGGGAAAGAAATTAAATTTTGGGACTTCTACACAAGAAGACAATAATCAACAAAGCCAAAGAGAACTCATTAAAACCAGATATTATTGGGGAGTATATAATTGAATACACACCATTATGAAACCACTAACACTCGACCAATTCTATGGAGGAAACTCTGGGAGCCCATGGTGGTCCTCCCCACCATTAAAAACCAATGATCAATGACCAATCAAGTATCCAAAATGAACAAAAAATGGGTCTCCTGAAAGGAGGCCCACAAAAACTCTCCCACAAAAACTTACCAACACAATATAATATTTAAACAATATGATCATTTAAAATACCAATTCCTGCACACAGGGTACAGGTGTTGTGACAACAATTTCTGCATTGATTAAAACACCCCATCACAAGGGAGGAGGCACAAGCCATTCCAAACACATTAAAACACAAATATTCTTGACTACACATTAACATCACACTGTGATATATGGCGTGAGTACTAAAGGATGATCCATCTACTACCTCATTGTCAGAAACTAGTAATCCCAAAACGGAACACACATTATATGAATTGATAAAAGAGAATGATCAGAACATTATAGGATAGAATCCACATATCCAATAAAAATAGGAGTTCATGCAAGACCCATAACCTCCCTTACATCACAAAAATCAAAACAACATCATAAAACCCACCATAAAAATGATCCCTTATACTAGAAGTAAACATAGAAAAAGATTTTTAACAAACTCTCCAATAACTCATAACTTCAGGTACTTGACTCCATAATGATTTCTAGAAAGGCCTCAAAAAATAACTATAAGTGACCCAAGAATCCAAAATCATGGTATTTCGTAGGATTAAATGGACACTAAGGCCTATTGTGACCCAACCTACCACACTAATAATACACAATGACGTCACACCTAGTAGAGGTTGATGAAGGATCCTGATGCCTTTTAATTCGATGACCCGCACCGTAAACATTCTACCACTTTCTCATCTCATTACAAGAATCCAACCCATTAATCCTAGTGATTGAAGGAGGGAGGAAAACCATGTGCACTGCTTCCATAGTGGATTAAACATGGATATATTGCATCACAACATCAGAAAATGAAGTTAATTTGATCTCTGACACCATTGACTACAAATTTCTACGAAGACCAACTTCGAAATGCTGAGCCTCCACGGAATCATTTGCAGCACATAATGAATAAAAATGTTCTAGTACCATAACATGTTTGAAATACACTGACACTAATCCATCACCTTACTTTAGAAGGCCCATCTCTATCCCCTTTCTCAACCTTTCTCTATCTGAGAAATACTAATGAATGAACAAATACATGACGAACAACCATGTAAGATCTTCCGAGGGCTTGTTTTCAGGCACCGACTTTCAAGAATGAATTTTGAAAACATAAACTTCAAAAACATGGGAAACTATATGAGTCTAATTTCCCTTTTGATATGTTGCATCCACTCCTCCTCCTCAAGAGGATTTTCTTGTCCACAAAAGATAGGTGTATTTATTCTAAGAAACTCAAGAAGAAAATACTTATGTTGTTCAGTTGTAAATTCCAGTAATTTTGATTCACCAAAAGCTAAACAACGGTCACCAAAAAAGAATAATGGGTACACCTACTGAACTAGGAAAACCAACTGCCAAATAATGACTAACTCAACAAAAAAATCATCATAAACAACAACCAAACAGGTTACAAGATTTTTATATAAGAAAACAAGCCTCTATAACATCGTAACAGTCCTTTTAAAGACATATTTAACATAAATCACCCATTGTGGGTTAAAAAATCACCATTGGTGTTCTTTAGAGTTTCACTCACATGCATGTTTTTATTCCACCTCAGGCACTAAATTTCCATTCCATACTAGGCATTAATCCACATTCCCATATAATACCATGCGCACGGGAACCCATGATGACACCAAATGATAAAACAGACAACCTCATTTTTTGAAAGAGAAGTATTCAAACAAAATTTAAAATCATCTACCTTTAAATGGAGCACAATGCACCTAGTTAAAATTCATTTAAAAAATTTCAAAAATGTTTCTTTTAAAAATACGATAGCCAAGAAGATTATAACCATTTTCTGAAAAAAAATATAAAACTACTCAAAACCACATTCCAAAACCAATTAATCAGATTCAAACACATTTAAACATACAAACATATCTCATTTACAACAAAATACAATAGAAATTTAAAATAAAACAAGCTTTCTGAACATTTCATTTCAACAACCCATGCATTTAGATTAAGTAAAATCACCCATGTAAAATAATTTCCACTTTATCCACAAAATTTTTATCACAAATACCTAAATTTCCAAAACCGTTGTTATATTAAATTCTAAAAACCCATTTTAAACACATTAAAATCTAATCATTCCATTAAAACTATTTTCCACAATTTTTTGACAATGATTTTAAAAAAAATTAACTAAATACATGAAAGTTCCAAATGACCAACAAAAAAGGAACAAGTGATAGTGGTTTACTTGACCATATGATTGGTGGCCACATGTCAAACAAAACACAATCAATGAAAGTCTTCTGAGGAAAATTCATCTGCTCCACATGGCTTTCCAGGCCTTGTCAGCTCACGAAGACCAATAGTCCAACTCCCTTATCGTGTCCCAACCCCAAACAATAAACAAGAACCAAATAAACAAATGAAACCAGACTTCCCATGGAATCCTGAGGATCATAAAGAGAAAGATTTCATCACACTCTTCTAGAAACCACCCCTAAAATCTCATAAATCCCACTCCATATTCCTTGAAATCCCCAAATATGAAAGTAAATTCTAAACAGAATAGTCTTCTAGAATCTGACCCGCTTTGAAACCATTTCGTCAAGAACAAGAAAGGGTCAACCCTGAACTGGGCACCTAAACCGATTTGTGGCAGGGCCCAAAGGGTGTTATCGATACCAAAAGGCTGGAAAATTGTGTTGGGCATCATTTGAGTAGACAAGGGAATGATTTATGCCAAATATAAACAATAAAATAAATAGTGGAAAGAAATTGTCAACCCAATACTCATTTTTAAAAACTAATCAAATCATCATTTATAAAAACAAAACATGAATTAAAACAAAACAATACAAGTAACCTGACTAGACCTGATGACCAACTAACTCCATGTGACCCTACTGTCCACACTCCAACACAAAGGTCACACGTCGCTCAAGGCGATCATCCTCAAGCTAAAACCTGTACATGGGCTAAAAACCAAAATAACTATATGTGTGAGTATTAAAATTTGTTAGTCTGGCCTTATAATATATTACCATTGAACATTCCTTAAAATAAAAGAATCATCAATTTCATGTTTGAAATGAAATATATAAAACTATGTTTTTCTATAGGATCACTCAAATTAATGTACAACCATTTCCCATTTTCATTTCCAAAACTAGATTCATTCCACTAAAATGACAATAGAATTTTCAAGGTTTAAGTGATCTTTACATTTTTAGAGTTGTATAAAGAGGAGAAAACAAATTCATTGTAAAATAGTTTTCATATTCCTTATCAAAACCATCAAATAATATTCCTAAAAGAAATATTACACAATAATGGTGAATAGTAATCAAAAAACATGGACAACATATTTGTACAAACATGAATCATGTTCATCACTACTAGCATCTAAAAGACAAATAGACATGGTTGAACCTAGGAGATCAATAATAATCAACAATACCCTAATAAATGAGACCGAATCCATGTCAACAAGTTCCATATGATGAAACCAAAATGTTCAATATGCTTGTTCATCCAATCTTTGACAGGCCATGGGAAAATCCCATAGCAATAAACCCAATATATACACCTACTATGGGCCACTAGTCAGTACCATAACTTACAAATTTTGTAATAAATCATTGAATGTTATATAAGTATCCCAAGTTATCATGTATCATGTATCTAATGGGGGTGAGCAGATCAATTCAATCTGATCATCCAATCACAACATATATTTAATAATAATAATTCACTATAGACATTACCCCAAGTCACTCCAAGGACAGATGTCATGCCATTTATCAAAAATAGAATAAAGTGTCCAAAACAAGGAACTCAAATATTGGATCAAATGGATTCCATTATAAATAATTCCCATATATTATACACAAACAATCATGGAATGAGAAATATCCATTGAGTGTTTTCATAAGAAACAATTTCACATTTTTTACAAAGTTTCCCAACGGGCCTTAAAGCGTTTCTCAAAACTACAATTTTCCAAATGTATACATTTCAATTTTAAGAAATATGTTTATACATACCATTTTGAACTTAAAAACACTTTCATAAATCTTTTATAACATTTATGTTACACATCCAAATCACAACCATTTTTATAAGGATTCCAAATGGACCATTTTCCCACTACACTGGCCAAATCATGTTATAAACCAAATACCAATTTGATTTTAAAAGAAAATAAACATTGGAAATCCATATAATGACTCAAAAATAACATTTTCCTTGATTCCCATGCATTTATAAATCCAAAAAATATATCATTTTAAATCACAATTAACACATAATAGACAACATGACAATTTTCCGACCACATGGCATGAAATCTGTAACAACATAATTATTTTTAATCACTTGAAAAGGAATAGGAATACCTATTTAGTTCCATAAATATATTCAATCTACTTAACTATGTTTAAAAAAACCTAAAAATGTTATGAACATCACAATCTTGGTTCCAAAGATAACAAAATATTTAAACAAACACTTTGTGTGAACTTTTATAATAAAACGAAAATACTTTCAACAAACAATCCATAAACACAACACTGCCCAAAAAATAGAGATGTTGAAGGCTTATTAAACAATAATAATAATGTGTACAGTGAAAATACCCTGAAAAGTTTGATTCTAAATTTAAATGGACATGTTCAGAGGGAATCCTTCCTCAAATCCTTGGAGGAATGGAAATGTACATCCAATTTCGTAATATAATGGTTTATAAACAGTAATCCTATGACAATAGGATCAAAAAGAACAAAAAAACCCATACAATATTACGGGATAACATAGCCCTAGGTATATCGTGACTAGGGGTGAAGATAAAACCATGAAATAATGGAAGGAGGAAGAGGTAGGATATGAGTGATGGAATCTCATCTTGGATACTAGAAAACACTTCCTCTTCCCTTAGATATACACCCATAGTGGAAAATTAATTTATTATAACTCCTTAGAGAGACTCTTTATGACTGGAATAACTAGATAAAGAATGTTTGGAGGGAAATGAGTATGAAAAAGAATGATTTATGAAAGAAACAAATTACCTCTTCCAATATGTATGAATTTTGAAACCATTAATAATATATCCAAAATACCTAATGAATCTGAAATCCAAACAGAGTAAATGTATCATGGTGGTGCACATAGGGTTCATGTTCTCAACTGACAGTAGGAATCATTGAAAAATATTAAAAGTTGAATAATATATAAAAATAATTTATTTTAATAAAACTATAAATGGGCTCATGGGATGGCCCAATACCGAAATAAATAACACAAATCCACCATTATAATGATTTTTTTTGGGGGTCCAAAAGGATATGGGGGTTTAAATAGGTCAATAAAGGCCATGTTATAAGTAAAATGAGTGAAAAATGTAGTAAAAGAGGATTTATAAAAGAAATAAATTGTGTTTTGAAATCTGAAAATGGGCTAATGGTTGGCCCAATTATTAAAGTAACAACTGTTTTCTCAAAAAAAAACAAGCTATTGGGAACCCATGGTAGGAAGATTACACCTAGATGGCCATTCAAAAATCCACATTCATCTCACACAAAACCTAAAAAATTGATCTGGATTTCTCACAATCCTAATTAGAACAATTGCATGAAAAACTGGGTGAGAAACATAGCATATAAGCAGCTAATATGAACCTCTTCTTAGCCAATGTTCCAAAATGATCATGTATTGTCTCTATGGAATCAACCCAGAATTAAGATCCCTTAGGTCCACCTTTTCTAATAAAATTTGGAGGGTGCTACAACAAAAACTCCATTGTCAAATCAGACCAGATATTCACTACTCGACATGGATCTCTTTCCATAAATTTCATGAAGTGAGTGATGTTATCTTGAAACTTCCCCCCTTCATATTTAGCTTTCAGGAATGGTGCCTCATGTTCCCTAATTATATAATAATTCCCAGGCATGCCCCTTAGTCATCCCCTCAACAACCATAATTGAGTAATACTATAAAAAAAATCTAAATACACACCTCAATCATCATAACAGAACCTTAAAACATTTATGTTAAAGGAAATAATCACAAAAATCTTTTTCCACCATCTCACCACATAGTGAAAAATGAGGTGATATCACTACCATTAACCATCATACACCCTGATTTTGGTTAACAATGTAATCACACTATCATAATCATGTTTCTAATTTAGAAATCTATTTATTATCATTTTTAATTATCTAAAAATCCTACTCAAATCATGTTAGGATCCATATTTTATTTTGATATTAGAAACAAGGAAAATAGTTCATGTTTAACAACTTATACATAACCCATTTTTGCATGTGTGACTAAATTGATGCATGTCACAATAACACTATTTACCCCGAATGATTTATGGAGACTCAACTATCATGCCATCTTGAGCCACAAATCAATCATCCAAATTATCAGAATCAATAATCACATCACACCACAAGTGTATCTCCCAATGTGAAATAATATTCTACAGTTACAATAGATATCAATAACTACAATCCCACCCTGAGTACATGGGCTATCCCTTTTACATGGATTTGAAACATCCATGTGAGAACTCATTACCAAGCCCCTAATATTATTAATATATTCCTTACCCATCAAAAAATATTAACACAAAATAAGAATAAAGAGAACTGGTGCTCGGAAACCACTTTGTCACATCTTACCCCAGGAGCCACATTGCAGTGCCATGAGCCAGTTTTTCACCTGAACTCAAAAATACCACCACATACCCTAGTGGATTCTTATTAGTAGTGAGGTTCTAGTAATCAATTCACGGAGATACTATGCCCTCTCTTATCAGAATTAAATAACAATTTAAATACATAAACAAATTGAGAAGCACATATAACCAATATAATAATCATTTCACTAGCTATAAAAACCAGAAATCTAATACCCAAATGCATGGGAAAACATGATATAACAAACTAATTTTCAAGATTCTAATATGAAACTAATTACTAAAAACACAATGACCTTCCAAGGAGGTTTCGAACCTTGTACAGTTCCCTTCACCAAGCTCCATCCCCAATCATCCACATATCTGATGGCTTTTCCCCTCATCCAGTCCTACGATAATATTACCTTTTTGGGTATTGATCATGCCATTCAAATAGGGCGTGACAAAAATGTATTAAGACACCTCCAATGGTGTATAAAACATGTCATGGTAATAGATTGTTCATGTGGTTCTATAACGAAATAAGTATAATGCAATAATAAATTGTTTATCACATTTTCATATATTCTAATACAACTACATTAACACCATGGTTCTGATGGATACCCATAACCCAATACTAACTTCATCTCATACCAGATCCTAAATTATTCGCAAGGTAATATTGTATATTAATACTGAATTCTTTTAGAAGCTCGAAATATTCAATGTTCTATAATATCACAACACCTAATTCGACTCATTCTAGAGTTTGTATGTTATCATGTGAGGCCCTAACTCGGGGTTCTATTATTTCAATTCATTAATTTAAAATATATAATCCACCTTTAGAATTTAATAAAAATATAATAAAATTTATGTAAGATGACCATGTTTCCATGATTTCCCCTCAATAGAATGACCATTTTCCCACTGGCAAAACTCAAAAGTATAATGACCATGTTACCATGTATACATCATATTAGAATGAAAATGTTCCCATTATCTTTCACATATGTATGATGGTCATGTTTCCATTTATACATCACACTATAATAAACATGTTCCCATTCATAAAAACATAATTAATTTATAAATTTATTATCCACATCTGTTATCTTACTAATTAATCAATTATTTAATTACATAAAATGCAATAGTTAATACAACAGTTAACCACATGCCTCATTTCCAATAATTAAATCATTAATTAATTATCCAATATCACAAATCATACACCATAATTAATTTTCCATAATTAATTACCTCAATATAAATCTCAAATCAATGTAATTAATCCCATAATTAATCATCTACTTCATGATATCGAATAACATAATAAATTAACAATTAATTAACTCAACACATCCAAAAAAACCTCTTATAATTTATTCTGTAATTAATTATCTATATTACAACCCTTTTCTCTTATAAAACATTTCCCTAAATTAATTATCCAATCTTGAAGAACAATATTGTAATGATTATTCCACCC
The DNA here is from genome assembly GCA_963277665.1 of Viscum album. Taxonomy (NCBI): domain Eukaryota; kingdom Viridiplantae; phylum Streptophyta; class Magnoliopsida; order Santalales; family Viscaceae; genus Viscum; species Viscum album. The sequence continues at coordinate 698,689,550 of OY728160.1, forward strand.
AATTAATCACCTATTCCAAAAAATCCATTATCAATCAATTTTCCATTTTAATTACCCCAAATGAGGAAAAGAAATTTATAAAGGATTCTAGAAATTCTAAAAGTTTTCAAATATTAATAAAATCCAATACAATGGAAGTTAGATTTATACCACCTACCGTAATTCATTGATTTATGTTTTCCCAATTGAAATCTCCAATATTTGAGTAGTAGAAAAACATTGATAAACGTTCCAGATCAAGATTCCTTATCAAAAATCAATATCAATGACATCGTAATATCATAAATCTAGATATAGTTCTACAATCCTAGGGCTGGATCTAACCAAAAAGGTTTATATACTTAGAGACAAAGGATATCACCATGAAATGATTGATGAAATATAGATGATTTAAGGGTATACGAATTGGGATGAAATCCACATAAATGGAGCATAGAGGATCCTCAATTATAGATTTTGATCTCGAATAATAGTGTTATTAAGTCCTTATATTCCAATTGGTTCAACAAGAGAAGCATCCTTTACCTTTAGGAATGTATTATACTAAGTTAGGGCTACATTAGAGATGAACAAAGTCACTATAATTTTAAAAAAGGCAGATCCAATTTTTTTTGATCTCACATTAGGACCACACACAGTTTGGTCGCATGGTTTGAAAAATCGTGCACTAACCAGGAATTTTCTACTACATCAACATGGTACATTCCATGACCACCTCACACGACCTCTCAAAACATGACCTAATCATATTGAAGCTATTTCCTCAAAGACTATAGATCACATGTTTTCTCCTAGGTATCCATCCACTTTGTTCAAAGTATTCCAAGCCTATTTTATCAAATATTTTCTTAGACATCACCAAAATGTGCCCCAATACATAAATCCCCACAAAGGTAACAATAATCACCTGAGAAAATGGCCGAGATGACACCATAAAAGGTCTGGATCTTTAATCATGTCACTAGAAAACTAGAAATCATGGATATAAGTTTGTATTCATAACATGTTCCACATAAGTAAAAAAGGAAATCAAGGACACTCCCAAACATCCCTAGTTTCATCTTGGTTTTATGCTATCACGATCCATACTAAACATCATGTCATCGAGTGTTTGAAGATGTATTCTTCCCTTTTTTAACACCAAAAACCATGTAATATTCTTTGGATACGAAATGACACTTGGAGAGGGTGTGATATAAAACTCAATGGGAAACCACCAATGGTGTCTATAATATTTGGCTCATGTAATGGAAACGTAATTGTGTGAAGAGATTCATATTTACATATATAAAGTAAATAAATACATTATATCTAAATTCCAAAATACTTACTTCATCTCTCCACTTGTGTTAGAACATAACCAATCCATTAATTGATTGTAACTATTTTATAAATAAGTAACATATTTACAATATTGAATGTTCATGTTATGATAAGGAAAACTATAATGACATTTAATAAGGAAGTTACAAGGTAATAACCAAAGAAACATAGACCAAAACAGTTTCTAGCTCATCAATAATTTTAGTCGTGCTGAGGGTATGAGTGTAATATGAGGATAATAATCCAATGATTTCCATAATATGATTACTTTTTAATCCGAAGTGATCATCAAAAGTAAAATAGAGTTATGTAGAGAAAGGGCCCAATGGGATATAACCATGTAATCCACTAGTCAATGTTGGATCCTAGGAGATTATCCAAGGCATCCTTTAATACTATGTGATAGATTATATATTGTCTTATCGGGAAGCCAAGAATAGACATGGTTCAATATATAGGTGGGATTCAACCATAGAAAGCCATATCCTTGAGTCGAAATGGGGTTCCCTGGTTCTCATGGCATTCTCCGATAAGAATCCAAGTTGAGATTGAGTTAGGACAATCCTATTTAATTATAAATTCATGTAATATATCTTTTGGTTCAATAATTTCCTTTGATTAGTGTGATATGGTCATGTATTGTGAAACCTTTTAATTGATTCATTTGGTTCAAGACTTTCCTTTCATTAGAATAACACAATCATGTAGCATGAATCCATTCATTTAATCTATTTAAAGTCAATTCAATATTCAATGATCATTCAGATACCTTACGTTATTGCGGTAGGGGTTATATGTATTCGCAACATACTATTCATTTACATTCGAGGCCATTTCTTATACTTGGTACACATTCCATTCCACATTTCACATTTTTTTACCTAATTGAAGAACTTACATTAGGAAGGTCAAGTGGAGATCATACATGGTAACTTCCATTATCAAATTATCATTACAAGAAATATATTTAATATAGAAATGCTAAACCTTAAAATTATAAAGCCAAATCACACCTAAGAGATGGCTCAAATGTGTCACAACAAGAAAACAAAAATTATGGAATGACATCCTTCATGTGAATAATGGAGTTGTGGGCATTACTAGTAACCACATATCACATTTTCTGAAAATGAATAACCATATGGTTCTAATTATTATCTTCATGGCCTATAAATTCAAAAAACTACACACGATTAAATCAGGGGTCCCCCAAAAACAATTATAAAATCAATGAACATGAGGGATGATTTACAGAACACAGACCATTGGGTTTTACGACTCTAATCATATGGTATTGACCCATGATTTGGCTCAAATTGTTTTAGATCTAAGCATAATATAATAAAACTTTTTCCCAGATAACATGGATGAGAGTAGGAGAGAGGGATAAATGATTGAACAAACTCAAGTAAATACTGATACGTATCCAACAAGACAAATAAAATCTCAAATTAATCCTTGATGAAGGATATCTCTTAATACCTATTTCCAGTCTTCAAAAAATCCATGATGCGAGGAAATTAATTTAATCTCACTAGATCTTGTATTAGCGATGAAGAGGTGGAATAAAATATCATTAAGGGAAAAAGGTAAATTCAAATAGAAAATGTAATTTTCCTAGTTTGTCCACCCGGTTAGAAAAATTGTGTGCAAAACATGCAAACTACCTAGGAAAATGGGGAACATTCATGGTTAGGACACATGATCGTGCGCCAACTGTGCAAGGTTGGTCTGTATAGAAAAAAAACCATTCACATTTTTCGGAAACTAATTTTCCAACCATGCGAGTTAGCCTGTTCCCACAAAAAAATATGGGTTTCAGGCTTTGAAGAAGCCCCAAACACCCCTAAAACATCATCCAACAAATTAGGAATCTATATCAAGTCATATGTAATGAATTAAACCAAAATTTAAATAATCCATAATTGATTGAAAAAGAATATTCTTACACATATCATCATCAATATGACTTATGGAATATTGAAATCATTATCTAAACTAATTTGGTAGGGTGTTTTCATTAAATTTGTTACAGTTCATTTTAAAACATGAATCACACACCAGATATCACTTTAAACAAGTATTACATAAGCTAATAAAACATGAGAAAATGATTAAAAGTTCCATATAATATTAAAAGTAGAAATTATATATTCTATTCATCATCATGAAAAGATCACATCATTGTATCCATCCATAAAGCTACCTATTTCATTCCCCACGAACAGTCCTAAAATATCTCATTGAAAAATTTGACTCACAGTGCTCCCATCATCAGAATAGCCTATCTAAGTAGAACATTAGTGTCCTACATATAATCCCAACCTATGATACCATCAATATTGATAATGTTACCTCTATAATTTATTTCATTATGAAAGTCAATATTTCGTTTACCTATCCTATAATTTTCATGTTTATGTATCCTTGAAAATTATTGAATGGTCATCAATTCCATCCATTTCAATACAATGATATGGATGTTTTAGTTCCTCGCCAACAACATAAAACTATTCGGGGAATCATATGTCGATCTACCACTAGATAAATATTGTGAAAATGATTTGCACACATGGCCAATGATTAATTAAATTAGATTATAAGTTCTTTATACCATGTTTTATAGAGATCATACATAGAATAAAAAATGAAGCAAGTTTCCGATATCTGATGATGTATCTAGTCTGAACTATTACTGGTTTAAAAACATATCGATTCTATAACACCAACAATAAAACTGTACAAATCTATTATGTATTAATCTTCAAAGGTAAATCTGGATTTGACAACATCATTCGAATTTCACCCAAATTATTTATAAAAATCGTACATGAAATCTATTGAGAACTCATGAAATACAATGCACCATTTATTTAATGGAATACACGTTCTAATGTGACTTTCATAAGAACAATAACATGGTTCCATGAAATTTATCTCTATATAGATTCTCATATTTGATCTAGGTACCACTCCCGACCTTGGGAGAGTAATTTCTGTTGCATTAGTGAACAATTATTTACTAATATATCCCATTCTATGTACATATCTACACCCAAAGACCAGAATGGATATGAACCCACTTAACATGGGTGCTATCATAACTGTCCATGGTCACATGTTTCCACTTTTGGTGAACGGTGCTCATGGAGAACATCAAATTTTAACTTGAATGTGGGTCATCATCCTCTAATGTACAGTAGTGTAATACACACCATCTGAATTATCTTATAACTTCTACTCGAACATGACTCTAATAGAGTCCCTCTATAATGTACTAGTAATAGGAACCTAGGTATCATGAAATAAATAACTCTGAGAATACTCTGGACGATTTCAAGATACTTATCATGATCAATGGATCAATAGGAGTATGTTAATAATTTATCAATATGTTTGTATCACTCATCACAATCCATGCTCATATCAATGATTCTATAATTTCCTAACCGACACCTACATAATATATCATGACCATGCATTACCTTTTCAATCCTTGAGTCATTTGTCTCATGTCCTTTAATTTTCATAATTACCCTTATCTCAATGAGATTTAATTAATTTACTCATTATTAGGTATCTCAACTTGAAATAACCACAATAGATGTTATCAATCCTCAACTAATACCTAGACATTTTCCGATATATAATTTTAAACACCTCCCACATTAATATATCATGAGTTAAACTTATCATACATAATTTGTTCACATCACATACCACATAATTCAAAACCAAAATCATTATACAATGATAAATATATTGAAAATATCAACATGTATATCCTAGATGAGACATAAACATTTTAATCCATTAGTGGTTACCTTGAAATTATCTTCAAAATTGGGCATCCCAGCTATGAAATGATTTATCAAATGGATGGACACCTCACAACATCATTTTTATAAATAATGTGTATACTATGATGTAACTAGTAAATAGGTCTTTTCACCAAAATATTATTTCCTGGTGTAGCTTGTTTCTATAAAGAATCACTCATGATGCTCTTCTAAAAGGAAATATATCATCACTACTTGATATAAAAACTTGATATTTTACCATGCATAAATTTAGAAATTATTGTAAACCGAATTAATTTCCATTAATTCAAACATTGAACTAGTGAAAACACGCTCATAGATTTCTACTCTTAATGGTTATGAAATTGAATTTCTAGGGATGGAGTCAATGTCTCAGTCTTTTAGGTATTGTTCTCAGACATATGGTCAAAACACGTAAACCATATCCCACTAACAATAATATGTTACATGGAATATAAAAATCCTATTAGAACTCTTTTATAATAGTTTAACTAAAATAGGAATATGTTAATCAACCTACAATGGTTTGAATTTGTTATCATAGGAATAATGATGTCACATAACAAACATCGTTCTAATAAGACCTGATTATTACCGAGCATCAAATAGGGGAATGCTTGATGATAGTCAAAATGATAACAGGATTGATAAATAACTAACACTAGGAGGTACCCTACTATAGAAATATCACATCATGTTGAACTTACCAAAAAATCACCTGTCTTCAAAGGGGTGTCCTTCCATTATTTATAAGCTCACATTGGATGATTGTCTCATAAAGAAAAATTCTCATCTAAAACATTTAATAATATTTCTTAAATTATTTTCGGTTCTGTGGGTGATACAACAATAAGTCAACCCATCCACCCCCTCTTATAAAAAAATGAATTGAATTTTACTAAAGACACATTTTAACAGATAACTAAAATCTACTATTTATGTTTATGAAAAAATAGTACAGATGTTATCTAAAACCAAAGAGCATCACACCGACTCCCATATATGAAATAAATAATGACAATATTTAAGCTACCCTTACTAGAGGACATGAAATATGAAAACCAATTTAAGGATTATTTTTTAATAAAAAATTTTACAGTTTTTTTATATTTAAGGAGGAATAGCTTAACAAAAAAAGTATGACTAAGGGAAATAAATTATATTAGTACCTTATTTTACTAACATAACAATGCAACTCTGGAAGGTTAAATCAGGTTTCCTTTAAATAATTATTTACACAAAAAATATCTCATTATTTTTGGTCAATTATCTCATATAATAATTTATAACCCATCATTTAATTGAAAAAATTAGGTTTTTAATAGTGTGCCAGGTAAAGAGAATATCAATTTCAAATCGGTATAAAAAAAATTAATTATTGTCTTCTAAATTTTTTAATTAAATGTTACCTCGTATTAATAAATATGAATGGAATAAGAATAGTTTTTTTAATTAAGTGGACTAGTCATGTAATACATCACCATATGTTCTTATATAACACAAATATGTAACTGAGGACATTTCAAATACCCATATTGTTATCACTAGAATACTAACATGGATCTACGTTATAGGGAATAATGTTTTAATGGCCTTTGAGTGTAAAAATATTTCATTCTATGATTTTCTTCAAAACATCCATAATTTATATATCTCACAAGAATTATCAAAAAAGACCATCTTATGTCTTTCTGTGAATTTGGAATATAGTCTTATGGGTCTTAGTGAACAAATATTACATGTTATAGAATTAATTAGGGAAGTTATTTTCTACAATAAATATAGTTTAGAATATACATATAATCATCTTGATTCAGTTTGAGGAATAAATATCCCTAAATTATAATGGTACCTACCTTTATAAGATTCAATTAAAATTCAGGTAGTTATTTCCAAGTTTCTATTTCTGATGTCAAATATAAAAAGTCTATATATAATGGATCAATTTCATGGGACATCGTCATCCAAATTATAAATTCTCATATACACAATAAATGGATTTTTTGGCTTCTATTTAATTACAACAAATAATGGTTTAGCCCATGCAACCAACGGCCCAGGGATAAAACATTTCTTTATGTATTAATTAAGTGTCCACTATCCTTACATATTGGAATAACCATTGATGATAATAATGGAACTTTAGTAACAAATCTTATAACATAATTATAACCGCACATGCTATCTTTGTAATAATATATCCATGTAAGAATACAAGAATTGAATCACATTATATAGGCACTTAAGATAATTATGAACACATGGATGATATGAAAATAATGATTGAATGTAAAAACAAACATTTTGATATGTCCTAATATAAATCTATATATGCAATCCTTCTAAATAATTTCCTAAGAGGGAATATAGAATAACATGCTAAAAAATCACACAAACAATGTATAAAAACCATCACCAGACATGACGTTCTTTAATACCATCAATAATTGATCGAATATGGATAGAATTTGAAACAATAAATTCCTATAATTATTCTTGTTACATGTGTTCCATTCCATTCCTGGATAAGGGTGACATATATTTGTTCAATAAATCATTAACCAGTAAAAGTATGACAATCACCCATGGTGAAAAAAATCAACTACAACTCAAAAACCTAAATCATCCCATTCATGGAAACATGATGTTTCCCTCATGAATTGGTTGGATAAACCCATAAAATGTAAATTATTTTCATGCCTATATATTCAATCCATTTATATACCTTCCCATTATAATAATACAAAAGTAAAATAAATCAATGATAACATTTGTAGTGGCCAGACCCATGAGCCAAATGGATTGGTTCCTCGAGCCATTTTTCCACCGTTCCATTAGAAGAACTACCTATATGCCAGCAGCTACCAATGAATTTAGAGGGTTTGAAGGTAAATAATTAGAGATTATATAATCCCTACATATCTAATGAATAGATAATAAATTGAAAAAATATATAAATAATATTAGATGATCGATAGTTGACTAACATGATATAATAATAAAAATGATATATTAATAATCAAATTAATAAATAACCTTGAGTTTACCAACTAAATTGAAATTTATGATGAAAAAATAAATAATTTTTCAATGGAAAGGGAAAATAATAATATAAAATACTCTGATGATACCTCCAATAAGTTCACATGTAATAGCTCAGTTCTCTTATCCTTAATATACCCTAGACCAAAATGGTAATAACATGCATTTACAATCCATGATCTCACAAAATTGACCATGTGGTCTATCCAATAACAAACTAGTTTCCTGAATATGGTGTGATATATACTATGTAAGACCCCATAAATTATTTTTTAATAAATACACTTTATGCATATAAGATATTCAAATTTTTAGAATAACTGTGCATAATCCATCTGGGATACGTCTGTAATAAACTACAAAGGTGTTTCATTATCATGTTATGAAACTAGAAGGATGAAAAACTATCATAAATACCATTACAGTGCTGAAATATTATCTTGAGGGGCCACATGCTTCAAAAAACCCCACGCCCAGTTTGTTTCTCTCCGAATGTGAGTGTTTTGGGCCCTGCCAATCCAAAAGACACATCTTAACAACTTAGACAACTGTAAATACATAAAACATGTCTGAAGGAAAAGAAATTATATTTCATTAAGATAAAAATTTAATTATAGGTTTTATTTTATATTTTCCTCATCCACTATAAGAAAATTTGAAATTTACTTTGAATTTTCTTACTCGTTCTGAACATTGGACAATACACATAGCTTATGGAACACTGAACCTCAAGTCTAAATGTTGTGTAATATAGTATACCATTATAAATAATAAATTAAATATTGTGAAATTAATTGTTTTATTTAATTATTATAAATTATTTTATATATTTATTACATAAATAATAAGACTCATTTTAGTAGAAATGAATGTTTTCATAAAAATAGATTTTTTCTACAGGGAAATTTCATTGTTCTTTGTGAACATAATGTAAACATAATTATAAATTAATTTTAAAATTTTATTTGATAAAATTATCTATCCATTTTAAATAAAAATATGAAAATATTCTTCGGGCAATTTTTTTATGATTTTCTAAAATGATTCACTTTTACATTAATGGTTATAAATTATGATTTTAACTAAAAAATAAATTTTCATTTCAATTATTTAAAATGTAAAATTATCTATTAAATTTTTTAATGTAAATATTGATCATATATATATATAAATTTTTATAAATAATTTCATTGGAATTAATTTTATATTATTTTTTTATAACAAAACACTGTAAACATTTGATATTTTTTTTGAACGAAACCCGCTTTGGGGTAACCTTTACAAGTAAAATTTTGAACGGTATTCTTACACTAAAATGAATATAATTTGGAATCATAGATTAAAAATTTTCAGTCAGATTAATTTATATCACTTAATATTTTAAACATAATTTTTTAAAATTATTAATTGTGACAGATGTAAAAAAATAATCATGTTGAAGGTAAAAAAACTAATTTACAGGAGGGTTGAACAAAAAATAAAATGGTTAAAATGACATACCAACTTTTCTTAAACTAAAGATCTTACAGCAATTATAATTTTTATCATATAAGGTTCATTTATTTCCTATTTTTGTGGTTTTTACATGATAATAATATGGATGTAAGTGATTATTTTCAAATATTCTATGTGTATCATCTACCCCACTGAAAAAGGCAACCCTCTATACTCTCTTCTTTACATCTCAAAATCTATTTGGTTATGAATATACATAGACAAATAACTTCTGAAATTCCCTAAAAACATATTAGATCAATATTTATTTATCATTATTCCTTCCCAAGAGGGGTTTTGTGTGAACTGAAAGATGTCATATGTAGATGGGGTACCTTTCATAAACGAGCATTTTTATTTTTTATTTCCTCTACCACCACCTTCAAATAGTGGTAATAAATGTTTTTATAATATCATAATATTATCACATATACTGATATTATATTTTGTAAAAATTATTACCTATATTCATTTCTTCTTCAATCAAATGAAATATGAAAGTATTGATCATGTATACAGAAGACTAACACTTCACGAACTAATGTAGTTCATTTTCTATGACCAAATTTCAGGGGTAGACATAATGATAGATTATAATAATTTAGATTATGTTTTTGATATTATTATACTTATTTCATTTAAATTTTACAAATACCTTCTTAAATTCAATTCGATTTAAAATTAAATTACATCCCCGGTGTTTATGGGATACTACAGCCCTACAAAGCAATACTGTTCATTTTTTACTTTTTCTTTAAAAAGAAGAAGACAATGTTAAATTTAGTGAATATATTATATATATAAGAAATAAATTTTGTTATTTAAAATTATATTATCACCCACATCTGTTCTATTTAATCTACTATGTAAATGAAAACATCACTCATCCATATATATGATCTACCATCTCCACAAACCGATGTGATGAATTTTCAATTTTAAAATTTCAATAATGAGTCTAAAATTGAATCTAATTAGAAAAAAATATTTATATTATTAATATAAATAATCATTAGTTGTAATAATATACTATTCTTAGGAATAGAATCATTCCTAACAAAACACACATAAGAAAACAAGGTGATTAACATCTGAAACAATGAAAATAATGAAATATTATTAAAAAAACGAAGAGTAAAATTTTATAATGGGATAATATATAATATTATAAATATGAATATATTTCTTTTATGAATTAATAAAATTTTAAAACCCAATATATAAGAGGTTAAATCTTGTTCAAACTAAGTGAATCATAAGGTAGGGGGCCTCATCTTAATTTCCCTTCATTGAGGATAATATAATTTTATGCACCAAATTTATTTTATATGTTGAATATACATACCTTCTTAAAAAAACAATTTGAAATAATTCACACATTATAGTTTTTTATGTTTTATATTTAATTATTTAATTGGAGGGGTTTGTAATTGAATATTACTATGTGGTAAATAATTTCACTACTAAAATTCATTTAATTAATTTATATTAATGTTTCTTTATCTTGGAACTACTATGATTATATCTATAATTTTTCTTAATATCTACTGTTTTGTGTGGATTTTCATTTGATACACATAATCTATTAATTTATTAATTCTCATATCAACCTCAAGATATTTATGGGGGTTTATTTCCTAATATCATTTTAATCAGGATTATTTATGTGTGAATTTCAATTTAAGGTAATAATGTGATTATTATAAAAGAAAAACAATAAAATTTATTATCCTCTATTTTTTCATGACAATTTCAAATAATAGTCATATTTTCCTGTTTTAGGTTCATACAATTATTGTGAAATTTTTAGATGAAAATATTACTTTATTTCACAATTAGGTATAGAATACCATTTTGTAAAAATATATGTTTCATGAAAATATTATTTAGAATTTTTTATATCATTATGGAAATTATTTACAAAGGTAAATTTTTCTGATTTTTTTTACAAATTCTTGTTGACCGATATCTCCATTTTATTTTCAAAATAATTATTGTTTTGATTTAAAAAAAAGGTTTACTGAAAATTTATTTTAATGTGTTTGGAATGTATATAATTCCTCATTAGCATGACCACACAAAATATTAATGTTTCCATTATATTATTCAATTGTTCTATTTAATTTAAATTATTTTAAAAAACATTTTGTGAAATTTATGTTAATAAAATCAATGTAATAATGGTGTTTTTCTTATATAAATTCCATAATGGAATTTTTATTGAATTTATATACATTAACATCATTAAAACTTTTTTGTAATTATGTTCCACTTGGGTTTTGATGTATTGATTCCATCCTAATTATTTCCCTGTATAATTTATTACTACATTAACTAATGAATATAATTAAATTATTTTTCATAATAATTTTTTTAATATTTATCTTTCATTTGATGTATTTACATTGTTACATAATTTAATATTTAATAAAACCTCAATTTACATTTTAATTTTCATGGATATATATATTTTATTAACCATATTTTATTTTCTACATACGAAATTATACATTTATATTAAATGATTAACTAGAAAAATATTGTTAATATTTATTCCATTTATGATATGGAAGATTTTTGATATGTCATGTTGTTCATTAATTAAATTGATTACATTATACATGAAGAACAATTTTGACATAAAAATATCAGTTGATGTATGTTATAGATATTAATTCAATGGATCAATTTTATCATGAGAAGAATGAGTATTCTAGGCGTAGTTAATTGGGTTTATAGTTCATACATTCCCATTAGTTTTAATCTATCCTATAAATTGTCTTGATAGTAGTGGTTTCATAATGATATATAACACGAAATCAAAGAATTAAGAATCACCATATGTAGGAATGCAGTTATAATTATCCACGAGATTCTTTCTATTATATTATTTCTAAATGAATATTATTTTCATTTTATTGAATAAATGGATTTCTTTTTACGGTATTTTCTTTCCATATTGATTATTCCATATTTGATCCTTATAGTCAAATTATTGAAATGATATTTTTTATATATTTATTACCATTCAATATTTTTGTGGCTTATCTAATCATGATATTAAATCTATCAATTAAATATAAGTTGTTCTTAGATATTTAAATTCCATTGATGATTATGATTATAGATTAATGAAATCTTTCGATGTAAATAACACTTGCATAGTGTTTGATATCACCTTTATTTTTTTCCATTTCCATGATTCAATGAGGTTTACTATTAAAGATATTGAATCATATGTTGAATGGAATATGTATATTCTAAAAATAATATTATAATTTCTGTATTCATATGTTTTAGGGGAATCATGTATGTATCTTGTTTTCCAAGATTAATAAATTCTTTTTTATAGCTGGATATGATCACATGTATTTAGTGCCAATGTAATAATGTATACACCATCTCTAAGATACATGGGTAAGGTTCGTTAAAGTTGGTATCATAGAAATTATAGTTAAAAACAATCAAAATTATATTTAGGAAAACACTAACTATGGAACACAACCTGGCAAAAGAATTTTAGGATAAGTACTGAAGAACATACTAATGTTTAGTAATGTGGAGACTTTGTGTCATTTACTAAAAATATATACACATTTGGATATTTGAAAGAAGATGTTATGATGGAACAGAAGTACCAAGATGTAATTACTCTAAATAAACGATCCCCATGAAAGACTCTAGTGTTACCCAGTACACAAAAATAACCCTTTCTATGAATCTATTTTGACCCTATTTGGGGATATGTTATGGATAGTTCACATTATTTTTCAAAAAAATTCTGAAGGATTATAATAGATGATGACAATTGGTGACCAATGTTAAGAAAAATGAATCTTAGTTTAAAATATATTGTTTCCTGATATAGATATCCTATAATTGATTACATGGATATCAACTATGATTTTAATTTCTCACACTATGGATAGTTTTTCAACATTTGGAACCTAGAAAACCATGTTAATGTAGTACATGGGGAATAATGTGGTGACTATGGGAAACTAAATGGGATTATGAATAGAGTGAAAGATATCTTGATTATTCCATATTTTTTATCCAAAAATATTATTAACAAACTATACCATAACCAATTATCAGACAATCCAAATAAGAGAATGATGGTTTTCAATCGTAAATGGAGTGATGAATACAACGGTGGAAAGTCTGATTGATTCCATTTAATTCATAAATTTGGAATTAGATGTCGAGTAATATCTCTTAATGGAAAGGAAAAATGATAAAAGTATGAAATATAATGGCTTGATATAATTAATTATTATGGAAAATGAGGATTATGATAGATGGAAACAAATATAATATTATGGATCCATTTATAGTTCACTGTATTAATTGGGGGGAACCATGGAATTATCCAATTATATTCCATCTTTAAAAGACTAAACCATATACCAAGGAATTAATAATGTTGAAAAAATATTTGAAGTTTTCATGTATTTAGATTCAATAATGAAATTGAAAAAAAAGTAAGAAAAGTATTTTAGTTTTTAGAATAATGAAACACAAGGATTGGGTTAAATATAAAATGCATACATTCCTTCGTTAAATTAAAAGTTATGGATACAATAATGTTTTATATAATATTATTTTATCATATTTTAAATGTATTAAACACCCTTAATATATATTTTTTGAAATATAACATAATTAATTATATTTTTACAAAAGAATTTTTATGAATATTACCCTTTAGTTTAGTATATAAAAAACTATTTTAGGAAGAATTCCATTATATTTTCTTTACATTGGATTAAAGATATTATTAACATTTAAAGATTATCTTCCCTTTGATGTTGTTATAGATTTGGGTCATCATAATTTTAGTTTTTAATAACAATTATTTTAATATTATTTTAGAAAAAGGATAACCAACATTCTAAGTTACAACCTGTCACATATGGAAAGAATGTGGGGCTTTAACCCATAACCTAAGGGAAATAAGAGTGTTATGGATACCCCAATAGTATGTGATGTGCTGGTTAATATATCACTGATTTTAATTAGACAATTTGATATATATATTAATATGAAACCTTTGGTGGTAGTGACAATGTTTAGATATTGATATATTATATCAGATATTTTATTCCAAACCTATAAGTTTAGGAATATATTTAAAGATTTTTTGAGGTTAGTATCACAATTTAATGGGTTTAATGATTAATTAAATGTGTATTTTAGTGATTTAGGCATATAAAATATTTTCTAGATATCTCTTTAGTGGAGTATGATGTGAATATGAAATTTAGCAAAGAACAACCACATTATGAAATTTTGATTATTAAATTCAAATATTTCAAGTAAGTATATTTACATATAACTGTAGACATGAAAATAATTAATCAACTCTAAAAAAATGTTCTTGAAATAATGTTTTTATATTAAATTATAATTTGATAAATCAAAATATATTATAATTCATCATATATTTATTCTATTAATGTCCATAACATTCAATTAATCATTCACATTCATAGAATTGATGATCTATGGAACTCTCTATATTTAATTGTACTTTTTATCAAATTATATATCTCTACATCCCACATATATTACCTTACATGGAATCTTATTTATGTGTTATCCTAGATGATCTTCATATATTTTTTCTCATCTTATCTGTAGGATATATTGATAACCATTTTATTATTTGGGTTTTCCAAAAATGTAACTTCCACTTGTCGAATCGTTTATTATTGAGGTCAAGTTTAAATACTGAAGGCACACTTTATTCAAGGTGGGGGAGATGATGGTAATACCCTGGACCATTCAATTCCTTTACATTGTGAGAAATATGGTTTTTAAGATGTCCAAGGAAGTAATGGTCACTCTTTTCAAGAAAATAAAAAATTATAAGTTTTAAAAGATTCCCAATAGTTCGTTGTCCCTATGGTTCCTCTTCCCAATGATGTCTCATGACAACAGTATCTCACTAGAATTGTCTCAAATGGGTGGTGGCTCATAGGCCGTGTCTCGACCTGGTGGTGGCTCGCTAGAGGTAGCCCATTCCTCTAGGGGATCTTTATCGATATCTCTTGATGTTTTTGAATTACTAGCTATGTCTCACCCTATCGAAGGATTATTGGTGGTGTCCTACACTATTGGTTGCTTGTTGGTGGTTTCTTATTGGTGGTCATTTATCTAGTGGTGCCTCAATGGAATTAAATCATCTTAAGGTGCCATACATGCACTATATAACATTTTGGTGACTCACTAATAGTCAAAGTAAAGTCATACATATGGTGCCTCATCTAGCAGTGCCTTTTCCAATTATGCCTCATTAT
This sequence comes from Viscum album, assembly GCA_963277665.1. Taxonomy (NCBI): domain Eukaryota; kingdom Viridiplantae; phylum Streptophyta; class Magnoliopsida; order Santalales; family Viscaceae; genus Viscum; species Viscum album. The sequence goes on from OY728160.1 coordinate 698,705,532, forward strand.
AATGTGCCTTATTTGGTAGTGTCTCGTCCACTGGTGTCTTGTGAACACTGTTCCCAATTCCTCCCATTTTGTTCATTTTAAAATAAAATGAGTATGAGGTATATTTTAAAAGGGTTTTAGACTGATTAAATGTCAATAAATTGTATCATTAATTCCGTATGTTTATATAGGTTTTAAGTTCCATAATAGTGTACTCTTGGATAAATCAACCTTTAATGGTGATAATAAGTTTTATCAAATTCATGTTAAATTTGATCTAATCATCCAATAGTCGATATAACTTACCTTTCATCCATACCATGTTCATTATCTTGAGTCCATACATACCCAAAGTCTTTATCCTCAGATATTTCATTAGATTGGTTCATGATTCCCTATAGGGAAATTTCTGTACATAGGGAAAAAAAATTTGTGTAGCCAAGAAGATCTTATCGTTCATTTTTCAAGTAGGAATTCCATTGTCTTTTTTAATTTTGCTGGCATTGGGATTGGTGTAGAGATTTTTCCCATATGATGATATTTTATTAAATATTAATAAAAATATTTCAATGTTTTAATACATAGGGTTGGTAATGTGACATATGATCTTGTTGTGTTATTGTTTTTATTAATTCTTGTGATTTGAATTGGGTAATTTCCACTAGAAATCATGGTTTATCAAGGACTTCTTTTCGTCATGGGTTATTTTGTGGAATACGTATTTTTTGGTTGTTTTAAAATTCTTATATATTTAATTTTTTATCCAATTATATTATGATATAAAATTTATTCCCCAGGATCATATAGTTTCTATGATAAACCCAAAATATTAAAGTGGAATTAATTAAGGGATTATTTATTTAATATGAAAATATATATTTCCTTGGTATGTTAGGTGATGTGATGTGTTTAATTGGTGTGGTTTGTCTATGGGGGGGTTGATGATTTGTGGTTGTATGGTGGGGTTGTGATGGGTGTGGTGTGATTATTTAGTAGAGCTACTAAACATATTGTGATATAGTGTCTTTATAGATGTGGTTGTGAGTTTAGGGTTTATTTTATTAGAATTATAAACTAAGAGGATGGGAATGAAAGTGGAAATTGGTTATTCGTATTTGTAATTTGATAATTTTTTCTCCATTAATAGTATTAAAATAGTCTCACCCCATTTCTACCAGTCGTTGTATGATGTGTCAGTAATGTGAAGTGTCTAAATTTTCCAAGTCACAGTATCCCTTATATTATTCTGAATTATTATTACAACTTCCCTTGCTATGTGTTCTATCTAGTTTCCTCAGTAGTGATGGAATAATTAAATAATTGTTTGATAACTTTTGGAGTGAATTGTGATGGTTTGGTTAAAGGAATAGAACTAGTAAATCAAATATTAAAATTATGTTAGTGTCATTAAATATAGATGATTTTAAATGATGAAGTGAAGGGGGGTTGGACATAAAAAAATTATGCCACTTTAATTAATCAAGGATATTCTCCATCTAAAATTAATATTTCCTTTATTAATAAATAAATCTAAAAGTGTCACCAAATGGGAAAGTGTTTTGACTTGGTTATTTATTTGAGAACCCCTAGGTTGGGGAGAATTTTTTGATACTATACATATATTTCTATATTATTGTGATTTCTATATTCACCCCACTCATTTTGATCACAATGTGATGAATAACCACATCGTCACATGGGGGGGTGTTGTTCCCCACATCTAGTGATGAGAATATATAGATGATTTACTGATCACTTCTTTGATATCTTCCATGAGATATGTTAATGAAATATTCTATGATTTTCAGAGGTCTGTTAGTTCTTTACATGGTGGTTATGATGGACCATGTGTCTTCAGGTGATATATGACATTTATGTGTTTTAGGTAGAGTTTGTTTTTTCATTCCAATTTTCATATGGGATGAGATATCATTTGATGTGTCATGTGGCCCATGTGTGTTAATGTGGGAAGTGTTATAAGGCCCAATTATGTGTAGGTATGAGTTTTTTTGAGGCATATGTTTGTGTTGGTGTGATGTGTTGTGAGGCCCATGTGTGTGAAGTCATGATGTGTTGTTAGACCATTGTTTGTCTAGGTGGGATATGATGTGGTATACATAAGGGATGAGAGTGGTAGGGTGTACAATGTTATGAGAGAGAGTCATAACAGTGGTAATGTGGATGGGGGTACACTATCATTAATGTTAGTTATAAAAAATCATATTACATGAATTTGGTTACTTTCTAAGTGTACATTTTTAGGATGGTTTTAGTTAGTATACATGTTTAGGTGCTGTTGGTACTTCTATTTTGTCATAGGGTAATTAGTATATTTCTTTCACATGTACATGAGATGCTTTTGACTTCCTGATATATATACATCTATTCTCACCCAACATTTCTAAAACTTATTTTGGGTTTCAAATTGGATTTTAAAGACATTACTAAGCGTTACTAGCTCAGAAATTTGGAATGTTGGTGTGTCACTATTTAGCTCCACTTTTGGGTACTTACATTGGTGACTTTTATTGCATTCGTTCTACTTTTCCATGAATGTGGGACTATTTTTGAATTTATTATTTATATTATGCTTTTGAATTGTTTTTGGATGATTCATTATATCTCCCAAAATTGATTCTTATAAATTTTAATGCCTCCAATATTATAATATTATTACACCTTTAGTGCTAGATACCAACCTGGGTCCCACTAGATGTAGGAATGGGGGGTGGGGGTCATTATCTATTCCCCTCATTACGTAATATTTGGAGGTATGGAGTCATGAAAAAAATGGTATCTTATCTTCCATTTGAGAGAAATGATGGACTTTGGAGATAAGAGTAGTTTTTATCACATGGGATGGTATAGAAACAATTGCAGTTTACCTTTGTGCATGATATAGGATATGGAGTCTTGATAGACATTGGGATTTTAGGTCCCCCGTGATCTAATGCATGGAATATGAACTTATTAAATGACAAAGAATGATGGACGTGCTTTCAGGCTAGAGACCAAATTATGGTGCATGCATGATAATGACTTTCATTCCTGTTTTAATTGGGTTGTATTGAGATGGTTAAACTGCTAAAATAAATAAAATGAATTGAAATGAATCTTAATGAAAATTCCATACTTCTCAGTATTAGGAAATATTTGTTCAACTTTCAATTATGGATCAATGTCCTTTTCCACCTCTGGCTCAAGAATTTGAGGTTCAACTAGTTAATATTATTAATTAGTGTAGGTTTAATCTACTTGAGGAGGTTGTTCAAAGATTGCTAGAGGACCCCCCGATCAAATTTAGTTTGATGTGGTATTCGATAAATAATTTGAGACATTTGGAAGTGAGTAAGTTGTGGGGAGCTGTACATTAGTGGTGGATGCTATATTTGGGAGAGAGGAAGGAGGATGAAATTTTGTTGGCTATCTTCTAGAATGTGCTTCGAACATAGTTCCTTTTTTCCACCATGAATGATGATAAGGGGAAGCAGATAATATATATTCATCTAGATAGTATGTTAGTGTGGAATCTTGGAATAAAATTCAATTACTATCCATGATTTTTCCCATAACATTTTCAAGATGAGGAGTCTTTTTTGATACATCATTAGGAAGGACTTCATCCTTCTATCGAGTATGTTGTTACTTATTATATATTGAAAATGTATTTAAAGGTTTAGAATAAAGAAGATTAAATTGAGCGGATGCACTCATGAGGAGGTCTACAGTGAGAGGGGAGCCAACAATATTCTTAGAGTGGTAGAGTTGTCAATAGTAGAACTAAGGATCCAAGGCCTTCATGGGTTTGACTAGCAGGGAGTCCAAATTAGCTTCTTCCTTTATGGCCTTTGGGTGCCACTGGTTTTAATGTTTTTCCTGGGACATTTTCTCCAACGTTTTTGGGTAGTGCGATTTATGGTCATCTTGAGAGAATGTTCTTATTAGTTCCCAATGCTTATTTTGGTGTAGGTGGACATTTTCTACTCCATCCTCGATAACAATTTTGTAAGAACCCGGTTCTTCTCTTTGAGGTAAGGGCTTCTTCTTTTTCCATTTCTGTAAGTATTTTTAATAAAATATGGAAAATGAGGAAAAATCCTAAATTTTGGAACTACATGACGTATACTTTTTCCACACGCCGTGTACTTTTCACCGTGTTGGGATGTGTACACATGGCGTGTGGCCATGTCGGTGAAAAAGGGTGTAGGAACCGACTACATGCTGTGTAGTTGTCCTTTATACGCCTTGTAGTCAGTCGGAAGGCCAAAATAGTAAGGTTGTGGAGCAGCCGCCAGCTGGGCGGTAGTACACACAGTGTACTGAGGAGTACATATTGTGTAGTCATGTCAAGGGATGAATAGTGTGGTTGTGCCTCCAGAGAAACAGTTAAATGAATGGAGTACATGCGGTGTACTTTGTTTTTTCGGCTTAAAACATGCAGTAGCCTCCTCATTTGGAAGAGTAGGCATTTGAGTCATTTTGGAGCCAATGGAGGAGGCTGAACCTTTGATGATCCGCTGGGTGTTCGTCTGGAATCGGTTTCCGTAGACGATGATCCTGTTGGAACCGCACGGGTAAGAGCTTCCATCTCCATGGATGCTTCGTACAAATTCTTTCCCTAGCGGGAGTTATTTGAGGTTAAGAAAGTTTTGTTCTTCATCAGATCTACACCATTCTTGGGCGTTTCTGGAGTCAGCGTTCGGGTATAACGTTCGTTGGCGTATAAGGTAGGTGTCTTGGTGTTTATTTTTCCAACTGTCACATGTTTTGGGCATTTTTATGCCACGAACCCATGTTGGGGTGTCGTGTGGCTGAGGCCATTGCTATATTAAACACCTAGAATCGAATAGGTGGTTAATTATGATAATAAAATGTTGGTTGGGATAATTTCTTGGATCCAGGACCGTCCTGAGGGGTGCATTCCTCTGTTTAGTTGTTTGGCCAGGATACCAGAGGGTATGCCTTGTTTAAATTATGCATTACATTCACCTTGAGAGGAATTATATTCAAATGGAATTTTTATATGTTGGGCATGGCCCAGTTACTAATGCATAAAGGCTGTGTTTTGCTATAGCCTGAGGGCGTGACTGTATTAGCCTGAGGGCGTGACTGTTTTAGCCTGAGAGCGACGTTCTATTTCGCCTGAGGGAAACCATTCGTTCCTGAGGGCTTGACTTCTGTGCCTGAGGGAGACACATCATATGCATGAGGGCAAGAGTTATTTTATGCCTGAGGGTGAGATTATGAATTCCTAAGGGCGAGATTCTGTGTAGCCTGAGGGCGTGGTTCATTATATTAGCCTGAGGGCAAGATACTGGTTGGCCTGAGGGCTTGCTGCTATTGAGCACAAAATGATACTAAATGAAATGGATTAAATAAATAATTAAATGGAAATATAACTGGTAAGTTAGTTACTTTTGAGTACTGCTTGGGTTATTGCATTTTTATTATTTCACACTATTGTTACATGCTTATACGTAGATGGGAACGAGCCTTTGGTGGGTGCCTACTGAGATATATTTCTCACCCCCTGTTTGGGTCACGCTTTTCGGCCCAAACATATTACGTTGCTGCAGGTGTAGATAGGGGAAAGAGTCCCTATACAGGTACATGATTGCTGCTGAGGAGTAGGAGGGCATGGTACCGAGCCTAGGCTCACGATGCCACTGCCAGTTGTTTTTCTTGTTTTGTTGTACTCTTCTTTTGTTTTACTTTATGGATGTATAACATGTTCTGGCTGTTTTCTTAGAACCTGGGACATGTAGCATCATTATTTATTTACTGTTGGTTATATCCACTACTATTGTTTATTTCAGTTGTGTATGGTTTACTATTTCTGCTGTATGTTGTATGTTTTATTTTTTATTCCGCTGCGCTACAGTTTGAAGAATGAGGGCATAGTCTCCCCACTATCAGACCTGGGACCTCGCTGCTAGTCAGCAGCCTCTGGCATTTGGGTAAATGCGCTTGAGGTCACATGGTGAACCGGGTTCGGGGAACCCGTTGAGTGGCACCCGGAACAGGGACATTACAAAGTGGTATCAAAGGGGTTCTTTCTTTGACTCACTATTTGGAGCCGTAGTCAAGGATAGGATGCATGGTAGTTAGTAATAAGCTGTGCCCGGGCGTAGCTAACCCGCGTACAGGGAGAATCCAGCCTGCCTTGTATTTTGCAATTCGGTTGATTTTGCAAATTATACAGTTGATATGATTTCACCGTTGGGTGACACACTTGTATTGTGCTGTTTATATTTTATCTAGGGGTTCTATTTAGTTTCAACCCGATGAGATGAGGGTATTCCATCTCATGAATCATTTAGGCACATGCTAGAATCAATTCCATACACAGTTTCCTTTCCATGTAAGTGCATTAGAAAATTGCACGTTGTTGTGATAGTTGTTGTGCTAGAAAAGCATGATGTTGTGATAGCTGCACTGATAAAATACCTGCAATTTGATAGGGTAATTTTTGGGTGAGTTGTTCATAGAATAGACGCCAAACATTGGTTTTTGGGGAGTATGGGCCCCATGTGACTGGAATTTGGTGGATCATTGACTGTTTATTAGTTATAACATAGATAATATGTCCAAATTTGATTCGTGGGGAGTATGGGCCCTCACAGGATAGAATATGACACATATGTGTTGTTTTTCAGTATTTTATGGGTTCCGGGGATGTTTCTGAGGCATACTGTCTGGAAACCCAGTAATCACGCCGTGTAGTATTTTAAACACGCCGTGTATGGCCTTTTGTTCGGGAAGAAATATGAACTTTTTATGTACACGCCGTGTACATTGAGTACACGCCGTGTAGTATCTTCCCGTGTCTCAGACCGTGTGGGCGGCGACACGGGGTAGGGAAGTGCTAGGGCGAACACGCCATGTAGTTAGTGTACACACTGTGTAGGGTCGACCCGGAGTCCGGCCGTGTAACTAACAACACAGGTCTGTGAACTCCTGTACAGAACACGCAGTGTCAGTGATGAACACACCGTGTAGTGTGACCTAGGGACCCGACCGTGTAATTATCAAAACGGGTCGATGTCACCATTCCTTGAACACGCCGTGCACCATTAGAGAAACCCCGTGTAGTCTTGTCTGAGGATAGACCATGTGGACATAGCCGTGTGACTGGGGAAACAGGGTGTTGTAACATGCCGTGTAGTGTCAAGCCGAGTATTCGGCCATGTCACAGACGACACATGCAGTTGGAAATAACACCATACATGTCGTGTATATTAAATACAGGTCGTGTAGTTCTTGTTCAAATGGGAGCTGTGTGGCTTAGCCGTGTAAAAGGACCGAGGCAGGGGAAGGGAATTCATGTACATGCCGTGCAGTCAGTGTACACGTCGAGTAGTCTTGTTTTTCAAATTTTGAATGCCTTATTCCTCCTGTTCCCTTTTGGGTTTTCTTCGCTTTTGGTATTTGATAAATCATGTTCTAAGTGATGTTTTTTACACTTGTAGTTTCATGCCTCCTAGACGACCACGCGTTGTTCGCCAGGAGAGTGGCAACAAGAATACTCTGGAGATAGTGGGCCATGGGCTACCATTTGATCCTCCAGAAGAGCCAAATGCGGCAGCAGCTGCTATACTAGACACAGGCGCAGAGGCGCAATTCCGTGAATGCTTATTGCGGTTCATGCAGACCTTTCAGGGAGCACCACAGGCTTCCACATCTATGGCCGAGCTGACATGTATCTTCCTGCAGCAGCATCCGCCTACATTTTCAGGGGATGACGGACCATAGGCTGCGGAGTCTTGGCTGTGGTCGATGTAGACTATTTTCAAGCATCTTGAGATGTCTCCAGGGCAGAGGGTCAATCTCGCGACTTACATTGTGCGTGATTCCTCCAAGAGGTGGTGGGATGTTACCACCTAGTCAGAGCATCACATGGACATGGCGTGGGAAGACATTCAGGCAGTCTTCTATGACTTTTTCTTCCCAGTGACATTGAGAGAAGATAGAGCTCTAGGGATCATGAATCTACAGTAGGATGCTATGTCAGTGATGGACTATTCTTCTCGTTTTACGGAGCTTTAGCACTTTCCACCCGTGCTTGTGGGTGATGGGACATTGAGAGCCATACGTTTTGAGGATGGTCTTTGTTATGACATCCGAGTGCTTTTGAATGTTTTCAGGTTGCCTATTATCCATGCTATTGTAAATCAGGTGCTGATTTCAGAGAAGAACCCGCGGGAAGCTAGCGGTGTAGGCCAGGGCGGTTCAGCACTAGTTACCGGTACTATTTCTACTGGGAAGAGGAAGAGACAGATGGATTTCTCTCAGGGTGGCAGTAACAGCCAAACCGTTTCTTTAGGTGGCCCGATCAGGTGATAACAGTGTGGCAGAGAGGGGAACAAGAGACCGTAGTGTCCACGAGACCCAGTGGAGTGCCGAGCTTGCGGCAAGATGGGCCATCTGCATCACTTTTGCAGGGATAATCCTCCAGTGGAAAGTGAGAGGGGTTCTGTGCCGACTTTGTGTGTAGGAGAAGGAACAATTTCTTCTTAAAAGTCAGGGAATTGGAATACGTTTGGGCGCGTAGGCAGAGATGGTGGTCGTGGTCATGGTGTCCAGACACCAGGATCTCAGAGGCAGTAGGGTGGGACAACTCAGGGTAGTTAGGCTGTGTCGCAGGGCCGTAGCACTGGGCAGATATATGCGGTGCATCAGACCCAGCATGAGTAGGCTGCCGGACCTTCTACAGTCAGAGGTACTACTCTAGTACCTTCTGTCTTATCTTCAGTACTTTTCGATATGGGTGCTACACATAGCTTTATATTTGTACCTGTTGTGGGGAGCCTTGGGCTATGTGTTTCTACTTCTTCTAATATCATGACGCTAGACACTCCGTTGGGGACTAGAATGGCTGGTGTGCGTCAGTGCAAGGAGTGCCCCCTTGAGTTTGGTGGGTGTCACTTCCTTTGGGACCTATATGCCCTAGAGATGATGAGCTATGACGTCATTCTTGGGATAGACTGGTTGGATTCCTTTCATGCCTTTGTAGACTTCTATCATCACAGGGTGAGATTCACGTCACCATAGGGGGGAGAGTTTTTATACAAGGTTGAATGGGATGTTCAGGCGAGTCGAGCTGGACAAGAGCATCGTGGGCTAGGTGGAGTCATAGCCCAGATTGAGAGCTTATATCTGGATTACCAGGGGACTTGTAAGACAGATTTCCCTCTTGTTTTTGATCGTTTTAGGGATGTCTTCCCGGATGAATTTTTGGGTCTACCTCTGGAGAGGGAGGTGCATATCTCCATTGATCTTGTTCCAAGAGTAGCACCGGTGTCCATTCCACCTTATAGGATGGCTACACTTAAGTTGCAGGAGCTCAAGAGGCAGTTAGAGGAGTTACAAGAAAATGTCTTTATCCGACCCAGTACTTCTCCTTGGTGTTCGCCGGTTCTTTTTGCAAAGGTGGCGGATGGTACCCTCAGACTTTGTGTGAATTATCGGAAGCTGAACTAGTTGAAGGTTAAGAAACGATATCCCTTACCAAGGATTGATGATCTTTTTTATCATCTTCTTGTAGCACAGGTGTTCTCGAGGATTGAACTGAGATTAGGATATCATCAGCTGCGCGTGAGACCATCTGATATACCTCTCATGACTTTCAGGAGTAGGTATGGTCTATATGAGTATACAGCTATGCCATTCGAACTCACGAATGCGCCATCAGTTTTCATGGCTCTGATGAATCGTGTGTTCCATCCGTATCTTGATTCTTTTGTGGTAGTATTCGTGGATGAAATCTTGGTGTACTCTCACACTCGACACGACCATTCCACCCATCTTGAGATCGTATTTTGTACACTGAGGGAGCATCGTTTATATGCTAAGCACTCAAAGTGCCACTTTTGGATGGACCAAATTCACTTCCTCGGTCATATTATCTCTGAGGAAGGAGTTTCAGTTGACCCAGAGATGGTGAGAGCAGTAGTTTCCTGGGAGCACCCTAAGAACGTGTTTGAGATACAGAGTTTCTTAAGGGCGGATGGTTACTACATGTATTTTTTACAGGACTTCTCCCACTTAGCAGCACCGTTGACAGCCTTGACTAAGAAGGGTGTGATGTTCGTTTGGTTGGAGGATTTCGAGGCATCCTTTTAGGACCTGAAGGGAAGGTTGACATTAGCACCGATCCTAATATTCCCAGATTAGGGGAAGAGCTATACAGTTTACTGTGACGCATCAGTTATAGGGCTGGGAGTAGTGTTGATGCAGGGCAATCGGGTTGTTGCGTACGGGTCTCGGCAGTTGAGGCCACATGAGAGGAATTATCTGACACGTGATCTCGAGTTGGCAGCAGTTGTTCATGCATTACGCTGTTTGAGATATTACCTATTGGGGGAGCATTTTGTGGTTTTCACCGACCATAAAAGCCTCTAGTACATATTTACACAGCGTGACCTGAATCTGAGGAAGCGAAGGTGGGTCGAGTACCTACAGTCCTTCAATTTTGATCTTGCCTATACACCTAGTAAAGGTAATGTAGTAGCTGATGCACTGAGCAGAAATACTCAAATACAGGCAGTGTAGGAGGCTAGTGGCGAGTGACAGCTCATGGCATTGTTCTATGAAATGCATCTCGAGGTGAACGACAGTCATGGGCAGACTTAACATTCCCCTTTAGCTGTGACATCTACCCTCCTGGTTAGAGTGATGATGAGACAGCTATCTGATTTGAAAGGCCTAGTTCTACGGGATTTGGTGGCAAGTATGGACCCTCCTTCTGGTTGGACGATAGGCGATGATGAGGTTTTTCATTTCCATGGACGAGTATGGGTTCCAGGGGATATACACGAGGAGCTGATGCAGGGGTTTCATGATTCATCTTGGTCAGTTCATCCCGGGGTTACCAAGATGAACCGCGACTTGAGAGGTCAGTACTGGTGGCCGGGTATGAATAGCGATGTTGCTGGTTTTGTTACGAGGTGTTCCACCAGTCAGCAGGTGAAGGCAGAGCATCAGAGATCAGCTGAACTGTTATAGCAGTTACCCATTCTAGAGTGGAAATGGTATAATGTCATGATGGATTTCGTGACAGGTTTTCCGAGGTCACCTAGAGGTAATGATGTCGTGTGGGTTGTTGTAGACATAATCACTAAGGTAGCTCGCTTCTTGCCGATCAAGGAGACCTTCGGTGTTGACGAGATCGAAAGGTTGTATATCTGGGAGATCGTACGTCTTCAAGGGGTCCCTCGTTCTGTCATTTCATATAGGGAAGCACACTTTACGTCTTGTTTCTGGTATATTTTTCAAAGGGCGCTGGGTACACAGGTGATTTTGAGCATAGCTTACCACCCTCAGACCGATGGCCAGTCAGAGCGTACGATACACGTGCTTGAGGACATGCTGGGTGCATGCGTCCTGGACTTTGGGGGCTATTGGGAGAATCATATAACCTTAGTAGAGTTCGCCTATAATAATGGATTCCAGGTGACTATTGAGATGGCACTATATAAGGCTTTATACAGTAGGTCATGACAATCACCTTTGTGCTGGATAAGAGGTAGGTGAGGTAGCTTTATTGGGACCACAACTCATGCAGGAGACGTCTAAGCAGGTCTAGTTGATTCAGAAGTGGATGGATATGCCGCAGTCTCATCAGAAGTATTATGCTGATAGCCGCATATGACCTTTAGAGTTTGTGGTTGGGGATCAGGTTTTCTTGCGTGTTTCGCCGAGGCTGGGACAGAAGCGGATTAGGAGATAGGGTAAACATTAACCACGATATGTGGGACCATTTGAGATTCATGAGAGAGTCGGGCTGGTTGCTTATTGGTTGTGGTTACCGTAGCGGTACTGAGCCATGAACGACGTCTTCCACGTATCTCAGTTGCGTCACTATCATTCAGACTAGTCTCACATCTTTCAGACCGAGGAGGTTGAGCTAGACGCAGATGCGTCCTTTGAGGAGAATCCTATTCGTATCATTGACAGGATCACGAAGGTTCTCCGAGGTCGGATAGTTCCTCTGTACGGGTGTTATGGCAGCATGGCCGAGTGCAGGACGAGACCTGGGAGCGAGAGGCCGACGTACATGCTCAGTGGACGAAGTTGTTCATGGCTATATCTTCTCCACCTTTGGAAGGGAAATTCGGGGATGAATTGCTATAAGGGGGAATGTTTGTAAGAACCCAGATCTTCTAATTGAGGTACGAGCTTCTTCTTTTTCCTTTTCCATAATTTTTTTTAATAAAATATGGAAAATTTAGAAAAATCCTAAATTTTGGAACTACACACCGTATACTTTTTTCACCCGCCATGTACATTTGGCCGTGTTGGGATGAGGACACAGGGCATGTAGCCATGTCAGTGATAAATGGTGTAGGAACCGACTACATGCCATGTAGTGGTCCTTTACATGTTGTGTCTCAGTCGGTAGGCCAAAATAGTAAGGCGGTGGAGGAGCCTCCAGCTGGGTGGCAGTACATGCTGTGTACTCAGGAGTACATACCGTGTTGTCATGTCGACTGATGAACAGTGTGGCAGTGCCGCCAGAGGAACAATTAAATGAAAGTAGTACACGCCATGTACTTGGAAGTACACGTTGTGTACATTGTTTTTTCAACTTAAAATAGGCACTAGCCCCCTCATTTGGAATAGGAGGCATTTGAACCATTTTGGAGCCAAAGGAGGAGGCCGAACCTTTGAAGATCCACCAGGTGTTCGTCTGGAATCGGTTTCCGCCTCGGACAATCTCATTGGAACTGCACGGGTAAGGGCATCCATCTCCTTCGCTACGTTTTACCAATTATTTCCCTAGTGGGAGATATTTTAGGTTAAGAGGGTTTTGTTCATCATCAGATCTACGCCGTTCTTGGGCGTTTCTGGAGTCAGCTTTTGTGTATAATGTTCGTTGGCATATAAGGTAGGTGGCTTGGTGTTTAGTTTTCCAACTGTCGTGTGTTTTGTGCATTTTTGTGCCACGAACCCATGTTGGGGTGTCGTGTGTCTGAGACCATTGCTATATTAAACACCTAGAATTGAATAGGTGGTTAATTATGATAATAAAATATTGGTTGGGATCCTTGCATGGATCCAGGACCATCCCGAGGGGTGCGTTCCTTTGTTTAGCCGTTTGGCCAGGATACCCGAGGGTATGCCTTGTTTAAATAATGAATTACTTTTTCCTTGATATGAATTGTATTCAAATTTCATGTTTATATGTTGGGCATTTCCCGGTTACTTATGCCTGAGGGCGGTGTTTTTCTATAGCCCGAGGGCGTGACTATATTAGCCTGAGGGCATGACTGTTTTAGCCTAAGGGCGACTTTCTATTTCGCCTAAGGGAAACATTTCGTGGCTGAGGGCTTGACATCTGTGCCTGAGGGCAACACTTCGTATGCCTGATGGTGAGAATTATGTTAATCCTGAGGGAGAGATTCTGAATGCTTGAAGGTGAGATTCTGTATAGCCTGAGGGTGTTGTTCACTATATTAGCATTATGGCAAGATACTGGTTGGCCTAAGGTCTTAGTGTTGTTGAGCACAGAATGATACTAAATGAAATGGATTAAATAAATAATTAAATTGAAATTTAACTGGTATGTTAGTTAATTTTGAGTACTTCTTGAGTTATTGCATTTTTATTATTTCACACTGTTGTTACATTCTTATACGCAGTTGGGCACGGGCCTTTGGTGGGTGCCTTCTGAGATATATTTCTCACACCCTGTTTGGGTCACGCTTTTCGGCCCAAAAAAAATACGTTGTTACAGGTGTAGATAGGGGAAAGAGACCCTATATAGGTACATGATTGCTGTTGAGGAGTTGGAGGGCATGGGACCGAGCCTAGGCTCACGATGCCATTGCTAGTTGTTTTTCTTGTTTTGTTGTACTCTGCTTTTGTTGTACTATATTGATATATAACATGTTCTGGCTATTTTCTAAGAACCTGAGACATGTAGAATCATTAGATATCTAATGTTGGTTATATCCACTGCTATTTTTTATTTCAGTTGTGTATGGTTTACTGCTTCCGCGATTTGTTGTATGTTTTATTTTGTATTCTGATGCGCAAAACTTTGATGAATGAGGGCATAGTTTCCCCACTATCAGACCCAGGCCCTCGCTGCTAGTCGGTAGCCTCTGGTGTTTGGGGAAATACGCTTGAGGTCACGTGGTGAACTGGGTTCGGGGCACCCGTTGAGTGGCACCCAAAACCGAGACGTTACAATTTTATAGTGATACCATTTCAGAAAAAGGGGTGGTAGGATATTTATCTATTGAGGGGAGCTGGAGAAGATAGAGGATGACCTCATAATTTTCCTTGTGTTTAGGGACCATGAATTGAGTGTGGACATGCTGTTCGTATTAATTAGAGATGAAGAGAAGCTGGAAATGATCAGTTTCATGCTATAGAGGTAGTAGTTATAGAGGGGCCAGAAATGGTCAGTGGTATGAATAGTTTTTTAGTACCCTTATTTGTGCCTTATTTGATTTAAGAGCTTCTCAATTCTTTTTTCACCCACTCAAAACCATTATCTATGACTATAAATTGACAGAGGCTTCCCATTCCCAACTATTTGAGAATTCCAGTCAAATGGTAGACTGGTTTTTTTATGTGTGGTGGGGGTGTATACTGATGATCATGAAACATCATTCCTATGGATATATATTATTAGTAAATATGAATCCATATTATGTTATTATAATAATTGAATGGTTTTATTCCATACATTATATTAGCGATGTCTTTTGTAGGAGACTCATATTTCTGGATGTTGATGTACAACGTGTGGTTTTCATTTTCAATTGGGGTTTTCAAGTGGACAGTCATGGTGTGGAGAACCTTTTATACATATTGGATGAGCAATTACTAAAATCCATCAATGCTGTGATAGAAGAGGTTACAAGGGTCATTTGAGAGTTCCTAGATGTTTTTCTCAAGAAGGATTTGACCCTACACCAATGATTTGATTTTGAGTTTGGGATAGACATGCATCACTAAGCTTATTCGATGTAGATGGATACTTATCTGATGAAACCTTTGGAGTTGTAGGAGATGAGGATTAAAATAGATTATCTAATGAAGATGTTTTTTTTATTTAGAACAATGTTTCATTGAGGGGTTCCCTAGAATTGTTCAAAAATGAGGATTGTGGTCATAGGTTGTGCATAAACTACTAAAGGATGAATTAGTTAATAGTAAAAAATTGATATCCCCTTCTGAGAGTAGATTAAATTTTGACCAAATAATTATGGCCAATTGGTTCTATATGATATATCTGAGATATGGATATCACCAGTTAAGGGTGAAGGAGGGTGAGATCTTGACGACTTCCTTCATATGACGATATGAGAAATTCCTGTTTTTAGTCAATATATTTGGTGTTACAAACTCTCTATCCATGCCCATGGTTGTGGGGAACTTCATCTTATATGACTTACTGGACCGGTTCATCATCATATCCATCAATGAAATCTTCATAAACATAAATTCATAGGAGGACAGTGATAATCATTCCAAAACTTTTTTGTGGGTTCTTCAACACCATCAACTCTATATAATGTTTTCCATGTGTATATTTTGATCATCGAAGGTTAGTTTCCCCATGAATATGGTGTATCTTAAGAGTGTCATGGTAGAATAATTTATATATTATGTAGTTATTTCTTGGGAAAGACCGAATAATGTGGAAAAGGTTTTCATTTTCCATGGTTACAAAGGCTATTATCATAGGTTTCTACAAAATTTCTGTCATGTTGTATCCTTGATCACAGATTTTACATGGATAAGCCATGTTTTTATATTGTGTGATTAGGTTAAATAAGAACTATGTCACTATAATGGAATGTTGGTTAGTGCTCAAGTGATTCAGTTGCATGGGAATGGGGGGATTTATGGGGTATTTTTTCACACTTCCAATTTTTGGTTGGGATTCATGCTGATGAAGCCAAATGTAGTGATCTCTTATGTGTCTTAGAATTTATGACCTCTTGAGAAAAACAATTCCACCCATGATCTAGAGCTAGTAATAATCTTTTTGAGCTGATGTTGTGGTTGAATTACCTCATTTGGTTGCACATGGTGGTCTTAACATATCACAAGATCACGAGGTTTATATTTCCCCCCTGTGACATGAACTTTCGATATCATGGGTGGATAGAATATATTTAAAAAATTTATTTTAAGATCTCTTACACCTATGTAAGTTGTATATAGTTTCCAATGATTTCATAAAATGTCATAGAAGGATGTTTTTTAGGAATATGCACTTCTTAGAGATCAATTGAATATTTGGATACCTTTAATATAGATACAAGAGTGGATGGTGGTAATATATGTTTGTTTTAGATGGTTATTCCATATTCTCTTAGTTAGAATGTGGGGGAGTCTCAGTGGGGAGTCATAGTGGTAGAGTGGATGCACGATATAGTTTCCCATGGTGATTCTCCAGAGGGATCAGAAAAATATTTTCAATACCATATTTTGTTTTTTTAATGACGTCTATTCTAGTGGTGATTCATGATGAATTTATTCATTATTTTCATATCTAACGCTTTTCGGTAAACCCAAGTTTTTCCAAAAAGTTCCATGGCTTTATTATGTAGTTTTAGTGTCCTAGGAGTAAATGGGAAGTGGTGGATTTTTTGGAAATGTGCATGGATTTACATCAAGTAAAATCCAAGCCTCATGTTCTTGGTGGTTTGTTGAAACCCTTGGATGTTCCTGAGTGAAATGCGATAAATTATTGATCCATTTTTTCACAAGGTTACCTAATGTTTAGGGATTTTGTTATGCTATATGGGTAATCATAGATCATTTTTTGAATTCATCTCATTTAAAAGTGATCAATGTAGTCTGGCTCTGTGGATGATCTTGTTAGGAAGTATGTGGTTGAAGTAGTTAGGGTTCATGGTGTTTTGAAGACCATTGTTTTGGATCAGGATGGATAGATTACCTAAAGATTATTGGGAGGATTTCATCATTATTTTGGAACTCAATTATTCTGCAACACTACTTCCCACCCATATATGTATGGGTAGATGGAACGGAATATCCAAACATTGTATTATTGGATGTGATCATGTACTGAGACTTTCGTGGATCATGGGAAAGAAACCTAACCTTTTTGTAGTTTTATTATAATAATATATAACAATATTCTATTTATATGTCCCCATTTGATGATTTTTAGGGGACACTGTGTCATTCTCTCTTGTGATGTATGAAAGTTGGGGAGATAGTCATTCTTGGTCATCATGATGTGAAGAGCATGATAGAGAATTTTCAGTATGTTCAAGAGAGGATTAATGTAGTTAATGACTCAAATAAGTCTTATACATACTAAATAAGATGGACCTTAATGTTTTAGGCTATGAAACATATGTTCTTGAATTTTTCCCCTCAATGTCAGAAGTGGAGGTTCGTTAGAGGGATTAAGAATTATCCAAATATTGGTCAGCACATTGCGGTCTTGGTTGGAGTTAAAAAATGTCATACTTGATATAATTTTTACCACAGTTAGAGAAGATCAATGATTTCTTTCATGTCTCTCATATTTATTGTCATCTTTATGATGACACCCATGTCATTGACTTGGGAGATTAAGACATCAAGGATGATGCCATGTTTTTGTAGTGGCTACTTTAAATATTGGATCTCTAATGGAATTTGTTGTGTGGATATAAAATTACCTTGGTTAGTGTATTTTTGAGGCATCGTGGTTAGGTGCGGAGTACTTGGGAGTGAGAGACAAAAATGTGTTCCTAGTACCATGAGTTGTTTTGACTTTTTATTTTCTCTTTTTTTCTTTGTAATGTAATGTACTATTTGATCCCTGTTTTATTTGTGATGAGAAATTTTACATTGTCATGTAATTTTTTTATGATATGTGATAATTTTAGGAAATAAAAAAATGATAGGACATGATTTTTAAAAAAGACTAATTAACATCAATGAGATTAAACATATGTTCCTGAGTCAGTGCCACCATGATCAGATAGTCTATTGACATGGAGGATAAAATATTCTAATTTTTCTGTTCATAGAGTGTTGATTATTGTGGTTGTGCATTGTTTTTTGTGGGAATTTATGTTGGTGTGTAAATGACCATGATGATAAGGCCTAGTTTGAAGATTCCATTGATGGTGTTCTTGGTTGTAGAGGTTTCCACAATAGATTTCATAAAACTCACTGTGATTTATCAATGATATGATTAGATGTGTTTAGCTGATAGTAGTGTTTCACGTGTGATATGATACATGAGAGGTATTTCATGGGATGGTTTTTCCGACCCTTAATCTCATTCCTTATGGTGGATTTTTAATTCTCGAGGGAGAGAATAGTTGGAGAGGGGCCTAATATAGTGTCCTAGAACAGTCTTATCCATTACTTTGTGGGAAATATTTTGTTTGAGGTGTCCATGGAATTTAAGGTGACTCTTTTTGACCACCTTACAAAAAAATCTATTTTCCATGTATCCAATTTCTGTTCCATCCCAACCGTGCCTCATCCAAACAGTGCATCATTCCAACGGTGGCAAGATGGTGGGCTCTAACCCTGTCAGTCTCTCACTAGAGGAATCTCAACATAACAGTGACTCACTAGTGGTAGCACACCCTAGCAATGGGTCATGGGTGGTGTGTCACCTTGGTGGTGGCTCACTAGTGGTGTCTTCTCTAGTGGTGGATCGCTGGTGGTATCTCAACATGGCGGTCACATGTTGGTAATGATTCATTAGAGATCACACCTCTAACGGTGCCTCTCTAGTGGAGCCTCGTTTGGTAGAGCCTTTCTTGTGGTATCTCACCAAGAAGTTACTAACTGGCGGTGGATTCTATTTCATCTAGATAGTTCATCTTCTAGTTGGGCCTTTCCTAATAGTGACCCATGTGGTACTTCCTCATTTAGTGGTGCCTCGCCTAGTGGTGCCATGCTAACAGTCCCCCATCTGGAATTATATCATGAATAATTTTACTAGTTCAAACAATTTTTATATTTTTACATAAAATGAGTTTAAAGAAAAATATAAATGTTTATATGACTGATTCAAAGTCCATAAATTGAATTTATAATTCATTAAGGGTCCTGAGGATTTTGAATGGTAAAATTATGTAATCTTGGTCAGATATACCATTAATGAAGATATTAAACTATATGCAATTCATGTTGAATACAATGTGATCATTATAAAGACATGATACATTGTATTTCATCCATAACTTCTCATATATCTTTATATAGGATGCCTCTAACAGATTCTTCATTGGATTTATCTGCGTTTTGGTTCATGATTCCCTAGAGATTATTCTAATGTACACACGCCCCAATTTTTGGTATCACCAAAAAGTGCCAATCATTCTATTTCCTGGTAGGTTTTACTTTAATTTTATTAATAATGATTCATGTGTTATTATGTATATATGAATTCCCATATGAATATTGTTAATTCAAGATAAATAAAGATAAATGAATTGGTTTTAAAATAAATATAATGGGGCTGGGAAAGTGACACATGATATTTTTGTGTTGTTGTTTTTTTATATATTTTGATTTGTATGGGCTAAAATCTGAGTGAAAATCTTGGCCATTGGGGGTCCAGGATTGTGCCTGAGAAAGTTCATGGAATGAATATTGTTTAGTTGGTTGTGAATTCCATTATATAAAATTTGGTTTAAAATATCAATTTATAAAATAATTTGATGCCCCAATGTCCTTAATTTTATGTTATAACCCCAAAATGTAAAAGTTGAATTAAATAAGGTATGACTTAGTAAATATGAATATGTGTTTTTCATTAGTATGTGAGGTGATTTTATATGTTTAATTTCTTTCATTTCTTTGTATGGTGGATGTCGAAGACATGTGGTTATATGGTGGGGTTGTGATAGGTATGAGGTGATTATATAGTAGGGTTGAAAAACTAGTTGCGCTATAATGTGTTGTTGTATTTGGTTTTGAGTTGGGGTAGGTTTTTTTGATATGAATAATTTTTTGATGAGTTTTAAATATGACAATATTGGTTGGAATTTGTAATTCACCAGGACATTCTTCATTAATATCATTCAAGAAGCCTAACCCCTTTATTAGAGGTTATGGTATGATGCGTCATTAATGAAAAGTTCTTTAATTTTCCAGGGTTCTTCATCCCATGGAACATTTTGAATAAATATTATTGGGTTTCTTGTTATGATTCATTCCTTTTAGTTTTCTGAGTAGTTTTGGAACAAGAAAATAATTTTTTGATAATGATTGGAGTGACTTTGGTTGGTTTGGTTAATTAATAGATGTTTTTAATGAAATATTTAAATTATGATTGTGTGATTAAATATATATGGTAGTAAATGATGAAATGAAGGGGTGTTTAAATTATAAGAAATTTGAAGCTTCAATACATTATCTAGTATCTTTACCTTCTGAAATGACTATTGGAGTTTTTAATAAATTCATTTAGAGTTCGCAGCAAAGGTGAAAATGTTGTGAGTTGAATATTAGTTTGAGAACCCATATGGTGAGATAGATTGTTTTTCACTAATATATTTTTATATTCTTGTGGCTTTTATACACACTGTAATCATGTTGAGAACTATTTTCCGAACACCCACATCTTCACGCTAGGTTGTTCCTTCTATCATCTGGTGTGGAAAAAATATGGATGGATACCCACAATTTTCTACTATCTCTTCCAAATGATATTAGAATGGAAGAAGATGTGATGGCTATAAGTCTGTTAGTGATATATATTATTGTATTGATAACATAGGTAAATATGGGTGAGATGTGATAGCCAGGTGTTTCGTGGCGAGGTGGTTTTTGGTTTTTTCGTTTCCATCAGGATGAGATATGATGTGATCTGTTGTGAGGCCCAAGTGTGTGCGTGAATGATATGTTTTAAGGTCCTAGTGTATGTGTGAATTATGGGTAGTTATCCCCATGTATATTTGGGGTGTTATGTGTTATGAGTCCTTGTTTTGAGAGGTTGTAATGTGTTGTGAGACCCAAGTGTGTTGGGTAGGGATGTGATGTGGTATTCATGTGGGATGGGAGTGCCACATTGTACGACGTTGGGTAGGGAGGAATACTAGTTGGAAAGTGATTAAATGTACCCTATCATCAAGGTTTTATATAAAATATTATATTAGTTTCTTTCATTACATGGTGAGGGGGCCTTGGAGATCTTGGTATTTTTACATATTTAGGTGATATTTTTTTCTATTGTTTTATCACAGGGGCAGTAGTAATGGTCATTCACAAGTTCACGAGAGACCTTATACTTCTTACATTGTATACTTATATTCTCAACTTACTTATATAAAACTAAATTCATGTTTCTAGGAGTATTTCATTGACAATTCTGCTCATTAATAGATTGGACCTTTGGACAGTTGGTGTGTCACTTCTTAGCTTTACTATTGGTTAATTACGTTGGGGACTTTTATTTTATCAGTACTATTTTTAAATGTAGGTGGTATGTCTTTTGCAAGAATATTTTTTTATTAATTTTTTATTTTCTTGGGTATGATTCATTTTGACTCTTGATATTGTATCATATACTGGGTAATTCCTCTAATATTGTGAGATTTCTACACCCATGGTCCAACTCGCCAACCCGAGGCCTACTATAGTGAGAACTTGGGGGCATTTTTTTCTCCCATCATTACAGTATCATTGGTGGGATGAGGTTATAAAAATGTAAAACTAGATTATTCTAAAAGAATAATATTGGTATCAATATCATATATGACACTAAATAACTATCTTTGATGATAATTTAATTCCTATTTTATTTATTTTATATTTCATTTTAAAATTATTTGTTCACCTTGATAGTTTATTCAACATGAAACCCTATGTCTAAATGTACAGTATTATAGCATACAATTATAATCTAAATGTTAAATTGGATGGAATGAATAGAAATAAATATATATTGAAAATTATTATTTTTTATTTATTGAAAATTAAATAAGAATTATTTGAATCTAAATTAAATGTTTTCTGAAAAAAGGTATAGTTGTACATTGCACAAATAATTAAAAATAAATATAATACAATATCAAACAATTAATCTGATAAAAATATGTTAAATTTTTAAATAACTATATCAAAATAATATTAGGCTGAATTTTTTGGATTTTCCAAAAAGATACATTTTTTGATGAATAGTGAAAAATATTGATTTTCATTGAAAACATATTTTCTTATTAAATTATTATCAAATTATAATACATTTGAATTTTTTTTAAAAAAATATATAAAAATATATTATATTATAAATAAATTAGTTACATTGAATCAATTGCATTTTTAATTTTGTTATTAATATTTTTTAAAAATAGTATTATTTTCTTGTTGTAAAATCTCCTTTTCAATGTATATAAAGGTTTGATTTTAAATTGGGATATACCAGTTAAATGAATATAATTTAAAAAAATAGATTCCATATTTAAAATAATTATATTTTATATTAACTAATACGTTATTTTAAATTTTTATCAATTAAGAATCGTAAAATTAGTAATAATTAATTATAATGATTACGGTAAAAAACTTATTTACAAGGGTGGGTAAAACTAAACTGATAGAAATTAGAATGACCTAACAAAATTTATAAAAACAATTTTATGGAAGAATTTTTCCCATATATCCTATATGGTTTGATAATATACCATTTAGGATGATTTTGTAATTATAAAATGAATTTTGAAATTGATTCTTCTAAAAAATATCTCGTGTGTCCTATCCCCCACTTTCAAAAAGCAACTCCACTTCTCTCCAGTGCAAATATATTTATATATTTTGTTCATAATTTCCATGATACAATATATTCTTTAATCCGATCATAAATTCAAATTTCATTAGGTTTGATCATAAATATATTATTTTGAGGATTTTGATTTAGACCTAAAGTGGTAATCTGAATAAGAGCAACATTCTTAAATGAAATTTTTTATGTTGATTCTTATTCTCCATTGTTAAAATCATATAAATCCCGGATTATATAAAAAATAATATATTATATAATTTTTTATTAAATTAATGTTATGTGTATGACCTATAAAAATATTCTCTTTCATCAAATGAGAAACGAAATCATAGATTGTGTGCACAATAGACTACATCCTTATGAAATTTTGTATTTTTTTCATCGCCCCCTTTAGTGGATGGATATATTGATGGATTTTAAAAAATTCTAGTATATTTTTAATATTAATATAATTATTTATGTTTAATATCACATATACCTTCTTACATTTATTTATGTTTAATATAAAAAATCATCACTCTTGTGTATGAAAGATTACATCCACATGAAGTGATGTGATCAGTTTTTCACTTAATCAATTCATATATGAAAATATGGAAACATTTAACAATTATATGTGGTATATATAACATTAAATTTATTACATTAAATCAATATACCCACCAATTCCATACCATTTAACCTATTAAGTAAGTAATAACATCACTCATCCATATGTACGGCCTACAGTCTCCACGAAGCAAATAATCTGATCTCAATGCTCAAAATTTGAATAATGGTTTTTAAAATTCATCTATTAATGAAACATGATATAAATTAAATTAATATAATTCATAATAAGAGTAAATATATAATATCAGTATGAACTACAACATTTAGGAAAAATACACGCATCACAAAAAGAAGTTGATAAACACACCAGAAAATGATAATAATGAAATATAATTAAAAAATGGGTGGTGAAGTGTTATAAGGGGATCATATATGACACTGTAAGAATGGATTTATTTCATTTATATATTACGATCATTCATAAAACCATTATAAATGAGGTCAAATCATCCTCAGTGAATGTAATCATGAGTTAATGGACTTCGTCTCAATAACCTTTATTTAAGAATATAATAATATTATGCCCTTAATTTCTTATATATGATGTATATACTACTCTTTTTTTGGAATTATAATGAATATATAATAATTGATTTTATGTTAGGTTATAATTTGATCTATTTCATCATATGATAATTGAATTGAAAATTATCAAGTGGTAAGGAATTTTGTAATTCAATTTCATTTCATTTTTTTATATTACATAATCATAGTATTTAAAATTCTACGATTTTGTTTTTAAATAAATTTTAATATATAATATTTTATTCCCATTATATTTATGTATATTTACATTTGATACCATTAAATAATTCATTAATTACTTCTCAGTTGAATATAATATTCACTCTAAAGTTTTATTTCACATTGGCCTTTAAATAATGATTATTTAAACATGAATTTACATTGTAGGAAAGAAAATTTCTGAAAAATAATATAACCATTTCATTTTTTATCCTCTACTTATTCTTGATCATTTAAATTAATATATACATTTTTACAAAATTTGTATTTTTTAATTATTTAGAAAATTTATTTAGGAAAATATGAATTTATCTCTTACTTCTTTCAAAAAAAAATTTTCATAAAAACCAATGTTTTTTAAAAATGTTTCAAATAATATTTTTAATGATTTACAAGTGACTTATTCATGAAAAAAGTATCCATTTTTTCTTTAATTTTTTAATGGAATCTTCATGAAATTCCCATCAAATGTATCAATTTTTGTTTATAGAAAATATAAATTGAATCCTTTCAGTAATTTATATGAATAATAAAACATTTCCAACCATCAAGAATAATCAATATAATAATTCTTCAATTAAAATTTTTAACTGTGGTTCAAAAAAAATTTCCTATAATTTTTATAAATTATAATTGGAAAACTATTTTTAAAGGGGAAAGGTTATTATAATAAAAATAATTAATGAAATTTATAGTGTATTTTTCTTCATTGACATAATGAAATATGTATTATGCTCATAATACACCGGAGATATATTTTTTTTATATAGAAAATAACTATTTCACTATAAGGATTATGATTAGATTTATCAGGGAATGTATTTAAATTCTCATTCTTGATTAATTTTTAAATCACTAACTTTCCCTTGAGATATTCAATATCTTATCATCATTAGACATTTTATTTCCCCTAGATATCTATATTATTAACTATAGATATACTTATTATAACATCTCATGTATTTACAAAATAGTACATTTTCATATTTATTAATATTTACATGGAAGATATGAAAGTTACGTCAAATAGGACACTTTTTCCGATAGCGTGCACAACCGAAAACAACATGTTTCTCTGAAATCATATTTTTCACAAAAATTTGAGTTATACAAAAAAAATAAAACAATAATATTATTATTATTTTAAATAGTAGATAATGTCTAATTTTTGAAATGGTGGGAATGAATAGAACATACGAATATATGATTAAAGATGTTTGTAAAATGTGTTACATTTTTCCAATAAATTTTAGGAGCTTAAAATGTGACTGAATTCAACTTTAATCATAAAATACAGTAATATTTTAAAAATTCCATTTTACAAAAATTTGATGGAGATCCATTTTTATATATATCTTTTTTTCTATTTTATATGATGTATTTTAAAAATTAAAATTCTTCTTTAGAATCGGGACATCAAAATTTACTTGGGTTGAAATTTTGTTATTTTTCTGTCAAAATACATATTTTAATTAATAGTAATTATTTTGAAAAAGGTGAGGCATGCCACTTTGTTAAAATAAAATACACAATAAGGTGCAAGAAGGGAACGGGGTCAGAAAAGACTGACTGCCCTCATTCGAAAACATAAATTTCCAAAGACATCAATGATTAAATTCAAGAGGATTATAATCATCATAATCCCAATCAGACTCATATTCCAAGGGACTGAATGAATTACCATGAGCCTTTCTCTCATTGGAGATGGATCAAGTCACCATGGGGGGATTCAGCTGTGAGTATTCCTTCTTTGGCTAGGATTTTGTCATTGAGGGAGAAAATCCTTCATTGGAATCCAGTTTACATTTAAGATCATCCTAATATGAACTTTTGTTTGATGAATCATTAGTCTCCATGTCAGCCATATTCCACCAATATTCATTGTGCTCCACTAATTTTTGTGTTCCTCAATAATTTGTGAGCCTGCATATGATGATTTGAAAGCATCCATGCCAGGGTTAATGGTCAAGGCATCATCTATTACCTGGGTTTTAGTATCATTATCCTGAGTGGAGTCCACCAAAACTACATCTGATTTGTATTATACATTTGTATAAGGTCCATTGAGAGGGGTTGTAGGCCCATCATGTTTTTCAATAGGTCCCTACAATTTCACGACATGTTAGTAGACCTCATGCTAATTTACAACCGGCATCTGCGTTGTTAGATCTGTACCATCTGTGTAAAAAATATCGTATTTTAATTCAAAACATCATTTCATCTAATTTATTTACATAGTAATATTTTTATTTTATTTGGTTTTAAAGTGTAGTTGGAATATGTTTTTATCATTTAACCCAATTTTTTTCATTAGATGTAATTTTCCATTGAAATTAGACCCAAACACATATCAATATTGTGATAGTTATAACATCTTAAATTCACACTTTTTGTTTTGGCCACAAAAATAATTTTTAAATTAATTAATAAATCATAAATTTTTGAAATATCAAAAAATGGATTTCAATTTTGCAATCAGGAGGTCGAAGTTGTGTAAATCGGTATTTTTTAGAAATTATGAGTAGTAACATCTGAAATTATTTTATATACACTGGTTAATGGGTAAAATTGGTAAATAATGGTAACAAATAATACTATAATAATATTAAATGACCCTAAAACATGTCTTAATCCTATTGGATGAGATATTTCCATCTATGGCCATCCTGGTGTCGATTTTGGGACCCCATGGATCTACATGGGAGTGATAATGACATGTTATATTTATTAATTTAATTTAAAGAAAAATATAACTTAAAGTTGTATATTTTGATAAAACAAAATTTATATGAGGTTATATAAGATATATCTTACAGATAAATAGTCATTATAAATATAAAAATATTTCTTATATCATGGTATTTTATTTCCAATTTTATATAGTAAATAAATAAATTTAATTGTGAAACAATTATGATGCAGTGATTGCTTCATTAATAAAATATTTAAATATATGATATTATAAATATTAAAATAAACGTCTTTTAAATATTTTGATTCAATCCAAAAATTTTCTATATTATATAGAAATATTATCTTTGATTTAATGCATTTTTCTCAATATATCATGGTTTTATGACCTTAAAAAATCAATTACGTTATAGTGTCAAAATTGATGTAAATGAGTTTTTAAAACTAATACAATATTATTAAATGATATAGTAACATAAAAATACACGATTTAGAAAACTGACTGAAATAATTTTTAAAATTTCATTATTTATCCTTTAATTGTTTTATTGACCTTTTATAGTAGATATAGTTACCATATATTATAAAAATTCAAGAAGACATGGAAAGAGTTTATGTTTTTAACAAATTAATAAAGCTAAAAGATATGGTTAATATTAAGACATAAAAATTTCTAAAACCTATTATTTGAGATTATTTCAACCAAAAAGCATAGTATCTTGGAAATAATTTGGTTTTATAACATTTGAAACCAAAAATCAATTTATAACAAAATAATATTTCAATACCTTCCTAAAGTGCCCCTCATCCCTCTTATAAAAGGGCATCAACTCTACCCGTTTAATCACACATCTAAATCCCCGTGGCTTGTCCAAATTTAGATCAAATAATATCATAATATCCATCCCTTACTCCTAGAATACTTACTATGGGATTATGGTAATTTAATGATGTATTTTGGCTCAAATCAAAGGAAGTGATACGATTTAGAGGCAACGTCCTCTCTCAAGTTCCTTTCCTTTATGTTCCTTCCACCACTCCCTATTCTCTTCTTATTCCTTGATTACCAAAATATACAAGTATCATAAATATACTAGGATTTTTATGAGAATTAATCAAACTTCAATTACGCACACCTCCATCTAATGGATATGAATATACTCTTTTTGTGTTCGACGAACTGATGCCTTATGAAACGATGATTGTTCGATTTTCCCCTACCAACTCTCATTGTGACCATCATGATAGACCTATATTTATATATTAGATATATTATATTTATATATTATATAAGATTATATAATATTTATTTACAAAAAATAAATTTATGATTATCAAGATGTGTAAATATAATAATTTTATTTTAAGAAGTGCAGAAAATAGTCCCAAAAAAGTGATATGGCTCCTTTATTCCAACATAGAATGTATAAA
The DNA here is from genome assembly GCA_963277665.1 of Viscum album. Classification (NCBI taxonomy): domain Eukaryota; kingdom Viridiplantae; phylum Streptophyta; class Magnoliopsida; order Santalales; family Viscaceae; genus Viscum; species Viscum album. The sequence goes on from OY728160.1 coordinate 698,733,718, forward strand.
GGATGGTGTTAATGAATTAATGTAACATATAAAACATATTATTTTAAACTATAATTATAATATAACTATATATAATGTAATATTCAATTTATTAATATGACAAATAAATGAATGTAGCGTTCATGCGTATGTATGGACTACCGTCTCCATGAACGATGCATTTCATTTATTATCTCCAAATTTTATAGACAGTTATAAATAAATATATAATAAATATATATGATATTTATATTAGGAATATAATTCTATAGAGGATGTTATTTTGAATTAATGAATAATTTATATCAAAATAATTTCATATTTTCCTCAAGTAATGAATAGAAACAAAATGAACAATATTAACTAAAATAAATATGTAATTTTTATTACATGGTTATAAGTGATATAAAAATAATTATAAACATGAAATAGTTTCTGAATGAAGTAAAATTAACTTAGGTTTATTATTTAGGAAGAACAAGGAACATACTTGACGAATCAGACTCAAGGTAAGGGACTTCCTCTCAATACTCTTTCATTAAGTAATATTTTGATAATATACACCTCATTCTTTTATACGGTGTTTAATTAAAACCATTGAATTTTAATTTAATTCATATGGAATATTTTTCCTATTCAGAATTTTACTTAACAACATAAGGAATGTTTTTTATGTATGTGTTAATAACGACCTCTCTTCCACTGTAACAGTTATTTGATGTTTGGCTTCCCCTCTAAGCCTTAATGTTTTTAAAAGGAAAATATCCCTTATCATGATTTCTATTTTATTTGTATTGAATTTTTTTTTGAAATATATTGAGTATTTCAATATCGTGATATGATTTCTTGTGATGTAAAATGAAATGTTATTAGTCAATTGCTGATAGTTTCAATATTTTATGTGTTATGATGATATAATGGTACTTGGTCATATAATGGGTAGTGACATGATAAACCAATGATGGGTGGTTATGTGATAAACCAAAATATGGGTGGTTCTATGATAAAATAATGATAGGTGGTTATGTTATAACCTTAAATTAATTGGGTATGAATGACTGTTGTATGGCTATTCTATTTTGTGATATGTGTGGTAGTCGATTCCATGGTTATTCCATTTATATATGTTTATGTCCCAAGTAACCATTATATGCTATATGTAGAGTTCTATGGGATTTATGGTAATGTTTTTGTTAGAAAAGGGTAATCAATGATATTATATTCTGTAAAGAATATTTACTACTTATTAGAGATGAAAAGTATTATGTTTTGATAAAGTATCCATTGTTTCCATGTTATCCTAAGACTTAATTTTTTTCTTTTTTATATATACATTACATAGATTTTTGTTCTCATTTGATGATTTCAAATGTTTTTCCAAGTAAATAATGAAGAATAATGTCATGTATTGGATCAATTAAACCTTTTTCTATTAAAACAAGGAAAAGAGTCATGATTCTATTTAAAGAGTTTTAGATTAATGAAAAAATTGATAGTGAGTATAATAAACTACATGTAATGTCGAAGATGTTTTTTATATGTTAGGAACTAATTATTTAATTCTCTAAACCGAAAAATATTCTCAATGTGAAAAAAAGTAAAATAATTGACTTATCACAAGATTATGTAATGTTTAAGGTCGTGGCCATATAGTTTGTATAAGAGGCTGGGTTAGATAAAATTACAAGGTATAATATTTTTAGTAGAATATCCATAATATATTTTTACATTACGGGAAAATATAAATGATATATAATATGAAGAATACAAAGTAACTTTTTAAAAGATGTGTGTGTGTTCATAATGGTTTTTAATAGAAGAAATAGGTTATTTTTGATAAGAAGGCATGAATAGGGAAATAACCTTCCTAATCTACTTACTGAGATGGTTGGAATTCGAATTTAAGAGTTTGTTGCCATGATGTCTTAGTTGACTCGGGCGATAAATGGGGGTGTTTTCCATTCTTGAGATTATCTAGACCGACCACATATGTATATGTTAATTGTATAGAATTCCATGAGGAAATATCCTTCATCATTCTGATGTTTATCTGACTCTGTGAAAGCTAAAGGGTGTACTAAATAAATGGAAAATATTTTTGATGTAATGGGTTGTTTATATAATCCAATGGATAGTATTTTTAGTTTATCATTTCGAATGTGAAGCTGGTCAGTGGTGGTCTATGATTATAAATATAGGCAGAAGAGAATAGATTTACACCATGGATTGGGATGAATATAAAAATATATTACATGATAAATATTATTTAATAGATGTTTGACTTAGGATAGAAAAGAAATTATTGAAATTTTAAAAATTGAGGAAGATTTTGTGGCTGTATATGAAAAAATTTCACCCGTTTTTCAAGTTACATTCCAAATTTTATTTGGGATAATGATAGTAAGATAAATTGGTTTTAATCAAGATTGAATCTGAAATATCAAAGGGAGTAAGATTCTCGTGAGTTCATTAGTTATGAGAAACTTGGCTGATGTGCTGAGAATGTGGAAATGGAGTCTTTCATTTGTTTTTGGATTAGTTTGTGGTTGGGTTTATTGATGATATTATGGAATATTCTAAAAGACGAGAGTAGCATGAAAGTCACATAATGATTGTTTTTCAAACCATCAATGAAAAGAAACTATATGGAATGTTTATTAAGAGTTAAATTTGGTTGCAACAAATTTGGTTCATTGGTCATATTGTTTCTAAACATGGCATAACTATTGATCCGTCTAAAACAAAAGTTGTTGACAATTTCCCTTGACCTACCAATATCACATAGAGGTGTAGTTTTCTTGGATTAGTAGGTTATTACTGAATGTTGTTTTAAATATTTTCTTGGTTATCTATACCAGTAAAGATGCTAACACATTACATAGTTAATTTCATTTGGACAAAATTATTTTATTATTTATTAGGAATGGAACATAAGATTGGTAAATTCTCCTATTGTTGCCTTTCTTTCTAGGAATTGTGAATTTGTTATCTAAAGTGATGAATCACTGAAAGGACTTGGTTGTGTCCTAATGCATAATGATTAGGTAGTTTTTTATGCTACACATCATTTGAAAACACACGAGTTCAATAAAAATATACATGATTTGGAATTAGTTATTTTTTTGCATTAAAAATATTAAGGTATTGTTTTTATGATGTCATGTGTGAAATCTATACTAATGAAAAAAGTGTAATGTATATATTTAAAAAGAATAAATTGAAAATGAGATAGATAAGATGGATGAAAATAATCACTGATTATGATCGAACAAATAATTACCATCAATGAAAATAAAATAATGTGGTCGATGCTTTGTATCAGAAAAGTAGTTCTACATTAACCATGTTATATATGGAACATCATCATTTAGTTTTGGATTGGAGAAATTTTTATTGGATTTTGATGGTGTAGGGAATTACTCTGAATTGTTTTAGGTGGAAATTAAATCATCTCTATGAGGAAAAAAATTCTAGAATCATTCAAAGAAGACAGTGAGTATTAGAAAAGGTTGAATTGTTTTAGAAGGTCATGTTACATGAATTTAAAATTGATGAAGATTGTGTTTCCACTTTTAGAAATATATTATGTGTACCTTTTTATTCATAGTTAATGAAATAACTGTTATGTAGAGCTTATCATTCTCAATTTTCAGTTCATCCTGTATGTACTAAGTTGTACAGTGATCTTCATGAGTATTTCTGGAGGATGCAATGAAAAGAGTTATTTGTGACTATACTGTGAAGTGTTTTACTTTTTACTATGATAAAGTAGAGAAACAATTTCCATAAGGGGTTATTCAGCCTTTTCTATTTCCAATGTGGAAATAGGAAAATGTTTCCACATATTTCTTGGTGGGGTTACCAAAAAAATATCAAGGTAACAATGAGATATGGGTTATTGTTGATCAAATGAATAAATATTCTCATTTTATTCCTGTTCAAGATACTCTATCTCTAGATCGACATTATCATTTTTATATTAATGTGATAGTGAGGTTACATGGATTTACCTTCTTTATTGTATATGATCATGGTCGCAGGATTACTTTTAACTTTTGTAAAGGCCTTCCAAAATCATTAGGAACTGAATTAAATTTCACCATAACTTTTCAACCTCAATTATATGGGAAGTCAGAATAGAAAAAATCATAACTTAGAGGATATGCTATATGATTTTTCAATAGATTATTAGGGATTTTGGGATCAACATATTTCTTCGGTTGAGTTTTCTTATAATAACAGTGTTCGTTCTAGTATAAAGATGGAAAAATCTGGGGAATTATTAGGAAATCAATGTCGAAATATAGCTTTTGTGATGGAGTAGGTGAAAGGAAGTTGATGGGATCCGAATTGGAAGAATAGATGGCCAAAAAGCTCAATTAATTTAGAAGCCCATAAGGACAACACAAAGCAATCAGAAATGTCATACGAATAACCAAATGAAGGATCTTTCTTTCGAGTTTGTTGATCATGTCTTTATCAACGTTTCTCCATGGAAAAGTGTGATGTGTTTTGGTAAAATGGGAAATCCGAGTCCAAAGTTCATTAGATCATATGAAATCCTAGATAAAGTTGGATCATTTTAATATAAGGTGGGTTTACCTCAAAGCTTATCCCACATACAAATTTATTTTCTGGTTTTAATTTTGATAATGTATATATCAGTTCAGTATCTTTTTTTTCCTAGAGATAGTTCATTTGGAAGAGAATATTTCTTATGAGTAACAACGAATACATATTTATGACTGTAGAGAGATAGTATTTCGAAACAAGTTGATTCATTAAGTAATGCATTTTTGAAAAACCATATAATTTAAAAGGAAAAATGGGAATCTAAAAATGCTATGTGGTAAAAATACCCTCACATATTTGATATGTAAATAAAATTACAGGGATGCAATTTACAAAATGGGGAAATAATGTGATGTCCAGGTATTAATTACATAATAACATTTCATATTTATTAATATTTACTAAGAATATTTTTATTTAATGTTAAATATGACATTTTTCCAACAACGTACTCGACATGCTACAATAAGTTTCTCTAAAATTTTAAATTGAAAACAACATTCAGTTATACCTAAAAATAATGGAACAATATTATTATTATTTTAAATAGTAAATAAAACCTAGATTTTGTAAAGGAAGGAATGAAAAAAACTATTTAAAATAAGATTATATATGTTTTTAAAAATTTTAACATATTTCCAATAATTTTAAAAGGCTTATAATGATAATGAATCTGATTTTAAGCATAAAATACACTAAAATTATTAAAAGGTGGTTTTACCTATTTTTGATGGAAAACCCATTTTTAATATAGTTTTGTAAATTTTATATGTTTTATATGAAAAAATTATTATTATTTAGAATCTGTATATACAAATTTACAATGGTAGATATATTTTTTTTATGATAAAATTCATATTTTAAAGAATAGTGAAAACACTACATTTTAATACAAAATTGAATATTTAACTAATATATTTATATAGGTAGATTGATATTTTATTTTGTTTCAAAATGTAATTTGTTTATGTTTTTATCATTTAATCAAATTTGGTCAATGTATGTAATTTCCCATTGATATTGTATTTAAACACCTGTCAATCGTTTGATTGTTATTACTTCTTAAGAACACTCTTCTTTGGTCTGACAATGAGAATTAATTTTAATTTAATTAGTGAAACTTATATGTTTAGAATTTGGAAAAATAGATTCCATATTTGGAATAAGGAGGTATAAATTGTGTAAATAGTTACTTTTTTTAGACATTATGAATAGTAAAATCAATAATTATTTTATTTACCATGGTAAAATAGTGAATTAAGAAAATAAGGGTAAAAAATAAAATTATAATAATAGTAAACTACCCTAACACATTTACTAATCTCAGTGTATGTTATATATCTGACCATGAGAATCCTTAGGATGATTTCAGGGACCCAAGAATCCACATTTCGATGATAATGGCATGTTATATTAATTAATTTAAATTATAGATAAATATAACATAAAATTGTATTATTTACTAAAAAAAAATTTATATGAGGTTATATAAGTTATATCTTAAAGTATATATAGTCATTATAAATCTATAAAAATTGTGTAAATCATTGAATTTTATTTATAATTTTTGGACATTAATTAAATAATTTTTTTTATTAGACAATGATGATGTAGTGATTGATTCATTAATAAAGGATTCAAATAAATGATATTATAAATATTAAAATAAATTTAATTTCAATATTTTGATTCTATACAATTTTTTTTGGATTATATTGACAAATTTTCATTTATTTAATGCATTTTTATTGACGGAATTAATTATTTTATAACTTAATAAATTCATTAAATTACTATTTTCAAAATTGATATAAATGAATTTTTAAAACCAATATAAACTTTTAACTGATATAATAATCCTAATATTATAATATTCATCTAAATAACTCATATAATGTTAAAAAATTTATTATTTAGCCACTTATGGTTCTTTTTTCATTTTATAGAAAATATAGTTACCATAAATTATAAAAATTCAAAAAGACATGGTAAGAGTAAATGTTTTTAACTATGGATTAAAGTTAAAAAGATAAGGTTTATATTATGACATAAAATTGCATAAAACTTATTGGATAAGTCTTTTTAAACCCAAAATAATCTTATATTTGAAATAAATGCTTTTGGGCCCTTTTGAAACTAATAATCATTTTAGAATAAAATAATATTTCAATACCTTGCTAAAGTGATTGTCCTCCCTTTTATAAAAGGGAATCACATTTACCCGTTTAATCACACCTCAAAATCCCATTATATGGTCCAAATTGTGTTAAAATAATCTCCAAATATCTCTAACATCCCCCTAAAATTCATACCTTTGGAATTTTCCAATTTATGAAATCCTTTTTCCTGAATCAAAAGAACTTACCTAATTTAGAGGTATCATCATCTCTCAAGTTCCTTTCCTTATTTTCATTCTCCATCCCCTATTCTCATCTTATTAATTTATTATATAAACAAAATATCCTCAATATAATATTATTTTTTAGATATGTATTTAAACTACACTTACACCCATCTCCATCAAATGGATTAGAATATATTGTTTCTGTGTATAGCAAACGGCTGCCTCACGAATTGGTGATTGTTCAATTTCCCCCTAACACCTCTCATTGTGTCAACTTATGATAGTATTGTAATTAAATATGTTATATATTATATTTATATTATCTATATGATTATGTAATACTTATCTACAAGCATGCATTTATACTTTTCATGTTGTGTAAATATGATAATTTAATTTGAGGAAGTGTGGACTGCCACCACCTCAAAGTGATACGAATCGTTAATGCCATAAATAAAACATATAAAGTATTTAGTTAATGAAATTATATAACATATATAGAATATGATATTATAATTTAATTATAATATACATATGTAACATTTAATTTTCATTTCTATAATATGACAAATAAATGAAAGTAGTGTTCTTGCGTACGTACATCCTACGGTCTCCATAAACGGTGCATTTATTTTATTATATCCAGTTAGTATAGAATATTATGAATACATATATACTTTGTATTTATGGTATTTAAATCATGAATATCATTTTTTAGATGATTTAATTTTGACTACATATATAATTTATATCAAAAGATGTTTACTTTCGACTCAAGTATATAATGTCGACAAAACCACCGATTTTAATTAAAAAATTATGAAATTTTTATAACATGGTAATAAGTGATATAAAAAAAATAAAAAACATGATATATGTTTTGTAACAAGTAGAAATAACATATTTTTATTATTCACGGAGAACAAAGATCATACATGACAAATGAGACTCAATGTAATGGGCTTCGTCTCAATCTCTATTCCTTGAGGCATATTTTGATAATATACCCCTAGTTATTTTATACTAGGTATAAGAAACCGTTTTATTTTAATTTCCATCAAATGGAATCTTTTTTATAATAATTTTTTAATAAAATACAAAAGGCCTTTTTTACGTAGGTGGTGACAAAGACAACGATGCCACTGTAATAGTTATTTGATATTTGGTTTCCTCTTTAAGAATTAATATTTAAAAAAATGAAATCCTTTAGCCAATTTTTTCTTCTTTTGGTATTGAAAATTATTTTTAAAATGGTTTGAGTTTTTCAATATCTTGAAATGATTTCGTGTGATTTCAAATGAAATTTTATTAGTGAAATGTAGATATTTGCAATATTTTATGTGTGATGATTATATAATGGTACATTGACATTTTATGGGTGGTAACGCAATAAACCAATAACTAATGGTTATGTTATAAACCAAATGATGGTGGTTCCATGATTTTTTTCTACCGGTGGTTATGTTATATCCTCTAATGCATTGGGTATGGAATTTGGTTATATGTCTATTCTATTTAGTGATATGTGTGGAATTCAACCTTGTGATTATTCTATTTAAGAATTTTTATTTCCAATGTTGCATTTATATGATATCTAATTATTTATATGGTTTTATGGTGATATTGTATTTATGAAATCAGTAACCAATTATCTTATATTCAGTGAAGTATATTTTCTGCTTCTTAATGGTGAAAAGTATTACTTATTGATAATGTTTTCGATTTTTTCATGTTATCCCAACACTAATAGTATTCTATATTTATGTATACCTTACTGAAATTTTTATCCTCATCCCAAATTTTTAAATGATTTTTATAGCAAGAAATAAACAATTGATTCAAGGCTGGGATCAAATAAAAATTTATGATGTTAAAATATGAAATGATGTCATGATTATTTTAAGGAGTTTTTGTTCAATGAAAAAATGGATAGTGTGTATAAGAGTCTACTTATAATATTCAAGACGTTATATATATATATATATATTTACCTAATTCACTAAATCTCTAATAATAAAAATGTCTTTAATGTGAATTAATTTCAAATTGTTGACTTATCTCAAGATTAAGAAATGTTTAGGGCTAGGGAATTAAACATATTACTTAAATTTTAGATGATTTCTAGATTTGGTATTTTACATTGAATGTGATATGAATTACTATAGAAATTATTGGTAATCTCAATTTCATAATGGATACAAATTTTATTTAAGGCATATTGTTGATGAATTAAATCAATTATTCAAGAAAATATGAATGATATAAAAATACTGATATAGGTGTGTCTGGTTTTAGTTATCCACATTATTCATCAATAGTTCCATGAGATGAATTAGTTGTCTAGGATTTGTTAAATGATTTTTGGGATATATATAGCCATAATTTTAAGTTCTTTTTTGATAAAGGTCTTCAAAGAAGTAGTCCCATGATGGTGGATGTTAGGACATCTAATAATTAATAATTTCATTTAGGACTAATTTAGTTTTTTTTAATTATATATTCACAATGATATTGTCTTAGGTTTCCTTTCATTCGTAGTCTATTTATTACATGAAATTGGTTTTTATATAGTTACCATAGAATATATATATAATAATATCTATTCATGATAGTCAAATTATTTCTATGAAACATGTGTTTAATAATTTATCATGCCATAACTTTTATAGCATATATAATCATGATAATCAAAATATATACTAAATGTATTTTGTGTTTAGATATTTTAATGTCCTTTTTGAATTTTATAATTGATTAATGATAACATTATCTAAAATTAACCCTTAAAGCGTGTCTGAGATTACTATTTATTTATTAATTTCTATGAAATCTAAGAAGGTTATTATGAAATATATCAAAGGATGTGATAACTAAAATTATGATATATGTTATCTAGATTATGTTTAAATTTGTGTATTAAAATGTAAGATGTTAATAATGTTTGATTCCATTTTTCTATGACTACAAATGTATTGACCCATTTAGGATGGGATCACTCGTATATAGTGCCAATGGAATAATGTTGACATTCATTCCGTGTTACCGTGGTTAAAGATGTTAGAAATATGAACTAAATTGTATTAATGACGTTACAATTTCACTAATAATTCATTTATAACCAACTTAATATAATATTGGGAATGTAAATACTTCAAACAGAAATACTATTTTCAATAAAATTGTTATTTACTCTATTCATCGAAATATTATTTTTTAGAATATTATAAAAAATTAAATCAAAGATAATATTGTAAATTATTTTCAAAAGAAAAAGATTATATAATCAAATTATTTTTTTAAAATTTGAAAATAAATTCTTTTAATATTTGTTCCCATGTTGTCATAATTTATTTTATATAAAATTATTTTTGAAACATATAGTTTCATTTCTTAAAATTATATACTATTTTATGATTTAGTTTTAATTATGTAAAACCATTATTATGAATATTTATAATTTGGTTATTCAGATCCATATTCACTGTTTAAAATCGATTTTATAAAGGTAAGGTTCATATAATAATAAAAAATCATATTGTGGTTCATTAAAACACAATTTTTCTTGTAATGGAAGATATAAAAAAATTAATATAGTTTAAAAAAATTAGTATCCATAAATATATTTGTGTCACATTCTACCATCCTAAAAATTAATTCCTCCGTTGAAATTTGAAAACTTTTATAACACCCAGATATTTTATAAAATATTTTTTTCAAATAAATTTAATTTCTCTACTAACTTGAATTATTTAATATGATCAATATTGTATAGCCATTAAATCCGATTTTATGAGAAGGAATAATTAAATTATGAAAATATATTATGTAAAGATGTGTATAAAATTAATTATTTGGTGGAAAATTAATTATTAATGAAATTAAAATCCAAAGGAAATATAATGGAATTAAAAAAACAATATCTTGGAAAAATTATATTTTATATCAAAACATTAAATAAATATTTTTTACAAAAACATTTTATTTTAATTTATGTAATATATTTTTTGTATAATTTATAACATTAACCTTATGTTTCTATATAAAATAGATAATAATACATCCAATTTTACCCATGATTAATATATTAATATGAATATAGAGGTTTTGTTTTCTTTTCATTATTATATAGAAATTAATATTTTTAAAATAATAGAAATTTTATTTGATATAATAAAATATAATTTTTAAATAATGATTTCAATATTTACCTTGTATGGATTTTGTTATTATTTTCTAAAAAGATAATGCTTTCAATGAATAGTGAAAATATTATATTTATTAATAATTTTCATTTATTTTAATGCACATAATTTTTTAAATGGTATTATAGGTCAAAATTATTCAATTATATATCTATTAATCCAATTAATGTCCTTTTAATCAATTTAATATTATATTTTTATATTGAATATATTGAAACTTTTGGAACATTTCCCTTTATAAATTTTTTTTCATCCCATTAATAACATTAGAAATAAATATAAATGTTCCAATTTTTTAAGTTGAAATAAAAAATAAAAAATATTTTTAAAAATAAAAATTTATATTATCTTATATGTTATACTGAATTTCTTAACATTATTTATCGTAAAATAAGTAAAAAAATTAATTATAACAATTAAAGTGAAAAGAGGATTACCGAAGGGTTAAATTATAAAGGATATTGCTAAAATGATATATATATATATATATATAATTAGTTATTTTTACCTTATAACCCCTATTTTTTATTTTTTCCATTTTTTTCTTTTTGGAATGTATAAAACATTTTCAAACCTTTTTCTTTACAAAAATTACATGTTCACCACTCACAACACACATAAAATGCCACCCCTTTCCCTCTCCACTTCACACAAAAAAACCTATGTTTTTAAACAATAACCTATAAAATAGATTCTATAATTACATAAAGTAATTAAATATTCCATATTTTTTTCAATAAACATCAATGGGATGGATTTTGGTTCAAACAAAAAAAGTACTCTGAATTTCTGGAAAAGTTCCTAACCAAATAATGTTATTTTATTTCATCCTCCGCCTATATTAATTTTATATTAATCTAGGTTGGTATAACAAAATAAGTATCTTACATATATTTATTTGTTTTTATGTAAATATCATTACCAATAAACATATCCACTTCCATAAAATGGTATATGAATTTATTATTCATGTGTACAGTGGACTATCACATCACAAACTGATGTTGTTATTTTTCTTCCAATACCTCTCAATGATGTAAATAATTATATATTAAATTTTTATATATAATATTTATGATATTATTAAAACACTTAAATTATATAACATATCTAAAATCATACCTCCCCACCCATTGGAAAATAACTACATTGCACAAGTGTACGACTGTCAACCACCTCGAGAACTAATGTGACATGTTGTTCATTTATATCTTACATATAAGGTAATAAGGATATATATAATGAATATATATATATAAATTTTGACATAATTATACGTAAATAATTAATATATCACACATAGTATCATACTTTCAATTTCTAAGGGGATATAATAACGTTGCTCGTGTGCATGACATGCAACAACCTCGTGGGGTGATGCGATTTATTTTTCACTATAACATCTCATGGAAGGTAACAAGGGTGAATTAAATAAATATATTAAGTATATATGACATGATAATTATTATATAATGGTGATATATTATTTAAATTTATTTTTATTTACACATCATGAAAATATGAGCAACATTCATGCATATGTATGACCAACTGTCTCAGGGAACAATATATTTCATTTTGATATTTTTAGAATATAAATATTACAATATATATATATATTATAAAAATATATAATATTAATTTCATTTTTAACACAAAATAGGTGAAGGAACCGTTATCAATGTTTGAATACCAAATATGGAAAGTGATAACATACATGAAAATAAAACCAGTTATTATATAAAACATGATTTTTTAAAGATTTATTTATGAAATCATAATAAAATATCATAATTAATCCATGTAGTTTATGAAATATATAATTATTGTTCTTTAAAAAATTTATAAAAAACCTAAATTTGTTATAATTTATGTTGGAATGTGTATAAATGAAGTCGTTACTTATGGTAAGGGATTTCTGTCTCACTGTATAATTAAATAAGAAACAAGCCAGTTAGGTGTTTAATATTCTTCCAATGAATATATTTTATGAATATTCATCTAAAATTTATTGGGATTTACATATCCTCCTTTTTATCTCTTTTTATGGGGTTTATGGTTCAAAAGTTTACAATGTGGTAAGTGATTTTTGTTTCAAACTTTTTTCTTTTTTATATTAGTTATGTTATAAACTTGTCTTGTTATGTGAGTTGTATATAAATCCTATTAAAATGATTTATTTATAATTTAATGGTTTTCATGACACAAAATTCTTCATTTTATGTTGTTCATTAATGCAGCATCTGATTCAAATGATACCATAGTGTTAAAAGTATGATGTTATAATCTCATTGTTTATCGAGATTGTGTATGATTATGGTTTTGATGATGGAGAATAATAATCCATATATCATGAAACACATGAAATTTATTCTCACATATTTATTTCATGACAATACATTTTACCCATCATATTATTCTTTTATATGTACTCAATTATTCAAAATTAATTTTTTAAGAAAAGAATAATTTATTTATCTATTTGGCCAACAATGTTTTTCATCAAAAACCATGTTATCTAAAAATATTTAAAACAAGATTTTATAATTTTCCAAATATTAAATTAAATTAATATATATCCATTTTTTATTTATTGAAAAAAAGTAATTTAATATTTATTTTTTTTTCCAAAAAAAGGTCATTTTTCTTTTAAAACATTAGTAAAAGGAATAATTGTTTTAACATGTATTACATGAAATAAATTTCATGATTTAATAACAAATTAATTATTTAAATATTATTATATAATATTCTAATATAATTTCAAATCAAAGTTAATTTTATAATTTTATATAATATGAAACGATATTTTCAATATGGAAAGGAAAATTTCCTCCGAAAATGTTCAAGTAATATTTCAAATTAATTTTCTTTGTATGATGTAATTTATTTATTCAACAAATGATTTACATGGTTTATGATCCAATGATAAAATTTTATTATTTATCAGAATGATTAATTATTATGAAGTGTAAATTTTTAGGAATAATATTTTTCATCGAGTGTTTATACACTGATAAAATGCATAATAGACCCCATCTTTTTTCAACATTTTATATAATGATGAAATGATAAAATTATTTTGAATCACGTTTCTATTAATTATTATTTGTTATGATTATTTTTAGGAGGATTTTCTTGGGATTTGGATATTATTATTGTCTTATTGCATCATATGTATGTATTGTTTTCATTATGTGACAATAGGGTCAAATATTTCTCTCCAATGAATTAGGTATATTTTGATATCTCATGAGATAATTACGACATGAATGGGGAGTGAACTAGGTTCAGAAGGGGAATTTTTCCACTATTATTGTATTTCTATTAAACCAAGACCACTATGGGGGTTTGTTGAGTGAAACCATTCCAATATTATTTTCCTATAAATGAGATTTGAACTACTAAGGATATTATTTCTCATACTTCTATGTATACAATTAATCATTCTATTATACCAATGTTATCTTCTTATGGTTTATGTTATTTTAATTCGTTATGATTCATGTCATATGAAATGTCAATATTTTTGACATGAATCATGATTTTGTTATTTGATATCAATGATATTATTTTTAACTTTTTATATTTTGTTCCCATACCTTTATGATCATATTATTATAATATATATCCCATTTTACCCTTACATTAAATATATCCTCTCCCTTTCATTAATTTAATTTCCCCATGATAGGAATAACTTTTCTATATCAGGTATTTTAAAAATGATTAGTTTTTAGGATGATATTAATTGGATATGTCAAAGATCATTCAAGAGATACGAATTTTTTTGGATAGTATCCAAATGACGTATACCATTTTGAACATCATGTGTGTCTTTGTGTACTGTAATGAATATTATCTAAAAATTTAATATATATGTATGTCCACTAGTGGTCACAGTAGTTTATAACATATTATTGGTTTAGATAATAATTAAAAACTAGTACATGGAAATATTACTGATATAACTAGGGATATTTATAATTAGTTTACTAGGGATAGGTCAAAGGACTTGTCAAAGAATAAGAAAAGTTACTTAATATTTGAAAATGATATAGTGTGTATTTTGATGGAATTACCTCACAGTCTGCATATTACAAGTGTAAGTGAATCTGAATCACAAGTAACTATGGTTAATTATATTGAAAAATTCACATTAATTTTGAGTTAATCATTACCTTGTTCACAACAATGTGCCTTACTACAAAATGGTTTGTCACTCTCTAGGGATATGATTTAGAAATTCAATAAATCTATAGCAAAATCATGAATACTATAAACATACTAAGACTGTTAATAACCTTGTATAAATTATTATATTCATAGAATAAAAGTAATTTGTCATGATTCAGACATAATATAAGTTATTTCCCATTATTATGTAGTCCCCCCCACTATGTTTATTTTCTTAAACTATGATTTATTTTTTCCATAATTAGTGGGAATAATATGGAAATGGATTGACATTGAATGTGATATAAATTTTTTTAATGAGAAACTAAGGGGTATGATGAATTGAGATAATAAAATAGTGATAATTTATAATTAGTTATCATGATATATTATTTACAAATGTCAACACAACCAACACCAAAACTCAACATAAAATATAATGACATAGTTTATTGATAGATTTTGTGGTGGATACCATGTAAGAAAGAATATTCAGCTTCAAATATGTCTACAATGTGGTAATAATAACATAAGTGAATTACTCAATGGCATGGGAGTATTTTTGGAGTGTGCAAATTAAGGCCATGAAGTAAATTATTACACAGGTAAAATTAAAAGATTATTTAATTATATGGATTTGAATAATGGACTTCCTATGATATTTTCTAATGATGTGTGATTTCAATATTGAAATTATAAGGTTTATGAAAATATATTCCTTAAGGACAATTCCTGGGAAGAGAATGAATATAGTGGTACAAGAAATGGTTACAATCGAGATCATGAGGGGAAAAATAATGATATATTAAATTTTGTTCTATTATAATAATATTTTTTATATCAAATGCGAGAAGAATTATTAATTTGAGGTTAATGAATATTTATACAAGATTAATATTTTATATTATAGGAAATAGTTGTTTAGGAATTAGATTACGAAGCGTAGTTAACTGTTTAAGAATGAAGTGGAATGATTGGATTGTTTTGTTTTGGAATTCAAGAATAATGTCATATGAGTCATAGAATATATTAGGATTATTATATATAATATTTTCATTATTGATTTTCATGAATATATTGAAAAATAATGATGATGTAAAGAAGTTATTTAATGAAAATATGAAATTTTATGGAAAACATGTGATTATGGGAAGCTAACATATAATATATTCATAATGTAGAGAAGATGGTTTTTAGTTTGGAAAAATAGATTATTGATATGTATAAAGTAATGTCAATATTAATGTCGAACCCAAAACTGATATATGATTCTTTGACAATGTGGTATATTTTATCACTAATGGAATTTATATAATTTTTTATTTAATAAATATATTAAAAATTATTTGGATTTATTCCTAGAATGTGGAATAATGTATGTTTTGTTTGATGTTTTATGGTAGTTATAGTTATTATCGTACATCATATGATTATATGACCATGGTATTCACATATTTAATAAGTGTGCATTAAAAGAATCATAATCCTAATATATGGATAAATGATATGTTGATTATGGTAATGTGAGAAAAATCTATATTTTATTTAACTTTACAAGTGTTATAAGGTTTTAAAATTTTATAATTGATTATGATAACATTTGGATGTAGTTATGATGATTATTGTGTTACATCACTATATAATTCTTTATATTTGTTGGATATTTTTTACAGATTTTTTTTAATGATGGTAAATATATATTGAAGGATTGACTTTAATTATTTTAATATTCTTATGATACCCTAGAATAGGTCCCTGAACATAAACATTATTGAATCTTGATTTAATCCAAGAATTTGACTTTATTTAACATTTATGATATTTTTTGGATTATCATTTATGAGAATTTTGTCATTGGTTATGCATCAAAATACTATAATAATACAATTTTACACATCCATATAGTATAAATTTTTTCATAATCTTATACTTTTAAAACATTGCATTATCTCTTTTAAGAAAAGACCTCGCCACATTCAAATATAATTGTTACAATCCCTTATTCAAACTAATACCTTGTGAAAACAATTAAAAAATGTGGGATGAGAATATAATTATTAGTAATGGTAATAAAAATAAGGAAACCATTATTCAATTGATAAACATTAAAATCCCTAAAATACATACATGAAAATAATTTTTTTACCCAAACATTGAAATACAATCGATTAATCCTAATAATTTAGTTTCCCATTTTAGAATAAATTATTTACATGAAAACTAATTAGATGCTTATAAAATTCTTGTAGGTACCTTGTAACATATTCACATTGATCCCTTAAAAAACATTTATTGATTGGAATAACTATAATTCCTACATCCAATGTAATTTTATGGATAATGTAATCATTATCCAATGAAATGGTGGGCTTTCTGGGTTCACCCGTCATTTAATCTATATTTGTCTCACATCGTGTCATCTAGGTGCACACTACATTTATAAAGGCAAAAAACTACAACATGAAATAAAAAATTTCATTATTTGAATAGCTCTTTTAATCTAATTTGAAAATATTTTTCAAATAATATAATAATTTTTTTAGAAATCCCATTTTCATTACAAAACACACCTATCTTTAGGGAAATAATTTTCAATAAAAAATATCAATGAAAGGAGATAAATTTTTCCTCTAATAAATCATAATATAATTTAATAGGGGTGAATAAAAATAATGGACACAATGGAAGAAATGTCATTGTCACCATGTACATTAAGAATATAACATTTCTTTTCTCGTTTGATAAAAAGTTCCATACAAAACACGTAAACAGATTTATTTTTTGAAATCCTTTTGTTGGTATTAAAAATAGATATAAAATTTTATTCATAACCCTTTAATATACATATAAATATGTATGAGATATAATGTTATGAATATTGAATTGAAATAATTAATTCATTATATAATCAAAGTGTACCAAACAACATTGAACAATTAAATCATAAGAACCATTAAATAATATCTTTTAAAAAATATTAAATAAAAAGGTAATATATGAAATATGGATATATAATGTCAAATAGGATATATATACAACACATAAAATAACTTCGTTATATATAATCATGTAATGCCTTAATAAATGTATGTTAAGACAACACCCCTTACCTTTTGTCTAACATGTCCCAGGGGTCTTTATCTTACAGAATAATAATCTTATTTTAATTATATAATTTATTGAGAAAATTTCACATGATTATGACTAATTTTATTTAGGTAATAAAAATGTTGTATATAATTAATCAATCAAATATTATTATGTCTACAGTTTTGAAAATATTTTATTTATTTGTAAATAATGAATTTACTCAACAATTTATGGACAAAGGGGACATTAATGAAAGATATCTAAATAATAAATAAATAATTATGATATTTATACCTCAGTTCTATTTTTAAAACCAATCATGAAAACTGGTTATAAAATATGATCCGACGTTTCAATCCTGGAGTTGGTAGGTTTTATGTATAAATGAGTAACATTACCATTATTCAATGATTGTTATGGAAACATGGTATGTAGAAATATTAATTCAAGAATTAAAATTATATAATAAATAACACATTAGATAATCATATGTAATTACATAAAATAGTTATTCTAATGTAAAAGGAATCACACCACACTGAATGAGTTGATATTTTTTTATTGGGTGGAATTGTGTCAAAGAAAATGAAATATTTTATTTTCTGAAAGATAATTATTTAGTGAATATAATATTAATTTCTTTTATGTCGCATGTGTTTAATTAATCCCATCGCCAATACATTTAACAATCTATCTAAACATATCACATCGCTTTGTGGAGGCGGTATTCCACACATCCAAAATCAATGTTATCATATTCCCAAAAATGGGAATCATAGGGGTATGTATTGTATATAAATTATAGAAGTACAAAAAAATAAAAAACAGAATATCTATCACATGTTTACATTTTTTTCACAATAATACCCAACCAAAATTGGATGTCAAAGAAAAATGAAATATGTTTCTTTGAATGGTGGTTTTTCTCTATGAACATAAGGGGTATGTTTGTAACCCATTTGATGGAAGTGCGTGTAAGTGTATGTAAAAAATCTGAATTAAAAAACATATCAGTATATATAATCTATTTATGTTATTATTTAATCATTGGATAAGATTAATATAGGCCGTGGAGAATGAAAATAAAACAATGGATCTTGAGAAAGGATGTTACCCCTTATTTGGGTAACTCTTTTTAGTTTGCACCAAAGGACATCCCTCGATGACTTTCATCACAAAAAGAGGATTCTAGAATGAATGTACGTATTATTGGACAATATACTAATAGAGTTGGGATAGACAAAGGACCTGATTGGTGTCATGAAATATGAAGGTTGAGTGCCAGTTCATATTGGCTGAGGAGTGACATTCATTATGATTTATAAAAGGGAACTCAGCCATAATTTTCACATGTAATATGGACCAAATGATAGTAAAAATTATATAAAAAGGTTTATATGGTAGAAATATGAATATAAAATGGATTTTTGATATGATTATATGTCATTTTGGCTCTCAATATTATGGTTTAGTCCTTTATTAAGGCTATTTTCCTCATAATCACTGTAATTAATTTAAATTACATTCAAAATTATTTTTTTTCAAAAAACAATGTTTAACACATTTAAGTTATATATTATTATGATTCCCAATATGGAATACATTTATAATAATTCTCATCACAAATGTGGTAGAAATTAATTTAAATTTTTTCCTAGTGTTAGGATGACACAATTAGTTTTCAATAAAAATTTGTTTAAAAATTTATTAGGTTTTAATATTTAAATTTAAATTAAACTTGTTTAAAATAACCTAAATTGGTTTAAATATTAAATAATTGACATAATTATACATTAAAAACAAATGATAACTTCATTTAAATATATAAATCAATTTTATTAATAATAAATTATGAATTAAAATTTAGTATTATTAACTATTTATCAAAATGTATTATTTCCCAGATAAACTACCAAAAATAATCCTAAAAAAAATTTGATATCTAGATTTTAAAAATGCTATATTTCTATCAATAAAATTTATAAATGTCTCAATAATTAGATATAATTTGGGGTCTCTATTAAAAGGCTACACAACTACCTTTTAATAATATAGATCATTCATGATTAATATTCTATTTATTCTTATATTATGACTATAAATCATATTGGAATAATTTATAAAAATTTAATAATAAATTATAAACCAATATAGTGGTTCTTATTCATTCACACTGACACAACAACTAGGTAATAACTAGGACATAAAATAATATTATTGAAAATATATTATTTTTCAGTACAACTTAGACTTGTGTGAAATATAATATTAAATATAAAATAATTATTTTGTTTTGGGTGTGATATTGTGCATAGAATTTCAATTTATGTAAAAATAATATTTAATTTGAAAATATTAATAATTATGAAAAAAATTATTCTATCATCACTAGAGATTTTACATCATTCCCCATTTTGGATATTTCATCATCTAAATTTTATTCACATATCAAATAAGTGTGGATATTCTTCCATCATATAATTTTTACATTTACATGTTGCCTATTAAAATATAATAGTTTTCCATAAACACATAAAAAAATGAATAAATTTCTTCCACAATACTTTTTGTATATTATCAAGAACCATAATTGGTTGTTTCTCAAAAGTAATATTATCTTCCAAATGAACTACTTCAAAGCTCAAAACTTTATAAATATTTAGTACATAATTCATAAACATTGATACAAGAAATATAGAGTGTAACTTGAAAAAACTAGGTCATAAAGACACTCAATAAGCAACCAATCCAACATTCTCTAGTATTTCCTATAGTCCAATATACCATGGAACTATCTTCTTATTCATTCTAAAATGAACCACACATTACAATGTATAATCCTTGAAAAGGATATAGTGACATACCTCTAATTAAATAACATTCCTCTAGTTTTTTTGAATAAATTTCATTCCTACTCTAATATTCCCTCATGATTCATTAAATTAGTATATCTTCTACATTTTTTCCTCAAAAAAAATTATCCCCTCATATTCCTTTCTCCTAATTGATCAATAATAGATGGTGTCTAGCACTAATTTCCACATAATTACTCAGATAGTGAATTCTGTATGAAAGAATAAAAAATGTTATTATAGGAAAAATCATCAAAATAATGATTTCTATCCAAAATTCCATGATAATTCATAGGGATATTATAATGAATATCCTCTATGGTCTGAATCGTATGTTAACACTATCAATTAGAATAAGGCTTAAAAGTAATAAGAAAATTTATATCAGTACCCAATGACATTAAATTCCATTTCAAAAATTAGATGTGAACCTAAGATGATGATTTAATATAATAGAAAGTGGAACAACATTTATTATGATAATCTCTTTCAAATACATTCTATATAATATCACTAATTAATTTATATTACGAATTGTACGAACATGTGAAGATTTAGTTAATCAAACAATAAAAACCCAAATCACTTTATTACCTTTCATTAGATATCAAACTGAAAAATCTATTGATATATTATTCCATTTCCACATCAGTACATGAAACAGTTTATACATCCCCATATGTATCATTCTATCTGTACCAACCTACATACATGTCAAAAAGGACATTATAAATTTAGCAATATATCGTTTCATTCCTCCCACCTGAAATATTATTGAAAGATTCTAGACATCTTAGTGATTCCTTGATGAATGGAAAATGGTGAAATATGAGCTTTAGTCAACAATTATTTCCTCAATAATGAATCTAAAGGAACACTTAATATTTCTTGAAATCATTATACACATTATTAATCAATATTAAAATTAAGAAACAACCATTCATATTTGATTCAACATTTTCTAGAAAACACTTATCCCCATTTTTTCCCACTTAATTCTATATAGAAAAGTAGATATCATTCAATCCAGAAAGAAAATAGAGGATGTCCCAGCATCCATAACATATAGTAAAAATTTATCAATTAATTAATTAAAATGTCACTTTTATAATGTATCACTGTTCATTTACCATTTTATTTTCATCTCAAATCATTTCCACCTTGTTTTATTTTCCAGAAGGATAGTGGATTGATCATTTATAATCCCTAATTAGTTCCAGAAATATTCTATATATCATTTTAAAGCCTTATGATTGAATATATACTTCAATATTTTCCTATCTATATATATTTCACACATTACCCCATTCAAACGATTCAACAATATTAGTAAATAAAAAACAGAAAAATGTAATACCAAATAATTTTTTGGGTATGTTAACTCTTTATAATTCAACTGATGTGAAGAATATAAAATAAAATGGTCATTATTAACACGCAATCTATAATGTCCTTTCAATGAAATATCACTATTGATAACTAATTCAGAATTAATGGAAGGAAGTTCCAAATTAGGAGTATATATATATATATATATATTTTAGTTCTAAAACAAATCATCTCATTCTTTTGTCTATAAGTACATACCTCTATTTTGATCTTACATAGACATTGGGCGAGAAACCATGAAAATATTTCAACAAACTACCAATGGAAACCAAATATACCATGAAAACAATGAATCACAGTGATATTTTGGGGTCATGTACATTCTAAAAAATATATTTTTACTAGGATCAATAGTTATTCCGTATTTATAAATACTGTTACCAAGGAATGAAAATTGAATCAAAAAAAAATTACACTTACTAAATTTCACGTACATATTTATTTGTTTTATGGTTTTCAATAGATTCTATAGAATCCATTCTTATTTCTATTTGATTTTTTAAAATATGAAAATATTATCAATAAACACAACAAAACATGAA
Source organism: Viscum album (assembly GCA_963277665.1). Taxonomy (NCBI): domain Eukaryota; kingdom Viridiplantae; phylum Streptophyta; class Magnoliopsida; order Santalales; family Viscaceae; genus Viscum; species Viscum album. Next base: position 698,756,864 of record OY728160.1, read on the forward strand.
AAAAATAATGATTTTTTTCATAAGATCAATGAATACTGTAGGTGAATGAGAAATCCAAAATAGAATTAAAAAAATCATAGTTTCCATATATAGTTTTAAACAATATCTTTTGAATTCTATCTTCCTTCACATTATTCGGATGGTACCCCAACACATTCCAACCTTTTAAAATTACTATGCTCCCCAGAGCTAATAAAAATAATCAACGATGTGAGGTAAATTATACTTTTTTTAATAGTGATGTTATTCAAGGGACTATTATCATTAAAATGTCTCATTAATGTATATTTATTTTTAACAAAGAATATAGGATAACCCTTGGTTGATGTTCTAGGTCAAATGACACATTATATAAAAAACATACTAGTTCTTTTTGAAATCTAAAATATTCATTTATGACATTTGATAAGGGAGACTATAAATAGGGTTTTAATTGAGTACTATGTATATTGTAAACTCAACCTATCAATCTAGAATAAAACTATGAAAATCCATAGGAATAATATCTTTGTATTAATTTAATAATAGAGTATCATCTGTTATAATAGTTACAATATTTTAAACAATATAAGATAGGTAACATTCACTTACATCTCTAATATATTTATCACCTTATTAGTATGTTATCAAGGGAATCGAATCACAGAACACAACATTCTTATATGTGTAATCAATCATATAATTGTTAAATGAAATCAAATTTATACCAAGATAAATATCAAACTTATTTATGGATAGTTAAACAATATTTTAAGGAAATACCATCCACTGATAATAATAGAATGATTCTTATAAATCAGGCGTTGTATGGTACATCAACCATAATTTTTTATGAAAAAATTTATTATACATTAATGTGGTGATATTCCCAATTTTATTAAAAATTTCACAAAAATGAAATATTATATGTAACACCCCACGATTTTAATGTACTTTATTTTTCAAAATATTTCAATAACTTGGACTACATGCAACAACGAGTTCAAGCGCACCACAACTTTCCAAACTAGCCGTTCAAAAGATGTTATGAATAGTATTAACTATATTTTTAACTATATATAATCCTTATAATATTAGAATCCTTATAATGAGTTTCTTATACATAATGTAATAAATAATTCATTTTTTCAGATAAAAGATGTATTTTTCAAAAAAAATGCACATTTACCGCCTTTTATTGGTGAACACTTATTAAAATTTTCATCGTCTTTTACCCACCTCCTAGGAGAATTCGCAAATTTACATAAAACATAATTTTACCGATTCTGTGAGTTGAATTTAGAAAATCCGAGAGACATGGTTAATGTCAAGTAGTAAAATGTGGTTCAATAAGATAAAAATAATTTTTGGTGAATAGTAACTTTTTACTTTTATTTACCATGGTTAAAAGTAAATAGGGCAACTAAGGTTAAAAATGATATTGATATTACCCTAACATGTGTCCTAATTCTATTTTACAAGTGTATCTCGACTAGAAACAACCTTAGGAATAAAATATTATCATTTAGGTCCACTTGGATTAGATTAGGACATTTATTATTTTTTAATTCAAAGAAGAGTTAAAAGAGATAAAATCAATGATTAATAACTAACACATTTTTAATATAGGGTTATTCACAAGATAAATTCTATTATAACTATTAATTAGAAAGCTAATAAGATTTCATAAATCATGGAATTTCTTTATAATTTTTAGACATTAAATAAATACATTTATTTATGACACAATAATGATGCAGTAATTACCTTATTCATGAAAGAATCAAATAAATGTAATTATAAATATTAAAATAAATAAAATTTCAATGTTTTTATGAAATACACGAATTTTATAGGTTAATAGTACATGATATGGATTATTTAGTGGATCTTGTTCGAATTTATTAAGTTGTGATGAATTTTACAAAAATAGAATACCAAATACTGTAAAATTGACATAAATTAATATTTAAAACAAATACTATATTATTTGTTGATATAATATTCAAAAAAATGTAAGGTTCGGTCAAAGGTATTAAATAATATTATATATGTCATTAATGAGCCACTTTAGGTTCTCTTGGATGTTTAGTGTAGGTTTATAAACCATATAGAGTAAGAATACAAGAAGACACGTTAAAAGTTAAACTATTTAACTAAGAGTTAAATCTAATAGTTAAGGTTAATATGGTGACCTGAACCGGTCTAAAAACTATTGGTTGAAAGGTTTTCGACCCATACTCACCTTATCCTTTAAAGGATTCATTTTGGAGCCATTAGAAACAGAATATGTATTTATAATAAAACAATATTTTATGTTTTTTCTGAGGTTCCCCTCACCCCTCTTATATAAGGGCACTCCCCCATAACTCTAATTCACACCTTCTAAGCCCTTTGTCTCAGCCAAAACCTGGAAAAATATCCTACCAACTATCCTAACTTCATCCTAGAGGCCTTCCATTGGTCATAAATCCATACTATGGAGCCATTTTTATCAAATCAAAAGGAAGAACCAGAAGAAGAGGTAATGACTTCACAACCCTATTTCAAGTTCTCTTATTCTTCCACTTACTCTTTCTATGTTGTTTCTATTATAAAATAATAACTCCAGTATCTTATATATACTGTGATGTTATTATAAATATGAAGCAACTGTATTCATTATCCTATCTATCTTATGAATGATAACGTCACCATGCATGCGTACGTACGACTTACCGTCTTCAAGCTGTGGTGTAATTTTTTATTCAACACTTTGTTATTTGGATGGATTTAATGATGAGTAATATGTATATGAATAAAAAAATAACCTTCTAATTTATCTGTAAAATGAATATACCATCCAATTTAGTAACATTAATGAAATGATATTGTCGCTCATGCGTACGTACGGATTACCATCTCCACGACGCGATGGGATTCATTTCCACGTTCTCCATTCATAGACGATTTATAAAAATATATATATTACTAATAAGTATATAATATATGAGATAATAATTTTACTGTAGATATATACATAAATATAAATATGTACTTACATATATCTTATTCACTTAGTTCTGTTCAATACGAGATGAAAACAGAAACAGCGTTTATGCGTATGTACGAACTACCATCTTCATAAACGGTGTTTTTCATTTCATATATATGTCTATTATACATATCGATATTCTAAATATATAGGATATATAAATCATGTTTTATATTCTTTATGTACATAAATCTTTATCAAAGTGATACAATCAATAATAACTAGTTAAAACACGTACGATAAAGAAATCGATTATTACCCGAAATGTTAATTTAACATGGGAATTATTATTAAATGTGTAGTATAAATTAATAAATGAATCATGTATGATACATAACCATTAATATGGTTTGGGTATACTTTGATAACATACTACGATATTTATACATGAGGTTAAACATACCCTCGACTAATGGACAGTGCAAGGTAAGGGGTTTTCATCTCACTCTTTATTCCCATGAGATTCATACCATATTGACACTGTTATCTTTTTGTGGTGTATGTACTGAACATAATTGTATTCTTTTTGTAAAACAATTTAATCTATGTGTATTTACATATTCATTTTATGATACATCTTTCATGGGATGTATGTTTTGTATGTTACCAAATTGGTAAGGGTTAATTTCACAATCTCTTTATTATTCGAGGTTGTATTTACTTATGTATATATTGGGACATATTTATTATCCTTGTCCATGATCCATAAAAGAATTTTCAAAGGGATTCATTTTAAGGGACTTTTTACTAAAACATCATTTTAAATGTTTTAAATATTTTTTCTTCTAAATCATTCTCATCAATGTCCATGTTTTCAAAATGGTTTTTAAGGATTTATTTATATGGGCATGAATTTTTTTAAAATGTTAATTCCTTTAAAAAGTTTCAAAGTGGTATGGGACACTTTGAATAAAAAATTTTATTATATTCCTTCCTTTGTAATTATATAACTTTTAAATGTTTTCATGAAAAATAGATATTACCCTCAAAGAGTTTTCCAAAACATTTTCATCTATGTCAATATCCTTTGATGGATTGTAAGCTTATTTTAAGTTGATTTTTTATGATACAAAACATCCATATATTATTGTAGGTTTTTTGATATGTTTGACTATGGGTGAGTTATTTTTTACCATTCATGGTTTATGGAGATGGTTTTGACACTTCATATGCTAGTTTTAATAGGAATGTTTATGTTTTGTTTAAACCTGTTCATATTTGAGGAATGCATTGGACATAATAAGTGACAGGTGGAGTCCGCTATAGCTCCTCGATGCATCGGTAGATCTCATGAGACAAACTAGTGTCTTGGAACAAGACCTTGACCAAATCTTATTTTTAGTCTTGGCATAAGGCCTTGACCATGTGGTTATGATATTCTGGAATTATGCATTCCATAATTATGGATGTGGTTATTGATATTGCGTGTGATTATTCGACTAGTAGAATATCCATGTAAATAAGTAAATGATATTATTTCACTTTATTTTTTCCATATTATGATGAAGTTAAAGTTTAGAAGGCTTTTTTTAGTTATACATTGCCTTAAATGTTTATGCTTATTTATGTAAGTTTCTGTTGTATTGCATTCCCTTACTGAGCATTTGAGCTCACCCCTTTCTATGTTTTATTTTTCCCAGGATTCAAAGAAGTGTATTATGATTGATATGCAGGGTGAAGCCAAGGGAATAATGTCGTTCGTAAAGGATTATTTATGTTGTCTTGTATGTTATAATTTGTAATGTAACATTCATTTTTGTAATTTATTTTCCAAGACTGCTAAACTGACCGGTCCTTCGGGACTTGCTTCCTTGTAATCATTCCAATGTATTAAAATAATGCACCGACTCTTGGTAACTGGGGTTGGGCATTTCAGTTGGTATTAGAGAAGTTTAGCAATAACCTTATAAACTAGATTTAGATAAACTCTGATTAAATAACATTAACATAAGATATACATTGAGTATTAGTATAGAAGAACATCCTAGAATTTTGGTAATGTAGTGATTTTGTGAGTTTTCCATGTAAATACATCCATGTATGGATACGAGCAGGTAGAGGCGGCTCTGGAATAGATGTACCTAGTGGTAAAACCCAAAAACACCTCTATAAGCTAGACTCAAACGGGAACTGGTACACGACAACGGGCCTTGCTGCACTCTGGGTTACGATACACCCGGGTGATATGCTTTGGATAATTCTAATTTTCTTTACAAATAATTTTGAAGGATTTATGAGTATATATCTCCTCAAAGAAAATATTTTTACAGATTATATCCATAAACTATTAAATTTATTATAGGTATTTTACAATTTTTGAATTATTCATTGCAATTTATAAATTGACCTAGTGTATGCCATTGTATATAAATGTAACCTAGTAGAAGGAATGTGAACTCCAGCAATACGTATGATCCAAAGAGTAAGAAGGATCATATTTTCCATAGTATTAAGCCAACATTTAGAAGGGAAATAGTCTACCATGTATTCTAAACATATGAAGAAATATTATCTTCTATTAATAAGATATGTAAAGAATTCTCTGATTCCTATGGATTTGAAGGGAATCAAGAGAAGAAAAGGATGGAAGAGAGAATGATGGATAATGGGAAGAGAGAAAAGAAGGATTTTACAATATGAGATAAATGTGGAATGAATCACCTTGGTAAATTCATGAATGGAATGTGAGTTTTTTATAATTGTGGATAAAAACAACACCAAGTACATGATGCAAGGGTAGGAAAATGTTTTGAAATGTAAGATGCTTCATCTGAAAGGCGTTGAGATACTACACGAATTAATGTCTCATTCATAAGAGTACACCGCAAATGATGTTATTGGATAATATTCATGTTATGATACTACCTCAGATGAAGAGGAATGAATATTGTTCTTGTGTTGTTATTATAGAATTATTTCATTTGAGTGTTGTATCAACAGTATACTGGTTACATGAATTATGGAGATAAATAAGGATTGTACTGTAGTACTATTTTATTGAGGATTTGAGATTATATGGATCTAAAAAAGTGACTTAATAGTAAGCTACACTTTTTGGAAAATACATGGTTGAAGGAAAGGTTATAATTAATATGGTCCTGATAATGAGGTAGTGATTTTGGAATAATAGATGTTTGATTTTGGTAATTTAGGATTTTGCGGTGTTGTAAAAGAATACATTATGAATGCGTTCACATGTTATTATCGGGAAAAAGGATCCTCATTATTTTTAACTTCCTTATATAATTTGGACTGAGAGTTTGGATATAATTATTTTGGATAATTATAAAGGCTGGAATGGATTATGTTTCAAATTGAATACTATTGTTAAGATTATTTTTGGATTTCCATAAAAAGGACAACCCGGATGTTGGGCGGAAACCCGTCACGTCCTACATGGCCGCGAGACTTGAACCAACAACCGAAGGGAGACAAAGGTGTATCACCTATCACTGAACCATGTGATGTCCTAGATTGAATAATGATGTTTTTTTAAAACGTCTGGTAGATTAATTATAAATTAATATTTTTTCAACCCTAAATGAATAGGATAAATATAATTTTTTTATGTTTTATTATCTTTTAGAGTGAAAGATGAGTTTGTGGTAGAAATTAGTTGAAGGATGAAACACTACTTGTCAAGTATATATATACATATATATATATATATATATATATTTCTCTTATTTTATGGATAAATTAATTATTAAACATTAGGGAAGGGATCTTAAATCCATAAATGTGTTGTCCTAATATATTACGTTTTATTGAAACGATGGTATTTTAAATCATCATACATTGGTGGCTTTGAGGCCCACAATTCTACAGTTGTCTGTGATTGATGAACTCAATCAATCCCTATAAATATTTACGTTTTCCCTCTAATTATGTGTCTCTAATTTCAACAAATGTTCTTCTAATTGAGATCATAATTTGGTGGCGACTTTTTCATTCCCCCTTTCCTCTTATTAAGACTAAATTTTATTAACCCAATTTTTGATGTGGCTTTTCCCACAAATGTATTTTCTAATTTAAAAATCTTATTTTCGAAGAACAATTGAAAATTGATAGGACACAATTTATTGAAGTAGGGATGCATGTAACACCACAATATTTCAAAGTACTTTATTTCTTCAAAATATTTCAATAATGTTCACTATACACAACACTGAGTTCAAGCGCACCACAACTCACCAAACTAGACGTTCAAAAGCCGTTATGAATATTATTAACTAAAATTTTAACTATATATAAACCTTATAATTTTAGAATCCTTATTATGAATTTCATAAACATAATGTAATAAGTAAAACATTTTTTCAGATAAAAGAAGTATTTTTCAAAAAAATGCAATTTTACCGCATTCTAATGGTGATCCATTTTTAAATCCAATATTTTAATCCATTATATATTTAATTTCACAAAATAAACCTCTTCTTTAGAATAGGGACATAATAATTTAGTTTAAATAAATTTTTGGTGTTTTTCTGATAACTTTTATATTTGGGTGAATAGTGAAAATACTATATTTTAACTGAAAACAAAATTTTTAATCTAAATAAGTTATTGTGTTAAATTATAAATTATAATGGTTTTTAAGTATAAATATATTATATTTTTACCATTTAATCAAATACTGGTAATATTATTTAATTTTACTTTGAAATTAGAATAATGAAGTGTCAATCTTTTGATAGATATTGTTTTTAAAAAATACGCCTTTGGGTTTTGGCAACGAGAATTAATTTTAAAATATTTAATGAAACATCCATGTTTTGAATTTTGTAAAAAAGTCTTCATTTTTTGATTTGGAATATCGAAATTATCCTAGGGTGAATTTTTTGTATTTTTCTGAAAACATACAATTTTTGATGAATAGTGAAAAAACACTGAGTTGTTGTTTAAAAATGAATTTTTATTTAAATGAATTTTTATTTTATTTAAATTAATTTTAGGTCAAAATAGATACATAATAAATATATTAAGTCAATGTTATTCATTGGGGTCAGTATATAATAATTTTAGATTTATAAAAATTTTATTAAACTTTTCACCTTCTTTTACCGACCTCCTAAGAGAATTTGCAAAATTTACATAAAACATAATTTTACCACTTCTGTGATTTGAATTTCAAAAATCTGAGAGACCGGGATAACATCAAAGTGTAAAATGTGTTTAAATAAGATAAAAATAATTCTTGATGAATAGTAACTTTTTACTTTTATTTACCACGGTTAAAAGCAAATAGGGTAATTAAGGATAAAAATGATATTAATATTACCTTAACACATGTTCTAATTCTATTGGAAATGTGTATCTCGACCAAAAATAAACTTAGGAATAAAATATTATTATTTAGTTTCACTTGGATTAGATTAGGAAATTTATTATTATTTAATTCAAAGAAGAGTTAAAAGAGTTAAAATCAAATAATAATTACTAAAACATTTTTAATATAGTGTTATGAATAAGATAAATTAGATTATAAATATTAATTAGAAAGCTAAAAAGTTTTCGTACATCATGGTATTTTATTTATAATTTTTAGAAATTAAATAAATAAATAAAATTTTGACACAATGATGATGCAGTAATAACCTTATTCATGAAAGAATCAAATAAATGTTATTATAAATATTAAAATTAATATAATTTCAACGTTTTTATGAAATCCAAGAATTTTATAGTTGAAAATGAAATTATAGGGACAATTCAATGTATCTTGTTCGAAGTTATCAAGTTGTGACGACTTTCACAAAAACAATATACCAAATAGTGTCAAAATTGACATAAATTAATATTTAAAACAAATAATATTATATTGGTTGATAGAATTTTCCATAAAATGTAAGGTTAGAACAAAGGGCTTAAATAATATTATATATGTCATAAATAATCCACTTTAGGTTCTCTTGGATGTTTAGTGTATGTTTATTAACCATATAGAGTAAGAATACAAGAAGACACGGTAAAAGTTAAACTATTTAACTAAGAGTTAAATATAATAGTTAATGTTAATATGGTGACCTAAACCTGTATAAAACCTATTGATTTAGAGTTTTTCTACCCATAACCAACTTAGACTTTAAATAATTAATTTTGGATCCATTAGAAACCGAATATGAATTTATTATAAAATAATATTTTAAGTTTTTCCTCAGATGCCCCTCACCCCTCTTATAAAAGGGCACTCACCCTTCACTCTAATTCACACCTTCTAATACATTTTTCTTATCCAAACCCTGACCAAATATCCTCAAATGTATCCGAACTTCATCCTAGAGGCCTTCCTTTTGTCAAAAGCCATTTTATGGAGCCATTTTGATCAAATCAAAAGGAAGAACCCAAAGAAGATGTAATGACTTCACCATCCTCTTTCAAGATCTCTTATTCTTCCACATACTCTTTATTTGTTGTTTCCATTAAAAAATAATAACTCCAGTATCTTATATATAATGTGATGTTATTATAAATATGGAACACCTATATTCATTATCATATCCATCTTATGAATGATAACGTCACCATGTGTACGTACGTACAGCTTACCATCTCCACGCAGTGGTGTAAATTGTTATTGAACACTATATTATTTGGATGGATATAATGATGAGTAATATGTATATAAATAATGAAAATAACATGATAATATCTCTGTAAAATTAATATACCATCCAATTCCATAGATTTTTGGAAATGAAATTGTCTCTCGTGCGTACGTACGGATTACCGTCTCCACGACATGATATGATTCATTTCCACATTCACCATTCATCGACAATTAAATATATATATATATTACTAATATGTATATAATATATGACATAAGAATGATACTAGAGATATATAAATATTTATATATATATATATGTACTTACATATATCTAATTCACTTAGTTCTGTTCAACATGAGATGAAAATGGAAACAGATTTTATACGTACGTACGGACTACCGTCTCCATAAACGGTGCTTTTCATTTGATATATATGTCTATTATACATATTTATATTCTAAATATATATGATATATAAATAATTTTTTATATTCTGGAATTACTTAAATATATATCTATGTGATATAATCAAGAGTAACAATTTACATCAAGTATGATAAAGAAAGCAATTATTACCCGAAATGTTAATTTAACATGGAAATTATTATTAAATGGGAAGTATAAAGTAATAAATGAATGATATATGATATCATAAATTTTAATATGGTTCTGGTATACTTTATTAATGTACAAGGATCTTCACATAGGAGGTTAAACTTACCATCGATGAAAGGAAAGTGCAAGGTAAGGGGTTTTCATCTCACTCTTTATTCCAGTGTGATTCATGCCATATTGCCACTATTAACATTTTTGTGGTGTATTTACTGACCGTAATTGTATTCTTTGGGTAATACACTTTAATTTATCTATATTTACATATTCAATTTATGATACCTATTTCATGGGGTGTATTTTTTGTAAGTTAACAAATTGGTAAGGGTTAATTTCACAATCTCTTTGTTATCCGAGGTTGTTTTTACTTATGTATCAAATAGACATATTTATTATCCATGTCCATGTTTCATAAAAGAATTTTCAATGGGATTATTTTTAAGGGACATTTTACTAAAACATCATTTTAAATGTTTTAAATATTTATTCTTCTAAATCATTTTAATTAATGTCAATTTTTTCAAAATGATTTTTAAGGATTTATTTATAGGGAAATGAATGTTTTAAAAATGTCAATACCATTAAATAGTTTCAAAGTTCTATGGGACACATTGATTCAAAAATTTCATTAAATGTCTTCATTCCTAAATTTTGTAACATTTAAATGTTTTCATGAAAAAGAGATATTTCCCTCAAATATTTTTACAATACATTTTCATCTATGTCAATATCCTTTGATTTATTTTAAGCTTATTTTAAGGTGATTTATTATTATACAAAAATTCTATATTTTATTAAAGGTTTTGTGATATGATTGAATTTAGATGTTTTTTTATAAAATTCATGGTTTATGGAGAATGTATTGACATTTCGTATGCTAGTTTTAATATGAATGTTTATGTTATGTTTAAACATGTTCATATGAGGAATGCATTGGACTTAATAAGTGACGGGTGGAGTATTATATAACTCCTCGATCCATCGGTAGGTCTCGTGAGACAAACTAGTGTCTTGGCACAAGGCCTTGACAAAATCTTATTTTTAGTCTTGGAACAAAGCTTTGACTATGTGGTTATGATTGTCTGGCATTATGCATTCCATCATTATGAAAGTGGTTATTGATATTGCATCTGATTATTCGACTAGTAGAATATAAATTTGAATAAGTAAATTTAATTATTTCATTTTATTTTTGACATATTATGTTGATGTTCAAGTTTAAAAGGCTTTTGTTTTAGTTATACATTTCCTTAAATGTTTATTCTTATTTATGAATGTTTCTGTTGTATTTAATTCACTACCAGAAAAACATTTATTCACAGCGCCCCTTCGTTATCAGCGCTAACGAAGAAGCACTGATAAAGGGACCCCCTTTATCAACGCTTGTTTAGTAGCGCTGATAGGGGGGATTTATCATCATTTTTTTTAAAAGTGCTGATAAAGGGTCGACTTAAAAAAATGAAAAATTATATTAATATATTAATTTATAAATATAGTTATATTGATATATAAGTGTAATATATAATTTTTAAACATATTTTAGATATGTATAAATGTACATTTACAATTAATATACTTAATTTAGAACATATTTATTGAAAATGGCTTGTTAAAAAATTAAAAAAATATTTTTAATTAATAATTGTATACTTATTATGGAGTAATAGTCAGTTAATAACAATTTGAAGACTAAAAAAATTAAAAAATTAAAAAATTATCCATAATATGTTGAAAACGCAACTCAAACTTCAAACGGCCATAACTTCTGATCCGAGTGTCCGTTTGAGCTCTACCACATATCAAATTGAAGCCTGCGATGAGATCTACGTCACAATTATTAGGCTTACCCTAGTAAAGGGATTTTAGAGGCAAAAAAGGCCCAGAAGGCCTCCAAAACTGAGTTTTCAGTCAGGTTACCCTGATTTTTTTAACATTTTGTGGATTTTGAGCCTCATTTAAGGGGGTATTATTGGATTTTTTTGGTGGTTTCTGAATTTATTCCATGGTATTACATTTATATTGATATTATGTTTTTTAAATTTCATCATTTTTTATAATTCACAGCTATTTATAATCAAATATATAACAATATATTCATATTTTTTTATATATTCACAACTAAAATTTAATTATAAATATAAATAATAAAATATTTTTACATATAAATTATATTAGCTTTATCTAAATAATAACTAACATCCATTTTATTTAAAATAAAAATATATGAATATTTATATACCTATATATTAATCTAACTATATATATATATTAATCTAATAACTATATATATGTTAATATAACTATATATATATATTATAATTTCTATAAATATATATATTAATATCACTATAAATATATATATTAATATCACTATATATATATATTAATATAACTATATATATATATATTAATATAACTATATATATATATTAATATAACTATATATATGTTAATATAACTATATATATATGTTAATATAACTATATATATATTAATATAAATATATATTAATATACGAATAAATATAACTAAAAATATATATATATATAACTATATATATATCTTAACATAAATATATATATTAATATGACTATATATATATATTATAATATAACTATATATATATTAATATAAAAATATATTACTATACGAAGAAATATAACTAAATATTTAAATATATATATAGAGATATCATGAATTTGAAGACAAATCAAAATTGAGTAGTGGTAAAGGCTTATCCGCGCAGGGGGGAGGTCTCATGTTTAAATCTTGGTGGAGGTAGGGGCGCCCGTGCATGGGGGAATATAGTAGCAAGCGCTGTTAAATGGTGAAGGGGGTTGCGTGGGGCGATGTACAAGGGGAAAAAGCGTTGTAAAAGGGGGGGGGGGGGGGCTCAAGCGCTATAAACCCCCCCGATTGGTAGTATTTTTTATAATTTTTAACTTTTTTTAATATTTTTTTATATTTTTTAAATTTTTTATATTTTTTACCTTTTATCAGCGCATTTAAAAAAGCGCTGATAAAAGGGGTCCTTTATCAGTGCTAAAACAAAAGCACTGATAAAGGAAGCGCTAATATAGGGGTCTTTTATTCTTGTTAAAACAAAGCAATGATAAAGGACCCTTTTATCAGCGCTTTGTTTTAGCGCTGATAAAGGGGACCCCCCCCCCCCTTATCTTCACCGGCTTTATCAGCGCTTTTTCTAGAGCTTATAAAGGCCATTTTTAGCGCTGATAAAAGTTGTATTTGTAGTAGTATTACCTTTACTAAGCTTTTGAGCTCACCCCTTTCTATGTTTTATTTTTCCCAGGATTCCAAGAAATGTATTGTGATTGATATACAGGGTTAAGCCAAGGGAATAATGATGTTCATAAAGGATTAGTTATATTGTTCGGTATGTTATAATGTGTAATGTAACATTCATGTATGTAATATATTTTCAAAGACTGCTAAACTGATCAATCCTTCGGGACGTGATTCCTTGTAATCATACCAATGTATAAAAATAATGCACAGACTCTGGGTAACTGGGGTCAGGTGTTACAATATAAATATCACGAGTGAAACAGAGTATTGGAAAATTTCAATAACATTAGTACCATACCTCTCACCAATTCATTTGATGGTCCAACATAAATTGTAGCATTAGATAGTTACATCTTTCCACCTTTCTATTTCTGATCATGAATATATCCATCGTGTTAAAGTAAAATCGTAGAAGAATTTTCATAATGATTAATCTCATTTTAGCTACAATATCATACCAAAATATGGATATAAGGGACCACATCCTTTGATACCTCTTGATTCCTTTCTATGCTTTCACAGTCCATGTTTCCAACCATTTCACATTGGTAAAAAATCCATATATTTATAATTAATTCCACGGTGTTCATTTTACCACTCCTACTATAATATTATAATTTTATTTTTTTACTTACAGTTGCACTATTACATGTTTCCCAATTTCATGACTTCTTGACTGCTTATTGCTTTTTTCATCACGAGGCACATATGTGTCAAAAAACTCTATCACATCTTTTTCATCACAATGTTTGACATTATCATGGCTCTATAAAATATCACTTCGAAAAAACACTTCATAGAATTTGTTTCAATCTAGAGTAAAATCAATTAATTTTTATTTTCATCATCCCTAATAATTTCTAGAATATTCCTAGAAAATCTAGTGAAGTTACCTTAATATAAATCCCTAAAAAATTATTTTTGTGTCAATTCCATGACTTTATTTTCCATTTTATTTTGAACAATACTGGGGAAATATTTATATAGGTATATTTATTTGGATGTTTCCCACTCCACGACATCAATATCATCATTTTATAATGTATTAATAACCTAATTCCATCATCGATTACATTCATCTAAAAATTTATTAATGTAAAGGGTTATCTTTTTATATACTAAACATACCATGATAACAAATATCTTTTCAAGGAATTGATCCATAACATGGTAACCATGGATTCAGATGATATACTGAATGATGTGAGATGATGTCTCGTGAAATTCTCCCCATAACATATTCTCATTCAATGTGTATCTTGTTACTCTCTTGCATGGATACCACCACAATTTATTACCAATGTCAACTTAGTCATCTTTATGAAAAACTATTCTATTCTGATTCTAACTATATTAGGATGTTGATTAAGAAGGAGATCCTTATCTCAATTCCTTCCCAATAATACTTCCCATTTTCAATATGGAAAACCATTATTTTAAAACATTATATGATGAAAAAAATGTAATCATTAGATTATATAATATGTTAACATGACAATAAGCTAAAATATTCATAGGGAAAGTTAATAATATTACCATAATATTTAATACTATATAAACCTTCCATTGATACCAAATATGTGGCCCCAACCATAATCATCGCAAGATATTAAGTTATGTATTGAATTTTACATTCATTCACATTGAGGATCATTTCATTTTCAGAGTCTTGAATAATTTGGTAATAAAGTAGAAATTAAAAAAATATAAAAATCAAAAGTGGAAACTAATGAATAGAAACCATTTTTTCATATTATATGAATTTTTAAATGATGTATAATCTCTTATAAAAACCACTTCATGACTTTTGACATTAAGTCCTCCAATCCATTAATTACCTTTAAGTTCTAGCTTTAAAAAATGTGGGATGAGCATAAAAATCATAGAAAGGGATATAAAATGATGGAAACTATAAGTACATTGATAAACATTGAAACTAATAAACATAATTGATTGAAAATAAAACATTTTACCCAAATTGGGAAATATCATTATCTAATAAATGTTATTTAATTAAAATTTGTGAAAAAATTATTTCCATTAAAAATAATTAAAAACATATTAAATTAATGTTGGAACCTTGATAAATATTCATAATAAACAATTATATGACCCTAAATGATTTGAATAACCATATGACCAAAATACAATATAACTCTCTAGAGAATATAACAATTTCCCAAATTCATTAGAGTGTTGTATTGGTGGACCAACCAGTTAACCTATAACCGTATCACATAACAATATCAATAAACACACCTCATTTTTAATGTCCAAAAAAACAAAAAAAATAAAACATTTCATCAATTTAAAAACACTTCTAAATTCATATTAAAAAACAATCAGATATTAAAATACAATTTTATTCGAAAATCTCATTTTAAATTCCAAATTTACCTTTCGTTAGGAATGTAATTTTCAGTATAAAAAACTAAAAAAGTTAAGAAAAATTTTCACCTATGAAAACCAGAAATATTGGAAAGGAATCCGAAAATAAAATAATGTCCATGATTTTTAAAAGTTGTAATTATAGTTCACATTATAAATAGAGCATTAATTTTTTCATTTGTTAAAAAATTCTATATAAATCACATAAAAAGATAAATTATTTTAAATAAATAATAGAGTTAAAAACTGGACATAATTTTTACACGTTTAATATCCATAGAAATATATATCTAAAATAAAATAAAAAATATTAAAATGAAATGTTAAACTCTTTAAAAATTATTCGCATCTAATACCACATTGAATATTTAAATAATTAGAATCCTGAAATTATAAAATTTAATAGAACCTTAAGTAACAAGATAATACCTTAACTAAATATATATATTTTTAATAATATAGTATATATGCATTAAAAATAATAATGTTTTTTTATCATCATGAAATTCCACAATGAAGTAGGATTGAAAATAAATCCCTTAACATGAGTCTGATTTGTCATAAGGAAGTATATCTTCCTTAATAATAATGTTATTCTAATTATATAACTTATTGAGAACCGTTTTCATATTTATAATTACTTTTGTGACAATTTTTATAATGTTGTATTCATCAACATAAATTATTAATATTACATTAGGAGTTTTGACCATATTCAATTAATGTTTCAAGAAGGATTTTACTAGAACAACTATAGTCAAAGGGTCCATAATATAATAATTTCCAGAAAAATAATCATGAAATAATTTTTACATATATCTAAAAAATATTTTTAAAAATAATTCAAATGTTTTAATTTAAATAATGAACAAACATTAAAATCATTTAGATGGTAGGTCGTAGGTATGGAGGAATAACATTCTAATGTATCAATGATCTCTATGTAAAGAAGGTAAGTATATATTTTTTTCCAAAATTAACTTGATATCATAAATACCGTATTTTTAATTCCTATAATTTTTATAAATAATACTTGTGATTTTATATTAATCACATCATTTTGAGGAAGTAGTATTTGACTTGTCCAAAAATGATGTTATCACATTCAAGAGTGAGAAAAGGTATTAAAAAAATCTATATATTGTATATATTGAAAGAAAATATTTAATTGATAACATATTAATGTTCTTTATGTTATACGTGTTCAATTAACCCATTATTAATATAATATATTTTGTGTTTAAACATATCAAATCACATTGAAGAGGCGGTAGTCCACACTTACATAGTCTATGTTATCGTATTCCCAAAATATATAAATCATTGAGTTACATATCATATAATATATAGAGAAGCAAAATAACATAATAAACATAATATATATTATATGTAAATATTTTTTACATCATACATCTTTACCATGAGAGGTGGTAGGTAAAAAATGTACAAATTTGGTTTTGTGAGGTGGTAGTTCCCCGTACACATAAATGGTTTGTTTTTATCCCATTAGATAGAATAGTGTCTATGTTAAAGTAATAACCTTAACAAAAAAAATCATATTATATATAGGAAAATGAAGTTATAATTTTATAATTCAATAAAACTAATTGTGGAAGTGGAGAATGAAAATAATACAAAGGTGCTTGAGGTAGGATGTTACCTCTTCTCTAGGTAACTCTTTTTTGATTGCACCAAAGGGATTTATTTGATTGATATATTAAATAACAAAGATATATATTATCAATGGAGGGTGGTTTAGATTTTATCTGAGTAGAGGTTTATAGGACCAATGGAATTGATAACATTGAATAAAGTGGAAGGATGGGTGCCTTTTTATAGTGGAGGAGAGGCATTCTAGATAATTTTTGAAATGAGAAATCCTGAAACATTTTTCCCATTTCATGATGCTACAATAATAGACCAATTTATATAAAATTGATGAAAGGATAGAAATAATTTTATATAATGGATTTTGGACAATTTTATAGGTCATTTTGTCACTTATATTTAAGTGTTGGTACATTATGGGGAAAATTTCCCTCTTAATCACTGTGAATAATTTTTTTTACTTTCACATTTTATTTCCCAAAAAGCAATGTTGAATATATTAGACAATATATTTTTTTTCTTATTAGATTTATGGAATATGTATTTTCTAAATTATGATCACATAAGTTCTGAAATTAATTTAATTTTAATTATGAAAATTGGATGACAAATACTATTTGAATGTAAAAACCTTCAAAAGATTTATAGGACTTATTTTTAATTTCATTATGAAATTGATTCCAAAAACCAAAATTAATTTTAAGGATATAAAACATGCCTAATTATAAATAAAAAATTCAAAAATAAATTAATTTAACTCGTTAAATAATATAGAATAAAAATTAGATTTGATATAAAATTCATAATCATTCATTATTTATCAAAATGTGAAAATATTAAAAACAATAATTACAATAAAATCAAAGTAAATTTTGATACCCAAATTTCAAAAATGATGTTTATTTTTTAATATAAAAATAATAGATGTGAAAAAATGGGATTATAAATTATTTCCTCATTAAATGATAGTAAAAAAACTTTTAATAATAAAGAACATTTAATGCTTAAAATTGGATTTAATATTTTCTTAAGCATATGAAACATAATAAATGAATGTAACAAAATTTAATTAAAATGTTCATTCATAATAAAATTAATCAAATTCATTCCTACTGACATAATTAATTGTTGATAAGTACCTCTTAAAATATTAATATTAATGTTATATTATTTTTCGTTATAATTCAGTCTTTCGTGAAGAATTTCACTTCAGAGATACTCGTTGTAGAATTTCGGGGATGCTATAACAAAAAAAATATAATTTGGGGAAATATTAAAATTTAATTCACTAAAATATAATAATATGAGAAGTTATTATTCTTTCATTAATAGGGATGTTGCAACTAGGGCTTCTAGGATATAACAAATCCACTTCATTTATTAAATTGAGATAAAATGTAAAAAATGATCATAGAACAATCAATAGTTGATATTGTTGTTATAAAATGCAATGAAATTATGGTATTATATCATCTTTTGAAAATTATTCAACATTAGGAAAATTATATTGTAATAAATAATCATCCAATTTTCATCATTTTTAAGAATATGAATGTCGTTTTTCACACATCATAAGTTTATGGTTTTGTGGTTGATGATTTTAAAATGATCATACACTTTCTTGTGATCAATGATATTTCTCAACGTACATTATTATTTGGAAGATATGATTTTCATCAATGTAAAAATCATGACATACAACATATTTTACCTTATTTGGATTCCTAATATGTATTATTCTATATGACCATCACACATACCATTCACTATTTTCAAGAAGAAGTTTTTTTAACCGTTTTAATGATGTGGGTTTTTGACCATGTGATTTTCAAATGATAAACCATAGATTACAATGAAAAAATTTATTTACAATTACATGGTATATTTAATGAAAATTTAATGTTACACTAATACAGTTAGTTAAGTATAATTTTTAGACATATTTATTTTCATTGATATCATGCATTATGTGAAATAATGAGTATTAACATAACATAATGTAATATTAAAACATTTTATTTAATTAAATTATAAATTTAGTATTTTATACATTTATATAAAACTAATTATTTGATGATAAATATATTATAAGTGAATATAATGTTATTTTGAAATAAAGGATGTCATTTTATAAAAACTCATTTTTAAGAACATAATAATGCTTCAAAAAAATAAATTATGAAAATAAAATTTTGTGGTCAATACTAATGAAATATAAATATAATATATATCTATTAAAAAATTTTCCTTTCATATTGGCTATTTTAGGAAAACTTATACGATTAAATCCAATATGACATTTTAAAATTCTAATTTTCCAAAAATAAAAGTTTTTCCCATTTTCACACTAATTTCAAAATTAATTTCTACCAAATTTGGATAATTTATTTGAAAAAACAAACATAATATTTTAATTTATAATGTCAATATATGCGTTGACTGATTTTTTGAGATTTCTTTGAAATGGGTTTTTATGAATACTGATAAATACACATTTTTATTTAAAAATGTTATTTATTTTAAAAATTTTATAACCCTAAAAACATTATTTATATGGTATTACAAGTGAAATTTGTTAAAATATATATATCTTAATCTAAATTCATATATTTTAATCAATTTTAGATTGAATTTTTATATAATAACATTTTTTACCATTGAATCAATTCTCATTAGAAAAGGTTTTTTCATCACATATACTTGATAAATTTTAATATTAATTCATCCAATTCAATGAATTTAATTTTGAAATATTTAATCCCTATTTTTATCACCATGATATTTTTTAATAAAATGTTCAAGATAATTTTTGAACCTAATAGAGAATAAAAATTGGTATAAATTTATTATTAGGTTTATTGTAATAATGTGTTTAACGTGAGTTATATATAAAATATTATGAGTAAATTGACCTAGAAACGTTCGCAATACCATTTTATGATATTTTTTGACCTTATCACAAATATTGTTTGATAATTCCCCATTTTGAATCATTTATGTTTGTGAAAAAATTGGAATCATCTTTTTCCTTTCAAAAATTTCAAGGGTTTCCACTCACCTCATTTAAAAAGGTTACACCTATCCTCTTTTATTCACCCTAAAAAACCATTATTTCATCCAATCACTTTCTAAATAACTTCCTCAATTCCAAAAACAAATCATAATTGAATCCCTATTTTTTCTAAAAATAATGCTTAGGAAGGCTTTTGGTGTAAACCAAAAGAAGTTTTCTTATGAAGAGCTAAAGTAACTAACTGATCATTTTATTTTATTTCATCATCCAATAACATCAATTTTTTAAACCATGAAGATATAATAAAAAAAAATTAATATAATTTTTTTAATCCATGATCTATAAAATTTTAAACTTCTGTCAAATGGGATAGGAAATCATCATTCATGTGTAAGTTAGACAACAACATCACAAACCAGTATTATTCCTCATCACTCACCACCTCACATGGATAGGAATAATAATATATTTATTTATTTTATTTAAGATATATAAATACCTTTATAATTATAATAACACATATAACTGCTTACCTCTCATCCATTTGGAGTATAATATCATCGCTCATGTGTATGGAAGACTACACCATCATAAATCAATGTAACATGTTTTCATTTTTGTTTTAATTTTATTTAAATAATTATAGATAAAATAAATACAGAGGATATTTTTGAAATAATTATATAAATATAATTAAGATGTCACATATACCATCTTTCTTTCAATTCTATTGCATACATGTTATGTCTTCTAGTGTGCACAAGGGACTACCTCCTTAAAAGTGATGTGATTAATTTTTTATTAAAGATGATAATGTATGTTAATAAGGATAATATATTTAATAAATGTTAAATATATTATGAAAAATTACTATTTAAATTTATTATATTTATTAAATTTCATTATTTTATTCCATTGAGAAAATGGATTAAGCATTCATGTGTATATACGTGCTACCGTCTCCATGAACGGTTTATTTTGTTTCTTCTCTCCTACTTTTTTGTATTATAATAAATACCTATATAATCATTATATTATATATATATATATATATATTCACAATATCTATATTATTTAACCACGGTAAATGTTTGATTACCGAAAAACAAAATTAGGAAACACCCAAGAACAATTTAGTTATAAACTAAAATGAGATTTTAAGAATGATTTATTGATGAAAGGTCAATAAAACCTAATAATAAAATAATTTAGGATGTAGATACATAAAATTAATTCAAATTATTATTCTTATCCAAATCATTATTTGGGTTTACATATCCTTTTGTGTATCTATCTTTCACGGGGTTTACAGTTCAAATTTTACTGAGGTGAAAAGTAATTTTTTTTTTCAAATTCACTTCATTGGGACCAAATTTGTATTATAATCCTATATAATTATATGAAATATATATACCACAGATTTTACATATTTTAAAAAGGATATTTTTTTCATTATTCTAAAATTTTCAGTTCATTTCAATTTTAATGGGAACTATGATTCTAAATATGAAAATGTGCTAAATGTGTGATGTTTCAATCTTATTTTTTATTATAATTATTTATAATTATTCTTTAAAAGATTAAGTATTATGATATATATCTACTTAAAATCAAACAATTTATCCTCCTATGGATATGTAAGTACAATACTTGTTTTCCCTTCACCCCCTAACTATATATACTAATGAGATCAAAAAAATGTTTTCATAAAAATTCGATTTTATTTCCCTTGTCGGTGGAAAATTGTTTTTTTTTCAAAAACAATATTTTATAAAATTATTTTTCAATACGTTTAAAAAAATATCCAAATGATTTATTAAGAAAACATTTAACTATTTTTTAGTTTTATGCTTTTTAAAGGACTCTTCATTCCATTTTCCTAACAAATCCAATTTATATGTTACCAGAAAATATGGAAGGTATCAATGATTTTATGTGTACAAAATTTATAGAATTTTATTTTTTCAAAAGCAATCATGGTTTTAAATAATTCTATATAAATTTCCAATTTTATTTTAAATTGAAATTATTTAAATAAATTTCACATCTAAAAAAATTCTATGTGGAATGTATATTTTCATCAAGAATAGTTTTTAGTAATCATTGAAAATCATTTTCCATCTAACATGATATCATTTGATGTAAAATATATTTACATGGGATATGATCATAGGAAACGATTATAATATTCTTATTCATTGTTTATATATAATATAAAAACCTTTTTATGCAACCAATTTATCATCAATAGGATATAACATGATGAAATACTTATAAAACCCACTTCTTTTTTACATGGGTTTTGATGTGTTGAAATAATGAAATTATTAATAAGAAATATTCTTTAGCAGAAGTTATTTATTAATGATTTTTTTGAAGCCCATTTATTTTAATGGGATTTATTATAATTAATGTTTAACATATTTTGGAACACATATATATAATTATCATAATTTAATGTGCGGCAATATCTATATCCAATGCACTGGGTAATGGTTGATATTTCATGATATAAATATGAATGTAATGGGGAGTGATCTCATTAGAGTAATATAATTTTTACACTATGAGAGTATAGGGAGTGAATCATGACTACTATGATGGTTTGTTGAGTTATCCAATTCCATTATGATAGTCTTTGAGATGATACTTAAAATACTGAAGAGCTTATTTTTATGTGAATTTTTATAAAAAATAAATAAATTATGAAAAAAATGTATTCTCATGTAACATTTTCCTTATTTTTCATATCCAATAAAATCTATTTTTTTATTTCATGACTCAATATTATGATACGTTATATTCTTAGTATGAATTTAAATTTTTTTCTCATCTTAACATTCTCTTACGATCATGTTATCGATATGTATCTCCCTTGATTATCCTTACTGAGCATCTAATCTCACCTTGTCATATGTCTACATTTACTCAGCTATAACAAAAATTTTGATACATGGTATTAATAAGAAAAATATTATATGTTATGATATTTATGGGATATATTGAATATATTTCTATAAATAATAATATATTGTTTCTTGCCTCAAAATTCAATATACCATTACAATTTTATGGAATGTGTCAATATAATTTGTTGAGTATTTATCTAAATTATATTTTATGTATGAATTAAATTTTTGGATAACTAAATTAGAAATTATAGTATAGGTTTAGTTAACCATTGGAAACATGGATTAGAAATCATTAGTCATATCCATAGGTATGTTCCTAAAATATTTTCCTATGTGTGAGTAAATGAAAAAAAAAATGTCTAATTTTTTTGTAAAGGATTGAGTGAGTGTTTCTATGAAATTATCTCCCTATATAAATATAATTAGTGGTTGTGGATATCTTATAAACATACTTAGGTGTAATTAATCCAAAAAGTGAGCTTTGATCTAGATTCGATCATCGCTGGGTGAATGAAAATGGGCCTTTTTTCATACCTAGTATGACACTATCTATGGATATTCTTTCGACTACCACAACCTATAGAAATGGGTCCTGAATTAAGACTGAAATAATCCCACCTTAAATAGGCATGGTGATAACGAATATCATCGATTAGTCTTTCCATACACATGGTATATATTATCCTAGGGTACATGTACATAAACACAGATCTCTATGTACATAAAATTATGAAATATAAAATGAATAAAACAAATTCAAGAATCAATATATGATCCCAAAATAATTAAATGAAAATAATCTTCTAAAAATGATATATTGGAAAAATAAAACCTAAATAAAAACTACAGATAGTTCATCCATCATAGAAGTTGATGTGTACCACCAAATGAAACAATATATAAATGACATAAGTCTATCTAGATGAATATATGATTACTCATATCATTATCCTCCCAAGATACCATTATATGAAATTCCATCTGAATATGATATGAAATATGTGGGTAGATCTGATATAGGGGTGTGTATAAAAATATACAGTTGGAATCCCTGAAAAAACAAACCATCAGTCACCACAAACAGTCACCACATGAAAAGGATATAGCAATCAGTTCTAAAAAAAACCTAGTATTTCCATTTTCTTAAAATCTACAACTTGGAAATAAAAATCAAACATGGAAACATAGTATATTGTTAAAAGAAATTTTCAATTTACTAAATCCCACACAATGGGTCGTGATATCAGTGATGGAATGCATCCAAGAGGTAATGATAATTGGGACCCACCAAAGAAAACTCACTGGTCTACGAAGACCCTGATACTCAGATAGTGTATAACACCCAGAACACTATGGGACACAAAAAATGCATTCAAGATTAACCAACTATAAAGGGGATAATTCCCTTAAAATACATTGAACCCTACTATCATGTCATGCTAGATAAAGGATAAATTCCTTCCTAAAGTGGGTTACACCATCTCAGTAAACCATACAAAGAGTATAAAATGAGAGGGTATCTAAATACAGTGTCATGGAGAAAAACCAAAAACTCTATCAGAGACACATCATTCCATTAGAATCTTAATCATAATATGTGGATGAAATTCCACACTATTTCCTTGAGGGGATGGACTATGGTAACACACTCAACCGATAAAGATCTAAACTAATGAAAATATGCAATATTGAAAATCATAAATGCGGTACATGACATGTACTATGGGTAAAGGTAGTTTCCATCTAACCACTAGTCATCCCATGAGGTTATTCTTCATGTATCATATAATAATATATATAGACAGTATATAAGAATAGTAAATGGAATACAATGATTGACTAACACTCCTCTAGTGATGCATGGTCTTTCCAATGATCAATATTCCATTTCCCTGGGTTATGGTCTTGTCCACAATTGTGAAACCATTGAGATGCATGTTGAGATTCCTTGGATGAGTCATATGATTTGTAAAAATGTCTCACAATATGTGATATATATCTATAAAGAATACACTAACACTACAATCAGGGGGTCCCACATTGCATGTAATCACAGATTCCATGTTCATGAACACAGAAATTTATAAAACAATTATGTTTTTTCACTAACTGTATATTAATGACTCCTTTATTATTCTAGCTTAGAATCATGTATTTTGTGTTACACAGCCTAACAATCAAACGCTTATTCGATTCCAGCATTTAATTCACTCTAAAATAGATCTATGAAGACAAATCTATTCCCACATTGACTTGTAATTACATATCCATTTCCAAAATTGGACCATTAGTTTGATATAGTCTCATTCCTTCCCAATTCATCCACCGTTATAATAATTTCTCAAATCACATCCTCAATTTCAATCATTATCCTTGATAACTATCCATTATGTTGAATAATTGTCATAAATTGATAAAATAATTTATAATATTCAAACCATGGGCCGTTGTAAATTACCATGATTTATGTGTGATGTAATCAGGGATAAATATATAAACCTTAAAATATGAGGAACAAAACAGGGCCTTTTTTATTTGGGCTTAATCCATTTTCATATATTAGGGAAAAAATGAAAGATTTAAAAAATATAAAATATACACGCAAAACAAATCAATCACTGATGAGAGAATTAATTCATGTTCATTGAATTGATCTATTTACAAAAAATGATTAATAATGGGACATAATTTAATCAAATAAGCAACCAGTGTGGATATTGGATCCATTGTTGATGAAGTACAATTCTTTATTTCCATCATTGGTAATGCCCAAAACATTAGTTGCCACACGATCCTTGATCTGATCTTATTCCATATCTTCTGTCAAAGAAATTACAACTACTCTTATATAATTAATTCTCTCAATGACTATGTTATGATTATAATCTTAGATTTTCAATATAACCCTGCATAAAAAGATGAAAACATATCATCATATCCAAAAAAATTAAATAAATTATTTATTTATTTTATTAATTCATAATCAGTGGATACTTTAAAAAAATTGAAACCCTAAAAAGCATTAGGTTTCACCCTAGTTCAATAGATTGTATTGAAAAAAAATTTACATAATATTTCTAATACAGTATCCCCTTCAAGATTTATTCCTACTCTTTTTGAAAAATTACATTAACATTATATTAATATATTTTATATATTTAAAAATTTAATGCAACCAAACTATGAAATTAAATATCACAACATCTCAGTACATGTATATTAAAAACATCCATATTGTAGTGTACATAAATAAAAGTATAAATATGAGTCGTTAGATTCCCCCACCATAATTTTTTTCCTACTAAAAGAATAAAAACATACTAAAAAAGGTGAGGGTTTTGGGATTGTAACTGGGTATCCCACTACCTGGTGTAATCATGTATATTTTGGGGCGTCCATTAGACACAATAAATAGGAAATGGTCACCCATGAATGAACCTATCATACCAATCCTTTATCTAAGAAAATACTAATCTAATTAAGATATATCATCATTTTATAACATTCCACACTTGATAACATTCAAAGGGTAGTTCACATACCTCATCAACTCTAAAAAGTGGAAGACATAGAGTACCTCGTCCAACTATAGCTGTAAAGTTGAGTAGTGTTAAACAAGTCCTACTCTACATGATATATAGTAAGGTCAAATGAATCTCATGGGTATCTTACTGAATTAGTCAAAAATCTATAATCCAAATTGTGGTGATACCCTTAAGAACACATGGTCTCCCTCTTAATGGTACAGAGGTATCAATTTATTGTCCTCATAGGCATTTTTATGGCTATGTGTAATATTCATAAGAACCTATATGATTTTCAACATTTTTATAGTAGCTCACACAAACTCCAGAATAATGAGTGCTAACTCACATGGATCCATCAAACAGTGTGGTGACATATAGGGTCACCTATACAGAGCATCAAATTGTACCATACTAGTGGTGGCATGTCAGATATTGTTATACCCAAACACAAAGGGTCAATAGTCCTTCCATATATGACCAAAATCCACCATGAAATCCCGAATCATGTACATGAAGACATGAACAGAAAAAGTAGTTTGGATTTCAGTTTGGGTGTGAGTCCCCATGATGAAACACAACTATGTCCCAAAGGCATCCATAAATCCAATCCATAATAATGAAATAACTTGAGACTACAATCCTAAAATGATCATTAAAGGAAATATATGCAGATAGAATTTCCTTTGCATGTACAATTTGGGACAACTCGGCCCTGGTAATAGCACATAAACACTGCCTTCACATGGTTATCAGGACCTAGCCCTCCAGTTACCACCCGTTTCCCAAATGAAATCTGGTCCCCACCCTAATGGCCACCCACATGAAAAAACAAATCATCTGACTAATAAATTTCTCCACATGCCAACACATGTCCTTTTGAGTCTTGTTGTGAATCCCCAACTAAAACACAAATATTTCTCAATGGCCTCCAAAAACGCTGTCAATAACTATGACATAAAGTGAGAATCACAGTCTAAAACATTCATTGAGGGAAATCCACAGAGATATAAAATCCCATGAATGTACAATATTTGAGAAATGGGATGTGGTAATAGAACAAACACCCCTCTATATCATGGTCTTCTGGTCCTGGCCCTCCAAGTACCACCAGTTTCCCAACAGACAAGTTGTCCCGACCCTAGTGCCCACCCATGTGTCTGAATCGGTCATCTGAATAATTAATGTCCCCATAGAACAATACATGTCCTTTTTAGTGTGTTTTTTCCTCACACAAACATACCTAGTGAAACTTCCCTAAAGGTCTCCCATATTGATCACTACTCCAGGCCAATCACACTTAACTGTGGTGTTCTTATCTGGTAGACATTAAAAATGATGGTGAAACATTTTGACAGGAGTCATTTAATTATTTCATTAAACCCTTTATCAATTAGGGATGTTATATTCGCCCCTTAGTGAAAAAAACATCGTTTTGGTTCCTTAATATCAACCCATTAAGTGAACCAAAAAAAGGATGTGTGCCACCTCTAATATCATATGTAACAACTAGACCCTGCTGACAGCATAGACACCCCACCTTAACATGGTCATCAGGTTTTGTCCCACTAGGTTCCATCCAAATAACTACTTCAGGCCAGACATTATTTACTGTGTAGTTCTAATTAGATAGGCTCCTAAAATGTATGCTTCATCTTATTGACCTGGGACAAATCATTTTTTTCATTTATGTATTTATCATTTATGGGTGTTACACAAATGTATGCTGATAACTACTAAACAATTCTCTCGATTGGATAACAAGTGGAAAAAATTAGTAATTTCGTATTCGATCACCTAGATAGCGTCATGCCTCCTTGACAGATGTGGAATCATCATCATTAAGACCATGGATATTGATCCACACATTCACTATCACACCTCACAGGGTTTATCATAAACCATGAATCCCATGTTCTCAGCCATCACTTTCTCACAAGTGAATCATCAAGTGACTAAATCATAAACAAAAATCATCATTCCATGCCACCACAACTGATGTAGATTTTCCTAATACATCTTCCGCCAATTTATGTACTACTAATGGATATGTATAAAACAATCTCACCACCCACTCCTGCAAAATTAATTTTACAATCACCATTCTAATAAAATTGATAAATATCTCCCCACCTTCAGTATAACCATAATGAGCATGTTTAGTGTATATCTGTGTATGTAGGGGCTCATAGCCAGTATCCCGAAATAGTTTCTCCCTAAATAGTTGTAATAGTACAGGAATAATAAACAAAAACATTAGGTAAGATGGTCTATTATTGTCAACCATGGTCAACTAAAATTAATTTTTCTACATTAATGAATCCCCTATAAACTGAGGATATGATCTCATATTATGTTCATCTCTAACCAAATCCCCCCTCTAATGAGTATAAACTATCTCGAAGTCATATTCTTTGATGATAAATATACAAATTCTTTGTATCATGATAAGATACTTCTGATTGAATATCATCGTGGAAATGTTACGGTATGAGAATATGATAAACCACTTTCCCTTCATGTTGTTTCCCCACATCTTTATGGGGAATGCTACAACTTCTAACTCAATATCATCTATTACCTAGTTCTAATCATGTGGTTTCAACTACTTGGTTCCATATTAAATTACAACTTCAGTTTGAAATAGGAAACATCCATGGCCCTCCCTAGTGGGATCATATAAAACAACATATTTGGCATCATCTATAGACAATCTCAATATGGGGGTTTTCATTAAACACCACCTCAACTCCGGAAAAAACATATGGTTACTTTTTATTGATAAGAAAGGATACAAAATTGGTTTAAATCTATAAATGGTGTCTCTACTCTAGATAAATCTTGTAAAAACATAAAATAGTACCCAACCAAATAATTGAAACTTTAAACATTGATAAATCTCTTGGTTGGATCCTGAGCTAGAACATCCATAACCAACATGGGGTTCATATAAAATCCTTCCTCTAAGATGATGTTTTCTAGTAAGTGGACATAATGAATCAAAAAGAAACTTTGGGAACATCTAGTAGATCTTGTTCTCTTATAGTACGTATAAGACCATCAAGAATTGCTCACATACCCCTACTTAGATGTTGAGTAAACGAAGATATCGTTCATTAAATCAAGAAAGAACAATTCTATGATATGAGGAAAATCAATTTCTTGTTTACCAAAAACACATTATGTGAGTTCATCATTCCCAAATAAAAACAATGTAATTAAAATTTCATAATAACATCTTAATGTCATCTTTAGTGTATCCTTATCACATACTCATATATTGTCATAAATTGAAAACATTCCAATCATTGAGAACCATCACACCCCTACCAACTGATCAAAGAGGTTATCGATCCTTATTATTAGAAACATATTCTTTTTAGTCACAGGGAGAAGGAACATATAATTCACACATGGCTGCAACATCTCATTATCCTTCCACACAAACAACACTACTTTTAACCTGTGGTAAATACTTGGTCACAAAAATGTATTCACTATTATTTCTAACAACTACATCTTCTTCTCAAGAATATCTATGGGATAAATATGATATACTAATATAGATAATGGGGTCATCATAGAGTGTTTGTTAATGATGATGTCGGGATCACAATGGGGTGGTGGGATTGAAACATTATTAGGAAATCTACCTTTATATTATGACACTACTACATGGAATTGGTGACCCATAGAATCCATTACTTCAAGAGTCATTCTGCTAACTAGTCAGTGATCATTTTCACTGACCTATGTATGATACCATCCTATTCCATAAGTGTTTCTTTTCCCCCACAAGAAAAAAATAATCTCATCACTATAGAGACACACCATTCATTGCATAAAATAAAAAATTTGGTATTGAACTATTGATAGATATAATATTTCTTGGATTATTTCTTAAGGCCTCATAATATCTAGAAAAGATATCCCACAAAAATATTCCACCTATTAGTCTCATATATAACTACCGGAAAAGTCTGAAATCAATGAGTCACCTCTTATTAGAGACTCTATGTGCAGGGGTCATCCAAGGGCTTATCCATAATCTATATGTCTCAAAATAGATAAATGGATAAAAGTAATTAAATACACAAATATCGATATATAATATAGATAATGTAGAAAAGACATAAATGATACCCAATATAATCTATATAGACTTGGGATAATATGTATCCATAGCATGCAGTTGTCTGTATCCAAGAACACTAGATCCTTTAGCCTAGAGTGGACCACCTTAGGGTGGTGGTATTTATATGTCAAATGTTTTAAAACCTCATGAAAATCTATAGACCACTATCCCATGTCCTTATCCATGTAGACCACCCCAATCCAGCCTTTCTCTATCTCGATGGTCTATAAACCATCACATGATCAACTATTTGACATGTCAAAAAATATTTTCCAATATTTTTTTGATTTTCACAGGAGAAAACATTCCTTCCATTGGATTAATTGATCCATATTGAGAGCTTGAAACAACTGATTATATATTTCATGATCATATAATGAAGTGGCTCCCTACCCAGATCCCTATTAATACCATCATTTACTTGAATTTGAGGTCTCTTCTCCTTTTTATCCACTACTAGGTCCTACCTTTGATGTCTTGTATTAATAGAAGATATGCACCATTAATTTAATATTAATGACCCCAATATATATTTGAATATAGAGAGATATCCATAAACTCTAATATCCCAGTGTAATCCATGTTCAATGTTCTTATCTCTGATGAATGAATCTCACACCATTTCTATGGAGTATATTGAGATATTAGTATTTTTAAAATAATCATATATAATAAAACCACAATTCTATAGATTTAGATATTTCTACATGAAAATAGATTGTGATGATGCCAAATTAATATATACGAAACATATAAACCAAATGTATGACATAGAGCGTGTTGTCTTATCTTGTGTTTGATCCACAAAACACCACTTTCTCCCAATGGATCACTAAATATGAATTTCATCAAAGGACACCATATTATTTTTAGGCGTCCTATGAGGAGTTCAAAATCATATTCAATGATATATAAGATTCTCATCCAAGTGGTGGTTTTCCATGACCAAAAAACCAGAGATGTCACTATATCAGGAGCTCTTACAGTGTAGTCAACACATTCTTATCTTCTATTTGTATCAGAAGTGTTATATTATACTCAAAAATTGGTGGTATAGCTGGTAAAACACATAGAGGTACTATCTCCAATAATGGCATGTGTACTGAATCATCACCAATTTGTGATAATACTCATAATCACACAGTGGAATCCTGGTACATATTCCTCATTGAGGTATCACTAATTTAAAAAATATATACCACTAGAAAAGAGTATATCATGGGAATATAATTCATATGGTAATGGAAATTACAAAAAAATCCTTTAGGAGGAATGTTATAATGTTTTCTATTAAACAATGATTACATGAACCAAGTGAAAAGGTAGGTGATACATGCCTTGGTGTGTGGATATGTCATTTTTATCCCCAAAATAAGATTCCCTAGCCTCAGTGATAAACTAAAACCACATAGCATTATTTAATAAAACAAATACCAATCTAACTGACTAATGTACTATTGTAGAACTATCTCCTCTTATTCAACATTGTCATGACCCATACCAATGGGACCAAAACTGTGACTACGCCCAGCCCACATCGAATAGGATAGGGTATGGTCACCATCACTGATGAGTCTGGTCACACACATGGAGGGAATTATCCTAATTTACATGTACACACACATACACATTCAATCCCATACATCACTAAAATATAAAATAGCTAAAACATATGCATTCATACAACTATTTACCTATATTCAATGTAAAAAACGAACATATAGAAAAGGATAAGGGTAAAAATAAAATCCAAAAAATATGTAGGGAATCCAAACTACTTAACACATTCAGACAGATCCCATGAAAGGGTGATCAACTTTACAAGACATAACACATTCAGATAGATCCCATGAAAGGGTGATTATAACAACACATACAAGAAAATTTTGAAAATATAGAAAATGAAGCATCAAGAGCCATAATCTTATGAAAAAGAAAATGAGAGAAATCCATATACAAAAAGAACACAGATATACTCATTAAGTATATTGGGACTTTATGCGAGCACAAACAAAATGCCTACCATGGGATGCTTTTTGAGGAAATTAATATTCCAAGGGAACCCACTCCAAAAGACAATATATCATCGGATAAACTCATAAAATAAGACATGATCATTGGGCCATACACAATATCTCTCCCTGGTCACTTAAGACATTGAAACCTAGATAGGGTATCACACTGAGGATTATTGGGGTTTACCAAAAATCCAATATAGATCAACTATCTTTGTAGTGTACCATACTGAAATAAAACTATCATTACTAGTGAAATAGAATACAATTTGGAGGAAAAAAATCCATAATCAAAGAGGTATCACAAATTCTCTAACTCATAATTATTAAATTATATATTACCACACATCGATCTATAGAGGGACACCAAAAACTCTATATGAGACTCATCCACTACAGGGGATAACAATCTAGAGAGGTGGGTGTAATTCCACATTGTTCCCTTATGTGTATGGACCATGGGATCAAGATCAAATGATACTAGTTCGATTTCAATTAATGTATGGCTTCAAGTACAATTAAATGGGGAACACATCTTGTATTAAGGGTGTATGGAATGTCCAACAAACCCCTAGATTTTATGTGTTGTGTTTATTCACACAACATGAAAATTTAAATATACAAAACATGTATGAATAATAAATAAAATTAATAGACCATTCAGAACTCCACCTAGGTCACCAAGTTGTTCCTCTATACAATAGACTATCTTATTGTATATTGGTCATTTTCCTTCTCGGATACCTATGAGTTATATATTGGTTCTATTGTCAGGTGTCACACAGTGTTTGATAGGGTCACGTAGTGTTGTATATTTTACTCTATAGGTAACAATAGTACCATATCCTAGGGGGCCATATGGAATGTGATCATGAATTACATTCTTTTCAATTCAAGAAATTTAAAAATCCCTTTAGTTCAAACAGAGTCATCCGTGCATGTTTCCACTATAGCGTTGAATGTACCTAATAATTGAATATTTTATGTTCCATGGCCCCTAGATCACCAACTCACTAGATTCCATCCATAAATCCATTCATAAATTGATGCATTGATCCACATCAATTTCCACCTTGAGAATCTATCATGTGTCCATCATTGGAATGGATTTCTTAGCCTCATCAGGTGTAGGTCCTCCGTGAATCATCCTCCATCCCCATCGATTCTCAAATAGAAAAATTAATAAAAACCCATATATGTTGTAATGATATATTGTGTATAGAAATGGTGGAACTATGAATGAGTACTTGGTAATTAGTGAACCGCCAGATAGTGTAAATTCCTAGGATGAACATGTGAAGAAATTTTAGAGATATCCTTGTCCATTAAAATGTATTGAATGAAACTCTACCATTTTATGTTAATCTTCGATCTATTGTCATATAGTTGGGAAAACAACATGTAACTTTCAAAGGAAAAAAAATTTCCACCATAGCTAGATATACCATTAATGTGTCAAAACATTATTGTTTATACAATTGATCTGTGTTTTACATGAGATAAATAATGGGTTGAAATTTATAGAAAACTAAATCATATGAGGATTTTTTATTGATCAATGATGAAAAACGTTTCTATAATTTCATCATTGGTTAGATACACAAAATATATTGGGGTATGATCGTCGAACTGATCAGTTTTAACATCGTCTACAAAAAATTATCCAATGGATCGTCACAATAAATAGATTATACGTATAACCCTAATGTTCAGAAATTTCCATATTTTGATAGAGGAAATATGTCACTATGGTAATGAAATATAAAATAAATTAATAATTAAATTTATTTTATTAATTCCACATCTGTTGAAATTTATTCATAAATGTCTAATGCAAAAAAAACTTATCCCACCCTAAGGTAAATGATTCATTATAAACTCAACTATGACTTTAGAATTATATTCGTTGATACTGTTATAAATTTATACCACTTTATTAGAAAAAATAAACATGCATGATATAAATATATTTATTATGTTTCAAAAATTAATTTTTGCACACTAGGTCTTAGAGTCTAACGTCATCTTAGCACCTGGGTTTGAAAATAATCAATATACTATTATAAGAAAATTCATGAAAAAATTAAAGTTGTTACATGGAAAATTACGAAATATTAATAAAATTTCATGATATATTTAACGAGATGATATTTATGAATGATTTAGGATAAAATTATTGTTTTATTGATTAAAACATAATTTTTTTTATTTAAACATACTATAAATGATTTTTCATGATTCTGTGGTTCCCAAAATTGATAAATGATTCTTACAATATGATTTTTTAATTAAGTCAAATAATGGAATATGATTGAATAATGTGGACATTGAATGTAATAGAAAATTTGTTCATGAGAAATAAAAGGGTGTTATGGGTGGATTTAAGGATATAATGATTATTCATAATTAGCTATCCTTATATATGTTTTAAAAAATAAATCCTAACTAACTAACAAACTCACTAAATAAGATAAGGATAATGTTCATTGATAGATTAGTTGGTGGGGAACATGACTAAAGTAAAATTAAATTTATTAAATGTCAATAATGTGGGGAGAAACACCATGGTAAATGTCTCCTAGGAAAGAGATGATACTTATATTTTGGAAAATTAGAACACAATGAAATTAATTTCTCAAAAAATAAAAATTTTGGTTAATTCAATGGATTGTAATAATGCTCTATCTATTGAATCATAGATGATAAAAAATATTAAATTTAAAAGTTATGGGAATTATGAAAATTGATATCCTAGGGGGAAATCTCATGAATAGAATCAAAAAGGTTGTATATGTAAGCATAATATTGCTAATTATTAAGAGACCAAGAGTGACATATAAATGGTATAAGATATTCTAATATAGTTTTGTATATTAAATTTATAAGAATTATTAAATTGTTTTAAATTAAAATTAACTCATTATTATTGTTTCATATTTTAGGAAACAATTATAAATTAATATGACGATGAATTCGAGTTAATTATTTATGATCTATGTGGAATAATTGAATTGTTTGTTTATGGAAATTTCACAGTCATGTTATTTGAATCATGAAATATATAAGAATAGTTTTTCTATGTTTTTCATTTCATATATTAAATAATACTTTTAATAGTAATGACGGAATAGAAAATTGATTTAATGGAATCATGATATTTCTGAAAAAACACGATTAAGTGAAGATAACCCTTAATATACTCCAAATTTTGGAAAGATGGTGTCATGTTTGTATAAAGGGATGAGTGATATGTCAAATTAAACAGGATAATATTGATGGAGAAAGAACCGATCAATGTATTACATTGAAAATGTGGTTCATTTTATCATTGATGAAGTTTACAACATTTTTGGATTTATTAAATATATTAAAAAAATATAAGGTTTTATTCAAGTAATAAGGAATAATGTATGTATTCATTTATATTTCACAGTAATACATGTAATTAACAAACATTTGATGAATATATGAACATGTTATTTGAATATTTTTATGTGACTATTAAGTGACACATAATTATATTTGGGGGATTAATTTTATATTGATTTTGGGAAACATAATGACCATTATAAAATTTTTGATTTTGGTAGGGTTATAAAGATAGAAATTTAAGATTGGTTTTAGTAGAACATTGAATATAGTTATTGAGATTAATGTATTACCTCATTGTATAAATATTTATGAATATGGGATAACTTGTAATAAATTTTTTTATGGTGATAACTATAGATTGTAGGAATGAATTATAATTTTTTTATAGATCATATGATCAACAAGTCCTTCAAGAGTATAAAAATGATATTCATTTCATAATGTAATAGATTTTTTGAAAATTATTGAAACCCAACCATGGAATTATATTTTGATTCTGAAATGGAATTCAATCAAGTAAGTATATATTGACATGAAAATTACCCAATATTTAGAAATATATATTGAAATTAATTAGTTTTTTATTAGAATATATTCTTCTATAATCAATGAACATGTTCGCACATATTTGGATTATGATTTTATCTTTAATGATTTTATCAGGATTATTTAGATTGTTTATGATCAATGATCGCTATCACTCTCCATCATTATTCGGACAATATACATTACTTCCTTTTACAAATATTCACTTTACGCATATTTTCTCTTATTTAGAATCTTATTATTTTATATTATTCATTTCCTTCACACATCCCTTTCTCTATTTTTCTTTTTTTTCAAATTATAATCCATGATTATTAAAAAGAAGTTTAAATAGCAATGGTGGAATATATTTTATGCGGTATAATGTTAAACACATCAGTTTTATAAAATACTTTTTTTTCAAATAAACTCAATTTCTTATACACCTTGCGATACATACACCAATTTTTTTTAATGAATCACAACCTAGTATAAAATTTTTATTATTTAATATGATAGTTACGTACTATATTTATGAATGGAATTAATGAATAAGATTAAATAAATTCTTAAACCATATTAATTACACATTTATATAAAATGAATTAATCGCTGGCTAATTATGTATAAATGAAAATAAAATCCATATAAATATAATGGAAATCATTTTCTGGAAAAAACTATTTAATCAAAGATTCTTATTTTATATCAATATTATAAAATTTATTTGTTGAGGGAAATTTTAATAAATTTTATATAATATATTTTGAACAAATTTTTTTAAATTTATCTTATGTGTTTTGTAGACAATAGATAAATATAAATTAAATTTAACATAAAAAACTATAGTTTTCATCAGAAAGGTAGTTTTGTTTCCATTAACATAATTATTTTAAATCTAGTTTTTTATAGTTTTAGATATTTTATCTGAAAAAATAATATTTATATTTTAAATCATCACTTCATATAATCATGTATATATTTTTTAGAAATATTTTAAAGGATTTTTGTTGAAAAATATTGAATACTGGTTTTTATTAAAACATTTCATTTCTTTTAAAAAAATTAAGAAAATATATATTTTATTAATATAATTTAAAAATATTAATTCGATAAATTATATATATATGTATGTTTGTATTTTTATAGATATATTAATTCATTTTAGAACATTCAAATATATTTAATATTTGTTTTTTTATTTAAATCAATTTTAAGGTATGATTTTTTTTTATTTGGAATTACGTTTTCATCACATTTGTGGAATTAATTTTAAATTTTATTTTTCCACTGATTTGAATTTAATATAATAAAATATATTTCACATTTTTTAACCTAATAATTTATATTTTTTTATACTTTTTTCTTATTTTTTACAAATATTAAACATAAACCCAGTAAAATATTAATTATCACGGTTATGCTGAAGAAGGTTTTATAGGTGGGTTAAATTAAAAATATAAGGGTTTAAAATAAATTAAATCACATAGAAAACCCATTTTATATAATTAAATATACATTAAAACATTTATGATTCTATAATGGTCAATTTATGAGTTTTTTCTTGTCAACAATTTTGGAACACATCTTACATTTTAAAAATTCTTAGTTCCCCACTCACATCCCCATTTAAAGGAACCTAATCCTATTATCATCATACATAAAATCCCCATTTTTCTAACAATAAATTCATAAATGAATTCCCTAATTCCTTGAACTCGTCATAAAGTCCATACTTTGGTAAAAAATACATCCTATTATGGGCTTGGTGCAAACCAAAAGATGTTTTCCTAAAAAGAGGTAACATCCCTAACTGACTGTCTTATTTTATTTCTTCACCCTACTCAAAAAAATTTCTACCAATCCACGATGAAATAATAACATAAGTATCAAAAATATAGTTAGATTTATTATTTATAATTTAATTACATAAACCCAACTCCATATTACTCAAATTGGATTCGAAATCATTATTCGTGTGTATGACAGACTACCTCTTAGAGAACTGATATTATTCGTTATCCACCACCACATCGAACAACTGAATATAATGATTATATATTATTTTAATGAAATTTTTCAAAAAATATAATTATAATCACACACATAACATTTATCATTCTGAACTAATGGAAAGCAACAATGTCACTTGCGTATACCATAAACTACCACCTGGCGAACTAATTTGATGTGTTATTCATTTCATATTTACATGGATTAAAATAATAATAAATAAAATAAATAAATATCATATTTATAACATTTATATATCTATATACAATATATATTACATATATCTTTTTTACATCTCATTCTGTGGGGGGATACAAAAACATCACTAGTGTGTACGATGGTCTATTACCTTACAAATCGATGTAATCCATTTTATCTAAAGCTGTTTAGGGAAGGTAATAATGGTAAATTTATTTATTATATGTGATATATATGGCATGAAAATTATTATTTAATGGTAATAAGTAAATTAAAATTATTTCATTCCATTCGTGGAAAAAATGGATTCAACGTACATGCAAACATAAAGCCTATCATCTCCATGAACAATGTAATTCAATTTGATTCTATAAAATTTACTGATTGTTATAAAAACATATATAGAAATTATAAATTATATTTTTATCATTTTTAATGTTAATAATATTATTTAAATATGATAAAATTTATATTATTAAATATAATAGATTAACTCCTATATGAAATACAATGAAATTATTTCCTAAAACATGAATGTAAGAAGTAATAGTTGATAAATTATTGGTAAAGGGTCATAAATAAATCATATAGGGTATGATATATATAATAACGGTTCATTAATATATTTATATGAAAAATATATTTATTATATTGGAGTTTTTAACATCTATGAAGGATATCGAGACCAAATGTATGACATTTCTATCTCACATCTTACTTCTATGAGACAATTTCCATTTCACATTGTATTTATTTTCTGTTGTCTATATAATGATATTGAATTAATTTTATGATTATTTATGTGAAAATAAATATGTTTTATTATCAAATTTATAATCTCTCCCGCATTAGGATTATAATTCAAATGTGACCATAGCGGGATGGGATTTTGGTCTCAACGTGGATTCATTAAAACATATGTTATGATATGAAGCTATCATCATGTAAAAGGTCTAATAATATCATTATTTTAATTTTTCTTTATGAATCATTTTATGTGATTATTTAATGGGGAATATGATTAAAAAGGTACATAATTAGTAAAATTTTGATGTTACAATCTCATTATTTATCTGTATTGCTCATGACTATTCTTATGATAATGATTTCATAAGATCTATTAATTAAAAAAATAATTAATTATATATATTTCTGTTATTTCATAAGAATAATCTGTATCCCATTATTCAACATTTTTTATATAATCATGTTCTTCAATTATTTCTTTAATAAAATCCATTTTAATTTCCATCTTCAGTCGAGATTAGTATTCATAAAAAACCATTTTTTCTTAATACGTATTAAAAAATGTTTTTGACAAGATGAGAATGATTCACTAAATTATTTTTAACCCATTATTTATTTTTTATAAAAATAATTAAATAAATAGTCATGTCATTTTAAAAAATTTCCCAGTTTCAATTTTACCAAAAAAATGTAAAGGGGATCTTCATTTTAATGTGTATAAAATGTATATAATTTTACACCATCACACCCAATAAATAATATAAATAATAATTTATATATTTCCAATTCTATTTTAAAAGAATATTATTTTTAAAATGTTTTATTTTATATGAATTTTTTAACATGAAAACTATATTTCCCTGTTGAAATGTTCCATGTAATATTTAAAAATCATTTTCAATCAATGATTACCTCATTTGATGAAACATTCTATTTTATGGTGAAAAAACTAAGAAACCATCATTATTCATTTTGTGAATGCTTTATGTTTACGATGACTAGATGTTTACGAAACCCATTTCTCTCCCAGATGTTATACAATGCTAAATTTCATATGAAACCAACATCTTTTCAAATGAGTTGAATTGTGATGAATTGATGAACTGATTTTAAAACATTTTCATTTCCTTATTTTATTCCAAGAAGAATTAATTTTGATGTTCGTTTCTATATATTTTTTCCAATATGAGGGGTTTATTTGTGCTTTTGTAACACATTCATATGATTTTCATTATGTGATGGTTGGGACCCATAACTCCCGCTTGTACATTGGGTAATGATTGATATAACATGTGATAAACATTTTCGGATTGGGGAGTAAACCTAGTTCATAGTGGGAATTTATATACTATGATAGTCATGGGAGTGAACCATGACTACTATGATGGTTTAAAAAGTAGGACCATTCCAAAAGGATTGTTTAGAAAATGATCCATGAACAATTAATGTGTTTATTTTCAATGATTTTGTCTGTGCCACAAATCTATATTTTATTATATTGTTATATTCAAAAAGTTCAAGTTATTTTGTTTCCATGGTTTTCATGTCCTATAAACTACAAATATTTATTCCATTAACCAATATTGTTATCATTGATATGAACGGTATTATTTTGAAATTTTTTTCTCATGGTATCATACCCTTATTCTCTTGTCGTACTTATGTATCTCCCTTGTGTGCCCATACAGAGCATCTCAGATCACCCATTCTTACTTTTCAATTCACTTGGATATTAAGAAATATTTTCAAGTTAGTTATGGGTAATAATAATACTATATGGTATGTTCTTTGTTGGATATGTTGAAATCATTCATAAAATAAGAATATTTTGTCTATATTCTCCAAAGTCACCATAACATTACGATCCTCAAGACTGTGTTTCTAAAATGTAATCAATACTCATCTAAAATAAATAATATTAATATATGTAAATTCAATGATTATATAATTTTGGTAAAATAAATTATGATATTTCTTCCACATTAAAAACACAGGTTCCCATATAGCTTTCTCAAGGTGGTTGTGTCACCACATTACATTTAATAGGATAGTGGTATTTTTTCATAGAATATTATTTGTATGATCTAACATCTACACTGGTTGTTCCTCATGAAAAATATTTTGTTCCAATTTTATGTCCTCAGTTTTATGTACACGTTTTTATCTGGGATTTACTTCTCAAGAGAGAAACACGAGACGCATCATGAAATTGCGGTAGGTTCGTTCAAAAAACAATATATTAGCTAAAATATAGATATGATCTAGAATTTAAAATGGGAAAATATACATATGGTTTAGTTTTCCAATATTATGAATCCTCATTACCCTCTTCAATGTATAAATTCTTTGAAACACCTTGTCACTAACTTCAAATTCTAGAACAGATTAGCGGTTATCAGTTTAATTTTTATTGAATTTTGGTTTACTATTTTTTATTTTTCAGTGGATGTAACATTAATTATAATATATTCCACTATCTTTGATCCAAGTACCAATTACATGCCAACATTATCTAAAAATTTTTCAGTTATAAAATTAATTCAATATTGGTTTTCATAAATATACATCTAAATTCTTATTTAATGATAATTCCTTATAAACAATCTAATAGAGAAATGTGTTGATCCTATCCTCTTTAATAATTCATATATAAATATCCCAAAATATTATCAATGGTTTAATAATTTCTTTATGAATGTCGATTTATCTATGTATGAAGAATCTTTGTTAAACTCAACCTCATCTTTAAATATTTATGATACTTTAATATACCATCGAGGTAAACAAGAAATCCTTATAGATTACAATATCATGTGGTAATCAATGAATCTTTAAATCATCCGTAAAGTATATCTTATAATGATTATCTAAAGATAACTATTATCTGATAGAAATATTTTTTTTAAAAATTTAATGGAAATAATTCACAACTAATATAAAGGTGTCCCCATTAGACATTTTTTGGATTCTAATGTCAAATTCCAAGGTGATGTTTTCCCATTTTCAATTTTTTAGTAAATAGATGATGAATCCTAGTTGAAATATTTATTCTAGTATAATCTTGAAGATATACCAAGATCAATGATAAATATTCATAAATATATCTCTTGATGTCTCCCCCCATAAATACCCTATCACATAGGAAAATGGTAGGATATTTTCAATTTTTTCTCTTTTAATATGGGTTCAAGACTCATGACAGTGACAAATGTGTTGGGTTGTTTTCCAACATGTGGGTTATCTTTTTCAAAAAAATATATTAATAGAATTAATATCACTTCCTTAAATTTCTATAACCTATAATTACAGTAGCATCAAACATAAGTTAAATATTAATTTTTATAAGTACCTAAAATTTTACGTCCACAAAATGTCATGGAAATCCTCCCTATATAAATTTTTAGCATTTGAATATGAAAAATAAAGTGTATAATTTTCACATACGGTTCCTAAAATATCCTAAATATTGATAAACACCAATCAAATAATATAACAGAATCTGTTTCAATGGAATTGAACTTATGGTAAACTGTAAAATCATAAATCTGGGATAGTATATTAAAATTTAAAATTATTCTCACATGGGGAAATTTATTCTTACAAAATTAAATTACCTATTTATTAAATAAATATAATTAAATATTATATTTAAAATTAAATTGGTTGATTAGGTTCATCCCTGAATTGATAATATATATAATTCTATTTTATTATTCCAAAATCCATGTAGAGGGTGTTAATTCATGATTAGAAGCACGTAAAAATTCACAAAATGATGAAAAATTTTATTTTCAATGGAATCATTTATGAAATATACTACACGAAATTTTCAACATTAGCGTAGAGGTGAAATTTTATCTGATTATCATGTTTCAATTTTCCTACTGTGAATTAATATTATTTCTTTTATTTTTGTTTAGAGATTTCTTTGTCTTATTATACTCATTATCACTTGTAGTAGTCAATTCATTTCCAAAATTCCCAAAATCCTTTTATCTATAGAACTAATATCATGGTAGTTCATTTTATGGATAATTCTACCCAGTTTCAACATTATAATATTTTTCTCGTCACATTATAATTGATCCACTTGGTGACCTTCCATTCAACACGCAAATCATATACTAGACTAGTTTTTAATATTGCATCAGTGCTTCCATCACCGATTACAGAATAATGAGAAGATCATATTATTTTCTCCGTGGTTTTAGTTTTTTACTTATAATTACCTCCTTCTATCCATTTCAAACCCAAGGGACTGATGCTTACTAATCCCATTACATGCAACTATTGGATTAATAGTTACAAAAAATAAGGTGGGTGTTTCCTTATGAAGGAATCACAAAAAAAAATTTCCTACCATTTCATTCTTGTACGTTCAACATGATTCATATCATGATAAAGTTATATGATCTTGTAAATGACATTTTATATTTCATCCCCTAAATTTTTTTGTTGCATAGGTGGGAAATCATTATATTTTCAATCGCACTCATCATTAATATGTTTCCATAGAGTTCAAACAATTAACTAAAACCAAAATCAAATTGCATGATACCAATTATTTCTATAGTAATTACCCCTTAGAACAACTCTTCAAGGGAAAAATCTATATGTTCTATCTAGACAGGGATATAGTTTCATGAAATCCACTAGCTCTATCATTCCCCAAAATTCTATGTTATTTTCATATATATAGACATATCCTTACTCATATCCTTAGATAGAAACCCTCAAATATCCGTAGACATATCCCACAAGATATCACTAAATGTG
Organism: Viscum album; assembly: GCA_963277665.1. Lineage (NCBI taxonomy): Eukaryota > Viridiplantae > Streptophyta > Magnoliopsida > Santalales > Viscaceae > Viscum > Viscum album. The sequence continues at coordinate 698,801,575 of OY728160.1, forward strand.
TATCAATATAGTTTCAAATGATTAATTAAAACAATATTTTAATTCCATATTTAGAAACCCATGAAGTTTACACGTATATATTTTACATATTATTAAATGAGTATTCATTATATTTCACAAATTCAATCTTGAGTATCATAATGGTTATTTGTATTTGGAAATAAAAAAAATTCATCAGTGAACTATATTTTCTCTAAATAAATTCATCATGACTCAAAACATGTATAATCATGTCATACATAATATATTTCTTCATATCCTAGGAAATGGAATCATTTGAAGGGTGAGATCAGATTCATAGTAAGGGTAAACCATGGAAATATCAATATAAAAATAATTATATGATAACATGATAATAAAATATAAAACCCATACTCTACATGTCATAGTTCATCAACACGAGTCAGGGAATAAATCATAGTAGTTCATAATTCATGAATCCTAAATTGGTCAAATAACCTGAGTAATTAGATAATAAAATTATAATAGACAGAAATTATCAGCATAAGCATAAGAAAATGAAATACTATGACATGGTTATCCACAAAAAAATATACCATGTTTTTCTTAGGAGAGTAACCTGCATAACCGTTTCATTCATGGGGAAAAAATTAAATACCAAGTTCTATGATTGGGATAAATTCCTTTGTAACCGCTTTTAGACATAGGATAACATCTTATATAACCTTTTAGATCATGTAATATAAATCGTTACCCAATTAATTGGAGGGAGATATAGGTCCCAAACACCAAATATTCAATACATTTTTGTGCTATAAAATTATAAATCATTTATCATATCTCAACCTGTGAAATGAAATAGGTTTAACAAAATATTTCATCAAAACGTATCCCATGTCAATGGAATTGGTTTTATAAAAATCATGTAAATGTAAACATAAACTATACCGATATTGAATATAGATGGAATAATTTGTTTATATCTCAAATAAAATATTGGTTACATCAAATGATTTAATATTATATGGAAAATAATTATAAAATATTATATAGAAAATTTATTATTGAAAACAATCATTTCCAATAAAATATTTTTTTTGAAATAAAATTTTTCCAAATATTTAAGAAAATATTTTCATTGAAAATAAACATAAAAATATTAACGGTATATTATTTATAATTTATTTTTAATGATTTAAGGATATACCATTCATTCCATTGATGTTAAAAAAATTTCAATTCATATTTTCTATAAAAGAAAATAGGGTCTTGTTTAGGAATTAGCTTGAAGATTACAATTAATTTTTTTTAAAATGACAAAAATGCATTAAAAAATCATATTATTGAATTAAAACATTCTGGAAAACATTTTAAAAAAATTAATGGTATCTAATAGAAATTTTGTTTGATTGAAGTGTAAAAAAATGTTGATTTCAGCTAAAAATATTACATTGAAATCATTTGTACATAAAGGAATGAAAAATTGGAAAAAAATTAATAATTGGGAAATAAATAGAGGATAAAAAAGTAATTTTCTTATTGATATATATTAATTAAAATTTTATAATCATAAGAATAATCATAATCAACCCAAAAAAAACATTGATATTGTAACATAAAACCATTGTCACATTGGTACCATTTAAATAATAATCCCACTAAAAGAATAACATTAGATAAAATGGTAAATTTCATAAGGATAAATAAATTCACTATATATAATGTGAAATTGGATATATATACACTTCATAAATTAATCTATGTAAAAAAATATATAATAAGTCCAAATAAGGAAATTGGAGACATAACACCTTACATTATGTTTTGATATCCTTCGTAGACATTTAAAACTAATTTATAAATTTTTTATCATAAATATATTATTGAACCAAAATAATTTGTATCATACATAATATTATTTACATATAACGTTTCATTAACAATTTATTAACAATTCAACATTAAAATATTGTTTTAAGTAATAATGGATTCATTTTTCATGTATGTTTTGGTATGATTATTTTACACTATTTAAATTGATCATTGTTGTATAATATCCATAATGGTAAACCTGATATAACTTTTATATATATATTACCTATATATGTATTTATATTATAACATTAATGTGATCTATAAAAAAATTACTATGCTCATGGAGATATTATGTTGAATGTATGCATGAGAGATACTTACATTTTTTAATGGATGAATTGAAAGAAAGGTAAATATTATAATACAGGTAAAAAATAAATGGTATGTCAAATATATTAAATATTTTAATGAAAAAAATCCTTTTTACCATTCAAAATTATAACATGTGAGTAAGGAATCACATCTCTTTGCGATATAGGAGTATTTCATAATAGTGACAAACATTATCATATTTCCCATAAATGAAAAGAAATATGGTATATGAAATATTAAAATTTAAAAATAATATATAAGTAATATATATCATATAAATATTCTAAATCCATTATAATAAAATTTCTTGAGAGGGGGTGGTGGAAAAAATTGAATCCGTTCACGATGTTGTAGTACACCGTACACATGATATATACATTGGTTTCCCAGTTACTAAATAATGTGATAAATGTCATTAATTCCTTTAATATATTAACATATATATATATTTTATATTTTTATGCTATTATACAATCATGGTTGAATAATAATTTAAGGAGTCAGTGGAAAAAATAATACATAACGAGTTTTAAATTATTTTTACCTATTCTTTAAAGAACCTCAGAATATTTAAACCTAAATACTATTTATATGGGTTTAAAAAACAAATAATGATGAAAGGATATAAGGAAGGTATTTATAAAAATATTTTATTGAGGTATTTTTTTAAATAACATAATTTTCAGTGTGAAGAGAAGATGACATGGGATGTTCTTTTATAAGTGGGGTAGAGGATACATATGGAATATTTTCCAAGACTAATGTGTGACCACATTTTTCACATGTTAAAAGGATAAAAATAAGTGATTATTGAAACTAATAAGTGATATGTATTAAATATAGAATGAAAATGTCATTTAAAAAAATTGGTCATAATAACCCTTATCAATATAGGAAAACCCCTAGTAAACTTGTTTGAACATTTAATGTGGCAACAAATGTTTAATTTTTTTATTAATCATTAAAAGAGAAAATATAACAGTTTATATAATTTTAATTATTATGATTCAAAATATGAAATCCATTTTTATTATCTTATCATAATTTTAAAATATTAATTTATAATTTAATATCCTGATGAGATGAAAAACGATATTATGAAGTGACAATTTTTTTTAGCATATAATTTTTCTCCTAAACAATTAATTACAAATTTATTAAAATAACCTAAATTGGATTAAAAATATATTATTGAACAAATTTTACCTTTAAAACAATTATAAAAAAATTATACGATAAATTATTTAAATTAATATGTTTTTTTTAATATGATTTTGTATGATTTTATTATTCAGTGAAAAATTAATGATTTTAAAAATTTTTATGAAATACACTCATGTATAATTTTGAAATTTAGATTTCAAAAATTAAGTTCATATTTTAATTAAATATTATAATTATGAGAAAAAATATATTTATTATTTTTAAAAAAATAAGAAATAACTTTTTTTTAAATGTTATTTTCAAAAAATATAGAGAATTGATAAACAATTATGTATTGTTTTTTAAATATGTTTTTTATATAAAACCATTATACTTAATATGTAAAAGGTGGTTTTTCATATTAGAACATTGATGATTAGAATCTAGGTTCTAATGGTTATATTTATGTAATTCTATAAACAGTATATTGTGTTTTCGTAAAACTCTCTGTTGTTTATAACACAGAATAAATGAGAAATATAAAATACATTAGAAAATATTTTAAAAAATCTAGGAGTGTGACAATAATTTTGATATATTTTAAATGTGTAAAATCCCACATCCCTTAATTATTTATATAATTTGATTAAAAATTTCCTAACAAAATGTAATATATTTTTTCATTCATCCTATTTAATCCACATTGGATTTTGGATAGAGAGGGATATAATAATATATAATACTAATTTATTATAATAGAATTCTTTAATTATTAATTTTTCAATCAAAAAATAATTTTACATTAATTCCCTTTCATTAAATAGTTGATTCTATGATTTATGTGTTTTATAAATTGTCATCATTATATTAAAAAGAGATAATTTTCGAATTGGTTTGAAGGGAAATAATATTTCAGTAAACACAATTTTTTCTGGATACTGACAATATAGGTCAGACTGAATTTCATTAATACTAATGGGGTTTTATTTTGAAATGTGAACATATTTGGTTTTAAAAACCTTTACCAACTATTGTGTTGGTTGATTAGAGTTATTGAAATACTGTTTTTCATTATAATTATTTAATTTATAATTTTTTTCCATAATACTTGTTAATGAATTGATAGAGTATGTTTTTTAACACCCTTTGGTGAGGAATTAAAACAAAGAGTGACTCATGTGTTGAATACGACTCAAATGCATATATTTTACTTATTTGGTAAAATTCTAATGTAATTTAAAAATTACTTTTCATTCCATAGTTATTATTATTTTTTGAAATATTTATTTATAAATTATTATTAAAAACGGTTTTTTATGGATACATAAATGTTCGAACTCACATGAATATGGACATCAGATTTTTAGATCTAATGAGATGGTTACACAACACCATTCCTCTATAATACCCATTTACATTACCATGAATATGATGGTTTGTTCAGATTTTTTTTGATTTTTTATAAATCATTTACTTTACCCAAAATGTGATGGTTTTTTAACTCAACTTATGTTATGGTTTTTCCCATATATCGAGCCAACATCAATTTTGGTTTTACAAGTAAGAAAACATAGTATTGTTAGTTACTAATTTTTTTTACAAATGATATGATTTAATGTGATAAATTTATCTTGTTATGTTTTTATATATTCTATGTATATTATTATGTTGATATATATACTTATTTTTATGATATATGATTTGGGGTTAGGGAAGATTACCTACTGGATATATCTTACAGAAACCTTACAAAATCCAATATCGAGATTTATAAAGACTCCAATAATTTGAAACAAGTAAGGTAAATTATATTTAACATTTATTAGATATTCAAATTGAATGTAGTATCAAAATAGAGTCACTTGTTTGAATTTATTTGGGATTCATTTGGATTTATATTAGCTCCCTACAACAGATCATATGCGGGTTTACAATAGTAATTCATCCGTTTTGGGAGATATATGCCATGTTTGTTAGATATAATCTCTTTATATATTTTTTTACATTAAACTTTCTTGTTCATAGTGTTAGTTTTTCGCTCCATTATAATACATTCAATGTATTACAATAACACATAAAACATTATGTGAAAAAGTAATTGTTCCACTTTCTTCAACTAAGGTATATTATAATTGTTCTTTCCCTTTGACCCATTATTTGAAACCCAAATTTTTAGGGTCCTATTATACATTAATTTTTATACCAAGGGTGAGAGAAATATCATTATTATGTTATCTCTGCCACTTTGGTGTATACTAGTGTCTAGTAATTGTATGGTGCACTTGAAGTGTTGTGGAGTCCCATCCTGATAGCATTTAGGTAATTTTTAACAGTCAATTAAATGATATCATATCTAAATTTTTTGGATATCAGGATTAGAACATGAGAATTATGTAAATAAATAACAAATCAAATTCTCCATGTAAACAAGAAATATAACAAGTATACATAATTATTGTGGAATGCAGGGAAACCATGTGTGTCCTGTGATTTTATCCTTTTCTTTAATCCCAACCTAGGCCTCAGATCATATTAATCATTCAAGGAATCTATTGTTGTCCCCCAGTAGGGATGTAGGTCATACAATATTTTATTTGATGACTGATAAATTTTTTTAGATCATTTTAATTTAAATATTAAACAAAACATTAAATGTAAATAAATAGTGTATATATATATATAATTAAATAGGAAAAAATGAACTGAATTTTCATTAATCTATTTGATAAGATTTTTTTCCCATTATTATAATTGGTTTTTTTTATTATTATTTATAATAAAGCAGGATTAATATGAAATCTGATTGTGTTGATTGATTTCATGGATAAATTATCATTTAATTAAAATTTCAAAAAAATATAAAATAGTTTTCATAAATTATGAAGTAAAGGGAGAGGAGGAATGGATTTTAATGATATAATAATAAAAATTATGGGATATTACATTCATAAGAAAAATTTACATTAACATTTTTTATTCGTTTATATATTAGAGCCCATAGATGATCATCTCTAACTACGTCGGATGGAGCGGGGGGAAAAATTCATCCTATGACACCCACCATCATCATTTAGGATATATCAAATCATTCCGAAATATATATTGTAATATTGTGAAACATTATGTAATGGAAACCATTTTAGAACAATAATCCTTATTCATTCATTGGTGGAAATACCAAATTAGTATTTTTTATGTGAATTCAATGAATACACTTTCTTAATTTAAATATTTTACAATCGATATGTACAAAAAGTACAATACAATGTCTTTTACATGGACATATTTTATGTCTTCGATGGATGTCATTAATGAAGAGTAAGGTGATAATTTTTTAGAATATGAATCAATTTATAGGTTTAAGAAGAATTATATTAAAAAAATAGATAAACATAACACATCAAGGAATATTTGGGGGTTTTCAATTTCCTCCAACTCATATACGAGACCTATATAGTGAAATAGGTGTGTATCTTGTGGGAACAAAATTTATCAATTTCTTTATCATTTGAGTCATCATTAAAAATGTGTTCTATAAGGGAATATATACAAGTTTTTTAGTTTATTCATTCTGGTTTGTGTTTCTAATATGATGCTATTTCTCATAAAATATTTTAAAATATGTCCTTAACTAATGCTGATATTAGACTTTCTACTAGAAATGGTTTTGTCCAAATACATTTTTAATTATCTTATTTAGAACCCAATATTTAATTTTATAACACATTACTAACATGAGAAATAATATATTTAACATAGTATAGAAATAATGGTTTTATATATTCATAAATTAATACATACCCTTTAAGAAGAAGAGCATAACTTAATTGGGAATATCTATATTGTATTATTATTATACAACCTACTTATTGCCTTGTAGACCATATGATTATTGATATATATATTTCATTTAATTGTAGTAATGGATTGAGTAAACTATTTTACTAATTTTATTCATTACAAAAATAGAGTATTGTAGTTTTTTATTCTAATTCTATATCTTGAGGTAATGTTGGGTACATTATCATGCACATGGAAGCTCACTTCTCGAGTAAAGTTTAATTAAAAATGGAATCAGGTAGTATCATTATTGGTTTATATTTATTCAATGATATATTTTATGAGTCTTTTTTATTATAATATATGAAACTAGTTGAATTTACGTTGGAAAAAATAATTGATATTAAACCTATGTCATTGATTGAATTGGGTTTGTTTGTGAATTTTCTATAGATTCTAAAAAAATTATTATTCTGATGAAAAAAATTCTATTGGGTGATATAGTATATTTCACAAGATGGATAGTGGAATACTACATTTATGTGTCAAATGTAGAATGGTGAATCCTTCCAAAATTAGAATCCACTTCCATTTTCCATGTATCGATGATCTATTTGATCAGTTAATATGGGAAATATAGTTATCTAGGAGAAATCATTAACTATTTTATACTTGTATCCATATTATAAAAAAATAAATTATTCAGACTAATTTATTTTGAAAATAAATTCATTTTAATTATTTTTTAATACCTTTTCTTCTATCTAGTACCACCACTTTTCTTATGGTTCTGATGATCATGATCTTTCCTTTATTTTTAAAAACATTTTTCTTTAACATTATTTACGAAAACCTTTTTTATTATATGTGTTTCAATGAACACTATAGGAATCATTGAACAATCATAGAAGAATAACATTTACATCGTTAATAGTTTAAGTTAAGAAATTTATAATTTTTTATCTAGGATGTTATGAACTATGGAAATGTTATCTCAAAATTAGGAAATTAGTTATATCTATACATGGTGGAATAGAGTATTTCATGTAACATTCCATATATTTTATTGAATATAAGAATCATTCTTTGACTTATTCAGTATTACAACATATTTATGGATTAATTTTCAAAATTAATGTCTCTAATGTTATCATTATATAAAATGGGAGTTATTTTAACAATGTATGACTAATTACAAGTGTCATTCAAGGTATTAAAGAGATGTTATCAATGAATACACTTCTCATTTTTCATTATCTTTGAAATGTATTTATAGTTATAATGATGCGTCCATTGTTGTTTTCTCATGTGTTCACATACAGTATCAACATGATTTGGTATATAGTTTTAGGTAGATGGAATATGTAAATAATTAATACCATACCCCTAATTTGAATAAATTATACTAGATCATAAATTAATGTGTTACAAATATTACTTATTTGGGGCGTACATTGTGGTACACCCTAATCCTAAAATCCTTAATAATATATATATTCTAAAATATATATACATAAAGAAATTTCATTCTGTTGGGTGTCACTAGTTATAAATCACTAATATTTGGTATATTCCTAGTATATGAATGATAATTTTTAATTCCCTCAGTATGAATATTCACCCAAAAATGGAAATAAATGAAAACAGGTAATGAATATCTATGACCATCATGGGTGGAATCCACCTGGATGTGATTAAGATTATATCGGGGAAGATTTTAACCACATTTATATTATATTTTATCTCATGGAGCATGTTGTGGACTCAAAGAACATTGTTTCTGTGTGTGTCATTATTTTATAATGGTTTGATAGTGTGAATACACCACATTACCATTTCATTGAACATTTTTTTATTTTATATTAATATAATAGTTTTGTTCAAAAATTTATTAACGAGGAATTAATTAGGGTGTAGAATGATTCATGATGTGTAATTTACACTAGTATCATATAAATTTACCTTGATATATATCACTAAAAATACTAGAATAAGACGAAGAAGGATGTTATTGGATTTTTATCTAAATTAATTATTATAAATTAATGGAATAACCTAAAAACCAATCAATTTCTATTAATTCTCTATATTTTTTAATATAGAAATTTAATGAAATTATTATTATCATTGTGAACTAATTACCTGGTTCCTATAATTGAAAATATGTTTCATGGTGGATCGAGGAATGATTAAAAAAGTCATAACACTTTTTCCTATTATCGAGGCTTGTATATATTATAAGATAAAAAAATATATTTCAAAATATTCATGTGAACATAATGTTTCTAGAAATATAATAAATAATATTGAGTAAAATATTCCAATAAAATCTTATTTATTGTTGGAAAACAATCTATATTTTTGAAGACATTTCATTTTATTATAATATTTACATTTTTGGACCATTTAAGGATCATATATCCTTTGATAAATTCTAAAATAATAATATAATAATTTATTTTAATGATATGGAAATATATGATTTTTTTCTAATGAATGTCATTATTTTCTTTGTTAAAAAATGATTTGTTAAACCTCTGTGGTACAATATAATATTTTCTACTATATGACTAAGTAGTTGGAAATAATTTTGACAATAATTTCATTTCTTAGATTTGAAAACCGGTCTATGTTTACTAGTAAAGTCCACTCTTAGAATTCCATTTTTGAGACCATGACTTTTTTTAGATTACAACATGGATAGGTCTTCAAAGCATGGGAAGAAAATGGAATCTGTCCATGATAAATTTTGGGACAATATATGTCAAAATTAGGACCATAAATGCTTCCTATAACATAGATTGAATTTTATTTGTTGTGTAAAAACATTCATATTTTTGAATTAAGAAATCATACACTTAACTAATCAAACATTATCAGATATTATGATTTCATAATGAATCTGATGCATCCTATATGAAGTATTTTTTTTAACCATGGATTTTATTTAGGATGTTTTATGGAGAAATGGTACACATCTAGATAAGTTACTGATGGAAAAGAAAATCCATGATGATAAGACATGGTAGATTGAAATTTAAATAAATATAAATTGACTATATTTATTTACTTTTTTGTTTCTTGGACATTATCTGGTATTATAGTTCCATTTATAGAGTTTTTGTAATGAACATAACAACTCAAACTAAGTAACTCATACCCAATTCTATCTTAATTTTCAATTTTTCGTGTTACAAAATTTTCACATGTGTATTAGGGTATTTGGGAAGGGAGTTTTTATGAAAATGATAAGGGATATGAATGCCAAATGTAATGAGTACATAGTTGTTTAGAAATATAATAGAGGTAGGGGATGAAATATTCATGTTTATATTGTATAAAAATTGGGTACTTGTGGGAATTATTCAACGTACCTCATAGAAAGCTATAAAATATACCCTAAATTATTTGAAATTTTTAAATTTTATAACCTAAAACAAATCCCACTTATCTCTAAATTTGTAATATCACTCGTTTTGATAAGGTAAATATCATTATTTAGATATCCCCTTGTTATCCTCATAGTTACCATTTTTTACTCCTTTAAGAATGATTTATGAAAATAAATTAGTGAAAGGAGTTAATCTTAGAAAGGTTAATGAAATTTATAACAAATAATTCCCCTCATTCAAATGTTTTTTATAACAAAAGATAAAATTTGACTTGTATAAATTTTTGAGGTAGCTAGATCAATTGTTTTATTTATTCTTTATTGGATTTAGTTGTACTGGAAGGTTTTCTAGGGTCATACAAATGCATTTAAAAAGTTTCCATTTTTTAATTCATGTTTCTTATCAATTACAATACATGATAATATTATCTCTTTGTCTAATGTTTCACTTATTTTTTATGTGGATACTCAATCATCTTCCATTGTTCCAAATTAGTTATAAATAAATTCAATTTGTAACAATATTATATCCTATTATCACATTCAAAAAGTTTTTATTAAATATTTTACTTGGAGGAGTGATATAAATTAAAAAAAACTGTATCTATAAAAAATGTTTTCAAATGTGTAACTTTAAAAATGAACCACCAATAATTTCTGTTGATTGGTAGTACAGAAAAAATTTAATGTCTACTAATTCTTTTGATTTTTTTTCACTTGACCCATATTGATGAACATGTAATCCATGTTTGGTAATTTGAAAACACGAATCTCATAATATATATAATGAATATTGTATTGAATTATTTCAATATTATTAGTTAAAATAATTTTTTCCAATGTTCACATAGTTTAAAAATTATTCATCACTTTATAGTGTTATTAATGATATGGTGTTTCAATATAAAATATTATTCAATAAAAGAGGTTAGTATACATCTATAATAGTTCAATGAAAATCATATTATAATTTATTATGATAAAATAATGTGATGGGATAAAAATATAAAAATATCTATTTTATATCATTACCATAACATGAATGGGGCTATTATATCACCTGAACTATCTCTATTATAAAGGATTCCACTTCTAGAAATGGGATTGATTGTTCACCATAACATTTTTAAATTTTTTCAATAAAATTTATGTTTATTCATATATAATTTTTTATTTGATGGACCCTATATGTTTAAGGAGTTACTCAATTTTGAAAAATGTAAATATTATAAAATTTAAGAAAATAATACAATATATTAATATATTTATGATAATATAATTATTTCTTTTAGTGTGATTTTCTTTTAGCAGATGGTTAATGTTAGGTGGGGATAACATAATATTATTATTATAATCATTTGTAGAATGTGATCATTTAAGAACACATGCAGTCCATTTTATTCATGAATAATGAATAGTATATTTACCTTTACAAGGGACCCAAGAATAAATGAAATCACATTGGGAATAATGTTGTTTTACCTACATGGTGGCATGTGAACTATCAAATAAACATTATGATAGGGTTCTCAAAAAAATATCAATTTTGGGAGTATATTAATTATTTATTAGGTTCTTTTATGAAGATAAATTTATTAAAATTCATATTATCTTAATGTATGGTAGGTTTTTCTATTATTTATGATATATATGATGTATGACCCTTCGATAAAAATAATTTATATATAATACCATTAGTATAATTTACTCTAAGGACATATCTTATACATGTGGTAGCCCAATGGATTGGTATGTCATTCCAAATTGGGCAGGGATATGTTTTGATCATAACATTATTTATTTTGGGGTGACAATCTACCATTGATGTATTTTAAAAACCCAATACATATGGCAGCCCTTCATGATCAATAGTTTTTCATCATGTGTTATGGAAACCCATATTAATGTTGTATAATTTAATAAATCATAGTTTTCACATTATCACTATAATATGAACATGATAATCATATCCAATATAAATTAAATTTTTATCATAATAATATATTCAATAAGTTTAATTAATTTTAAATTTTGGGGTTGTTTTAGTCTAAACAAAAATATTATATATTGTGAACCAATGCTTATTTAATATATTATAACATTATCAAATTAACCTAAAAATCATCGAAGAATTAAATAAAATTGTAAAATTAATAATCCCAATACTCTAGAAGAATCACAACCAGTATGCCATCAGTTTTACTCTAATATTATCTTTGTACAACATTATCATATGTGAGATGTCTAAATTTCAAATAAGATGATATTTTTTAATTAATTAATGGATATTTTATCACCAAATGACTGCACTTCATTCATCATACTTATTATCCATAAACCTCCATACTTCAAGTCACCTATATTTAATTTTTATTTGTTATGCAGTCCATAGGGTTAGTAAACTAATTCAATGTCAATATTGGTATGATGGTAAAATTTATCTTTTAAAATGTATATTTATCAAATAATATTAGTATATTTTTGATAAACATTTATGATACATTTAAAAACATATTTCCAAAATCATAATGATTTTCTGACAATAGCTAAAAATTTCATAAAAAATTGCACAATTACCACACTGTGATACAGACCCAATACAATTATCCTAGTGTAGTTAAGAAATATTTCTTTTAAGATAAATATTTAAATTAAAAAAATGAATATTGATATCGGTGGAAGATATTTTATTGACCAATAAACGATCATTACTTTTAATTTATCATGGTTTAATAATATGATTCAAAAAAATAACAATTAATTTTAATTCAATATCATCAAGATGATATAAATGAATGAACATTATGATAGATATAATTAAGGAAACAACAGATGAGAATATTGTTATTATTATTGGACTGTGAGTGTAATCATTTAATAATAAACCATTCACATGGAATATTAATAAATTATTTATTTGGATCTCTTTGAATTTTCTAGACAATTTAATATCATCTATTACCAAGATTTTATTTATTTAGCTTATCTAAAATACCTAGACCACATATTATTCCTAAAAAAATTTATGTTATTATTAACTATATTTTTGGAATTCCATAGTGAGTCCCAAATGATGATGAATATATTTATAAATATTTGTTTCTTTTTTAATGGATATAGGGGATTCATGTTTTTCTCAACATTTTTATAGAATACCACTTGATGGATCATCCAAAGGTAATAATTTAAAATCTATTAGAATATGTTTTTAAATTCTAATGGTTTATATTTACAAATATTATATTTCATTTTCTATATTAGATTAATTGAAATTGTTTTTTTTATATTGGAATAATCATTTTGAAATGAAATATTTTTTATTAATGTCATTGAAATACTATTTGAATCAAATAATAATTTTCCCATTAATGTAAATGAATACTAATATTTTTATTATTATTTAAAAAAATACTTTTGAATATATAGTTTCCTCCTCAATTTCATTAATCTCTTTTAGTTATTAATTATGAATCAAACTATGAGTATTATGTGTTTACCTAGATTTTAGGAACAAAGTTTCGAGGGGATCTAATGCACTTATCTATTTAATAAATTTGTCCTTCTATTTTTATATTAATATTAATTTTAACCATAGAAAATAAATTACAATAGGGAATAATTTCTATAGTGAAGCAATTTATAATTTATAAAAGTGATAAAAATCAAAATAGGATGAACAAGAGTATGTAATGTTCTTAGAAACTACTTTTTTCAAAAATAAAATATCCCAAATTTGAATCCACAATACATAATGTAATAAAATTTCATATTTTATCAATTTACTATTTAGATAATAGAGATTTTCAAATCCAAATAATTAGTCTAGGGCCACCACACAGCTCTATGTATATCCCATAATCATTACTGGTTGATAATGAGTAGAAATGAAAATAAAATAACACATTATGAATAATAATTTTAAAAATTAGAAAATTCATTCTTGTATGTCATCAATAACAAATAAAAATTTTAAATCAATTTTTTATAAAAACCTAATGATATAATATTTACAAAATCAAATGACAAGATATTGGGATATAAAAACGAATCATTCAACAAAAATTCATACCAGAAGATAAAATAGTTAATTTTCCATTACATGGATTAATATATTTACTTCTTATATACATGTATATTTATTTTTTAATCAACACTAAAAATGAATGACTTCTACATAGAACATGTATCAGTCCCATAAATACCTACGTGTACTCTGATGTGTATATGTAGGTGGTGAGTACCAACCATAGGAGAAATTTTTTCATTTACTATAATATATTAACATGTATAATTAAATCCACATAGAATGAACATATCCATATACATAACAAAAAAAATTTAGCAATATTAATTTTATATTTTAAAAACATTGTTGTACCAAACATGGAATTTGGAAAACCCACATTTCAAATTAAATAAATTTGTTATGGAATTAAATAAATCTGTCGTATACTCTCCATGTAATTTTTTTAACAATATATTTTATACGGTATAAATCCATGATTTATTTTCTTGAAATCCATTTTATTTCAATAACTTTATAGTTATCATATTCAATAATCCTTATTAAAAATATTTTTTTTCTGAAAACACATATTCCATATTATAAAATGTATTCCCAAAAAAATCATATGTATCCAAGAATGCCTTGATCATTAGAACCCAAAATGGAATCAAATACCATTTCAATGAAATATATTCTAAAATACCAATCTCTTTTACAACCTAATGTAAGGACCATGTATTCACATGTATATAAATTAAAATTAAGATCCATTCACATTAATATCCAACCATCATATCAAAAAAATCATAATTACCATACATTCTAAAACTACATAATAATATGACCCACTATGGTATTGAATCACAATTATAATATCTTTAATCACACATCTTAACATTCCTTAAGAAATTATCAACTATGAAAATATATTTGGGGTTTCAGAACAATTTTAACATTATTAATAAAATTATTCCAAACCATGTCTCGAAAATGTACCCATTTGAAAAATGTATTGCCCAAAAATATTATAGAAGAAAAAAATTTCTTTCATTATTTCATTATTTTATTGTAAAACCACTCAAAAAGAAATTAATACTATTATTAAAAAGTATTTTTTAACAAAAAATATTTATATTAGATATATATGGTTTATTTAAAAAAATATTTCTTAAATTAAATTTCAAAATTAAAAAAACAATGATACAATTAAAATAAACCGTTTTTATATATAGTCGTAATTAAAATTACCCCATGTTTTTTTGTAAAATAATACATCCCCCAAAATAATTTTTAATTGAATCAACCCTTATAACATAGAATTAATCCTTCAAAATAAAACAAATTATGTTTGTATTAATAATTGGCATCTAAAACAAGGATTATTAAGATAATAAAAACAACACGATCTATATAGCTACATGTTTTATCCAAAAATCCCATAAAATTAAAATTCAAGATAAATCCATAAATATTAATTCAATAAACCCTAGGGAAAAAATAATATTAACAAACTAGATTAATTATTTTATAGATGAAAAATCCATAAATTTTAATATCATGGATGGATTGTAGAGTTAAAATGAATATGTATATAATTTGTATAACATATATTTTGGATTCATGGTTTTCTAATCTCTACCCCATTCATGAATTCTACACAATTTAATATATTATATTATAAAAATTCATTTATCTTCACATGAAACAATTAATTAAGTATTGATGAAAAATTTTAAGATGTATTGTGAGTATGAACAATAATTTAACATTTCAATAACCTCATATTTCAAAAAACAGATGCATGAACTATTATTTTTACATGATAGTTATAATATATGAAATTATCAATTACAAATAAGATTAAAGGTGTCACAATTCCATCTATTATAGGTAATTTTAACCATAATATTTCATGAAGAATACAATACTAAAAATAAATATAACAATTATCTATTCCTATGAATATATATAAGATAAGACACATGTTAAAACATTCGATGAAACAAAAAATCTTATACTAATGAAATACATCAAAATTGTTGATTATATTCTCATTATACTATAATTATCATTGATCCATATATATATATTTTATATAGTTATCTGTCAAAAAATGAACACTCTATTTTTTTAGGAAATGAATTATTTTTAACTTTAACCTTCATTATCTGTTTCATTGTTTTAAAAAATACCAAATATCTTCGATATATTACTACAGGCTGTTATATATAATTATATTAAAATTGTTTATATACTAAAAAAAATTATCTAGAATTTAAAATAGAAAAACCATCGATTATTATAAATATATATTAATTAATTATTTTATATGTCTACACACATTTCAATAATATTTATATGATTGTTCATCTCTTAAACCAAATATAGTTTGAAAATTTTCATTTCACTTTTTTTTATTCTAACTAAATTTACAATCAATGTATTAATTATAAATCCTAAAATAGTTTCATAAAAATATAACAGTTTTAAAAATTAATATTGTAAAAAATCACCGAAGAAAAATCATATTCCCATTATCTTTTAAATTCGAGTAAATATCAAAAATTAAAATCTTACAAAAATATTATAACCCTTTAATTTTTTCATCAATTTTAGTATGATATGTCATCATAATCATTAAATATTTTCCCAGATAGTTTTTCATAATCTTTCTAGATTTATTTGAGTCAAAATTATCACTATATGAGATAAAGAAATTTGTCACTTTAAAGATATTAATGATATCCTTAACATATAAATTACCAGGATCAATATTTGAATGTGTTTCTTGAACAATTAAATAGACCATTAAATTAGTGGCTATGTCCACTAACACAAAAATAAAATAATTCTTCATCGGTAATTTTTTTAATATATAACTAAGACTATAGAATAAAATTTCCACATATATGAATGTTTTTTAAAATCATAAAATATGAAATCATATGATCGAAACTACACTCTTAATTATAGATAGGTTCTACGTCGAGATATATTCTAAGAGACATCATTTATCATATATAAGTGAAAAATATTAATTTATATTCCAAATAATTTTGAATAATTTTATATTTTATCTCACATATAAAAGACTCTACAAGAACCCAAAGGGTTAATTTAAATGGATATTAGGCTATATAACCGACTATTTCCAAGAAATAATTCTTATTTTTCCTAAAAAAATGTTCAAAAAATTGATTACCGTATTGAAATATAATAAATCCCATTATTCTTAATTACATAGGAAAATATTAAAAATTTGAATTTTTTTAGCCCATTTGTTCACTATGGGGTAAAATATTTTTCAATGGGGACATATTGATAACAATTAACTTATAATTAATATGAATATGGGAGAAATGAAATTTTTAGTGGAAATAATCATTGAAACATAAGTATAGGCACTGAGTAATTATTTAATTATCATAGAAAATGTTAAATGAACATAATAAAATAAATAGAATGTTAATAATAATCTATATATTAGAGGGTATAATATTTTTAAAAAAATAATCACAAATTTTATTATCATTATTAATGAATGAGGAAAAATAATATGCACAAAACAATCATAACATATTACATATTTTTATTCTAGGACAATAATAAAATATTTTATTGATAATTACTTAATATATTTAATAATAAATTGGACTAGGAATCACTACGCATATCATATAACATAGTGGATTAAAAATCAATAATCATGTCTCATAGTATATTTTTAAATATTAAAAATTACATAATGTATGAAAATGATGCATAATTATTGACTCACCCATCTCGTAATGATAAACCAAACTTATCTGTGAAAAATTATATCATGCATAATTTTTATCTTGTTTAACATATTAAATTAATATGAGAGTGTTAATTAATATGGTGTCACATAAAGAGAATTTAATAATTTTATTATATGGTTCAAAAATGCAATCACTGAAATGAAAATTCCCTCATGTGAATTTATAGGCTGATACGAAGAGATTTAGAATGATTAGTAATAATTAATATAAAATAGTATCAATAGACAATTGAATTGAAATAATGAATTGTGAATTATTTATAGTTTATTTATGATTATTTAAAAATAGATATATATAAATTTGAATGCAATCACTTTCAATCGGAGAAAAAAGAATTAAAATATTAAATATTTTTATAATTTAGAGCATAATATTGTATCATTGATAATTTAAAATTGATAAAATATAATAATTTAAGATTCAATTATATAAAAAATTAAAATTAAATAATTTTTGTTCATAATTTTAATAAAAATTTGTTCACAATTTTAATAAAAATTTGTTGTAATCAATATATATTAAATATTTTTATCAAATTTCATTTTCATTATAGATAATGAAATATTTGAGATGCGTATATGAAAATTTATTATTATTTTAGAAAATATTAAAAGTGTGTTTTTAGTAAGAAATTATATATACATGGTAGAAAGAGACAAAAAAATACAGTGTATATTATCATTGAATACTACACACATATGTGTGTTATGAATCACTAAAAAATAAACATTTGATGATGTAATGAAATGTACCTATAAAATAAATTTTAAATTTCATAAGAGAAAGAATATGTTTAATATAATAATAATTTAAAAATATAGTTATTTATGAATTACTACAACTCAATTAAAATAGACCGAATCAATGAAGAAGGATCTAATATTTTATAATGTAAGAGTATGTATCCAATGATTGAGAGACCATGAAATGAAATTAAAATCTAACCAATGAAATATAAACACATATAAATGATATATATGGGTATTGATATGCACCATATAATTTAAAATATAATTATAATATGAAACATATCATGAATGAAATTATATTGGGGTGAAAATAT
Source organism: Viscum album (assembly GCA_963277665.1). Taxonomy (NCBI): domain Eukaryota; kingdom Viridiplantae; phylum Streptophyta; class Magnoliopsida; order Santalales; family Viscaceae; genus Viscum; species Viscum album. Next base: position 698,820,909 of record OY728160.1, read on the forward strand.
GATACAGTATATTTCTTCTTGGTCGAACACACTATTAAATCATATATATTAATTTTATGTCTATTAATTATATATATTTGACAATTTTATTTCTTTTATATAATACTATTCATTAAATGTAAGGCCTCAGACCTCTTCGGACCATTCCTCTAAAAAAACTAGTGTTTGAGGTGTTCTGGTAGTTGAGGTGACTCATCCCAAACACTTTTCAAATTTTCCATTTCTACAAATTGTATCATCAGTGAGACAGATGTGTAATGTTCCATCAGTGTTACCAATGTGTATAGTTCCATTGGTGAGACTGATGTGAATAGTTCCATCTGTGAGGCCGATGTGAAAAGATCCATCGGGGAGACCGATGTGAATGGTTCCATCTGTGAGAACAATGTAAACTATTCCATCTGGGAGACAGATGTGAACTGTTCCGTCAGTGAGACTGATTTGAACAGTTCCCTTGGTGAGACCAATGTGAACAGTTCCATCGGTGAGAGAGATGTCAACAGTTCCATCGGTGATACAGATATAGACAATACCATCAGATCAGACTGTCATTCTGTGAACAATACCCATCAGATCGGTCTGTCGTTCTGTGAATAGTACTAGGACCGGTGAGTCTAGGATCTGTGAGTCATTATGTAAATACTACAAGGATCGGTGAGTTTGGGATCAGTGAGTCCATGATCGGTGAGTCATTCTATTAATAGTACAATGATCGGTGAGTGCATGATCAGTGAGTCATTCTTTGAATAGTACCAGCATCAGTGATTCCAGGATCGGTGAATCTGGGATTAGTGTGTCATTCTATGAATAGTTCTGGGATCTATGAGTCTAGGATCGGTGAGTCATTCATTTAACAGTACCAGGATCAATGAGTCACGGATCAGTGAGTCATTATGTGAACAGCACTAGGATCAGTGTGTCCAGGATCAATGAGTAATTCGGTGAACAGTACCTGGATCGGTGAGTCTCGGATCCGTGAGTCTTGGATTAGTGATTCATTCTGTGAGAGTACCAGGATCGGTTATTCATTCTGTGAACAGTACTAGGATCTGTGAGTTCAGGAACGATGAGTCCATGATCAGGGAGTCATTCTGTGAATAGTACTAGGATTGGTGAGTCAAGGATCGGTGAGTCATTCTGGGAACCGTACAAGGATCAATGAGTCAATATGTGAAAAGTGTTTCTCGGATTGGTGAGTGTATAGTGTTTCTAGAATCATGTAGAGTGTTTCCAAGATCAATAGGTGAACAGTGTTTCCAGAATCGTGAACTATGTTTCCAGCTTCCTACACTTTTTCCCCTTTGCCTTTTTTCTTTGATGTAAAATTCATTCAAGGAATTGTTTTAAGGGATTTGAGGCCAATTAAAATCTCATAACTCATATTTTAATTTTTCTTAAGGCCAGAGATGTCTTTACTTGGTCAAACTGTGTGGTTTAATGCGATACACATTTAATGAAGAATCCCGCATTTCTGGAAATGCTTCTCCGTTAAATATTTTAATGGTATGATATATCTTCCTTGTTCTTACTCCTTGTTCTACCTTGTGCAGATGCTGGAACCATTCCTTCTTACCATATGAGTGGTGTGATCAAACCGTAATCCTCAGATCTTTTTCCCCTTGATGTTCTTCCTACTGCATGTGGACCACCTACTTTGGTTCAAGTAGTAATGGTCGATCCTTCATCAAAATAAGAGTTGTTTTTATTGTTCTTTTGTGTTAGTCTTCTCCTATTACTCCTTTCCATGTTTTGGTATGTGATCTCCATCCTTCTAATGGAGTTTTCCTGTGTTTCTGTTGGTGCGGTTGTACCATGGAATCCTAGGGTGTATGTAGTTCTCACAAGAGGTGGCAATCATGATCTATTGTGTAGATCTTTCGCGTATAAAGAATATGAAGAACTGTTTGAGGTAGGGGATTCATTGCATATCATTTCTTTTACGTGAAACATTATAGTTAGAATGTTTTATCCCACTAAATCACAATTGATTTGACATAATAAATATTTTATCAAGATCAATAAATTGATATTGAACATATTTTATTGCCTCTTGATTTTCTTGATATTTTGATACCTATGCTTTCTTTTCTTGGGTTTTCAATTTTAATGGAAATTGCAAAAGAACGTTAAGCCAGAATTAATTGATAATTGTTTGTCTAAAGATAAAGAGGCATGTAAATGAATCTGATTCTTCTTATTGTAATTTGATGTTAATCATATTTGTGCAGTAAGCATGTTTATTTGTTTGTGATATCTTACTATGTAGGTTTCTCGAATTTGGAACCTACGAATAATAAATTGGTTAATCAAATATGGATTAAGGAACTGGTTATTTGATAAATGATAATCCCTTGTTGGGTTCTGAGTTACCCTCTTACTTGTTTACGTTACAAGATCCTAATTGATACAATGTTTGTTTTCCTACTTCTTGTGTTTGTGATGTGAGCCTAGATGGATGTTGTGATATCTGGGGGATGGAGGCCTATAGGTTGTGGCAGCAGTTGACGCCTAGAGGGGTGAGATGCATCAGTTTATGCATGAGGGTGTTAGGGATGAAATCGGGGATGATGAAATGGGTTGGATGTGAATGTTTTGGAAGCATGCTGATTTTTATTAGTTGTTTATGTGATTTACTTCTCCCCACTGCTCAAGGAAGCTGGTCCTGCTTACCCTTCTTCTGAAAGGGGAAAAAGACATTGAGGGTATTCCACAAGCTTTCTATGTCTAGCTTCTCAAGGGAGGATTGGGCTACACTCTTGATATAGGAGGAAAATACTTGATTGTTAGTTAATATACTCACCGTGTTGAGCCCCCATGGGTTTAGTAGCATAGAATGATTTTCTAGAATTCATCAGAATATGGTAAGGTAATGATATAATAAATAATATAATAAATGATGTTAACCCATGGGGGTGGAGCTTACTGAAATGATATTTTGATGATACAATTTTAAAGGGACAATAGAACTTTGGGTGTGATGCTAATGAAATATAAGGTGTAAATTATTAATGGTTAATTAATTATTAAATAATTAATTAACATAAAGCGAAACAGATAAAAAGGGAATGATGTAATATATTAAATCTCTTTAAATTGTTTTTTGCCTATTGGATACCTAGTATTAGTAGTGGTTATTGGGAGTCCGAGAGACTTTAGCTGCAGTTGAGTCTATGACTAGGTTATGCCCACAGTGTGGTTGTGAGCATTAGTATATTTTGTACTTTTTATTGTTTTTATATTCTTCTCCACCCTGTCAGTAAGGGAAAATGACACCTTGGGGAGTCTGAGCATAGGGGGTGTTTTCCCCAACATTAATGTGGGATGATGGATGGATGACTACCCCTTTAGCCCCACTCTCTTCTCTTGGTAGTTACTTGTGCTTCTAGGCACATCCGTTAGTTTTCCCCATATTTGAGTGTAGAGGGCTGTAATGGATTGTGGGATATTTACAAGAATATATTATGGATATAGTTATTATAGACTACTATAGTTGTAACTTGTATAAGTCATGATGTATTGAGGATACATACTCGATGTATGGGTTGTAATGGCTTGAGGTATATTACTCTATGTATGATACATGTTATGTGAGCTGTGGTGGCTCCCAGAAATAACCTGGTTACTTTTCTTATGTGGACATGGTGGTTTTATTGCATGTGGTGCATGTTGTGGTGCTTCCCCAGGTGCCTGCAGGCAATCCTTTTTTGAGAGAGATGTATAGGATGTTCGACATTGGGAAAAATCAGAAAAACAGTGGTGAAATAGTGGTAGGATACCCTTGATGTTCATTATTATATTCTATACTCTATTGTGTGTTACATGGTGAGAGTATCCATGGTGACTCTAGGAACATATTATACCTATTTAGGTAATGAGTTAGTTTCACTTGTTGTTCATTGTGGTTTAGCATGCTTTTGTTACTTTTTCATGAGAGGCTACATGGAGGATCTAATTGAGTATATTGTTATACTTAACCTATGTATATATATAATGTTTTGTAGGTCACTTGGAGCAGGTTGGAGATCAGACTGCTCACTACTAGCATGGGGTACAAGAGCTGTTCGAGCTACATGGTCGATGTTGTTTTTACATTCTTTTGGGTACATATTGTTTTCTCATTTCAGTTGTGGTCGTTTTTCATGACATTTAATATTTGTAATAGTGTTTTTATTTTATATTGCTTATTGTGTTGGTGTTGTTTGGTGTCTATGTTAACACTCTATTTTTCATGAGTTCTCTTAAATGGTAATGCCTCCCATTTGTTTGTTTTTTATACACTTGGTGCTAGTCTCCAGCCCAGGGCCTACTAGAGGCGGGCTATGGGGGTCATTAATTCCCATCTCAAATTGTCATCCTCGGAAGGGTACACGTTGTGGGGAGGGGGTCATGACAGAGTTGTATCAGAGTTTAGGTTGAGAGATAGGATGTAGTTTGGAGTTAAGCACAAGTGAGGATATATGGGTTGGTAGGGAAACAATGTCATTCATGTTTATCAAGTTATTTAAACAATTGTTACTTATGGAGACATAGGTGTTTAGGCCCCCCTATGATCTGATGTACAAACCATTATGTTTAAAATGGATACTAAACAAGTTGATACGAGTTCTAGGGTTGAGACCTTGGAAAGGATCGTGAATCATTCTTCTTTGTGCATGTTCATGAATGGGTAAACCAAGGGATAGGTTCACCTAAAATGAATAAAACAAAATAATCAATTAATTAATGATGATTCATCCATATTAAAGGTTTAGTAGCTCTAACTATTTGATATTTTATAGGTATGGCTTCAGGTCGACGTCCTCATCATGATCACATAAAGGATGTGTAGCAGGATGTGCCAGCAGATGGCTACAGGGTAGGGTTTGACGACGATGTCACATGGAGGAGGACAATCCAAGAGTTTTAGCACCAGAGTCTGCAATAGTATGAGTGCTCTGTTTCAGATGTAGTGACAGAAGAATGATTGTATGAGGTAGAGATAGGCCTCAGTTCGATCCGTGCTCGGAAGGAGCACTAGGTGTCCTTGGCTGTGATAATGCTGTGTGTAACAGTGAGGTAGTGGTGGTTCTTGTTCCTCAGGGATCATGAGGAGTTGGTGATCTCATGGGAGGATTTCTGAGAACAGTTGAGAGTCACATTTCATTCATCGACCGTGAAGGCATCTAGTCACCATTAGATTCTTACCCTTCCACATGGTAGATCCAATGTGTGAGAGTTTTGAATCTATTTTAAGAACATTTTAAGATATGATTCGGACATTTTTCTAGATGAGGATGCTAGGGAGAAGCATTTAGAAGAGGCTTTTCATCCAGATATCCAGTGTCGGGTCACCCCATTTATGAAGAAGACATATCTTGCCTTCTCGAGAAGACATTGGCAAGAACTGGATAATCATGTAAGGTGACCCATCATGATTACTCACGAAGTAGATCTGTGGATCGTGGTTTGGGGTTTTTAGGGAAGAAGAGTTTCTATTCAGCCAGGGGTAGGACCCATCCCTCAATATCTCGTTTCTCATAGGGCAGCAGCTTTCAAGCTATGCCAAAGGATCAGGTTCTTTCTTTCTCATTTGGTGGTCGAGGTCATCAGCAGTGAGAGTTCCCGACCATTCATAGCAGTCATCGTGAATTAGGTGTTCCACTCCAGGCTCGTTCGTTGAGGTAGTTCCGGCCGAGGAAACAATAGAAGATTGAACTACCTTTAGATCAGTAGAGGGTAGATGGGGCAGGCAGAGGAAATCCCCATGACACCCCCATCCTCAAAGAGAAGAGTGTGGCCATGGGGGTGGTCATCATCAGGGCCAGAGAGGATGTGGAGTAGGTCGTGGTTTTCTTCATGATTTAGAATTTCCAACACCAGTTGATATAGACGTCGTTCGAGGTACCATTTTCTTGTTTTATACAATGGTGTATGTCTTATTTTGATTCAGAAGAGACACACTCCTTCATATCACCTACCCTGGTTCTTTATTTTGGACATGAGGTTGAAAGGATTCCAGTTCCCCTGGTGTTGACTACACCATTTATAGGTCTATCTGACTTGTCTGAAGTATGTAGAGATGGTGAACTAGTTCTAGGGAAGCACCACTCTTGGGGAAATTTCCTATGATTAAGTATAGAACCATATTTTTTCACCCTATACATGTATTGTTGGTATTTAGTGCAGGCTATCGTGGATTACTTCATAAGACAGGAGGATTTGTTTGATGATGATAGAGAGCCAACAATGATTGTTGGTGAGCAAGACACTCAGATGAGTCAGAGGCATGTTCCTTCCTTATCATCAATGATGGCTGAGATGATGCTAGGTCCTTCAAAGGTTCAAAAGTTGCAGTTTTCTAGGGTTATAGAAGAGTACCCTGATGTCTTTCCAAAAGAGGTTGTAGCATTACCCACTCGATGAGAGATCGAGTTTTGGATCGAGCTACAACCAAGAGCATATCTTATATCCATGTCTCCATATAGGATGGCCCATTCTGAGTTACGAGAGCTACGTATACAACATGATGGTCTGTAACATTGCAGTTTTGTTCAGTGCATTGTGTCACCATGTGAGGTAGCAATTTTTTTTGTAAAGAAGGCTGATAGCAGTTTGTTGTTTTGTGTCGATTATCATCACATAAACAAAGTGACGGTTAAGAATCGATATCCTCTTCTGCTGATTGATGATTTATTCAGTCAACTGAATGGTAAAAGTTGTTTCTCTAAGATCGAATTACGATCAGGATATCATCTGATTTGTGTAATGGAAGGGGATGTACTGAAGCATGATTTCCATTGTTGTCATGGGCATTATGATTTTGTTGTAATTCCATTTGGTGTGACAAATTCTCCATATGTGTTCATTGTATAGATGAACATTTTTTTAAAGAGTTCCTGGACATTTTTTTGTTGTCTGATATTTTGGATAAATTTCTTCATTGGTGAATTATTTGTGTTTTTCACCAATTATATGAGTTTGAGGTACGTTTTCTCCAACGTTAGGTGAAATTAAAATAGCAATGGTGGATGGAGTTCTTACAAAAATACGACATCGAAACATCATATACAACTAGAAAGGGGAATGTTATAGCTGATGTGCTGAGTTGAAAAACATGTTGTGATGCCCTATTTGAATCACATGATTCCTGGAGAGTAATATAAGAACAATCAACATTATATCTTGATGTTGGAGGAGATGGAGGTAGAGGTTGTCTTTTTCAATTGACGGTACATTCATCTCTGGTGTTGAAGGTGGAAGAGTCCCAGTTGGGGGATCTAGAGGTAGAGGTCTGGAGAGACCGAGTTTGTTTCAGTGAGGCTCTTGATGGGTAGTTGAGGAAGAACAATAGTGAGTGTTGTATCCTGGAAGGATTTTTATTCCTTTGAAGATGCATGATACGGTTCTTACAGAGTTCCATTGTTCACCTTTTGAGGTGCATTATGGAATGAAAATTATGTAAGGAGCCTTGAGTAGTAAATTTTGGTGGCTTGGGTTGAAGCGTACAATTGCAGAGTTTGTGTCTCGATGTTTCATCTTCCAGAAGTTCATGGTTGAGCACCGTGTTCCAAGTGGTTTTCTCCAGCCATTGGATATTCCTCTCGGGAAGTGGGTGGACATCTCAATGGACTTTGTAATTGGTTTACCCCGAGATCAAGGAGGATATGATTCTATTTGGGTGGTAGTGTATTGTTTAAAAATATCGGCCCACATCATTGATATCAAGGATTTGAGCTCAGTGGCAGTTTTGTCAAGGCAGTATCAGGAAGAGGTGGATATAATTCATAGAGTCCTGAGGATGATCATTTCTGATCGAGATCCTCATTTTACATCTAAAGTGTGGAGAGGTGTCCATCATGATTTCAGTTCTAAACTATGCCTTAGCACTTCTTTTCATCCTCAAACAGATGGTTAGACAGAGTGGACCATCCAAACTCTTGAAGACATGTTACACACTTGTGTCTTTTCTATTTTTGGAGGTTTGTGGATGTGGCACTTACCATGGTGGAGTTTTCTTACAACAATAGTTTTCAATCCACCTTTTGTAAGTCACCATTTTAGGAATTTTTTGGATGGCCTTGCTTTTCTCCAATGTGATGGAATTAGGTTGGAGAGTTAGCAATTCTCAGGCTGGAACTAGTGCAGAATACAACAGAGATGGTTCAGGTGATTCGTGAGAGGATGAAGACATCACATGATAGTCAAAAATCATATACCGATCAAAGGAGGAGGCCTTTGGAGTTTGTTTTTGGGGATCACATGTTTTTGTAGGTGACTCCCCATTATCGGAAGTGAATGTTTGGTCATGGGAGTATGCTTTATCCCCAGTTTATTGGACCTTTTGATGTTTTGGATCGTGTATTAACTATGGCATATAAGATAGTGCTTCCCCCACAGATGATCCTGATACATGGTGTTTTCCATGTATCACAGCTCTACCTTTATCTTCATTAAGACTCACATGTCATCGATTGGGGAGAGATCGATGTTGATGATGATGTGACCTTTTAGGAGATACATGTGGAGATCCAATACCGCAAGGTGAAGGTGTTTCATGGGTGTTTTATTCCCTTGGTTCATGTATTGTGGTGACATGATGTCATGGAGGTGAGTACCTAGGAACGTGAGTCATAGTTACATGCTCAGTAACTAGAGTTGTTTGATGTTTTATTCTTCTCATGTATCGATGTAGCCTTTGTGGCTATAGACCATTCACCTTTATAGTATGTAATTCTATTGTTTCTTCTTTTAGAATTCTCGATTTTTAGTGGTATCTCAATGGGTGGTATTTCTCACTTATTTTATGTTCCCTTTCATGATGGTTTTGAATTATCGAGGATGAGAATGTTTTGTGAGGTATCAGATGTAATGGTCCTAACCTCTCTAGTCCATTCCTCTGTGAATATCTAGTGTTTGAGGTGTCTTGGTGGTCTAGAGGACTCACCCCCTAAACATTTCCAATTTTCCATTTCTACAAATAGTTTCACTGGTGAGAAATATATGTAATGTTACATTGGTGTGACTGATGTGTACAGTTTCATTGGTGAGACCGATGTGAACAATTCCACGGGTGAGACCGATGTGAACAGTTCCATCGGTGAGACCGATGTTAACAGTTCCATCAGAGATATCTATATGAATAGTTTGATTAGTGAGACTGATGTAAACAGTCCCTCAGTGAGACAGATGTGAACAGTTCCTTCGACCAGACTGATGTGAAAAGTTCCATCAGTGAGACCGATCTATACAGTACTGTCGGATCAGTCTATTATTCGGTGAACAGTACCATCCGATCAGTCTATCATTCTTTGAACAATACCATCAGATTGGTCTGTCATTCTGTGAAAAGTACCAGGATCTGTGAGTCATTCTATGAATAGTACCGTGATCAGTGATTCTAGGATAGTTGTGTACTTGATCGGTGAGTCATTCAGTGAATAATACAAGGATCAGTGAGTCTAGGTTCGAAGATTCATTCTGTGAATAGTACCAGGATCGGTGAGTCATTTTGTGAATAGCACTAGGATCTGTGAGTCTGGGATTAGTGAGTCATTCTATGAACAGTACTAGGATCTGTGAGTCTGGGATTCGTGATTCATTCTGTAAACAGTACTATGATCAACGAGTCTAGGATTCATGAGTCATTCTATGAAGAGTAACAGGATCAGTGAGTCCAAGATCAATGACTGATTCTGTGAACAATACCAGGATTGGTGAATCTGGGATCAGTGAGTCATTTTGTGAATAGTACCAGGATCAGTGAGTAATTCTGTGAACAGTACTAGGATCGGTGAGAACAAGATCGATGATTCCAAGATTAGTGAGTCATTCTATGAACCGTACTTGGAACTGTGAGTCCAGGATTAGTGAGTCATTATGTGAACTAGACCGGGATCGGTGAGTCCAGGATCGGTGTGTCATTTGGTGAAGATTGTTTCTATGATCGGTGAGTCCAAGATTTTTGTGTCCAAGATCGGTGAGTGTACAATGTTTCCAGAATCGTGTATATTGTTTCTAGGATCAGTAGGTGTATAGTGTTTCCAGCTACCTACAGTTCACCCCTTTGACATTTTTATTTGACATAAAATGTACTACATGACTTGTTTTAATGGATTTAAGGGAAAATAAAATATCATAACTCAAATATTAATTTTTCCTAAGGCTCGGGATGTCATTACATGGTAAAAATGTGTGGTTTAGTGTGATCTTCTTTTTATAGAGAATCCAACCTATCTTAAAATGCTTCTCCATTAAATCATCTAAATGGATGATATATCGTCCTTGTTCTTCCTCATTATTCTACATTGTGCGAGATGCTGGAACCTTTCCTTCTTCCCAAATGTGTGTTTTTTCAAACGTTAATCCTCAGATATTTTTCCCCTTGATGTTCTTCATGCGACATGTACCACCCTACTTTGGTGCAAGTAGTAAGGGTCAATTATTCATTGAAGTAAGGTATTTTTTATCATGGTTTTTTTGGGTTAATATTCTCCTATCAGTCCTTTACAATATAATATATGTGATTTCCCTGCTTCTAATAGAGTTTTCCTGGGTTTCGATTCATGGGGTTGTACCATGGAATCCTCGAGTGGATGTAGTTGTCACGAGAGGAGGCTATCGTGATCCATAGTGTGGACCATTCTTTTATGAATAACGTCAAGAACCATTTGAGGAAGGTGATTCATTTATTCTCTTTTCTTTTACATGCAACTATAGATTTATCATATTTTTTCCCAATAGGTCACAATGGAATTGACATAATAAATATTTGAACTTGATAAATAAATTAATACGGATCATATGATATTACCTCTTGTTTTGATAGATTGTGTGATACAAATACTTGCATTTTTTTGTTTTATATCATAATAGAAATTGGAAATTAACATAATTCAGGAATTAATCGATAATTGTTTGGCTAAAGAAAAATTAGAATTTAAATGAATCTTATTCTTCTTGTTGTGATTTGATGTTAATCAAATTGTTGCAGTAAGAATATTTATTTATTTTTTATCTTTAACTGGTTAGGATTCCCAAATTTGGAAACTATAAATAATAAATCAATTAATCCACAATGGATTAAAGAACTAGTTATTTAATAAAAGATAATATGTTGCTGGGTTTTGAGTTACCCTCTTACTTGTTTTAGGGCCAAGATCCCAAATGATATGATGTTTTTTTCCCGTTACTTCTGTTTGTGACGTGAGCCTGGATAGCTGTTGCGATATGTGGGGGCATGATGGCCTATGGTTTGTGGCAGCAGTTGATGCCTAGAGTGGTGATATGCATCAGTTTATGCATGTTGGTGTCAGGGAGGACACTAGGGACGATGAAACTGGTTGGATGTGAATTTTTGGATACTTACTGATTCATATTGGTAGATTATGTGATTTACTTCTCCCCATTGTTCAATTAAGCTGGTCTTTCTTACCCTTCATCTGAAAGGGGAAAAATATGCATAGGGGTATTCCACGTGCTTTCCATTTCTAGATTTTTAAGGGAGGATGGGTCTACGCATTTGCTATAGGAGGAAAAGAATCAATGGGTAGTTCATATAGTCACCGTGTTGACACCCCTTGTGTTTAGTAGAATAGAATTTTTTTCTTGAATTCCTCGGAATATAGGAAGGTAATGAAATAATAAATAACTCAATAAATGATGTTAAACTATGGGGGTGGAGATTACTGGAACAAAATGTTGAGGTGACAATTTTAAAGGGTAAATGGAACTTTGTGTGTGATGATAATGAACTATAAGGTAGAAATTATGAATGGTTAATTAATGAATAAATAATTAATTAATGTAAAGTGAAATGATAAAAAAGGAATAATGAAATGTATTAAAGAACTTTAAATTATTGTGTTATTATAGGTTACCTCGTCTTAGAAGTGGCAGTCGAGATTTTGAAAGATGTTAGCTGCGGTTGAGTCTAAGACAAGGTTATGCCCATAGTGTGGTTGTGAGATAAACTATATTATGTACATTTTCTGTTTCTATACGATACTCCACCCTATTGGTAAGGGCTACTGACACCCCGAGGATTCTAAGCCCGGGGGTGGTGTTCTCCCCAACATTCCGGTGGGAGGATGGATGACTGAGTACCCCCTTTGGCCCTGCTCTCTTCTCTTGGAATAAACATGTTCTGGTAGGATCATCGGTTAGTTTTCCCCATATATGTGTGTAAAGGGATATAATGGATTGTGTTTATTCAAACCCATATATTCTAGATATTTTTCATACGGACAACTATAGGTGTAACATTTATAGGCTGCGATGGTTTGAGGATCCTTACATGGTGTATCCGTTGTAATGGCTTGAGGTATAATACACGACATATGATACATGTTATGCGAGCTGTGGTGGCTCCCAAAAACTACCTAGGTACATTTCTTACGTGGACTTGGTGATTTTTTGCATGAGGTTCATGTTGTAGGGCTTTGACCAGGTGTCTACGGGCATGCCTTTCAGGAGAGAGATGCATATGACGTGCGACTTTGGGGAAAAGCGGCAAAGTAGTGGGGAAGTAGTAGTAGGGTATCCTTGATGATCATTATTATATTATATACTCTATTATGAATGACATGGTGAGAGTAGCCATAGTGTGGCTGGGAACATGTTATACCTATTTAGGTTATTAGTTAGTTTCACTTGTTGTTCATTGTGCTTTAGAATGAATTCTTTTCTTTTGCATGAGAGGTTCCGGGGAGGATCTTACTGAGTATATTGTTATACTCACCCGATGTAGATATAAACTGCTATTCAGGTCACATGGAGAAGGATGGAGATCGTGATGGTCACTACTAGCTTGGTGTTGCAGGAGCTATTCGGGCTACGTGGTCAAACCCATTTTTATATTCTTTTGGGTACTTATAGTTTTCCCATTTCAGTTGTTGGAGTTTTGCATGACATTTCATATGTGTACTTGGGTTTTTCTTTTATATTATCGGTTGAGTTGGGGTTGGATGGTGTCTATATTCTCTCTCTATTCCACATGTGTTCTATTAGAGGGTAATGCCTTCAATTTTTGTGTATACTATACCCTTGATACTAGTCGCCAACTCAGGGCCTACTGGTGGTGGGACTCATAGGGTCATTATCTCCCTTCTCACATTGCTGACCCAGGAGTGGTACACATTGGGGGGAGGGGGTCGTGACATTTATAATTTTGAAAAACCAATTTTATAATCATTCAATTTATAATTTCTTCATCATATGGTATTTATTCAACTTGTTTCATGCTTTCATTTTTATGTATGTTTGCGTCCATGAACTTTTTTACTATGTAAATCACCTCTTCAGGGATCCATGAGATAATGTATAATTTTTTTATTCATTTAATAGATTCCATTACTACTCTATAGATGTTATAATAAATCTTTTTCTATATGTTTATAAACACCATATTTTATTGATTATTGAATAAATTAAATGAATCATTTACATTAACAAATATGATTATATTTTTTCCAATCGATAATTAAAAACTGAAAATAAAATATTTGTTGATGAAATTTTTTATATTTTTCTATTATTCCTTCATCATTTATGTTGATATATGTTTCATAATCAATAATATTTGTGGTAAAAAATTCCTAAACAAGAACATTTTTTATTGAATCCAAGAGTGATTATATGTTTTTTTAATATCTATGTATCACATTTATAGAATAAAAAATGTCTCCATTATATTTTATCAATTTTAAAATTATTATTCAGAAGTGTTTAATGGTGATATAATAAAATTAAAACTATAATTACCAATAAGATTCACTATGTATAACTACCAAACCATTTATACTAGGATTTTTTAAATTTTAGGATTTTACATTTTCCAGCATTATGAAATAAATCATGGATTTAGTTTTATTGATGATATGGGTTATAATAGTTGGTTTCATATGGATGTATATTTATTTTAAGGGTTTATGATTAGAAAAAAATAGTGAATTATTTTGGGATAAGACTAAATATAGAAATACATTTTAAAATTTTGGTAATGTATTTATTATGTGGCTTCCATGGGAATAAAACCCTTATCCTGATACTAAAAATATATGTGGCTCGGGAATAACTGTTCCAAGTTGTAATAAAATTGAAAAGTGTGTATTTCACATTTAAAATAATCAATTTGGCCTTAATGCACACCAATATTTATACTAATAAAGGATTTTTATGGTAAAATGGAAATATCTATACAAACCATAATGAAGGGAATGTAAATTACAACAAAATTTAATGTTATAGTTTATAACATTGATAAAATAGATTAATACCTAGATAATTCTGGGATATGGAATATTTTTTTCTGTGATATACCTTTGATTTTCAAATTTTTTATTTTATGTGTTTATTATTTTAATAATTCCCATTACAAATATTCCATTTGTTTTTTCAATAGTGTGAAATATGAATAATCATGTAATCAATAAATGTTCATGAAAATTATGAAATGGGATGACAAGACAAATAAGTTAAGGGCTAATGAAAATCTAGATAACACATACACAAAAAACTCAAAAACTAAAAAGAATCATGAATCATGGGGATAACCCAGATCATTTTATTAAATATAAAATTTACATTTTGGCCATTATGAAACATAGCCCTTCAACATTTAGTTGATCTCCTAATAAAACATTCATTGAAAAATGGATCATCTCTATTGAAAATATATTATTCATCATGAAATTCCCTGAAAAGATAATTTTTAATAAGATATTATCATATAGATGGATATGAAGATAAATGGGGGATCTTGATTAAAAATATGATGCTTGATGATGATATAAAATAGATGGAGGGTAATGAATTATGAAAAATAATTTTGAATAATATTTTCCTTATAATCATTTATTAAAATTGGGGATTGAGATTTATTGAATTATGGAAAAGGATAATTAATCCATCTGGGTATATGAGTTGAACATCATAGAGAAATACATGACATATATATGGATTTTATACTAAACTTGAATGTAACGTCACAACTTCAGTAGTGGGATAAATCAAAATATAAAATGATATAAAATGATTCAATAATTTTACATCAATGAGGAATAAACTGATGTGGCCTTAATGTCAAAATAGATCTTTTTAAATCATAGGGGTCATAAGATATGAATAAAAGAAATCACTTCTATTCTAGGATAGTGATTAAAAAATTTTATTCTGTCAATAAAATCCAACATAACTCCTATCGAACATATTATATGAATAATCCCCATCATTTCCTCAAGGATATAAGGTAATTATTTTTCTTTGGTAGATAAGGTTAACTAACAATTTAATACTGAAGAAGGATACCCAAAAATGTGATATATGAATGGAATTATTTTGTAAGCCTTCAACCTACTATACAATGTTTAAATATAAATGAAAAAAATCTATTTGAATCAATGCACTATTCCATGGCATTTGAGTACTGACGTATGACAACAGCCTTTAATGTCTATAGAGAAAGGGAGACCATATTCCCTAACGACATATATGTTCTATCCAGACAATGTTGTGATGATAGATATTCTAGTTTTTCCTTCAAAAATATAAAACATACATTTGTATTCTAGTTCTATGAATTAATTAAATCACACATGCTTAATATAATGATTCGAATACCTGCACAATATATGGAATCAAAACTATCATTGAAAATGAAATATTAGTCATTTATTTAATGTAATGTATATAAGTTATCCCTTCCAACATTTCTAGGCATAATTTTCTAGTAAACCTGATGATAATCCCATTAGTAAAATATTAATCTATTCTAGGTATGGATAGACTTTCCTTACATAGAAAAACCAAAAAATTTAAAGAGGAGGATTATACCCTTAATATATACAATGGACCTAAAATTTTATAAAAATGAATGGTGGAGAAGGAATATCAATTATTCTCATTTTCTATTACATGTATATTATTCCATATAACAATGGGTTGATGGATCAAATGATTGAGACTATGGAATTGATCGTCTCTGATGAAAATTTGACATTTCATCTATTATTGTGATCTCAATAAGATATTCATAAAGAATATGTTTCCTCTTTAATATGTTTATTATTTTTTCAATTACTTATGTGTATCCCAATAAATTAATAATAGATACATATAGAAGGGATACCATCAATTAAGAGTGATGAATGAGGATGGCACCAAGGAAAAAAATTTCTTATAAGGTATGGGCACTACATGTTCATAGTTATTAAAATTATACTTACTATTTCTGCATCTATCATAATGGTGTGACTTAATAGAATCTTTAGGGATCACCTTGGTAAATTTTTGGTTTCCGTTAAATTTTATTTTATTATATTCTTTAGTCATGTAGGACACAGTAGAATCTTGGAATACTATTTTGAGACATTACAAAAGGAACAACTATATGTGATGTATAATAAATGAAACTATAAGAGAATGAAAACATTTTTAGGTTATGATATCACTATAAAAATATATTTGGGTCCTTTGAATATGGTGGAAATCAAAATATGGACCATAGTATAATTTATTATGGGAATATGTAGTTTCTATTAACTATAAAGGTATTATCCTTGATTTTTGTTAAAATTATAATTATTTAATTCCCACATAACCATTTAACTCGAAAAAGAGTTGGATTTTTATAGACTGGTGATTAAATTTATATAATTAAAAATAAAATAATAGGATAATCACTACACCCATTATCACATTACACACTAGTGGGGAGGGATTTCCCATCTATAATAATGCTTCAAAAGATGATTTAGTTTTGTTCTTGTGTAAGATGAAAATGTAATATCCTATTCCTCCAACCAATTAAATATCCATGTGAAGAACTACCCAAAATACAATATGTATTTTCCTACAGTGATGGTCACATTAATGATTTGGTTAAATTTAATCTAGGGTACAATTGTGAAATATATATAAACCACAAAATACTCATGTATATACCAATATACATGATATAAAAATGAGCCAAATAAGTGTATTGAGATTATCATGGATTATAACTATTCAATCAATTTCATTGTAGGTAATGAGACCAATGTCAAAGATTATCTATATTTAATGGATCCTACAACCTTATTGTGGATTAATATTGAATGGGATCCAATCATCATGTAAATTAAAAGGATAGACAAGGGAATAATAAAATTACCCTCATCATACCTTACAAAAATAACTTATCAACCATCCATTATTATGAGGATCAAGGAGGAAAAAAAGATGAATATGAAATGCATAAAAAATTATCATAATATTTAATAGTTCAATACTACGAAATATTAATTTATATGGTTTAAAACCTAGATATATGGCCTATCTAAACCATAACTGAAGAGGTAAATTATAGATGTCGCAGATAGCTCACCTTCTTTATTCATCAAATAAGAACTAATATGTATTGTTATCTAAATCAAAATAAATTGAGGGAAAACCCGAAGAGGGAGATTTTAGAATCTGTATGTTGATGATTTGTATGTAATAAATTAAGGGATGAATAAAATAAATCAAAGGGTATTATGCAACCATTCCAAAATGATGATACAAAAATGGGAAATGTATACCTAGTATTTCATCATTGGACACCATAAAAGTGATAATGTTAGTATATCTATATGGATTATTGCTTATCACCATACAGATTCATTCATTTCATTGATATGAATGAAGATTTATCTCATAACCAACTCACTAAGTAATAAATTAGGTATTTTGTAAAATATCATGGAGACCAGTTGTCCACATTATCTGATAGAAATATATGGTTTAACATCAGAGTCTAGACAAGACTTCATAAATAAATGGATATAGAGCTATGATTCATTACATATTATCACCCTCCAAATTATGGCTAGTCTAAGAGAACCATTAAAACTATAAATGATATACTGATATTGGGTTCAATGTATTGTAAATGATTTAAGAATGAACACCATCCCTAAGAGGTGTTCTAATATGATAACTGGTTCAACTCTAGCGTTAAAATGGTTCCTTATAATGATTTATATTGGAAGATGTGCCCAAATCCAAAATGATGGAATTATTCTAGGGAGAGGAGGCTTATGAGACTTAGTATTAACAAATATATGATATAGAAAGTTTAGGTAAAGAAGCATCAAATTAAATTAACACAATTTCGATACAATAGTTGTGTATATAATCATCGATGACACTTGGAGACTGATATCAAAGATATGGTTCTCATTATTATGTCTCCATAGGTAAAAGTTATGTAGTTTGCTAAAAATGTATATATTAATGTAGGATATTTCATCCCTTTTATATCATTTATCACATCGAAGTATTTCTATTTTGACCATCAGTCTTTCTAAACCAGTATCAAGTAAATAGTGCGTTTCATGTATCCCCATTGTGTAAATACATACCAGATCCATCACATTTAATGAATCCAAGGATATTGTCCTTGGATATTGATCATTCATAAAATGTGAATTATGTGATGATTTTAGATCTTATGTACAATGTTGTATGAAACATGAAAACCCAGCAAGATAATGTATTGTGGTGGAAACATATGTTGGTATAAGAAACACTGGAACCCGAATAAGTGATGAATTAGAGGTACCATCTTATATTTTAGTTTTTGAATTTACATTTTGATGGTAAAATTTAGCAATGATGGAATAATATACCAAACTAACCCAAATTAATTTAATTTTCCTTTTCAATGGATATAATACATGTCCAAATATATATTTGTAGAAAATACATGTAATAATTTGATTATTTTGGATTAATAATGAAATACATCATATAATATTTGAAATACTGTTAATAATATTATCTTTTTAAATTAATGTTTTAGTAAACTGACTATTATGATTATAATATGATAAGGGTTATGATAAATTCCAAATGAAACATTTGTGATAAGTGATGGTCGTGACCAATAAGATCAGACCCTATGAATCACATTTATCAAAGCTTCCGATGGGGATATAATCACTATGAATTAATCTTGACCAATATGAAGTTTATATTTAGAAACATAAGCTTATGTCAATCTATTTACTAGAGATGATAAATCTTATGATGATCATTTCCCAAAAAATTCTCATCAAAAGACCCCAAGAATGAAACACCATCACAAACCACATATTTAATGTTTACACTAGGGTAATGATGGATTATATATGTAGAACCTAGAAATATGAGTTAATGTGTTTTAATTTTAATAAAATAGTTATTATAAATATGCCATTTATTATTTATTTTTAAATTATTATATATTATGAATTTTTTAAATTAGATTTTGATATAAATTAAATACAAATTATATTCATAGAAAATATATACTCTCAATTAAGATACTCTTATGATGATTTCAAAATAAAAATTAAAAAAAATTAAAGATCATTAATATTAAATAATATTCATATATATATATATATAATACAATATTATTTAACTATTTCAATAAAATTTTTAAAATTGTCAAAAAATTTCTATATCGTAAAAACAAGTATTTTATTATAAATACTAACTTTTTTTAGAAAAAAAATTTAATATTTAAAAAATTATTTTGTCAGAAAATATATTATTTTCGAAATCATTATTTTTAAAAATCCAAATTGGGTTTTTTTTCATAATTTCTTGAATTAGATAAATTTTTAGTTATATATTCAGTACTATATACATATATATTCTATATGATGAAATCATAATATCACATAAGTGATGTAATAAGTTATAAAAATCAAACCACCACCAAATATATGTTTCTTTTTTAAAATAATCTCTTGATGATGTTATTTAATAAATTATATATTCAATTAATGTAACCTCCCAAACCTATATTATATATTAGTGTTTTAAATTTAATTAATTATTAACATTACTCACTGCACACCATAAATTATTTTATTTTAATACATTCATTTCATGGACATATAAAATAATGGAAATGTATCCTAATTGAAAGAAAACATGAAAAACCAACATAGTAGGTTTTTATATTTGATTATCTTATCAAATACAGTTGAAACCCTATATTTATAGATTAATAAATAATTATTCTCTTTTTTCTTATAAATACACACCCACACTCCCTCTTATATTCATTCAAAACCCATTGAGTAAGAAGCTTTTATCCACCTATGGATCCCTACCAGTGTCTAGCAAAACTCTAGAGAATCTCCTCAGAAGATTTTAGATGGTCCCTCTCAAGGAAGGGGATTCTATAATACTCTTTATTCTTTAATTTTCTGTATTTATTCTATTTTTTATTCAGTTGATTTTATTAATATAATTTTTTAATATACTATTTACTATCTTATTAGTTACAAGTAATATGAGACCAAATTTCTTTTTCATTAAACTATTTAATGAATAATTCTGTAAAACTTCATTGCTACTAAAATTTTCCTATGATTTTTCAAAGCCTAAATTTTTATTAATTAATACCCACATTCATTTTCACTAAATGGAATTCAAAGAGTGGTACCCATCTTTTCCTGATTAGGTAATTCCATATATGTAACACACACCCCTTAATCATGTGATGAAAAGTAATTAATGGTGTTTTTATGTTATATGGTCTATATGTCACACAAACACATGTATTTGATATGAATGTGATGGGTGGGAAAAAAATTATTCCTCACTTTGAGGCATTGGGTAATTTTATTATATCATAAGATTCAATGTATGGTGCATGTGGGGTTTCCATATGAAAACTATGCTATGGTGTATTAATAGTTGGCCTTGACATATTCTTATTACTTCAAGTTTCATGTTTATGTAGTATTCATATTTTACATTGATGTAATCAAATTTTATCATTATTTGATATTAATAATTATGATTATCACATATTTTATATCATAATTATTAGCATACCGATTAACACATACTAGTTTCCTCATGTTATTCATTTATTAAAAAAATACTGAAATTTATTTCTCACAGCTTTCATTTATCAGGACACTGGTTATCCCATGTAGTTTTAGAATAGTGATGTGATTTTAATATCATGGTAAAGTGTATTAAAAATGATGTTTTATCAATATTTCATGTGGTTATTTTTTTATCAATTTACCCAAACATTTTATGCGTGTTTTTATTTAGGGAATGTAGTATTTTTTTGTTATGTAAAATATTATTAATTAATTAGGGTGTAATAAAGGTATATGTTTTCATACTAGCCTAGGTTACCACATAACACATGTGTGCATCATTTGATGCTAGAATTTACTGATAGTTTTATAATATAAGTATAAAAAACATGGGGAATATAATATTAATATCACTAACATAATTTAAGATAGAATAACAATAAACAATCATATAAAATAATTATAGTATGTTTGTATGGAATTAGAAACCAATAAAAAAAGAAACACACTCATGAAAAAATGGAAAATTTCATCCCCAAGTCATACATAATAGTAAATCATCCATTTAGAGATAAAATGTGATGAATGAATAAAATGTTTATGGAGGATTATCTATAACCATGAGTAATACCTAAACATATCTATAATCTTTTTGAGATACCACATAATCATAAACATTAAAACCAATTATCAGACATTTTTAATAGATAAGGGTACTTCATGAACATGAAGTTGTTAGTCCATGATGTGCATAATATTATTCAATAGTTCATGATAATGTAATAATAGTATAAACTATCATGAAAAATTTATAAAATGTAAAATAATAATTTATAACATATGGAAAAAAATTATGTTTTGGGGTCCTCATGTGCTAAAAAAGAAATAATGACACCTGTAAGTACATGTTCTGATTACCTTTTGTGAATAAAACAATTAATTATCACATGTCCCAAGAAGCAAATCAGAAGAAAGAAAAAATCGTCAAATCCAATAAAATATCTAAATCCCAGTGAATGAAATTAAATTATTAATCTAGAATATTGAATAATGGGTGATTTAGAATCCTCTGTTTTTAAATACTAGACAATATAGAATCAACAACAATATAAATAGAATAAAATATAAGAAGTATATCTAGAAAAAATAAAAGATTGAGTTATCTTCCCATAGGTGTTAAACTTGAATAATAAGTTACAGGTGTCATAAATACTGTTTCCATATGAAGATGGTTTTAAATATAGTAAGATGGTCCCAATATGTTGCATGAGTCAAGAAATGAAGATATTACTAGTCACATGGATAATCCCATTCCAAATAATTTAGTCTATTGTGGGTATTTAATGGATCTGTGTTAATATATGATTATTACCAATCCCTATTAGGCTAGTTCCATGGATAATCACATATTATTTACATCATTCATCAAACATAAACATCTAAAACTATGGATGAAAGCCCAATTTTGTAGTCTAACACTACCGACCATCCCTAGAAGGTCATTATCTATAGCCAAAGCAACATTTATACTAACATAGTTATAGAACCTTGTAGGTAGATAGTTATTTTATTTATCCAAATCATTAGTCTTTATATTTTCCCAAATCTGCAATTCATGCCCATATAATGAAAAATGAAATGTAGGATTAGTTGAAAAATCCAAAAAATAGTCATATTATACTCTTAAAAAAGAAACGTATTTTTAACAACATTCATGGATAATCAGATATTGGATAAACTATTTCCATAATGCAATACCCAATTTCCCTATCATGTTTTCCAAAACCATCATACTATTTTATTTTAAATGCTTACCCACAAACAACTCTTAGTTTTCCATCACTATCCTTTTTTGATGATATGATCATACAATCATGAAGAATATATCATAATCATCATTTAACACATGGTATTGAAAATACTGTCATTCTGCCTACACATTCCAAAACATATACACATCTCCCTGAGTTGTATTCCATGAACATGAGAGTAGAATAACCATCTCATCCATCACCAATTTTCTTGGTCGTCACTATCAAAAACACGATATATAAAAAAATAATATAGGTTATTCTAAACTCATCTTATTTCCATGTAAATATCTCAAAAAACATATACACAAAACTAGAATCCATACCCATTAGTGATGTAGTAATAAGATGATTATAATAACCTCTGTATATAACACATGACTTGTTAAAATTCCAAGAGACAATAATCCTCAAAATTCATATACATAATGTACTCTCTTACCCCACCTATCTTACCAAACCCTAAATACCAAATTCATTCACATATGATTATACATAAACTTTCATGTAGATAGGTATTATAATCCCCTACCCCATCGATCGGGATATGATCCCCATGACCCTCTCACTAAAAATAAACAATTTTAATGATATAAAAACAAGAAATACTATCTTAATCTATATAAACAATAATTTATAGTATATTTATTTATTTATAAAATAACATCTGTTGTAAAATAATATTAAAACCTCATAAAAAATCTTGTTGCCAAAAAGTCACGACCGATCACATTCAAATGGTCCATTGAGATCTTCCAACTATAATATGAGAAAAATAATATCAAATTACATCTAAATCATCCACTAATATAATTTTATTAATATATTTTATAAAAAATGAGAAAAATTATTACACACATCAACTAAAATAATGACTAACCACAAGGGTTCATCATTCCACAACATCATCAATAAAAAACATATTGAATACATATACATCCGGTTCATTGAACAATTATCTAGTGGAATAATAAAAATCCTAACCCTAAATCTCTGAAAATATATATATATATAATACTACAATGAAACAATTAGCAGAAGATCATACCTCTAAATACTATTGATGTTCCTCACAAAATATTCAATGATGTAATGAGAAAAAAATATAAATGGAAATTTTTTTCATCAAATTATAAATCACATAAATTAAAAAAAATAAAAAAAATAAAAACTTTATAAATGAATAATGAATGAAAAAATAGTCATAGATTGATGTTGAAGAAACTATACTGATGAAATAATAACCTGACATCTGTAATAGTAATGTGACCCATGTGAATAGTAAATCATACAATCAAATAGAAACCATGCATATGAATTTATAAAAAAATATAACCATATTATAAATTATAATATGATATAATTATATCGTAGTATAGGTAAATAAATGTTTTATAAATTGTTATTTAAGTGCTGATATTTTTATAAATCATAAGTGGTTGTTTATAATATTATAATTAATATAATTTTTCAAAAGTGAAATAATTTCCATATAATGAAATGATTATTTAATATTTTGGTATAATATTATTATGAAATAAATTTACGAGACCTTAATTAGTTTTGCAATTAATTACAAAATCAAATATAATTTTAAAAATTGTATTTTCTATATAAAATGATTATTTTAATTCAAACTTAGATTTATATAAACTATAAAATTATTTCAAAAAAATGGATTTTGTTTTTGAATTGTACATTCTGAAAAATGTTTTGGGTTCAATTTATTGACTTTCAAATGCACTTGTTTTTTATGAATATTGAAATATGATAATTTATGATAAAAGCTAAATACATGATCTTTTGAGTAATAAATGACTTGTGGAAGATATAAGACAAAAATTTTAAACTATAATTCATTATATTCATATTTTTTGTGGTAATTTTAAATCTATTCAGATTCACTAGGATAAATAATATACTAACAAATAAAATAAGGAGAAAACAAGTATCATCCCCTCTAAATACAACCCCTCACAACATATTCTCCTCCCACCTCAAAAAATTTCATACTTGCATATATTTGCCCTAAATATCATCCCAATACACTCCCCCACTACCACGATCCTTTTACATCAACAATAGACCAAAACCAATTCCCCAAAGGAGATTCTCAAGAAGTAGAATTCCAGAGGTAAAATCATCATACTTTTCATTGTATTTCTTTTCATTTTTTTTAATTTCATAATTTTTACCAACCTACCCTCATACATATTTAATGATAAATATTGTGACTTATATATAATGGAATTTTATTATTCTAATAAAAAAAATTACATCATTATTTATTTCACATCCACTTTTGTTCAAAAAACGAATACAGTATTAGGGATGTATTAATATATCCCATTCTAGTATGACTAGATTTCAAATGAAATTTATTTCTAAAGATGGTAATTAAAACATATTAATGGTTAAAAAATATAATATATGTATTAAATTATATTTAATGGTATCAAAATTTTATACATGCTTTATCTTAATTAATAAAAAATTAGTTCATGATGATTGAAAAAATTCCAAACTACTCTAAACTATTATCACTAAAATATTATCTAATGAATCAACATTAGTCCAAAATAGAAAATGACTTATATAACCATATAATATTTTATATGTTCGTGAATATAATATAAATTTAAATGATTAAAAATATTTTCATTTCACATGATTTTTTATATATTTATATGGGTAACATAGCAAGAAAACCATTGAAATAAAGGCTCCCTAACAATAAAATAGTATATTATAACTCATAAAAAGGCCATAAGATAACATTAATAATCAAATATTAATTAAAATACATTCATAAAAGTTTATTAATTAATTAATTAGTGGATTTATTATGGTTATCCAAGACATTAACATCGAGAACCCAAGTGTTTAAAACCTAAGATTATAGATTCTTTCCGAACCTCCATTTTATCTTTGGGTTACACTTTCTCCCTCATTACCCTAATGAAAATATTATATCATTTTATTTATTGCTTATAAACACAATTTATGTGTCAAAAACTCATGTATCGATATAATATCATAATTCATTGATGTGTAAATACATATTTTAAACTTTTTACCTTCTCAAATATTCCTGATAAGAAATACAGATTAATTAGAATATACTGATTTAATTACAATTTTGAGGTACCATCAATTATATGTTTTATGAATTAATTAATTTTAAAAAATATCATATTTAACATGAAAAATAATCATTTATCATTTTTTGTATTATGAAAACTAATATTCCTTTTTTAAATGATCTTTTGTGTTTTCCTTAAATAGTACTAAAAAGATTCAATTTAAATGTTTCTAAAACATGTGTTTTACAAGTTTCTATTTTATTAGGACATAATTTGTCATTAAATATTCCAATTTTCCCATTTGAATGTCCATTTATGATCTAAATTATTTCCTTTACAGACACCATTATGATGTACCAATTTTTATGCCTTTTTGACATGGTCGTGATAAAGAATTATTTCCACAGGTATACATTACATTTAAATTTGACTCATTATGTATAATTATTAATGTGGAAAAAATATCTATGAACATGTTATAATGGTTGTGAATAGGTAGTACACTGGTCCATTGGTTAATTTTTTGTCTCATGAGATGTCATGTTGAGACAGGAGTGAACCAAATTCCATTGAGAGACTTTGTCATCCATGTGCCATAGCCCCAAGATTTATCCATAATGATTTTTTATTTCATCATTTATATTACGTCCACATTCCTATTATGTCTTAATTATATGATCTAGTGTTGTAAATATTATTATTTTATATGTCTATTCATGTTATATGAATTTATGTAATCATGATATGACTTTTAACCCATCTGCTACATTTTATCCATATTCTTATTCCCATAATGGTCTTTATAGATCATCCCTTTTATTCATGTATTTCTTTGTTTATATTATAATGTTATTACGTATCGAATGGACATAGAGTATTATTATGATAATTAAATAAAATATTTTTTATTTTGGTTTCATTATGTCTAATTATGAACCTAATGGTCCATGACATTAGAATTTATTATCCTTGGCTTATAATTTGATGTTTAATTATGATTAAAACCAAGACAAAAATTTTGTGTAAAAGTATGGATCCATTATTGTGGGTATTAGAAGGTAGTTTAGTTATTTTTGGAGAAAAATATCGGAGTACATTATTAAGAACCCAACTAATAATTTTTTCACCATGGTTAACCTATTTTAGATCCTATTGAATAACTTGTTTTTATGTAATTTTCTTTTATTTTTTTTATTTTTATATTAAATGTTTCGTTTTTATATGCTTATTATCTAAATATTCAATCCTCCTAATTGTAAATTTTTTTCTTAATTGATATCTAGAAATATAAGAACACGTTCCAATAATCAATTTGATAGAAAATGTGATTATTGCCCTAATTATTTGCTAAATATGATTGGAACAGATGCTCAAAACATAAGTAAAATAAATTTTAAACTTTATCTATTTATTTATTATAACGTGAATCATGTAGAACCTTCTTATTAATTTAACATCAATATTTTTTTTGTTAAATCCTTATTATGGAAAAAAGACTTCAATATTTAGTGGATCTTTTGATCTCGTCCTCATAGAATAATTGGTTAACTCTATTGAGATTGTATTCTCTTTCCGTTGATCCTCAAATGAAGATATATTTTTTCTAGAGGACTATTATTTTATTAGGGATGCTGATATGTGGTTGAAACTATTGAATAACACTATATCCGAAGTTGAAATCGATTCAATGGATGTAGAGGAATTAAAGGAAACATTGTTTTGTAAATATTTTCCCAAAACCATCTCTCTAAAGATGGAAAGGGAATTCCTTTGAGTGAATTATAGAGAAAATGAGTCTATCCGGGCATCTGATAAAAACTTCACAATGATTTAAATATATTTCAATGAAATTTTCCTGAAAACTGAATGCACGTTGGATCACTTCCCTAGTGAAATTAAACAGAATATAAAAAACGAGTTGGTGATTTGAGACATCAACTTTTATGAGGATATTTTTGTTTGTGCCCTTAAAGATGAAATGGCGAATAGATACTCCTAGTGGTTTCATGGGCTAGAAGGAAAAATGTAGAAAATTGATTTTAAAATGGGTGGATCAACATATAAATACAATGAGGGAAAGATGAGCTTACATCCCACATGTCCAATGTGTGGGAAAAAGTGTCCTGGAAAATGATTAAAGGAAACACAAAGGTGCTTTAAAATTTTAAGATAAGGGCATATGGATAACATCTTCCAAATGGATATGAAGAATCCCACTTATGTGTAAGAAGAAAAAATGTTTATGGTCAACAATCATCTTGTAGTGTAGCGTTTCAACTACAACGAACACAAGAATTAAGAAAACCATTTCTACAAGACAAGGGTTGTTAGATAAATCAGCAATAACAACCTCTATGGAGACATGAATGGAATATGATATCACCATTAATGTGGAGGATATATAAAATGATTTGGTGTAATTTGCACTTTTTATTCATTCAAGAATAGAGAAAATACTATTTGATTCTAGTTCAAAATATTATTTAATATCTTGTATGTCTAAAATAACTAATCAACCGCATCCTCAAAATTTGATAGTTGAGTTATCTCTGAGAATAAAAAACGGTGATATTATTTAATACAATGTTTTAAAATCTTCTTTAATTAATGATTGATGAATGAAACTCCTATAAAATATTTTCATAACCCATTTTTACTATTTGATGATATATTTATCATGGATCAACTATCACTTTATAAATCCAACAAAAACTATTAATAAAGGGAGATCACACTTCACATCCAGAATTATCCACTAATTCTATGCATGAGTAGTTGGAAGATAAATATCCTATTGTATCATCATCAAAATTGCCTATATTTTTTTATTTATGTGAAATAATATAGTGATAAGTGCTTTATATAATCAATATAATAATGATATAAGACATGCCCATCATGAGGGATTATGTTTATGTGTTCACAATATAATTCACTAGTCTTCCTCCTAGCATAGAGGTTGGGTAATCAATGGATATTATTATAGGATCTATACCTATATCAAATACACCTTATATAATAACCACAAATGAGCTAGCGAAACTAAATAAGCACTAACAAGAGAATCGAGACAACGGTTTTATACGCATGACTGCTTCACCACGGGGTACACCAGTCCACATAATTAAAAAAAGTGATGTATTAATGTGAAACTATTTTGATTATCACATGATAAAAATGAAAAATAAATAACAATCATCCCCTACTATGGATAAATATAATGTCTTATCATCTATGGGGGGCCATTTATTTCTCTACGGTGGACCTTCGGTCAAGATATCAGCATTTATAAGTACAAAAGGATGATATTCCCCAGACAACCTTTTGATTGAGATATGAACACTATGAGTTCATAGTAATTCTCTTTGAACCTTATAATTTCCTATAAAGGGTTTTGAATCAAATAAATATTATCTTAGATATTTCCATGACTAGTTTGTGTAGTCTTTATGGGTGATATTCTGATTTAATCCCAATTAATGGAGGAACACAATGAGAATTTTAATACTCTACTAAAAACATTATGAAGGGAGAAAAAATATTCATAGTAAATAATATGTGACTAATGGTTAGATTAAATATCATTCTTGGGTCATGTAATCAAAAGAAAAAGGTTATCTCACTACTACAAATATGTCTTTTATCAGTGATAAAAATGGCCATTAACAGCTCTATAAAAAGCGCTCTTAATGACTGAAAAGATAAAGGGGGGTCCCCTTTATCAGTGCTCCAAAAAGTGCTGATAACGACCCCTTTTATTAGCACTAAAAAAACCGCTGATAAAAGGGGTCTTTTATCAGCACTAAAATGAAATGTAGATACAAGGGTCTTTTATCAGTGCATTCCTTTCGGCGCTGATAAAAGACCCCTTTTATCAGCGCTGATAAAAAAAATAAAAAAAAATAAAAAAATACTGCAAAACTCGGGGGGGGGGGGGTTACAGCACTTGAGCCCCCATTTATTAGTGCTTTCCCCACACCCTCCAGTGCCCGCACGCACTGCCTACACCCTTTATTAGTGTGAGCCCCTCTAAATATGCCTTGTGCGCACGCCCCTTCCTCCACCCGGATTTGATCTCAAGACCTCCCCCCTGCGCACCTAAAGACATTGCCACTCCCCTATATTGATTTGTTCTCTTATTTATGATATATCTATTTATTTATATATATCTATTTAGTTATATTTATTCGTATAGTAATTTATATTTATATTAACATATATATATATAGTTATATTAATACATATATATATAGTTATATTAATATATATATTTATAGTTATATTGATATATATTTATTTATTTATATTAATATATATAGTTATATTAAAATATATATATGTAGTTATATTAATATATAGTAATATAAATATTTATTTATTGGTCTTTTAAATAAAATGGATATTAGTTATTATTTAGATAAAGAAAATATATTTTATATGTAAATATGTTTAGTTATATATTTAAAAAAATTTAATTTTTAGGCGTGAATATATAAAAAATATGTACATATTGTTATATATTTGATTATAAATAGCTGTGAAATATAAAAACAATAAAATTTCATGGACATAATATCAATACGAATGTATGACCTTGGAATAAATTTAGTCCCCACCAAAAAAAGCAAATAATACCCCCTTAAACGAGGCTGAAAATCCACAAAATGTTAAAAAATCGGGGTACCCCGACTAAAAACTCAGTTTTGGAGGCCCTCTAGGCCACTTTGACCTCAATAAACCCCTTACTAGGGTCCACCCAGGTCACAGTGATGTAGATCTCGTCACAGTCTTTGATTTGATATGTGGTAGAGAGCTCAAACGGACACCCGGATCAAAAGTTATGGCCGTTTGAAGTTTTAGTTGCGTTTTCGACATATTTTGGATCTTTTTTTAATTTATTTTATTATTTTAGACTTCAAAATGTTATTAAATGACTATTACTCCATAATAATTTTCAAATGATTAATTTAAAATATTTTTTAAATTCTTTTATATGCCATTTTCACTAAATATCTTATATATTAAGTATAATAAGTGTAAATGTATATTTATATTTATCTAAAATATATTTAAAAATTATATATTATATTTACATCAATATAACAACATTGATCTAATTATATATTAATATATTATTTTTACTTAATTTTTTTAAGTCGAACCCTTTATCAGCGCTACTAAAAAAAGCGCTGATAAAGTCCCCCCTTTATTAGTGCTACTAAAAAATCGTTGATAAAGGGGGCCCCTTTACCAGCGCTAAAAGAAGTGATGATAAAGGGGGGGCATTTATCAGTGCTAAAAATTGTTGATAATGTGTTACTTTTATCAGTTCATTTTTTAGCGCTGATAAAGCCCCCCCCCCCTTTATCAGCGCTTTTTCATTAGCGCAGATAAAGGGGTGGTGTTGCCCTTGCCCAGTTTTGTGGTAGTGTCTACAGCCCCTTCCATGAAAATGAAAATGTAGAGTCTCCAAAGAAAACATATATATTGAAGATTTGTAGTTTCTTTCATTTTTCTATATACTAACCATGATTTTTGATGAACTTATCATGACGGTTGAACCCACTAAGCAAACTAACCCATAAGAGAGAAAATTTTATTGGGACCAGTGAATGTTAATAGTTCATTAAAGAGTTGAAAAAGAGGATTATCACTGGACCACTGTTTATGCTACCAATATGTAGGGAAATCCTTATTGAGTACATTGATGATTTAAAGAATGATTAGGTGGTGCACTGATGAAAAATAAAAAATTGATAGACTACACCTCATTGTAGTTGAAAAATATTGTCAAAAATTAAGGCACGTAAGAGCATGAGTTGGTAGCTGTTATCCTTTAATTGAAAATCTAGAAGTGTTATGTCTCTTTGAAAATGTGTGACATATATACTAATAATATGATCCTAAAATATATATTCTCATTGAAGAAGATTAATTTGTGACTATTAAGATGATAGATCTAATCAAATATTATGAATGCACAACACACTACCACCATAGAAAAGAAAATACGGTGGAAGATTCTCTAAGAAGTAAGGATCATGTATATTTATCTATGATGAAAATTTAAAAGGGTAGAATATTCATATACCTACATAGGATGGACATTAGAATCATTAAAGGAAAAAAATAATTATTATATTCTAAAATAATTAATCATTCATATATTATAAATAAAATAATGGATTTTCAGTGAATTAGTTTAAAAATTTAGGAAAGGGAGAAAGCAATTAGAATTAGGAAATCCTATGACTTGAAGATAAATGTGGATGAAGTCATAATATTTGGTTTGTGAATATTTGTACCATCTAATTTAATGATAAAGAATTATTTATGAATGATGCACACAGATTAACTTTATATATTCCCCTTAGATGCACCATGATGTAAGGAGTTCTCTTAAAGCACTATTGGTGGGAAAATATGAATAAAGAGATAGCTAAATAAACCAAAAACAATCTAATTTTTTTATAAAAATTAAGGCCTAATAGAAAACGTATAATGGGATTTGGAGAAAATTATCCTTACAAGAAAGGAAATGGGATATAATCAAAATGGAATTTATCATTGGACTTATGAAAACATCTAGTAGAAACAATTCCATATGGGTTGTTGTTGATAGTTTCATTAAAAAAAACTAACTGAATCAAAATTTGATAGGACTTCACACAAAATAAATATGAAAAAATATACAACAAAGAAGTTGTATGGTTGAAGGGAGTGCCATAATTAATTGTATCTAATCAATAATTGAGATTCACCTCCATGTTTTGGAAAAGTATCCCACATGATCTAAATAGTGAGATGAACTTTAGTACTGCCTGTCACCCTCAATATAATGGCCCATATGAGTTGATTATTTATACATTATAAGATGTGATGTGGAAATGTTATATGGAATACAACATAGTACGGTACCAACATCATCCACTATTCATAATCTCTTTCAATAATAGTCCCCACTCGAGCATCCAAATGACTCCTTATAAATCCATTCATGGGAAAAGGTGCAGAACACTAACATGATTGGATGAGGTCGGTGAATGAAAGCTTCTAAAACATGAAATTGTTGATGAAAGCGTAAAAAAGGTGAAAACCATTTATCATCAAATCATGTTATCCCATAGTTGATAGAATTGTTATGAAAAGAATCATCGATAATACCTAGAGTTTAAGGCTAGAGACCTGGCAATACTCTACATATCTCTAAGGAATATATTCAAGATATTTGGTAATAATGGAAAGCTAAGTCCTATGTATATTAACTACAATGAGATTCTAGATCATTTTGAATTTGTGGCCCATAAACTATAACATCATTTTGGTGACAACAATTAACCAAAACAAATTCATTATGGAAGTACTCAAGATAAAATATTCAATAGAAATAATCTTCATTTGTTTCTTTTATTTATTTCGTATTCTTTTCTTTTTTATTTTATCTTCCACAAAGTAGATCAAATTTGTATGAAAAATAAATTACCTTATATATAGTGTAATTTTATTATTCTAATGAAATAATAAGTCATCATTTCATTCCCCTCACTTTTTAAAAAAAATAGAAACATCATCTATGAAGTGTTAATTTATTGCATCCATGGATAACGAGTTTTTAATTTGCATTAACGCCATCAAGTCTGGTAATAAAACTGTTTCTAAGGTTAAAAAATAATTATAATTATATATATATATATATTAGCCTGTTTAATGTTCTAGAACCATTATATATACATTATATTGATTAATAAAAATATATATTTCATAATGATCAAAAAATGTTCAAATAATGTAAATGATTTTCATTAACGTCATATATGCTAATTCATTCTAATAAAAAATTACCAAATGACTTATATAATCATATAATATTATTTATATTCATTCATAAAATTTAATTTCAATTTGGAAAAAATATTCTCATTTCACATGATTTTCCAAACGTGTATACCAGTTACCAATCATCCAAACTATGGAAATGAATGCCCCGTAACTATAAAATTGTTTTTCTAACTCATGTAAAATTCCATAAATAAACATAATAAAATATTAATAAATTAAATAAAATTATAAAAGGTTCTAAATTAATTATTTAATCGATATAGTTTTATTATCCATGACTTTTTGATTGAATGAAGAACTATTTTAGACATAATGTATGAGATTCCTTCCACTCCTCCATTTTTCCTTTGTGTTACAGTTTCTCTCAATTTATCCTAATGTAAATATTAATTATTTTGTATATACCTATTATAAATTATGTGTACTTGTTCCAAATGTAGGAATTTATATCATATCATCATTATTTTATACAGAAATGCATGTTTTAGAAAATATTCACTTCTAAAATATTCTCGATAATCAAGATCGACAGAATTGATTTTCCATACTTCCAACAAATTTTCAAGTAACATTCATAATATTTTTTAACCAACATATATTTTTTAAAAATAAAGAAAATTATCATAAATAACTAATCTGTTTCAATTTTGGTTTTATGAAAGAAAATATTCATATTTCTCTTTAAATGTGGTTTAATATTTTTTGTAAACTGTACTAAAATGTTTCATTTTTAAAGCTTATTAAACACTATTTTGACACGTTTCCACTCCAATTTTACATAATATATAATAATATATTACTATTTTCCTTATAAATTTATATTTACTATTTAAATCCATTCTTTCATGGACTCCATTATGATATTTCTTTTTTATATGGTTTTAATACCTCATTCTTTCCATTGGAATCGATTATGTTTATGTTTTATTACTTATGTTTGATTCCTCATGTAGTATACATATTAATGAAAATTATATTTTTTATGAACACATATGCCACTCTAATTTAGTGTTTAATTTTTATCCTCATTATATGCCATGTTGGGATAGTGAGTGAACATGATTCCTTTATGGGACTTTCTCCACCATGTGATATAGTTTTGGTAGTTAGCCTCGACTCATGTTTATATCATGTTATTTGTTATGTACATATTCATATGATTTCATGGTTAAATGTTCCCATGACATAGTTGATATTATTCTTTATTTCTATTCATGTTCTATTCCATTATGTCATCTTGTTATGACTTATATACCATGTGCTTTGTTTTATTTCTATTTTTACTCCCTTACTAGGATTTTTACATCACCCATTTTGTTCGTTTATTCACTAGGTTATCCTATGAAGATATAAGGGAATAAATGGCATTTTGAGATCAATATGAATATTACATATATTTTTTAATTTTCTGTTTCATTTGGTTTAACATTATACATAATCTGTCATGAAAGTACACATTACGATCCTTGATTGAAATTTGATGTTTAATTATACATTAAATATTGTAATGGTATCTATAAAAGGCTAGGTTTGTTATCCATTTCATTATGGATCAATGATATGAAGATAGAGGGGAGGTTTTTACAAAATGTCCCACCCATAATTCCACATTCCTCCAAAATTGATTGTGTGCATGACATAGAATATATGGATTTATTATGCCATAAATAAAAAATTATAGGAGCCCCATTGTGTTGTGACCCATGTAGTGATGACATAATAAGCCACTTCTGATCCTACATTATGATGTGACTTCCTAGACCACGGTGGTAGGATAACCATAGAAAAACTCTATAAAAACCCATAATCGCACTTTTTAGTGTAGTCCTCTAATATATAATGCAACACGTCACCTAAAAACAAATCCTAGAAAATATAATTGTGTAGTTCATAGAACAAAACATCCAAGGATTCAGAGTGGTACATCATTCTCAAAGAATCCCTTAGGTGGAAGATCCTTATGAAACAATATGAATATCCAACTCTAAATAGCCCTCATGGTATTACCATTTGTTAGTGGCGTGATCCATTGAATACAGCATCATGCCTCAAAAAATCAAAGTGGATCATGATCTGCTCTAATGACTCCACTGTATATTGATTATTTCATTCACATGAAACAATACATTACCCCTTGTTTCCATATTGTATGCAACTAGAAGTTATAAATTTATAATTACATTGAAACCAAATCATCCAAAATTATTCTAATTATCATAAACTAAACAAAAATATAAAGACACATTAATAAACACATCCCTGATGTATCATTACTCTCATTGTCAAAATTTGAGTTCTAATTTAAAAAATTACCATAGTTAATTACAAATGATTCAAATTTCATCCAAAAATAAAAATATCTAATTACATGGGTGGTTAAAAACTCCTTAAAAACTGAATAAATATTCTTAATAATCATATGAAATGATCTAACTATTCCCCATTATTTTATCTTAACATCATACCACTAAATATTTATACTACATGATTTTATAATTAATTTTCTACCTATCTATGTAGAAAAGTTTTGTACACTAAATTTTCTCTTAAAATCCCCATTATTAACCATGGAACATGATTAAAATATATAAAAAACATCTGATTCGATTTCAATATCTCTGAATCACATTAAATATGTAAAAAACATGTTTATCCTATTAGGGATGTCTTTTCCTATAAAAACCATTCCTCACATATATGTTTATCATTACATCAACTAGATCATGATTCGTTAATTTATGATGAAATCATCAAAACAAAAAAATGTCCACCATATATTTGAACATAACCCATAGAGATAAACCATTATTTAACTTTAATTATGTCTTACCCCACTATTATACTGTTTCTTTGGCACTAAAATCCATATTTTTGGTCAATGTATGTAAAAAACATATTTTTCATGATATAATTCTCAATCAGTTGAATTTATATGAGAATTACTACTGAATAATAATGATATTTTTTACAATGGAACTATATACAATTATCTTACATCCATACCGTCACATGTACATCACATCAAATTACCTCATATCTCTTTCACAACATCGAATTTTTTGTGAGATTCTTAAAAAATTTACTGATAAGATTTTCCCCAGCATAATAATCTATATATTGTATTCCTAAAGAACGAATAGACCCAAAATTTTACACCCAAAAAATTTCAAATATTATATGTAATGTGTAACACCCTATAACTATAAAGGGTTAAATGAATAAATGATATGACTAATGTCAACAAGGTGAACCATCCTTTTCAAAATCCCACCTGATTAGAACTCCAGAGTTAAGTGTCATTGTCCTAGGGTAGTGATCAGGAAGGGTGAACTTTAGAAACGATTCCCATGGTGGGTGTGAGTCAGAAAAAAGAACACTAGAAAGGACATGCATTGGCCTCTAGGGACTGACATTAGTCAAATGAGTCATTCAGGCACATTATTGGGCCCCAAATAAAGGACCATGTGTCTGTGATGCAACTAGTGGTATATGGTGGGCCATGAACCGATGACCATGTAATCGTAGGGAGCTTGTGCTGTTAGCAAGGCCCATTTGATAAATTCGGTATTAGAGGAGGAACTCAGCCTTATGTGTGGTGCACTGGATGGGTTGAGATGTAGGTCCCACAATTAGAATGTTTTTCTCTAGGGGGTTGAATGTAATAACCCGAAATTATAATGAGTTAAATGAATAAATGATATGACTCATGTCAACCAAGTGAATATTCTGTTTTGAGATCCTAAATATTTAGAAATTCATGGTTAATTGTGATTGGCCTAGAGTAATGATCAGGATGGGTGACCATATAGGATGTTTTTGAAGGTGTGAGTGAGTGAGGATAGGGCACACTAGAAAGGAGATTTGTTGGCCAATGGGAAATTTCATTAGTCAGATGGATCAT
This sequence comes from Viscum album, assembly GCA_963277665.1. Lineage (NCBI taxonomy): Eukaryota > Viridiplantae > Streptophyta > Magnoliopsida > Santalales > Viscaceae > Viscum > Viscum album. Next base: position 698,858,368 of record OY728160.1, read on the forward strand.
TTACGCATGTGGGTGGGTTCCAGGGTGGACACTATGTCAAATTTTTACAATTGGTATTAGAGAAGGAACACATCCTTAAGTGTGTTGCACTGCGTGTGTTGAGAAGTAGGGCCCATAATGAGGACATTCTTCTCCATGGGGTGGGGTGAATGTAACACCCTAAAATGATAAATGGTTAAATAATTATGTATATGACTCATGTAAAAAAGGATCACTTTCTTTTAAATGGAAACTACTTAATTAGAAATCTACAGTTATGTGTTCCTGTCCTAGAGTTGTGATCAGGATGGGTTAACTTCTTGGATGTTTCCCAGGGTGTGTGGGAGTGATGAAAAAGAACCCAAGAGACGAAATGTGTTGGCATTTTGGGGTTTTCATTAATATGGTTTCCCATTTAGGCACGTGGGTGGGGTCTAGGGGGGGCCATGTGTTTTCAGGGCAGTTGGTGGTACCTGGTGGTCTATCACCTAAAGGCATTTGTACGGAAGGGTGAAAGTGATGTCAGTGGAGGCCTAGTTTATTCATTTAATTATCACAATCATAAATATTATATCAATATTTTTTTATATTATATTTTTATATGGAAATGATTTTTTTTGGCATGATCTGTGTCCGACATTATTTTTTCCATTTTTTTGATAAACAAGTGTCTTGGCGTAGTAATGTCTATTGCAGGCACATGTCATGGTCGAATCCATGAGGATTCACCCAACAATCATGTGACCTTCCAGGTGTGTGATTAATTAATTAGATTCCCAAAATAAAAAGTAAATAAGACACTAAAAATAAAATTATTCTAGAACTATTTTTATATTTATAATAATAATAAGATTATTATTATTATTATTATTATTATCTTTGTTAATAATTTATATAGGTTATCATTTTTATTAACTCATATTTATAATTATATATATACTAACATGAATGTATTTATTAAAATTAATAATTAATATCATGACTATTACTATTGAAAATATACTTTTAAATTAGTATAATTATCCAATTATGATTATTATTATTTAATTTATGTTTTTTTAGGTTTAATATTGTTTTCTTTAACTTTTTATTTTTTGCTCTTTTTCCCCCACTATTCTTTATCCCCCTCTCTCTTTCCATCTTGCTACAGCTCCCTTCCCCCAAGATCACATCCCAGAGCTCCCCCTTACCCGAGAATCTAGTTCCCTTTCCTCCCTCTGGAAACCGCACTAACCGGTGCTCCTCCCCTCATCTGGAAGACAACCCCCGCGCGCTGCCCCTGCCACTCGTCTCGCGTCGAAACCCTTTGCGATCAACTGCGTGGCCAAACCTCCTTTTGGAAAGTTACCAAACGACAAGACCAACCTTCAGAAGCCCCCATCTTCCTCATTCATCTTCCTATACCCCCTCCCATAAGTGTGATTTACATTTATTATTTTTTATTCAAATTGGTAGATATTTCATTTGGGTTTTATATTCCATTTGGTTCATTTTTGTTATAATTGTACTCATGTTTTTTAGTATCTAATTGTGTCTTTTGGAGTGAAATCAAGCTGTGGAGGATTATTCACAAAAAAATTTGTGAGGTTTGTCTACACCGAAGTTGGTGATTCCATATATATCTATTAATTGACAAATTAATTTTTGTGCATAATTAATTTCGCATGTTTATTTATTAGTTTGTGTGCTGCAAATATAGTATTATTTTGTATTTATTATTAATTACTTTTGGTTGTATCATGTTAATATAATGTGAATGAATTTATCTACAAAAACATACGTTGAACTGTTTATTAGTGTTTGAAAAAATAAATTAGTTAGTTTATTAAACTGTTTTGGGACTGCTGTATGTATTTTGGTGTAGATTTAAAATGTGTTTTTTATAAAATATATTTTGGGTTGGATTTGTGTTTAATTTCATGGGACATATTTTGAAATTTATTAAAATATACTTTTAATGGTTATTTTATTATAACAATTTTTTCTTTGACTGTGCAGTTGTTTCAATTGGTTGTGTGGGTGATGCAGATTAGGTTTTGGAAGGATTCTAGGGTGATGAATTTTTTAAAATCGAATTTGGGTCTACGAGTGTGGGGTAGGGTAGAGGTACTGCAATTTTTTTGCTATTTTAATTTGACTTATTACATGGAAATTATGACTGTTTAGCACAAACTGGAAGCACGTGTACAATGATGGAAAACTAGGACTAGTGCGCTAGTGACATAGAAGTGGAATCGTTGTGGATTCACATTGCTAGATTGACGACTACTACATTAAAAAACCTTTTGGATGAATATTTTAGACCACTAGGTTGTGGGTGTGTTCCATACCTGTGGATTATGCATGAGAATGAATGTTTTCGCTGTTCCAAAATAAATTTTCATCAAGATGTGATATTCTAGGGTCCCCATTCTCACTTGTTCCTATAGTTTCTATCGCATATTTTGTTCTTCATGTTTACATTACTCTCATCATCCCCATACAATGTGTGACTGGGGATATCCGAAATGTATTTATGTGTTTGTTATAATTTAATTTTCCTTCTTTAAAGTTTTTATCCTTCTAATTTTTTTCATTAAAATTACTTTATCATTAATTTATTTTCATATGTGAAAGTTGAAACAATTGTTATCATTTAATATTTGTTTTTAGAATACATTCTTTGTGCCATGCTACATGGCGTTATCTAACACCCTACTTACAAATTTTGGTGTATGTTGATTTGGTTATATCTTGTACATGTTAAGGTAGTGTTTTTGGAATAGGTTTCTTGAGTTTCAAGCTATCTTCTTGGCACAACAATGTTGATATAGATTGATGATGGTGTCCCCTTACCAGGTGGCAATTTTTGAGTTGGTTTTTGGACACCCTACCTAGTGGTAGTTGATATTTGGGTTTTTAGTTTACATATTCAATTCACTTTATGGTTTGGTTAAAGGATTTTTTGTTGTGAATTGTAGTATTGGTTTGGTTTATTTTGGTGGTTGCTTTATATTTATACATAATTAGGTAAATCATTCCCAACTATACTTTTTCTTGCCCAGGAACTTGTTCTAGTCCATCGTGATTGGGGACGCCCTTTGGGTCTTGCCGTATAGTGGTTCGTGAATCGAATGGATTCTGGCCTGACCTGGTTCGTTACAAAATGACATCAGATGAACTTTTTTTCTTAGTGTATTTTTATTTGGGATGTGTCTGCATAGATTGGAGATAGGATTGTTGGGGCTCAGAGTTATTATTGAGAGTCAGGTTCCATGAGAGCACACCCTATGATAGACCTCAAGTGGCCATTGGATGTTGGGATACATATTTTAATTCACCATTATGTTGGACATGCAGGTTGTAGACTGCATGTGGACATCTTGTTGGGGCGAGGGGGTTTGGTCATTGTCCCGATTCTATATTTTTAGTTTAATGATGATTAATGTTCCCAATTAAATTTTTTTCATTCCTTTGGTATTACTGATGTTTTTTTGTTAATTTTTCATTATTCTTGGATCAAGTCTCCCTAGAGATCTCCCTTGCACCCATGGGAAGAAGCCAAAGATAGTTCCCCCTCACCACAAGATCACATGTGTGTGGAATTAGTATTTACGGTTGTTCAGAATCAAGGACTAGGATAGACTCCTGCCCTGACTCCTACTATAGTTAGAGAAGATGAATCTCATCCTAAAAATGAAAAATCCCATTATTTTCTCGTGAAAAATCACGCTTATTTTCATTGTTTCACGATTACTCGAGATGTAGAAGAATGGATTGAGAAGATAGAGTGCATGTTCAAGTTCTTAGACACTCTTGAAGAGTTCAGATTGAAATATGCTTCTTTTTTGTATAGAGGGCCTCAGTCGAAGGTGATGGGACTCAGTGGTCCAAGATGGGAAGTAGAGGAAGATGATCTATAAGGACTTCAAGGTGGTATTAAATGACCAATACTGCCCTCAAGAATAGGCATATGCAAGATACAGAGAATTAATGGTTCTTGTTCAGGAGACCAGTCAGTGATGGAGTATGCGAAATGCTTCCCAGAGCAAGTATGATATGCCAAAAAAGTAGTATCTGATGAATATATGATGTATTAGAGGATAGAAATGGGGTTGCGTCTAGAGATTTATTCTCAATTATTCCTATTAAATATGAAGAAATATATTGAGGTGGTTTACTGAGTTTATATGATGGAGATTGTTCATAACGGTTGGTCAGGTTCTTTTGGGGCTATGTTAGTGTTTGGTAGTATCAGTTCATCTGAGAAGAAGAGGATGTGTGATGATTAATAAATAATGGTGGTGGAAGATCATGCCTTCATACTAGGTATAATTCATCTATTACATCATGTTAAGGTTATGTGATATCCCATCAGTGCGACAAGGTATGAAACATTAAACAGAAATTATCATCCCATGCAAATTCTTGTTATCAATGTCTTATTATGGGACACGTGTAATGAATTTTCATAGGGATTCGGCCTTATCTGAATTGGATTGGATCTATAGATTCAACTGGACGTTCAGTCCATGTTGAGCTTACCAATATGAAGGGATCTTGGTTTGGTGGTTGGGGTGGCAGGACCAGATCATCTACTAGAAAGATCCAGATCAGGGAAAAACCATAGGTGAGAAACCATTCTCATTCATAGATCAAGTATCTTCATGTTTTCGGTTAGCCACCAGCATGATCTTCTTAATGAACTTCAAATTTTTGAGGTACCGTTTTTATTGCATCTCTTATAGGTATAGTTCTATTTGACACTAGTGCATGTGTTTCTTTTATATCTGACCATCTTGTGAATCTTCTAATCCTACCAACCATGCAATTATCGTTTTCAATGTAGTTCTTATCACTATTGGGTAAGAATAATGATAAATTCATTAGGTTTCCCTCATGTACGATTTTCTTATAAGGTGGTGATATCAAATTGGACATCATGGTGTAGGGTATGGACATGTTTTATGTGATCCTAATCATAGACATGCTAGTTCTCTTTCAAGATCATATTGATTATTATTGATGGAATGGTAATTTCATGGAACATGATGGGAGACCTCATGTATTCCTTGGGGAATGGGGTCATTGGTAGTGTCACACAGGAACTCCACTTCCAGAATTGTGAAATATTGCTTATTAGATATCATCGCTTCTACTAAAGAATAATGGAAATCCTCCTTTGAGTGGACTATCTCTTTTAGTGGATGAGTTTCCAAAGGTAATTCCATATTAATTTTCGAGATTACCCCTACATAGGGATGTGTAGTTCTTGAAATCATGGCTGATTGTCTCTTATCTACCGTTCAACATTCTGGTGCTCTTCTAATTGGTAAAGAAGCACTTTGGTCAAATCCTCAGAGATAAAACATTTAAATAGTCGATGTTTTTATTTGATGGTATTTTGATTGTGGGTGTTTGTTTTTAGTGTTTAATTGAAATTATTGATTTATTTAACAATTTAATTAAGATTTGGGTGAGATCATGTTTAGGGAGTTAAGCTTGTGATATCCTGTAACATTGCATTATATTGATTTAAAATTAACAACCACATCACAAGATGACGTTGAACATAATTTATATGAGTTAAGGCATTAATCCAAGAATTAACATAACAAGGATTCTAATCTCAATCAGTGCTAGACTGTGGTAGTGTATTTATGGTTCCAATAATCTAACGACTACATACATTAAACAAAATATTTCATTAATCCATGACAAGTTAAGTCAAACATACACAATGTGAAATTATTGAATACTCATCGAGAAAAACCATTCAGTTGCATAACATATATAAAAAATGACTCACCCCCATAGTATATTAAATCATTCACTAATATGGTTATTTAACTAGTAATTTAATTTTATGGTGATCAATTATAAATAGATCAGAATGTATAGGATAAGTATATATTTATGCATCAAACAAACACACAAGAATGAAGGGTGAAGATAATTAAAAACAAATATTCAAATTAATGTAAAATGGAAAAAAGAGATTGAGTTTTAGCATGATTTAATAAATTTAAATAACATTGCCATTTCAATATTATATGATCCTTAGAACGATTGGTGAGGACTCCATATGTGCATCCAGGTGACCCAAGATCAAATCAAGGCGGAGGAATATTTCCGAGAACTGTAGTAGGTACTATAGTGGTACTGTAGTAATACTTTATCAGCTATTGTATTGTAACTGTAGTAAGAAAATTTTGGCACTGTAGTAGCTGGTGTAGGTTCCGGGAATAGCGGAAGCGCATTGGTGGGTTTGCCCAACTATAATTTTAACGTAAATAAAGGTCAATCTGAGATCTGTCACGATAGTAAAATGCCGGATCTCTGGAATATAACGAATAATGGAAAAGAAAGTGGGGAGTCTTGGAACCATATATATGACCATCATATGTTGGTTATAATTAATTTAATTGATTGACAGCAATTACCGTGATGTAATTCTCTCTCCATTGATGTTTTAGGTCACGATCTGATGTGATCTGTCATTGAATGATAGAATCCAAGTGTAAGATTCCTCTAGCGGTGATCCACATGTTCTCCATGTATCTCTGGATCTCACTGATGGGATCTCTAGGTGGTAGCATGAAGAGCCTTCACTTGCAATGTTCGCCTTCGACAAGCTTGATCTGGTCGAGAGGGATCTCTCCCTCGTAAATTGAGAGCCTTCATGGTGGAAAAAGAATTCTCTCTGGGATTGAGATATTTTACAAATACAATGTGCACAAAACCACCAAAAAAATTCCTAGGCTAATGAGAAATATATAATTGATATTTTAATTACATTTAATAATTAAATGAATTAATTACCCAAAATCATTTTTTAATTTCTTTTAATTCTTACTAATTACCAATGTCTAATAATAATAGTTGACTATTATTATTACATGGCATGTGCCCAGCGAATTATATCTAATATTATTTAATTAAATAAATATTATTATTTCTAATAAAATCACAGATAAAATACACGATGTGTATATATTAATATACATGACATTTAATTTTATTTTTCCATTTTTGTTATTTCATCCACCACATTTATTAGACCATGAATAATTGAAATTATATATCTCAAATAAATATCCCTACATTAATCTCTAGTTAATATATTATTTCAACCATAATATATTCTCTGAAATAACTAGTGTTGAAATAAATGTGATCAGGCATCCTTCAATAATTATTAAACCTCAATTTGGAATAATCGTTATTCAATGTGTTAAATTAATATTTAATAGAGATACACGGACACACATAGTGTGTGACCCTCTAGGCCTCTTTCTCAATGGAATTAGGAGAATCCTATCTAAATTCCAATGTTAGAATCCTGGAACATACCATGGATCCCATGGAGAAAGATGTTAATGCCTCAATGACATGTCCCCTCCTACAAAAGCTTACAGTGAAATGTAATCCCTTTGTCTCGATATCTCGAATAAATCGGGTTGCATGCTAGTGCCATCAACCCATGAGCTCGATTATTCTTCCTTTTACATTTTGGAATTGAACATTACCATTCATCACGATGGCTAGGGACTTATTTAAACTATATAAATTCCATCAAATGGTCTACGATATATACTTCCGTTATGGAACAGAAGGGACAAATCATTCCTCGCATTATCTATTAATGTCGTATTACTCGTGAGGCACCCAACATATCCTACCTCTCTGTGAAAAGTGTGCCATCTAGGTTTTCGTCAATACATCTAAATGCTTTATTTTTAATACCCATTAATAATAATTTTAATGTCTATGGTCCAATACAAGTGATCACAGATAGGAAAATCCAAGGACACTATGAAATATGGATTTCCTACTGGTCGGCCTCATTCTCATAATATCCTCCATGATATTACCAAGGGTGCACACCATGAGAAGCTGCCTCAATGTTTTATGAGTCCTCATCCCTAATGGATGTATTATTTGTGTCCCTAAAATAACATCATTAGGCCATAGAAAATATATTCCAGAATAGTGTTATGGCATTTCCATGTTTTCATCATAGAAGGGATCATCTATGACACTTTAGTGCAACAAATATCCTAAGTACATTATGACATGCATTGTCACAATTAATAACAATAATTATGTGATAATGTATTTATTAATTAACAATGTACAACGTAGTTGGTTCTAGGAAACCAACTCTAACAGACACCCACTTGGACTAGAGCCAATTTCTATCAACCTTTAATCCACTAGCTCTCACATGATATTCATCCTTCTACTAAGATAGCCCTTTATTCATACGTTCGTCCATGTTGTCTTTCCTGGAAACTCTACGCATTGCAACTTCAAATATTTGATAGAAATCCCTCAAGAGGTGATACATTTAGAGTATGATCTTTTTCAGTTGATATGACCTTGAATTTTTTACAAGAGCCACCGTTATAGTATTATGATAACACAACGTGATATGATCATTAATAATACGCACCACATCAATCTCCAGGAAAAATTTCAGAATCCTGACAGCTTCCTTAGGTGCATAAAGTGCTGTTATATATTCAGACTCCGCTGTAGAATTGGTGAAAACTGGTTTCTTTGAACTATTCCAGCTCACATCAACTTCATTGAGACAAATAACATATCCAGATTGTGTCTTCAGATCATTCTGATCTGTCCGAAAACCAACATCAGCATACTCTATGATGACAATCTCCTCGTCTCCTCCATATACCAGGAACATATCCTTAGTTCTTCTCAGATACTAGTGGATAGTCTTAACAACAGTCAAATATTGTACTCCTGGATCTACTAGATGTCTTCCTACAATTCTCAGTGCATAGGAAACGTCAAGCATAGTACATAACATGGAATACATGACGGATTCTAAAGCCAAAGTGTATGGGATATTACTCATTATATCTTTCCCTTGTTGTTCCTAAGGACAGATTTTATTAGAAACATATAGGCCATGTGACACTAGAACCTATCCCCTCTTGTATTGTTATATACTAAATCTCTTTAGTATCTGGTCAATATATGTACCCTGACATAGTCCAAGTAGCCTCTTGGATCTACCACGAATGTTCATGATCCCTATAATGTAGGATGCTTCACTAAATTCCTTCATGGAGAAACACTTCTTTAACCAGTCCATTACTGACTGTATGACTGGTGCATCATTTCCAATAAACAATATGTCATCAACATATACTACTAGGATAATGGTTGCCTTCACATTAAACTTATTTAAAACACATGGATCATATTCATTATTAATGAACCCAAATTCCTTTATTGATTCATCAAATCGAATGTATTATGACTTGGATGCATTCCTTAATCCATAAATGGATTTCTGCAACATGAAAATCCATTTGGCTTCACCTGGTGCCACAAACCCTTATGGTTATGTCATGTAGACATATTCTTGAAGGTTCCCATTAAGGAACACTGTTTTGACACCAATCTACCAATTCTCAAAGTCTTGGTATGATACTATGGATAGTTTTATTCTTATGGATTTAATAATGGAAACTAGTGTGAAGGTTTCATCATAGTAAATTCCTTGATGTTGTCTGAATCCTTTGGCCACTATCCTTGCATTTTTCGTGCTAACTGGACCTTCTATGTCTAGTTTTGGCTTGAATACCCATTTTCATCCCACTGGCTTTACATCAACTAGCTCAACGACCAGAACCCAGACTTGGTTCTGATACATGTAATTTATCTCAGAATTCATAGCTTCTAACCATAATGTAGTTTTTGAGTATTATATTTCTTCCTTGTAGGAGAGAGGTTCATCATTCTCCATCAATAATGATTCAACATCCTTATTTACTAGGAAACAAAATCTCTCTAGTTCCCTTACCCCTCCTGATCTCATACACATTACTTGTGTTTCTAGATCTTCTATCATGGGGTCATGTAGAATTAGTTCGTGTACCTACTCCGATGTATATTGACCATCAACGTCGTCAAAGTCAATCATTCTCCCACTATACATTTTTAGGATGTTATCCCTCTCAAGAATGATGGCATTTTTTGTGATAATCACTTTCTTCTTTGAAGGGTTATATAGGTAATGTATTTTCGTTCCCTTGGGAAAACCTATAATGATAAAAAAAAATCCATGGGGTGCTAGTTTGTTCCCTAAGAAGGACTTAAAAAATTTATTGCATCCCCATACGCATCTGCGAAACAAAATGGGTTTCATTCCATTACATAACTCAGAGGGAATTCCATTTCCCGCCTTGGTTGGTACTCGATTTAATTTTTATGCAGTAGTCTATAATGCATATCCCTTAAATGATAATGTATGATCTTCATGACTCATCATCGACCCCACCATATCCAAGAAGCTATGATTCCCCCTTTCACTAACACCATTACACTATGGTGTATAAGGAGGAGTGAGCTAAGATATAATCCTAGACTCCTGTAGAATATAGATGATCTCTTGGTTCAAATATTCTCCACATCGATCTAACTGAATCATCTTTATCTCCTTACCAAGATATTTCTCTACTTCATTCATGAATTCCGTAAATTTATCTAAGGCTTCTGATTTATACCTCATTAAGTATACATATCCATATCTACTCAAATCATCAGTAAAAGTAATGATGTAAGAATATCCACCTCCACGTTCTACAAGAAATGGTCCACACACATTAGTGTGCACCAATTTTAGAAGCTTTGTGTCCCTTTCACCCTCTCCACCAAAAGGCGACTTGTTCATTTTTCCTTGAAAACAAGAGTGACATCTATCAAGTGGTTCTAGCTCTGTAGAGTCTAAATAGTCATCTAGGAATACCTTTTGCAAGAACTTGTCATTTACATGACCGAGATGACAATGCCACAACTGGGTGATGAAAGATTCACATGAGTTTGTTTTGTTATCGATTGATAACACTTGGTTTTCATAATTTTATACATACAAACCATTATTTAAATGTTCTGTACTATAACATACATTGTTCTTATAAAACATTCCACCCTTTTTTACAAACATGATAATAAATCCATCCACAGACACAAAATATAAAGAAATTATGTTATTTATTACACCAGGCATATAATAAATGTTATGTAAAAACAAAATCATCACAATCAGAAATGAGAGGTGGTAATCACCAATGTCAAACGCAGCTAGCCTTGTTCTATTGGTAGTTCGAAGATCCAACTCTCCTACAGAAATCTTTTAAAATATACTTAGTTCTATAATTTCAATACATATGTGATCCCCACAAGCTATATCTAATAAGAAATGTGTAGAAATTGAAAGATTACACTTAATAATGAACACACATTTAGGGTCCCCATGATTCTGGGTGCAGTTCCTCTTCCAATGGCATTGCTTTCTACATACAAAACATATCAACACCTATTCCTTTCCCTGCCTCTAGATCTTCCCCTTCCTGTAGGTACAGTTCTCGATGGCTTCAAAACATTTATATGCCTTTGTCCCCATTTCCTTGTCCTTCCATTTCTTTTTCAACATAAGTACTGCAGGTTATTCATGCCCTATGTCCTTACCAACCTAGAAATTTATGGTCAGAAGTTCTGATAGACTCTTCTCATTATTTCTCATGTTATAATTGACAATGAAGCTACAGAAGGACTTTGTAAGGGATGACAGGATGAGATATGTATGCAACTCATCCACGAACATAATCTCTAATATTTTCAAGTGTCCAATATAGCCAATATTATTGACTACATGAAGCCCAGTTGGTGCATAATCACCAAGATTAGTTGTAAACAACATGTTGGAGATCTCATATATCTCATATCTCGCCCTCTATAGATAGAGATCCTTAAGGTGAAACATCATGCTATACATGTCCATGTTTTCATGTTACTTCAAGAGCTAATTATACATGGAAGATAGCATGAAATATTGTACATATGTGTAATCATCCATACGTTTCATATACAGAGATAGTTCTTCATCACAAGACTTTGTTCCTTGTGCAATTGGGATAGGCTATTCCAGCACATACAATTTCTTCTCTTGGCGGAGGATGACGCATAAACAGGTATGCCATTCCTGGAAATTGGTGCCGATGGGAAGGTTTTACTTCTTGAGTATGGTTTGAAATGATATTTTTGAAGTCATTTTTCTTGCTTTTTCTATATATTAATACTAGAAACTTTTTTGTACATTACTATGATAAAATCGAGACAAATAAATAAATTGATACTTATTAGTCTCCCACTATTTTTTTGAAATCCAATATCCCTCACCTTTAACTTAGGAATATTATATTTCTTGAATATTATAGTGGACAAGATCCATATTTCCCTTAGAAATACCCCTACAAGGGCTGTTCAAGCTACTTGAAGGGTTTTGGCTAGCATTCCTAATGCCAACTGCATTAACTCGTAGCTCCTTGATCTGCTGAGTGGACTCCCCAATCCTAAAATCATTTTATTTTAAATATCCTCGACATTTTTCTCTTAGTCACACCATGTCCAACTATGGTAGTCAAACCTTGATGCGAAACAAGTAAATTCAACCCAAAACCTTGAATTAGTATTCCCTATTAATTAAAGCACACAACTCTGGTTGGTCAAGCATATTGAACAATGGTTCGATTCTAACCAAGATTATGGAAGGCTATATTGACTTAATATTTCTTTGACGAATTTTATAATTATACATAAATTTCCACACTATTATCTTTGATTACAATCTTGTTAATATTATTTGGGATATACTTAAGTGATTAACCATTTCTATGATAATATTTACGCATAAGATGGTTTTATATTAGTTCTATCTTGCATGCTTCTTTAATTCATTAATTGTGTGATCGTGACAACCCACCCATAATAAATAAACCATGAAACTGATAGAAATAAATTAAATGTTATGATCATGAGCTTGTTATATTGTTTAGTTAATCTAGATGTTGATAAACTAACTCAAGACCTAGGGGAGAAACACCGTGAACATTTTCGGTTCGTGTTTATAGCGTTCCACAGGTCCATCTATATACCTCCCTGGATTGGTTTCACCCTAGAACGTATCTTGAGCCGCCTCCACTAGCTTGGGTTCTCCATCCATTACATATTATTTTATCTCACATGTAGGTGAGGGGTAAAATGAGGTTTTACATAAAATAAACCTTGGGCACAAATTCCCTACATATTAATGAGGAGAAGGCTTCCCGGCCCACATATTTAATTTAAATAAATAAATTATAAGAAACCATTCACATACAAAGGTCTTGGTCTAGCTCATTATCATCCATACATGCAACTATATTTACACATAAATAAAAATAGCATTCAATTCATTAATGATTCTTTCTTAAGATAAATCATGCTCGAATCAATTAATTATCTTCAATTAATCAATCCTTTTATCTTAAACCATTTTTTGAATTCCCTTGAGATACTCATACATCATAATTTCAAACAAATAAATTCATATAAAATTATCTATGTACGTAACTTCTTCCTTGGAGGAAACCCGGTGAATTCCAATTCATAACTACCAAATGAGTATAAATGAAAATTTTACATATGTTAAATTAAAGACACATATATAAAACACCTATCACATTTGGTGAATTATCTTTACACTCGCACTATGGTACATGTCTCAAGGGTTTGTATATTATAATAATAAATTTTTACAATATACGAAATTTGGATGAGTACAGGGTGGGTATTACTAACTACACAACATGTACTTTTGTTCACCATCCATCCGAAGTATATGCTTAGGGAAATGGTGTGTAAATATTCATTGAAATCATCAGAGTACATGGCGTGTTCACTGGGATGCAAGCCATGTAGTTTCCTATAACACAGTTTCTGTCCAGGAAATCTATGTACGGGGTACATGGTCCTACCTTAACCTAAATGGAATACACGTCGTGTACCTTGTGCCACATGACATGTAATTCCTAAACCATGTGACAACTGTTCCTGGTCAACACATAGAGTCATAAAGACATATAACAGATCCACGCACGACCTGATTTGGCAGCCCAGTCCAATGGATTGAACCTAGACTACACGTGGTGTACATCTGAATACACCCCGTGTATTCTGGTGTGGTACATCCAGGAATGTTTGGAACCTCCGGAAGACATCCACTATTTTATTTTAATCAAAATTAAAATAAAAAGACGTTTTTGTAAGGTGATCGGGAAATGAGAAAGGAGGAACAGATCTCAATGTGCAGTTTTTAGAGAATGATTAACATGAATTAAAACAACTAAATTATTAAATGCATAAATCACCAAAGAAAAACTAAATAATACTAATCATCGATTTCACCCATCAGATACCACTTGTTGGTTTTGGGCGCAGTAGAAGATCATTGGTGGGTTTACCCAACATTAATTTTAATGTTAACAATGATCAATCCTAGATCCGTCACGATATTAAAACGCCGGATCATAGGAAAAGAATGAATAATGAAAAAGAAAGAGGGGAGTCCTAGAACCATATATAATATCATCATATGTAAGATATAATTAATTTAATTAATTAAAAATAATTACCTTGATGGAATTCTATATTCGTTGAAGTTTCCGGTTATGACCCGATGTCATCTGTCATGGCATAGTAGAATCTATGTGTAATATTCCTCTAGCGGTGATTCACACATGCTCCACATTTCCCTAGAATTCACTGATGGGATGTTCGGTTGCTAGAGCAGTTTATCCTTTTCTTGTGATGTATGCCTTTGATCAACTTGATCAAGTGGGGGTGGATCCCTCTCTCATAGCTTGAGAGCATTCTTGGGGGATAAAGTATTCTCTCTTGTCCTGAGAGATTTTCCAAATCTGTTGTGCAAAAAACCAACAAAAAAATGTCTAATATAGTGATAAATATATAATTAGGATTTTAATTACATATCATAATAAAATGAATGAATTACTTGAAATCATTTATTCATTTAATATTATTATTAGTAATACCCCATGTCTAATAATAAGATTTGACTATTATTATTACATGGCATGTGCCCAGTTAATTATAACTAATATTATTTAATTAAATAAATAATAGTATTTCTCATAAACTCCTATAAAAAATACATGACATTTATATATTAATATACACGACGTGTGCTTTTATTTTTACATTTTCTTTATTTCCTCAACAACATTTATTATACCTTGAATAATGGATATTTATTTCAAAAATAAATATCACTACATTACTCCCAAATAAATATATTATTTCACCCACAATATATTCTACCAAATCAGTAGTTATAAAAATAAATGCAATCAGACATCCTTGAATAATTATTAAACCAGAAACGAGAATGATCTTTATTCAACATGTTAAATTAATTTATCACTGTGATACTTGGACACACATAGTGTGTGACCCTATAGGCATAATTCTCAGTGGAATTAGGCGGTTCTTGCCTAATTTCCAAGGTTAGCGTCTAGAAACAAGCCAGGTCACCCATAGAGAAAGATGTTAATGCTGCAATGATGTGTCTTCTCATGTGAATGGTTATAGTGAAATGTAATCCCTTTGTCTCGATATCTCGAATCAAGCGGGGTTCATGCTAGTGCTATCAATCACACTCGATTATTCTTTATTTTACATTCTGGAATTTCACATTCCTATTCCTCACCATGGACATGGATTCATTTAGGCTATATCAATTCCATCATAGGTTCAGAGATATCTACTTCTGTAAAGGAACAGAATGGAAACATCCTTTCTCGCATTATCTGTTAATGTTGTATTACTCGTGGCACACCCAACATATCCTACCACACTGTGAATAGTGTGTCCTCATAATTTTCATCAATACATCTATGTGAGCGAGTTGTAATACCCATTAATAATAATCGTACAGTCTAATGTCCAATACACATGTCCATAGATATGAACATCCAATGACACTATGATATTTGGATTACCTGCTGGCGAGTCTCGTTCTCATAATATCATCTTGGATATTACCAATGGCGCACACCTTGAGAAGGTGCCTCAATGTTTTATGATTCCTCACCCCGAATGGACTGTATTATTTGTGTCCCTCAAAAAACATCATCCTTCCATAGAAGATATATTCATGAACCATGTTATGGTACTTCGGGTTCTCATAATAACAGGGGTCCGCTATGAACTTTTAGCGGAACACCTATTTTTAGGACATTATCACATGCATTGCCAGGTATAAGAACAATAAAAACGTGATAAGGTATTTATTAATGAATAATGTACAATTTATTTTATTCTAGTCCACAAACTCCAATAGCCCGGTCTATTTCCCCATTTGGGGCTTTGGCCCACCAATTTGGTCACCGAGTCCTTTAAGGCCTTTGGGCCACCTAGGCCTTCGAGTCAGTAAGGACTTCGGGCCATTTCAAGGCCTTCAGGCCACCTTAAGTGGAGATGTGAACTATAGAAACTACATGGAACATGATCCAAAAAGAGGATGAGCACGGATCTATCACCGTAGAAAAATCAAAACAGATCGTATGAATGAGAGGGTATGGCACCTTCCCCCAGGACATGCTTGTGCATGCATGGGAATGCCTAGAAGAACAGCTATGTGAATGTGGATATATGATCTCATCATTAATATGTTCGGGAGTAGTAGTTACATGTAGTTAGTCTGGGTTGTATGTATTTTTTGAAGAATACGGGCAATGATTTATTGTAAAGACTACAGGAATATAATACTTACACCTATGGGCCTTGAAACTGTTCCACCTCACCCCATGGATGGTGAATTATCAAAATAAATAAAAAATGAAGTCATTTGAGACATTGGGGGAGGAATATTTCAAAACAGAGGGTTGAAGATAATAAGAGTTAATGGAAGATGTACTTTCATTAAAACCGAATTACAAAAAAATTGTCTTACATGATTACAACAAAGAACAACAGAAAAGTAAATGAAAAAAAATGATAGGAGGAAGGGTCTCTCAACTAAAAACATGATTATGAAATCTACTACAATGCCTTTTTCATGTCTTTGGTCATGCCAATGTATGCTCCATGCTTTTGAAATTCCATCCTCTTGAAAAGAGTGGAGGGGGATGTTTTTATAACCCAATGATGTTGGGTGTTATAATTTCCAAATTATCCCTCCACTTGCATCACCAATTTGATATTTCTGACAGCCAAATCAGGAGAAAAATTCTTCTTAAAAGTTTTTGATATTAATTTTTTCAGTCGGAAATCAAAAAGTGGTGGCATTTGGACTTATGGAGCCTATGGTATGGTGATTTTTCTAAACAATGTTAAACTGTCCATTTCGATCCATGATTTTTTGATGGATGAAATTTCAATGGGTTATGTGAATTAGAATATTCACTAAAATAAAAAATATTTCCACAAAAAGTAGGACTCATATATACCCTCTTCACACTACAAATATCAACTCATGTTGATGTCCCTAATAAGAGAAATATCAAATTTTGTGTGCTGATCTAAATTCCAGAACATAGATGGGGGATAGACTTCGAAGTTTCATTTGGGCCCCTTGTTTTTTGATTTGAGACTTGAAATGTATTTAAACGAGCCCTTGATTTTTTAACTCATGGATGATTGAGAATAAATGAATTTGGAATTCTGTATTGATCCATGTAATTCAATATTCATGGACAATCCACCTTCTTCACAAATTCGTTAGGTCTTCTTGTGTGGAAAATATAACCCTCCAAATAGATGATTTATGAAAAGGTCCCTTATAATGATATTTTTTAATTTGGGAAAGAAACTCTGCAACATAAGAACCATGAAATAGAGAAAATAATATTTGGAATTATAATTAAAATAGTAAACTGGATCTGTTTTATTAATTCAAATAATTCTCCAAAATTACATTTAATATTAAAACATGAGTATTTTACACAAATTAGGATCATTTCATTGGAATCAGTTAAGGGGGTAAATAAATTTATTTTATTAATTAATAACACCAAATACCATATACAACGTCTTGTTCATGTCCTCATGTGGAAAAAAATATAAAAAACATTACAAAATCATTTTTGCTCACCAAAAAATATTAAAATTTTGTTTTCTAAACTCAAGAGAGGTCTATACTATTTCACTCATCCATATATATTTCCTCTGCAAATTTTTACAGTGATAATTTTCAAAAAAAAATCTTTTATTCATTCTCAAATTGGGAAATGTAAAATGTGGGTACTCGAAACATACTCTACTCAAGATGATAAAAATTTATTTCTGGAGGTAAAACCATTCACAAACCCAATGTGAAAATCAAAGAGTACGAAAGAGCTCTAAACTTCCATTACATATCCTAATGTGCACAAGTATCAAGAGGGTTTTAAGGAATTTTTGTGGCTATGGGATGGTAGGAATATAATGACCAATAGAGAGGGGAAGAGGGAAAAACATTAGCATGGGTAAAAAAAGAATATATTTTTTAGAATGAAAAAAGAATGGAAACGAAATGACATATATTCAAGGGAATGATTGTGTGAATAGAGACATAAAGGAGGAATAAAATTTAATGGGATGAGATGTAGAATATTTTACAGAACACAAAACATATCCCAATAACATAACAATATACAATGCAAGTGTTCTTTTTTTATATTTTTCATGTTTTTTGAAAGATGAACACGAAAAATATCTCACACTCAACTCCCCTCCTAGGTTTAATCATTTTATGACACTAATTGTAATATTTATAATAATATCAATGGTTGAGGAAGAGTGCTTTTTTACCCACCCAAGGCATAAACCCATTTTTGGTTTTGTTTTTAACATTATTTTTTTAAAACGTTTCCAAAACATTTGAACCATATAAAAATATATACATTCCCAAACATCAATAAAAGACAACCTCTCACCCACACTGAAATGGATGATTTCTGTTAAGAATATGATAAAATGGTGAAATCAAAAAAGGGTACATAAACATAAATCCATTCCCACCACACATAATTTTTATACAATTATGCAATGAAAATACATGTAGTTATTGGATGTGACATGGTGTTGGGATTATAATGTGGCTAATATGAAAAGGGTTTCATAGGATCGAAGGAAATTTCAAAATAAGAATTAATGTATGGTCAATGGGAAGATATTTTTCAATTTCATTATCATCTGGTTAACAAACTGCCTCTATCAAATAAATTCACACCAAAGTTGTAAACTCAGCTAGAATTTCGACACACTCAAGACTCAGAATGGGGGGTAAAGACAAATATTTTGAAAAAATTTCCATAGGTGACCATGGAATGAAATTTATTTTCATTCCTCATAGTTTCGGAATAATGATTTTCCAAATCAAAAATTGAGCATTCAAAATTTATATTTCCTAAAAAAAATTATTTATCCAATGTCCTGAGGAAAATAAATTAATTCTAAGATGAAAACATGTATTTTTGAGTACATGATATAGTTGAATAAAATTTTAATACTATCTTGAGAGTAAGTATAAATATTTTGGTTTTTTTTTAAAATTTTTATTTATTGTTTAGTTATTTTAGTTATTTTAGTTTTTTTAAATACACACCCACACAATATAGAAAGAGAAAATGAAATTGTTTGATGAAGAAAGTGGTAAAATAATAAAGAGAGATAAATATTTTGAAAGAGGTAGAGAGAGTAAGAGAGATATTTAATGGGAATGTGGTGACCCTGTTTTGGATTTGGTGGGCTTCCATCTCCATCTAGTTGTGTGTTTACTGTGGAAGTTGTGGATCTGGTGGATGTCAATGTTGTACCTGGATTGTATGTCCTCCCATGGTGATGCATTAAATGATTTCTATTAACTGTGAATTTAATTTGAGATGAGGGATATTGGACTTTTAGTACACCAAATGGCTAAACATAAGAAACAATAAATGGACCTTCCAAAAAATAATAATGATTACCTGGGTGAAGATGAAATCATGAGTTGAAAATAAATATATTTTCAACTTCACTGAATACCTTTCTCAGGATTTGTTTGACATGAAGAACCACATCCATTTCATTTTATTTATTATAATTCTTGTATAAATAAATTCGAAAATCCTCTAGTTCTTCCAATTGCAACAACATTTCTTCACCAGATTTCAAATAATCAAAATAACATGTTTTCACATTCCAAATTGACTTATGTTTTATTTCAAATATAAAATTTTATTCATTACAAAAAAATATCCTAAAGGATACATCCCAATAGGTGGTTTATAGGTAGTTTGATAAGTCCAATGTGCTTCAAAAAATATTCATGGGAAGTCTTTTCTGGGGGGGTTTTACAATTCTCTCAATCCCTCATTTCTCTGACCTATTAAAACTTTCATCCATTCCAATTTTTTGGGGGTGATATGTAGTTGAATTTTTATGTACAACCCCATTATGTTTCAAAATTATTCAATGATTCTTTTACAAAAATTGGTTACTACGATTGTTATCAAGGCATGTGGTGTTCCAAATCAGTGGAAGATGTGTTTCTTTAGGAACTCACTAGTAGTATGTGAATCATCCTTTCTGTTGTGTTTGGTCTTGACCCCCCTTGAAACATAATCTACCACAATAGGAATGTATGAAAATCTATTGGAAGTGGGGAATAATACCATGAAATTGATTCCCAAACCATCGTAGGTATAAAAAAAATTAAAGTCTTTTGGGAAATTTAATTCGCCGTTGAAAATGTTCAAAACATTTGGCATGTGGGAATTGATTGACAGAAATCATGTGAGTCCTTGAAGAGTGATGGCCAAAAGAATATAGAGTCTAAGACCATTCATCGGGTCATTTTTTGTCCAAATTGTCCACCTATGGGAAGTGAGAGATATAATTACAAGGTGGAAGAATGTTCATCATCATAAACACATCCCTTAATTACCATTTCATCCCCAGTTTTCCAATGTTTTATTTCATCCCAAAAATATGTTTTAAAATTACTTTTTAAGGGAATTTATTTTATTTTGAAATTTTTTCTAGGAAACACCATAAAAAAAGTAATTTACAATTAAGGCTTACCATGTTGACTTTGGAGTAAGAGATGAAAGGTCCCCAGTGGGGAATTCCGGATCAAAGATTTCTGAACAAGAAGAATTTGAAATTCTACTCAGGTGGATAGCCATAGGGTTTTCTTCTCCCAGTCAATCATTGATTTCATGGTAAAAATCATGGAGCATTAGGGAACATATTATTTTCCTCAGTTTAGAATCACTTTTCATTGGTAAAAACTTTATAGAAGAGTGGACTATGAAGATAATGATTTTTGAGCTTAAGATATAGGGCCAAATTTTTTTAAGGAAAAACCCACTATTAAAATTTTCATTCTAGTCACAGTATAGTGAGGTTGAGTGTCTTCGAACGATTTTGAGGAATAATCGTGAACATAAAAAATTTTTTCTCTTCATTGACCAAGAATAGCCCGAACA
The DNA here is from genome assembly GCA_963277665.1 of Viscum album. NCBI lineage: Eukaryota > Viridiplantae > Streptophyta > Magnoliopsida > Santalales > Viscaceae > Viscum > Viscum album. The sequence continues at coordinate 698,879,649 of OY728160.1, forward strand.
GCTCTATTAGATGCATCACACATCTACTATAAGGGTAAAGAGCAATTTGGGGATCAGATTATTGGGGAAGATATAAGAGCAGTTTTGTGTTCAACGAAGGCTCTTTTGCAAGCATTATTGAAATGGAAATTGGCATCATTACCGAGAATCCGAGGGAGTGGTAGGGAAATCCTACTAAATTTATGGATGAATCACTGAATGAATCCGGCATGACCAAGTAATGAACAGATTTCTAAAACATAAGTGGGTTTCGGAGGTGATTAGATCACATAAATTTTGTTAGGATCCACTTCAATACCATCTTTTGAAAATATGATCCCTAGAAAAATCCCATTTTCATCCATGAAGTTACATTTTTCAACATTTAATACAATTATAGAATTTATACACTATTGACGGACTAGAGAGTGTGAGTTCAGGAAATATTCCATTGACTCACCAAAAATGGTAATGTCATTCATGAAGACTTATATGAAGTGTTCAATGAATTCAGAAAAGATACTCCTCACACACATCTGAAATTTTGCAAGAGAATTTCAATTTCCAAATTGAAATATCTTATACGCATATCATTCAATGGGGAAAGTTAAATTAGTCTTTTATTGGTCCCGAGGAGAGATTGATATTTGGATGTATCCATTGTATCAATCAAGAAACAAATAGTCTAACTTTCTAGATAATCCTTCTAGAATTTGATAAGGTAATGGAAGAGGGTAGTGATCCTTTCTTGTTTCAACATTAAATATTCCGTAATCAATTCACACAATCCATTTTTTCTTTACTCGAGTTATGACTACCTCTCCATCTTTATTTGTGACAACAATTATCCCACCCTATATAGGTATAATTTGAATTAGACTAACCCATTCACTATAGAAAGGTGGGTAGATAATACCAGCATGACGAAGCATGGTGATCTCTTACATAACTAACTCATGTATGAGTGTATTGAGTCTTCTTTGTGGTTTTATAATTGGTTTGGATGATTCCTAAAGATTGATGTGATGCATTCAAAGAGTAGGGTTAATTACTGGAATGAAATATAGGGTTTAACCTAAGGCCGTTTTGTTTCCCCCTTACACCTGAACAAGTTGGGACACCTCAAATTTGGTAAGTGAAGTAGGGATAATGATAGGATAAAAGTTATCATTGAAAAGGAATGTATATTTTATGTGTTCATGAAGAGGATTCAGATCAGTTTCATATTTAATATGTGGGTTAGAAAACTCAGGAATGGAGGAGGGGACATTAGTTGCTTCAGACTCATTTTCCTTAATTTCCTCCAATGTAGAGTAGTAGTGATTAGTTTTGATGTGGTATTCAGGGGAGTTTTGAAGATATTATATATTAATGAAGTCTATAAATGATAGGTCCACATAAACTTCCCCTTATAAGACTTGGTTAATGAGGATGAAAAATTCACAAGATTCTTTGTCAATAGAACATGAAGAACATGATTTATTGGGGTTCAATTGACTCTCATAAGGGTCCTCTGAATCATGGATTGAGAATGCATAGTGATCCTTAGATGTGTTTCACATGGCATGAAAAATGTTGAACATGACCATTTGGTCACCAAATTCCATGGATAAGATGCATGAATGGCATCAATCTTGGTTCTCATAGTCATTAGGAATGGTATTACTAGAAATATGAGTGATCGAGAAGAGTCCCTCTATCCTTCCATGTCAAGGACATAAAAATCAATAGGGAAGATAAAATCCTTAACATGAACAATGAAATACTTCATTAAACCCTCAAGTCTAGCAGTGTTTCAATAGGCCAATTGAATTACAACACTTGTTGGATGTAAGAGACCTAGCCCATGGTTTGAGAATATGGATTTCGGAATGACATTAATTTAGGGTCCTAGGTCTATGAGTGCATCATCGAAATTGTAACATCCAATTTTTCATGGAACCGTAATGGTCCCTAGATCATTACACTTTCTTGGAATAGACTATTGGGTGGATATATTTTTTATGATCTTAAGTGGACTCTTATGGGTGAAATATTATCTAAGAAACATGGAATACTAACTGATTTGTTATGTGTAATCAAAGAGGATAATGTTGACTTCATCACGTCTAAACATGTTTATCATTTCATGATCAGGTTCAAAGTACATATTTGGCTTAAAAATGCCTTGATTAAATTGAATTCGGTTCCCAAGTGGAATGGTAAAAAGTGAGGGAATGGATTCAGATTCCTTTTCATGTGTCTTTTTATTTTCATATTCTTGTTCAATATTCAAAGAGAGTTTGGAGGACTTATCGTGAGGTTTAGATATTTTATTCCCAGATCTATGTGAAATTGACCAAACATTAAACTTGTGGTTGGGTAATTGTGGACCTATGAGTTATGAAGAATTTGATTGATTTATCTAGTTTAGGTGGGATGCAAGTTGACCAATTTGGGTTTTATTTTTTGTAAGGAATGAAAGGTTGATGGAGGAAAGATCTTCCACTACTCATTCCCATGGTTTCATATAAGAAGAGTCGTGTCCCAGATTGGCATTTCCTTGACTTTTTTACTTAGGAAAGAGATTGTATATGTTTGGGAAATGAGAAGGCTCACTTGGATATTGGAATAACGGAGGAAGATTGTTCCTTTTAGGTTGAGGAAAAAAAGGACAATGTTGATGGAAGTTACCACCACATTGACCATATTTTAATTGGTATGGATTTTTATGAGGAAATGACGGAGGATGATAAATGGGGTTACCATAACACAATCCTTAATTGATGGTAGAAGAAAAGGGCTCAGAGAGGGGTTGGATGATGTTTCTAACGAACTCACATGATTGTTGAGGTTTCGTGTTCCTCTGAGAATATACTACATTAATCTCTATTGGTTCTAAAGAATCATAGGGATTGTCTTGATATTGTGAAAATGTGTCTGTTGTATGATATGGGGAGATACAGATTCCACAGTTCATGATATGCCTATGGAACACTGATTGTTGAGAAGATGAGGTTGGGGGTTTGGACACCCTTTCTAGTTGTCTCATAAGACCTTTAATATATCACATCAATACTGTCATCATGTTTGGACTTGTCTATTAACTATATTTGGCTTCTTTGACATGAGCACGTTCTCGAGAATGGAATTTTTGGGTGTTTTCAGCCATTTTTCTTATGAGATCTCTTATAGGTTCCTGAGTTTTATCAACAAGAGCACCACCACTTGTGAAATTATCGAGAGATCCCTCCATAGAAAAAAAAACCCATCATAAAAGTACTAGATCATGAGTTGGTCATGGATTTTGTTGTTTGGGTAGGTATCACATGCTTTTTAAGACTCTCCTTATATTCATGGATTGATTAATTATGGAATTGATAGATACAACTTATTTTCTTTTGGAAGGATGATATAAGAGAAGCAGGAAACAATTTTTCTAATAAATGTTGTTTCATATCAATCGATGATTTTATGAAACCAGGAAGAAGGTAGTCAATCCATGATATTGTACTGTCAGCTATGGTGAAATGGAATTCTTGAATTATTTTTGTTCCTTAGATACCCCTTGAGTCTTCATAGTTGATCCTATCACTTCATATTTTCATTACATTGCAATAAATTAACAACCACTTCACAAGATGATGTTGATTGAAATTCCCAAGAGATAAGGCCTTATTCCAAGACATAAAATAATTAGGATTATAATCTTATTATATACCAGATTGTGGTAGTTTATTTCTGTTTCAAATAATCCTTGTAATCTATATGTTAAACAGAATATTTTATTAATACATGACATGTTAACTCCAACACAAAAAATGTTAAATTAAATAATACTAACCAATAAAAATCCCTAAATCACATGACATCTCTAAATAATGACTCACCCCAATGGTAGATTTACTCCACCATTAATATGGTTATTAATATTTTAATATATGTTTATAATGCTTAATTTTAAATAGAACAAAACTAATGGGATAAGGAAATAGTTGTGCGGCGAACACACACACACAAAGGGATATGACAATAAAAATATTGAATGAGAATGTGAAATAATAGATTGATTTGTAACATGATTTAAAAAAATTAATATAACATTAATATTTCAAAATAGAGTGTAGATGATAATATGATTTAATGGAATGGTACTTGCATTAAAAAAATACAAAACAAAGATATACAATATTAAAACAAAGAAGAACACAAAAGTAAATGTAAACAAAGAGAGGAGGAAGTGTATATCAATAAAAACATGTGTATAAAAAGTCCCCCATCCTTTTTCAATGATTTGGTCATTCAAATGTCGGCTCCTCTCTTCTAAAATGTAAAAATCATGAATGGAGAGGAGGGGGATGTATTTATAGGCCAATGTTTTGGGTTATATGCATTTCCAAACTACCCCTCCACTAGCATCACCAATTTGATATTTCAAAGAGCCTAATCACTTAAAATATTCTTCTTAAAAGTTTTACATATTAAAGGTTTCAGTTAGTTATCAAAAAATTTCGGCATTTGGACATATTGATCCAATGTTATGGCGGTTTTCATTAGCGTTGTTAAACTACCCATTTCAATCCTTGCATTTTTATGTCCAAAAAGTGAATGGGTGTTTGAATTGGATAATGGACTCAAATCTGAAAGAGTTATTAAAAAATTTCAGCCACCAATATATCCACTTTCTCACTAAAAAATATATACTCAACCAGACATTTCTATTAGCATAAATATCAAATTTGGTGATCTGATCTTAATTCCCATATAAAAATGTGGCTGGAATTTAAAGAATCATTTTTGCCCCTTATTTTTTTGATTTTGGCCTTCAAATTTTTATACAATACTCCTGGAATTGTTCCCCAAACATTTTTGGAGAATAAATGAATTTTTAATTTTTTTGAGTATAGTAATTTAATCTTCATGGATGGTCCGGTTTCTTCGGTGATTTTTTGGGTCTTCTTGTATGGATCATATGATCCTCTTCATGGAAGATTTGGAAAAAGTTACTTTCTAAAGAAATATTTTAATTTGTGTAAGAACACTTAATAAATAATAATGATGAAATTATAATCATTATAGTGAGAGTTATAATTAATATAGTACATTGAATTTATTTGAATAATTGATGTACTGCTAAAAAATTACTTTTATTATAAAAATATTAGTATTTCACAAAAATTATGCAATTATCATTGAAAATTAGAAAAGGTAAAAAATAAAAAGTTCTGAGTAAATGAGTGACATTATTTCATGAGATAAATGGGCACTGGAAACACTACCTATATCACTTCACATCATATATCATGACCCCCAATAAATTGAGGTATTAATGATACAACTGGACGAGTTGGAATCCCAAGGATTCATTTGGCTGAGTCTCTCTCCTTGGGCCTCCCTAGTCTTATTCACAAATAAGAATGATGGATATTCTCAATTATGAATTTTCTACCAAAGGGTGAAAAAGGATACTATCAAAAATAAATACCCTTTAACATAGATTGATGATTTGATCGACCATCTATAGGGGAAAAGTGGTTCTCCAAAATTGAATTGCATCCAAGTTACCAAAAACTCAGGGTGGGAGAAACATACATCTCGAAGAAAGATTTCCAAATAAGGTTTAGGGTATTTTATTATTTTTCCATGCCTTTCATATTGAAAAATGCTTCTGTGGTTTTTATGGAGGTCATGAATAGGGTGTTTCAACTGTATCTCGACTCCATTGTCGTGGAGTTTGGGGACGAAATATTGGTTTACTCTATATCTGAGGAAGAGAATCATCATTATTTGTAGATCAGATTGGGAACATTATGGGATCATAAAATTTAGTCAATGACTTCAATGTGCACCATATGAATTAGTGAAGTGTCTTTTTGGGTCACATCGTTTCAGAACAAGGGAACTCAGGGGATCCTGAGAAGATCAGTATGACTATGTAGGGGGAACTACAGAAAAATGTGCTCAAGATCCAGCGTTCTCTTGGATGAAAATGATATTACAAGGGGTTTGTTATGGGTTTATCATGCCTTTCGTATTCTTTGACTTCACTCACCCAGAATGGGGTGATGTTTGACTAGATCCCACAGTGCTAGGAATCCATTGGGGAGTTGAAGCGATAGTTGACTACCACACATGTGTTTGTTTTTTTGGAGTATGGGAAGAGGTATGTGGTTTATTATGAGTCCTATGGTATAGGCCTAGGGTGTGTTCTCTTGTAGTATAATCTTATAGTGGATTACGGTCTCTCATGCTCAGACAGTATGAGAATAATTACCTGACTCAGGAAATGGAGTTTCCAGTGGTGATGCATGGCCTAAATACATTGTGTCACTACCTCTTTAGGGGGAAATTTCTAGTATACTCTCACAATAAGAGACTAGTCTATATCATCTCATTTAAGGATCTTGATCTGAGGCAGCACTGATGGATAGAGTATCTGTAGGTTTTTGAATATGACATTATCTATAACACGAGAAAGTGTAATTTGGTGGATGAAACCATTAGAAGGAAAGTAACAGTGTAGGATTTGAGGAACTACAGTGATGGGTGGACATTGATGTTGATATTTTTCTATATTCATTTGTATACCAATGAGTATATGGGAGTCGTATTCATGGAATTATTTCGGATGACTCCTGCTCTTCTGGTGTTGATTCAATTAGATTATCATGGTGTTTAGATATGTCATCATTTTGTGTAGTTTCGTAATGGTATTGTCGACATCCCCTAGTTAGTCATTGTTTCTTGAGAGGATCTTATGCATCTAGGTCCGTGAAGTGGTTTCATTGTCTCTACAGAAGGTGGTGATGTAGGATAGCCTCCAATTGCAGTGGGTCAACCATCCTGATACTACCTAGATATATTATGATGTTTGTTTCAAGTTGTCATGGAATGGTATGAGACTAGACATAGCTGACATCATATCAAGATTATATACTTATTACAAGGTGAAAGTAGTGAATCAGAGACCATTTGGTTTTCTTTATCCATTACCCATTCCTCCATGAAAGTGGGATGAGGTCTCTATGGAATTAATTGTTCAATTTCATTTTACACCTTAGGGATGGGACAATATTTGATTAGTGATTGATCGTTTGACCAAATCAGATTACTTTATTCTGATCAAAGACACAAATAAAGTTGATGATCTAGGTCGATTTTATATCTAGAGGTGGTCATACATCATGGTGCGCCATCAATGATTTTTTCTGATAGATACTGTTGATTTACATCTCAATTTGGGGAAGTCCTTCAAAGGGTATTCAGATCGCAGATCAAAATGATCATGACATACGAACCCCAAAAAATTAGTCATACGGAGTGGTAAAATAAGTTTTGGACGGTGTTTTAGATTTTACAGGATTGTGGGATAACTATATGGGATCGGTATAGTTTCCATATAACAATAGATACAAATCCACTATTCGAATGGAACCCGTTGAGTCACTCTATGGTCTAGCATGTCTTCCTCCTATATGATTGGCTGAGGTAGGGGAGACCATACTTTTGGGAGAGAGCCTTGTGAAAGAGACATCTAATAATGACATGTTAATCAAAAAATGGTTACTATGATCTCATAGTCTCCACCAATATTATCAGTATCAGAGGTGTCAAGATCAAGAGTTTTTAGTGGCTGATTTATTGTTCATGAACATAGATCCTAGCATGGTTCACCGTCTCTTGGAAAATATGATAATGTTAACACCGAGGTATGTGGCACCTTTCAAGATTACTGATAAGATTTAAAATGTGGTGTACATGTTAGATTTACCTTCTCAATAGATGTCAATTAATGAAATATTTCATGTCTCCCTATAAAAAATTACACACTGAACACATATTTGGTGTTTAGCTATGAATAGTTGGGTATAGAGCTCAAATTATCAGTGTTCGAGCGGCCACAATTGATAGTGGATTCCCAAGAGAAGGTGCTTCATGGGTATAATGTTACATTGGTCTGTATCCTTTGGCAACATAGAAATTATGAACATTCGACATGGGAGTGTACGTCATGCATTGAGTTGGAGTACACATTCATATTCTCTGAACATGCTTCGAGTCAATTTTTCAAGGATAAAATTTTTTCATGGTGGGGAGAATTTTCATGCTTAGACATTGGCAAGGATAATATTTTTATTTTTATTTTTATCATATATTTTTATCTGTATTTGATTTTTTGTTGAGGTGGGTTCCGGGCCCAACAATAGGTTTTGCGTTTTTGCCGATAAGCGAGGGTTTTTGCTTGGTAATGTATTACACACGCACAAGGCACGATCGAGGCTATGTGGCTTCACCAGAACACTGTGCGACATGCCTAGTGTGAGGTTAATAAATTTTTTTTAACAAATTTAAATTAAAAAAACACTAAAATTTAAATTATTGTAGAAATTATTTTATCATTATAATAATTATATTATGATTATTACTATTATTATTCATATTATCATTATTATCTTCCTTAAAATTTTAATAAGGTTATAATTTTTATTAAGTCAATGATATAATTATAAATTTATTAACAAAATTTTTTTAATTATATTTTCTAATTATTATTATAAATATTATTAGTAAAATAATACTATTAAATTAGTATAATTTTCAAATTTTGATTATTATTTTGGAATTTAATATTTTTTATGTTTTTCTTTATTCCCTTTTTCTTTTTCTTATTTGTTTCTTTCTTTACCTCTATTATTCAACACCTATATATTTATGTTTTTCTACACACCCCTTCCCCTTGGTTCACCCACACAGCTCCCCCTTACCCCTACAGTTGGTGAATTTTACCCCACTAGAGACCCTACAGACCGACGCTACTCAAATTTTCCGACAAACCTCCCACACATTCTGCCCCTTTAACCTGTGTTGCTCTAAAACCCACTATGCACAACTGTTTGGCCAAAAATTCCCCCAAAAAGTTCTTGACCAGTGATACCCACCTCTGGTAGCCCCCATCATGCATGTCCAGCTTCATGAACCCCTGTCATAGGTTCTATATACTTCCATTGTTCTTTATTCAAATTTTTTAGTTTCCATTATGATTTTTTATTTTGTTCGGTTTGTTTTTTTGGTGTAATTAGTCTGATGTATTGTTTTTAGGGTAAATTTGTTTCATATACAGTTACATTGACATTTTATGGATGTTTCACTCTAAAATATAAAATGATACCCTACACTGAAATTGGTGATTCTTTTTTAACAATTAATTGACAAATTAATTTGTGACAGTAATTAATTTAGCATATTCAATTATTATTTTTCATGTTGTGGATCTAGTTTTATTTGAGATTTAGTGTGCACTAATTATGTTAGTAGCATGTTTATGAAATGTGAATGTATTTTTCTACGAAAACACATGTTAAACTATTTAATAGTGATTGAAAAATTGTACATTTTGATTGTTAAAGTGTGCAAGGGATAATGTTTGAATTTTTGTGTAGCGTTTAAATGAGTTTGTAATAAAAGAAGGGTTGGGTGGGTTTTGGTGTTTAATATCATGTGACATATTTTGAAATTGTATAATAATTTCATTTAGTAATTCGTTTCATTATAAAAATGTTTTCTTTGACAATTTATTTTTTTATATGGTTATGTGGGTGATTCATATTTGGTTTTGGATGGTTTTTGGTGTGCATATTTTTTCAACATGGAATTTGGGTGTGCGATTGTGGTGTTGGGTAGAGGTAGTGAATTTTTCTTTTGGTTATTTGAATTTGACATGTGAAATGGACTTGAAACCTTTTGAGTATAAATGAGAACCCTGGGTACTAGGTGGGTGAACTAGGAATAGTGAACTAGTGACATGGCGGTGGAATCCGCAACATTACAATTAGATGGATTCAAAACTAAAACATTAACTAAAATTTTATATCATGAATCGATACTACTCGGGTTTTTACATATTTTCTACATGTGTCTTGTGTATGAGAAAACATTTTGGTGTAGTTCCTACACAATTTTTCCTCAATATGTCATGTTTAAGGGTCTCACTTCCTGCTAACTCATTTTGGGACTCTCCCATATTTTATAATCCGTGTTTACATTGCACTCACCATCAAATCACTGTGTGGAATTGGTGCTATCATAAACGTGATTGTTTTTGTGTTTTAATTTATGTTATTTTTAAAGTAGTTATCCTTATAACTTTTTATTTATAATTATTTTGGAATTTAGTTGTTTTTTTGTCTAAGTTACAATTGTTTTCATCAATAAATATTTTTGAGTGGAATATTTTCTCAGTGGCATCCAACTAGGAGTTTTCTTACACCCTACCCACACCTATGGGTGTATGTATATTTGGTTGTGTATTATATAGGTAAAGGTAATGTATTTTGAAGCAGTGGCTCCGGTTTCTAGTTTTCTTCATGGAGTGGAAATGTGGAGATGGCTTGAGGTTAGTGTCCATATGCTAGGTGACAGTTTTTGAGTTGGTTTTTCATCACCCTTGCAAGTGGTAGTTTCTGTTTTGTTTATTTGCTTTACTTATATAACTCACATTCAAGTTTTGTGAAATTATTTTTTAGTTTTGACTTCTAGTATCAGGTTGGTTTATATGTTGGATGTTTTATTGTTATAAATAATTGGGTAAATCTTTATCAACTATACTTTTTGATACCCATGCAGTTGTGATTTCCCATGTGGATATATGATTCCCATTAGGTGTTTTCCCTCAAAAGGTTGGGAATTGAATGGATGAAGACCAGACTTGGTTCAAGAAATAATTACTATGAATTAAAACCCAATCCTACATAAGACCCACGTATAAAAAAACATTAACATACAATTTCTGTCTTTTCTAAATCATCCCTCAAGATAACAATAAATATTATGTCAAAAATAGTGTAACACCCTAATAAAATACATGTGTAACTCCAAAAAATATGAATACACTTTTATTCCATTCTAATATGTAGTTATCCCTAAATCCCTCAAAACACAAAATCACTATATACTAGCATTTTCAGGTGAAAAAAATTAAAAAAAACTACGACATCACTTTGGTCCAAGACAGATATAATTATTAAGGACCCAACACATGACTCATTCGAAATAACATAGAATAAGAAGGTATCACATGAAATCAATATAAGTTTACATTGTTATCTTATGAGTTTATTCGAATTAACATCAACCACTATCTATACCATTCTATGTAAACAATGATTTTTTTATTGAATCCACACACTATTTGTTATTCCTTCACATATCTCATTCTCACCCAAAACAAATAAGTTGTATAAACTCTTATAATAATTGAACACAAAACAATACTCATGATTCTATGATCCATCTCACATCGATCCATGGATCTTAGTCTTAGTCATCATCCCTACATTACTTTCATATTAATATATAATCCTGAAAACCTTTTTTGTTCTTCGAATATGATGAACCCCAAACATTAAATTTATTCTAGGGCCCAAACACAAGATCCAACATCACACTATAATAGAACATAATACCAAAAACAAGTATAATTTACTAAGCTTATATCAATACTAGTCCCATCCTTCTATGACAAACATTCATTATCCAATAAAATCCACCACACAAAAAAATATTTGTAATCCCAAAAATTCATTCTACCAATCATTATAAAGACAATAAAAACACTATTTCAACTGCATAATTATCATCCATGGAATCCCAAATTTTATAAATCCATATCAATGGTATATAAATCCTCTATTAACCCCATGTAAACATAAAAATATTTATTTGGAATATGTTTTCTTTCTAAAAATATCACCAGGCCCACAACCCACCGATATAATCTATAAGGGTATAAAAACATAACAAGTTCATCCAGAACATATAATCAAGATTATATGATGTAATATAGTTTGATCCATATACTATACCATTATGAATACCCATAGTATAAATGATTAGAATGAACCCAAAATGTTATATTGCAAACAAAAAAATATGCTTTTATTGGATGTTTAAATAGATGATTCATTTTTCATATCAAGATCATCATTCTCACATTAGAAAAAGATTTATTTTAAATACTATATGATAAATATGATTCTTGTACACACATTTCATGAAACTCTGACTTAAGAGTAAAATAAAACAATAAAAACCTCAAATCAACCCATCATGATTGAGGAGATATATTTTTCATAAATGAGAAAATATTCAAAAATCCCAAAAACATGGCCACATGGACAATCAGATAGAAATGTTATCTTTCGAAAGATTACTATATCTGACATTAAGTCTAATGATAAAATAAAAAATAAAAAATAGGGCTCTAATAAACTTTTTTAACTCCCATAATAGATTACATGAATGTAACAATAGCTGTGGTTAGAAAGAGAATCCCATGCATCCCCATTATAATCCAATGTATACTGATCAATAGATAGTGTAATGATTAATGTTGTTGTGTCTATAATCTTTATAAAAACGAAAATTTAAAAATATAATTATCCAAATATAATCTATAAATGATAATAATTATACGAAAGTCTTACATTCCTACTAAAAACATATAATAAAATAATCACACTCATGTTTTATAGAATATTAATTATCATCATACAAATGACAGTAGTTCACCTACAAGGATATTGACTAGTGAAAAAAAAATTATACAATGTATTAGGAGGATCCACTAGTGTTGAATGTATCACCTCAATCTATATCCAATTATAATATGACACTCTAATGTAATCATCTATGAATCATATGATCAGATTTGAATAATAGAAAGTATGACATCATACACAAGAGGGATCCCATATATTGTGTGATAAAAACATCCCCTTAGAGGCCCATTTTTTACACTAAATATAAACCATGATATTAATGTTTATATAAGAATGAAATATTTTAATAGATCATATGACATACAAGCATTCAGATTTGGTCATTGGGTGAAAACTACGTCACCATAACTCTAAACTATATCGGGTTTAATAAACTTTATTGAATGATATCTATCAAAATATAATGTTATATAAATACATTTAAAGGAATTTTAAAAATATTATAGACCTAGTAATATATAAATACAATTTTGGGAATTTAAAAAACAAAAATAAGTTTAGGAAAATATTATGATTAGGATTTATATCACAATAATTACCCAATAAACAAAAAAATACCATATATTTTGAAATGTAACAAAAAATAAGTGGATTCCAAAGAGGGTTATGAAAGATATAGAATCCCACATGATATAAACCACAAATCACTAGTTAGGGCTAAGGTTCACTAGTATATATATGTAGGGGATCCTGAGAAGGTAAAAAATACAGAAAACCAATAACATAAGCGAAACCACACCATCCCATGGTAGGCTACATGTCCAATATGTGGCACATGAAGGGGATCCTAAGTGAAGAAATTGTATATTGAATTTCCATAATGGACTAAACCATATCCTCATTAACTATTTTAAATATATATTAAAAAAATCACGGAATCTAACAAACAATAAATTCATGATCATCATAATGATGATCACATGGACAATGTAAAAATTTACTACGATCCCTTATGTTTCCATCATTGACCACATAAATAGAAACATTAACATGGTAAGAGAATACAATATACATAGAAACTACTATCGTCACTCAAATGTATTCTTCAGATATATCAATGACTATCAGTTTCACTCTGATATAAGACAATGCTTTTTATGAACAACCAGTCCATCCTAACTAGTAGTCAAATGATGTATTCTAAAGATGAACCAAAACTTGAATAAGATACCACAACAATCATCTAATTATAAATAATTTTTTACCCAAATACATAATATATTTTCCACACATGGCTAAACAATATTAAGAAATTGTGGGAAATCATTCCTCTTGACTGACCCTTCGGTCCCCATCAGACTACTATTTAACAGAGTTCAATGTTTTAAAATATTGTGGAAATCCTCATGGTCATATAAGAACAACTGTTGGAGACTAAATCATGATCACCATATTCTATAGAACCACTACCCACCTCCATAAGGGTGTAGGGGGTACTGCTCACCATATGAGTGATGAAGGACCGCATCACCCATCTCTATAAAAAAATCCCTATATTCCAACATTTCATATCTATAAACAAAACCAATAATATATAGGACTCTTTTTAATATAAATCTTATATAAAGGTCCCCTAATTTTCTCAACAATTATATTTTAAGAATTCGAAATAAAGGCTTCTAATGAATTCATTTCACATACCTATGTCCATTTAATTTCATGAAGCATAATAGGCTCTATGGAAACACATAACTCAATATAAGGTCCTAATTGTCCATATCAATCTTTAAATAAGAATAAAAATCATGGAAATAATGTTTAATTATTTAGAAAAATGAATATTTAAATATATTATATAGACCACTTACATCATCAATGGAGATACACTTCACAAGAAAGTCTCGATAATATCTGACCATTCTATAATTAAAAAATAATAATACATAATTGGAATATGAATATTTTACCCCAATATAAATTAATAGATCTTTAAAAATTTACTAAAAAATTCCAACCAACGTATTATAAATCTTGAAAGAAATTGAATAGTCAAAAACCATCACCATGACCAATCACACATGAATGGTCCATAAAGTAATAAAAAAACATTGTGTCATAAAAAATCTAATATTCTATTAGGGTTGCCGAAAATTTCATTTAAATAAATTGAAATCTAAAAATAAATCTGGTAAGAAACATAACATTTCTATATTAATGGAAAAAATGATACATTGTTCATTCCAGGATATCTTATATACATGACCTTACGACCCTTTATCAGTAGAGATAATTTCATTATTCTCATTTGGATTTATTAATCAAATTCAAAAAATTATATTTCTAAACATTAAAATATAGAAAATTAAATATGGAATTTTATAAGAAATGTTAGATCATACAATTAAAAACTACAGGAGAGCCTCACAATCCATCCATTATCAATAGTAATGCATGGAAGGAAGATGTAGTGGATGAATCAACTAAATGCCCCTTCCCTAATGCCCTTTTCCAAAAATGGGAGGTTTGACATTGAAAATACCAATCAAACCCCACATAAATAAATATTAATTGGGCTCTAATAATGTGTGCTCCATGGTATCATGGTATATTGTCAAAAATTTGGGGTTTGATTGGGGCATGATACATTATACCAAAACTCAGTAACATACCCCTTAATACCACCGAATACACAATTAGAACCATTTTGGTGTATCCCAAAGCATCATGGTGGAATTTCTACTCCAATGGTAGAACCAAAGAAACCCAATTATGAATATACCAAAAAAAACCCCTAAATTGATTTATAATCGATCCTCATCGACCAATTAATATTATGAAAAACCTTAGCCTAATCATGATCTACCCCTTTAGATACCCCATATAGTGAAACCCTTAATATGAATTGTGATCATTAAAAAATTTCAAAATACTTAACTAAATAACCCTTGACAAAAATTTGGCCTAACAGCTATATAGAGTGATAATGTATTTATCTAATTTTCACACAACACTCCCAACAATTGCATATTTTTTCACCATAAAGGATGATAATTTACCAACCACAAAGCCAACTACTTCAAAATTTCCTTGATGCTCCCAAACTCCCCTAAAATATATAATCAAGTAAAAACCCATAATAGTTTATCAACTCTTGGAATCAAATTGTGAGTATCAATTCTGAAGACGTTCCTGATATGGGATTCAAAATTAAAAATTTTATAAATAACACCATTATATAAATAAACATTCAACTAAAAAATAAAACAAAAAAAATGTATTATTCTATATTGGTACTTAACATATGATGGAAACCTTATTTAGTTTTCATATTTTCATAGATTCCACTTGAGACAATGGAGCTCTTAAAATGGGATAAAATTGTTAGGATTATTATTTTTCATATATTGGATATTATAGTGATGAAATGGTTTTATTTTTTAATGGTGGTGGATGAATCCTTTTATTTTTAAAATCATAGAAAATTTCCATTGATATATGAGAAATATGATGTAAACAAATGAATAACATAATGTTATGGGGTGTTTGGTAATGAAATTATGGTTTCAATTTTTCGATTGAAACTCATAACAATTAAATGTATTCTGGAATGTGTGAATATTATTTAAATAATTTAATATTCATTCCTTCTAATTTTCCCCAGATTAACCGTTTGGATAGTGACTGATTATTCACTAATGTAATAATTTTAGTATTGAAATATAATATATTAACTCTATGAAATTTTAATGGGTTGATAAATAAATAATAAATAAATTAAAAAATATGAAATTATAAAAGAGATATAAATAAATATTTAAATAAAAACAAATAAAGTAGAAATCTTTTATAAACATATTTTCACATTAATGATTCATTTATTTTTTTATATTTCATTAAAATTAATAATCATTCAATATATTTGAATAAATTAACATATATAAACAATAAATTACATTTAATATACTTCAACATATTCTTGAAATTCTATATTTATATTATAACATATATATACTTAAAAATGTTTTATAAAAATAATATTTCTCTTAAAATTAATAATAACATTTTTATACATTAATATTTTTTAATCAATTCATTAATGTTATGATTTTCATATTTCTAATTGCACATTGAATTTTATGAATACATTTGATTAAAATCATTATTTAAATTTAATAAATTCAATAATTAAATTTTTTTTGTAACAATGTAAATATTCATAAATGAACACATATCATTTAAATTTTTTATAATATAAATAATTTTATTCCAAATAATTAGATTTTAAATTATATTTTAGTATTTCTAACATTCAAATGAATATTCCATATATTTGATAAATATTTTCAATCCCAAACATATAATATGTTAATTTCTGTGTCATACAATGAATATATGTGCTATTATGATATATTTAATAGTTATATAATGACCACATTTCCATTTTATATTCAAATATTTTACCCTACATAAATTTCTATTAATATTCAAACAATTTTAAAAAATATATTCTTAAATTTTTTTTCATATTTCTAAAGTATTTCCTTATTTCATCGTTCACAATTCATCATTAATTTTATTAATATAATTGGAGTTGTTTAAAATGAGTATTTAAATCATTTAGTATATATTTTTTGTTTTATTCATTTTTTAAATTTATTAATTAATTATTATTTATCTATTTTGTAATGTATATAATTTTATATTATAATATTAACATTGGATAATATAATTAATTTATTGTTTATGAAAATATATCCAACACATGGAATCCATTAAAAGTAAATCCACACAAAAAATATGGGGTGTTTCTTCAAACAGGCCTATAAAATAACCCTAAAAATTTAATTTATCAACTGAAAACTTATGGGGTCCATCCATAAAATTACATATAATGGTCCACATGTTTCTTATATAATTGAAATATTCATTAAAAATTTACTATACTGGTGTTCATTTTATGTATAACTTTTTCTCAGCAATCAATGATTTCCATTAAATGTTCATCATATTAGAGATCATATTCTAGTTGTAGTACGACAAGTGTAGACCCATTAAGTCCCCACCTGGTATGGTGGAAATCCAAGAACACCACCCCATTTCCAACACCAATTAATTTGTTTCTATTGAATATCCCCATGTTGAAATATTTCATGAGATGGGAGGCCTTTTCCAAATATACTAACTCATAAATATGATTTTTAGCACATAGTAGTAATAATACTATACAAGGTAAATCAAATAATGAAATATATCAAAATTCAAGTGACATGATTTGTACAACAGAATGAAAAAATGTATACACGATATTTTAATGGGTAAATTTCTTTCCCGAGATACCCAGATGTAAAAAACTAAGTAATCTGTAGTAGAGATATATTGGAAATGAACTAGATAAAGACAAAAACATAATGTCCAAAATTTTATACAACTAAAATCTCTTTCCATCAACAAAATTCCATCCCAGATCACCTATTTATTTTCTATTATATACAAAATACACTATATATTTTAGATAAACACCCAATAAATGGTGATAATGTTTATAATTAGTTAGATACCCAAAAAAAATAGAGGCTCCAGTTTAGTTGAATCTATATAGGGAACTGATTTACACCACAAGAAAATGAATTAAAAATAAGAAGAAATTATTTTGTAACAAAATTAATATCATAATACATATAGACCTATTTTTCATATCCTATATTATCAAATGGTCATACTACATGACGAATATAGATTGAAACAATATGGTAAATCAATACACATTCAATCTCCTAAATCACAATGGGGAACATATGTCTCAAAAATGTATGTTATGGTAAAGGGTATTATAAAATCCATAATTTGGTATACATTCATACCGGAAGAATATCAACAAATAAGATAGTGTATAGGTCCATAAGTAGTACACTGACACCCTAGTAACTAATATAATATTTATTGTTGTACATTCTTACACTATAAAGTTTATAGGGGACCCTCTCCTTCTCATATGAAAGGGTGTACCAACTACATAATCAAATTATAGTATATGTATTCATTAATAATGTGGGGGTGTAAAACTATAAATCCCAATGACGTACCTATTTTTTAGAATTCTTGAAGAGGAGTAATGAATGATAGAATGTTCTCTACCCATCGTATCTAGGCCTCAACACCAGCACTATTAACTAAAATTAAATTCACATAAATTTCCATGAAAATAATCATTAATAAGGAGGAATACTATATAATTATGTTATAAGTATAAAAATTCAATGAATGGGATATTTTATTATTTAAAAAATACACATGGTAGGAAAAAACCGAAAACACTATGTATATTAATGTTCATCCATCTGGTAGAACCCATGATTCATATTCAGATTTCTAATAGTGGAATGTTTGTTCATCATATACTCATTTATTCCACATGTTTAATCATTTATTTTTTATATCTTTAATTTGTTATTTACATCTAGAATGTATTAGGTGAGAAGAATAAAAAATAGGATATCGATGTAGTCTATAGGGGGGCTAGCCTATAAGGTCGGAATGTACCACATTATACTGATTGGGTTAGAAGTACATACAAATATTTCAACATGAGGTATCATAATGTTGTAATATAATAATAATTTACCCACTGTCCATCCCAAGCCATTAGACCAATGTAACACCATAATTGAACTAACCCATAGGTTGCTCGAGCTCACTAATGTTAAGGGAACCAATCACCTCTTGTTGTGCAGTGGTATGTTGGATGTTTGAAAACATGATGATATTGTGTGGAACACTATCACCCTTAACCTCTATAATAACTTATAATATATTGACCTTGATACTGTAACCTCTAAAATATGGTTGTTACTCACTTTTGATACAATCTTACCATTTCTATCCACTATTAGAAGAAATATCCATCTTGGGGTATCATGAATATTTTCCAACCCCACTATAAACAACTTCTACCTTGTATAACATTTTAACAACATATTCATTACCCCATTTTCATTCACCCCACATTTCTTTCTACACCACAACCCCTAAATAACCCCATGCTTGGTCCCATACCCTCACCCATAAGAGAAAATGGACGGAGAAAGGGAGTTAGAATCCCTGATTTTTGTACATTTAATGTGTATCTCCACTAGAAAATGTCAAAGGTGTTAAATACATTATATAGGGAGTTGATTTATTTTTTAATAGATGGTGGATTAGATTCCAATATTAGTATACAAAAACTACATTCATTAAAAAATTCCACAAAAACATACTATTTATAGTCACTATAAATCTAAAACATATTTTCTTATAATAAATTTACACCAAATTCATTGAAATTGAATCGAGATAAAATACCGAGGTTCAAAAATTTAATCCAAAAAAATCTAAATGGATAATTGAGTAATAATGAAATAAAATTTGAAACCTCATGTTTTTTGGACTATTGATGAAGTTCACGTTCTGATCAATCAAAGATGTTGATAAATAAGAGAGTATATTATCCACCAGTCTCCTTATTTCATGACCCTCATTGTCAACTAATAATACATATAAGTTATTTAATTAAATATTATATATAATACTAAATTGGGGATTTTTTTATATAATTTTAGTTAAATATATTTTACTTTTGGTCAGTTGTCATGGCAGTTTATGTGAACTCAAATTAGGTCACTCTTAGGGTAAACCTACCAATCTAGACATAATGGAGGTGTTAATATTCCAATATCATACTATTTTTTGGGGATATATGCACCTTATGTCATACATATGTTTATAACCATTAAATAATTAAATATTTTAAATGTCTTTTCGTTTTATCACAATTGGTGGCCTTAAATCCAAAATTAAACAATTAACAATAAAAAATATCTTATTTAAAACAATCTAATACCCCCTGCAAGAGTTTTAATTTTATTATATCCTACCTGAATTCATGGATTTTATCTATGATAATAAAAACCTATATAAACACATTGATGTTATTAAGACCAAATCATGTTTTCATTCTCCATTGAGACCATCTAAAAATTCACAATCTAAAGAAACACTGACAACTATGGTGTCATCTTACTTTAGATGGATTAGCTTATCCATCCAAATTATCCAATAGATACTAATGAAAATATAATCATCATTGATATCAACCTCACCAACATTTTTAATGTATGATGTATCATTCCTATAACTCCTAAACTAAATCATGTTGAATTTATTGTACCACTGATCAATCAAATGGCTAAATTTCATAGGAAATCAATCTTGAAAACCCAACATAATATCTGGAAGAATTTGATACAAAATTATGATATATTTATCCATTGATAGATCCTCTATAATTCCAGTCATATAGTGATCTTGATTTATAAATTACTTTTCTCCACTAACACTGATGGCCTCCATCAACAGTCCACATAAAATTGTAATTGATTTTATCAATACTTGTCCAATATCATATCATGTTCACCATATCCCCATCAAACATACCAACTCAATACCTTTCATTATGTTATCACTGATCTCCATCAAGAACATGGGATTCATATATGATCTCCTATATAGGCCCTTCGATGTAAATATCTTAATAGTAAAGTGGTAGTTATTTCTTTACATAAACATCACCATAGTTACTTTTTCCATATATAATTAGAAAAAATAATGAACCAAATACATCACTGTCATTATTAACCAAAATGGTTCTCCTTGTTAACCTATATTTTTTAGGGTGGAAATTGATACCCATATATAATTATTTCAAAAATGATTTTTTGATCTACATTATTTCCAAATTTTAAATTGAGAATCATGATTTGAATTTGTCATACAAGATATCAAATGTCACTTAAGATTCTAATATATGTTTTGGAATCCAAATAATTCACATGTAGTATAGTCATGATTAAGTTGTATACTGGATGAAATGTTTTTCTGGTCGATGATCACCCAAATTTCACTAAGACACTTCCTTAATTTTTAAAGACACATCATGATGTCAATAAATATCTCACCAATATTATATATTAGAAAAATTTTAGGTGGATCCAAACCTATAGTAAATTTGTTTTCCATATGTACCCATATATAGGTATGGCATTGTGAGATAAACATAGTTATTATTTTTTAACACTTAAACTACAAAACCACAATGTAAATAGTTCTTCAATCCACTATGTTCCAATAATGTGGATGTCTTTAACATTATTTTCACATAATAATACAGTACAAATAAAACCATGATCCATTACTAAAAAATATTTTATTTCCCCAAATATTATATAACCAATCTAGCACATCTCGTATATATATCTATTTATAAAGAAACTTGAAAATGATTTACCATAAATTGGAAACAGATATAAAATAAAGGAGAATAAGGGTATATAAAATCAATAGAATAGACATCACATCTCCCTTTTTATCATGGAAAACTACATCACTTCAAATATATCATATGCATACTCAATCAATTGATCATAAGATATCACTCAAATAGAATTAAAAAACACATTTTCCATTTGAAGAGAATTTGAAAAATCATTTTCATTCATTAATATGAAATCCAAAAATAACCCTCTTATTTACGTTATGATGTCTCTTGGTGAGGATATATCAGATAATATTTTTTTCTATGTGAACTAAATAGTAGTAATAAATATGGTAGTCTATATTGGCATTCATGGCGAATACTACCCATACATTCTCTCAACTATGAATTTCTCTGAAAGTTTCAATTTTCAATACTAATAACCATACATTAATTGTGTAAGAATATTTAAAAACACATGGATAGATTTATTTCCAAAATAATATTTTTATTGGACTCCCAACTAAAACCATTTTAGAGAATTTTTCCTAACCACTCATTGAATATGAAAAGAAAAATCATTCAAGAGTTTCTCAAAAAAAATAATGGGTTACCCTTTTATATAAGGGATTTAATGAGACTAGATATTATTGAAAAAGACATGATGAATCAATAGTAACATTATTCCAAACCAAGGAAACCCATCACATCGTACACACTGTTGGATGGATCAAAATTGAAACCTTTATTCATCATCATTAGTTTGTTAGGAAATCCAACTCAGATATTTCATTTCTTAATATGTGGGCATCTCACATCCATAAATAAAAAATATAGAGTATACATTAAAATCAGTTTCCTAAAAAATGTCATGTAATTCCCTCATATTTTTTCATTATTTTTCTATAATTAGGAATTAATGATAATGTTATTAATGAAGATGAATTTGAGTTGATTCATAATAGGATAGGATATCCAGTTCACGAGTCCCATGAAAAAAACAGATGAATCTATCACGATGAAGGAAATTAAGAATTTTTTTAATTTTTGTAGTATAACTAAATATTTATATTTTGGATATCCTAAATAAGAATATAAATATAGTGAAAACTAGATAAAATATTAATATTTTAGGCTAACATTTCATCCTTTATATGGTTGGAGTTGTTTTTCATCTATAGAATAAGGTGTTATTCTTGACTGTCACCTAAATCAGGATGTGATTTCTACTATAAGACATTAAGATCTCATGATTTAAATGATAAGAACACATTGTATATCTTTTGGGACACACGTGGTATGATTAAATAGTTCTATGTACAATTATTAGGTTAAAAATTATCTCTGATAACTTCGGGGTGAGGGGTCATCTGAAACACAGTACCAGATATTAGAGTGGTTATAATGATTAAATCACTATATAAGTAAATATTCCAACAATGAGGATGTTTATTTACATCATTATGGATACAATTCAAATTCTCCACCATAACTACATGAAGATGGTAATCTTATGTTCCCCACACACATAAATTATAACTCATTATCTAGTTGGTGATCAGATGCTACTTATCATTTATAGGTCTTGACCAACCTTACTAATAGTTATATGAAGCCAGTTGAAAACCATGTATGTTTTGAAATTTTTGTTTCGATATAAAATAAAATCCTTCCATATTGTGGATTTTTTTAACTAACATTCATAATATGATTTCAATAATTTTAATACAAATCTGGGGGACTAACAAAGGGGAACGATTCCTAGTTATTGTCAATGGTCTTATGATAGACATCAGAGAAGGGTCGAGTGGCCATGATGCTAAAAAATTAAAAAAATATCCATCGATATATTATGTATACTATTAATTTTATAAATATTGATGGAGAATGGGATTCCCTGTCTTAGTTGATCAAGGTGATAATGATAATTTCACTCCATGAAATATTGGGTGGGTTTTTAAAAAAAGTGTCCCAACCCCACCTTATGATCAGTTATGTATTGCGCATTGGAAGGGTCATACAATATCTACCCCATACTCATATCCTACTCTTCAATCATTTTGGTTTAATGGTTGATATAGTGGCTGATTGAGGTATATTTATCCCAAAATCTATATCCACTAATTTCTATGTCACTTCTCACCGATTTTCACAATTTTGATCGGGTTTTAGTTTTGAATTTTATGGATCACGTTGAAATTTTTATAAACTGAATGGCCTTTTATTTGCAGTGAATATATAATGTTATGGTAGGATGTCTATAATCCATTAAAATATGTTTCACATGAATTAATAAGATTCTCTAATATTATTTATGTTTTTTTTTGATAAGATTAGAAAATATTTACATAGTTTCATGTGTCACGTGATATCTTTTTTTGAATGGGGGTGTAAGAGGTGTACCAAAGACCATATATAGATAGTTGGTCATCGATTTGATGTGATGTGGAATCCGAGTGATTTTATAAAAATGTGGGAATATTTTATTAATTGATTAAATAATTATTTGTAATTATTATAATTATTTATTTATGTCATGATATGTGAGGCATGGGATTGAGAGTTTATATGAGCTTATATGTGGCAAGGATGGGCTTTCTGAGTATAGATATAGATTGGTGAGGATGGTAAATCATTAAAATATGTATGTATTTCCATTAGTATAGGATCATATACCAATTATGTATAATTTTCCTATTACATTCATTTTTTGGCATCTAGTATAATTATTATGATTTAATGGTTGCTAAAAAATGGATAGGATGATGTTGAGACTTCAATTGTACGTTTATGTTTTCTTAAGTACTCGCAAATATAATAATTTTATAATCAATAGATCATAGTACATATAGATTGATATTTTGAATGAAGAGACATTATTATTCATCTCCAGATGTGAGACAAGAGTTTTGTATATTCTGTGGATAATCATAGGGATAGTGATAAATAATGACATAGATTTATCCCTCGAATGATATTCATGATGACCATGAATATCGATAAAGATAGGTAAAAAATCATATGGGTGTGGTAAGGTCTTGAGGTGTAATGGGAGCAAGAAAAAACAAACAGGAATATATGGTGGCTGAAAATTAGGTTTTCCCTCTAGGATAAGGGTTTAGAGGTCTCCCATATGACAAGTGAGATGGAACCCAGGTTAGGGTTTCATGTTTTTTTCACAACATTACACGGTGATTCCACTAGTCATATACATAGGATGAATGATTTTGAGTGATGAATGAATTTAAGTGGTTGGAATGTTATATTAGGCTTGGTTTTCAGGAACCTCAGGGAAGTGACATAACATGTGGTTGATTACAGGTATTCGATAATAATAAACATAAAACATGATGGGTTTTGAGGACATAGTCCATGGAATATGGTAATGGTGAGATGTAGTTGGAGTGGGGACATGTCTATAGATAATACCAATATATGTTCATAAATAGAGGTATGTGAGGTACTGCATCCCTCTGTTCATGATGTGACACCCAAAAATCTATGAGGATGGTCTTTTGTGCATAATACCACCTCATTTTATGGGGTGATAGTTTTTTCTCTTTTGAACACCCTAAAATATACAATGATTGTTAAGTTTTATTCTGATAAACATAGATTTTTCCTGTTTAGGTTTTTGTGTATGTCAACTAACTAGACTAAACATATATGGTTTATTGTGGATTATGGATCTTTAAGTGAGTGGATTTAGACTTGGACCACCTTGAGGAATGGGTTGTGTGCATAAATTTGAACATTCTCAATGAATGACGGTCATTATAGTGGATTTATATATAAATGAAATGGTGTGATATGATTGAAGATAAAACATCCACTCCCTTTGTTGAGTGAGAAGGTAATGGTTTGATATGTGGATGTATAATCATATCCATTCACTTTGAGTATTGTGAATAGGATTGGATATCACCACGTCCAAATTATTTGATAATGGGATAGTCATTGGTAAAATGTCATGAAATGAGGTGATTATGTGGATTCACTAATACTTGTAGATTATATAATTTATTTCTATTTAAATATATATTTTTCAATTTCTTTATCTGCACAAAACATCACGTTTAAATGAGATGTGATATACAATTACATTCTCATTGTTTTTTCTAACAGCTATTGCGAAAATTTTATATTGGTGGGTTTTAATATTAATCGATAAATTATTGGAAGAATAATATCTACACATATATAGAATTAATTCATTATTTATCAGTTTATTTCAAATGAAAATAATATAATATGGACATATAAGTTATGTTACTTAGAAATTGTTGGTATTCTTGTAATGGGGATTTATCATAATAATTTAATTTAATTTTAATTGAATAATTATTATAATAAAATTCAATGATTATATATTAGATATATTTTTCAATATTTTCCATGTATTTTTTACATGGAATGGAAATAAATAATGTAGTTTTATTCTAAAAAATGCATTTTTTCTGAAAATAATTTTCACTGTGTTTTTCATAATTATTTTAGAAAATAATTTCAAAAACAAATTGAAAATTAATCTTATAAAATGGATTCCATATTAGGAATAAAAGTTATTAATATAATTTAATAGTGAAATAAATTTTTTTGGTCTTTTTGAGTAATGACCATGGTAAATATTGGTCACGTTAATGAAACCAGTAAATCAATGTTGAAACAGTGGGGTAATTATTTAAAATATACATAATATTACAATTTTTCATATATTATTGTTTTTGTTTCACCCAATATATGTTCATCATGTTAAAAAATTATTTTAAACCATTATTTTGTATTTTGGGACCCATGATTCACTTTTTGTGAAAATTGGTCATATTTTTTTAAAATTATAAAAACAATTGTGTCTATTCCATTAATTTAGTGATAGGGTGGTTCCATTCAATTTTGGGTTCAAAAAAAAATAATAACATAATTTTTTTATTATTTAACAATAAAATTCATTATAACCCGCATTTTCCAACTATTTCAATGAAAAATGTTTTTTAGACATAAATAAGATAATTTTCTTAAAATATTTTTTGTGGATTTCAAATATTTAGATTGAAAATAATTTATCTCGACCATAGAAATTGAATCTAGTAAAATGGATTACTAATTTTGAATAATAATGTAACATTTTTTCATGAAGGCCCATTTTATATTCCGTCCAAAAAGTTTGGGATCATGGTAAAAATTTAAGTTAGCATAATTTATGTGAAAATGATATTAATATATTTTTACTATGTAATAAGGATTTAAATGTCTCCAAAAATTCCATATTTGAGAGTTTATTTTATTTTATATAGACCCTATAATACCATTTATTTGAATTTTTAGTTCCATAGTTCCACTAAAAATTATTATGATATAGATTATAGTTTAATCTATTATCTTATTCCATGTTTGTCCATTAGCTAACTTATAAAAGGAAACGTTCTATGCCCCATAATTTAAAATGTATGAGGCACCTAGATCTATCAATTCATACCCAAATACATTCCAAGAATTCATCCCCATTTCCTAGATCTTTAGTTGTGTCCCAAATTATTTTTTGGATTCATAAGTTGTAGACTAATAAAGGATTCCCATGGAAGATGTGTAAATATGAACAGAATAGTAGAAAATTAATTTCATTTTATTCCTCCTACAAAAGTTTGGTATCAACTCTAAAAAAATAATTCAATATGTTTAATATTATTAATTCTTTTTGGCATGACGTAACACCCATTTTCCATCTCATTTCCATCATATTGGAAAATGAAAGCATCGCATGTGAATTGTAGTGGAGTATCATATTGAATGAAAAATTAAATTTTTATTCAAAGTAAGCACTTTTATATGAACATGGTAAGACACATAACTAAATGATTCCAACAAAAAATCAATCCACATATGACATAACCTATTAATTCCCAAAAAAAATTAATTATTTGGAATTCATAACCCATTATAATCACCAATTAATGGTGGATGCATTAATGTCTATAGACTACCACCTCAATGAAGTGTTGAATTAAATTTCTTTCAATCTCATACAATTGATGGTTATATGGATGGATTTATAAAATATTACATATATTAATATTTTTATTTTTATTATTTTCATTTTTGATTAAATGTTGTTCTCTATCCATCTAAAAGATAAAATAGTAGTCATGCTTATATAAAAACTACCATTACGATCAACTGATAAAATTTATTTTTTCATAAAAAATGTATATATATCATTATAAAAGTCAATAGAATGATTATATATAATTCTTAATACATAAATAAAATTATATAGATGATAGAAACATGATCAATGTATAAGTATTGGGAATGAAAAAAGGAATTATGAATAAAAATTAAGTTATTATCACATAAAAAAGTGATTTTAATAATGAATTGATTATAAATCGAAAATAATATATTATAAGTAAAACATACATGGTTATATATATAATATTTATTTTTTTCAATATATGTTTTCTAAATTAATATTTAAAATATTATACGTTTTGAACATTATGAATCATGACATGACTTGACATAAGTTTTTCTCTACGAACATTTATTTCAGCAAGAAATGTACCATATTAAAACTTTTTTTCTTTTTATGTGCTCTATATATTTTCCATGAATGAATTTTCTCATTTTTATTATAAAAATTATGACTTTTATAAATATTTATAAATTTCATTGTTTAATTAGGTTTTTATTTGGAGATTACTAAAACCGAATGGTTTTATTTAATAATCTATTTTAAATTTTCATGATATATTATAAATTCCCATTGAGGTATATTTAATGGACCTTATCCATTAAAACACAGCTATTTTATTATAATATGGTTACTCATGGAATTTAAAACTATAATAACCATTTTTTATCATTGTTATATACAAATATTGAGAACATGTTTTAAAATAATTAATAAACATGTTTTAACATTGGTCAATAAATTTTTTGTTCAGTGTCCATAATACTAAAAACATTTTTATTAATATTCAAACTTATACGTATAATGTTTTAAATTATCAATTTTCACTATGTTTTATGATATTTATAATGTTTTTAAAAATTAAACGTTATATTCGTTTTTCATACAATTAATTTATTACTTTTTTAAAATTATTTAAGACAATATTTATTTTTAATATATATGGAATTAAATATTTATCCCTATGTGACGTTCTTAATTTTAAATAAATATTACACTACATGTTTCTATTCTTATTTTGAAAAAAAATTATTTTTTAATAAAATCTGTATATTTGTGCCAAAATATAAAAAAATTTAAAGTATATTTTATCATTTTTTATATAAAATGTATGAACGAACATGTAAATGTATTTTTATTTGATATACTTCAATAGGGTTATAATCATAAGATACATTAAAATTTCATTATATGGAATATTATTATAATAATTTTGTGAAACATGTTTCCTTCCCATGGTTTAATTATGACATGAAGTGAAATTTATGAACCATTTTTCATTCATCCATGTTATAATATGATTAACTGATAAATGTTTTATGATCTTGTGAAACACATATGTGTGGGTTTAATCGGGTTATTTTTGGTTTATTTAACCTGCTATAATATATTTAATAATACCATATATCTCAGGAGATTATTATAGGAAACATGTTGATTTGATCATTCTACTATTGCAAACATGTACGGAT
The DNA here is from genome assembly GCA_963277665.1 of Viscum album. Classification (NCBI taxonomy): domain Eukaryota; kingdom Viridiplantae; phylum Streptophyta; class Magnoliopsida; order Santalales; family Viscaceae; genus Viscum; species Viscum album. Next base: position 698,909,055 of record OY728160.1, read on the forward strand.
ACCTAATACACTATAATATGTGAAATAGGTGGGGAATCTAAATACATTATGGTATTTGAAAAATGTGTTGATTCCTAATCTGCAACAATACAAGTATAATGTTGTTAAATATGATTTCTATGATAAGGAAAATAGTTATTGATTACAGATTAACTATGTTATTTTGGTCTTCGATGATATCCATGAAATATGTTTGTGTTTATAAAATTACCCTAACTATAGGAGCCCAAATAAATTATTTTAGATTATCAAATTAAAATAATAAACAATGAATCACATCCTGAATAACTAAATAGTTTAGTAGTCTTGTTAAACAAGAAACATTCTTTGGTCCTTTGGTACATTTTAAAAAAAATAAAAAAATATTCTTTTGATAAATACATTATTCCATATATAATATCCTCAATTATCTATCATGGTAAATTTCACGGATTAATAGGGATGTAAAAACTTATGTGTGAGATCTTGTGATAAGTAATGGTTATGTTTAATCAATGTAATTGTAAATCAATATTTATAATAAACATGGTAAGATTCATAAATTAATAGAAAATACATTTAAATATCTTGAATATCAATATAAAATGAGACATTGTAAATATTACATGACAAATAACATAAAACACATGGAATTAATCAACAAACTAAGAATGATATTCAAATAGAGTTAATAAAGTTGAAAAAATATCAATAAAAATATTTATTGAATTCATAATTAATTAAAATATTAATTATTGGGGGTATTTTCAGAGGAACATAATACCCTTATTGTCAAAACCTTCCCAAATATGGTTAAATACTATAGGAAAAAGTCTATTTAATACTATATTATAGATTCTTCTGACTTAAACTACATATGCATCTTGGGGATTTATAATGTGATGCTTGAGCATTCACAATTGTTCCAAAACAATCTTCATATATCTAATGATCAATTTCATTCATGAATAATGTGCCTTACTTTTTAATATCAACATTGAACAAAAAATGTAGATTATCAATACTTCCCATATAAATAAAAAAAATTCAATGTAAAACATCATATGTAGAAATGATATTTGTTTTATGTAATAGTCATATCCATTAGAAATAATATTGATATTTACGTGAAAATAAATGGGCGGTCATCATAGGAATGGTAATAATTCAGGGGAATAATAATGACTATATAAGAGAATCATGGATGATAATTTCAATACCATCCTCAGTAAAAATTATCACAATCCATCCATAGAAATAATAATGAAGATATCAATACCACATATCCCTAAAAGAGAAAAAATAATCATTTTTTTCATTGATGACTGGAAATACCACAAGAATTTCCTTGAAAAACATTCTTAAAGAAAATATTTTATCATATTGAAAATCAATTTTTTTTAAAGTGGGAAAAATGTATTAAAATTATTTTATTGAAATTAACCAATGATAAATATTAAAAAATTTATTATAAAATTGAGTGGTCATGATACCTTGAAATTCCATTCATTCCATACATTTAAACTCATATACTTCTTCAACTTTACTGCTAAAAGCATAAAATATATTATTTAAAAAATGACATGATGATTCCTTTCAAAAAATAATATAAACATTTAAAATGTGTAAAATTACTTTTATTAAATTTTTAAGAAATGGTTCATGAAAAATTATGAAATGTTTTTTTAAAATTTTGTTTTTGTAAAAAATTATATCATTAACTGAAGAGAGAAATGAATTATTATTTCATTAAAAGAATTTTATTAATAATTTTCGAAAATAGTGTAATTTTTGTACTATAACATGAATAATTTCATGAATTACTCAACGAAAAAATTATTTGGGTTTTTAAATAATTATAAAATAACTTCATAAATGTAAATTTATGTATAAACAATCTCGATAAAAATGGTAATGTAAAATAAAACTTTTCCATGATCATATACTTGATGTGAGAATATTCCAATGAATAGATTACCTATACCTGATTTTAATCCACATAAAATAGTTTCTAAAATATATATTTAGTCTAAATTAAATACACATATAATCATTTAATATCAATGACAATAATGATGTAATTTAACCTAATGAAATAAATTATGTTTTCTAATTAATTATAAAATAATACTTTTCAAGTGTGATCCCTATAGATAAATTTATTATATTTAAAAATATTAATCTCTAAATAATAATATATCAAAAATATTATTTGTTCAATGGACAATATATAAACCATATAAAATAAATATGGTGCATAACATTACAATATGCCACAATTAACTAAAATTGAGATGAATTCATTTACATCATGATTCATTTTGGTTGAAGGGGATTTATTCTCATGTATAGTTTCATTAAACATCATAATAACTTTTTATTGAACCAAATTAATATTTATGAAATTATATATTATCTTTATATAATATCTTATCAACTATTTTCCAATATTACTTAATTATTCTCATTGTTTCAGGTGGTAATTTTTAAGTTTCCTCGATCATGGTTTTTTATGTGAGTTTTTGTTCTTGAAAATATTATATAGATTCCTAATATATAGAATATAAATCATGAAATAATTATCATATTTATATATCAATTATTATTTTATGACTTACTATTAAATATAATTTTTATAAATGAATTATGTTATGAACGTGGGGATTGTAGTTCATACATAAACGTGAGTAATACTTCCATTTTTCAATGATCACAATAAAAAGGTGGTAAGTAATATTTTATATTTACAGAATGATCATAATATAATATTTATCATATTATTAAGTAAAATATCCATATATTTCATCCATATAGTGTGCTGATTAAATATTTTCACATCTCATCATGAAGGTTGTAGTCTACATGTACCTGAATGATGTTATTATCATCACGTGAGTGATAAGGTGAGAACTAAAATGAAATATTATATTATAAAAATAATTAATATGTACCTAATCTAATAAGTATGTCATTCTAGAAAAATATTCATTAAATTTATCCTTGTTATCTTCCATGTATATACATTTTATTAAATGAATCACATCCCATTTTGAAGTGGTAGTCCATCATACACATGAGTGACATTATCGTATCCCCTATAGAATTGATATTAAAGAGGTATATATAATAAAATAAAATTAAATGTATAATTATTTATTAAGTATTTATATTTAATTTATTTATCAATCATACATAGCTGTGTGATGTGGTAATGGAAAAACGAATTATATCAGTTCATGTGGTTGTAGTTCACTATTCACTGAAAGTATGATTTTGTGTCCCATTTGATGGATGTGTATACTGTTTTAAGATATTTACTAAACATAAAAATAAATAATTAAATGTAATACACTAATTTAAATATATAATAATGGTTTCAATATAATTTTTAGAGGTGGCGTCTAAAATAAAATCAAAATGATCTTTGAATAATATTGCCTCTTCTTTTGGTAACCTCCTTTTGCTTGCACCAAAATCCTTTATTGGTTGGATGTTTGACAAAAATAATTATTATAGGATGAGGTTATGGATTAATTGACGTTATTTTTTTATGTATTATATTTTTCAAATTGGTTTTAATTTTAGAATAAGAGATAAGATTAGATGGCCATTTATATTTTATGTAAGTGTCAAACTTGTATTTGTTTTTTTGATATTTGTGTACCAAATTATTTATATTCCCCAAGGGTAAAAAATAAAATATAATCAAGAATAATATATTTTAGGGTATAAATATGGTCATAAAATATATTTTAAAATTGTTTTTTATTTCATTTTAACTATTATATTTTTAGTTCATCCCCCTAAAAATTAATTTTTACCTTAACTGCAGTAATGAATTCCTACTATTTTCAGTACTAATTTTGTAAAAAATATGTTGATAATATTAGAAAATATAAATTATTATGATTAAAAACATGTAATCAATTTTTTGAAATTAAATTCATAGTGGTTTATTATTTTTGAATCAATCATGTATATAGGACGAGGTAACACATTCTCAAAGAGAAAATGACCAAATGTTTACTTAGATTTTATGTGAAATATCAACATGAAAATTATGAAAATGATATAAATTATATTAGTATACAAATAATTTTACTTATTTTACATTAATATCAGTTTTAAAAACAATGTAACATTGTGAATTTTATTATGTAAATGGTAGTTTTGAATACATATTTTCAATTTTTAATATTCATCAAAAAATGAACCCTTTCTAAAAACATCCAATAAAAATTATAATAATATACATTTATTTTTTAACTAATTTTTTTATTAATTTGAATAAATTTTTTATTGGTTGTAAAAATGAATATTAAATTAAGTACAACAAATGTGACTAAAAATCCATTTATTATAAATATTGAATTCTGGGAATGTTTTATTTTTCCACTCACTAGATTCTTATTATATAACTTATAAATAGAGATAAAATTGATTTTTACAATTATAATACATAGATTTTTTATAATTTATTTCTTATTATAAATAACATAAAATTTAATGTCTATGTTATAATGGTATAGCATATTATGGTTAATTTATACTTTTTGATTCATGTACCATGAGATATTAATGTTCTTAAATTTAGAGAAATCTATATTCTTGGTTTATTGATATTATGGTGACATGTAACCTATAATACAAAATAAAATGCTCATGTTTAAAAATTTAGAGGTGTAACATTTTCCCCAAATTAAATAATTTATATTCAAGAAATTTAAACATGATATCGGTAATCAAGGGTATGATATTTGAGGATTATTTTATTGAAAACCCACAATGTAAATGTGTTAATAAAAAATCATCTTAAAAAGAGATAAATACATGTTCAATGATAATGGGGAATAACAATTAAATAGGTTTCTATGTAGGAGAACATCTATGGTATTTGAATATTGGACATGGAAGAAACCATAAATTATTATAGAGTATGACATATGTATTTGATTATAATAAAATAAATGGTCAATGTAATTATAAGGGAATAAAAACCATAATTCTATGATGATATGAAAGACCTTAATATTCATTGTATTTTTAGGAAACATGATAAATTTTATCAAGGTCATTTTCCATAGGTTGTGTAATTATTTTACTATATAGGATTATAAAAAGTATAATCACATGATATATTTCTATTTTATAATAAATATTGTATCCTCCGGTTTTGGATTGATATATTTAGAATTAATTATATAATATGACTATTTACTATCAATGAATTATGCTCGAGTTCCTAAATCAATAAAATCCACTTTCTATTGTTCACAATATTAACAATATAATGATAATTCATTCCCATGATACCTAGATATTATAATAGAAACCCGGTTAGTACATGTTATTAAATACACATAAATATCCATATGGTGATATAATGCATTTATCTCTATATTCGTGAACTAAATCCAACATAAACCATTTAAAAATTTCTTAATTGTATGACCGTTTTGAAGGATTATGATTACAATCATTATCAAGAATGTAACTGAATTTCAAAAATGTACATAAAATTAATACCCTAAACATCATGTTATATCAAAAAATAATAAAATAGAAAAAATCTGAATACATTAAATATGTATTCTATTGAAACACGGTAATAACATGAATTAATATAAAACAAAATTGAAAACAAGAATATGTATTTATTCCTTCTCTAAGACACACATTATTTGGTATGTTCCAAAAATACAAATTTCATGAACTAACCACCCACTATACAAGTTGAAACAAGCCCAGGACCACATTTTATTGGCCACTTGTTTGAAGATAACGATAAGAAGGTATATCACACACATGGGAAGTATTTTCTAAAAATTCATATAAGTACGCTCACATCATAAAGACCAATAAATTTTTAATTTATATACAATTGATAATAATGAATAAATGCATCTATAAACCACCAATTTTCATATAAAATTTATTATTAGAAATCATGGAAAGTGACCATATACATTCTTACCCACGACTGAAAATTAATTTCATGCTACTCAGAAAGAGGGTACTGCTTTCATGTGAAGCACCAGTATACACCTTGATATGAGTTGCCCAAAATTGGCTCCAATTTCTCTAATTCCAATAAGGAACCTATAAAGATATTAATCTTCTTCATATGACCTCAAATTTAAGGTTACAACACCTGTAGGTGTGAGAAATAAATACAAACTATGACACCACAAATTAACATTTCATATAGCATCATGAATATTAGAAAGATTGTTATAGGGATGTGTAAATCCTAATTTTAGACAGAAAAAAACACCATAATTTACACTTAACTGACACATAGTCTCATGGTATGATCACAACTATAAATCCAACAATTGATTTATGCATTGTGGATCGATTTAACACTCATTTGAGAGAATACACTCTACGAGTTATGCTTCCACTACCAATACACATTACAGTGGTCACCCTTTTCCTGGAGAAAATAATCCATGTGATATAATACTACTAGTGAAACACATCCAAAATGTCACTCTCATTAGTCCTATCCAAAGAGAATTGGGAAGGACATCTCAATAGATCAATACATAGATTGATATCACAGCCATATTTGTGGGGTAAACCAAAAAACCACTCTATATTAATAAACTATGTGGAGGATTTTAACCCATGTAGTAATTGTCATGATGATACAGAGAACCCCACATAGGGAAAATTATGAGGATAGATGATCTCACACACAACCTCATGGAAGAATTCATATAACTCTATCTAAGAATAATGTTCCTCAAAGGGGATAACAATAATATTTATAGGATGCAACTCCATATTATACCCCCATTTAAAGGATACAGGGAAAATACCCCATCGATACTGGACCAAATATTATCAAATAAAATCAACTAGAAGTTATACAATGGAGTTATATGGATCCAAAAAATACTCAAATAGTATGTGGCGTGGACATGTAGATATAGAGCATTTCTCACTAAGACAAGAGTTTCCCAGGTCTTATGGAAACATGGCATGCACATTTATAAGATACATGGTGTTTCTTAATTATACATGGTGTTTTGGTGTTTGGGTTGCAACCCAGTCTGTAGCCTACGGATGGACATGTAAATTCCTATGTAAACTACAAGTATCGCACTAAAAATGGGGTGTGGGGCCACATTGTATCTAGGGAATTTAACCCCTATACAATCTTATCTTCTTACTAGTGTGTACACTACATGTGGTATAGCCCACATGCTAGGTTAAAAAAATTGAATTATAGGGAGTTTACTCCTTGTAAAATCCATGTTGGTCGACAAAGGATATCATGGTGTGTGAATCATGTCACTTGGTGTTTCAAATATATATATACACCCAAATCCTAATGATTCATATAAAAAGAGAATATATTATGTGTGTTCATTGGACTACACATGTAGTATTCAGGTTTTCCAAGCAACTCATAAGATTCCCCAATCCTCATTATATATTACTATAATCCCTTCAATTCCACTTTATAATGAATCATTCCGTAAATATATGAGATTTAATGAACATCATTCACTATTATTCACTACATTTGGCCCAAAAACAAGTCCCATGAACCAATGATGTCACACCTCCTCAGAACCTCATGCCTAAAACGCCATCTTAGTCTTATTATTCAACATTGATGATCAATATCAACTCAAATAAGATCCTATATAAGTGGTATCAATAAAATTTATCCTGAAACATGTGTGTAATATTTGATTTATTGGTATTCTTGAGACCACATGACAAAAGAGTTATAAAATATGAATGAAGAATGAGGTAATAAATTCACACAATAAAATCCAAGGAATGTACCTCTCATAATGTTTGTATTGAATAACAATAATTTTTTATTATAAAAAAGAGATACAATATAATCAACGATATAAGTCCACAATTTTTCGATAATTATTCACATAACCATATTATTGTTGATCATTGAATCAATTCGTTAGTTAATTTTTTTTCCATACATTGTATGAATAATCAAATGTTAATAAATAGACATAAGAAAATATCCTACCACAAGATGGATTAATATTAGATGAATAGGTAATCAACCTCATTTTCTGGTAGGATCAATTAATTCCATTCCACAATAGTCATCGATTAATGATCGTGTTTTATTTCACTTGAGCATGATCCTATAATTCTCTCTCTTACATCTCAAGGGACGTACAAATAATTATGATATTTCCTCCAAACTCTATATTTATTGGAAATTTAGGATCTGTCAAATTCATTTAAATTAAATATTTTTACTAATTTATTGATTTTAACATTCTACAATGATTGTGCCCAACCCAAACATCAAACCCAATCAATGGTTTTGTCACCCGTAGTGTAAAACCCACCCTGAACATTCAACACCAGTATCAAAATTATGATACTAGCCTTAATTTCTTATATATTCTATTTTTTTTAAATTGTAAACACATGATATTCAATATATATATATATATATATATATTCAATATATTTCCAATATCAACAATTGGTACACTAGTCCCCAGAATATCTCAATATCTCAATGACTATCTCTAAAAGTATCTTAATAAATATTCCAATGTCTTACATGTAAAAAAATAATAACTTTAAATTTTACTCCATTCAAGGATTTATATCCATAAAAATAAAATACTATAAAAAAATTATGGGGATATAGATCTCACAACATTATATCCAACTCCCTCATGTTCTCTTGAGGGTTTCTTGTGATATATAGAGACAAACAACCAAGTAAAAAAATTTCCCAAATGGGTCTTTATCTAAACTTTCCTCAATATGACAAGAACCTTCAAAAGGATAAGTCTACTACGATGGACCATCATACCAATTTATATATAATAAAACTAGTCATGCATTTACATCATTAGTTGCAACATGTCTAAAAAACCATTGAACACATACTACTATAGAACTAGGTTTAAGCTATATCACTCCTCACTCACATGACATAACCAAAAAAAATAAATGTTATAAGATCTCCATAGATATCCTACCACTATAGATAAGACTCTATAAATATCAAAAATGGAATTGTTTATTTCATTAATTTATTAAGGACTCCAAAAATTTTATGGCAGATCCCCATACCCAATTTATGAATTTCACCTTTTAAAACAATCCCTATTAGGAAAAAAGTACCAATGTGTTGTTAATCACATACTCTAATTAGTATTGTAGTTGTATACACATTCTCTCACAAATTTACAGGAAAATATATTTATATAGTGGTGGGATGATGATTATCATATAATGAAATATATACCTTGGGTAGACGATCATCCCATCTATGGTTCCAAACTGACATGGAAAGATGATGCATGCTTACCAGAACAAGAATGAGAATCAATACATGGTTGTTTGGATGGGATAAAATAATGTCACAAAGTACAACCGATCCCCCAATGGATTCTATCATACTGTCCCTAACTGTTCCATGATTTAAACATAACTTTATATAATGATAATCAGGTGAATCCCAAGATGTTGGAACGACAGTTGTATGCCCATGCATCCCCAAACATTACAAAATTCTCAATTGGTCATCACCCTCAGACAGTTGATAAAAATAATTTTACATGAAAAATTTATATTAAATTTTTTATATCCATCCAATACTAAGAGAATCTGATACATACCCACATCCACTAGATGAACTTCTAAAGGGAAACAACCTTCTCATTACATTTTAACACATCATTGCTAGAACCATGGTCTGTCCCTAAAGAATGGATGACATGATTCCTTCCCTCAAGGATTATATAAGTAAATGTATCTATGAGATATTTTGTCATATAAGATCTCCTACTCAATATACCTAGGAAATTATTATTTAACATACTAATCAAACATAGGTGTAACAGTCATCAACTATAATTACACTACACCTATAAGGACCCGGCCTTAAACATTACTTATTATTGAATTAAATGAATAATTCACATTGAGGAACTTTTTAGGTTTAGTGTTTTAGAGAATTAGGGCATAACAATTACATCTCAAAGATTTACAAAGTAGACACATCTACTCAGCTTCCATTTTTTTCACAAAAATAAAAACTCTTGAACCAAAGAGTAATGTCTAGTTCCTTGTTTTAGACAGCCTGACATTTCCTTGATCCCATCCTTGACCCTATTCATCTTTATGTCCTATGAAAAACATTTCAAAAAAAACATTGAATAAGAATAAAAAGCTCAGTAAGGGTTATAAAAATATTGAAAGAAAACATTATTCCATGTATACATAAGAAGAAATGAAATCATACTTTACTCATAAAACATAAGCAATTTAACATACCTCATGAAATCATAAGATTTATGAATAACTCATAGAAATCATAAGAAATAATGCTAACTTGAGGCATTCATAACATAATTATGTAGGGAGTAACCCCCATGGTTACATTTGGAATACCCATCATAGTATATTCCCTAAATCTCTTCAGAGAAACCTTAGCGTTTAACCCATTCACGTTACCCAATGCATTGGAGAGCTATATCGGTCTCACCCGCCCATAGTTTATCACGGAACCACCCGTCATCATAAAAAATTCCCAAGAACCATAATATTATCATAGCACATAACATAAGCAGAACGGAAAGATAACATTCCCACATTGCAATATCAATACAACATTTTAAGATATTGAAATAATGAATCCATTCTAAAAACCATTTTCAAAACCATTTAAAACATTTAATAAAGAGATTTTTGATTCAAAGTTTCCCATACCACTTTGAAGCTTTTAAAATTTTAAACCATTAATATCCATATAAATAAATTCCTAAAACCTTTTTTAAAACAAGGATATTAATGAAAAATATTTATAAGAATAAATCATTAAAACATTTAAAATGATATTTTAGTTAAATGGTTTTTAAAAAAATGAGAGACACTTGAATACAATAATTGAGGAATAATATTTAATCAGAACATTATAATATCATGAGAATACAGGGATTCATGATATAATATTCCAAATGATAGTATATACACCATATAAGAGTGAATTGGTGCATAACAACAATTTTGTATTAATAGAAATTTAAAATGAGATGAAACCCCTTATAAAAAAGGTATCCTTAAATTAAGAATAAATCAATCTCATAATTATGTGTGAAAAATATAAATACACCCAATATAAGTGGATATTAATTTTGAAATAATCAAAGTTCATTCACATATATTCAAAGGATGACATATTCAATAACAACATGTTGAGCCCAAAGAAATCGAAATTGTGTTAAGAAGTTCCTTTGGTAAAATTCGACAACCTAACGACGTCACTTTAAAATTAATAAAATTAGTTGATGAGAGACAAAATAGTATCTCATCACTTGGAAATAAAATTTAAATAGATAAGGATATGGAATAACATATCCCAAAATAAAAGGATGTAAATTAAAAGATATAACTAAATAAGTCTTTTTAAAAGAGGAGTGTGAAAGGTTCCCTTACCGATTTGGGCAACTTTCGAAATGTACACCCAATGAAAGAAGGGTCATACAATGAAGATGTAACTACCCATAAAGAGATTATATTATTAAAATAGTAAAATAATGGGCAGTATATACATCAAACACAAAAAAATAGTGGCCAATGTAGCATGAATCTCACGGGAATAAAAAGTTAGATGAAAATCCCCTTATGAAAATTCGGCAGTCTGACGGCTCCACATAAAACATCCAAAAATAGATTGATGAGATCAAGTATGGTCTCCCATCATATGAAAATTGACATTACATTAATATTAATATAAACTAACATCCTCCAACATAAGAAAGAGGAGCTTAGAGGAAGTGACATAAAAGAGAGTACTTAAAAAGAAAGAGAGAGGTTGGATCCCTTACCTCAAGTCCGACTTGTCTTGTTCGTTTCTTTATATTTTTGAAAAATAAAATTCGGTCAATTTATAATTTCTTAAGGTCCTCCTTTAAATACTATTATTCAGTTCATATCAAATATTATAATGTTATAATAATTGGTTAATTATGTGAGTACATATCAGATGTTTTTGTCGATGTTTGGTACATGAGTCAAAAATAAACTTGTTTGAAAATGATTGTCCATGTAGTAATAAGTAAATCATCTCCAAAATAGTATTAATAATTTAAATATCATATATATCCAGTACATATTCATTTTATACTATTTTATAACATTTGGAGATAAGAAGAAATGAAATGCACCGTTCATGGAGACGGTAGGCCGTACGTACGCATGACCGCTACTTTCATTTCGTTGACATATTAATGGAATTAAAAATAATTGAGAGATATATATTATAATTAAAGTATAACATATATGTTTTATAGGTTTCATATGTTCATTAATTGCATTCTTTATACATTACATGTATCGCAAGAACGAGTCACATCACTTAAGGGGGCGGTAGTCCACACTTCCTCGTATGAAATTATCGCATTTGCACAACGTTCAAAGCATAAAGGAATGTTTTAAATATAAAATACCGAAGCATATGGAAAACATAAATACCATATATATCATATTTAAAATACAATGACATCATAATGGCCACCATGAAAGGTGTTAAGAGGAGATTTAACAATCATTGTTTCGTGAGGCAGTAATTCGCCATCCAGAGAAAGAGTATGTTCTTTAACAATTAGAATAATGCGTGTGTAAGTGTAGATCGAATCATTCACATAACAAAATCCTTGTATATTTAAGATACTGTTGTTATTACAAAATAATGTAATAAAAATAGTTTAGGGTTTGGAGAAGAAAAATAATATAAAAAAACACAAGTGAAGAGATTACCTTTAAATCGGGTAACTCCTCTTGGTTTGAACCAAAACGGTTTCTTGAAGAGCATTCTGCCAAAGGTAAGGATTCAAGGATGAAGAGACGGATGTGGAGAGATTAAATTGGAAGGTTTTGGCCGAGACAAAGGCTTGAGAGGTGTGGGTAAGGTGTTAGAGGTGGAGGCCTTTTATAAGAGAAGATGAGGGGCACTCTTGGAAAGTTATAAAATATTACTTTATTATAAAATTATTTTCGGATTTTAAAGGTCCCAAAAGGATATATTTCGGGGATAATGTTATTAGGTTTCGAAATCCAGTCATCAAATATGTTTGTGACATGTGTAAAACTTATATGTCACCCAATCTTCTCATTTTATTTAAATCATTCATTTATGAGGTAATCACTACATCATCAGGGAGTCATAAATTAATTAATTTATTTAAGGTTTAAAAATTATAAAAAAAATCATGATGTAGGAAATATTTTTATCTTTATAATGAATACTTATAGTCAAAAATATGACTTGTATAACCCCATGTAAAAATTGTTTAGTAAAACAATACATGTTTGTGACATTATAATTTTAACTTTAAATAAAAAGTTATTAATGTCATTTTCCAACAAATGTGGCTCCATGGGGTCCTCATGTTGACCCATTGATTATCCTGGTCGGCCATGACTTATCCAATAAGGGTATGACATGTTTCAAAGTCATTTCATATTATTATAACATTATCTTTACTTTAAATTACACTAATTACCTTTAATCGCGATTAATAAATCATAAAAGTTACTATTCACCAAAAAATTATTTTGATCCCATTGAACCACAATTTAAATCCTAATGAAAACCATGTATGTTGGATTTTTGAAATTCAAATCACAGAAGTGGTAGCATTTCATTTAAACGAAAAATTAGTTTTTAAACTACCACTTAGTGGTTTCACTATTCATCAAAAATTGAAGTTTTTCAGAAAATTACCAAAAATTTACCCTAAGCTATATTCGATATTCTGAATTAAAAAATGATGTATATTTTACAAAATTCAAAACAAATAAGTTTAATTAATTAATTTAATAATTAATTCATGCTGTCAAAACAAATAGCATGTTTTTAAGAAACAATATCTATTTAAAGATTTACACTAGTTTAAGTCCAATTTCAAATTGAAATTAATTCCAATGAGCACCATTGGATTAAATGGTAAAAATATTTCATAAATACACTTTACTATCAATTAAAAAGATAAACTATCCATATAAATAAATCAGATTAAAAGGAGGTTTTGAATTAAAATGCAACATTTTCACTAAAAATGATCTTTATTGGAAAAATAACAAAAATTTACACAAAGTAAATTTTGATGTCCAGATTCTAAAGAAGGATTTTATTTTGTGAAATAAAATACATAAAATTGTAAAATGTATATTTAAAAAGGGTTCTCCATCAAATGTCGGTTTATCGACCTTTTAAAGAATATTAGAAGATTTATGCTTAAAATTGGATTCATTTGAATTTTAATCCTCTAACATTTATTGGATAAATATAAAAATATTTAACAAACATATGTAATAATTTTGTAGTTATATCTGTTCATTCTCGCCATTACAACGGGTAGGCATTAACTATTATAATATTATTATATTATTAGTGTGCAAAAGAAACACGTTGTTGCGTATTGGGTATGCCATTGAGCATAGAATTCCCATTAAAGTAGTATTAACATTTTATTCAAAAATATTGATAAAAATTAGAATGTAATATTATTTATTTACCTGGGATGTTACATCCTTCCCCCCTTTTGTGAATTTCTTCCTCACAATTTTAAAATTGGGCTCAAAAACTTCATTGAAAGACCCACATCAGAACAAGAGTCGGTAAAACAATCACTTTAAAAGAACGAAAGAGAAGTACAAAGGTCACTCGTGTTAACCCATAACAGGATTCCAGGTAGGAAGACATGGATATGGAAGAAAATGAAAAGGGTCATGTTCTGAGGGAGAGTGATTGAAAACATGTTTAGGAGAAAGTTAACCACAGGAAAATCACCAACTTGCGGTGGGTTAAACGGTATTCGATTCCCCAATAGGAAAATTTAATAGACAACATTTTTGTTTTAAGTTACTTTTCATTGATGAATTTATTTTTGATCTTCAGGAAACATACATACTTGTCATGTGGACATTGTACTTTTACTATATTTCTTACACAAACTCATAATTTCCCCAAATGATGAGTATTTAGGTAGACTTGTTAACATTAAGAGTATTATAATCAACTTCTAGATAATCACATAATCCACAAAAGAGAACTATTTATTGCCCATGTCTTTAGACCCTTACCAAAACCAAAATTGTTAGAACAAGATCAGATAATCCAGAAAAGGATAGCCCTTTATAAAAATAAATATATTCTTAATCTCCAAAATTTGTCCAGCAAAACCCAATGTTCAACAAAGACCATTCGAAAAAAAAATTGTCCATAAAATTATTTAAAATAAACCAAACTAAGATTGAAACCAAAATATTTGAAGGATTTAATCACATAGTATTCCAAGGTACAAATTAAAATTTATCTCTAAATAACATCAGTTGCTCTTAAAGTCTCATATAGAAAAGTAATTAACCTAATCACATATCCTCCATGATAGGTTAATAATTTCCACAGATAACCCAAAATCAACTTACTCTTGATTCATAAAATCATCTAACTAAAAATAATTAGTCAAACTAACCAGGGACTTCACCTAGTCCAGTGGTAGGCGATAAATACCAGTCGCACTTTGTTTTTGGGTTCGATTCCCGTAGCTTTGTCCAACGTGACGGGTTGTCACATGGTCTGTGTGTTGTCCTTTTTCAAAAACTATATAATTCCTAGAACATTCCCCAAAATTAGATAAAATCTTCAAAAATAACCATAACATAATTTAGCCTCATTTTTATCTCATGTCGTTCATATTCAATCATAACGTATAGTAACCCATATTTACCTCAAAAGTAAGGATCATATAAACCCTAATGGTTACCTTTATAATTATTACCTGAACATCCATGTCGAGTTGGTTCTCTCGTACATGATGCATTAGAGAACTCACCATGGTTCAAGTGGTTGATCATGACTCCTGAAAGTTAGATTAGAATAACCACGATATTTCTCATTGAATCCCCCATTTCATCCAGTCTCTTCATGAGAGAACCACCACAGTTTCCTTCAAACCCATTGTCACTTTGGTGCCTGCTAGATCCATCCATTTACTAAAACCAAAAATGTCAGTATGAGTATATCAACAAAATCATTATGTACTAAAGAGGATGATAAACACTAAGATATACTTATCCAAGTTATCTCAAAATCATTTCAACCGTCAAAAATAACAATGAATCTATCTAATATAATAACCATTGTGGTTATACACAACATGTCACTTAACACTCTAACCTCTAATGTTATCTAAACCATCCTCTGATACTAACTATAAGGACCCGGACTTAAACATTACTTATTATTGAATTAAATGAATAATTCTCATTTGGGATCTTTTCAGGTTACGATTTTAAGAGAATTAGGACATAAATATTACATCTCAAAGATTTAAAAAGTAGACACATCTACTCATCTTCCATTTTTTTCGACAAAAATAAAAAATCCTAAACAAAAGATTCATGTCTAGTTCCTTGTTTTAGACAGCCTGACATTTCCTTGATCCCATCCTTGACCCTATTTAACTTTATGTCCTGTGAAAAAAATTTAAAAAAACATGGGATGAGCATAAAAAGATCAGTAAGGGCTATAACAATACGGAAAGAAAAAATTATTCCATGTATACATAAGAATAAATGATATCATACTTTACTCATAAAACATATGCAATTTAACATACCTCATGAAATCATATGATTTATGAATAACTCATAGAAATCATAAGACTTAAAGGTAACTAAAGGCATTCATAACATTCTCACGTAGGTATTAACCCTCACGGTTACGTTTGGAATACCCATCACAGTATATTCCCTAAATCTCATCGGAGAAACCTTAGCGTTTAACCCCTTCACGTTACCTAATTCATTGGAGAGCTATATCGGGCTCACCCGCCCTTAGTTTATCACGGAACCACCTGTCTTCATAACCAATTACCAATAACCATAACATAATCGAAGCACATAACTTAAGCACAAAGGAAAGGTAACATTCCCACATTGAAATAACAATAAAAGATTTTAAGATATTGAAATAATTAATCCATTCTAAAAACCATTTTCGAAACCATTTAAAACATTTAATAAAGAGATTTTTGAATCAAAGTGTCCCATACCACTTTGATGATTTTAACATTTTAAACCATTAATACCCTTATAAATAAATCCTTAAATCCTTTTTTAAAACAAGTATATTAATGAAAAATATTTATAAAAATAAATCATTAAAACATTTAAAACGATATTTTAGTTAAAGGGTTTTTAACAATATGAGAGACACTTGAATACAATAATTGAGGAATAACATTTAATCAGAACATTATAATATCATGAGAATAAATGGATTACTGATATAATATTCCAAGGGATAGTATATACACCATATAAGAGTGAATTGGTGCAAAACAACAATTACATCTCAATAGAAATTTAAAATGAGATGAAACCCCTTATAAAAAAGTTATCCTTAAATTAAGGATAAATCAATCTCATAATTATGTGTGAAAAATATAAATACACCCAATATAACTGGATATTATGTGTAAAACAATAAAAGGTCATTCACACATATTCAAAGTATTACATATTCAATAACAACATGTTGAACCCAAAGAAATCGAAATTGGGTTAAGAAGTTCCCTTGGTAAAATTTGACAGCCTAACGACGTTACTTTAAAATTCATAAAATTAGTTGATGAGAGAGAAACTACTATCTCATCCCTTGTAAATAAAATTTAGCTCAATTAGGATATATAATAACATCTCCCAACATTAAAATATGTAATTTTAATCATATAACAAAATAAGTCTTTTTAAAAGAGGAGTGTGAAAGGTTCTCTTTCCGATTGGGGAAACTTTCAAAACATACACCCCATGAAAGAAGGATCATACGTTGAAGATGTAACTACCCATAAATGAGAGTATATTATACAAATATTAAAATAATGGGCAGTACATACAACACACAAAATGAAATCGTGGCCAGTGTAGCATGAATCTCACGGGAATAAAAAGTGAGATGAAAATCCCCTTATAAAAATTCGGCAGCCTGACGACGCCACAAAAAACATCCAAAAATGGATTGATGAGATCAAATAGGGTCTCCCATCATATGAGAATTGAAATTATATTAATATTAATATAAAATAACACCCCCATCATAAGAAATAAGAGCTTAGAGGAAGTGACATAAAAGAGAGTACTTAAAAAGAAAGAGAGAGGTTGGATCCCTTACCTCAAGTCCGACTTGTCTTGTTCGTTTCTTTATATTTTTCAATAATAAAATTTTGTCAATTTACAATTTCTTAAGGTCCTACTTTAAATATTATTATTCATTTCATATCAAATATTATAATTTTATAATAATTGGTTAATAATGTGAGTTCATATCAGACGTTTTTGCCGATGTTTTGTACATGAGTCAGAAATGATCTTGTTTGTAAATGATTGTCCATGTAGTTTTAAGTAAATCATCTCCAGAATAGTATTAATAATTTAAATATCATATATATCCAGTACATATTCATTTTATACTATTCCATAACATTTGGATATAAAAAAGATGAAATGCACCGTTCATGGAGACGGTAGGCCGTACGTACGCATGAACACTACTATCATTTCATTGACATATGAATGGAATTAAAAATAATTGAGAGATTTATATTATAATTGCAGTATTACATATTTGTTTTATAGGTCACATAATTTCATTAATTTCATTCTTTATACATTCCATGTTTTGCTTGAATGAGTCACATCAGGTGAGGGGGCGGTAGTCCACACTTCCTCGGATGAAATTATCACATTTGCACAACATGCAAAGGATAAAGGTATGTTTTAAATATAAAATAAATAATCATATGGAAAACATAATTAACAAATATATCATATATAAAATACAGTGACATCATAATGTCCTCCATGAAAGGTGGTAAGGAAAGATTGAACAAGCATCATTTCGTGAGGCAGTAATTCACCATCCACAGAAACAATATGTTCCTTAACCATTAGACGGAGGTGTGTGTAAGTGTATCTAGAATAGTTCACATAAAAACATCCTATTATATTTAAGATACTGGTGTTATTACAAATGAAAGGAATAAAAATGTTTTAGTGGTCTGGAGAAGCAAAATAAAACAAAAAAAACACAAGTGAAGAAATTACCTTTAAATCGCGTAACTCCTCTTGGTTTGAACACAAAATGGTTTCTTGAAGAGCATTATGCCAAAGGTGAGTATTCAATGATGAAGATAGGGATTTGTAATGTTGAAATGGGCAGGGGTTGGCAGAGCCAAAGGCTTGAGAGGTGTGGGTAAGGTGGTAGAGTTCGGGGCCTTTTATAAGAGAAGAGGAGGGGCACTCTTGGAATGTTATAAACTATTACTTTATTATAAAATGATTTTCGGATTTTAAAGGTCCCAAAAGGATATATTTCGAGGATAAGGTGATAATGTTTTGAAATCCACCCACAAAATACGTTTTTGACAATATTAAGACTTATATTTCACCCAATCTTTACATTTTATTTAAATCGTTCATTTATGAGGTAATCACTACATCATCATAGTGTCATAAATAAATAAATTTATATAATTTCTAAAAATTATAAAAAAATATATCATGATTTAGGAAATATTGTTATATTTCTAATGAATATTTATAGTAAAAAATATGACTTTTATAACCCTGTGTAAAAATTGTTTTAGTAATACAATACATGTTTGTTACATTTTAATTTTAACTTTAAATAAAAAGTTATTAATGTCATTTTCCAACAAAAGTGGCTCCATGGGGTCCCCAAGTTGAACCATGGATTTTCTTGGTCGTCCATGACTCATCAAATAAGGGTAGGTAATGTGTCAATGTCATTTAATATTATTATAACATTATCTTTACCTTAAATTACACTAATTACCTTTAATCGCGATTAATAAAACTTAAAAGTTACTCTTCATCAAAAAAAATTATTTTCAATCCCATTGAACCACATTTAACATCCTAATGACAACCATGTATGTGAGATTTTTTAAATTCAAATCACAAAAGTGGTAAAGTTTCATTTAAACGAAAAATCAGTTTTTAAACTTCCACTTAGTTGTTTCACTATTCATCAAATTTGACGTTTTTCAAAAAATTACCAAAAATTCACCCTAAGATATATATGATATTCCAAATTCAAAAATTGTGTCTATTTTAAAAAATTAAAAACAAATAAGTTACATTAATTAATTTGATAATTAATTCCCGCTGTCAAAACAAATAGCATGTTTTTAAGAAACAACATCTATTTAAATATTGACATTAGTTTAAGTCCTATTTCAAATTGAAAATAATTCCAACGACCACAATTGGATTAAATGATAAAAATATATTCTAAATACACTTTAATATCAATTTAAAAGATAAACTATCCATATAAATAAATCAGATTAAAATGAGGTTTTGAATTAAAATGCAACATTTTCACTACAAATGATCTTTATCGGAAAAATAACAAAAATTTACACAAAGTAAATATTGATGTCCAGATTGTAAAGAAGGATTTTATTTTGTCATATACAACATATAAAATTTTCAAAAGTATATTTAAAAAGGGTTCTCAATCAAAAGGTGGTTAATTGACCTTTTAAATAATATGAGAAGATTTATGCTTAAAATTGGATTCATTTGAATTTTAAGCCTCTAACATTTATTGGATAAATGTAAAAATATTTAACAAACATATGTAATAATTTTGTAGTTATTTCTGTTCATTCCTACCATTACAATGGATAGGTGTTAACTATTATAATATTATTAAATTATTAGTGTGCAATGTAAGATTTCAAAGAAACTAGTTGTTGCGTATTGGGTATGCCATAGAGCATAGCATTCCCTTTAAAGTAGTATTAACATTTTATTCACAAATATTGATAAACATTAGAATGTAATATTATTTATTTACTTGGGATGTTACAACAATGTCCTCCACTATACAGGTAAATTGCAATGTGGTCAACTACTATATCACCTCTCTCAATAGTATAGGAAAGAAAACCATATTATGGGAATCTATTTACATTTTCATTCCCGTGGTGGACCTAAAAATCTTCCTCCCTCAACCTATACATGGTCTATCGTCTCTCACATGTTGGATAAGACATATCCTAAGGAGTGGACCTTCATATATTGATTTGAATCCATGAGATAAACCATTAAACTACCACTCCTGGAGAATGTTTAGAATCGTACTCTTATGTATCACAAGATCCAAATATTTCAATTATGATATGAGGGAATCATCTATAGAGACAACCATGAACTGATAAAAAAGATTAATTATTTATCTCACAAGTCTTGTGAATTTTAATGGCGTTCTTATCATGACAAATGGTATCCCCACAATCTAAGAAAAAATACATTGTCTTTGTAAATAAACTTATCATATATCTTGATAGAAAACTAGATATAGTGATTACCTATCATGAGGAAAAATTATGAGAACCACATCATTCCATACCACTAGACGAAGATGTCTATGATTCTCAGTGGTGGATAGACCCCCTACATCGTTATCTTTATAAGGTGATAAAAACCAACACCAAACCTCAATGTATAATCAACCGACTATCTAATAAAACAATAATTCCAATGAAAAAACAGAGTGTATTATGAAACCCACTCTCTATATACCCATCTAACATCAACATTATCTCTTATTGTAACTAATAGTCATCAAGTATACCAGCGTAAATATTAGGTATTCTTTATTCTATTTATATGTAGAAAAAAATCTCAATGGAAGGGTATCCTGGAACATTCTCAAGAAAAAAGTCCTCTTACTGCAACATCACAAGAACTAAAGGATCGTAAAATTATCTACTATAATAGTAATAAAAATCAATTGAAATAAATGTGTTGTATTCTCCATTGAATTCTCTCATCCTACCCAACCATAGAATCAATCCTCATTAAAGGATGATAACTCTATCCCAATAAACAGAAAGAACGTTTATTATCAGTTGCAGAAATATTCTCAGAATATATAGAAAAATAGGATGCCTTAGTGAGGAAAAATCATAGGATATCAATTCATCTAAAAAATATTTCTTATTACGAAGACTCTATCTCTCTCCCCCTTATAGATTCATTTCCCACCATCAAATGAAATGTTGGTTCATCGATCCTCCCTACATGAGCCTCCAATATTAGGGCTGAGAAAAAATAACCAAAGGTGTCACAAGGACTCAAATAGGGGATACACCAAGGGAATGTGTGGCCTATAATTCTACATGAAAATTGAAACTGGGTAGTGAAGACACATATGGTACCTCGAACTGCACTCAAAGCCTTTGTGAGGTCATAATTTTTAGAAATCATTCATTATATTTCTCATATTTTTACACATACTAGGTATTTCTCTAACACATACATTAAGCAAACAAAAATGATCTAGTCATTGGAACTACATCACTATACGTCGATAGTATCAACATATGGTTTCACTAGCCCACCCACATGGTTTTGGATCAGATCAAAAGAATTCAAATTGGTGTCAGGGGGAGTGTGTCACATTAATTAATCTATCAATCCAATTCAAACAATAAATAAATAGTATTGTATCAATTCCCCACATTATTCTATAGATGTCTCACCACCATGGACACCATAATTATGGGATCTTATAGAAGTGGGATATTTTAACCATAGGGTCAACCCAATCATTTACCAGATGAGAAGGGTATCTGGATGACCATAAATTCTAGGTGATCTATATATCTAATACCCATGACAAAAACAAAAATTTGGTGAATAATATATTGATAAATCCGAAGACAAAACCTTTTCTATATAGATAATTGTTCGCCAATGCAACTAGAGGATCAGTTGGGGTATGGAAAAGTAAAAAAACATGGGCCACTGCCTCAATTCAAACTTATACTAAATGTGAGTATATATCACTAATGATTATTAGGGGTATTCCTTTATATAACACCCATAAAAGGATAACAAATCATACACTATTATCATATTATTATAGATAAATTTAATTTTCAACAAACTGAAAACCATACTAATGAACCATAGAAGGATATATGAATCACTCGATAGGTTTCAGCACTACATTGTTCCCTCCTAGAGAATGGGCATCATGAGTGGGTTTCTAAATGGATGCCTCATCACTCAACTAGTTGTCATGTCAACATTGTCTTGAAATACTAGTTGGATATAATCGTAGGGAAATCGTGAATATTCTCTTAACATAACATGCCTAATGATTATATATAGCGATTTGACAAAAGAATGACAAAGAAAACAAAATAGATTCATATATGATTAAAATTCCACTATTCTTTATATAGATAGTTCCTATATATATAAAGATAACAAGTAGTTTATTTTGTTCATGATGAATATACTCATTTTTCACCATACAAAAATTGGACACCCTAACTAATAATCCACATTCTGTAACTTTAACACTATTTAATGTGTTACTGAACTAAATTACACAGTTAGAAAAAAGAAACTCCAAACTATGATCTTAACACCATGCCGCACAATAAATAATTAGTATGGTTAAACCTTTGATAACCATATATAATCCTCATATTCATTTAGGTCTGACTGAAAACTACCCCAAGTCCACCGAAAAAAGTCCACGGGTGAGAGATTAGTGGCATGAATGAATATAACACACATGGGAGAAATTTTCCTAAAGAACCTATATTCATAGACACATATCCATGACCAAAAAATGCTAAAATGTAAAAGAATAGATAAGAATGAATCAATATATCAACCATCCCTCAATTAGATTATGACATAATGATAAAGAAATCATAAAAAAGTTCCTAAATACATTCCTATAAACATGTACAAACAATTTCCACCATACTTAGATAGAGGGGAATATTTTCATATGAAACACATGAATACACCTAATAATGAATGAATATATTGAAAATCCCACTATTATATTATGACATAACGATCGTGAAATCATAAAGAAATGCCTAAATACATTCATACAAATATATACAATCAATTTCCACCATACATAGATTGAGGGGAATATTTTCAAATGAAACACCAGTACACACCTAAATAATTCTTGAATAAATTACCCACCACCTCATCATATATCTCTATGTAATCCATAAATAAATCTTTATATATATATATGAAATGATATGTTCAGGTAGATCCCATGTAGTGGTGAGTATTACAATACTTGGTAGGACACCCTAAAATCACTAGGAAATTATAATAAAAAATATTAGTCAACCAACACTTGGTTTTGTCGATCCTAATGTTATGAATACAATAAAACATATATATATAATAATAACAAACTCACCATATCAATTTAATATCACAATTATAAGGATAGAGTATCATCCCAACATAATTCCTCCATATAACAGTCATTAGGGAGAGCATATTTTATAAGAAATACTGCCATTCCTAAAACTCATCCCATGGGGCACACAAGGTTGGGAGAACACACTCCATTAACCATACCAATAATAATGATACTATCCCAACAGTTACACTCATATTGAAAGTCCATGGATAAATATGATGGAAGTATAAAGATATCAATAATGTAATGGGTATCACACCGAAGGCCATGGGGTACACCAAAAACCAAATATAGATTAACTTGTTCTGTAGAGGATCAAGGCATATGTTTTATTGGTCATGAGGATAACATGATCACAACACATGGAAAACGATGATGATACAAGATCTAAAATTAGACATCAAGAATGTATTAGAAATTCTATATCAGAGACTATGTTTCCAATGTGGGGATCATTATCATATAAATAAATCATGTCTCCTTAGAAAATCCTCATGGAATGGATTAATTAACCTCAAAATATTGATAATGTTTAAATTATTTTCACATTAGATCCTCACGAATATTATATAAATAAAATTCAGGATCCAACCTATTTGTAAAATAGTTCACATCATTTCAAAATAAGCCTATAACTTCCCATTTTTTGCACTAACCTAACAAGTTATTTTACATTATACATGGCATGGATGGAGGTACATGGTGTGTAGAAGTATAGGCTAGCATTCCATATCTAGATTTCATATTCCCATGTAATCTATTAAGTTCACAACATGTATCTTAACACATATGGTTTGTGGACCACATTGTCTCTTGTGTGTGTAGTCCTTACACAAGTAAATCCTCTTTCGAGTGTGTACATGACATGTGGCATGGTACACAAAACGTTAAATTCCATCCTGTCTCATGGGTGTGTGCTGCATGTACGTACCCTCCTAGTAAGATAAGTGTCACATGACTTGTGACTCGTGACACATGGAACATGATTCATTTCAACATTACAAAACTATTTCCCTATATTTAATATATGACTACAAGGCATGTGTTCATAGGATAATACGTAGTGTAGTTTGTAATTTCAAAAATCTATAGAGATTATTCATTCATCATAATTTTCACATCCAATCCATTAAATTCCATATTAGAATATAGCCTTATAAATAGATATGTGTTTGGAAAAACCTCTTTCAAAATCATTGGATAGATCCATTCTGTATTCAATGCATTGGAACCAAAACCATCATAATATTAAGTTCCAAACACAAAAACCACAATTGAGGTCTTCTAATCCATCATTGTAGCTCAATATAAAATCCAATATATTCCCAAATATGTGGTATCAATCCATTGTGCTTTAAACCATGTGAACAATGATTTATTTTCAAGTATTCTCCAAACCTAATGCCAATGGAATTTATCAAGATGAATGGAGAAATGGGGATGCACTGAAAAAGAATTGATGGGACAAATGAAACATGTAAATTTTTTGTGTTTTCCTCGATTCACATCCATTTGAATGATGAATCCAAATATATAACATAATCAATAATAGATATCACAAAATACCGGATAATCTAATCCATACTCAAAATATAATCAATCTACGTATCAATTCATTAGTTAATTGACTCATTTTCATTTAGGAATAATTAAATGGAGAGAAATCTATAATAACAGTGTATTACCATTAGATGGATTTATCATTAATAAAAAAATGAATAATTTTCATTATCATATGTCGGATCCTCTAATTCAGATTCACATCAGCTTTCAATCCATGATTTAGTTGATTTTCTACAGATAATGAACCCCCAATACTATAACTTCAGAAATAATTATTAATGGAATTCACCCCTTCTTATCATTATGTTATATGGTATAAAACACTAAAATATAAAGAGATCCAAATAAAAACATTTATTTTAGGAATGTTGAAACAAATAAGTTATTTTTATATAAATTAAGGATCATATATTGATGGAATAGTAAAATCACCCTTGGAATAGTAACACAACCATTAGGAATAGTTATATGGCCAATAGAATAGTATCCTCACTTATGAAAGTATATATAAAATTTAGGTATCTTATAAATGAAAATATTATATAATAATATCAAATTATATGTAAATTAATATTAAAAAAATGACAAAATAAGTGTTAGTATTTTTTAAAAAAAATAGATGTTAATTTAAAATTTGATTGATAAAATAATGATCTAAAAGATAATTCATTTTCAATAATATTGTTCATAATTTAATATTTTATTGAATTATGTCAATATGATAATTTCATGGAACTTTAATTAAAATTTTAAAATGTTATAAAATTATATTTAATTTTAAAATAAGTATTTTTTGAATAAACATTCATTTTAATAAAAATTTCAATTTCACATATTTTGAATGATATTTTCAAAAAAATTAAATAATTTTATAATTATTAATGTTGAAAAACCGGTAGGGTGGTTATTCATGATTTTTATACAATAGATAATTTTTTTGTGAATTGTGAAATATAATAATTTGTGGTTTTATATAAATACATGAATTATTGATACATATATTATGTACGGTTAATATAACCCCATAATATTGAACTCTAAAACATTATATTAATCTATTTATTGATACTGTTAAAAATATTTATATTCTTGATCCACAATAATAAAATAATGTATAAAATAATCAAAAAATATCCAACTCCTCCCCTATAAATACAGCCCTCACCACCTCTTCTCCTTACGCCATAAAATCTGTTAATATTGTCCAATTTCAGACCAACTAACTTTTTAATATATATCCTAGCATACAATAGAATTATTCCTCAAAAAAATACCAAAATAAATATTCATATAGAGGTTCTCAAGGAGGATATTTAAAGAGGTAAATTCAACTTTCTTTTCTTTTATTTTTGTTGATGTATTTTTCATTTCTTATTCCCTATTCACCTCACCTTATAAAAGTCAAATGATATGTCTATAATGATAGTTATATTATTATTTATTATTATAATGTCCCAAAATTCACATATATATTTTACATCAATATTGAAGAATATTTATTACATAGCATAATAAAAACCACGCTAGGACAGTACAAGTTTAGTGTCTTTATAAACTCGGAAACAAAAGCAACTGGTTTAAAAAACATCCACATTGTATAACAAACATATCATCATAACTAGACTCATTTTTTGAATATCTTATGTAATAACGTTCATCATGACCAATTGAAAGGAATTATAAAAAAAGGGTGAGCTCAACTGCTCCGTAAGGGTAAATATGGGAAATATCAATAATATCATAATTAGAAGAACAGAACATTTGAAAATAGTATCATGTATATAAAATATCATAATTACTGGTTAGGGGATAAATTTTAAAAGTTCAATGTAATGTCAATATTTTTATCATAAGATATAGAATTTTGTGTCATATATACATAATCATAGAAAATCATTTCATATTTGTTAGGGCTCATTACCAAGACCATCATATTGGAAAAAAACTATTATTGAATGGAGTTCATTCCCTTTTCCAGCCCTGTATTTGTGAACCACTTTTACTTTCTATTCCAATCCTATCAATTTCATAAGACATAAATCTTTACCCAATGCATTGGATGGAGATATATGTCCCTTCCATTAGATAATGAAACCATTCATATGTGTTCCACAAAAAAAATAGCATAGCATAAACCATGATATAAAACAGGGTTTTTAAACATCATTACATCATAATTGAAATAAAAAAAATGGATTTACCAAATAACATTCCATTTTAAAAAAATTAAAATCATAGTCAAAATATGCTAATAAATATAACCCAATATAATGAGTTTCATCTTATATGGAAAATAATTTTGAGAAAAAACATGAAATTATTTATGAAGAAAATATTAGTTCTTCTTCAAATACATTTTCCCCCCCAAAATGAGACTGATTTTTAAAATAAATTTTTTAATTGAAAATAAAAATGAAATATTGTAAATTATGATTCATATAAATATACTTTTCTGAAATAATAATAATCCATTCATGTTATATAATTTAATTAACATTCTCATAGTACTTTTTCTAGAAAAGTCCAAAAGTACCTCAAAAAAAATAATGACAAAATATTCCATTAAAAACATTTACTAACAATCAACCAAAGGTTAAAATTAACTTTAATAAATTGTAGAAATATATAAATAATATTACATAATTAGGAATAATGGATTTGGAGGATAAATATATTCCATTAAATACATGGGTATAAACAATCTCAGATAAACATGAGACTGAAAAATTATCCCTTACCTTAGGTCTAATATTCTTCGAATGTATCTTAACCTCATATATAATATTTTAAAAAATGTTACTGTCTAATTCAAAAATCATAATATTTTATATGAAAAAATTTATCATCATTTTTTCATCTATCTGTTATTAATATTTCATTGTTACTTGTTATTTATGTATTAATAATATTATGCTCTTTTGCATGTTTTTTCAGATATGTTCTTATTTATTGTTTTAGGTTATTGTTATATAATTTAAAACATTTTTTTAGTATAATATATACAATAATAATTTATTCACATTATTTATATAATCATTCCTTTCTGAATAGAATGTATAAAAAATTATAATGCATTGTGGAGACGATAAACTGTAGGTATACAAAAGCGACGATATTATTCCATAATTTTTTGAATGAAATTGAAGTGGATGGTGTATATTATCGCAAAATAAAAATCATTTTATATTAATCAAATATATATTTTTTAATTATGTCATTGTAGTCAATAATGTATATTGGTGTTGAAAAATGGATTACACAACGGCGTGGAGACGGTATGCTTTACGTACACACGCATGGGGATTTCATTTTTCATAGGAAGGGTAAAAGGTGTAATATGGTTTTTTCATAATACTAAAAACCTCTCAGTATATATGTACAACTATATTTATTATTTTATAATGAATCAACTCATGAGGTAGATGTAGATGAATAAAGATGTTTGAATGAACTGGTAAATGATATTACCTATTCTTCAACGTGTCTCCTCTAAATCATTTCTTAGAGCAACAGAGTTGGTGTTTGAAGAATATCATGACCTCTAGAATTTTTATATGGATTTTTAGAGGGGAAATGGGCTGGGTATGGATGATCTTGAAGAAAAACAATGAAGTGAAGGGTCGGAGGAAGTTTCCTTTTGTAGTTGAGGTGCAGGGATCTTTAGGAAACCTAAAAACCATTAATTTATAATAGAATCAATCCCCACATAAAAAATCTAAAACATCTCAATTTCGATGATGATATTAGGTAGGTATTTAATATCACAAAATAAATAAATTTGAGATATTTTTTATGTCAATTTATGAATATTCATTTTTATGAACACATTATTTTTTTTAGTTTTAGTAGTGGAAATAACATTCTAAATATATAATAGTGATAAATTTTTACTTAGATGGTTTTAATTGACCATAAATGGATATTTTATTTAATTCTAGAACTTATAATTATCACTCAATAAATAATAATTTTATTATAATGTTAAAATAATATAATAAAATGTTATATTTATAAAATATAAATAGTATCAATTTTGGCACTATTAATTTATTTGACTTTAAATCTTATACACATAGAAGATAAATTAGAAAAAAGAAAATTAATACACTTTTAAAATGTGATATTAACATATAAAATTAATGGATACTATTAATTAGTTCGTATGATATTTATTTAAATATTTTAAAACCTTTTATTTGATATTTATATAAGTAAAATTATTTCAACATCACTATTGTCTCATCAATAATTGTAAGTATTTAATATCTAAAAATTATAGAAAAATTTATATTATGTAGGAATTTATATTATCATTCCACTGACAATATATAGTGTAAATTATCTTATATTTATCCATATATTAAAATTAATATACCTATATAAAATAAGATTGTAACAATTTGTAGCTTTCATTAGTTGTTATTATAATCATTAAATATTCATTAGTAAGAATCCACTAAGTGAATCCATTTTTAAAAATAAATTATAATGGTTGAATATAGTCATAAAATATGATTCATAATGATGTTAAATAAATTTTATAATTTTATTTTTACCTTTACTAACCTAATTTACCTTCAACCATGGAAATGAATATAATTACCAACGTTATTATTCTCAATGACCCAAAATAAAAGTAGTCTAATAACATAATTTGGAACTAATGATTGTTAATATGGAGTCCATTTTTAATAATTCAAAATAATTATGTTTCATTAATTAATTTAAAATAAATCTCAGAGAGAAAATTGGTTTTTAATGTCAAAATATTTGAAAGAAATGAAATCCTTTTTTATCGGATTTTAATATCAAATTAATTCCAATGACCTATATTATGTTTAATTGTAAAAATATATTTTATATTTTTTGTATCAACAATTCAATAATATAATTTATACATATAAATTATTTCATTGAAAAAAATGTTATTTTCAATTAAAATTTACTGTATTTTTACTATTCATCAAAACATGAAAGTTATCCGAAAAATATCATAAATTCATAAAAATAATAATCATATCCCAGATAAAAATAAAATTTTTATGTTGTTATATAAAAATTATTAATGTTCCAAAATCATAATTTAAAATGGGTTATCCATTCAAATGTGTAAAATTTACGATTGAAAAATAGGTTTTTATACATCAAATATGGTTTTATTCATACCACATGACTAAAATATCCATTTGGTGAATATATAAAATATATTATTAATTATATAACCCATATATATCTCATTAATTTCAATACCAAAAGTAATTCACCAAAAAATAAAAATATCTATTTGATTTATATTTTTGATAAATAATTGATAGACAATGAATTCACAAGGAATTTTTTTAAGATAGTAATAATTATTATTGCTAACTGAAAAACTAGGATATAATGGTAAAATTATAATAATGGGATCTCCTAGTTGGATTAAACACACCATTGCATGAAAATATAACTATTGAATAATAGAAAATATTTAAAGTAAATATTTCATAAAACATCTTGTTGTTACATTATACCCACCTTAAATTGAATTTCTCCTTCAAAATTCATCACATAAAAACAAAAAGATTAGGATACCTATCCCTCGTTACATCCTTAAATTCCCACGTATCTTCATTAAATTGGCGGTTCCTCCATAAAACATTAACCATGCCAGTTGTCTTTTTTCATTGAACTTTATACTCTACGAGCCATAATATCTATCAGTTGTTCTTCATAAAAATGATATTGCACCAGCAGTATGATATATGAGCACAGTAAATGAAGAGGATTGGGTTTGTAACTTCTCATGTGACTTACATGGAACACATCATTATCTTGAGAGAGATTCATTGGAAGATCCAATTAGCAATATACATTCCCAACACGGTCCATAATTTCAAAAGGACCAATATATTTAGTGCTCAACATATCATGTCATTCAAAATATATTTACTCCCTTCCATGTAGAAATTCATAGGAACACCTTTTCACCCACTTCAATCCTAAGGTTTTTTTGGTATTCATCATTACATTTTTGTTGACTCTCATCTTCTCTTATGTGTTATTGAATAGGATTGACATTTTTTTCCATTTCAACACCTAGATCAGGTCATAATAGTTATCTTTCCACAATTTCATCCTAGTAAGATGGAGTTATGACCTTATTTCCATAAATGTCTTTATAAGGATCAGTATAAATAATGGAGAGAAATATATTGTTGAATATAAATTCCATCAACGATAGGTGTTCATCCCAATAACATTTGAAATCCAAAGTGCATGCTCTCAAAATGTCTTCTAGAGATTGAATTGTCCTCTCAAACTGACCATATATCTGAGGATGATAAGACATGCTAAAAAATACATTTGTATCTAGAGCCTACTGAAGACATCACCAAAACCTTGTGGTAAACCTCAGATCTCGATCAAATATAATGGAACATGGTGTTAAGTCAAAAGTCTTCTTTTGGCTTTTACATCATGTTTTGGAAATCACAAATATATTCTATGTCATGTTTTGGAAATCTCAAATGTATTCTATCATATGTTTATAAATAACAGATTGTCTTTTATCATGTTTATCGTATCGTACGATGTTGATCGTACCGATCAAAATGTATTGTACTGACTCTGTCAAAACGTATCGTACTGACTCTGTCAAACGTATCGTACTGACTCTGTCAACACGTATCGTACTGACTCTGTCAATCGTATCGTACTGACTTTGCTATTCAGATGATCATTATTTGTTTTGGTACTTTGTCAAAAACTCCCTCTGCATATGAATCGTACTCATGTTTTACATTTCTATATATCTCTTATCCTAACGAAACGATGTCGTTGAGTTAGTTATATACTAATCAAAACGATGTCGTGCTTTCTGTTTCAATATGACCGTTGGAGGCAATATGACCGTTGGAACCCGAGGCCTATAAATAGGAGGTCATTTGAAGCTGAGAATACACTGATGAACGAAGAGACTCTGTGAACTACGAAGATTTTAGAGAGAGACACTGTGACTTCTCTCATCAGCCTTGTGCGTCCGATCATCGTATCGAGGGATTTCAAGTAATTGAAAGTCAGAGGTGTCGATTACCTGCAAAATCGAGGGCTGTCGGGGATAGGCAGACAGACGAGCCGATCATCATATCGAGGGCTGCCGGGGATAGGCAGACAGACGAGCCGATCATCGTATCGAGGGCTGCCGGGGATAGGCAGACAGACGTGCCGATCATCGTATCGAGGGCTCACCAAGGTGTTGGTGAGACAGACCTTTTATCCTAGGAGAAAGGATAACCCTTCTCTTTGGGTTAAAAGAATTGTATTACTTTTACATTTCCGCTGTTGTATTAGAAATGGATTTGTATTGTTTTCTTTCTTTACTTATTCAATTGTAATTGTTTCAATTACAATCATTCCATTACATATTGTATTGATTGGTTCTATACGCTTTAAGGTAGAATTATTCATATATGTATTACTCTGATTATTGTGTTCATCTTGAATACAATTGGTTTACATAACATTAGTATTACAATACATCATACCTTTTACATTCAATACAGTTGTGGGTGTTTGTATTAGTCTCTGTTTCTAAAACTCAAAGTTTTTAAACCTTCAATTCACCCCCCCCTCTTGTATTGTTCCATCTAATAGACTTTTATATCAACTATTCGATCCAACACATGGTACCCTATGAAATTATATAGCTTTATTTACATATATCCTGGAAAGCTAATCATGATAGTAATGCTCTCAAATATAAATAAATTGCGCTGAATTCTTAAGCTGATCAAATATAACCCTTATGGCATTATATGGTTTAGATGTTCTGGGAAGTTTGAAAATAAAAGACCATTGTGATGTTTTCCTATTTCCATTATAAGGGGTAATATTTGTAACATTCTCTTAGTCTTTTATCTCTCTTCCTTAGCTTACTAAAAAACATAGCATCAAGAGACATATTCGACAACATATATTTTTATACCATCCCACTAGAAATACTATTTAAGGTCCATGTACAACTTTTATCTTCAAGTTTAATAGAGAATGATGAAATTTGAGCCTCATCCAATAGCTCCTAATTAAATTATGATAAGAGAGAAATACAAACTTTGTTTTTGAATAAAATTATTTCATCACAATCAAAGTTGAATTCAGTAAATTTTATCTCCTTATTTTTTAGCTCTATATATTTATTTAGAGCCTCCTTATTCTATAATTGTATATATAGTTGAACATTCATTTGTGAAGATAAGATTTCACCCCTTCCAATAAAATTTTCAAATCCGTCATTTTCCAATCTATAAATTTTGATCATTTGTTATCCTCATTATTGATAGGCTATCATGGTCTTTCCATCTCAAAGCATTTTCCACCTTGTTCAATTTCTTAGGGTGGTAATTTATTAACCAATCATAATAATTATTCAATTCCAACCATCTTCATTGGCGCATATTCAACTACTTTTGTGTGAAAATATATTTTAAACATTTATGATCCGTATATATATCGCACCTACCACCATAATGATAATTCCTCTATATCATTAATGGAAATATAACTACAAATAACTTAAAATCATGAGTTGTGTAATTTTTCCCATGGATTTTCAACAGCCGTTATTCATAAGCTATCACCATATCATTTTTCATGAGAACACATCTGAGCTGCTTTTTGGATGCATCACTATTGATAAAAACCCATTCTTGACTACATGGAAGTGTGAGCACAGGTTCACGGGCTAACCACATTTTTATCTCTTTTAAATTCAATTCACATTCCTACTTCAAACAAACATAACTACTTTTGAGTCAACTTGGAGAGTGGATTAGATAATCGTGAAAAATCCTTCACAAAACGTCAATAATATCTCGAAAATCCATGAAAATTATGAATCACATTTACCATTTTTGGCCTTGAACATCTTTTAATAACATTTGTTTTTGGTGGATCAATAGATATCCCCTGCCATGAGATTATGAGAACCAAAATTGAAATAATTTATTCCATAAATCGAACTTGGTAAATTTTTCATAAAGCTTCTCCTTTCTTAGGGACATTAGAACAATTATCTAGTGATATTGATGTTCTTCATTACTTATTAAAATGAAATGAATATAATATATAAATACTACCTAAAAATAATGATGGTTGTCATTAATGACTCTATACATTAAATCCATGAAGATAATAGGAGAATTAGTATGACCAAAAGGCATCACTATAAATTCATAGTGTTTATATCTTGTACCGAATTACTTCTTTGTTATGTCATTCTTTTTGACCCTTAATTGATTACTTCCAGAATGAAGATCAATCATGGAAAAATATTGAGCTCTATGTAGTTGATCCAATAATTCAACAATACATTGAAGATGATATTTCTCCTTGATATTTATCTTTTTTATGATATTCATAATCAATATAAATTATCATTGATCCAACATTTATCATATAAAATATAACATGTGGTCACCCTGGATATTCACTAGTGAATATGAATACATTATCACGATTATCTTTTTGTTTATTCATCATTTTCTACAACTCAATTGTGGTCGTCCTATATTGTGAGTTTGAAATTAGAATAACACCCTATATATTTCCTATTGAAAACTCAACATCATATTTGGTGGAAGTCCATACAATTACTTAGTAAAGACCACATACAACTCACATGTAATGGGTGTATTATTAATCAAGATATTATACCCATCAATTTGAGATAAATAACCTTCATTTATATGAATCAAGAACCTTATAATGCCTGAAATTTATATTGAATAGTTATATTAATCCTGGCATATTTATATAATCATAGATTGATATGGAATATGAAATGTGGATTCCCTTATATGCCAATTGATATGAGATCCATATAGAGAAATCCAATCCATGGAAGGAATTACATAAAATTCCACTATATAAATAATCTCAATATTTTTAGGAAGAATATTCCCATAATCATCAACATGATAATAATTATACACATTTGATTCAACTGTTATTCCATTTGGAGTTATCATAGCTAACTCAATATCAAATTTGCGTGGTAATTTAACTAAACCATAAGAAAATTATAGATAAATTATATCTCCTGACCCTAGTTACCCAGAGTCTGTGAACTATTACATAATATTCGCATGATCACAAAAAATCAAGTCTCAAAAGAACGATTAGTTTAGTATCCATGGAAATACTAGATACATTCTTAATATTTACATTACATTATTAAATGATAAACTAAAACAACATAGGCTCCATAGACCACACTCATATCCCTTAGTCTATCCCTAGAGGTCTGTCTTATTATACTTCTTCACATCCTTTGAAAAATAAAACATAGAAAGGGGTGAGCTCAGATGCTCCGAAAGGATAAAAATATAGCGAAAACTGTCATAAATAAGCATAAACATTTAAGGCAATGTATAAGACTAAAAAATCATATTAAACTTGAAATTAATCATAACATGGAAAATATAAAATCAAATAATACCATATACTTATTAACATAGATATTGTACTAGTCAAAAAAATAACATACAATATCAATATCCACTTTCATAATGATGGAATTCATAATGCCAAACATCATAACCATATAGTCAAGGCCTTATGCCAAGAATACAAATATGATTTTTTCAAGGCCTTGTTACAGGAAACTATATTGTCTCATGAGACCTACCGATGCATCGAGGAGCTATAGCAGGATCCACCCGTCACTTACTAAGTCCAATGCATTCCTCATATGAAACGGCTTAAACATAATATAAACATTCGTATCAAAACAAGTAGACGAAATGTCTATACATTATCTATAAACCATGAATGGTGTAAAAATAATACATCTAGAGTCAAAAATATCACAAAACCTTCAATATAATATGGATGTTTTGTATCATAGTAAATCAACATCAAATAAGCTCAAAATCCATAAAAGGATGTTGACATTATTGAAATCAATTTTTTAGGGAAATATCTCTCTCTATTTTGAACTCATTTAAAATTAATATAATTATAAAGGATAATATTTATTTTTAAAATATTCTTATAATCTTTTATGGTTAGCTTAGAAAATGTTATAACACCAGAAAATAGATGCACCTGTCGTATGAGTTAAAAAAATATTCTTACCTTAATTTTTATCGAAAAGTGAATAAAGTACCTTGTTTGGAAAACGACCATAAGATTCCTTTCAGAAAATTTAAGGTAAAACAAGGTTATAAATGAAATTAAACTATTTTCATGAAAATAGTATAAATGTTTTGAAGTACATTTTTTTTAAAAATGGTTGTGGATGATAAAGAGGTCCCAGTAGATACTTACGTAAAACCAACCTCACATAATAAAGAGATTGTGAAATGAACCCATACCTTTTACTTTTGACTTGGTTGAGGGCATGATTACATCCATTATATTATTTAAATAATTTTTATTTAATTATAATATAAATATATACATATATATGATATCATATATGATCTTCTAATATTGATTTGTTTATGATAATTCTGTAGTATCATCATTTCGGGTGTTAACAAATTCATTTTCCTTTATATGATTTGTTAAGAAAGTAATGTTTGTTATGGAAATGATATATCTTATTAATATTCTGAATTATATTATTGTTTTAATCATTTATTCTAATCATCAAATGAAAATTATTCTTGAATGGATACGATGTGGAATGAATCTCATTGCGTTTATGGAGATGGTAATTCGTATGTATGAACGGGAGACAATATCATTCTTTTGATATTAATTTCATATATAATTGGATGGTATAT
This sequence comes from Viscum album, assembly GCA_963277665.1. Taxonomy (NCBI): domain Eukaryota; kingdom Viridiplantae; phylum Streptophyta; class Magnoliopsida; order Santalales; family Viscaceae; genus Viscum; species Viscum album. Next base: position 698,946,672 of record OY728160.1, read on the forward strand.
CATATATAAAGAATCATTATCATGTTACATTTATTATTTAAAAAATTTATACTAATTATTATACCCATCCAAATGTTGAAGTGTTTGAATAACAAACCACTCTACGACGTGGAGATGGTAATCTGTACGTATGCATGTATGGTGAAATTTTCATTTGTAGGATGGATAGAATAATGAATATGGTTGTTCCATTTTTATAATAAAATAAAATTATATATAAGATACCAGAGTTATTATTTTATAATGGAAACAATAAATAAAGATGAAATAGAAGAAGAAATGACCTTGAAAGAGGTGATGAAATATTTATATGTTCTTCAGGTTCTTCCTTTTTATTTGTTTATAAGTGCTCCTTTAGTTGGATTTATAACTAAATTAAGGCCTCTATGATAAAGGTAGGATAGTTGAGAGGATATTTGGGTAGAGTTTGGCTGAGCCAAATGGCTTTGATGGGGTGAATCTTAGAGATGGGTGGTCCCTTATTTAGGATGGGAGAGGGGCACCTTAGAAAAATATTCAAATATTATATTATAATAAAATGTTTTTCTATTTTTATTGTCTCAAATATGAATTTATTCAGGGATACGGTGTGTATGGGTCTAAAAACACTCCACCAATAGGTTTTAGATAGGTTTTGGTCACTATATTAATATTATTTTTTAGATTTAACTCTTAGTTAAATAGTTTGACATTTACCATGTCTCTTTGTATTTTTATATTATATTGTTACTATAATTACAATACACTTTAAAGAAAACCTAAAGTTGTTCATTAATGACATATTTAATATTATTTAAGCCCTTTGGATGATGCTATGATTTTTAGGAATAAAATATCAATTAATAATATAATACTTGATATAAAAACACTTTTATGCCATTGTTGACACTATTTGGTATTTTTTTGATAAAATTATAACAACATTTTTACATCAAGAAAAAATCATTTAATCTACCCAAACTTTTCATATTAACCTATATAATTAGTATAATTCATTAAAAGTATCGTGATATATTTATTTAGATACTTATATTATCAAATATTTTAATCTTTAATTAATAAGTTAATTATTGTATCATATTTGTGTCATTTATAAAATTATTTATTTAATGTCTAAAAATTATAAATAAAATACAATTATGTATGAAATAATTTTATCATTATAATGAGTTTTTGAAGACTAATTTTTCATATGTATAACCTAATATTAAAAATGGTTTAGTTATTAAACAATGATTTTAAATCATTTAACATTTCATTAAATAATATTATAATAAATGTTCTAATTTAATATATGTAAACCAAAAGAGATCATATTTTATTCCTAAGGTTGTTTTTGGTCGAATTATACTTATCCAATAGAATTAGGACATTAATTATGGAAATTATGATATCATTTTTACCCTTAATGACACTTTTTATACTTTTAACCACGGTAAATAAAAGTCAAAAGCTACTATCCCCCAAAAAATATTTTCTTCTTACTGAACAAAATTTTACATACTGATATCAACCGTGTCACTCAGATTTTTGGAATTCAACTCACAGAAGTGGTAAAATTATGTTTTATACAAATTTTCAAATTCTCATAGGTGGGTAAAGACTGTAAAAAGTTCAATAAAATTTTTATATATCTAAACAAATTATAAATTGACTCCAATGAATTACATTGAAAATATATTGGTATTATGTATCTATTTTTCCTTAAAATAAAATTAAATAAAATAATTATTTATTTATATAAAAAGTCAATTTTAAAGAATAACTTAGTTTTTTTCGCTACTCATGAAAAATTGAATGTTTTTAGAAAAATACAAAAAATTCACCCTAAGTTAATTTTGATATTCCAAATCCAATAATGAAGTCCATTTTGAATGATAAAATTTATTAAGTTTTAAAAAAGTGTGTATAACTATTTATAACGGCTTGTTCGATTGGTTGTGGTGTGTTTTGAGTTTATGTTGTGTACAACACAAGCTATTGTATAATTAAAAGTGAATCATATCGTGGAAGCTTGAGGTGGTAAATTCTCTACACCTTAAAATAATTCCGCCCTCAAAATTTCTAGAATATTACTGCATAAAATGATTTGGGTTGTTCTTCATCATAAGTTATTTGATTTCCCATGTTTCCTTTTCCATCTTATGACTTCTTCATAGAACTATTACCAGACGTGTCGTCTGGTTTCTTATCACTTGTTCTTTGGTATCAAGATTTTTGATAGGTTCTTCACAATAAGATAGACCAGGTTTCAGTTCAATTTCCACATAGGTGAGTACATGCATTGGGTCAGGCATGTATTTTCTCATTAGTGATATGTGGAATACAACGTGAACATTGGAAATACTTACATGCATTTCCAAACGATAAACTACAACACTAATTCGTTCAAGAATTTCGAAAGGTCTGATGTACCTAGGACCCAATTTTCCCTTCTTATCGAAACTTATAACACCCTTCCATGAAGATACCATCATGAAAACAAGGTCTCCTACTTGAAATTATAAATCCTTCCTTTAGATATCAGTATAGCTCATATTCATACTCTATGCTGCTTGGATGTGGGTTTGAATAACCATCACCTTTTCAATCGTTTCCTCACCACGTTTTTGGCATATGATTAATAATTCACCAACATCATCCAATCTAGTCGGTGTGGGACATCTCATGCCATATAACTCTTCATATAGTGTCGTCTGAATACTGGAATGGAAGCTATTGTTATAAGAAAATTCAACCATAGGTAAATATTGATCCCATGTACATTGAAAGTCAAGTGAGAAAGATCTCAAAATTTCTTCTAAAGATTGAATAGTCAATTCTAATTATCCATCAGTTTGAGTGTGGTAGGAAGTTCTCAAATAAATTTCATCATCCAGTGCCTTCAAAAGAATTTTCTAGAATATTGATGTAAAATGGGTATCACGATTAGAAACAATCGAGAGGGGAACTCCATCTATTAATAAAAATCCTTAATATATAGTCTTTCCAAATTTTCAAGTGGTAAATCCTCTATTATAGAAAAAAAATGTGATGACTTGGTAAGAAGATCAATAGTTACCTATATTTCATTATTCTTTCGAGGTTTTTTTGGTAGCCTCATGTCAAATTCCATCGTAATATTATATTATTTCCACTTTGGTATGGGAGTTGGTTGAATGACTCCTCCATGTTGTTGCATTCTAGCTTCCACTTGTCGAAAAACCATACATCTCGACACAAAATCCGCAATCTCTATCTTCATGTTGTACATAAAAAATGTTCATTCAAATCTATATACAACTTGGTGGTACTAAGGTTTATAGAGAAATTTGAGCAATGAGCATCATCTAACTATTCCCTTTTTAGATAATTTATATCGGGAAAACAATGTATCTTCCCAAATTTCAAAATACCATCTTAATATATGAATTTGATAAATCTCTCATCGTTCACAGCTTTAATTTTCTTTTGAAACTCCTCATCATCTTCCTGAGAACATTTAATCCTTTCTAGTAAAGATGGGTTAGCAACCAATTGAAAAATTATTTATGTATCTCATTATAGGATTATTCCCATATCCATTTTTACTAGATCCATGAAAATTGGATCCATTTCATCCCTCATCTAGTTCAATACTCTATGATCCTTACTTCTCAAAGAGTCTACCACCTTATTTGCCTTCGCAAGGGGGTAGTGTATTGTGAAATCCTAATCCTTGAGTAGTTAAAGCCATCTTATTTTCCTCATGTTGAGTTTATTCTGTGAAAAAATATACTTCAAACACATGTGATCGGTATATATCTCACATTTTTCACTATAGAGATAATCTCCATATCATCAAAAAAATATTACAGCTACAAACTCATGATCACGAGTAAGATAATTTTGCTCATTAATTTTTAGTTATCGTGATGCTTAAGAAATAACTCTATCATTCTGCATAATGACACAACCAAGTCCTTTCTTGGAAGAATCACTATCAATAACAAACCCATAATTCTATGATGATAAGGTTATGATAGGATAATTGACTATTATTCTCTTCAGTTCTTCAAAACATACTTCACATTGTTTGGTCCAAAGAAATTTTACCTCTTTATATGTGAAAATTGTTAATGTTTTATCCAACAAGGAAATATTCTGGATAAAATGCTGATAATAACATGCTAAACTACTATAACTACGCACCTCAGTTTTAATTTTCAGTGTTGGACAATATTTGATTGACATGGTCTTTGAAGGATCAACAATGATTCCATCCTTAGAGACAATATGGACAAGAAAAGAAATCTATTGAAGCCAGAATTCACACTTGATAAATTTCACATATAATTCATTTATTCTAAGAGTATTTAGAAATATGAGGAGCTGATTTTCATGAACTTCATAGATTTTGGAGTATACCAAGATATCATCAATAAATACCACTATAAAGTCACCAATATATTCGATGAAAACTTTATCCATTATATCCATGATGTCAGAGGGTGCATTTGCCAACTCAAAAGGCATTACTGTAAACTCATAATGCTCATACCCGGTTCGAAATGCTGTTTTTGGAATGTCTTACTTCTTCACATACAACTGATGATATCCAGATCGATGGTCAATCTTTGAAAAATATTAAGATCCAAGAATTGGTTGAATAAATCTTAAATTCAAGGTAGGGGATACCTGTTCCTTATTGTAATAACATTGGTCTCCTCGTAGTCAATTCACAACCACATATACCTGTATTTTTCATAACGAAAAAGACATGGGATCCATATGGATAAACACTTGGGTGAATAAATCCCTTTTAACATAATTCCAATAGTTGTTTTTTACTTACACTAATTTCACAAAGTCCATTCTGTAAGGGGTATATGATATGGGCCCTGAACCATGAAATAAATCAAATGAAAACTCAATTTTTTATTCCAATGGATGTCCACATAAATCATCTGGAAACACATCAACATAATCTTGCACAGTAGGTATTTACTCAATTTGAACATTCCCTTCCTCACCCATTGTTATTTCATTCTATTCTTACTCAATAATTGAATCTAGTTGAGCTACTGGGGGTGGATCTAGATAATAATTATGTGGTGACATTTCTTCTCTATATATAAGGTACTCATTATCATCATTAAGAATTGTTACCTCCTTATTCTTATAATAAATTTTTGTATCATGGTCATAAATCCAATCCACACCAAGAGTTATATCAAATTCAATCATGGGTATGATGATGAGGTTAGTAGATAAAGTACATTTATATGCCCTAATGCGAACTGATTCACAAACCATTTTTGCAATGGTACTTCCCTTAGGTTTTTTGACTGACTACTCCCATTTTAAGTCAAATTGAAAATATCTAATTTTCTTACCAATCTTGGAAGAGATGAAATAATGCGATGATCCAGAATAAAATAATGCATCTTCTAAACATGGGGAATCCATTAAATTACCTTCCACCACATCTTTCAGAGCTTTAACATCAGCAGTAGTGATAGAATAAGCTTGGCCTTGATCCTTGGCCTTTTCTATGGTAATCATCCATAGATCTTAGTACATTCATTTTTATAATTCTCCCTTTCTCTACAATTGTATCATTCAAGAATGTCAACCTATTTCATCCCCTTACAATCACGATCTTGGGGGCCTTTTTCACCACACTTATAATAGACTCACATTCCCTTTAGGCATGTTCCAGGGTGATTCTTCCCACATTTACTACAAGATGGAAATTCACCTTTTCCCTTCTTTCCCTTATTTCCATTTCTAGAGTGTTCAGTAGATTTCTTATTCACTTTCTTTTCTTTAAAGTCATAAGATTTAGACAATTCCTTTTCTATCCTAATAGCACATGAGACAATATCTTCATATGATGAGAAGGATTGTGAGACTAATTCTAGATGGAAAAATGGTTTTAACCCATAAACGAATTGATCAGTCATTCTTCTTGGGTTACGTATATAATCTCCAGCATACCTTGATATCCTTGTAGAGTTAGCCTTGTATTTTGCGACATTGTCATCCTCCTTTTGTCTCAAACTCAAAATTTCCTTTCTTTATCTGCTCAATGGTCACAAGGAAAATATTTTTCTTAGAAAATATCTTTATACAATCTACATTCCATATTTGATACTTCATCATCTTCTTGTCTTTTGAATCAATGACCACTATTGATATAAATCTCTCGTGAGGCGATAAACTTCCATGAAAACATTTTCCCTTTCGCTAATCCCAAAGCAATAAATATTTTCTCTAAGGAACTTTTCCATTGGTTGACTACAAATGGATTTGTAGTCTCATTGAATTTTGGTGGTTTTTGAATCATGAATTTGTATAACATTGAACCTCCATGTTGTGGATAAGGGTGCTCCATACTGGTAAGGTTATTATTCATAACTTGAGTGAGTTGTCCTAGTGTGGTGATAAGTTGATCAGCCCTAGTTTATTCACCAGATCCACTATAATTATCTTGAGTAGGATGGAAATCCCTACATGGATTATGTGCATTGATATAGTTTCAATTCCTTCCACTAGGGGAAATTTCAAAAAATGGAATACACTAGATTATTTTAGGAATCACATTACATAATTCCAAACATGAAAAATAGTTAACAAAAATTGAACAGTTTATGGATATAATACGTAATCCTAAAAATGTATTCATTGAGGATTTATATACTCTTAAACCCTTCATAATGGTTTGTAAAGAAAATGAGAATAATCCTAAGCATAACCTTGGTAGTGTCCTAACCACGAGTGTGGTAAGGCCCTTTGTTGTGCAGCAGTTACCATTCGTGTCTAGCTCAAAGAGGTGTTTTCGGGTTTTTCCCTTAGGTACATCTATGCCAGAGCTTCCTATACCTACTCATATCAATACATGGATGTATTTCTTTGAAACTCATAAAATATCAACATTACCAAAATTCTAGGAAGTTCTTCTTTATTAATCCTCAAAGTCTATCTTAGTGTAATGTTATCTATTAAGAGTTTCTCTAAATCTTGCTTCCAATTATCATACAAATATTCATCTGATACAAACTGTAACTCCCCAAACCTAGTAATCCAGAGTCATGGCATTATTACATAACATTTTCTTGATCACAAAAAAACAAGTCTTGAAAGACCGATTAGTTTAGTAGCCTTGGAAATACTAGATACATTCATAAGTTTTACATTACATTATAAAATGAAAAACTAAATCAACATAGAATTCATTGTCTACAATCATATCCCTTAGAATATCCCTATAAGTCAGTCATAATATACTTCTTCACATTCTTCAAAAAATAAAACATAGAAAGGGGAGAGCTCAGATGCTTAGTATGGATAACTATATAGGAGAAACGTTCATAAATATGCATAAAAATTTAAGGAAATGTATAAGACTAAAAAAAAGGAATTTAAACATGAAATTAAGAATAATATGGCAATGATAAAATCATGCAATGAAATTTACATATTCACATGGACATTCTACTAGTAGAATAATCACATGCCATACCAATAGCTACTCTCATAATGATAGAATGCATAATTCCAAACGTCATAACCACATAGTCATGTCCTTGTGCCAAGAAAAAAAAGATATTGTCAAAGCCTTGTTCCAACTCACTAGTTTGACTAATGAGACCTACCGATGTATCAAGGAGCAATATCAGTCTCCACTTGTCAACTAATAAGTCCAATGAATTCTTATATGACAAAAATTTAAACATAACATAAAAAATAGTATTAAAACTAGCATATGAAATGTCAATACATTATCCCTAAACCATGAATGGTGTAAAAATAACACTTCCACAGTCAAACATATCACAAAAACTTCAATAAAATATGGAATTTTCATATCATAATATATTAACATCAAATCTGCTTAATATCCATCAAAAGACATTGACATAGATGAAATCAAAAATTTTTAGAGAAATATATCTTCCATTTATGAAATCATTTAAAAGTACTATAATTATAAAAGAAAAAATTTATTTTGAAAATATTATTTTACGACTTTAAGGGAAGATTAGATGATGTTATAATGACAGAAAATATCCTCACACACCGTATAAGTTAAAAAAACATTATTGACTTAATTATATCGAAAAAGTCATTATGTACCTTGTTTGGAAAATGATGGAAGGATTACTTTCAAAACATATAAGGTCAATTAAGGGTATAAATAATTTTGAACCATTGTCTATTAAATTGTATAAATATTTTTAAAAACATTTTCTTAAGAAAACATGGATGTAGAAGATAATGATGTCCCACTAGATACTTACATAAAAACATCATTGGATAACAAAGAGATTTTAAAATTAAACCATTCCTTGTACTTTTCCTTGGTCAAGGGTACTTTATTCTCCTTTAAAATACTTAAATAGTAGTTTTTCAATTATAAAAGAACTACATACCTAAATATTCTATCATATATGTTCTTCTAGTACTGCATTGTTAATGATATTTCAGTTGTATCATCATTTCAGGTGTTAACTGATTCAGTTTCCTTTATATGAATTATTACGTACATAATGATTGTCATGTACAAGATGTATCTTATTCATAATCATAATGATATTATGTATTTATAAATTATTTTTAGTCATCAAATTAAATTTATTTTGAATGGATACGATTGGGAATGATTCTCATCGCGTTCGTGGAGACGGTATTCTGTACGTACGCACAAGCGACAATATTATTATTTTGATACTAAAATCATATATAATAGGATGTTATTTCTTATATAAAGAATAATTATAATGTTATATTTATTATTTACTTCATTTATACTCATTATTATACACATACAAATGATGAAGTGTTTGAATAACAAACTACACCACTGCGTGGAGACAATAATCCTTACGTACGCACGTATGGAGACGTTGTCATTTATAGGATGGATAGAATAATGAATATGGTACTTCCATTTTTATAATAACATCATAGTATAGATAAGATACTATATAAATTATTTTAGAATGGAAACAACAAAGAAATTGGAAGAGGAAGAAGAAAGGACTTGGGGAGAGGTGATGAAATATTTACTTGTTCTTCGGGTTCTTCTTTTTGATTTGATCAAAATGGCTCCATAAGTAAATTTTTTGACTAAATGAAGGCCTCTAAGATGAAAGGGGGGCATTTTAGAGGATATTTTGGAAAGATTTGACCAATACAAATGGATTTGATGATGTGAATTTGAGAGAAGGGAATGTTCCCTTGTATAAGAGGAGTGAGAGGCACCTTAGAAAAATATTGAAATATTATTTTATAATAAAATCAGTTTTGGTTTCTAATGGAACCAAATTTAATTATTTCAAAGTTAAAGTGGGGATTAGACTAAAATGACTCATCCAATAGGTTTTATATCAGTTGGGGTCACTATATTAACCTTATCTTCTAGGTTTAACTCTTAGTTAAATAGTTTGACATTTACCATGTCTCTTTGTATTTCTATATTATATGGATAATAAACCTACTATAAAGATTCAAGAGAAACAAAACTGGTTAATTAATGAAATATATAATATTATTTATTCCCTTTGGATAAACCATAGATTTTTAGGAATATAATATCAATTAATAATATAATATTTTTAAAAAAACTCTTTTTGTCAATTTGAACACTATTTGGTATTTTGTTTTTGTTAAATTCATAACAACATTATTACTTCAAAAAAAATTCATTTAATCAACCCTAACATGTATTCTGAAACTATAAAATTAGTGGGATTCATGAAAAGTCTCAAATTAGATTTATTTAGATATTTATAATATCAATTATTTTTTTCATTCATTACTAAGGTAATTACTACATCATCAATAAGTCATAAATAAAATTAATTATTTAATATCTAAAATTTATAAATAAAATACATTTATGTAGAAAATATTATTATATTTCTATGAAATATTTATATTATAATTTATCTTATGTATATCCCTATATTCAAATTTTGTTATTTATTAAACATTGATTTTAACTATTTTAACTCTTCTTTAAATAAAATAATAATAAATGTCCTAATCTATTCCATGTTGACCAAAGGGGATCCTATTTTATTCCTAATTTTTTTGGTCTAATTATAAATATCCAATAGAATTAAGACCTGTTTTATTGTAATTATGATATCCTTTTTACCCTTAATTATGATATTTACTATTAACCGTGGTAAATAAAAGTCAAAAATTACTATTCACAAAAAATTATTTTCATCTTAATAAACTACATATTACTGAATAATTTCAACTGTGTCCCATGGATTTTTGAAGTTCATCTCACAGAAGCTATAAGAATAAATTTAATTAAAATTTACAAATTCCCCTTAGAGGTGGGTAAAAGACGGTAAAAAGGTCAACAAAATTTTTATATATCTAAACTCATTATAAAATGACTCAAATGAATTAAATTGAACTTATATAGGTATAATGTATCTATTTTTACCAGAAATATGTTTCAATAAAATAAATAATTATTTATTAAAAAAGTATTTTTTAAACAACAACTCATTGTCTTTCACTATTCATAAAAAATTGTATGTTTTCAGAATATTACCAAAAATTCACCCTAAGCTAATTTTGTAATTCTGAATCCAAAAATGAAGTCATTTTTGGAAGATAAAATTTATAAAAATTATAAAAGTGGATTTTACTATTCATAACTACTGAACATGAAGTTTCATACATCACAAGCTATTGTATTATCCAAAGGGAAACATATTGTGGATTCTTGGGGGTGTTACATAAATAAAAAATTTTCTAGATCCAGAATCAAATAAAACATTTTATACTTTATAGTAGATAGTATGTGTACATTTCAGCTATTCAATATTATACTCTATGTCACTGATTTCAATTTCATGCGACCTTCCCTTTTCTTATCCCTAATTGTTTGTTGAACTCGATCATCATCAATAACCCTTGGATTATGTAATTTATTGGAATAATGACCCATTTCATAGAACATGTAGCATTGAAGTGTGTGAGGTTCATTATGTGTAGCCATTTCTTTTTTTCAGTATTTAAAATCTTTTTCCCATCATTTCTTCATTCAACTGCCTAATGAACTTATTTTCTATAAAAAAAACATTTACTAGTCCCTTTAAGACAATTCCCTCGATTTTTCATTCCATACCATAAGCATAATGGAAAAACCAAATTCTATTCAGTGTGGTATTTATATTTTCTTTTGAATTTTATTTTTCTCTTCCAATCAATACCATTTTACAGATGGGTTACTCCAATATCCATCTCAACCAGGAGAGAACATTGAAAAATTTCTATATAGCTATTGAAGTACCTTATAACTAATTCCCATTCAAAGACATAGTATTAAACAACTATAGAATCGATCAATGTTACTCTCAGTAAGGATAATAATTCCAGAAGCGTACCTCGCATGTGTAGTAAAATTTTCTTTGTAGGTACCAACTAATTCATCACCCATTTTCTTAAGTCCATGGAAATTATTCTCCATAAATTTTTGATGAATAAAATGAATTTACATTTTGAAAAATATGTTCTTGAACTCATCCTATTCCATGGACTCTATTTCATCTCTTTACCTGGTATTCTTGAAAAGATTCCACAATTGTTTAAAATAACCTTACAAACGATATACTTCTATAATGAATTATCATGATCAAAACATTGAAGAACTGAAAATATATTTTTAGTGGTACTAATCCATTATTCATATACTAATAGATCATAAGACCCGATGAATGAGGGTGGATGCTGCCTTGTGAAGGAATCATCAATATGTTTCCCCCTTATTTTCTCTTTTGTAAGTCCTAACTGATTCATTGACTATGAGTGTTTTGTGAGCATGGATAAAATATTATTCATTAAAACTCCCAAAACATATGGATTCTCATCGGGACAATCATGGAATTTCATATCAAATTCATCATTAATGTGGTTTCTTTGGGTTCCACCATTGACTAAAAACAAAAATCATAGTGTGAGAAATTATAATCATAAGGGGAATACCACATAATTCATGAATAAAATTTCAATTTAGTAAATTTATCCCAGGTTATTCAAGAAAATATTTAAAACACTAGGATACGATGGTAGCTTATATTTAGACATATCTTTAGGGTTATTACTAAGGTTCTCATTTCCTTGTTTCCAATGGAAAACTATACCTTTTCTTTGATACCAACTTTAACATCCCATACATTACCTATAGATTTTAATTTAACATTGATAGATATTTATTACATAACATAAAAAACCATTACCAACTATAAATGATTAGTTTTATTAGAAACTGGGAATCATAAAAATCTTGTTCATAAAACATCTATATTGTCTCCATCTTATTTCTTCATAAGTAGAATCCTTTTTGAAATATTTTACTTAATATCTTTCTTCATGACATGGGGAAAAGAAACATATGAAAGGTGTAGATCAAATTCTCATTAAGGGAAATTAAGGGAAATTAATATCATATCATAATTATAAGGAAATAACATTTGAAAATATTATCCTACATATAAATGATCATAATATCGTGTCATTTAACAAATCATAAAATTTCTATTTAATACCAACAATTGTAAAATAAGATATGAAATTTCATTGAATATAAACATAATAAGAAATAATCATTTCATATTAGTCAAGGATCATTTCCGAAACCGTCATAGCAGACAATGTCCATTACTGAACTGAGTTCACTCCTCCTTCTAGCCATATATTACTGATTCATATTTATTTTCTGTTCGAGTCCTATATATCTCATGAGATATAAATATTTACCCAATGAATTAGAGGGATATGTTGCTTCCTCCTATCTAATTATGTAACCATTCTTACATGTTACTCAAAACATAATAACATTCACCATACCATTACCCATGAAATAAATTCTGTTTCTTAAACATAAATATATCATAATTGTTAAAAAAATGGATTTCCTAAACAAAGTTAAATTTTAGACACAATAAAATCATAGTAATAAAAGGGTAATAAATATAACCCTATTTAAAATGTTTCATATTAGATAGAAAAATATTTGGATAAATCACATGAAATTAATTCCTGGTGAAAATATCGATTATTCATCAAAAACGTTTTCCTTCATCAAAATGAAACACACTTTTTGAAGAAAATAATATAATTTAAAATAAAAATAAAATATTGTAAGGGAATCTTCATAGAAATAATGAATTCTGAAAGGGTAAGAATCCATTCAAGTGGTATAAGTTAAAAAAACATTCTACACCTATTTTTTCTTGAAATTTAAATAATTACATCATATCAAATAATGAAAAAATATTAATTTCATAAACTTTAATAAAAATTCCCCACTTGTTAAAATTAACTATATATAATTTAATAATAAGAAAAAAAATATTAAATAATTTGGAAACATGTATATGGATGATAAATATAAACTAGTAAATACTTACATATAAACAATATCAGATAAATATGAGATTGAAAGATTATCCCTTACATTAGGTTTGATATGCTTCGTATGTATCCAAAAATAATGTATAATGATTTAAATAATGTGACTAATATATTACATAATTATAATCATTTTTATGATAACATTTATGATAATATTTTTATCTATTAGTTTGTAACGTTTTATTGTTACTCATTATTTGGGTATTTACTGCTTTATAATCAAATGCATGTATAGTCAGATATGTTATCATTCCCCTTTTTAAGTTATAGTTATATCAATTAAAGAATGGAGTAATTATAATATATATCATTAATATTCATTAAATTATATTATATAATCATTCACTAATCATGGATATTTTGAATGAATCACATAGCACTTTGGAGATGTTAAGCAGTACAAACACACGAGCGATGATACTGTTCCCATAATTTTTGAATAGTATTGAAGTGGATGGTGTATATTATCTTATAATCTGTGTAATTTTATATTAATAAAATATAATTATTAATTCCTTAATTATACACATCCATGTAAGGTGTTGGTGAAAATAGATTACACAATAGTGTCAAGACAGTAAGTCATACATACACATGCATAGTGGTTTTGTTTTTCATATGATGGGTTGAAGGTGGAATATGGTTATTTAATAATCATAATAACAACTAATTATATAATTAAAACTAGATATATTACATTTAAATTCATTAAATAATGAGGTGTTAGTAGAAGAAGAAAAAAGTTTGAAAGAATTTGTAATTGATATTACCTCTTCTTCAACATGCCTCTTTTAAATCAACTCTTACAGAACTATAGATAGTCTTTGGAGAATACCATATCCTTTATAATGTTTCTAGGGAGGTTTATATTTGGAATATGTATATAATGGTCAATATTGAAAGCTAAAAAATTATGTGATTATTTGAGGGAGGATGTTCTCTTTTATAATTATGTTGAGGAGAAATTTTGGAAACTTAATAAATATTAATTTATAATAAAATAAAACCCCACTTAAAAACCTCCAAAATGTACCAATTTTGAAACATATATGAGATAGTGATGCAATATAATCAGTCAATAAATTTTAAACAATTTTTTATATCAATTTAAGCATTGCCATTTTAATTAGCATTAGATATGCTGTTAAATTTTATTTATGGTAATAAGATTCTAAATATTTGATGGTTATAAATAGTTACTTATATTGTGTTAATTTACCATAAATGTATATTTTATTTCATTTTAAACACTATAATTATCACTTTTTATATATTAAAAAAATTATGATTTTTAAATAATTTAATAAAATTTTATTTTTGTAAAATATTAATAGTGTCAATTTTGAAACAATTCATTTATTTGAATATAAATAAAATAAGCATCAAGGATTAATTCTAACCAAAATATATAGTGCAAATTTAATATTTTATAGTCCTCAATAAAATTCTCATATCACATTATAAAGTTCATATTATATTTATTTTAATATTTTTAAAACCGATTATTTTTTATTGCGATTAATTAAAAAACCTATACATCACAATTATGCCATCATTTATTATAATCATTTAATCTCTAAAAATTATAAATAAATTTAGATGATGTAATTAATGATTTTAGATTTAATATAAATATCTATATTTGATATTATCTCCACGATATCCATATATTTAAATTAATATACGAATATAAAATGAGATTGTGACATTTGTTCACATTCATTATTTTTTATCATATTCATGTCATGTTCATTAGTAAGTTTCTATTAAGTGATTCAATTTCGATCAATAGATTATAAGGGTATAATTTAGTACTCCAGTTGGAATTTTTTATAGTTGTTATAGTAATTTTATAGTATTATTTTTACCTTTAAATACCCGATTTTCCTTCAAGCATGATAATAAAAACAATTACATAAGTTACTATTCATAATTCCCAAATAAAAAGTATCCTATTAACATAATTTGAACATAATGATTATAAATATTGTTTATATTTTTAAAAATTAAAAACATATAATTTTTCGTGATTAATTTAAAATTACCCCTCCTGATAAAATGGGTTTTAAATGTTAAAATATAAAAAAGATGGAAATGTTTTTATATCTGAATTTATTGTCAAATTAATTCCAATGAAATGAATTATATTAAATGGAAAAAATATATTATATTTATACATTGAAACTATTAAATAATATAATTTCTCCACATAATTATTTCAATGAAGAAAAATTATATTCAATTAAAATTTTGCCTATTTTTACTATTTATCAAAAAATAAATGTTATCCCAAATAAATATCCAATTAGTCCGAAGCATATTTTTATATCCTACATCAAAATAAAATGTTTATTTGGTTTTAAAAAAAATATTAATGTGTCAAAATCTTAATTTAAAAGTGGTTCTCCAATCAAAAGTGTAAAATTAACCTCTTAAAAATTAGGTTTTTATACATCAAATAAGGTTTTATTCAAACCCGATGACTATAATATCCACTGGATGAATATGAAAAATATTTTATTAAATATATAACACCAATATAGGTCATTAATTTCATTACCTAATGTACATCACTCAAAAATAAAAATATATACTTGATTTATATTTTTCAGAAATAATGGATAACCAAGAAAATGACAATGAAATTTCATAAGATAGTTATAATAATTCTTGTTATCCCAATGGATAGGATATAATGATTATTTTATGATAATGGCGTCTCACGGTTCATTTAAATTTATGATTACATGAATATAAATCTACTAAAAAATAAATTTTTTTAAGGAAAATATTACATAAAACCACCCAATTGTTACAATTTTGATAATGGAGTAATATATCATCATTGTCATTCTCCTCACTATTTAATTCAAAAAATTGAAATGTTATAAATGATGTGTTGCTTTATCACCTTCATGAAGAGAAGTTTTTATTTTCCACTACAACCATTAATTATTGTTAGAAATCAATAATACTGGTTGAAACATACTTTAGAATTTATGTCATAACCTTTTTTATGTTCTACAATTTACATATATACATAATATTAAATAATAAAACCAAACAAGTTCATTCTTCTCAAAAACTTCCAAATTAAATCTAAACGATTATCATAGAAAATTATAAAATTAATAATCCACGTACTATATAACAAAATGATACGCAAGTCCAGTTAAAATTATTAATGTTCAATAATAACATAAAATTTATCTTTTTGATATTTATTCTCACCTAACAAGATATTCTATAATTATATACAAGTGAAACGATCATAAAAAAAAGAAATGAACTCTCATGAAATTTAATAATTATACTCAACAACTCATCATAATGGCCATAAATGAACTTAATAAAATTATCACAATTAAAATAAACTTACTGTAGGTTTTATAATTTTTAATTTTTGAGTCTAATTTTATTTTCTAGGATATTAATGTGAATAATTCATTTAGATATAAGGTTATAGGATTCAAAAAACACAATTTTCATTCTTTAGGTTATTCTTCATTCATTATAAATTTTGGTGTGGTTGTTCATTTAATACATAAATATAGTATCATTTTTTACCTTATCATTAAGAAGATATATATGTTTTTCATATGGTCTTATGAAAAACTATAAATATTTTCAAAAATTACTCTTATTTCTATAAATACATGTTTTACATCCCTTCATCTTATTTCGTCATCACTCAAGATTGATGATTCATACTCCAATATATTATTCAATTTTTTAAACCCCAATATTATTAATGTATTTTTTCTTTATGAAATGAAATCCATTGCTTCACAAGTGTTATTTTATATCTAATTTTTATATACATTCAATGTGGCATGCATGATTAATAAAATGTAATGATATAATGAGTGCACTCGGAATTATATAGAAATATAATACATTGGGTACTGGGATGTGTCTCATGAGATAATGGATAATGTTAATAAAAATGATTCTATTTTTTTAATTTGATAATTTTATTATTACACACATTTGTTTTGTGTGAAACTAATGCATGCTTTGTTCAAAAATATGTGTGATTTTTTCCACCAACACATGATGTTTAATTATTATGCATTCCCTCATTCAATGTCTTTAGATAGTGCTTCATATCATTCTTTTGATTATGTAACTAGTCTTCTATTATTACCATCATGATTTTTCTAACCCATTTCATATTGATTCATGTTCTAATTTATCCTCTTATTGGGATTTCAACTCACCCATTTATTTGATTTATATCACCAACTTACTAATTGTACTAATGAGTGCTTGAGGTCCACTAATCATTAAGGGAAGAATGAATTAGATATTAGTTGTGTTGTATTATTTTAATTATATGTTTTATCCTAATTTTACTAGGAAAATAATTCTTTGGATCTAGTTTTTATGAAGTGTTTTTTTTGTTTTTACCATTTAAATGATAAAAAACATATTAGAAATATATGGTCTCTATAGTTTGTATAAAAAATTTATTTAGTTAATTTGAAAATTTTTATTAGTGAAAATTTGTGAAAACTCTTAGAATGAGTTGATGTATATGTAAGCACAAGAGATGTTCTTTTTTTAGAAATCTAATACACACCAAGATCCCAAAAGAGATATATATATAGTTAATTTTCCAATGAAATAGATTAATGTTTGACAGATTTTTTGATTTCTTTTTTGTTCAACCCTATTATATTTTAGAAAATAGTGGGACGTTAGATAAACCTAGAAAACAAATAGTGTATGGGAAAATGAATCAAATTCCTAGATGACATCCCTAGTACCTGAGTGGTGGAGTTCAATATTTCATGGCGATTCTTACCCAACTATATTAGAATATTGGCAAAAAACTGAATAATTTTTAATAACTGGATCCACCTAATAGGGAAAAAATTTCTATCAAGTCTGTTATATTTAAGAAAACATCGAAATTTAGTTGGTCTTTTGATCCACTTGTTTGGAATTGTTGATAAACACAATGGAGAATTTATTTTATGCACATCATTATTTTGAGACAAAATAGGTGACTCTTGTCTTTTATCATTTTGACTGATATTATGATCAATGGTATGTGTTGACCAATAACACCAACATGATGATTGAAATTGAAGAGATGGAGTGGGATGGTTTTAAGAAAATATTTCCTATCAAATATATCTAATTAACACTTCATTTGAATCGATAGAGATGGAGAAGTTCTATAGGGCTCAAGAAACATTAAGGTGAATCTTTAAGGACATACAAATAAAATTATTCTTCTCATGCAATTTATGACTTAGGATTTGTTGTCAAACATGATACAAAAAAAGATATATTATTTAGTGGATTAAAACCTCACCTTAAAAATGATCTTTTAATTCATTACTTTGAGAGTTATGAATATTTTTTTTGATTATCTCTCAATGTGGAGATGGATTTTGGAGAATGGACCCACCGATATGGAGAAAAGAAACAAAAGAAAGATTTTCATGTTAGAGTATTTAAAGACAAAGGTGGAACAAATAAATAAACCTCTCACATTAAAAAAATGTTGAATGAATAATCTTGGTAATTTCCTCAAAGGGATATGGATATTCTTCAAGTGTGTCTTTGAAGGCCACTAAGCTCATGAATTTTTAAGTGACATAAATAATGGATAAAAATTTGGTGGACAAATTGAGGGAACCACCAATGGTTATATTCTTCATCATTAGGGATAAAGATAACTATGCATGCTAGATCTCCAACCCTAGAGTCCTCAAAGGTAGTTAGTTTCATTTGCCACAAAATATAAATAAGAAATTGAAATCATATTCCACAACCATTAATATGGTGGATTCAACAATGATGTGGTGAAAAGATCGTTGTTAATTAATTCAAAAATAGGTAACTCACTATTTGATTCTTATTCCCTGAATTCCCTCATATATTTCATGGTTACTCTAATAATACATACACGACCTCAAAATTTGGTGGTTGATTTATATAAGAAAATAGTAAATGGTGCAATTATGGCATTCAATGTATATAAATCATCCCTGATAAATGATTGTGGATTGATCCTTCCATTAAATCATATCATACATCATTTAGTGGAGTTTGATGCGATATTGGGCATTGATTTTCTATCTTCATACAGATCCTGCATCAAATGTCAATAAAAGAAGATCAATATTTATATCCTGAGGCATCATCTAATCCTATTATAGTTTAAGGAGAAAGATCGATCTCATTAAGAGTCATCATATCAATTGTGTATATAATTTCCTTATGAGAAATAGTATCTAGCTCAAATGATTTAGGAAAAGGTGAGGATCATGCTCAAATACATTCCCATTATAAGGAACTATGATGAAGTGTTCTTTAATGAATTTTCGTGTATTCATCATGATTGATTGTTTGAGTTATCAATTTGAACTATTCATAGATATTTTCCAATATCATAGACTCATTATATAACATACATCATTGTGGTAGAAGAATTGATGAAGTAGTTACAAGAGAATACGAATAAGGGTTTTATATGACTGATTGATTGACCATGGGTTTCACCATTACTCATTGTAATTAAGAAGAATGGATCATTAGGCATATACATTAATTATCATGATCTCAAAAAAACCATGATAAAAAATAACTATCCCCTTTTGTGGATATATGAAATTTTAGATCAGCTATGTGGGTCCCTGTATTTATATATGTGGTCCTTCGATCAGGATATTGCTAATTAATAGTGAGTAAGGAAGATATTCTAAAGATAAACTTTAGAATAATTTATAAAGAGTAAGAGTTCATTGTAATTCCTTTCTGACTCACTAATGATCCCAAAATATTGATGGACATAACGAATATATTCTTCAGATAATACCTTGACATTTTTTTGGTTATATGTATTGATTATACCCTGATTTATTCTAAAATAATGGGGGGCCATGAGGAACATATGAATACTATGATAAAGACTTTATAAAGAGAAAAAATTATTCAATTTATAGTAAATGTGTGTCCCCTATTGTGGAATTATTATTATTATGGAATGTTATGACTATAAGTGGAATATATATAGACTAATCTAAGATAAATAAAATAAAATATTGTCCAATACAAACATATGTAATGGATAACCTTATTTTCTTTGGTCTAGAATGGTATTAATGGTGATTTATGAAGAAAGTCACACTATTTTCATACCCACTAACCAATATGACTTAGAGGGGAAAATTTTATTTTCGGGACCCATCAGTGTGAAGACGACTCGAATAAGATACAAAAGAGGATAATTGTTGGGCTAATAATCATGCAAAAGACGTGCGAGATACTTATTGTGGTATCTATAGTTGATTCAATAAATGGATTATTCTATGAACTAATGTAAAATGAAAATGTTATAGACTATACCTCATGGGAAATTATTAACCATGGGAAAAACAATCCCACATATGATATGGAGTTGGTATCTATGATCATCATGTTGAAAATCTAGTGCCATTTTCTATATGTGGATTTCAGTGAAAAATATACTGATAACATGAGCCTAAAATATATATTCACACATAAAGAGATAAATATGAACCTACATATATTGTTAGAGCTCATAAAGTATTATGATTTATCCATCCCTTAACATATTGTAAAAGCAAACAAGGTGGTGGATTATCTTACTATAATGGATCCAAAAACATTTTAAATTATGATAATTGATAAGGATCCAATATTCATTGTTATTAATAGTATGTATATGGTTTATTATTATGGGAGAAACATCATAAATCTTTTCTCAAATGACATGACCATCATCCCTCAAGAAGAAAATAATGGATGATCAATGAAATGATGGGAAAATTAGAAGTAGGTGGAATCTATGACTAAATAGAAACTCTAAGACGTGAAGACTATAGATGATGGGGTCTTAATATATGGGTTATGAATATTTATACTATCAAATGTAGAGATAGAGAATGATAATTTCAGTGATTCATGTAGAACAACATTCATTATTGGCCCATATTTCATAATGATATATTGAGATATCTGAGACTATTATTATTTTGGAAATATAATTATAGGGATAGCTGAATATACATCAAGGTTCCTAAGATGTGAACAAGTGATGTCTGAAATGAAAAATTACAAAAGGATGATGCAACAATTACCCACACAATTTAGGAAATGGGAAAACATCATTGTGGAGTTTTTCATTAGACTTTAGAAGACATCCAGATGAAATAATTCTATATTAACTGATGTGGGTCCTCTCTCAAGAAAAAATCAAATTATTTCAAATAGAGAGGATTTCTCACTATACCAACTTGGAAAAACTTACATTAGAGAAGTTCTAAGGCTCGACAATGTACCACTATCAATTTTATTCAATTGACTTCTAATATTCAACTCCATATCATTGATATGATTACAACATTATCTAAACACTGATGTGAACATCTATATGTCATATCAAACTCAAACAGATGGAAAATTATAACATTTTATTCAAAAACTAGAATACATGTTCAGATCATGATCTTTGGAATTGAAATGATGATGGGGTGAACTTCTACCTCTTACTGAGTTTTTTGCGATAATAATTTCCACATGATCATCCAAATGGATCCATATAAATCCTTTTTTGGGATATAATATAGAACACCAACAAATCCCTACATGACCTCTACAAGATTCAACAATGGGGTTGTAGTTAACTGTGTTTCAATAGAATGAAATAACTATTTAATTTCTAATTACAAACTAATGATTCTTCAATTAGAGTTAGAACAATCATTAGAGATTCTTAATTCATGAAATACTTTACAAATAGATGATTATATCCATCTATACCAGTGAATCTCTGAATCTCAAAAATGTTATGATTTCTCTTGTTTCATAAAAGTTTTCACATTTTTATGATCATCTGAAATTCCAGGATCTTAAACAATATGTCCGAAGAATGGTTCATCTAAACATTATAATTGGATTTTGATAGCTTGACATAATTTCAGTTATCTCTCAACAATTTCCGAACATCTCTCAAGTGATCCTCATGATCTTCATGAGACAAATAGTAATATTTATTATTATCAACAATGACAATGATAATAGAATAAATTTACTCATTCAAGTTAATTTCATAAAATCCATAAAGACTAAAGGAGAATTATTTATACTAAATGTAATGAAATTATACATTTAATGATCATATCTTCTCTGAATGTTTTTTTTAATTTAATATTCCTATAATTTTAAGTGATGTTTTCTATATTGATTATAAGACTTCGAGAACCACTTATCCCACTCCAATAGTTACTACATGCATCAATTTTTGGGAAGAGATACATGTTATTTCCTATAACCCTATTGATATTTCAATAATCAATACAATTGAAACATCACCCATATTAATTTAATGCAAAGAGAATAGGCACATCCCCTAGTGAAACACTTAAGAAAATAGAGACACTGTCTAAATAAAAATCCAATTGATTATACAACTAATTTAGTATTTCTAGTTCCATGATGTAAGGAGGAATATATACTAGTTGAGTACAAGACGCTAAATCAATATGAAACTCTATATCCCTTTCCAGAGGAAAACCAACGAATTCAAAATGGAAAAATCATGAAACTAGATGATAGATAGATGGAGATAATCACCCAAGGATTCCCTATTAAGATAAAAGTGAAACACATATTCGAAATTTCATAACTCAAGAAATGAACTTCCAACTCCACCAAACCTCATGTCACAATCTACATTAAATAAACCTCTAACACCACTAAACACTATTAAAAAGTCCCCCAAAATATAAAAATAGATGTTGGATTTATTATAAAATATATAATCCCTCTCAAATATGAATTCAATATTTTTCATGATGAGAACCTAAAAATTCTAAGAAAGATCCATATCTGAAAATTATAAAAAAAATGTTGGATGACAGAGATCCTTCTCTATATTCACTCCAAGGTGTGTGGAATGATCTATCACATAATATTAACACTCTATTGAGTATATTGAATCTTCATTTATTGAGTCAAAATAAATATATGAGATGCACTATAATCATATAAGGAAGATACTAATGATGAAGAAATAGTGATGGTATAATTCATGGTCATGTGGCCCATATCATACTTCTTCTAAAGACTTTTCCACTCCATGAAAAATCATTATTATTGATTCATATGCTTGAAACCCGATTGATCATGAAGAATATGTCTTTAGTGAAATAATTTTCTTTGATGATG
Source organism: Viscum album (assembly GCA_963277665.1). Taxonomy (NCBI): domain Eukaryota; kingdom Viridiplantae; phylum Streptophyta; class Magnoliopsida; order Santalales; family Viscaceae; genus Viscum; species Viscum album. The sequence goes on from OY728160.1 coordinate 698,970,282, forward strand.
ATACCATGGAACTGTGTGGAGTATAATAGACATTAAATAACATCTTAAACTGACCTAAACATTCACAAGATCCATATATTGTGGGTACCTTAGTGGAAACCCTTTGGAAGTGCCCAAGCATTCTACATGGGTAAAAATTCAATGAACCCCTACTCTTCACTGTTGAATTTATGGAAAATCCTTGAAATTGATTAACAACATGGGAATCATAACTCTTTCAATTTATATTAATGTAAATAAAAAAACCACTGGGATAAACATGTTCTCTAATTAACCCCAACCAACTAGCCATGTCAATATTTTTCTAGAAATTATAAATCCATCACTTTTGCCAAAGAATAAAAATTTAATAATATAACAAGAGAATAAATACTAAACTAAATATCAATATCAACCCATCGAGCCTTAATCCTATAATTCAATATAATATCAGTCAAAAATGCACAAAATCATTAAATAGGTTTTCAAACTCAGTCACAATATAATATTCCTTCTCGAGATTGAAAAACTCCATATCCCAAGCCTAATCCATATTGTCTATATTTTTTGATGAAAAGATCTAAAATTTCCTTCCAATATAACTCCTTATTATTATTCATCATCAGTATTGTGTATCACCATATTCTTCTATGTTATTAGAGTGTGAAGGTGGTACATTTCACCTGTATAGTGTCAGGTGATTCCATGCACTCAAACAATAGCTCAACTATCTTTATAAAAAATTATCCTCTTGAGAATCATTTGAGGATTATAACAGTAGTTGAATCTACTGAAAGAAATGATGACCACAAATACAAGTATCATCCCGTTGAGGTTCTAGGGCTGGATCCTTAATAGGAATGGGTACAGTTGACAATCCCTAATCATAGAGATCACAAACAACATCCAAAAATAGATTATGGTCCGTGATATGATTTTCACTTTGTGGATTATCAGCATCTATCTCTTATACATGATTAACATGACTTCTAGGATGCATGATGTTACACAACATCAACAACCACCATTTAATAAATTCAAAAAGGATATACATATCATCTCTCAAATAAGAATAATAGTGAAATTAATCACATCAAATAGATTAATATTATTTGGATATCAACTACCCAAATCAAATGATTGAAAAAAAATATCTAATCCTCCACAATTCTTTAACAATGTACTAATAGTGACATTAGTCTGATTTTTGTGAGATATGACTAAAAACTAACATGAAAAAACATCGTATTCCACAACAAGGCCCCTCAACATCATACAGACATATATGGAATGGTGAAAACCACACCATTGATTCCATTTTATAAAAAACTGACCAAGATACCCTTGTAACCTGACACTCATGCTGACCTGAAAATTTCCCAAGGGGTTTTCCTGAACCACCTATGTAATAGACTAGAAGATTTTATCAAAATAGATAAAAATGGTAATATTTTTCCAATATAATGGTTGGAATAAATAGTTATAATTTAATGTGTTTGTATGAAAAATATACAAGGATAATAGTAAAATAAGAAAAATGGTTATATAAACCCAGGGTACAACAACAATGTAACAGAAAATAGTAGTATAAAAAACCACCTCCCAATAGCCATGGCACATGAAGAAAAAAAGCCATTAATATGAACCACATCCCTATGGATCCTTCCCTTTTCTTAAATCTAATAGAAGGAAATCTACAAATAAACAAATGAAAGGAAGGGTGTGTGCCTAAAATCTCAACAAGGTCCCACCAATTTTTTTACAATAATATGTAGTAAAAATTAACAAAATAATGATTTCAATTTTAAAAAATCAAGCAAGAAATGTCAAGATCATACTAAAAACAAATTAGTATTTACATATCAATTGATGGAAACACGTAAAATAATGTATTAAAAATCATTTTATATGAAAATGTATATATAAATTTACATAGAATGTGTAATTTAGTTTTATGATTAATGGATCATATATATCAAAATATATAACAAATGAGCAACATGGTCACCTATTAAGCGGCATGATAGTTATAGGTTATGGGATCATAACACACTCTTATAGTGATAAGAGAAATGTTCACACACATCCCTCAAACACTTCTTATAGAAGAATTATCATTATCTATCTGAGGATAATATGTTTGGATGTACATTTTTTTAGATTTTTAAAGAGTTTATATGTTTCAATGGAAATTCATGTATAGCATTTTTGTCCCAAATAACTCACTAACTACAATTGTTCTCAAATAATGAACTAAAAATAGAAAATTATTTCAAATCATATAAATATAAAATTCCACATTATCTAATTCATTATGCCTATCTACCGATAGAAACTAATACATGGGTTTTTAGTCAATTCATGAATTTTCAATATAAAACCAAGCATTGGTTAATATAAAAAAAAAATAATCCTTTTTATTGAAATAAATTTCACAAATAAAAATCCACAATTTCCATGAAATCCAAAACACACCGCAATTCAATGGAATATGGGGTATTTTAAAATTTCTAATCCAAACAAACTACAAATCCCAATTAACCTGAACTGGATTCTCAAAATTTCAACTATAAGAATTTAATTTAGATCCGGAAACTCATTGTCAAAATAATTGTCCTATAATTACATGTAATAACCAACTATGGGAACAAAAAATCACATATTACAACACCCATAGTTGAATTTTCTAATGAGGAAAGTTAATAACACAGATTAAGAAATCAATAATAGATTCATGATCCAAAAAATGGAGATTTTATCTCCCGATAATAGGTTGATTAATTAAACATTGAGTAGAAGTGATGAAGAGATTGTGAGATAATAATCGGAGGATAAATATTTCTAGGAAGGCATTGAACATTGTTTTACTAATGAAGATTCAATTTTAAATAGGATTTTAGGATTGAAATAGGTCATTGTGTGCTCCCATTACCAAGGAAATAAAGTTAAGTGAATATTTTTCAATGTGGAAGGTCTAAATAGGTATTTTTGGATTTTAATATGAAATTTTAGAAATAAAAAAACATAAAAATGGTTTATTAGATTAGGGAGTGTATTTTTTCAAAATCATCTGACTAAATAGTTCACCCCTTTAAAGGAGAGCAAGGTTTATACATGTGGGAAGACTATTTTTCAAATAATGTGCCAACCGTGATAACCCTAACTATTAAGGTTTGCATAGATAACACTATCATAAAACTATATTTTCTTATACCATGTTCCAACCATGCATAGTCCAAGGGAATTCCAATATTTTCATAATATCTCTCGAATAACCTTTAAATGATCTCTAACCACATCATGGTAAAAAAAGTTTTGAGGAGTACATAAAAATAGTATCTTGATGTTACAGTTCCACATGATCATAACTCATTAATCATATCTGAACACATGAAAAAATGTATTTAATAAAAATTTAATAATTATATAAAATGTTTCAATGAAATATGTTTCTTAATCTTTTCATCATGTAATAAAAGAATTACAAATAGAAAAATTGATGATGGATTCCTATGAATTTTATCATGTTATAACCCATGGAAATAAAATATATTTAAAACAAAATAAATTTTATAAAAAATTAAATAATATATTTAAAAAAGATGTTAAATAATAATTTTGTATGAATTAATATTATGATTTGGTTATGATAGTAAATAATTTTTTTCTTGACGTACATGACAAAATGAATTTTCCTTTCACAATTCCAGAAAAATATAATCACATATTATTTTTTTAATGATATGAATATTCACCTTAATATAAATTTTCAAAGTAAATCATGGTTAAAATTTAATTTAACAAATCATTAAGAAAATATTAGATTTTTTAAAACATGTATATGGGAAAAAATGGGGTTTCTACCAAAGAGTGAATTAATGACAGTTTACATTTAAAAAAATATGATTGAATATTCAATACATAAATAACTGAAAAATATGTGTTAATATTTATTCTCATGATATAAAAATAAGACAATAAATTTATGAGTATCATGATTATTGGATCCTAAAATTTTATTATTAGAAGAAGAAACCTAAAAAATCATTTTAAACAATGAGATTATATATAAAAACATTTTCACTTTGGTAAAATTACATAATAAGAAATTGAAAATAATAACAAAACATGTAACTAAAAATATCATTAAAATAAATAAATACATTATATTACATTTCTAATGGGATTTACATACATAAAATAAAATAATATGGGTGCATAACATTTTTCAGGACCTAGAGAAAAAAATTTGATGAAATAATGCCTTACAGCTTTATCATTATTTTGAATCCCATGCCATAATAAATAATAACAGTAAATGAAGCATTTAGTATCAATAAAATAAGTATAATATTGATATAACTATAGAATTTGGTATCTTATACACCACATAACCGAAGAAAATGGTTAATTTTTAATTGCCTTTATGAAATAAAAGAGATCATAGAAATATCATACCATAAGTCATGTCATCATTTGTAGATATTCAATCATCCGTTATAAAAAGTATATATTTGTTATAAATATACAACTAAAAAATATTTATTTATATCATATTATATAATAATTTTTAAAACCTTTTATTACCCATTTATTAACAATTATATTTTAAATTCATGTTTTGGGAAATAACTATTTTTTGATATTATTTTGGATTTGTTTTATTATTATTATTATATTTACAATGGTAAAATAAACTGAATAATTTTAAAATTGATGTAAATATCATAGATATTTACTATAAATGTATTTATAGTAATCTATAAATTATTTAGATAGGAAATGAAATACACCACTCATAGAGACAGTAGTATGCACACATACATAAACGTTGTTATCATTTTGTTGTCAGAAAGATAGAAATAATTGTAAATATTATAATTATTTATAAAAATAATATATTATGTCATCTATATATATATAGTTCATGTATTTTTATTTATACCCACTCACATTTTATTCTATGAAAATCATGCAGGAATAACATATTATGCCACTTCATGTGGTGGTAGTCCTCCGTAAACACAATAAATGTCATCGTATTCATATGAAATGGAAATAATGGAAGTTTATTTTATATAATAATTTTATAGGTATAAATATTTTAATATTATATTATATATTCCTTTAATATTTCTATATTACCATTAATTTATAATAGAAATGATACACACATGATAAGGTTTCACGAGGTGGGAATTTGTTGTACACACAAGCGACGTTATTTTTTTCTAGGGTGTTAGGTGGTAAATAAGTGTATACAGTATTATAATTATATATGTATAATAATATATAAAATATAATATATAAAAATTTATATTTTCAGTATATCTACCCATGAGTGGTGGTAATGGAAAACACAAAACATATGTTTGTGAGATGGTAGTCATGCATATATCCAAATGATAAATTTGTATCCTATTTGTTGGAGAAGGTGACAGATTAATGTTATTAAATTAACATAATGACATCTATGTATATGATAGGAATTTGTTTTATTAATTTACTATATTTTGAAATCATCAATAGATGTGTAAGAATAAATAATCTAAAAATACATGATTATGAATTTAACATCTTCTTTGGAGCGCCTCATACACTTTACACCTAAAACCATTATTGGAATGATATATGCCAAAAATAAGGCCTTTATTTTTACTTTTGAGAGGAAGGGGTTTTATTTTGGAAGCTATTGGCCGATTGAAATAGTCTTAGATGTGTGAATAACAGAGGACAAGGGTGGCCTTTTATATGTGAGATGAATAAGACACATATATTTTTTAGAAATGAAATTTTACCCATGGTTTTAATATTAATAAAAGATTAACAATTACTAATTATTGAATCATATAGTTAATTTGGTATAAGTGTACCTAAAATTGGTTTAGGACATATTTTGGGTAATATTTATCCCTTATATATTTGGTTTAACCCATTGAAAACTAATTTTGACCTTTACCACGGTAATTAATTTCTACTATTTATATTATTCATTATTATCAATAATTTTACTGAAAACATAGGATAATATAATTTATTATAAATTAAACAATCAAAAAAATTTCCACATTTCCATTCAAAAAATAGGAATATATAAGTTCCAAATAAATGTTAGAGACATAAGAAAAATGAGGATCTCATACGTGAAAAGACTTAAATGTATAAAAGGTATTAAGATAAAAATTAAAAATTAATTTTAATAAAATGATATTTTTTGGATTAATATGTATATAAATTAAATATGTTTTCATTTAAAACCATGTTAGTATATTACTTAATTTATTAAATTCTTTAAAATGAATAATAATTACTAATAAAACTATTATTTTTCACTTTTCATAATGAAAAATAATGTTTTAAAAAATTACAAAAAAATTTCTCATAATAATTTTTACATTATTATTTCAAATTATTATTTTATTTTTTAAGATTAATTTTTTTGTGAGGGAAAAAAATTAAAATATATTCACAAAGGGTCACAAAAATTGTTAAAAAATAAATATACAAATTTTAAGCATAAACAAGGTTATATTCTTATCTATTGTGTAGAAAACAATGAATATGAATGAAAATTTTTCTATTGAATATAAAATATATTAATTAAATTAATATATTTCCTAAAAAAATGTTGTTTAAATTTTTTATGGAATTTTTTTTTTTGAAATATAATTTTTTTCCGAAAAATATTTATTTGGATTTACGGGTTATTATTTTCATTTCTAAATAATTAGCCACAAAATATTTTGTTATATTTACATTTTTAAACTGTATATTTTCATAATTTATTTAATTCTATTCATAGTATTCATAAAAATTATATATGTTAATATTTTAGTATTAAATAATATTATTATAATATCATCAAATATTTATTGAAACTAGATGATGTATGCAACAAATCTACATTAATGGATTCAAGTTATGAAAAATATGATTTTTTTTATTTAATTGAAAAAGATTATATTACAAAATATTGGATTGTTAAATATTTAGCTTCATATTTTAAAATAATAACATATTAGTATATTGATGATGTTGGTTTTATTATATCATCTTAGTTGAAGAATCATTGAATGATGTTGAAGAATAAGTAAATCTAAGACTCTTGGTAAAGAAAAATACAATATATTGGGAAAACATATTTAGGATTATGCATATATCCTTCCATAAATTACAATATTAGTACTCCAAGGTATATATGTGAGTGTTATGGATGTATGTATGAGATTTTGTTAGGTTTTGGGAATGACAATATGATTTCATTGTGTAAATAGTATAGGAGAGTGGGTGATCTTTTATAACTGAGGTAACAGAAAACATGTTCTTTTTTAAATAGAAATTTTAAAACCACTGGTTTTAAATTCCATATGGATAAAAAGGAAAACAATATAGTTATTTGTATTATTAGGTTGATGTATTTTAAATAGTTTTTTTATAATCTTATATTCGAAATTTTAGACATTATATTTATAGTTTTAATCATAGGTAATCTAATTTTCATCTTTCCACAATAAAATATTTTAAATTTATCGCTATTATTTCTATATAGAAATTATTTTTTCATTATTATATATGATAAGTTTTTTCGATAACAATTATTTAATTAATTTTTTAAAATAAATATACTTAAAAATGGTTTAATTTAATTTTAAATCATTCCCATTAATGTGCTGAAAAATATGTTTTGTAGTTAATGTATTTTTCATAAATATAAGGATCTTATATTAAATTTATGAATATTATTAATATTTATGTCAGTTTAAAATAATATATATAATATAATAAAATAATTTCAATCAATCCATTTCAAGGGTTGTAAAAATTTATGTAAATAAAGATTCATTATGCACTCTGAAGTACCTTTAAAAAACCATTTTTAAAAATAGAAATATACATATAAAACCCCTCAATAAAAATACTACTCAAAATTAATTATGGGTATTAAATATAACTAATTTAAAATTATGTTAATATAAATAAATATTAAATTATTAAAACAATTTTTAAAAACCTAATTTTGTTGGATCAAATGAATGTTTTATAGAAAATGATATTTTTCACTATTTTCTGAAAATTAAGTTTTTTCCATAAAATCCATGAAATATACCCATATTTTGTATTGATATTTGGATTTATAAAATGGAGTAAAACTTTTAAAAAAAAATATTATACACATTGTATAAATTTATTATAATATTTTCTATTATAAATCTATCGAATTTATTTTTCAAAAAATCATATATTTTAATAATATAATTACATTACTAAAATTTATTAGATTATTTACAAAATAATTTTTTATTTTATATAATTGAGTAAGATATTTAAACATATATAATTATTATAAATTATTTAATCCTTTTAATATCATTAATTTATTGCAATTTTATAATGGTCATTTATTTATTGGGTCATTTAATCTCGATGTTGCATGCCCAATTTTCTATCAAACATAATACTATTCATTCAAAATCAAAGGACGTTACACCCTCCAACCATAAATAAAATTCATCCTCAAAATGGGATTTTTTAACAAATTAGGCAATGATTAAACATTGTAAAATACATTTAATGAATTTACACATCATCAAAATGGTTAATAAAACATCCTCTTGATAATGGAGAAAAGGTCTTCTAATGGTCCAATGATTAACATAGACAAGGATTCCAAATTCAACATCATTGGGGGGGAAGTGAATATTTATACATGGATGAAATAAATAAGACCCAAATAATGATGGGGCTGAAAAAGATTGTTGATCACAATAATGTGAGTGATCTAGATAATGTCTACATCCAACAAAACATAATCCAAAGAGGTGTGGAAGTACTATCATTCCCTCCTAAATGAACACAATGTGATTAATATTCATTATTCAAAATCCTTTCCTTGGGAGGAGGAATTAATTACCATATTAATTAAAAACCTAAATAAAATATACATACGTGATATGTTTAATTTCATTTTTAAATTAATTTCCACCACAATATCATCTCTTTCACCGAAAGATTAATATTTAGGATGAATCCTCCATTAGTAAATCACTAAAATAATATTATACTGAAAAATTTTACCTTAAAATGATAATGAGATATTCATCATGTATTTAATCAATATCCCAAAAATAAATGTATAGCACAAGGTAAGATAATTCAAAAAATTAATAAACCATCATTTGATAAAATGATAAATTAATCTCTAAATTTCAACAGTAATACCAGATAATAAAAATAAATCATTGAATAAATGAATCACCCAATATGAATAATTACCACAATAAAATAAACATAAATTTTTTATCCCCAAATATTATCTGATACTGTTCATCTTATATGACCAAAAATGTTTTTTTATTATTCTAAAAAAACATTAATATCCTAATCACCAAATAAATTTTCAATCCCATTGTTATATACACAACAAAAAATATTTTTCAAAAATAATCATAATAATTAACTTTTATAAAAATTTAACTAAATGTACTGATTTCACACATATGAGGAAATCACATAAACTAATGGTTGAAATTTTTCACTTGTAACTCTTCAGTTGTGGAATGAGGGCCCACAACATTTCTAGATGTCATGGGTTATCAAAAATCCTTCAGATTGTCCATTTTTTTAAAATTATATCATCCTATATTTACAATAAATAAGATGAGCATGGTCAAAAATAACATAAATAATTAATCATCACATAAAGCATAACATTTAAAAATACCTTTAAAAATATTGTAACTGAATTCCACTAGAAATAAAACTTCATTTTGAATTTATATTTTTTATATGCCATATCATAAAAAACATCTCACATAATTAAATATTTATCTCAAAATTTCTGTACATAAAATCGAAATAGTGGAATCAAAGACTCCAAATATTTTATTATACATATTATATTAAAAACAATATTCTATCTTTAAATTATAAGTTAAAATCACATGAAAACCCCAATATCCAATTTTATAGAGCTCTTATAAAATTTAATATAAAATAGTGTCAAACACACACTCCCAAATTCAGTTCTAAAATAATAAACATTAGATTCCTGTATTGACCCCAAAAAATATGACCCAATTATTATATATATAAAACATATAAAACAAAAATGAAATATAATATAACTATTATACATAAGAATCTTCTAGGAGAATTTTTTTATGGAATAATAAAAAAACAAAAATAAAAAATTCCCCTGAATTATAGAGAGTGCTCTTCGCAAAGTACCTTTCTTTTCATATCATGTACGGAGTCATCAAAATATCCCACAAAATTTCATTCATTAGAATAATTTCTATTAAAAAATAATTGAAAATTTTTCTTTATATTAATATTAATATGAAACAAGACAATAAGCATATCAAATTTTAGGTCTCTATAAAAATAAGAACTATAAATTGAATTTCATTACTATGACTATAACTATCATAACATTATGATTAAATATTCAATGTACATGTGAATAACATAAGATAAATAATAACCATAAAACATGAATCAATAAACATGTAGCCTTGAATAATGTTTTAACAATGAAAATTTTAATAAATGTAAATATTCAAGATACATGTTTTGTTATCATTATTCAAAGAAAAAATTTAAAAATGATAATGGTTATAATGAAAATGTATTGGTATCTTTGATAAACATCTTCACAGAATGGAATGATAATTGGATACCTAAAAATTTCATTGGGGGAATAATAATCCATTTATATAATGAGTGAGAATGGAATCGTTAAAAAATTTATTTAGTGGAGAAGAATTGACAATAACAGTTGTTGATGTTGATGAAATAAAACACAATTATATGATCGTTGAAAAAAATTATGAGGAAAAGACACTTATTTCATGACCTCCTCCCCACAATGTGTACCCCTCTTAGGCTGGAAATGTGAGAAGGGATATAATGACCCATCAGTCCCACCTCTAGTAGGCCCTGGGTTGGCGACTAGCACCGAGGGTATAGAAAACACACGAATGGGAGGAATTACCCTCTAACAGAACACATGTGGAAGAGAGAGATAATATTGATACCAACTAACTCCAAATCAACATATATGATAAAATCAATCTCAAGTACGCATTTGAAATGTCATGTAAAACTACTAAAACTGAAAGGGGAAAAAGTACAAGTACCCAAAAGAAAGTAAAACACCAGTAACCAGAAGCCCAAAAAGCTCCTACAACCCCAAGCTAGTAAACACTAGCCTGATCTCCAACCTGCACCAAGTGACATAAAAACAGTTTATATATAAACATTGGGTGAGTAAAATATTATAATCAGTAGGATCATCCCCGAAGCCTCTTGTGAAAAATTAAAGAAAGCATGGTAAAGCATAGTGAACAATAGGTGAAACTAATTCATCACCTAAACAGGTATACTAAGTTCCCAACCTCACCCTGGTAACTATCACCATGTAACACATACAAGAATATATCATATAATAAAGAATATCAAGGGTACCCTTATACTACTTCCTCTTTGGTTTCCCACTTTGCCCTAATGTCCCACATCCAAAGAATCTCTCTCCAAAAAGGCTAGCCCGCAGACACTTGGGTGATGCACCACAACATGCACCTCATGCATCAAAACCCCCACTTCCACGTAAGAAAAGTAACCAGAAAGTTTCTACGAGCCACCACCGCTCGCATAACATGTATCATACGTCGGGTATTATACCTCAAGCCTTTATAGCCCATACACTGAGTAAGGATCCTCAAGACATCACAGCCTATACACTTTACACCTATAGTAGTCCATGGGAAAATATATCCAGAATATATGTTTCTCAAAAACCACAAGCCATTAAAACACTCTACACACATATATGGGGAAAACAAACCATTGTGCCTACTAGCATAATCAACTACCCAGAGAAGAGTGCGGGGCCAAAGGGGGTAGTCTGTCATCCATCCTCCTACTAGAATGTTGAGGAAAACACCCCCCCCCCCCCAAGGCTCAGAATCCCCGGGGTGTCAGTTCCCCTTACTGACAGGGTGGAGTAGCGTATAGAAAGACAAAAACTATATGATATACTATATCTCAAAACCACACTATAGGAAAAACCTATTCTTAGACTCCACTGCAGATAACATACCTCAGACTCTAGGTTTCTACTTCTAAGACTAGGTATCCTATAATCACCCAACCATTTAAAGAGCTTTAATAGATTACATCTTTTCATTTTTATTAGTGACACTTTTTGTTAATTAATTATTTAAACATTAATTAACAAAATAACATTTCCTCATTAAAAATTTAATTAGCATGACACCCAATGTCCACTTCCCATTTAAAATTAAAACCTCATCATTATGTTCAAGCAAAATCCAACCACATGGGTTAACATCATTTATTCAGTTATTCATTATATAATTACTTTCCCACATTCCTAGGCATTCTATAAAAATGTTCTATACTACTAAACACATGGGGTCTCAATACAATGAGTAGATGTACTACCCGTCGAGTCTTTGCTGCCTATGGGAAGAGTGTAGACCCCACCTCCCCTGAGAAGATAAAAATGGAAATCACATGGAAGACCACACTCGTCTTCACCTCTTTCAGAAGAATGGTATGAAAGACATGCTTCCTTATGAAGTAGGGAAAAGTAAAATATATAATCAACCAAAAATAAAATATAAAGCATCCAACAATCACATCCATACAATTCCATCATCCCTAGTGTCCTCCCTGATAACCACATGCATAAACTGATGCATCTCACCACTCTAGGTGTCATTTTCTACCACTACCAAATGTCAACATTCCCCCACATATCACAAAAACTATCTACACTCACATGATAAAACAAGAAGTATGAATACAAACATCTTAATAGTTGGTCTCTTTCCCTTTAACAATCAATAGGGTTGCACAGAACCCTTCGAGGAATTATCAAGAAAATAATCCATTTTTAATTAAATGATTTACTATACGTAGATTCCACATTCGGGAAACCAATACAGTAAGCTATCATAAATAATTAAACATGGTTACTGCACCATTTTGATTAACATCAAATAACAACAAGGAAAACTATATTAATTTACATGCCTCTTTCACATTTCCCAAAAAAATTGTTAATTAATTCCGGTTTATGTTCTTTACCAATTTCCGTCAAGAATGATCATTTATACGAAGCATGAATAGATATCACACTATCTAGAAAAACAAGAGTGAATAAAATTTGATTGATATCAATTTATTTATCTGGTTCAAATGTTTATTGTGTCAATTCTATTTTCATCCAATGGAATAAAACATGCTAATAATACAGTTTCATGTAAAAGAAAAGAGAAGAAATGAATCCCCTACCTCAAACAGTTCTTGAGGTTCTTTATCCACACAACAGGTCACGATCAACCTCTTGCGACAAATGCATCTACCCGAGTATTCCATAGTATGACATCACCAACCGAACCCCAAGAAAAATCCATTAGATGTATGGAGATAACATGATATATAATGGAAAGGAGAAATAGGGGAAGATGAACCCTAAAAGAATGACGATAAAACATACCTTATATCCATGATTGATTGATAATTCTTGGTTTCATAAAAAATAAAGCGGAACAAATACTAAGAGTATGTTTGATTATTCAACTCCTACAGAATAGAATGAATGGTTATAGTATCTCATATCCGGGAAGAAAGATGAAGAATTAGTGAAGAAGATATTCTGTTCCATTAGAAGATTTAATGGAGTAGTAGTTTAAGATTTGCTTGATTTCCAATTAAAATCAGATCACATTAAACCACATGGTTTGACAATGTAAGAAAACATCCCAAGCCTTAGTAATAACTAATACAAGAGTTATGTCCTTTTAATCGGCATTAGAGTCCTTAAAACTAGGATTTAAATGCATTTTCTGTCAAAGGAAAATGATGAAGTTGCGAAACTGTATGAAGCTCTAAACACTTTTCACAAACTAACTATTTATCAAAGGAAAAACGTTTTTCATGATCCTCACCATTAGAACCTCACTGATAGATCACTGTTCATGAGCCTTGCCAATAGAACACTGTTCATGAACCTCACTGTTTGAGTGCAATTCATAAACGTCACTATTACAAACTCACCGATAGAATATTGCACACCTATCATTCTGGAAACACTGTACACATACCATTAGTGGATACCAATAGAACTATTCACCAAATGACATGTTCATAGAAATGTAAATAGAGGTTTCTATTAAGGGATACCAAAAGAACTGTTCACTGATAGAACTGTTCCAAGAATTGGAAATTTGTCAAAGGAAATAGAGGTTACCGTTAGAGGTTACTGATAGAACTGTTCACCGATAGAACTGTTCATAGAATTGGAAATTGGGAAAAGTAAATAGAGGTTACCACTGGAGGACACTGATAGAACTGTTTCCCAATACCACTATTCATATGGTTAGAAATTTGGAAAAGGAATGATAGGTTACCATTAGATGTTACTGATAGAACTGTTCACTAATGGAACTCTTCATAGAAATGGAAATTTGGGAAAGGAATGAGTGGTTACTGTTTAAGGTTACCGATAGAAATGTTCACCAATGGAACTATTCCTAGATATCAAATTTAGGAAAAGTAAAGAGATGTTACCATTTGAGGTTACCAATTGAGTTGTTTAATGATGGAACTATTCATAGAATATGAAATTTTGCTATGTAAAGAGAGTTTACCCTTAGAACTCACCATTGGAACTGTTCACAATTGTATTCTATTTGACCTGTTCACCAAGGGTCGCTGATGTTACTATTCATGGTAATGGAAAATTGGAATAGTGTTAGGAATGAGTCACCGTGACCTCCCAGAACACCTCGAACACCCGATTTTCTTAAAGGAATGGACTAGAGCGGTTTGGGGCATTACAATAGATTCCTCACAAAACATTATCGTCTGTGAGAATTTAAATCCCAGCTAAAGGGAAATTGAAATGGGTTTAGAACAACCACACATCGAGATACCACTCAAAAGAGAGCAAGCCACAAGAAGAAAAAAACGAAATTCATAATATAAACATGTAAGGTCTAACAACAAAGGGGATATTATTACATGAAAAGAGTTTAACATAAAACAACACTGGGTACTGAGCAGGTATTTTTTACTCACATTCCAAGGTACTATCCTCCCTACCACTATGTCACCACAAGACATGATCCAAGGGGATATAACTCCCACACAACACCTTCTCTTTGAGGTCTTGGATCTCCATAGGTATCTTCTCGAAGGTTGCACCATCATCAAAATTGATCTCCCCCCAATAAATGACATGAGATTCATCATGAGGATAACAATGGAGTTGTTATACATGAAAAACATCCTTTATTCGATCCAGATGTGGGGGATGTTCTACTTGATAAAACACCACACCAACATGAGATAACACCTTGAAAGGCCCAATAAATTGGGGAGAAACCTTATTCCCATGACCAAACCTTCACTTCCCATGACGGGGAGTCACCATAAAAAACACATGATCCCTAATATTAAACACTAAGGGTCTCCTTCTTTCATCAACAAATGATTTTTGACTGTATATCACACTCTTATTCATCTCCAGAATCACCTGAACCATCTCTATTGTATTCTTCACTAGTCCCGATCTGAAAATTTTTGACTCTCCAACCCCAGTCCAGCATAACAGAGAACAATAAGGTCATCCATAAAAGGCTTTAAAAGGCACCATATCGATGGTGGAGTGAAATCTATACTTTTAGGAAAATTCCCCCAAGGGTATGTGATTCAACCACAAACCTCCAAAATAATGAACAACAGAGTTTAACATGTCTTCAATTGTCTGGATGGTTCACTCTATCTGACCATCTTTTTAAGGATGAAATGTAGCGCTAAGGCATAGGTGGGAACCAAAAACATGCTAGAGACCACTCCACACCCTAGATGTAAAACAAGGATCTGGAACAGAAATGATCATTCTTGTAACTCCATGATGTTTCACCACCTCCTCTAGATACTGCCTTGAAAAAACTTCCACTGAGCTCAAATCCATGATGGCTATAAGGTTGGCCGATTTTTTAAAGAGATTCTCTAGCATCCAAATAACATCATGTCCTCCCGATGATCACGGTAAACTAGTAAAAAAGTCCATTGGAATGTCCCCCTACTAATACTAAGGAATCACTAATGGCTGGAGCAGACCACCAGGAACACGGTGTTTTGCCTTCACCTTCTGGAAGACCAATCATCGAGACACAAACTCTGTAACTGAACGCTTCAGTACAGGCCACCGAAAATAGCTCCTCAAGGCTCGGTACATCTTTGTCATGCCAGGATGGACTGCTAAAGTATAACTATGAAAGTCTCTATGAACTATCTCGCGCATTGGAAAAGGAAAAAAATCCTTCCATGGTACAACACCCTGTGTTGTTCATCCTCAAACCAACCATCAAGGGCCTCACTACAAACAACTTGGTCTCTCCAGACCACCACCTCTAGATCTCCCAACTGGGACTCTTCGACCTTTTGCATCAGGGATGATTGTACCATCATCTGAAAAAGACAACCTCTACCCCCAAATTCTCTTATATCATGATGTAAATCTGAATGTTCTTATATTACTCTCCAAGAGTCACAAGATTCATGCACTATATCACTAGATGAATTCCAACTCAGCGCATCAGCTATAACATTACCCTTTCCCTGTGTATATGATATCTCAACGTAATATTCTTGTAATAACTCCATCCACTGATGCGGTCTTAAGTTCAAGTCATGCCGGGAGAAGACATACCTCAAACTATTATCATCGGTGAACACCACAAAGCACTCGCTAATGAGGTATTGTCTCGACAACATTAGAGCAAAAAACACAACTGCCAAATCAAGATCATGGGTGGAATTGTTACGTTCATGGGGACGCAACTACTGAGACCCATAAGACTAAAATAACCTCTACTGCATGAGAACACAACCTAATCCAAGATGTGAAGTGTCGTAGAAAACCTCGAACTGATCTCCCTCAGCTAGAAGATAATGAAATGGAGGACTTAATAACTTCTCTTTTAGATACTTGAAAGATTTATGACACTGATCTGTCCATATGGATTCCTAATCCATCCTTGTCAAAGCTGTTAGAGGAGTCACGACCCGTGAGAAATTCGTTACAAACCTCCTGTATTAGCCTGTGAGACCAAGGAATGTTTTCACCTCTAACACTATATTGGGGGCTTCCCAAGACACAACTGCTTCTCTATTCGATGGATCCACAACTACTCCTTGTTGGAACACAACATTCCCCAAGAAATGGACTCCTCGAGCCCTAAAATCTCACTTAGACAACATCCCAGACAGCTAATATTTACGAAGAACTCTCAAAATGGATTATAGATTCTCTGCATTCTCCTCCTCGTATGTGGATTACACAATGGTTTCATCGAGGAAAACCACCACAAACTTGTCCTAGAACACAAAAAACAAAACATTAATCAATCCCATGAACACATCTGGTGTATTCGTCATGCCTAATGGAATTATAGTGAAATAATAATAACCATGTTGTAAATGGAAAGCAGTCTTTGGAATATTGTCATCCTTCACACGCATCAGATGATATCCTGACCACAAGTCGGTCATTAAGAACCACCTTGAACCCTTCACTAGATTGAAAGAATCATCAATCCACATAAGAGGATAGAAATTCGTTATTTTCACATTGTTTCCATGACAATAATAGACAAACAACCTCAAACTATCATCATCCTTATTAAGGAAAACAAGTTGGTGCACCCCATGGTGACACACTTGGCCGAGAAAAACCGCACTATAAGAGACCATCAAGCTATATACAAAGCTCTCGTAACTCTAAATGGGCCATCCTATATGGAGACATAGAGAGAGGAGACACTCCTGGTTTTAGAATGATCACAAACTCGATTTCTCGCTGAGGGGGTAATGAAAAAATGACTTCTAGAAAGACATCAGGGTACTCTTATACGACCCTAGGAAACACCAAATGTTGAACCTCTAAAGAACTCAACATCATCACAACCATTATAGATGATAAGTACGGAACGCGCCTATGAGACATTTGAGGATATCACTTGAAAACAAACACCATCGGATCTCCATCCGATCCAAAGAAAACAACCATCTTCTTGAAGAAATCCATGATATCCGGCACCTAATACAAAAAATCTATGTCGAGGATGACATCATATGGTTGTATTCATGAAAATAGGAAATCACACCCACTGTGGTTCTTCCCCAATAGTAGCTCACCTTTTCTAAATAGTTCAAACAAGTCAGCTCGAACTCCAACTGGAGTAGTCAACACCAAGGGCACTGGAAGCCTCCCTATCTCAATTCCCTAAACATGGAAAAGGGTAGGTGATATAAAGTAGGGGGTCACTCTGGAATCAAAAAAGGAATACACCAAGATTGAAAACAAGAAAAGGGTACCTCGAACAATGTCTGGCTCACCTGGATAATGCAATGCTAGAGCATGAAGCTGACCAGAACCTCCTACGCGGCCTCTCTGACCATGATGATGACCACCACCATGTCCGCACTTTGCTCTATGAGGATGGGGAGTGTCATGGGGTTGTCCTCTGCCTACTCCATCTACCATCTGTTGATCTATGGCTGGTGTAACCTGCTACTGCTACCTCGGCTGGAACTGCCTCAACGGAGGATCCTGGAGCATAAAACCTAGTTCATGATGACTGCTCTGAAAGGTTGGTCACTCCCTCTATTGATGACCATAACCACAAAAAGAAAAACATGAGCATGATCTCTTGGCATAGGTCTGAGAGTTGATGCCTCTGGAGAAATGAGATGTGAAGGGCTGGGGCATACCCCCTGCTGAACGAAATCCCTTATGCACTTGAAATATGGAACCATGGATCCCAGCTCTTCATTGGGAGGAATCGTGATGACTCCCCTTTCATGACGATCTGGTTCTGGCCAAAGTCCTCTCGACAACCTCTGACCTTGCCAGCACCTCAAGATATGTCTTCAACATAAATGGGGGGACCTACCGCTATATCTCTGGACTCAAATCGCCATCAAAATGCCTCAACCTAGCCTCCTCATCTGGAAACAGGTCCAAAGCATATCTTAAAAGGTTCCTGAAATGGATTCAAACTCTCGATCACTAGAGCTCCCCCGTAGAATGGTATTAAGCTCCAGGCAACTGGATGCCTTCGTAGTCAAAGAAAAAAACTCAACTCTAAACTTTTCTTGGAACTCCTCCCATGAGATCGTTGACTCTTCGTGATCCCTAAGGAACAAAAACCACCACTCCCTCGCTGCTCCACACAACATCGTCACAGCCAAAGGCACCCAGTTCTCCTTCTGAGAAATGATCAAAAAAATATTATCTCAACCACCTCCAACTAATCTCTTGTGACTGCACCTGAAAAGGATCCCTCATAATTTTACAGATTCTAGCGGTAAAACTCATGGAGCATCATCAACCATGAGCCACCCTCATCAGCCTCTACTCTGCGATGATCTCCTGGAACAGCCTACTGGACATTTTTTGTGCAATACTGACGGGGATGTCGACTTTGAGCTATACCTGTAAACTAATAAACCATTAGAGCTCCTAAACCTAGAATATGGATTAATCAACATTAATTAATTAATTGTTTTGTTTCACTGATATTAGGTTATCCTATCCCAAGGTATTCCCATTAAAATACATGCACAATGACGAATGACACATGATTCTTTCCAAGGACTCTACCCTGCAACTAGTATCACCTTGTTTAATAGCCATTGTAAATTTAAAGGTCCGTACATCAGATCATAGGGGGCTCTAGACACCTATATCTCAGCTAGTCTTAAATCACCTACTAAACATGAATGACATAGTTGCCCTACCAACCCATGCAACCTCACCTATACCGAACTCCAAACTCCATCCCCCCCTCAACCAGATCTCGGATACCACTCTGTCACAACCCCTCCCTACAAACAGTACCCCTCTTTTTCCGGTAATGTGAGAAGGGAGAGAATGACCCCCCATGTCCCACCCCCAGTAGGCCCTGGTTTGTCAACTAGAACCGAGGGTATAGAAGACACACAAATGGGAGGCATTAACCACTAAGAGAACACATGTGGAAGAGAGAGATAATATAGACACAAACATACTCCAACTTAATGAGTAAGATTAAAGAATTCCAATTACACATATGAAATGTCATGAATAAATAATAAAAATGAAAGGGGAAATACTACATGTATCCAAAAGAAAGTAAAACAACATAAGCCCCAAGCCCGAACAGCTCCTAGAACCCCAAGCTAGTAAACAACAGCATGCTCTCCAACCTTCACCATATGTCCTGAAATATAGTATATATATATTCATAGGGTGTGTATAATAGTATAATCAGTAGGATCCTCCCCGAAGCCTCTCTTTCAAATGTAATGAAAGCATGCTAAAGCACATTGAACAACAATTGAATGTAACTCGTCACCTAAACAATTATACTAAATTACCGAACTTTCCATGGCTACTCAAACCAAGTAATGCATAAAAGAATATATTATGTAATAAAGAATATAAAGGGTAACCCACTAATACATCCCCATTGGTTTTCCGCGATGCACTAACATCGTACATCCTATGTATCTCACTCCAAAATGGATTGCCCACAGACACCTGGGAGAAGCACCACAACATGCACCTCATACCACAAAACAACCATGTCCACCTATACAATGTAACTAGGTAGTTTCTAAAAGCCACCATAGCTTTCATAACATATATTATACATCAGTTATTATACCTCAAGCTATTACATCCCATACACAGAGTAAGGATCCTTAATCCATCACAACCTATAAATATTACACATATTGTAGTCCATGGGAAACTATATCCAGAATATATTAGTGTGAATAACCACAAGCCATTACAGCCCTCTACACACATATATGGGGAAAACTAATTGATGATCCTACCAGCACATGTATCTTCCATGAGAAGAGTGTAGGGCCAAAGGGGGTAGCCAGGCATTCATCCCCCCACCGGAATGATGGGGAAAACCCTCCCAAGGGCCCATAATCCCTGGGGTGTCTGTTTCCATTACTGATAGGGTGGAGTATCATATGGAAACACAAAAATAACAGGATATACTATATCTCCCAACCACATAATGGGAATAACCTAGTCTTAGAATCAACTGTAGCTAAAGTCTCTCAGACTCTAGGATGCTACTTCTAAGACAAGGTATCTTATAAGCACATAGCCATTTAAGGAGATTTAATATATTACTTCATTCCATTTTTATTAGTTGCACATTACGTTAATTAATTATTTAATCTTTAATTTACAAATAACAATTCTTTATTAATGAGGTCATTAGAATCACACCCAAAGTTCATTCTCCCTTTAAAATTACTACCAAATCATTATGTTCCAGCAAACTCTAACCCCATGGGTTATCATAATTTATTCAATTATTAATTACAGAATTACTTTCCAATATTCCCAGGAATTATAGAAAAAAATTATATGCTACTAAACACAAGGAGGATCAACATAGTGAGTAAATGTACTACCCATAGAGTCTTTTCCGCCTATAGCAAGAGCGTAGACCCATCCTCCCATGAGAAGCTAAACCAGGAAAGCACGTGGCATACCCCACACATCTTCGCCTCATTCTAAAGAAGGGTAAGTAAGACTAGATGCCTTAGGCAGTGTGGAAAAGTAAACCAGATAATCAACCAAAAAAGAAACAGCAAGCATTCAACAATCACGTTCATCCCATTCCATCATTCATGGTGTCCTCCTTGACACTCACATGCATAAATTAATGCATCTCACCATCATAGACATCATTTGCTGCCACAACCAAAAGTCTACATGCCCCCACATATCACAACTTCCCTCTATGATCACATCACAACACAAATAGCATGAAAACAAGAATCTTAACAATTGGTCTCCAGTCCCTTTAACAATCAAGAGGGTAACTCATAACCCTTCAAGGAATTATCATGGAAATATTCCGTTTTGAATTAATCATTTTATTCTACGTCGGTTCCCTATTCGAGAAACCTAATTAGTAAGCTATCACAAATAATTAAACATGCTTACTACACCATTTTGATTAACATCAAATAACAAAAAGTAGGACCAAATTCATTTGCAAGCCTCTTTATCTTTACCCAAACAATTATCAAACAATTTCGGTTTATGTTCTTTACTAATTTCTGTCAAGAATGAACAGCTATATGAAGCAAGCATAAAAATCACATTATCTTAAAAACAAGAGGCAATAACATATTATCAATACCAGTGTATTTATCAGGATAAAATATTTATTATATCAATTCCATTGACATCTAGTGGGATAAAAGAAGCTATAAAAACAGTTTCACATAAAAGAAAAGAGAACCAATGAATCCCCTACCTCATACAGTTCTTGACATTCGTTATCCACACAACGGGTCATGATCCCTCTATCATGATAACTGCATCCACTCGAGGATGCCATGGTACAACCACACCAACCGAACCCCACAAAAACTCCATTAGAATCTTGGATATTACATGCTATATAATGGAATAGAGAAATAGGAGATGATGAACCCCAAAAAAATGATGATAATACGTAACCTATATTGAAGATTGTTCGATACTACTTTGTTGCATCAAAAACATAGAAGAACAAATCCTAGATGTATGTTTGATTATACAACTCCTATAGAATAGAATGAAAGGTTCTAGTGTCTCATAGCTAAGAACAAAGAAGGTGAATTAGGGAGGAAGATATATCATTCCATTAGAATATTTAACGGAGCATCAATTTAATATATTCTTGATTTCCCATTAAAAGAGTATCCCATTAAACCACGCTTTTTTACCAAGTATGAAAACATTGTAAGCCTTAGGAATAGTTAATATAGGAGTTATGGCCTTTGAATCATTCTTTGTCTCCTTAAAATGAGGCTTTAAATTCATTTTACATCAAAGGAAAATGATAAAGGTGTGAAGCTGTAGGAAGCTGGAAGCACTGTTAATGAACTCAATATTTGGAAAAGGAAAAACATTGTTCATGAACCTCACCATTAGAACATCACAAATAGAACATTGTTCATGAACCTCACCATTAGAACAATGTACACCTACCATTCTAGACACATTTTTCATCTACCATTAGAGGTTATCAATAGAACTGTTCACTAATAGAACTGTTCATTGAATTGAAAATTTGGAAAAGGAAATAGAGGTTAACATTAGAGGTTACCGATAGAAGTGTTCACTAAAAAGAACTATTCATGGAGTTGGAATTTTTTCAAAGGTAAGAGAGGTTACCATTAGAGGTTACTGATAGAATTTTTCACCGATAGAATTGTTCATAGAATTGAAATTTTTTAAAAGAAAATAGAGGTTTCCATTAGACATAACTGATAGAACTGTTCATAGAATTGGAAATTTCAAAAAGGAAAGAGATGTTACCATTATAGGTTACCAATATATATATTCACTGATGGAAATGTTCATAGAATTGGAGATTTTGCAAAGAGAGGGTACTGTTAGAGGATACCAACAGAACTGTTCACCGATGGAACTGTTCACAGAACTCAAACATTCATAATGGAAAGAGAGGATACCATTGGAGGATACCAATAAAATTTTTTACTAATGGAACTATTCATAGAATTAGAAATTTGGAAAAGGAAAGAGAGGTTAATATTATACCTCACCATTGGTATGGTTCACAACTATATTTTGTTGGAACTGCTCACTGAGGGTCACAGATTCTACTATTCACAAAAAGGTAAAATTGGCAAGGTGTTGGGTATGTGTCACATTGACCTCATGGAACACCTAAAACAACAATTTTTCTCAAAGTAATGGAAAATAAGCGTCAGGGACATTATAACTTTTTATGTTGAAAATAACTTTTGAAAACAAATAAATCATAAAATATTATTAAAATAAATTTTATGTAAATTGTAATTGAAAAAATATAAATTATTTTTGAATCAAAATATGAAAAATATTATATGAAAACACATTCATTTAATAAATGTTAAAAATAATCAATGCTTTCCAATACTCCTTAAAATAATTTATAAAATTCATTAACAAAAAAATGGTAGGAATGTTTAAAAGATAGAAAAAGAAAATTTAATATATATTTAAAAATTAATTAACGATTATAAAATTATATTTTTAAAATAATTTTTGAATACATGGATTTTTAAAAGAATGATTTTTTATCTAAAATATTGATACAACATTAGTATCTATTAAAATTGAATTACATTATATTTTACCAATAAATAAGTGGGGATATTGAAATAAAACCAGTGAATGACTTTGATAACTCGTGGAGAAATTAGTATGCATTTTTCAGGAATATAATATCAAATAATTTTTTTTGTTATAGATCATTTTCAGATGGGAAATTATGAAGAGATGGGAGATTGTATCCTAATGACTTTTCATAATTGGAAACACCCCAATCATATGACCCATGAAAGAATACATTGAAAAGAAAATATTAATGTAATTGTGTAAATGAGAATAATGATATAACTTTTCTAAAGGGTTAAAAGATAAAAAACATAAAGTAAGAGTGGTATATAACATAACATAAGTCGCAATGAAATAAAATCTTCACTAGAAACCCTTATAATTATCATAAAATTGAATTTAGAAATAATCAATGTATTAGTAAACCATATTAGATATAAATATAATTAAAAAATAAATAAAACCTAAAATAATAAAATTTCATTAAGCACATAATCATATAATGTGAAATTTTTTGAAGTAATAATTTAACCCAATGAAAATAAATTGGGTTATGTAATTATTCATCAAATGTCCACATTCAAGTATAATAACCTTGGATGAAGAAATTAAAATAAAAACATAAATTAGAATGATACATGGAATATACAGGATATTATAAGTTAATTTTTTAGTATATACACCATATAAATGAAATTAACATAATGGCCTTAAATAATTACATAATTGTGGGAAATTGAGATGAGGCCATATGCCTTAAGTCCCGAATTTCCATGTATGTTCTTTAAATCTCATATATTAACAACAAAAATTTATATCATAATAGAAATTTTCATTTTTAATACCGTATTATTTAATAACTTCATATATTATAATGAAATTTAAATAATAAATTAGTTATGTCAATGTTGTCTATTTTAACAATTTTTTTTCATTCAAAAAATAGGATTAATTTGATGACCAAGGTCATAGTTGTTATTTTTCCATAATTTTATTAAAAATAATAATGAAATTACTAAAAATTATATAAATAAATTATATTTTTATAACCAATCATATATTATCGTTAGGAAAAATTAAATATCTTCTGATATTAGAGATTGTTGGACATATGTTCGCATGAGTATCATTTCTGTTTCTCAAAAATCATTTATTAAAAAGGTAATTATCATTTTATTTTTCATATTTATGATCACGTCAAAATGATATTTTATTTACTTTAATATTCATATTTATATCATCAATAATATTTGTCTATGAAAAAACAATAACATTAAATCATAGAGGCAGTAGTCCACTCGTACACATGAACGATGTTATTATTTTTTTTATGAAGTAAAATTATATATAATAATTTAAGAATGATAGTTATTTGAATAATATTATATATAATTTATTTACATAACATATATTCATTAATTTTATTCATTATTACCTTCCATTTAAACCATTAGAGAAGAATAAATAATAGTTCTTCCTTCTGTGGTAGTCTACTGTACACATCAATGATGTTATTATATACCCCAAAGAATAGAAATTCAACAAGAGGTATGTGATAAAATAATTATAGAAGAAATATTATGAAAAAAATTTATAATATATTATTAAAATAAATAATTATGACAAATAATTTTTTTTATGGTAATAAAATAATTACATTGGTTAATGGGGTGGTTGTTCGTCGTACAACTGAATAATGGATTAAATTACCACTTTAAAGATGAGGATATGGATTTAGGTTATGAAAATAAAATAATAACATCTTAGTAAATGTGATTTAATTAGGTTATTATATAACCATAAATTATGAAAAATTTTATCTTGCGGTGTAATAAATAATACAAAAATAAACTTCTCTAAACAATACCACTTATTTAGACCACCACTTTTGGATTATACCAAAATCCATCCATGGTATTATTTGTACAAAAATGACTCTATGCCTTGTAAATATAATTATTCAATTTAATTTTTATGGTTTTGGTGTATCTAATAGGTTTTTATGATTCATAGAGGAGAGGAGATAAGGCGGCCTTCTATAAATAAGGTAAGGGGAACATGTGTAATTTATGAGAATAAAATGTGATACCCTTTTTTTGATTTCCCAAATTCTCCAAAATTTAATATTATTGAAAAATAAAGGGTATAAGGTCCATGTATATATTTCCAGAATAATATATACTTGTTTTTTTGTGATTTCATTTCTTATATATTCATTTTAAATTGAAGGTGAACCAATGTTTTCTATAACAATGGTAAAACATTTTTATTATTTTAACAATTAAATTTGAGGAACATTTATTTTGACAATATTATATAATGAAAATTAATCTAACTCAAAATATATAATCAATTTAAAAAAATTTCTTTATCATAAGTGGCATAATTTAATTTTCAATTAATCCAATAGATGTGATAAAACAAATGTTTTTTTGTTTATGTAATTTTCAACATTGGATGATTTAATATTTACTCAATTGATTTTTGTAATCATAATATAGAACTAAATGAATATATATAGATATAATATATATATACCATATAAATAAATATTAGTTACAGTTTTCTAATTAAATAAAATTTAGACAATTGTGCATATAAAAAATATTCTAAGAAAACACATTTAAGACCCAAAAAATTATATCATACTAAAATCTATTATCAATTTGAATAAAAAGTAAACAACTGGATTAATTAAAAATAACTAAAACATATTTTACATGAAATCATTTTAATTAATTTTTGGGAAATAAATTTACATAATTGGTTGAAATGAACTATAAATTTTACAAAAATTATTACTTTTCATTTTTCACTGAAAAATTAACATTTCCCCATAATTTCCAAAATAATACCCAATTATAAATTTGATAAGAATATTAAAATCGAAATGTTCCTTTTTTAAAAAAATATTTTTAATGTTCCAAAGCATAATTATAATATTTTTTCAAAATATTAATTATAAATAATATTTTGAGAAAAAATAATATTGATGAGTAAAATTACATTAATAAATATTGAGGGACAATTTATTAATAATTATTAAATAATTATTTATAGGATAATATATAAAAATGCGTTTTATAAATTATTTAATCCTATTCATACTAGCAAATGAAATGATATTTTATAATGTTCATATGTATTGTGTTTCGAATGAGATCAGAGTTTATTATTGAATATATTCTGGATCCCAACATTATTATTTTATAATCCCATTATAATATTGTAAATATTCCATGAGAAAAGGGTGTGTTTGGCTAAGTTACATGTAATCTTGATGGCATGATCAAACAAGTACTTAAAAACCAATTAGCGAAGCGATACATTTAGATGTTGAAATTATTTTTCAGGGGGTTGATTTTAACACCATTGTAATTATTGAAATATTTTTCATTAAATAAATATTTTTAATATATTACATTACACCAAATATAATGTTTAATTTAACCATGATATATTACTAAAATATTATTATCCAACATTTATAACATAACCATTTCATTTTAGGGAAATAATAATTATAATTTAAATATTCAAAATTTATTCTTGTATTTTTATAAAAAGAATTCATTTGCTGTAAATTAATAATATATATAAACAAAAATTATCATCATAATTTTAAAAACATTATGCAAACTTGTTTTTTATGATAGTGATGTGTTATTATCTTAAACAATTATACTAATAACAATTGGTGATGTATTCTAATAAATTTAGATATTATATATTAAATAAAATTATTTACCATTCATTTAATATTTTTCTATGTGTGGTATTAGAATAATCCCATTTTATACTGAAAATTGTGTTTTTTATGAAAACATTTTTATTGATTTTAATTATTTATTTATAAATTTATTACCTACCGCATATATTTAATAAAATTGATAAATTTTAATCAATATATGTAAATATAAACTTAATATCTGGTATATAGGCCCCTTATATTTTTTTGATAAGACAAGTATTAATAGTTGTAAAAATGATCATGTTAGTAAATAGGAAATCAAGTAAATATATGCTAAAAAACTTATATAGAAATAATTTTAATGATAATTCTTCTAAGATGATGTTAAATAAAAAATTTATCATATTTTGATAAAAATATTTTTTACTACGGGACACAGGTTAGTAAATAATAACTATATAACATTTTATGAAAATAAAATTTGAAAATTTCCATCAATTAATTATAAATATTAATTAGTTTTCAAAAATGATGAAAAAGAAAGTTATAAATGAATATAAATATATATTATTTTATAATGATATTATATCCATGATTGTAAAGTATTAATAATTATTACTTATTAATATATTACAACAAATACATGGGCAATTCTAATTTGGTATTGATTAAATTAATAGAAAAGAAAAATATATGATATAAAATTTTTAAAAGTACAATTATTTTATTGATATATTGTGTAAAATGAATTTTGAATACAAATATTACCTATATTTAATTTTCAAAACTATTATATAAAATTTATTACTTTGTATTTCTAAATTTTCAATCAAAAGAGTTAAATAGTATCAAAATTTTCATTACTAATATGTTCTTGAAAATAATATTATAAATAATTATTTAAAAATCATAGAAATCCAAAAAGTCAAAAAGGTGGATAAAATATGTTATATAATATTATGTTGTTTCCATTTATGAAATAATATTAATTTTATATGAAATATTATTATCCATTAAGTGTAAAAAATTATTACCACTGTTAAGAATAACATTCGTTAAATAAGCGTTTCTTCAAAATGATATATTATGTTATGACACTAAAACCAATAATTTTTTTTGATTCATGGATTTCAAAAAAAAATTAAACATAAAATCATTACATTGATCAATTAAAATAATTCTAATAGAGAATGGATTTGTAATATTTAGTCTTTTTATGAAATATAAATAGTACCACACACATCTATTATAATAGGGCACAACTCATTTATCATATTCACAACACATTGAGTTTTATAGATACGAAAAATACCAAAAATGAACCATATAAAATTACATATAAATTTTTAGAGGTTTTGGTCTTCCCAAAATACAATCCCTTGGATCTATAAGTGGAAATAAAAAGAATTTATTTCAATGTAGAGCCAATAAAATTAATTGATTACATTATTTTTTATTATTCATTTACCACTTTTAAATGTTTAATATTTATCATTGATTAAATATTTCATTATACTCAATTTATGAAAATTTTATTATAAAAAATAAATTATTATAACACCCTTTATACCATATTGGATATAAAAGATTCACATATAGATATGTATGACTTTCCAACTCCACTCAGTGATAAAATTCATTATTCAATACCAGAATTAATTGATAGATATTATTATTCCTTTAATGTTTAAATATTATATATATGAATTAATTTTACTTATGAGAAAATAATATCATATATAACTACTTACCATAATATACATTTTAGAAAAATGTTTCATGATCATAAAGGTGGACTACAACCTCCATTAAGTTATGTGATTTGATTTCCATCTTAGTTTTAATTTCAAGGAATTGATCACATATTAATAAAAAATTATTTAAATTAGATTATAATTATTTTATAAATTTTAACTATTATGAAATATTATTTTTTCCATTTTTTGAACAATGACAACAATGTTCATGCACGCATTCGACATACCATATTTATAAACGTTGTAGTTAATTTTCCAATCTCTATATTCTATAAATGAATGTGAAAATATATTTAATTGATATATATTAAATTTATATTATGATTAAAATTATACATATTAAGGAACTCTGATCATTTTATGGTGGATGAATGATGCAAATAAAAATATTAATGAATAATGAATTTAATGTCATTAGGACTAGTGATTTTAATAATGAA
The DNA here is from genome assembly GCA_963277665.1 of Viscum album. NCBI lineage: Eukaryota > Viridiplantae > Streptophyta > Magnoliopsida > Santalales > Viscaceae > Viscum > Viscum album. Next base: position 699,000,378 of record OY728160.1, read on the forward strand.
ATATTAATAAATGGGTGATAAAAGGTAATAAGTAAATATTGTATTTTATGCTATATATGAGTATTGTTATGTAATATATTTATAATATAAACTTCTTTCTTATTTTTTAGGTCCTAACAGGTATGAAGGAAGTTAGACTTGAGGTAAGTGATCATTACCTCACTTTTATATTTGTGAGACACATCCCATAATCACCCTTTTTTATTTTATGTGATATATAAGTTCCAATGAATTTATTTTATTAATATTAATTTAAATATAATATGGTTTTACACACATATATAGGTTTTTTTCATTGGTCATACGATTCAAATGATACAAATATAGTATGGGTTTTATGTGAAAATATAATTTTTTATCAGGACTGTTTATATTTTATTTTTGATGATGAAATATTATTTTCTTATTATAAAAAATAACATGAATTTTATTCTATAATTTTTACTTATATAAAATATAATATTTACATTCAATTTACTCTTCTTAAGTACTCAATAGATTTAAAATACTCTTTTAAGGAAAATCAACTTTATTTCTCTCTTTGGACAATAAACCTTATTTCCCTTATAATTATTTATAAAAATTATTTAAATAATGTATTTACATATTTATTAACACTTTTTAAAGTATAATTTAATTTTTATTTAATTTATAAAATATGGCTATAGAAGACAATTTTTTTTCCACATGAGGAACATGTTGATATTTTAAAAAAATGTAAACAGAGTATTTTAATTTAATTAATAAAGAAAAAATAGATTTTTTTCCATCATGGAAAATATATAAAATAAATATGGTTAAAGAGGACAATTTTTTTAGTTTTCAACATGAGGCACATGTTGAAATTTTCAAAAAATATAAATAGAGTTTTTTAATTTAATTAATACAGCACAAACAGAATTTTTTACCATCATGGAAAATATATACAATAAATATTAAATTATAATAATCCAAGGATATTTTCAATGATATATATGTTTACAATATTTTGGGATTTTTTAGTTTTGGAAAATTGATATTCAATTTGGAAAGGGTATTGTTCTCAAGAATGTAATTGTGATCTTTTAATGGAATTTATATTCATCACAAACAATATCCATTTATTTATTTTATACCTTAAAAGGAGAATGGTCAAATAATACAATCATTATTTTATATATTGAAATATTATTTTACGATGAAGGTTATTTTGGGAGCCCATTGGTTTTCAATGAGTAATATTATAACAATGTATTTTTTATTCTTATTTCATTCCGTAGCTATTTTCTACATTGAGATCTCTTGGAAAAACATTTATTTTAACGGTTTAAGATATGATGAAAATTGTATGATCTTTTGGAAAGCATAGGTGTCATTTTTATTATGTGATTGATTGGATATAAATTATATATTATCTAATTAATTAGATAATGATTGGCACATCAAGAGATAAATAGTGCTAGAATGGTTACCGAGCATAGTTCAATATGATAATCAGTCCACTATTATATTTTTGGTATTGTACCATGACTACATTGAAATGATAGAAAGTGAACCCAATCCAATATGATTTTATTGGAAGTTATCATTTAGTACTATAGAAATTATTCTCTATTATTATGATCCCAATAATTAATATGCTTCCCATCCTAAGGTAATGAAGAAATATTTTTTGTATGATAAATATAAGATGTTTATTAGATACGAGGATCATAATGGGAGAAACTTACAAATAATTCATTTATGTCTCTATGTTTCCATATATACTATAATAGTTTTATTTTGGTGAGGATCATAATTATATGTAATGTCTAGTTATCTAATAGTATATACTATCATTATTAAAATGTAGGGATCATTATTGTGAATCCATTTTCGGTTCTTAAATGAAATTAATTATTTATTCTTGATAAAAACAACCACTATTATAAAAAGAATGTATTATTCCTATGGTAAGTATCTTCCTCAAAATGTCCATGAAACTATAATACAATACAAATTGGATCAAATTTCTAATGTATACCATTATTTTGTTAGTAAATAATATGATATAGTAGATCTATATATGATGAGTTTAGTTCCAACAAACCATCATCAGAATCAATCACATGTATATGATCTATCTCATACATATAAAGCTGAAATATAGGGAACACATTATGAAAATAATGATATTTTAGAGGAACATGAAACCAATTGGAAAACATTCCAATTTTATTTAGGATCTCTAAAATTTTAAAAATCCATTATTCCAATTTTACTTACATCTATAATCACTAATGTCCTAAAAAAGGGAATCTTAAAAAAAGACTAAGTTACCAAAAATATTTTATGAAGTTTGTTTACACTTTTCACAATTCCATCACTCTTAACTATGAGTTTAAATTAGGAATTTTTGAATCAAATTCACTATTCCTATGGTCTCTTGCACCGTTCATGGACCAATAACATAAAACACACCTTCCTCATGCAATAGTAGTGGTGAATGAAAACACTAGTCATAGAGTGCCTCAAATGGGTCCACCTGAATTGATGACTAAAAAAATTACTATAATAGAATTATTTCAATGCTAAATTTTCCTCCCATTCATCCATAATATCTTCGAAACATACATAGTGCATATATTCTGAGGTGTAGATCATCATCTCTTTTCATTTAATTCATAAATATTTTCCAAAAAAATGAGTTTTAAATTGGGATTACCTATAAAAAACAATGATAAAACAACAACAATACATCCACACAACCACAAGAAAGAAGATCCTTCATATATCATCCCCAAAATTTGAATACTGAATAGGAAAGAAATGAGGAACATTGGTCAGTTGATCATCAATCACCCTTATGACATTGTGTACAAATAGTGTACTTGGAAACCCCATGATTAATCCCGTTATCAGATATTAACACTTCAAACTGGGGCCTAAAAGTGGGTCATGTCACCAAATAGGATTCTGATTCAAATAATTGTTTCTTTAAGAAGAAAAATAGTATGGGAAAAAAATAAATTTATGTATCCATGTTGGTAGACAAAAATCATTAACACATATTATGATACATATTAGTGGACGATGGGGGAAATGCCTAATGTGATGCATGATAGTCCATTATTATTTAATTATAATATAATATGTAACCACTACTCATCCATTAATGTAAGTAACATCACATCCATCCATGGTCTATCCTAGAATCAAAACATTAGCCTCTATCAATTTATGAATCACAAGAAAATCTGGGTCCCATTTATGAATGAACTATTTTCTATCTAGTAAGGTAAATGTGATAACAAAGGGTGGAAAATACAATAATACATGATCAGAAATAAATCCAAACTAACATTGTTTAAAAAATATATATTTTTAAGCCCCGTGTTTTTTAACCGAACAAAAATATAAATGTTTTCAAAAAATTTCATTTTACTGGATGAGTCGTTTAAAAATATAATTGGGTTGATGATATAGATGTTGAGACTATTTAAATTATTCATATTGGGATTCATTAAATTCATAAGTAGTATACCAGGTGGTTTGATGGATTTTAGGAGAGTTAGATATGAAAAATGTAACTTTTTATGGACTCGCATGTGGAGCACAATAAGCGCACTACCTGTTAAACCATGAAAAGAGATGCATGATATAATGAAATTTAATTTTGGGGGGAATAGTTGCTCGCACGATCCATGGATGGTTAGGTTAACCATGTAGGACACACAATGTGATGTGGAATTCTTAAACCATGGGTTATGCATGGTAGGTGCATGGTTTTCCATACGGTATGAGTTTAACCATGAGGTATACCGTGTTTTGTGTTTCAGGTAATATTATTTAATTAAATTTCATGTTAAAAATGGATTTGATTAATTATTCTGAAATATATGTTTTATTTAATAAAAATATAGATTAAGGGGAATTTATTTAATTCATATGAAATAGAGGAATTATTTAATTAAATTGAGGTTAATATAATTTAAATAAATTATGATGGAATAAAGATTCAATTTTATTATATTAGGATGCGATGAATTTATTTAAATGGTCATTAAAAGGGGATTTTGCAGTTTATCAAAGAAGTTAAATATTAAATTGTGATATGAATAATATGATGGTTATTACAATTTATATTAATAAAATATTAATTCTTATAATTAATTATGGTTTTAGTTTAATTTTGAGTGCAAAAAAACAAGAGAGAGGTGCACATACCAGGTGATGTACAACCCCTAGCTCGCTCAAGGCAGGCACACCACCCCGCCTTATACCACCCATTTCACAACCATATTTCCTCATGGATCCTTCACAAAAGTTTTACATCTTGATAGGGAAAGGACTTCTCCATGAATATCATTCTTTTAAGCAACTTTTCCTTCCCTCCTTCGCATAGATTCCCTTATGAAGAAACCCTATGTTCAGGTTTTATTTGGTTTCTCCGATTGATCGAAAACATGGGGGCATGGAAAATATCTCAGGAACCATCAGTCCATATTATGATGTCATAAAAAAAGAATAATTTTTCTGGAAAATTTGGTTCACAATCATTATATTCGTGCCAGTCTCTATAAACATTAATTGGTTTTTCACCCCTTGAATTAAGTTCTTATGTTTTATTTGAGTTGCAGTTAAATAATTGGGTTTTTTGTTTTTCTATAAAACACTAATTTTGGGTGTTGATAATGATTATTAGTTTATTTTGATCAGTTATATTTTTTATCACCCTTTTGATGAATATTTTTTATGTAAACAAATAATGGTTTGAGTAAGAAATCATTGCCTTGAACAATTCGTTGAGGTAGGGATCTCAAATTTTCTTAATTGATTAAATGGAATAACTTTATATATATTGTTTTTGATAAATTTGACTGAAATTTCAGGAATTAATTTATTGTTGTGTTAAATGTATTATTATATTACATAATCAAATTTTTTTATTAAAACCCCAAAAATGGAGGTGTGATTCCATCAAGAAAAAATAATAGTGACTAGACTGACATGTTTTCTTAGCTTGATGATAAGTGTTTTCAAGTGCTTTTTTTAGTTAGATTAATCTATTTAAATTAAGCCCATATGCTTTCTAATCTATGAGATGTATTTCCTCCTTTAAATTTCAACACAGTTGGGTTAATTGTTAATTATGAGTTATTGAGTGGGATATATTGAGATAATTAATTATAAATTAATTGTGTGCATTGATATTGTAATGAAAATAATTAATTAGGGAAATAATTTTGTGTCATTGAGATGGTTAAAATGATTTTATTTATTGTGAATTAATTATGTGATTTGATATTGTGATATGGGTAATTATTCAAGGTATAAATTATGAGATTTTGAATTGGAAAAGTTGAGATAGTTATTTGTGAATTAATTATGTGCCTTATATATTATGAACTAGAAAATTAATTGTGGGAATAATTTTGGAATGTTGACACTATAATAATATAATTTGTTCTGAAAAAATAATTATGTAATATGAATTGTTATATTTATTAATAAATTAATTATTTAATTAATGGTATAAAGAGGTTATTAATTTTTTTAGTTAACTAACATAATCGACGTGCTAAACTAATTGTAGAATTAGTAATGGGATAGGGGTGGATAAATAATTGATAAATTAAAAATGTGGTAATGAATGGTAACAATGTCATTCTAAATTGAGATGTACATATAATAACGTGTTCATGAAACTTATGAGTAAAGATAATAGGAACACGGTCATTATAAATTAAAATTCATACATTGTAACATAGTAATTATACTTATAAGTAATGAAAATTGGAACATGGAAATTCTATTGATTATTAATCATGGTATCATGGACATATTTATTATGGTTCCTATTTTTGTATTTATTTCAATGTCCCTTATAAAAATCAAATTTAGGAATCGAAATAATGAAACCTAGAGAAAGGGCCTAGTTGAGAATATTTCGATCACCGAAGTGAGCCGTAACAGTTATTGAGATTTGTTTTCACATTTTAATTAATAAAAATATAACATGAGTCGAAGTATGTATTAATATATATTATCATATTTACATATATGAGACTCAAGAATGTGTCGATGAAGGTATTGGGGTATGATATCAGCATCAATTTTTCAGACTCTTCCATGAGACATAGTATTTATTAAGATGTCAAAATATCTTATAAATGCATCATAGACTAATACGAGAAGATGTTTATATTGAAGATAAAATATCCATAAGAATCCTAGATTTAAGATATTATTAAATAAATTACAATATATATGTTTATAAATAGATTATTACAAATTATTTAAATATATATTGTTCAGATAAATATTCTTATTCATGCTACGTGCTGATGTAGGTATCGTCGTCAGATGTCCCTTAAGAACCTGGACAGGTTATTTTGTATTTATTAATTTCTATTATTTCTTTGATATAAATACATAATAATTTGTTATATTTTATTTTCGAGATTTATCTGGAAAATTGGTGGTCCTTGAATATTACGATTTCTACCTCACACCATATTCAGGCTTCTAATTCACCGGGGTTCCCGAGTTGACTTTATTGTTCTCAAAACAATAACCTCATTTTTGCTATTTACCACACCTAGATGATTGGATCAATGGACCATGCAGAAGCTCAAGATTCTCATGGATATATCCCTTGGGGATTTGAGTATTTTGATTATTTTGGTACTGATATGTAACATATTCTGTTTTGTTTACTTCTTCTAGATATTTATAACAATGAAATGCATGCATTGTCAAAATATACATTGGCCATTTTTATTATTCTGTTGAAATTGAAATTGTTTTCTATTATTATCAAAAATTTATATATTATTATATTACTGTGAAAATAATATTATGAGGTTATTGACTTCCCACTGACTATCCTAACACTATTTATATAAGTTAAAATCATCAGGCATATGGGGAGGCACGTTTGAGGTCATGTGGTGACCGGTCCAGCTACTAGTATGATGGTAAGCTGGGTCGTGATTTAACAAAAAGGTATCATAGATCTTCATTTTCATTCATTTTTTATTTTTTCATTCTATTTGGGGTTTGTATACTTGAGACAAGGAAATCATTGACAATCGGTTAATAGCAATTCATAGTACTGATCACCCCATGTACTGGAAATCAACAGGTTTCCAGCACTTGGAATTGATGATTATAGTGTTTTCTGTTATTGATTATGTGATTTCACCATGGTTGATTTGTGTATTTTCAGCTTTTTATTGTTGTTGGATTTTGGAAAACATTCCTTGGTATGATATGAAAATTAATTTGAATAACAAGCATTATATGGGCACTTATAATTAACGTTACATTCATGCATCAGGCCATATAGTTACATTAGTATAATACCTTTTAATTTTTTTTGTGTTCCTTGGGAGGAATGAAATATCTTGATCTACATTATCATTCCTTTTTTCCATCATGTTTCAGTTATATATTTTAAATGCATAGATGACTATAGGACATGTTTCCCTGTTTTTATCATGTTTCGTTGTTATTTTAGGAATCTTTGTGATAGAATGTTTCTATGTTTTTTCTTGTCATATCATGATAGAGATGTTATTATGTGTTAATGAATACACTATTGGAAATTTTTTATTACGTTTATGATGGAATCTAGTTGCATTTATATTGTCTATGAGAACCTTATAATTCAAAAAATGGTATCTTCAGTATTCAAACTATTGAAAAAGTTGCTACTAAATATTAAATGATAAAGAATACCAATTTTCCCTATGGGTAATAGATTGAAAAACCAATTTCCATGTTTTGAAATATTACTTTTGGGTTTTTTAGAATTCATTCAAATATTTAAAGGATGAAATGAATTAATGAAATGAATATAAAAAAATTAGGTTCTTTTGAGCCTAGTAAACTCTGTTATTCAGGACTAAGGGATAGGTTCAAGGATTATTCTTCATAGAAGACTAGCATGTGGTAGTTATCACCCTTATAATTTGGGATTCCTTGTTTACGCAATGAGCATTATGGTTGGTACTGTTGGGGTACCATTATATCTAATAGATATTTTGGGTTTTAAAATACCCCCTTATTTTCATGGTGGTCATTTTATAATTTATGGTTGTTATGGTAATATGCATTGAGGAATTCTTGGTCATGAAAGTCAGACCAATCGATATGTCATCATTCGAGTTATGGTTGTTTGAGATGATGTACTATTATAATTTTTGAGCGTGGGGTAGGATGTGTTTACCTATACTGTAATATCAAGTGTTTAATAATCTAAATAATTGGTGGACATTGTTTTTATTTTAGAACCATGTTATGATAAATATGATATCTAGTAATTACATAGTAGAGTAATTGGGGAATTTAGGTATCTTCATCCCACTGCTCGGGAGTAATTTTTTGGACTTGATGTTTTGACAACCCGATAGAGTATAGTTGTTTTCCTTGATTTGAGATGTTGATGAATTGATCATGGTTTTTGGAATGTCACCCATGTTTTTAAGGTGTTTTTGAACTTTTTTTGTTTTGAGAAATTTTTTTTTCTTTCGACGACATGGACACCACTAAGGTGTGTAGTGCCACAACGTTTCTGGTGTATGTGTCGGTGCTTTTCGGGTATTATAAAATAAATAAGGTTGGAGGTATTCAAAACCCTTTGGAAGCTTCATTAGTTTTTTGGAAGGGTTTTAGTGTCATGATTAGAAAGAACACGGATACCTTGGGTGATATTGGCATCAAGGATTGGTTGATTGAATGTCAGCAGGTGATGATGAGTATTTTGAAAGGAGTTGACTTGTGATAGTATAACTAATCTTTTGGTGACTTGGGTTTACACATAGTGTGCTATTCTAAATGAGATGAGCATACCCCCTATACTGGCATCATACTGGAAACACAATGATTTTGTCAGTCATACGCTGCACTAATGTTTTAATATTAATTTTTTTGGTTAAGTTGTTGTTATTTTGGTTATATGGAGGATGTGTGGTTATTTGGGGTTATTACATTATTCACATTGGGGAATGACTATTTTCAAATAACCTTGGGATTTTGTGATTCTGAAATGTCACCAAAGACCATGTATGGACTTTGATGTTCACGTGGTTGGCATTGGAATGTTTTCTAAGGCACATCACCAATTTATGGGTGCATGTGTGTTTAAGAGTCATCAATTTTTTTCATGGAAAGAGTTGTGGTTTGGGAATATTTTATTTTTAATGTAAATTCCATTGGTGGAAATCACGATTGTGTTGGTGGTTGAGGAGATAATGATGTGATCCTGTCTTTGGTTACGTGGGTTCAGTTAAATGCTGCTTCGATGTTTGGGATAGGTTTTGAGCTTTGGATCAGTTTTTAAATGATTAATACATTAGAATTGGGAAATTGATAAAGCTATTTTTGTTGTTTGGGAGTGCAACAAAACTCTTCAAACAAGTCTTCATGACCTTGGTGGATTGGGTTGTGTCTTAGAAGATCCTTATGGCTTCTCGGGGATGATAATTTGATAAGGTTTGATGATTTTAAACTTTTTTAACTGAAATAAAATATGATTTTCTTTTAACTTTTAATCAGTTTTAAAACCATTATTTGTGTTGATGATCCACAGGTTGTGACTGTTTAATGTTTTGATAATGGGCTTGGGTAAAGGCTCAAGGAGTTTCCGAAGTGGTTAATTGGATTTTGGGAGTATAGAACTAGGAAAATATATTGTTTATAAGGGCCATCAAATGGTGCACGGTTGGAGAACGACCTGTTAAACTGTGTTTCCTACTAACAGTGATCATGCGACTTAATTCTTGGGGAATGTCGTGTTTTCATGATCTTCACATGGTTAGGAAAACCATGCGGGGAAGAACGTGTGAGGCTGTATTCATAAACATCAGTCTCCACACAACATCCACATGTTTTTCAAAAATGAGCCTGTTAAAATAGGATGATTACCCAGTTTTGAGTTTTAGGAATAATTATGTAACTAAATTGTAGGATAAAAAGGGATTTAATTAAATGTTGTTAGATTGAGGTTTTATTTCTTAAATTATTGGTTATGTTAAATTTAATTAATTATTGTAAATGGTGTTTTTTATTTATTTAAATTAAGGCCAAAAAAATATAGTTAAATTATGATGGAATGGAGAATATATTTAATTAGATTTTGTTGATAGGAATTTAATTAAACGGTGATTAAATGGGTATTTTTGGGTTTATCAAATAAGACTAATATTAAATGGTAGTAATAATGATATAACATCTATTATTATTATGACTCTGCATCGCCAGGTTTCAACTATGCTGAAACTCTGGGTTCGGTTTTCATTCAGTTTCATCGATTCTTCCAACTCTATGTGGTCTGTAAGATGTATTAGTACTTGTATGTCTATATTACGATGACCACCACCTAATTCTTGGTGGTTTTTCATGATTTGGTTCACTTACATTATATTCGGGTATGTCTATATACACATTAACTGGTATTTCAAACCCTGAAATAGATGATTTCATTTTATTTGATTTTTTGGTAATTAGTTGGTTGTGTGTTGGTCCTCACTGTACTAATTTGGGGTATAGATTATTGTATTTATGGCGTTACAATCAATTCAATGTGTTTTTCCACTTTTGTTGAAGTGCAAGTACGTATGTAGATAGTTGTTTGAATTAGAAAGCCTTAGCTCAACCAATTCATTGAGTTGGGGATCTTAACATTGATTATCAGATAAAATGAAGTAGTAGTTTATATATTGTTGTTTATAAATATGTCTAAACATTATGAAATGAATTTATAGTTGGGTCAAATGTATTATTAGATAAAAAATTGACATTTTTTTAATAAAAACACTCCAATGTAGCTGTGATGCCTTCATTCTAAAAAATGTGATTTTTCTAACATTATTACATAGCTTTTGGATATATTTTTTCCTGTTATTTTCTATTTAGTATAAGCTATTTAAGTTAGTGTAATATGGTTTCTTATATAGAATATATATTGCCTACAATACCTGATGATTCACTTGGGTGAATTGGAAATTACGAGTTATTTAGTGGGATATATTGAGATAATCAACAATAAATTATTTCTGTTCTTTGAGATTGTGATATAGATAATTAATTATGATTCATTAAGTGGGATAAATTTTAGATGAATAATTATGGATGTATTATGTGATTTGAGATTGTGATATAGATTATTAATCAAGGGATTAATTATGATATTTTTAATTGGCTATGTTGATATATTTATTATTAGGAAAATTATGAACCCATTGATAATATGATATGGATAATTAATTGTGTGATTAATTATAGACTATTGAGTTTAGAATAAAAATAATTAATTCTAGAAAATTAATTAAGTAATATGAATTTTAATGTTTATTTATTAATTAATAAAATTATTAATTGTTTAAAGAACCTTGTTTATTTGTGAGTTAACTAATAGAATTGATAGGTTTAACTAATTTTTGAATTAGTAATGGGATTGGGGTGGATAATTTATTGGTAAATTAATTATGTGATAAATAATTGGGTAATGGTCATTTTAAATTAATAAGACCAAATGGTAACATTATGAACATACTTATGTGTAATTTGAATGGGAACATGGTAATTCATAATTGATATGTAGAAAAGGTAACATGGACATTATACTTATGAGTAAAGGGAATTGGAACATGGTATTTCTATTAATTAGTAAGCATGGTAATATGGTCATCCTACATACGTTTGTGATTTTTGTATATTTGACAACATGGCATATTAATGTGAAATTAATCAATATAAATAATGGAACTCTAACAAAGTACGTCACTTGAGAATATTTTGGTCATCAAATTAGTCAATATTGGTATTGAGATATGATCTCACCATTGAATACTTCAGACTCTAATGTGAGACAAAGAATGTAGTCAGATATAATGTCATTTTTACATACATTGGAATCACGCATGAGCTGAAGCATGTATTTAGGGGTGATATCACCTTCAATATTCAAGACTCTTGCATGATCTGAAGTAGGTATTAATATATAATATTACCTTGGGAACAATCTAGGATCTGATATGAGAAGAATTTTGTATTGTGGTATGTGTATGCATGGGAACCCTAGAGGTTAGAAGTGATTATATAAAGAATATTAAATAGTGTGATAAAAAATCATTACAGATTATTAAATATATATAGAATTTGTAATGAATCTTATTCTGGCTATGAGGAGAAGTAGGTATTGTCATCAGGTGTCCATTAAGAACCAGGATGGGATGGTGGTTATTTATTTAATTATTTTACTTATTTGATATATATACACACTATTTTGTTATATTTCAATGTCTAGGATGAATTATAAGATTGATGGTCTCTCCCTACTAAGAATTAAATCTCAAACCCTATTATGGCCACATTACACTGGACGTACTTGAGTAGAAATTCCTATTCTTAGGACTTTGGACCTTTCTTTTTTTGTATTTTGTACCTCGAAGTTAAGATTAAAGTATTTAATGGATGATTAGGATGCTCATAAAGATTACCCATATGGCTTTGAGTATATTTATTATTTCAATACTAAGATGTAAATCATTTTTCATACTACATTCATATATGTGTCACTAGGGCATGCATGAATTTTATAAACTGGTGTTGGACATTTTCATTATTCAGTTGATTTTTCCTTTGTCATCTACTATTGTAATATATTTATATATTGTTATACTATTGTAAGAAAAACCCTAAAATGAGGGTATAGTCTCTTCAATTACTATCCTTACACCCTCGCTTCTAGTCGACATCCTTTGGCATATTGAGAGGCACACATGAGGTTATGTGGAGACTGATCCAGCTATCGGTCTGATGGTAGGACGGGTTAAGATGTTCCATCTATAAACATGCACTGTGATTTATATATCGAATATCTTTATTCTTGTAACTTGTTCCTAATAGTATGCAAGAAAACATTTCCATTTTTCAGAGAATACATCTATTCAATGAATAATAAAAATAGGTACAATACTCTATGAATGTGAGGAATATATTGGTCATACTAGGATACGTTAATCCAAAACATCATGTGTTCTATATATATTGAAAATCTATCTTTTAAGAGTTTGTGTCACCAATAATTCAAATCATGAATTATGATAGAAAACTCTATGGCATGAATAGTATTATTCAACTCATGTAGTCATTAATAGGGTAAACTCTATGAATCCAAATGATCATTATGCATTTGGATAGCTCCCAATAAAACATGGAAGCATGAAAATAAACTAAGAACACATATCTGGGATGAATTTGACTCAGAATTTATAGTTATTCCATTCTTATATTAAACTCTGAAAAGTATTTTTCACACTTATCCATCCATCCAAATATTTCCTTCTTCTTGGTAAATGAGTTTATAGGTTCTTCCAAATGGAAACATTCCCTTTCAAATTTCTTCTAATGTATATAATTTCTATGTAAAATCAATGTATCGACTATATAACTATGATAATCCCATGAAATAATAGCATAACTAACACATGGATCTATATAAACCCTCATCTCAAAATTCACATGATCGAAGAAATGAACCACCGAGATCTAAAAGGAAAACGATTAGTGAATTAGAATAATTTGTAGTTATTGATATGTACATATTTGAATCTAAAGGTGTCTTACATGTTATTATATTTTTTTAATATATCAGGATTTCATTTGAAGAAATAAATAGAATGGAATCCCTATACATGTGAAATATCATATTCATGAGATCTAGGAACATTAAAAGAAACTTAATCTTCAAAATAAAGATACTCAAAAAATGATATATTATCCAAAATAATATCTTTAGAAAATCCACCTCTCTATCCTAGTAATGATAGTATCTAAAATGAAAATAAATCATTACGAACAACTAATATCTTTTTAATAGATCAAATTATATTCCAATCCTCAATAAATGCTATATTTTTTCAAAGTAATTTGATTTATGTTCATATAGTTCACATATATTTTAAGATTATAATTATAATTCATAAAAAATTATAATGGATCACCCCATGCATTCATTCATAGATGGATGATACATTTCACCTATAGATTCAGTTGTTATGCCTTAATTCGATTTGACCTTTTTGGTTCCATGAAATACGATGGAATGAATATATGTTTCCGTCAAGAAATATGTTCAATTTCAAAATCAAGACATCTTTATATAGTTACCTAATGAAATATTTAGAATGATTATCCAAATATTGGGATATAATATGAGAAAAGGAAAATCGAGTCACTATGTTGTGTATAAAAATCATCATGCTAGAAACCTGTTCTATAATGGCTCCAACAATACAAAAAATATCGTCCATAACTACCTATTTCATTATACCAGTAATGATAAACACAAATTTACCTCCAAAAGAATATTATAGGATACACATATCTAATAAAAATGGATTTATTCATTGTAATTATTTATCAATTTCATGTTAAATATTATATCAAATTCAAACATCTCTATAATTGTGAAGTCCAATATATTTATATAAAAATAAATTACTATAAGAAACTGTGGAAAAATATATAAATCATCAACTTCAAATTCCAAATATGTATCAATATATCGAACCAAAAAAAAATTACCTAAAAAGACCTAAGATTAAATAAAGGAATTGCAAAATTTTGTTTCATACAATGAAATTTAGAGTATATGTATAGATGAATATTCATAAAAGAAAATAAAGTTCCTCTCTACCCTCATAAATAACCCGGTTAATTGAATAAAATATGCCTAGGTTAGCTCCACAATGTCACCAATATGTCTCAGGTGTCACTTGATTCAATAACCCTTTTAGAGTATGCATTTACCAATAAAAATCATGACCTAAATCTTTGTCTGATCTTAAAATCACCATATAGGATTCCTTTAATTAAAACAACATAATAACTCTTTACATATCAAAATATTTAAAATGTTGTGATTTTTTCATTATATTTGAAAAAAATCCACTTCCAACCACCATTCTAGAACCTGAGAGAACTATATCCCAAAGAATGTGAAAAGGAGCCATGCATTAATCTAACTATCATACACCACACTATATCGTATCCTATTATTTTATCATCCAATAAACCAAATAAGAAAATTATATATTACTAGTAAATCCACCAGTCATTCCAATGAATGGTAAAAGAAGATATTTTTTTCATCATCCAGTAGAACCTTCTCAATAGTTATATCATTATAATGGTCTTTATAATTATTTATCAAAAAAAATATTTAAAATGAAATTTCATTATTGGTGAAATACCAATATTAGACTACCCAGATGTGTGCCGGTCATTTCTAATAATGATAGTATAAAAAAAGAATAATCTCAATGAATCATTTGGAATAATATGAGAGATCCATATTTCTCAACTAAAGACTCATTAATATATTATCATGATAAATCATCTATAAATCAAATAACAATTAATTGAAGATGAAAACCTTGAATATATCCCATATCATATTATCACATATTCTTACCTTATTAATAATTTTACCCCACTGTCTAATTAGACCTAGGAACATTAAATTAGTATGTTTTACCTTCTAATCTATCGACATCTCCACAAAGTTAGGTATATTCTCAATGATCTTTATGATGTTCTAAATATCAAGGGGGACTCCAGACCACTAGACAGTGGTTGGATAAGAGAGATAAAAGTCAATATTGTAGTTTAACATTGAATATTTATGTCTTTCTCCATTAATATAAACTAGATGTATGAGTCCAAGTGGTTTCATTTATATGGCATGATCTACTATACCAACATGATTGAATTATTTGATACACATTCTTGTAAAAAAGGTGGTCTAACATGTGTATTACCCTTTAAGGGAATTTTCTTGTTTTCTTCACCATGTTTTTTCATCAAATGTATTTGAGGACACATTATCTGAGATGCCAAATAAATCATTTTGAATTATTTTATTATCCCTCATAGGGAAATAAACTACATAGTTTATAGGAAATAAATTGGATTTTTATAGGATACATGTCCTAGGAGGCTACCCAATAGTATAAGGTATAACTCCCATTAAACAATCCCATGTAAAAATTCAAGTCTACTGTACTTTCATGTTATCCCTAACCATATAAACACTATCAAAATCCGGACATGGGAAAAGTTATACATTGAATCCTATGATGATCCTCCTTCTTAGTTTCTACATACTTGTTGTGAGTGCCTATGAAGAACCATGTGGAGAATATTCCGTCAAAATATACATATATTATAGACCATAATTTATGAAACAAAAATAAGGAAAATAAAAAATCCAAAAACAACATCATACAGATAAGAATATCAAACACTTCTTAAAACAATATGGCATTCAAATTTTTGATACAATACCACAAATAATGATTCGTACATATGATTTTCCACTATATTAATGTAGATGAAAAAATAAGTAACATGTAGAAAAAAATATATGATATAGAGTCCAAAACTTCATTTCGTTGCACCGTCCCACTACAAGGGCTCAACATCCCATAATAGGGCCAATAAACATTTTAGGATTTGTAATCATGAAGTCTACATGGGAAATGAGATCACCAAGTATGGTGTGAGTTTAAAACAAAAAATAGAACCAAAAATATATCATTTATATAATTTCAAAAGATACATCGTATATGTCATGGAAATTATCGATTTTCTAGTAAATAACATGTATTTTTACATGATTAATCAAAATATTGGTCGATAAAGACTTGTTTTCCTGAAAAATCATGCATAACATAGGGAATATATTTTGCTGGTTTGACTTAATAATCCAATAAATCAATTATCCACACCCCAAAATATGATCAACAATGCACATATTTAAGGTAAATACTCACATTGATCCAATTTATAGCTATAGGGTAATCCTTATACAACATGTCGACCCAATATCACTACTCTAGGTAAAGAATTGCACCACATGTTAAACGAATATCATGTCCCTAGGGTAATATAACACACCATCGAGACTCTCCATTAAAGGGAGTGACTATCTTGTATGAATCAATAATGTATTTAATAATAAATGATAGTTAAATAGAAAATGTAAAAAACAATTCTAAAATGATGATGTATATAGACATTTCATGTTACAAAATACTCATATAGACAACACTCAACCATAGGTGAATCAACTCAAGAATATGTATTGGAGGATACACACACCATAAAAACCACATAAATAATAGATCTCATTGGGATACAAACACCCTAATTTCATGGAACTAATGTTTTTATATTATAAATATAGTATGAACTCCTTACATCAATGGAAATTTTTATAGAGTTATGAACAACTGATCGAGTATTGCTTTATGATAATAATAGAACCATCCTATTTAAATTATCCAAAAATATTGGATTGATATATAATATGAAAACCAGCACATAGTGTAGGAATATAATTAACAATACCATGAAAACACATTTTAGTTATTGGTTTATACCCATAATAGATGTAGATATAAAATATATTGGCATGGAACATGAATATAAAATGAAAACTAAAAACTATTTTGAATTGAATCACTAAATTAATCTATGTAATTACATAGTTATGATGACATTAGAGGATGCATAAAGGAAAATAGTCATCATATAAATGAAATTAAATTACTATTAATGAATAAATTTAGTATTTGAATTATTGATTATCATTGGAAATCTATATACTATTTGGAAAATGGAAAATAACGTTTATAGGATAAAATTCTTAAAAACATTTCAAAAAATAAGTAGAATTTCACATCATGGATATTTTTTTAGTCCTAGATTGAAATTCCCTTCTTCTATATGCATACCATTAATACTGTGACTATCAATTAATGGAATAAAATGAACCATGTTTCAAGATGATAACTTCTATTTCAAATACACATCTAAACACCTCTAACATTACTTACTTATTCAAATACCATTAAAATTTTTTTGATTATTGAAACAATGAGTAACATAAATTTTAGGATGTTACATAATGACTATTTGAGAAAGTGGGAATATAGTTTTATTATTTCCATCTTAATTTACATCAATTGACACAATTTTTAATATAATACATATACTATTATAATTTTAATTGTAATTAGTTACCCATTAGGATATGTTCTTATTATAAATGATTCTTTCATGGGGTATATATAAATTTTCAATAATCACTCCATTCCAATTTTTTGATTCATTTATAAACAAATTGATAATGGTATTTTATTAAGTCACCATCATTTTATGAGTTATAATTTTTTTAAATTAATCTATAAAATAATGATATCATCTATGAAATGATAATATTATACTAATATAACATTGTATTATTTTAAGATGTGAATTTTTTCATATAAAACATATTTTTTTATATATATTTGTAAAATTTTATGACATTAATAATAATTATTATCCTATTAAATTATTCAATTATATTCTACGTTGATGGTCAGTCTTACCACAATAAAAATCAAACTTATTTAGGGAACTCAATGTGTATTATATATTGGTACCTTCATAATTATCATTAATAATTTTTATAAAGTAAGATTTATTATCCATTTAATGACGTGGGAAAAAATAGAATTTTATATATTTAAAAAGGGTTTTCCTTCCATTCGGGGTCAAATAAATTATCATATATAATAATCATCATTCATAAACCCATTTAAAATTTTCCAATTAAATATTATTGTTGTTTTATTCAATATAAAGGTTGAAAGAAATTTATTTATGTTATCCCATTGAATGTAAATCTTTTGAGTGAATCATAACTTCATTCTTATTTATAATATTTATTTTTTTTCAGAAATATAAAATTAAATTACATAAATGTTTTAACATTCAATATTATTCTTGGGTATTACAATAAATGCTACATCCATTCCATTTTTTAAAATAATGCATAAATAAATGTAACATTAAATAATATTGAAAATATAAGGGATATTTAAACATATTTTAAAAGTCCCATATGCTATAATAATAAAATAGAATTTTTTTTCTGTGAAAACATCCTTTACGATTATCTTATTATAGTGTTAATTATTATTATTATACTATATAAATTTTTTATCTAGATAAATTATGAATATTATTGATATTTTTTCTAGAAACATAGATGTTTTCGGAGGGATAAGTAACCAATTTTTTTAATATATATGTTTTCATGATATCTTAGAAAAAGTGTATTTTATTATTATTATGTCATAGGGATAATATTTTATCCTCTACAATGTATTGGTTAACGATTTTTATCTAATTATATAATGAATTCAAGATGTATATATGTGTGTTTAGCTATGAGAACTAACATTATACACAAGTATAAGATTTTTTAACACTCCTCATAAGGACGAATCCTGAATATATTTGTTGTTAAATATGGCCATTGTGATTGTGTGTGATTATATGTATGATTATATATTATAACACTGTTTTTTTATCAATATAAGCATGGTTATCTATGTTCACAATGATTTCACAAGAGAATATAGGATGTTTGGTTTCCTCAAAAGAGTGTTTTGTTAATATATGTGTGATTATATATGATTATAATGATGGTGTCACCCTAAGAATTGTTTTCTATAACTTAATAGACTTTGTATCGTCATAAGTGCAATTAATTATGACCAGAAAGATTTGTAATGATTATAGTTGTTGGTATCTATGATAATAAGGATGTTGAAAAAATATATATATATATATGGTCTTATATGCTCATAAATAATATTCATGTGAAATAATATGGTTAGATATTGTCAGAATGATTATGCAGAGAAATATTATAAAATGGCCATGTCCAAAATATTATAATTTCTAATGATACATTGTATGATTTATTTTAATGTGTGTTGTTATGTTATGTACCATGGATCATGTTTATTACATGGTTATTCATCAAACTATTTGTATGATATATGATAGATCAATGAGATACTAAACATTATATTATTGTTAATAGTTATCCTTAATAATTCATGCATTCATTTAATCTGAGTTTTACCTTCCACATAAGTTTTTAAATTTTGATTACATGGTTCCCCTATTATGCTTCCATGATATGTTATCAATTATTGGGAGTTTAATTATACCCCTTTCTTATGTTTTAAATTATGATATTATGAATATTATTATAACATAATACAATAATATAAGGGTTCCCTAATGTGGTTTGATTGTGGAGAAATGATAAAAAAATTAGAGTATAAATTGGTTATTTTTTATGATTATGTTTGTTATTTCTAGGAGATTCTTTCATGACCCGTCCCCCATGACCCTTGTCAGGACTACCCCAGGCCAATCTCCCTTAGGCTAGGGGCTTGTGACTATCATCGGGTAGGCATTTCCAACATGTGGGAGTCAATTTCCCTTGTACCTGTACACATGCACCCATTTCTAAGAAAAAACTGAAACTAAAAACATGATGTAAACATGGATTAAAACGAATAAATAATATCACTCCGAGTATGTTACAAAACATAAATAAAATTATCTAGAATACAGTCCAACTAAATAGGAACAGTTCATGAGCATAGATCTCATATTCTAGAAAATCGTACTTAATGGGTAGGTATAATAAGTTGTCTGAATTTTGTTGATGTGTACCATGTATGTGATGTCACCGTAAAGCACCCTTGTCTTCTATCCCGCAAAAACTCCATCAATGTTGCTGATCATCTGCACATAACACTACATGTGCGGATGAAACTCATTTATCGTTGAGTAAAAAAATACTGAATATGGAACCCAAACAACAACTATGTCACTAAGAAACATACTATTAAAGAATAAAATGAAGAATAACACAACAAAATCACAAGATGTATACCACAAATGAATAACTAAGAAATAAAACCAGTTGACCACCTAAGAGTAACATAAATTGTATCCTCTAATAATTGTAATAATGAGTGTAATTAGAGTCAGATCCCACCATGTATATATCTATGGTATATAAACAGGATTTTCACAATGATCTATCGTACCCTTAAGTAGTAAGACACAGAGCGTTAGAACAGTCAAAGTGTTGTTAACACATGGAGTGTCGGTGACTCAAAGAATGTCATCAAATATTATAGAACTTGCACACTGGTGGGATAGGGGAGTACTGACTTTGTCTAAGTAAAACTCATTGTAACATTCTGTGTTTTGAACTAAATGATAATAAGAGAATAAAATTAATTATTTTCCTCATTAGATGGGTAGGTGTTTTTTAAAACCGACCATCAAAACATTATATTTTTTATACTTGACACTGTGATGTGTCTTTTAAATAAATTTTATTAAATTAATGAGAGTAAAATTAAAAAATAAAAAAAATAAAATTAAGGGTAAAATTATTAATAAGACTATGGAATATTCTATGAAACATTTTTATAGGAAAAAAATTGAGTCAGCACGGGGTTCTGATACTTGTAGACCCTTGGTTTTTATAGAATAAAAATATTAAAAATATTTTATTTATACACATGCACGTTTTAAAAAATAAAATAAAATAACTCTCAAATAGTGTATGATATGATAAATATTAATCTGTGGTTAGGTCCGACATTATGGGTTTACACTAGGAATGATATAACCTTGATTCGCTTCAGGTGCCTGACAACCTCTCATGTGATAATACATTTGTTATTTTTAATTAAATAATTATTATGTTTTTATATAGTAAATAATTATTTTCACAAATACGGTGGGTCGAATGAGAAATCTGAGAACACTGAGAGTTCTGGGACATGGTATATACCCTATGGAGGGTATAACTCATGCGAACATTAGAGGTTTTTGTCAGATCGAAACCAAAAATAATTTATCTCGGTTATAAATATTTTTCATGGATTGTTAAAATTAATAATAATATTATTATTATTAATATTACTATTTTCATTGATAATAAAAATTAAAAATGTTCTTTCACAATTAATAAATTATGTCGTGGTGTAAATAATATCTGATCAATTTAATTAATCTGATAATATTAATTTTTAAAATTAAATACAATTTTTCCATCAATATTATTTTAATAGGTGCTATCAGTTTTGAAATGGTTACAATTATTAAATTATTATTGGTTTTATTAATGGGTTATATTAAATAATAATAATTTTAATTATTTTAACGTGTCAACATAAAATAAGTTACATACCATTTAATTTTTGTTGTCAAAATTCTTAATGTGGCCCAAGTTGTGTGATTTCACCCCCTATTTCTTGTTCCAAGACGATATTGAATTAAATAAATAATTGCATGGGTTTTATTTAAAAAATTTACATTTCCACCTAGCGTTGTGTTTGGGTTATATATTATATAAAATAGTAGAAATGGAATAAAAAATGTTTAATGGAAATTAATTAAATTAATGAGGGATTAAAATAAATAATAAAATAGATACTATTAGAGATACATTAATAATAATTAATATTGGTTAAACACATTTTAATCATTCAATTCATTTCTTCCAATATTTTATTTTTATTATTTTATTTATTTCCTTTCTATTTATTTTTTATTTTTCTTTTCTTTTTTTCCATTTTTATTTATTTCTTTCCACTCATCCTCTCCTCCTCCACTCCTATGTGTGGCACACCCCTCCTCCCTTAGTGTTGTGCACAACCTCATTATCTCTCTAGAAGAGTGTTGTGCCTATGTTTGACATCTGTTTTCATCTTCACCAGTTCCGCTATAAACCTCTCGATATGTCTTATCCCACAAACCATGAATTGTGTGATCCCATTCTATATCCATTTCACAATTCTCCATGAAAGGAATTTACCCTATTTTGCAGTTTTTTTAAAATAATTGGCTTTCTTCTGTTTTACATAAAATCAATACCAACCGTATATGATAGGATAATCTATTACGATAAGATAGGAATTCCACTCTATTTACTTCTATTTCATTGTGATTATAAATGTACATGATTGTTCCATTATTTAGTGCGTACCAACATTGTGTAATTTCACAAAATCTATTTAATTTAAATATTCCACGTAATTGTGGCAGATAGATTTTTATAAATTAAAATTTTTCCATTGTTTCAATGTGGTCAGACACACCTTTGGTTGTTCCAAAGGGTTCGGTATAAATTCTGTTAGCCCATATATTTAATTCATTTAACTGCATGTGTTGCACAACCTATTATTGTTGAGTTAACTTTAATAAACATTTTAGAATAATCATGATCCTTGAATTGGTGGATATTTGGTTGTGGTTTCTTCTGAATTATTAATTAATTTAAATGTGCATTCTTGAGCATTTAATTTAATTAACTGTATGTGTTTCACAACCTTTTTTTATTTTTTTATTTTAAATTAATAATTTATATTAATTATAAACATTTAATTGTTTGATCAATGGTAGTTTTTGTGATGAATAATTTAATTTTTTTAAGTGCATTTATCTACTTATTTGGAGGTGGTATCTTGCCTTCTTAATATTATTAGGCTATATTATTTAAGATATACCTTATAATGCACTAGGGTATATATTTAGGTTTCAAACAACATGTTCATATGATTAATATTTCATATATGTTACTACGAAAATGATAATTATATTTAGGGTGAGGAAAGAATGTTGGTCCTGTATAAAGGGCCACACATAAACCCTTCATTCTTGACTAGTTACCACTGCGCATCATGGGGCGGTGTCATTGGAATTTCCAAACAGAGACTTCCTCATACTTTCCAATACATATGAGTGAAACCGGTTCATAAATGGACCATCCATGAGAGATCCATAAGAAATATGGCTAGGCCAGCCTCAGATGATGCTCAAACACTTTTTGCGAGATCAGGATGGACATAGGGTTAATCCATGCCTCGTGAATTACATGGTGTTTCAAAATATTTACATGGATGGGCTCATGGGTATTAGATAATTTGACGGATGTTACATGGAGATACCATTGGGTCAGGCTTAGATTCCAACTCTCAACTTGATCCTTAATAATGATGCACTAAAGGATTATATTAATTCTACTAGAGCCTCTAGAGATTTCTAATATTTTTCTTGTATGTTGAAACACACATAGTTGACACATGACATAGAACCCATGTTAAACCACATTCTGGGGGTATTCCTCTTCCTTATTTTACCTTGCCTTTACATCCTTTTATATATCAACTTTTGTGAAATATTCATATTATAGGTACTTCCTTTAGACTCCCAGATTAGGATGAAGGAGGTGATTTTGGATGGGTGTCGTTGGGAACCCTGGCTGAGTTAATCATTTTATTGTGCATAGTTCTGTATCTTTATTTATTATATAAGGACAAACTATATTTTATTTCTACCTAAAATGGAATGGTTTAGAAACCGTGGGATCTAGCCTGATAGGATTTATCGGACACCTTTCTCGGGCCTCATTGACACCTTAATAGATTATATGTTTGTAGGAATTGAAAAATGTAAGCACGCTACATACAATTCATGATTTTTTTCTTTATACTTAGAAAGGATATTTGGGAAGAGGACCAATCCTTAATCATGATGCAATTGCTACACTTTGTGTTTTTTATTTCTAGATGTTAGAAACATTTGGTTTCTATTTTATGTGCTTCCAGTTTAGACAGACTTCATGGCATGACATCATTTTGTATCTAGTATTATTTGTGATCTTCCATAATGGATTCATATTTAGTTGGATTATTTATATTTCATCTGTTGTAGTTTATCCAAGTATATGATTAAACTATTTATTATATAATTTATGTTACTTCCAATGAGATATTACTTATTTCCTATGATGGCATAGTCTCCCCCACGGACACAGAAAATGCCCTCATAGTGAATGAACTGCCTCGGTCATTTAGGGATATACACTTGAGTTCTTAAAACCCATTGGTCTAACCATTGTCATAGAGGTGATCCGGGTCGGGACGTTACAAAGTTGTATCAATAGTGGTAATTTTCCTTTGGCATATTGTTTTGGATTGTTAGGAATGATACTAAAAATGTGTCAGGGCTTGGTTAATATATGTACCTGGTAAAAATCACCCCATGTACGAGAAATGACCATGTGTCTAGGGTTATGATTATTGTTCATGTTTTTTGATGTTAGAATTTATTTGATTTCAGATCGATTGGTTGGTGTAATTTCTGATGCTTATGAATTTATAGAATTTATGCTATTTTTCCCTTGGCCTTATAAGGTACGGATGAAGCATTGCATACATCATAATAGGCACATAGAAATTCACATTCCATGCATAGTTCCTTGCCATGTAGTTTAATTTTAGGTAGCTTTTTGATCTAAATTGTCTTCCTTGAATGTATGCCATTTCTTATAAATATTTAGCAAGCTAGCATGCTGTCATGATGCCTATAAAATACCAAGTTTTCCATGTATAATGCTTTGGTGTATATTAAAATGTGACTGTGATTAAAATATTATACTTATGTGATTACTACTTGTCTCTCTAAATTAATTAATTCTAGTATCCTTTTAGTTTGTTTGTTATGTAATCGGTATCATTGATAAAATTTATTGGTTTCCTTTCAAGGTGAGGAAAATTCCCAAAAATGTAAATTTTAAAGTCTTTTAATAGTTTGATAGCCTCCCATATATCTAGGCAGATATATGTTTGAGCATGATAAAATTTAAAATGAATTGGTTAACTACCTAATGGAACAACTAGGACCAAGAAGGAAAGTTGGGGTATGTTCCTTATAAGATAACATTGGCATGGCTATTTTAACATTTAATTATTAAACAATTATTTTTTTGGGTTGCATTCCAACGGACCCAGGTCGGCTTAATGGACCCCATGTAGGTCACCTAATCAATATAATGGAATTTATGGGATAGATTTACTAAATAAGGGTAGGATTCCAATTAATGTAAATGTTTTAAAATGTAGTTTTATAAAGATAGCCAAACTTTTCCCTTGAGGCGTTGATAAGATAGTGTACCTTGTCATCAGTTTTGAAAAATGGTAAATTATGTTTTGATAAAGTTTTTTGATGATTAGGGATTAAATGTGATTATATATAAAGGGATTTGATATGGAACATATAGAGATGGCCTCTATTAAAGACCCTAGTTTAATGGCAGTTTGATTTTCTCCTTGAGATTCCTTGGAAGAGAAACTTTCTCATGTCATTTTCCCTAGTCATACCCCCTTACTTAAAATGAAACCCTTGTTCGGATGGGTGGTTATGTTTTCCTTGAATTTTATTTCGAGCATAAGAATCGGGTAATGCTCAATTCCATCAGGTTAGGCATGCCTTAAGAATGGATAGTTTCTTCATATCTTGTTCGACCCTCTCTTCTCAACAGCAATGGATGACTCATTATGTCGTCATCTGAGTTAAAATTCATCTTGCTTCTATATCTCCTCGGGGTAGTGTATGATCACATACGTGGTACCATCAGGTGATTAAGGTTGAGATAAACCAATTTAGTTCAGATTAATCATAATTTTTTTCACTATTAAATATGTTTTAGGTCATCTCTATAGAACATTGACTTCTATGTTAGAGAAATCATGTTAACCCCAATGCTCTGGATGACTACCAGAGACTAACGTGTTTTGAAACACCAACCAGTTTGGTTGGGCAATCATGCCAGTTGTCTAATTGTTTTCCTTCTGGTAATCTGCAAATATATTTAGTTTACTCTTCCTTATGTGACGAAATTATCCCTTATCATTCCTTCTTCATTGATTCACTAAGAGATCATCAATAATATTCCATGCTAAAACATTAAATGTTTTTGGGTTTTTTTAGGGTTGTTTTATAAGTGTTTCATGCTGATGCATCATTCTTGTCAGGGCTTGGTGAGTCTTGATTGGCCCTCATATTTTAGGTTAGGAATTCCTAGGGCGGGCTCTTGTACAACATTTGTTTCATCTAACTTAACCACCAAACTGATGTCACTCTAGCCTCGGTCAATGTTTTATTTGGGAATCTTTTCCTTGTATCAACATCTTACACGTAAACATAGAGTATGTACTACCTTGTGTTAGTCCCTTTCACTCTTGTTGGGCCAACCTGAGGTTATCGTAGACATATTGACGGGCTCAGTGATGCCTAAATCAGATAATGTCAGTGGAATTCATGTATTAAAATTGATTAACGTGTTCGTGGTAAATGAGAGATTTCATTGAACAAAACATCATAGTTCAGTTCATAAAACACTGTTTGTTTAAGCCGGTATTTTTTTTAAATGGTTAGCCGAATTGGCCTGACTAGTTCTTTCTGTTGTTCCATGAAGTAGATAGTTAAATACCTTTTGGAATGTTGTCTGGTAGGAGGTGTTTGGTTTGGGTCAGCCAGGGATTCTCATGTAAAGATGACTTAACATGGTCTTTTAGGCCAACGAGATTTGACTGTTTTATCTATTTTCTAACATCATACAAGAAGCATTGTTAGAACATTTAAGGGAATCTATACTAGGTAATTCGGACGGTGGAAGGTTCTGTGACTCCGATTTTTCTCCTTATTACCTTTAAAACCTAAGGTGGGAAGTAAAATTGGCCGAATGTTATTGATATGATGACATGGTTATGTACCTATCAAAAAGGCATTGGATAAATATTGTCTCAGTGTTTCAATTAGTGAATGAGAATTGGATTCGATCTTAATTGCTTCTGTGCCATTTGACTAACCAATGCTGGAATATTTATTGGGTGTTTAGAGATGCAACACGATATTTTGTATGAGACTGCATGACCCTATAGATCGTGTGAGAGTTACATTGTTCTCAAAGGCTTCTCAGGGATGAGATTTTCTAAATTGGGAATGTTGTAATGTTCCTTGTTTGGAACTGAATGAAAAAGGGGAAGGAAATAAAATTTTATTCTATTACCTGGGCAGGACGATTTCAAAAACAAGCATCAAAACATTTTATTTCAGGTAGATGACACTGTGTTTTGTCTTTTCAATAAATTTTATTAAATTAATTCAATTAAAATTAAAATAGAAACAAATTACATGAAGGTTAAAAGTCATAAAAAACATTGGAATAATCTATGAAATATTTTCAGAGATAAACAATGAGTCAGCATGGGGTTCTGAGACCAGTAGACTCTCAACGTTGATATAAAAAAATATAAAATTTATTTTATTCATATGTGTGCATGATTTTACAAAAAAATTTAAACTCAAACAGTGATTCAAATAGGAAATATTAAAGCACATTTTTGTCATAAATGATGAGTTTACCATAGGAAGGGTATGACCATGATTTCCATTGAGTGTATAGAAACCTTACATGTGATAATGCCGTCGTTATTTTTAATTAATTAATTATTAAAATTTTATGTAAAAAATAAATATTTTCTCACAAATGGTGCATCAAATAAGAAATTTGAGCGCGTTGATAGTTCCAAGATGTGGGGTTATCTAAGGAAGAGTTTAACTCATGCGAACATCAGATGTTTTGGTCAAATTGTACCTGAGGATAATTAATTCAGTTATAAATATTTTTGTTGGACAGTTAATAATAATAATAATAATTTTATTATTAATATTATTATTTGTGTTTATGATAAAAATTAAAAAGGTTCTTTCACAATTAATAAATTGTGTCAGGTGTAAACAATAAAAGAATAATTTAATAAATGTGATAATATTAATTTTTCAAATTAAATAAAAATGTGTCATCAATATTAATTCAATAAGTGCCATTGGATTTTATAATATTGTCGTTATTAATTTATTAATGGTGTCATTATTGAGTTATATTAAATAAAAATAATTTTAAATATTGTAACGTCTCAAACCTAAATCAATGTGAAGACTATTTATGTTTTGTTTTCTAAATTCTCAATGTGATTAGGTTGTACGCTTTGGCACTGGGTTTTGGGTCCTATGAAGCTATTAAATTAATTAAATAATTTCTCAGGTTTTATAAACAAATATGTCATCATGCACTAGAACTTCATTCGGGCTAAACTTAATTTAAAATATTTGAAAGAGAATAAAAACATAATAACGTAAATTTATTGAATTTTATAAGGGATAAAAATAAACAATAAAATATATAGTGATGTTGAGAAATTTTAAATAATAAAAATGGGGTAAACCCATTTTAATTATTTATTTTATTTCTTCCACCATTTTATTTTCATTATTTTCTTTATTTTATTTTTAATTTTTTCCCTTTTTATTTTGATTCCTTTCCTTTTTATTTATTTCATTCCACTCCACCTCTCATCATCCTCTCATATGCATGGTGCACCCCTCCTCCCAAGGTGGTGTGCACCACCTCATTCTCTCTTCAAGGGAATGTTGCGCCACCATTTATTGTCTGTTTTCATAGTCGTAAGGTGCGCTGTAAAGATATCAGAAAGGTTTATCCCAAGGAAAAAGAATCATGTGATCTCATTAGCTATACTTTTCATAGTTCACCACAGAATGAATTTTCCCTATTAAGGGGTTAGTGTAAAATAAATTATTTACTTCTATTTTAGGTAAAATGAAAGGCTACCACTGATCAAATGATCATTTTTTACTATATGGTTCAGAGTCTACTCTCTTTTCCTCCATTTCATTGTGATTTATAAAAATGCACAATTATGACATTTGTCAGTGCCTACTGACATTGTGTAAATTCCCCAAATCATTTTCATTTAATTGTTCTGCATAATTTTTACAGCTCATTTTTTATAAATTATGTTCATTAAATTGATTCAATGTGGTCAGACACAAAATTTGGTGTCTTGATGTGGTTGGTATAAATTATATTATCCAACATATTTAATTGAATTAACTGCATGTGTTGTGAAACCTATTTTTGTTGTGTTTTATTTAAATAATAATTTTAAAATAACTATGAACATTGTGTTGTTGGATCATTAGTAGTTTTTTATGCTGAATTTTTTATTTATTCAAATTTATATGACTGAGAATTTAATTTAATTAAATTCATTTGTTGCACAACCTATTGTTGTAGTGTTGAATTTAAATAAATATATTAGATTCATTATAATATTTGAATTGATGGATCCTTGAGAGTATTTTGTGCTAAATTATTTCTTTATTTTACATTGCATTTTCATTCTTATGTTGATTTTGTATCTTTCCTTATTAATATTTCAATTCTATAATATTTAATTTACACCTTGTGACGCACGGGTGTATCTATTTGGTTTTCAAGATTCAATTTCATTTCCTTATTATTTCATATCTGCTACTTTGAAAATATTAATGAAATTCTGTTTGCAGAAAGAATGTGCATCCTTTATTAAGGGTCACACGTAGACCCTTCATTCCTGACTGGTTACCACTATGTTCCCAGGGGGGTGTCATTGGATTTTCGAGACCAAGTCATCCCTGGGATTTCCAATACTTATGAGTGATACATGTTCTGAAAGGGCCCATTAGGGACAGATATTTTTCCAATGTGGCTAAGCCAGCTTCAGATAATGGTCATCCAATTTTTTATTATTCAGTATTGACTCATTGTAAATCCATTCCGCGAGTGATAAGTGGTCTTTCAAATGATTTCCTTGGATGGGCTCAGTGGTATTGGATAATTTGACTTTTGTTCTGGGGTGATACTTTCGGGGTAGGATTAGACTCCAACTATCATCATGAACCAAAAAAATGATGCACTAATGGTTTATATTATTTCCTCCAATGACTATTGTGATTTATTAGATTTTTCTGGTTTGTTGAAGCACACATGTTTGATAGATAAATTAGACCCCAAGTTAATGCACAAGCATGTGGTATGAATATTTCTTATATTACAATGATTTTCTAAGATTATATATATATATGTGTATGTACACTACCCATATTACAAGTACTTACTTCATACTCCCAGCTTAGGACGAAGTAGGTGATTTGGGATAGGTGATGTTGGGAACCCTGACCGAGTTAATTATTTTTTTCCACTATGTTTATTATCTAAATTTATTATATAATGACACAATACATTTTATTACTACACAATATGGAAAGGTTTAGACATTTTTGGTGCCAACCTACTAGGATTATATCTCATACCCTGCTCGAACATGGTTGACACCTGAGTAGACTATATGTTTTCATGTGTTGAAAAAGGGAAGAGCACTGCATCCAATAGCTGATTGTTTTCTATTTCATAGGATAAAGTATGGGGAATAGGAAAGAACCTTTTTCATGATACAGTTGGAACACTTTTTGAATTTTATTATTAGTTGATATTATTCCTGGGTTTATATTTTATGTGTTTTCATTTTAGGCAGACATCATAGCATGAAATATTATTTTATCATGTTTTATTTGTGAGCTTATGCACATGAATCTTATTTTGTTGGAGTATTCATATTGATTCTATTATAGTTTATTCAATTTTATGCGTCTTCTATTTATTATTTAATTGCTATTAATTCTACTATGATATTACCTATTACATATGAGGGCATAATCTCACCCCACGGACACAAAAATGTCCCTCGCTACTAGTGGGAAGCCTCTGGTGTTCGAGGAGATACACTTGAGGTCATGTAACAAACCAGTCCATCCACCATCTTAGAGGTGTGCTGATTTGGGATGTCATAGTCCCAGTCTATGATAGACACCTAGTATTTGTAAGACACACATTCTAGGTAAGACACATAGTTTAGGTTTGAAACACATTCTAGGAAAGATAAACAGTATAGGTAAGACATGTAGTCTTGGTCACATCCTACCACAAAAATTCCATCCTGAGCACACTCGTCTGGGAGCACAGGCTCCTCGATGCAATAGGTTGTATGAAAATTTTAATATAAACACAATTAGAGTATCTCAAAATGAAATTCCTACTTTTAAGGGACCCAATTCCAAAAATAATCATAAAACAGTCACATGATTTGAGAGTTTTGTACATTTAAGTAAAAAGGGGATGGTTGTGTTCAGGTCCCATCTGAACCATACGGAAGGACCTAGCCAACTGGGCCCAACCCAACATGGGAAGGCCCCCCAGGTAATCTTGTTTTCATTAGCATGTCCTGCAGGAGTGGTCCTATTTTCTCCAACCGAGACATGGTGCCTGTCATGTACCATCCACATCTTACAGGCGACCGATGAGCTGGAAGCACCTCCCACACACGGTATGTGAGACTGCAATCCACACTATCTGAGACAGTATGAAAACCACATTTTTTGTCCACTCCACTTGGGACAACATTATCCATGGCCCCCATCTATGCTCGTGGTCGCACTGCTTTGGGAAGCACTACTGTCGGCGGCCTGTCGCCACCACCACCACCCTTTTGGCTCCTCATTCCACGGTCTGCCCCCTTTCCTGTGGTAATAAGTTTTTCAAATTGAAATTTCCACCATGATTCCCAAATCATGAAATTGTCTTATATGGGATTCAAGACATCATTATGTCATTCTGAGTGTCTGATCTCTCTTAAAACATCCCGAAAAATCCCATTGTGACCACATGGGTATGTTGGTGAATAATTAATGAATGGGGATAGAATGTAAACCAAGAACACCAATTAAAATAGATCAATGTATTTGTTCATGCCAACCCAAATTCGTTCATGTTAGCACCATTACAAAGAAATGATTAAAAATAACAAATATCTAACTCCTTTATTAGTCCCGCATTTTAACCATCCCACATAAACAATTGAACAACAGATCATACTGATTGTTGGTTGGTTCACCTTTTTTAGTGGTTAAAACAGTGGGGAAAAGATAACACATAATAGAACTGCTTCCTCAAGTATGGGATCGATTATGGATGAATCATGAGTTCTAAATTCATCATTCGTAAATCCACTAATGCCTATCCCAAACCTGATTTTTGATCTAGTATCGTTCATCATTCATTGATGAGAGTATTTTCCAATGTTGTTTCCTTATTTATTTTTGGATATTCAAGGGATCTTGAATATGATCTCATATCCCTACCAAACTATTAAATAATGAAATGTGTTTCTGGGTCTCTTCTCACTGTGTCGTAGCATCAGCACACTATTTACATTATGAATGTAAATACATTGGATGTCAATGCATCTTCAAGAAACATTAAAATAAAAATAAACTAATCCTTTTATGTTAATTTTTATTTTTTTTGAAAATGTCTAAAAAAATTCTGCAGTCATCTCACGCCAGTCACGGTAATGTACTACCTATTTAAAACCAACTGCTCTGACAGCAACAGTTACCTCAAATATTTAATCTGAGAACTTGTTTAAATGATACCCAAACCAAGAATGTGGGCTATTTTTAATAATAATTTAAATGTAAAGCATTTATTCCTCAAATCATGTGCCACCTAATAATGTGTTTCTCATTTCCTAGTCTCTAAATAAACTCATATAATATTCAAAAACAAATTACATGGAATATCATGGACATCACATTCTCCCTATCTTTATTATAAACATTTCCAAAAGAAAAAATAATGTCTAACAAAAAATATAGGGATACCGAGAATGAGCTTTATCCTCCGACTCCCAATTATTCCCCAAGATATTCTGATGCCACACCAAAACATACACCAATGGAATCAACAAACAATGAATGATCCTCTTTTGTAGATTATGGACCTCTATCTGGAACTCCGCAAATGTCATCCTATTATAAATTTCCAACTCACCCTAGTCAATGACATAAGATTGGTCATGTACATACTTCCATTATAGTGATATATCAATGTAGTCCTTCACCCACTCTAACTACAGAGGTAGATCAAAGTAGTATACCACCTCACCCACTCAATGCAGTATAAAAAAGGTATGATGAACCATGGAGATAACATTTCAACCCAGTAATATCTCAATATCCCATACCATGGAATGACAAGAATAAACATGGTCTCCCCCCTAAATATAGAAGTTTATCAATAACATATCACGATTATACTACTGACTATTTTTTTTATTCTTCATCCACTCATGGATGACCTTTACCATCTTTGTAGTAGCATGCAATAACTCTAGGACCTTGAGTGATGACTCAATGGGGGATGTTTATAAATGTGGCAACATGGAGTGTCCCCCGTAAAAATCCCAAAATATTGTCATACTGATGGTAGACTGTTAATTTTTATGTACACAAAATCCATTAAGGGTAGTTTACCCTCCCAACTACAGAAAAAATCAAGGATGACAGATGTTACAAGTCATCAAGGAAATGAATGGTCTGCTCTGTTTGGCCATCTATCTGTGGGTGGAATAGTTTTTCTAAAGTGCATCTGATTTCGAAATGCCTCTAGTAATCCCTTACAAAATGAGAATATATATCATTTATAATGAATTAATAAATTTTTATAAGGTAATCCATCGAGTCAAACTATCTCATTCATATAGAGACATCCCAAGCACTATATTGAACCCTATTTCAGAATCTTTATGAAGTTGTCCGACTTGGTTAATCAGTCAATGATAAACCATATGGTATCGTGCCCCCTGGTTTTCCATGGATAAACCATTATTAATTCCATCAATATTCCATTCCACTTCCACTTTGACAGCTCAAGGTGTTGAGTAATAGCCGTTAGAACCCGATGCTTGGCCTTCACTTGCTAACATGTGGGGAATCTTGGTTCAAAATATTCCACTTCATTATTCAACACTGTACAACATAAATGATGTCAGAGGTCCTGGTAAATCTTTTCCACACCTAGATATACAACCAAATAGGATTTATGGAACTCCCTCAACACCTCCTCCTATAATATCGTTGTTACAATTGTGTGTCCTATGAAAAGGATGAATTTCTTCCCATCCTTCGAATACGAATCAGGGGATGCCCTTTGAAGATTTGAGCACATTTTGTTTCATGGATTTTGTCTCCAACATGTTTCTCCCTAAGTCACTGTAATAGTGGAGGGGTAACCAAAATAGAATAGAGATATGATTCTTCATCCGTAACCATGAAGGATATCTGAATTAAGACCAACTACTCTGAGGACTAGTTCAGTAGTTGTGAACTCGATCTCCAGCTGAGAGAATATTCCATCATATTCCCCATTATAAGAGTATAAGCTGTCTCAAATTCAAAGTTATAGGGGAACTATAGACAACACTATTGTCTCTATTTCAGATCCTCATAAGAAATGATATACCTGAGACTTTTGTGGTATTAGTTAGTGATAAAATTATTGACCCTAAAGAAATGTTTCCACACTATCAAGGTGAAGACTACATCTACCCATAGTAGATCATGGGTCACAATGTATTTCACATATGGACTCAACTGTTGTGAACCATATGCAATAATTTTTTCCCATAAAGCAGGACCCAACTAAACCCGCTTCCTGATGCGTTACAGAACACCACATACTAGACATCCTCTTTTGGAAATATTAGGATGAGAATTCTCATCAAACTCAACCTCAGCTGTCGAAATCTCTCTAAAAACTTCTTAGTAACATATAAGGGGTTTTCCTTTTATTTCATGGTTATCATGGTTACTTCTACTAAGGAAAACATGGTTACGAACCTTTGATAGTAGAAACCAACCTAGGGAAACTCCACAACTCATAATGATATTGGCTGGCTCATTAGAATGTGCTACCTATATATTTTCTAGATCTAATAAAACTAAATCAACATAAAAAATGTGTCCTAGAATATGGACCTCTCGTATCAAGAACTGACACATCATGAGCATCCAATAAATCTGGTTCTCTTAGAGTATGTCTAGGTCCAACTTAAAGTGTATCGTGTGATCCTCCTCAGACTCTGAGTACACCAGGATGTCATCAATAATGACCACTCCAAACGTTTCTATCTAGGGATATAATATCATGTCCATGAGTTCCATGAACACTTCTCGGGCATTCATCTTGAAAAATGTCATCGCTATGTACTCGTAGTTACAGTAGCGACATCTAAAAGTAATTTTCAGGATATCCTCATCATTTACATGAATCTGATTATAACATGATTTGAGGACTATATTCTAGAACTATCTATCTCCATTATGCTATTCAAAGATGTCACCAATCCTTATATGTGGATACCTGTTCTTAAAGTTCACCTACATCAGGCGGTGTAAGTCGAGAAGTAACCCATATCCTCTGTCTGCCTTCTTGGGAAACAAAACAAGTGTTACCCAGGGTGAAACACTAGATCTCACGACACCCTTCCTTTACAATTACTGTAGATAAATAATTAATTCATGAATCTCTACATGGAACATGTTATATTCTTGTGTGGATATTTGTGTTATCACGTGGTACATGTCATTGTATAAGTATACATCATTATTTAGAGATATCATGGAACACGTTTTGATAAGATGGCATCTTACTAATAAAAAAATACAGGAAAATGAGGACTCATATAATCCAATGCATTGAGGGTCATGGTATCCATACTATGTGTTATTGGGTGCACCCTCATAAGAGCGATCCTTGACCATTGCTGATCTGTTTTCCTTCTCACCAATAATTGAAAACCTAGTCCCATTTCCGTAGACACACTACATTATTTTCATAAAACTGTTAAACTGAGCATGAACTATTGATAACCAGTCTATACAGATATTGACATCATCTGGCCTCAATGATGTGAATAATAGATCCCAACAAAAAATATTTCTCCCAAGAGTAAGGGCACACTGTCGATGTCAGTGTTTGGTCATTGGATCATCTCCCATAGGATTCTCTATTGGTGGGGATAACGTTAATGTTTCCACTAGAATCTCCTTGTCTTGAACCAGGGTTATGGAGTGAAAAGAGTACATATAAATATGTCAAATAAAACATCATCTTGGTTGTAAACGAAAAGGATCATACCATTAATAAACATGTTAGTCTTAGGATCAGAAGCCTCCATTGTTGGAAGCTTTCCTCACCCATGTGCACCAAATCCCTATGCTCAGGGTGGACCACCTAGTTGTGGTGTTGGTAGTGCCTCAATACTCTATCCCCCTCCTACCAGTCCTCCAGCTCCATTACAATGTTTGATACTTGGTGAACTTCCATGTTCCTAACTATTACACTACCTCGGTGGTCCTTTTACCATCTCCTAGTCGTTCTTATGGCCATTCGAACAATCTCTATCAAGATGCCCCTGACCGTCGCATGAGTAGAATAGTATGACCTTCGGTTGACTCGCTCTACCCAGGGAGCCCCGAACTACAGAACATGTGTCCTAGGTTCATCCCCTAAACTATACTTTCCACTTAGACACTTGTTTCAGCTATCGATGGCCCGTTGTTGAATACTCCGCTACTTTCCACCCATTGGTAGCTCCCACCACAGATTTCTACTCAATAAATAAGATCTATTCCATCATAGATCACTCTATCCCTAGAATGAATAGGGCATCTGACTGATATCATTGATGCCTTTCTCTCCTGGATTAGTCCCTAGTCAACAGTACATGCCTTAAAGAATGAGTCCATCACCATATATGTAGTGTAGCTAGAATGATCTGTGAATTGCATGGAGTACTCAACTATAAACTGTCTACCATACTTAATGTGTAGTAGATATTTCATACACAATATATGTAACATCAATATAAATAACTCATCTATAAATAGGAACTTGTAGTCTGACCAGGATATCATTACATCCTCACACGTCCAAGTCATCAGGATCCACCATCTCCCTAGAGATCCTAGAAGAAGGCTTGCAGCTAGGACTTCCATCTTGAAGGGAGGGGTTCTAACTAAGTGGAATAATTGCTTCACTACCTCCAACTATTCCCTAGCTACCTGAGGATATCTGTCACCACAAAACCTAGGAGGTCACTTCCTTTGGATCTCATGAAATTCACAAATCTTGCCTGCATTCTCTACTGGTTGCGATGGTGTCAACAACTTCTCTTTGGGTGGTGGTATAACTAGTACACCACTGGGAAGATCTATCTCTGGAAACATTTCTTTCACCAATTCAACATCACTTGATGGACCATCCTCATGGTCATGAAATGGAATCCATGATAGATGTCTATGCGGAGGTGTCCTAAAACAAAACATGATGTATCATAATCAATAAAGCATACTTGGTTAGCTGACTCTGACTCAAGAAGGGCATGTGAATACACTCAATTTCAAAATGATGAATTAACCATTTAATTCCTCTACCGATAGTGATGGATTTTAAAAAGAAATGATATTTATGGGTGAATCCTGTGAAGGGGTGAGAAAACAATACTCAGTAGGGACCCGAAACTAAAATGTATCACTATGAAATATACAAAAAATGGACACACATAAAGAATAAAAAAAATTAATCACACGAAGTATACCAAAAAGGAATCACTAGGAATTACACCTAGTAGACTACCAAAGAGGTGCATGAAGTGTATCCTCAGAGAAGTGAAATCATGAGAGTCACTATAGTCCGCTCACACCAAGTATTATGAAATGGATTAGAAACATAATTTTCAAAAAAAATACACAGTAACCTTAAGTAGTAACACATTGAATGTAGGTATCACACAGTGTGTAAGTAACACATGGAGTTTCAGGGATACATGGAGTGACTGTGACCCATGGAGTGTCATCAAAGACTAGAGGTCCCATTACTTGGTGGGACATGGGAGTACCAATGCAGTCTAGGTAATTCATCCAATAAAATTAAGAAACACAATCAAGGTAAGACACATAATCTATGAACGAAACCCAATCTATGTAACAGAAATAGTATAGGTAGGACACACAGTTTAGGTCACAGACCACTACTAGATTTTGTGCTTAGCACACTTGATCATGTGAAAATATGTCTCGATTCAATATATTATACACCAAATACTATATAAAATCACATATTGTACCTAAAAAGGACTATCCCTACATGAGGGTTAAAATCATCAAAAAGATAATCATACAGATGTATTGTTTTAGAGTTATGGATGTTTAAGAAAAAAGGGGCTAGTTGGGACCCAGTCATGTCTAACCCAACCCATCAGGCCGGTATCGCCAGCTAGGCCCCCTGGGGTGGAATATATTCGTCACCATGGCACACTTGAGTGGGTTAGTTTTCACAAAAAGGGACGTAGTGGTTTCCATGTCTCCTCTTCATCATGTGACATGTTTAAAAGATGGCTGATCCTCCCAAAAAAGGTATGTGGGACCACGTCCCGCTCGGTCTGATACTACAGGAGCCCCCATCATTGGTTCTCTCCAATATGTCTTGCCCTGGTCATGACCCCCATAACCACTTGCTTCTGTGCCCCCATAGGCTCCTCCAATGCCTGTCCATGATCCTGCTGCCTAAATCTAGGTGGTTGCACCACCACATGCCACCACCGACACCATTGTGCACTGCTGGTGGTGGTTCCTCTTTCATTATTCCACCACCATCAACATGGATGTCGATTTCTCAAAACTAAAGTTGAACTGTGGTCCCCATGTCCCAAACTCATCTAAAATGGGCCTCAAACCATATTTATGTCACTATGAGGGTCCATTCATGTTTGGAAGATCCCGGAAAAGATCGACACAACCACATGGGTCGGTTGGTTAAGAAGGCAAGGGAGGGGATAGGAAATGGATGATGAACACCCTTTAGAATGGATCCAAGCCTTTTCTCATGTCAACCGAATTCATTCAAACTAGAAATGATTATTATGAATGGATTAAAAATCAAAGAGTTATAACTCACACATTAATCCAAATTTTTTAACCATCCTGCAAAAACGATTGAACCACATATCAACATGTTAGTAGGTTCTTCCACATTCATTGTTGCAATCAAGAACATGGAAAGAAAACACACTCAGAAAAGTATCCCTACCTTGAGGATTGGATCAATCAATGATGAAGATTGAGTCTAGTGTCAATATTTTTGTGAAGAGACCGACTCCTACACCGAATATGATCGTTGATCCACCACCGTTCATTGTTTGTCTATGAGAGTATTTTACAACACGTTTTCCATATTTTTTTCTAGAGAATCCATAGATCATGAATCTTATATCATATCCCTTTCAACCTACAAAATGAATAAATGAATTTCAATTTCATGGATATGCTATATTGTAGCATCACCATGCTATTTATTTTAGGAAAGGAAATAGCTACCTTGTCATTTCATCATCATGAATCATTAAATGAAAATAAAACAATGTTCTTAAGTTTATTTTTATTCAACTTTAAAAATTATAAAAAAAAATTCCCAATAGACTCATGCTGGTTGAGGTTAGGTCCCCTATAAGAAAAACCCACTACATTGGATACAACAGTGCCCTCAGATTTCAAATTCATGCACTCTTGTAAATGATTCAAAATCAGAGCATGCGTGTTATTTTAAATAAACATAAAATAAATTCAAACAATTTTCTAGGAACCCTTTTCTCCCATATCCCATTTTATCTCAATGAATGGTCTTTGAATAATTCCATATAATTAACTATGTTACTTGAAAAAAAAGGTACATTACAAATTTGATGAGAGAGATTTTGTGAAATCCTACAGTATCAGTCTAAATTCACGATAAAATATTATATATTTAGTAATGAATAATGTTTTTTTTTGGTTTCCTAAAAATAAATCCACTTTAGGTATACATAAAATAAGATGTATGATATGATAATGACTCCCCTATGGGTAATAATATTGAAAATGATTGTTGGGTATTCATTCGATCTGATTTGAGATAATGCAAATGAGGCATAAATTCACTACTACCTTTAAACTCATAGGGGATATAATATTTAATTCAAATTATATTTATATAAAATTATGGGTGATTTAAATATTTTTATTTTTGTAAATATAATTGGAAAATGAGTATTAATAACCTAGAATGAAACCATGATATTATACCAGTTTTCTACAAGTTATTCCATCTAAGAGTATAGTTAGAGTTATTTAAAATTAATAGTTTATGTATTATCCTCATAAAATATTCCCCTATTTAATATAATGGATGAGGCCAAGAGTAATTTAGATAATTAACAGATCCATGGATAACGTATATATTATCCCATTATGAATCAAAACCACAATGAATACTGTGTGAAAATTTTGTGGTAATCCATACAAAGATATCATAATATTTATTTCACCATTTGAACCGACTTTAATTTGCATAAATCATATATAAAACGAAAATAAATTTTGATATTTGTTATAGGGATACTGAATAAGGATGATTAATGAATGTACATTCACCATGACACATATTTTTGGTAACATGACATAGGGTTTTGTTATATGGGAACTATATAATTCCTTAGATGATGAAAAGTAGCCCATAATTCACAATGTTGTAGGGTAAAAATATACAAAGAAAAAAATAGTACGAAGGAGTAATAAAAAATATAATGTAAATCATCACCCATAATTCTATTCTAGAAATTTATAGAGTTTAATCATTATAAATATTAATTCTTGAATACTATAGATAACAAGGATGGTAGACAAAAATATCTTCTACGACAATGTGATTATGGATGAAACATATTAAAAAACTACTTCCAAATTAGATAAGGATAATTAATGTAGAATAGACATCCAAACTAGATTTTTGGATGTCTTATTTTATTTTGGTCTTTCTAATATTTAAGATCATAGATAAGTTCTTACTGTGTTAAATCCCTACTACAATGATTTGATATTTTTAAGTAAAAATACTATCATTATTATTCACTAATATGATGACTATTGGAATTTGATTCATGCATGTTTTATTACTGATCATTTTATTTTATTTTATGTGCTTTTAGTAGGGGATTGTCTATCAATATAAATTTACCATTTCAATTGACAAAATATTGAAAACACATTTCACATAAAAACCATCCTTTTAATATCATAAATTTAATGTATGGCTATAAAATTTATTGATAAATTTAATTATGTTATATAAATCATAATTCCCAACCATAAGGTATATATTCCTCAAATGGATAAAATGGAATGAAATATTTTTAAGTTATTAGTGATTATTTTACCTGTCTTACACATGTTAGTAGTAAAAATACATCATTAGAATTAAATATTGTGTCATTTATCTCTTAGAGAGACACATATCTATTTTATAGTGATTAAAAAAATTATATCGTAGATATATTTAAATGGAAAAAATGTTACAACACATTAATTTGATTAATTTTTCATTAAAAAAATACAACTTTGAATATCATGTTTCAAAAGAAACCCATAAACAAGATATAGAAAGATATATTCTATAGAGTATATATTATAGGAAAAATATAACTAATAAATTTGTGACTAGAAAATGTGTTAAAAACGTGATATAATTCCTAAAATGGGAATAAATAATTATTCATCTAATGAATTGATAAATTTTAGTTATAATAAAAAATAACATATATGCACATTTTATAGCTAAAATTAAATTTTTATAAAATTGTTGAATTATAAGATGTGCATTATTTTTCCATGATTAAATATATATTATTTTTAATCTATGAAATCACTTATTTTTATATTTTGAATTGTCACGACCCACCTTCACAAGAAGGAGGGAAGGGTCAGAAGATTGCCAGGCCCTTCCTTCATTAAGTTGAAGGAGAGATAATGACCCCTAAGACCTACCTTCAATAGGTCCTGGAGTGGTGAATAGCACCAAGGGTATAGAATCACATACTAAATGGATGGCATTACCCTTTACCTTTTAATAGGATCGGGAGATAGAATGGTAAATCCCAACAACAGCAACAGCTGAAAGTAAAAGTAAAGCCAAAACAACCATTCCCATATGCATGTTCCCAAAGTCAATACCACAAATTACAAGTGACTACAAAGGTAAAGTACCCAAAGAATGGAAAACAGCAACTGTAACTGCCCCAAAGGTCTGAGCTAGTACGGTCCCGCGCGATCCCCAAAGTCCTCCTGGAACCCCGAAAGTAGTTTTATAAATATAGGGTGAGCAGATAAGTATAATCATTAGGGAAATCCAAATACTCTCATGCACAAGTGGGGGAACGTACTAAGTCCCACGAGAAAAAGAGTAAACTAAACACCTAACAAGGTAAGCTATCCACCCAATCCTCACCAAGGCACACTCCCCAAATAACGCAAGTCAAGTAATGTATATAATAGAATCACATCGATGTTTGGGTACCCCGCGCCACTTTCCCACTGGTTATTGAAGACATCCTATGCATCGAACCAATACCGCCATTCTCAGCGTAGTCCCACTGCCACACCCGCCCGAACACACCTAGACCACAACCTCACGCAGTCCCACTACCGAATCCCACCCGCACTCACCTGGGCCACAACTGTCACATGTAACCATGCCTGCAAACACCTAGGCCAGAACAACCACCACCACACCTGAAGACACATGGGCTAGAAGATCCTCCGCCATGCCCGAAGACACCTGGGCCTCATCCCGAAGATACATTGCAAACTACCTGCCCGCACACACCTGGTCCATAACCACCACACTACCCCACCCAGAGGTTCTTGGGCTAGTAATGGACCTCAGGCCATCATAGCCTAACCGAAGATACTTGGGATATCTGGGAAAGGGAGCAGAAAATGAGCTAATTACTAGCCACAAATGTAAGTGTAGGAAAAAACACACTCCCCCCATGGAAAGGGGGTGTTTAGAACTAAGTTCTCAACTTGGGTGGGGCACGATTAATAAACACAAAACTACTAGTATATGTATAGGTAACAAGAACTCACCCAATGTTTAGGTATTTCATCAGCCCGGCAAAAGAACACAAATAGCACTACGTCCAAGTCACAACGCATGCCAAACCAAAACCCATTTGTCCCATCCTGGTTTACATGTTCAGTAATAATGCCTAAATGAGTTTTCTTCAACTACTGGGCAACTCACACCATAATCACAATCCAAGGGAAAAAGATCCAACCAAACGTCAAGCATCAACTACAACATTCGCACCCGGTTCTCTTGTAAAGTCATAACAACAATGGAATAAGTGAGATCCCTCGAAGTAATGGAACTAAAGAAAAACCCCGAGACACTGCCTTGTGTCCCCACCCAGATGGATTCTCATCAACAGAGGATCCCACCCCAATTCGTGATATAAACAAGGTAACCACCCAGTCTTAAAATTCACAACCACTAAAAGAATAACATAGGGGATCCCATCCCCAATTCTCAGAACCACCGAGAGTATAATAAAATGGGATCCCATCCCCTCCCACATCACCCATCAAACAGCCTATGAAGGAAGAACTATAAAACCACTACCACCA
Source organism: Viscum album (assembly GCA_963277665.1). Lineage (NCBI taxonomy): Eukaryota > Viridiplantae > Streptophyta > Magnoliopsida > Santalales > Viscaceae > Viscum > Viscum album. The sequence continues at coordinate 699,044,361 of OY728160.1, forward strand.
AGAAAATCAGGCCCATGCCGGTATGTTCAGATTTATAAGATTTAACACACTCCATGATTTTAATTTCTGTGTGCTTTAACTGGGGTTATCACAAAAGATAATTGATCCCGGTTCTTTGAATTTGCTTAGCCAAATGTAAGTAATTAACCGATTGAATTTTCACAGCAGGAGTTCAAAAATACAAAATAAGCCATTTAAAACATCACGAGGGGTTCATTAGTACACAGAGAAAGACCACCAATGGCCATGATTTTTAGTAGGCGTAAGCTAGCACAATTCCAAAGACATATAATTATGGATGATCATAAAACAAAGCAGCATAATCGATCATAACCCTCCCCCTTCGTTAGAGTTCATTCATTATCTTCATTTTGGTTTGGGTTTATCCAATTCTATAGAAACATAAGCATTACCACCCTGCATGATGCACAAGAAGGGAGAGACGAAGGAGAAATTCCCTACTTGTTATCAACGATCGACGCTAAGGCCGGACGCGGAACTTCATGTATAGCGATGTGGCTCGCCTGAACAAAAAGTTGTTTGTGAACAACGGGTACTCCTGGCAGTGATCAAGAAAAGAAGAAACCACAGCTAACCCTTTAGTTTATAAAGTCCAGGGACGGTTGAGATAAGAACGTGAAACCACCTAAGGGGCGGGGGTCGTGGGTTGATCACACGGCCCCACATGTTATTAAAGGGGTTTAAACGGACACGCACACCAGGTTAATTCATTATATATTTAATTAAAACATATATGGGCGTTACCAGGCCTTAAAACAGGTCAATATAGGGTTTAAAACCCAATTTGCACAAAAGGAGCGCGACTGGAAAAACCTCGACAAGGCTGGGTGATGCCGATTGGTCTCACCGACTGGTCGCGCCTATCGGTCTCGCCGATCGGTCACGTTGATTGGTCTCGCCGATCGGTCGTGCCGATCAGTCATGCAGATCGATCGTGCCAATCGGTCTCACCGATCCGTCGTGCCGATCGTTCTCACTGATTGGTCGTGCTGATCGGCCTTACGCCAAGACGCTACCCCTTTAGGATCCAGAATTTTGGCAAAGGAATGGACCTTGAGAGTATGGGTCATCACATCAGATACCTCTCAAAACATTCTTGCCCTCGAGAATTCAAACAACCTAGAAGGAATGGGCGGTCCGAAAAAGCACCTCGAAAGATACCTCTCAAGAGTGGACCTCATTGTTATCTAAGAATGCCTTTCTGTCAAGATCCAAGCAACATACCATGCCGACTGCCCATCCATGTGGGTTGGGGAGTCTCCTTCCCCATGTCAAGGTATTATCTTCTTTGGGCGACACTGACTCGCCCGCACGGGTTTAATCGCATCCACCTTAATGCACCTTCATTAGGGGTCAGGCCCTCCCCTCTCCATAGCCAGGAATTTTCACACACATTCAGAGGAAAGAAAACCAGTATTTCAAAGCCAATAGGGTAAAACATTCTACCACAACATGTATAACAAAAAGAACATCACAAACTCAAAACAACTTTGGGTACTGGGCACGCATCTGTGCTTCCCTCTCCCACATACTCTCCTCATGCCCACCATGTCCCCATAACACACGAACCAAGGGAATGGTTCGCCCACGAAGCATCTTCTCATTGTGATCCTCGATCATCACTGGTCTCTCCACAAAAGTCACGTCATCCTAGATGTCCAGCTCTCCCCTACTGAGGACGTGTGAATCATCGTACAGATACTGAAGGAGCTGGGACACATGGAATACATCATGTATCTTCAGTAGCGGTGGTGGTAATTCTAGATGATAAGCCACTTCGCTGACCCGCCGCAACACTTCGAAGGGCCTGATGAACCTGGGAGAAAGCTTACTCCCCTTGCCGAACCTCAGTTGTCCATGCCGAGGGGTGACCTTCAGGAACATGTGGTCCCCATCCTCAATCTCTAAGGTCCTCCTCCCTGTATCAGCATACGACTTATGTCGGTCCTGTGCCGCCTTCATCCTTTCCCGTATGAGCTGAACCTTCTCCATCATTGTATGCACCACCTCCGGGCCAAGGATGCCTGCCTCTCCGAATTCGGTCCAACACACAGGTGAGCGGCGTGGCATCCTGTAAAAGGCCTCAAATGGGGCCATGCCATTGGTAGAGTGATTGCTATTATTGTAGGCGAACTCTACTATGGTAAAATGCCACACCCATGATCCACCTGAGTCCATAACACACGCCCGCAGTATATCCTCCATGGTCTGGATGGTGTGCTCTGTCTGTCCATCTGTCTGGGGATGGAAAGCATTTCTAAGATGCAACTGGGTGCCAAAATCATGATGTAATCCTCTCCGTACTCGCGAGGTAAACCGTGCATCCCTATCCGAGACTATAGACCTCGCAACTCCTGGAAATTGCACCACCTCACCCATGTACCTTTGTGCCAAAGAATCCACTACACTCGACTTCCAGATTTCCAGAATGTTAGCCGATTTCATCAACCAGTCCACTACCACCCATATGGCGTCGTATCCCCATGGGACCGTGGGTAGTCCCATGAGGAAATCCATCGAGATGTCGTCCCAATTCCACTCTGGGACATCTAGAGACTGCATTAGGCTACCTGGAACTCAGTGTTCAGCCTTTACTTGCTGACACACTATGCACTTGGCCACAAACTCTACCACTGCTCGCTTCACTCTGGGCCACCAAGTCTATCTCTTCAGTCCCTGGTACATTTTGGAATCTCCTAGGTGTACTGCTAGGGGTGATTTGTTGAACTCATTGAGAACCATTCCATGCATCACTTCTGGAACAAAAACCCTTACCCGGAAAAGCATCTGGTTCTGACCATCCTCTATCCACCCTTCCGGAGCATTCCTCTGGTCAACTCGGTAACACATCACTTCGCACTCTGGGTCTCCCCACTGAGACTCCTCCACTTGCTGCAACAAAGAAGACTGAACTATCATCTGATACATTGCATCCTCTACCGCTATCCATCCTCGCATCCAGGTGTAAGGTAGCTAACTGCCCCATCACCTTCCAGGTGTCTGCCGACTCTCGGACAGCATCCTTCTGTGATCTCCTGCTCAAGGCATCAGCCACTACATTCATCTTCCCTAAAGTGTATGAGATCTCGAAGTCGTAATCCTGGAGGAACTCCATCCACCTTTGATGCCACAAGTTTAGGTCCCACTGGGAGAAGATATACCACAATCTTTTGTGATATGTGAAGACCAAAAATCATTCTTCGATGAGGTAGTGACGCCATACCTTCAGTGAAAAAATGACCACTGCAAGCTCCAGGTCGTGGGTGGCATAATAACACAAATGAGGGCGTATCTGCCTAGACCCATAAGAGATCACCCCTTGTCGCTGCATCAACACACATCCCAGGCCATGTCCTGAAGAATCACAGAACACCTCATACGCCGCCCCTTCTTCTGGTAATCTCAGCACTGGGGCACTAACCCACTTCTCCTTCAGATATTTGAAGGCTGACTCACACTTCTCACTCTACACGAAGACCTGGTCATTCTTGGTCAGGGCTGTCAAAGGGGCCACTACTTGGGAGAAGTTGGGTACGAACCTCCGATAGTAACTCGCCAGCCCGAGGAAACTACGGACCTCTTCCACATTCTTGGGTGTTGCCCAAGAAACAACTACCTCAACCTTTGATGGGTCGACCACTACCCCCTGCTCAGACACCACGTTCCTGAGGAAGTTCACTTCTCGTGTCCAGAATTTGCATTTCGACAACTTCCCATATAGATGATGTTGTCGGAGGACCTCCAAAACTGTCCTTAGGTGCTCCACATGGTCTTTATATGATCTCGAATAGATCAGGATGTCGTCGATTAACACAACTATGAATTGATCTAGGTACTCTCAAAAGATGGAGTTCATAATCCCCATAAACACAATAGGGGTGTTCGTATCACCGAAGGGCATGTCAACGAACTCGAAGTGTCCATATCTGCACCTGAAAGCCATATTCGGGATTTCACTCTCCTTCACTCTCTGCTGGTGGTACCCAGACCACAGTTCGATCTTCGAGAACCATCCTTCCCCATTCAGCTGGTCTAAAAGATCATCTAACCTTAGAAGAGGATAGATATTCTTTATCTTCACCTGATTCTGACTCCTGTAGTCTATGCACAACATGAGACCACCATCTTCCTTCCTTTCAAATAATACTGGAGGACCCCATGGTGACGCACTCGGTCGAACATAAACCCTCTTCATCAGATCATCAATCTGAATCCGAAACTCTCGTAGCTCTGAAGGTTCCATCTGGTAAGGAGCCATCGAAATTGGACGAGCGCCAGACTGCAGGTCTATCCCGAACTCGATATCACGTAGAGGGCGTAGAGTCGTCACCTCCTCAGGGAAGACGTCCACAAACTCACATATGATCTCTAGCACTTCCACCATCTCAGCATCTACTGACTCCACTGACAGCTCGGCTAACAAGGAGAGGAGGGGCTCCTCTCACCTGCTGCCCTTCTGACTGCTCCGCTCGCCGGTGAAGGTAACACGCCGGCTGCCCATGTCTGAGAACACAAACCTTCCTCGGAACCATTCAATGATGACACAAACAGAGAATAGCTATTAGATGCCTAGGATAACATCTTATGGATGTATCTATAGCAGAAGAAGATCCCTAATCGACTGATGTGGCCCTATCATCAGTCTGCATCCTCGAAAAACAAATAAAAAATCGGTCTGACCTCCGACTGGTGTGCTCAGCACTAGGGGAACTGGATGTCACTCGGAATCTAGACCCAAGACACGGGCTAGACTGGGCGCAACAAAGGAGTGTGAAGCTCCAGTATCGAACAAGGAAAAAGCAATGGTACTGAACAAACTGATCGTACCTCGAACAACCTCCAACCCTGATGGAACTACTGCCTCCAAGGCGTATAGCTGTCCATGCCCAGCTCCTCAGCCCCTCGGATGTCGTCCACCTCCCCGACCATGCCCCGATCGCGGTCCCTGAGGAGCGCCCTGAGGTCGGCCTCCTCCTCCTATGTCTTCCATCGGAGAAGCGGGAGCTCGCTATCCCTGCTTCTACTGCTGGAAAGGCATGGATGGAAGTAGTTACTGGGGTGGGTGCTCGGGATGTCCGCCACCACCGTACTGTACTCGGTCCGGGCACTGACTCCGGAGGTGTCCATGGATCCCATAGACAAAGCAAAACGGTCCTGGGCCCGAAGGAAAAGGGTGAGGACCAAGGGATCAGAACTGAAACTGCTACAGCCTGCTCCCTGCTAGTCGGAACGTGGAGGGTCCTAACGCTGGAGGCCTGGTACTAACGGGATTCCCCTTGGATGGTCCCAATTGGATCCCCTCTTGTGACACACCTCCTAGAGTGTGTATCCTCTCCACCACTTCGACCTTCTCCTGGACCTCCATGTACGTCGGCAGGGTAAAGGGGGTAATAGCATACTGGAGGGAGGGTCAGAGCAACTCCTCCAAACGTCTTGCCCGAGACTCCCCGTCGGGAAAGTGGTCTGGAGAAAAACATAGGAGGTCCTTGAACTTGATTCCTAGCTCCCTCACTAACATACTCACATGCTGGAGGGAGAGTAGATCTTGTCTCTTTTCCACCTTCATCATTGAAGAGAGGAACTCTGCCCGGAACTCCATCTCAAAATCATCCCATGCCACCTCAGCCTCTCTCCTCTCCCCCAGGTAAATCATCCACCACTGACGCGCTGCTCCACGCATCTGGCTGACGGCCAGAGGAACCCATTACTCGGTCGGAGCCCAGATTAAGCTGAAGGCTTTCACCAGCTCCTCTAGCCAGCTCTTCTTCCTCATGTCAGAGGTGCTTCCCTCATACTTCTTGAGGTTTTGTCATTGGAAGGCATGAATGTGTCTTCTACCACAGATTTTCCTCCTCCTCTCGATCAGCTATCTGCCAATTGGGAAAGGTAGTCTCCGAGGCCTCGATCGCCTGTACCACACGTGGTCACCTTCCAGGTTCCATAGCTCAAGGTAAACAAGGAATGCCTAATCCCATTTAGTGCATAATATTGTCTTTAAAACTTGTTAAACTTTTTGTTTATTTTTAATTCCCAAAACACCCATGAAACACGAGAACACAAGTTATTATGATGCATGTACCTTTCCTAGGGTCTCTATCCTACAATCTGCATGGCCACACTTGGTCGTTCGGTACGTCCAGACTCTTTGCATCAGATCATGGGGGGCCCTAAATCCCATGTCCTAGCCAGTCTTCCCTGACCTAATTCATACACCAAGGTCACCGAACACTGTTTCCCTACAATCCCATGCAATCCTCACTGTGCCTAACTCCAGACACTATCCTATCTCTCAACCTTACCTATGATACCATTCTGTCACGACCCACCTTCCTAAGGAGGGAAGGGTCAGTAGATTGCCAGGACCTTCCTTCTTTAAGTTTAATTAGAGATAATGACCCCCGAGATCCACCTTTAATAGGCCCCGGAGTGGCGACTAGCCCCAAGGGTATAAAATCACATACTAAATGGAAGGCATTACCCTTTATCTATTAATAGGACCGGGAGATAGAATGGTAAATCCCAACAACACCAACAGCTGAAAGTAAAAGAAAATCCAAAACAACCATTCCCATATGCATGTTCCGAAATTAAATACCACAAAGTACACGTGACTACAAAGGTAAAGTTACCAAATAAAGGAAAACAACCACTGCAACTTCCCCAAAGGTCCGCCCTAGTATGGTCCCGTGCGATCCCCAAAGTCCTCGTAGAAACCGGAAAGTAGTTTTATATACATAGGGTGAGCATAAAAGTATACTCAGTAGGGAAAACCAAAGACTCTCGTGCCCAAGTGGGGGAACGTACTAAGTCCTGTGAGAAAAAGAGTAAACTAAACACCTAACAAGGAAAATTATCCACCCAAGGCACACCAAGGAACACTCCCCAAATAACACAAGTCAAGTAATGTATATAATAGGACCACATCGATGTTTGGGTACACCAGACCACTTTCCCACTAGTTAGTGAAGATATCCTACGCATCGAACCAATCCCACTATTCTCACCGCAGTCCCACTGCCACACCCGCCCGCACACACCTGGGCCACAACCTCACCCAGTCCCACTGCCGAATCCCACCCGGACACAACTATGCCATAATTGTAACACGTAACCACGCATGCAAACATCTAGGCCAGAACAACCACCACCATGCCCAAAGACACCTGGGCTAGAAGATCCACCACTACGCCCGAAGACACCTAGGCCTCATCCCGAAGATACTTGGGAAACTACCTGCCTGCACACACCTAGACCATAACCACCACACTACCCCGCCCAAAGGTTCTTGGGCTAGTAATAGACCTCAGGCCATCACAGCCTGCCCAAAGATACTTATGCTATCTAGGAAAGGGAGTAGAAATGGAGTTAATAATGAGCCACTAATGGAAGTGTTGGGAAAAACACCCTCCCCCATGAAATGGGGGTGTTCAGCAATAAGTACACAACTTGGGTGTGGCGCGAATAAGAAACACAAAACTACAAGTATATGTATAGGTAACAAGCACTCACCCAATTTTTAGGTTTTTCTCCAGCCCACCTAAAGAACACAAACAACACTACGTCCAAGTCACATCACATGCCAAACCAAAACCCATTTTCCCATCCTGGTTTATATGTTTAGTAATAATGCCTAAATGAGTTTTATGCAACTACTAGGAAACTAACACTATAAGAACAATCCAAGGGAAAATGATCTGGCCAAACGTCAAGCATCAACTACAACATTCACACACGGTTCTCTTGTAAAGTCATAACAACAATGGGATAAGTGAGATCCCTCTAAGTACTGGAACCAAAGAAAAACCCCGAGATACTGTCATGTGTCCCCCAGATAGTTTCTCACCAATAGAGGATCCCACCCCAATTCGTGATATAAACAATGTAACCACCCAGTCTTAAAATTCACAACCACTGAAAGCATAACACAGGGGATCTCATCCCCAATTCTCACAACCACCGAGAGTATAATAACAGGGGATCCCATCCCCACCCACATCACCCAGATAACAACCCGTGGAGGAAGAACAATGAAACCACTACCACCATGCAAAGCAGGCCCATGCCGGTATTTTCAGATTTATAAGATTTATCACACTCCATGATTCCAATATCTGTGTGCTTTAACTGGGGTTATCACAGAAGGGAATTTATCCTGCTACTTTAAATTTTTTTAGCCGAATATAAGTAATTAATTGATTTAATTTTCACAAGAGGAGTTCACAACTAGAAAACAAGCCATCTAAAACATCACGAGGGGTTCATTAGTACACAGAGAAAGACCACTAACAGCCATGATTTTTTGTAGGCATAAGACATCACAATTCAGAAATCATATAATTATGGAAGATCATAAAACAGAGAAGCATCATCGATCACAGCCCTCCCCCTTCGTTAGAGTTCATTCATTATCTTCATTAGGGTTTTGGTTTATCTAATTATACAGAAACAAAAGCATTCCAACCCCGCATGATGCACAAAAAGGGAGAGACGAAGGAGAAATTACATACTTGTTATCAACGATCGATGCTAATGACGGGTGCAGAACATCACGTATATCGATGTGGATCACCTAAACAAAAAGGTGTTCATGAACGCAGGGTACTCCCAGTGGTGATCGAGAAAATAAGAAATCACAGCTAACCCTTTAGTTTATAAGGGTCGGGGACGGTTGAGATAAGAACGTGAAACTGCATAATGAGTGGGGGTCGTGGGTTGATCACGCGACCCCACACATTATTAAAGGGGTTTAAATGGATGCACACACTAGGTTAATTCATTAAATATTTAATTAAAACATTTATGGGCATTAACGGGCTTTAAAACAATTAAAAATAGGGTTTAAACCCCAATTTGCGCAAAAGGAGCGCGACTGGAAAAACTCCGACAACGTCGGGTGATGCCGATCGGTCTCACCGACCAGTTGCGCCGATCGGTCTTGCCGAACAGTCACACAGATCGGTCTCGCCAATCGGTCGCGCCAATCGGTCTCACCGATCTGTCGCGCCGATCGGTCTCGCTGATCGGTCGCGCCAATCGGTCTCCCCGATCGGTCGCGCCATTCGGTCTCACCGATTGGCCTTACGTTGAGACGCTACCCCTTTATTATCCAGATATTTGGCAAAGTAAAGGACCCTAAGAGTCTGGGTCATCACATGAATATATAAAAAAATTAATTTTTAATTTATAGGAAATAATTAAAAATTCAGTTAGTATTTTTAATATAAATGTTTCTTTTTAGATGAATATTCATTATATTTTATGAATTTATTTTAAAGTCAAATTTTCAATCTTAATAATATTTATATTAATAATATGTACATAATTTTTGGATTTTGTTAAAAAAATTGATAAAGAACAACTCTTGAGTATTTTTAATGAAAATTAATTTTTAGGTGAATGATGAAAAATATGGTTTTTACATTTATTATAAAATTTATGACTATATGATTAGGTATATATAATAGGAAATTATTAAAAAATTATTTACAGATAAAACTATCGATGGAGTAAAATGATTCATTTAAAATACTATGTCATATTTATAATACTCAGGTATTAAATTTTTAAAACATAAGTAATATTTTATGATAATAAAAATTGTATATTGTTTTTCACTATTAATTATGACATCTCGTGGAGAAATTAGGTTTTCTGTTTCTATAAAGGAATCATAACTCTTATTTATGTAATTATACAGTGATTAATTTCATGGACATTAGTAGAATTGACAATTTGGTTCTATGTAAATAGTTTATACATAATATAATTCTTTTTATACTACTATTTTTGTTCATATAATATATTGTCATGTTAAAATTATTTATTTAAAAACCATAAAATTTTTAATTTATATATTAATTTAGTGATTATAAATTATAAATTATATAATTTTTTAATCGTATTTTTACATTTTAAATCGAAAAAATTATATATCTGGTATAAAAATTTATGTATAATGGTAAAGAATTAATAAGGTAAAAAGAGTTTAACAAAGTCCAAAGTGAAAAAAGATGTTAAAAACCTGTATCCAAATGAGTTTTTGAGCTATTTCTAGACAAAATCCTATCTAATCTCCATTATTTTCCTCAAAACCCATTAATAGTTATTTATTATTTTGTTTTATTTTATTGAGTTCCTTTTACAAAAATTCCAATCCAAAGACTTAATAAATGTGTCCAACATGAACTTATTAATAAAACCATATAAAAATTTTCATTACTTAAAAAATATAACCAATTTAATTTTCGTAGATTCATATTCCACATCCATATGGATTAAATCATAATATTCCACACTATTCAAGGATTTAATTAAACCATATATTTAAATTCTTAATGTTTGTTCTAATGACACTCTCATATTTTTTCCTTTTCTAAAATTATCCTATAAAAACATAAGGCCCGTGAAATCATTTTTATGTAATTATTATATATATACTTATTTATTGTAATGATAATTTAAAAAAATTTCCTAAATTTTAACAATTACCCTATAAAATAGAAACAATTGTAACACATATGTTGGGGCTACCACAACAATAAATGATTCATTTCGTTTTTCACCACTACATTAAATTGGTTTTTTAAACTATATATTTAATATATTTATATCATGACTACTAATTTTAAAATATAAAAAACATCCTACCCATCTCCTATTTTATTGAAAATGAAAACATCATCCTGGTATATTTGCAGACTACTGTCTCCATATGGTGACACATTCCATTTTCCATATTTATAGTATATTATTATATATCTGCATATATTGAGACATAATTCTTCTATATATAACCAAATAAATAATAATTCTATTATTTTTTAATAATGATATAATTCTAGATGATTTCCTTCATTAAGTACAGTCACCTATCAAATATTAAATATTCTTTTATGGATTTTTTTAAGAACCCACATTATTAAAAAAATAAATGACTTTTTTGAAGTAATATATATAAAATATTTATTATATAATTTTTTATAAATGATAATAAATTTTTTTTCAATGTTATCTAAATGTTACATTAATCATAAGGTATTTTTTATATACAACCATTTGTTCGATTAATTTTTTTGAAATAAGTATCCAAATGATTTCAAAAATAAGAACTATGATTAAAACTATTACATATTGAAATAAAAAATTATATATCATTATAATAAATAAATTATTTTAATTTAAACTTAACTATTAATTATGATCATTCTATCTATGAATGTGGGTTAACATTGAAATTAAAAATAATAATACAATAAATTAAAATAAGAGATGAACGACGAAAAAAATAAATTAATAATAATTAATAAATGTATAGTAAATAAATATAATTTAATAGAATAAGAGGTAATATATATTTGATGATTATAAAATATATTATTAATATATTAATTATATTTATATAGGATGTTATATAATATCTAATTAAGTTGGAATATGTGGTATGTATTTCTGTTTATATTTCCATCCATTGAGGTTTGTTTTCCTCTTATGATGCAATTATTATTTCATATGGTTGAATTATTTATCATTGCGATATATTCATATTTATAAGATTAATTTGATGTGACTTACAAGTACTTTTTCCTAAATATATCCATCCAATTTATTTGATTAATTACTACAAAATTAGTATTTTTTTCATTAGACAATGGTTAAAGAACAATTTTTTCATTTATCTAGTGATGATATTATAAATAATATAAAAATTATTTACAATTTTTTTAAATTAAAAATACATCTTCTTTGTGGTATTTCAATCCTTGTTTTTTTGTTGAGGTTCAATAAATACTCATCCTCTCCTAATCAGAAATTTTTTTCCCTATACATATTCATACTTATCAATAATGATATTCTTGATATTTGGAATCATTATTTTTTATCATTTCATGTGACCTAAACATTTTAATTCATAATTTTTAATAATTAAATCATTATACCTATTATGATGTCTGTTTGGAAGACAATACTTTTAAAATTTAAAAATATTTTCATTACATTATTGATCATATATATTTTCATTTAATCCAATTTTCCCTTAGAATTTTTTTTAATTTTCCCTGGATAATTTATTTTATTTCAGTTAAAATATTATTTTAAAATAATAACTTCATGTCAATCCCTCAAAATGAACTATTGAATGTGACATTTAAGATATTTTTTATGATGTTTAGAAAAACATATTATGAAAAAAACGAGTATTTTTTTGAACCTATTATTTCAATATTTAAATAATACATCTCATTAAATATTCCATTAACTGTTTTTAAATTCTATTAAAAATTAAAATTATTCTAAATGTTATTAACATGAAATGTATTTACACATATATTTAATTTCATTTAACCAATGGTTATTAAATTGAACATTTCATCCATATAAACCACCCTAATTGTCACAATTTTAGTATGATGATATTTCATATCAAACAATAAAGAAATCCCTATACTAACATTGAAATGAAAATGGAATATTTTTTATATTTTATTATTATTTCCACAGGATAGTTAAGTGATATTTACAATATTAAATTTTTTAATATTTTATTGTAGATTGATGTTTGGAATAATATAATGTGATTTGTGTGATCATGTATTTCACTTAAATAATACAGATTACGATTTATTTATCATGAGATAATTACTCTATTAATGAGTATTTTGTGGGATAACTTTGTTCATAATGATTTAGCATGAGTATACATGCTGTTAGATAAGTTCATTGGCATCATGAAATCGTTTGTGCATCGGTAACTACACTCAAAATGATTATGTCTGAGTATAAGTGTACTCAGCAAAGAACATATGGATTTTCATGAGTATAAGTTAATATAAAAATTATATCAATTATTATAAATGAGAATATCATTAGATATAAATCATCATAACGATTTAGATGGAGGATAATTGTGGTTCATTAAAATAAAAAATAATTTGAGTAAGTATTAGTACATTTTGGTATACGCATAGTCATATTATATGAGTATTAATATGGTTATCTATATTCATAATTATTGTGAAGGAGAAAAATTACCATAATAAATTCTCACAAGTATTTCATGTGATTTAATGTGGAATTATATATTTTATAAAAATAATGCATGAGTATATGTGTGGTTGGAAATTCTCACAATGATTATTTTTATCATTATTTTGAAAAGATATATCCATAACATTATAATTATATATTTTATTATGCACAAAAAATTTATATGTTATGTGTCATTTTTAGGCCCCCTAAACATTCTTTTTATCCATGGTATTCTACAATAGTAAAATATTTTTTATATTTTAAAATATATAGAATATAAAATACTAATATTTATTCTTGTAGATACTTAGTATTACATGTTTAATTTAACATAACATGTCACTCTGTCACTTATTTTTCCCAAATGAGAAAAAGGAAATCCCCTTATGCATACATTTTCTATGTCCCTTACTAATAATTTGATCTTTCCCCTTTCTAATATGTTCCATTAATGGGTTATAAGGACACATGTAATTTATGAGTAGTCAACAAGGAAATACCATTGGTTTTTTAATAGGGTTTTGTTCATAAGTATTATAAAATAACATTCTTATTTTCATAATCCAAAAAAACTGTAATAATTTTTTCAGTTACTATGTAATTATGAGATGTAATTTGCATCTAGTCAAATTTTTTTAAAATAAATATATTAATATATAGTTATAAAATTTTTGGTATCAATAGGTATGTATGAATAATTTTTTCCCTACAACTAGGAGTAGTTTTTAGAGAAAATGATTATATTTAATTATTTTATTCAGAAATATGAATTTTTAATGTAAAATATAATTTATAATGATTGATTCCAATTTTTAAGTTTAATAACGATTGATCATTTAAAAAAATTATAATAGACTATTAGGATTTTGATTTACAAAATTAATTATCTAAATATAGGAAACTATATAACATACCTATCATAGTTATTTTAATAAAAAATCACAAATAATGTCTAGTAGTAAAATTTACAAAATAATTAATATTTTTTGCTGGAAATGCATTGATGACATTAAATATTTTCGCATCTAAATATGATAAATATAATTTTATTTAAAAAGTGAATAAAAACAATACCTTTATGAAAATATTTTAAAATGATAAAAATAATATTTTCAAATACGAGGATATAATTAATATTTTATATGTTTAAAACAAAAAAAATTAGAAAAATAAAAGGGAAAATTGTTTAAAATTATATTATTAAATTAATATGAAAATCATTGATAAAGAGAATAAAAAATTATGAAAAGATTTTTAGAAATGAAACCCCTACATATACATGGATTTATTACCAATTTTTAATAATGATTATATATATTTTTATTCTATAATAATTAAAGAACTATAATATTATTGTATTCTAATACCTTATAGTTTAAACGACATAGTATATGAAATGAAAATTATTCATTTAACATATAGTAAAATATTTAAACCAATTATTTTAAAAGACAAAAACAATAGATAGAAGTGTGGAAAATGACTATGATTGAGTAGAATTTATTCAATATAAAGTGATTTATAATAATTTTAAATTTCCATGTATAATAGAATAAAAAATCACATATTTATATATCATAGATGTGGGAATATTTTTTGGTGAAGAATTTATGATTTATTGACATTCCACGAGCCTATTTTTTAATTATTTTTATAATGTGTTTTTAATCAATATACATAAATATTAATGGATGATCTATATTATATTGTATTTATAGAAATAAAAATTAAATAATTGATCTATTTGTGTCGATTTTATTTTTATAAAATCATCATTAAAATATTCTTCATATATAGATTATTAATTGTTAAGGACAGTATTTTCTTCAGTCAGTATTCTGTAATTTTTGTTTAACCAGGAAATATAATTATTTCTGATCAAATAAATATAAATTTTATCTAATTTTAAAATCCAAAAAAAACATTGAATTGTATATTATTTTATTCAATTCATCGAAGATAATGTCTGAAAAAATTAAATGGGTATTGATTAACTATGTTTCCAGGATAGATGTAAATCAAATTTTGACTTGAATTATAGGTTGTGTTCCAAGACATATGTTATTTAAATATGATTATTAAATCTTTATTTTACTATAATACTTGTAAAAAATCTTTTTTATTGTTTAAAAATAAAATTAAAAATATTGTTTCCAATTAAGCCCATTATTATTTTTAAAATATAAAATAACATTATAAATATAAAATATATGATGTATTTATTGAGTTAAATAAAGAATGTGAAAAAGTAAAATAAAAATAAATACCCTTTAAAAATGTTTTCTTTATCCCTTATATAATTATAAAAATATTTCTTTAAAATAATTAAATAAAAAACCTCCATGACTATCTATAATGGTACCAATGATTTATAAATACATGCATTATACCTCTTGGTCCAAGTAAAGGGTGAACATGTTATAATTTTTATAGATTGAAATAAAACCATCCACATATAAAGGTTATGTTAAATAGGAAATCATGATATATGTAGATACTTATTAAAATCCAGTTTACCTAATGTAATTGTCAAATTATCCAAAAAAATAATAGAGTATCAATAATAAAATTAGAAGACAATTGTTTGGGAAATATAAGAAGTAGTACTTGAGACGATAAATACAAGATGTGTTTATATGGATTTAAAAACATTTCATAATCATTTTTTATATAATAAATAAAAAAATAATAAGGTTAAACCATGAAAATAGATGAAATTATTTTTAAACAAAAAATACTATTACTATAAAGAATATTTACACCATTATAAAAATAACAACATATTTTACGGGATTGGTGAATATAAAAAATTTATTCCATAAAAAGATAATTCTCCATTAGAGGTACCCTTATTTAAAAAAATTCTCATATTGTGAGAGAGATACATATAATCATACTTCCATGACTAAGATAGATATCATATATTTGTATGATGATGATATCATTGTGTAAAAGAGAATCATCAATGATTTAATGAGTTTAATTATTTTTTACAACATAGTAGTGGTATCATTTTTGGTCCCATAGGGATAATACTTGACTATTCATAGATATAATCATTTGTAATAAGGAAATATTATAATCCTTAAATGATTCCTGAAAATTATTTGAGGAATGTATCAAATCCACTTACTTACATATTTTACATGTAAAGACCCGTAAAATTCAAGGGAAATTTTTTCTTAATTTTCTTTGGAATTTTACAAGAGCGCGGTTTCTGACGGCACCTGATTCCGAGGAACGGAGTGCCCGGAATCAATTTCCGAAGTTTGGCTCGGGTACGTTCATGTGAACGAACGGGCGGGAATTTCTAACTTTTGATCCGGTGCTCGGAATTGAAATCCGAGGGCACCGATGAACTCGCAGCGCCGATATTCGCTTAAGGAGACCATTTCGGAAGTTGCGTTTTTTTCGGGTTGAAAGTTAGTTTTTGGGTTTTTAGATTAAGTTAAATAAAATTTGTGAAATACAAAATTTTATTTAAACTTGTGGGTCAACTTCTCTCAAAGGGAGTTAGGGGTGGGACCCACACCCACTTAACCTCCCTTGAGAGGATTAAGTGTGGTGGGGCCCACACGAACCCTAAAACTTTTCAACTTCTCCCAAACTCCCTTAACTCCCCTCTCTCCCTCATAAAGGCTTGTCAACTTAACATTTATTTAATTATACAACTCATGTATAATAAATAAGTGAGTTTAATTTTGGAGTTATCCTTTTTGAATTTCAAACCTTTGAAATTCTTTTGTTAACTTTGTGAATAAATTATGCTCTTATCCTAATTTTGTTGGGTTAGAACTCTTTAGCCATCTTGTGAGGATTTGAGAGCTTTCCTTTCTTCTTCAAACTTTGACGAAGAACGCTCAAGCTCCGACGAAGAACGCCGCTCCTCTCTTCTTCGTCTTCCATGTCAACGAAAGGGAACGCTGCTTCCTCCTCGGACTCCCTTCGTCGGCATACGAAGATTCGCCAACGACGTACCTCTTCGGACGTACCTCTTCATCATCGGATTTGACGAATGACTACCGCGACGCCCGACCTCCGCGACGTTGTCTTCCGCGGGACGTTGACAAATCTTCGAACCTATACCCAAGGTAGGGGTTGTTGATTCTTTTTTGTTTAATTATTTATTCTTGTTCGTGGTTCTAGCATGATTAACGAAAGTATATTTAAGTTGTGTTATCATTTAACATGAGGGGGGCCGGACCGCATGAACACGGCCGAACCCCCTCCATCGTTCTTGTTGATTTACCTTGCGGGTGGAAACAAGGTGACGTGGTGCCGTCGCACCACGCGGATAATCGTGCGATTATATTGCGCGGCGCCGTCGCGCCGCGCCGTGGAAGAATCATCAAGAACGTGACGCTGTCGCGCCGCGTCAAGGGGAATCGAAGGCGCGGCGGAGGGGCGCGGTGCCGTCGCACCGCGCCGGACGACGAACACCGCGGCAGGTTCCGGGCCGCGGCGAGACGAGAAGACCGGCGGCAGCCGCGCCGCCAGCACCGGAGAACAAAAAGGGCCGCGGCCCTACGGCCGCGGCGGAGCAGCCAGGGGCGGCCGGCATCGCCGGCTGCCGGAGATCGAGGAAGAGCCGCGGCCACGGCCGCGGCGGAGGAGAAGAAGGAGGCCGGCCGCGCCGGCCGCCGGTTTGGTTAGGAGGCGGGACCCGCGGGTCCCGCGTGAGAGAAGAAACGGCCGGCCTTAGGCCGGCCGAGATCCGAAAAAAGGGGGGGTTATACCCCCCGCGTGCGGCACATGCGCGGCACCTGGCCGCGCCGCCGCTGGCCGGGCCGCGCCGCCGCGCCGCCACCAGCCGGGCCGGGTCCAGCGGACCGGGTCGGTCCGACCCGGTTCGGTTCGGATCCGGGTCGGGTCGACCCGGTTCGGGTCAGACCAGGGGGGGTCGGGCCGGGTCGGCCCGGACCCGGACCCCCCGTTTCCGAATCGTTTTCGTTCAAATGCTCATAACTTGAGCTTCGGGCCTCCGAACGACGCGCCGTCAGCGGCAACGCGATCCTTGGATCGAGACGGTCGTTTCGGTATACTATACTCAAGGTGCACCTTCTTTTTCGGGAGCCTACGTGGTTAAAACTCCGTAGTTAAGCGTGCTTGGCCTAGAGTAGTGACCAGGATGGGTGACATCCTGGGAAGTTTCCCAGGGTGGGTGTGAGAAGGAAAGGCCAATAGTTAACAGACCGGGCATCCGATTGACGCGCCGTCTGTTTCGTTGAATTCCTCTAAGTGAGTTAGATCTTTTGGCATACTTCACCCGAGGTTTGGACGCATGTGGAGTACGGTCAGGTTGGTTTTGTCTTAAAAACCAACCGGGCCCCGGGGACGAAAATGCCAATAACTCTCAAACCGGGCGTCCGATTGACGCGCCGTCTGTTGCGTTGAGTTCCTGTTGACGATACGGAACTTTTGGATACATCAACTCTGGACTTTGTGACAGTTGATGTATCAGCCTCTCGGCTCGTGGAGCGGACCCTCTGATCGAGCTTGCTGTGTGCGGGAACCCTAGTGCTGGCTGCGATTGTTACTGTGACTATTACTGAGACTACTGCTACTGTGACTGCGACGACGAAAGTACAGAGATCCTGTGTGGATTCGACGACGACGACTACAGCACTCAGCGATCCTACGTGGATCAGTGCTACAGGTCCTGTGTGGGCCCGATCCTGTGTGGGTCTTTGCGCTCAGCGGTCCTGTGTGAACCAGCGCCTACAGGTCCTGTGTGGGCCCGATCCTGTGTGGGTCTTTCGGTGATTATCTACAGGTCCTGTGTGGGCCCGATCCTGTGTGGGTCTTTGCGGTGCTTATCTACAGGTCCTACGTGGGCCCGATCCTGTGTGGGTCTTTTGCGGGGGTTAGTTACCTATCGATCCTTCGTGGGTTCGATGACTTAGATGGATCAGAGATCATCTTTATCGATTTTCAAAGAAGTATACCTGTGTGAGCTGAATCCTGTTGCTTTCCTGTGTGGATTTTGTTGTGCTATCCTGTGTGGATTACGTTTTGCTTTACTGTGTGGAATACGTTTACTTTCGTGTGTGGACTGAGTTGTACTTGGGCTCGGAGGTTGGAGCGTATTTGAAATTGATGACTTAGGTATATGTATGGGCATATACCTAAGCAGTGTCGGTTGTTACTTCGTGATTGTACCTTTCTTTGTGGTTTATCCTTTGTGGATTTTGAGAGACCTTCAGGGGTCTCGGGGTCCCTACTGAGTTTCTTATAGTCACCCCTGCACGGGCTTTGCCCGCACTATCATGTGTTGGTTGCAGACGACGGACAGCGTTGATCTTAGTTGAGGCTTGCAGAGCAGGACGATACCTGGAGGTGGACCACTGGGCGGGACGTGCTCGGAGCGGACAGCAGGACCCGTAGAGCAGTGGAGCTATCTGTACCCACCCTTCAGGTGGGATTTCCAGTGGACAGCTCGGTTTAGCGGCTTTTTCCTTTCAGTTGCTGTTCTCCCTTTCGAGTTGTACTTTACTTTCAGTTTGGGTTTGTATACTGGCCCATTTACTTTTCCGCACTTTCAGTTGTACTCTGCTTTTGCTTAGTGTTTACTTTCCGCTTGCTTACTCTGTGGTGTTTGTTTACTTTACAAAGGCAATGCCTTCCCTTTTTACCGGGATTTACGCCTTGGTGCTAGTCGCCAGCCCCTGGCCTATGGAATGCGGGCTTGGGGTAGTCACGGCACGGACCCTGAGGGCGGGTCGTGACAAATTGGTATCAGAGGAGTTCGGTTCTACCGCGAACTCTGATCTTTTCTATGTGAAGCAATAATTTTTAGCGTATTGAGTGTGGTTATCAGTCCAGGGAGTCCAGTGTTGGTGCGGCGGCCGACGTATCCGTACACAAGGACCCTGACTTCTGATTTCCGACTTAATGCACGAAAACATTGATTGCGTGTGTGTTTCAAAGTTTTCTTTGTGATTACTTATATCAGCTCACCAGGTATACTGTTTGACCATGGCGCACCTGTTTCCTATTCAGGATGGCCCCACGACGGCAGCCAGCTAGGGTTCCGAGAGTCGAGCGTGACGACAGCCCACCGAGCGACGAGGCTTCGGTGCAGGGCCCTTTGTCAGCAGTGGCACCGGCGGTAGCACTACCCGCCGAGGCCCCGATTCTTCCAGCGCCAGCCGTTGACGATGCACATCGCCTCAGCGCACTGCATGAGTTTCAGCGCCAGCGACCGCCCAGGTTTCGCGGGGAGACGGATCCCCAGGCAGCAGAGGACTGGCTGGAGGCAGTGGTACGAGTGTTTAGGCTAGTGAGGACACCAGCAGACCTCATGGTGATCCTCGCTGCGAGCCTACTACACGCAGCAGCAGGACGATGGTGGAGCTTGATGCTCCAGGTGCACGATGAGGCATCTCTACTTTGGACGGACTTTGAGAGCCTTTTTCGCTCGGAGTTCGTCCCAGCCACCCTTCGTGCAGTGCGTATCCAGGAGCTTCTTCAGCTGCGGCAGGGCAGCATGACGGTCGCTCAGTACTCGGCAAGATTTACTGATCTCTCGCGCTACTCGACCGACATGGTACGAGACCCATTCTTCCGGGCCCGGACCTTCGAGCAGGGTTTGAGACACGAGATCAGGGCATCGCTGATCTCCCTCAGCATACCCACTCAGACAGGAGTACTGAAGCGGGCCCTTTTGATCGAGAGCTTCCTTGCTGAGTCTACACCAGCACCGAGACCCACCGCAGGGCGGCACGTGGCAGAGTCATTTGCAGCAGGCAGTCGACGGATGACTCAGGGGTCCAGACAGACCAGACCTTCGGGCAGACGACCTCAGGGCACTGGCTCAGCAGTGCAGGGCACACAGCGCGGAGCCAGTCCTTCGAGTGGAAGACAATGTTATGCATGCGGCGGGCAAGGCCACATGGCTCGTGACTGCCCGACCCGCCATGCAGAGGAGCAGCAGACGGTTGAGGAACCACCTAGGCAGAGGCAGAGGTTCGACCATGGCGGTCCGCAGGGAGGAGGCGGACGAGGCAGAGGAGCTAGTCGAGCAGCAGGTGGTGGACGACGCTTTTAGGCTCTACCACCACCACCCTCAGGAGGTCCACCCCGACCTCAGGGGAGATCAAAACTTCAGGCAGCTGTAGCATACGATCATGGAGCTCCGGAAGCGGGTGGACTAGTGCGGGACTAGCTCCAGGCATAGAGGTCTTTGCCCATAATGCCTCTATCTTCGTAGTTTGTGTTGCCTTGTGTCCTTGTACTTTAAGTTGAAGTAATAAAAGATACATACCTTGGTAACTTTTGTTATCTTGTCTTTTGTTTGTTTTTACTAAGAGGTGCCGGTTAAAAAAACTGTTGACTTGACCCTCACTTGCGAGATTCGTACTGGAGGAAACCCAGTGACCACACACTGATGCCGACAGTGTGACTCAACCCTTGGAGGCGAGAGTAACGGTTGGATCTCTTGGTAGCAGCGTCGAGGCCTTAAGACGTCATCCATGCCATGAATTAACTAATCATGACGGGATTGACGGTATTAGGCAAGGAACGTGGTTCATCCAGGGGATGAGACCGGATTTCACTTTTCGGCAAAGGAGAAATCTTTGCAGCTAGTTTCTTTGCAGATATCCTTCGTGGAAAGAGATGGAGCAGCCTTCCTCCAGTCTCTCACAGTCACCCCTCCTCTACTACAGCAGGTCAGAGAGGCACAGCGTGAGGACGCTGACTGTGAGACACGGCGTGCACAGATATCCTCGGGACAGACACCTGATGGTTTCTCCCGTGGAGCAGAGCACAAAATCCTTTTCAGAGGACGTACCATGGTACCAGTCGCTTTGCGAGAGGAAGTGCTGAGTGAGTTTCACACTTCTCCTTTGACAGTACATCCTGGAGTGGCGAAGATGTACCAGGATCTCAGACGACAGCACTGGTGTCCGGGCATGAAGAAGGCAGTAGCAGAGTTCGTTTCTCGATGTCTCACCTGCCAGCAGGTGAAGGCAGAGCATCAGGTACCAGCGGGCTTGGTACAGCCCTTGGAGGTTCCGGAGTGGAAGTGGGACGACATATCTATGGACTTCATGACTGGACTACCACGTACTTCCAGAGGTCACGACTCCATATAGGTGATTGTTGACCGACTCACCAAGTCGGCACACTTCTTACCCATCAGATAGCAGGGCTCAGGGAGAGCTTGGGACGTCTCTACGTTCAAGAGATTGTGCGGCTCCACGGTGTGCCATCATCTATCGTCTCCGATCGAGATGCTCGCTTTACTTCCCGGCTTTGGAAGGGGTTACAGGAGGCGTTCGGGACGCAGCTACATCTGAGCACAGCCTTTCACCCTCAGACGGATGGTCAGACGGAGAGGACCATTCAGACTCTCGAGGACATGCTCCGCGCATGTGTCCTCGACTTTGGTCGTAGCTGGGAGGACCACCTACCCTTGGTGGAGTTTTCGTACAACAACAGCTACCACTCCACCATCAGGATGGCACCGTACGAGGCATTGTACGTCCGACCTTGTAGATCTCCTTTGTGCTGGACAGACCCTGGAGAGTCAGCACTGGTGGGACCGGAGATGGTCCAGGCCACGACAAAGAAGGTCCAGGTCATCCAGGAGCGGATGAGGACAGCTCAGAGCCGGCAGAAGTCATATGCTGACAGGAGGCGAAGGCCACTAGAGTTCGAGGATGGCGACCACATCTTCTTGCGGGTCTCACCTCGACGTGGAATTTGGAGATTTGGCCGAGGCGGCAAGTTATCTCTGCGCTTCATCGGACCCTTTCAGGTCCTCAGCAGGGTTGGCGAGGTGGCTTATCGCCTAGCTCTGCCACCTCAGTTGCACCGGATGCACGACGCCTTCCACGTATCCCAGCTGAGGAGATACATGCACGACCCGACGCACATCATTGATCATGGGGAGCTTGACGTTGACGATGGGGCGACTTTTACAGAGGTCCCGGTGGAGATAGAGGATCGACAGGAGCGGGTCCTGCGTGGGCGATCGATTCCTCTTGTGCGCATCAGATGGCAGCACGGGAATCTCCAGGAGAGCACATGGGAGCGGGAGGCTCAGATGCGTGCTCAGTACCCTCATTTGTTTCCCTAGTTTTTGATGTATCTTTACGGGGACGTAAAGACCTGAGGTGGGAGTAATATAAAGACCCGTAAAATTCAAGGGAAATTTTTTCTTAATTTTCTTTGGAATTTTACAAGAGCGCGGTTTCTGACGGCACCTGATTCCGAGGCCCGAAGTGCCCGGAATCAATTTCCGAAGTTTGGCTCGGGTACGTTCAGTGAACGAACGAGCGGGAATTTCTAACTTTTGATCCGGTGCTCGGAATTGAAATCTGAGGGCACCGATGAACTCGCAGCGCCGATATTCTCTTAAGGAGACCTTTTCGGAAGTTGCGTTTTTTTCGGGTTGAAAGTTAGTTTTTGGGTTTTTAGATTAAGTTAAATAAAATTTGTGAAATACAAAATTTTATTTAAACTTGTGGGTTAACTTCTCTCAAAGGGAGTTAGGGGTGGGACCCACACCCACTTAACCTCCCTTGAGAGGATTAAGTGTGGTGGGGCCCACACGAACCGTAAAACTTTTCAACTTCTCCCAAACTCCCTTAACTCCCCTCTCTCCCTCTTAAAGGCTTGTCAACTTAACATTTATTTAATTATACAACTCATGTATAATAAATAAGTGAGTTTAATTTTGGAGTTATCCTTTTTGAATTTCAAACCTTTGAAATTCTTTTGTTAACTTTGTGAATAAATTAAGCTCTTATCCTAATTTTGTTGGGTTAGAACTCTTTAGCCATCTTGTGAGGATTTGAGAGCTTTCCTTTCTTCTTCAAACATTGACGAAGAACACTCAAGCTCCGACGAAGAACGCCGCTCCTCTCTTCTTCGTCTTCCGTGTCAACGAAAGGGAACGCTGCTTCCTCCTCGGACACCCTTCGTTGGCATACGAAGATTCGCCAACGACGCACCTCTTCGTACGTACCTCTTCGTCATCGGATTTGACGAATGACTACCGCGACGCCCGACCTCCGCGACGTTGTCTTCCGCGGGACGTTGACAAATCTTCGAACCTATACCCAAGGTAGGGGTTGTTGATTTTTTTTTTGTTTAATTATTTATTCTTGTTCGTGGTTCTAGCATGATTAACGAAAGGATATTTAAGTTGTGTTATAATTTAACGTGAGGGGGTCCGGACCGCATGAACACGGCCGAACCCCCTCCATCGTTCTTGTTGATTTACCTTGCGGGTGGAAACAAGGTGGCGTGGTGCCGTCTCACCACGCGGATAATCGTGAGATTATATTGCGCGGCGCCGTCGCGCCGCGCCGTGGAAGAATCATCAAGAACGTGACACCGTCGCACCGCGTCAAGGGGAATCGAAGGCGCGGCGAAGGGGCGCGGTGCCGTCGCACCGCGCCGGACGACGAACACCGCGGCAGGTTCCGGGCCGCGGCGAGACGGGAAGACAGACGGCAGCCGGGCCGCGGCGAGATGGGAAGACCGGCGGAAGCCGCGCCGCCGGCACCGGAGAACAAGAAGGGCCGCGGCCCTACGGCCGCGGCGGAGCAGCCAGGGGCGGCCGGCCTCGCCGCCTGCCGGAGATCGAGGAAGAGCCGCGGCCACGGCCGCGGCGGAGGAGAAGAAGGCGGTCGGCCGCGCCGGCCGCCGGTTTGGTCAGGAGGCGGGACCCGCGGGTCCCGCGTGAGAGAAGAAACGGCCGGCCTAAGGCCGGCCGAGATCCGAAAAAAGGGGGGGTTATACCCCCCGCGTGCGGCACATGCGCGGCACCTGGCCGCGCCGCCACCAGCCGGGCCGGGTCCAGCGGACCGGGTCGGTCCGACCCGGTTCGGTTCGGATCCGGGTCAGGTCGACCCGGTTCGGGTCAGACCAGGGGGGGTCGGGCCGGGTCGGCCCGGACCCGGACCCCCCGTTTTCGAATCGTTTTCGTTCAAATGCTCATAACTTGAGCTTCGGGCCTCCGAATGACGCGCCGTCAGCGGCAACACGATCCTTGGATCGAGACGGTCGTTTCGGTATACTATACTCAAGATGCACCTTCCTTTTCGGGAGCCTACGTGGTTAAAACTCCGTAGTTAAGCGTTCTTGGCCTAGAGTAGTGACCAGGATGGGTGACCTCATTGGAAGTTTCCCAGGGTGGGTGTGAGACGGAAAGGCCAATAGTTAACAGACCGGGCGTCCGATTGACGCGCCGTCTGTTTCGTTGAATTCCTCTAAGTGAGTCAGATCTTTTGGCATACTTCGCCCGAGGTTTAGACGCAGGTGGAGTACGGTCGGGTTGGTTTTGCCTTAAAAACCAACCGGGCCCCGGGGACGAAAATGCCAATAACTCTCAGACCGGGCGTCCGATTGACGCGCCGTCTGTTGCGTTGAGATCCTGTTGACGATACGGAACTTTTGGATACATCAACTCTGGACTTTGTGACAGTTGATGTATCAGCCTCTCGGCTCGTGGAGCGGACCCTCCGATCGAGCTTGCTGTGTGCGGGAACCCTAGTGCTGGCTGCGACTGTTACTGTGACTATTACTGAGACTACTGCTACTGTGACTGCGACGACGAAAGTACAGAGATCCTGTGTGGATTCGACAACGACGACTACAGCACTCAGCGATCCTACGTGGATCAGTGCTACAGGTCCTGTGTGGGCCCGATCCTGTGTGGGTCTTTGCGCTCAGCGGTCCTGTGTGAACCAGCGCCTACAGGTCCTGTGTGGGCCCGATCCTGTGTGGGTCTTTCGGTGATTATCTACAGGTCCTGTGTGGGCCCGATCCTGTGTGGGTCTTTGCGGTGCTTATCTACAGGTCCTACGTGGGCCCGATCCTGTGTGGGTCTTTTGCGGGGTTTAGTTACCTATCGATCCTTCGTTGGTTCGATGACTTAGATGGATCAGAGATCATCTTTATCGTCTTTCAAAGAAGTATACCTGTGTGAGCTGAATCCTGTTGCTTTCCTGTCTGGATTGTGTTGTGCTATCCTGTGTGGATTACGTTTTGCTTTCCTGTGTGGAATACGTTTACTTTCCTGTGTGGACTGAGTTGTACTTGGGCTCGGAGGTTGGAGCGTATTTGAAATTGATGACTTAGGTATATGTATGGGCATATACCTAAGCAGTGTCGGTTGTTACTTCGTGATTGTACCTTTCTTTGTGGTTTATCCTTTGTGGATTTTGAGAGACCTTCAGGGGTCTCGGGGTCCCTACTGAGTTTCTTATAGTCACCCCTGCACGGGCTTTGCCCGCACTACGTTGTGTTGGTTGCAGACGACGGACAGCGTTGATCTTAGCTGAGGCTTGCAGAGCAGGACGGTACCTGGAGGTGGACCACTGGGCGGGACGTGCTCGGAGCGGACGACAGGACCCGTGGAGCAGTGGAGCTATCTGTACCCACCCTTCAGGTGGGATTTCCAGTGGACAGCTCGGTGTAGCGGCTTTTACCTTTCAGTTGCTGTTTTCCATTTCGAGTTGTACTTTACTTTCAGTTTGGGTTTGTATACTGGCCCATTTACTTTTCCGCACTTTCAGTTGTACTCTGCTTTTGCTTAGTGTTTACTTTCCGCTTGCTTACTCTGTGGTGTTTGTTTACTTTACAAAGGCAATGCCTTCCCTTTTTACCGGGATTTACGCCTTGGTGCTAGTCGCCAGCCCCTGGCCTATGGATTGCGGGCTTGGGGTAGTCACGGCACGGACCCCGAGGGCGGGTCGTGACATTACAATTGTTATTTAATAATTTCTCATCATGCAAGACGACATGGATATTAATACCAAATATTTGGAATCTATATATAATATAGTTTTTCGAAGTAATAAAAATCCATATGATATTTTAAAATTATAATACCACAATTTTTTATAGGATGTACAGTCAAATGAATTTTATCATATAAATAACTTATTAATATTGTTCCAATATTTCACAACTCAATGCTCAAGGTTATGTTATTTGAGAAAATAATCTCATTCTTATAAAAATGAAAACATAAATTTGATTATCAACCATACAAAATAATATAAATTTATCTATTAAGAAACAAAAATCTATTCTCTATTGGTTGACTCAATTATTAAATATGATTGAGTGAATAAGATCATAAGATAATTGTTTTTAAGACATTTCTCATTCCATCTATACATTAAATATAAAACTTGAATATTTTCCCTTTATCCATAAATTAAATCATATATAACCTGTAAATAATATTACAAATTCCTTTGGTTTTCTTCTAAAAACAAAATTTCAAGAATATTATCAAATTTACCTTGTATAACATCTTATAAAGTATAATAAGAATACAGATTTGAAAATATAATTGATAAACGCTATAAAAATATTAGACAATCAATATGGTTAAACCTTAATACCTTTTTAGTTATCCATTATGGGTTACCCATGAATTTTTATATCATTAAAATATACATGAATATTAGGATCTATTTATGTAGGTGACGAGGGGAATCTTATAATTCATTATTTCCTCTAAATCTAAAAAGGGATCAAACATGACATTATTTAAAAACATATATCTTTATACATATATCCACATATTCAATATAATTATGGTATTAAATGTCATATAATATCAATTTTAATTTCATATAGTGAAAATAGGTTGAGATCTACTTCTATCCATTATTATAACAACCTCGACCCGATTTTATTATATTCTCTGACGATATCATTATATTTGTATTAAATTTAAATAAGTTCATCACAATGTATTAAATAGTATATTAGTTTTGTAGAAATAGATAAATAAATTATACACTATTTACATTAGTATTTATATATTTACCATAACAAAGGAAATTAAATTTCATCATTGAATTAATTCCAACCATTCATCTTCAGATCCAAGGGAAAAAATAACAAATTAAAGGGTGTGGTCTGATACTTATAAAGAGTTATATATATTGGATGCTATCAGAAATTCAATACTATATAATAGATATGGAAATGTTTTATAATTGAAAAAATATTGTATTTAATTAAATATATTTTCCAAAATAATAATCTATGGATAATATCATAGAGATAATAACAATGAAAATAATAACTAAAATATTAATGATTGAGATGTTAAATAATATGGTGGCATGTTAATGGATCATACAATAAATTTATCATCAACTTATTTCACTAGGTGGAATAATATGTTTGGGTAAAAAAAATTTAATTTGTCCATATTATTCATCTCATGTGATATCCAATGCATTGAGGGGATTTTATATACATGGTACCCACTAGTTCATGGATGTCCAAATAATTACTCATATATTTAGATGATCAATTTAATTCATTAATCAATTATATCTATTGAATAGTATATATAATATATTAATTTCACGTTGTTTCATCATAAATTCAAATAACATTCTATATAGACACTGTATGAACAAATGGTATATATTTTTGGAAAAAATCAAATGAATGAACTAAATAATATATTATCAAATCTATGTGCCCCATACCACATTGAAATATTTGACTACTAATCCCCATAAATGTAAATATAAATAAAATGAAATATTGAACACCAAAAATAGAAATAGATTCATGATATAAAATTTAAAATGGTTAGTACACCACAAAATATTAATAATTTGTGAATAATGAATATTATAGAGAAATAAATGTGAGATGAGAAAAACCATTACCTAGCCATTAAATTTTGTTGAATGTGTATAATGTTCTTTTATAACTTTTGAAATCCTATTATTATCTTATTACAAAATCATTTTCAAATTTATGGAAACATATATGTTTAATATATCATAATCATTTTCATATTTATGGAATCTTACATGATTATTTTCTTTCATTTTATTATACTCTAGTTAATAATATTTCAATATTACCGTTATTTCTAGTGTCAACTACTTCATTTTCATTTAAATGTTTTGTTGTTTAATTCCTATTTATTATATAGATAATATATTTTTATCACTTCTATAATGTTATTAAGGATAAAGATATAATTATTCCTCATTATATACATTTTTATAATCATTCATCAATAGTGAACCTTGAAAATGAAACACATCACACTCTATAGACGGTAAGACATACGTACGCAAGAGTGATGATAAAATTATTTTATAGGTGAATGAGAAAGGATTTGGATGGTATATTAATTTTTTATAGAATAAATATTATGTAATAATTATCATATACATCCATCATTTCCACAATTATACCAATCAGTGTAATGTGGTGATGAAAAAAAAAGATTACACGACCCAGTGGATATGGTATGTTGTACGTTTGTAGGACACTGGTTTAATTTTTCATTGTATAGATATAATGTGTAATATTAATATAATATAATGTTACAATACGTTTTAGTGTAAATTTATAATATTTATAATATTTTTTTACAGAAAATTACTTGATTTACCCTTGATGGTGGTAATAATTGTTTTTAAATTATTAATCATACTGTCAAATATTAACGGGGGCCTATTTTATAAATTTGAATTTTATGATTAAAAATGTGGATTCAATGTCATAAAAAATCACATATGTGGCTAAAATTAATTTAAAATTCAACTTCTTGACAGAGTGAGGCCATGAGTTATTAAAGTATAATTGTCCAAAATAGTGAAATAATTTTATACCCCAATTCAATGTGAAATTTAAGGGCTCCTACTTGGCATCCAAGAGACCTGGGATCAAAACTGGGTAGAGACATGTTTCTGAGGTACTGAAGCAGTTATTCAAGCAGTTACTATTCGGTATTGTAGAAGCTGGAACTATTCACCAGATTTGGGCCTTCAGGCCACCGGTTTGGGCCTACGGGTCTCCAGGGCCTTCGGGTCATCAAAGGCTTTCGAGCAACATGGATTTTGGGTCATGTAGATCATGGAGTATCCCAGTTCACAGAGAACGGGCCCCAAAAGAGGATCAGAGAAACAAGAGTAGCAGCCGCCACATGTAGAGGTAACCGGATTGGAAGAATGAGATGGTATGGATGCCGCCATCAGGGCCAGGCACTGTGCAGCTTTGTACGGGGAAATGCTAGCCAATCAGAAATGCATGGTGGGGAGCAAAAGAGATCAATGATTCAAGACGCTGGGGAGGGGAAGTTCTTGTGGGCTGGGCCTATGGGTCATGTAATGGGCATGGTATGCCTCTGGGCCTTTGGGTCAGGTATTGCTGGTCATGTCGAGCCTTTTTCCTTGGGCCTACGGGTCATGTATGGGTTCCCATTCAACCCTTAAAAGGGGGATTATATATAATAAAAAAAAGAAGACCTTCAGGCCATTCAGACTAGTGTTTATCACTATTCATCAAAACATGATACTTATCAAAAAATAACAAAAATTCAACCAAAGTAAATTTTGATTTTATGTGTTCAATTATTAGGTTTAACTTGATAAATATTATTTTAAAAATTGCCAAAATACGATATAAAAAAATTAGCCAACAATATATGGTAGGATGTATTTTAAAAACATATTGTTCTTATAAATGAAAGAGGATTTATTTTTATATCATTTTTTAGTGAACTTATTTTAATACTAAAAAATATATTTCACTATATATATAAATTTCCAATTTTTTTAATATTATTTAATCCCTACTATTTAATATTATGAATATATAAATATTTCATTGTTCTTTTAAGTAGAGTGTTATGAGCATTGCATGTTATTAAATAGATTAAAATTTAAAATAAATTTACCACAATATATTAGGGTATTATATTATACCATCCTCTAATAAATTATGTCCTCTTAAATTTTAAATTCTTTCATGGTTGTTAAGGATTCAATTTTCAAAATCGATTTATTAAAAAACCCAATTGGAAACTGAATTATTGAAACAACCACATTAAAATGAAAGTAAAGTACATAGGTTACCAGAGATAAAGCATAATAACATTACATATAGGAAAATATAGATATGGAAGAGGAAAAAACTCAAATACTAATTATTATTGATATAGAACATGATAATGGTAATGCTAACCACCACATAACAATAAATATATTATGTGTAAAAATCCCACTAATAAAATTTAACAGATAACATTTTTGGGTAAAAATAATTTCCATAATGATAAAGAATTATTTTACATACAATAAAAATAAAATACGAAAAAAACAAAATTGAGAAATATAATTTCGTCATTTAATTTATTTTCACCACACACTCTTAATTTTCTCTAAAAAATGAGTAGTGATGTAGAGTTTTTCATTCTTGAAGAATTGAAATCAACTTCTATGAATCCAAAAAATACACAAAAGAAAAACTATCTATTTCCACCATTTATATAAATTAAACCAAACCAATATGGTTTGGATACGATTATACAATTCCCACAAAAGAATAAAAACTTATATGATGTAAATAACTCTAATATCATGAAATCACTATTAATAACCAATGTTCACCATAAATCATTCAACAAATAACTAATATTCTTAAAAATATATACTATCCAATAATAAAAACCGAAAATTAAGTTTCATTTTATCAATTAATCTTCAAAATAACACCAATAACTCTTTGTGTCTCATGCTAAAAATTCAAATTCCAAAATCACATAATATCCATGAAATGGAAACCACTTCCATAAATATCCCAAATCACTATAAGTACATAAAATCATTTTTTTCACGAAAATAGTATTCATACATTATTCCTCATAATATAACTTTTTAATTTATCTAATAGGATTCCAATAGTATAAAATGTATTCTAAAAATACATGAATTCCATAATCACAAAAACATTTTCCAATCTTAATGATATATATTTGAGTATAAAATTTCAATAAATTTAAAATAAATATTATCTATTAAATAGTTTAAAAAAATAATTTCATACTAACCAAGAAATCATGTAGGATAGTGGCATATATCTCACTGTTATCGCCTTTCAGTTTTGGGTTATAACCCTATAACCCTGACATATTTGATGGGTTGTCACCTATCATGAATGATCCTATTTTTGTAATACTAATTAATGTTTTACAAAAATTATGACATGAATCCCTAAAAATAACATAAATATATTAAAAATAACTGAAATATTTTTACCAAAATCCTTACCTTATACATTTAATTTTTTATCCCATTAATATAACCCATAATTACATTAAATTCAATGATCATATAAACCATAATGGTTACCCTTACCTTTGAACATATGTCCAAAAAATGATAACTCATTATTACTTAAATAATATTTTCGTATTTACTAAAACAGTGGGTTGGATTCCCTAATCTATGATCTCCTAAATCTATAACCACATATTATACTAAACTTTTTCGGATACCATCTCTAACTACCCTAATATCAGTTGTCCGAAAATGGTGGTTACATCATTAAACTTGTATTGAAGACATAGAATAACATTATGAATGGTATAGTTTAATTCTTTTGGATAAAAATATATAATTGGAACCCTTATTATATTCATAATTAATAATAGTAAATAAAATTGAATTTAAATATAATCATTTAGTTCTTGATAATATTTCATTAGAAGAACTACTGGAAAATAGAACAAATAATATGGTGATCTCTGATTCTTAGCATGATACACATACAAGGGAAGATATCATGAAATCAATAATGCATAATATATATCAAAATTTAAAATAGTTTAACAAAAATATTATTTAGTTCAATATATTTTTCAAAAAATGAATCCATGGATAATATCATAATGATACTCCCATGGTTAAAAATAAAAAAAAATCATAATTAAATAAATACTTAATATTTGGGAATCATTTTTTCTTGAACGATAACAACTTTACCATCATGACCATGAAAGGAGAGTTCAAGAATTATGTTATAAAACTCATTTAATTTTGAAATTGTGTCATATTTTGACACTACTTATGAATTGGGGGTATTTTATTCATATGGTCCCAACCTATTCTATCATCTCTAAATCATTCCTATGTTATAGAAATATGTTATTTAATCCACTAATAAATCAACATTATCAGCATGTATTAATATTTATAAGAAGATAAAAGTTTAAATTTATTTCATAGAAATTAAAATAAAATTATATGTAGACACCATATACCAATATGGTATACAATTAAAAAAATAAAATGAATCAATTTAAAGAAATGTATTTAAATAAGAGTGACCCATAAAATGTTGATATATTTGAATTGTAATCCCCATAGAAGTAACTGTTTTTCCAAAGTAACATTAAACACCATGTGGATACATAGATTAATTAATTGATAATCAAAGAGTATGTACAGAACTCAAAATAAATAATTACAATAAGGAATATCTCACAAAAATAAAGGTTAGATGATACAAACCATTAACTTGTGCTTTCCTTTTTTTTAAAACTAATTAAATTCATGTATAACATTTTACATCATGTTTTTTCTGATAGAATAATCAATTTAATTGTTATTATTTCCTAAATGACACTTATATATCTTTTTATCAACCAAGCCATAATATGTTTCAATTATTACCCTTATTTTGGTTGTTAACAGCTTTATTTTCATATACATTCTTTATCACAAGAGTTATAATTATTATGAATATGATATAGTTATATAATCTCCAAAATAATATTATTGTTTTTCATATCATATTTATTACTTATATTCATTTTGAGAATCATTCTTGAATGGAGAATATGTTGAATGAATCAAAACACATTGTGATGATGGTAAGACAAATGTACGTACAAGCGATGATGTCATTCTATTATTGGTAAATGTCTAATGAATTTGGTGGAAAATTATTTTTTTGAGAATAAATATCATATAAAAATTAACTTTTATATCTATTATATATATCCATGTAATTTTGTGATGAAAACGATTTTACGCCCTTGTGTAGAGATGGTAAGGCATACGTAAGTAGGTGCAGTGCTTTCATTTTTCTCATAAGATTGATAAATGGTGTAATATGGCTGTATCATGTTCAGAATAACATCTATAATTAAAGATTATACTTTATTTGTTACATTATCATGGAAAAATTTAAATTAAATATTTGAACAAGTGGACTAGGTTGATTTGGTAAAAATGATTACCCCTTCTTCGGAAAACATCCATTAGATCACTTTTTAAGGGATATCGGGATTGACTGTTTGGATGAATTAGAAATCTATAACATCGATAACAATTTTTTAAGGATAAATATTGATGGGAAGGTTAATCCAGATATCTTAAATCAGTGTGGGGATGTGATAGTGTAGGTACCCTTTTATAACTTAGGTGAGGGGAACTTACGTATATCCACAAAATATTAAAATATAAAAAGGCTATTTTAAGCCCACATTATTAAAAATGAACTATTAATGAATATTGTAATAATTTTTAAAACAAATAATTTCTCATTTTGGATTATATAACATTTTTTTAAAAATAAATTAATAAAATATTTATTCCATAAAATATAATTATTGTAAAATATGATACTATTTTTTTAATATTACATTCAAATACATAGAAACATATTTGGAAATATTATATAATACATTGAAATTTTATCTATTAAATTAGCTAAAATCAATGTGTCACCCATCATGGAATTCCATTTTACATTTTAATTATCAAATTAATCCCAAATAATGACTTCCTCATGACAGAATTATCAATCAAAAACTATCTTGAATAACTCCCAAGATATTCCTTTTATATAGATTGGATTGAATGACTACCTACCACAAAGAATTAAAAGGTCCCTTTAATAGAGTGTAAAAATTTAGAGACATAATTTTTTTGGGTTCTATGATATTTGATAACCACCAATGTTCCATTAATACACCACATAGACTCAAAATATCCTTTTTCACCATATAAAGAGTGTGTGTGACAAATTATAAATAAACATGGATGGGGTCTTTTTTTTGGAAAATTGAGTCTGCAGCACATGATTCAGAGGTTGTATAGAGTAATATAGAATATATTCCTCTCCCAAAATAATAGGTAAATGATCTTGAATATCAAAACTATGCATGGAATTCTTAATTTTTTTTCGAAAACTCATTTATAAGAATATTTTAAAAAACAATAAATTTCTACCACAATGAGTTCATGTTCTATAAATTGGATAAAAAAACACCATTATCAAATCAAATTTTCTAAAAACAATAATCAGCTATGAAAATGTATATAAAACCCTTGTTCAATGGATTGTTCAGAGTGTTAATGTTATTATAATTTTAATGATTTTTTTTTTGTTTTTTTACTCAAATATAAGTGTACTAAATATTAATATATTGGTTTGAGAAGTAAAAAACAATAATTGTTTTATTTAGTATATGTCAATGTAATTTTTTTCTTATAATTTCTCATAATATTACAACGCTTTAGTTTTATTTTAGTTTTCTATATTAGATTGCTCATTTTATAAATTGATTTCCAATTTTTTATTAATTTATTCTTCTGTATATCTTACAGATGTATTAAAATAAAACATAGCATTGGTTATATATTTCATATTCATAAATTATTTTAATATGAGACTTCATATTTTTATTTTTTATAACATGTTCGACATGTGTTATTATGTTTTACTATGATCAAAATGTCATTTATGACTATAAAAGGTAATTTATATAGTTTCTTTACTTTTGTGAAGTAGGAAAATTAAAATACCCACATAATGAAATCTCCCTCTTAACCAAAATCTAAATATCCAAATCTCTAATGTAGCTAATTTTGTAGAATAATACACATTTAGTATTTATAAAATATAATAAGAAAAAAATAAAAAAACAATATATTCATGATGATATAGAATGAAATAAAAATTGAAAAAATTTATTTGAATTAAACAAAAATTATTTAGGATATATTTAATTTCAGAAAATAGATTTAATTTTATTTATGATTTCATTATAAATCATGTCATTTTCAATAATAATTTAAATAATATATTTCAATGATAATATAAGATATAGATGTATAAATAAGGTGATTATTAATTATATGGAAATATGATGAAATTTTATAAATATAATTAATTTGTAGAGAAATATTATTTATCATTTTTTAGGGATTATTTTTTGTATAAAATTGTATATTTTTTCTATAATATTTAAAATAATGATACTTCCCTTTTTTTGGAAAACGTAATATATTAAATTATAGTAAGTTAATTGTAAATATAATTATTGTTTTATTTGTTATATAATTATAAATAAATTATATATAATCCATGAATGATAGTTTTAACTTGTTTTATAATGAATAAAATTGGATTCTCAATGGATTATGGGGGCATGGATATTCATGCAGAAATTATAGAAAATGAACTATTCGAATTCAAATTTCATTTTATATGAAGTGTTGGCCATGATGTGTTTTCTATAAACTTTTTGAGGATTATAATTCATTTTATTGAATTATATATTAAATATTATATCGTGTTCCTTGATATAGTTTTTTTATAGAATATTGCGGTGTACATTTATAAATATTATTTTTATTTTATAATTGATATTCAAATATAGAATCATATGGGAAACATGAATATAAGAAATATTTTTTTTTCATTTAAAATTCATGCATTATTATTAATTTATGAAAATAAAACAGGGGCGTAGATTATGATTCTTGATTTTATATGCTTCAAAAAACTATATATATATTTTTGGGAGAACAAGTGAAAATAATAGTGAAGAGTGTGGGTATTCATTCAAACAATATAGTGCTCCATTTTTTCATGATCATCTATTGATCCCTACCAAACTAAAATTCATTTGATCATTTGCTGCAATAGTTATAAGTTCTCCCTTAACTATCAGATCCCATAAATTCAAACTTAATAATGATTAAAAGGAAAATATTCAAGATAATTTTATTTCTAATGATGTTTTAAATGAAATCAATTCTTTGTGCAAGAATATGGGTGCATAAATCCAAAATACACGAGACATATCACAAAAAAAATAATACTAAGGAATACAAGAAAAAAATGGATTTAAAACGATGTTTTAATAAATATGATTTTACATCCTTAGAATATTGTTTGGGAAAACATGTTTCAATTTTTGGTTTGATGGATTTTTTAAAACCAATTAGTGATTATACTTATTATTCTCCATCATAATTTGATTATAAAATCTCAACTAGTTGGTATTTTATTAAATAAGTACATGTAATTGAACATAATTTTTTAAATTTAAAGTATTCTACCATAATCATAAGAGGTAATATGATTATATTCTTAATGAGAGTAAAAATATGAATAAATTTATCAAGGATTAAAAAACTATGCTCATATAAATCTGGAAAATTATCCAGAAAATATAAAAATTGTTCTTGATAAAAATGATAAATAAAATATTGGGGATGATTTTATTTCTATTTTTCATGAAGCTATAATATCAGATTCTTATGTTATTCTTAAAGAGATTTACTATCTCATAAATTTATTAGAATGGTTATAATAAAATCTATATTTTATTTAATGAAAATAAAAATATGATAAAATGATGAGTTTTAATGAAATGAACAAAGAGATATTTAGTATTGGTTATCATAATAAATTTAATAAAATTTATAAGAATGTTTTTTGAATTTCAATTGGATATATATCCAACTATAGCTTTTTTAGACGACATACGAAATGACATTATGAAAATTATTGTTTCTTTATATTTCCATAATACTTTGGAAATTAGTAGTCTTTTATGTAAAAAATTTAAGTATTCAATATTTCCTATAAAAACTTATTTCAAAATATTTTTGGTTTTATAATCATTTATTTCATAATTCCATTGTTCCCAAATTTGAATAGGTAAAAAAATTATCATAAATATGTTCTTGTATGAAGAATGTTACGGGAGATTCAATATGAAGTATAGTACAAGGAATTTGAATTCTCTAGACACATATTTAGTGGTATTTAATATTATTTTTCTTTGTATAAATATCATTGATGTGATGTGCCTATTGGTTGAAATTCAAAATGAAAGGAAACATCTGTTGGCGAAGTATTATTTTATTATTATATTATTATTTCAATGTGTTTTTATGTTGGGAGATTAATACATAATAAAATAATAATTTAAATTCTTTGTGATTACACGTTTTTTTATATAATAGAAAAAAATATATGTATTTTTGAAGGGTAAATCCATTTTGTTTTATTTAAAAAAATATAAAATTTATTTAACTAATTTTTATTAAATAATTGATAAAAATATGTTGTTATTAAATTATATAAAATATCTCAATTGTTTTTGATGTTGGTTATAGGATAATGTTAATTTATGATTGATTCAAATGATTTCAATGAAAAAACTAATATACTTCTACAATAATTGGAAGTGGAAACTAACTCTATATGTTATTCATTCATGAAAGGTAATAATTAATCAAGTTAGTTAACAAATTAAAAACAATATGGCATATTGATCTAATTCATTTCGATTTATTTTTCAACATTAAACCCGATATATTTTAAATTATAAGATATTGATATGTTATAATTAATTATTATAAAAGATACACATGGGTTGAATTTTTAAACATAAATATGAAACATTAATTATGTTAATTTTTTTTGTAAATTGGTTAAAAAATGAATTTTAATTAAATAAATTAAATGTGATTATGGTTTTTGATACTATGAAAAATTATTTATCCACTTTTTTTAAATGAAAAGGGAATTTAAACAATTTCTCGTCACATAGAACAACACAAATTTTTATTGGGGTTGATCAAAAAAATTAAACAATTCATGAAATTTCAATAAATCTAATAAGGATATAATATATGTATATATTTTTTAGTAGAGCTATAAATGTAAACTTTTATATTAAAAATATATTTTTTGTAGGTTTATTATTGAAAGGGACACTAGATGAATCATTTTAGTGAAGAAAACATAAGAGTTTCTACTTTATAATGTTTACTTTTAATGTTTCTATTCTTAATAGTATTAATGATTTGAAAACATTTTATAAAAAAATTAATGAAGTAATTTTATTTGGTTATTAAAAAGATATTATATAATATATATGTTAAAATAAATGATTAGTTTTTGATTATAAATAAATTCATTCAGAGTATAATTAATTGAAATTTAATAAAATAGTTGATTATATGGATTAACTTATGGAATATTATAGTGAATTTTTTTGAAGTGGATGTACCTAAATATATGTATTTTCACATTGAGCTAGATAATTTTATTTCTCATCATTAACCTATTGATTTATTTTCTTTCAATATAAATAGTCATCATCACTAGAGAATGTGATTAGTAATGTCGAATAAAAATATAAATCTTAAAAATCACTTATTGATGATTTTTATTATCATGGTTTTATTTCTGATTTTTTTCCGATGAATATTGATGATATATTAGTTGATTCTTATTTGATATTGGTAATGAAATAAAAATTAAACTAGTTAAAAATTAAAAATGTATGGACTTCAATTGTTATATATGATGATCCTAAAAATATTTGAAAAAGTGAATTTTTAGAAAAAAAGTAGATCACTATA
Source organism: Viscum album (assembly GCA_963277665.1). Lineage (NCBI taxonomy): Eukaryota > Viridiplantae > Streptophyta > Magnoliopsida > Santalales > Viscaceae > Viscum > Viscum album. The sequence goes on from OY728160.1 coordinate 699,083,870, forward strand.
GATACATAATTGAAAATAATGATTCATTTTTATCGTAATTATATTATTATAAACTTTGTATTTATATTGAATAATATTTTGTACCAGTTTCTAGGTTATAATTAATTGGAATATTAATTCCATATTCTTCATTTCGTAGATTAAGACTATTTCAATTGGATTTCAAAACTATTTCTCTAAATCCAAATATTTCATATGATATGTATGTTAGAAAACCCAATTGTTTTGAAAATAGAAAAATCCCAGATATGATTTTTTAGTGCTTGTAAACTTTATGATTTGGAACAAGAACATAGATCATTGTCTAAAAGGATAACTTGTTTTATTTTTAGAAATTAGTTTTAAATATAAATTGATGATCCAAAATTGATTATAATAAAAATTACTAATGATATTATTGTTTTACCAATATATTTTAATGATATTATAATATTTTTTCAAAGAAAAATAATTGAATGGAATTATAAGTGTTCATGTCCTTAGAATTTTATATGGGTATGATGGTGGAATTTAAATAATTTCTCAGATTAAGAAATTATCAATGAAATGATTGTATTTTTTATAATCAATCTATGTATTCTAATGAATTAGTTAAATATTCATTTCAGAATAATAAAAAAATACATAAATTAATACTACATTGAATTTTGATTTAGATAAATATGTAAAATCTTTTATTGTGAAAATATATAGAATTTTTTTAGAATTTTTTTTATATTTAACTGATTCTAGTAAAAATTTATTTTTTTGAGTTATCTTGTTTGATAAAAATCAATGTGAAACTATGGAAAGTAAAACTAAATTATCATAATGGATATTTATATATGTTTAAGGGTATTTGAATATTGGTTTATTTTACCATTCTAAAACAAAATTCTTCTTGGAAGGTAATTTGGTTTATTATTTTGGAAGGTGAAGGATATATAGAGGGAGTGCTTCAAGTATGGTCATGTTTCTTATTAAATAAATCGATTCATGGGATTCTATGAATCAAAATTATCTAGAAATTTCAACATCCAAATATTAATATATAAGTTATTCCACATTTTGTTTTTAATATAGTTTGTAAAAGTACATTACAACAATATATAACTAAATACATTGATTTTAATTTTAATTTTTCTAGAGTTAATGTACAAAAAGGAAACCTACGTATGCAATTTATTTCTATAAAAAATGAAATTTCATATTAATTTACATAGAATATGTTTTAAGATATTTTTTAAAAATCCATTTTTAAACTTTTTATAATAGATATTTAAATATAAATTTACCTGGAATCAATTTATGGTGAGTTGTTTTGTGATTATATGTTGAAATGACGTAATTTACATAAAATATGTGAAATATGGAATTAGTTATTAAGAATTCAATTTCATAATTTCAATAAACATTTTTTATTATATTGTTATTTTAGACATGTAAATAAATACTATTTGATGTTATAATATTGTATAATCATTTTATTATAGATAAAATGTTATTATATAGAATATTTCAATTTAAATTTTATAATTCCTTTTTAAATATAATTCTTACATTAAAATTTATCCTAAACATATGTTTTAAAATATTCTTGTTTATTAATCCTTTAAAGAATTTATTTATTTTTTATTTTAAAATATAATAGGTAAAAAAATATGGATAGAGGACTCCTCATATACAAAAGATAGTAATGTATCTATTGAATCATTATCTTTTTGTTAATATCAAATAGTGGTAGAAATTTTGAAAATATACATAGTTTCGTAAATATAAAAAAGGTGTAGAATTTTTTATAGAACCTAAAACAACAATATCATTTGATAATTACAAATATTTATTTTTTTCCCTCAAATTTAATTATATAAAATTATAATAATTTTTTATATATTTCAATAAAATGTCATTTATTATATATTATATGTAAAAATACCATGATTTGAGTAATTATAATTTCATAATGAATGATTATGTTTTATAATTATTTTAGTATGTAGTAATTTTAATAATTTTTTGGAATTATTAATTTTTTCATTGATTTATTAACTATTTGATTTGTTTTATATAATTTAATAATTAAAATATAATTATAAATTTGTTATATTGATTCATTTTTTAATTAATTTTAATAAAGATATCTTGTTTTCAATGTTTACACATATAATAGAAGTCTCATGAAGAGTTACTAGGATAAAATTGTCATTTATTGACTAAATTTATTATTAATATTTGTTTCTTACTATTCCCACGTATCCAAATTACTGTTTCCATGTACCCAAATATCCCACATAGACAAAATCTATATAGCATATTCCCTTTTATTTCTGATTTTGTTAAATTAGGTAACATCTGCATATAGGCTATAATATAGGCTATAGAACAAAAAATTTAATGGTTAATTCTGTGTTATGAAGATAATAATTTTACATATATTTATTTATAATAACAAAAAATATTAATCTATATATGTAATTATAGTAATTGGATTGAATTAACTGCATGTTTTATGTTCCCACTATTATTATTTTCCAAATCAAATTTTATACTCAATTTTAATGATTACATGTGATATGGATAAATAAATATGGTGGTATTTAACTAATTGGAATAATAATGAAATTATATCAATATATATGTTTCATCTAATATTGATTATGAATTTTTTTTTCTCTCTTTTATTTAATATTTTATATATTTCAGGTTGTCTACATTTTCCAGAATTTTGTTATATTAATTTTTTTGGGAACCACATAAATTAATTTATGTGGTAATTTACCTATTTGATTCACCTAAATGAATATTATACATTAAAATCCTATGTGAAAACTATATGTTAACCCATAATTTGTTTTTACTATGTTTTTTTATTTTATGAAAGATATTCTAAAATTTGAATATATTCCATGTGTTATATATTATTACAATTATTAATTTTTTTTGTAAGATTATTATTGATATAATATATTTATTATTTGTTCTATAATTAATAATTTTTAATATTTAATCCATTAAAAAATGTTTTTATATTTATACGAAAAAATAAATTGGTGGATAATGGATTTATGTGTCTATGGATATTCATGCTAAAAATATGGAACATCAAATAATCAAATTCAAATTCAATAGAATATTAATAGACCGACTAAATTATTATCTTGGAACAATACATGAATATTAATTCATTAAAGTAGAATGTATGATTTTCAATTTGTGAAGATAAAAGATGCAATGGCCTTTAGATTTTAAATTTTATTCATATAATGAGTCATTATATTCTTATTTGGAAGAACCGGTGAAAGTAAAAACAATTTGGTTATAATACACTCAAACTGTTTATTGATGCATTTTTTTGGCGATATACTACTACTAAAATGTGAACTAAAAATCACTTGATAGATTTTTCATGTTGAATTTTCTTCTTCCTCAATATTTTAATAGTAGTACATTATAACATGTAATGTGGTTTTAATTCCTAATATTCTTTTTCTATTTGTATAATTTCAAATGGATATACATACACTCCTATGTATGATTATTGGTTGAAACTCCCAAAAAAAATAGTAATTTTAGGTCATGCCTATAAGAGAAAAAATAACTCTATTTTGATTGTGCCTCCAATGGTTAAAATGGTCATAAGTATTTAGTTTGAGCTTATAGGGTATAAATGGTATTTAATTAGGTTGTGACTGTTGGTGAAAAAATGTAATTATAATATTTTATTATATTAGTTATAGTGGGTTCCATCTATTTCACTTTGTGGGATGTCTAAATAGTAGAGTAGAATAATATAAATCAGAATCATTTTAACAATATTTGGTATATAGTTTTTCTACTTGATTTACATTAAATCTATAAAATAATAACTTATAACATCAATAATTTATTTTTAAAGTCCAATTCACCCCTCATGGGTATTAATCTTTCCCAACTCCAAACAAAAAAATTTACTTTATAGTTTTATAACCCATTATAAATTTACAAAAATCATCTTAAAATATATTTTTTCATTTCTAAAACTCACTAAAATACTATGAATAAAAAATATACTAACCTTTTATATATCCCATTTACTTTCATCATTTTTTTCATGCATTTTATAAAAAAATCATCCTTTTATAACATTTAAATAGAATAAATATTTGTTTAATGAAATATAAAATTATCTTTTTTAAACAAATGAAAAAATAAATTCTATTTTCATAAGGAAACCATTATTCCAATACACAAAAAATGTTGCGAAATAAAAAAATATAATAACATTGAGTCTCAGTAAAATCCAAGTAAAATATCATAACATTACTAGCAAAACACCCATTTTTCATCATGATATCATTGATAGAAAAATTTGGTATTATGTTCATATTAAAAGGATTCCAAATAATAATAATGGCGGAGAACAACACTATATATGGATTAGAAACACAAATTGATAAACTATGTGACATTTGTTTGATAGAATTAGTGATGGATATATCCCCATTATAAATCTATTCCGTGTTGTTCTTGAGGATATGTTAGAAAATTATGATTCCCTTATTATATCAACACTTTCACCAAATTAACTCATAAAAATACCAAAAAACAATAAAAAAACTCACCACAGATAAAAAATAATCATAACATATTAAAAAACAGTCAATAAAACAAATAATCTAAAACATTACACAATTTGAAACCTCACCTGGACACTCAAGTAATAGTGATATAAAAAACATTACATTCTCTTAACCAAACCATGAACATGATTTTTTAATATCATTATGTTATCCATACCTCCCTGATATACCATAAATTGTAATATGGTTTTCGGAAAAATTATTTATGGTACAAATCTAAGTCTCCCCTGACCTAGACACTGAAGATGGTATTTGTAATTGTACGAGCCCCATTTTTTGAGGACCTCCTATTGAAAAATACGGTTGGGTAATCAACTGAGTACTAATGGAAATGATTTCAAACATGGACTAATGAACACTTCAAAAAAGATGTCTGAATAATACATAGAAAAAAATGAAGATTAATATATAATTAACATTTATGAATAATTAAAATAGAAAATTTTAAATTCCAATAATATATATATATAGATAGGTATACAACCTTTCAAATAATAAAAAAACATAAGACCCAATCCAAAACCCTCATTATCTATGTGAACCTTTGTCACACCACGCGTCTAATTCAGAATATCCATTAATAAATCCTTTAACAACACAAGAAAAAAATAAATCCCTAATCCCCTATAATGAAACTATAATATCTAGGTACAAAAAATGGAGTGCCAATGATATGAGTGATCCCAATGATAATAAAACCTCATCAATATGATTTTTTATTCTATTTTTGAGGAATATCATTTTTTATTATTTTGAAAAAAAAAATATATTTCCTAAATAAGTATTTCAAATCAAGTATACAAAAAAAGTTATAGAAAATAGTTTTTTTATTAATTTATTAAAAAAAATCACATTATAATGATTTTCAAATCATGATCCTCACATCCTAAATCACACAATCAAGTTCATTTTTCATATCTACTTTAAAATATATATCTTTTAAGAATACATTTTTATCCTATATAACAACACAATTATGATACATAATAATATGAAATAAATATGGTAATAAATGGATGATTAATATTTCAGTGTAATAGAGGCTAATAAAGCCACATAATAAAATATATACTAGTTAGATATTTATTTTTTCCAATATCATTGAAAAAATGTGAGGTTCAAATTTTTTAAATTTATAGACCAAACCTCAAAGGGACCAACATTTGGCCTATGATGAATCAATAAAAAGCAACATGACCCAAATACCCCAATCCTCAATCAGGGGTTCACAGCACTACAACTATTATATAACATGAGGACACCATTATCATGTTTCCATCTAGTACATCATAAATCAAGATATCATACATGGTTCCTGGTATACCAATGTGTTCTCCAATTGGATATTTCAATCATATAAGCAACAAGATTAAAATACAAAATATAATGTAATTTCCACCCCTTTTTTACCTCAAAATAAATTTCCCTAATCACATTATCCATATCCTGAAAATGAATATAATCTGATCAAGTTGTTTTAATATACTAAAACTATATATAATCCATTTCATGGTTCCCAATAGTCTCTATTTACGAAAGAAATATAAATTATATGTCCCTTTTAACCCTAAGAAAAACATTTCAAAAACATCTTCTAAAATTATTTGATAAAATCATATTTGAAAAAATTAGTGAATTAACATACATTTCAGTAAAATCTTATAATTTTAAAAAAGTATTCTGAATATAATACAATAAAATTTTAAAAAATACCTTAAATAATCAAATAGTATTTTAAGAAAAAATTTAAATACTTTTACATCATAATTAAAGGAAAACATTTCTCCAAAATTATGAATAACAGTCATTCATTATTTATTCCGTGTAAGGAATCAATCTAAATATTTTTTTAAAAATCATTTTAACTATATTTTATAATTATAATTTAACTAAAATGGTAATTTTAAACATATATAAATATATAATATCTACAAATTATTCATCTCATGTAAATCACTCTTAGAAAAATGATAATCATGTTGGAACTCATCGCCTATTTTGATTAATACTATATGAGGATAAGGAATACCTCTCTCATAACCAATCAGCAAATCCTCAGTGAATAAAATGGCCTAATCATGAAATAAAAAACAATAATCCCCTATGATTAATTGAATAGAAAATAAATTTGTAATAGAAGAGGGATAATTAAGGTATATGAAACAATATTATTTTAGATAATAGGGAAGGTTTCTACAAGAAAAATTATGAAATAAAGGCTTGAAATCACATAGTAAGGGAAGAATAACTCTCTTGGAATGCACTTCAGATGAGTTAACAATTGGGAAAATGGGATTAAAACCCTTAATAATAAAGTGCATTTTAAAATAAGAAACATATTTTTCTTAATAAACTTGGAATTCATTATGGTTACCACTTGATTTGGATATTTTTTTCCCAAAAATTGTAAGTGGATATTTATAGATTACATAATGATTCAAATCATTCCCCCTATATATCCTAATAATGTAGATATTTTGTATTAAAAAATATAATGGAAGGGAAAAACTTATATTATAACATAACCATGCCATAAAAATGTAGAATAACTATAAATGTTCAAAAATTAATTAACTCATCTATATATAATAAAAACATTTATGGATTTATTATGATATGTGACCCAAACCATTCATTGATTGAATCTCTACATACATATCCTCTATATATTTTCTCAAACTATATGGTGAATATTACGAACCATGAACAATATAAATCAATCTTTAAAAATATAGAATTATAAATCCAGACAACAAAAATTTTAAAGGTCCATAAAAGGATATAAATTATTATTAAATAAATAATACTATAGTTACATGAATTTTAAAATATATTTCATAGATTTTTTATTGATTAAGTCTCCATATCATATATAATTTAATTATTTTTTCAAACTCAATAATATAATGATTTAGTGTAGAATAATTTTCATTCTACCAAATCTATATATTCAACGAACATTAATGAGTAACACATTGCTATTATTAATGATTTTGTTACTAACCTAAAAATTGATGAAAAAGCATTATAGATATTCATTTATATCTGAAGAATTTTTTATATGAAAATATCATGAACTCCCTAATAATTAGTTTCAATTTATATTCACATCCGCAGAAATACGGGTTCCATTGATAACAAATCCATACTATTCTAGAATAAAAAATAATCGTGTAGGTCAATACAAATCCCAACCCAATGTTATAACAAAGAACAATTTTTTTCTAAAGATATATTATAATTCCATATAACAGTAATATCTAGTACATATAACCTATATTTTGAATATAAATTCAAGTTAATAAATTTAATTAACAACAAATTATTAGGTATATGAATGCTAAACACTTTATCATGCCTTAGATGGGAAATTTTTTATGAATGTTTTAAAATATCTAGAAGTATATGAACTAATAAATTAAATAAAACACTAATTAATTATATATTTAATTTCTAACCATCAAAAAAGAATATCACTATATTATGTAAAATTAAGACCTCACATATTTAAACCAAAGATAATTTATTATGAACTATACACAAATAGAAGGTAATGTATAAATTTTTACAATCTAATATACATTATATAATCATTTTATAGAATGTAAATATCATATATAACCCAATTTAAACCCTCATAAAGTAAAGGAAATTATTTATCTGAATTAAATAGATTCCTTGATAAATAAATTGAGAAATAATTAAATTTAACAATTCAAAATCATAAATATTAAATACAATATATTTTAGTTGTATTTTTTAAATTATTACAAATGATAAAATAAATATTGAATTGAAATTAAAAAAACATATATGAATTTTAAGGAATTCCATACTATATTTAAAATTCAATATGATTATTAAAATTTAATTTTATTGAATATTTATTACTCTTTGACTCTATAACATTATTTAATTAATTATAATGAATTTATAATTATCTATTAACTAAATTAAAAAATATAATATCTAGAGATTACCATTTATCAATAGTTATATCAAAAAAACCAATATAATTCGCAATTTAATTAAAGAATTAAACATTATTTATCAATTAAATTTTAAGAGTCAAAATTATACATTTAATATGATTGATTGGACACAAAATTATGCACTAAAAACATACAATACAATAGATTGTTGAATAATCAAATATGATATACCAGTTTAAACTATCTATAATATTTTATAATAGGAAGAAATGTGTTAATGTAACCCCATATGCTTTTGAGAAATACTTGATTTCAATTATAATTATTCTTTCTTATATTTTTTGTTACACATAACATTAAGTTTAGTTTTCATTTCATCCAATAAATATATTATATTCCATTACTCATAAAACCATGTTTAAACGAAACATAACATATTATTAAAATATATAACATTTCATCTGATATTTATTACATGGCCATTGGAATTATGGGTATGAATATTATATCATAAATTATGATAAAAAATTTTATACACGTGTATAAAATCAACTCATAGGTGACCAATTAATTATAAATAAAAATGAAAAATATTTTAAAATAAAGGAAATCATTCTCTGAAGAACTATTTAGATGCACAAAAACACTTTTTAAGTCAATAAATTAATTGTATTAATTTTTTTGATTGATTTTAATCCATATTTAATATTATGTTATAAATAAATTTTTTAACATTAATCATATTTATTTTATATAAGCATTAGAAAATTGTGTAAATTTTTATTCTTAATAATGTATTTTTTTAAAAACATTTTTTTCTCCTTTTGGTGTTAATTTTGAAATTTATTTATCAAATTTTGTAAAAGTTATTTGAAACAATTATCATCATTTTCTAAATATATTGGTAAATTTATCTTGGGAATAGTTATTGGGATTTTTCTAAAAAGGTAAATTTCAAGATGATTATTGATAATACATGTTTTTGTTTTGATTTATCATATATATTAATGAATTTAATGAATAAAAAATGGTTTCAATATTGTTTTATAATTTACATTAGTTCAATTATTTTCCAGTTAATCAATTTTATATCTATTGAATTAATGATATAATTTATTTTTCTATAAATCCTTTTTATTCTTTTAAACTCCTCTATTTGAAAAAGTTTCTTTGTGCAACATTATGTCTATTAATATCAAATTCTATATTTTAAATTAAACTGATGTAAATTGGAAAAATAAATTAATTTTTTTATAACCATAAATTATATTGTCTAATACATTAAGATAATTTTTTTACCATAATAAATTGTAAAAAATGTAAAAATTAATTACTATATTTATTTAAAAAATAGGATTACCTTGTGTTAAAATAAATTGAAAAGGTGCCAAATTCCCTATAAAACCATTAAAAATCCATTTTTTTGAAATATTTTCTATTTTTAACCTCTATGGTTTGAAAATTTCTGATACAAGAGGCTTTTGGAGTATTAATAATGTTTTTAGACGAATTTCTTTTTCAAAATTACATCTGTACCACTCACATCAATTATAAAAGACCACCTCTTTTCATCTCTTATTAAAACATACAAAGAATGTTGTTCCAGGTAAAAAAAATAGCAAATAAAATAATTATCTAAAACCTCCCATCATAGAAGATTTATATTGGCCAAACATTCTACCAAATAAGATATTTATTTTAAACTAAAAGAAGTTCTCTGAATGAAAAAATTATAACCCTTGTTGAGAATTTTATTTTATTTCATCCCACATAATCTTCAATTCATCATAAAACATTCAGTTTAGAATATTTAGTAAATTCAATATAAAGATTTTTTTTTCTTTTTTTATTACCAAAGTGCATCTCCAATTCCCAAAAATGGGAAACAAAATCATCATTTGTGTGTATGGTGAAATATTGGACAAAGAACCAAAGTTATTCATTTTCCAATGCCACCAATAACATCTTGATATAATGATGTATTGAATGATTATATATATGATATTTGGGACATTAATATAATTAAAAATTATAATTTCATATGTGCTATATTGATTTCCATTCTATTGGTATATGATAATGTCGCTCATGAGTATAGAAAACTACCTCTTTGTGGAGTGATGTGATTTATTCTTCACATTCTATTTATATGGAAGGTAATATGGATATATTTTAATAATAATATGTGATTATTTTTATTTAGCTACTATTATTTATTGTGAAATATTATTTTCCACTATTTATTTCAATCATTTGATAAAATTTAAACGTAGTTCTTGCATGCGTATGACCTACTGTCTACATGAACGATGTATTTTATTTTATATCTCTAAAATTTATAGTTTCAAATAAATACATATTTACATAATATATATGATCATTATGATATGTTTAGAAATATGGATTTGATTAAATAATTATTAATGTAACTATACCAAAAATAACAAATAAAATCATAAAATTAATGTAATTCACTCATTACTAGAAACATGATCTTAAAAAGGAATTGTTAATAAATGGTTAATAATAGTTCCTATAAAATTATATATGTTATGATATATATATATATATATATAATTTGATTTCGTCGATATAAAAAAATCTCATATATATTATACAGGATGTTCAAATGGGTATTATGGTTTTTTTGATTTATAGTAAGGGGTTTCAATCTCACATTTTACATTTGTGAGGCACATTCTATATTCTCCACCTGTTTCATTTATGGGGCATATACAATTTCCATGACTTTATTTAATTATTTTTATTATCCTTGAAATTATATTGATTTAAATATCCCTCAAATAGTATCTTTTTCTTCGGTTTTTGAGTTCATATGTTTATAATTGAGTAATGTATGTTTTTTCTTCTTAATTGTACAATTTTGAGACATATGTTGTTTTATACACCTATCATCTATCATTAGGTGTATAAACATCCACAATGAAATAAAATTTCTTGTATTAATTTATTTTGTTTATAGTTTTCGTTTCAAAAGTTTTTTACTCTCAATGGGATGAGGATTTAGTATAATAGAAGTTTTAAGGGTTATATAATATATTATCATCATTTATTATGATAGTTTAGGATTATTATTCTGATGTTGAAATATAATGACTTATCACTGAATAGAAAAATGAATTTAATTATCATTTAGTTATGTCATGATACGATAAAAAATCATCCTTTTCCACTCCTTATGTACTCAATAATTTAAAATAATGTATTAAATAATTTTCAACTTTATTTATCTTTTTTGATGAATAATTATATTCTTAGAAACCCCTATTGTCTAAAAATTATTTTTATAATGTTATTAGAATTATAAAATTTATTTATTAAAGATAATTTCTCTCATTTTTTATTTTTTATATTTATAAAGGAATCTAGATTACACTCAATACACAATTCATGTTCAGATTTTAGAAAAAATGTGAAATTAACCGTTTTTTTAATGTGCATGTGATAAACATAATTTCCTACCATCTTAAATATTAAATTCATTCATCTTTTCATTATAAATTTTATTGATTATATGAAATAACTGTAATTTTAAAAAAAATTATCCTTTAAATTTTCTTTTATTTATGTGGAAATAATATATTCGTTAATAGTAGTTTTAAATAAATTTTAAAAATAACATTATGTAATTTTTTTCAAATAAAATTATTTCAACAATATTTTAAATTCTTATAATTTTTAAAAGGTTATTTTCATTTGTATTTTTTTCAAAATAAGTTTTAAATTGCATTTAAATAATCCTTTTTATTCTTTCAAGAATATTTACAATGGAATTTATTTTTTAAATGTTATATGTTTATTAGGATATTTTTCACAGAGGAAATAAAACATTCTTCAAGAATTTTCGTAAATCATTTTCTTAAATTATATTACATAATTTTTTATAAGTTTTCATGAAATTTATTAAAAAATGATTCATATTTTTAAGTATTTTTTTCAAATTATAACAAATATCCCCTTTTAAAATATTCCTAGTGAAATATAGAAAACATTTTTTACTCTATGATTACATTATTTTATATCACTTATGGGTTACATTAGATATGATATGTGGATACCATTGTTATACTTTTTATGAATGGGGATTTGTGATAAAAAGATTCTTATGAAACATTTTTCATTTTTCCAAGCTATACAATAATAAAATGTCAATGGAACCTCTTTACATTATATAGCATTGGTTTTGATGAAATTATTACTAGATTCTAAAATCTAATTATTTTATATAGAATATGTTACTGTGACCTGTTTGTAAACCCTATTTATATTTATGGGTTCTGATATAATTAATGTTTTATTATATTGTGGAGCACATATATATCGTTATTATTATGTGGGAGGTGGGACCTGTATAAAAATACAATGAATTGGTAAATATGTATATCTCTTGATTTAAATATGACTAAAATAGATGGTGAACTCATTTTAATATGGTTATTTTTCCACTATAATAGTCTTCATTGATAAACATGGCAACTATAATGGGTTTGGGAGTAACACCATTTTAGTATGATTGATTTATAAATGAGTCATGTCTCCAAAAGAAATTATTTTTTATTCTGTGTATTCTAAATTTCTATTACTCATACCAATGTTATGTTCTCATAGCTCATGATCTTGGAATCTATTATGATTCTTGTATTATAATGTTCTATGATAAATGGTACATCACATTTTTGGATCTATGATATGTGGAATATTTTTTTCAAATGTTATTATCCTAGACTCAAAATATAATGATCATGTAATAATAATATCTCATTTGGTTACCCATACTAACCATCTAATATCTCCATATCATATGTTTCCTTTATCCATGTAATGAACAAATATTTAATGTATGATATTTCTTCTAGTACTAATAAATTAAAAGATCATTGTGGGTTACATTAAAGATATTTTGTGAATAAATATTATTGTGTATTTAATCTCAATAAAATATAAATTTATATAGTCCATGAAAATGTATTATTAAAATGAAATGAATTTTTATATAAAAATATGTAGAAATTTTTTATTAAAATACTAGGTCAATATAGTTGGTATTATATAATAGTTTTATTTAACGAATCGAAACTAGAATAATAAAATTAAAGTTTGATACCTAGTTCTATGATTTAGGAGTTTTCTATTGATATGTTAAAGGATAATTATATAGATGATTGAAAATATATGATAATTTTATTGAATCATGGTAATGTATAGAGACATTAATTTACAACAAATTACATCACTTTCAAGATACTAAAATATGATGGGACTCTTGAATAGTGGTACATGGGTGTAATAAAAATGAAAAAGGAGAATTGATTTAGTCTTGATCATTATATAATTCACATTAACATGATTGGTTACTCAACTTATTTCAAACCCCCAGGGGATATGTCTAAAAATTCACAATATCTTTATGAACCATCATTGGGGGATTCAGATAATTACAATGATTTGACATCCTATATGTAATTTTCATGAATATATAATATAATTTTTGTTATTAGCACTATGTTCTTTGGATTTAGTCAGTGGTGGGAACTAAAAAGGATTGGGTTAAAATTGAATACAGTAGAAAAGGTTTTATAAAAAACAAAATGTATTTATGAATTCTATTTAGGGTATTGTGCTTATTCTGAAGCAGTTATCAAGATATTTTGTTAACAAGTTTCACCTTAACCAACTTCATAATGACTAAAAGGATCCCAAATGACATATAATTTTCACATGTTAGAGATATTTTTCTATAGATAATGGTCAATAATAGTGAGACTACCCATGTTACTTCTAATAGGGAGGTGATTCTTGACAGGTATAAACATTGGGAATACTCCATCATTGCGAGGCGTATTCTCCCTTCTCTAGGAATGTGCTGGAAAATTGATGAATTGGTTCATAGGATGACATCCATATGTGGTTTTAATGGTTGAATATGTATTACATAGTTTTGGGGTTTCTTCCATATCATATTTTCTTTAGAAGATCTTAAGCATAGAGCAAGGGGTTTTGGTTCAATTTCATTAAATCCTTGTATGATATGCTTCAAGAGAGGGAATTTCTATTTAATTCATTTTCAAAATAACTCGAGAGTAGGTTTGGGTTAAAATTATTTGTATTAATTAGATCTTATGGAATCCCAAGATCCTATTTTTTATTGCCTATACTATGGGAATTTAGATCAAAAGGGACCTGAATTTTGAGACTACCAAATTTTGTCACTATGCTAGTGTCCTAGTGAAAAATTATTTAAGTTGTTTCTTAATCCATAATGTTGTTATCTCAACATTAGATGAGGATATTATTTTAAATGTGTGGGTTGACTCATATCCAGAGTGATTCCAGATGTCCCACCTCCTTTAATTAAGGGGGGGAAATTCGAATGTTGACGTGAATCGATCAAATATTCAAGTGGAAATAAATAAATTAATGGATACCTAGGGAATTCCTATAATGTGGGATGATTCTAGAGATTAATCTCTAAAAAATCATCATATAATCGGGATTTGAATAAAAGGGAAATGTTTTATTGTTGTTGATGATGATTTTTAATATGTTCCTTCTAGGAAAGAGAAATGTAGGAAGGACTATTACTATATAAAGAACACCATAGTCACCAAGGCTCATGGTCCCTTATCTGATTATGGATAGCATAGTGACTGTGATGATTCTTATAATTTTTTCATTTGATATTATTTGGTTTCTCTTAGATTGAGGGGATGAATAATTGAATGAACCCATCCAATTTTTTGTTGTTTCCTTTTACTTTTATAAATAATAGGGCTATTTTCAGACCTTTCTGGTAAATAAACAATGTTATGTAGATGTTTTTTATTATTAATTTTCCAGAATATTTTAAATTGTGTAATGAAAACATAGAAATCTAAATTAATGAGTAAGTGAAATTTTATGGATAACACATAATTAATGGAATATAACAATTATAATGTTCCTAATGTTTAAAATCTGTCTTTTTGGTTCGATACATATGTGATTGATATAGAATATATAAAATAGTTATTATTTATAATCCCAAGACTAATTAATGATTTATTGAAAAATTCGTAAATATTATCATTGATTGATTTTATATAATTTTTTGATTTTGGGAATATATTAAATAACAATTCATTTTATATATATAATGAGGTATCATTTATGTTTTAATTTTCGTTGTACAAAAAATTAGAATATTACCATACTGTAGGATAAGATATTACCAAGGTTTTCCCATATATGGTATTTGACCATTATTATATACGAATTGATATTTGCGGTATTAATATTATTTTTATTTTGGGAAAATTGAGAGATCTTCGTTAAAAAATTTGATTTTTGAAGGGACCATATTTTCGACCATGTCTAGAATGGGTTATGTTGAATTTTTGATGATGTTTTAGATATTAATTTATTACATACCTATATGATAATTTATGCCTATTAGAATAATTTTTAAAATAATTATCTTATGATGGTAACTATAGACATAAGGAATTGTTAACAATTAAATTATGGATCTCATGATATGTTACTGCATTAGGCATGAAATATCATCATTATATATTATATAAAAAGTTGTAGTGTAAATTGATCAAATCACATCCAAATGATAAAATTATGATAATGATAAAATGTAAGGCTAAACCCTAGGTACCTCTGTCCCCTTGAAATTATTGAACATATAAAATCTTAGCATATCTAATGAATCATCAAATGAACCACTCTATAGTAAATTATGTGTTATGTTAATCTCTCCAAAGTAACTATATACATTTCCGTTAACATTTAC
Source organism: Viscum album (assembly GCA_963277665.1). NCBI lineage: Eukaryota > Viridiplantae > Streptophyta > Magnoliopsida > Santalales > Viscaceae > Viscum > Viscum album. The sequence goes on from OY728160.1 coordinate 699,100,198, forward strand.
TTAACATAGAGGTCAATCTTTTTTACCATGATATTTCTAATAAAGAATGATAAGTTGAGAATCTATATAATATATATGAATTGATATATGAAACAAGACCACTCATATGTTAATATATTGTTGTGAAACCACTAGTGTGGGATGGTTATGTTGGATCATGGGGATGTAATGAGGGGGAAGTATCCCCAGTTGTTGATTCTAATTTGATAAATTTCAAGTGTGAAATTCATTTTATCGGAGGTAAAATGTTACACCACTTTACTTTTTGAAATATATATTATTGATACAAATATTATCTTTTTGATATAAAAATTTCACAAGGAAAATATTTTTTATTTTCCATTACACTCAACACCATGTTTATATTGAATTAAATGCAACAAAGAGATTAAATGAAATGTGACATTCTATTAAAATATTATAATTTAAGATGGTATCTAATACATAGTCATTAAATGGTGGGTATAAATTGTACTACATGAATAATTTGAATACAGTGTTTCAACATGTATATAAAATTAATTACTTAATTAATAATTAAAAACACATGAAAATGAAAACTGTTTCAAAATAATGGATATCATTTTTTAAATAATTAATTTATTACACACAAATACATTGTAATAAATAAAATAAAATAATCACATTTTTGGAATTATAGAAATGACATTTAAATATTCTATATCCATTTAAATTTATAATATTCTTTTTATTTGTTACATAGAAAAGAGATAATAATAAATTCATTTTTCCTCTTAAAAACGTTATTAATTTCAAAAAATTGGTTTTGTAACATTTTCTTATATTATTTTAAATTTATGTTCATCTACATTTAAAAATTTTATTTAATTAAAATAAACATTATTTTATAAGACATATTTCAATAATTATCTTATATTTATTGTTTGATATTTCATGATATGAAATTTTTGTCGATGAATACTGAAAATTATTGTATTTTATTACAAATTGTCATTTATTTAAAGGAATTAAAATACTCAAAAACAATTATGGTATTTTTTAATGTGTAATTATATAAATTATTTATCTATTAATATAATTATGTAAATCTATATTAATTTAAAATTGAATATCATTTAATTTTTTTAAGCGTTTGATACAATTCTCTTCGAAAAGACACTTTTTCATCACATCTAAGGGATTACTTATATATTTATTTTTTTAATTTTCAAACATAATTCAAATAAATTGATAACATGTTTATAATCATCAAATTTTATAATATCGATTATGTTTGAATATTTTTTGTATCACAAAAGAACAAATTGTAGAGATTAATTATTGGATTTAAAGTTAAAATAAGATTACACGGGGGTTAAGCAATATTAATAAGCTATAAAATGAACATGAAACCTTTAAACATCTATTTTATCGACATAAATCATCTTTATAACCTATAATAATTTGGAAAATATAATTTTGGAGCCCTGTGGCATGTGAAAAATGTGAGGGTAACATTTTTTATAAAATATTTACAAATGTTCCACTTAACTTACTTATAAATGGACACAGACTATAATATAATCTTAATAATTACAAATCAATTTGTTATATAAATAAATAAAAAATAAATTCATTACTTATATCATATTCTCCTAAAATAAATATTTGTCTCTATATCAATCAAATGATTTATTTTGGCGTAAACAAAAAACTGATTTCCAAATAGAGGTAACGTCCCAAATCAGGGTTTTCTTATTTATTCATTCTCCAAAATCAAATATTATTCAAACATGCTGATATAATAACAAAAATATATTCTATATAATAAAAAAATTATCATGTAAAGGTAATTACCTACAACCATATTATTACCCTTAAAATTATTACATAGTGATTCATGAATGTTTACATAAGATTGCACATAATAATACCTAAAATATAGAAAAGTATACTATATTTGTCAATTAGGTACCTTGAAAATCCTCTTAATTAAGAGAATATTTTATCATTATTTAAATCTTCACTAACAAGGTCAAGTTATTACATTATAATTAATACTACATGTGATAACCTGGGCACATATATACATATGTGGTGAGGTGTAACAAATTAAATGGGAATAAAAACGGAATAACCTCAATAATTTAATATATTAACTATGGGTCATGGTATAACATAAACTAAACACGGGGAATTCTGTAACAACTTAAACCCATACATCATACCCTTTTGTGAAGTATAACAACCAATACATAATCACTGTAAATGTATCTTGATGTATTGAGATAAATCTCTAATCCTTTTCATGATGTCTCTTGAGACAAAAAAACCAAATTCATTAGAACATAAAATAATATAGAGCTTATCTATCACTTAAATATCATTCTAATGATTATGTTTTCCATATAGATCATAAAACAAAAAATCATTTAACATCTTGTGTTAATTTTGTGAATAAGGTTTGTGGAATAAATAAATGAAAGTCCCAAATAAATTATGTAAAATTGTAAATGGTTATCATTCATCAGAAGAAATGGGTATTGTTATTCAATACACATTTTTTTGGTAGGGAACATAGATGTGAAATTTCCAATATAGAATTAATTTACAAAATGTTTAAAAAAAATTATTGATTAGTGTGTAATGTGTAAAACATCATTTTAAAATAAAATTATACTAATATATTGATTGAAAAAAATATACCACCATTGTGAAATGGAAATGGAAGGCATAATACAATGAGAAATACTAAATAATGCGGAAAATAAAAGGATCAATTACCCTAAGAGAGTAGTTCCAATGGAATTGAACGAGCTTCTTGATAGTTTTTGGGAACCATGGGGGGATATAGATGGTTGGTGTTAGATTAATGAGCTGATCCATGGTTTTTGTAGTAATGTGAAACAGGTTTTTGGGTGGGTTTATAAAGGAAGTGATTGAGGAATTAATTATTTCGTTACAAACATATGTTTAGTAATTTATATAATAAAATAATGAATATCATGTCCCCTATAATGAATTTTTATAATAGTTAATTCCCTATAGTGGCTATTTCAATAATTTTATAAGGATGAGGGCCAAAAATATTAAAATAATTCCCCTAATTCTGTTGAATTGAGTCATATTCTCAGTTAAATGTTTTTAAACCATACTATAGGAATTTTAGAACCCATAATTCTTGATAAAATAAAAGAAATCAAATTTTTCTAATAGTGGAATAGAACTTTTGTTTTGGGTGTACTTTATAGTATATATCAATTCATTTTTGGGGTCATTATTATTTTATAAAACAAAATGTATATTTAAAAAATATTTACTTTTTACCTAATAATTCTATTATCCTAGAAAATAATGAAAATACGACAATAAAAAAATTTTGAAATGATAATTCCAAAAATAATATTTATTTTCATAAAATAATTTTCTAAATATGATATCTTTTGATTTTAAAATATAGTCAAATTTTTTTTAGAAATGTTGGGATTTTTTTATAATAATAATTTTTGAACATATGTCAAAATAAAAATTGACTTAATAAAAATATATGATCATTTATAATTAATAATCATTAATTCAAAATTATGTTTTATTAAAATATTATTCATTTCAAAAATACATTAATTCATTAAAATGAACATCTAAATTTTAATTGAATATTAATTAAAAATACTATTTCCCTTTTATTATATAAAATTGAAAAATAATTTAATATGTATCAATAGAGAAATGAAAATATATTAATTACTCTATATATGATAGATATTTTTATTTTTAGGCACCTTGTACAGATCTGATTAATAAAAAAGTAAAGTCACTAATATTATGTTATCCGACATTGATACTTTCATTTGGTGGTATGACATATAGGGATTGTGTCGTGATCTAGATGAACATAAAATTCTTCCATAAATGATTTCAATAAACCATATGTCGATGGATCCTGGCTGGCACTCAGTGAAGGAAAAATCCAAGTGATGCTTTCTCCCTCAAAAGCTCTATCAAATGGGATTCATAATGTATGATGTTACTAGTTAAGGTCCTCACATTCTTTTTATATGTTAGTCTGATTTGTTAAAACCTAATATTTTTAGTAACCATTTTATCACTATTCAAACAACAATATTATCAATGATAATTATTATTAAAATTATTTTAAATAGTATACGATAAAATAAAATAAATTAATATAATGAGTTATCTATAACCATAATATATAATGAGCCATTAAATTAAATCACATGGGTATTTTAATTTATAATAGTTTGAGTCATTGTAATATTCCACCCTTTAGAAAATATTCCCTAAAAATATTCATTACACACACTATGATGTATTAGGGTTAAGATTTTGTATCACCTCCATTGGCTCCCACATCTCTTATTCAAACTTGTAGTTTCTCCATACCACTTTGACTTGGTGAATTGTCTTATTTCATATATCATTGTCTCTATGATAAAATTTTTTCACTATTTTCTACTTATAATAGAGATTATTCTCCATGGAACCACCTATGTATTGATTGCATTTGAGGTTTCTTTTATGTACTAATTCAAGATGGATACATGGAATAAATCATGTTCTTCGTATAGGTTTGGTGGTCATGCTATTAAATTTTCCTCTAGTCTATCACAAACACGGATCTCCTAGAAGAAGATATATCATGAACTATGATTTATATTCTATCCAAATATCATCACTTTAATCCATTCAGATGTATGGAGGAATACCAACTCTATAACCTCAAAAGTTGTGTCTTTTCAATGATTGTCAGCATAGATCATCTATCAACTCTGAGTAGCCTTCATGTGCTATTGAGTTGTCATGAACTTTTCTAGAATATCATTAACCAATCCAGGACCTTGAATATTTTTCTCTCATTATTTATTCAAGCATAATGGTGTTCTAAACCATCTCCCATAAAGGGATTCATATGTAGGAATTTGGATTCATTACTGGGTACATTATTTTTATTAGAACAAGATCAAAGGAACATACTGATCTCATCCTCCATTGAAGTTAATTTTCAATGACCACAAAATTTCCTTAAATGATTAGATAGTTTCTCAAATTAGTTACGTATTTGATGGTTATAGGCCATGATGATGTTCAACACAATAAATCAATTGTTCTTGATACCCTTTCATCATGTGGATGTAAATTATGTTTTGCAAAATAATACAATTGATAGTTCTAAAACATGTATCCTCACCATTTATATAATGTATATTAGTAAAATTTGATCATTTGATAATTCCTATATAATTTCAATAAATTTGGCATTATTTTTAAGAAGATCCTCTACATCCCAGAAAACATATTTTCCTCTTAATATCTTCAGATAACTAGTGAAAATGTGGATGGTGATGTTCTCCATTTTACATATAGGTACAAGTAATGCATCCATCACCCACTGGTAATTTTTTCTTTTTTCTCACATTATGAAATAAATGGAATCATGATATATATTTTTTGATCTAATTATTCTTATTTTCCCAATAATATTTCTCTAAGAGATCTTGACAATTCATTGTGCATCTGGGATAGAAATTGGATTTTGAGCCATTAGAATCATGAAAAAGATTTTTATTTGGCACTGTATTTGATTTTACTCATAGTATTTACCTAAGTATCACAACTACAACTTCATTGACATTAATCTATAAGGATTTAACTTTTCTTATAGATTCCAATTAATTATAAATTCCCACATCATATCTTTGAAAATATGTTTTCATGTATAAAATAGATGGTTTTGAAATCATTAGTGAAAGGATTTATGATGATCCTTCCTTTAGGACTTCCAGGTACATCCACTTCAAGAGTATGATGATCTGATCCATATCAATTATCATTAAAGAAAAATTTGTTGGATCCTTTATAAAATAAAAAATTGAAAATTCATTTTCATTCTGAAGATTGTAGTTGATTGAGAATTAATAGTTTTTTATAATATATAACTAAATTCATTGGTTTATACTGGTTTATTTTTATGTGATATATAATTGAATATTTTGAGCCCTTAATATATTTCACCATTCTCCCAAAAGAGATAACATGCCTCATTTGAAATTAAAATATCACATCCCCTCACTCCAACTCATGTTTGGGGTAATTATTTTTTTGATCATTCAATTTCATTAAGGCATGGTCTATAAAGTTTCCAATTTCCATTGGAAAAAAGTTTTATACGTTATTCAACACATATCTAAATGACATGAAATGTTCTACCTCATGTTCAGTGAGATTAAAAGTGTATTGATAGGCCTAATTTGCATGAACATGATGTTGTCGACACATTTATCATTCTAAATATTCATAACTCCATTTATTTTACGGTTATAGGGTCTAATAATCACGAAAAATATCCCACATGTTGATGTTTGTACTCAGCTAACCCACGAAGACTATGGATATCATTCAGAGATGTTGGCCTTAAAAATCAATATATTTCAACTCTTTAAACAGAACTAGAGATATCCCATTTCTTATGATATTATTCCCCTAAATCACAGTTACTTCAACCAAAACTCACAAATTCTATACATTTGATAAGGATTATTCTTTTGTACAGTCAATATAATAGTTATCATATACTCTTCATAATCCTCCTAAATTTTGGATTATATTTAAATTTCCTTTAAAATGTATAATAAAAATATTCCAATGTAATCACTAAGGAATATATTCATCACGTACATTATGATTTTTGAAGCATTAGTGATCCTGAATGGAATCACTATAAAATCAATTTTCCTACACCATTTTCAAAGTAGTGTAATGGTTATATCCTCCATATTCACCCATTCATGATAATAACCTGACTAAAGATCCACCTTGGAGTTTTATTGTTATCCACATAGCAGATTAAACATGTCAAGAATCTATAGAATATGATACATGAACTTTATCGTGATTATGTTGATCTCATGATGATCAATGTAGTGGATCATGGGCTTATCATTATTCTTGATAAAGAGGACTGTTACATCCCATAGTGAGGAACATGGAAAAGGGAACCCTTTATCAAGATTCACCAAAAATTGTTTCATCATGTCCTTTAATTTCACAATATTATTTCAATATTTAGAATTGTATATTGGAAACACACTAAGTATAAGATCAGTGGAAAATTCGACCAGTCATCTAGCAAGAATACCTTGAAATTATTCCAGAAACACATCTATGTAATCCTTTATAAAGGGTGTGTTATTACATATTGTCATTTACAATGACTCAATCAATTGAGCTAGATAATATTTCTCACAGGGAAATAATATCCATCATTAAAATTCTTGTTCGAAAAAAGATTACACAAACTCCATGTATTTTTACAGAATATGAGGATGATTCACTATACAGAGAGTCATTTTATTATCCTGGAAATTTATGTTGGCTCTATATATGGAAAGAAAATGCATTCAAATAATTGAATTAAATTTGATTAAAGAAAGTATAGAAAATGTTGACTTGGAATTTTTAACCATACATGTTTATAGAGGAGGTGTTTTATACATTGAATGAGATAATTTACCCATTTTAATTTTTCAAATATAGATCTACTTTAATGATCTTTGGTGTAGTTTGAATAGTTATAAGATACAATGTGATATGAAGGAATGTGTAAAAGATTAATAAAAAATAATTCTCAGTATTATTGAATGAATATCTTGTGTACCCATGACAACTAAATTCTTGAGATCCACATACGTAGTTATGATGGAAAAATCTCACCCTTGATGCTTTGGATGTTTTTGGTTGTCTATAGAAACCCTTTTATTAGTGCATTGGTTTAAAATGTACACTAGTTACTTATAATTAAGTAAATGAACAATGCATTTATTGTAGACAAGAGACTTACATTCATGCATATCATTAGTGGGATTCTCCTATCAGTAATCACTAGAAAGCTATGCATCCATCCTAAACCTGAAGTCATTCCTCATCCACTTTTTGAAATTTTCTGGGTGCTTCATTTCACACTTTTGACATGTGAGATGTTGTAATTTTTTAGCACTATTATATTTCTCAATTTTACTAGAAGATTTAATTTAAAATTTTTGATTTATATGCCCAAGATACACTTGAGAATAGATGATATATATTTAGACTTTTAAGGACCATAGAATAATTTCCTCAGAGCTATCAATGTCTCAGATTCTTTTGGATTTCCTACACTAGTTTTTACCCCAACAAATAAGTGGTAAGCCTTCAATTTTAGGTTACTGAAAGAGATAGAGGCATCTAATTCCATTGCTGAGAAATATTTCTCAAATTCCCCAATATATTTATCTTATTTTTCATGATGTCTTGGATGTCTTAGTCATTTTTTAGAGATTGGAAGAAAATTTTTTTTAAAAAAAATTCTAAATTTATACCACCCCATCACTTATATGTCTTATTCTAGCGTTTCATTCTTGATCAATGTCCACCACTAATCAGCTCATTCCTTTTTATGATAAACATCCATTTAAACCATCTATTTCATAGAACATTGAAATATTGCTATGGTCTTCCCAATGGAGTCGATCTATTGTTCCATGATCAACTGATCAGATGATCCATGTTAATATGGAGGCCATTTTCACCCAAATGACTCAATAAATATTGTTCATTATTTATAGGTACAGTTAAATACTATGGATATTGGTTTATATTAATAACCAAATTTATCTTGGTGAGTATCATCATAAAGTTTTCTATTACATATCCCATTGGTTGGCCATATCATTTTGGAAGTGATGATATTTCTATTAAAAATTATTATTTACATAATTCCTCATAATTATGTCCATTGGGTATAAAAATGGTAAATTTTGGGATGGTTATTTTTATACTAACAAACACATAGAAAATAATCGAATGACAATAATTGGAGAATTTAAAAATGAATTTTATTTATTAAATCGTGAATTTATATTAATCAATCTATGTTATCAGTGATCTATTTCTTATAATATTTTATTATGAGAATTTATTGAATAATAATGGTAAATAATATGTATATGAATTTACAAAATAAAATCCCCATAGATTGTCAAAATAAGTGTTTATCAAGGCCCGCAATCATTCCGCATTTATTTAATAAGTGTTTCACAAGAAAGTGTCTTTTTTTACTCATATGTATATCTATTCAAGTTCCACATCCACAGCTAGTATTCAGAATGAATTGCATTCTCTAGATAAACCCCTTACTCTATACATCACCAAAATATAGGTATGTATAATTATATTTTGTTTTATATCATTGTATTTCTCTTTAATTTTATAATCATAATCCACAAATTAACTAAACCGTTATTTTTTTACCCACTATGAAAACTCTTATATTTTTTACATATTTATCCAAGGATTATTAAATAAGATTACACATAAGAAAAACTAGAAGATCAAAAAGTGTAATGTCTTGTAGAATTAGTTTCATTATAAAACAACATAAAATAAGAAATAAACCACCTTTTTGAAAAAATACTTAACATTATCATATTATTCGATCATATAAAAAACAATATGGGATATCCTAGTGTAATACATAATAAAAAGGTGAGTTTTAATGAATTTAATTGGAATAAATATGGAATAAATTCAGTATATTAATACATTCTAGAAAACTAAAATATAAATTGAGAATATAAGGAGATTCAATCATTATGATGAACACTGATTCATGTAAAATAATGATAACATAAATCCAACATGGGAAATGTAGAAACAGATTAAAACACTTCCTAATAAACATAATGAAGGTAACTACAAAAAATCAGGATAGAATAAGTACCATGGTTTATTAGGTTCACTAACTAAACCCATTCATGATGTATCATGAGACTAAAACATTACACAATTCATTAATGAAAAATATAATTTCTGGTGCATCCAACAATTTAATTTTATTCTCACTCACAAGTGTGCAACATAGATCAGGGAACATGGAATCTTTTAATATAATAAATTATTCTCTGATCATGGTTTGTGGAATACATAAATGAAAATACAAAATAATATAGGTAAATGTGCATAAATGTGAACACCCTTTAGATGAAATTGGTATTGGTATTACATACACCTTAATTTTTCATGGAATATCATAGTGAAATTTCCACTTCATTACATCATTAATTAATGAATCATAAAATGTTTTTATTAGAGTAAAAGGTGCATTCCATAATTTATACATGAATTAGAAAGTAATATGTACACTTAAAAATATATCTAAACATTATGAATTTGATATAGAAGGCATAACATAATGTTGAAACCTGAATAACGTGGTGAAATAAATATTCCATTACCTTGAGATAGTGGTTCTAAAAACATTGGATGAGATTTTTGAAAGATTAGGGGTACCTTGGGAGTACTCTATAGATGGTAGGGAATATTAACAAAGTCATAAAATGTTTTTTAGATATGTTAAATGCGATATTATATGGATTTATATAATAAATGATTGGGGAATTAAATGATATTTCTTAAACATAGGTTACAGACTCTAAATAATGAAACAATCAAGACTACAAACCTTCCAATGGATTTCCCCATGTATTCTACCAAAGAGGGATGTATTTCATAATCTAATAAGTCATAGTAGGTTAATTTTTATAATAACACCATTTATTATGCCGATGTGATTCATGTCCTTATAGAAATGATTTTATAACATATAATATATTATAGGTTTTACAAGATTCATATGGGATTCATACATTTATTCAAACAACAATAAAAGAATCTTATTTTCAAGGGAATAAATATATTTTGTTTTATATCCTTCGATGTAATTATTACATTATTTTGGTTCACTAGTATGTCATAATATAAACCATATATTTATACCAACTTTAATATTAATTAAAAAAATCATCTATCTTGGTAAATTATGAAATAAATCACTATTTTATCATTTAGACAAGATAATTAATAATATAATATTAATGTTATAAAAATAACATTCTCTATAAATAAATATAAAATAGTGAAATATAATGTATATTTATTGAGAAATACCACATTTATTGACAAAAATATTTTTTGAAACCTTGTAAAAATTTCATTTATCATCATATAAATACATTTATTATTTATATTTAATATCAAATATTGAATAAAAATATTTCATTAACAAGAATTTTATTTAAATAATAAACTAATTCATAATAAGATATTTCATTATTGAAATTTAATTTTAATTGAAAATGCAATTTATTTATTATTTTATTATAATAAAAAATCATATATAGTAAAAATAATAACATGAAAAAATATTCATTATTATATAATATATATAAATATATTCATATTATCAAGGTATTGATTCATATATCATTAAAGCATATGTAATCTCTAAAATAGTATGGTTCTAAAAAATGAGACTTTATTTCGGTGGTTCAACATAGATGGTATGGGTCACAATCTGGCTGATCATGAAATTTTCTTATAAATAGTTTCTCTCATGTGTATGTTATTAGATCTCATCTTAGGCATGGTCAAGTGAAATTACAGGTGATGTCATATCCCTTGGAAGATTGGATAAATGAGCTTCATAGGGAATGATGATAATAGTTGATTCCTACACGTCCATTGTATTTTTTCAATTGAAATTATCTAAATCATATATTAATAAAAATAATTTATCACAATTGAGTTATTGTGTTATCATTTTTAATGATGCTTAACAATATTTGAAATATGATTGGAAACACTAAAATAAAGACACTTAATTTGTTTTATATATACATAATGTATAATAATACATTTAATTTAATCATTATGGTAATTTAATTTATAATAATTCATGTCATTATAAATAATATCAACCTCAATTAAATAGGATATTAAATCATCATTTGTCTGTATAAAGGACTTTCACCACATAAACCATTGTTTTTGTTTTCCATAGACACCTAGAACAAGTGGATAAAAAATTATTTAATATATATATATATATATATATTATTTATGACATTATTATATTTTTTTAATATAATATCACATACTCTCTCCTAAATTCCAATCAGGGGGAATACAATAACATTTCTCACTTGTATAGTGTACTACCGCCTCGCGAAGTGATGGGATTCATTATTATCATAAAATTATCAATGATTTCTATAAGGGTAGGAATAATAAATAATATGTGATATATATTATATTAAAGTACTAATTAATGGAAATATATTATTGGCCATTATTTTATTCAAATCATCGATAAAATGGAAACAACATTTATTCGAATAAATATCCTACTAACTCAAAGAACTATGTATTTCAATTTCGATATATAATTTCTATTGATTACTATAACTCAATATATACTAAATATATAATATAATTATATTATGGAAATTATTATGGAAATTAAAAATGCATGATAACTGTAAGAGTTCAAAAAAATTCAAATCCAAACATACAAGAAAAACGATGTAGTTATTTCTAGAAACATGATTTTAGCAGAGAATTGTTAATAATTCCAAAATAATTGGAAATAATTAGACAATACTAGAATGATATATATATATATATATATTTTTATGAATGGTCATAAAATTTATATATAATAAACTCATAATTATCATACATGATTTTTGAACATTTATAAAGGATGCAGAGACCTAATGTAATACGCATCAATCTCAAATTTTACATCTGTGAGACACAAGTTTTTTTCATAACATATAAAACCCTTTTGTGTATATAATTCAAATTAATTTATATTATTATTATTCTACTATAAATTATTCATATATCCATATTCATTTTAATATCTCTTTATCATGGGTTTTTTGACTCAAATGTTACCAAATATATAAGACATTTTGGTCTCAATTTGACCTCATTGAGGCAAATTTTCTTCTGTAAACTTGGCTTATTTTATAAGGTTTAAAAACATCCACATTTAAATTTAATATCTTGAATTTATATTTTATCATGATATTTTATGTCCCATGTTTCCTTAGTATTTCATGGGGATTACAATTCAGTGTTACCATATTAGTAAGTGTTTTATGATTCTATCTCACCATTAATCAAAAACATATATGGTCATATTTAAAAAGATAAAATATAATTATCCATCTATCATAAAACATTTGAATTTTCTTCTCCACAATTTATTTCATTCGAATAACAATTTTCCAATTTTCCCCTTTCTTTAATTAATTGTTTAATGCAACGTTTCTAACAAAAAATATCATGTTTTATATATTTTCTCGAATACCCATCTTCTCTGAAAACAATTGTTTATAAATACATTTTAAAAAACATAAATTACCCAAAAAATTTCATATATACATTTATACACATCTTTTTCTATAGAAAATATAAATTTAATGGAATTTTCATGTCATTTTCCAAATGATCCATCTATTTGAATTACCAAAAATGTGAATGTGATATTTTTAAATGAATGGGATTAATTAAATTTTCCAATACTAAGAAAATCATTTTATTTTAATATTTTATTATATGTTTTCAAGGTTATATTGAATGAAAATAATTTTGACAATTTGTTTATGTTTTAATGAGTTTTTTTAAACTGTAATTGATATTTAAGTCAAAATATGTTTTATATAATTTGTAATAATTCATTTATAAGTTCTCGTGGTATTGTGAAATGAAAACTATTTCCAAAAAATATTATTTTTTTATAATTTTAAAATGAGAATATTCATAAAATGTTTACTTTTATCAATAAATTTATTAAATGTTATATAAATATTTCATTATATGTTTTCAAGGAAATTTTCAATGAAATAGAAATTGAAATGATTTATGTATGAAAATGGTTTTTTCCATAACAGAAAGTTATATTCATCATGATAATTTTTAAATGATTTTTAAGGATTCTATTTTTTTTAATAAGGATAGGTTTAATGAAATTTATTTTATTAAAATGATTTCAATCTTGAAATGATTGTTTTCAAAGTGGAATGGCTATATTACTGGTTAAATATTCCTTGTGATCATTAAATATCATTTCTCTTTCATGATGAAAAAATTTAATGTTACTTATGAATTAACCGTTATATTACTCAAGGATTAAATTATTATAATTTACTCTAAAGGGATTTGTTTATGAAAAAATATTCAATAAGGAATCAAGTTTCACCTTGATGGGTTATACCACGATAAAATTTTTATAGAACCCTCATAATTTTGCTTGTGTTATGATATGATGAATATGTGAAATGATTGTTAAACCTATTTCACTAAAAGAAGGATATTATATACTGAAATAATTATTAAACCCATTTTTGTTCATGGGTTTTGATGTGATGAATTTTTCATGATGTTGTGGAACACATATATATGATATTCATAATGTAATAGGTGATGTATATATATATATATATCGAAAAAATTAATTGGGAAGTATTTTATACTCCATGATATTAATACAAATATATTGTGGATTTAACCTAGCTCCATAAGGGTCTTTTTACACTATCAAATAAATGGTATGGATCCATGGAAACTATTATGGTTTGGAGAGTATACCAATTCTAGTATGGTAGACCTCATAATGATCCATGACTATTATTGTAACTAATTTTTATACTTATGTGTTTTTAAAATAACTAAATCTTTTGATAATTTTATTTTCTCATATATCATGTTCTTTGGTTCCATTATTATTCATGTTATAAAATCCTTCCCCTCAACTATTGGCATGGGAAGTGGTTGTGGGTTTTGTTGGCCATAAGTGACATCCAAATGGCCCAAAGTTTGTGATATGAATGCCCAGGGAAAAATTTTTGGGTGATGATTTACACATTGAATGATAAACATCCCAACCAAAATAATTTAATCAATAACGAAATATTCAATGCATGTGAACCCAAAAACAAGAAAATACAAAACCAAGCCAACAATGATATAAATGTATTAGTGGAAAAAGAAATTGTGATAACAAAAAGAATAAACCAAAAATAAAACCCATATACAGTAGAGGCATTCATCATGGAACACCCATCCATGACCAAGATCATACTAAAAAAATTATTACCACAGTATAATGAAGAAGAACTAATTAATGATAATATATTCACATTAGATTCATCTCAATAAATGACATCCTCAAAAAATAGATCCCATGAAGGGGTTCTGTCTAAACATAACAAGATTTTCCCAATGCCATCCCACATCATTCCATTTGATAAAACATATTATGAAATTTATATTAAATAGTTTAATGTAGTTAAAATAGTTATAGAATTTTATATCAATATTATAAATTTTTACATGGAAGGAATTAAAAATATTTAAAACATTTTACATATAATTTTACATAACAATTAAGTGTTTTGACATAACAACAAATCCACACATGCATGTCTATCCGATAGTTCTATACTCATGAAATGTATCTCATTGATCTACCATGTCATCATAATCTAAAGAATACTACCAACCTAATATAATATTCCCCTTCTAAATGATCATGTCTATTGATAATGAACTCTCACTAACCATTTTTTCCAAAGGAATTTACCAGTCAATTTCACATAAAACTTTATTTTTATAACATTTCAATAATAATTTCCTAGTTTCACATCAAATGAAATTTTTTGACATTTCTAGTTTAAAATTTCTAGAAAATAGGATTCTCCATAAAACAGAAAAATATCAATAAAATCTTCAAAACACCACATAAATGATTACATCCATAATTACATGATGTTTTAATAATTATTTCATGAAAAAAATAATGAAAATCGGTCGGGTTTGAATTTAGGATAGTCAAGAGAGAGTCTACCTACCAAATTAATAGTTAGGAAAACAAATATCAACCCAATTATTTTCGATATTCGATCATAACCCACCATTCCTTCTCATAATAAATCTATACAAAAACAAAATACCCATCATAACATAATTATCTATCCTTAGAATTTTATATTTAATAATATATATATATAGGGAACACATCTACAAATAATGACCATTAATAGAGACTTCCTAGAAAATCATGATCTTTAATTATATTTTAATCTCCTAAAACATGCTCCCTAATTGGAGGGAATCCCCTATAAACCATTGAGAGGAATAATAATTAACTATTATGATGGAATTTCTAATTAAAATGCCTCATAAGAAATATTAAAATTGAAATGAAAATGATTTGGATTTAGAACTATACAATTCATTATTAGGGTTCACAATTAATCAAATCTTGCACCAACTATTCACGAGTTACTATCTAAGGCCAAACCTCATATTTTTCACTACCATAGTTAGACAAACCATGAATGTTCAATGATTTTCCTCAATAAAAAATCACACATCTTCACATGGCCATAAGCTTGGTTTGGGTAGTCCATGAAATAATCATTCCCAGTTACTATCTATTTTTTCATAAGTTTAAAGGTTTCTTGGATGGGTTATAGAGTTTTTATTAACCAAAAAAAATATATGTGCCTCCATAAAATTGACCAAATCATATCAAAACTCCTCTGAACCTTCTAAGACACAATCATATCATAATATATATACATAAAATAAATATAAAAATAATTTTGTACTTCAAACCATCTGTTGTATATTATATCAACTATTTGAATTTCCATCACTATAATATATCAAACCATATTATTAAGAAATATTTCTTTTTCTATTCCTCCAGAACTTGTTCATAGGCACACTCATTTATTTTCGAATCCAACCCTGATGACATAAAACCCATAGTAAACCAATTATTTTTCCTTCCATGACATTCTCTTACCTATCCAAAATACTTATTAGTACATGAACTAATGTAGAATCTAGATATTAGTTAACATGATCCCATAAAATCACAAGGTCAGTATTAGGTTGTTATTCCTTTAATTGTGATACATATAACATGTTATGTACATATATGAGATTTGTTAGAAAATATAACTAATATTTACTATTGCACCCCTAGTTTGAGATATGTTGCATTTGTTTATAAATTTTTATGTGTTTAAGTTTCATGGGATGAGTTTATAGGAATTTTGGTGAGTTTTTAATTGTTTTAGAAATGATTCGAGGACTTTTTAATGGAACATGGTTTGAGAATGGTTATGGAATACCATGAGAGAATCCCTAGATAACCGTGAAAATCAAGGTAGTGGGATCCCACATAGTTACCACATGGGTTGTCTAACCATATTGGTAGGCCATGTGAGATAACTTTATAGAAGTATCATTTACCTGATTAGTGCACATTTTTCCTAACCGTGTGAGCTAACTGTGGAGACCATTAAAAATGGGTTCATTCTATACACGTTAATTTGGAATTTTCTCTAAACCTTTATATTCTTCTCCCATATGAACCCTATAAAGATTTCATAACCTAAATGGCTAGGGGTTCTCTCCCACTATATTTGTAAGGGATTTAAGGGGTTTTATGGTTGTTTAAAGGTTGTTTTTATGAGTCTGTTTCTACTCCTAGATTCCTCTATGATTCTATGTAGATATACTCTTATAAAATTCTTTTTTTCTATATCTAAATCTTTTTCATATAGATATAGGGTTTTTGTATCCTAATGTGATTATTTTAGGGTTTTTTTATTATAGGGAAGAGGATCTAGAGCTGTTTAGGTGGTGAATTTTCTGAATTTGTGGGGTGGCTGATTATGGGAAAGATCTCACTAGATTCATATAGGTTGGTGGATTCTATCTTGACTCCACATGGTTAGAACTAGGGACTTTGGTTTTTATTAATTTTCCTTACAATAAATTTATTGTAAAAATGATATGTGGGTCATGGTGGAAACCAATTAGATAAAGATTTGAGGATTTATGTGTTAAATGGGATATTTTTGAAAGAGGGTTTCAGTTTACAGATTTTGAATTTTAGGTATTAAAATTGTTAGGTTGATTGATTTGTTAAAAAATGTTTTAGGGAGGTTGAATTCCATTAATGTTTTATTTTATTGAAATTTGGTTTGATTGGAAAATAGTTTGATGATTTTTTAATAAATGTGGGATTTATTGAAGTAATTTTACATGTTACATTGAAATGATGTTGGAAACAATAGGTTAACTTGGTATTCACAATTTTTGGGATGTATTATTTTGGAAATTATAGATAGCAATGTTGTAGTGATTTTTGTAAATATCGATTTTCATGAGTTGAATAGATAATGGTCAGCATTGTAGCACCATCAAGGAGATGGATGTGAATTCCCTATCACCAAAAGGAATGTTTATGGGCATTGATTCCCACACCAGGGATATGTGTGATTCCATATACCATGGAGGATACATGTTTATATTGAATGTTCCACCGTTAATGTAAAACCACGATTGAGTGAGTGGTATTGGTTGGGTGACATAATTGTTTGTATGGTTCTGATATGTATGTGGTCAAGAAAAATTAAAAGTGAAATGACTTGTTTATTTTCATTCCTTGGTTATTCTATAAATTTGGTAAATTGTTTTGGGTAATGATTTTTTTGGCTTCTTGTTAATTGTTTTACTAGTTCATGGATTTTATGTAAACTGATTAATATAAATGTTTTAATTATTTTATCCTAGTGGAGTGTGTAGGGATGTCCTTTGGGGAAATCTTCTTGAGTATTAGTACTCACCCTCTAATTTGGAACATTGGAGCTTTTTTAGATGTTGTGTTACCGGACACAGGTAATAGTAAATCATCTTATTTTCCTAGCAATTAGACATGATTCTTTGGTGATGTTGTGGTGCTTGGAGAATCGATCTTGGGGAGGAGTTTAGGATGATGTCCTAGTTATTTGGTGTCCTTCTGTGTTGTCTTCCACTTAATACTATGATGTTTGGGTTGTTTGTATTGGATTTTTGGGGATATATATAGATTAATTTGGTTTCCTTTTAGTAATGTGTGTGTTTGATTACTTGGTTACATGCTATAGAGAGATCATTGATAATTTCCTGTTTGGTTGGTTCATTTTATCTTAAGGTGATATCGTTCCCCAATGATTCTTGGGGACCATGGCATTTATTATTATCCTTTGGTTATCTATGAATGTTGATTAAGGCCATGTAAAATTATTCATCCTTCTACAGATAATTGGATGGGGAGGGATGTTATAAGAGTTATCTATTTTTTTGGTCCATGGATTTTAAATGAGAGTAGTAGTTCAATCATTGGGCGTTGATTCTTGGTCTTGGGGTTGAAATTCATTCATGGTTGATTCCTTGAGTCTGGATGGTATGAAAGAGTATAATATTTGGAACATGGGATGTAAAACATAAAATAAAGCTATCCCTTTTATGATTAACATCGTGTTACTAAAGAGGTGTGTACATAAGTATTTTGGAGACACATATAGGCCTTAAATATCTCATTGTCTTGGGTGTATCCAATGAGGTGAGCATGAAATTTACGGTAGAAATTACTTCCCACTCTGATACATATTTCATTATGAAAAAATGATCTATGTTGTGATATAAAATCCTTGACATATGAAAATATAGAAATTTTCTTCAATTTTGAGTATTTTGAAAATTGAATACTTGTGCTATTTTGAATATGGGTTGATTTTCAAAACATTGTGGATTTTTTTAAAAATGGAACAAAATGGGAAACGTAAAATTTTGGAATCCCAGGTTGTGATAATTCGAATGTAATTGAAATTTTAAGCCTTTAGATTCTATGGAGTTAGACTTATGGTGATTATTATGTTAATAGATATGGAACATGGTAGGCATCGTAGAGACCAATCGGTGAAAAATGCTACAAATTTTGTTGAACCTGAGCCCTAGGTGAACAATTTGTGGGCCCAAAATAATGTTTAATATTTTATAATTTTTCATTTAGTACTAAAATCAAATACATATATTATGATGACTATCACGGTTGGAAATCCATGCAATAGAAGTATGATTGTCCTCATGATAGGAGGTGTGAACCGCAAAACTGATAGAATGTGAAAGAGGGATAACTTTTCTCAACCACATGAAGCACATAAAAATCTGTCCAATATATTGTTAAAACATCCTCTGAGACCCATGTGTATGCCAAGATGATTTTAGTGTGGTTATATATTCCACATGAAAAGGGATTGTAATTCACATCCTCGACAATGCCATAACTGCAAGAAGATGGTGCATCATCAGCAGTATTGACTTAATGAAATGAGGTCGGGTTTTCATGACACTCCTTTACAGGGGAAGTATTATAAGGTAAATATTGAGTCGATGGTGGCAGGAAATCAGTTGTTCGGAGCATAATTGGTGGTTATGTATGATCATTCAGGACCATCCACATTGAGATGTACGGTTCTTATGAATTCCTCATTGATGCAAGATTTTTTTATTATGAGTGATTCGCAATATTTTATTTCTTCATATACATTTACATTGTTGGGTTCATATGTGGAAATGAAGCCTTCTATTTTGAAACTACAAACATCTCTAGGTGAAAGAGTGTGTCTTACCTTCCTATGTAGAGTGTGTCATTCAGATGTAGACAACAATTAATTGATGTTGGATTTATCAGTCCTTGATATGAATAATTATGATATAATTCTATGAATGGATTGGTTTGTAATATCTAAGGCCCACATCAATTTTTATGATTTAACAGTTAGTTTTATAATAGAGGACGGAGTCAAAGATCTTTTTAGAGGGGAGAGGAATCAAAAATTGGTGCAATATATTTTTTTTCACTAACTGTTCGCATAATCTAATATTTATTTGCTAATTTGTAATTACCATCAGTGGAAGGTGTTGAGAAAAGTGTGATTACAGATGTTTTGGATCAGTCTATGGATATATTTCCTAAATAATTCTTCAGGCTTCTACCTGTAAGAGAAGTGTAGTTTAGGATTGATATCCTTCTAGGGAAAAGTCTTATATCCCTTTCATCTTATCATAGCGCACTAGAATAATTGATAGAATAATAAGTGTGATTGTAAGAGTTAAAGAACAAAGGGTTCATCCTGTGTAGTGTGTCTCTATGGGCAGATTCAGTTTGGTTTGATAAAAAAAGAGCACAGAACTCTATGGTTCGGTATTGATTATTGTATACATAATCAGTTTATGATGAAGAACTCATATCCACTTCTAGGTATTGATTATTTGTTTCAATTTTTGAGGGGAGTTAAATGTTTCTCTAAGATATAGATGAGGTCATGATATTATTAATTGGTGGTGAGAATAGAGGATATTTAAAAAATAGCATTCGAAAGTAGATATGGCTATTACGAGTATGTGGTAATGCCCTTTGGACTAATGAATGAACTAGTAGTGTTAATGGTATTGATTAATAGGATATTTCAAAGATATATGGATTCTTTTATAGCGGTATTTGTTGACAATAAACATATGTAATTGAGGAAAATTGTAGAGCATGATAATCACATTGCGATAATTTTGGCGTTATTGAGGGATCATCAGTTGTATGCCAAATTTTCAAAGTCTGATTTTGATACATGAGTTTTATTTCCTTGGCCATTTAAATTATGAGAAAAGTGATTTATTTTATTCGGAAAAGATAGAGGATGTTATGTCATGGAAACCACCAACAAAATTTTTTGAGGTATAGAGATTCCTTCGTATAGCTGGCTATTATTAGTGATTTTTTTAGGATTTATCATGATTGTATTCACTAATGACAAAATTTTTATGGAATAATATTCCATTTAAATGGGATGTGAAATGTTATAAATTCTTTTAATAGATAAAGGGTCACTTTACATCAACACAAAACTTGGATTTTCTGGACCAAGTGAAAGGGAATATGGTTTATCATGACAAAATGGGATCAAGTTTGGGTCATCTTCTTAGCGGACCATGTTGTTTCATATGAATCATGTCATTTGAGGTTTCATGGGAATAACTACCCAACACATGATTTGGATTTGGAAATAGTTGTTTATGCTTTAAAAATGTTGTGTTGTTATCTCATCAGTGAGAAATTTATCGTGTTTATCGATCACTAGAGATTGAAAAATATTTTTACATATTAATATTGGAACTTGGGGAATTGGAGACAGATGGAATACCTAAAACAATTTTATTTAATCTTAATGTACACACCATGAATGGGATGTTAAGCGAGGGATACATTATATAGTAAATAATATGCCCAAGTGGTGAAACATGCATCGTATCAGCGTCACCTAATGTCGGTTATAACCAAAATGTGGTGGGAATTTGAGGATCATTGTGGATGTGTGGTCTTTTTTTATTTGGTTCCTAACATGTTTAGTTCTTTATAGAGGAACAAGTATCAGATTCTAAATGTATGGAGATGAGGTCTAAACTCAATGGTGGGGAGACCAGTGAGAGCTGGGAAGTGAAATGGAATTCAACCTTTTGTTTTAAGAATCATATGGTGGTACTAGTGTCTTGTTAGGGGTAAATTTTAAGATCAAATCATTATTCCAGATGTGTTGTAAATATTGGAATTCATAAGATGTATAAGGCATTTAAAGTCCACTTTTGGTTGGCATGTATGAAAAAAATTGGACTTGCATGTTTCGAGACACATGAGTTGTCTACGAGTCAAGGTAGAGAATCAACGACTAGTAGAAATGTCGAAATATTTTAATATTCCATTGTTGAAATGGGAATAAATATTGGTGGATTTTTTTAGGTCTCCAAATAATTTTTAGGATACATGATGTCATATTTGTGATTGTGGATCGGCTCAGAATGTATGACCATTTCAACTTGATTCGTGAATCTCATACGGTGGAGGATCTGTCCAAAATCAATATCCTGGAAGTGGTAAAGAGTCATGGTGTTCCAGTTTTGATTATATCAAATAGTGATATGATTTTAACATCATGTAATGGAAATCCATGTAGAAAGCCCTTGGGATGTATTTTATGATGAGGATGATGTATCACCCTCAGATAATGGCCAATTTGGGAGGACGATTGAAAATTTTGAGGATATACTAAGGATTTTTTTAATGGATTTTTCTAGTTCATGGGAGGAGCACATAAAATTGTTGGAGTTATTTTATATTAGTAGTTGTCAAGATTTAATAAATATGGCTCTGTTTAAGTCATTATATGGTTGTTCATTTTGTTGTCCAAAATGTTAGGTGCAAATCAGTGAGACTTCGATTATCCGACCCAGTCCTGTCCAAGTGACTATGTAAAAGATCAAGTTGATCCAAAAGTGTATGAAGACAGATCAAAGTCATTAGAAATATTATATTCATTAGAAATCGTATGCAGACCATCATCAAGGACTGTTTTCATCCGAGGAGGAGGATCCTGTGTTTTAGCGAATCACTTCAAGCATGGGACATCATTGTTTTGGAAAGCATGTTATGTTATCACTGTATTATATTGGGCCTATTGAGATACATGAGAATATTTTAGTAGCCTCTCATCATTTGGAATTTCCACAATAGTTTATTGTGGTGCGAAATATTTTTTGTGTGGCGTAGTTGAGAATATATTAGCAATATCATGACAATGTGATTCATTGGGATCTTGTTGAGCTAGAACTGGATGATTCTTTAGTGGACATTTCAGTTTGGATTGAGGATAAGAAAGTGAAAGACCTTCATGGTAAAATCATCAGTTTAGTTATCAATTTTTGTTAAAATGGAATATTTAGGAGGAGTCTTGGGAGTGAGGGAGAGAGTTGACTGAGTAATGACCCGAGAACTTTTGACAAAGAGATGGTTCTCTACATTCTTAGGACTGAATGACCAATAATGGGAAGAATGTAGAACCCACAGTTTTAGGTATGGATACTTTTTTATAATTTTTTTTTAATGTGATTGGAATGAGTTTGGATGATTTTGGAATAGTTTGGAATGGTTTTTGGAAAAGTTTGTAGGCCTTTTATAGGTGTACTATTTGAGCACAGTTATGGAATATCATGCGAGAATCACAAGGAATCAATAAAACAAGTGGAAATGGGGTCCCACATTGTTTAAACACGATTCATCAAAATGTGCGGGTAGGCCCTGAGAGGTGCCTTCGAGGTAGTAGTATCTACAAGGTTAGCACACTATTTTCTTAACCCTCCGATATTACCATGAAACCCATTAAAATGTGTTCTTTTAAAATGGGGTTAGTTGGGATTTTCTATAAACCACTCTATTCTTCACCCATAATAACCCCTAGTAGGATTTCATCTTCTCAAGGGTTGGGGGTTCTCTCGGACTAATTTTAGAATGAAATTTAATGGGTTTCGTGTTTTTTTGAAGGTGTTTTCTCCCAATTCAGTTTATCCTCATAGATTTTTTTATGTTTCTCTCTATGTATACTCTTCTCCCTTTCTTGTGATTCTAGATCTATATCTGTTTCATGTGGATGTTGGGTTTTTTTAGCCTAAAGTGATGATTTTATGATTTTTTGATGATATGTAAGAGGATTTAGAGTAGTTTTTGTGGTGTGTTCTATGGATTTATGGTGCGCTTTCTGGTGGGTCAAATTCATAGGAACCCTAAAGGTAGTTGGATTCTCCTTCGATTACACATGTTTATAACTAGTTACTCTGATTTCAATTAACATTCCTTTCATGAAATTGATTATGAATATGGTGTGTGAATCTTGGTGGAAACCGATTTTGTGAATATTTGGGGTCTTTTTGGTGAAATGGGAGCATTTTTAAAGAGAGGATTTGTTGTTAGACATTAAATTGTTGATTTGAAAGTCAGTAGGATGATTGATTTATTGAAAACCAGTTTATGAAATATAGTTTCCAACAAAAATGATGTTGTATTGAAAAGTGGTTTGGAATGGAAAATGGTTTTAGGATGTATTCAATAAATTTTTGATTTGTTAGACTAACCATACATGTTACATTGAAAAGTTGTTTGGATTAATTGGTTAATTTGGTATTCACAAATTTTTGGGTGGAATGATTTTGGAAATTGTAGAAATAAATGATGTCTTGATATTGGTAAATGTTTAATGTCAGGAGTTGAAAGGATGGTGGTCGGGAATATAGCAACATCAAGGATATGGTCATGAATACATTATCTTAAAAAAGAAGGTTAATGGGAAAGAAGTCCCACACCAGAAATGGGAATGAATTCCAACACCATGGATGAGACAGGTTGGTCATGAATTCCCCCAAATTAAAGTAGCACCATGACTGAGTGAGTGGTATTTCTTGTGTGACATAATATTGTGTATGGTTTTTATATGTGCGTGGTCATGGAAAATGGAATGCATAATAAAGTGTCTTTATTCTTTACATGGATATTCAATAAATTTGGTATATTTATTGGGGTAAAGATTTGATTGCCTTGTTGTTTATTGTCACACTAGTTTATGGGTTTCATGTAAACCATTCTATATAAATGTGGTAACAGTTTTAACCCAGTTGTAGGCATATAAAAAGCAATTTTCGAAATCCTACTGATTATTAGTAGTCAACCCTACATTGGATGTTTTGTGATTTTGGAGATGTTGTGTTCTGAGACACATGTAGGATTAAAGCATCCCATTATTCTTGTGATTTGACATTAATCTTTAGTGATGTTGTGGTGTTTGGAGCATTGAGCTTGTTGTTGCAGCTATAGATTATGTCCTAGTTCTTTGGGGTCATTTTGGGTAGTATTATTTTTGGTACTCGGATTTTTTGTTTGGTTATATTTGTTTTTTGGTAATTGATATTGATTAGTATGGTTTTCCTTTGGTAATATATGGGTTGGGTTTCTTGTTGACAAGCATCATGTAGTTCTTTGATAATTGCAGGTTTGGTCTGTTGATTTTATCTTATGGGAAAAATTTTCCCCAATTATTCTTTATGGCCTTGGAATTTATTGCCTGCCTTTGCCACCATGGGAACATCACTTATGGCCGCGTAGCATTCATATGAAATCTCAAGCCAATGGGATGGGGTATGATGTTATATTCACCACACAATCACATTCAGGTATCTCAAAATAAACAATTTATCGAGGATATATTATTCCCTACATACCAAAATAAGGATTCCCAATCTATGGAGATATTCTAAAAGAATATGATAACCCACCTCAAAAAGTGATCATTTTCTATGATTTGCATATAATATCTAATGACTCTATGAAGTCTATATCCTCTATATGATCAAATAAATCTTTTTCATTGTCTCTTCAATAATGTTATGTCTATTTAGTTATGTCACACATGTTTCCACATGAAGATGTGGAGAATTTCAACTACATACATATAATGAATCAAAATAATCAATATGTATCAAGGCATGATATTTTTTTTTGAAAACAACACAAACAATATGTTATCCCCTAATTGGACACCAACATCCACCAGAAATGCTATAAGTCAATTATCCAGTGATTGGATCATCCTTTATTTTTGTCTACCCATTTAGGGATGATACATCATTCTCATATTATAATAAGTACCAATAAATTTCTATAAGGAACTCAAAAAATGATACATTAACCTAGTGTCACTGTTAGATATAATAATTATTCAAACACCATGTATATTTACATATACTTGTATATAGATGTTGGAAATTTCTTCCACTAAATTAGTATCGTGACGAAGGATTAAATGAGATCAATTTGTGCGCTTATCCACCCTAACCCATTTGGAATTTTTTTTCTTTGTTGTTTTGGATACAAATATAATGAAATACAAAACTATATTATTCTATATACACATATGAATTGGTAAATTCTATAACATGCCTGCTAGTCATTGTTATTATGTCATGATCTATTGACAACTGAGGCATCTCAAAACATACCCTTCCCCTGATAATTTCACTCCAAACAACCAAAACTGTGCATTCACCAATATATAAATATTTTAAGTCTATATATGAAAATCCCATTTCGAATTGTATTAATAATTTCAAATTTATTCTTAACAAACCAATGGTACAATTATCAAATACAAAGACCTAAAATATAAACTCCCAAAAATATTTTTTTGAATAATTGGTAGTTTATTATCAAACTCATATATGATCCTATAACACGTAGTGAAATAAATATAAACAAAAAAACTATATGAAGAAATAAAATCACTCTGGTTGGTAAATTCTAGGTGGATGTCTTCTATAACATCCATCATGGTAAAAATCCTATGATTTTTTATAAAAAATATTATTCAACATTCACCATAATTAATCCTCCACCGAATGGCATTAGCTGATGTATACATCATTTCAAATTCAAAAAATTGAATATATTATATCCATATTCTATTCTTTCAGATCAAATTTTGTTTTGATAAATTTTGTTTAATAATTTATGATTCAAAAACAACAATAAATTCTTACTAAAAAATATTTATTCCAGTATTTACTGCATATACTATGATAACTAATTCCATAATGTTTTTTTTCATTTTTATTCTCAGGAATCCATAATACTGTGAACCATAATAAAAATCTTGATCAACCAAAATGAGAACAAATCCCAATATATATCTTGATGCATCTTAATAGACTACGTTTCCCGATTTAGACTCTTGAAACATAAAGATATGCACTGATTTAACTCCATCCATAATCTCTTGAAAATATTTATGACATTATTTATTACAATTTAGAGAAACATATTTTCATATCAATGTTATCAAGAGTGATTCCAAACTTAAATATTTTGTTAAAGAGTTTTATAGTAAACTATTAGACAAAAATACCTATAAATATCAAATACATTATTCAACTATTTATATAAAATAACAACTTTTATATTATGAGGTTATCAAGAGAATAATTTTTCAAAAATAACAACATTGATAAAAGATAAATATTTTATGTATAAATCAAACTTTGATAAATTTTCATACTAACAATTCTCCTAAAAGATAACCAACACTATATACATGTGTTTCTCATGATCTGCCTTTTCAAATTTTACACTATATGTCATAAAAAACAATCAAATTGGAATCCATTTTCTATTAAAGTATCTAGTTCATCCATTTAATAAATTATGTTGCTGCCTTCATATGCCTTATAGAAAAAACCATTAACTCATAATGGAAATATATAATTCTTAATGTTTTCATCATAATATACTCTTCTCGAACATGGAGTTATTATTATCCCCAATGCAATAAAATATTATAGAGCCACTATTAGTTCACAATTATTCAAAAAGGTCATCATTTAATAAAGGAGGAAACTGATTTCTTATGGTAACTTGATAAATATTATGAAAATCTACAAAAAAACTATCAATAGTTACATCCATCTAATTCCCAATTATATCAAATTTTTTCGATTGAGGAGTATGCAGTTGAATGAACCCTTTACAATCCAACACCTTCAACATATATTTCCCTTCGCAAAATTCAAGTGGATACATCCAATAAGACCAATGAGATGTAATAATTTTCTATATCATGGGATCAATTATAGAAAACAATTATCATTTAGGTGTAAATCATGATAAATTATATGAAACAACATCAATGAACTAATCGTCTATGGTTGGAAAAAATCAATTCCAAAAATCAAATACCAATTATAATGAAACTGATGTCAACTTGAAAGAGATATTCCCAACAACCCATACCAATGATCCTTTTAAACATTCACCAATACCCAAATCTCTTATAAATTTATACATTGCACCATATGAATATTGGAAACGCGCCTTTTAAGAATAACAATCGATGTATGAATCGGTGTTAATTACCCAATACCTTCAAAAAATCATGTCATAGACATCCTATTCTATTATAGATAAATACCATACCTACATAGATCAATCAATTAAAATTTGACAAACTGCACAATTCATGACTTGACGCTCTCAATTCCTAAATGTTTTTTGGAGTTTCAAAACATAATCCAACCTCATAACATATAAACACATCATAACAACAAAACCAGAAGAAATGAACAAACTGGATAAAAAGTATTCAAAAAATCCGACAAAGTGGTACAATTCAAAATAATATTTCCTCTCGCCCTTGGAGGTCATGTTTTATCGTCCATGATCACTTCCTTAACTACATATTATTTCTTACCCGTAGACCATTTCTCTATATAACCATAATTACATTGAACTTTCTAATTAGTCATGGTGTATTTGGAATGAAAATATTGTGTTTGGTTATTCAAATGAGAGTTATTTTATTAGACACATCATGTTGAAGTATATGATGACAAAAAAGTCTGATTTTTTACTAGAACACAAAAATGGTGCTCTGAGACAATAACACTAAGGATTTCCCATATGGAATCAATTATGTCCTGATCTTGGTGGTGTATTAAAATATAATTTAATACATTCAAACTATCCAGACGTAAAAAAATATGTGCATACACATTTTTTGGGAGCTATGTTTAATGATCCCATAGTCCGATTCTAGGATATAAAACCCTCAATGGAATACATGTCCGTCCTCTGCTTGTTTCGACAATTGAACTCCCCAAATATTTCTATTAGAATAAATATTCGTACCTAGATCATGGGTTTTGAAGATGTATATTTCTACAACCTTCACATTATTGAACATTACTATATAATACATTATGAAAATTATGAAAATTATTAGCTGAAATTTGTGTTTCATACTTGACTCAAAAATTAATTCCCTAAAGGATGTACATGCACTAACATTCAATGAATAATAGTCTAAATTCATAAATTTATGCAGATGATAGATTACCTTGTAATTATCAATCATCAAACTGATGAAGTCAAATTATATATAAATTATAAACCTGTGAGTAAATATGTTTTGGTTGAAAAATTAATCAAAATAATCCCATGTAATTCCTTTGTCCAATTTATCTATAATTGAAAAATACCACTTCCAGCATGAATGATCTTGTAGAATATAAATTTCCAACTTTTATATCTTTCAATCTAGATTTCCAAGTAAACCTATGATTTTACTTATCCGATTATTGAAGACATATACATTTTTCATTTAAAAATACCCCTCAAAGCTGGATGGGTTCTACATAGGTAACTATACTAAATGATACACTTTTCTTTGGGCTTCCATTATATTCCCCCTATATAAGACTTTAAAAGCCTATATAATACATTTCACCTATTTTTGATTCACCATTGGTTCATGTGAATCCAAATTCTCAACAGACTCTTATGGGTTGTTCAAAATATTCCTATGTAGTTCCATTCTTTATTACCAATACCTACCCATTTAGTATCCCTCACTAGATTTTTTTATATTAGATATCTTTTATTAAAATTTAAAAAAGATCAATTTTCATGTATATATATATAATAAACCACTTTAAGAATTACCATTAAATAACTATCAATCAATTTTCAAAATCAAAAAATTTGGGAAATTTTTCAAATATCTAAAAAATAATCAATTGTTACCATTTCTGAAAACCAAAAATCAATAATGAATATTGTAGTAATTTTGAGAATTCATAGTAAAAATTCATGTAATGAAGCTCTCTTCCACTAATTCCAGGATTATTAGGAGACACGACACTAAGATGTTTCTTAAAAATATTATGTACAAAAATCCCCCCAATAACTTTATGTTCATAATTAAGATGTTATGTAATAATTTTATGATCTATATTTCATGTTATAAAAATTTGTTATCACTTCTAACATCTGATTAAATATTACTAAATATCAATAATGACAAAATTTCCAACACTTGGAATGATCAAAATTGATACACACGGATCAAAGAAACTGATATATTTTGTATCACATAAATATATTTGAAATGACCAAATATGATATCATTTGTATCATGCCTCCCCACACCCACTGTGAAGAAATAACATGGTGTTTTTAACATTCCATAGGTGATATATCCATGACACAAATATATTGTAATAAATATCTAGGGTTGAAATACCATTTTATTAGATCAGTTCAACAATGAATGTATAATATCCCATCCAAAAAAATAAAATCAATAACAAATATATGATTCATGAGTATCAAACTAAAATCTCAAAACATAACGGTTACAATTACCACATAAAAATACACGTGGGAAACAAAGTGACAAAACCAAAGGAATAAAAACACAACCAAACTAATATTCCCAAAGTTGATCAATTCAGAATCACCCAACCTTCTACTTGCTCAAAAATGAAAATCCTAAACCATCATATTAGGATGAATTTATAAATATCAATGATTCATTCCTATTACCCGTGTCTCAATAGATGAAATCGGTATATAAGGAAAAAATCCCAATATGGGGGTGACTCAAAATCCTGTTGGATTTAATCGACAACATTGCAGCTAAAACTTCTAAGAAAAAATATGTATGATTATTTATATAAAATACTTTAAAATATTTAAAAGAGATTAAATTTTTTATATCAAATAGAAATAATTTTCCAAGGAATGAAATTAAAATCCATTTAAAACATATATCATCTCAATTTGAATACTCAATCCATGTTTACACATACCCATAAATAAAAAAATGAATATATGAGGGGTTGTTATAAAAAAATGAGATGTCTCTTGTCAATCTACTAAACCATCACAACATAACCAATTCTAGGTGTCTGTTCGGACATGCCTCATCCATTGGGTAACATAGAATGAAAATGAAATCATACTAACCATGTATATAAAATTCCATGAAAATTTAATTTACATAAATAAATTCTATCTATAAACAATTAAACACCCATTTTCAATATATCAAATCAAAACCAAAATTTTAAAATCACCATAATACAATTAAAATCATTATATATTTTCTATAATTCCATAAAATATTTAGACTTTCTGAAAAACATCTGGAATGCTTCAACCAAGAATAACTTGTGGGATTGAAAATAATTTAATTAAATATTTCATGTCATGATGTTACTTCAATTTCAAATAAATTAATGTCAATAGAGAATCCATCTACTGTAAAATGTTTGGGAAAAATGATGAATAGAATAATGATTCTTTAGATATATTAATATATTCACTTTCGTTATCTTAATTCACCTATCAAACATCACAATTAACATAATAGAATATGAATCTATACTACCATATTAGATATATGTTTATGCAAAATAGAAGAATCCTAACTATAAGAGGAACATTATAAACAGAGGATTAATAGAAAATGTAAATCTCCCAAGAATATTAAATCAATTAATACAATATATTGAAATGAAGGAATCTCTTCTCAAACCATGGAAGGAAAAAGAATTAATGATTATGAAGTATTAGGCAATAAAAAGGGGTTCTAAGTTTTAATTTAAATTAGATCAAATTTTTTTAGACCAAAAACATTATGGTGAATGATTAGGGAACACAATTACTCAAACCATTTAATAATATCTCATGATCTAGTATTTATATACCACCCCTCATAGGGTTCGTGCCCATTCTATGAAAATAAATTTCTTAATACGGCATTTTCCTAGTTCTATCATTGCAAAGTTTCCCCTAAAATGCACATTGTTTTGCCAAACCATGCACTAAACATGAGTAAATACTCTTCCATTTTCCAGAAGACTCACTATTTCTCATAGGGGGTAATTTTTTTTACTAACATTGAACAAAAAATCAACCCCGTAGAAAATAATCGAATGAAAAAAATACATTCTATCAAACCCTGAGAAACATAACCTGATCGTTATATATACTTTAAATACATAAATAATGTGAAAATTACATTAAAATAAGGATGTTACACCTGTATGATTACCTGCAATTTTTTTCAGGTATCGTTTTTATGATAAATGATATTTAGGGTATGGAATCTAGATGTTATTATCATGTTGTCATTCCACAATACTCACGTTATATTGATATCTCCATTATTAACCCTTATTGAGTATCTAAGATAGAGAATTATTATGATTACTTTCCCTAGGTTATGAAGAAATATTTAATGTTGCATATGTCTATGGATATTACTAAATGGTAACATCTTTGTGTTTTGTATTTAATATTAATATGGAAATAAGAATAGGTAGTAGCTATTCTTAAAAAATAGTGATCTTATATAGTCTATTGGAGTGTGTTTTTGAAATATATTGGATATTCATCTAAAAAGATGAAATATGTATGTATGAGATGCATGGGTCTTTAAAAGAAACATATGGAGTCACATATAATTTTTAATATTATATCACAATATATCAAAACTAATTCTATGAAAGGATTTTATAATACATGGCGTAATAAAAATAAAAATTATGATACTAACAAATCAAATTATATAAGTGTTATAAACCCATATATATTTAAATTATAGTGATGATAGAGAAATCAATTTTTTATTTTCTATTTTATAAATATGATTTCTCATATATGAACATATGGAATGATTTAAAAATATTTATATTATACATAGTGATGAAACTGTAATTTTTAATCATATGTGTGGCATTTTTAAATCCCAATACATGAATAAACTATTTTAAAATGATAAATCGATGTGTAAACTAAAAATGAATAAAAGTAAAAATGGTCCAAAACTTCATCAATGAAAATTCATCACCACTCTATAAGATGATAAATATATCAAAACGATTTAACAATATTATATCCCACATCAAGAGTTATTAAAGGGTTTGTTAATTGTTCTTCAAACAAGAAATGTCAAACTTTTATCCCCATTACACCAATGGCTCACTTGGTAATGTTGGATGATATAAAATTCATCATAAAGGATATATTAATATAATATTTAATGGTAATCCATACATACAATATCATCATATTCAACTCCTTATTGGGCCCTTGGAAATGAACATTAGTTTTCCAAGAATGTACTGTTCTGTTATGACTAAGGATTAAATTACTTGTTCAGTTAATGAAATCTAATAAATTAATGAATCAACTATTCCATTTTACATATTATTTGAAATCCATTTCATGATATCTCATCATGTATGAGTAGAATAATGTAAACACTTAAATATTAATATTTAACTATATTTTATAATTTGAATCAATTACATGCCCTGTGATATTAAAAATCATAATATCATGACTGGTAGTATCATGATATATGTAACATATACATCATATTACATTGTAATCATTGAATACAATTTTATTCAGTAAATAATATGTAAATTGACAATTTACATTCATTCTAATAATAATTTATGTTATGAAATTTAACTGAATAAAAACATTGAATCAAAATGTGTGTTGACAACAAATATAATTCCATGCCATCAAATATAACTCAATAATTAAATATATTTATAAAAAATATTTCAAACAAAAATCTTATTTATTATATATCATGATCAATACAGAAAGTTTTATTGAAGACTAACTAATAAATATTTTTTTATTTAAAATATTTTTATAGAAATAATGTAGATTATATGAAATAATGGAAAGGAGTGGAAATTCTTAGAAAATTATTGATTCCAACAACCTATAGGGAAACATCATATAATTTCCTTTGATTTATTAATAATGAAACAATTGAAAAATATATGTTAACTGATTTATGATGTATTTTACAGGTCATAAACTAGTACAGTTTACTCCCTTTATAATAAATCATATATACTAGAAAAATATTTTATTATTTTAACAAAAAATATATATTTAAATATTCACTTGTAACGAAATAACTGTTTCCACATGTTTTTTATTACCATAAAAAATTATTTAAAAAATTATTTCATAATGGTTTTTATCATTCAAAAAAATATAAATGAATCTTTCGTAATGTCAATATATTTATTAAAACAACACATTGTTTATTTAATGGAATAAAATTTGATTTATGAACTAAAAATTTCATTAGTTTTATGATCCATGTTCAATAAATTCGATATAAATTTGAAACTGAATATAAAATAATTTTTACATGGAAAATATTATTTTAATTATTATTTCATGTTTACATAATAATAACTTTCTAATTTATAAAATATTTTATTATTTTCATAAAATTTCATTAAATTTAGAAATATAAAAATATCAAATTAACTAATTAAGAGGTGATGATTCCCCCTTTACCATTATTTAATTAATATACACCACAAACTATGTTAAATAAAACTATTATATGGACTAATTTGAATTTGATGATTGTTGATCATATATACTATAATAATATTATAATAACTTCCTTTATACTCTAATTAATTCTTTATATAAATAAAAAAATCATTTTATAAAATCATATTCCATATAAAAATAAATAATTATTTTATAATGGGGTGGACCATTCTGACCACATTCATTGATTATTATATTAATTAGAGGTTTCAACAAGAGGTTTTGGGATGTAATTATGGAATTTGGGATAATATCTTACTTGTGTATTAGTTTTACAAAATGGTTTTCCATCATGTCCCTTAAAGGCCTAGATGTGATAATTTGGATTTTAATCCATTTTAGAAAATGTTGTAGCATTGTTCATATTGTATATAGTGGATGGCCTGGTAGAATAATTATAGGTCAATTTTTTTCACCAGTACAACTCAAGAATATTCTTGTATGATATATAGGGATTATATATTTTCAGGGCTCCTTTTCAATTATACTTTTGTTTTTTTAATTTCATTATTCGACGGTTTTTTTGTAATTTTAAAATATAGTATTCAATGATATTTTATTTCCCATTATTTCATGATATCCATCAGTTTTATCTTGGATTATGGATCTATGAAATTTAGTAGTGGTATTTACATGATGATTTGTTGAGAGGTCCATAACCGTTGATTGACATAAACCTATTATTCATTCAAAAATCATGGTTTATCCCAATTTTAGGAAAAACAAAAAATTGTTCCATGGATGGAAATTTTTATCATGGACATAATTTTTCCAACCTAGATATTAAATTTTGAATCTCATTCAACTACATATTTTATTATTGTTATCCATTTAACCCTTATTTTCCCTTAGTTTTATTTTAGGATACACATCTTTTCTCTAGGGAAAATATTTCATAATTAACAACTACATATAATGTATTATTAAGAAGATTTGACTTCTTATACCTCTAATATTTCTTATTTTCTTTCTCTAATATATAGAGAAGGTACATATATCATTATTTATTTGCTTGGGGTTTTATTTAAGAGAAATTTATATTTGGAACTATTGTGGTCAAGGTTTATTGGGTTTTCTCGGAAGTGACTCAAATCATTAAGTAATATCATCCTCATCATATAGATTCATATTGGCATTAAAAATCATGTTTATTTTATGTAATGAAGAAAAGTATTATTTTAGATTAAAATTACGGATGTTTTTTATATTTATTTATTATGTATGTAACATATATTTAAAAAAATAAGAAAATGAAATAAACAAGGAAGGAAATTAGTGGAATGTTGTATTTGATATTTGTTATCAAGTATCAATGATATTTATCATTTGATGTATGCTGGATTGATAATATTTATGAAAATAATTATTTTCTACACTGGTCAAGAGATATTACTATGAATATTCATTGGGAATCACTTTCATATAATATTATAATAAGAAGAAGTAAGTGAATAAAATTATTTAGTGGAATATAACACTTAGTGGTGTTTTATTTCAAAATAATATATTTTGTTTTAATAATTGATACAAAAAATTGGTTTTTTATTAGATATTTTTATTTTTATTTTTTCAAATATGTGGTTAAAATAAATTATTGAATTACTTATTGTAATTTTATGTATAGGTAACGAGAGTTTGTGACTAACTAGAATGTGTTTGGAAGTTTTTTTATTTATATTATTTTTGTTATTCCTATTGTTATTGAATTTTTTTTGGAAAGGGTTTTGTGGGGGATTATAAATCATGTTACCTTGTTATGTATGTGATTTGATATGTATAGGTTTGGTGGGATATGATAAATGTTGTGGGATTATTTTCGTAACAATATAAATCGAATATGATGATGTTATATGAATTATTAATGGGTTTAAATGATATTAAATATATGTTTATATGTTTACAATAAATTGATCATTGAAATAAATGAATAACTTAAGAGATAATTTTGCGTGATGGTAGATATTTTTTTTAATTAAATATTGAAATCAATGACATAATTAATTTATTAAGGATTATATTTGTAAATATTAAAATGTTTTAGTATATAAAAAATTAGAAAAACTGAATTGTAATTGGGGATTTTTAATAGGGTAATGTAGGCTAGTTAATGAGGCAGAAGAGGGAAATGTTGTTTTTGACCATTTATAAAATTCATGTGATTATTTTTGGATTTAGATTGGGTTATTATAATGTGAACAAGGTTTTTTAGCCATTATTTTTTATATAATGATAAATTTATTCTCTTAGGATTTATTCACAAACTCAACTAGAGTGGGGTAATAATAACGATGCCAAATGTGTTGGGATAATAGATTTTTTTCCAAGAATTTAGTTTAATAATGTATTGGTTGGATAAATAATACCTCTTTCATTGTCTCTGTTCAAAACATTATTCTTCTTAGTATTTGAATATAATTGTTCTCATGCAATAGAGAAGGATAGAACAAGGATGATTCCCCCCCCAATTATGATAGCCTATATAGATGAAAATATATATGGATATAAATGTGGATTTATGATTTTGAAATGATTTTCAAATTATATGTTGGAATATGTAATACATTGATGTGAGTTGGGATATCGTATGAACTATATATATTGATGTGTGAGTATTTGTACCAACATTAACATGAAATATTATAACCTACAGGGTTTAATGTTTGTACGGTTTTTTCCCAATCTATATTAGTTGTGACCTAAAATGTATTTTGTGGATGTAGATTTGTGGATATATATAGGATAAAATATTATTACATATTTCAATAAGAAATTAGTTTGTGGACCTAATTATAACATTCATTAATATTACATTATTTTAAAATATTCTTTGACACATTCACTAATATTATCATTGATGGAACTCCGTGATTTTGTTTATTTTAATAATATATATATAAAACAAACATATTTTATCAAGAATATAAAATAAACATTATAATTTTAATCTATCATTATAATATCCATATACAAACCCTAATTAATAACCATCATTATATGATGGAGAAAATGGAATTTTTTTGATGGGTATACTCTAATCCTCAGAACTAGAGACATATGAGTTGTTAATATGTGATAATCAGTGAGAAAATGATATGAGAACATGATCAAGTCATAATAGACTCAATCCTTGACATTTATTTTTTATTAATCATGTTTCATTACATTATAAATTATCATATTAATGAAAAGGGAATAAATGTTTATAATCATCAATAATCATTCATGATACATGAGAGAATATCATTAACAAAGTAATGTTTTATAGGAAATGTTTTGTACAATAATAAAAATTGACAATCAATATAATATATTTTTAAATAATAAATTTATCCTGGAATCACCTTAAAAGAATAATTCCATCATTTCCTCTAGAGTAACATAATTGTAGTTAACATTTTCATAATATATGATTTTCTTAACACTATGTTCCCTACATGGTATGATGGCACTGTCTTTAGTACCCAATGAATTATAGGGATATAACAATCACAAAAATTACATTTATAATAACATTTCAACCCATATTATGTTTATAAATAAACCACTCATCTTTTTTATAATATACCCCTTCATCTAACAATGAATAATATATATATGAGTGTTAATAGATCTTAATACATTCATCATATCATCATAGTGTAACCCATAAATATTAAATAGGTTTCATAAACATCTGATTGTCATAATAATATATCATTTAGTGAAAATAAAAATTATGATACCATTTGACTACATCAATAATAAATGAGATGTACAAAAAAGGATGTTACCATAGTTTAAAAAATAATATAAAAGTTGATTGGAATATTTATTATAGGAAAAAAATTAATTTTGAAATCACATTTTTAGGAAAAAAAATTTATAAACAATTATAGAAAATATTTTATATGAAAAAATATTATGTAATAATTTAAGGGAATAATAAAAAAAATATTCATGATATTGGGAAAATTTGTTCGTGTGGTAAATGTTAAAATATTGAATCCTTTATCTTTTTTTATAAATACTCATGATAGAAAATTTTGAAAAAATTATATTTAGTATTAGACATTTTAATAGAAAATAAAATATAGCTGAAAATGAAATGAAAAAAATCCTTGGATCATAGAAAATATAATTATTCATAACGTATAAATGAAATTTGGTATAGAAGAAACATTTAATCAACCAAAGTGACAATAAGGCCAGTTGTTCATAAATAAATTTTCTATAACATTTTTAATAGAAAAGAGAGAATGATGGTAATATTAAATTAAATTTAATAAATAACCAAAGTGGTATATAATATATAGTGATTAATGATTATTTATTATATGATTTTTATCATTGTAAATTTAATATATAGAATCGTGACAAGAATGTATATTTTAAAATATATCCATTTCATCATATATCATTTAAGAACCTAGATGATCATTTCAGGTATGGATCTTGATTTCAGGTTGTATTTTAGGAAAAGTATGAAATGTTGAATTTCTAAGTACACGTCGCATACTTCCATGTACACACTGTGGACCCAGTAGATGCACACAACCATGTACTAAACGTGTAATGGGAATTACATGGCTGTGTGGTGATTTGGAAAACTGCTTGTGTAGGGGGCTAATAAAGGCTACTACACTAAGTGTATATTTAAAGAAAATACTGGGTGGTTTTATTTTTTATTTGATAAATCATAGCATGATCTAGTATCATATCAAAAAACATCATCTTTTTCTTGTGTTTCATACAAGAGCACATCAGAATGATGGAAGAAGTTCTATCTCCCAATTCCCACAACTATTTCCATTTGAGACACTTTCGGGTGCATTGGAATCCCACCGATGATTTCTGAAACTCTATGGATCCTTTCATCCTGATTCAACCTCTCTTGTGAGTTATTCAAGATTGAGTGTTTTCCACTATTATGTTGATCTATTCCTATCTAGGTTTATTAAAGGGTTAAAGTTCATGTATATCGATCATACAACATTAACGAATGTGGTTTTTTCCATTCATTGTATTGTCTTGGATTATATATACTTAATGTTTCATATACCATTGTTGGGGTACTGCTTATTTTGGAATTTAAGATTTTTACAACAAGGAACGGTTTATTTTT
Source organism: Viscum album (assembly GCA_963277665.1). Lineage (NCBI taxonomy): Eukaryota > Viridiplantae > Streptophyta > Magnoliopsida > Santalales > Viscaceae > Viscum > Viscum album. Next base: position 699,140,094 of record OY728160.1, read on the forward strand.
ATGATAAATGGTATTTTATTATGCCTGAGATTAGATGCGGTGTTTAGGGAAAACCATGTGTGTGCATTTCCGTTATTTGATTGCATATGTCCATTCAGTCTAAGGTAGCTCTTAAGATTTCATTGTATTCCATTCCTTGCATTGTTGGGATGGATTTATTGATTAAATTAAATTCCTATGATATGAATTTCAAATATTTGACCATGGTGGTATGGAATGTGAGACCTTCCCAATGGGGATAAACATTGGGAGATACCCATGTTGTTGTTTATATTTTATGAAATATTGGAACAGGAGGTTATACTATGTCAGATGCCCAAGTGGTCTTTTATATTTGATTGAATGAATTTGTTACCTAAGGGTTTAGGCCGTGAGAGATTCCCTTGGTGGTCATTTATAAATTATTTATTATATGTTTGACCTGGGGGGGATATATCATGAGAGATTTCCAGAAGGTAATTACATATATATTTTATGTTATTTTATACTAGAGTGATTAGATTGGGGGAACATTCCTAAATGGATAGTTTATGAATAATTGAATAATTATGGGGACTCTACTAAGCCAAAGCACACACTTGGACTCGGTCTTACCTGATTATCTAGATGGTCTTCTACGACATCTAATTTGTTACTTAGACGGGGGATACAGAGGTTAGGATACATTCCATGGTAACATGATTATTCATATGAATTAATTTCTAGATTAATTTAATTTAAAAATTTATGAATGTTTAAATTTAAGTTATTCCTAATTTAATTACATCTTATTTGGCACATTATGTGATATATAAATAATCACTAACAGTTTAGGATAAATCATTAGGTTTTTGCCTACTGGGATTCATTTCAACCCCTATATGGGTCATGATATTAGACCCAAAAATATTATATAAGTTCTGTTATAGATAAGGCTAATCACTCTTCTTCAACATATACCTAATTTCCATTGGAGTTGGAGAGCATGTGACCATGTTGCGGCTTGCGATACTATTTGAGTTTATATTCATTTGTACTATGGTTTCAATATTGTTTTCCAACACTGTTACTTTTTTGGATGTTTTCATAGATAGGAATTCTATGCATAGTGTATATATATATATTGTGGATTTGGTTGGATTTACTTTCAGTCTTCTATTGTTTACATTTTTTATATTATTACTTCCACTTTTGTATAATATTAATATTCACCTATTCATACTATTCCATTGAGGGAATAGTTCCTCCAATGACTTTCATTAGACCTCGTTACTAGTCTACAACATCAGGAATTTGGGGAAATGCACTTGAGGTTTTGTGACCAAGCATGTTTAGGGAACCTCTATGTGGTACCCAGATTAAGGATGTTACATCTCATCATGCTTCATATGTATTAAAAACAACTCTATAATATATATATATTATAAATATTTCCTAAAAACATCTTTATTCCTAACTTTCTATGTATCATTCCATTATAATTTACAATTATCATATTTGTTAAAAATTTATTCATTAAAATGATCATTCATGTAGAAACTAGTTCTTTTTACAGGCTTGTTTTGCATTGATTATTCTTGTATTTTCACTTTTTAATGTAATAATACTTCCCATATTAATAATAAGAATTTAATCATCATATATACTGATTAAAATAACTTTTATAAACATTCATATAAATTATTTATGAAAAATTAATTTCATAACATTGTGGAGATGGTAGTTAATTTAAAAACCTGATTGTTGTTTTCAGTTTTTGATGAATGGAAATGAAGAATGTTAAATAATAATTTGTCTTAATATAATTATAATTATATAATGAAACAATAAATATTATTTTAATTTATCCTTATAATAAACCATGTAAAATATGTATGAAAAATGAATTTCATAACTTCATAGAGGACGTAGTCGACACATATATATGGAAGACATTCATTAATATCCTATGGATGAAATGGAAAGATGTAATAAAATATATTATAATTTAGTTAGAAGAATATTGTAAAAAAATTATTATATATACATTATTTTTATCTTAACAACCAAACAAAAAATAGTATTGTGGAAAATTAATTACAATTCTAAATTTGAGGCGTTAGCCCACACATACACATGAATGATACATCCATCTCCCATTTGATGGAAATGAGGTAAAAATGTTTGTCCCATATCCATAATAACATATATTTATATTTATTGAATTGTATTCATCTTTTTATGATAGACAAAAAATATTTATATGCAGTATACAATGAAATAAACATCGAAATAATCATGAAAGAAGAAAAACTCTTCATTGAATTAAATCATTTCAAATCCGAAAAAAAATCAAGATTGAAAAAGGGGAAGAATAGAAAATATATGATGAAAATAGTGATTCTATTAAGGTTATAAGTTTGGGGGTTTCACTTTCATAGTTATTAATCTTTTTCAATTTAAGATAGGAAGATGGAATTATTTATAAATATGAGAAATAAAACACATGGAATTACATAAATATTAAAAAATAATATATATCATAATAATCAAAAGTATAACTGGGGAACTATAAAATTGAGGATATGATGTGATCGGGTCCATATAAAGACATTCAATATCATTTAGATTAATTTTGTAATCATTTTATGCATAATATATTCGTTAAAAAATAGAAAAATTTTAACATTAAGGCTTGTAAATTAATTATTTTAGGATTATAAATTCCAAATATCAACAAAAAAATGATTTTATAATGAGGATAGATTAATGGGATGTGGGATCTTTCTCCCTTGATGGAAGCTTTTTGAGTTACTACTTGGAAATAATGATACATCTTATCTTTAAATTTAGGCATGTTTCCCATCTCGGCGGTGCTGCGTCAGTAGTTCCCTCCTCACCTCTACCTATGGGTAGTGCTACATTTGTGGTTCCCTCTTCTTCGCCGTCTATTGATGCTTGCAACGATATTGTTAAGGTGAAAATAAATGTATCAGCTACCTCTCCTATAGTTCCTAGTCACGTAATTATATCTAAATATGTGCTGAATTTTAGATCATGATATGTGATTTTGAGGACGAATGCCTTTGAATTCCCCAATTTAGTTCCACGCCCCGCCATAAAATATGAAGACACACCTAGAAATTCTTTTAGATCTTGAAATATGACTTTTGTTGGGTCTGGATGCCACTTGCTCAGAAGGATGATGTAGTGGTGTTGGAAAAAACATATGCAGGGGGTGCGCCTTTGGGGAATGCTCGAATGGAGTCCCATGGTTATTCCTGATATCTTTTTTTATTGATGTATTCAATAAATATTTCACATTTTCAATGAAAGATGTAGCCAACTAGTTAGGTCTGGACAAAGACTGAGGTCCTATTAGAATTCTTTGTAAGGTTTCATCTACTCATGTGGAGGCCAATCATACTACACTTTCTAAGAGACTGAAAATTGGAAAAAATTAATTTCAATCACACATTGTTATATATAAATGTGAACAAACTTGGATTCTTGATTATTTGATTTAGAGAACCACGCTTTTGTTTCAGTTTTTTTACTGGAAATGTGTATCTCCAAGTAGAGGATTCATTCACTACCTATTCTATTCAGATTAATTGAAGCATTATGCCTGGATCATTTGGACAATATTGTTGAAACCAGGATGAAACTATATAAACAATGGTCTTTGGAATTTGATGTATTATGTTAAGGTAATGTGTTTTCCCCATTCTGGGTTTATCTTTATGGGATAAATTGGGTCCTTAGGAATCGAATGTATTTTCATGACATTTTTATGTCAATTGTGAATCTTATTCATCTTGATAAGGAGACTGAAGGTATCTTTTTTGGCCACATTTACAGGATGATAGTGTATATTGACCATATCACAACATTTAATGAAAAGGTAACCCTTTCTACTCCCATTGATAATATTAATTTTGATCTTTATTATAAAAGGAAGCCTCTATTATGTAATGAATGTATTGCTATTGGGAAATTATTCGAGAAATATCATATGAATGTTTCATGTGAGGAATGTGGAATGAGAGGTCATCTAACCAATCACTATCAAATGAAATTTAATTTGAATGGTTCAGCCATACCAAATCCCATTTCTCATGATGGTGTTTCACATCAATAAAAAGTGCCCATTGTGGGTGACGTATAGGTTTTTGGGGAAAATGATTCTCAAATGTCCCACCTACAATGGAATGAGAATTTTATGGTTGAATCTCTGGAAAGGTATCATAGTAGTCATTATAATACCCATGTTGATTTGGTTAGAAAATAAATTAATTGAATATAGGATCCCTATGCCCTTTTAGGTAGATGGATACTATTAAAATAATGAAAAACAACATGTTTGATATCTTCAGAAAATCCAGAATCATATTTAATAATCCATATTATCAGAGACATGGGGAAACGTTTCTAAGAATGATAGAGGTAATGTCAGTACCCCTATTCAGGTTTTCAACAGTGACTGGATAGCCAATTATAAGGATATAATCTTAATTGTCTAGACGAAGATATTAGATAGTGAGGGTTTCACCTCTATTCCATCAAAGTGTAGACCACACAAGGATTATTCTAATAATCATATGAATGTGTCAACCTGGTCATCCTATATGGTATCATGTAATATGGATGCTAATATTCTTAATATCCTTAATCAATGAATGATTAAATATATGTGGGAGTCTTCTGGAAACACTGATTATGGTAATGATTTGTCATACTATGATATCTAGTTTTGTTGTTTGGTGGATTATGTCATTTATTTTTGTTTGAACCCATTCCCCGCTTTTATATACATTTTGTTAATTTATTTTAAATAGGTTGGATCATTTCTTCTAACTATAGATTTGTGGTAAAAATAATATCATAGTAATATGGAAATTGGATAGTGATAAATATAATATTTTAATCATTCTTAATAGAATCAATTTCTATTTGTGTAAAAAATAATATTTTATATAAAAAACAGAAAGCTTGAAATTAAATTTTTTAGAAATTTTCCAATATATGAGTATAAATAATTTAATATTAAAATCAATTTAAAATATGTTTTCCAAAAATATTTATCATATTTAATAAAAAACTGACTATTTTTAGAAATTTATAAAAAATCAATCAAAATCATCAAAGATTACCATTAAATGTTGAGACAAGAAAATTATTTTGAAATTTGATAAAATATTACATATTTTAACAAAAGTCATGATTGTGTCACCAAATTATAGACAATGTTTCAAAAGAAATGTTGTATATTGTAAAAATATAATATATTTTTAATAATTTTTTTATATTTATTATATCATCAATAAAACATTGTAATATCATAAAAGTGACATTTTTTTGACCAATCATTTTCCCCTCCTCAATAAAAAATCTAATTTAATAAAAACATCAAAAAATAATCCTATTAATATTATAAAATATTAATGAAAAAAATTTAATCCATTTTTTAAAATATTATTTTATTAATTTGGAATAAATAATATTTACTATTAATGTATAAAAACATGAAAACTATTTGGAAAAAGATTTATTTTTGAAGTATAAAATGGTGTAATTATCATTCTATGTCTAATATAAATAATTAAATGATTATCAATATGTTTTTTTAATATATTATCTAAAAATTTCAATAAAATAATTCTTGAATATGTATTTATTTAATTTATTATGATCAGGACTCACAGTGACAATATAAATATTCCTTTAGAAAAATGATTCGTTAACCTTCAAAATAATTTACTTTCTTTTCACGGCAATTGATTACAAATGATTTTTTTTAAATATTTATAAGCCATTAATTATCATAATGAGTTATTCATATTCATACTATCAATGCTCAATGCCATGATATATATGGTACATTGATAATTTATATTTCAATAGTCTATCATGGTTCTTTTAAGCTCAGTGTTGAGTCTAATGCATGATATAGAAGTAATTTTTTATTCTAAAGAGACATAAATCATAAAATATAGGTGTGTTATATATTAACCCAGATGTAAAATTTTTCTCCATTAATTATCACTCTAATAAAAAATGAGAATACCTCAAATTTATCATATCTTCATGATTCCGCATAGCTTAAATATAAATTTAATTTCACCATAAAACATTGAAAAGCTAGCGGTCCTATTTCTGAGCACTTTCTCACATTAATCCTGAATAACCACAATGTGATGAACCCAACATAGATAACATCTCAAACTGGCACCTTAATTGAATTTCCATAGATCAAATTTTCATTTAGAACCACCACAAGTTGGATAATGTCACATATGAATCACACAACAACAAAATGGTATGATTTCTCCCAACCTAATGCAACAAAATGAAATGTATACATACATAAATATATATATATTACAATGAAAAAAATAAAAATAATTAATTAATGCCCTTATCTAAGGGATGACCCTGGAAATGATATACCTCAATAGAAATTATATTATCATATGTACAATCACAAGATAAAAATAATTAATAAAAAAATATTACTCCACGTGACAGTGTGGGTGAACTCCCACCATATCATAACAATATACCTAGTTAAAGCTTAAAGAAACATCATCGCCTCACTTACATTCCCTGTCATTCTGTATATCAAAAGACATGAAATTTTCTATTCACCACTAATGTGGTGCATACGATGTGAGTTAACAAGGTCAGTAGATTCCACTTAGTTCTTCCATTACAAGTCCCTATAAACTAATTTTAAATTTCTAAACAATATGTAATAAAGTTTACATAAACACTATAATCATTATTTTATCTAAAGAATTAAAAAATATATTATTATATTTATCCTCATTTCGAAATCAATCTATGAAAAAATAGTTCCTAATTAATTGATATACATAATATGAATTAAAAGAATGTATCACATGTCATATAAAATATATGTTAGTAAAATAAAAAAATAGTTGAAGAAAATTAACATGTAACATCATCCTGATGAATACTATTGGTAAGGATAAAGAAATACTCAAACCACAACTAATGACTAGTGCACAATCAATTCATTAGATTACATGGTTTTGGAGGAGAAAATCACCCCACAAGTGAATCCCCATGCAATTTATATATCATTTCTCAAGAATAATTAGACTAGTGAATATTGAAAATTCCCTTAGTGAACCAATTGATAATACATTTATGATACATGTATGATATACCTCCATCCATATACCCATGAATTTCCATATTCTCTATTTTAAAAACCATTTAATCAAAAAAGTTATAAAACCATTTCATATATTTATTTCATCCTTGTTTTATATTTAAAATTCCATTTAACCAAATATTGGAAACACCATATATTCTCAAATTCATCAGTTTTTTACCCAGAAATTAATCTATAAATTTCCCATTTCATTTATAAATTAATTTTCCAAAAATTATTAAATATATTATGTCTGAAATAGTCTAGATACATAACTGACTACCTGAATCATTTGTTGCACATACTCACAATTGGTTCCACTAGCATTGAAGAATGTAATGGTAATGATATATTCCCTAGAACCAATTTTTACATAAATATTACAACTTATATATATTGAATGATATATTAAGGAAACCTCACATACAACAAATAAACATAAATCCCCCCATAACCAACACATGGGTTACCATAAGGAGGAAGATCACTTGATTAATACATAAAAAACGAAAACAAACATCCAAATACATTAATAGATCTAATAATTCAATGTTTTAGTGATTTGATGATCATAGGATAAGACGAAACAGAATGATAAATGACATAGTGAAATGAACTATGATGGATGAAATAATCAATCAATGAGAAAATGAATCGGTTGGATCATAGTTCTATAAAATTTCATTAAAGAACTCATAGGTTTATCATTAATATAGATGCATGTTAATATAAGAATAATCATTCATATGATTCCCAGAAATCAAGGACTATTCTGATATATCATTATGTAATACCATTTTAGATTATGTAATCCATGAAACACTAATATGATAAAAAAAATTAGTTCATTTTTACTAAAAAAATTAACCATTACACCTTTGGTATTATATATTCATGATGTTTACTTTCATTCCTTGTAACAGTTCATGAAATATTCATGGAACCCCTTAAAAGATGTGTAAACCTGTCATATGACATATAAAAATATCATTTTATGTAAACAATCAAATTGTCTTGTTAGTGGTCAATACACTATATGCAATCACTCCATATATTTTGTATTTCTACTATACCATAAAAAATGACCTATTTCAACTCAGATATCCCTAAAACAACTCCACTATTCTATAAACATGGTAAGAACACTAGAAAAACTATAACACAAATAAAACAAGGCTCCATTAATCCAAATAGGCAATTACTCCTGATCATTATTTCTTTTTCCCTTATATGTTCTCTCCATTCTTGGGATTCCATGTTCACAACCAAATAAACGAGGAAAATATACAGGAGAAGAAAAACACCTAGAATTTGTTACATGACGGTAAAAACTCCCCTCCATAAGACCATTTATCCTCATGATGTCAAGAAAAAGAATTGTGTCTCAAAAAGAGGGGATTCTGTTTCCAATACTACAATGAATCACATCCCCATGTCTCATTTGAATTTGAAAAATGTCACTAGAAAACTGAGAACATCCTAATAGACTAAAAATAGAATGTCTTCACTTGAGATTAATCAATCTCCACTATTTTCCCCACTACATAAATTTCTTACTCTAACTCTATCTCTTCTACACATTAAAAGTGGGAGGTATAAATCTGGGGTTTTCTTGTGTTGTGATATGTGGAAAAAATGCAGAAAGCATATCAAATGAATCAGAAATACTATCCAACAATAATTCTCCCTAGGTTACCTAGAGCCCTAAAATTTTCTAACATGTCTTGGCACTATCATTCAATATTTTCCCTTTAGATAATTACCCAACTGACATGAAACATTAAATAATACACCATCACAAATGAAATAGTCCAATGGAAAATATAAATTAACCCTAATATGATTTATATAGAATATAAACTTTTACCATATGAAATCATATATCATAAGTGTTTAATAACATCTTCTGATCCTCCCTAGGTCCCTCTAAAGGGGTCTCATCATCCTCTTCCCAAAACCAAAACATGCATGTGTGACTATACAATGTCTCAAAATTAACCATTATGATTGATGAATAATAGTAATTGTTATATGAAAACTCAATCGATCATTGTTTTTTATATAAGAAATAACCAAAATCGATAACATAAGAATAGATAATATCCTCGGAGATCTGAATATCATTCATCATATGACCATTTTTTGGATCGTATTCTATAATCATATTTACTAGAGTCCCCATCATCCCGACGATACTCCTATAAAAAATCATAATAAATTTAAGATATGTTATTTAAATTATGGTATAAGAAACCACATGTAACCTCATAATATCTAGAATATCAATCTTACAAAGATCTTTAATTTTAGTGGTGTCCGTAATCAAAATGAAATAATAAGACGTTGATAACATATATATCACCAGCATGATAACATTTCTACCCCAAATACTATTTTTGTAGTTCAAAAAAATTCAAATAGATTTATAGTCCAATTTCAAAATAGGCACTTGTAATGGTTGTAGTACCGAAGATTGTTTAATATTATTGACTTTTATCTAATGGTAGGTGTTACCATGGTATAAATATTCTGTAATTTCATAATTTATATTCAGAGTCCATAATCCCTGTATCATTCCTTAATACATATTAATAGATCCTAGATGATTTTCCTACAAATAAATATGTTAATAAAAAACTAATTATCCAGTATAATGATGGATATAAATACAATACCAAAAAAAGAAAGTACTACCTAAATAGAGAGACCCAACCAAAAACCTCTTCACAAAATTCTAACTTTCAATAACTCCTATAGACTCATCATCTTACATTTGAATCTATATAATTATCTGAAGGATGTATCATTATAACTAAATATTGATAATATCCAAACCTATATAATATTTAATAGTATCTTGGTGAAACTTTGTAAATATTCTTGAAAGATTTTAGTCTTCCTTCGATTCCCGAGAATCTTGCGAAGATACCTTATTTCTAAGAGGAAATAAAATGAAATTATCATTCCCTATGGTGTAGTTAATATAGATATTAAATTCATAATGGTATTTTCCCAAAAACCACTATCTGTGATTGATGTATTTCTAGGAAATGATTTGGCTCATTTACTAATTTTTAGGAAATGAATTGAAACGATCCTAAAAAATAGTTTCAAAAACAATAATTTTAACTGATAATCACCAAAATATATATAAATGATGTAATTATATTAATGTATTTGTAGTTGATGAGATTCTTATGCCACCAAAAGTACATACACTATTATCACAAAACCCAAACTATAACTATACAAATCATATAGAACAATACATACCTTACCAAGATCAGTAAAATTTGAATATGAGAGGATGTCAAAATTATTTTTATCCAATTAAAATAAGACTGGATATTTTTATCACATATTAATTTGAAACCATTCATAGAAAGTGTATTCTAGTGTGTCACTAACTGTCACGACCCGCCCTCGGGGCCCGTGCCGTGACTACCCCAAGCCCGCCTTCCATAGGCCAGGGGCTGGAGAATAGCACCAAGGCGTAAATCCCAACAAAAAGGGAAGGCATTGCCTTTGAAAAGTAAACAAGCACCACAGAGTAGGCAAGAGAAAAAGTAAACGCTAAGTAAAAACTGTACAACCTATGCTGAAAGTAAAAGGGGCCAGAAATACAAGCCCAACAGTAAAGTACAACTGAAAGGAAAAACAGCAACTGAAAGGGAAAACTGTAGCATCGAGCCGTCCTCTGGAAATCCCACCTGAAAGGTGGGTACAGATAGCCTCCACTGCTCCTCGGGTCTACCTGACCGCTCCGAGTACGTCCCTCCTAGTGGTCCACCTCCAGGTACCGTCCTGCTCCGCACGCCTCCACCACGATCAGCGCTGTCCGTCTTCTGCAACCAACACAACGTAGTGCGGGCAAAGCCCGTGCAGGGGTGAGTATAAGCTACTCAGTAGGGACCCCGAGACCCCCGAAGGTCTCCCGAAATCCACAAAGAATAATCCACAAAGGAAGGATACAATCACGAAGTAACATCTGACACGGCTTAGGTATATGCCCATACATATACCTAAGTCATCAATTCTCGTTCGGCTCCAACGTCCGAGCCCAAGCACAACCCAGTCCACACAGGAAAGCAAAACGTACACCCACACAGGATAGCTCAACACAATCCACAAAGGAGAGTAAACAGTAAGTCCACACAGGATAGCTCAACCCAATCCACAAAGGAGAGTAAACAGTAAATCCACACAGGATAGCTCAACACAATCCACAAAGGAGAGTAACGCAAGATTCAGCTCACACAGGTATACTTATTCGTATGACGATAAAGATGATCACTGATCCATCTAAGTCATCGGACCCACGAAGGATTGATAGGTAACTAACCCCCGCAATGACCCACACAGGATCGGGCCCACACAGGACCTGTAGGCGCTGGCTCACACAGAACCGCTGAGCGTGGACCCACACAGGATCAGACCCACACAGGATCGGGCCGACACAAGACCGGGCCCACACAGGACCTGTAGCACTGATCCACGGAGGATCGCTGAGTGCAGTAGTCGTCGCAGTCCACTAAGGATCTCTGCACAGTCGTCGCTATCGAAATAGCAGTCGCAGCCAGCCTAGGGTTCCCGCACACAGCAAGCTCGTTCGGGAGGGTCCGCTCCACGAGCCGAGAGGATGATACATCAACTGACACAAAGTCCGAATTTGATGTATCCAAAAGTTCCGTATCGTCAACAGGAACTCAACGTCGCAGACGGTGCGTCAATCGGACACCCAGTGTGAGAGTTATTGACATTTTCGTCCCAGGGGCCCGGTTGGTTTTTAAGGCAAAACCATCCCGACCGCACTCCTCCTAAAGCCAAACCTCGGGCGGAGTATGCCAAAAGATCTGTCTCACTTAGAGGAAAACAACAATGCTGACAGCACGTCAATCAGACGTCCGTAGCTCAAGATATGAGCGTTTCCGCTCCGAGGGCCCGGTTGTTTTCGTGTACAAACCAACCCGGCCAAAATAAAAGTACTCAGAAACCTTGAGTGTGATATACCGAAACGACCGTCTCGATCCAAGAATCGCGTTTCCACTGACGGAGAGTCGTTTGGAGGCCCTTAGCTCATGTTACGGGCGTTTGAACGAAGACCGTCCGAAGACGGGGGGTACGGGCCCGGGTCGACCCGACCCGGTCCGACCCGGTCCGGTCCGGCCAGGGCACGGCCCGGCAGGTCGGACCGGCCTGGCCCTGTTCGGCCGAGCGGCCGAACGGCCGAGGCACGCGGGGCGCCGCCCCCGCGGCCGGGCGGTGCCGCGGCCCCCCGCATGGGGCCGCGCTGAGTCGGGATGCGGCTTCAGCCGCGTCCGAGGGCACCGGACCTGCGCGGCCGCGGGTGCCGCCGCCGCCGCTCCCAGCTGCCGGCGCTGCCGCGCCGGCGACCCGCACCGCCGGCGAGTTCCGCGGGCCACCGGGATCGTTCCGGTGGTCCGATTCTCTTCCCGTCTGCACCATTGCTCCTCCCGGGACTCATTCTTCACTGCGGGATCGTCAAACATCCGTTGCGGCACGTTCCGTCGTCGCCCGTCAAATCCGCACAAAACGAAGAACGACGGAGGGTCGTCGGGCCGTGTTCGTTTGGCCCGTACCCTCCGCGTTAGAGATAAACAAACGGGGGAATTTTATTCCACACAGGAAGCAACAATTTTAATAAGATTAAAATTGTTTACAATCTGGTTCATTAATTTCTTTAAAGAAACATTGACAGAAATAATAAAAAGGGGTAATTCCCAAAATAAATCCCTACCTCGTCGATCGCCGCGCGCGGGCGTTCTTCGCGGAAAAGCTCGTCTCGGAAGAGATGGATCGTCGCGTCGTCGCGGAATCCGGCGTTGAGTCGGCGAACTCAACGCACCATGAAACAGCAGATTTAAATTAATTAAATCGGTGTTTTTGGTTAAGAACCACGAAGGAGACAAAAAGGAAGGTCCGAGACTCTTACCTCAAGCAGCCGATCGAAGATCCGTCGCGGAGGAAGAGACGTCGCAGAAGAACGTTGTCGGCATTGCGGATCACGGCGTCACGTCATCGATTTCCGGGTTCGGCGTTGTTTGCGTTCTTCGCGTTCTTTGCGTTCTTCGCGTTCTTCACGAAGGAGGAAGAAGGAACAAGGATTCTATCTCAACGAGTAATCCCCCAAAAGATTTTGGTTGGTCTTATTTTATTAATATGCCAACACATGAAAACAGGTTAAGAAACGATTGAATAAATTTGTTGAATTAATTCAACGAAATAAACAGCTCATTTAATTCACGAATTAAACCGCCAAATTAATTGGTCTGTTAAGATTTTAAGAAACGCGTCAGTTGACTTTCATTAAGACGGGTTTTCGCGGGTGCGTTTCTTAGCGGAAAGAAATGGTGGGGCTCGTGCGGGTCCCACCTCACAAATATCCTACCAAGGGGTTAGGATATTTCTAGATAGCATCCTATCCGGTTCAACTCAGTTCATGCCGTCAATAAGTGGCTTCAAGTGTCATCCAAGTGGCTTAAGTGAAATAAAATAAAGTTGTCGCAAAATTATTTTATTTCTTAACTTTATGCCCGAAAATTAAAAACCACACCGGAGCAAACGCAACTCCTGAAGAGGCGTTTCTAAGCGAATACCGGCGCTGCGATTTCATCGGTGCCCTCAGAATTCGATTTCGGGCACCGGTTCAAAAGTTAGAAAAACCCGCTCATCCATTCACTGAACGTACCCAAGCCAAACTTCTGAAAACTATTCCGGGCACACCGGGCCTCGGAATCAGGTGCCGTCAGAAACTGCGTTCTTGTAAAATTCCAAAGAAAATTAAGAAAAAAAATTTCCTTGAAATTTACGGGTCTTTACATTACTCCCACCTTAGGACTTTACATCCACGTAATGATATATCATAAACTAGGGAAACAAATGTGGGTACTGAGCACGCATCTGTGCCTCCCGCTCCCAAATACTCTCCTGGAGGTTCCCGTGCTGCCATCCGATGCGCACAAGAGGAATCGATCACCCACGTAGGACCCGCTCCTGTCGATCCTCTATCTCCACTGGGACCTCCGCAAAAGTCGCCCCATCATCCACGTCTAGCTCCCCATAGTCAATGATGTGCGTCGGGTCGTGCACGTATCTCCTCAGTTGGGATACGTGGAAGACTTCGTGCACCTGATGTAACTGAGGTGGCAGAGCCAGGCGATAAGCCACCTCGCCAATCCTGCTGAGGACCTGAAAAGGCCCGATGAAGCGTGGAGAAAACTTGTCGCCCCGGCCAAATCTCCGCAACCCACGTCGAGGTGAGACACGGAAGAAGACGTGGTCGCCATCCTCGAACTCTAGTGGCCTCCGCCTCCTGTCAGCATATGACTTCTGCCGGCTCTGAGCTGTCCTCATCCGCTCCTGGATGACCTGGACCTTTTCTGTCGTGGCCCGGACCATCTCTGGTCCCACAAGTGCTGACTCCCCAGGGTATGTCCAGCACAAATGAGATCTGCAAGGCCTGCCGTACAACACCTCGTAGGGTGCCATCCCGATGGTGGAGTGGTACCTGTTGTTGTATGAGAACTCCACCAGGGGTAGGTGGTCCTCCCAGTTGCGACCAAAGTCGAGGACACATGAACGGAACATGTCCTCGAGGGTCTGAATGGTCCTCTCCGTCTGACCATCCGTCTGTGGGTGAATGGCGGTGCTCAGACGTAGCCGCGTCCCGAACGCCTCCTGCAACCCCTTCCAAAGCCGGGAAGTAAAGCGAGCATCCCGATCGGAGACGATAGTCGATGGCACACCGTGAAGCCGTACAATCTCCTGAACGTAGAGACGTCCCAAGCTCTCCACTGAGCCCTGCTCTCGGATGGGTAATAAGTGTGTCGACTTGGTGAGTCGGTCAACAATAACCCAAATGGAGTCGTGACCTCTGGAAGTGCGTGGAAGTCCAGTCACGAAGTCCATTTATATGCCATCCCACTTCCACTCCGGGACCTCCAAGGGCTGTACCAAGCCTGCTGGTACTTGGTGCTCTGCCTTCACCTACTGGCAGGTGAGGCACCACAAAACGAACTCTGCCACAGCCTTCTTCATGACCGGCCACCAGTGCTGACGTCTGAGATCCTGGTACATCTTCGCCACTCCAGGATGTACCGCCAAAGGAGAAGTGTGGAACTCTCTCAGCACCTCCTCTCATAAAACAACTGGTACCAAGGTACGTCCTCTGAAAAGGACATCGTGCTCTACTCCAAGGGAGAAACCATCAGGTGCCTGTCCCGAGGATATCTGTGCACGCCGTGTCTCATAGTCAGCGTCCCCACGCTGTGCCTCTCTGACCCACTGTAGAAGTGGAGGAGAGACTGTGAGAGACTGAAGGAAGGCTGCTCCGTCTCTATCCATGAAGGATATCTGCAAGGCGGCTAGCTGCTCTGTCACCTCCTCAAGCAGCTGGATGCCCGTCCTCCTGCTGAGGGCATCGGCTACCACGTTCCCCTTTCCAGGAGTATAGACTATCTCAAATTCATAGTCCTGGAGGAACTCGAGCCATCGTCGCTGTCTTAGGTTCAGGTCCTTCTGAGAGAAGATGTACCTGAGACTCTGGTGGTCAGAAAATACTGTGAAGTGCTCGCCCATCAGATAGTGCCGCCATGTCTTTAGGGCGAAGACCATTGCTGCCAACTCCAAGTCATGGGTAGCGTGGTTCTGCTCATGCGGCCTCAACTGACGTGATCCGTAGGCAATCACAGCCTGCTCCTGCATCAGGACACACCCGAGTCTGGTCCCTAATGCATCGCAGTAGACTACGTATCCAACTCCCTCCTCAGGCAACCTCAAGATAGGTGCGCTGGTCAACCTCTGCCTCAGCTCCTGGAAGCTCTGTTGACATCTGTCTGACAACATGAAGGGTTTCCCCTTCTTCGTCAACGCTGAGAGTGGGGCCGCAACTCTGGAGAAGTCCGGCACAAATCTCCGATAGTATCCGGCTGGGCCCAAGAAACTCCGCACCTCTGTCACGCTCTTGGGTGGCTCCCAAGCTACCACTGCCTCGATCTTCGCGGGATCCACTGCAACTCCCGCCTCAGAAATGACGTGCCCCAAGAATTGGACCTCACATAACCAGAACTAACACTTCGAGAGCTTGCCATAAATCTGGTGCTCCCGGAGTGTGTCTTGTACAACACGCAAGTGGTAGGCGTGCTCCTCCTCCGTGGTCGAGTACACCAAGATTTCGTCGATGAAGACTACGAAAAATCGATCGAGGTATGGCTGGAAGATCCTGTTCATGAGGCTCATGAACACTTCTGGAGCGTTGGTCACGCCGAAAGGCATAACCAAGAACTCATAGTGGCCATACCGACATCTGAAGGCCGTCTTCTGCACATCCTCATCTCGAACTCTGAGCTGATGATAGCCTGACCTGAGGTCTATCTTCGAGAACCATCGTGCTCCTTTGAGCTGATCGGAGAGGTCATCAATCCTGGGTAGCGGATACTTGTTCCTCACTTTTACCTGGTTCAGGCGACGATAATCGACACACAGTCGCAAGCTCCCGTCCACCTTGTTGGCGAACAATATCGGGGAAGCCTAGGGTGAAACACTGGGTCGGATGAACCCCTTGCCCTGCAAGTCCTCCAACAGTACCCGCAGCTCTCGAAGCTCAGCGGGGTCCATCCGATATGCTGGAGTGGATATCGAGGCTGTCCCGGGGTACAGGTCAATATAAAAGTCTACCTCTCTGCGAGAAGGTTGTCCTAGAACGTCGTCGGGAAAGACGTCCGCGTACAGATCCACCACTGCAGGAAAATTGGGACTCCGCACGTCGACTGATCCCAGGATGAGGCTAGCCAACTGATGAGTGATGGGCTGACCTCTCCTCTGCGTGAGTCCATCCTGTGCTGCTAAGGCTCCCTTCTCGCCGGTGAAGGTGAACCTGCTCCCGTCGGTGCGCACACATCGCATCTTGCGCCTAATGAAGTCAATCTGAGCATGGACCGTAGATAACCAATCCATGCCCAGATGACGTCGTAAGGCCTCGACGCCGCTACAAGAAGATCCCAGCCGAAGCTCTCGCCTCCTAGAGTAAGCTCACACTGCCGGCACCAGTGTGTAATCGTCGAGTCTGCTCCCGTAGGAGTCTCTAGCCATAAGGACTGAGCCAACGGCTCCGTCGGAATCTCCGAGCTCCGAAAAAGGGCAGTGGCTATGAAAGAGTCACTCGCTCCTGTGTCTATCAGAACTACATCAAGGGTGGAATAGACACAGATCGTACCTCGAATCATCTCTGGCGCACCGTGGTCGTAGGCCTCTGCTGCCTGGAGCTGCGCCTGTCTCTGCCCGAAAGCTCCCTGTGGTCGGGGCGGGCCTCCTGGTGGTGGTGGTGGCAGAGCCTCAAAGCGTCGCCCACCACCTGCTGCTCGGCCAGCTCCTCTGCCTCGTCCGCCTCCTCCCTGCGGACCGCCACGGTCGACCCTCTGCCTCTGCCTGGGTGGTCCCTCCACCGTGTGCTGCCCCTCGGTACGACGGGTCGGGCAGTCACGAGCCATGTGGCCCTGCCCGCCGCACTCGTAGCACTGTCTGCCTCTCGGAAGGCTGGCTCCGCACTGTGTGCCCCGCACCGCTGAGCCAGTGTCCCGGGGTCGTCTACCGGAAGGCCTGGTCTTCCTGGAACCCTGAGTCATCCGTCGGCTACCTGCTGCCGAAGACTCCTCTATCTGCCACCCTACGTCAGGTCTCGCTGTGGACTCAGCCAGGAAGCTCTTGATCAGAAGGGCTCGCTCTAGCACTCCTGCCTGGGTCAGGATGCTGAGGGAGATCAGTGATGCCCTGATCTCGTGTCTCAATCCCTGCTCGAAGGTCCGGGCCCGAAATAAGGGGTCCCGTACCATGTCTGTCGAGTAGCGAGATAGGTCGGTTAACCTCTCCGCGTACTGGGCGACCGTCAAGCTGCCCTGCCGCAGCTGAAGAAGCTCTTGGATGCGCACCGCACGGAGGGTGGCCGGGACGAACTCTGAGCGGAAGAGGCTCTTGAAGTCCGTCCAGATGAGGGAGGACTCACCGTGTACCTGGAGCATCAGGCTCCACCATCGCCCTGCTGCTGCGTGTAGTAGGCTCGCCGCGAGGATCACCATGAGGTCTGTTGGTGTCCCCACGAGCCTGAAAACTTGGACGACCGCCTCCAGCCTGTCCTCGGCTGCCTGGGGGTCCGACTCCCCACGGAACCTAGGTAGTCGCTGGCACTGGAACTCGTGCAGAGCTCCGAGGCGTCGTGTGTCGTCAGCTGCCAGTGCTGGAAGCATCAGGGGCTCGGCGGGTAAAGGTATCGCCGGTGCCTCTGTTGTCAACGGGCCCTGTACCGAGGCCTCGTCGCTCGGCGGGCTGTCGTCGCGCTCTACTCTAGGAACCCTAGCTGGCTTCTGTCGTCGTGCCATCCTGAAAAGGAAACAAGTGTGCCACGGTCAGAACAGTATACCTGGTGAGCTGACACAAGTAATCACGAGGAAAACTTGAAACACACATGCAATCAATGTTTTCGTGCATTAAGTCGGAAATCAGAAGTCAGGGTCCTGGTGTATGGATACGTCGGCCGTCGCACCAACACTGGACTCCCTGGACTGATAACCACACTCAATACACTGAACACTATTGCTTCACATAGAAGAAAGATCAGAGTCTGCGGTAGAACCGACCGCTCTGATACCAATTTGTCACGACCCGCCCTCGGGGCCCGTGCCGTGACTACCCCAAGCCCGCCTTCCATAGGCCAGGGGCTGGCGACTAGCACCAAAGCATAAATCCCAACAAAAAGGGAAGGCATTTCCTTTGAAAAGTAAACAAGCACCACAGAGTAAGCAAGCGGAAAAGTAAACGCTATGTAAAAACTGTACAACCTGTGCTGAAAGTAAAAGGGGATGGAAATACAAGCCCAACAGTAAAGTACAACAGAAAGGAAAAACATCAACTGAAAGGGAAAACTATAGCGTCGAGCCGTCCTCTGGAAATCCCACCTGAAGGGTGGGTAAAGATAGCCTCCACTGCTCCTCGGGTCCACCTGACCGCTCCGAGTACGTCCCGCCCAGTGGTCCACCTCCCGGTACCGTCCTGCTCCGCATGCCTCCACCACGATCAGCGCTGTCCGTCGTCTGCAACCAACACAACGTAGTGTGGGCAAAGCCCGTGCAGGGGTGACTATAAGCTACTCAGTAGGGACCCTGAGACTCTCGAAGGTCTCCTGAAATCCAAAAAGGATAATCCACAAAGGAAGGATACAATCACGAAGTAACATCTGACACGGCTTAGGTATATGCCCATACACATACCTAAGTCATCAATTCCCGTTCGGCTCCAACGTCCGAGCCCAAGCACAACCCAGTCCACACAGGAAAGCAAAACGTACACCCACACAGGATAGCTCAACACAATCCACAAAGGAGAGTAAACAGTAAGTACACACAGGATAGCTCAACACAATCCACAAAGGAGAGTAAACAGTAAATCCACACAGGATAGCTCAACACAATCCACAAAGGAGAGTAACGCAAGATTCAGCTCACACAGGTATACTTCTTCGGATGACGATAAAGATGATCACTGATCCATCTAAGTCGTCGGACCCCCGAAGGATCGATAGGTAACTAACCCCCGCAATGACCCACACAGGATCGGGCCCACACAGGACCTGTAGGCACTGGCTCACACAGAACCGCTGAGCGCGGACCCACACAGGATCGGACCCACACAGGATCGGGCCCACACAGGACCGGGCCCACACAGGACCTGTAGCACTGATCCACGGAGGATCGCTGAGTGCAGTAGTCGTCGCAGTCCACTGAGGATCTCTGCACAGTACTCGCCGCAGTCCACTGAGGATCTCTGCACGGTCGTCATCGGAGTCCACGGAGGATCTCTGCACAGTCGTCGCTGTCGAAGTAGCAGTCGCAGCCAGCCTAGGGTTCCCGCACATAGCAAGCTCGTTCGGGAGGGTCCGCTCCACGAGCCGAGAGGCTGATACATCAACTGACACAAAGTCCAAAGTTGATGTATCCAAAAGTTCCGTATCGTCAACAGAAACTCAACGTCGTAGACGGCGCGTCAATCGGACGCCCGGTCTGAGTGTTATTGGCATTTTCGTCCCAGGGCCCCGGTTGGTTTTTAAGGCAAAACCAACCCGACCGCACTCCACCTGCGTCCAAACCTCGGGTGGAGTATGCCAAAAGATCCGTCTCACTTGGAGGAAAACAACAAAGCTGACGGCACGTCAATCGGACGTCCGTAGCTCACGATATGAGTGTTTCCGCTCCGAGGGCCCGGTTGGTTTCGTGTACGAACCAACCCGGCCGAACTCAAAGTACTCCGAAACCTAGAGTGCAATATACTGAAACGACCGCCTCAATCCAAGGATCGCGTTTCCACTGACGTCGAGTCGTTTGGAGGCTCGTAGCTCAAGTTACGGGTGTTTGAACGAAGACCGTCCGAAGATGGGGGGTACGGGCCCGGGCCGACCCGGGCCGACCCCCCCCCCCCCCCCCGGGAGTCGGCCGAACTGGGTCGACCCGACCCGGTCCGGTCCGGCCAGGGCACGGCCCGGCCCGGTTCGGGCGAGCGGCCGAACGGCCGAGGCACGCGGGGCGCCGCCCCCGCGGCCTGGTGGTGCCGCGGCCCCCCGCGTGGGGCCGCGCTGAGTCGGGACGCGGCTTCAGCCGTGTCCGAGGGCACCAGACCCGCGCGGCCGTGGGTCCGCGGGTGCCGCCACCGCCGTGCCGTCGACTCGCGCCGCAGGCGAGTTCCGCGGGCCACCGGGATCGTTCCGGTGGTCAGATTCTCTTCCCGTCTGCGCCATTGCTCCTCCCGGGACTCGTTCTTCACTGCGGGATCATCAAACATCCGTTGCGGCACGTTCCGTCGTTGCCCATCAAATCCGCACAAAACGAAGAACGGCGGAGGGTCGTCGGGCCGTGTTCGTTTGGCCCGCACCCTCCGCATTAGAGATAAACAAACGGGGGAATTTTATTCCACATAGGAAGCAAAAATTTTAATAAGATTAAAATTGTTCACAATCTGGTTCTTTAATGTCTTTAAAGAAACATTGACGGGAATAATAAAAAGGGGTAATTCCCAAAATAAATCCCTACCTCGTCGATCATCGCGCGCGGGCGTTCTTCGCGGAAAAGCTCGTCGCGGAAGAGAGGGATCGTCGCATCGTCACTGAATCCGGCGTTGAGT
Source organism: Viscum album (assembly GCA_963277665.1). Taxonomy (NCBI): domain Eukaryota; kingdom Viridiplantae; phylum Streptophyta; class Magnoliopsida; order Santalales; family Viscaceae; genus Viscum; species Viscum album. Next base: position 699,161,416 of record OY728160.1, read on the forward strand.
CGGCGAACTCAACGCACCATGAAACAGCATATTTAAATTAATTAAATCCATGTTTTTGGTTAAGAACCACGAAGGAGATAAAAAGGAAGGTCCGAGACTCTTACCTCCACCAGCCGATCGAAGATCCGTCGCGGAGGAAGAGACGTCGCAGAAGAACGTTGTTGGCGTTGCGGATCACGGCGTCGCGTCGTCGATTTCCGGGTTCGGCGTTTTTCGCGTTCTTCGCGTTCTTCGCATTCTTCGCATTCTTCGCGATGGAGGAAGAAGGAACAAGGATTCTGTCTCAACGAGTAATCCCCCAAAAGATTTTGGTTGGTCTTATTTTATTAATATGCCAACACACGAAAACAGGTTAAGAAACGATTGAATAAATTCGTTGAATTAATTCAATGAAAGAAACAGCCCATTTAATTCACGAAATAAACCACCCAATTAAATGGTCTATTAAGATTCTATGAAACGCGTCAATTGACTTTCATTAAGACGGGTTTTCGCGGGTGCGTTTCTTAGCGGAAAGAAACGGTGGGGCTCGGGTGGGCCCCACCTCACAAATATCCTACCAAGGGGTTAGGATATTTCTAGATAGCATCCTATCCGGTTCAACTCAGTTCAAGCCGTCAATAAGTGGCTTCAAGTGGCTTCCAAGTGGCTTAAGTGAAATAAAATAAAGTTGTCGCAAAATTATTTTATTTCTTAACTTTAAGCCCGAAAATTAAAAACCACACCCGAGCAAATGCAACTCCGGAAGAGGCGTTTCTAAGTGAATACTGGCGTTGCTATTTCATCGGTGCCCTCAGAATTCGATTCCGGGCACCAGTTTAAAAGTTAGAAAAACCTGCTCGTCCGTTCACTGAACGTACCCAAGCCAAACTTCAGAAAATGATTCTGGGCACACCGGGCCTCGGAATCAGGTGCCGTCAGAAACTGCGCTATGGTAAAATTCCAAAGAAAATTAAGAAAAAAAATTTCCTTGAAATTTACAGGTCTTTACACTAATATTGACATATTTATGATGAACCATCAATAATATCTAGTCAGGCCATGGAACCATCAAATCTCATAGATATTATGGGGTTCATAAAAAAATAACCCTTTATTTATTAAGAACAACTCATAGGTCTTGCTGAGAATTCTTGTTCCCAATGGAAAATCACATTCTGGACCAAAACTTTTAATTTTAAAAGATTTTTATATGAATGATGAATCTTCTAGATTTATTAAAACAAAAAAATGATGTTTTGTTAAATATTGGATATCAAATAATACAAGACGTCATCCACAAACTATACCATAAAAGTATTAATATACTCGTGGAATATCTAATTAATAGAATCCATAAAAACATCAAGATTATTAGTGACAAAAAGTAGAAGGACAATATATTCATAATGTTCACTAACTCATTTAAAATTTGTCTTAATTATATCAAACTCCCTAACCCAATGCTAATGATTACCCACCCAGAAACGATCTTTAAAACCCATTTTCCCACAATTGACTAATCACTAAAATAATCCACAGGAGGAAAATGTTACATTTTATTAAATGTTACATGGTTAATATTTTGATAGTCCACTTACTATTAGAGTAATCCATATACCACCCTGGAAAAGAGGATTGGGGCTACCAAATGTGAAACACTAGGGAAAACATTAAATATTCAATTAGTTTGACAAACTTATTTTTCAGATATTTTATGTTCACTATTACATTAAGATTAAGAGTTTTCAAAATCATCTATATACTTTGTACCAGGTTATCCATTATCTCTACCCCCTCTATGATGTAAGAACATAATAACCATCTTACAAATCATTATGATAAAATTTATCAATAGTGGGAAGGTAAATGGATGATGAAATGTCATTGGTATCAACTAATATATTACATAAAAAACTCTTTGTCTCTAGGATTGAAGGTCTTAAACGATAAGACATTTGATCCCACTCTCCCTCAAACATGCATGATCTACCATTTCCCAAAAGAAAATATGCACACCGATGATGAAAATAAACCTCATAATGATAGGTGTTAATCCAATCCATCTCTATGATGATGTAAAATGGATCCATATCTGGAAAGAGAAAATAATGAACTCACACAACATCTTCTATCGATAGTGAAAAAGGACATTGAAACCCCCACTCTTTCCTCATCCCAAAATGTTAGGCAATTTCCATAATAAACGAAATTATTATAGATGGATGTTAAAGGAATTAAAAAAATAAATATATAAAATTTCCATTGGCTTAAATATCAAATAATGAAATCACTATAGAAGATGTAGTAAGAATAGTACCTTTCACAGTAACTAGAAAAGTATATACCTCATCCAGAAACATATCTATTGTGTGATGGTGATTCATAACTGAGGTATAAGGATATATCCAGGCAGTCATAGAGTCATCTAACTAAATGATAGTTGAAATTTGATCTAATAATCCTAAAAAATATTGAGGTGTATACATTTACTATCTAATTGGTTAAAAATAACTATTACAACAATAGATATTAGACATAGTTTTATATATAGGAAATTAATGTCGAGTTTGTAAGACCTTTTCACACTGATAGAAAGTCAGAGGAACACCGAAGATTTATCTAAGTGTGTCGAGGAGGACTAAAACTAAGAAACACCTCCACCACTCTTTTTATAGTCATAGTACATCAAATTATTCCCTAGCATTATAACGAATACAAAAAATTGTTTTAGATATAATTACAAAAACAATTCTATCTATATTTGTATTTTTCACCATCTCCCCATTTACCATCATTCAATAGATCAATAAATTCACTATAAATATTGATGAAATATTATCCATTCCAACCTGTATATATACATCAGATGCTTTAGCTGGTCATTTGTTAATACCTGTAGACAAAACTGTCAAATAATACTGATTTTTTTATAATGATATTGAATTTTCACCCTAGTACATATGGAAGAAATTTTGAGACATCTCCAACATCACAACCTCTAGATTAAATAGATGGAGAAATGGGTCTTGAAACAAATCATGTTTAAGACCACATAACCTATTTCTCTACAATGGAAACACACCATATCCTGGTGGGGTCCTAGATATGAACATCACCCACATAATTATGCTACTCTCATGTGTAAATTTGAAATCAATGACCTGATTTTCCTTTTCACACATGTACTCCACCTCAAGAAGTTAATTTTTACCCTTTATGGACATAATATTCTAATGAATGAACTCCTAGAAATGATTAATTTTTCCTAATGATCCTAGATATTCCACAGTAGATGAATTACAGACCTATAGAAAATTTTTATTGACATCACTAACTAACTATATGATAACCTTAACATGATTCTGATCTATATGACGATTCTCATAACGTGAATTCATTTCAACCACCTAAGGAATACAAGGATCATTTACCAAGGGAATACAACTGGACAACAAAAAAAAATTTAGTTGGAAGACAAAAGAATAATATTAGTTTAAACCTGAAACCCATAAGAAAAAACTGATATGAAAATCATGAACTCAAAAGGGAGACAAAAAACCCAACATACCATTATAAAATGAGTCTTTTTATGAAATGTATTTGGCTCTGAATTCACCATAAACGACCTATAATATCATAAAAGTTATATATCTTGTATACTAAATGACACTCGATACGGAATATTGAAGAAAAACCTCATGTGATACCAAAATATGGAAAACCCCAACCACGTACCCTCTCAAAATGAAACCTAACTCGAGATTAAAAATCCCATATGGGAATTTGAATCCCCAAAATATTGTGGTTAGAAAAAAATCCTAAATAATAACCAAAGGAAAAATTTCCGCCCCCCAAATTGTAACAATATATATATATATATCATAAACAAAATATTAGTGAAATAAATGTAGTCCATAATAGAAATAAAAATGTTTAAAATATACAACTCCAAAGAAGTTATAACATCCCACATACATGTAATACATAAATGGAATTATAAAATATAAATCTGAATACTTTATGTAATACATTGGGTAATCACCTGCAATATCACCAGTAGCTACTAAATAAACGATTATGGAATCCTTTCTACCACACTAGGCTAAATTTCCTTTTCCAGCATTGAAAGGCTTAAAAATTTCAAGGTAGGACTAATGGGGTTCATAGTTTATTAGTTACTAGACACATTAGGATACCATAAATGTGTTATATAACATTCCTCTATACAATAATTTAAACATTGTCTTACTTAAATAAAACAAGGAATAACAACAAGTTTATTATATTTTTAATTCAAATTCATGGAACAAATTTAATATTCTATTTTACACATTTCTAAAATAAGTCATGTATAATTACCCATAAATTATTTAATATATTTCAAAATAAAAAAACATATTTATCACAAATCATATCAAATGCATTGTAGATAAAGCTAAAATAATACTATCCGAATAAATGTTAACATCATGGAAATTATCATAAAAGGCCAATATAATAGACCACTCATACTGAAATCCTTGACTGTAGAATAATCAAGTCCACAGAACATATGCCAAAGAAGCAGAGATGCGCTCCATGATTGAACCCCATGAAAATGTTACTATCAATTGTCAAGAACAATGTTCATATAGAACATAGGAGAACTCCATGATTAAATGCACCAATTATGCATATATTATGGCCCAAATCTATTCCATTCACCTAATTTACCTTGGAATCCCATTTAATCTATTTTCAAAATAATAAAATCAAAATTGTTCGTTTAAAATAATTTCATAAATTCATTTTTCAATGTTTGGACATTACATTTTCCTTTTACTATGAAAAGGGAAAGGTAATATTTTATTAGATACCCACTTCAACACACAAAAATCAATCTATAATTCATAACTATTCATTTACATAAGACTTATAAATCCTAGAGAAATATCATTTATCCTACACATACTATTGATGGATCTAACTACCACAAACATCAGTTTCACATGCCCATATTGGGTTCCACTAACAAAGAAGAATGTATGGAATGTGAAAAATTCTGTATAATTAATTCTCCTATTAGAATCATATCACATAAAAAATAACAAATAGTTGTTATTGTAAACCTGTCATAACATTAAGAAACACACTTGTCATACCACAACCAATATTATAGTTATCCATCAGAGTATGTTCTCACCATGGATATATAAGGAAAAAAAGATATAACATAAATGATCAACAAATTTATAAATTAAATTAAATAGAAAATCCACAATCGATGTTAACATTGATAATAAATTACTACTCCCCTGGAGAAACAAATTGAGACAACCACAACAATAAATCATTGAATAAAATGAAATAGGAGTATTAGAGGTTACTAAAATCATATCAGAGGACTACAATTTCCGAAAGGAATAAGTCATTAAAATATTGAAATAATAATCACACATATGGTTCCATAAAAGCACTAATAATGTGGATTACATGAGTAATAATACATTATATTGTCCCAAAATCTAAACACCTCAAAAACATAGAATAAACTTATATATTTTTATAATAATCAATATTTTAACAATTACGTGGAATGTAATATATATTTCTGGTGTGTAATCATCACAATTTTTATAGGAATATGGAATTTTTGTGGTTACCAATACACACCATGTGAACACATTACACAACATGTAATCTTATAACACCCTATACTAATTCATATATTCTATATGATGATTATTATATTATGTTTTATTACATTATATGACATTTATTTATCCCATTGAACACACAAAACCCATGTTTCATATAAAAAATACCCAAAAAAACTAATGTTTTATCTGAACATGGGAGAACCATGTAAATCTATTAACATGTCTATAAACAAACTCCATTAATAAAAACATATATACATCCTAAGCATGAGTACATTTACCTTAGGAAATTATCTATATCCTTGTGTATCCCAACATGCACCCAAATAATAATGGAAATAACTCATGTGAAGATAAGAACCCAAAAGTGTTATTGGGTAGTTAAACACTAGTGGTTTGTGATAAGACATATCATGAAATAGTGGTATAAATTATATGTTTAGTATATGTGAATTATTATTTCTGTACTTACACAAGAAATGTAAAAAAATACATCATAAAATTGATATACCTTTGGTGGAAGTTCCATTCATCATGAAGCCTTTCTCATAAGATCCAGAATTTTGAAGATACTAATATATATATGGATTAACATAATACCATATCCAAATATCAGACCATATTATAAGCTGTTATTCATAAAAATACACTTCGACCAATTTATTAACTTTTATTTCACCGATTATTTTTGACATAATATTTTTATTGAGTATAAGATACTCAAATTTTCTATTGAATGGATCCAAATTTCCCTACTATATAATCTATTATCTAAGGTATCTCTGTTATTCATTCTCCATCATTACTAGATCACATTGGAGTCGTCTACATAATTTTTTAATGGTATTCATTCAATATAAACTCAATTATTGATTGAATGTCATTATTTTATGAATTATCTTTAAGTGAATTGTTTTGATCAAAAAAAATTGAACAACATGGAATATACTCCCAATATGTGTACTATTTTTTGAGTATTCTTAGTTTTATTAACATCTTTCATAATTTGATGAGAAATTATGATATTGAAAACTGTATTCAATGATTTTTAGGGATATCTATAGAATATTTTAGTAAAAATTATATCACAATCAAATATAATATAATTTGGTACTTCATTAGACATTACTACAAAATGTTTGTATTTCTGGATACGTTAATAAATGTAAAATCATTTTTTATTTAAATAAAATGTTCTAAATTCTTGTAGTGGTCAACTAGAATGAAAATAATACTATCACCTTTAGATAATTTGGTTATTTTGACAATTAAACATGTGGTACGGTTAATCAATTAACATTTTAATTTTAGAAATGGTTGAAATATCACGTTATAATTCTTTCCATCACTCTTGAATTACTGAAATACCATTAATATGAGTAATACTAAAAAATATCACTTTTCATGTTATCCTATGAGAAATAATTTTTTAATAACAATACTTCATAATATTTATGGGATTAGTATAGAATAATGAATTATTCTCCTCTTCAAGTAATTCCTTAGTCATGTCTATTATTTGACACACACATACTCAATTCGAAATCATTTTTATTCCTTCACAATCATGTTTATCTCAACAATATTTCTCAATTTTTTATGAGGTTCCAAATTATCCACCTACTCCACTTTAATCCTTACATTGATTGATGGTCAAAAATTCATTGATGAGTAATATATCATATCCCCTTTTCTCATGATTTTAGGATCTATATATTATAAATCCCTATGAATTTTATCGATTTAAATCATCCCTAAGGACATAAAATTACTTTCCTTCCCTTTCAGAGATTCATATTTAGGTACATAACCATAAAATATTTTTACACTGTATATTTAGAAGGTAATTCACTTCTATTCCTTTTTATGAGATTTTTTTTATATTTTAGATAAATTATTTTATAATCGTGACATAAAATTACCATATATTACAATGTTGAGATAACCAATCATCATACATTTTTCACACCGTACTATTTTAATAATATAACACATTATATCTCCATGAATTATAATTTTGAATTTCATATTGACTTCATCTTTCCTTCCAATCATCCTTAAACCCTCTTAATCAAATTTTAATATATAGGATGATAACAAAAATAAAAAAATAAAAAAAATATTTAATATATGAAATTAGTATAATTTAAAAAAAATGGATAATACAAAATAGTTCTTATTCAATATTATGAACAAGGAGAAAATTAATTTTACATACACATGTATTCAAGAATTTTCACAAAAAAATTATTATATAAAAACTTTTAAAATGTAATGAAAAAATAATATTTCTGAGGGTCTCTTTAGAAAAAATATAAATATAGGACAAATATTTCCTAAAAATATAAAATTATTCCCCAAAATGGTCAATAATTCTTTTGAAAAAAATATCATTTGTTTTCCGAATGAAAATAAAATATTTCAATGAAAGCGCAATAGCATGCACAATAAATACTTGTAGGTAACATGGGATATAATTTTTATATAAATCTAACAATTTGTCTTATAAATGAAATTACCAAAATGGTGAATTCAATTAAATCTCTTAGGGGAAACTTAAATGAATGAAATTTCCTTATTACCCAATTATTTATAGTGTTACATCTTCTCCTCCCAAGTTATGTGTTTTATAATGAACTCCCATAATCAAAATCAATATGGGGCACATATAACATCACAAGATATTTTGGGCTCACAAACAATATAAATTTTTTTCATGAAATATAAATTAATCATAACATATTAATTCTTCTATTTCAATCACCATACTCATAAAAATATTCTTTCTATCCATAATAAGTATTTTTAATATATTAAAAGATCCATTCTTTTGGAACCCATTTACAATATTCCCAAAACAATTGGAATGTTGTTTTTTCTTTGAAGAAAATAGTAAATATTGAAAAAAATTTAAACTATATAATAATAGATACAATTTTTATAAAAACCATTGAAATCATATATGTCAAAATATAAAATTCATTTTACCCTTTTTAATGAAAGTGAATAAAATTAAAATGGAATACGTTATAATATTTCTTTTTATAACAGTTAAAAAAATTAAAAATTATCATAAAAATAAATTAATAATTTTTTCTATATATATATACATAAAAAATTGTTGTTCTAGAATATGGATATAAAATTAAATTATTTAGTAATTAAATATTTAAACCCTTTAAAATTGATTTTTTCAAATTAAGGCATCCCTTCCCTCAATTCACAGTCATCATAAAAGTTTTTTTGAAAGGTTAGGGCCGAAGCCTCATTTGTTATTTAAATCAAAGCAATGACCTCTTTTAACTAGGTAGAGGGAGACTTATTACACAGTCTGAAGGCCTAGTGGGCATTTAGCCCATAACATGGCTCATCATATAAGTACTATGTAATATAGAATAATAAAATTATTTTAAATATTTAATATCATATTAAACTTTTACAACTTCATTATTCTTATTATTGTATTTATTATATTTATTATACAATTACATAATAAATTATGGCCATATAGGGTACTTTTATTACATTCATCTCATATATCCAAAAATATTGGAATATTGATTAGGGTCAATGATCTATTTACTCCATCATCTCTATAATTATAATCATGGAATAATTACCATGTTGATAGAAAAATATAACAATAATATAAACTATTAAATTTCATTATGAAAAATGAACAATGTAATAATAAGGGAGATAATAAGAAATATATACACATGAGTAGTGTTTCTAGTATTTAACGAAAATCATAGAAAAAATTATGTTTTATTTTATCTTTAAATAATGATATTACATAATTAATAACATTTTATATATTTAAATACACTTCTATAAAGAATTCATGTGATTAAGTCATGAAAATGACTCACATTATTTCATATATATGGTAATATATATGTATAAATGAATGAAATTAAAATTTTTCATTGAAATTAATTGTATGAATGTAAATAAAATCTAATATTTAAATAATGGAACATATCTCATGACTATAAAATATATTACATAAATCCATAATTCTGTCCAATCATAATAGGTGGTGATATAATTTTATATTTATCGATTCAAGATGTAGTAGTCTGTCATACTGAGAAATGATGGACTAATTCCATATTTAATTAATGAGGAGACAAATATAGGTTTTTAATTTAACATAACACAAATTTAGTGTATTGAATATGATAGATTAATAATTTCATCTTATTTAATTATTAATTTATATAGGTATATGGGTAAAACAATTATATTTGGTTATAAGCTATAGATTTTCATTGTAAAAATTAATTTAATTTACTCTACAGTCCTATAAAAATTTCATTATTAACAAATAATATATAGTGGATACAATAATGGATTTTTGGAAGGGATTTTTTGATGTATTATTTGAAATAGTGTAATAAAAAAGAATTAGAATGATATGGGATGTTGTTTCAAAATAGATGTGAGTGGGCAAAAATGGAATTTTTTAAATGTTTAATTAAAATATGTATATGTATATCATAATCATGTCATGTTAAACAAAGGAGCCAAAAATTTGAAGATATTATTTGGCATGATAAAAATACAAATCTAACCACATTTAAAAATGTTTTGGATAAATTTATTCCTCATATAATAATTAAACCACATTAAACTTGTACAATCCTGAAAATTTCAAGGGAAATTTTTTTCCTAAATTTTCTTTGGAATTTTTCAAGAACGCAGTTTCTGACGGTGCCTGATTCCGAGGCCCGGTGTGCCCGGAATCAAATTCCGAAGTTTGGATCGGGTACGTTCAGTGAACGAACGAGCGGGTTTTTCTAACTTTTGAACCGGTGCTCGGAATCGAATTCTGAGGGCACCGATAAACTCGCAACACCGGTATTTGCTTAAAGATACTTTTGCCGAAGTTGCGTTTAATCGAGAGCGGAAGTTAGTTTTTGGGTTTTCTTTAAATAAGAGTAATAATAAAATAACGTGTCATGCACTTTATTTTATTTCAGCCGCCATTGGGAGTGTGGTGGTTGAAACCTCCTCATGGAGGTTGGAGGTGGGTCCACCACACCTTAACCTCCCTTGAGAGGTTATGGTGGTGGGGCCCACCTGAACTAATCCTCCAGTGGGTGGTTTATTATTGTAGGGACCACACGGGGCTTAACCCCCTATTAATGGGAGGAGAGGAAACTTCTCAACTCTCCCTCATTAATGAGGGATAGCCTCTTAATTCCTCAACTCCCCATTAAATGGGGAGAAACTCTTTATCACCCTCCCCTCTTAAGTGGTGCCAACGGACCTCATAAATTGCGTCAAAGCAATTTATTTTACCCGACCCCTATTTTTTTAAAAAAAAGTTATGTAACCAAAATGGTTACATACCTCTCCCCCTCTCCTATATATAGGTATCTTGGGAGAGGGTTTGGGGACGACATCACCAAGAGACGGAGCGCTGGTAAAATACCGTGATTCCCAACACTTGGGAAGTAGCTTATCTTCGCGAACGAAGAACGCGCCACCTTTGACAAAAAACGATCGTTTTCCTTCAATGGAATTTCTCCCCTTCCGTGGCGAGGCTCTTCAATGGATCTTCTTCTTCCCCTTCATTGTCAACAGATCGACGAAGAAGCTCGGAAGCGGAATCGGGTAGCAAGAGACGACGGCTTCGCCGTCCCTCGAGTCGGCGAACGCCAACGTCCCCCTTCGACGTCGTCATCCTCGCGACGCCATACTGCGACGAACCTCGAACGACGACGCCTCCTTCGGATCGGCTTGTACACAAGGTAGGGGTTTGTATCCAATTATTTATATTTGTTCGAGATTTCCGACTTGATGATCTTTGTGGTTAAAAACCATTTGTTATCGAATTTGAACTTTGTGGTTTGATACCAAATGATAACGAATAACGTGAGGGGGGCCGGACCGCCCGAACATGGCCGACCCTCAACCTTTTTCTTTGTGGTTGGTATGAGGAAGCGTGGTGCCGTCGCACCACGCAGTTTCAAGCGGTAGATATGCGCGGCGCCGTAGCGTCGCGCCGTGGAAAGGAATTCAAGGACGCGACGTCATCGCGCCGCGTCGAAGAAAACCGAAGACATCCGCGGATGGAGTTGGGCCATGGCGAAGTGGCACGGCGCCAACGCGCAGTGCCAGAGAACCACGAAGATGGCGCATTTTGTTTTTGACGTGCGGATTGACAGGCGATGACAAATGAGGCTGCAAGGTAATTTTGAGGCCTCCGCAGTGAAGGTCGGGTCTCAGGAGGACCATAGGCGAAGACGACAGGAGAAACGGACCACCGGAGCGCGTCCAGTGGTCCGCGGAAGGCGGCGGCGGCGCGACGGCACCGGCGACCGGTGGCGGTGGCGCGCCGCCGGAAGGGAGGCGGCCGGCGGTTCGCCGCTGGCCTCAATTAGCGGCGGGCGGGGGACACCCCGCTCCGCGTTTCGGCTCGACCACACTGGCCGAGCCGCGGCCGGCCGGTCGGACCAGACCGAGCCGGACTGATCCGGACCGAGCCGGGTTGGGCCGGGCCGGGCCCAGCCAGGTCGGGTCGACCCGGTTCGTCCGACCCATGGGGGGGTCGGGCAGGGTTGGCCCGGGCCCAGACCCCCGTTTTCGGACCACTTTCGGTCAAAAGCACGTAACTTGTGCTATGGGCCTGCAAACGACTCGCCGTTAGCGGCAACGCGGTTCTTGGATCGAGACGGTCGTTTTGGTATATCGCACTCAAGGTTTCGGATTACTTTGGGTTCGGCCGGGTGGGTTCGGATACGAAACCAACCGGGCCCTCGGAGCGGAAATGCTCGTAACTTGAGTTTTGGATGTCCGATTGACGTGCCGTCGATTTTGATGGATTCATCTAAGTGAGACAAATCATTTGGATTACTCCGCTCGAGGTTTAGATGTCTTCGGAGTGCGGTCGGGTTGGTTCGCTCACAAAACCAACCGGGCCCCTGGAACGAAAAAGCCAATAACTCACAGACCGGGCGTCCGATTGTCACGCCGTCTATTTCGTTGAATTCCTCTTGATGAGATAGAACTTTTGGAATACTTCGCCCGAGTTTTGGATACATTTGGATAGTGGCCGGGTTGGATCGCACCTGAAATCCAACCGGGACCTTGGAACGGAAAAGCTGACATCTTTCAGGCTGGACGTCCGTTTGACGAACCGTCAGCGGCGTTGGTGATCACGTTGAGAAACAGTCCCTATGAGTATAACCTATGAGAGTTCGGGGTACAGTTGAGATACGGGTGGGATTGGTTCGCTCACGAAACCAACCGGGCCCCTGGGATGAAAAGGCTAGAAGCTCACAGACCGGGTGTCCGATTGACGCGCCGTCTATTGCGTTGAGACCCCTATGACGATCATGTCCTTTGATAAACTTCTTCGTGGGACCTTTAGATACTTGGAGTATCGACCTGTAGCTCGTGGAGCGGACCCTCCCAGAGATGAGCGTCTGGAGTACGGAGACCGTGTAGCCGACTGAGACCTGACGACTGCTTGACCGACTCGACTTGGAGTGAGTCGACTAGCCCAATGGACGAAGCACTACTTTCTGAAGTGCAGACCCATGGCGGACGGAGCACTACCGGTGTGACAGTGCAGACCCGCGATACTCGTCCGGAGAGTACCTCAGCAGGCTACATGGGGGTGTGCACTACTGTGTTAGGGTGACATACCCCGGCGGGAAGCACTACTGTGTTTGTGTGGCTGACCCGCGGTACTCGACAGGAGGAATACCTCAGCAGTCTTAGGTTAGTGAGCACTACCTCGGAGTCGTGACAGGACCACTGTACACTCCAGAGACGAAGCTCTTCAGCAGTTACGGTTTTGATAATGAAAATCCTGGTTTGAGCTGATACTTTTGACCTTTGTGTTTACCTCATGATTGAGATGGGTCACTTGTTAACTTAGGTATATGTATGGGCATATACCTGGGTAGTGGTTATCCATTGATTTCATGATCCTTGTGTTTCCTCATGTTTGAGATGGGTTACATGATAACTTAGGCATATGTATGGGCATATACCTAAGTAGAGGTTATCTGTTGAGATCTTCTTTGTGGTTATACTTGTTGGTTTAGTGAGACTTTGAGGGTCTCGGGGTCCCTACTGAGTATCGTTATACTCACCCCTGCACGGGATATACCCGCACCTCGTTGTGTTGGTTGCAGACGATAGGCAGTGCTGACGGAGGCCGAGTGTTCGAGGACTGGACGGTACCCGGAGGTGGACTACACGACGAGTCAGTACCCGGAGGTGGACTACACGACGAGTCAGTACCGGGTGGTGGACTACACGACGAGACGACACACAGAGGAGGTTGACGGATGACAGTGTGGAGGAGGATATCTGTACCTACCCTTCAGTTAGGATCCGTGGTGGACGACCAGGAGCTGCGCCATCTGTACCTACCCTTCAGGTAGGATCCGAGGAGGACGACCCAGGAGCCGCTTCCGTCCTTCCAGCAGTTATCTTTTCTGTTGTACTTGTTCAGTTGTCGTTGTACTTCCTTTTGGGTTTTTATTCTGGCCCATTTACTTTTTAGCACTTCTCTTGTACTTAGTGTTTACTTTTTCCGCTCGCTTACTCTGTGGTGCTTGTTTTCTGTAATAAAGGCAATACATTCCCAGTTATCAGGATTTACGCCTTTGGGGCTAGTTTCCAGCCCCTGGCCTATGGAAGGCGGGCTTGGGGTAGTCACAGCACGGGCCCCGTGGACGGGTCGTGACAAATTGGTATTAGAGGAGTCGGTTCTACCGCAGAACATATAACTCTGACATTTTCTTTCTATGAAGAAATAGTGTTAAGGTTACCGAGTGTGGTTTTCAGTTCATGGAGTCCTGTGATGGTGTGGGCGGCCGACGTATCCATACACCAGGACCCTAACAACTGATTTCCGTCTTTGTGCACGAAAACACTGATTGCATGTGTGTTTTCAAAGGTTTTTTCCCTTAAAACAGCTAGAACCAGTTCAGCTCACCAGGTATAATCGTTTGACCGTGTCACGTTGTTTCTTTCAGGATTCCTTTTCTCGGACGAACAGCTAGAGCCCAGCGGGACGTGCGTACTGACAGCTTGCCGAGCGACGAGGCTTTGGTACCGGGCCCTCTTGCAGTTGAGGCACCAGCGGAGGCAACAGCGGTACTACCATACGTTGGGCCACTGATGCCACCAGTCCCAACAGTAGGTGATGCACGCCACTTGAGTGCACTGCACGAGTTCCAGCACCAGAGGCCACCCAGGTTCCGTTGAGAGACGGACCCGCAGGCGGCTGAGGATTGTATTGAGGCTGTGGTGAGAGTCTTCGGGCTAGTGGGGATGCCAGCAGACCTCATGGTGATCTTTGTTGCCAGCCTTCTTCAGGCAGCAGTAGGCAGGTGGTGGAGCCACTTGTTCCAGTTTTGCGATGGGATGGCCTTCACATGGGAAGACTTCGAGACCTTCTTCAGGGTGGAGTTTGTTCCAGTAGCTCTACACCCCGAGTGTGTACAAGAACATATGCCTTTGCCGTAGGATTTTCGATCAGTAGACGATTCATCTGTGGGCAATAGATAGATGATGTAGAGGTCCAGGAGGACCAGACCAGTAGTTGGGCGATCTCGGGTTTTAGGACCGGGGGTGCGGGGCACCCGGGGTGGGGTCAGAGCCAGGCGTTCCAGAAACAGGATGTGTTACTCTTGTGGTGGAAAGGGTCACCTGGCACGTGACTGTCCGACTCCTCGTACAGTTGATCCGCAGGCGTTGGAGGAGCCACCGAGGCAGAAACAGCGACGAGTGCTTGAGTAACAGCCGAGCAGTGGACAAGGCAGTAGAGCTCCGAGAGCATGTGGACAGGAGAGGAACTAGTGGATATGTCCTTTGTAATTCTAGTTCCATGTTGCTGTTGTATTTGTGTCTTTGTATTAAGAGCTGCAATAATAAAAAGACACTTATCTTTGTTTGCTTTCCTATCATTTTGTTTGGTTGATACTGAGTGGTCCCGGTTAAAACTGTTGACTTGACCCTCACTTTCGAGATTTCTACTGTAGGAGACCCAGTGACCTCACACTGATGCCAACAGTGTGACTCGACCCTTGGAGGCGAGAGTGAAAGTTGGATCTCTTGGTAGTTATGTCGAGGCCTTACGACGTCATACATGGCATGAATGCATCATTCATGTCGAGATTGACTGTATTAGGCAACAAATGTGGTTCATCCAGGGGATGAGACCAGATTTCTCTTATCGGGAAAGAAGAAATCATAGCAGCTCTTGTGAGACTAAATAAGGTCCAGGTCATCCAAGAGCGGATGAAGACTTCACAGTGCAGTAAGAAAAAGGAAACCGGTGCCAGTCGTAGAGACTCGGGCGTGTTAAATTTTTCAAGAAGTGGAAGCTTTAAGGATAGATGAGTCTGCGAAGCAGCAGACGTGGAGGCAGAGCTAGGAGAGAAGTATGAGATGGTGTACATCTTAACATGCTACAACCACCCGCCTTAGTTATCCCTGCGAGGCTCAGTGAGCTAGAGGTCGGAGGAAGAGTGCGGATGCATGCGGTCAAGGAGTGTGACCTAATGGCTCTAAAAATGATTCAAGGGACAGTCTGTGTCCACTACTAGATTCTATAGTAACAGACGTCGATATGAATCATTCATCGCTTTCACAAATCTTGTCCCAGACCTAGAGTTTTTGGTAAGCCGTGGACTTGACCCTCACGTCTGGAGATACCTTTGGAGGAGACTCGATAATCACACATATGCCGACGGTGTGGTCTGACCCTCGAGGCAAGAGTTCCGGTTGGAATCTCTTGGTGGTAGCGTCGAGGCCTTATGATGTTATTTTGAGTATGGAATGGGAAATAACTGTTCATACTCAAATTGACTGTTTTAGTCAAACATCGGGATGAGTTTTCCTTGGTCGGCGAAAAGGAAACCCCAGACAGCACGGGATAAACTCTTTCACAGGAGGGTGCGACCGATCACCTTTGAGTCAGTCAACCATACCCTCGTGGCAGTAGTCTTTTGAGTTTCAGTTCTAACAGAAAATGGAGACCTCTGGAGTTCGAGGATGAGGATCACGTCCTTATACGGGTCTCACCTCGACGAGGTTTACAGATATGTGGCCAAGGCGGAAAGTTATCTCCGAGGTTCAACGGACCTTTCTAGGTCCTCAGCTGGGTAGGCGGGGTGGTTTACCACTTGAACCATCCACCTCAGTTGCACCATGTGCACGACGAATTCCACGTATCTCTACTGAGGAAATACGTGCCCGACCCTTCTCATATCATCGACCATGAGGAGATGTACGATGGCGATGGAGTGTCTTTCACAGAGGTTCTAGTGGGGATCGAGGATCGACATGAGTGGATCCTTCGAGGATGGCCTATTCCTCGGGTGCGCTTTCACGGGCAGTACAGGAACCTCTAGGTGAGCACATGGGAGCGGAAGGCTCAGATGTGTGCTCAGTACTGTTTTTGTATCCCTAGTTTATGTTAAATCTTTACGAGGACGTAAAGCCCTGAGGTGGGAGTTATGTAAAGACCTGGAAATTTCAAGAGAAATTTCTTTCCTAAATTTTCTTTGGAATTTTTCAAGAACACAGTTTCTGACGGCGCCTGATTCCGAGGGCCGGTGTGCCCTGAATCAATTTCCGAAATTTGGCTCAGATACGTTCAGTGAACGAACGAGTGGGTTTTTCTAACTTTTGAACCGGTGCTCGGAATCGAATTCTGAGGGCACCGATAAAATCGCAACGCCGGTATTTGCTTAAAGAGACTTTTGTCGTAGTTGCATTTAATCGAGAGCGGAAGTTAGTTTGTGGGTTTTCTTTAAATACGAGTAATAATAAAATAACATTTCATGCACCTTATTTTATTTCAGCCACCATTGGGAGTGTGGTGGTTGAAACCTCCTCATGGAGGTTGCAGGTGGGGCCACCACACCTTAACCTCCCTTGAGAGGTTATGGTGGTGGGGCCCACCCGAACTAAACCTCCCGTGGGTGGTTTATTATGGTAGGGACCACACGGGGCTTAACCCCCCTATTAATGGGAGGAGAAGAAACCTCTCAACTCTCCCTCATTAATGAGGGAGAGCCTCTTAATTCTGCAACTCCCCATTAAATGGGGAGAAACTCCTTGGCACCCTCCCCTCTTATGTGGTGCCAACGGACCTCATAAATTGCGTCAAAGCAATTTATTTCACCCGACCCCTTTTTTTAAAAAATAAAAGTTATGTAACCACAATGGTTACATACCTCTCCCCCTCTCCTATATGTAGGGATCTTGGGAGAGTGTTTGGGGACGGCTTCACCAAGCAACAGAGCGCTGGTAAAATACCGCGACGCCCAACACTTGGGAATAAGCTTATCTTCGCGAATGAAGAACGCGCCACCTCTTACGAAGAACGCTCGTTTTCCTTCCACGGAATTTCTCCCCTTCCGCAGCGAGGCTCTTCAATGGATCTTCTTCTTCCCCTTCATCGTCAATGGATCAGCGAACAAGCTCGGAAGCGGAATCGGGTAGCAAGCGACGACGGCTTCGCCTTCCCTTGAGTCGAACAAACGCTGACGTCCCCCTTCGACGTCGTCATCCTCGCGACGCCACACCATGACGAACCTCGAACGACGACGCCTCCTTCTGATCAGCTTATACCCAAGGTATGGGTTTGTATTCAATTATTTATATTT
This sequence comes from Viscum album, assembly GCA_963277665.1. Lineage (NCBI taxonomy): Eukaryota > Viridiplantae > Streptophyta > Magnoliopsida > Santalales > Viscaceae > Viscum > Viscum album. Next base: position 699,179,681 of record OY728160.1, read on the forward strand.
GTTCAAGATTTCTGACTTGATGATCTTCGTGGTTAAAAACCATTTGTTATCGAATTTGAACTTTGTGGTTTGAAACCAAATGATAACGAATAACGTGAAGGGGGCCGGACTGCACGAACACGGCTGACCCTCCTCCTTTTTTCTTTGTGGTTGGTACGAGGAATCGTGGTTCCGTCGCACCACGCGGTTTCATGCGGTAGATATGCGCGGCGCCATCGCGCCACGTCGTGGAAAGGAATTCAAGGACGCGACGCCGTCACGCCGCGTCGAAGAAAACCGAAGACATCCACGGACAGAGTCGGGCCGTGGCGAAGGGGCGCGGCGCCAACGCGCCGCGCCGAAGAACCACAAAGACAACGCGTTTCATTTTTGACGTGCGGATTGATGGGCGACGACAAACGAGGCCACAAGGTAATTTTGAGGCCTCCGTAGTAAAGGTCGGGTCCCGGGAGGACCATAGGTGAAGACGGTAGGAGAAACGGACCACCGGAGCGCGTCCGGTGGTCCGTGGAAGGCGGCGGCGGCGCCAGCGACCGGCGGCGGCGTTGCGCCGTCGGAAGGGAGGCGGCCGGCGGTTCACCGCCTGCCTCAATTAGCGGCGGGCGGGGGACACCCCGCTCCGCGTTTCGGCACGGCCACGCTGGCCGAGCCGGCCCGGGTCCAGCCGGGTCAGACCCGGGTCGGGTCGACCCGGGTCGGCCGATCCAGGGGGGGTCGGGCCGGGTCGGCCCGGGCCTAGACCCCTGTTTTCGGCCACTTTCGGTCAAAATCGCGTAACTTGAGCTACGAGCCTCCAAACGAGTCGCCGTCAGTGGCAACGCGATCCTTGGATCGAGACGGTCGTTTATTTATATCGCACTCAATGTTTCGGATTACATTGGGTTCGGCCGGGTTGGTTAGGATACGAAACCATCTGGGACCTTAGAGCGGAAATGCTCATAACTTGAGTTCCGGACGTCCGATTGACATGCCTTCGATTTTGATGGATTTCTCTAAGTGAGATGGATCTTTTTCCTTACTCCGATCGAGGTTTGGATGCTGTCGGAGTGCGGTCGGGTTGGTTCGCTCACGAAACCAACCGGGCCCTTGGAACGAAAAGGCCAATAACTCATAGACCGGGCGTCCGATAGTCGCGCCGTCTGTTTCGTTGAATTCCTCTTGACGAGACGGAACTTTTGGCATACTTCACCTGAGTTTTGGATACAATTGGATAGTGGCCAGGTTGGATCACACCCGAAATCCAACCGGGACCTTGGAACGGAAAAGCTGATATCTTTCAGACTGGACGTCTGTTTGACGAACCGTCAGCGGCATTGGTGATCACGTTGAGAAACAGTCCCTATGAGTATACATTATGAGAGTTCGGGGTACAGTTGAGATACGGCCGGGATTGGTTCGCTCACAAAACCAACCGGGCCCCTGGGATGAAAAGGCTATAAGCTCACAGACCGGGCGTCCGATTGACGCACCATCTGTTGCGTTGAGACCCCTATGACGAGGCGGTCCTTTGAGATACTTCTTCGTGGGACCTTGAGATACTTGGAGTATCGACCTGTAGCTTGTGGATCGGACCCTTCTAGAGATGACCATGCGGATTACGGAGACCGTGTAGCCGACTGAGACCCAATGACTGCATGACCGACTCGACTTGGAGTGAGTCGACTAGCCCAGTGGACGGAGCACTACTTTCTGAGGTGCAGACCCATGGCGGACGGAGCACTACCTGTGTGACAGTGCAGACCTGCGGTACTCGTCCGGAGAGTACCTCAGTAGGCTACATGGGGGTGTGCACTACTGTGTTTGGGTGACATACCCCGACGGGAAGCACTACTGTGTTTGGGTGGCTGACCCACGGTACTCGACAGGAGAAGTACCTCAGCAGTCTTAGGTTAGTGAGCAGTACCTCGGAGTCATGACAGGACCACTGTACACTCCAGAGATGGAGCTCTTCAGCAGTTACAGTTTCGATAATGAAAATCCTGGTTTGAGCTGAGACTTTTGACCTTTGTGTTTACCTCATGATTGAGATGGGTCACTTGTTAACTTAGGTATATGTATGGGCATATACCAGGGTAGTGGTTATCTGTTGATTTCATGATCCTTGTGTTTCCTCATGTTTGAGATGGGTTACATGATAACTTAGGCATATGTATGGGCATATACCTAAGTAGAGGTTATCTGTTGAGATCTTCTTTGTGGTTATACTTGTTGGTTTAGTGAGACCTTGAGGGTCTCGGGGTGCCTACAGATTATCGTTATACTCACCCCTGCACGGGCTATGCCCGCACCTCGTTGTGTTGGTTGAAGACGACAGGCAGTGCTGACGGAGGCCGAGTGTTCGAGGACTGGACGGTACCCAGAGGTGGACTACAGGACGAGTCATTACCCGGAGGTGGACTACACGACGAGTCAGTACCCGGAGGTGGACTACACGACGAGACGACACACGGAGGAGGTTGACGGACGAGAGCGTGGAGGAGTCAATCTGTACCAACCCTTCAGGTAGGATCCGTGGTGGATGACCAGGAGCTGCGCCATCTGTACCTACTCTTCTGGTAGGATTCGAGGAGGACGACCCAGGAGCCGCTTCCATCCTTCCTGCTGTTATCTTTTCTGTTGTACTTTTTCAGTTATAGTTGTACTTCCTTTTGGGTTTGTATTCTGGCCCATTTACTTTTTATCACTTCTCTTGTACTTAGTGTTTACTTTTTCCGCTCGCTTACTCTGTGGTGTTTGTTTTCTTTTATAAAGGCAATGCCTTCCCAGTTATCGGGATTTACGCCTTTGGTGCTAGTCGCCAGCCCCTGGCCTATGGAAGGCAGGTTTGGGGTAGTCACGGCACGGGCCCCAAGGACGGGTCATGACAAAACTCATTTTAACCTTAAACATGTGAACATACATTTATACTATTATAACATAATTATATGAGAAAAATAAAACGGTCCATCTAAACACAAATGGAAATGATGATACAATATATATAATAAATACTCTGACGTTTAATTTATTATATTGGAATAAATTAATATTAAAAAATTATTCAAAATTCATGAAATAAGTTTTTATGAAATTTCCATAATTAATAATAAAAAAATCTACATTAAAGTCAATTAATAACATGGTTACCGTTTTTTTAATAACCAAAAAGTTAATATTTTCAGACTATTTGGGATACATAAACATTAATTTAATCTTCCACCCAATCAAATAAATGAATGTATCCAAAACATTTTACATGAAAATATATAGCATAATTTCTTAAAAGTAGGGAAACAGTTCCCAAATTAGAAAGAAATTAAATTTTTTTTAACAATATAAATATATATTTATTAAAAAACATATAAAATATGATAAGTTAAGGTATTGAGGTTATTATAACTTTTATGTATCTGGTTTAAGCTTTGGTAAACCATCTTTAACCTTAGCCATTCCAACATATTTGTTCCACTATTAATTATGAAAAAGAATTATATTTAAAATATAAAATTATATTATTTAATATGATTTCATGTATGGTATTAATTTTATGAACTTTAATTCGTCAAATTATTATTTTTTAATTTATCATAAATCCAATAAAATATGAGAAAATGTAGTTTTCCTGAAAATCAATTCATTAGGTATTGAAATTTTCTTATAATAAATTAAACTATTTGGATGAATCTTGTTATATTTAAATCATTATTTTAAATAAAAATTTAAACATTCATTTAAAAACTAATACAAAACATGATATGAATTTGGAAATACATGAAATGAAATTAAAATGTTCAATAAAATCATTATTTTTAAATATTCATTGAAAATTCAATAATATCAAAAAAATTAAAAAATTTAAAATACAATAATATTAACATGAGTAATTTAAAAAAATTACCTTTTTTAAAATATTATTTCTTAAAATGAAGAAAATTATTTATAATATTTTCTAACAAAAATCAATAGAGAACATTTTTGATGAAAACAAAATATTGAGCCATAAAATGAATTAAGTAAAAACTGATTTCCTATACTTGAATAATTAATCAATAAATTTTTTGTCTGGGAACCTTATATATATATTTATATAATCATTTTATAACACTATTATTATCCACCAGTTCAACTAATATGTTATTATAATAGAATTTATATTATAATATTTCATATTTCATTTAATATTAGTAATTTTATCATGGGTATTGTCAAAAATAGTTTTTTTTATCATATTCTTACATTATACTCTATTTCTTAAAAAATATCCATCATCATTTGATCATGATCACAATAATCTTTGATTTAAAATTTGAAAATACCAATTACTAAAATCCAAATCAAAAAAATGTTTAACAAATACTCCTCTTGGAATGGGGGGTATTTACGGTTATCCCATATCACTATGGATCATCATAGGTTTCGGTAAGTTCTATACTCTCATTCAATTTAATTGTTCATAAATTGAATTATAACTAATGAAGTTATTTTTTTCCAAATATTTTCTAGCCTAGCGTTTAGTCATATCCCCACTCACAATGAAATTATGATGACCATGTTAATACCCAATCCTCCACTTTTAGAGATGATACCCCTTGGAACATATGTTTCACATATTCATCCACATTACTATATAAATAAATTGATTTAATTTCAAGGAAACAACATAATCTATTGTTTACCAAACCTTTGAGATATTTTCAATGTCTTAGAAATATATAAAGGGTGTAAAATAATTTCTTTCTAATTCAAATCACTAATATAGTATAAAACATTTATATGATTCTATATATTAGCACCCATATATAATGAATCATTAAATTTAATCACAATATATTAACTCAAATTATTTATTTTTTCTGATATTTTCAATTTAGATTTTTATGTATGTATATAAAAAAAATAAATCCTTTTTTTACTTATTTTTGGAAATTTAAATCTTTTAGTATAAAAGAAGTAAAATGATTCCTTTTGAAAACTATAAAAATAATATAAAATGATACATAAAATTTCCTATAATTTTTTTCTACTTAAATTCATATATAATAGATTTTTAAAAATATAGATATTCAAGAGTATAATTGAGATAATATATCTAAAAAATATTTAATTAGTTGTTTTTAATGTAAAGTGATCCTTACATCACATCCAATACATCACATACGTTAATTATGATTGTGAATATTAATCAAATTATTATTATGTATTTTATTAATTACAATTATCACGTATATTTTTTCATATATTTAATTAGATAACACACATTATATAATTAAATAATTAATTATGTTCACATTATTTGTTTTGACGACATTCATCTGAATGTCCCTTACTGAATTTGGTAAGTGAAATGTGGTAAAAGAAGTAATTATTACATCATATTCATAATAATAATCATTAAATAAGTATCATTTTTCAAAATTATTTTTAATATTGCTAAAAAATTGACTTTGGTTATGAAAAATAAGCTACATATTAATCATAGAGATGGTTGGTATTACCTACATGTGAGTAACGTTTTTATTATTCATCAAAATTTATAGATAAAATATATATTACATATTATAAATCAAAAATGATAATCATCTCATAAATGTAATACTATTTTTTTATATTCACATACATATATAATCAAAATAATTTTTTCTTGAAAAACAAATCACATCGCATTGTAGAGATGGTTATCCACACATATGTATAAATGTACTTATCATCATTCAGTGGATAGATGTGAGACCATGATATATAATTTATAATCAGGTATTTATGTAATATATCTTCATAAAATTCCTTTATATATTCGAAAACCATGATGATATAATAACTATAAAACCATTAATATTTAGATATGTTCTTGAGCTTTTTTAATAAAAAGTATTCATCTCCACATCCATCAAATGTGAAAGAAATCAGTCGTTTGAGTGTGTGGTAGACTACCAGTTCACGAGATGATACATTTCATTTTCCATTAATGTCAATGAATGATTGTTATAATGATGGAATTAATATTTATATATGATATTAGTGACATATTTTTCATTATTAAAGGATAATATATCATTCAAATCCTTACCTTTTCATATACATAAATAATGATAATGGTGTCCTTGTGTACATGTGAACTATAACTGTCATGAAGTAATGCAATTCATTTTTCATCACCACATGACATGAATTTCAAATATAAGTATATTTAATTTATTGAAATTCTGTGAATATTATCATTTTCATTATTAAATGATAAAATTATACTTACATTATTTCTTAATAATCATTGAAAATGTAAATGTCAATCATACATATATAATGCTAACCATATCTATGATTAGAATATATATCATTTTTAAATAAATATTTAATGTATTGTTTTAAAAGAATAATTGATATGAATAAATTGTAATTATTTAATTATTATTATTATTTAGAATTTTTTTTAGAAAATGGAATATAGATATCATAAAAATTCTTTTGTACACATATACCAAATATTGTCAAAAACATTTGATTTCATATTAAACAATTAAGTAATTATTATAAAATGAAAACAATGTGAAAGAAATGAATATTTAAAATAAATGTCGTTATAATGAAATTATATAATTAACATAATTTTATTTTTCAGTAATTTAAAGGAAAAACATGATGAATAAGACTCAAGGTAAGAGTCTTTGTCTCAATATTCATTCAATATGACACATCATGATGTTATGAACCTTTATTGTATTTTATGTTGTATATAAACACAAATTGACATTACATATGAAGAATATATTTGTTATAATGACATTTAGTATATTTTATTATGAATTTTTTTACAAGTAATTATAATTCAAGTGCTTCTCAAGTGATGATGGTTTTTTCTTAAAAATGATCTTATAATTGTGTTATTCATGTTGTGGTTCTTAGAGATTATAAATAATGGGTTCGCCATGATCGAATCAATTGACCCAGTTATATATTAAATGATGGGTTCTACTAGATTTTTATATAATTCATTGTGTAGTGATTACATTCTAAATATAATTATATTGGTTGTTGGTCGTATGGGTTTTCCTATACATTAGGGTTTTGTATGGGTATTGTAAGGGTTATATGATGATGATGTCCCAAGGTTACTAAATTAATTTTCTATACCATATATATTTTTATGGGAATAATTTGTTTTAAAATTGTAAAATAAATGATCTTTTTAAAATTAATGATATTTATCATTATGGGTAAAATATAATGTTTTCATGTAACAGCTTTTTTCCAGTGATTTCATTTTCTGTCTGAACTAACATTTTATTTTATTTATATATCCCATATTGAGATTTCATTCTCATCCATATATATATATATTAAATTTGATTTATTTAAGGTTGAATAGAGACGTGAATGATATCAGGGATATATTTTTTATTATTTATCAAGAAAAATAACAATGATTTAGCTTTTTTTAAAGAACATTGGTGAAAATTGTATATTGAGTAGGTGTATCTACTTTTAAATTATTTAGATATTATGTACGGATTGTGAATATTTCTATAAATTATAAACCTGAATAAATTTTAATGTGAGGTAATATTACATCATGGTTATAACTCAAGAATTTGTAATGTTTAATGCTCGTACTACTATGACACATTTAGATTTTTCCATTCGACAATATAATAAATACAATGTTCACATACACTTAAGGTATATCATCTATGTTCATGGGATAACTATTTTTTTAATTGATGAAATTTTTGGAGTATGATAAATACATATATAATTTTTATATATGATCAATACAATATTATTATAATTATAGATATTGTTGATCCATGACCAATGTTCAAGGAACTGAAAACCAAATCCAAAACATATATGGAAAATGATTCAATGATTATAGAAAATAATGAATTTAACATAGAATAATTTATACATTGGTGAAAAACGACTCTTTCCAAATCATATATGGTAATATATATAAGATTATAGTAATTTAATAGATGTATAATAAATAAATATTTATTTTGTGGGAGGTTCAAACACATTCCTTTGATGTTGAGCTTGAGGTAACAGTTTATTTCACAATCAAATCATTATTTCATATTATTTATTTTTATATCTCTAATGGAGTTATTATTTGATCATTTTATCTTCTAAAAATTTTATTTTAGGATTATCTATTTGTTTATGTACATTATATGTTTTTTTTTAATTTTTTGTTTAAATACTAATTATATAGAAATAATATTATTATGGGAAAATGGAATTCTTATTTCATTTACTCAATATTATTTCTATGGTATGACATTATATTTCATAAAATACATAAAATATTATAATATTCTATAATAATTTATTTGTTTTGTTTTTACACATGGTTTAATTTTTACATGACAGAGAAAAATAAATCATCATTTCATTTTCCAAATGCAATACATTGGATTTTTGGGTAAAGTGTGAATGTAATGTTTTCATAACATATACACCAATAATAGAATATCACACCATAATGACCATTTATTATATTAAATCATCAATTATTTGGTTATAAGTTTCCATTAAAATAATACGTTTACCTTATTTTTTTGTGAATTTGTATATTTGGAATATGTTTTTAAAAAAAAGGGAATTTTAATAAAAAAATCATACATTGGTCTTTTTATACTATACTCACAAATTTATCCATTATATTGTGAGTAATATACTTTGTTGGGGATTTTATATTATAATAATTTTATCTATATTAATCTAGGTGGAATATTATCATTTTAATTGATAGGGGAATTATTATAATTTTTATGATATTTTTCCAATAAAAATGATTATATTGATTATGTTTCACCACTTTCAAATGATCAATTGAAAAGAGAATGTATGTGAATTTTTTTTTCATCTATATCCCATTTATAAATAATTAGTCCTTATGAGAAAATGTAGTTGAGTAATTTTGTACACCTTATATGTTTATATATGTTATCAGGGTAGAAGGCCATAGATGTAAGATTATGATGTGTGGAATTATATATTCAATAATTAAAAAACTAGTCATTATTGTCGATGCGATTATATTTTTTTATATATTAACCATTTATTAATTAAAATATTTATGTTATTAGTTTTATATAATAATTAATATCATAATAATTATTCAATTTTTATTTATATTTTTTAGCATCTACTATATAAATAAACATTATTAGAATCTGAGCTAAGTCATTTCTTGTGATTTATTTTCCAAATAATCCAGAAATTGTAATCATAATAATAATACTATTATACTAGAATATCTTATATAGAATAACATTATTATCTTATAAAATAATATTTTATATTATATATTTTTTAATATAATTTTAAATCCAATTATAAATCTATTAATCCACATTTACGAAACAATTAAATCCTTGGGGATAAGTCTCTTATTTCTCATATCAAGAAAATTAATAAACTATTAACTCATGGGAATAAGTGTTGGGGTCATAATATTTTCTATCATTGCATGCTTTTAATAATACCTTTTAAATAGATTTACAGTCAAATATAGTAGAGAAAATTACCACATAATTTTGTTTGGGGATAATATTAGGTATAGTATTACAACATAATATTTTGGAAAGTTTTGGAATATGAAGTCTTTCTAGAAGTACATTCATTTAATGATAATAAAATTGGACTTGGTATATATTCCAGAAATTCATCATAACATATTATAGTTTTGTTGAAATAGAAAAAAAATAAAGGATCTTTTAGGATTAATGTTTTAGAGAATTAGGAAAAAATATTACAAATTTTACCCATAAATTACAAGTGTGCACTTATTCTCGTTATCCATTTTTGCACTAAAGGATTACCTTTTAAAATAATACATTCTTTCAATTCATTATATATCATAAATTAATTCATCATGACATTTTTTTCTACATTTAACAATCTTACATCATGTGAAAAACATTTAGAAACATGGGATAAACACAATAATCTCAGTAAGGGACATAAAGAGTTAAAACCATTAGTCAAGTGAAAACCCATAAATAATTTATATAAAAATATATCTTTTTCAAACATAATAAATATCATTATCTCAAAAATATCATTATCATGCATTTTTTAAATCAATGATTTTAATGAAAACTATTAAGGAAACAAATAATATATAAGTATATAACGTTGGATATAATTATATTAATATATAATAGTCATTCGTTCTACTTCCATATGTATCATTCCTACAAATGGAATATCCATACAACCAACTTCCAAATATGTCACTCTTACTAAATGAATATCTATACAGCCTACTTCTCTACCCAATGCATTTGAGGTTATAATGTGACCACCCATCCTTGATTTGTCAGGTAATCACTTATCAAATTTCCAATTACCATTATATAATCATTACACATAAATGATTTAAATTATCCACATAATAATCTTAAATTTTAATTTTCAATCACAAGAAAACATTTCATGTTGTTGAATAGACTATACTTTTTAAAAATTCATTTAAAAATATTAATAATGTGATTTTTTTAATTAAAGATCCCCATTAAATTTTCAAAAAAATTGGATAAAATAAAAGTTTCAAAAAATTAATTTTCCTAAAAAAAAATAAATAAAACCATTTTCAAAACATGGATATGATTGATCTATATTTAGAATAATAGATCCCTATAACATTTAAATCAATTTTTTAGTTAATGAGTCACTTACATTGAGTCTAATTCGTCATGTAAAACATTTTATTCCTGAATAAAATAGGGAAATTTTTTAATTTCTTGATAAATTTTTAATGTATAATATTACTTTTATATCACTTAATTTCATGTTATAAAAATTACATAATTTTTCATGTTCATGTCAGATGTTCAAATGATATATGATGCATGAATACAAAGTGACATGATTTGATGTCAATTTTCAATGTGTACATTGGTCCATAATCTCCATTACAGTATTCCTAACATAATAATCACATAAAAATTAAATTTTACTTTTAAATAAATCGATTTATTCATGATTGTAAGCAATGAACAACATTATAATCTCGGAGATGGTATGTTGTACATACGCATGAGTAACATTACAATTTTTTCAAAAATCCTTATAGAAAATAGATAATTTTTATATTCTCTTTCAATGATTATCTTAATATCATAAATATACTATTAATAATTTATGTATACATATCTATAACATATGTATTATTTTTTAAAGAAAAATGAATCACATCCCTTCATGGAGGTGACAGTTCACACATATGCATGCTCAATGTTATCATTTTTAAGTGAATAGAATGTTAGAATTTTATTGATATATTATTTTTTTATAATAAATGTTTTTTTCATGAATATCTTATATAAACATTAAGTACATCATTATAAATATTCTTGAGATACATTATAGAAAAAAAAATTATATCATTACGTGGAGGTGATAGTTCACATGTATTCAAAAATGATTAATTAATTTCCTATTTGATGGAAGTGGAGATGGATTTAAGGAACTATAATAACATAATAAAATCTCAATATATGGAGGATATTGGAGTAATTATTTCATCATTTTTGAATAATATTTCATGGAATCAGATGAATAAATAAAACAAAAATACATGATTAAAAATGCTAAAATTCCTTTGGATAATAACCTTATAATGACACCATAAATATATTGTTATTACTAATATAAAGAAAAAATAAAGTATGGAGGGGTTATAGGAAATAATTTTAGAGGAGTCCCAAGCTCTCTACTGAACCCTGCTCCTTGATCAGTAGGATGTGGGCTGACTTGGTCAGTCGGTCGACAATCACCCAAATTGAGTCATGTCTTCTAGATGTACGTGGAATTACTTTCACGAAGTCCATGGATATCCCATCCCACTTCTATTCTGGGACCTCCAAAGTATTAACCAAGGCTACTGGTACATGATGATCCGCCTTTACTTGTGGACATGTGAAGCACCAAGCCACAAACTCTGGAACTTCTTTTTTCATTCCAAGCCACTAGTGTTGTCGTCGTTGATCCAAGTACATTTTCACCACTCCTGAATTTACCACTAGTGGGGAAGAGTGGAACTCCCTCAACACATACTCTTGAAGTGACCCAGGTAACATGGAACATACATTAATGAGGATGACGTGGTTCCCACCTTCAAAAAATATATCAGGTTCCTATCCTATGGATATATGAGCACATCGAGTCTCGTACTCAGGGTCCCTACGCTATGCCTCCCTAACTCACTGAAGAAGTGGGGGAGTGACAGTAAGAGACAGAAGAAAATATTTTCCATCACAATCAATAAAGGATATCTGCATAGTGTCCACCTACTTCATCACCTCGCCTAAAAGCTATATACCAGATCTCCTACTAAGTCCATCCACTACAATGTTCCCCTTTTGAGGATTATAGACCATTTCGAAGTCGTTGTCCTAGAGTAACTCAAGACAGCATCAATGTCTTAGGTTCAGGTCCTTAGTGAAGATATACCTGGGAATTTTGTGATTTTTGTATACTATAAAACATTCTCCCATCAGATATTGTCCCCACATCTTCAAGGCGAAGGACATTGTGGCTAACTCCTGGTCATGGGTAGCGTAGTTCTGCTCATGTTGTCTCAGATGTTGAGAACCATATGAAATCACTGCTCACTTCTGCATTAGGACACATCTGAGACCGATTCCTAATGTTTCGTAGTAGACTATGTACCCTATGCCCTCCACACGAAGGGTTGCACATTATTTTTAAATGATGAATGTGGTGATATAACTCTGGAGAAATATGTCATAAATCTATGATAGTTTCCGGCCAATCCCAGGAAACTAAATACATCTATCACACATCAGCGTGGCTCCCATACATGTACTTCCTCAATATTTGCTGGATCCACTGCAACTCCAGCCTCCAACATGACTTGTCCCAGAAAGTGAACCTCTCGGATCTAGAACAGGCACTTCAAGAGCTTACCATAAAGATAGTGTTCTCGGAGTGTGTCCAGTACTACCTGAAAATGGTAGGAATTCTCCTCCTTTGTAGTAGAGTACATCAGAATGCCATAGATGAGGAATAATACAAATCGATCAAGGTATGGATGAAAGATCATGTTCAGGAGTCACATGAACACTTCTGGGGCATTGTCCATGCCGAAAGGAATAACCAAGGACACATAATGGCCACACCGTCATTTGGATGCCTTCTTCTGCACATTCTCATCTCATACTATGATCTGGTGATACCCTGATCAGAGGACTATCTTCAGGAAACACCATGCTCATTTCAGCTGAACAAAGAGTTCATCATTCCTCGAAAGTGGGTACATTTTTTCAGGGTCACCTAGTTCAGGTGCCGATTGTTGACACAAAAACTCAAACTCCCATTGACCTTCTCAGTGAACAAAATCGAGGATGCCCAAAATGAAACACTAGGCCGAATGAACCCTTTATCCTATAACAACAGGGTATTAGTGATTGCATAGACACCCTTCCTCTATAAGGTAGTTGGGTCCCTACCCACCCGGTAAAACCAGTTTCCCCCGAAGACATGTGGTCCCCACCCTGTGTCCCACCCACGTGTCCAAAAAGGTCATTTGACTAATGATTGTCCCCATAAGCTCACACATGTTCTTTCTATTGTTCTTTGTCCTCACTCACACACACCCTGAGAAACTTCCCAGAAGGTCACCCATCCTGATCACTATTCTAGGCCAAACACACTTAACTGTGGAGTTCTAATCAGATAGGCTCTCAAAATGGAAATTTCACCTTGTTAACATGAGCCATATCATTTAGTCATTTAACCCTTTATCATTTGGGGTGTCACAATCACCCCCATTTAGAGAAAATAATCCTCTTTGTGGGACCCACATCTCAACCTAGGCAGTGCATCACAATTAAGACAGGGTACCAGCTCTGATACCAAACGTAAGAACCATGTCTCTGTGGCAACATAGATACCCCACCTTTACATGGTCGTTGGGTCCTAGCCCACAAAGTACCACCACTTGACCCGTAGACACGTGGTCCCCACCCTGGGTCCCACCCACGTGTCTGATCATGTCATTTGACTACTGATTGTCCCCATTGGCCAACACATGTTCTTCCTAGTGTTCTTGTCCTCACTCACACACACCCTGGGAAAATTCTCAGAATGTCACCCATCCTGATCACTACTCCTATCCAAGCACACTTAACTGTGGAGTTTTAATCCGATAGGCTCTCTAAATGGAAGGTGCAACTTGTTGACAAGAGCCATATAATTTATTCATTTAACCCTTTAACATTTGGGGTGTCACAAATAATGTGGATGAATAAGTATTATAAATTTATTAACATTTGAAAATGATATTTATGGTGCATGTAGACATTATGAAATCACTTTATCACCATATTCATTTCCCAACAAAAATGGTGAGATCAACTTACCCAAATGGGAAAATATTTAGGGTCAAAGGTAAGAATCCACTCTATGGGTGGTTTGGGTTAAGGATAAATACCACCAAACTTTTAAAAGGGTTTCATAGTATGTCTCAATCAATAATTAAACATTAGATTAAATGTTTATTAAATAATGAAGAAACAATTATATGTTCATGTGAGTAACATAACTGTAATAGTTTAAAAACTAATGGACCGTGAAGAAGAAAATGTAAACCACCTACCTTATTTTTGTAGATAAAAAATCATCATGTATCAAACCATAGCATGATCTGAATCATAAGAAAAATGAATATTAAATGAATATCATTTAAATAAATCATATTTTCATTGACCAAAATATATAGGTTTATTTAATGAAATATGATTAATGGATCATAGGGAATGATGAAATAAATGGTGGATATCAATCGATATGATTGGTACGTTAAGAAGAGTCATGGAGGTTTAAATATAAATAACACTATCATTAATAATTAAAAACAGCTTCAACAAGAGGGATAGTGGATAACCATGATTAAAAATAAGAAAACTCGATAAATGTATTGTTTTATTAAAAATATAAGCCATATTGTTGTATCAACCAATTCAAATTGGGTGGTATGGTTTGTTAACATGATTGGGATAATTGTGCACCAATATTTCTCAACACAAAACCTAAATACATAATACAATGATAATGCTTAATACTTAGACTAACATTGAGGAAAACGTGATTTTTATATATAATAATCGGTTTGCATCAATACCAATGTAGTGCAACCTATATTTCATAGTTAGTTAAAACCATGAGTCCATCTACTATGCACAAAAACAATAGTAATGGTTATTAGAAACCATATAGAATGGGTACATTGGTTTCTTCAAACTGTACAACCTATGTTTTTTAAACAAATTGTTCTCTGGGAATTGAACAAGATCCTCACACACTTTTCCCTGCATAATAATAATGAGAATTCATATAAATTAAAAAAAGGATTTTAATTGAATTTAAATGGCTTTATACCTTAAAAAACATGGTATCTTGTACATGTGTAATTTATGGTAAATACATTATCAATAGAGATTCATTGAATATATCATGTAATTGAGAGTGGTTTAGTGGAATCTCTAAGTGATAAGATACATACCTTACATGAGAAAACAATTCAATGGTAATGATATATCTAGGGATTATTTCCTTTTCTTCACGAATATCATAACCTTAGTACATAGAGATATTATTTGAAAAACATAATCTTAAACTTTAATTCTAGATCACACTGATTTTTATAAAAATTAAAAAATTTCATACTATAATCTATCATCATGGGTTTCTTAATGTATTTAAACATCAATTCCTTATACTTAGAGAAATTAATAACCAATAGCATTCTTTCTCTATATTCATTCCATAAAATTGTAGATCTATATTTTTTCCATATTAAGATTTATACGGATCCATCGAAATTCATCACTAAAAGCTATTATTGAATGAAAACTCAACTAGGTGGTTGGGTTAATCCTAACAACATTTGAAATCCAAAAAACAGGATCTAAATATATTACTTTGGGTATAAATTTTTCTATCAGACTAACATTTTTTAGAAAGATATATCGTGCTAAAATTCATATCTATCTCTAGATCTAGATAAAGGCATTTTGTGAATATTCACGTATAAATTGGATATTGATCTTACACAGTGGAATGTAGTAACTCATGAAACCTTACATAATTCTTTATATATGAGATGGAAAGGTGATATTGAGATAATTATTCTTTAATAGTGATGAGTCATGTGGACATATTACGGTGATCAACTAACACACATACAACATTATTCCCATTAGTCATTTTGGGGAGTCTAAAAATAATAACCACTATGGTGTTTCCCATTTCTATTATAGCGTGGGTAATGGATGTATAATTCCCTTATAATTTTTTCTTTCAGTAATAACTTTATTGCATACCAATCCCAAAGATAAAAAATCATCAATAGCTCATTTGATTATATCGTACTAGAAATAATATTTAAGAAATATATACAAATATTTTACCTATTTGATGGATATTAATTGATGAACTCTTATTTCTAAAAAAATATCCGATAAATTTTGTAGGATTGAAATTAATAGATACTTTTGAATCTCATCATTTCATTATAATCAAGGAAAAACATGTGAAAATTTATTTCCTTCTTTTATAGCTCTACATCTTACCTCTACACCAATTTAATCATCACATTGATAGATGATTAATCATTTAATAGATCATGATATGATTTTTAACATTCATTTAAGATTTACAAATCCATATTTTAGAAATCCATAAATATTTTTTCTTTGGTGATCCTCATCATGTAAATTCTAAAGTAATCCTTTTAACATGAAGAATCATCCACCTTGATCTCATTAACATGGTAGTAATTTAATGATAATTCATAACCATTAATAATCTATAATATTCTTATATAGAACATATTCAACTCATTATGTGAGAATATATAAATTAATCATTAATAATCATTATATATGTCACACCGTTTTATATATTGAAATTTCTTACGGATATTTAATGAAAAAATTACCACAAGTAACTCCAAATAACTAGTTGGGTATTTATTTACATGGATAATCCATTTTCTTGATTCACATAGAAAACCCATGTCATTAGTAATTAGAACAAATCAAAATCCATTATTTGATGAATGACTACCGATTACAAACCCATTATCCAATATAGGGTAATGTAAGCAAAATAGCACTGGCCAATCTTCTGTTATATTCTTGAAATTTTCCTCACATTTGTCCTTGGGGAGGATCTTTCATTTCTTTCGATTTAAAGCTGTCCAAGTATTGGATATTCTAGTTTATTCTTCAAAAACCATAGATAATATATTGCTAAAACATGAACGAAATAGATTGTTGTCACTATGGTTGGTCTAGGAAAATATTAAATAGCCATTCTCTTTAAAGGATAAAATTATATATCTGGTCATGAGAATATATGAAGAAAAAAAATTCTTCAAAATTTGACACATTGTATAATACTCATATAGTTTCCCATTTCACATGGCCATCAATAGAATTCTCATGTGACCCACATGATATAGCATTCTCATTTATTATATAAGAATATAATCTATAATGACTACCACAAATTGATCAGGATAATATCTAAAGACATAACTCATTGACTCGATAATGATAGAGATGGAATTAGTATAAAAATAGAATTATTATATATTCATATTGTCCATATATCAAACCAATTTCCATCATGGGTATATCCTTATTCATGAACCCTAATTGATGATATATAGAAACATAGTCAATTATGGAAAATTATTGAGCTCCCTAAATTTGACTAAGTCTTTCATTACTATAGGAAAATGATACCTATTTTCATTGTGATATTTTTTCATTTCCCAATAATCAAAATATTGTGTCATTTATCGATTACTTTTTAACAAAATTAACATGTACACCCCTCACAAACACACATGGATCAATGAATCTCATGATAATTATTTCTTGGAGTTGTGTCTTCAATTCCCATTAATCAATCAGGTATATTTAATCAACATTCATTGAAATTGATGAGAAACTATGTAGGAGTTATACTGATATCTAAAATTCATGTTTTTTTAGAAGTACATGCATGTATTATATGGAATAATTAGAAAACTTTTTACACAATAGTCATATCATTAATGCCAATATTATCTCTATTTATTTGGTATAAATATCCCTTTAAATGTTAATATTGAAGCATAAAATGGATTTGATCTCTAATAGATGTTAATATATATTTTCACATTGGTAGAAAATTATATTTTGGTTTTGAATATCAAACATGGTATCTATTACTCAAATATTTATTTGGGATTTATATATAGAAAGACAATATATTTTCTTGATAACATTAAATTCAACAATAGGATGGAAGAAATTTTTTTAAGGAATCAAAGTACATAAAATGGCAATAAGACAGTAATTATATACATGATATGAGATTATAATAAAATTTTAGGGATTCATGCATAATTCTAATTCTAATAATTTTGGTTTTTGGGTTTTCTATTGATACATGTATAAAATAATTTAGATATGAATGAATCGATAAATTTATATTAAAAAAAATACATGTGGATTTATAATGTTGATGGTATGTTTACCATTTTCAATCCATTATCCCTAACCTGATTTGAAATAGTGATCACATGATATTTTTTTTTGTCTCAACATAAGAGTTTAATGATGTGAAAACTCATTATTAGCCATTATATTTGGGTTATTGTTAGAATAATTAATTTACATCATACATTTGGAACAATGTAGTGTAGATGATTCATTATGTGAAGCTTTATCTATATTTTCATCATAAGATTAATTTATCCCTTAACATTAACCATTAATCACCTATTGATCATCCATTATTGACATAAAACATTTATTAGCCGACATGTTACAATATCCACAATTCATGTCCACAAACATTTAACCTGAAGGAAGTCTCATCTTATTCGGTTGTGGGTTCATAGATATTACTTTGAATTTCATTTTTCTCTTCCTATCAAAAACATGAGATTGATCCTTAACAACAACCTCAATTTCAACCTTGTTGGAATACTCACTAATTTATTCATTACCATTGATTTCTTTTATGGATAAATTCCCACAAATAAATTATTCATTCTTCTAAATCACTGATAATAATTACATTTTTATGATTTATGATAATAACAGAAACAAAATAAAATTCCTTATATCATTTTTTATTGGAACTAACAGATTCTAATTATTATTGATTTAGATCAAGGATATCCTTATATATATATATATTATGAATAATACATAGAATATACTTATGAAAAAATAAACTCATAAACCCATCCCAATCCATGGATTCAATTTTATCATTTTATTAATATTCTTGATAAGAGTATTCTATTGATAAAATTCCCATTACAAATAATATAAAAAACATACCTTTTCCAAATATGAACACCATAGAATAAAATATATCATTTCAGTGGGGTTGATCCATTATTCCAAAAAAGTGGATAACAAGTCCTTTAAAAATAAGCAAGACATTTCATCATTAAAGACTCAATTTAATTTTGTTCCCTCCATTATATGTTTATAAGCCTAGAATAATTCATATCCCAAATTTTATTTAGTGATCATATAAATGAGATTTTTCATTCCAATTCTTATACTGTTTGGATTATCAAGATGATAATAATTTCATTATTCATTGTAAATATAATTAACATGGATCTTTTTCTTCTTTCCATTGACTGAAACCAAAAAGAATATTTTAAGAATAAATAATTATGATGTGGAACTACATCATGATGAGAAATCAATTTTTTAAAGTATAAATTATGAAATATTCTATAATAAATGAAACGTTATTTATATCTTAGTTCTTTCATGGTCATAGTATATTTAAATAAATTGTGATGGTTTATAAAGAGTTTGAGTATATCAAATGTTAATCCCCTATAAGTGTAAAACATGATGTCTAGAAAGGCACGTTTTTATCCACCTAGTGATGATTATTTCTAGAGAAATAATATATTTTTGTGTTATAAAATATAGGTATCTCATTAAAATTCTAGATCCACTTTCATTATCTATAAAGGGTTGTAATTACGTTGAACAAAATTTTTATATCCTTTAAAAAATCTAGGAAATTTTCTTATAATTCGACTCATAGATAGACTAAAATTTAGAAACCTGATTATCTATCTTATTTAACATTTCATATCCTAGATTATAATGGACAAAAAAATCTATACTCTATAACCAATTATAGAAAACATGAATTATAATACATATATATTATAATAATTTTTCTGAAAATCCATTACATTACAGAAAGAATCACATGAGGATAATAATATTAATGTGTCTTCCATAACAATGAAAAGAAAAAAATTCCATAGGTAAACTACATTATCCCAAAAGATGATCTTCATAATTATCCCCCTTCATTGAAATACCATACATAAAAAAATTCATTATATCCTGAGGAAATGAAAAAAAATAAAAGGTGACCTAATATGTTCAATAATGATACAGAAATGTAATATGTATATATAAAATGAAGATAGATGTGTGATAATATGACAATAACATTTGAATAAAATAAACTTTTATTTAAAAAAACATAATCTTATGTCATGTAATAAATAATGGAATCTCATAACAAATATTTTATAAGGGACGAAATAAATAAGAACCATGAGAGAATAACATTGAAAGAATTTAAATATTTTTCACTCCCAGGACGATCATAGTGTAAAAATTCACATATTGAATTTTATTCACTCTCCGTTACATTCAGGTCTATCTCAAGAGATATATATCATTATCTAATTAATTTGAGGGAGATATGGGTCACACAAATTAACATGATGAATGTCATAAATATGTGTTATAGAAGATAATAAATCATTTATAATATCATTACCCATGAAATGAATTATATTTCAAAAGTATTCAATTTTATCATAACATGATGAAAATAGATACGTTTTTAATCATTTCATCATTTAATAAAAGCAATAACACTTGAATTAATATCAATTTTCATAATAATTTTATCATGGTGTGACCTCTAGAAGAGAAATTAGTTTCTTAAACATCATGCCAAGATATATATAAAATTATTAGATAATGAATAATAAATGTTTCATTTGATTATATCACCAAAAAGGCACAGATAACATCAATGGGTATCAAATTATATGGAAAATGACTTTGATCGATAGTTTAAAAAAATTTGTTTGAAAAATATCATTTTCATTTTTTTAAACATATTATTTTTGAAAACATTATTATTCAAAAAAATGAGTACATTTAATGTATTTTTCAAATAATAAATTTGGTGTAAATATGGGAAATTTCATTCATTCAATACATTTTTAAAAATTATTATTTGTCATTTTCTATAAAATATAAATGAAAATTATTTAGAATATGAAAATATGATTACCTAAAATAATCAAATAATTTAAAATATCGATAAAAATATATTTTTCTAAATATGATAATATTAAATATTTTATTTCTAATATTTTTATAAATATATGGGTTTTGAAGAATAATGATTTTTATGATTTAAGAGAGTAATAACATGAGGATTTATTGAAAGAATCGTGCGTTATTTGATAACTAAAGAGTTTAAAATGGTACTATTTCATGAAAATGTCCTCAATAACCAGATTACAGGAAAATTAATTAGTGTATTTATAGATTTATAATAATATTTTCTTGTTGGATATATAATAATAAATAATTGTGATAAATGATGAGATTATAACATAGAAGAATTACTACTTTAGGATCATTGAATTGTAATCCAGATGAAGGATTATTTTGAAATGGGAAACAAAATATTATGAAAATAAATATATACATGATTTTAAATGTACATATATTTGTATTAAAACTCCAAGAATGAATATATGTTTATAACATAACATATGTCTCAATGAAGTCAAATTTTGATGGGAATACATTCAAATTTTATTAACTAATGAAACGTAATACCCATGAATGATAGATCCTAAACTGGATATGTAAATAAAAACACTTATAGAAAATAATCAAAAAATACATTTATGGTTAGACTATCCACCACATAAAGGAATGATATTGTGATTATGACAATTGTCATACTGAAAAATAAAATGCTGAATGAAATCACTAACCATAAGTCTTGACTTACACCATACAAATTAATACATACAATATAATAAATACATGTTTATTATATATATATTTATGATAAAAATTTTATTTATCATAATAAATTTTATTTTTCTTATTAATTTTCATTACGTGATTATTGACAATATCATTTTAACTTTTTTTACTTAATAATAACATTGGGGTTTTTATTTATTTTGATGTATTATTTTTAATACTCTTACATAGATCATGGTTTCACAATATCCAGAATAAATAACATTATATTAATATAATATATATTTAATATATTTTTTTATATTAATCCATTATAATTTGAGATACAAAAATATATACAACATTAATTGGAATGGTAGGCTGTATGTTTGTATTAACTTTATTTTCATTTTGTTGTTGGACAGAAATAAATAATGTAAAATAATATATTATAATTATAGAATAAATTTCATTTTATATTTATCACATATTTTCATTAAATCCATCATTAATACCTTCCATGTAAAGAATAAGTGAATCACATTGCATTGATAGGTAGTAAGCCACCATACACATAAGTGACATTATCATGTTCCCAAAAATAGAATTGATGATAGTATGAGTGATATAAATAGAATAAAATTATAATAATATCATAAATTTATATATAAAAAATATATCAATAATTATTTCCAAAATGATTGGATGGAAGATATTAATTTAATTTTTCATGTAATGTACTAAAAATGGGTTTTATGTAGTTCATAATAATGGATAATGGGTGGGGTTTTATATGTCAGTTGAGTAGAACACATGTACTTTTTTTTAAAGAATGAATTGAATAATTAATTTTTCATGTCAAAAGGATCCAATAATAAAACATTATATAGTATAGAATATATAATATTGAAATATTTCAATCTATTTTTTGAAATGGTTTTAATATATTGTTATTAACTATCGTATTAGTTAAACCACGTGTAAAAACATATTTAAAATAACCACATTAAATAATTATTACTAATGTACTATTAATTTTGGTAAAAAGTTAATCTAAACATCTTAGATATTATAAATTATTATGATAGCAAATAATGAATTTGTTTTTAAGAATACCCTTAAAATTATTGTATTTCATTTATAAAATAAATCAAAATGATGTGATGAGAAAGTGTGTTTTTAAAGAGAAATAGTTTAAAATATTAAGAAGTTTTTAAATAAATTAAATATTTAATAGATTCCAAAAATATTAATTTGATTAAATTAAATATAATTTATATAATTTTATTTTTATAAATAAATAATATAATATTTATCAATTTAAATAAATAAAATGTCAATACAAATAATAAAAATCAGTATATTAAATTATTCATTAAAAAATCAATATTTCATAAATATAAATAAAACCTCAATGAATGATACTTTCGATATTATTGTTTCAAAAATTATTTTTATCATATAAAATTAATTTTATCAATGTGATAAAAATTAATTTTATTAATTTTCATGAAAATAAAAAAAATTATATTTTTTGAGAGAACAATACTTTTGAGACATATATATATTTTTTATAGAAAAGTTTTTATTTTTTACTGATATGTATTTTTATGTAAAAACATTATAATTAATATTTAAAAATTTTCTATTTCTATTCCTAAAATTATTTAAAATGCCTAGGTAATTAAAGTGGTGTTTAAATTATAATATTAATAATATATCATGGTTTGGTTAAAAATATGTGTTGTGTTTAATTTATTCTAACCTAGTGTTTCATATAGAAAAATATTAACTAGGTGATGTTCATAACAAAATCCAAAAATAATAATTCTTTAAAAAAATTAATAAATCAAATAACACATTGTGTTACAGTTCACATATTGTTTACCTTTTATAACATGCATAGAGGATATTATTGTGATAATTCATATTTCAATCAAAACCCTAATGAAATATTTATAAATATTTTTATGACTTGAGAAAGTTCCCAATGAAATATTTCTTATTAAACTATGAATATATATTGATAAATTCATGAATATAAATTAACTATTTCACTAATATAAAAATTATAAGATATGTTTTATAATTTTATGATGTATTATATAATATTTAATTGTTTAGAAGTGGTTACTATTGGAAATAATTAAAACCATATTAGTGAATGGATTCCATGAATATTTTACCTCTTGGGAATGATATTGAGGCTTCAGTTGGAGATGTAGTTGAAGGTGAAACAATTATATCTATATTTTAGCAGATAAAATAGGTTATGATTTATAACATTTCTCCACAACATTTTCATATTGATCCAAAACGTTTTTTAACAATAATAGAACTATTCAATTAACATTATCCTACATTATTTGATGGGACTCAAAATCATTTTTTTGTGCCAAATTTATGGGTTCCTTTGTGAACAAATTTCTCAGGATGGGATCTAGTGAAATTGGAATAGTTATCAAGACATTTTTTCATATATCAATGGATGAAGATCAATGGTGGTAATTATTTCCAATTTATAATGGTGATGAGGAAATAGTTAAAATGGAATTGATGTATTTTAGGTATGTTTTATTTTTTGCATATTTTTCTTTTGAACAATGAGTTAATGTTGATAGAGAATTCATTAGTCTTTTTAAAAATGACCAGGAAATAATTTTAATGTGTGAAGACAACTATACATGTGTAAAAATAAATATTGTAGAATATGTGTGAAATTCAATGAGTTTTAATGGCCATTTATTTATTAGGAAGATTCTATATTTTGGTTATCAGTAATATCCCAATCCTTATAATCATACATGGACAATGTATCATGATATTTAAAATTTGGAAAATAATTCAACATTAATTTTGAAATAAAATGATTTCAAGGTACGGAATGTGTGGATGAATACTATGGTATATAAAATATGATAAATTGGAAGAAAGGAAGGGTCTGATTTTCAAATTCTTATTAACATGTGTAAAAATAAAATAGAACATACATTAGGGGAATAATTGGTTTCTTCAAGTTAAGACAGAATTCCCTTGAGGCTCTTCAATGCAAGGGAATGAATAAAACTACTGTTGTTATTTTATATAACTAAATCTGGATAGAGATCTGTGAAAATTGTTGTTATATGTGTTATATTAATTTTACCTATAGAATGAAAAGGGAATATATTGATGCTTTTAAAACAACAAAATTAGTGGTTATAGTTTCTATTGATGTGCTTGTAGGTACACAAATAATTTCCCAAAATATAGGTAATTCCATTTCTAAATCTGGTGCATTCACACTACTTTAGATATTCCATGTTTTATAATTAAATTATACATTTCCAAAAAACATATAGATTATAGTTTTTTGTTAATACTCAAAATGGAAGTATCATTGTAACAATTATGTTTCTATGTTTTACAATTTTAAAACAAAAGCATCCATTACTATTTTATATTAGTAATTAACTTAGTGTTTATTTTAGTATAATATTTGGTATGGTGTAGATTCCAAAATATTATTAAAAACTTGTTTTAAATAGAGGAAGTTATATTCTTGATAAAAATATAGATTTTTTTATCTTTATATGGGAGAATTTATCCTTTACATCCATTCTCGATCCACCCCTATTGGATTATTTGAATGATATTAATCTGTAAAAAAGAATAAAACATCTCTAAATGGAAAATTTCATCTTCAAATTGAGCATTTACCGAGTTTTAGGAATACACTGATTTCTATAAATAGTAATTACCTACACATTAATAATAACATGATGTTGTGGTTTCCATATATATATAATCACTATTATAAGAATAATATAAAATAATCTCTATATGATTTCAAACGTGGAATTATGGGAGTTTAATAAAAATCATGAAGAATTATATTGCAAGTGATTTATACACCCTAGAGGTTCGTCATGGGGATACCATATTCCATTACATAATATGAATAATGGATCTATAAAGTTATTATTTGTTTATAGGGAAGTGAGTTTTATTACAATAATGAACATGTCTCATCAACCAAACATTGACGACATATTATATAAAATTATTGGAGATCATTATTTTGTAAAGAATATCCTTCACTCTGGGAATCATAATTTATTAGATAAAATATAAGATATTATGTATTAAAAATTTAGAATGCGGTATGAAACATAGATGTTTACTATAATTCAATTAGTAATGACTAATTAAACTTATATTATTATATATATAACTATTATATTATTCATGGAATATCATAATAATTTTATTTTGATATTGCTAATGGAAATATTGCTATACATTTTGAGATAATAGGACCATGAGAATCAGTTCTAGACCATATGTGAGACTCTTATAAGAAAAATTTTATATTTGAAATTTAGGGATAGGGAATTCTAGATTCAAAATAATTATTTTAATAGAATTATTATATCTATGAATATAATCCTGATTTATCCTTCCAGGGAGATTTTTGACCAAGGATAGACAACACAAATGAACATAACATTGTTCCATTATTTCATAAATTTTGAATTTTATTCCGGTTGAATTGTTTCAAATTAACCCTGATTGGATATCATTTTTAATAAAACTCATATAAGGTTTATGTTTATTAGAAATAAAGAATATATATCATGTTTCAAATAATTGATGAATTTTTTCTTTAGTTCTTTGATCGTGACTCCAACATCAGGAAATAATTTATTTTTAATATATTTTGATTCATTAAAGAAGGTTCTCAGTTTTTTACTTTTATATAATGAAAAATATATCCATGTGAATAAAGGTATTTAACGACTCATAGATAAAACTATCCACCTCCTGAAAATGAGTTGGAATCCATAGTCATGATTATAAAGATATTGAAACATTATTTATATGTGTAATTACATGAAATATAAATATAAAATAAGAGTCTAAAAACTACATATAATAAGATCATCTAAAATTTAGTAATGTATGAAGACCCATGCTATATATGAATTAGGATGATGATATTCACTACCATCTAGTAATGTATATTAACTTATAGGTTTCCCTTATAAATAATTGACAAGGTATTATGCCCAAAATGAGAATTGAAATGGATTTTATGTTCCTAGATTTATCGAATATAAATTTAGAAATTATTGATTTTGGGAAAAAATTTGTCATTTTGAATTTTTTTCTAAACCATCATTATTAAGAATTTTATAATATTCTCATCCAGATGAAGAGATTTTTCATAATAAAATTTATCATATGAATGATAGTAAATTGTAATAATTTTTATACGGAGATATAATTTTGAAATTTAAAAAGTGGATATATTTTTCCTATATACATATGCAAAAATATAATTGTTATATAATTCTCATAGTATAAATTTCTATATACACCCATTTAGAACATATATTTAAAATTATTTCAATGAATATTTTTGGTTGTAAATTATTTAGTAGTAAATTACATATTGTTTGTATCTATTTTTTGATTATCAATAAAAGAAGGCCAATAGACAGTATCCCAGAGTTATTGATAAACAATTTTCAATTAAATCAGGGAAATGGGATTATGTTATTCTATAATTTTTCATTATACTACCAAAGACTATTAGAAATAATGATAAAATATGGGTTAATGATAATAACCTAAAAAATATTAACATTTATTCACTATTTATTATGATTTAGACATCAAGAACCTATCACATATATATATATATATATTATAATGTATGTCTTCGTATATCACCTATTTAATTTATTCTCGATCATGAACTATGATTCACATCATAAATCTATAATATTATTTTAAATGATCTTGATTATGAGATTCATTTTAGTAGAATAAAACACCCTATAACTATTGGGTTGTTTGGAAGGACTATTAAAAAAATATAATTCATATTAAATTCAATATTAAATGACATTCATGTTATATGGGATGAATATTTAAATTTTTCAGAGATTTACTGTAAAAATAAAATCCATTTCAGTATTCAAAAGGATCTTTAGAAACCAATATTTGTAAAGATATATCATAATTCAACATGTTGGGGTGAAGTTGGTGAACTGAATCAAGAAATACCAAATGTTGGGGATGATACAACATAAATGATAAATACAATTTAGACCCATATTAATACATCACATATAATGAATATAGATGTACTTGAAATTTAAAGAATGATTTGGAATTTAATGTGATCGATTTTTTTATTAAAATAATCCACATGTAATTGTGTTATAAGATACCTATTGAAAGGAAATAAAAGACCCATATAAATTGCAATTTTTTTATTTCGTAAAATATTTAGAGCTATGTCATCCTATGTGGATATTCTACTTAGCCTATATAAGGTAATGATGTGTTTAATATCTATATTTAATGAAGTGCATGTCAGAAAATATCCATGTGGTTACCATTAATTTAAAATAATGGGAACCTAATTTATCTTTCTATAAATTTAATTTTTGGGTTTTAGACATTAAACAACAAGTGTTTATGAAGCAGATGTCTCGACTACAAAATGGAACTTTAGAGAAATCATATGATATAAAATATTTTATGGGAACATGAATAAATAAGGATGAATAAACACCATAATATTATTAGGAGGTGACCTTATAAAACTTTTTAAGAGTAAATGTATTAATTGGATAATAATGTCAATAATTTATCATTTATAATATATTTCATTGTTTTAAATAAATCACTTCAATAACCTATTATACACACAACCCTATGTTAAAATAAACAATAACATAGTATATAGTGAAAATGAAGCTATTAAATTGGAGGTTATTAATATGAATAATAAAATTATGAAAAATATATATTAGAAAAATTTATAAAATAAATTTATTTCTTATCAATTAGTGAGTAATTAATATAAAATATATTTAAATGTAAAATAACTATTTTTTAGAAAAATATTTTATGTGTGTAATGGTATTTTATCTTAATTAATTAAATTAATCAAATCTGTGATTCATTTTAATTTAATTTATATATTCTATATTGGATTAAAATTTATATCATTAATCTAATATTGTTTCTAGGAATGTAATAATCATAATGTATTTAGTATGATTAAAAACAATAATTTTATTTAATGTGCTGTAATAGCATTGAACACACTTAGTTTAAAATAATTTTTTTGAGATTTTTATTAAAATGAAATCAATTTTAGAGATAAAAATATAATATTTACCTTAAAATGAATGTTCTGGGAACTTTATGAAGTGATTATTATTTAATTAATATTGAAATATTAAATTTGATATTTTAAAATATCATTGAAACTTAATAAAAAAATGTCAATATTTTTAAAATGATATTCAATTTATAATTAGATAAATTATAATATTATCAATACAATAACTGTAATATTAATCAACGTAATGCTGAATTTTCATTTACAGCAGTTTATACTTGAGATTTATTTTTAATTTGAAAACCACTTTTTTTCATTATTGTGGGGTTAATTTTAAATTAATGTCTTCAAATTCTATAAATATATTTTTCAAAAAAAAATTATGGTTTTTGAATCATAATAAATATTATTATGTAAAGGTTTTAATTTTTATTTTCCCAAATGATTTTTAAACACAATAAAAATTTGTATCTCCGGTTAAGGATCAATCATTATTACAATAGGTTTAATATAGAATGAATTGTGTTAAAATAATATAGAAACATGTAAATTTTATATGATATGAACATATTTAAATAGTATAAGATATAATGTATTGTAATCATCCATTTTGAATCCATTTTTCTATTTAATTGTATTAAAATTATTGTAAAACAATAAAAAATTACAAGTCTAGCACTAACCTCAATTGTAATAGGAAACCACCTCCCCTAAAATAGTCACAACTATTGTGAAATTTATCTCAACCAAACCATGAAAAATATCTCAACTATATATTTATATACATTAAATTTTTTTATTCCCAATATTCCACTTTGAGTGTTCTTAATATGAGTTCATTGTGTGGGTTTTCTAAAAAAGGATGCGTCAGATTGACTAAGCTCTCCCTTTTTTATCTTATTTTAAAACATTAAATATTATCAAAAATATAATTATTATAATTTATAACATAAAATATTATTTTATTATTATTATTTCATAATATGTATCAACATAATATTTAATAAAATATGTGAATATATTGTTAATTCTATCTTCAGTGGACAGTACCCTCACAAATGAATGTAACACATATTCCTTCACTACCACTCGTGGATGGATATGATTATAAATTTAATGTATAAATAATATATTAATGAAAAATTTACCATTATTGAATTATAATATCATTTCTAATAACTTACCATCAAACCTCTTGGGAAAAAAATGTCCTCAGGATTTCTTATAGACTATAACCTCCACAAAGATAGGTAATTATTTTTCTTTTAAGCTGACATAAATGGTAATAAAGAAATAATTATGAAATTATATTTTATATATGAAATTAAAATTATTTATTAAATATTAATTATTATTTAGAAATTTTTTTTAATTCATTAAAATTTGAAACCAATATTTACACATCTGTACAACCTACCCTGTATACAAATAATGAAATTATATTATCAATCTCTAATATTTTTGGATTTGGATAAATACTTATATAATTATTATATATGATATTTATATAATGACTATAATTCTTTATATTATTCATCCATGATCAATGTGTCTGGAACAAACAAACAGAACCAAACTATATATGAAAAAAAACATTTATTACCCAGAACATAGATTTATACAATTAATATTTAAAAAATGGTTAATAAAAATTACATATAAATATTCTATGTTGGGATATATATATGTGTATTATTTTTTTATATATTTATAATAAATGAAATATGATTTTATTCTCAAAAATAATTCAATATAAACCTGAGGTACTTGTTTATTAAACAATTTCATCATTATTCAAGATTTTTTATGTTTAAGTATACATTCATGGAATTTTTTCAGATTTATATCTTAAAATTATAAAAATATATTTATATATTTATTAATTGTAAAAGTTTTCCTTTCATTTTACTCTTTTTAATTACCCATCATACTAAAATATATTTTTGAAGATAACTAATGTTGTTTTAATACCATGTTGAGAATAATTTACTTCAATGTCCATATATTTTCTAAAAAGAATGAAAAAAATGTATTAAGTAATCTCAAATGATTTTTTAAATACATTTCTACATAGTTCATACTAATTTATAAAATTGAAAAGAATTATCCTCTCGTTTTTTGAAAGAATTACTTTTGGAATTTTTCAAATATATCAATGGAATTAACTTATTATAAAACATGAATGAAATCATTCACCATCATGAATAATAAATTATTTTATTGTAAAAATATTGGTTTAAAATAATGGGTTAAAATAAATAGTATTCCACAATATTTTTTTATTTTTTTATATTTCAAATAAGTTATTGTTTAAAAAAGGGTATTTACCTTAAAAAGTATTCAATTGATCTTTTAAATTTTATTCATCTACTCAATCCTTTTTTGTGAAAATTTTCTTAAAGGGGTATGTAATACTATAAAAAATTAAGAATATTACCCTATGTGGATTATGATTATGTTTATATATTAGTGAATTATTAAAATTTCACATGTTAATATTCCAATACAAATGTCAACATTATTTATGTTTTACCACATTCATACAAAGGATAAATTGGACATAATCAATGATGGGGGAAATAATATATCCTCTATTTTAATAATTTGTTCTAATAAGACAAAATATTTTGGATTTTTGGGGTAGGGATTACCTATTTATAATTGATATCATGACATAAGTCCATGGTGGCTATATTATGATGTATGACATAATATTATCAATCACAAGGAATTCACTTATTATTATCCATGTGATTATTTATTTTTTCATTTTATCCATGGAATTATTTCCATATTTTATGATATTAGATATCTGGAATATTTGAGATCAACTATATTATTTTTATTTCATTTACATTATCTTAGATTCCAAAGTATGCATAGCATTGCTGAGAATATGAGGTTATCCATTTATTATATACCACTTACCTGATATTACATAATGTTTTTATCATTCACATAAAAGGATATTATAATGGAAAAAATTTGGTTCTCAATTAACATATTGTTTTGTATTTTTTTTTAAATATGTTTCTATAGGCATGTATGCATCCATCTATCCATGAATAATAATCATTTTGATATGTGGTGGTGTAAACTATTGTATTTAGTCCCAATGTTATAATGTAAATACCAAATCTATTCTAGTAAGTTTAGGGTATGTATAATAAAAAAATTAAATTAATTCTAACACTTATTTATTTAGTTTAATCCTAGCTAAACCTGTTTAATCCTAAAACATTGTAACATATTTTTTGTTCATAATTTTCATTATGACCAAAAATTAATATAACCCTATTATAACATAATAATTATTCAAATTTAAAAATTATAATTACTTTTCTAAAATATAAATAAATGAACTTGTAAAACACAATTAAAATGTAAACATAAATAACATTTTGGAATATTGTTTGCTGAGAAATTTTATTTAATGTCTACAAATTATTTTACACCAAATTAATTTATATAGGAAATTCTATTAAAACATTTTAGGTAATTTTTAGGAAAAGAATGAAATTAAATTTAAAACATAAATGAAAATAAAATTATACACTGTAAAGTCATGAAAATAAAACACTTCTTCATAAAAATATGTATTATTTACTATTTATTGAAAAATAATACTTCTCAGAATATTCATAATATTTATATGTAAAATAATTTTAACATGAGGATTGAAAAAATTAGTAAATTTTTATAAAATAAAATTTACAAAAACTAGAATAAAATTATTATTATTTTCATACTAAAACAATATATATATATATATTCAATATAAATTACTAACCATTAGTTTGTATTGATTCCAAACCATATATATATATATATGTATATATTCAATATAAATTACTAATATTCATATGCACCAATTAAATAACTATCATTTGTTATATTCATATATAAAAAATAATATTTCATTGTTTGTTTAATCTTGGTTATATGAGTTTTATACACGGTAAACCATAATTTTTTATCTTTTGAAATCATAGGTTGTTACATTAGTCACCTTTTTCTTTTTACACTTTGGTAGTTTATTAAATTTAATAACCATTAATCAAACATATCCATATCATTTATATCCCTTTCGCTTCATTTAATGTAAATAAATACATTATGTCAATTTGATTAATAAATATATCAAACCATTCACCATAAATATAAGGACACCATATCTTCAATGGAAACAAATTCTGGATCAAATTCATTATCATCGGTTGGGAAATTTTTCTCAATAATTTTCAATTACTGAGACATTTATACTATTTATAAACAATTATAACATAAAACATATCAAAATCCTATCATGTATTCATCATTATAGAACATCAATAAATCTCCACAATATGCTTATATTATTATTGGTCAAATGACAAAAATTTCTTTTAGTTCCTCTATATTTTCATCCCATAATCAGTCCACATGAAAATCTCTCCCATACATGTCAACATGGTTATTGTGTTTTTTTACCAAATATATTCATCGTAGATATTATTTAGTAACCCCCATGCCATGAAAAATACAAATATCAGATACCATGGTTATAATTGGCTATTTTTTAGTAATATTCATAAATGAATGGTCCAACATTATACCATATAGTGATATTATAAGGACCATTAATGTAGAAATAAGTTTCCAATATCCAATATTTATAAATTTATAATATAGGTTATTCATCTTTTCGGAATTTTTCTAAATCATAAATTTTTATGTTCCCTCACATTATCTCTGAGTACATAATAATATCTACATGAACAACTTAAAAAAAATTATAAACAAAATTTATGAAAATTATATTCATAAAATCCATGAAGATAGTTATGGTAATTTTATGTATAAAATGTTTCATTATAAAATCATAATGAAAATATATCATATAAAATGATTCTTTGGCTATATCCTTCTTTTTAACGTTAATAGATAACACCCAGATTATTGATTACTCATGGGAAAATATCCAACACCTCATAATTTAACAATGAAATCATTGATTTTAGTTCATGTTATATGTTATATATTTTCATAGGAAAGTTTATGTTATTCTATAATAAAATTAATTTCATATTCATTATTCATGATAAAAAACTGGTCAATTCCATTTTGAAACACTTGGGTTTAATAAATATGATACCGTGATTACACTATAGTGTCTACTTCAATAATAATAACTCTATAGAGTGGATTATATATGGAGAACTAGAAATTGGTAAAACACTATGTATGAATAAATTTAAAACATGACATCATGATATTGGGTAATAATTGATTGTTAATTTAGAAATACATCCACTTATTAATCGAAAAAAAATGTAATAAATGTGTAGTTTCTCCCCAATAATTTTGGAAATATATTCCTAAAAATTATGTAGTAAAACCAATGTTATAAAAGAAATATGTTGATTCTTAATATTAAGTGATACATCAGATCTATGAGAATTTATTTATGATATATATAATGAAATTAATTATATGCATAAAAAACATATTATTGGACTATAGATAATGTCCCACGATTTATAAGAATTAAATCCTAGAAACACTTATTATGGGAATAATGCAGCTATCAAAAAACAATAATATTAATGAAAAATAATATTATTATTTAATTTTTTATTATGAAATCATAAATTATGATATATTATTCCAACCCATAAAGAGAAAACGTCATATAATATCAATATATAATACAATCAGGTTCCATTGTTTTTCTGAAATCATTCATTATAATGGTTAATAATTATTTTTCAATTTACCAAAAGAATGTCCTAGAGTAAATTTTATCTTTGTTTTTGTTATGGGGATAACTAATTAATCCTTAGTAATGATAGAATCACTAATAAATACATCACATTCAGAGTTTCTACCCTAATGTGCTTATATTTCACTACTATACCCATGTGCTATTATCAACAAATGAATGTATAATCTTTCAAAACCACTCTATTTCTACTATACTAAAACATTAAATTTCATCATATACATAAACATATCCATAGGGGTTTCAACCATTTTCTCTTATTATAATCTCAATAATTAACCTACAACGACACTTATAGTGTTTATGGTGACCCATGTAAACATTATATTTATTTTTACATCATTTTAGATGAATATTCTATATATTTCCTAGATATACATGCCTAGGGTTTGTAAATTATTAGTTTCAATATAAAATTTATATATATTAAACATATATAATAAATGATATTTAATATATCGAAGAATTTTTTTTGTAGAAATATAAATAGAAATATACTACTTATTACCATTAAACTTAACATTAGTAAAATAGATTCATAAGAATATGTAATCATAGATAATCAGTAATTGTAAAAATTAGTCATGTTATTAAATGATTATAAGTTGGAATAAGGGTAATAAAACAAGATAAAACAACAAATCATACCCAATCAATTAAGTATCATTAATCAGGATTAATTTCATAATGCTCTATAATATCAAAAGTAAACATCTAATAGAGTGTAGAACAATCAATAATTTTCCCTCATCTATGATATCATATCATAAAATTTTTAATGTTTCATAAGAATTTTTATAATATTCAAAATAATATAAAGTAATAAAATATATACTCATTTAATAATTTCTATATAGAATCCCCTAAACAAGATTATTCCATCATTCTATTTGAGATATATTATTTCATATTTACTCAATCATATTTTAGATATATATTATCAATATCATATATTATGTGCTTCATAACATTGTCATTGTTACCCAATGTATTTTAGGGATATAAAAGACTCACACATCACTGTTTTATTTCCTAACCACCTTTCCATTGTTTATAATGGGACTTCTTATCCTTGTATTATAACTTAAACACCCATCACATAATGAATAAATTATTTATTTTTATAAAAAAAATTCTAAAAAATTAATCATATCGATAATTCATAGCCCATGGATTTTAAAGAGGATTGAAAAACTCCTCACAATCGCAATGATGAACCATCCAAAAAATAATTATATTGGAATCATTACATCATAACAATATTAAATCATATTTAACAATAATATATGTGATAATAGATTCAATATGAATTTAAAATATCACTAAAATATTTATAGATGAAAAAAATAATGGTTTTTAAATATCATATTCAAAACATATGAATTTCAAAGATAACAGTTTTATTTTTTTCTTGAAATAATCCAAAATAACTAGAAAATTAATGTTCAATGAAAATAATTTTCAAAATGGATGAAAATTATTTTTGTGATTTAAGTGTAAAAATAATAATTCATTGGGTAGAAATGAATAACATAACATTTTTAAACGCATTTTAAAATTTTCATTTTAGGAAATTGTGAAGAAATTAATATATGGTTAAAAAAATTAAGAGTCCTTATATCCCATAAATATTAATTTTGATAAAATTTTAATAAAAATATATATGCGATAAAAAAATTTCGAACAAAGAGGAAATTAATACATTTTTTCAATATATATATATTTATATATCATTTTAAGATAATTGGGCTAGAATAATGAACTTTTAAATGAAAATTATATGAATAACCTGGGGAGGAGATAGTATTACAGTATTAAATTAAAGGATCATATATTTATTGTTACTGTATATTTAATATAATGTATCCTGGAAGGATATGAGTTTGTAGAATAAATCAAATTCCTTGTATACTATATAGATTTATATGTGTTAAATCGTCCAATATAAAAATTAAATATCTATTATAAATATTTTCAAAAGCCATAATCATTACATACATACTATCTTGCATTACATTAGTATTTCCAATTATCCCTTATGTTATTAATTTTTCCTTTTAAATGATGATTCAGGATAAAAATATTTCATTTTCTGTAGATGTTTCAGTTGGATAGTTGTTTTATATTGAAACATGATCATATTTTAAGATTAAAAATATTGTTAATCAATTTAAAATTATCATATTTTTTAAATAAATAAAAATTTATAATATGTCATATGATGTAGATGAAAAATTAATTATGTCACATTGTTGAATTAGAATATCATACATACAGTCACGTGATGTTTTCCAATTCTAATGGATGAAACTAATGAAATTTGTACAACAAAATAATTTTTTTTTCTAAAATATATATTTTATAATTTTTTATAAATTAAATATATCTTTTTGAGAAATTATTTATAAAAAATACAAAATGGAATAACATCGCTCGACGAAGGTGGTAGTCCACACATATAGAGTAATAAATATATCATCATCCAATGGATGAGATGGTAGTATGGAATATAGTGCACTATATTTTGATAAGTTTAATTACATAAACAATATTGTATTACAATACTAAATACATCAAAACTACCATCCATTATAATTATGAATGAAAAAATCTCATCGCAAATTTGTGGTGTTAGTCTATACATATTAAAAAGTGATACATTTATTTCCAAGATAATAGAAATGTGGGGACAAAAGGTAATTCCAAATTCATAAAAAAAATAATAGAGTATATATTTTAATATATACGTCATTCTATTTTTATGATATATATTTATAGGAAGTATAAGATTAAATTAATATTAAACGAATCAGGTAATACGACCACCTCCTCTTCAAAACATTTTTTTTGAAATTCAACATAATCCCTTTTGAGATGATAATAGGGGGAGTCCTGAATATTTCGGTCAAATGTAAGGAATATAGTACGGTATAAGGTTAGGTATTGTCTGAGCTAGAGTACCTAATATATTTGGATAAATAAGAAGATGAAGTTCTCATTTATATGTGAGGTAAGGATAAATGTTTTATTCCTTAAATTATTTAAATATATTATACGTCATTATCATTTAATTTGGAACCATGGAACCAAAAAATAGAATATTGGATGTGATAATATTGAGATAGACTCACATAATCTAACTTATATGAGGGTTGGAATAATTTGATTTATTATAACAATGTTAAACAACATTAATACCATTTTTAAATTAACAATTATAACATAATTTTTTACCATTATATATTAATTATAGACTAAAATTAAGACTATCCATATATGAAAATTTACATATTATAATTCCTAGTTTTTTATCTATTTAATTAAATTAAATTTCTATAGATTGATGAAATCACTTCTACTAAAAACATAAAAAAATTATGAAAATTATATTTGTTAAAAAGTCTTGATATCAATGTAACAGTTACATAACATTGAAAAAAATATTTTTTTATGTTATATAATAAAACATTATGGGTTTTAAAATTTTGGATCTATAAAAAAGTGAAACCTTCCAAATGTACCATTAAATATTATGACACAATTGTTTTTAAATTTTATTAAAAAATAATTTATGATTACAAAATCCAATATTTTTTCTACAATATAGAATAATAATTTAAATGTATTGTATTAATTTATAGTTATAACTTTGTTCAATCAATGTTTTTCATAATTTTCATTTTCAACCAAAAATCATAATATTGTAATTAAATTTGCCGTATCAAGAAAATAATTATTTTCCACTCAAAAATCAAAAATCTATCTTTTAGTTAATTGAATATATTATCTAAATATTTATTCAATATATTTCACAAATATTGAATAATTTAGTTAAGTAATATAGAGACACATTTTGTGGACAATTTTTTTTTTCAGATTAACATCTATTATAGAATTGAAATTTCATTTTTTTCTTCAATAAAAATTTTATAAAAAATGAATTATTTTTATAAATATTTATAAAATTAATTTACACAATATTTGTATTTTTGTTTAAACCCTGAAATCTCATATATATGTTATAACAGTTACTTAAAATTATAAATATTCATTATAATATCAATGTTGATTTAAAATAAGGTTTTTTGTTAAGTAAAATATTAATGAAATTATATCTTTATAATTATTAATAGTTTTTGAAATATAAGTTTCATTATTCTATATATATAATATGAGAATTTTTAGAAAACATATTCTTTACAATTAATTTAAAATCATTGGTAGCTTATACATCACTCAATGAAAAAAATAATTTTTTTTATATGAAACACCATGTTTATCTTGATTTACATGTAAAATTGATTTTTTTTCTCATGAAAACTTGTGTTACGTGAAAGAACATATTTTACCAAACAATAATATACTTTTAATATTATTATTTAATCATGATATATATCACCGAACCACTAGAATAACAAGAATGTATACGATTAATTGAATTAATAAAATATGTTTTACAACTATATATATAATTAATTATTTGGTGACCAATTAGACAAAAATTTAATCAAAAAACAGTTTAAAATAAATGATGTGTTTTTGTGAAAAACTAATTTTTATGCCCAGAAAGGTGTATTGTCTTAAAAAAATAAATTAATAACTATTATTGAAGGATATTGATGAAATAAATATGTTAAATATTCTTTTAATTTGTTATATATTCCTCAAATAATATTTATTTTCATAAAATAAGAATTTGTCTGATTTTCTGAAGAAAAAGAAATATTTATATAAAAGAAAAATTAGCTGCTTTTTTATGGCGCAGAAAATTTAAAATTAAATTTTTAAAATTTAATAAATTTTAATTGACATTAAAAAATTAATTCAATAAATTTGAATACCAAAATTTACATTGGATTAATTTTTTTCTATTTTTCTGACAATATTCAGATTTTGATGAACAATAAATAATAATGACTTTTAATTGAAAACTTAAATTTCAACTTAAAAATTTATAACTTCCAAAGTTATTATAAATAGACTTTATCATATTATGAAATCAATATTTATCATTTAATTCAGTTTGTTTAATGTAAACATTATTATATTGATTATATATATATATAATTTGTAACATTTTAGAACTTTCCACTTTGTAAACCCACATTCAAACCATGTTTACGAGATTAATTTTATATAAAATTACTTCCCTTATAAGATTTGAATTTGAATATTTTTATACAATATTTTAAAATATAATATTTTATATTTTCAATAATGGAATACATTTTTTTATAAAAAATATAATTTAATGAAATAAAAATAAATTATATTATTTATGTTAAAAAAGAGATTAATTATTCTATAAATGTAGAATATAAAGAGTAAAAATGCCATAAAACATATAAAAAACCTTTATTGGGAAAATTTCTAGATTTTCACCTCCATGAATATATATTATTAAAATATTGACACTAGGAAAAAAAAGTAAAATGTTGTGATTGAACAATTTTTTTAAACAATGCCAAATGTTTCCTCTATCCCACATGTAATATGCCACCATATCCGCTACATTTACAGCACTAAAGAAGTTTTTTATTATCAAAAACTATCTATATAAACTCTCAAATTTGAACCTCTTATCCTATAAGCCTATCTATTATAAATATTTAATCCAATTTAGTCTATTGTTGTAAACTTAATAGAGTTTCCAAAAAAAGGTAACACATTTCAATTAACACTTTTGTTTTTCTTTATTCTCCACCACAGAAATTATTTTTACATCAATATATAATATAATATGTATCTTATATATAATAATTTATTATTATGTTATGGGTATGACCTACACCTACACACACATCTATCAAATGTGATAAACAATCCTTGTTCATGTGTGTGGAAGACTTTTCCATTGCAAATCGAGGTCATTCGTTCTTCCATTACATTTCTTCAAGGTTGTGAATAATGAGGAAAAAATGTTTTTATATTGTATATAGGATATTAATTATGCGTTTATAATTATATAATTTTTCTATAACACATAACACCATTATTTCTATTTTATGGGAATATGATAACTTTTTTATGGGCATGTGAACTAGTACCAACTCAAACCGATGTGATTTATTCACACATTACCTAGAATGTATAAAGGTTGATTTTAATTTATATATGTGATAAAAATAAAAGATATATTATATTAATGACATATTTATATTTCATTAAAACATAATATAACACTTTTTATTACTTTTTACACACTGAAGAAGTTATAACATCGATTCTAAACATGTGCACTACAGCATCCCCAAAATGATGTGATTCTTCTTTTTCCATACCCACATAAAAATAATGACACATATAATAATTTATAATTACATTATATTTTATTTATGATATAATTTCCATTCATTAATATTAAATTTTACATATATTGTACACTGTCAGTATGTCCTTAGTCCCACACAGGATCCTAGTACACCATCAGTACGTCGTCCGACCCACATAGGATCCTAGTACACCGTCAGTACATCGTCAGACCCACACAAGATCTGAGTACACTGTTAGTACGTCATCAGACCCGCACAGGATCCCAATACACTGTCAGTACGTCCTCAGACACACACAGGATCCTAGTACACTTTCATTACGTCGTCATACCCACACAGGATCCTAAAACAGCGTCAGTACGTCGTCAGACCCACACAAGATCCTAGTACACTGTTAGTTCATCGTCATACCCACACAGGATCCTAGTACACCGTCAGTACATCGTCGAACCCACATAGGATTCTAGTGCCCCATCAGAATGTCGTCATAACCACATAGGAACCTAGTACACAGTCAGTTTGTCTTCAGTCCCACCAAAGATCCTAGTACACCGTCAGTACGTCGTCAGACCCATATAGGATCCTAGTACACTGATAGTACATCGTCAAACCCACAAAAGTACTTATACGCCATTAGTACATCGTGAGACCCACATATGATCCTAGTGCACCATAAGTACATCGTTAGACCCACACAAGATCCTTGTACACCGTTAGAACGTCGTTAGACCCACATAAGATCATAGTACACCGTCAGAACGTCGTCAGACCCACACAGGATCCTAGTACACCATCTATACATCGTCTGACCCACACATGATCTTAGTACAACTTCAGTACGTCATGATACCCACACAATATCCTAGTACACCATCATTACGTCTTCATACCCACACAGGATCCTAGAACCCTGTTAGTAAATTGCCAGACCCACACAGGATCATAGTACATCGTCACAACTAGATAAAGGATTCTCGCACTATGCTTTCTTGTCACTAGGAGGGTCCGCTCCTAAAGCCACTATTAGAGACATAAATAGTCACGAATTCCGTAGAAGATGTATCCTAAAGGACCACCACATCATAGGGGTCTCAACGCAATAAACAGTGTGTCAATCAGATGCTTGGTTTGTTAGTTATTAGCCTTTTAGTCTCGATTCCCTAGTTGGATTAATGCTCAATCCAACCCGTCCATACCCCAACATTATCCACATCTCTAGTGGGGTATACCAAATGTCGGTCTCTCTCTTAGGTTTCTGGCACCACATATGGTTCATCACACGAATGGCTGGTGATGATGTTATGGCCAAAGGAACGTATAGGGCTGAAATTGGTCTGGGTCTAGTCCGACCCGGTCAGACCGACTCGGCCTGGCCAGCATTGGTCTTGCCGTAGTGCGGGGGGGGGGGGGGGTGTGCGTTGGTGTATCCATGGTGCAGTGGGGTGGCCATTGGGTAGTTGTCCGCCAAGGATAGCTTGATGGAAATCCATGATCTCCACGCTGCATGGTCTCTCGCCGCTCCTTCGACGGCCGCAAGCCATACCCTTTTCATCGACATGGTAGATGTTGTCGCCCCTTCTTCATAGGGCGGTGCAGACATGCCCCTCTTCCCCCATTTTGTGGTCGGCTTCTCATTGTATTCTTCCTCTATCACATAGATTTAATCATATACCACAAGGGATTATGGAGAGGTTGTTCTAGGTTCATTTGGCCCGCACCCTCTGCGTTAGAACAGTAGCAAGCAGTTTAAAACATTTACATCACGATGAACATAAAGAATAGGTAAGGGAGGTATTAAAAACATCAAACACTACCTTGAAGGTTTTTGTTGTGTTTTGAGGTGAAAAAGTGAAGGAGAAGAAGGTTCCAACATTCATTTGTTCCACAATACCACTTCTGATGTCGGCTCATGTGTTGTCCTCTTTCATGATTCCAATGAACATTCTTCGATTGAGTTCTTAATTTAGAGGAAATGATACTAGTTGGAGGGGTAGGATTCCTCCACAAGATTCTCCCAATTCTCCACACCTCTCCAACCAATCCTCAATAGAAATGATATTCCATTAATAAAAATTAAGTCTACCAATTTAATTGTTGGAATAATTAATTGTTCGCATAATTAATTGGATCAATATAATGGAAGGAATGAATTATTGGGGAGTTGAGAGATTTATCCCCCATTAAGATGGTTCGGGTGGTTACCTCCATTAAAAGGAAAATTAGGGTTTTAGGCTCGGTGGTCCCCACCTTCATAGCATTCAGATGGGAGGTTTCAACAAAAATAAAATAGAAGTTTCTTTTATTTTATTTTTTATTTCCATGAGAT
Source organism: Viscum album (assembly GCA_963277665.1). Classification (NCBI taxonomy): domain Eukaryota; kingdom Viridiplantae; phylum Streptophyta; class Magnoliopsida; order Santalales; family Viscaceae; genus Viscum; species Viscum album. The sequence continues at coordinate 699,223,215 of OY728160.1, forward strand.
TCCCAAAATTTATCTTTCACCATGGACATACTGCAGTCGAGGTGAAGTCCTCTTTAATTGAAAATAGGTGTTGCGAGTTCAACGGTGCCGTATGATTTCAATTTTAAGAACCAGATTAAAAGTTACGAAAATCACAATCGTACATTTACTATACATATCCAAAAAAAATTCTGAAATTCATTCCAGGAACACTGGGCCTTGGAATCATGTGCTTTAAATTTTTGTGGATTAGTAAAATTACAAAATAATTTTAAAAAAATTACACATATATTCTGGGTCTTTAAATTCTCCCCACCTCAGGGCTTCGTTTCCCTGAAATCCACATCACACAACTGGGAAAATAGGGGGGGTACTTAGCACGAATCTGAGCCTCCCGCTCACATGTGCTCTCCTAGAGGTTCTTGTGCTGCAACCGAATGCACACCAGAGGTATCATCCGCCCATAAAGGTTCGTATCCTATCAATACTCAATCTCTATGGGACCTTAATAATCGTCTCCCCATCATCGACATCTATCTCAGCATGGTAGATAATATGAGAAGAGTCATGCACGTATCTCCTCATATGTGATACATGGAAGACGTGGTGCACCCGATGCAACTGAGGGGGATGTTCTAGATGATAAGCCACCTCTCCACATCTAATGAGGACCTGGAAGGGTCTAATAAACCTCGGAGATATCTTGCCACCCTGGAAAACTCTCTGTTATCCTATTCGACGTGAGACCCGTAGAAAGACGTGGCCGCCATCCTCTAACTCCAGGGGTCTCCCTCTCTTATCTAAATATGTCTTCTGCCTACTATGTGCAGTCTTCATCTGCTCCATGATCAGTTGAACTTTCTATGTGGTAGCTCATACCATCTCTAGTCCCACGAGTGCTGACTCTCCTAGGTCATTCCAACACAAAGGTGATTTGTAATGTTTTCCATAAAACACCTCAAAAGGGGTCATCCCAATGGTGGAGTGATAGATTTTTTTATATGTAAACTCCACCAAAGGCAAGTGATCCTTCTAGCTATGACCGAAGTCAGGGACGCAAGTACGGAGCATGTCCTCAAGGGTCTGAATGGTCAGCTCAGTCTGTCCATCGTTTTGAGGATTGAAGGCGGTGCTCAAACGAAGCTACATCCCCAAAGCCTCTTGAATCCCCTTCCATATCTTGGTAGTAAAATGTGAATCACAATCAGAGACAATTGTCTAGGGTACTCTATGTAGTCTCAAAATCTACTGCATATAGTGGCTTCCCATGGTCTCTACTGAACCTTGCTCTCATATCGGTAGGAAGTGGGCCGACATGGTGAGTTGCTCGATGATCACCCAGATAGAATCATGACCCCTGTATATACATGTTTTTCCCATTACAAAGTCCATGTATATCCTGTACCACTTCCAATCTAGGAACTCTAGATGCTGAACCAATCCTGGTGGTACCTGACGCTCCGCCTTCACTTGCTAACAAATGAAGCACCGAGAGACAAACTCTTCTACTGCTTTCTTCATTCCCGGACACCAGTGTTGTCTTTGAATATCCTGGTACTTATTCACTACTTTTGGATGTACCGCTATATGGGATTTGTGGAACTCCCTCATCAAATCGTCCTGAAGTCACATTGGTTCCATGGTACGTCCCCGGAAGAGGATGACGTGCTCCCCACCTTCAGAAAATCCATCGGGTTCTTATCCTATGGATATCTGAGTACGGTGAGCCTCATTGTCAGTGTCCTTATACTGCGCCTCCCAAACTCACTGAAGAGGCGGGGGAGTGACTGCAAGATACTGAAGAAAAGATGCTCCATTTCGATCCACAAAGGATGTCTGCAAAGCGGCCAGTTTCTCCATCGCCTCAACTTCCAACTGTATACCAAATCTCATGTTAAGTTCATATGCTACGACGTTCCACTTCTTAGGATTATAGACACCCTCGAAGTCATAGTCCTGGAGGAACATCATCCAACACCACTGTCTCAGTTTCAGGTCCTTCTAAGAGAACATATACCTGAGACTCTTGTTATTTGTGTAGACTGCAAAACGCTTCCCATCAAGTAATGTCACAAAATCTTCAAGGTAAAGACCTCTTCTGCTAACTCCATGTCATGGGTAGCATAGTTCTACTCATTATTTCTCATCTATCGAGAAAAAAATGTGTTCATTGCTCACTCATACATTAGGTAACATCCGAGCACAGTCCCTGACGTTTTGTAGTAGACTACGTACCCTACGCCCTCCTCCGATAGCCTCAGGATGGGTGCACTAGTCAGCCTCTGCCTCAGCTCCTGAAAACTCCACTTTCATCTCTCCAACCAAACGATTGATTTCCCCTTCTTCATCAATGCTGATAATGGTGCTGAAACTCTGGATAAATAATGAACAAACCTCTGGTACAATCCAGAAAAACCCAAGAAACTCCGCACATCTGTCACACTCCTGGGTGGCTACCAAGCATGTACTGCTTCAATCGTCACTGGATTCACCACTAATCGAGCCTCTGAGATGACATGTCCCTAAAATTGAACCTCTTGTATCAAGAACTCTCTCTCCTAGTGCTTACCATATAGTTGGTTCTCCTTGAGTGTGTACATAACTATATAAAAATGATATGCATGCTCTTCCTCAGTAGACGAGTTGATCCGAATGTCATCGATGAAGACCACCACAAAGTGATCAAGGTATGGATGAATGATCCTATTCATGAGTCCCGTGAACACTGTTGAAGAATTGGCCATGCTTAATTGCATAACCAAAAACTCGTTATGGTCGTACCGACATCACAAAGTTGTCTTCTTCACATCCTCACCTCGTACTCTGAGTTGGTGATAGCCTGGTCTAAGGTCTATCTTCGAGAACCACAATGCTCTCTTCAGCTGATCAAAGATGTTGTCAATCCTCAAGAGTGGGTACATGTTTTTCAAGGTCACTTGGTTCAGGCACCGATAGTCAACATAATTCCTCAATCTCCTATCCACATTTTTGGAGACCAAAATCAGGTCTACCCAGGGAGAAACACTGGGCAGAATGAACCCTTTCCCCTATATATTCTCCATCTATACCTACAGCTCGCGAAGCTCCTTGGGAGCCATCCAATAAACTGGTGTAGATGTCGGTGGTGTCCTAGGGTACAAGTCAATGTAAAATTACACCACTCTGTAAGGAGGTAGACCCATAATATCATGAGGGAAGACATTTTCATATTGGTCCCACACTATATGATAGATCAGACTCTCCACATCAACCGCTCTGAGGGTAAGGCTAGCCAACTAATGAGTGGTCAGATGCGCTCTCCTCTGGGAAAGTCCATCATGTGCTTCAAAGGCTCTATTCTCACCGGTGAAGGTAAACCTAGTACCATCTATGAGGACACACCAATCTTTATGCCTAATATAGTCAATCTGAGCATGGATTGTAGATAATCATTCCATACCGAAGATGAAGTCATACGACCTTAACGCCGCTACTAGGAGATCCCAACCGATGCTCTGGCTTCCTAGAGTAATCTCACACTGCCAGCACCAGTACATAATCACCGAATCCACTCCTATAGGAGTATCAATCTATAAGGATTGAGCCAATAACTTCATCAGAATATCCGTCCTCCGAACGAGGGATATGGTAATAAAAGATTTATTAGAACCTGGGTCTATAAGTATTGAATCTAAGGTGGAGTAGAAACATATCATACCTCATTTCATCTCTGGAGTTCCACGGTCATGTGGCTCAGCTACCTAGAGTTGAGATCTCCCATGTCCACCTACACCCTATGGTCGGGGTGGGCTACCATGTGGTGTTGGTGGTAACACCTTGAATCATCACCCCCCGCTAGCTGCACAACCGGTTCATCTTCCACATCTTCCAACTCCCTATGGAACTCCTCAGTCTAACCATTGTCTCAGCCAGGGCGGTCCCTTGAATTTCTCCTGATCATTCGTATGGTGGGAAATGTAGTCACAAACCATGTGACCCTACCCGCAACATGTGAAACACTGCTTATTCCATGCATGACTGACTCTCTCATATTCCCCTCACAACTGACCCTGAATCACGCGGTGGTCCACCTATGGATCTGGTCCTCTTGGACCTCTATGAATCTATCTACTACTAGCTGTAGAATACTCCTCTACATGTCGTACGGTGTTGGGTGTTGCAGATGGTGACAGCTCAACAAAGAAACTATCCACTAATAGGGATTGCTCTAACACCCCTTCATGTTTTGGGAGGCTGATTGAAATCATCAAAGCCCTGATCTCCTCCCCGAGTCCCTGCTCGAAGGTTCGAGCCCTGAATAATAGGTCAGTCACCATATCAGTGAATTAGAATGAGAGGTTACTAAACCTCACTTATAACTGAGCCACAATTATACTAACCACCTGCAGATGTTGAACCTCCTGTGTGCGCATTGCCCAAAGAGTCGCTAGGACAAACTGTACCAAATATAGGCTTTCACGTCTTCCCAGAGAAGTGTCACCTCATCATGAATCTAGAGAATCATTCTCCACCATCTACCAGCTAATACCTGTAGAGGACTGATAGTAAGGATTACCATGAGGTCAGATGGTGTCCCTACCAGTCGGAAGACTCTCACCACGACCTCCATCCAATCCGCAGCCGCATGTGGGTATGTCTCTCCCCAGATCATGGGTGGCCTATGGCACTAGAACTCATGAAACACACTCAAGCGGCATACACCCTCTAATGTTTGGGGTGTTGGCATCAGTGGACCAATGGGCAATGGTACTGCTGGTGTCTCTGCTGGTGCCTCTATTGGAAGAGGGACCTGCACCAAGGCCTCGTCTCTCGGTTGGATATCAGAGCATACTATACCTAGTACCCGAGATGGCTGACTGCATGGAGGCATCCTGAAAAGAAACAGGTCCACCACGATCAATAAGGTATACCTGATGAGCCAACTGAAAGAGATCACAAAGAAAACTCTATGAAAAACACTCATTCAATTAGGGTTTTTGTGCACTGAAATGGAAATCAGAAGTCAGAGTCCTAGTGTATGGATATGCCAGCCGCCGCACCAATTCAGGTTTCCCTAAACTGATAACCACCCTCACTACACATAAAACTATTGTCATTAAAAGAAAGATCCATGGATTATGTTCTATGGTAGAACTGACTCCTTTGATACTAATTTTTCACAACCCATCCTATGGGGCCCGTGCTGTGACAACCCCAAGCATGCCTTCCATATGACATGGGATATCGACTAGCACCGAAAGGCATATTCCCTAAAACCAGGAAGGCATTGCCATTATATTCTCTAAACACAGGCAATAATGAACAAAATAAGATACGAACACATGTGAACTGTATAGCAAAAAAAGTGGTGAATGTAAGAGTGGGCAGAATCTATTCCCAACTTTAAAGGTACATAAACAACTGAAATACAATACAACTAATGAAAGTGAAAGATAGCTATTGGGCTATCCTTCAAGGTTCCTATATTAATGGTAGGTACATATCATATCCTCAGAACTCCACGCCCGCCCGTATCCTCAGCGTACCAACATGAAGTATGGTCTACCTCTGGGCACCATCCAGTCCTGGTACCCTCAGCCTCGATTAGCGATGTCCATCATCTGCACCAAACAAGACAAGGTACGGGTATAGCCTTTGTAGGGGTGTGTATAACGATACTCAGTAGGGACCATGAGACCTTAAAGGTCTCACAATATCCACAATGGATAAACTCTAAATAATGAAATCAACAAACAACCCTACTTATGTATATGCCCATACGTATACCTATGTTATCAAGTATACCCATCTCAATCATGAGAAAACACAGGGTCCAATAAAAAATCCCAAAGCGCAACTATTACACAGAGAAAGTAATACCATAAAGGGAATTACGACACATGTAATCCATATAGAAGAATACAACCATGGTATTACCATGAATGAAATTACCAAGCAGGTACGGATTCAGCTCACAACATGTATATCATATGTACAGTAGTATAGATGATTATATGTAACTACAAATTCATCTTAATCTTTTAAGAGGAAGAACCATGAAAGATCATAAGTCGTCATTAGACCCGCATAGGATTATAGTAAAATGTCAAACCCACACATGATCTTAGTACATTTCTAGGCCCACACATGAACTAAAACATCACCAGACCCACACAGGATCCTAGTACACAGTCAGTACATTGCCAGACCCTCACAGGATCCTAGTACACCGTCTGTACATCGTCAGACCAAAACAGAATCCTAGTACACCTTCAATACGTTGACAGACCCACATAAGATCCTAGTATATTGTCAGTACATTGTCAGACCCCCACAGGATCCTAGTACACTATAAATACATCATCAGACACACATAGTATACTAGTACACTGTCAGTATGTCGTTAGACCAACACAAGATCATAGTATATCATACGTACGTCTTCAGACCCAAATGAGATCCTAGTACACAGATAGTAAGTCATCAGACCCACACAAGATCCTAGTACTCCATCAGTACGTCATCAGACCCACACAAGATCCTAGTACCCCATCAGTACGTCGTCAGACCCACACATGATCCTCGTACATCGTCAGTACGTCGTCAGACCCACATAAGATCCTATTACACCATCAGCAAGTCTTCAGACCCAGACATGATTCTAGTACGCCGTCATTACGTCATCAGACCCACACAAGACCCTAGTACATCATCGCAGACAGCAACAGGGTTCCCGCACTAAGCTCGTTTGTCTCAGGGAGGGTCTGCTCCTCCAGCCACATGTCAATAATCCCACTGTCTTGAAGTCCCAAGAATATGTATTCCAAAGGACCGCCATGTCATAGGGGTCTCAACGCAATAGATGGTGCATCAATCAGATGCATGAAATGTATGTTATTAGCATTTTCGCCCTAAGGGCCTGATTGGATTCATGTTGGATCCAACCCAATGGTACCCAAATATTATCCAAATCTCTAGTGGGGAATTCCAAATGTTCTGTCTCGCTCCAAGGTTTTTAGAACCATAGATGGTTCATCAAACGAATAAGGTGGCACACTTATGTCCAAAAGAATGTATTGGGAAGAAATTGGCATGTGCCTGGTACGAGCCGGCATGGGCTGACCCGATCAGGTTCAGGTCGCCCCGATCTGCTGGGTCTATCCCAGCATCACTAGGCAGCCTGTTGTGCGGCGTCCCACTGCGGCCAGTCAGATGGACAGCTATGCTTTCCGCGCAGCGCGGTCACACGCCGCCCCTTCACCAGCGGCCGACTCGGCTGACTGTACTCCCTTCGTCTCCACAGCAGATGTCGCGTCCCCTTGTTCACCTGGAATCATAGACGTGTGCCGCCACCAATGTCGTGCGGCCGACCTCCGGTTGTCCTCTTCCTCAATCGCAAAGAATTCATCAAAAAAAACAAGGGATTACAGAGAATATGGGCCATGTTCATTTGGCCCGCACCATCCTCATTATAGCAGTAATAATCTGTTCAAAACAATTAAATCACAAAGAACATCAATAACGGGTAAGGGATGTATTTAAAACATCAACCCCATCCTAGATATTTTGATTTTGTGTTGTGGGATGAAACTGTGAAGGATAATAAGGTGCCATCATTCGTTGTTTCCACAATCATACTTCCAAAGTCGGCTCATGCATTGTCCTATTTCGTGATTATAATGAACGTTCGTCAATGGCGTTCTTCGTTTGAAATAAAAGTTCTTCTATAGAGAGGTAGGATTTCTCCATAGATTCCTCCCAATTATCCCCACTTCGCCCACCAATCCTTAAATGAATAGAGATGCAAATAATTTAAATTATATCTATTAATTTAATTTTTGGAAAAATTAATTTTACCACATTTGCAAAAATAATTGGATTAATTTAATGGGCGGAATGAATTAATGGGAAGTTGAGAGGTTTCCCTCCCATTAAGAGGGTTAGGATGGTCTTAACAATTAAACAAAAAATTGGGGGTTTTAGGCTCAATGGTCCCCACCTCCATAACATTCACATGGGCGGTTTCATCATAAATAATATTAATGTTTATTTTATTTTATATTTCATTTCCCTGAAAATCAAAAAATATATCTTTCACCCTCAACCTACTGCGTTCGAGGTAAAGGTCTCCATAAGCGAATACTGGAGCTACGAGTTCAATGGTGTCCTCAGATTTATATTCCGAGCACCGTTTTAAAATTTACAAAAAACCCACTCGTACGTTTACTGAACGTACCTGAAATAATTTTCAGAAAATCATTTTGGGCACACGAGGCCTCAGAATCATGCATTGTAAATTTTCACAGACTCGTAAAATACCGATATAATTTAAAACAATTTACATGGAAATTCTGGGTCTTTAACCCTTTGTCATAACCACCAAAAAATATGCCATAAAACTCGAAGGAAAAATTCAACAACAAAACCTAAATTTAATTCCCAAATAGCACCTCAATTTTTGAATTCGCACCATGACACATTCTATAAACACCAAAAAAAACCGTTCTACAAGTTACCCATTCATCTATTAGAATGTCAAGTACATTAATCACTTTGACCTGATAGATTCATGTGACCCTAGTTTCCACACAAATAACACACTAGCATATCATGCCCAAAAGTGGATCATGACAGTTCATGAGGCCTTTTTATTCCACGTTCATCACCAACATCTTGATGTTTTTTCACCACATCCTTAACAAAACTCCCATCCCCACTCATTTAAACTAATGGAAGGTTTGATGCATTAAGATCTTCTTCAAGCACCACATCAACAAAGAGTTTTTGCATCACCATATTATATAATCTATATAGATTCAACTCTGATCCATTTTACAACAAACTCAGATGAATCCCAAAATTGAAATCTCAAGCCTTTGTGGAATCAATCATGATATACCAAGGATCATATGGTACTAGATCCTCAACAAACGGATGGAATTCCAACATTGGTCTATTTCATTACTCCATATAAAACTTATAAATTCCTTTTATCATCTTCTTCATCATTGGTAATTAATATAGGATGACAAAGTCCATGAAAAAAATCCAATGTACGATCTTTTTTAGGGTTGATCTGAGACACCTACATCCACCACATATTGAGAGAAACCTCAAGAATAATGGTATAAATATTATCCTTTTATGACTCCGGAAACTCCAGGGAATCAGCAACCCATTTAATAATATGACCAAAAAAATATGTGTAGACTCCAATTTTGAAACTCATGAATGAAATCTCTTTGTTGAAAAACTGGAAATCCCACTCATGGGGAATCCTTGAACACTATATCAAGAATATTTATTAAATCCCCATGCACGAAGACACTAAGGAACACGAAATAAATTATATCAATCTAAATCAACTCATCAATAAGACTTATCAAGATCAAAATAATGCATAAATAATACCTAAAATCGTTGAAAACTAAACCTCCAAACATTAGACATCAACACATTACAATTTTCCTCTTGAAAAAACATTAGAATTAATATGGACATGGTAGATCACCTACTCACCATAGGTATTCCTCAAATTCTCACACACAAGCAAATCCCTATGGCACCCTGCGAACCCACTAACTTGTTCTAATCTAGGGCCTCATCCAAATTTCCACACCTAACCATGTATGTGATCACTGATGATAATTATAATGTCCAAATAATATTATCCCCTTTCAAATTTTAAAATACATTTTAAATTCCACCAACCACCATGTCAAAAACAAATTTATATTTTCACACATCAATTTAGTTGGTGATAATAAAAAATTGTGTCCCACAGTTTTCCATATAAAAAACCAGTTCATCTATTTTAATAAAATGTTCATAAAGTCATCATATTCCACATGACAATCACATCCCTACCATGGGGAGTATTTTTGGACCATTCCCCATGACTCGAAATGGATTTCAAAGCATTTAACACTTATTGAGACCATTATCATGAATCCCTTTTCATATCCCAGACCCCAAATTGTCCACGTGAACCAAAAAAACCAACAAGACTTTACATCACACGGATTCCAATGGATCATAATGAAAAATGGTTCATGGTGCCCTTCCCATTTTTACCTCTCGTGTACTGAAAATCTGAATCATGATCCATCTTAAAATCGCAATATAACATAGGGTGATCTGAATGAAATGTCCTCTAACAATACATGAATTTGATACATTTTTCAAGAACCAACTTGAATTGACCATAAACTGACCCCTCAAAATGATTTGTGGCATCGCCCGACGGGCATTCCCGATCCACATGAGAATGAAACTAGTGATGAGCATCAATAGTGATACAAATGGTAATGATTTCTCCAAATATAACAAAATAAATAAAATATTGGTATCTAAATAGAGTGTCCCAAATATAAATAAAATAGATAAAATATCAAATATATTCCTCTTTTAAACAAACCAGAAAATACAATAATGATATCCAGTAAAACTGAACTGAAACCTGATGAGCACACATCTCTATGTGACCCCGAGGGTCACATCCAAGTACCAAGGAAAACCGTCACCCATAGAGATCGATAATATACTAAATATACACCATAAGATAAAAAATAACTATATGAATAAGTAATAAAAATAATTAGGAATTCCCAAACTACCTATTCATAGTGAAGTTCCATTAAAACAAATGTAACATAAAACTCATATTTGAAATATAGTATAAGAAGTATTATTTTTAATGCATTTTACATTATAAAATAAATCACAATCAGTCTCCATTTTTACCATTTAAACAAAACATAATTAATAAGATTGTTAATTTATAAAAGAGATAAAATGTGAAATTATTTTTCAAAAACATCTTCCATAAATCCACACTACTAATGAAGTAAGAACAAAAATCATATACAAAACACAATAGAAATAAACATACAAGAGTAAGAGACACACAATGAATCATAATTTCTCAGAACAAGAAACTAATTTCCAATAGAAATGGGTGAATAGAAGATATTTTTAATAATCTAGAACAACATAACACATGAATAAAATAATCAGAAACATAAATCACATGATAAAATAAAATAACCCTAAATACAGATGACCACCCTATGTCAGGTATGATTGTGGGGAAATCCCATAAAAATAAACCCAATATATCAAACTTTTATATGCCTCTAGCCCATTCATAATATATCTACTGTAGCTATCATTCTCATAAAATTCTATCACAATGATATGTTCACATGTGTTATGTATAAAAGTTGCAAGACAAATGATTCGAACTGTGAATCCAATCACATTCCTATATAATAAATATTCAATAATAAATATCCCCCTAAGCCACTACATGGCCACATCTCCTTACTTATAACATGTATATCACAATGGAGATCAATATGAGGATCTCTAATCACAAATGATATTCATATATACAAAAGGAACAATTATTTTTCTATGAGTTTTTTCATAGTAAGAACTTCATCACTTTTATAATGGTTCCTAATGGGCCAGAGGTTCTTTTTACAAAACCATGATTTATCAAATAACCAAATAAATCTTTAAAAATTGGTCTAAAAACTCCATAAACAGTCTCAAAACCATTTTATAAAGTTAACTTTTTAGAAAACATGCATGAATTTCAATTATATATGTTTTAAATAAAATACCTAAAGGGACATTAAAAACCACATATATAAAATTCATATTTCCATTAAATACAAAAACAATTTGAGAGCATGTTCAAGGAACTAATATAATCATTTCATAGATCAAATATATATTTATAAATAAAAAACCTACATTAGATGTATCAAAAAAATGAAAAGGCTAATAAAGAATTTAATCATACACTTCATGTAAACCATTTATCAAAAGAACCCAATTTATCATAACACAAGGTGCAATAAATATTTTCCACGAAAATTTTTTTTTGGAAAGAACGTATCTAAATATTTAATATCACATGACGGTGAAAAATTAATGAAATCAATGAATCATCAAATAAAATGTTAATTAAAAATGAATCCTACATTAAACAAATTCCAATTAAACAATGCATGACCGAAATAACATTGTAATAGTTCGATAAGGAATGATTAACCAATAGGAAACCTAAACAAGAAAGTACCCCCACCCAACATAAATGAATGAAAAAATGAATCCTAGATCCACATGATTATGATATAATGGAAAATAATTAAGAAATAGAATAACTAAGATGGATGAGAGAGGTGCTAAATTAACTTTATAAATCATTCCCAATGGGATGAAATCCCAAGATCCATACTAATGGGGGGAATACGACGAATTATGAACCAAATAAGTGACTCTTTAGGGATCTATTAACTACATGGTATGATAAATGGGAAGATTTATAATTAAAATCAGATAAGATAGGAATATTAATTTTTCAATTTTTTATATCTGGTAAGCTCAAACTATTAGGCCACATAGTTTTCCAAATATGTGCCAATCGTGCACTATTAACTTGAAACTTCTAGGCACCTTTACGGTTTAACAAAAAAGTTTACAAACAACACTACAATAGTGAAAAGTGGATTTTTCATGAGATAGTGGCATCTCACAAGATTTAATCATGGTTTGACTATGTATATCGGGGTCATGATCCCTAAACATGGAACACTCTATGGATTGAATATTTTCCTAGATCATTCTGCATGGTTTCCACTAACCACATGAAAACTGTCTGCTGGATATTATCGAGATAAAAAAAAGTTCTAACAATGAAATCTCTATGAACTAAAGGAATAACCCTAAGGTAAAAATATATCAAAGTTGAAACATAAAATATAACCAATAACACACCCATAACATGAGATAAAAACAAATATCCGAAAATAAACTAGAAAGTATGATAAAAATGAATAATCATGTTTGACCCACCGATTTTCAAATATTTGAAAACCCATTATGAGTTAATCTAGAAGAACATTGGATAACACATTCTATTTTTCAATAATATTTTTTATGAAAACATTACACAGTGTTTATTTCAATAAGGTAATTATAAAATGATAATTTTTTGGTGATAATGGAAAATTTTAATGGGGAAATAAATTCTATGGGGTGTAAAATGAAACAGCCTAAGACTGTTTGAATTTTTTATCGATAAATATTGATCATTTGGATGTATTTAATTTAATAAAAATGTAATTTTAATTTTTTTTACCCAAAATATTTAAAATAATATTCATCATATAAAGAAATGTTTATGTTTCATTCCATGTAACATTTATAGTTTGCATGATATGTGACACTGATCATCAATAATGTATGCTTGATTATCATTTTTAATTTGAAAATTATATTACACCTATTAAATAATAGAGTATGAATTCTATTAAATACATAATAAAATAAAAATATAAATTATATATTCAATATAAAATTATATATAAATTAATAGTAAATAATCAATAAATTTTTTGAAAAATAATTATATTCTTTAAAAAAATGTTTTCCCCAAAAATACTTTTCAATTATTATTATGAAAAAACATTACAAGTAATTTATATATATATTAGAAACATAATTTGATAAAATTATATATATATTTTTAAAATAATAATATAAAATTTAACATAATTTGAAAATTATTGAATTTTATAAAAATGAAGACATTTTATAGAATAATGAAAAATACAGTTTATATTAATGTTTTCATATGTTTAAAAATTACTATTTAATATATATTCAACATTTTTTAAATGTAACATAATTATTATTTATTAATATTTAATTGAAATAATTTCGTTTGGACCAACATTATATTTTATTTTAGTATAAGATAATTTTTTGGGATTAAAAAGTTAGTTTTTCTAAAAACGCTTTAAAAGTGAATATTCTATTTCGATATTAATTAAATAAAATACTTTATAATGAGGAATGATATTAATGAAATTTATATATCACATCTAAGTAAATTATATATATTTTTTAAAAATTATTTTTATTATATATATTGTTCATATAAATCATCTTATGCATAAAAAAATACAATTATAAAAAAATCAATTTTTACCGCTTCTTTATGTTTTAATTTAATTATTTTTTTCCAGAATGATATAAAAATTAATTGAGAAAATAATTTTAATTTTTTTATCAATGTAAATAAATTATATTACTATTAATTATTAATTATTTGTAAATATTATTATTTTTTGAATTGTGAAAAGTATTAGATTTTTTGAAAAATGCCTATTTATTTTAATTGTTTATAATGGAAAATTATATTATAAATTAGTTATAAAGTAATTAAAATTATATAATTTATTTATAAATTCAACTAAAGAAATTGAAATCAATTATATATTTTTATTGGATAAGAAAATTTAGTTAACATATGAAAACATGGTTAACATATGAATAATTTCCCTTTGAACCCATATTTTCATGTAATGACAATGAGATTAGTATTCAATTAAATTTTTTTCACTTTTATGAATGGAATTTTAAATCATGTATTAAATTATTGGAATCAGAATAATTTATAAGATCAAAATATTATCGGAATAATTTCACATCTATATAAATATGGAAAACTATAAACAAATTTCTACAGTTTTGGTAAGAAAATGTATAATCGTGGGTTAGTCTAAAATGATATGGAAGTAAAATGACCCAAAACATATACCAAATCAATTTTACCCCATATAGAGACTTGATAACTTATTAGATATATAATAGAACATTATTTTATCATTTTTTTTCTTGAACAAAACCTGGGTTTAATTCTTTCCTTCAAAAGAATTATAGTTGTGTCACTCTATACAAATACAGAAGGACACCACTTCTCTTATCCTCATCACCTATTTATACCCATTTTGGTTTTACAATACCTAGAAAAAACATAGAACAATTTTTATTATAATCCTAAAAACATTAATGGTAATATAAACCTAATCAATGCTGGATAGTCATGAAATCCTAAGGATGATACATGAAAAGAGCAAATGTTCTTCAAAACGAATTTTTGTTTATTTCATTCCTTAAATTATTCAATAATATTTATAGCAAATTGATATAATAACTAAAATAAATTCCATATAATATGATTTTTTTATGCTATGTTAATGACCAACAACCATCTAGAATTCTATCTAAGGGGTTATGAAATTATCATTTGTCGTAGGGTGGACTACCACCTCACAAGCTGATGTTATTCACATTACAAATACCACCTCTCATTTATATTTATAATGATAGATTTATTATATCTAAATTAATTTTATTATATTTTTATTCATATATATTTATTATATATGACATATCTTATTTCATTCCTTTTTTTTGGAAATATGATAATGTCACTTGTGTGTATGACATACTACATCTTCAAAAGTGATTTGATTCATTCACACATTTCATGGAAGGTAATAAATATGTGTTTACTGAATATTTCATATATATTTATATATAATAGAAAAATTAAATAATTATATTATATCAGTTTCCTATCCTTCTTTCAACCCATCAAGAATATGGAACCATCATTCATTCGTACTTACGACCTACCTCTACATGAATGGTGTATTTTATTTTCAAGAACACTTTTATAAATTATTATAAATAAATATATAAAAAATTATGTGACATACATATATCATGTATAAATTATAAAAAATTTGTAAAAATGCTTAAAATATATGTAATGAAAAATAAAAAATTAAGACATATAAGAAAAAAATGCTGTTATTACCCAAAATTTGACATTAACATGGAATTGTTAATACACAGGTAACAAAATGAAGTAATTTAATCTTGTATGGAATAATATATATGTGTTTTTATATAATATATTATTAATTAAATTATATTTATAATTTCAGAGGGATTAATGTGTTATAAGTAAATAAAGAATTATTGTAACATATTTTTAGTCTCTATTTTATTTCAATGAAATATATAAAAGTTCCCCTATCATTCCTTTTGTGTAGTGTATATACTAACCATTGGACTTGTTATATCAAGAATACCATTATATTAATAATATTTAATCATAAATTTTTTGTTATTTTTTATTTTTTATTATCATTGAAATGATTATTGAAGTGGTATTTGATTTATGTCTCAATTTTCATTCATTAGGGGAACATCATGTTAAGAACCTATATTCATTAACATGGTATATATCTATCCCCTTTTCAATGTAATATAATGAATTTATTATCTAAATGATATTTATAGATATGTTTTATGTTATTCCTTGATGGGGCATATGATTCATGGTTACTAAAGTGGTAATGATTTTCTATCACAATCTTATCTTTTATTAGGATTGTTTTTCATTATGTTCATCATGATAAAATATTATTTTTCATCACTCAATGAAGTCATGAATATTATTATCATGTATTTATCCAAGATATTTTAATCTAACAATATCATTTTTTCAATCATTGGAACTTGAAATAAATGTTAAAATGTTTTTAATAAAATTTGAATTTATTTCATTGTTCGGTTGAAAATATGATTTATTTTTAAACCGTGTTTTCTAATAATGTTTTAAACTTTTTTATAGTTCTCTGATAATTTTTTGAAATCATTTTCTCCTTATTTTATTTTTTAAAACAATTATATGAATTTTCATATAATATTCCAAAAAATATCATTTGGATTATTCAAAAAATCACAATGGAACCATTTTTATAACTTGTATGACATGGAGAAACTATCATGTCATCATAAAAATTTTTAATGTTTCATTTATGCTATTTATTTTATATTTTAAACAAGATTCTTTCAATAAGTATAATGTATTATAATGTTTTCTTACAAATCTGAAATTTCATTTTCCTCTGAAAATTATTTAATTGGTATTAAATCATAGTTTATATATTTTCAATTATCATTACAATCAAAATGATTTTTCAATTTTTATTTTTTTATTTAAAATTTTATTTTAAAAAAAATATCCTCTTAAAGAAATATTCCATATTTTTACATTCAAAATCATTTTCCATATAACATAATTTATATTTATGTCACATACACTTTAATATATATATATAAAAAATGTGAAATTATTACTAATTCACTTAATAGGTGCTATTGAAAATAATTTTATGAAACCTATTTCTAATCGAATGGTTATACTATAACATAAATATTATCAAATCCATTTTCATTTCTGATGGTTATAAATTGATTATATGATTAATTTATTATAAAAAACATCATTTATATGTGATATGTTATGATAATATATTTATAAAACCCATTTATATTCATGGGTTATAAGATGATTAATGTTTTATGGTCTTTTTGAACACTTACATATTGTTTTAACAATATTATGGTGGTTTTTTTAAAAATGATCAATGGTACCAACATATCCCTCTAATAAATTATATATATAATTATAACTCTTGACTAAAAAGGATAACCTTAAAAAATAATACATTTTTATAATATTATATGTAATCTTTGTTACATGTTCATGATGTTATGTGTGAATATTTATACAAGAAAATATTGTCAAGAATATTCATGTCATTCATATCGATAATTGTATGCATGGACCAAGTTTCATGTACATATTTTTATTCATGCACATGATTTTATTTCTATATCATAATGATTTATCCTATTTCTATTTATATATGATCACAATGATTTAATCTAGTCAGAATGCTAAAAATAAATTTATTCTGACAAAGTTATGATCTTATGATTTTTTTCGTTGATTATATTTTGATTCACGTGTTATAAAATACCCATATTTATTCAATAACTTGATAAAGTGAACATATACAAGCAGGTTATGTTTTTAAAATCTTATGCTTTGGTTCTCATACCATGATATTCATGTAATTATTACATATCTCCCTTGTTTTCCCTTATTGTGGTCCTAGTCTCACTCTTTTTTTTCATATACATAGGTTATGAAGAATAAAATTTTATTGGTTATTTCTATAAATATTAATAATTATGTATATATCTATAGTAAATATTGAAGATAATTCCCCTAATTATAAGATTGAGTTATAAGCATCTTAATGAACTGAGAAATTCTATTCATCAAGTGCATTATTTCTTAATGAATTGAATAATTATATAAAAAGAGACAATATTTATGTCAGAAAATCTTGGCTCACTATTAAAATATTTTTAGGAATTTTACTTCACATAATATTAAAATATTTATTATAAAACATCATTAATGTAAATTTTATTGCATTTCATTTAATAGTACATTAAAAATACAGGTAAAATATCAAATTTAAATATAAAAACTGAAAAACCCAAATTATATTAAAATTGTATATTTTTTTAAAAGAACATTTATTTATTATTATATTAATATTAATATGTTTCAAATAAATTAATTTATGTTTATTATATCTTAATTAATATTTATTTTGAGATTCCTAAGAATTTCAGCAAAATATTTCATTAAAAAATATTTTTTAAAAAATAAAGATTTAAAAACAATATTTGCCATTTAAATAAAAATATTGATTTGAACTAATGTTGAATTCATCACACTAATATAATTTTATAAATATTAAACCTGAGAATTTTTTATTTATCTCTTTTTTGTACATAAATTATTAAAAATGTAAAAATAGTAGGTATATAGAAAATTTGTCATATATTGAAATATTGGATGATTATGGATGAAATATACTGAATAAATCAAATAATTACATGTTTTTGGGTTATGTTTTAGTTCTTATCATATTATATTTACCCTCAATTATTTAATTTTATGTTTATCTTAGTAAAAAATATTTAATATAGATATATTTTTAATGGAAAAACTAAAAGGGATCTATTTTCAATATTTTGACATCTTGATTGAAAATATGGAATTTATATTTCCTGATTAAATTGACTATAGTTAAAGCATTTATTTTAATATTAAATTGATATAATGTCAAGAAAATAATATGTTCAAAAAAATTGTCTTTAGTTATGCAAATAGTTTTATAAAAATATGAAAATGTTTCGATTTAAAATAATTCGATTACTATAGTAGAAATATTTTTACATTTTATTTTTTTTGAAAAAATAAATCATCATAATTTCATGAAATAGTAAAAAAAAAATCACTAAAAATCAGAAATTTTCATAATAAATTGTAGAAACATCATTCCAAGAAATATACATAATATTTACATAAATGTAGTTTTTACCAGAATATTTAAAAATAGCATTATCTTTATCAAATAATATTTAATTTTTTCGAGAAATTATTATTTATATTCTCTCATTAAATACAGTAAAGAATAGTTTTGAATAAATCATATTCTTTTAGAATAAAATTACATAAAAATAATGCTTATTCACTAAGGATTTATAAAGATTATTATTTATTTTGATATTAATATATTTTAAAATATTATATAATCAAATTCATAGAATATGATTTAATGATATGGTTTGAAAATTTATATTTAAAAATTATATATCATTGTTTCTTTAGTCTTGATCTTGTGTGTCATCTAAAATATTGAACATAATTTTTATTTTATATTGTTAGGGTGTCATAATCCACATCCACACACTTTTATAAATTGCTTCCTCGAAATCATAACATGATCTTGGAAATCAATGTTTTGGCAATATAATTTAACTGTATTAAAAACTAAACATAAAATGAGTTCATATAACATCCACTAAAAAATAGTGTAAAATAAATACAAATTTATTCTAAAAAAGATATATCTAGGTTTAACAATATCATATCACTAAAAAAATGTAAATATATGGACATGTAAAACAAAATTATTTTTATAAAATGATTGGAATATATAATGATTGCTAGTAAAAATAAATTGAATGATCAAGAGAAATTTAATTTCAACCAT
This sequence comes from Viscum album, assembly GCA_963277665.1. Classification (NCBI taxonomy): domain Eukaryota; kingdom Viridiplantae; phylum Streptophyta; class Magnoliopsida; order Santalales; family Viscaceae; genus Viscum; species Viscum album. The sequence goes on from OY728160.1 coordinate 699,242,966, forward strand.
TTCGTAAAAACAAGTGGTTTGAAAAAACTATTGATTTATCCAAAATGATGTAAATTGGATAAAATTTTTGTTATTAAAAATTTTTCAAAGTGTTCTTATATTTCATACAATATAGAATAATAACATATAGAATATATATTTACACGACTATTATATTTTCGTTATTTAATAAATTTCAACCACTATCTCATATATTATTACCAACATTGAGTATTCAAGATGATGTTTTCCAAGAAGATAAACAAAAATCAACTTCTAATTCTTTATATATTTCAATAATTGATAACATTTTATAATTTTAATTTTTAGACATTATCCAAAACCATAATAGTTAGCAAATGGAAATATAATTCTCTTAATTAATAACACATCATATGATGAAATAAAACATTTATTTCTAAAATTCATTAATAGCACTAATAATTAAATATATATCATTAAATAAATAAAAATCCTTTAAATTATTTAAAATATTTTTAAAAAGATTCAAAACCCAAAACTCAAAAGTATATCATCAAAATATAATTTATAATGTATTCAATAAATGTAATCTAAAATTATCCCAAAATATTCCATTTTATGTAATCATATAATGTTCCCAAAATAATTATATTCATCTAAAATATCATTTGTAACCTCATAGAAAATCACTATTAAATAGATTGTATTTTATTATGATTAAATAGATATTCCTAAAATTCAATGTAATCATTATCTATCATGTCATATACATAATTTCATAATAACTGGGATATGACAGAGACCAGTGGTAAGAAATTCACCTTTGTCATACTTTTGTTGTGGGTGTAAGCCCAATGAACATTTAATGCGTGACTTGTTATCATTTTTACTAAAATAATATTTTTAATTTTTTTATAAAATTCCTACGAATGAGTTAAAAATCAGCAAAAATATCATTAATCATTTCAAATATTTTCATCTAAAAAAGTTTTTTATAAACTTTATATCTTATAAATAATTGAACAATATTAATTGAGTATAATTTCATTAACATAAGTAACTTATTAACCTATGTTTTTATTTACCCCTTTCTCTTCTATTCATTAGTTTGTTTCATAGAAAACATTCAATTTTCACAACACCATCATTCAAATGTATTTATTCTATATAACATATACATCCATATTCTAAAATAAAATCAACTATTCAATGAACCAAAGGTGTTTCATGATTTAATTTTTTTTATAATATATCATTAGATCATTAATAAAATACCACTACATTATAGTTTTTTAAAAATATACCTAAATACATCTTTCAACAAACATCCTTCATAAACCATTAATAATTCATTGTCATCATATTCCTTAATAAATTATTCAAAAAAATTGATGATATGAAATAGGCTCCTGTGATTTTCAAATAACAAAAGTATCATTTTTTAGAGATATAAAATACTAAAATTGTTTATAATTTAAAATAATAAATCAGGGTATTCTTTATTTCTATTGATATTTCCTTTAAAATTTATCGTGAGGCCTATATATTCATAAAAGTAGTATTCATGTATGTAGTGGTATATTTATTTTTGAATTTATATGTATGAGTTGAAATTTAAAATCAAATAATCAAAATACACGGATTCTCAAAAAATAATATTAATTAAATGGTTTTGGATAGATTAAAAATGTTTCTTGGAGGAGATTTAAATGTTCAATAATAATTAAAAATCATTTAAATATGCTTTTTCTAAATTAGTTGTAATTGAATCATCAAGGAGTGATAATGAATATCTATGACATCCTTTACATTTCAATACATAAATTGTTATTACAATATGGAATAAAAAATCATTAAAACATGATTTTAATATTTGAAAGTTGTAAAAAATATTGTAATTTTAATTAAAATACGCATATAAATACTACAAAAATCTTAACCTTAGAAATAACACTATGTAATGTGATTATAATTATATTTAAAAACTAAAAAAATAAATTTCTATTGAATACTAAACACTATAGTAATATGGTAAATCAATAATATTATTAATGACCTACATATTATCCCATAAGTTGTTATAAATCATTATATTATAAATCGTATAAAATATATTGTCCCCACAGATATATAATTTTTTTCTTATACCAACATCAAGGAACCATACATAAACATTACATATTAGAGTGAACGTATATTAGAATTATATATATCAAATTCCTATGGATCATTATCATATGTATGTTTTTGATAATTAAAATGTATATCTTGATAAAGAAACATGTAACAACAATGTGTACACATCATCTTAGTGTCTACTTTTTCCATAATATTGAAAATTTATATTCATATATGTTCCCTTTTCTCAACATTATATAATACTTATTTGTTAAACTTACCCATTTTTAAACCATGTGAAAATAAATATAATAATATGTGATGAAAATGTCGATCAATAAGGGACATGATAGAAAATAAATGAAACAAGATAGTTAGTTTTAAAACCATGAGGTCATAAAAATATTGTTCCTTTAAACTTTTATATTAAATAAAATTAGTTATAATATAAAAATAATTTCATAATAAATATTATACAAAATGATAACTGAGTAATCATGAATAAATGTGTTTCCTAAAAAACATGAGAAACAATGAGAATAATTTTCTTCAAACATACAGATTTACATTAAAATTTATTGTCCGTGATTTAGAATAACAATTAGAATACATTTTGAAATCAAATGGATTCCAGGAAGACTCATTATAATGGATAAAAATTTCAAATTGGTGACTTAGTTAATTATCATTATAGAACCATGAAAAGAACACTTAATAATGGAATAAGAAACAAATCACTTCCATATTTATTTTTAAGATAATATAATCGTTATCCATTGAATTTGAGTAATAGCTTCACACAACCATAATTAAAGGTATATCAAGATCAACATATATAATGAGGAATATAAATACAACCCTTCATAATACATAATTTCAAAGTAATATATATTGAAAAAAAATCATCTAATTTCTCTATTTCTTCTTTAAACCCTTGATAAACTCTTTTAAATTCATAGTCAATATACTTTTTCATATTAAAAAATACATTCCATTTAAGTCCTCATTTCAAAAAAATATATACCACAAAAAATGTAATGTTTTCTCCTATATGAATAATAAAATAAAATATTATAAATAAATGAAAATATCAAATAATGGTTATTGTGTTCTGAAAAGTTGTCTTGATCATATACGTTGAATGAAATATTTCATTATATCAATTTTAATGATAGTAAAAAAAATTCCATACAAATTATGTACAAAATATTACTTTTTTAAAACCACTAAATGAATTTAAAAAATGGAACTAAATGTATTTAGTAACAAATTCATATCTATATACAGAAATACATAGAATACTTTTAGAAAAATATTAATTATGATGAAAATGATTTACAAAATAATTCAAAAAAATATTTAAAATGATTTTTTGTTCTAATACATCAGTAAATTAATGTTATAAAATGATTACATTTTTATAAAATTGAATGAAATATAAATATGTTTAAAATTAAATTTTATCTTACACTCAATCATAAATAATATTTTTTTGAAACATTTAGAAGAATATTTTCATTAAATAAAATAAATTAGTTGGGATACAGTAAATTATTATTTTTTAAAGAATATTCATTACATTGATTCTCAATCAACGCATACATTCCTTATAATTGTTAAAAATATAATTTCAAATACTTAATATTATTATATCATTTTAAATTTTTATTATTCCCCTCTCAATGTTTGAATCATTAGCATAATAAATTATGTAAACATTAGATATTTTCATGATATTCAGATTATATAACAAAACTTATCTGTGTAGGATAGTTATGGAAAAAGATGTCATTTCTATATCATCAAGATAAAAATGATATTGACATAATTATCATTTTTATATCATAATTATTATTTTTAAATATGAATTGGAATGTGGTTATGAAAAATAAATGATGTCAGAATCTTGTAGATGGTAGGACCAACATACTAATGGGAAACATTTTCGTTTTATAAAAAATTGTATGCATTATTTTGATATTTTTTATAATGATTATAATATCATAAATAACCTATTATTTATATGATATTTCATACATATATCATCCATGTGGTGTGGTGGTGAAAAATAATAACATCAAATAGTGAATGTTTTTGTCCCCGCGTACCCATGAATTTCATTGTCACTTTTCAATGAATGAAAATATTTTAAAATATATGACATATTACTTATTAAAAATGATAAATATGTCACTAATATCTTATATATACCTTAAATACATAATTACATCTATATATGATATTTTGTGATAGAAAACTACTTACATGTTTTCCAAATATAGTAATTAACTATACACAAGGACGATGTATTCATTTCTAATTTCATGGATGAGTGAATTTATATATGTAATTTAATTAACATAATAATGTCTATGAATAAGAAATATACTAGTGTTATTATTTTATAATGTTGAAATAATATTTTGAAAATATATAATAATAAATAATAAGAAAACACCTGGTTAAAAACTATATATCTACATAATAAATCATATGATATTTTTAACCATATTCATTCAAATGTTGGTTTTAAGACAATAAAAGACTCTAGGATGTGTTTAGGGATAAATATAATGTATTTTTTATTATATTACCTAATATAAAGTGTCTTTTACGAGTTAAAAATAGATTAGATTAGGTACGCTTTCATACGAGAGGGGAGAGGTACTCGCAACACTTATTAATGTTTTAAATAAATATTAATTACTTTTCAGAATCAATTTTCAATATGTTGATATTATTAGAATATAAGATGACTATTATTAAAAATAATAATATAAAATATTTAAAATGAATTCTTAGGATATGTTTTGATGGTTATTTTTTTATTTTAACATATCTTAATTCTTTTTAACAATTACTACAATAGTAATGTTTTTTCTATACAGCTTCATGATATGTACAATAAAATGAAAATCATTCCATAAATGTAAAAGGGTTGATATTTTAGACCATATAGAACACAATATTCTAAGGAAAATATTTTTATTACTTTTTAATCATTAAATATAGATCAATTTGTTATATGTTATAATAAATGTATATTTAGACACAATTCATTTAAATTTTCATAAAAAAATCAATATAAAGATATAATTTGAATAAAAATCTGTATAAAATAAAATAATGATAAAAATATCAAAATAAATTCTGGATACAAGTTTTTATTAATATTTTTAAGATTATAATATTTTTAAATCCATTTATTCTTTTATCCTTTTAATTCAACAAATAATTTTTTGTATTTATATCAGAATTTTACATAAATATTTCATTATTAAAAAATTTAAATATATTTATTTTTTATAAAAGAAAATATATAATTAAAATTAATATTCACAATTTATAATAATTTCATTTTATATTCATGAGAAAATAATATTCAACTTAAAGACAATAGAGTGATAAATTTTGGATTTTTTTCATATCAAATAGTTTAAAATTCAAAATCATGGCCAAAACTATAATAGGTCATATATTATAATTTCATATGATTATTCAAAGAATATTTTCTCCAAAATAAAACAATTTCATGTTTTGGGGCTACTTTTTATTTCCTATCACAATTTTTTCAACAATTTAAACCATTTACCATCACTATAGTGAAAAATATTTACTACGATCATTTTTTACAAAAAAAAATGGAAATCAATTAGAAATTGTGATCATAAAAACTACAAATATGGAATAAAAATTTATATTTTCTCTAAATATGCAGTGTAATTTAATTTCAAACCATCATGAATAAGGAATCAAAATTATTTTTTTGAAAAATATCTTATTATTTAATAAAATACTAGTATACAAAATAAGTCTATAAAATTCATTTAATTGAAGATAATGGTATTATCAATAATAATATATAACCATTTAAACTATTAAAATATTTATAAATATATCTTTGTAAATTCATTATACAAAAAATAAGTTTTTCATTAAAAGTTACGATTTTCACTATTCAATGGAAAATAAACTTTTTCTTGAAATCTATAAAACACACCCAACGATAATATTAACATGATAATTTCAAAAATTAATAAAAGAAATTTAATTTTTATTAAAATTTTCTCAATGTTGATTATAATATTAATTCTCACAAAGAAGTAAACATCATTTTTAAAGATTATATATTTTTTAAAAATAAAATGACTTTAAATGAGTTGGGTGATTATTTACTATGATTTTAAAAATAAATTTATATTCAGGTGTAACATAATATATACAGAAATGAAAATTTAATCCTATTCATACAAACCGATTCAATGGTTAGGTCATTCATTTAATATTTTAATAATATTTTTTTCATAGTTTATTTAGGTTATGTGTTTCATGTAGTGTACACTATCGAACATAGTATGCTTTTTAAAACTGTGGGTTGTTACAACAAAATAAATTATAAATAAATAAATTGATGGAATATAGAATAAAAATACTCACATATTGAACCCATTCATCAATGAATATAATGTAGGTGTCTTTTTAGGGTTTCCCTATATATAGTCGAAACCAATCTCCATCAATTATTTTTTAATTATTTCAAGATTATTCTTGTTTATTTATAAAACATAATTTTTTCATAAAATAATTAGAAAAATAATTATAATATAATTATTCAACTAATATGATTACATTAGTTTAAAATAATACATCCATAACCATACTCAGTAATCATCTAAATGAATATTCATAATTTGTAATGTTTGACCACATACATGATCAATGGTCTAAATTTATATCATTGATTATTATGAAATTGTATCATAAAATATATTATTAAATATATAATTATATTTATTTTTTGATCTAGAATTTATAAGTTAAAATTTTATATAATTTTTTAGATCAAAGGTTTGGTGTGTTTACAATCATCGAAAAAGTTTCATTAGAGATTTTATATTTTATGATAAATACTAATGTATATATAATAGGAAATTCTACCATAATAACTCATAATAATTAATACCTTATGGTGAAATCATTTAAATTTTAATGAATAATTTTAGAATAAAAATGAAAAACAATGCTACTTCTATGAAACTACTACAAATGGTCAAAACTATAAATAACAATTTATGAAAAATATTCAAAAAACTATTATGCATTTATATAATGATGTTAAAATAAATTTAAAAAAAATTAGGAACTAATATATTTATTTATTATTCTATAGTTATATTTATGTTTATTTTAGTCAATTTTGGATTTATATCTACTAATAAGGGAAACAATGTAATGGGGTTTTCATCTAAAATTCAACTATTGAGGAAATTTTTTAGAATACCCCTATAAAACATTTTGGGGACTATATGATACATTTTTCAGATATATTATCATTAAATATAGGGTAAACATGGTATTTTTAAGATCAATTAAATTATATCAATTTGATGTATTTTTATCGAATTTTTGTTCAACCAGTAACAGTTTATTAGACTCAAATTTTAATCCCTTGATATATTATTAATCTAAACACTATGATTTCTTTTAAATTGATCAAATACCACACCGTTATTTTTTTCATGTTCCTCTTGTGTTTCAGGATATTTATATTTATATCTTATTTCAGACTAATGATTTGGTTTTCATTCAAAATATATAGAGAAAATAATATTTTCATCGACTAAATTTCCAATTCATTTCATTATTACATTTTCGACAATAATAAAATATTCACATTCGAATGGATACAACCTTTCTCCCATTATATATTTTATTTTATTTTTATTTGGTTATATTACAAACCATTATAAATATAAATAAAATTTATGAAATGTAATATAAATTTAAATTGTGTTATTGTTAAGAATAACTGTAGTTTTTACGAATATAAAATCTTATCCATGTTAATATTTTAATTGATTCATATGTTCATCTATAAATTTATAAGGAAAATATGAATTATTTTATATAATTCCCATAAATATTTATTCATTTCTATTGGAATCATTTAATATTCTTTAATGATGCTTACTGTCAATAATGTTATTTTAAAATGTCAAAAATGTTTTTCTATCCTTTCAAAATATATGTTTTAACACCAGTAAAAATTAATTTTTATAAAATTTTTATAATTATAAGTTTTCCATTTTTATGTATTGTTTCTAAAATTAAATTTCATTTTTAAATTTTTACTTATTTTATTGAATACATGTTTCTTTTTCTATTATTACGTTATCGTTGATTTTTTTTTAAATGTAAATGCGTACATGGTATTTTTATTTCTTATTTTTTTCAAGACAATTTATTTTTTTACATTAACTTTATTTGGTAGTCTATATAATGATCAATTAAAAATTATTTATGTCCCCTTTAAAAAAATTATTTAAATGCAATTTATTATTTAATGATTTAAAATGTTTTCGGAAAAATTTTGTATTATGAAATTTATTTTCCATCCTTTGTTTATCATTAATGTTTTTTTATATTGTGTAAACTATATAAATAGATTATTATTATTTTAAATCTGTTGGGAAATGTAATTTTTATTTCCTATGATTATATTATGTGTTTATATTTAAAGGTTGAATGATTACAATATTATTTTATTTGTTGTTTAAGACATGATGATGAGTGATTTAAGTGTCATGAATTTGTAAGGATAATGATGGATGGTTCATATATCACCCTAAAATGAATTTTAATACACATATATATTAATTAAATATTTAGGGATTGACATAATGGGTGTCATCACACAATTGTGGGTATTATGGGATTTCACACATTTTTAGGTTTGGATATATTAAGTGTTTTCACATAACAATTCATATTACTTATTTTATCATAAATATTTTCATATATATAGGGTTGTGAAACATTATAATGTTGTTTTTTATCTCATACCACACTTCAATATTGGTCAAAAATGAAGTAAATGTTTTTTAATTCATTACAATTAAATGAAAATCTATGTTTTCAATTATATGAATTATTTTTAATGCATTCCACATTCATATGTCATTATGAAATGTAATATCAATGTAAAGATTATTTTTGAGCTATATAATCCTTATTATGATCAATAAATTATATTTAATTATATTATAGTTATATAATATACTTTATGTTTATCTATTATGTTATTTGATCTTTTATTGTGATTTTTATGTCCTTAATATGTTTTAAATCATGTTATATCATAGCATAAAAATAATGAGTATCTATTATAAACCATTTATTATGACTAGAATCTCCATGTCATTAATATTATTATATCTCCTTTTATGAAAATTAAAGGGTCTAGAGGTGAATTTCTATAGTAAAATTTATTTAAGAGTAGTAATATGAATTTTTTATGTAAATTATTTTGATGACATAATCCTATTAGTCCATTTTTTCACAACTTATATGAGATGTAATAAATAAATAATTTTCTTAATTTTATATTCATGTCACATTTGCCTTTTTTCGCTACATATAATGATTATTTAAGATAAGCTACTTAAAAAATAATGATAATAACATATATACATTCTTGAAGAATTCTATAGTTCTCGAAATTTGATTCCATTAAAAGGAATCATTTTTTAATCCTTCATGAAAATAGAATCCCATAATATATATTAACAACGTGTGAGAGTGGAAATGGGTAGATATTTAAGGGATAATTATAGATTATCAGTGTTTTTGGAGAGAAGTTGATAGGTATTTTATAGGTTAATTTTGATCTTATTTCCCCAAATATCCCTTTGTTAAGGTATTAGGAGACCACTATAAAAGGAATAATGAAAAAAGTGGAAAATAATTAATATGGGTTTTGAAACCCAACATACAGACAATTTACATATATTTTTTATTTTATTTCATATTTGTACAACATAGTTTATCCCTTTCTAACTCATTTTACATTTACAATGGTAGATCACTTTTTTCCAGATCATTTTTTAATGCCTAAAACATTGACCATCCTACCTTATTTTCCTATTAATAACTCATTTAATTCTAATTGAATGTCAAAATATGATTCATTATTCTATTTTAAAAAATCTGATTCATTTAGAATAAATTTTTTTAGGTAAAACACAATTTTTAAATGTTTTCTGTTCATAGTATTATTTCATATCAATTAGTAAAAAATCATTTTAACTGATTTTTAAACATTGAATAACTATGTTATATTTATAGATAAAATTAATTCAATTTAATTTATTTATTTAAATAAACAAAATTAAAAAAATTACTTCAATAAATATAATGATTGAACTGTTAATAATTTTACAATGACATATTACAAATAATTACTAATATTCGAATAATTTAATTTTATCAATAAAATATTTTATTAATATATGTTTATTTTTATTAATACCTAATATCATTCATTAAAATTATTAATAATTATAAAAACACTTCAATATATATAACAAAATATATCAAAATTAAAATTATATTTTTATTTAAATAAAAAATAACGAATAATATTGGTTTAAATTGATAAAATAACATTAAAACATCAATATAATAGTTTGATACATGCACAATGGTTAGAAATATATCTAATGAGAAAACTTCTAAATTATATATTTCTGCTAACAATACATATAAAAGTAAGATTTCATTATTTTATATAGTCGTACATTATTTCTCAAAATCATTCATCATTTTTTACTTATTTATCAACATATTATCTAAATTTGAAATTCCATATTGTATTCACATTCTTACAAGTTGGGTATATATCCATATGAAAATATATGATTTTAATGATTTCATGTACTTCATATATTTTTTAATTTGATAATTATATCATGTGTACTTCTCAACATAATTCATTATATTGATCATTCGTAAAATAATAATTTTTATCATTAATTTGATCATTTTGTCAAAATAAAATTCATCATTTTTCATTTTAGTTAATTATTTTTTATTAAATTATAAATTCAACATTGTATTTTCTATAAAAAAATGGTACATTCAAAAATCCTGGAGTGTTAAATAATACCCCCTTAATATAATATTTCCATCCAAATTTCATTATTTTAGTATAAAAAATTATGTAACTTATACCTCATTACAACACAGGGTTCCCATTGTCCTTCCTCAAACTTATGATTTCTCAGAATAACATTAGTAGAGTTACATTTCAGGATTTATTGTAATATATATCTATTATCATAGATTTATTATCATTATTCCTCATATGAGAACCATGTTCTAGTTTTTTTACATAATAATCTAGTACTTGTGATATGAATGGTCTATAATTCCTCAAAATGAAACACACACATATATATTATCCATTAATTAATGGTTATTTCTATCGTAGTGATTGATTATATATTACCTTCCCAATATTTATGAGGATTTCAAAAGGTCAAATTTCTATAGTGCTCAACATTCCCTTCTTCTCGGATTCAATAACCACTATCAATATTGATACTCAAAAGAATACATAATATATTATCATTCATATATTCCAATGAATTGGATATTTATATAAATTATATAGTATGAATGGATCTTTTAGATTAAACATCAGTCTAATAATGATATGCATTGTTGAAGACCTACATATCATCAAATCATTTATCATGTATTCTCAAAAAAATAATGATAAACATGAGATCCAAATAAGATTTAATGGATATTGATACTCCATGAATATTTTTTTTAATTCCATTATATATATCATTTAAGTTTAGTTTTCTATGATATTTTCCTAAATATAATAGTAACATGATAAAAAAAATTGGATCCACAAAAAATTTCCTTATACCATTAAAAAATCATAGGAATACCAATGGTAAAATATGTGGCGATGTTCCACATTTTCCTACAAGCAATGTTATTTGATTCAACTTAAATTGAATATTCTTTTATTCAATTATAACTCCTTGTTATACCATGAATTGTGATATATAGTCTCTAATATGTCTCTTATTATTGTCCCACCATAAATGAATATTTAGATCATTATACAACATTGTTCTTATTATATAAATATATAATGATGACCCAAGTGAATTATATAAAATATGTTTCATTAATTTTTAAAACATAACGTATATTCATGGATGGATGGTATGACATTCATTTGGGAAATATATTATTTACCCACATACCACTGATTCAAATATCAATCCTTTTTAAATAATTTTTTTATTTTGTCCCCATAAATCCATTTCATTTATAACTAACTTTGATACTTCTTTAATAGAGCATAAAAACTCGTTTTCTTTTCCAATGTAGAAATGTATCGAGTTGTAGTAGTACATGATCAACTCTAACTATCCCCTTTAGTACAAAATCAACTCACATTGTGTGAATATATAATTTAATCTCATATTATCAGAATACATTTCAAATTTTATCTATAGGTATAATTCCACAATATAATTAATTATAATATTACAGTTTTTAACTCTAAATCATTCCTTATTTAATTTTTATCATTATTTATTAATTGGAATTAGGAATAAGCCACCACCATGTTATTATTAATGTGGAAACATTCACATATATTATTTTATGTATCAAAATATATTTAAATTCCTTATCCTCCATAGGGTAGGGTGAGTATTTATGATATGCACAATATTTTATTTATATCCTTTAAATATTAATCAAATTTCTATTTGGATGTGAAATTCTATTCATTTCATGTAAAATATGATTATGGTTTTGATTGTTGTGGGAAATTTAAGAAAAATCGTCAATACAATAAATTAAATTTTTGAAAAATATCTATCACTAAAAAAATATATGACTTGTGAATTTCTCTATCAAATAATGTTTTTATGACATTACCTAAAAATAATACAGTACTGCAGCTGGATTTCATACTAGTTATGATTAAAATTCAATTTCAATTTTCTCAAGGTCCAAAGATCAATTATTTAATGATATTCATGAATTTCATTTATATTTTAATATATGTTATTTTATTCAATGAATGCTACAAAAAATTAATAAATTTAATCTATAGACATTATATTCATGTGATCTATATTTGAAATCGAGTAATTTGTCAATTAAAATAAAATCACCATGAATTCATTGTGAAAATATGTAATATGAAATTTTTTATTTAGTATATCCCATTCATTTTAAATTATCCAAGGATATCCAAATTAAAGGTAAATAAACGATATGTATTTATCTCATCACATTTGATCAAACAAGTCATCACTGTGGTTTTTTGGATACCTGTTCTTGATTAGGATTTTGGTACGTTCAAGATAATTAATTTAGAATCACATTGATTCATAATTCTTCTTATCACAAGGTATAAGTGTTACCTAGAGTGTATCACATTAGAATACGAATCCCATTTCTAGATTTTATTATGTCTCCTTTATCAGTTTATTTACTTCAACTGGGTATATTCCATTTGAATTAATTCATACATGAATATAACAAATTTCTAGTTCTATAAAACCCACTCAACAAGATCAAGGGGAAGACAATAAAACTCTTCAGGAAATATAATGTCATATAAATGAAAAATAAAAATTTCATGAATATCACATATTATGAAAACATTTATGAAAAATAAAATTTATGTATAGGTTTTAAGGATTATATAATGGATGTTATTTCAATTTGGAATCCATTATCATTGTTTCATCGATATCTGATCATATGTTTATTTGGGATATGTGGTTTGGCTTCCTTGTGAGATTCTATATTTTTTGAAGGTATACAATTGTTAAATTTTTTATTTAAATACCTCAATTTTGGTTAATTAAATGTTCACTATCTATAAGAGTATTATAAGGGGTGTTTTATTGGATTCAAACATGGTATAATATTGAATTTCTACATTTTGGGCATGCTTTAGAGATTGTTCAAGGTTATTGGAAATTGTGCAAGGAGAGTGTCGAACTTCATGGTTTTAGAGATTTTAATTTTGTAGGGTTGCGTAAAATATTTCAATAAAAGCAGCCTTATCTAGGTAACTATGATACTCGAAGTCTGTTGGATAGTTTAAGGAACATGATTAGTGAAAATATTGACAAACTGTGTAGCCAAACACTGGTCCATTTAAAAAAGAAAGAATTTCGTGTTTTTTTACCTTTGTATTTTTATATCGTTAACCATTTTTCCATCCAAATATTTCCTTCAAACCCCTAGTGATAAACTCAAGATCCCAATTAATCCCAATTTTGGTTCTTCTTTTATTTTTTTGGATGACCATTGGTTGATAATCGATGATCTGGGTGAGTCTAATTTTTGTTTTACTACTATTTTCTGGATTAGTGCTTATATCTTGTGTTATTTTATTTGGAAGCACTAAACCCTTTATTTATAGAGGTTTTCATGTCATAGATTTAAGGCTTGATTTATTATTTATCTAAGACAATGATTATGAGTTTGATTGATGATGAATTCCGGGTAGGTAGTCTAACAGTTCTATCCCACTGTCCTGGGACTGATTTTTGAATGTCTAGTTGCGTTCTTGGTTATCCATTTTTTTATTTCCTTTGTTGTGATATTTTAAAATAATCTAATAAATGATGTATTGAACTCCAATTGATCCTTATGGGATCTGTTGATGATGATTTGACCAATTTAGGGCCATCCATGGGGTGATATGACATTCCCAAATATAGGCATTGGTGAGGATAAATGTATAATTTATATGTGATAACATTCAACCATGATGAACATGTTAATATTTTTAATTGGGTTGAAATAGTAATATTTATAGTTATTCCATTGGGTGATACTGGAAAATGGGTTTGTTTATAATGACATGAAAATGTGTAAATTGGGTTAATTGTGATTGTGACAAAGGGATTAGTATTTTCTTTTAAAATGATTTAGAGGGTAACTACATATGAAATGGTGAATTTTTTAATGGGAAAAAACTTTGGAATTGAGAAATATGTGAAAGGGGGTATCATATGTGAATTTATTAATATGTTAAATGGGATGATATAAATGGAATTTTTGAACATACGTAATGGGTTGGGGATTGGGAGTGGGAATTGTACTAAATGTAATATGTTATGTACATTGTTAAAGAGTTGTTTGGTTATGAAATAATAATAATTCCTAAGATTATAATTATGTTTTTTTATTGTTTGTGTATTTTTTTGTATCATATAGATATTGTTTGTGTGTGGTGATTATATAAATAAGAATTTTCTCATGGAATAATAGTTTGGGGTTTTATTTGAGGCTATATACTCCTGGGTTTATTAAGATTTAGGATCTTAATTACACCCTTAATTACATGTGTTGGGGAAAGAAATGGATATTTTTTACCTTATCCAAAATGAATTATTTGCTCAGAACCTTGTTTAAATGATGTAAATTGTTATTCCATGGAGCGAATTTTGAAAATTTATTATGTAATGAAGATGATATTAGTGATTGTATTAGTATCATAATAGAAATAGTAATATATATATTTAAATAGTGGAAATAAAGTTATAAATTCGTTTAACTTTTCATATATTTTACATTTATTCGTTACAATTAGACTATATATTTTATAGAGACTATTGGTGGTGGCCTAAAGAGTTGTACTCACACCCTGATCCGGCTACCATTGGGTACCTAAGAAACCTTCATTGGTGCGGCTTCAGATAAGGGAAAAGGCCTAGTGCTAGAGAGTTTAGTTGGGATAATGATATGAATGGTTGAGGATCTGAACATGGGGTTCAGATCCATTTTGGGGATTCAACTCTTTTTAATAATTTTGGTTTTTATTCACTTTTTGCACTGTTTTAGATGACATGTAATTATTATTGTTGGATTGGGGATTGTGGCCAATTTTGTGAGATGCTGTATTATTTATTTTTACTCGATATCACATATTTTTTTATTTATATGATTATAGGATTTTCATTACTCTAGTAAAAAGGTTATAGTTTCACACATGACATACTTGTCGCCCGCTGCTATTAAAAAACCTCTATCATATTAGGATGTGTGCATGGATTCATGTGGAAATCTGAATCATAGAACCGGTCCAGTGGACTTCGGGTTAGTGATGTTACATATTGTTATTAGAGATGTTTATTTTCTATGTTCATATTATTTTTTAAGGTATATTATAGAATAGGATGTGTTAGGTCTAAGAAATGAGTTTCTCGTAGGGAATAATGAACCCATGTAGGAGGAAACATCTAGGTACCCAAGTAGTTAATTCTTGTTCTAATTATATCTTGATATATTTGAATGATATTTCACCATTTTGGGATGCACATGTTGTGTGATGTGATGGTTTGTGGATATTTAACTCATTGCCAAAATTACATGAGTATTTTCATTCATGAATCATTATTAGAACCTATGGAGATAGATGTCATGCATCATTGAAGAATGACACGGGATGGGTGTCTGAGAGATGATAATTTTAATTCATTATATTTTATTAATTATTTGAAGAAAAATTTCTCTAATAAGAATGATGAAAATGGTTAAAATATATGAAATTTTAATGAATAGTTATGAATTGTCCATAATGTTGTGATGTAAATGATTTAAAATGTTAGTTGTGTTAATTACTGAAATAGAATATGTTCATAAGAGAAAGTATTTTTTTTGCATTTGTGTAATTGTTTTTTTAAAAAAAGTTGTCTATTGAAATTCCATGTACATGTAAATCATCTCACCCCATGTTGACGATGACATGTGGTAGATATGGTAGAGTGTAGTGTTATAAGTGTGACGATACTCATTAGTATAGTGAATGTGAATGGTTTTTTTTCAATAAGTGAAGATCATTTTTGTGTGTGAATTTTGGAATATTTATGATCGATATTTTAAATATCATGATTCGAATTGTATAGTATTGTTATCATGAAGATGTTTTTGAGAAAGGGGACAAGAGTATTTTTCTTAGAATTCTCCCTCATTAGAGGATAAAGATGAGATTGTGAATCCAGAATGTAGAGAATGTTATATTATGGAAAAAAATCAATTGTTTTATCAAAATGATTGGATAGGTCCTAGGTTGGGTAGTAAAAAGTATGTTCTACATGACTATAGAGTGTCAACAACAATGACCACAATCTTTTACCAGAGTGGGTGTACTAGAGGTTGTTTATTTCTGAATAGATTCCATCTAGATGATTTTGGACCATTTGTATACTCATAATGATAAGTGAGTCATATTGGTTACCATTATGTTTAGAGATCAGGAAAACAAAATTGGTACATTCTGGTTCTATCTGGTCTAGAAGAAGTAATTTTAGGGAAATATTTATTGGAAAAAATTTTATAGCACATAAATCAAGAGAAAATGAGGTATAACAAGGCTGTGAAGTTTATGAGTATGACCAAAGGGGTTGTATTAGTGATGGATTTCATGATACATTTTAGTAAATTGTGTTGCTTCATTCCAATGTAGATAGAATATGAAGAAGCTATGGAGAAACATTTCCATGATGGGCTCACACACGAGATCAGGTCCCAAGTGAATATATTCTGTTTTCTGAGGATTACAAAGGCATTGGATCAGCCCCTTTTCATATAGGTTAACCTAAATGGGGATTCAGTTAGTGGAATTAAGATTCTATTTGGTTGAATTAGCGGTACCACTTCTATGGGCATGAATCATCATTTTGGGATTTTCCAGATGGGTGGAAGTGAATAGGATAGTCAATAGAGTGGGCCATCCTCTAAGGGTGGAGATTAAATTTTTTTTTTATCAGTGTGGGGGGGAGACATTCCCAATAAGTTTATAATAAATCCAATTGAGTGTCATACATGTGGTAGGATGTGGAATATACAGAGTATCAATAATAATACTTGACCGGTTGGATGAATAAGGGATTGAGACCATTTACAAGAAGATGTTGGGTAATAGTTACCCCATATTAGGAAGGTAGTCTAATATACCTAGGTCATACCATTCAAGGTGGTTGATTCTGCACACTATGCTGAGATAATCCAAATCCAAAGTGAAGTGGTTATCTAGGACACAAGGGAGAGCCCTTGTTAGAGGGGAAGTTCGGATACACACAATTCAGTCTACACCTGGAGGTGGAAATGATGGACCACTAAATATTCCATGTATGATCCTTGTAGCATGCAAGCATTCTAGTTCTTTATTCAAATAGGTTCTTCACATTATTCTATTTCCTTCAGTTTGTAGTATTGTTGGTCCTAGTAGTGGAACATGTCTCTATGGTTATTTCGACTAAAACTCTATTAGTGGTGGAATATTATGATATATGACAATGTTAGGGTAGTTCTCTGGATGATGATGAGTTCTGATTCAGAGGGTCTTGTTCTTCATCGAGATCATATGTTTTGGATTGATTTTTTACTTGGATTTGATAGTGTTATACCAATACTATATCGAATATCACCTTGGGCGTGCTACATCCCCATCACATGTGGGAAACACATAAGTCTCTCAAGGCGAGTTAGATATTCAAATAAGATATGAGTGGATAGTTTGTCTATATTTTGGTGAAATCAATGACCAAGTGTCTTATCTAATTATTGATGATGAGGGAGTATTGAAATGATTAATCCCTTTAATTTTGAATCAATTTTAGGATGTGTTTCTAGGGAATTTCTCCAGGCTACCATCTGAGAGAGATATGGAGTTCATGATTGTTTTACGGTCTAGGGAAGATTTAGTATCAATTATTCCATATCGAATGTAACCAACATTACTCCAGGAACATAAAAAAGATATGGATAAATTTGAGAATAAAGGGTTTATTTTTCCTAGTACGTCACCTTGGGGATCTTGACTGTTGTTTTCCAATATGTCTGATGGGTCATTGTCGTTCTGTGTCGATTTTAGGTTGTTAAATTAGAAGAGTCTTAAGAACTGATACCCACATCTAATAATTTATGATATTTTTACTAGTTGAGATGTGCCTTAGTGTTCTCCAATATTGATCCATGACCAGGGTATCAAGTGATGAGGGTGAATCCTTCCAATGTACAACAAACATCCTTCATGAAAATGTGTGGGTTGAGTGAACTTTTTATATGTCATTCAGGATGACCGATGTATCAGTAGTTTTTATTTACCAAATGAATCAAATCATTCCCCATTATGTAGATCAGTTTTTAGATGTATTCAATGATGAAATAATTATGTACTATATAACTCCTGATGATCAGAACCATCATATTGATATCATCTTCATTACACTAAAAGAGAATATTCTATACACTAATCTATCCATGTATCAGTTCAATGAAGATATGTTTCATTTATTTGGTCACATAATCTCTATAAGAGGTGTGTCAGTGGATCTAGAGAAAATAATAGCTTTTGTGTTGTGGGAACATCCAAAGAATTTTTCTGATATCTAATATTTTTTGGGTTTCGTGGGATATTATCTATTGTTCATTGAAAATTTTTATTGTTTGGAGACATCACATTCATGTTTGAAAAAGAATCTAATCAGTTTTTTATGATCTAAAAAATGTTAGAATTCATTCCATTACTTAAATCAGTAGTTGACCTCCACATCGATCATAATCTTACTAAAGCGGGAAAATAACTATATATTGTATTGTGAAATGTTTGGGGATGGGAAAGGAGCTGTATTAATACTGGATTGCGGCATTGTTATACATGGTTCGTGGAATTTAAGTCCTCATGAATCAAATAATCTATTTTTATATCATTGAATTGGATGTAGTGTTTCATGACTTAATATTTTTGATGAATTACATGTTGTGAGAAGGTTTCACATTGTATAAAAACAATAAAAGTCTTCTGAATATTTTCACAATACCTAATTTGAATATTTGGAAAAAAATATGGGTTGATTACATGGAATCCATAAATATCAAACTGGTTTATAAATTGAGAAAGGGAAATAGTGTTGTGGGTTCTTTACATTGAAAAACAAAAATTCATTTGATTTTAGAGTAAAACTCTAGGTGGATTTTGATGGTGTTGTTTGCTGAAAATAATATTTAGTTGCATGATGAGAAAGAGAGGATAAATCATGAATCCATATAAGTTGTTATCATGTTATTGATCTTGGTAAATGGGATTCATTTTTGGGATTTTATGCTTTTGGCTATGAGTGAAATAGTTAAAGGTTGGCAGTCACCTTTTGGTTGGAGCATTGGAGATGTTGTGATCTTTGGAGTTTGTTTTCTTGTTGTTGTGTCAATTATTCTTTGAGAATAATTGATACCTTATTTTATTGAATCAATGTGATATGTGAATCTAGTTTGGACAAAGTTGTATCATTATCTTTGTAGGTTGTATTAGGGGCTTGAAATGAATAATATTTTTGTCTGTTTTGTGGAACAATTCCTTACCTGTCAATAGGTGATGGTCGATAATCAACGAATATGAGGTTTTTAAGAGCGATTTACCATTATTGAATTGTAATAGGATGATGTAACAATGGATTTTATGGTATTCCTTCTTGTAGTACCTATGCTGAATGGTGAAATATTGTGATTTTTCAATCAATTTACTTAGGTGGATCATTTATTTGAAATTCAATAGACCATCACTATCAATTAGATTGGTGAGTTGTACATTTAAGAGATAGTGATGTTTTATGGAGTACCATGAACCATATTTTTAGATCATGATATTAATTTAACATAGAACATCTTTAAGGTGTTGCTTAATATTCTTGGTAAATACATGTTTTTGAGTGTGGAATTTCACCAGAAGATTGACAGGTAGTGGGATCACACTATTTAAGTACTAGATGACATGTTGAGGGCATGTGTCTTGGATTTTGGTGGATCATGGGAAAATAATTTGGCTCTTATTTATTTTTCATTCATTAATAGTTATTAGGGTATATTTAATATGTCACTAATTGAGGAGAATTATGGTCGACTATATAGATATCCACTGTGTTGGATGGAAGATAGAGAATTAGAATTAATGTAAATGAGTCTCAAGACAGTGATGTGATAGTAGGTTCAGTTGATCTTGACATTGACGGATATGGTTTAAAGGATGCAAAATTTATAAGTTGATATAAATAAATGACCTCCTAAGATTTTTGTGGGTGATCATGTGATTCTGTGGGTGTCTCCATTATTTAGTCACCGTTGGATTCAAAATCCTTGTAATATAGCTCATAGTTATTGGGGCTATTTAATATAATGGAGATGATCATACTAATGGAGTATTTATTTGATCTTCCATTATAGTATAATGTTAAATGTAATGTAATTAATGTGTTGAAACTTCTATAGTATCACCCTGACTGATCATATATCATTGATGTTGAGGATGTTAGTATGGGGAATATTCGTCCCTAGAAGAGTATATGGTTCATACTGTGGATTGTAGTGACAATTTCATGTATGGATAGTTGGTTCCATTGGTTTAATTTTAATGGAGGCATGTTGATTATTAGGAATAAACTTTGGAAATGGAGTCAGATATGAATTGTTTGTGTCCCATGTTTTTTACCATAGAGGATTAGTGATTCGGAGGAAGAGTGGATTGGGGATGATAAATTATAATAAAGAGTGGTGGTAAGATTATGGATTCTATTGAGTTCTGACCTTTTTAAATGTTTTGTTTGAATATCTAAGTCACAGTTAATTAAATGTTCACAAAGTGTTTGAGATAGATCAGTGGTATTCTTTGGGATCATGACATAAAATTAAAGGGAATAGATCCATTTTGTGCTTGTTTAAGTGTTTTTCCACGGTTAGAGAATACTGTAATAGGGGAGATCCAAATCGTGTAGTTTTAAATATTGAAATTCAACATGGATTGCACATTGACTATAAAACATGCACCCCTAGGTATCCATATAAATAATCTCATTTGGAAGGAGGTCGACAGTTGGCTGGCACATTTTATGGAAAACCATACAACCAAACTATGAACCCTTTAAAATGAAATTATTTTTATTATTGTCTTATTAGGGTTTTTAGATCCCCACCTGATATTTCCTCCCCTTCATCCACTATCAAATATAGTGAAGAACACAGGATCCCAAATTGACATCAGGTTTTTTCTCCTTTGATTATTGTCTATTTACAAGGTCTTTTGTTTCTAATCAATGATCCAGGTCAGTCCAGTCCTTCCTTTAAATCACTTTTCTAGATTATGTTTTATAGCTTCAGTTATATTATTCTAATACCCTAAAATCATTTCTTTTCAATGATTTATTTGTTAAAGAATATAAGGGTTCGTGACTCAATATATATGGATACGATTAAGAGTCCATTAATAAATATTTTTAGGTTAAGTGGTATCTAAATTATATCTCATAGACGTTGGATGGATTTGTTCATGTTTGGTTGCATTATTTGTTATCTATGGTTGTTTTTTTGTTTATATGGCGTGATTTGGTAAAATTATCATCTAAATGTTGAATTGAACCACTCTTGATCGCCATGTGATTTTTTTGGAATGATTTGACTGAATTAGGGCCACCCATGGGGTGAAAACACATTTTAGAACCGAGACTGTAAAGACCCGTAAAATTCAAGGGAAATTTTTTCTTAATTTTCTTTGGAATTTTACAAGAGCACGGTTTCTGATGGCACCTGATTCCGAGTCCCGGAGTGCCCAGAATCATTTTCCGAAGTTTGGCTCGGGTACGTTCAGTGAACGAACGAGCGGGAATTTATAACTTTTAATCCGGTGCTCAGAATTGAAATCAGAGGACACCGATGAACTCGCAGCGCCGATATTCGTTTAAGGAGACCTTTTCTGAGGTTGCGTTTATTGCAGGTCGAAAGTTAGTTTTTGGGAGAATTATAAAAAAAAAGTTGAATAAAAATGTGGAACACTTTTTATTTTTCTTACTTGTTGGTTAACTCCTCTCAAAGGAAGTTAATGGTGGGTCCCACATCCACTTAACCTCCCTTGGGAGGATTAAGTGTGGTGGGGCCCACACGAAACCCAACCTTCCATCTCCTCTCAAAACTCCTTTAACCCCTCTTTAAATCACATGACAACTTGTTATTTAATTTGGAGTTATTTTATTTGAATTTCAAACCTTTGAAATTCAATTTGTTAAGTTTATGAATAAAATAAGACTATATCTTATTTTGTTGGGTTAGAAATATCTAGCCTTCTTGAGAGGATTTTGGGAGCTCCTTCTTCTTCTTCAACCTTGACGAAGAACGCGAAGAACCTTCGAGCTCCGACGAAGAACGCCGCTCCTCTCATCTTCGTAGCCCGTTGTTTCCGAAGATCGACGACATCTTCCGTGTCAACGTAAGGGAACGCCGCTTCCTACTCGGATTTCCTTCGTCGACTTACGAAGATTCGCCATCGACGTACCTCTTCGTCATCGGATTTGACGAACATTTACCGCGACGCCTGACATCTGCGATGTTGTCTTCCGCGGGTCGTTGACGATCTTCGAACTTGAACCCAAGGTAGGGGTTTGTTGTGGTTTATTTCCTTACTCTCGTTCTTGGTTCTAGAATGATAATTTGTGATTAAATATTTAAGAGTTATCATCTAACGAGAGGGGGGGGGGGTCGGACCGCACAAACACGGCTGAATTCTCCCTCCTTTGTTCTTGGTTATTTGTATAATCTTGTGATGAACGAGAAGGCGTGGTGCCGTCGCACCACGCGGGAATCGCCCGGCTTATTTACGCGACGCCGTCGCGCCGCGCCGAAGGGAACCGAAGGCGCCGCGGCCGGAGCGGGGCCGCGGTGGAGGGGCGCGGTGTCGTCGCACCGCGCCAGAAGACGAACACCGCGGCTGGTTCTGGGTTGCGGAGGGACGAGAGGACCGGCGGCTCGCCGGGCCGCCGGCGTCGGAAACCGGAAGGGGACCGGCTTGCCGGTCCCGTTGAAGAAAAACCGGCCGGCCAGGTGGGCTGGCCGGAAGGTCAAAGACCTGGGGAATTTAATTCCCCCGGTCAACCCAAAAGCCCCCCCCCCCATTTATTTGGGGTGGGGGGTGGTTTCTTTGAGCGGGGCAGGCGGCCCCCTGGTTTCCCTCAAGCAGGCCCCCACGAAGGGGGGCCGATTCTCCAAAAGGCGCGGCTAAAAGCCGCGCCGCCAAAATGAAGAAGCGGGGGGGCTTGCCCCCCCCCCCCCCCCCCCGTGCAGCGCCAGGCCGCCGCGCCGCCGCCGGCCGAGCCAGGTCGGGTCGACCCGATACGGGCCGACCCAGGGGGGGTCGGGCCGGGTCGGCCCGGACCCGGACCCCCCGTTTTCGAGACGATTTTGGTCTTTTGGCCATAACTTGAGCCACGGACCTCCGTTTGACGAACCGTCAGTGGATAGGCAATCCTTGGATCGAGACGGTCGATTCGGTATATTGCACTCAAAGTTTCAGAATATTTTGATTTCGGCCGGGTTGGTTCGTTCACCAAACCAACCGGGCCTTCGGAGCGGAAACAATCATATCTTGAGCTACAGACGTCCGATTGACGTGTCGTCAGCTTTGTTGTGTTCCTCATAGTGAGACGGATCTTTTGTCATACTCCGCCCGAGGTTTGGACGCAGGTGGAGTAGGTCGGGTTGGTTTTGCCTTAAATACCAACCGGGCCCCTGGGACGAAAAAGCCAATAACTCTCAGACCGGGCGTCCGATCGACGCGCCGTCTGTTGCATTGAGTTCCTGTTGACGATACGGAACTTTTGGATACATCAACTCTGGACATTGTGACAGTTGATGTATCAGCCTCTCGGCTCGTGGAGCGGACCCTCCTGTACGAGTTTGATGTGTGCGGGAACCCTAGTGCTGGCTGCGACTGTTACTGTGACTTCTACTGCTACTACTACTGCTACTGTGACTGCGACGACGACAGTACAGAGATCCTGTGTGGAATCGACGACGACGACTACAGCACTCAGCGATCCTACGTGGATCAGTGCTACAGGTCCTGTGTGGGCCCGACCCTGTGTGGGTCCGATCCTGTGTGGTATTTGCGCTCAGCGGTCCTGTGTGAACCAGCGCTTACAGGTCCTATGTGGGCCCGATCCTGTGTGGGTCTTTTGCGGGGGTTAGTTACCCATCTATCCTTCGTCGGTCCGACGACTTAGATGGATCAGAGATCATCTTTATCGTCTTTCGAAGAAGTATACCTGTGTGAGCTGAATCCTATTTCTTTCCTGTGTGGATTGTGTTGTGCTATCCTGTGTGGATTACGTTTTGCTTTCCTGTGTGGAATACGTTTACTTTCCTGTGTGGACTGAGTTGTACTTGGGCTCGGAGGTTGGAGCGTATTTGAAATTGATGACTTAGGTATATGTATGGGCATATACCTAAGCAGTGTCGGTTGTTACTTCGTGATTGTACCTTTCTTTTTGGTTTATCCTTTGTGGATTTCGAGAGACCATCAAGGGTTTCGGGGTCCCTACTGAGTAGCTTATACTCACCGCTGCACGGGCTATGCCCGCACTACGTTGTGTTGGTTGCAAACGACGGACAACGTTGATCTTGGCTGAGGCTTGCAGAGCATGACGGTACCTGGAGGTGGACCACTGGGCGGGACGTGTTCGGAGCGGACGACGGGACCCGTGGAGCAGTGGAGCTATCTGTACCCACCCTTCAGGTGGGATTTCCAGTGGACAGCCCGGAGTAGCGGCTTTTACTTTTCAGTTGCTGTTTTCCCTTTCGAGTTGTACTTTACTTTCAGTTTGGGTTTGTATACTGGCCCATTTACTTTTCCGCACTTTCAGTTGTACTCTGTTTTTACTTAGTGTTTACTTTCCGCTTGCTTACTCTGTGGTGTTTGTTTACTTTACAAAGGAAATGCCTTCCCTTTTTACCGGGATTTACGCCTTGGTGCTAGTCACCAGCCCCTGGCCTATGGAAGGTAGGCTTGGGGTAGTCACGGCACGGACCCCGAGGGCGGGTCGTGACAAATTGGTATCAAAGGCAGTTCGGTTCTACCACGAACTCTGATATTTTCTTTGTGAAGAAATAATGTTTAGCGTATTGAGTGTGGTTATCAGTCCAGGGGGTCCAGTGTTGGTGCGGCGGCCGACGTATCCGTACACCAGGACCCGGACTTCTGATTTCCGACTTAATGCACGAAAACATTGATTGCGTGTGTGTTTAAAAGTTTTCTTTGTGATTACTTATATCATCTCACCAGGTATACTGTTCTGACCGTGGCGCACCTGTTTCCTTTTCAGGAAGGCCCCACGATGGCAGCCAGCTAGGGTTCCGAGAGTCGAGTGTGACGACAGCCCACCGAGCGACGAGGCTTCGGTGCAGGGCCCTTTGTCAGCAGTGGCACCAGCGGTAGCTCTACCCTCCGAGCCCCCGATACTTCCAGCACCAGCCGCTGACGATGCACGTCGCCTCAGCGCACTGTATGAGTTTCTGCGCCAGCGACCACCCAGGTTTCGCGGGGAGACGGATCCCCAGGCAGCCGAGGACTGGCTGGAGGCAGTGGTACGTGTGTTTAGGCTAGTGAGGACACCAGCAGACCTCATGGTGATCCTCGCTGCGAGCCTACTACACGCAGCAGCAAGACGATGGTGGAGCTTGATGCTCCAGGTGCACGATGAGGCATCTCTACTTTGGACGGAATTTTAGAGCCTCTTCCGCTCGGAGTTCGTCCCAGCCACCCTTCGTGCGGTGCGTATCTAGGAGCTTCTTCAGCTGCGGCAGGGCAGCATGTCGGTCGCTCAGTACTCGGCGAGATTTACTGATCTCTCGCGCTACTCGACTGACATGGTACGGGACCCATTCTTCCGGGCCCGGACCTTCGAGCAGGGTTTGAGACACGAGATCAGGGCATCGCTGATCTCCCTCCGCATACCGACTCAGACAGGAGTACTGGAGCGGGCCCTTCTGATTGAGAGCTTCCTTGCTGAGACTACACCAGCGCAGCGACCCACCGCAGGGCGGCACGTGGCAGAGTCATCTGCAGCAGGCAGCCGACTGATGACTCAGGGGTCCAAACAGACCAGACCCTCAGGCAGACGACCTCAGGAAACTGGCTCAGCAGTGCGGGGCACACAGCGAGGAGCCAGTCTTTCGAGAGGCAGACAGTGCTACTCGTGCGGCGGGCAGGGCCACATGGCTCGTGACTGGCCGACCCGCCGTGCCGAGGAGCAGCAGACAGTTGAGGGACCACCGAGGCAGAGGCAGAGGGTCGACCGTGGCGGTCCGCAGGGAGGAGGAGGACGGGGCAGAGGAGCGGGACGAGCAGCCATTGGTGGGCGACGCTTTGAGGCTCTGCCACCACCACCACCACCAGGAGGTCCACCCCGACCACAGGGAGCAGGCGGGCAGAGACAGGCAGAGCTCCAGGAAGTAGAGGCCTACGACCACGGCGCACCAGAGATGATTCGAGGTATTATCTGTGTCTATTCCACCCTTGCTGCAGTTCTTATAGACACAGGAGCGAGTCACTCTTTCATAGCCGCTGCCCTTGTTCGGAGCTCGGAGATTCCGACAGAGCCGTTGGCTCGATCCTTACGGCTAGAGACTCCTATGGGAGAAGACTCGATGATTACGCACTGGTGCCAGCAGTGTGAGCTCACTCTAGGAGGCGAGAGCTTCGGCTGGGATCTTCTTGTAGCAGCGTCGAGGCCTTACGACGTCATCTTGGGCATGGATTGGCTATCTACGATCCATGCATAGATTGACTTTTTTAGGCGCAAGGTGCCATGTGTACGCACCGACGGGAGCAGGTTCACCTTCACCGGCGAGAAGGGAGCCTTTTCAGCACAGGATGGACTTCCGCAGAGGGGAGGACAGCCCATCACTCATCAGTTGGCTAGCCTCATCCTTGGAGCAGTTGACGTGCGGAGTCCTGGTTTTCCTGCAGTGGTGGATCAGTTTGCGGACGTTTTTCCCTACGACGTTCCAGGGCTACCTTCTCGCAGAGAGGTAGACTTTTATATTGACTTATACCCCGGGACAGCCCCGATATCCACTCCAGCATATCGGATGGCCCCCGCCGAGCTTCGAGAGCTACGGGTACAGTTGGAGGACTTGCAGGGCAAGGGGTTCATCCGACCCAGTGTTTCACCCTGGGGTTCCCCGATATTGTTCGCCAAAAAGGCGGACGGGAGCCTGAGGCTTTGTGTTGACTATCGTCACCTGAACCAGGTGACAGTGAGGAACAAGTATCCGCTACCGAGGATTGATGAACTCTTTGATCAGCTCAAGGGAGCACAGTGGTTCTCGAAGATAGACCTCAGGTCAGGCTATCATCAGCTCAGAGTCAGAGACGAGGATGTGCAGAAGACGGCCTTCAGATGTCGGTATGGACACTATGAGTTCTTGGTTATGCCTTTCGGCGTAACCAATGCTCCAGCAGTGTTCATGGCCCTCATGAACAGGATCTTTCAGCCATACCTTGATCGGTTTGTCGTAGTCTTCATCGACGACATTCTGATTTACTCTACGACTGAGGAGGAGCACTCATATCACTTGCGAGTTTTACTAGACACACTCTGAGAGCACCAGCTTTATGGTAAGCTCTCGAAGTGGCAGTTCTGGATACGTGAGGTCCACTTCTTGGGACACGTTATCTCTGAGGCGGGAGTTGCAGTGGATCCTGCGAAGATCGAGGCTGTGTTAGCATGGGAGCCACCCAGGAGCGTGACTGAGGTTCGGAGTTTCTTGGGACTAGCTGGATACTATCGGAGATTCGTGCCAGACTTCTCTAGAGTTGCAGCACCACTCACAGCTTTGACGAAGAAGGGGAAACCCTTCGTGTGGTCAGACAGATGTCAGCAGAGCTTCCAGGAGCTGAGACAGAGATTGACCAGCGCACCTATCTTGAGGTTTCCTGAGGAGGGAGTAGGGTACGTAGTCTACTGCGATGCATCAGGGACCGGACTCGGATGTGTTCTGATGCAGGAGAGGGAAGTGATCTCCTATGGATCACGTCAGTTAAGGCCTCATGAGCAGAACTACGCTACCCAAGACCTGGAGTTAGCAGCTGTGGTCTTCGCTCTGAAGACTTGGCGACACTATCTGATGGGCGAGCGCCTTACAGTCTTTTCTGATCATCAGAGTCTCAGGTATATCTTCTCGTAGAAGGACCTAAACCTGAGACATCAGCGATGGCTCGAGTTCCTCCAGGACTATGACATTGAGATAGTCTATACTCCTGGGAAGGGGAACGTAGTAGCTGATGCCCTCAGCAAGAGGACGGGCATTCAGCTACTCGAGGAGGAGACGGAGCAGCTAGCCTCTTTGCAGATATCCTTCGTGGATAGAGATGGATCAGCCTTCCTCCAGTCTCTCACAGTCACCCCTCCACTACTGCAGTAGGTCAGAGAGGCACAGTGTGAGGACGCTGACTGTGAGACACGGCGTGCACAGATATCCTCGGGACAGGCACCTGATGGATTCTCCCTTGGAGCAGAGCACAACATCCTTTTCAGAGGACGTACCATGGTACCAGTCGCCTTGCGAGAGGAAGTGCTGAGAGAGTTTCACACTTCTCCTTTGGCGGTACATCCTGGAGTGGCGAAGATGTACCAGGACCTCAGACGACAGCACTGGTGGCCAGGCATGAAGAAGGCAGTAGCAGAGTTCGTTTCTCAATGCCTCACCTTCCAGCAGGTGAAGGCAGAGCATCAGGTACCATCAGGCTTGGTACAGCCCTTGGAGGTCCCGGAGTGGAAGTGGGACGACATATCTATGGACTTCGTGACTGGACTTCCACGCACTTACAGAGGTCACAACTCCATCTGGGTGATTGTTGACCGACTCACCAAGTCGGCACACTTCTTACCCATCAGAGAGCAGGGCTTAGTGGAGATCTTGGGACGTCTCTAAGTTCAGGAGATTGTGCGGCTCCACGGCGTTCCATCATCTATCATCTCCGATCGAGATGCTCGCTTTACTTCTCGACTTTGGAAGGGGTTACAGGAGGCGTTCGGGACGCATCTACGTCTAAGAACAGCCTTTCACCCTCAGATGGATGGTCAGACGGAGAGGACCATTCTGACTCTCGAGGACATGCTCCGCGCTTGTGTCCTCGACTTTGGTCGTAGTTGGGAGGACCACCTACCCTTGGTGAAGTCTGTGTACAACAACAGCTACCACTCCACCATCTGGATGGAACCGTATGAGGCGTTGTACGACCGACCTTGTTGATCTCCTTTGTGCTGGACAGACCCTGGGGAGTTAGCACTGGTGGGACCGGAGATGGTCCAGGCCATGACCGAGAAGGTCTAGGTCATCCAGGAGCAGATGAGGACAGCTCAGAGCCAGCAGAAGTCATACGCTGACAGGAGGCGGAGGCCACTAGAGTTTGAGGATGGTGACCACGTCTTCTTGCGGGTCTCACCTAGACATGGTATTCGGAGATTTGGCCGAGGCGGAAAGTTATCTCCGCGCTTCATCGGACCCTTCCAGGTCCTCGGCAGGATTGGTGAGGTGGCTTATCGTCTGGCTCTACCACCTCAGTTGCACCGGGTGCACGACGTCTTCCACGTGTCTCAGCTGAGGAGATACGTGCACGACCCGACGCACATCATTGACCATGGGGAGATTGACGTTGACGATGGGGCGACTTTTACGGAGGTCCCGGTGGAGATAGAGGATCGACAGGAGTGGGTCCTACGTGGGCGATCGATTCCTCTTGTGCGCATCAGATGGCAGCACGAGAACCTCCAGGAGAGCACATGGGAGCGGGAGGCTCAGATGCATGCTCAGTACCCTCATTTGTTTCCCTAGTTTTTTGATGTATCTTTACGGGGACGTAAAGCCCTGAGGTGGAGTAATGTAAAGACCCGTAAAATTCAAGGGAAATTTTTTCTTAATTTTCTTTGGAATTTTACAAGAGTGCGGTTTCTGACGACACCTGATTCCGAGGCCCGGAGTGCCCGGAATCATTTTCTGAAGTTTGGCTCGGGTACGTTCAGTGAACGAACGAGCGGGAATTTCTAACTTTTAATCCGGTGCTCGGAATTGAAATCCGAGGACACTGATGAACTCGCAGCGCCGATATTCGTTTAAGGAGACCTTTTCCGAGGTTGCGTTTATTGCGGGTCGAAAGTTAGTTTTTGGGAGAATTATAAAAAATAAGTTGAATAAAAATGTGGAAGACTTTTTATTTTTCTTACTTGTTGGTTAACTCCTCTCAAAGGAAGTTAAAGTTGGGGCCCACATCCACTTAACCTCCCTTGGGAGGATTAAGTGTGGTGGGGCCCACACGAAACCCAACCTTCCATCTCCTCTCAAAACTCCTTTAACCCTTCGTTAAATGACATGACAACTTGTTATTTAATTTGGAGTTATTTTATTTGAATTTCAAACCTTTGAAATTCAATGTGTTAAGTTTGTGAATAAAATAAGACTCTATCTTATTTTGTTGGGTTAGAACTCTCTAGCCTTCTTGAGAGGATTTTGGGAGCTCCTTCTTATTCTTCAACCTTGACGAAGAACGCGAAGAACCTTTGAGCTCCGACGAAGAACGTCGCTCCTCTCATCTTCGTAGCCCGTTGTTTCCGAAGATCGATGACGTCTTCCATGTCAACAAAAGGGAATGCCGCTTCCTCCTCGGACTTCCTTCGTTGACTTACAAATATTCGCCATCGACGTACCTCTTCGTCATCGGATTTGACGAACGTTTACCGCGACGCCCGACCCCCGCGACGTTGTCTTCCGTGGGTCGTTGACGATCTTCGAACTTGAACCCAAGGTAGGGGTTTGTTGTGGTTTATTTCCTTACTCTCATTCTTGGTTCTAGAATGATAATTTGTGATTAAATATTTATGAGTTATCATCTAACGAGAGGGGGGGGGGGGGGGTCGGACCGCACAAACACAGCCGAATTCCCCCTCCTTTGTTCTTGGTTATTTGTATAATCTTGTGATGAACGAGAAGGCGTGGTGCCGTCGCACCACGCGGGAATCACCCGGCTTATTTACACGACGCCGACGCGTCGCGCCGTGGATGGATTATCATGAACGCGCCGCCGTCGCGCCGCATCGAAGGGAACCGAAGGCGCCGCGGCCGGAGCGGGGCCGCGGCGGAGGGGCGCTGTGCCATCGCACCGCGCCGGACGACGAACACCGAGGCCGGTTCCGGGCCGCGGCGGGACGAGAGGACCGGCGGCTCGCCGGGCCGCCGGCGTCGGAAACCGGAAGGGGACCGGCTTGCCGGTCCCGTTGAAGAAAAACCGGCCGGCCAGGTGGGCCCGCTGGAAGGTCAAAGACCGGGGGAATTTAGTTCCCCCGATGAACCCAAAATCCCCCCCCCATTTATTTGGGGGGGGGGGGGACGGTTTCTTTGAGGGGGGCAGGCGGCCCCCCGGTTTCCCTCAAGCAGTCCCCCGTGAAGGGGGGCCGGTTCTCCAAAAGGCGCGGCTAAAAGCCGCGCCACCAAAATGAAGAAGCGGGGGGCCTTGCCCACCCCCCCCCCCCCCCCCCGCGCGCTGCACCGTGCGGCGCCCGGCCGCCGCGCCGCCGTGCCGGACCGCCGCCGGCCGGGCCGGGTCGGACCCGGGTCGGGTCGACCCGGTACGGGCCGACCTAGGGGGGGTCGGGCCGGGACGGCCCGGACCCGGACCCCCCGTTTTCAAGACGATTTCGGTCTTTTGGCCATAACTTGAGCCACAGACCTCCGTTTGACGAACCGTCAGCGGCTACGCGATCCTTGGATCGAGACGGTGGATTCGGTATATCGCACTCAATGTTTCGGAATAATTTGAGTTCGGCCGGGTTGGTTCGTTCTCGAAACCAACCGGGCCTTCGGAGCGGAAACACTCATATCTTGAGCTACGGACGTCCGATTGACGTGCCGTCAGCTTTGTTGTGTTCCTCTTAGTGAGACTGATCTTTTGGCATACTCCGCCCGAGGTTTGGACGCAGGTGGAGTACGGTCGGGTTGGTTTTGCCTTAAAAACCAACCGGGCCCTTGGGACGAAAAAGCCAATAACTCTCAGACCGGGCGTCCGATCGACGCGCCGTCTGTTGCATTGAGTTCCTGTTGACGATACAGAACTTTTGGATACATCAACTCTGGACTTTGTGACAGTTGATGTATCAGCCTCTCGGCTCGTGGAGCGGACCCTCCTTTACGAGCTTGCTGTGTGCGGGAACCCTAGTGCTGGCTGCGGCTGTTACTGTGACTTCTACTGCTACTGCTACTGCTTCTGTGACTGCGACGACGACAGTACAGAGATCCTATGTGGATTCGACGACGACGACTACAGCACTCAGCGATCCTACGTAGATCATTGCTACAGGTCCTGTGTGGGCCCGATCCTGTGTGGGTCCGATCATGTGTGGGTCTTTGCGCTCAGCGGTCCTGTGTGAACCAGCGCCTACAGGTCCTATGTGGGCCCGATCCTGTGTGGGTCTTTTGCGGGGGTTAGTTACCTATCGATCCTTAGTGGGTCCGACGACTTAGATGGATCAGAGATCATCTTTATCGTCTTTCGAAGAAGTATACCTGTGTGAGCTGAATCCTGTTGCTTTCCTGTGTGGATTGTGTTGTGCTATCCTGTGTGGATTACGTTTTGCTTTCCTGTGTGGAATACGTTTACTTTCCTGTGTGGACTGAGTTATACATGGGCTCGGAGGTTGGAGCGTACTTGAAATTGATGACTTAGGTATATGTATGGGCATATACCTAAGCAGTGTCGGTTGTTACTTTGTGATTGTACCTTTCTTTATAGTTTATCCTTTGTGGATTTCGAGAGACCTTCAAGGGTCTCGGGGTCCCTACTGAGTAGCTTATACTCACACCTAAACGGGCTATGCCCGCACTACGTTGTGTTGGTTGCAGACGACGGACAACGTTGATCTTGGCTGAGGCTTGCAGAGCAGGATGGTACCTGGAGGTGGACCACTGGGCGGGACGTGTTCGGAGCGGACGACGGGACCCGTGGAGCAGTGGAGCTATCTGTACCCACCCTTCAGGTGGGATTTCCAGTGGACAGCTCGGAGTAGCGGCTTTTACTTTTCAGTTGTTGTTTTCCCTTTTGAGTTGTACTTTACTTTCAGTTTGGGTTTGTTTACTGGCCCATTTACTTTTCCGCACTTTCAGTTGTACTCTGTTTTTACTTAGTGTTTACATTCCGCATGCTTACTCTGTGGTGTTTGTTTACTTTACAAAGGCAATGCCCTCCCTTTTTACTGGGATTTACGCCTTGGTGCTAGTCGCCAGCCCCTGGCCTGTGGAAGGCGGGCTTGGGGTAGTCACAGCACGGACCCCGAGGGCGGGTCGTGACATAGACATTGTTATTGTTAAATGTAGAATTATCATGTGATAAAATAGAAGACGTGATGGACATGTCATTATGGTTGGATGAGTTGAATATTCAATAATTATAGTTATTTATATGGGTGATAATGGAATAAGGGGTTATTTGTAATGACATAAAAATGTTTGAATTGAGTAAATTAGGTTAATTGTGATTATATCATGTGGATTATTAATTGTGTTAGAAGTTACTATAATATTAAGTGCATAGAAAATGGTGAAATTTTTAATGGGTAAAATCATGGGAATTGAGGAGTACATTAAATGGTATTTCATAAGTGAATTTATGAATATATTAAATTGGTTGATAAAAAGAGGATTATAAAACTCACATAAAGGGATGGGGCTTTCGAATGGAAATTAGGTTAAAAGGAACATGTAATGTAAATTGTAAAAGTCTTATTGGTTTATGGATTAATAATAGTTCCCATGTTGTTTTTTTGTTTTTTAATCTATGTGAACTATTTTGAGTATTTTTTATATGGAATGTGCTTGTTGATTGTATAAATTAGTATGTTAACGTAATTAGTAATGTGGGGGTGTTTTCATGAGTCTCTACTTTTATGGGATGAGTTACAATGAGTCTCTAAAATCCATCCCAAAATCAATGGGTTAGGGAAACTGGCAGAGGATCCATTCCGTTAACGGTTTCATTTCATTATACCACCCAGACAATGGCTTGGATG
This sequence comes from Viscum album, assembly GCA_963277665.1. Taxonomy (NCBI): domain Eukaryota; kingdom Viridiplantae; phylum Streptophyta; class Magnoliopsida; order Santalales; family Viscaceae; genus Viscum; species Viscum album. The sequence continues at coordinate 699,277,759 of OY728160.1, forward strand.
TGATTGTAATGCATTTTTTGTGATGTGTTTTCCATAGTAAGATATGGACTTGAATTATTTGATAATTTATAGTAATTTAATGCCTTTGAAACTTTTTAAAATGATTTAAATGGATAACCAACAGAACAGATGATGAAAATGGACTATTTTATGAGGATAGTATATGAGATGATATTTTTTTGGAAAATTGATGTGGTTATGTTTTTATTAATAACTAACCATACCTAATATATCATTTGGATTAAATAATCATCTATTTTAACATTTTATACAATATATTTTATATTTTATATTTTGAGGACATAGTTGGTGGTGTCATACTCAATTTTACTCAAACCATGCATGGGATTCCCTTGGTTACTCTAGTAGAATTCAATATTTTATGATAGAATAAGGGTAAAGGATCAATGCTAGAGATTAGTGTTTAAATCAGGATTTGTATTGATATCGAACTAAAAATATTGTTAAGACATATTTTGGTGATTCAGGAATTGGAATTTATTTTTTGTTTCCTTCACTATTAGTAATATTAGCAAGGTATCCCATTTTTATTGTTGGATTTTTTTTTCTCAGTATTTTGAGATTCTTCATTAGGAGTGTCTTTTATAACATATTTTCTTTCTATTTAAATTATATTATACTATGTATTACTTTTGTAAAAAGGGTATAGTATACCTACATGAATAATTAGACTCTCACATCTATTCAGAAATATATGGCTTAAAGGGAGGTACACTTGAGGTTATGTGGTGAACTAGCTTAGAGAATCATTTTTTAGGGTTCTGGGATAGGGACATTACATTCATATCTTTAAAATTAATATATTATCAACATAAATATATAAAATTCATACACATGATTATATAAAATTACACTAATGGTACATTATAAAGTAAATATGAGTCACATTCCCGGAATCCATTTCATTTAGGGGTCATATAAATGTTTGGTAATAAACAAAAAATATTAATTTATCAAAAATAAATTTACATTTATATATTGAGTTTTTTATTTTATGATTAGAGGATAATTTCTCAATAATAAGGAGTGGATTGATAAAAAATATAATAATAAAATATTTTTCTATATTGGATGATAACTATATCATTTTCTATAAAATTTTTATGATGAAACTTTTTATATGTTAATTTATTGTCTTTCTTTGTTAATATTTTTATTATATATTTTTCATGTAAATTATAATAATTAACCGATATAGTTGTGATATTTTCGGTAGAATTTTTATGTTCAATAAAATTAAGAAATTATATTGTCATTGGTACAATAGGATATGATTTATTTTTATCCCTTACATTAGACTGTCTATTCATATCTATTTATAATTAATTTGTTTGATGCATTGTATTCAATACTTGAGTAGTAAACTGATACCACGACTGTAATGAGATTTTCCAATTTCTTATTCCTTTTTTAAACAACACCAAAAAACATCTTAATAAATACCTAATTTTATTATAACTATCACTTTTCATAGAATTGGTTATAGATTACTAATCAAACAATCTATTTTTACTTTAGTTAAAATGATAAAACACAATTATTATATTACATTTTTTGTCCAATTTTCATTGTAGTTTCCAATAGAATCGTCTTCCTTTTTTTCATCCCAAGAAATCACTCGTTATTTTTAGTATAAATAGTTCATGATATGTACTTGTTTAAATATTCCGTAATATACATCACCGATTAAATTGAGTCAATTTAATAATTATTCCACATATTTCTAATGATAGTATACCATTGATTATAATGAGATTATAAATGATAAATAGCTATAACAAATTTTTCATGCATTAAGAACTATATATAAACCAAATATATTTTTATTTAGTAGATACATTACTCTATAATAAGTGGCTAATAATATCCACAAAATGAGAGTGCATACATAAATTTAACGCATTCAATGCATATATAATTCTTTCATGGATTATAAGAGAGTTTAACATGATTCAAATTATTATACATAACATAATAGAGTTGGGAGATTATGAAATTGAGATTTTTCAGTATTTATATTATAATTTTGGGTTGCTAATTTGTCTAATAATTTAATTGACGATTGAAGTAATTAGCAACTAAATTTCCCTTGATTTTATCAATACAATAAATTAAAAAAATTAATATAATTAGAAATCGTCAATAATTAACATAATGGTCCATATTATGAATAAATTAATACTAATATATTCTAATTTATGACACATTCATTTGAACATACTTTTTGATGAGTTCATCCTACAACACCTATGTCAAAATATATGTTTATTTGGTTTAGAAACATTTCATCAAAATTTATTAATCCTAAAAGATAACACTGCAATGATTCCCACATAGGTTACTTGACCACAACATAGTTACATATTTTGTAATGACCCGTATTTTCCTATCTAAATATATTAATTATATGGAATTATTACAAGTTAGTGAAAATTGATGGCGCATGATTCCGAGTCCTGATGAGCCCATAATTAATTTATGAACTTTTTTTCGAGTACTTTCAGTTAACATGTAAGAGAGAATTTGTAAATATTGAACTGATACTCGGAATTGAAATCTGAGGACACCATTGAACATGTAATGCTGATATTCTCTTAATGAGACCTTCACATCGACATCATTTGGTCGAGGGATAAGGTTTCATTGTTTTCATGGGGGAATTGAAAAATAAATATATTTTATTTTATTTTTTGAATTGTCTATTTTGAATCTTGGTGGTGGGGACCACATGAACATTTGTAACTCTTGGAACCCTCCCCCCCCATTGAATATCCAAGATTAATTGATCATAAACATAACCTAATTTAAATGATAGGGGCTCCTCACTTCTCATGGGTTGGGGGAAATTTTTGGAAAACCAATTTGGTGGAGAACACTCGAAGGCAGAACAATCCCTAATGATGTATATCCTCAAATGAAGAATGACCTCTGAATGAGGAATGGGGAACTAACAATCGAGAAGCGTCGATGCATCGCCTTCTTCCTCATGCCACCCCCAACGAACAAATGATGTCGAGGGGATTTTTTTTTAAATACGATAAATATCTATTTGTGGATTCATCATATTCATGATTCTCCACGATGATGGCTGAACAAACACAACAATTAATCCCCACATATACCGTGATCTTTTTTATTCATTCTCCATCTGTTATTTGTGCGTTCATCATTGCCAAAAAAATTACGTGTGCTAGAAACACAATGCTTCATTGAGTGTGACATATAGATGAGATGATCGGAATTTGGGGATCGAAAATACGCAGTCATCATATTTTTTAGGAATAGAATGAAGTTTTGGCCTACAGATTAGGGTGGTAGCCGGAACGTTGGCCATCCATGTGGAAGAAGGGTTGTGCGTGTTCGCGCCGCCTATAGAGGAGGTGTCCCCAACTGTCGATACATGTTGGTGCACCGATGGGCGTCTGGCACTTGGCCGGCCGCGGTTCCAGCAGGTGGGGCACCGGAGGGTGCCCAGCACCCGGCCAACTGTGATTTGAGCAAGAGGAACATCTAGAGGGCACCTGGCACCTGCCGGCTACCAAGGCAGCAGTAACGCATGCTGGCACTGCTAGAAGAGATGTCGGTCGGACATCCAGCATTCCGTGTCATGCCAAGTAAGACCTACTCTGGCTTGTCCTATGCGGAAGCATGTGGGGCCATATGGATCCATTGGGTTAGCCAAAGCCCAATGGTCCATTAGACCATTCGGAATTCTGGGGGGAACATTTCCCTATGAGTATAGGCTAGGGTGGGTCCCGCCACAATGGACTTCACCCAACCTGGGGACCGCACCCAACCGAGTGGGCCACACCAAGTAGTTTGCGCCCACCGCGGGCCAGATCATTCCAAGTAGGCCTGGCCGCCCCTTTGTGGGTCGGTCCAGACAATGGCCTAGCGTGTCGATCCCTCCAGGGCCCAGCATGCCAGGCTTACCACGACATAGCCCATCTAGACCCAGATATCTCATTTTGGCCATATCATGAGAACTAGATGTATGTTTAACGAACTCTCTATAGTAGTATAATCCTTGGATAGAGATGGTCCTTTTGGTATACTCTACATATGTTTTGGATAATCTTGGATTAAGACCTGTTGGTATTGAATTTGAATCCATCCGGGACCTTGGAATGCAAACTCATATAACATACAGACCTGACATTCGATGACAGTCTGTCTGATGCATTGGGACCCTTATGACATGGTTGTTCTTTGGGATAATTATTTATTATAAATTACGGTAGTTGAAGTACCAACATATGGATTCAGATGCAGATCCTCCCGAAATCAAGCATGCATAGTGGCATAACCCTATGGCTGGTTGTACTTGAAGAAGCTTCTGATCCTATATGCGTAATCTTTAGATCTTGTGTGGATCATCTTTGGATCCTGTGTGGGTCAGAAACTACAGATCATGTGTGGGTCATCTTCATATCATGTGTGGGTCATCTGCAGATACTAGGTGTATCATCTTCAATCTTGTGTGGGTCAACACTAGATCTTTTTAACGATGTAAGAAGATCTATCAATGCAGCCATTCATCTATACTTTCACACACATGTTATACCTAGTTTGAGTTGAGACATTACTATTTTGGTACATTAGATTGTGGCGATACCTTTTTGGTATTCATTTATCTCTCATTACCTTTGTGGTACATACATTAGTGGTATTACCTATGTGGTACTTCTATACTCATGGTGTTAACTATGTGGTACTTCTAAATTTGTGGTGTTACCATTGGGGTATTCTTCCCTCACATGCGAGATAGGAATATATTGATAACTTATCTATAAGTATGGGTATATACCAAAGTAGCATTGAAAACTATTACTGCATGCTTTGAGATTGAGGTATTGCTTAGTGGTTCATCCTTTGTGCTTTTTGAGAGACCTTCAGGGGTCTCAGGTCCCTACTGAGTATAGTTATACTCACCCTTGCATGGTCTATGCCCTCACCTTGTTGTGTCTTGTGAAGATGACAGAAAGCCTTGATCGAGGCAGAGGGTTCTTGGACTAGAGGCTGCTTAGAGGTGGACTATTACATGAGATTTATAGTAGAGATGACCGTTCAATATATATACCTACACTTCATGTGGGATCCTTGGAGGGTGTTCATGAGAGATGTTTTTTATTTTACTTGTACTTTCTAGTTGTGCATGTATTCCGGACCCCTTTAAATACTATAATCTGTCTATTTACTATATAGTTTACATTGTTCTTGAATATATATACTTGATTGGTGTTTTTGTGTTTGTAGGTTAAAAAGGAAATTCTTTCTCGGTTTTAGGGATATGTCTTTCAGGTGCTAATCAACAGCCCCTTCCCTATCTATGGCAGTTGTAGGGTCGTCAAGGCACGGTGCCCTGGGGGATGAGTCGTGAAAAATTGGTATCATAGGAGTTGGTTCTACCGAAAAACATGGAATCTAATCTTTTAATTGGCAATATTATTAAGTCTTATGAGGGTGGTTATCATTTTGGGGAATCTAGTGTGGGTACGACAGCCGAAATATACAAACACCAGGATCCTGACTTCTGATTACTGTCTTAGTGCAAGAAGACACTGATTGTGTGTTTTTTTAAAAAAAGTCATGGTGATCACTTTTAGTCAGCTCACCAGGTATAAATTTTTTACCATGGTGAACCGGTTTATTTTCACGATTCCTCCACATTGACAGCCAGCTAGGGTTCCAGGTAGAGTAAGTGATGACAAACCACCGAGTGACGAGGCGTCGGTGTAGGGCCCCCTTTCAACAGTTGTACTATCGGGAGGTGCACCAGCAGCACCACTACCCATTGGGAAGCCAATTCCACCAACCCCATCAGTCGAGGTTGAATTTCAATTGACAGTGTAGCATGAGTTCTAGCACTAGAGTCCACTGAGGTTCCGAGGAAAGATGTATCCAAAGGCAGCTGAGGACTAGCTGGAGGTTGTGGTTAGAGTTTTTAGACAGGTAGGGACACCAGCTGATCTCATGGTGATCCTTGATGTCAGTGTTCTTCATGAAGCAGCATGAAGATTGTGGAGAATGATGCTCAAGGTTCATGATGTGATGAATCTCATCTGGGTGGACATCATGATCCTTTTAATGGAAGATTTAATCCCAGCAACCATACACTCATTGTGTATTTATGGGCATCTCCACTTGCAGCAGGGAAATATGATCATGGCTCAGTATTCTATGAGGATCCCCAACCTATCGCACTATACCACTGACATGGTGTGGGACCATTTCTTTAGGTCCCGGACCTTCAAGAACGGGCTCAAATAGAGGATTGGTGTTTCAATTATTTCTCTCAGCATCCTGACATTGGCAGGGGTGTTAGAGCAAGCACTCTTAGTGGAGTGCTTCCTTGGTGAGCAGTCACTAGCAGCAAGACCCACCTCCGGTCATCACATAGCAGAGTCATCTATAGCTGGTAGCAGATAGATGACGTAGTGGTCCAAAATGAGAAGACATGCATTTGGACGACCATAGGATACAGTTTTGGATTTGCGGGGCTCTCGAGAGAGAACATGACATGCGAGGAGTAGGCAGTGTTACTCGTGCGGTCGGCATTGTCACATGGATCATGAATACCCGACCAAAATTATGGACGACTAGAAGATGGTTGATGGACAACCTGATTATAGGTGAATATTCTATTGATGATGTCTACATGGAGTAGGTGGATGTGGAAGAGGAACTGGTCGTGTAGTAGGTGGTGGGCGACAATTTGAGGTTCTACCGCCACCACCTCTATGTGGCCAACCTAGACCATAGGGATTTGGTGGAAAAGGACTAGCTCATCTTCAGGTAGCTAGGGACTTCTAAAATGATTCTCTATAGTTTAATCTAGGTACAATTTATGTCTACTCCAACTTAGATATAGTATTTATAGGAATAGGTGTTAGTCACTCATTTATTTCCATGATCCACTTTCCGAGCTCATAAATTTTAGTGGAGTCGTTGGCTTGATCCTCGTGGCTACAGACTCCTAGTGGAGAGGATTCTCCAATTATGCACTGGTTCTGGCAGATTGAGCTTACTCTAGGAGGTGAGAGATTTAGCTCAGATATTCTAGTAGCTGCGTCGATGCCTCATGACGTCATCTTGGGTATGGATTGGTTGTCTATAGTACATGCTCTGATTAGCTGTGTTAAGTGCAATGTGCGGTGTATCTATAAGGATGGGAGGATATTTTCCTTCACTGGAGATAAGGGAAACATTACAGCACATGACAGACTTAATTGGAGGAGGGTTCAACCAATCACATATCAGTTTTATAGCCTTACCCTTAGAGTAGTTAATGTTGAGAGTCTGAGCAATATTATAGTGACGGACCTATATGCTGATTTTTCCCTAATGATGTTCCAGGTATACCTCCTCACATATAAGTTGACTTTTATATTAACTTGTACCACAGAACAACACCAATATCTACACCAACATATTGGACGGTTCCCATGGATAATAGAGAGTTGCGACTGTAGCTGGGGGACTTATAGAGGAAGGGGTTCATTAGGCCCAGTGTTTCTCCTTGGGTAGCCCTGGTTTTGTTTCCTAAGAAGGTGGATCAGAGTTTGAGACTTTGTGTCGACAACCAGGGCCTGAACTAGGTGACTATGAAAAACATGTACCCACTACCGAGGATTGAAAATCATTTTGATCAACATAAGGGAGCACGGTGGTTATCAAAGACAGACCTCAGATCGGGCTATCACCAGCTTTGGGTATTTGGAGATGATGTGTAGATGATGACCTTCAGATATTGGAATGGCCAGTATGAGTTTTTGGTTATAACATTCAGCGTAACCAATGCCACAACAGTGTTCATGGGACACATGAACAAAATCTTCCATCCATTCCTTGACCACTTTGTCATAGTCTTCATAGATGAAATCCTGATATACTCAACAATGGAGGAGTACCATGCCTATCATCTACAGATAGTTCTGAACACACTATCAGATAAACAACTTTATGTTAAACTTGATCAGATATGGTTCTCGGCATCTGAGACAACATGAGCAGAACTACTCTACCCATGACCCGGAGTTAGCAACAGCGGTCTTCGTCTTGACGATGTGGCAGAACTATCTAATGGTTGAAAATTTTATAATGTACTCTAATCATAAGAGTCTCATGTATATCTTCTCTCAGAAGGACAAGAACCAGAGACATCCGCGATGGCACGAGTCCCTCTAGGACTATGACATCGTGATAGTCTATACTCCTGGAAAGGGGAACGTTACTAAAGATGCACTCACCAGGAGGACTAGAATACATCTGTTCAGCGAGGCAACCGAGAAGTTGGCTACTTTACAGATACCCTTTCTGGATATAGATGGAGCATCCTTCCTTCAGTCTCTTATAGTCACTCCCACACTTCTTTAGAGATATAGGGAGGTGCGGCGTGGGGACGCTGACTGTGAGACACGACGTGCTCCAATATCCACAGGATAGGCACATGATGGATTTTCTGATGGTGGGGAGCGCGTCATTCTCTATAGAGGAGGCACCATGGGACCATTAGAACTTCATGAGGATGTGTTGAGGGAATTCCACACATCTCCAATAGCGGTATAACCTGGTGTGGCGAAGATTTACCCAGACCTTCGGTGACAGCACTAATGTCTATGTAAGAAGAAGGTGGTAGCATAGTTTTTCTATCAATGCTTCACTTTTTATCAAGTGAATATAGAGCATCAGGTACCATCAGGCATTGTTCATCCTTTAGAGGTCCCAAAGTGGAAGAGGGATGAGATATCCATGGACATCATGACGAGCCTTCCACGCAAGTCCAAGACAAATGACTCTATTTGGGTGATCGTCGACCGACTCACCATGTCGGCCCACTTCCTATTGAATAGAGATGGTACGAGATACCATGGAGAATTTTCAAATCATCTAGGAGTAGATGAATACTACACATAGTAGGTTGAAGTCATATGATGATAGGAGAAAGAGACCTCTGGAGTTCGAGGATGGCGACAACGCCTTTATACGGGTCTCAACTCGACGAGGTCTATGGAGATTTGGTCGAGGAGGCAAGTTATCTCCGAGATTAGATGGACCTTTTTAGGTCCACGACATAGTTGGAAAGGTGGAAAACCACTTAGCTCTACCACCTTAGTTGCACCGGGTGCACGACGTCTTCCGTGCACCTCAGCTGAGGAGACACATGCACGATCCTTCCCACATCATCGACCATGGAGGGATAGAAATCAATAATGATGCGAATTTCAGGATGGTTCTAGTGGAGAGTGAGGATCAACATGATTGGGTCCTGTGTGGATGGTCGATACCTCTGGTGCACGTTCGTTGGTAGCACGAGAACCTCTAGGATAGCACAAGGGAGTGGGAGGCTAAGATGCATGCTCTGTACCCCCATTTGTTCCCTTATTACGAGTTATAACTTACGGGGACCTAAAGAACTGAGGTGGGGATAATGTAAAGACATAGAAATTCCGTGGAAATTTTTTTCATAAATACACAGGAATTTTACAAGTCCACTGTTTCTGACAGCACCTGATTCCGTGGCCCGGTCTGCCCGGAATCAATTTCTGATGTTTTTGTTATGCTTAAGTTAACACGGGTAATTAGTTTTCTATAAAAAGTTTAATAACACATAAACTATAACTTGGATTAGAAATATTATGGCACTGTTTCACATAGGATGGGGAGTTTACCCTTAGCATGACTTATGATTAGTCGGTGCGGGCCTCCTGTGAGGAATCCCAAAGTTGCATAATCGTAAATAAAATAAATAAATAAATTATTTTATTTTTCAAATGTATTTAACTCACAAACGGAAAATCAGATTATAAATATGAAACCACCGTTGAACTAGTGAGTGTATGATTTCTTGAAGCAGATACTAACATTGGCTAGTAGGGGCCACTAGAGAATGTTAGTTTTTGGAACAAATAAAATATTTAATTGACAATTACTTTACTGTAAAATTCATAACATATAAATAGTAACTCGGATTGAAAATCTGAGAGTACCGTTAGGGTTCATTGGGGCGTGTTTCACCTAGGCAGAGCCTAACATTGACCGCAGTGAGTCGAGGTTGACTAATAATAATTTTCTAAACATTATTTCTGGTAAATTCAATAAATGTACGAGCAGGATTTCATATCTTTTGAACTCGTGCATGGAATTGAAATCTGAGGGCACTGTTGAACTCCCAGCGTTAGTGATTACATAGTGAGACCTTCATCGTAGTTGCGTTCTGATTATTTTGGAAGATAATTTTTGGGGGGTTTTTAATGAAATTGAATAAAATAAAGTATTAACATTATTTTATTTGGGTGGTTAAAACCTCCAAGATGATGTTTGATGTGGGGGACACCACACCCTGACATCCAATGGGAGGTTATGGTGGTGGGGCCCACCCAATTATAACCACCCTTGGGAAGATAATATTAGGTGGGTCCCACCCGATCTCTTTAAGTCCTCTAACCCCATTTAACCCCTAGGAACCCCCAATTAAGTGGGGGAGCCTCTTCATATTCCCCCACTGATTTTTGAGCCACCACCCTCATTAATTAAATGGGTTGTCACTTTTTATTAATCTCATCTTTTTTAATTCATTATGACAACACTATAATAAGATATGTCATATTATTATTCTGGGGGTTGTCATAAACATTGGTTGGGAGAATTAAGGAGAAGAGGATCATTTGGATAACTCTCCAGCGAAGAACGAGAAGAACACCATCTTCGAATGTGTCACCTCTGAACACATTCCGACACACAAGCATGAGAATTGGGAGTATGTGACGAACGCGACGAATGACAAATCGACGCCCACCTCTTGTAGCGACTTCGTCTACGAACGACAAACGAGGTATGGGTTTTTTTATTGAATTAAATCCTCATTCCTCATAATTTATTGTGGTTCAAAGTTAGCCAATTGTTATCAAATAACACGGAGGGCATGGGACGAACAAACATGGCATGACGTCCCTCCGTTGGTTCTTTATTGGTTGACGATGGCAGTGGCACAGTGGTGCCACCGGAAGAGAGACCACAGTAGAGCATCGACGGCCATTGACAGGCCACCCGCAAGAGGAATCAGCAGTGCAAGGGCCACTAGGTCACCAAAAGGGTGTGGCACCATCGCACCATGCAATGAACTAGGGCGCAGCAGTGCCGGAGGTGCGCGGTGCTGTCCTACCACACTGGAGGAAGGGGGTCGCGGCCATGGGCACTGAAATGGATGATGACGGTGCGTCGTCGTTGCATGGTGGCAGAGAAGACCCATAGCCAAAGGCCGCATCAGATGAAGGAGGGCGGGCGGCTAAGCCGGCTGAAATTGGGCACTCCCCACGCGGGACCCCTCTGGTTCCATGGAAACCGTGTCAGAGCCATGCTCCGGCCATTACAGGGAGAAGGGGGGCGCTGACCACCCCCTGGGGCCACCGCTGGTTTCGGCATGGGGTCTGTCTCCCAGCCACGTAGGCCAGACCGCTAGCCCGCCTCAGGCTGGGCCGCCCCAGGCAAGGTAGCCGCAGGCCCGGCCGCCATGGGTCGGGCCCCCGCGGGCCGGGCCTCTTTCATGCCGAGACGCCTTGGGTCGGGCTGCCCTTAGGCTGGGATGCACCGTCGGACTGGGACTCCCCCTTAGGTTGGGCCACCCCCTAGGGTCGGGCCGCCCATTCGGGCCGGGTCAGTCCTGCGGATTGGGTCGGACCGGACCTGGACCTGCTATGGCATGATTCACCTTTTCGCTCATATCATGGGCTATGGGTATTCGATCGACGAACTGGCAGCGGTTCTAGTTATCTCAATGAGCGATGGTCTCTTTGAGTATAACCCACTAGAGTTCTAGGATATTGTCGAGATATGGTCGGGTTTGTTCATACACAAATCCAAGCAGGCCCCCAAGACTAAAAGGCTAATAACTCACAAAACGATCGCCCGAATGACGCGTCGTTGGTTGCGTTGAGACCCTTATGATTTGAAAGACCATTGAGATACTTCTATATGTAATTATGAGATGGTTGGTATTTTTACCTGTAGCACGTGGAGTGGATCCTTCTAGTGACGAGCAAACAGAAAGCAGAGACCTAGTAGCTAACAGACCTGACGACTGCTTGACTGATTCGACCAACCCAGTGGGGAGCACCTGGTAGTTGGTGGCATACCCATTACAGAGCAGTGTCTGGTTGTTGGCCATAGAGCCACAGTACTCAACAATAGGAGTACCACTGCTGGCTATTAGGGGGAGCGATTGATAGTTGGCGGGAGACCCACGGTGGAGGAGTGCCTGGTAATTGGCGTTGAAACTTCCTTTACAAGATTATAAGTATATTTTCAATGTAAATGTTAATTTTATAATTATGTGACTTTTAAATGATTTCAAAAACGATATATTTCTCTCCAATATTTTTGATTTCATCTATTTCAACATCCATTAATGGATTTTAAGATTATTTGATGTTTATTTATTATGATACAAAACATCAATATTGTATTGTATGTTTTTTGATATGTTTCAATGTGGATGTGTTATTTTTATACGATTCATGTTTTATGGAGAAAGTATTTACATTTCATATGCTAGTTTTAATATGAATGTTTATGTTATATTTAAACTTGTTCATATGAGGAATGCATTGGACTTAATATGTGATGGGTGGAGCCCGCTACAGCTCTTTGATTCATCAGTAGGTCTCATGAGACAAACTAGTGTATTGGAACAAGGCCTTGACAAAATCCTATTTGTAGTCTTGGGACAAGGCCTTGATTATGTGATTATGATAATCCGGCATTATGCATTCCATCATTATGAAATTGGTTATTGATATTTCATGTGATTATTCAACTATTATAATATCAATGTGAATAAGTAAATGGAATTATTTAATTTTATTTCTTCCATATTATACTGATGTTCAATTTTAAAAGGCTTTTTTTAGTCATACATTGCCTTAATGTTTATTCTTATTTATGAATGTTTCCGCTATATTGATATCCTTTATGGGAATTTGAGCTCACCCCTTTCTATGTTTTATTTTTCCCAGGATGTGATGAAGTATTTTATGAATGAACTGATGGGATAGTATAAGGGGATATGAGTTAGGAGACAAGATGTTGTTGTAGTTTTCACATTATCATGTAATGTAATCTTTATAAATTTATCTAGTGATTCCAAGGATACTAAACTAATTGGTCTTTTGATACATGATTTTGTGTGTTCATGACAATGTTATGTAATAATGCACCGACTCTGGGTAACTGGGGTCGGGTTTTATAGTTGGTATCAAAGGAAGTTTAGTACAAACCATAGAAGGTAGATTTAGATAAACTCTGATTAGAGCACATAGACTTAAGATGTTCTTTGAAGATTAGTATAGAATAACATCTTAGAATATTGGTATTCTAGAGATTTTGTGAGTTTTCCAAAAAATACATCCCTGTCTGGATACAAGAATGTAGAGGTGGATCTGGCATAGATGTACCTATGGGTAAAACACAAAAACACTACTTTGAGCTAGACTCATATGGGAACGGGTGCACGACAACGGGCCTTGCTGCACTCATGGTTACGACAATCTCGAGGTATATGCTTAGGATAATTCTCATTTTCATTACAAACCATTATGAAGGGTTTATGATTATATACTTGATCAAAGAAAACATTTTTATGATTATGTATTATATCGATAAATTTTTCAATTCATGTTAAGTGTTTTACATGTTTGAATTTTTTTAGTGCGATTCATAAACTAATGTAGTGTATGCCATTGTTTAGAAATGGAGCCTAGTGGATGAAATCGAAATAGTATCAATGCACGCACTCCATGTAGGGATTTACCTCCTGATCAAGATAATTATAGTGGGGCTGGTGATGCAACTGGTGCTGATTAGTTAATCACCATACTACGACAACTCACTCATGTTATGAATAACAACATTACCTGTATGGAGCACCCATATCCAAAGCGTGGGGGGTCAATGTTAGGTTGTTTCATGAGGCAACAACCACTAAAATTAAATTGGAGTACAAATCCACCAGTAGCTGAGGAATGGATAAATTATTTGAGAAAATATTCCATTCCTTGGGGAGTAGTGAAAGGGAAAAAGTTATCATTGCACTTTACCACCTCACTGGAGCTACTGATCAATGGTGGTCATTGATTAAAAACATGAAGTAAGATTATCAAGTATTAAATATATAATGGAGGGAGTTCAAAGATATTTTCTTAGAAAAATACTTTCCTCGTGACCATCGGGCAGATATGGAAAGGCAATTTCTGAGTCCGAGACAAAAGGAGTATAAGAATATCGCAATGTATGAGGCTAACATTAAAAAGTTTTCAATGTATGCTAGAGATTATATACGTAACCCACGAAGTATGATTGATATTCTCATTGATACGATAAAACCATTTCATTATCGAGCATTAGTTTCACAATCCTTCTCGTCGTACAAAGATATTATATCCTGTGCTATCAAGACAGGAAAGGAATTTTCTAAGTATTATTAATTTAAAGAAAATAAATAGAAGAGGAGATCTTCCGATCACTCTAGGAAAGGAAATAAGGGGAAGAAGGGAAATATTGAATATCCATCCTACAGTAAATGTGGGATGAAACAACATGTTACTTTCTTGAAGGGAATGGGTGTCTGTTACAAGTGTGGTGAAAAAGGCCACCAAGCTCGTGATTTCAAGGGGAAGAAAGCATATACTGAAGTTCAATGCTACAATTTTAGGGAGATGGTAAATTATGCAACTTAATTTCCTAATCGTTAGGGGAACATACCTCAGAAAACGACAAGGGATCAAGGACTAGCTTATGAAATCACTACTACTGAGGTAGAATCTCCGAAAGATGTGATGGTAGGTAATTTAATTGTTTACTCATGTTTTGAAAATGAATTATTTGATTCTGGGTCATTAAATTGTTTCATATATTCCCAGTTTTCTATGAAAATTAGATATTTCCTGTTTTATTTAACAAGGGAGTTTTCAGTTAAAACTCCTAAGGGAAGTATCATTGCTACAAAGTTCTGTGGATCTGTTCCCATTAGGGAATATAAATTTTCATTATCTGCTGATCTCATCGTTATAACCATGACTGAATTTGATATAATCTTCTATATGGATTGTATTTCAGACCATTATGTGAAAATTTATTGTAAGATGAAGGAGGTTACGATTTTTGAGGATGATGATAAAGAACATCTTATCTTTAGAGAAAAATCTTCACAACCTGATTCGTATCTAGATCCACCCCTAGTAGTTCAACTAAATTCAATTATCGAGGAGGAAGAGAATGAAATAACTGTCGGTGAGTAAAGGAATGTTCAAATAGAGGATGAACCAATTGTGAGAGAATATGTTGATGTTTTTCCAGAAGATTTACTTGGACATACTCCAGAACGAGAAATTGAGTTTTCCATTGATTTACTTCCTGGTTCAAGGCCCATATCAAAGACCCCTTATATAATGGCCACTGTGGAATTAGTTGAACTAAATAAACAACTAGTGGAATTGAGTAATAAGTGATTTATTCACCCTAGTGTTTCTCCATGGGGAGCCCCTTCCCTTTTTGTTAAAATGAAAGATGGATATATGAGGTTATGTGTCGACTATAGAGAAATCAATTCTATAATAATAAAGAACAAATATCCTCTACCTCGCATTGATGATTTATGTGACCAAATTCATGGAGATCAATACTTTTCAAATATTGAACTTTGATCTAGATACCATCAGTTGTGTGTGAATAAATAAGACATTCCGAAGACAACCTTTCAAACTAGGTACATGAATTACGAGTTTAAATTAATGCCTTTTGGATTGAATAATGCACCCTCTGTATTCATGGATCTAATGAATAGTGTTCTTAAGGAATATCATGATGATTTTGTGGTGGTATTTATTGATGATATCTTGGTATACGCCAAAAGATACAAAGATCATGAAAATCACTTGCGCATTATCCTGAAGACTCTGAGACGACATGAATTATATGCGAAGTTTAGAAAGTGTGAATTTTGGCTTCAAGAGATTTATTTTCTTGGCCATATTATCTCTAAGGTTGGAATCTTTGTTGATCCTTCCAATACTAAGGCAATCCATGAATGGCCATCCCCTACTAATATATCTGAGGTATGCAATTTTATTGGTTTAACAGGTTATTATCGTTGTTTCGTCCAGAATTTTTCCCAATTGTCTAACCCATTAACAAGGCTCAGATGTAAAGGGGTTAAATTTGTTTGGAAAAAAGAGTTTGAAAAATGTTTTGATGAACTGAAGAGAAGATTAATCAATGCTCCTATATTGACTTTACCATCGGGGAATGATGGGTTCAATATTTATAGTGATGCATCAAAGAAAGGACTTGGTTGTGTCCTTATGCAGAATGATAGAGTTATTGCCTATGTATCACGACAGTTGAAAATTCATGAGAAAAACTATCCTACTCATGATCTTGAGTTAGCTGGTGTAATATTTACTTTGAATATATAGAGAAATTATCTCTATGGTGAAAATTGTGAGATTTATATTGATCAAAAGAGTTTGATGTATATTTTCTCACAGAAAGAACACAACATGAGGCAAAGGATATGGATTTAACTACTCAAGGATTATGATTTCATGATACACTACCACCCGGAGAAGGCAAATAAGGTATCAGATGCTTTGAGTAGAAAGGATCATGGAGTTTTGAACAAGATGATAGTTGAAAAGGATCCTATATACATGGATCTAGTAAAGATGGATATGGGAATCACCATGGAAGGTGAAACATCAATACTGTAGACGCTGGAAAAGTCCGTTGTTCCCAAACGAAGTTCCGGATGCGGAAAGCGAGGTCATATTTGGAGTCGGAAGCATGTTTCGGAGGGCCCGGAGGCCTTGCGCGGAATTTTAGGAGACCGCGTGCAAAGTTGGAGCTCCGCGTGCAAACCTCCCGGGATGCGCGCAATGCGCTGGGCCGGCGCGCAATTTGCGCGCCCATGGCCCGCACGACTCCCTTGCGTGCCGGGCCCGATTCCGCGCCCGCGAAGAGGATTTCGCGCCCGCGAACCGGATTCCGCGCCCGGGGTTGCCTATAAATACAAGGCGACCCCCGACGTTTTAAGGGTTTCCGGAATTCGAAGAGTCGCTCGTTCGCGCAATCCAATCCACTCCGCGCGCAATGCCGATCTTCAGGTAACCTCTTTTCTTTCGCGCAAGAAAGCCTCGGGGTTCGCCTTTGCGCGCAATCATATTGGCTCCTTTCCTTTGAAACAACTCTTAATCCAAAGGCCTTCGCGCGCAAAAGAAGCCTCTTGCGCGCAATTGCCCCCGGGTGCGCGCAATCCAGCCCGATTGCGCGCACCCCCCCTTACTAAGAGGCCATTTGTTAAAGAATGAGCCGTTGCCCCCGCGTGCTATCCGAAGCCCGGTGCGCGCCATCTCCATCTCCCGCGCGCAAATCGCTGGCCCAATTGCACGCCAGCCTGCCCATTTGCGCGCCGACCCGCGGTATTGCGCCCCAAGCTTCTCTTTTGCGCGCAATCCACCGGGGTCGCCCCTTTGACCCCCCGAGGGTACCCGCCTGCGTGGCGCCCGATGATCTTCATCCTGGGTGCCCGAACCGTGCGTTGTCTTCCCGTGCGGCCCTCCAGGCTCGCGCGAAGTGACACGGACCCATCGGCGGCAACATCCTCGTCCGCGCGACAAGACGTTAAACTGCCAAGCATCCTCGTCCGCGCGACAAGACGTTAAACTGCCAAGCATCCTCGTCCGCGCGACAAGACGTTAAACTGCCAAGCATCCTCGTCCCCGCGACAAGACGTTAAACTGCCACGCATCCTCGTCCGAGCTACAAGACGTTAAATTGTATAGCAGCTGTCCCGCATGACGTTAAACTGCACTTTCGTCCCGCATGACTCTAAACTGCACCATGTCCGCGCTGCAAGACGTTAAACTGCCAAGCATCTTCGTCCTCAACACACGACGTTAAACTGTACTTCGTCCGGCGAGATGTTAAACCGTCCGCATCGCCCAATCCCGTGCCTCGCACGCAGGGTCCCCCTCCCGATTTGGATGTGGCCCCCACCCGCTCGTCTCTGCAGGTATGTCGGGATGGGAGTGGCCTTCGCCCACGGGGGCAGAGTATTACGAACAGAGTGAACTACGTGGACTTTGATCCCTGTCTCCTAAACAGGGTACGTAGGAAGCCTCCCAGAGGTTCAAGCCCACCACCTGGTCGTCCCGGTCATATTCACGTCGGTTCGTCCATCAGTGGACCCCTCCCGGGTTCACATTCGCGTCGATTCACCTATGAATCTGCTCTTGTGGGGGACTGCACATGTGTATCTCCATTGCGCTTCCCCACTGCCTCTTTCTATCTCTCTCTTCAACGTCCAGCATGACGTGAAACTGTGATCCACACGGTCGTTCCATCCCCCTCTGTGCGAGGTGGTTCGGTTCAACCCTCTGCCCGGCAGCCTCGTCCTCCTTGTGAGTCGGCTTGCCAACGTCCAGCATGACGTTAAACTGTATATATGAACTACGCTGACTTTGATCCGCGCTAACGCGCGGTACGTAGGAAGCCCCTATGGGGTCCAAGCTCTTCACTCCATCATCCATCCTGATCCTTACCCGGGCCGCCACATCCCGGTGGGGTCATGCCATTTCATTCCACTACACTTCACTCGGGAAGCCACCCATGTGCTGGCCCCAGCGTCGGAGGTTCCTCGCAAGAGGTTCTGTCATCTGATCCACTTCTCGTGTTGATCAGTCCGATTCTGTCCCCGCTGGACGTTAAACTCGCGGCATACCCCGTGTTAAACATGGGAAGCTGAGGAAAACCTCAGGAAACACAGTTCCCCGTACCCAGCATAGGATGCCTCGGGCCATCATGCCTTCGAGAAGCCCTATTAGGGACGGAAGGCAGATATGCAGAGCCGCAGTGTCAAGACATGCCCCCAGCACCCAGAGCTACCCGGTCTCCTCACCGCAGGTTGCTGCCCCGACCAGACCCCTTGGAGCGTCTGGGCGGAAGCAGCGTAATTAACCGGTGTCCATGAAGATATGGCGCCGGGAACGAGATTCACGAACATTCTTAAATCTATGAGGGAGACCCGGATTAGGCGACGAGTTCCGAGGAGACGTCCACGGAAGGAAGAGCCGACATCCCATCATCCCGGTTTCGATCAAGGAGCAGACGCCCCTGAATAAGGGACGGATGCCACCCACCTTTGGAAAGCGGGACTGCGGGGCCACAAGCCGCGCGCCCATCCCCTCGGGTCGACGGGCGCACGCGCGAACGCGTCCTGGAGGAACAGCGTCGGAACAGAAACCCGACGCACATCCGCACCGAAACAGAAAAATGGTGAACCCGACGTGAATCTCTTCTCCTCAATACGAAGACCGATAGCTTTCAGAGGTGTTGTAAGATTGGCATGTTGCCCGGCCGAGCATTCAGCACCGGGGCACGGCACCCGCCAGGGGCCGGGAGGGGAAATCGGGCACTCCGGCTCACGACGTCGATGGCCTGGGTTTCCCCCACGGAAGAAATTGTGGCACTAATGATTGGTAGTCGATTCCTTTTCCTGTCAGTTTTAATGGGTTCTTCTCCCTATCTTCAGGAATCAGGTCGTCCGATCCAATGCCCGATCACCGCCCGCCCACTGGCGCGAGGGTAGGGGAAACACCGACGCGGCTCCTCCGCGCGGTCCCGCCCGTTCCACAGCCGTCCCAGCAGCCGCAACTGCGGGACAACCACGCCCTCTCTCCCCCTCGGAGGTCATCCAGAGAAGGGTGATCAACAACTTGGTGCGGAGATATGAGGAAGAGGGAGTCATCCCCACCATGGACATGGATCGCCTAGACCTCGAGGAAGCTGCACCTCGCCACCAACGCCGCCCCCGAGGGCCGCGCAGGGAGGCACCGCTGCCTACCTCGACGTCCAACCGCTTCGGGAGTTTATCCCCGGAACGCTCCGACAGCTCTCTTCCCTATGCGGATGAGGTGGAAGATGCACGGGACCACCCTATACGAGTTTCGCTCCAGGGATCCGCGATCAGGGATCCTGCTAGGCCACGTCGACACCGCCGACAGGCCTCTCAAGTCGAAGAACGGGCTCTCCACCTGCCTGCGCAACTGATCCCGACTCGTCTATCCCGATGCCAACGTCGGGCACGAGCGGAAGAGGACGCCCAGCTTGGGGCCCTAGAAACAGCGGCCGCATTGGCCCAAGCCACTGCTGGCTCCAGTCACCAGGCCCCTGCGCATCCTGAGCAGGGGCACTTCTATGCCCGACCTGGATCGAGGCCCCGACCGCCCCAGAGGCAGGTTGGGTTGACTCTCCCGGTTGTGGGTAAAAACAATAGCCACCGTGGACGACCTCGCGGTAGCGCTATTCACCAGCAGGGTTTACTCCGTGTGGCCGATCCAAGAGGCATGGGTCATCCCACCTTCCGATCCCGGCCCGGAGGCCTGCCTGGAATCATCTCTCCCCGCGTCCCCTTCGATATCTGTCCCGGTGCGCCTCGCACCTTGGGTTCCAGTCCTCTTGGCCCCAGCACCGGTGCGGCCAGAGGACACCAGGACAGAGATCAGCCATCCCCGAAGAACCACCCAGGGGCAGGAAGGCGAGGCGTCAACGTAGAGGGATGAATGTTACGGAATTCCGGACGGAGATCCGACCGGTTCGTTTCTCTGATACAGAGGCGGAGTATGATTCGGCGACAGAGCCCTCCCCCCAATCCCGCCAGTCAGGGGCAGGGGTAGGAATGCGGCACGTCAGCCTCGTACTTCCCGAGAGCGAGATCGATATGATCCCCGCTTCTCTCCGAAGGTATATCTGGAGTAGCGAGGGCCTGGTAGACCCCCAAGGATCAAGCTTGCGGTTGGTACCGGCCCCTCTGGAAGCGCCTCCTGCCTCGATCGGAGAAGCCGGAGAATTTTTTTGGGGACCGACGGTCGAACCACGATCCAGTGCACCCTCGGTGAGCACCGATGCTACGGCAGGATGTTCGCTCGCCGGCCCGTCCTATCGTGATGTGGTAGCTGGGGCACCGCAACCCTCAGAGGGCGGCCCTGGATATGGAGGCCAATCGGCCTGCTCGCCGTATTCACCGCCGGCCAGCTCGCCGGCCCAGCGGCCCGCCTCGGCACCACTGCCGGTTCCCCGTCCATTCCCCGTCGTTGAAGAGGACCAAGGAGACCTGGGTCCCGAGTTTGAGTCGTGGAGCTTCTGGACCATCCTTGCAGAGGGCCACTTCCCTGAGAAGTTTTGGCCAGTCGCAGGACCGGACTTTGATGCACCCGAATCGCTCACCCCGGATGAGTTCGAATGCTTTCGCCGAACTCTCCGGGAGACTCACTCCCGTCTTCACCGCCTAAAAATGCCATATCCCGGGAGTCAAGTGCACCTGGAGGATATTGGTGAGCAGTGCCGTCAAATTGACCTGGCCACGCTCCCCGCGGTTCGGCACCCCGGGTCATTTGAGCACCACGAGGCCCTCCAACAACGATGCGTTGAGTGTTTTCAAGTACTCCACAAGGTTATCGAGGAAGCCACTCCCCACGTGTATATCCATGGATGGGGGAAGTACGCTGCCCTACGCTTCAGTGCGATTCGCCGACAGCCCGATTCGCTGGGTGGCCCTGAGGGTATATCCCCAGGGACGGAAACGGTCAATATGGCTGACCTGTCGGGAGAGGGGAACGACTTGGAACTTCTCGGAGGGGGCTCTCCCCCCGAAGACATGCCATCGTAGGATCCGTCAGTGAGGGTTACTCGTCACCAGAGGAGCCTCCTGGGTCTCCCCGCACCCACTGAAGCACTGACGTTGAGCCGAAACGTCAGCAAAGGTAAAGAGCACAGCGAGGCTATAAAGTCCGCCGACCCATCTGCCTCCATGCAGAGGGCGGACGAGGATCCCGAGAAGGCTACGCTACGTCAACAGCTCGCCGAGCAGAAGAAGCTAGTTGACCAGCTCCTCGCCGAGTGCGCTGCGGAACGGCGGCCTGACTACGGTGATCCTAGGACAGGACACCAGGGACAGGAACAACCACCCCTCGATGAGGCTCTCCCGGGAAACCGTGAATATGCTGTGTTCGCCGACAGGATAGAGGACATTGCCTATGGAAATAGGGCGCGGTATGTTTCACCACACCCTCCCGAGCGGCGTGACTACCTGAGAGACCCCACTCGGATTCCTCCCGCTGCCCCAAGGGCCGCTCCGCCCGCCATCCCACGAGCTGCCGAGTTCGACGACCCGATTGAAGGGCCATGCAATGCGCTCATGGTTAGAAATCCTCGCCAGGACTGGAACCCATGTCCGGACGATCCGATGGTGGCACTCATCGCCCGCTTGGAAGCCTTGGAGACTCGGCAAGTGGCGATCCCACCGGACGGCAAGCCATACCCATCATGGGTGGATGACATGCCTGCACCTCCGGGATTCGGGAATCCCACTTTCACCCCCTTCAACGGGACTGGAGATCCGCCACAGCATTTGGCCCATTTCAACTCGAGGTGCGGGCCTATGTTGGGAACTCCGGCGCAGCAGGAGGCCGCTAAGCTTCGCTGCTTTGTCCAGACACTGGAAGGGCCAGCATTTGTCTGGTACAGCCAGCTCCCCGTCGGGTCGATAACTAGCTGGGAGGACCTTCGTAGATAGTTCCTCTACCAGTTCAGTTCCACGACCCAGAAGACGAGTATCGCAGACCTCTTCAAGTGCAAGTAGAGGCCTGATGAGCGAGTCGCGGACTTCGTCGCCTGATGGAAGGGTCTCACGTATTCCCTTGACATTCCATTGACTCAGGAGCAGTTGCTGACAATGTGCGTCGGGAACGTCATGACCGAGCTGGTCCCTTCCTTGATCACTCAGAATTACCCCGGAGGGTTCAGGTACTTCTCAGACAAAGCTCAACGTCTTGAGGAATCCCTGCAACAGGCCAGCCAGGCACACCCACTGCCTCCAATGATTCATGCAAGGAGAGTCAGCAGGGCTGATCCCACTGCTGTTGCCCAGATAGAGGCCCCCAGGCCGTTGGAGCTGCTGCCGGCGAGGCCAGTTCCACAGCTTCACAGGAATCTGCCTCCACGGGCCCAGTTCCCGGCCCAGCAGCGGCAGCCCCAGAACCGGCCGGCCCCTCCGCGTAATGTACCGCCACAACCCAGGCGAGATAATCAGGGTCCACCTTCTAGGCAGGCCCCTCCAGCCCCTCGTCAAGACCACGCTCCCAGGGGGCCGCAATACCTGACTTACTCATTTCACGAGGATCAGGTCCCCGGTTATTTCCGGAGCGCCCTGGAGCAGAGGATTGTGCGACTGCCTGAGTGTTGGAGGCCAGAGGAGGCGCATCTCACAGATAACCCCCGCTACTGCCCTTACCATCGGGCCCTGGGGCACACCATCCAGCGGTGCTACGTGTTTAAGTATTGGCTCCAAGACCAGATTAACAACAATGTAATCAGGTTGGGCCCAGCTCCAGCACTTGTGGCGGGTGTGTTCGTGGGATCAGATGACGATAGTGGCAACAAGGACGAATGGAAGCTGGTCTCCGACCGCGGATCCCAGAAGTATAATAACTGGATGGCCCGCAAAACGATCATTCGCGCCCATGGAATCATCCGTGCGCGCTTGAATCAGCCTGAGCCCCCAGAATCTGTTGGTGCTGCTTCAGCATCGTCGTCCCAGCATGCCTCTTCCGAGAAGAGCAAACGGCGGCGGCGCAAGAAGGAAGGGCGCGCCCCGCCAGTTCCGCCACTATCCCGCACTCTCGGCGATTTCATGCCCCCGGAGATGGGGATCCCTCCTCGGATCTGCCCAGTGATGGATGATTCGTCCGATGACAGTGTTGGGTACGCTTCGGTTAATACCGTCGAGCTGGTAAATCCCTTCTCGGTTCCCGACGTTGAAGAACACCAGGTGGACCTCCCTAGCATCCCCGGTCGTCGCCACCATCGGAGGAACCGCAACAACAGGAGTCGCTGGGGCACGAAAGTTGGTACCTCCAGCCAGGACGTGCACGCCACTGAGACTAGGCAGCAGGCTCAAAACCGAGCTCAGCGTGCGCAGCCCCCCCATCCGGGGATGAAGGATCCGCCTCCGCCACTGTTTGTGGTGTGGGACCAGGCAGAACCGCCTCAGCCGCGCCGCGACCAACTCCGTCCTGCCACGAGTCCATCCCGGCCTCCTGGACCCAGTACGGTGACCATTTCCCGGGCTTCAACCAATGAACAGCGAGATGCGCCAAGCACCAGTCGGCCGCCGGTCCAACCGGCAGGGCCCATCATGCCTCCAACCGCGGAGCAACCTCCTGCAACCAGGGGCTCACGCTTGGCCAAAAAGTATGATTTCCTGAAGCACTTGGCCGACATCCCAGCAGGGCTCTCCATCCTTGAGGCTCTGCGCATGTCACCTGAGATGCGCGAGGCACTCGCTGAAGCCCTGAAGAGCCCCCTCCAGTTTGAGACAGAGGTTGCGGCTGTAGAGGCCTTTCACGCCGAAACGATTGAGGACGCCGAATGTCAGGAAGTTATCTCGTTCTCTGGTAAGGATGAAGACCCTCCTATACAGGGGCACATTCGTCCGCTTTATGTTACTGGCCAGTTCAATGGCCTTGAAGTCCGGCGCTGTCTTGTCGACACGGGGTCCAGGATTAACATGATTCCCACTCGGACGCTCCAGAGATTGGGGTTGTCTGAGGATTACTTGATTCCCTCCGACCTCAGGATCCAGGGGTATGACCGCACCGAGCAAACTCCGGTCGGCAAGATACGTTTGAAGACCCAGTTCGGTGACTTGGTTTCCAACACCGAATTCATGGTGGTCTCTCAGGACACTGCGTATAACGCATTGATGGGAAGGCCATGGCTCCACCTTCATGCGGCGGTTCCCTAGTCATACCACCAATGCGTCAAATACTCCCTTAATGGTCGAGTGGGCATGCTTCAGGGAGATTCCTCTCCTTTTGCCTCATGTGAAGCCCGCTATCTGGACGCGGACTATTACAAGAGCAAGGATAAGCAGATCCTGGCAGGTGAGGTTGATCCTGTCGCTGTTGCAAGTGATCCCTGGGCAAGTTTGGATGACGCTTACGTCCTCCCGATCCATCGGTTCGACGTAGCCATGGTCTCGACGGCCTGTGAGTCTCCTGATGAGATGACCGCGACCGCCCATGCCAGCACCAGCGGCCCAGCTGGATCTGGTAGCCTCAATGCAGTTCCCAACGCAGTCTCTCCCGTGAACGATCCCTCCCCAAGTGGAGAGGACGTGGAAGATGCACCCACAGCCTTTGAGGAGGGCGTCTCCGCCACGGTCGATGATTTAGTACAAGTGAACCTTGGAACCGAAGCAGATCCAAGACCCACATTGGTCAGTGCCGCCATGCCCTCTGAGGAGCGGCAGCAGTACGTGGACTTTCTCAGGCAGCACCGTGATGTGTTCGCTTGGGGCTATGACGAGATGTCGGGGCTAGATCCTCAGGTAGCCGTCCACCGCCTTGGTCTCCCGGCGAACCAGCGCGGGTTCAAGAAGCCTCCCAGGAAGATGCACCCATCCCACGGTGCCATGGTTGAGGCCGAAGTTGACAAGCTTATCAGAGCCAACTTCGTGAGGGAAGTTCAGTACCCCAGATGGCTGGCCAACATTGTGCCGGTCAGGAAGAAGAACAGGAAGATCAGAGTCTGCATCGACTTCCGCGATCTCAACCGCCACTGTCTGAAGGATGATTTTCCCCTTCCGGTGACAGAGCTGTTGATTGACGCCACGGCAGGGTTCCAAGCCATCTCCTTCATGGATGGATACTCCAGATACAACCAAATCCGGATGGCCCCTGAGGATGAGGAGTTCACTGCCTTCAGGGCCCCCCAAGGTATCTTTTGTTACCAGGTCATGCCCTTCGGCCTGAAGAATGCAGGTGCCACCTATCAACGGGCGATGCACCACATATTCAAGCCAATCCTCGGCACACTGGTGGAATGCTACGTCGACGACTTGGTAGTCAAATCGCGCCAGCGTCAGGACCATCTCAAAGATCTTGAGAAAGTGTTCGGCTTCCTCCGGTCTCGCTGCCTGAAGATGAACCCGTTGAAGTGTGCCTTCGGGGTCACCTCCGGAAAGTTCCTTGGATTTGTGGTAAGATACCGGGGTATTGAGATCGACCCAGAGAAGATCAGGGCGATTAGCCAGATGCCTCCCCCAGGTAACATCCGGGAACTGCAAGGGTTCCAAGGCCACATAGCCTATATACGCCGATTCATCGCGAATCTGGCCGGCAAGTGTAAGCCCTTTTCTCGGCTCATGAAGAAAGGCGCCACCTATGTATGGGATAAAGAGTGTCAGACCGCCTTCGAGGAAATCAAGCAGTACTTGCTTCAACCTCCGGTTCTGATGCCGCCTGTATCCGGGAAGCCGCCGGTCCTCTATGTGACCGCCCTGGAACGGTCCCTGGGTGCCCTTCTCGCCCAGAAGAACAACGAGGGAACAGAGAATAGCCTCTATTACCTCAGTCGCATGCTCCTCGATGCGGAAGTCAGGTATTCCCCCATCGAGAAGAGCTGCCTGGCGCTCGTATTTGCCGTACAGAAATTACGGCACTACTTGCAGCACCATGAGGTACAGTTGGTTTCTCGGGTAGACCCGTTGAAGTATATCCTGAGTCGGCCTATGTTGACTGGCCGTCTAGCGCGGTGGGCTGTGATTCTCCAGCAGTTCGACATTAGTTATGTGTCTCAGAAGGCCATCAAAGGGCAAGCATTGGCAGACTTTCTGGCTGCTCACCCGACCTCCGCGGATCAGCCGCTGGATCTAGGCTTTCCTGATGAGGCCATTCTCTCGGTCGATCATGCCGATCCATGCTGGCTGATACACTTTGACGGTGCCTCCCGGAGCCCCACCGGTAGAAGACTCGATAATCCTAAGCTCAACAAAGTGGGTTTGGGTATCGTCTTCATTACCCCAGAGCAAGCCGTGCTGCCATACTCTTTCCTGTTTTCGGAGGGCTGTACCAACAATTAGGCGGAATACCATGCCCTCATCACCGGCCTCGAGTTGGCTCTCGAGATCGACGTGCCCCATCTGTGTGTGAAAGGGGACTCCGAGCTGGTCGTTAAGCAGATCAATGGTGACTATGTTGTCAGGAAGCCGGAACTTGTACCACTGCTGGAGTGCACCCTCCTTCTGATGGCCCGGTTCCCTTCTCGGACAGAAATTGTCCATATTTCCCGGTCGCAGAATGGTCGAGCAGATGCTTTTGCCAGCTCTGCTGCGTCACTCGTAGAGCCTGAACAGGATGACCTGATCATCTGCGTGACGCACCACAGGATCATCGCTCCCGTTATCCCGGAGGGAGATCGCGGCCCGTCGGTAAGTAATCTCACCACGGTTGCCCCTGCGCCCGGAGCCCCAAGTACCCCTGATATGGAAGTCGAATCAGCCTCTGATTGGAGGGCGCCTTTGGTTGAGTACCTCCGACATGGCATTCTCCCGTCGGATCGGGCCGAGCGCGAGCGAGTTCGACGCCGCGCATCGCAGTTTGTCCTCCAGAGCAGTCCCGGCCTGGAGCAGATCCTCTATAGACGCAGATTTGATGGTGTTATCCTCCGTTGCCTTCAGGGAGTAGAGATCCCACGAGTCATGCAAGAGGTTAATGCTGGTTCATGTGGTGCCCACCAGACTGGGCCGAAGCTGTCCCACCGGATTCGGAGGTTGGGATACTTCTGGACCTCCATGATCCATGACTGCATCGAGTATGCCAGGAGGTGCCATGCGTGCCAGGTTCATGCGAACTTTGTGCATCGACCGCCGGAGCCTCTCCATACCACCAGGTATTCTTGGCCCTTTGCAGTCTGGGTTCTGGACGTTGTGGGACCTTACCCGCCGGCGACGGCTTGCCAATGCCGGTTCATTCTGACCGCCACGGACTTCTTCTCCAAATGGGCAGAGGCGATTCCGCTCAGAGAGGTCAAATCCTGTTCGATCGCTGACTTCCTGACCTCCAACATCATTTATCGATTTGGAGTGCCTCACGCTATCCTCACGGATAACGGAGCCAATTTCCGAGCAGCCGAGTTGAATAAGTTGTACGCCAAGTACAACATTCGCTCGAACCATACATCTCACTATCACGCGCAGGCGAATGGACAGATTGAGGCGTTTAACAAAACCCTCTCTAACATTCTGCAAAAGATGGTTGGTCAGAACAAGAAAAGTTGGCCGGACAAGCTCCCCAACGCCCTCTGGGCTTATCGGACGACGACTCGCAATTCCACCCAGATGACTCCTTATTCCCTGGTGTATGGAGCTGAGGCCGTCCTGCCCATCGAGATTCAGTTACCGTCCTTGCGCACTGCGGTCTACGACCAGCAAGCGCCGGACAGAGCTGCTGAAGCCCATCTAGTTGAGTTGGAAGCACTGGATGAGAATAGACTTCGCGCTTTGCACAACTTGGAGAGGCATCAAAGCAGAATGTCTCGAGCTTTCAATAAGAAGGTTCGCCTCCGCTCCTTCCTGCAGGGTGACCTGGTATTAGCCCTAAGAGCGCCAATGATCCCCGGCAGGAAGCCGCCCAAGTTGGAGCCCAAGTGGGAGGGACCTTTTGTCATCCACAAGGTCTATCCCAATGGCGCGTACTCCCTGGAAACTATGGATGGTGAGCGTGTCACTCCTCCCACCAACGCTAGGTTCCTCAAGCAGTACTTTGCCTGAGTGCACTTCGTCCGCGCTGCAAGACGTTAAACTGCCAAGTGTTTCATCCAACATGACGTTAAACTGTACCACGTCCGCACTGCAAGACGTTAAACTGCCAAGCATCTTCGTCCCGCATGACGCTAAACTGTACCACGTCCGAGCTACAAGACGTAAAACTGTTCAGCATTCGTCCCGCATGACGCTAAACTGCACCTCAAGAACTACGTGCGGCTTGATTCCCATCCTTATGGGATACGTAGGACCGCCTGAACATTCATGTTTCAGGCCCAACCCCATCCTTCAGGAATTTCCATCCCATTTCGGGCCCTTGTCCCAAGTGCCTCTGGGTATGCGGCGTATGGTGTGAACGCGGGGCTATGCCCTCATTCATGTCGGTTTGCTCGCCACGCTGTACGCCCCCCATGTTTGGGGATGCCTTCTGCTACCCCCTTTTCCTTTTTCGTCCTGCATGATGTTAAACTGCCTCTCAAGAACTACGTACGGCTTGATTCCCATCCTTATGGGATACGTAGGACCGCCTGGACGATTGTGTTTCAGGTCCAGCCCCGTCTCCTGGTTGATCACGGGGATCTGCTGTCTTCTGGTTGCTCTCAGGGTGAGTCCTCCGACCCTTTCCGGCGATCTGTTAACATGTTTTGAGTACTCAGGTCTATGACCCGTGGTGTCGGATTCAATCCCGACAAGTCCTGTGTTTCTTGTCGGGCCTCGCGCTTCCTCTGGTTCGAGCCTTCACTCAAAGGGATCCTCATTAGCGGTTTGGGTACGATGCCTCAGTGCTCTCCTACCGCTCCGGGTTGATTTACCGGCGGGTCCTGGGCCGCAAATCGATATGAATCCTGCGCTTGAGCGGTTGATGCTCGTTTGCTTTCCCCATCCTAGGCTGACGCGATCAGATGTTGTGTTGCGAATATGGTCAGCGACATCCTTGATCGCCATGTCGGCTCTTTCAGGCTCTGAACATTGGCTGCGCAGTCCTCATCACACTCCACCTCTGTGCGTTGTAGTGGAATCTCGACACCTCTCTTCATACTGACCTTCAGTACACCTCTACACGTTAGGCAGGCCAACCAGGGTAATGGTGTCTTTCGAGGCTCCCACGATCTGAGCACCAAGGATATATGCTGATGTCCTCCCTAAGGGCCATGTGTAGCTGGACCCTCGTCCCCATAAGGAGGAAGGAGTCGCCTGAACTATCGCGTTCTGGGCCCAGTATAGCTGGAGGCTAGCATCTCTGCCCCTCGGGTGATAGACATACGCAGGCCCCTATCCCAGGATCCTTCTCCTGGAATCGTGCGTGACCGCAGGGCTGGGTATGTTCCCACCTCCGCTGGGTCCGCCGTATCGCAATGAGCGGATTCCTCCATGGTCCGAACCACACGACCTTAAACTGTGTTGTCTGGTCCTACCACACGACCGTAAACTGTGATCGTCTTGGCCGCCCGACGAGAAACGGCACTGCATTGTGATGTTCTCTTCAGAGGACACTCACGTTGGGCGCCGGTTAATAACCACGCCATTCATCAATGCCTTTCATGGCTTGATTATTGTGGCGACGCCAGGGTTTTCTTAATCACAGGCATGTCGCTGCACAAAGAAAAACCATCCACCTTTAAGGACAAACAAGAAATATCAAATACCGCTTCT
Source organism: Viscum album (assembly GCA_963277665.1). Lineage (NCBI taxonomy): Eukaryota > Viridiplantae > Streptophyta > Magnoliopsida > Santalales > Viscaceae > Viscum > Viscum album. The sequence continues at coordinate 699,308,087 of OY728160.1, forward strand.
TCTGTGTGCGAGGGTCAGACCCGCACCCCTCCCCGCGCTGGTGCCCGATTGTGTTGCGCCGCGCTTCAAGAACTACGTGTGGCTTGATTCCTATCCTTATGGGATACGTAGGAACGCCCAGATGTTTGAAACTTCGGGTCCAGCCCCCCACCTCTTAGAGATTCCCCCTTCTCTGGGGAATCCGCCGCCTTCGGGTCACCCTCAAGGCGTGTCCCGCGACCCCTTGTAGTGGTCCGCTGGTGTCAAGAGTACTCTAGTTTATTTCCAGGAGGGTCAGGTTCAGTTTGGTCAGGTTCCTTCCATTTTCAGGCTTCGTGCTCCCTTTCATTCGGACCCATCGCATACACCCTGGGTGGAGCCCCCCATGAACGGTCTGGACACAATGCCTCAGTGCTCTCCCACCGACTCGGGCTGGTGCCCCCAAGGGCCTCGAGCAGCAAATCGATATGAATCCTGCGCTTGAGCGGTTGATGCTCGTTTGCTACCTCATTCCATCAACGGTCAGTGCGATATTGATGCTGCTTTTCCGCCACGGTCGGCAGTACTCCCATATCGTTACGCCGGTGCCCCCAGTCCTTGAGTGAATGGCCGCATGATTCACATTACGTTTTCCACCTCCCATTCTGACCAGGCAAAATCTCGACGCTCTTGACACTATCCCTCAGTGCGTCTTCGCATATCCAGGGGATAGGACCACGGTGTGGCGTACTTTGAGGTTCCTATGGTCTGAGCTCTAAGACCTTAAACTAAGATCTGCCCCTATGGTCCGAGATCTACGACTTTAAACTAAGATCTCCCTAATCGGGGTTCTACGTCCTGCATGAAGTTAAACTGCACTTTCAGAACTACGTGTGGCTTGATCTCCAGCCTGATGGAGTACGTAGGAATGCCCGGGCATCTCGACTCGGGTCCAGCCTTAGGGATCGCTAAGTCCCGCCCCTCCTCGTCGCCGGCCGTCTGGCCTGGATTCTGGTAGAGTGGTGCAGTTGTGATATTCTCCCCGATTCAGCTCGGGATGCCCCATCGCAATGATGGGAAGCGACCGTTTCCTCGTCAAAGGGGTTCTGTCTGAGAATTGGGGTGATTCAAGGCCAGATTAGTGCATCCGCCTAATACGCTTTCCCCACGGTGGCGCAATTTTGGGAGCGTTGGATTCTGTCCGAACAAATCATCACTTCGCCCCACGCTTCGCATGCCCTGTTGATCTGGATTTCCACCCTTGTGCCTGAAGGAACCCCCAAAGCGGCATTGATGATGACATGTGATCCGCCTCCTGCAATATGAATGATGCCCTTCGGTCCGTCTATTGAAGTAGTATGGTCGATTGATCCATTGTCCGCTTTCCGTCTTGGGCATTTCCTGGAAGGCCGACCGTTGTGGATTTCTGAATTCGGGACACGCGATTCACCCTTTCTCATTTCCCTATGTTCGGATAAAATCTCAACGCCCCTAGAGTTGTCCCGCTCGTGTGTCGGAACAAGTTGGGGGGATGATACATTGATTAGGTTTGAGGTCTCCTTTCCTAGGAATGACCTCCCTCTTTTCTTTAGAAATCCAGGCCCAATTATGGATGCCTGAAGCTTGGTTAACACTCCCGCAATACAATGAATTGTGGTTGAGCATGTTAAGCCAAAAGATGCAGATAAATATGGTGATTCATACAAATGGATCGAAGTATTGAGTAGCGGAAGCAAAATGTAATGGGAATGGCAAAAACAAAGCCCCTAGGGATCAGCGTGCTGAATGAGTCTTTCCAATGCCGCTACCCTTTGGCTAGCGGCCTCCAGAGCTGCTTCTCGCTCTCTGCGTGCCCTCTCTTCGTCGGCGGTCGCAGCACGCAGCTCGCCGATCCTGGCCTGTGCACGCTCCCGCTCGACTTGAAGTGTGACCATCTGTTGGCCCGCCTCCGTCAGCTGTACCTGGGCGTCAACCAGCTGGGCCGTTAGTTGCTCCACAACCTCAGCGCACGCCGCGACGAAGGCCTCATTCTCTGGAGCCTGCCCTTCGAGGCGCCGGACTTCCTGCTCCGCCACGAGGAGTGCCCGCGTGCTCTCCGACATGTCCCGACATTGTGCGACGTCGGCACGCTGGCGGCTCTCGCGCATCTTTTCGGCCATGAAATCACGGACCGTCAGATGGAGGCGTTGAGCATCAGCTCCCCCGGCACTCAGGAAGCGCAGCTAGGTTTGAAGCGATCCCATGCGCCCCAGCCACTCCGATGGGTCTCTCTTGAGGAAGCGCTGGATGCACTTCCACCCCCTGCGGTGCATTATCCGGATCTCCTCGACCGCCTCCGCGTCCGAGTCGTCCATCTCCTCGACCGCCTCCGCGTCCGAGTCGTCCATCTCCTCGGGCTCGGCAGGCCGGTAGGCAGGGAAGGCAGCCAGCAGGTCTGCTGCAGGGTCCGCCCCTGGGATGTCCTCATGGGGGATAGGTTCCCCAACATCTGGGCGACCTTCTTCTCTCGCCCCAGCGGCGTCGACACCCTCGTCAGCCCCCGAACTCTCTCCGATGTCAGCACCGCCGGCGTCCGCAGCCCCCTGATCAGCAGTTGGTGGGGTCGGCTCGGTTTGGGAAGTCTGTTCTGGAGCAGGCGGCATGTCTGCCACCGGTCCACTCGTGGATGGCCCGGGTTCGACAGCCCGACGAGCCTCCAGTGTTGAGATCACTGCGCAAGGCATGCCGCGGTTAATCATGGATCTTCAACGGCAAGCACCAACAGTAAAGTAAGGAGACTTACGGGAATCCAAAGCGTCATCTTCCGCTATCCCGGCCGCTGTAGGAGCGATTGCAGCAGGGGACCCTTCCGTGCTTGTCAATTCAATGATGAGTGTCTGGACCCCGCCTTGTCCTGCTGGCGCCTCTCCTACTCCTACTGAGGATGCCTGACCGACATCCACGCACTCCTGAGAAAGATGGAGAAGTGGGTTAGAGGCTGCATAAGAGAATGGATGAAGCAGGTTGAGTAGGGATAGAAGCGAACCTCCAGGAGCTCAGTGACATCAACATTGTCAGAGCCGGCCACCTCGCCGCTCTCCCGCGGGCTCCCCTGATGGGACCTTCCCTCAGAACCTTCATCCTCCCCCGTCTCCTCCCCTTCCTCGGAGTCGTCGTTACTCTCATCTCCCTCCGGCGGCATCTGTTCTGGAGCAGGCTCTCGACCGAGCATCACCTTCACCAGAAGGGACGGCTCCACACGCTGACCAAGTTGGCGCGCGTACTCGTCCATGGCCATCAGATATGCATACCGCCGGTGGAAGTTCACCCTGTCGGCGATCTGGAGGCACCCGACCTCTGGAAGGTGGATTCCTTCTCTGAGTATCTTTCGCCAGATGGCTTTGGTCCCCAGTGACTGCCGCAGAGTCATCCAGGCCGACCATAGTGCTGGGAAGACTGCATCGTGGGAGGGTTCGAGCAGACGCCTTACCTGCTTCCCGGGCCGCTCTTCGACCACCGCATGTGCCCCCTCTCCGGGCGCTGAAGTCGTGGTGGCAGCTTGCGATGTGCCCGCCGCCGAAGTCCCTGCCCGCGCCGGCTCCGCTGCTTGGCGCGCCTCCGTTCTCCCCCGTGTGGCGGCGCTTCGCCTCCTTCCTTGACACCCGGTCTCCGCACGGGTGACCTCGAGCCGCCAAACTAGCTTCTGTAGAAGCCCCTCGGGGTACGCGATGGCCCAATGTTCGGCGTACTCGGTTGCCAAGCCTGCGTCGACCCCGGTAGGAGGGAGAGTGATGACCTCGCCAGAGCCGAAAGCGGCGAACATCAGCCACATCTGGCGAAGGACGCCAGGGTTCGTCTCCTCCCGGACAGCAGTGAATACCCTTTTCGGCATCCGATGAAGGCACCCGAACTGCCTGGCGAACCGGGTTGGCGCGTAGGGCTCGCAGATCACCATCTCGTCGATCCGTGCCACGAGCACCCCGCCCCGCATGTTCAGGAAGTACTCGTGCTGCTCCAGCGGACCCTGCCCGTTGTCGATCATCTGGCCAACGAGAGTGGGAAACGGGCTGAAGTTGAAATTGGCATGATTGCCAATCCGAATCCTCACGCCCTCCTCATTTAGGGTCATCGGAGCGACCCCCGCAATGTTCAGCAGGGAGGGTCGCAGGCCATTGCCCGGAGGAATGATGGCGTTTGGAAACGTGTACCCACCAAGGTGAGCAGCCACCCAGCCGTGGAAGAATTGAAAGGGCCCACAGATCCTTCGTGGCGACCCCCCTCGCGAGATGCGTCCCAGGATGGCGTACAGCTTAGCCAGCACTGGGACCCCGAGGTTGTATCTTTTATTGGCGGCCATGGCGCCCGCCATTTCCAGTGTCGTCGGGCGGACGCCCATCCTCGCGTCCCGCACTGGCAGGAGCCATCCACTTAGAAAGGCGGCCAGGAACGCCGCGTACCGGACATTTGGGTCCCGGGCCTCGATGACGCGGTACCCCCATGAGCGGTAGTCGCCCGTCTCCAGGACCCGCCAGTACGACCCGTTCCGGCTCCTCTGAGCCGCGGTCGGGCACCGCTTCCCCCTGCCTGGCATTTTGACCGCTGGGTCATGCTCCAAGAACTGGCTGAACCACTCCTTGTAGGCTATGTCCTTGTGGAAGTCCTTGACCCCGAGCCGCTCCGTAGCCAGGTCAAGTAGATGCCATGTCAGAATGGGAGTCCGTGACCTGTCGCCCCAGGTGTTCCTCGGAGGCAGGAACTCGTCGTATTGGTAACCCTCCAGCGGGATACCTCCGATTCATTGGATGTCCCAGAGGCCGATGCTGACCTCCCCATGGTGAAGATGGAAGGTGTTGGTATCCGGGGACCAGCGGGTGAACAGCTCCGACCCGAGCTCGGACTGCTGGTAGAAGTGGAACTGCGACGTCCACACCGCCTCAAACAGGCCGATGTACCGTAGCTCCTCCGCGAAGTGATCGCAGGTGTGACGTACCCAGAACGCCCAGGCCCACTCACTGGTGAAATTGCCCCCAGATCGCAAGTCCCAGTCCTTCAGCCAGCCCTTGGTGTCGTCGGTGACACTCTGGCGATATGTTCTCGAGTAGAGGGCTGGAGAGTTCTCCGCAGTAGGCTCACTCCCGACGATGGTTCGCGTCCTCGGGTTCAGGACATAGACATCGATGTGCCTGGTATCCCTGGCAGGATGCCCATTGTTGGTGATGTTATAGTGGGGAAGCTCGTCCTCCCGAGTCACCCAGGCCCGTGGCGCATCAACCTCGAACCCTGGCACCAGAACCTCATCTAGGATGCCAAAGTTCCAGAGCGGCAGGTTGTCCGAAAGCGGATATGTCTTCTGGGCCGGCGTCAGCAAGTCGAACAAGGATTGATTGTTGGAAACAATCTCCTTGGCTCCGTAAACCTCCTCGTTCGCCGCCATCTCAGCTCTGCGAATGGCGGCATCCCCCTCATTCACTTGAATCGCGGCCATCTCAGAAGCTCCGGGAGTCGTGTCGGTTAAGGGATGAGGCGTGCGGAATCGGAAGAGGCTGGTAGAGAAGTTTGAGAGGTGGCGCGCAATTCTAGTGGACAGCGCGCAATTGGGAAGTCCGTCGCGTAAAACTCCGGGTGTTCGCGCAAAGACAGGCCGAAATCCGGAAAGGTTTGCGCGACGAACGGGTGAATTCCGCGCCGGAAAGGGCAATTTCGCGCGCGAGAGCTTGAATGCTTATCGCGCGGAAGGCCAGTGTACGGTGCGGGGGACCCAGGGCCCCTATTTATAGGCGAGGCCGGGTGTCCGCGCTGCAAGGAAAGTGCTTTGCGCGACCGAGACGGCGAATTTCGCGCCCGACGCCCTTTTTGCGCGCCACAGTCCCGCGCCTCCCAGGACTTCGGCATTCCGGCGTCTCCCTCGGAACCCGATCGTTGCGACCTCTTGCCGATCAGATTCCGAGGGGGGGCTTTTGTAGACGCCGGAAAAGTCCGTTGTTCCCAAACGAAGCTCCAGATGCGGAAAGCGAGGTCATATTTGGAGTCGGAAGCATGTTTCGGAGGGCCCGGAGGCCTTGCGCGGAATGTTAGGAGACCGCGCGCAAAGTTGGAGCATCGCGCGCAAACCTCCCGGGATGCGCGCAATGTGCTGGGCCGGCGCGCAATTTGCGCGCCCGTGGCCCGCGCGACTCCCTTGCGCGCCGGGCCCGATTCCGCCCCCGCGAAGAGGATTTCGCACCCGCGAACCGGATTCCGCGCCCGGGGTTGCCTATAAATAAAAGGCGACCCCCGACGTTTTAAGGGTTGCCGGAATTAGAAGAGTCGCTCTTTCGCGCAATCCAATCCACTCCGCGCGTAATGCCGATCTTCAGGTAACCTCTTTTCTTTCGCGCAAGAAAGCCTCGGGGTTCGCCTTCGCGCGCAATCCTCTTGGCTCCTTTCCTTTGAAACAACTCTTAACCCAAAGGCCTTCGCGCGAAAAAGAAGCATCTTGCGTGCAATTGCCCCCGGGTGCGCGCAATCCAGCCCGATTGCGCGCACCCCCCCTTACTAAGAGGCCATTCGTTAAAGAATGAGCCGTTGCCCCCGCGCGCTATCCGAAGCCCGGTGCGCGCAATCTCCATCTCCCGCGCGCAAATCGCTGGCCCAATTGCGCGCCAGCCTGCCCATTTGCGCGCTGACCCGCGGTATTGTGCGCCAAGCTTCTCTTTTGCGCGCAATCCGCCAGGGTCGCCCCTTTGACTCCCTGAGGGTACCCGCCTGCGTGGCGCCCGATGATCTTCATCCTGGGTGCCCACACCGTGCGTTGTCTTCCCATGCGGCCCTCCAGGCTCGCGCGAAGTGACATGGACCCATCGGCGGCAGCATCCTCGTCCGCGAGACAAGACGTTAAACTGCCAAGCATCCTCGTCCGCTCGACAATACGTTAAACTGCCAAGCATCCTCGTCCGCGCGACAAGACGTTAAACTGCCAAGCATCATCGTCCGCGCGACAAGACGTTAAACTACCAAGCATCCTCGTCCGAGCTACAAGACGTTAAATTGTATAGCATCCGTCCCGCATGACGTTAAACTGCACTTTCGTCCCGCATGATGCTAAACTGCACCACGTCCGCGCTGCAAGACGTTAAACTTCCAAGCATCTTCGTCCTCAACACACGACGTTAAACTGTACTTCGTCCGGCGAGACATTAAACCGTCCGCATCGCCCGATCCCGTGCCTCGCACGCAGGGTCCCCCTCCCGATTTGGATGTGGCCCCCACCCGCTCGTCTCTGCAGGGATGTCGGGATGGGAGTGGCTTTCGCCCACGGGGGAAGAGTATTACGAACAGAGTGAACTACGTGGACTTTGATCCCTGTCTCCTAAACAGGGTACGTAGGAAGCCTCCCAGAGGTTCAAGCCCACCACCTGGTCGTCCCGGTCGTATTCACGTCGGTTCGTCCATCAGTGGACCCCTCCCGGGTTCACATTCGCGTCGATTCACCTATGAATCCGCTCTTGTGGGGGACTGCACATGTGTATCTCCATTGCGCTTCCCCACTGCCTCTTTCTATCTCTCTCTTCAACGTCCAGCATGACGTGAAACTGTGATCCACCCGGCCGTTCCATCCCCCTCTGTGCGAGGTGGTTCGGTTGAACCCTCCGCCCGGCAGCCTCGACCTCCTTGTGAGTCGGCTTGCCAACGTCCATCATGACGTTAAACTGTATATCCGAACTATGCTGACTTTGATCCGCGCTAACGTGCGGTACGTAGGAAGCCCCTATGGGGTCCAAGCTCTTCACTCCATCATCCATCCCGATCCTTACCCAGGCCGCCACATCCCGGTGGGGTCATGCCATTTCATTCCACTCCACATCACTCGAGAAGCCGCCCATGTGCTGGCCCCAGCGTTGGAGGTTCCTCGCAAGGGGTTCTGTCATCTGATCCACTTCTCGTGTTGATCAGTCCGATGCCGTCCCCGCTGGACATTAAACTCGCGGCATACCCCGTGTTAAACATGGGAAGCTGAGGAAAACCCCAGGCAACGAAGTTCCCAATACCCAGCATAGGATGCCTCAGGCCATCATGCCTTCGAGAAGCCCTATTAGGGACGGAAGGCAGATATGCAGAGCCGGAGTGTCAAGACTTGCCCCCAGCACCCAGAGCTACCCGGTCTCCTCACCGCAGGTTGCTGCCCCGACCAGACCCCTTGGAGCGTCTGGGCGGAAGCAGCGTAATTAACCGGCGTCCATGAAGATATGGCGCCGGGAACGAGATTCACGAACATTCTTAAATCTATGAGGGAGACCCGGATTAGGCGACGAGTTCCAAGGAGACATCCATGGAAGGAGGAGCCGACATCCCATCATCTCGGTTTCGATCAAGGAGCAGACGCCCCTGAATGAGGGACGGATGCCGCCCGCCTTTGTAAAGCGGGACTGCGGGGCCACAAGCCGCGCGCCCATCCCCTCGGGTCGACGGGCGCACGCGCGAACGCGTTTTGGCGGAACAACGTCGGAACAGAAACCCGACGCACATCCGCACCGAAACAAATACATTTTCAAATGGTTGCCAAAACATCTTTACTAGAATAGATAAAGAGTTCTCAGACTGATGATGAAGAGTTTCAAAAGAAGATTAAAGCTGTGAATGATGGGAGATTGAGTGACTTTGTTTATGAAGATTTAATTTTGAAATTTTGGAAGAAACTTTGTGTTCCCAATATACCTGATATAAAAAGGGAATGGTTGGATGATTCTCATAGTTCCAATTTATCTATACACCCTGGGAGCACCAAAATTTATATAGATTTGAAGGAACATTTTTGGTGGGACAACATGAAGAGGGAGATTGCTGATTTTGTGTCAAGAGGTATGGTTTGTCAACAAGTGAAAGCCGGAAGGCAACAACCTGGAGGAGTCATGAAACCTCATCCCATACCTGAGTTGAAATGGGATAATATCATGATGGACTTTGTCATTGGACTACCAAAGAATCCTAGAAGGAACGATGCAATATTGGTCATTGTTGATTATCTTACCATGTCAGCACATTTTCTTGCTATAAGGGATGATTTACCACTTGAACGTCTAGCAATGCTCTATTTTAATGAAGTTGTGAGAATTAATGGAGTACCGCTATCGATTGTTTCTGATCGTGATCCCCGTTGTAATTCAAGATTCTGGAAGCGTATTCAGAAGGACCTGGATACTGAACATTTTTTGAGAAGAACCTACCACCCTCAAGTAGATGGACAATCAAAACGGACAATTCAAACCTAATAAGACATGTTGAGATCATGCTAACGTGAAATTCAAGGTATGTGGGATCAATATTTACCTATGGTAGAATTTTATTATAACAATAGCTTCCATCCATGTATTCAGATGGCACCATATAAAGCGTTATATGGAAAGAGATGTCGCACACCAACCAGTTGAGATGAAGTCGGGGAAAGAAAACACGTAGGCCTAGAACTGGTGGAGAAAACGATGCAAAAGGTAATGGTAATACAAAACCACAGAAAAGTTGCTCAATGTAGGAAGAAGATCTATGCTAACAACTGAATAAAGGATTTTTAATTTCATGTAGGAGATCATGTTTTTTTGAAGGTATCTCAAGGGAAAGGAGTTATATGTTTCGGTAAGAAAGGTAAGTTGAGTCCCATGTACATATGACCTTTTGAAATTCTAGAACGAATTGGGACTGTATCTTACCGTTTGGAAATGTCGCCAAGTCTCTCCAAAGTTCATGATGTGTTCTACGTATCATTGTTGAGAAAAAATAAATGCCCAACTCAATGCATGTACCTAATTACGAGGAAGTAGAACTGGAACCCGATCTGTCTTATTGCGAAGTTCCCACCAGGATTCTTGATACAAGAGAACAAGTGTTGAGAAACCGTACGACACGTCTGGTAAAAGTTCTATAGAGAAACCATAAGATGGAAGAGGCAACGTGGGAACCCGAGGAACTTATGATGAAGAACCACCCATGTCATTTCATGCACTAGTATTCTAGAAATTTGAAGAAAGAAATTATTTGAAGGAGGGGATATTGTAACACCCCAAGCTTCTACGGTACTCTTCTCATTAAATAATACAGTAGCGTGTGTTGTACACAACATCGAGTTCTAACACACTCCAAAACCAATCAAACTAGCCTTTATGAATTGTAATACCCACTTTTTGAAATTTTATAAATTTTATCTTTTAAAATGGACTTCCTTTTTGGATTCGGAAGATGGAAATTATCTTAGGGTGAATTTATGGTATTATTCTGAAAACATTCAATTTTTCATGAATAGTGAAAAACAGTGAGTTATAGTTTAAAACCGAATTTTTATTTAAATAATTAATTATTTTATTTAAATTTAATTAAGGTCAAAATAGATACATAATACCTATATAAGTTCAATGTAATTCATTAGAGTTTGTTTAGAATAATTTTAGATATATAAAATTTTTATTGAACTTTCTACCGTCTTTTACCCACCTCCTAGGATAATTTGCAAATTAACATAAAATATAATTTTACCGCTTCTATGAGTGGAATTTCAAAAATCTGAGAGACACGGTTAATATCATGGTGTAAAATGTGGTTCATTATGATAAAAATAATTTTTGGTGAATATTAACTTCCTACTTTTATTTACCAGAGTTAAAATTAAATAGGTTAATTAAGGATAAAAATGATATTATTATTACCCTAACACATGTCCTAATTCTATTGGATAAGTATAATTCGACCTAAAACAACCTTAGGAATAAAATATGAACCTCTTTGGTCCACTTGGACTATATTAGGACATTTATTATTATTAAATTAAAGAAGAGTTAAAAGAGTTAAAATCAATGTTTAATAACTAATACCTTTATTATATAGGGTTATACATAAAATAAATTTGATTATAAATATTCATTAGAATGAGAAAAAAATTTCCTACATAATGTTATTATATTTTTTATTTTTATACTTTAAATAAATTAATTTAATTTTGACACAACGGTGATGAAGTAATTACCTAATTAATGGAATATTAAAATAATTGAGGTTATAAATATCAAAATAAATGTAATATGAGACTTTTTTATGAATTACACTAATTTTATAGGTTAATATTACATTTTTTTATTGATTTATTTATGTTTTTTTGAAGTAATAATTCGGTTATGATTTTCAAAAAAATCAAATACCAAATAGTATCAAAATTGACATAAAAGAGTTTTTAAAAAAAATATTATATTATTTATTTATATTCAATTCCTAAAAATATAAGGTTAGGACAAAGGACTTATATCATGATAGGTGTATAATTAGTGGACCACTTTTGGGTCTCTTGGATTTCTATAGTATTTTTATTAGCAATATAATATAAAAATACAATGTGACATGGTAAGTGTCAAACTAATTAACTAAGAGTTAAAACTAAATGATAAGGTTAATAATGTGACCCAAACCTGTCTAAAACATATTGGTAGAGTTTTTTCGACCTATCCCCACCTTAGACTTTGAATAATCTACTTTGGAGCCATTATAAACCTAATATGAATTTATTATAAAGTAATACTTTATGTTTTTTCTAAAGATCCCCCCCTTATAAAAACACCTCTTCTAACCAATTCTCCATACCCTAAAAGCCTTTTGGTTCGGCCAACCCATTCCCAAATATTCATTCAACATCCCTTAATTCATCCTAGAGGCCTTCCATTAGTCATAAAGAAAACCTAAATATCCATTTAGATCAAATCAAAAGGAAGAACCCGAATAAGAGGTAATGTTTTCACCACCATCTTCCAAGTTCCTTTATTCCTCAACTTCTTCTTTCTTTGTTATTTCCATTATAAAATAATAACTCTATTTTCTTCTATATAAATTGATGTTATTATAAATCTGGTAAAACCATATTCATTATTCTATCCATCCTTTGAATGACATGTCTCCATATGTGCGTACGTACGACCTACCGTCTCCACGTCGTGGTGTAATTGTTATTCAATACATTATTATTTGGATGGGTATAATAGTGATTTGTAATTAATGTAAATAATAAATATAACATGACAATGATTCTGTATATATGATATACCACCCAATTATATATTATTTTAATATCAAAAGAATGATATTGTCGCTCGTGCGTACGTACATACTACCATCTCCACGAACACGATGAGATTCATTCCCCATCACATCCATTCAAGTATAATTTTCATTTTATGATTAAATATAATGTTTAAGGACTTGATATCATCCTGTATATGAATAAGATACAACCTATCCATAACAAACATGACTAACATAACAAAATATATAAAATAAAACGAGTAAGTTAACACCCGAAACGACAATAATACTAAGATATTATTAACAATGCTATTTAAAAAGATCATATATGATATCATATTAATGTATATGATTCTTGTATAATTTAATAAAAATTATTTCACCATTATAAAGAAGGTTAACCTACCCTCAACCAAGGAAAATTACAAGGTAAGGGTTTATTTCACAATCTCTTTATTATCCGAGGTTGTTTATACAAAATTATCTACTGAGACCTCTTTATCATCCACATCCATGTTTCTTAAAAATGTATTGCAAATATTTCTTACTATTTTATAGACTATGGGTTATAGTCATTTATACCCTTGTTGACTTCTATAAGATGTTTGTAAAGGAATCTTTCTGTCATCTTCCAAACAAGGTCCTCTTTAACCATTTCGACAGAATTAAGGTAAGAATGTCTTTTTAACTTATACGGCGGGTGTGGCTATTTTCCGCCATTATAAAGTCATTGATGCTTCCCTTACATTATTATAAGAATATTTTCAACGTAAATGTTTTGTTTTATAATTATGTGACTTTTATATGATTTAAAAAAAAGGTATTTCTCTCAAATAGTTTTGATTTCATCTATGTCAACATCCTTTAATGGATTTTAATCTTATTTGATGTTTATATATTATGATACAAAACTTCCATATTGTATTGAAGGCTTCTTGATATGATTGACTGTAGAAGTGTTATTTTAATACCATTCATGGTTTATGGAGAAAGTATTCAAATTTATAATGCTATTTTTAATACACATGTTTATGTTATGATTAAACCTTTTCATATGAGGAATGCATTGGACTTAATATGTGACGGGTGGAGCCCGCTATAGCTCCTCGATGCATCGGTAGGTCTCATGAGCCAAACTAGTGTATTGGGATAAGGCCTTGAAAAAATATTATTTTTGTTATTTCCACAAGGCCTTGACTATGTGGTTACGATAGTCTGGAATTATGAATTCCATGATTTTGAAAGTGGTTATTGATATTGCATTTGATTACTCGACTAGTAGAATATCCATGTGAATAAGTAAATGGCAGGATCTGTGTGCGCTAATGCTGGATTTTTTTGCAAGATTTCTGATACAAAGGGTGTTGAAACTTATGACACGTAGATAAAGAAGGTTAATATTTCCAAATATCATGTTTACTCTCTGCAGACTAATGTGGTAAATTCAGATTTTTCAGCAGGATGTGATGTTTACCATCCAATAGAACCGAGCGCGACATCTGAGAGGGGCGAGCTCCTCATGGACGAGTTCGAAGAAAAAATTTATATTTAAAGGCTGTGTCTTGGATATCACGATCTTTAAAGACTGGATGGTCAGCTGGTGGAAAGTTGATGTCCAGTTTTCCCAAGTTTGGTTAGTTTGCTTATATATTGATCCTGAATTTGACAGAAATTTCAGGAAGCTGGTGCTCTATTTGTGACTTTGTATCTTGTAATCCTTGACTTTGGGGCTGTGTGTGTTTTCTTTTTTAATAAATTTTTCTCGGTCCATGGATTTGGTTTTTTTCCAATTAATGGGTCACATTGTTCTTAAAAAAAATGTGAATAAGTAAATTGCATTATTTAATTTTATTTCTACCATATGCTAAATTTCATGTTTAAAAGGATTTTGTTTTAGTTATACATTTTCTTAAATGTTTATCCTTATTTATGAAAGTTTCTACTATATTGTTATCTTGTTTGGGCATTTGAGCTCACCCCTTTGTTTTATTTTTTCCAGGATGTGAAGAAGTATTTAATGAATGACCTGCAGGGATAGTATAAGGGGATATGAGTGTGGAGAGAAGATGATGTTTTAGTTTTCACTTTATGATGTAATGTTAACATTATGATTGTATCTAGTGATTTGAAGGCTACTTTAACTAATCAGTCTTCGAAGACTTGATCTTTTGTGATCATGCCAATGTTATGTAATAATGAACCGAATCTAGGTAACTGGTGTTGGGGAGTTACACTTCCAATGTCCAACATTGTATTAAATGGTAAAAATATAATCTATTTATACTTCCAAACCATTAAAATGTATAATTTAATAATACCGATTATTTGGATTAAAAAAGTTGTTTTAAGTTAAAATAGAGTATTTTTCACTATTCACCCAAATATGAAAGTTTTTAGAAAAACACCAAAAATATATTGAAACGAAACATTAATGTGCCCATTCTAATGAAGAAATTCATTTTGTGAAATTTAATATATAAATGTTTCAGATATTGGTTATAAAATGTGTTCTCCATTAAAAGGCGGTAAAATTGCATTTTTTTAAAAGACATCTTTTATCTGAAAAAAATGAATTTTTTCTCACATTATGTCTAAACATATCACAATTTAGATTCTAAAATTATAATGATTTTATAATGTTCAAAATTAAGATAATACTATTCAGAACTACGTTTTAACGTCTAGTTTGGTAAGTCGTGGTGCGCTGGAACTCGGTGTAGTGTGTAGTGCAAGTTATAGGATTAATTTGATGAAATAACGTACTATGAAATATTGGGGTGTTACATTATTCCCTCCTTCAATAAATTGTGTCCTTGAAATTTTGAAATTTCGTTTCGAAGATAAAATGTTGAAAACATAAAATACCTTTGTGGGAAAACACACATTGGAAATTGGGTAAATAAAATGTAGGGTTAATAAGAGGAATAAGGAAATGGAAGGGTCACAACCAAATTATGATCTCAATTAAGAGAACATTGGTGGAAATTAGAGACACATAATTAGAGGGAAAACATACATATTTATAAGGAGTGATTGAGTTCATCAATCCCAAAGAAGTGTAAAATTGATGGCCTCAAATCCATCAATCTATGATCATTTGAAATACCATCGGTTCAAAAAAAGATAAGGTATTAGAATAACACATTTTTGGTTTTTAGATTCCTTCCCAAAAAATTAATAATTAATATTACCATAGAATAAGAGGGTAAAAATAATATATATGTATATACCTGAAATGAATAGTTTCATCTTTCAACTAATTCCTAACACAAAATCAACTTTCTCTTAAAAAGATTTCAAAAAAAGGTATTCTATTTATCCTAATAGTATAGGGTTCCAAATATAAGGAATTTATAATTCACCTGTCAAACACTTTGAAAAAACTAGATTATATAATCCAGTGACTTCATGTAGTCCGGTGGTAGGCTATAAATCCCAATCGCGATATGGTTTTGGGTTCAATTCCCTCCGCTTTGTTCGACACGACAAATTGTCACACCGTCTTTATGTTTTCCCTTGTATAAAAATAAGAAAATAACCTTAAAAATAATATCCTATTTGAAACATAATCCATTCCAACCTTTATACTTATCAAAAATACATCTATCCAAACTCACAGTCCAATTTTTATAAGGAAGTTAAACACAATGATGAACAATTTTTCCATTTAAGATCATGTGAACACCTTCATAATGTACTATTTTAAAACATGGTAACACCCTAAATTACAATAATTTTTTTTGATTTCATTCATTATCCCTTATCCTTTATATAATATTTGATATTTTCCTTATATACAAATTTTTTGAATATTCCAACAATGATGACATAAAAAAACTATTAATCAGTTCAAAGGAAGTCAAGAATATCCATTATATTTTATCCAAATCAAACATCTCCTATTCCAAAATCACTAACTCATTATCAAAACCATATTAAATATTACATTTTATTCACCCATGTATTTTCCAGAAAGTGTATCTTACTATTATGTCACTTTTCATAGAACCATATAATTTTAAATCCTTGAAAAAATTGTTTTGCAGTAAAATCCTTATTTATCTCCATAATTCATATAACCAGTATATTGTTGATAAAACACTCAAATGAAATAATTCTATAATAACAACATATGAACACTAGTTATTCCTCTTCATCTAAAGTAGCAGCCTAAAATGATTATTATCCAATATCATCATTTGAGGTAAACTCTGATGACCGAGACATTGATTCGCACAGTGTCCCAACACCTTGCAGATGAAGATTTTTACATTTGAAACCTTTTTTACCCTTGCAATCACGTACCTCGTGTCCTATTTCACCACACTTATAAAAAATTCCCATTCCCTTCAAGAATTTTCCAAGGGGATTATTTCCACATTTATCACATATGGGAAAATCCTTCTTTCGCCTCTTCCCTTTATCAATCTTTCTCTCTACAATCCTTTTCATCTATTGCTTCCCTTCAAAGCCATAGGACTTAGAGTATTCTTTACGTATAATATTAACACAAGATACTATTTCTTCATATGCTGAGAATACTTGGGAGAATTTTTACCTACTAAATGTTGGCATAATACTAGGAATGGTATGATCCTTTCTACATTTTTTATCATATTTATTGCTAGAGTTCTTATTCCTTTAACTAGGCACCATTTCTTAACAACGGAATACACTAGCCCAATTTATGATTCACAACTCATAATTCAAAACTTGTAAAATACCTATCGTAAATTGAACAGTTTATGGATATAATCCATAATCATAAAAATGTTTTCTTTGAGGAAGTATTTACCCAAAATCATTCCAAATGGATTTTAATGAAAATGTGAATTATCTTATGCATATCCCTTGGGATTTTTGTAACCAAGAGTTCTGCAAGGCCTGTTGTCTTGCTCCAGTTCCCATTCGAGTCAAGATCAAAGTGGTGCTTTTGAGCTTTACACCTAGGTAATCTGTTCCAGAGCCACCACTACCTGATCGTATCCATACAGAGATGTATTTCATTGAAAACTCACAAAATCTCTACCTTACGAAAATTCTTGGAAGTTCATCTATACTAATCATCAATGTCTATCATTGGGTGATGTTCATTAATCATAGTTTATCTAAATCTAGTTTCTATGGTTATTGAAAAACTTCTTCTGATAGAAATTGTAACACCCCAACCCAAGATTCCCAGAGTTGGTGCATTATTTTAATGCATTGGCATGATTACTAGGAATCAAGTCCCGAAAGACCGATTAGTTGAGAAGTCATATAAAATAGATTACATACTTGAACATTATGTTACACTTTCTAACATACAGCAAAAAAAACCTTCTTGAATGCCCTTGTTCCCTTATCTTGACCTAACATCTCAAACATAAAACACTTCTTGGGATCCTGGGAAAATAATACATAAGAATATAGTGAGCTCATATGCTCAGTAAGGGTAAATAATTTAGCAGAAGCTATAAACATTAAAGAAATATGTGAAAAAAACAATATCATTTTAAATATAAATATGAACATAATATGGAAAAAAATAATTCAAACATTACCATATAAACACGAACATGGATATTCTACTTGTCTAATAATTACATGTAATAACTACTTTCAAAATGAGGGAATACATAATGCTGGACATCATTACCACATACTCAAGGCCTTGCTCCAAGACTACAAATAAATGTTTTGTCAAGGCCTTGTTCTGAGACACTAGTTTGTCTCATGAGACTTACCGATGCATCGACGAGCTATAGCGGGCTCCACCCTTCACTTACTAAGTCTGATTCATTCCTCATATGAAAGTGTTGAAACATAACATAAACATTCGTATTAAAACTAGCATATGAAATGTCAATACTTTATCCATTAACCATGAGTGGTATAAAAATAACGCATCCATAGTAAAAAATATCACAAATACATCAATACAATATGGAATATTTGAATCATAATAAATCAACTTAAAACAAATTTAAAATCCCTCAATGGATGTTGACATTGATGAAAATGATTTGTAAAAATCTTTTTCAGAAATATCTCTTTTTCATGAAACCATTTAAAAGTAACACTATATAAAAAGGAAGGCATTTAAATTCATTTTTGAATCAAAGTGTCCCATACCAATTTGAAACATTTCAAAGGAATTAACATTTTGAAAACATTCAGGTCCATATAAATAAATCATTAAAACCCATTTTGAAAACATGCACATTAATGAGAACGATTTAGATGAATAAATATTTATAACATTTAAAATGATGTTTTATTGAAAAGTACCTTAAAAATAATCCCTCTAAAAACTCTTTTATGAAACATGTACATGGATAATAAATATATCCCAGTAGATACTTATATAAAAACAACCTTGGATAATAAAGAGATTGTGAAGTTATCCTTTACCTTGCACTTTACTTTAGTCGAGGGTACGTTTAACCTATTGTATGAAGACCATGGTATGATAATAAATTATTCTCAAACCATATTAGTATTTATGATATAATTCATGATTCATTCATGACATTATACCAACCATTTAATAATAATTTCCATGTTAAATTAACATTTCAGGTAATAATCGCTTTCTTTGTCGTACGTGTTATATCTAGTAACTGTTGATTGTATCACATAGATAATGATTTAAATACTTCCAGATTTAAAAATATGATTTATATATCATATAAATTTAGAATATAAATATGTATATTATATGTTTATATGAAATGGAAGACACCGTTTATGGAGACAGTAGTCCGTACGTACGTATATATGTTGATTCCATTTTCATATCGTATTGAATGGAATTATGTAAATAAAATATATGTAAGTACATATATATATATATCCAGTAGAATTATTATGTTATATATTAAATACTTATTAATTTTATATATTTTATAATCATTGTGGAATGATGAACGTGGAAATGAATCTTATCACGTCGTGGAGACGGTAATCTGTATGTGCGCATGAGTTACAATATCATTATATTGATGGAGAAAAAATACATAATTTGATGGTATATCATATATACAGAATCATTAACATGCTTTATTTATTATTTATATTAGTTATACTCATTATTATACCCATCCAAATAATGAAGTGTTTGAAAAACAAACTACACCACGACATGGAGATGGTAATCCTTATGTACGTACGTATAATGACTTTGTCATTTATAGGATGTATAGAATAATGAATATGGTTTTACCACTTCAATAATATTTTCAAAGTATATAAAAGATACTGGAGTTATTATTTTATAATGGAAACAACAAAGAAAGATGAAGTGGAAGAAGAAAATAACTTGAAGGATGTGATGAAATATTTACCTCCTTTTTAGTTTCTTCCTCTTGATTTGATCAAAAGGGTGCTTTAGATTGGCTTTCTGAATAATGAAAGGCCTTTATGAAGAAGGCAGGAATGTTGGGAGGATATTTTGGTAGGGTTTCTCCAAGCCAAAAGTCATTGGTGTAGTAAATTTGAGAGAAGGGGAAGTGCCTTTTTATAAGAGGGGTGAAGGGGACCTTACGAGAAAACTTAAAATAATATTTTATAATAAAATAATATTCAGTTTATAATGGATAAAAAATGAATTATGTAAATTCTAGGGTGGGTATGGGTCTAAAAACACTCAACCAATATGTTTTAATTTGGTAAAGTAACCATATTAACCTTACCTTTTAGATTTAACTCTTAATTAAATACTCAGGCCTTTACCAAGTCTCTTTGTATTTTATATTAACTGGTTAATAAACATACTATATAATTCTATTCGAACCTCAGTTGGTTCATTAATGTCATATATATTATTATATAACTATTTTGGATGAAACTTAGATTTTTAGGACTATTATATAAATTAATAAAATAATATTTTTTTTAAAACTATTTTAAGTCAATTTTGACACTATTTGGTATTATTTTTAATGTCATAAATGCATGATAACTTCGAAAAAATTGATTGAATCAATCCTAACATGTCATATTAATCAATAAAATTATTTTAAATCATCAATAGTCTCAAATTACATTTATTTGGGTATTTATAATGTCAATTATTTTAATATTTTATTAATAAGGTAATTATAGCATCATCATTGTGTCAAAAATAAATTTAGTTATTTTATGTCTAAAAAATATAAATAAAATACCATTATGTAGGAAATATTTTTATCTTTCTAATTATTATTTATAGTTGAATATATATGATGTATAACCCTCTATTAAAAATGTTTTAGTTATGAAAACAAGAATCTAACACTTTTAACTCTTCTTTAAATTAAAAATTAATAAATGTCCTAATGTAATCCAAGTGGACCTAAAGGATAATATTTTATTCCTAAGGTTGTTTTTATCTGAATTACACTTATCCAATAGAATTTGGAAATGTGTTAGTGTAATTATAATATTATTTTTACCCTTAATTACACTATTACTTTTAACCGTGGTAATAAAAATGAAAAAATTACTATTCACCAAGAAATATTACCATCTTATTGAACCACATTTTACATATTGATCTCAACTGTGTCTATCGGATTTTTGAAATTCAACTCACATAAGAGGTAAAATTAAGTTTTATTCAAATTGGAAAATTTTTATAGGAGGTGGGTGAAAGATAGTAAATAGTTCAATAAAATTTTATGTTTATAAAATTATTATAAAATGAAACCAATGAATTAAATTGAACATACATACATATTATGTATCTATTTTTGCTTAAAATAAATTAAATTAAAATAATTAATTATTGAAATAAAAAGTCGGTTTTAACCAATAAGGCAGTGTTTTTCACTATTCATCAAAAAATGAATGTTTTTCGAAGCATACGAAAAATTCACCCAAACCTTATTTAGATATTTAGAATTCAAAAATGAAGTATATTTTTACAAATTAAAAACAAATAAATTGAATTTATTAATTTAAAATGAATTCCCATTCTCAAATCCTAAAAGCATATTTTTAAGAAATAATAACTACCAAAAAATTGACACTTGTTTATGTCCAATTTCAAAGTGAATTATATCCAATGACCAACAGTGGGTAAAATGGTGAAAATATAATCTATTTATACATCCAAAACACTAATATGTATAATTTAACACTATAAACTATTTTTATTAAAAAAGTTGTTTTTAGTTAAAATGTAGTATTTTTTCACTATTCACCCAAATATGAATGTTTTTAGAAAAACACCAACAATTTATTGAAACTAAACTCTAATTTCCCGATTCTAAAGAATAAGTTTATTTTTTCATATTTAATATATAAATGTTTCAAATATTAGATTTAAAAAGGGTTCACCGTTAAAAGGCAGTAAAATTTTATATTTTGTAAAATCATTCTTTTTATCTGAAAAATGAATTTGTTGTTACATTATGTCTTAGAAACTCATAATATGGATACTATATTTATAATTATTTTATAAAGTACAAAAATTAGTTAATAATATTCATAACCGCTTTTGAACTGCTAGTTTGGTACGTCATGGTGCGCTAGAACTTGGTGATGCGTGTAGTGAAAGTTATTGGATTACATTGAAGAAATAATGTACTATAAAATATTGGGGTGTTAAAATGATGGTGAAAGAAAAAACATTGGCCCATAAAATGTTGAGAAACAATGGAAAAGGCACTGATTATCTAAACTCACATCAAAGTAGCTCAAAGTAGGAAAAATAAATATGCCCATAACCAAAGGATGGATTTGTAATTTCAGGTTGGAGATCATGTTTTCTTGAATATCTCTTTATGGTAGGTAGTCATACGATTCGATAAGAAGGGTAAACTAAGTCCTAGGTGCATCAGACCTTTCAAAAATCTAAAACAAATTGGGGTTGTTACTTACCGATTGGCAAAACCTCCAAATCCTTCCAAAGTTCACGATGTGTTCTAAGTATCAATATTGAGAAAATACATGCCTTACATGACACATGTACTCATCTATGTGGAAATTGAACTAGAAAATGATCTGTCTTATTGTGAAGAGCCTTTTAAGATTATTTATATTAG
The DNA here is from genome assembly GCA_963277665.1 of Viscum album. Taxonomy (NCBI): domain Eukaryota; kingdom Viridiplantae; phylum Streptophyta; class Magnoliopsida; order Santalales; family Viscaceae; genus Viscum; species Viscum album. The sequence continues at coordinate 699,330,064 of OY728160.1, forward strand.
AGAACAAGTGCTGAGAGACCAGACTACTCGTCTGGTAAAAGTTATATGGAGAAACCATAATATGCAATAAGCAATGTGGAACCCGAGGAACAAATGAGGGAGAACCAGCCAAATAATTTTATGCAAAAATATTATAGTACATTCGAGGATGAGACAATATTAAATATTATATATTTTAACTCTACAAGCTTCCATAGTACGTTTCCCTTTGAATAATGTAGTATCTTGTGATGTATGCAACGTGACGTTTTAACACACCATGACCAATCAGTCATGCTATTATGAATTGGAATACAAACATTTTGAAATTTTATAAATTTTATTTTCTAAATGGGCTTCATTTTTGAATTTGGAATGTCAATATTAGCTTAGGGTAAATTTTTGGTATTTATTTTGAAAACATTCAATTTTTTATGAATAGTGATAAACACTAAGTTATTGTTTAAAATCATTTTTTTTCAATAATTTTTTATTTTATTTAAATTTATTTTACATCAAAATAGATACATAATACTTATATAAGTTCAATGTAATTCATTGGAGTAATTTTATAATGAGTTTATATAAATAAAAAGTTTATTTAACTTTTTATCACCTTTTACCCACTACCAAGGAGCATTTGAAAATTTGTATAAAAAAATAGTTTTAACGCTTCTATGAGTTTAATTTTAAAACATTGGGAGACATGGTTAATATCAGTAAGTAAACTTTTATTCAATAAGATAAAAATAATTTGGGCAAATAGTAACTTTTGACTATTATTTACCACGATTAAAAGTAAACATGGTAATTAAGGGTAAAAATGATATAATAATAACCCCAACACATGTCATTATTATATTGTAAATTAATATTTAGACCAAAAAACCTAGAGAATAAAATATTATCCTCTTTGGTCCCCTTGGATTATAATAGGAAATTTATTATAATTTTATTTAAAGTAGAGTTAAATGTGTTAAATTGAAGACTGGAGAAGGTATATGGCAATCCTTCTCTCTCTAGAATTGTGGAGGATTAGGGTTCTCGATTTTATGATTTCCTATTTCTGATCTCATGGATGATTCATTACTTATTCTCGGACGCTTCAATTCACATCATTTCTCTATCTCTGGGGACAAAGAAAGCGATATGCAGAAGGAAGAATTTCATCCGAAGGCAAAACCTAAACCAATTTCGTTCCATGATGTGCTAAAAGGCATGGACCTATGCTATTCCACCTCAAGGAAGTCGCCCTTATGAAAGCAACTGGATGATGGGTGACTCGTGGTTGAGGTAGATCCAGAAGCTTTGAAGAAACGTTAAAAAATCTGTATGTTTTCTGTGCTGGGACACATTGCTTATCTGAAAGGTGGCAAACCATGGCCAGCCATGGAACTCAAATAGAGGATCTCACACGTATGGGGCTTCAACAACTGGAAGCTTGTCCCAATTGGGAGTGGATATTTCCATATTCTCCTAAGCTCACAGGAGGAGCTTGACCGTGTCTTGAACATCGTCAACATCCATAAAAAATCGGGGCTTCTTTGTCTCCCGAAATGGGATGTCTCATTCAATCCTCACACTCACAGAAACACGAAGGCCCAAATTTGGGTTCATTTACATGGTTTGAACTTCTTCATTTGGAATCCTAAATTTCTAAATCATATCACCTCTTGCATCAGAACTCCTCATATGATCGACCACCGGATGATAAATTCTATGCTTGGTTTGTATGAAAGGGTGATGGTGGAAGTCGACCTCTGGAGTATGCTTCCGGAGTCAATTTCTTTTAATGAGAATGAATACAAATCTGAGGTTTGGCTGGAGTATGAACAACACCCACCTTTCTGCGATCTTTGCAAGATCGTTGGTCACTCCCTCATGAATTTCTGAGTGATGAAGAGCCAATAGAGGACTCGGGATGATCAGCCTAAGGAATATGGGTGGAATCAAGTTAGAAAAAATATAAGGGATCAACCGATTTCCCCTATACTTCAAGAAAACATCATGAAAAAGGCGGAAAAATGGGTAAAGAAAGTTCTGCATGTGGGGGAGTCCTCTGGTATTAAGTGGTTCGATCTGGGAGAGGAAGAAGAGATCGAATATTTTGATGCAGTGATTATGGCTGAGAATGAGTCCTTGGCACAGGATACCCTTTTGCAGCCTCATGGCTCGATTGATGACCTTAACACTAGGCACTTCCCCTTAGGTGATAACCAGAGTGTTATTTCCCGGACATTGACCAGTGGCCAAGACATCGTTGTTCTGGCGGTTCCAAAGGAAAAACCTCTTGACTCTGACAGGGTTGTGGCTGATATGCAACCTCCAAGGGTGGACTGTCCACACCCTTTTGTGGCAGATGATCTCCAGGACAAGAAGCAGGTGGATGTACCTGGGGTTGCAAACAATGACCTCTTCCTAAGGGAAGAGATTGAACATATGGTCTGAAAGATTCTTGTATAGCTGTGGGGTGACTGCCATTAGGAATTTTCGGGTAATTATCTTCAGACTGAAACTCATGAGGTCTGCATGAGGTTGCAGGTTTGTAGATCAACAGTGCGGTTGTAGGTACCCCTACAGCTCTAATTTGCTATGATGAGAAGGTTCTTACAATGACAGTGGGTTCACACCCCAGTACCAGCGTTTTGGATCAATTAAATGGTCCAAAAGACTAATCTGATCAACATGTATCTAGTTCAAAGGATCCCAATATGAATTTTCATTTGGACCTTAATTCCAACAAAATATTAAATAACTCTTATGATCTGGTGCGAGCAGTAATCATTCACAAGGTGACAGGTTCCAATGACCAGGCAGTAGAAGTGGCTCCTATAGCCACTGTGACTATCTTCGCAAACACCCCTGATACTCTCGCACCTGTTTTGGCTCCAAAATATTGCCTTATGATCCCGATTAGGCCTACAACCCATTTGGATAAAAATCATGATCCTGATACTAAATCTAATATATCTGTTGTATACTCTATGAATAAGCATGGTAAAAAACCAATCTCGTCATCCTCACACGGACCGAGAAGGACATCAAGGAATAAGGGCTCGGGTGGTGCAAAAAAAGGGAGCTCTAGCTCCAAACACATGTTAAAATGAATTGTTTATTTTGTAATTGTCTGGGTTTAGCTAACTCTGATAATTTTACTTTCCTTAGGAGATTTATTCTTACTCACAAACCAAAACTATTTTCCATTACTAAACCAAAAATTAATTTTTATTCAAAATTAGTGCACTTGTGCTCTTTTGGTTATAATTTCATTGGTGATTGCAAGGATGGTTCTACTACTGAATCTCTCTGGATCACTTATCACTCATCTTTGCAATCTGTTAATGTCGTTAAATCTTATGGAAAAATGTTTACTTGCGATTTTTCCTTTGCTAGTATTCAAACAGTTTGCACTATGATATATGCTAAAAATAGATATCACGATTGTAGACACCTCTGGAATGACCTCCTTTCACTCTCTATTTCTATACAGGATCCCTGGCTGGTGATCCGTGATTTTAACACCATTCTTATCCCAAGTGAAAAGATTGTCCCATCACACTCTCCCTTCTCAACTAAAGAATTCAAAGCTTCTATTGAAGATTGTAATATTATTGAAATCAACCTTACTGGTTCTAAGTATACTTGGTATGGGAAGTTCATCAATAGGATAGCGTCTAGCTAACTTGATAGAGCCATTACTAATATTACTGCCCTTGAAAAGTGGGAATATTTTTCTAGTATTACCTTACCCAAGATCAACTATGATCATCATCCTGTTCTTGTTAGATTTTTTTCTAAGGGTTCAAAATCTCCCCTCCCCTTTAAATTTAACAATGCTAGGGCCGCAGTCCCAGAATGTTCTGTCATGATTAAAGATTTCTGGGATGGCATGTGGCACCAAAATAATCCTTTTGATTGAATTACTAAATTTAAAATTCTAAAATAGCAACTCAAGATTTGGTGATTCTCTAAAACAAAATAGCTAGACACAGACATCTCCTCTTTGGAGAGTTACCAGAGTCGTTTTTAGAGTTCCAATACCTACTCTGATTTTTCTCTTGACTCTCAAGCTGAAATTTCCATTTATTTGTAGCTTAATTATCTATTGAATCTCAAAGATAACATGCTAAAAAAAATCTTCATAACCAAATGGCTATCAGATGGTGATAGAAATACTAAATTCTACATTTCTCTTCAAATAATTAGGAAAATCTGTACACCCCGTACCTTTCCCAGGGTGGATGACACTCTCCTTGACACTGAGGATGACATTGTTAATCATGTGGTAGGCTACTACCACAATCTGGTTAATGTCCTGATGGAGAGTAAGGATCTTCTTCCTGACATCATTCCTAACATGGTCAATACATAAGACAATGATCATCTATTAAGCATTCCTATGGACCATGAAATCGGAGCCACTATTTTTAGTCTCAACCCTGATAGTGCCCCAGGTCCTGATGGATTCAACAATGGTTTTTTCCAGCAATACGGGGATCTCATCCATGTGGATGTTTTCAATTTGGTTAAGTCCTTTTTCTCCAATGGTGTTCTTCCTCATGGGATAAATGCCTGATTTCTTAATCTTATTCCTAAAGTGGACAATTCTGCTGAGATTCACCTTTTTCTCCCTATTTCTCTCATCAACACTCTCTATAAAGTTATCTCTAAGCTTCATGCTAACAGAATAACCTCCATTACCAACAAAATTGTTTCATAGAACCAATTTGGTTTTATCAAAGGAAGAAATATTCAAGATTGTATCTGCCTTGCCTCAGAATGTACTAATATGTTGAAAAAAGTCACTAGAGGAGGCAGTGTGGACATTAATCTTTATATTAGGAAAGCTTTCGACACCATGGACTGGAATTTTATTTCAAATGTTCATAAATTCTTTGGGTTTAATGACTCTTTTAATACCATGATCTATACCTTACATGACTCTGCTTCCATATTTGTGTTGGTCCATGGGTCTCCTAAAGGCTATTTCAAATGCTCCAAGGGGGTTAGGCAAGGTGACCCTCTCTCTACCATTCTTTTTTCTATTGCTGAGGATTACATAAATAGACTCCTTACGAGAATTGTTAATCAAAACAAAATTAATACCATCAAGGCTTCTAGAAATGTAAATGTTCCTACCCATCTCATATATGCTGATGATATTATATTATTCTTAAAGGGTGATAAAAGGAACATTTGAAACCTCAAAAGTGCTCTGTCCCATTACGATGATATTTTGGGACAAGTCATCAGTTTGAATAAATCCTTTTTTTTCGTTGGGAAAAACATTTCCCCCAATAGAAAAAGTCAAATCATTGATTATTTAGGAATCAAAGAAGGATCTTTCCCCTTCACCTACCTGGGTGTTCCCATATTTTGGGGGAGACCAAAATCTAGCTATTTTCACAGCATTGTTGATCAAATTATTAAACAATTTTCTTCTTGGAAGGGTAGATCTCTTTCTATGGCTGGCCGAGTCTGTCTTGTTAAGTATACAATTATTTCCAAGATGATTTACTCGATGATGGTTTATAACTAGCCCACCATCCTTCTCAAAAAAATCAATGTTTGCATCAATTTTTTTTTGGACTGGTAGTATGATTTAAAGAATGCTTGTCACCATACCTTTACCACTTGTTTTAAACCTATGGATAAAGGTGTTCTTGGTATAAAGAATATTAATATTTTTAATGAATCTCTGCAAGATAGAATGACTTGAAATCTGATTCACAACAACACTCCCTCCATGGCCTTTCTTATGAAAATATTTTTTACCAGGTTTTGAAATGGAAACCTAGGATACATCACTTTTTCCATCTGGCCTTCCATTAGACACTCTTTTCTCAAAATCATGAACAAGTCTAGATGGATGGTTAGTGCTGATTCCTCTATGAATTTCTGGATGGACAACTGGAATGGTATCCCTTTAATCTCAATGCTAACATCCACCACTATTCCTGATAATAATAACTCCACTATAATAGAGGTTGTCAACTCTAATGACATCACCATTCCGGACCACATCAGTCACATTATTGACATTATTATTTTTCTGACACTAATGATTTCCTTATCTGGGAACCGGCTTTTAATGGAGTCCTTGATTCTAAAAGTTTCTACAAAAACAATTTTAGTTCTTTTGTTTCTAACGTTTCATGGTTGAAAACATTTAACAAACATTGGATCAAGCCCTCGCGCCTCACCATCATTTGGCGAGTTGCGCATGATAGAGTCCCCACTGATGTGTGTATTCAAACTTTTGGGATTTATCTTTGCTCTAGATGTCATTTATGCAACTAACACCGCAAGGATGATAATCATCTATTCTTGTCTTGTGATACAGCTGCAGCTCTTTGGGATTACATTTCTAACATTTATGGTTGCAGATGGTCTCTTCTTGCTATGATCAACTCTCAACTCCAACACTGTATGATTTGGGATTTCTCCAAGCAAATCAGAAATCTCTTTTTGGCTGTGGTGGTAGAGCTCCGGCATGTGATCTGGTATGGTAGAAATAATTTTATTCATAATTATTTCTCTTTCAATCTCACTGCAGGTAAAATGTGTATTATCATTGCCATCAAGGATGCCGCCTTGCTTCTGAAGGATCATTGTGATAACTCTGTTGGTGATTTTGAGATCCTTCACCATCTTCAGATTGCAGGTTCTTATAGGCAACCTCGACATACCATTGAGGTTTCCTGGAAAGCCACGCTTCTAGTATGGATCGAAGTGAACATCGATGGCACTTCTAGGGGAAACCCGGGTCCGGCAGGTTGTGGTTCCATCTTCAGAGACTCTCTTGGTAGATGCCTTGGCTGCTTCTTCAATGGATGCGGTACGACCTCGGCTTTGGAAGAAGAAATTTTGGGAGTCAATCATGCTGTGGATTTTTCCAAGAAATAGGGATGGAACAAGTTGTGGATTGAATGTGATTCAACCACTATTGTCCAAGCTATCTGGAAGGGGGTGTTTCACCTTGCATGGTCACTTACCTCTCGATGGATGAAATGTCTTACTTCGCTCATGGATCTCAACTACATTTCCACATATGTGTTCCTTGAAGCGAACATGGTTGCTAATAGTCTGGCCAACAAGGGAGTCAATCAGGTCACTACCTGGTTGGATGATTTTCCTGAAGACTCGCTCCCTCTTTATAATATTGATTGTAATAAGATTCCATCTTTCAGACTTTTGTAGCTCCCTATCTTTTGATTAATAAATTCTTCCTTGGTCTTTGACTAAGGAACCTCCTTTAAAAAAAGTGTTAAATTCAATTCTTAATAATGAATCCATTTTTAATATAGGGTTACACAAAATAAAAATTCAAATATAAATATTCATTGAAATAAAAATACATTTCCTACATAATGGTTTTTTATTTATAATTTTTATACATTATATAATTTAATTTATTTATGACACAATGATCATGGAATAATTACCTTATTAATGAAATATTAAAATAATTGATATTATAAATATCAAAATAAATGTAAATTGAGACTTTTGATGAATTAAGCTAATTTTACAGGTTATTAAGACATGTTAGGGTTGGTTAAATAATTCTTATTTGAATTTATAAAGTTTATTTTCCTTTTAAAAAAATCAAATAATAAAAAGTGTCAAAATTGACATAATTGAGTTTTTAAAAAAATACTATATTATTAATTAATATAATAATCCTAAAAATCAATGGTTTCGAAAAAGGACTTATATAAAGTCATATATATTAATTATGAACCACATGGTATTTACATGGCTTTTTATAGTATGTTTATTAACCATATAATATAAAAATACAAATAGACATGGTAAATGTGAAACTATTTAACTAAGAGTTAAATCTAAAAGATAAGTTTAATATGATGACATAAAGCAGTCTAAAACCTATTATTTGAGAGGATTTCGACCCATAACAACCTTTTCCTAGAAATAATTCATTTGGGATCCATTAGAAACTGAAAATTATTTTATTATAAAATAATATTTCAATATTTTCCAAAAGTTACTGTCACCTCTCTTATAAAAAGAAACTTTCCCTTCTCTTAATTTCAAACCTAAAAAATCCATTTGGATCATCAAAACCCTATCAAAATATCCACACATATTTTTTCCATTCATCCCAAAGGACTTAATTTCGTCATAAAGCCATCCTATGGAGCCCTTTTGATCAAATCAAAAGGAAGAATGTGTAGAAGAAGTAAATATTTCATCACCTCTTTCAAATTATTTTCTTCTTCCACTACCTCTTTCTTGGTTGTTTCCATTATAAAATAATATCTTCAGTATCTTCTATATACTATGATGTTATTATAAAAATGGTAAAACCATATTCATTATTCTATCCATCATATTAATGACAAAGTCACCATACGTGTGTACACATTGCTTACCGTCTCCAAGTCGTGGTGTAGTTTATTATTCAAACACTTAATTATTTGGATGGGTATATTAATGAGTATAACTGATATAAATAATAAATATAAAATTTTAATGATTATTTATATATTATATAGCATCCAATTAAATACAATTTCACCATCAATATTTTGATATTGTCACTCGTGCGTACGTATGAATTACTGTCTCCATGAACGTGATGAGATTCATTCCCCATCGTAATCCTTCAAGAATAAATTTCATTTTAGGATTAAAATTATTGTTTAAGAACATAATATCATTCTGGATAGGAATCAAAATCATCCTATCCATAACAAACATGGCTTATGTAATAATGAATATAGTGGAAAATGAATCATTTAACACCAGAAATGATGATACTACTAAAATATTATTAACAAATCCATATTAAAGGATCATATATGATATCATATTTACGTATATATTACTTTTATAATTTAATTACAATTTTTTAAATATTATACAGGAGGTTAAAATACCATAGACTAAGTAAAAGTACAAGTTAAGAGTTAATTCTTTTATCTCTTTACATATCTAAGGTTGTTAATACATAAGTATCTACTGGGACCTCTTTATCACCCACACCCGTGTTTTCTTAAATATGTAATTCATTTCATTATATCTATTTACTAGAATATGGATTAAATTCATTTATACCCTTATTTTACAATATATGATTTGAAAAGAATATTTCTTTCATTTTCCAAACAATGCACTATATAACCTTTTCGATAAAATTATGGTTAGAATGTCTTTTTTTACTTATATCGTGGGTGAGGATACATTCCGCTATTATAACACCATCGTAAATTCCCATATCAGCTTAAAATAATATTTTCCAAATAAATGTTTAATTATATAATTACATGAATTTATAATGATTTGAAAATATAAAGAGATATTTCTCTCAAAAAGTTTTGATTTCATCTATGTCAATATTTTTTGATAGATTTTAAACCTATTTGATGTTGATTTATTGTGATGAAAATAATCCATATTTCATTGATGATTATGTGAAATATTTTACTGTGAATTTGTTATTTTTATACCATTCATGGTTTTCGGATAATATATTTTCATTTCTTATGCTAGTTTTAAGATGAATTTTTATGTTATGTTTAAACCTTTCAATATGGGGAATGCATTGTAATAAGTAAGTGATGGGTGGAGCCTGCTATAACTCCTCGATGCATCGGAAGCTCTCATGGGACAAATGATTTTCTTGGCATAATTCCATGACAAAATATTATTTCTAGTATTGGCACAAGTCCTTGACTATGTGGTTATGAAGCCTAACATTATGCATTATATCATTATGACATTGGCTATTAATATTGCGTGTGATTATTCAACTAGTTGAATATCTCTATGAATAATTAAATGGAATTATTTGATTTATATTGGACATATTATGCAGACATTTGTGTTTAAAAGGCTTATGTTTTAGACATTACATTTCCTTAAATTTTTATGCTTATTTGTGAATGTTTCCTCTATATTGTTATCCTTTTTGAGCTATGAGCTCACCCCTTTCTATATTTTCTTTTTCCTAGGATGTGAATAATTATTTTATTGTTGACCTGTAGGGATAGGCTAAGGATATAAGTGTGTTAATTTGGGACAAAATGTTGTTGATATTTTTATTTCATGATGTAATGTAAAAATTATGAATATATCTAGTACTTCCATGGCTACTAAACTGATCGGTCTTTCGGGATTGGATCCCTTGTGATCATGTCAATGTTATGTAATAGTGCACTAACTCTGGGTAACATGGGTCATGGCATTACAATATGTTTGTAGGGTTTGGCTGATTCAATGTGGCTTGAGAGCTCTAAAGATGCGATGGTGGAAAGTGAACATATATAGAGGAGGAGTGACATTAATGTAAATATAAAGAGGTAAACACTAATAAGAGGTCACTTTTAGATCATGTGAGACTAATAATTGTAAAATTTTATGAAAACAAGGAAATTTAGAAATATGTACCACCTGTGTATTTTGAAAAATTTTCATTGTCATTTGACTTCTTAATATTAATGATTTACCATTATGTAAACTTGTATTCACCTTAATCGCTCTATTTAATTTTAATTATAACCACAAATAAATTTGGATAAATATATGGTGACTATTCGTACATTTTAATATTATTTTATTCAAAATATAAAATTCATTATTTCAAATTAGAAACATATAAGTTCCAGAAAATTATTTAATATTAATCATGCATATGAGATGAGACGTCATGTTTTTAAAGTGAAAATATCAAAAACATCGAAATGTGTTTTTATTCAATTCCATTGTGAAATGGGTTCCAATAACCTAATTTTTTTATCAAATTATACTTTTAAAAAATAAAATAAAATATATATATATCAATAAATGAATTTTTTTTTTTAAAAATTCATTATTTTGAACTATTCATCCAAAAATAAAATATTTTAGAAAAAATTTCATAAATTCACCCATTATAAATTTTGATATTCTGATTTCCAAAAAAACTTTTCTAAATAAAATTTATTACCGTGTAAAATATAATATTTAAAACAGTTTTCCCATTTAATGGTTTTAAAATTTCCTTTTACAAAAATCCATCTTTCTATTAAACAAATTGGATTATTTCTTATCTTATACAAATAAAGTATATTGGATGGGTATGAAAAATGATAACTAAATATATAATATATAAATTTTATTGAAAATAGTAATCAATACATATTAATTTAATTTATTGATATAAAACGGTGTATGTACATAGAAGAATACATTTCTTACAAATTAATCATATTTATTTTAAAATAGTGTATACATTCACATATACTAAATAAGTAAATATTATTCATAACTTCCGTTATAATAACTATGTTGTTGTTATTACATTATTTAAATAAAAAATTTATATTATGTTGTAGTTCATTAAGACATGGCCATTGTGTAACACAAGCCATTGAAGGGATCAATATTGTGTGTAATAGAGGTCAAACGTAGTCTTTCATGTGCTGGAAACTAATCTATGTGTAGCATGTATTGAAATATTTATTTTTTTCACATAAAATGAAATCTAACAAAAATAATAATAATATATATATAAATAATATTCAATGTTCTATGAAATGGGAAATATCATAATGATTAAATTAATTAACGAATATATTTGACAATATCTTGTGGTGTTACATCATCACAGCTGGTCAGTATACTATTTCTACCATCTCTATGTAGTCACCATTTACTTCCTATTCAATGAATCATGGATATACATCTCCTACTGAAGACTAGGTACAAGGACTATAGAACCACTTATATAGGAAAAAATAGTAAAATGACTTTACCAACCATAAAAATAATCAAGATGTGAAATGTTGATTGATTCATTGAGGATGTCATTATATGAGAATTATGTGAGCTCCATATTCTACTCCCACAAACAATCAAAATCCATAAGAAATATTATAACATGTCATGCATTTTTTGAATAGGCATTTTAGATTATCCATCAATCTGATTATAAAATAGTTTACTCATATGTAACTGTGATACTAAAGAATTCTAAAGACCATTTCAAAATAGAGATGTGAATTAATGATCACTATTTGAAAGGATATTACTCAAAACACCATGTCGCCAAATTATCTTCTTCATGTAATAAATTCAATGCCCATCAATGGTGAATGTCTTCTTGTTGGTAAAATGTAGGCTACAGTCATCGATCGACCTATACACAACCATACTATATAATTCTTACATGTTTCATCTGATAATCTTATTACAATATTTATGGTGACATCATCCCACATCAATCCTACAATACGTAGATGTTGTAATAACCTATAAAGACTATTTTCATAGTATTTATCCACTGATAGATGATGAATCACTCTAAGAAGCACAATAACATTCTTTTTAATCCACACCAACTGTATAGTTTATAGAAATCACCATACATCTTATTTCAGTTCACAATCTATCAACTATCATGAAGTGTGAAAGTTTCACATCATCTACTCCGGCATGCACATAGGAACCCAAAATCGACCAGAAAAATAAGATAAATAAAGATTCCATATGACTAATGTGATAGTGTATCCTCACTATATAATCTATACCATAGAGCTAATACATCCATATATGATAACTTTTTGATCTTGACCCTATCCAATATCATGTAGATAATTGATGTTAATGTCAGATCTACTCATCCATAGTACTCATAAATGTATATATACATATCGGTATGGAATCAAATAATCTACAACTCATTAAAAGATGCCCTAATTTCCATCATTGATATATTCCAACTCAACTAAATTGTAACATTACATCCCTTCCCCAATATATAAGATATATCAATATAAAAATAATTCAGATACACAACGCACATCTTCTTCTGATGGATCAAGTCCTGCAGATAAAATATATATATGAGGATCTTTTTGTCCATCACTACAGGAAGAATGGGTATTTGCGACGGGTTATTTGCGATGGTGATAAATCCCGTCGCAAATAGCCATGTTAAAAACTTATTTGCGATGGGGGAATTTTCCCGTCACGAATAAGTAGTCTTTTGCAACGGGTTAGCTTTCCCCGTCGCAAAAGGACTGGCGCGCTTTGCGCGCCAAATCGCGGGAAACGTATTTGCGACGGGCGGTTACCGCCCGTCGCAAATAACCGACGGCGTTAAAAGCTATTTGCGACGGAAATATACCCCCGTCGCAAATAGTATGTTGGCAGGTTAGTATTTGCGACGGGACCCGTCACAAATAACTATTTAACCGTTGACCGTAATAAATGATGGCTAAGGTATTTGCGACGGGTACCGTTGCAAATAATACTATTTGCGATGGGATACCCGTCGCAAATAGACCCGTCGCAAATAATCTAACCTATAAAAACCCCCCATCCGTTTTTTCCATTCATTCTCAAACTCGATCTTCTCCTTCTCTCAAAATTCTTTTTCTAGAGTTTAGCGTTTCTTAAGTTTAATTTTTTTTTGTAGTTGATATTGACGTTTTCAAGAACGATCAGAGATCAACCTCAGTTCAATTTTAAAGGTATTTATGTTCATTTTAATTTAATATTTATTTTAAATTTTTTATTAGTTTCAATTATTCTTAATTTGTTGTAATTTAATTATGTTTACATTGTTTTGTTACTTAATAAATTTAAATTATTACTATTGTTCCTTTTTAATGGTAATTAGGAATAAGTAGTAATAATTCCCAATAATTAAGAATAAATGCTAATAATTAGTAATAAATACCAATAATTAGGAATAATTAGTAATAATTACCAACAATTACCAATAATTAGTTATAATTTCCAATAATTACCAATAATTAGTAATAATTTTCAATAATTACCAATAATTAGTAATAATTAGTAATAATTACTAATAATTAACAATAATTAGTAATAATTAATAATAATTAGTAATAATTACCAATAATTAGCAATAATTAGTAATAATTACTAATAATTAGTAATAATTACCAATAATTACCAATATTTAGTACTAAATATTAATAATTATTAATAATTACCAATAATTAGGAATAATTAGTAATAATTACCAATACTTACCAATAATTCGTAATAATTAATAATAATTAGCAATAATTAGTAATAATTACCAATAATTAGTAATAATTACAAATAATTGTCCATAATTAGTAATAATTACCAATAATTATCCATAATTAGTAATAATTACCAATAATTATCCATAATTAGTAATAATTACCAATAATTACCAAGAATTGCCAATAATTAGGAATAATTTACTACTTACCAATAATTATCCATAATTAGTAATAATTACCGATAATTACGAATAATTAGTCATAATTTACTAATTACCAATAATTATCCATAATTAGTAATAATTAGTCATAATTAGTAATAATTAGTAATAATTAGGAATAATTACCAATAATTAGGAATAATTACATTATTACATTATTAGTATATTTTATTATTAATATTAAAATAATAGAATTTTTTATATTATATACAATTCTCCTTTCATCTGTGTGTTTTCTGTCTCCACATGTAATATTTTAATGTGGAGACAGAAAACACACAGATGAAAGGATAATTGTATATAATATAGAAAATTATATTATTTTAATATTAATAATAAAATATACTAATAATGTTATTATTCCTAATTATTGGTAATTATTCATATAATTACAAATAATTAGGAATAATTACCAATAATTAGCAATAATTAGGAATAATTAGTAATAATTAGTAATAATTACCAATAATTAGTAATAATTACCAATAATTAGAAATAATTACCAATAATTAGTAATAATTAGTAATAATTACCAATAATTAGTAATAATTAGTAATAATTAGTAATAATTAGTAATAATTACTAATAATTACCACTAATTAGTAATAATTAGTAATAATTAGTAATAATTGGGAATAATTACCAATAATTAGTAATAATTAGTAATAATTAGTAATAATTACCAATAATTACCACTAATTAGTAATAATTAGTATTAATTAGTAATAATTACCAATAATTAGTAATAATTAGTAATAATTAGTAATAATTACCAATAATTAGTAATAATTAGTAATAATAACCAATAATTAGTATTAATTACCAATAATTAGTAATAATTATAAATAATTAGTAATAATTACCAATAATTAGTAATAATTACCAATAATTAGTAATAATTAGCAATAATTACCAATAATTACCGATAATTAGCAATAATTACCAATAATTAGGAATAATTAGCAATAATTAGGAATAAATACCAATAATTACCAATAATTATGAATAATTACCAATAATTAGGAATAATTATCAATAATTAAGAATAATTACGAATAATTAGGAATAATTACCAATAATTAGGAATAATAAAATTAATACATTATTAGTATATTTTATTATTAATATTAAAATAATATAATTTTTTATATTATATACAATTCTCCTTTCATCTGTGTGTTTTCTCTCTCCACATGTAATATTTGTATGTGGAGACAGATAATACACACATGAAAGGAGAATTGTATATAATATAGAAAATTATATTATTTTAATATTAATAATAAAATATACTAATAATGTTATTATTCCTAAATATTGGTAATTATTTCTAATTATTGGTAATTATATGAATAATTACCAATATTTAGGAATAATTACCAATAATTACCAATAATTAGGAATAATTACCAATAATTAGGAATAATTACCAATAATTAGGAATAATTACCAATAATTACCAATAATTAGGAATAATTAAAAATAATTAGGAATAACTACCCATAATTATGAATAATTACCAATAATTAGGAATAATTACCAATAATTAGTAATAATTAGTAATAATTAGTAGTAATTAGTAATAATTAGTAATAATTACCAATAATTACCACTAATTTGTAATAATTAGTAATAATTAGTAATAATTAGTAATAATTCGGAATAATTACCAATAATTAGTAATAATTAGTAATAATTACAAATAATTACAACTAATTAGTAATAATTAATAATAATTACCAATAATTAGTAATAATTAATAATAATTACCAATAATTAGTAATAATTAGTAATAATTACCAATAATTAGTAATAATTAGTAATAATTAGTAATAATTACCAATAATTTGTCATAATTACCAATAATTAGTAATAATTAGTAATAATTAGTAATAATTACAAATAATTATTAATAATTACCAATAATTAGTAATAATTACCAATAATAAGGAGTAAATACCAATAATTACCAATAATTACCGATAATTACCAATAATTACCAATAATTAGAAATAATTACCAATAATTAGAAATAATTACCAATAATTACCAATAATTAGGAATAATTACCAATAATTAGGAATAATTAGTAATAATTAGGAATAATTACAAATAATTAGGAATAATTATCAATAATTAAGAATAATTACCAATAATTAGGAATAATTACCAATAATTAGGAATAATAACATTAAAACATTATTAGTATATTTTATTATTAATATTAAAATAATATTATTTTTTATATTATATTCAATTCTCATTTCATCTGTGTGTTTTTTGTCTCCACATGTAATATTTGTATGTGGAGACAGAAAACACATAGATGAAAGGAGAATTGGATATAATATAAAAAATTATATTATTTTAATATTAATAATAAAATATACTAATAATGTTATTATTCCTAATTATGGGTAATTAGGAATAATAACATTATTACATTATTAGTATATTTTATTATTAATATTAAAATAAAATAATTTTTTATATTATATACAATTCTCCTTTCGTTAGTCGTGTATGATGTAAACTCTATAATTATCCTTGCTTGAGTGTTTTTTCTAACAAATTATTCAAAACCAGTACTGTTTTTATATATTATAGAAAAATATGGAACAATGAGGTCATCAATATTAATAATATTATATTTTGAAATAACAATATTAATATGAATTATAATATTATTTATATTTTATAATACTAAATTATATATATATATATTAAAATTTTATAATATTAAAATTTAATTATATTTTTCTGTAATATTTGAATTATTTTAATATTTGAATGTAAAATAAATCTATTATTTTTATATTAATTAAAATAACTTATTAATATTTTTTTTATTTATGAATTATAATTCTAATATTATTATATTAATAAAATCATTTATTAATATTATATTATTTTTTATTTTTGAATTATAAGTCTATTATTATTATATTAATTAAAATAATTTATTAATAATTTATTATTTTTATTTGTGAATTATAATTCTATTATTATATTAATTAAAATCATTTATTAATATTTTATTGTTTTTTATTTTTGAATTATAATTGGATTATTATTATATTAATTAAAATAATTTTTTTTTATTTTTTTAATAGTATTTGCGACGGGATACTATGCCCGTCGCAGATATTATTATTATTATATTCATTAAAATAATTTAATAATAGTTTTTTATTTTTTTCTAAAAAATATTATTTGCGACGGGCCCGTCGCAAATACTTGTTGCGACGGGCCCCGTCGCAAATACGTGTTGCGACGGGCCCCATCGCAATTACTATTTGAAAAGTTTTTACAAAAAATACGGAGTAATATTTGTGACGGGAAGGATCCCCGTCACAAATAGTTGTTGCGACGGGCCCCGTCACAATTACTATTTTAAAAGTTTTTACAAAAAATACGGAGTAATATTCTCGAGGGGAAGGATCCCCGTCACAACTACTAGCTTTAGCGACGGGCCCGTCCCAAATAGTTGTTGTTGCGACGGCGTTTTCCGCAACGGGCGATTTGCGACGGGTCCCCGTCGCAAAAGGCCATTTGCGACGGGATCCCGTCGCAAATCGCCCGTCGCAAATACCTGTTTTTCTTGTTGTGCATGTACACCACATAATTTTTTCTCAAAAGTTTTTATCTCAAGAATCTCATAGAGTGTACCACCCTAACGTACTACAAATAATATGTTGGTTAATTCCTCTCATATGGGCATTGCTACTTAGAGCCATAAGAAACCAATCTATCTTCCAACATTATATCTTTTCTGATTCTAACTATCATTTTTTTCAATACAATGTAAACTCCTCTCCCAAAACATTTAAGGTGATGGTTAGTGATGAGGACATCCTATTATTGATCTAAAAAAAACTCTCATTCAGGAATTTGACTTATAAAAAAATAAATAATTGTTGGTATTACCAAAATTTGGTCCCCCCAAATAGGGGAATTATAAGAATAAATATCAATAGTACCCTACTAGACCAAGAAAAAATGAATCAAAAACCCATTATTGGGTCTCTCCCAAGAAACCACAACTGTAATATTTTCTAGGTCTAATGATACTCTATAATATGAGTTGACATTTCCAATGAACGTGATTTTTTAAAAAAAATTATATTTTGTTAACTTATAATACATACACTTCTCTCTCAATTTAATCGATGAGATGCCATGATATTGCACCTGATCATCTAATTACTGAGAGTAAAATTAGATATAATTAATGAAGATGACAAAAAAACTAATCTCGAAGTGTATGAATGATATAATTTAGTAATTTCATGTATATAGTAGTTGTTTTATTTAGAACAAACAAAATCACCTCAAAATCATATAATCTAATCCTACTACTAAAATTTGTTCAAGTAATGTCTTATGATATCAATATCAACATATGGTTTCCTAATCTCTAGTCAATTGTCAACCCGATTTTGGTACCTCTCAGCTAATCAATTTGACCATCAATTCAATGAAGAGGCTATTAGTTATTGGCTGCTATCAATTTTAATCTCTGATTATCCACAAAATTTTAAAATGTCCCTTCATCAATCTTATTGGAAATAATGGGGGAACGGTAAGGTGACATATTATATGAAACCCTTATGATCAAATCTTCCATATTAACTTAAAATTCCCAATGATATTTTCTTTCCATCATATATGTAAGAATAGAAACTACCTGTACACCTAGAACTACTTGATTATGAACTTAACATCCCCCAAAATTGGTGTGACATAAAAATATGAATGTAAAAATAATAAAAATATATATATATAATAAAAAATAAGTACCATTTTTTATTATTACTTCATCTAGTAAAATTCCATTTATATGAGCTATATGTTAATAAAATCTACAATAAATATGTCTATTATAACCATCATGATGATCCCACTCACCCTGGTGAAAATAGTTTCCTGCTTTTGTGGAAATAAAGGGAAATCTACTATACTTATAGTATATGTTATCCTTGAATTGAACTTACTAATCCAATCAAATAAAAAAAATAACAAATCAATTGAAAAAAAAAATTGTTCCAAAAAGATATGGTAAGAACCAATTTCTCAAAAATAATATTTTCAATTCATTATTTTCTAGGACCAAACTGTCAAAGTTGTATTGATGATCATTTCTCTATCCATGATTCCATAAAAAAGACCAAAACATTTGAAAAAAATATAATATATGAAGTATTACAATGATCATTTATTAGTAAAGTCATTTGAAAAAGTATATGGTATAATAATCCATGGTCTAATATCAGAACATCCTATATACAATGAAGCCAGAGTAGTTTTCCTATCATAAATTTGGCTTTCTCCTATAAAATGGAATAGAGTGTTACTCCCATATGATTATATATCTAATTTATACTATTTATGTTGCCGTAGAAAACCATGTCCCCTACATTGGGTTATATTTTTAGTGGAACTCTATTTATTATTCTACCAATGTGTAGCATAGTTGTTTACATTCTATAGTTCCTAGCATGATCCCCTTCTAGAACACTTTTGTTGTGAGATCCTACCGATCCTAATATGGTGGTACATTATGACACAAGAATGAGATGATACATAGTGTTATTTAAACTGATAGTGCTTTTTCCAATAATTCCAAACTAAAATCACTCCAACATGCCACTATTCAGTGACTATTATCCACAAACCAAAAAACACATCATACTATTGACCAATACGTAACTATGATAATGATGATTATTTTTTATAGATTAACACCATCTAGATTTCACAACAAATACTGCATTCCAATTTTTCAAGGCCGCTATTTTATTCACCTAAGTTATTAGATCTTGATTCATCACATCCTCAATGTTACTCCAGAGAAACATATTCATAAGTAGTCATATCTAAAAGAAAATTTTATCCAACAAACATCTCACACTTACTACATCATCACCTAAAATGGATAGAGAAAAATTTTATATGTCATTGAAGCACTCATCATAGTTCATTATTGATATTCACTTTCATTTTAGGTTTATAAATGTGTGATCCTTCACATCTGTACATGATTTTTGCTTAACGTAGTTCATTGTGTTCACTTAAATTACTTTTTTGTGCTCATTATTAACAGTTTCCTCCCATATGTATAATCAATGCTTGGCTAGTCTATGAATAATGTATATAGAAAGCATCAACCTTCTTCCAGATGGTATGTAGGAGTACATAATGACCATCCATAAAAAAAATATATAAATTAACATATAAGTACCTCCCACACTAGAATATGTAGGTAAATTGGGTATCTTCATGTCTATAATCATCTTATAAATTGCTGTCATAATTTGATCAGTCTCTCTATCAATGGATCACATACCCCCCAGGAATATATCATAGAGATGAACATACATCAGATTTTTTTGGAACCATATAAATCACTATTTTAGTGGCATCATGATCCTTCTAATTGTTTCTCTCCCTACTCTCATCTTGAAGATGAATAGGTGGTATATTCTGTATAATACAAACACAATCTGTGGAACAGAATATAAAATTTGATATCATTATCAGTAAGTGACAAAACAAAATAAACAACGGATAATTGTATTATTAATGTTTTATTAACATGTGAATTTTAATTATGTAATAGTTTATTTAAACCTTTTTAGATAATATAATATGTATCTAATTTCATAGTTCATATAGGAAAACCTGTCACATGAAATAAATAATTTCTTATCTTAAAAAATGCATGTCAATAAATATCCCTATGTACCTATCATGGTTCATTAGTAATAATCCCTTCTTAAATGAGGCCATGATTATAAATATAAGTTTAAAAAAACATCAAACATCATCTGAATAATCCAATATGAAATAATATCAACCACAAAAAATAAACAACATGTATAGTAATCTGATCCACTTGTACAAAGATTTAGCGCATACATGGGATATATTCTCACATAAAGAACTCACTAAAATGAACCGACCCATTCTTAGACCAATTTCAAACTTCACCAAATAGTAAAGCAAAAGAAAAAATAGGAATCCTCTAATAAAACATTTTTCGGTCCCATGGTTTGATACTCTCTCGCATGACCAAACAGGGATGGTCACTTGACAACAAGTACAATGACCCTGAATTTTTTTACATCTATGTTCCATATTTTTAATTATTATTTTTTAATTACAAAAAAACATAGACCCGAGGAACATCAATCTTTAGTTCCTTTGTAAACATGGAATACAGTCATATAATCTGGTTAAAAATCATCATTGTTTCCCATATGGATTTTCCCATTTATTTATATTACTTAGTACACTATAAAAAACCAATATTCATAACATGGGGAAATGTAACATAATAAAGGGTAAACATTGAAGGTGAATAATGGTAATTAAGGTAAATATAGAAACATAAAATCATTTTACTTGTGTAAGAGAATGAGAATAACATATGAAGAACACAACCTCAATATTAATGATCAAAATCTCATGTTATGAAAAAAATTTAATGTAAATATTAAATTAATCATTAGAAAATAAATCAATATATGTAATGAGAGAATAAAATAGTAATAATACATTTATTTATGTCATACAAATAAGTATATAATATATTGTCCTCGGTAGTCGTGTCTCTCATAACATAACATATTTTGGAACAACTTTTATGGATGTACCTCTTAGGTGGGACACACCACCACAAATAGTGGTATCCCTTTTTACATAGATGAATTAGATCACTCCTCAACCCATCATTGTATTCAAGTTTCACCCTAATCATAATCATAAAAAACAAAGTCCAGTATTGAACCTAGTTCACTCCCCATTATAGTCATTTTAATCTCATGAGATGTAAATATTCACAAAATAAATTGGAGGTATATAATGGTCTATCCAATAACATAATTTAAATAATACATATGTGAGAAAATGGATCATAAAAAAATAATCATATTGTTAGCCACAAAATTAAATTGGTTTCATAAACATTTCATTATATTATAACTTATGGAATAGTGAAACCATTAATAATCATGTAATAATATCCATAATGTATAATGAATGGAATAAATTTGTTTGCAAAAAAATATTTTATGTTATACCATGTGGATGATAAATTTGTTTCATCAACAAATTTTCACCAAAAACCATTTAGATAATTAATAAGATTTGTATCCTTTTTTAGTGTCCCCAATAAAACATAACTTATTTTGAAGGATTATATTTTAGATTGAAAATTATTTTGACATAAAAATAAATAAGATTGTTTCTCTATGAAGATAAATTTTCCTTTAAATAAAAATTTTATATATGAATGACTTTTTTTATATCCTACTCATGGAACATGCATGTAGGGAACTATAATAAAATCATTGAATATAATTCAAAACATTTCACTAGGGAAAAACATATGATTTTAGGCGAAAGAAACACCGTCCCGTGTTGTTCGTGACACGGCCGGGAACCTAGGAAAGACTACACGGCGTGTGACGAACAAACACGGTGTGAGGAAAGGAAGGTAACGCCGGCCCGTGTTGTTCGTGACATGGCCGGGTACCTGGACAGGACTACACGGTGTGTTAACTACGGACACGACATGTTCTACCCGATCTTCCCTAGCTCATGTTGTTAGTGACACGGCCGGGTACACGGCTCCGAACTCACACGGCGCATACCAATGGTACATGGCGTGTTCCGGAAGTTACTCTTATGACACCATGTTCTGCTCACACAGTCAGTGACACTGCCTGAAAACTACATGACGTGTGCCCGAAAAGTACACGTCGTGTATTCTGCGTTTTTCTGGGCAGTAGCTCAGAAACTGCGCAGAATTCCAAAAACACTAAAAACAATGGAAAAAGGGTACCAAATTCTGATCCGTGAGGGCCCATAACACCTCAAGAACCAAACATCGACATTCACTTTAAGAAAATAACAAAACAAACAGTTTTTTAACACAACAGCAGAGAGTCTATCAAGCATATATCACAACAGCATGCAAAATCTACACAGAGCCTATCACAACAGCATGAAATCACTAATGCACCCTAGATGGAATAGAAAGAATGCATGAAATGTTATTTCTACAAGTTCCTATATGATGCATGAAATGGAATACCCTCATCTCATCGGGTTGCGATAGAAATAGAACCAAAATATCAAAACAATAACCGCACAAGACATATGAATCACTCTAGGTGAAAACATACCAACCTTAAAATCTCAAAACAAGAAAACTACAATTAACAAGGTAGTATTGCTTTTCCCTTTACACGAGTTAGCTACTCCCGAGCACAACTTAATGAAAAGTACCGAATCCGTCCCTTCCCTGGATAGGGTCTCCAAACAGTAAAGAAAGAGAGAAGAACTCCCCTAATAACACTTTTTAACGTCCCGAGTCCGGAGCCCCTCCACTAGTTCCTCGTACCCGGTTCACCACATCACCTCAAGTGCGTTTCCCCGAACGCCAGATGCTTCCAAATAGCAGCGAGGGCCTTAGTGAGTTGGTGGGGAAACTATGCCCTCATTCGGTAAAGTATACATGGTAAGAAACAACAATAAAGGGCGGAAGCAGCAACCAACATGCATAACAACCGAAACCAAACAGCGGAAGCAATGCCGATATATAACAATGATGATAATAATGCAGCAGGTACAAATATCTATGGAAAGTAGAAAACACAACAACATGATGGAATAAAACTGAAACCAAGTTCAAAAGAAAAACAAAAAAATCTCCTCAGCATCGCGAGCCACGGCTCGGTCCCATGCTCCCCAGCTCCTGGTGCAATCAGGATCCTGAAGTAGAAGGGCACTTTCCCTTATCTATACCTACAACAACATAGTCTTCTTGGGCCAAGACGCATGGCCCAAATAGGGTGTGAGATACAATCCTAGTATGAAATCTCCCAATGATTTTTTCTAACAGTCAATGATTACATGGCAGTACTAAAACAAGAAGAAATAAACAGAAAAGCACAAACAGCTACAAACCACAGTTCTAACAAGTATAGCACACAAATAAGCAGTCAACAACAAGAATAAAACAGGTAACCCTCTGGGTAGCTCTCACAGTATGACCCCTATGGTTCAACCTCTAAGTACTAGAAACCCTCTGGGAGGCACACATAGCCTCACCCCTCTGGTTCAGCTACGTAAATTAAGAAGACTCTCTGGGGTATGAAATGAAATTTACCATTCATGGAGACGGTAAGTCGTACATACGCATGAACGCTACTTTTATTTCTTTTTTGTATTTAATGGAATGAAATCATAATGATATAAATTTATATTATAATTCTAGTATAATATCATATGTAATACCATTAACTCCATTATTTATATGTCCCGCATATGGCATTAACGATTCAAATCACTTTGAGGGGGCGGTAGTCCGCACTTCCTAAAATGATATTATCACGTTTACCCATAATGGAAACCATAAAGGAATTCCATAAAGTAAAAATAAAAGCATTATGAAAATATAAACATAGTATATATCATATATAAAAATAGTGACATCTTAATGGACACCATGAAAGGCATTAAAAGAAGATTGAACAATCATCATTTTGTGAGGAAGTAATTCACCACTTACAGAAATAGTATGTTATTTAACCATTAGACGGAGGTGTGTGTAAGTGTAAATCAAATACATCTCATAACAACATCCTAGTTTATTGAAGATACATTTTTTGTTACAAAAGAATGTAATAAATAGAGTTTAGGGGGTTGGAGAAGAAAAATAAAACAAAAGAACACAAGAGAATACATTACCGTTATATCAGGTAACTCCCCTTGGTTTGAACCAAAAGGGTTTTTTTGAAGAGCTTTCTGCATAAGGTACAGCTTCTACAATGAAGAGAGGGATGTGGAGAGTTAAAATGAGCAGAGTTTGGCCCAGCCAATGGCTTGAGAGGTGTGGGTAATGGGGTAGAGGTGGGGGCCTTTTATAAGAGGGAGGAGGGGCACTCTTGGAAATTCATGAAATGTTACTTTATTATAAAATGATTTTCGGATTTTAAAAGTACCAAAATGATATATTTCGAGGATAAGGTGATAAGGATTCGAAATACACCCATCCGATATGTTTTTGACAAGTTTATGTCTTATATTTTACATTATCTTTTCATTTTATTTAAATCGTTCATTAATGAGATAATCACTACATCATCATGGTGTCATAAATAAATTTATTTATTTAACGTCAAAAATTTATAAAAAAATACCACGATGTAGGAAATATATTTATCATTAAAATGAATATTTATTTTCTAATAGATCATTTCTGTAGACAAAATTAATTTTTTTTACTTAGGTGTTACATACTATTGTTATATTTAACTTTCTTTAAAAATAAAAAGATAAAATGTCACTATCACACTAAAGTGATTCCATGGGGTCCCAAAGTTGGCACAAGGAATCCCATGGTCGACCATGACACAACCAGTAGCATTAGGACACATTTTGGGGTCATTTTATATTATTATGATATTGTTTTATTACCCATAACTACCCGATTACTAATTAAACATGATAATTAAAGATAATTACCGTCATTACTATTCATAATGTCCAAAAACAAAAGAGTCTTAATTATATAATTTAGACCTTATGATTCCAAATTTGGAATCCATTTTATCAAATTACAAAAACATAAATTGAAGTAATTAATTTACAAAATAATTCACGTTGTCAAAACAAATAGCGTGTTTTTTAGAAACAATATCTATCAAAAGTTTGACACTTGTTTATGCCAAATTCCAAAGTGAAATTAATTATAAAAACCACAACTGGATTTAATGGTAAAAATATATTCTAATTAATCTTTAAAACCAATTATAAGGACAATCTATCAATATAATTAATTTAGATGAAAAAATAGTTTTGAAGTAAAATGTAGTATTTTTCACTATTCATTATAAAATGAACATTGTCAGAAAAATACAAAACAATTATCCAAAGTAAATTTCAATGTCCCAATCCTAAAGAATAATTTTATTTTGACACATAGTGCTTATAAAATTGTCAAAATTTTTATTTAAAAAAGGTTTTCCATCAAATGCCGGTAAAAAGATCTTATAAAAATATTAGAGAATTCTATGCATAAGATTGGATTTATTATCATTTTAAGCCTCTAAAACACAATCTAATTCATAAATAGACATAGATATGAAAATAAATAATTATTTACTTACTTGGGATGTTAAATCATTCCCCCCTTTAGAAAATTTCATCCCCGCAATTTATTTACATATCGAATAAGTGGGGGTATTTATCACTCATTGCATTTTCAGATTCCAAAGTAGCCTCTTTAATCATTTGGTTTTTCACAAAACCACAACTTGATGAATTAACTTATTCCGCAACAATTTCTCCATGTGGTCAAGAATCTATACTAGTTGTTCCTCATAAGATAGGTTCTCTTCCAGCTGAACTACCACTGAACTCAAAACATGAGATGGATCTGGCATGTACTTCCTTAATATTGAAACATGAAAAACATTGTGTACCTGAGATAAACTCGGAGGTAAAGCCACTCGGTATTAAACTGATCCAACTCTCTCCAGAATTTCATATGGTCCAATCAACCTCGATCTCAGCTTTCCTTTCTTAACAAATTTCATCACACTTTTCCATGGGGAAACATTGAGGAAGACATGATCACCTACCTCAAAAGAGAGATCCTTCCTCCTATTGTCTGCATAACTTTTCTTCCTGCTCTGAGCTGTTCTCATGTGTTTCTGTATCATATGAACATTTTCTGCCAAATATTCTACCAATTATTGTCCCATCAACTTCTTTTCACCTACATCATCCCAAAAATCTAGAGTTCGACATCGCTTCCCATATAATGCCTCAAATGGTGCGATCTGTATACTCGAATGAAAAATGTTCTTATAAGAAAATTTAACCAAAGAAAGATGTTGGTCCCAACATCCCTGATAATCCATTGAACAAGCACATAGTATATACTCTAAATTCTGAATTTTTCATTCTAACTTCCCATCTGATTAAGGATGAAAAGATGTACTAAAATTTAATTCAGTACCAAACGACTTCTGAAGGCCTTTCCAAAAGATAGAAGTAAATCCGGGATCACGATCAGATACAATGGAGAGGGGAACTCCATGTAACCTGACTATCTCATTATGACACAAATGAGAAATTGGATCTAGGAAAAACGTATCTCATATAGCATGGAAATTAGCAGATTTAGTCAAGCGATCAACAATAACCCATATTGCATTATTTCCTCGATGTGTCTTCGGCAACCCCACAATGAAGTCCATGGTTATATTCTCCCATTTCCACTCTAGCATTGGTCAAGGCTGAAGCATCCCTTTCACTAACTTCTACTCAGCATTAACCTATTTACAAGTCAAACACATCACAGTAAAATCAGCAATATCTCTTTTCATTCCATCCCACCAGTAATACTCCCGAAGGTCCTTATACATCTTAGTACTGCCAGGATGAACTGAAAACAGCCAACTTTGTGCTTCACATAACAACTCTCTCTTCAACTCTGAATCACAAGGTACACAAAATATCTTTCCAAATCTCAAAACACAATCATTATCAATGTTGAATTTTGGTAACATACACTTCTGAGCCAGCTCTACCTTCTTCTGAAACTCACTGTCTTGCTTTTAAGCTTTCTTAATTATGTCTGATAGAGATGATCCCACTGACACCTCAAACAAAATAGATGAACATTATGCACCAACAACTTCAATTCCAAGGTTCATCAAATCCTTAACCAAAGGATAACGTTCAAAAAGTAACATGGTTAATGAAGCATTACTTTTTCGACTCAAACCATCAACCACTTTATTTTCTTTTCCCAGATGGTAATGAATTGTACAATCATAATACTTGATTAATTCTAGCCATCTCCTCTGTCTCATGATTGATTTTTTTGGGTGAATAAATTCTTTAAACTTATTTGATCAGTATATATTTCACACATTACATCACACAAATGATGCCTCCAAATTTTTAAAGCGAAACCAACATCATCTTTTTCCAAATCATGTGTAGGGTAATTTACATCATGAGTTCTCAACTGACGTGAAGCATAATCATTTACCTGATCATTCTACATTAGGACACAACCAAGTACTTTTAATGAAGAATAACTGTAGATAACAAACTCACCATGCCTAAAAGGTAGTGCCAAAACTGTAGCATTCACCAATCTTCTTTTAAATTCTTGAAAACAATCATCACATTCTTTTGTCCAGATAAACATAACACCCTTCTGAGTTAGCTTAGTCATTGGACTGGATAACCATGAAAATTTTCTGACAAACCTTCTGTAGTATAATAAATATAAAATTATTATTAATATATTAGTTAAAAATAAAAACATATATACATACATATGTATACATCAATTATACATAATCATTGTAAAATTAACACTAGAATAATGTTTATTCTATGTTATTGTCAATTTTTAGGTAAAAACCACATTATTTTATGTATAAATTTTGATTTTTTACTTTTGGTAAGAATTACATAATCATTGTAAAATTAACACTAGAATAATGTTTATTATATAATTATAATATGTATACATCAATTATACTATTAATTCCAATCAGGAAATATGGTTTCGAGAAATGAAGTGTGTTATGTCCCTAAAGATGGTAGGAAGTACACACCCATGAGTAGTGATTAAATATATCAAGGAAAATTATTTATATGCGTAATAATTGAAGTATTATAGTAATATAATAATTTAAATATAATTTCATTCAATATAATTATACATATAATTCATGGTTTTTGGTGATGAATATTGGGACACAAAACATCATGAAGGCAGCAATGTACATGTACCCAAACAATGTTCACATTATACAATGAGTAGAAAAAAATGAATAAAATCATATATCAAATTTGTATAATGAAATATTTTTATTAACATAATTAGTTCATTAATATCATAGATTTGTTCCATTATTTTCATTCATGTGTGTAATAAGTGAAAAAATGGATTTCATTGCTCTTTGAGGTGGCTGTACGCCATATACACTAACTACAATATCATATCTCCAATGGAATGGATAGTAAAAGAAGGTATAAATGAAATGATGAATAAATATGTATAATAATGTTATAAATTATATATATATATATATATAATTTTTACTCTTCACCATTACTAATCATGAGTGGTTGCAATGAAAAATATGAATGGCATCAGTTTGAGAGGAGCGAGACTTCCTTACATGCGAACAATGATATCATAACCTATTAAATAAAGAGTATATGGTTGTAGGTCCTGAAATTAATGTAACATTATATCAATTATGGATGATATTGAGGTTATTATAATATTATGGTTAATTATTATTTAATGATTTGATGGATGAAGTAAAATAAAAAAACTCATTGAATAATGGTAACACTTATTCAGTTAATCACAAGAGGTTTATCCAAAAATACATCTATGGTTATATTTATGAACAAAATTGGTATTATAATATGAGATTGGGAATTTGGGTAGTTATATTGGTTTTTAATTTTCAAACCAATAGGTTTTTAATGTGTGAATATAATGGTAGATGATGTGGCCCTTATATGTGAGGTAAAGGACACACATGTCATTATTTTTAAAATAAAAGGGAAGAACAAGGATTAATTCATTAAAAAAATTCTAAAAATTTTATTATTATCATTTATACAATGGATAATGTTGG
Source organism: Viscum album (assembly GCA_963277665.1). NCBI lineage: Eukaryota > Viridiplantae > Streptophyta > Magnoliopsida > Santalales > Viscaceae > Viscum > Viscum album. The sequence continues at coordinate 699,359,959 of OY728160.1, forward strand.
TATTTTTCCATAAAATGTGTGTTGAAAAATTATTGGATCAATTTTTTCCACAATCAATTCAGTTGAACCAAAATAATCACTTTTTGTGCTAATCTGGGTAAGTAATTTTTTCTATTTTTACAATTGATTTTGGTTAAAAATTATGTTGAAAATGTTATATAATATAAAAGTTTATAATTCAAAATTTATATTATATGTTTTCAAATTTATTTCATTTATGTATCAGAAATTAATTTAAATTTATACTCGCATACGCGATGAGAAGTAATGTATTTTCATAGAGAAAAAATTCTATATTTAAAAAAATTATTAAAATTCAAAAAAAAAATTGATTGCAATAACCTAGAATATATTAATGAATTTTCATTTTAATAATACCCATATTTTTTGGAACAATTTATTTTTCATATATAAAAAAATATTACTTGTTATTTAACCATTAAGATTGATATGTTTAGTGTCCTTTAGAATTATATAAATTATATAACAATTTAAAAAATAGAGACAATAAGAATTATTGATAATTTATTAACATGCTAAAAATATTTCATCATACTTATAACTCCATGGGATAACTAGGACATGCATAAGAATTGGGTGAGCTATAAATCCTAGAAGGGTAACAAACATGGAATCACATGATGAATGCATCATATTACATACAAATATAGATACTGATGAGATAGTGAAGAGGTGAGAATAAAAAAAACTACGCATGAAATAAAATTATAATCATAAAAGAAACATGGGAAATGGAAAAACATCATTAAGAATTGAATCATAAATTTTTTTAATGGATAACTACCTATAAATCATGATGAAAATGGTCTCATTATAATTTAGGTTCGGAAAATATTTCTTTGGATGATGTCTTATAAGACTGAAAATTTTCCCAATGCATTGGAGTGCTACATAATTACATTATCTCCTATCACAATATTTTCATTCACATGAATAAGTTTTCCCCATAGATTACAGAACAAAGAATCATTTTTCAAGCCAAATTTATTTATTGATCAAGTACTAAGTAATAAATAAATATCATTCCCCAATAAACAAAATATACATTCATAAATTTTAAAAAAACCTGATAGGAAATGTGAATGTTTATTTACAAAATATTTCATAGTTATGGAATATCATGGTTAATATTCACCAGGATAATGTGGGAATATAAACTTACATGGAAATTATAATTGCTTGTGAAAGGGTCCATTAATCATACCTTCATCATAAGCGATGTAATGGAGATATTTAATAATATATAAAACCATTTTTAATTTGAGAAATAAAAAATTATAAGACAACAATGATGCATGATTTTATAGGGGAAGGTAATGATCCCTTACCTTGAGTGTTTGGTTTAAAAATTATTGGAGGAGATTATTGGGAAATTGTTTGAATGTTTTTAGGAATCTAGAGAGGGGATCCATGAGTATGGAAGGATTAAAAGGATTTTATGTTAAGGGGAATGTGATTTTCAGAGGGTTTAGACATGTGAATATGGTGGTGTTCATTATTCTTTCTAAAAATTAGGTTTTGGATTCATAATATATTATAACAAAACCCACACACATTATGATGGTTTTCCCATGTGATCTACTGACAAGGACTGGTTTTAATTGTTTTATAAGGCCATGGTATAATATTACTAAAGAATTACCCTTGGACATGTTGAAGTGAGTCATGTTCATAAGGAAATGATTTAAAAATAGTAACATAGATTATCTGTATTGGAGGATCAATAAAGGCTTCATAAAATATTTCAAATAAACTAATAATAAAATTAATTAAAGGTGGAAAAAATTATTTGGTCATGATTATTTTTTATATTATTAATTACATAACTTTATTGTTATTATGATGTCATAAAACACAATTTATATTTATAACGTATTTAAATATCACCCAAATATTTGACTCTCAGAATATTATGAAAAAATATCAAATATATAATTCCTATGTTAGGATTCCAAAAATATTATTTATTTTATCTGAATATTTTATACATATATAAATTTTAATTTAAGAATCATCATTAGATAAATGTTCTGTATTTTTATAAAAATAATATTTGAATCTATTTTAAATTTACATTTTTCGTCCTATAAATTATAAAATACTTTATATTAAATTAAATTTATTTAGTAAAATTATTCTATTAAAAATTATTTATATAAAATATTTATTAATTTGTAAAAATAAATTCATTAATTGAATTTGTATATTATCCAAAAATAAATTATTATTTCATTGTATTGGAATCATAATAATTTAAAATGTAATAATAATAAGATTTAAATATAACCATTATCAATTTAAAAACAAAATATTTATATTAATATTTCAAGTTTATTAACACATATACATTTAATAACCATAAAAACACCTTCATGGTTAGGGGAATAGTGGTTAGAAATTCAGGTTGTGGTTCAATGTACATTTATTTGTCCGTGATCATGATGAGATTGATGATCCCCTATTAATTGTTTATGTTGTGCTGTTGTTATTGTATATTAGTTTGGGATGGGTCAAGGGAAAATTATAGGGATTGTATCTCAATTATAGTCATATATAAATGGGATATATATTTTACAATCCTAATTTTTTAGGACAACACATTATTTTTCATTGTTGTTAGGATTTATTTAAACCATGTATTTATCCTAATCTTCTGATCAATGTAAAATGGATATATTATCAATGGTTATAATGACTAACATTATGTTAAATAAGATAGGATATAATAAATATTTTATATTTAATGAGTTTCTTATAACCACTATACATAATAAGACATTTAATTAAATCACAAGGGTAATTTGATTTATAAAATTTCATGAAATTAGAATCTTCCCTAAAAAAATATCACCTCAATATTTTAATTTCACATAGTAAATTGAATAAGTTTTATAATTTTTTAATTGGCTACTTCACATATGAATGACCGTTGTCAAACTATACCACCTAAAAGTTCAGTACATGTGAGATTTTGGTATTTACAACCTTAAGAGTAATACATGGAACACAACCTTTATATGAGATTTTTTTGGTGGGAGTTCTAGTCAATTGGGCACAACTAAAATGATATCACAGTTCTCAAATGGAATGATGTATCATGGACTATAACTTCCCATCCTTCCAAAACTCATAAATTTCTAACATGGATATATTTGAATGAAATAATTATCTCTATCATTAAAATATACGTTTCATTAATAATTATATGAAAATAGATTATTTTGACTCTAAGTAGCTTTGAGGTGATGTTGAATTGACTTCACCTTTTCCATCATTTTCTCGACCATTTTAGGACCTAGTATTTTGATTTCCCCATATTGACCACATCATTCAGGTATTCTTCACCTGTTCCCATAAAAGACATCTTATAGATCCATTTAGATGTTTGAGTGAAAACAATTATTATATGAGAACTCGACCAGAGGAACATGTTGACCACATCTTGTTTTATGTTAATTGATTATTCTCTCAACATGTCACTGAGTTTCTGGATTTTCAGATATGATTGGACATTATTTTAGGGGTGAACATGTACTATTAAATCTGAACTTATTATTTAGATATTTCTGGAGACTCTTATAGAAAGAAGAGGTAAATATTCGATGTTGTTCAGATATAATCGATAATGGTGTTATGTTCATCCTCACCACTTTCTTCTGTATATCCTTGGAAATTTATTCTGTGAGTAGTCCTCAAAAATGTAATTTAATTGTGATGTATTTTTAAAAGATCAACCCCAACCCATACAAGTTTTTTTTGATGTCCTTGGAAGACCAGAGAAAATGTATGTTGTCATGTTTTCCCATTTCATTGTAGGTAAGGGTATTGTTTATATCAAACCATGGGATTTCTGTTTTTCAACCATCAAATACTGATACACAAGACATATTGATATATATTCTATGATCTCTATATTATCATATTCCAAAAAAATGTTCTCTATGAGATCTCAGTACATCTATTTTATACCTGGATGAATGGAGAAGGTTTATCTTGGTAAATAATACAATAGATCAGTATTTTACTATTGATTTTATTGTACACATAGTCATAGAACAGATCTCAAATATCATTTATCATTAAAATATAAATTCAAGGATTTATCTATTATTTTATCTTACACTTCCTTCTTAGTTTAGATAAAATATCTTTAGAAATAATTTATATTTTCCAAAATTTAAATTTGAACAAAAATTTGGAAAATTATTGATGATATTCATTCATTTATGAATCTGATGTCAATAATTTTCATGTATAAGAGTGTCATATTCTTATCAATTCATATCAATGGTAATATTTATATATCTTTTCAATATATAGTTTCTGAAAATATTATATCATTCCCATGATGGTAGTATATTTATAATTCATAAAATATTATCATATCCAAGAAATTCATTGGAACATATTCATCTATTTCTGTTTGAATATATACATGCGGATCTTATGATCTGTATATTTTTTACTCTTATCCCTAATATGATAATACCGATATATTTTAAATTATAATGTCGTTCTATGCATCCGAAAATCATGTTTTTTGAAATTCTATTTATTAACATTAAATTATCTCATGTCTTATGCTATCACTTTTATATTAAACATTAATAGGCTTCTTAATCCCTACATTTAACCATCGCTATACACGAGAAATATAAAACCATTTATGGGGAATTGTAACTACATGTTCAATGAGAATAGTATTTTTTAAATCCTTGTAGATCCCTTCACATTAATTACATTAAAAAATTACCTAACTACTATCGTTTTCAATTTAGTTAGAGTGTTTTAAAATAATGAGATATTTCTTACAAAATGTTAACATTTTCTAGTTAATCCCTAGAAACTATGAATTTCTCCATAAATCATAGCCCTCATGCATCATTAAATTGATTCAATAATTAATGGGTCCACATATATCCTATTTTTTGTGAAAGTAATATATAAAAAATGATACCTCATTCAACCATAACATAAATTTTCTATAATTTTCATTAAACTTCTCCTTTTGTAAGGTGTTAAGTACAAATGATTATATTCTCTAAATGATCCTCTATTATTTTATTGGATATTATTATATCATATATTAAGAGTATGCCAATTTTTTCATAAAAATATCTAAATACTCTATTCATGATAAAAATGATTATTTTGTAGCAATAGTGATTATGAATGGAATTACATTAAACTCATAGCCCTATACAATGTATGGAAAATGGACTTGTGGATATCCACATTATCTACAATAACTTGTTAATACCCCCACCGAATATCTATGATTGAGAATAATTTTACTCCACATACTTGTTTGAACAAGTCCTCAATTTGTGATTGAGGATAATATTTTTATCTTGATATTTTATAGATCAATATAATAAATTAAAAGGAACATCCAAAAATACTTCTTCATGATGAAGAAGACTGGTTAACCCCATGGGGAATCACTAGAAATATATACCATTTATGTAGATTCTCATTTAGTTGTTTTCTAGGATTAAAATTTTCTCAAATATATATTATATATAGTCCTTAAAAATCACAACACTCCATGTATATGCTCGATTTAAATTTCGTCCTCCAAACATGGATGATTTCTAGAAAATTCATCAATAAAATCATATGTGTATTCAATCAAAATGAATGAGTTTTTGAGGATTATATTTTACTTATACTAAATCATTTCAACTAGATATAGTTTCAAAAATAAATAAACATACAATAATAAAATGATGGGTATAAATAAAATTTACCAATATCCTTGCATCTCTACTAAATCAAATGATGATCCATGATTCAGATAGTTATTTACTTTAAGAAAAAATAATTTTGGATCTATATAGTGAAATCTAATCCCTACATACAATTGTTTCAAATTTCGTTATATGAATTATCAAAAGGATCACTGGGTATTATAGATAATAAATTTTACAGAGGAGGAGTTATATACTTTCTATATAATAATTTACACATTTCCACATTTCACTTACAACTCTACTTCCATGTTTTTTTGTGGTATTTGAATAATTATAAATATATTTCATGATATGATGGAATTAATATAACTAATATAATATAGTATGAATATATATATTAATGAATAAATAGTGTATATATCTAGATATAATTTTTAGAATCCACCACAACAATTGTGTGGGATAAATCCCTCTTCCTTTAATGGTGGTTTTGGGTTATCTCTGAAAACCCATGTCTTAGTGCACTTGTTTCAAAAGTTTCCTAATTATTTTTAATTGAAATAATTAACAATGATTCAAGGTTATATTGGATCATTTTTTTCCTCAAAGAAATTCATGGGTTTCTCCATTTATAAATTTCTTAATAGATTTAATTCCTTCCACAAATGATGCATATCCCTGTTCCCTTTAGCCAATTCTTATGGTGCATTTTTCCATAATTTTGAAAACTATGATATTGAAATATAATAGAACCATTATATTTATATATTTCAATCCCATAATTGATCAACACTTTATTCATCTTATCACCATTATATCCTTGAGATTCATTAAAGTCCATTTTGACTTTGAGGGGATATTTGACAATTTCCTCATATCTATCAATGTTTATAATTTTTGTGGTTTTTTCGATGGAATTTTTATTCCTCTAAAATAATCAATAATATTTTTTATGGTTTTAACATAAAATCTAGAGTAATACCATGAATTTTTTACCTCATACTCGCTGATGGATTGATCAATATTTTTTTGAGGTAATAGATATACCTTTCAATTTTAAGTCAGAATGTTTGGAGAAATTATTTATTTGAAAAGACTTTTTCTAAAATCCTTAATATCCATCATTATGATCTCTTCCATAGGATTCTTATTCTTGGAAAAAATTCCCCCAATTATTAGCTTCTCCATCCATACTATAAATAGCCATTATAAAATTTTATTGTTAGAACATTAAAGGAAATAAAAAAACTTATCAACAGAACCTATCCATTTTTTGAAGATTCATGGATCAGATGACACATCGAAAGTAAAATTTTAATATCACATAGAGGTATCAATTTTAGATCGTTCACTCATATATAGATTTGAGTGATCATCTTCATCATGTTTATATTTTGAACTAGGGTTATCAGAGAGATTGTCATCACAATGTTCAATATTCCTGCACCCATTGCGTTGGGCATCCCTTTTGTGTATTCTTCATATTTGTCTATTTCTTGGTTCTTCCTATTTCAAGACATTGTATGGAGTAATGAAAAAATTAGCGACCATTATTTTTTAAATATTAATCAAATAATATATAATCTAATGACATTATAGTGGTAATTTATAAATGAAATTTATTTCTTAAACATATAAATTTATAGGCTTAAATATACATTGTCAATGTTCTATTATTTAATAAAGAAAATTAAAGGAATTTGGATTCCCTTAATAAATTATCATAGTCAGATTTAGAATTTCCAAATCATACCCCATTTGTGTGTCAAACTAGGTGTGAATTATGGGTTAATCTCATGCCCCGGTTCCCGGTAGAGTCTATCCCAATGTAGTGGTTTCAGGTTTTATCCCAACACACATATGATAAAGAGTCATGTCCACATTTAGTATCCATACATAGACATATCACCTTGATAAAATCATAATATATACATTAAATAAATTTATTGATAAATTCTCATGTATATTCTTATTTCAATGGATTTATTAATATTTTTTTAATCTTAACACAAAAAATAACCAAACATTTCTTTGATATTAACCATGAAACCCTTTAATATTTGTACACATTAATTCATGATTTATTATATAAGATTACACATAATAAAAACCATAATACTGATATATCTAGTATAATTATAAATTAGGTACATTACATAACCTCATAAAAAAGGAATAAAAAATCGTAATTGAAAACCTCATTAATATCTTCTTTTTCTTCCTTTATACTAAAAATTTATGGTGATAACCGTTGAGTATACATATGAAAGTGGCGAGATATAAATCATATTATCGGAATAAACACGGATTAACATGAAAAAATTATTACATGTTATAAAATAGAAATATCAATTGGATATAAAAGGTATTTGAATAAGAAACATGATCACTAATGAATTATATAGCATGATAATCATAAATTAAACAAGGGAAATGTGGAAAAAACATTAAACATGAGATCATAAAGATAATTCAAGGTTTAATTACAATAAATAATTATCTAAAACTTTTAATGATTTATTTTTGTCTATATATTATCCCTTGTATGATGTATCAGGATACTAAAATAATACCCAATTTATCAGAGTGCTATATAAATCTAGGTGCATCCTTCAATTTTATCTCATTCAAATTCATAACTGTTCCCCACATATCATAAAACCATGAGTCATTTTTCAATAACATTTTATTCCATGATCAACTATTGTGGAATGTATACATATATGTCCCCAATCAATAAATTATAAGTGCATATTGGTGAATACTCATGATAGGAAGTGTGTATGGGTATTCAATACTCATTTTTTGGAATGGAAATTCATAGTGAAATTTAAACAAAAAATTGGTGTAATAATATTAATGAGATGTATTAATGAGAGTAAAAAGGGTCTCTTATCAATTATACATTATAAAACAATTAATTGGTTTTTAGAAAAACATATAGAAACATAGAAAATTGGGGAAATAATGCACATGATAATTAAGATTCATGAATTCTAAGGAGAAGGAAAAGATCCCCTACTTTGAGACAGTGAATCCAAAATATTTGGAGGTATTTATTGAGATCATGAGGGATCCCATTGATGAATCTATCGAGGAGAGGGATATTTAATGATGTGATCTAAGGTTATTAATTAATGTGTAATGAGATCTTGGGTGTGATTATTCAGGAAGGGGGGTTGTTTATTACTTCTCAAACATAGGCTAGCTATATATAATATTCTAATGAAATCCAAAATCCTCTCAATGGTTTTCCCATGTTTTGTAAAAAACGAGTATAATTAATTAATTTATTAGGATAATTTTCTAAACATATTAAAATATTACCATTGTTTAAATGTTAGTGAGTCAAGATCTTAATGAATTGATTTTAAAACCATAAAAAATAATAGGTTTTAGATGATACAAAAATTCATTATGAAATTAATAAATTAATATTTTAATAAAAATATTTTATAGAGTAAAAAATAATTATTATCATGGATACACTTAATTGTGTTTGTTACATTATTATTGGGTCATTAGGATATCATAATACACCATATATATTTATATCATATTAATTTTTTACCTGAAAATAATATTAACTCTAAAAATAAGGAAAACAATATCATTTGAAAATAATAACAATATGATTCCAAAAATAGTATATTAATTTTTCTAAAAAAATTATATACATTTTAATATTTACATTTAATGTAATAATTCATATTTTTGTAATGCTGATTATTTATATTATAAGAGTTTGTGAATACTTATTTAAATTACAATAGAATTCATAAAAAATATAAGAATATATTTATTTAATAAAAATTATTTATTAACAAAATCTTACTAAAATGTATTTTATTTAAATGATACATTAGTTAATCAAAATAAATTTAATAATTGAATTTTAATATAACCAAAAAATAAATTTGTTTTATTATTATATGAAAATCAAAAAAAATTAATGTTAGAAAAAAAGAAGTAAATATATCAATTATTCAACTTAATATACTATATAAATATTCATATTTATAGGGTCTTGAAATATATCACATATTTATAAAAGAAAACACAATAAGGGTATGGTTTGTGAGGGTGATACTATAATGGGTTGTTTCAATATACATGGTTTGGGCCTTATTCTCAATGAGATTGAACTTATCCCATAAATTATTTCAGTCATGCATATGTTTTACTAGATCTCTCCTTGGGATTAGTCAAGTGATAATACCAATGACGTTATATCGCTTGGAAACTCCAATTAATCAACATTATAGGGTATTATCTTACTGGTCGATGCAATAGTTTCACTTAATATGTCAATTAAATTGATATAATCCTTTATTTATTCAAATCAAATGATTATTGTTCAATGACTATGTTATGAATAGTTATATTTGATAATGGTCTTCTAAATTCAATTGAATATAATAAAACCAATGTTGTGCATATACTTTCTATAACCATAATATATAATAATAAATTTCATTGAAATATATGTTGGATTTTTTATAAATGTTTTGGTAATTTCATAAATGAAATAAATTTTCATCAAAATAAATTAGACTTTTAATTTATCATTACAAATAAATAATATTAATATGATATTTTCTACAAAAATATATTATTATTCACCATTCACCCACAAATATTACATATCATAATAATCAATGAAAATCACCCTATGATAAATTTTACTTTCATTCAAACAAAATTTTATTTATTTTTTCAAATATATATAAAAAAATTAAGTAAAAAATAATTTCTCATAAGTCATTCATGGCTGACATAACATTTTTTTATTAAAATACCATTTAAAAAAAATTGGATTCATTCTCATCTCATGTATAGATAACACATTAGGATATTGTCAAATATTTAGTTGAATATCTAATATAATTTTTTTTATAAAAATCAATAAAAAACTATTTTGGCCAATTTATTGATAAAAATTAAATTTCTGTACATAAAATAGGTATCCAAAAAATATCTATTTTTATTTAAAATGAATCATATTTTTTATAATTTAATTTTTATCATTGAATTAATTTTACATACAAGTGTATAACGAATTTTAGTAACTTAGTTACTCTAATTAATACTTTGCAATAGAAAAATAGGTGATAAATATAATATTCAATATTATTATAAATAATATGTCACAATTGGTTAAACTGAAGGTCAAATGTCAGGAATGATAAAATCAATGAGATGTGTAATGCTAACTAAACTTAGTTTTGTGTGTAATGAAATAAAACAAAGTGTTTGATGTAATGAAATCAAAAATCAGTGTTGTGAATAAAAAAATATTATATTTTTTATAAAAATACACATAACAAAATAAAATGTGTTTTTTATTTTATCCTTTTATATTTATATTATACATTAAAATTCATTATGTACTTCAATGGGTTAATACTATATAATTCTATCATTGAAACCCGAAAATATAAAATAAATAAAAAAATCCCTAAAATGGGAAATTAAGAAACATAATGTTTACCTAAATAACCTCATAACAACATTTCCACATACGATAAAAAAGGATGGAAGTAGATCTTTTGACATCGAAGAAAAGAGTGAAAAATTATAGAGGGTGATATAAATAATAGATCATAATAAAATTAGTGAACCATAAAAGGATGATGAACACAAAACCACTAACCAAAGAGTCATGAAAATGTTCACTGATATCATATAAAAATGATGATTATATGAAAAATCATCATTTAAGTATACCAATGTTGCGGAATTTTATTGACATGATATACATACTTGACCACATTCCTTTTAATACGAACAATCTCATACATTGGTTGTGTCTAGATCAATTTCATATTCATAAAATTCTTCATTTAAATGATGATTAATGTGTTATTCTTGACGCTCTAATGGATCACAATATCCATAAAATAATTATATTTCATTATATCTATCTTTATTTATCACCATGAAACAATGGTTTGCACATGTTTTCCAATCTTGATAAATATTCATATAAATTAACCTCTATAATATCATCAAATGTTAAACATAGAAAATTTCATAAATGGATAAACATATAGACCATGAAAAATATTAAAATAAAAAACATAAGAATAATGGCCACTAACTTTATAAAATTTATTCCCAACTATATAATAAAAAACTATTTATTTTCACATAACAAACATGTGAATATCATCATAATGAATTCTCTTGAATCATGGTAGAAATATGAATTACAATATAACCTTCTTGACAAAAATAGATTCTTATTAATTCCTTAGATCAATCATAGGTTATGGGATGCATTATCTAAATTTAAATATCCTATAAACTCTATAAATGATAGCATTGACCACTATAAAAAAAATAAATCATCAATTCTGAACACATCAATTGTATATAATTTACATTATCCATATCAATGAAATATTCATCCAAACTAAACATCATTATCACAATGTTGGGTGAATAATAAGTGTTATGACACCTTAATCAATATTTAACCATCCTGTTAAATTGTATTTTCCAGTCATCAACAATATTAACATTTCTAAAATTACACAATTATTAAAATAATACTAGAAAATGAAAATATATTCATTGATTCATATATCATATTTCATTAATTCCAAAATAAAAACACTTTATTAATTACACTTCCAATAAAAACCAAAACTAGGTCTCATTATTGTTTTTCTCAATATCTTTTTCCTTTCACATGGCATTCATAGTATATTCATTGTTTACACCAATGAAATGACACAAAAAATCTTTTTGGATTTTCTTAAATAGACATCCCCTTATGAATTTGAATTTTATAATTCTTATACATTCATCATTTAAAAATCTAAATAGTCAATGATACCTTCTGGGTACAATTTTTGTTTATATAGTGTTAATTGAGAATTTAATTTTTTTTATTGTAGTTACTTTCATGGTATCCTTGTTTTCAACACCCAAAATATATTCTCATCCCACTATTATATTTCTTAGATTTAATATTCTAACATTATATAAATATATGAAAAATGATATTTTATCCTCTATTAACTCCAATACACTAACTCTTAGTGAACACTATCCTTATATTAATTGGTGAGTTGAAGAGTTGATTATAGTACCCGTTTCTATTTATGATATATGATAACTGATTTATGTAATAATAATATTATTTATTACAAGAATCATCCCATATATCATCTCATTAGAACATTTAATATCACAATTAATGATAACCAAGGTCCTTCATGTTCATTATATTTACTATGACAAAAATTAATAGTGTGATTAAACCATATCATTGTGGGGAACCACATAAATATTAAAAATCATATTATATATCAAAATCGTGAAATAAAATATGAAATATATGACACCTTAAGATTAATATTTCTCATTCATAGTCACCATCAATTTAAATCCTTCATGATGGTTCATCTTGATTTTGGGAATTTCCTATAAATTCCCAGAAGTATTGTCTAACTAGGTGTGTTTCAGTTCCCATTATCATGCACTAGGTTACAATATATTCCTGATCAAGAAACCCTTTAATGATTTATTACCCTTAGGTAAACTATTCAGGATAATCTTCCAAATGCGTTATCGAGACACTGGAGTAATTTTTTAGAAACCACTTGTCTTGTCCATTACTAGAATTCTAAATCATTATACAATTCATTGATTCATATCTATACTTATCCTTAGATACATACAAATATATATCATTAGAAGAATCCATATAGATTAAAATATTGTTTTCATATCCTATTTTACCATAGTTAAATAAAAATTTTCTCTAACAAAATATTAGCGTCCTTTTATTTTTATAAAAATTTATTAAATCATTTATATGAAAATTAAACAAAATAAAAAAATTAAATATCATATTATTTTTCTATCAATTGAGACTATGTAAAAAATAATTCAATTATTCGAAATTCATTAAACATATACCATAATGATATTCACATTTTTCATTCTTCACAGACAAACCATATGAAATATCTACCTTCATAAAACAGATAATTGAAACTAATAAAGTGTTATATCAGATTCCCATTAAAGGATGGAAAGAGACGAATATAAGAATAATATTAACTTAATAGTGTATTAACATTAGATAATTATTTTAAAACCATTCTATAATGTAAAACAACATAATATAGGGTCGTGGAATAAATTTCTATAGTTCAATAGAAATGAATCATAACGAAATTCCGGAACATGATCCATGAGAATATAACACTCACAAAAGGGTAGTATTTTAGAATACCCATAAGAATATAAAATAATTTCCATTATAGTCCAGGATCATTTACCAGGCTATTCTAGTGGAATGGGATGACTCCATAGACAATCATAGTAGTAATGGATCACTCCAAAGATCCTAATAGAGGACCGACTTCTTTTTTGATATGGGTTCACCCCCCTTTCCATTATTTTTTATCTTAGAAGATATAAATCATTAAAAATTAAATATGACTTCAATATAGGTAACAGTCATAACATAATGAACATATTACATATGTGTTGAACATAATCTTAAAAAAATACATAAAAACCATGAAATAAAATGGACATCATAAAAATTTATTTATATCATAACCTACGAAAAAGAAAGAGTTTGTATAATAATTCCACCATTTTATCACATCAAATAAATCTTAAATAAAAGTTATTTTCACAAGTATATCATTATGGAATGACCCATGTAATATAAATTATTATCATAAGAATCTTGTCATCATAAAAACAATCCATTTAGGGGAATATTAAGAATTTTATCCTTGGATCATATCCTATGTAAATCGTGTCTAACATAAAATGAGTTAACCATAGAAGAATATTCAAATTAAATAATATTAATATACATTTATTGATAAAAATATCTTTTTCACATTGAATAACACTTTGAAAAACACAAATTAATTTCAAAATTATTTCCATTGAAAATAACTTTAGAAAATTAGAAATCATGTTATTGAGGTCATTTTTTAAAATATAAAAAGAACCAGTTTCATTGAAAAAAATTTGAATCATTTAATTGATTATGTAAATCATTATGCGATCATGATAAACTGATTTACAATTCATTTTTTTCATTAAAAAAATTATTTTTTTCACATCTTATGAAAAAAATAGGTATCATCTAGAAGGAGAAAGGTGTATTTTATTAAAACAATTGTTTCTAAAACATGTGTAAAATTTAATTTTAAACTCGTTTTATTCATGTAAAAAAGTGATATTCTTTTTATAAAACAATGTTATATATGAATATTCATTTTCGATTGAAACAGAAATTTTTAAGAAAACATTATTTTTAATATCTTAAGAAAATAATTAGAAGAAATAAAGGGAAACAAATTATTATCAATGACTAACAAACGGATAATAAAATATAGATGTTTATTGAGATGTAGATGACAATATTTTATCATCAGAAACATATTCATTAAAAACCCCAATAAAAATTGAGATTGTATCATAAAATAATTACCACTTCGGTATCATTAAAACATAATCCACATGATGGAATTAAATAAAATATATAATAAAATATCCCATGTATGAAAACATTATTTATATTACTTTTCCATATGGATGTATATACACTCATGAATTAATATAGGAGCATAACATTTGTACATCCAAAAGAACTAAAATTGGGACACAAATATTTTATCAATTTTTAAAAAATTTAACTATAATCCCACATAAAAATTTAATCCTAAAATGGAAATTAAAATATAATAAATTTATATTCCAAAAACATATAATACATTTATGGTTATTATATACACCACCTAATTTTTTTTAATATGGAATGTGTGTCATAGAAAAATAAAAGTGTGGAAGAAGTCTCATATTGTATGTATTGACTACCTTAGTAAAAACATAATCCAACAATATAATAAATATATATTTAGTATAAATTCATTTCAAATCATTAATTATACATATAATACCTTTTGTACTATATTTATTTTATTTTAGTATTAATTTTTTAAATATTGAATGATATCGTAACATTTCATTTAATAAGCACTTTGTTTTTCACATATTATTTTGTTGTTTATTTTTGGGAATATTAAACTAATCATGGTTCCATTATAAAAAAAATTATAATTGGAAAATAATTATATTATTTTTAGTGAAATATTAAACTTATGAAAAATCATGAATGTTTTTTGAGGAATAATGTACATTATGATTATTGAGATGGTAAGATTTATTTATTCCTAATAAATGTTTCTATTTTTCAATAGTCATTATAGAATGATGTATGAAATATATGATCTTTAATGAATTATTATAAAATAATAAATTAAAAATTAATTTGATAAATATATTTATAAATATGCTTCATTGGGTGTGATGATGAAAAGATAGCCACATTACTTCATGATGTTGGTAGTCCACATTTACAAGAATGATATTGTCATCAATTAAGGAATGAAAAGTCCTGAAATAAAAAGATATATAATCTTTTTAGAAATAAAATCATGTCGTTAATATCTTAATTATGTCTTATATATCACATATATTTATCCTTATTGACATTGATGAAAAGAATTAGTGAAAAATGAATCATATCGCTCCATGAGTCGATAATCCACATCACACATGGATGAAATTATTGTGTACCCTATAGAATGAGTAGTAAAAACATACATGTGTTATATTGAATCTATAGGAATAATAATTTTATATATATTATATATTCACCTTATATAAATCATAATACCCAACCATGAGAGTTATTGTTGTGGAAATGAATTACATTAGTTGGAGTGGTGGTAGTCTTCCATAAACATGAATTGTGATCTCATAACTCATTAGATGGAAGATGAGATGGGTATTTGTCATTACATTTGAATAAATCATATAATTATATATAATATACATGGGTTATTATGTCATTAAGTACTTTTAAAACTGTATGCAGTTCGACGAAGAAATTAATTAACAATGCTTGTTGAAGATTGTAACATCATTCTCATGTAACATACTTTAAAATGCACGAAAATAATTCCTAGGTTGTATTTTCTCAAATAATAAGGGTTTTTGAATAATATGAGTGTTGTTGGAATGTTTTTTTCCATTTATTGGATGAATTTTTTAATGTGTGAATAAAAGAAGAGAGAGGGTGGACTTTTATAATTTTATTGAGTGGAACAATAGTTACTTTAATGAAATAAAAAAGATATACCAACATTTTTCTCATCCAAAAAAGACCAAAAATATATCATGGAAAATAATATAATTTATAATATCTAAATATTATTTATATTTTGTTTTCTAGATGTTTTTGGTCATTTCTTACATCTATCATTTTATTTCCCCCGGTAAACACTTTTTTACCTTAACCACTGTAAATAATTTTCACTATCCTTAATATTTAAAAAAAATTAATTTGTTGAAAAATTTATAATATAAAATATTATTATTACAAATAAGATACAGCTTTTTTGAAATACCAATCAATGAATTGGGAAATTTTAATTTAATATTAATCATGTAAAAGCGATGAGAATTGTTGTTTTTAATGAGGAAACAAAAATTCATTAAAATGTTGTCATATCTAAATTAAATATAAAAAAAAATTTAATGAAAAAAATTTACTTAATGAATTTAAAATTTAACTAATAATTTATTAAAATAAATTTTTAATACAATTTCCTATTATAAATAAATAAAATAAAAATTCATATTTCAATTAAATATCATTAATTTCAACTAATCATAATAAATGAAACGTTTTAGAATTATAAAATTAAATTACCGTAATATAATTTTAATATTCTAATTTTATAAATTATATTTATATTATAAAGATAGTTCCCAAAAGTGGTAAATATTAATTTTAAAATAAGTGCGATAAAGGATGAAAAAAGATGTTTATTAAAATACAGTTTTATAGGTAAAATTACATTTATTCTTATCTCATATTTTGAAAATAGATATGATTAGTTTTAATCAATTTTCTTAATATCTGATATATAATTAAAATAAAAATGAAAAAGAATAATTTTTATAAATTAATAATATAAAAAATACTTTTTTACAATAAAATAGATATTCAAAAAAATATTTATTTTGTTTTGAAATTTTATTATTTTTATAGTATATAAATTGTTTCACCAATTTTTTTTAATTTATGTTGGAACCATATTATCCTAATTTTTTTCATCATTTTCCTATTATATATTAAAATTTCTATGTTATATGTCTCATATTAAATATTATTAATATTAATATATCATTCGTTCTTATAACCCTCTATCATGGGTAATGCCATCCAAACTCAGTTTGGTGTGGAACAAAATCTAAACTCAGAGATTGTGGTAATTCAATATAAAATAATGGTTGCATGTAATGAAAGAAAATATCACTGTTGATAGATATAGAAAAATATTATATTATATTTTAATTTTTTTTACAAAATTTCTAGTGTTGTAGAATATAGAACATGTCATATAGAAAAAAATGTGAGCCAAAAATCCCTTACAACTTTAGTTTTTTTTAAATCCACACACCTAATAATGCCTAACATCAATTGAATTTTGAAATGTCATGAAAAATAATGAAATTCATGACACAACATGTCAAATGGGAAGTATATATACACCATCCAAAATAAAAAATTGGTGATTTTTCTTATGTATAGTAGAAATAAAAGATATAAAATAAATCCCTTCATCTATTCCTTGATTACAATCAATCTTTTTCACACCTCCTCTTCTTCTGGGTTCCCCCTTTTTTTTCCACCAAAATCATTCTTAAATAAGAATTTAGACTAAACAGTGTCCTCTAGAATTATTGGACAGGTGTTGGGAAGTGGATTGGAAAGGGATTGCATGAACCAAAATGTTTTGAAGTATTGAAGAATAGAAGATATGGGGTGGTCTTTTATATGTGGTGGAGTGGACATACATTGTAATTTTTTAAGGATTGTGTGATCACATGATTTCAAATGTAATAAGGGTAAAAATGGGTAATTATCAAAAAAATATTGGATTAATTGTCAAAATATCGACATTTAATAGTTTTAATGCAAGTGTATACGTTATTTGGATCCTTATATTATTATTTAAACATATGTAAACACATTTTAGCTTTACCATGATAGTTAAATATTACCATTTTGACTAATAAATTATATCAAAAAATGAATTGAAAATATAAGATTAAATAAATTTGTATGTTTCAAAATTTTAACAATTTTTTCAAAATATATTCATCGACTAAGATGATTTAATTTAAATTTAATCCCATATAAGCGTTGAGAGAGAAAAATTTCAAAGAGGGAGTATTTAAAATTTTATAATGATTTTTACATAATAATATATGTTAATAGTTCAAATGAAGTAAATTACATTAATATATATAATTGAACTAATGGTTCTGCATAACCAATTCAAATTATTATGTAACCTTATAAATATTGTTAATCAAATTGTAGATATCGATTCAAATTCATTTTTTCTCTATTCATTAATAAAATTAGAAATCATTAAAAAAATAAAATATTCATCCATATATAAATTTTAAACAATTAATTTTAAAATTATTTTTATATTTTATAATACATTTTATTAAATTTTAAATTTTTTATTTTTAAAAAAAATTGGCATATGTGATTAGAAAACTAATTTTTGAGAGGTGTATTTTTTTTGAAGATCAATTTGTTTATTATTAATTCTATATATTATAATAATCTTTTTATTTATCTATTTTAAAATTTATCGAAATATATTATATATATAAATATTATTTAAACAATTATTTAGTTGATATTATTTTAATTAATTAAAACATAAACATAATATTCACATTAGAAAGTATTCCCTAAAACAAATTTTTAAAACATAAAATTAAATTACACTAATATTCAATATAAATATTTTAAAAACTAATTAAATAGATATAATGTAATAAAATAATACTTATGTTACATTAAAAACAAATAATGAAATTAAATTACAAAATTTATTAAAAAAACGGGTTTTCAAAAATCGGAATTTTACTATTCAGTAAAAATTAATGCGTTCTGAATAAATCCAAAAATTACACCATAAGTCAATTTTGATATGATTTTTTGAAAATTTACCTTCATTTAGCCAAATTAAGTATATAAATTCTGTATCAATTAATTATTATATTTTTTATAAAATGAAAAATGATTTGTGAAGAAATTTTTTTTGATGGAGATACTTTCATTACATTAATTTGATTAATCATTTACTATGATTTAATAACTTAAATTATAATGAGAATGATATATATATATTTCATATAGTGTATTATATAATTCATACCATATTATGTAACATTTAGGTTATAATTGAAATGTTTAAGATAATATTATATCATGGTTCACTAAAGCATGATGTCATTTGTCATACACACATTCAAAGAAACTCATTATTATGTGTACTATAAACTAAAATTGATATATTATATAATGAATAATATAATTTTCCCCCTTAAATCAGTTTATCAAAAATATTATTTCAATTGAAAATATTTTTACCAAATCTCATCTTGTTTCATTATGCCCCCCCCCCTAAATTGAATATCGATCTCCAAATTTGTCTATGTCACCAAAGGTTTAAAATTTTAAAAATCATTAATAAAAAGAAATATCTGAAAAAATGAATTATAAATTATCCTCTAGATAAATATAAATGAATTTGAAAAAGTCCTATGGAATACTACAAACAAGTTTTTCATATATGAGTGAATAATATGGAGGTAAAAACATGGAGATAAAAGAAAAAAACGACACCAATATACAGATGGTGTTTGATAGAGAACATAGATAGGAGATAGTCATGAAACACATACCCATAAACTATATATATTCATTTAATATGAAATTCATATCATCAAAAATAATTATAAGAGGAAAATATTTACTTTCAATGTTATTTTATTAAATTTTAAGAATGAGTATATACAATTATATGATTTAATTCCATTTGATTTGCACAATAGCACCTTTTATTTTATGATTAAAAAATTTAAACTTTATATCTTTCTATAATAGATTCATTTTTTATGATATAATCACTAAATAAGATTTATGGAATAATGATAATTAATTCCTTCTAACTTATGTTTAAAATGGTTTACATATGTCATCCAATATTGATAAATAATCATGTGGTGATGAAATATTTCATTTTCTAAGAAACACATATAATGTTAAACATAAATAATTACATACATCATTATCTTTATAATAAATATTAAATTGAAAATTTCATTATAATTTTATTATAATAAACATAAAAAGAATCAAAAATACAATTGGAAGAATTTTTCAATTATAACACACCAATAATATGATCACCTTAATCATATAATATATTGAAACATGGTAATAAAATGAATTACCATAAAATATTATTGAAACAATATGTAGTTTTTTATTTTGTTTTTATAAAAACCCATAATATCTAATATATTATTTGAATAAAATAATGTTGTAATAACTATAATGGTTGACATTGAAAACATTTCCAAAAACCATTAATCATTTCCAAGGTAATTTTTACTACCCAACATACTCACCCATATCAATAATTTCATTATTATATCAATAATTGGATAATATTAAGTGTGATATTTTCCATCATCATGTGTTTTCATGAAACTGAGACATGACATTAAATCAATTTTCATGATCATCCGAGGGGTATAAATATTCTTGAAAATAATTTACCAAAAAAGTTATAATAAAAAATCCTTATATATTTTATAATTCCTTAATTACAAAATGAAATTAATTTAGTAACCCAACATCCTACTCAAACCATTAAATTTCCCTTATTATCTTATTCTTTATTACATTCATAAATAATTCATAGTATCTTCATCATCCATTTCTCATATAAACATGTTGATTTTGATCAGATGAATTCCCCACATGACATCAATAATCATAATTCCCCTAATTTCCATAGTTAAAAAATTTAAGAGTCCATGATACCCTTAGGACTCCATTATTCTAATCCATTACATCAACCAAACTTTTCATTTTTCCGTAAAATTATTTTATTTATGTTCTTAATTTCCAAATCATCAAATATCTTCATCTCCCTATGAGATTTTTCCTTTAGAGCTCATCCCACAATATAGATAGAAAGGAATCTAAATATTCATTCCTCTATTGTCTCTATTACATATACTCTCAATAAACTCTATCCATATCTTCTTTTCTGAGTTTTAGTGTTTGTTATGGTTCACAATTCTTATCATGTTCTATTATAAGTGATTAGGAATAATATCAATATATTTTACACCATTCAACATCACATTTGGTTCCTTGTCATCAAAATCACTCCTACATTCAATGTTAAAATAGTTCCTTCAAGTTTATGCCACTGACAAAAAACCCATCTAATGAAAAACACTAATTATAATTGGAATCCACATATTCATGAAAAATCACATAATATATTTATAATCTTGGATACATTATAATAAATATATGACACCATTGTTTTATTGTATTTCATTAGTAGTGACCATAAATTTAATTGCATCATCATGGATGGTAATGTTTATTAGTAATGAACTAACCAACTAGGGAAAAACCCATGACTACCCCAATCCTGTATCAAATTGGCTATGGTATGGAGACCAACACTGAGTATAATTAACATTTTTTTGTGTCATCCAAAAGTAAATGTTCAATAGGGGGAGAAATAAAATATCATCCAATAAATATAAACATTCCTACTTAGTCCTATGTCCTGGACAACGGTAAAATTAAATCTCTATGTAATATCCACAATTTGTAAAGCACAAAATCTGATCTAGTTTATCCCTATCCTCTGAGGACAATGTCAAAAGGGCCATCTACATCATATAATGAATCATTTATCGGAAAATCCTATAGAGGGGTGGGTATAATAGTACAATTATGACACCCCAAAAAAACTAAACACAAATCATCTAGTATAATTATCTCTATAGAAGATATAATAATAAATGTATAAAAAAGACACCATGATATATGTTAGAGGGACATTATGCCACCCGGTGGTCACAACCAACATCCAAACATAGTATTCAACTCAAATAAACTATTTTTTTGGGATAATTTTTTCAAATATTTATTTTTTCACTGTAAAATGTCATAAAATAAGTCAAGATCATTGGTTTCCACCCAAGAAATCTCACCAGTTTCAAAAGTCCATAATACTCATATATAGTGTCATGCCCAAAACTGATGGAGGATAAAACTAACCCAATATGGATCAACCTTCTATGTATGGTATCATAACACATAGATACCATGAACCCTAAGGATACAACTCTCTAGATGAAGGATAAACACCTAGATTGAGGAGGTCGTGTGGATTCCACATTCCCACATAGGGTACAATGATATTTAAGGATCACATTATAGTCTCATAGAGGAATACCATGAGATCTATCTATGAGTCGTACTCAGGAGGGGAACACAATCCAATGATATGGAAGTCATTATACACTATACTTTCAATATCATGAACAATAGGGACGCACTCAACAATTTCTGTTACAAATTAAAGAAATGAAGATCTAAAAACACCCATAAATGGTATGAATAATGTGTACAAGGGGTACATGACATGTCATTGTACAAATTGGTCAATTTATGTGGTAAATACCAAAATGGAATGGATATATAAAAAAGGTTAATTGAAATAGTTCATGATATCTATTGATCACATGAAACCCTTACCATGCAGTTTGGTCTGGTTGGTGTACATGGAATGCCCATGTAGCAACTGTTGTACGTGTGAACATGCCTTTGTTCGAGTACAAGGTGTGATATTAGATGTTTAATAATTACCATGTAAGTTTACACTCAATGATACACATTTATCCATAATATTGGTGTCACATAGTATGGTATATTTTTTTCATTATTTAACCAAAGCTCATTATAGCGGGTTCCACACGTCATGCCACACCATGTTACATGACGTGTAACATGAGATTTTCTAAAAAGCTAGTTTTTCCTCTACAATATCCTTCACATCACTAGAACTGAAAATAACATGATTTTTTTTTATTAAGGCCTAGAATACCCATTTGGTTATCACTAAGAGAACATGGGTTTTTAAGCACTATAGATACTTTTTACTTGTTCTAATGGATAAATATATGCTAAAATGAGTACATAATTTGATTAGGGATAATATTGGGGTTTATAATGCTTTTTGAGAGCCAAAAAAATTATTTTGGTTAAAAAGTCCAATTATATGGATAATAGGTTTTTTTTGGGAAACCATCATTGCTTCTTCTAACCATTTTAGTTTGGACTATAGATCACTATAAGAAGTTTGGTTTGAAAAATCATGTGATTTAGTGTAACATCCCCAGTAAATATAGAATATGTAATTTTCATATTTATTAATATTTCTGAATTAAATATTAATTTTACTTAAAATGGGATTCTATGTTCGATGGTGTACCTGATAGGCAATAACATGTTTTTTGAAAACGTGTGTTTCACACAACGTTGAGTTATATTGAAAAATATTACTCTAATATTATTATTTTAAATGGTATTTAACACCTAGCCATTTTAATGGATGTAATGAATATAACTTATTAAAATATGATTATTCAATATTTTTACATATATCCAATAAAATTTTGAGGCTTAAAATAATAAAGAATACGATTGTGAGCATAAATACTATAATATTTTTTCAATGGCCATTTTACCACTTTTTGATGTTGAACCCTTTTTTAATCTTGTTTTGGTAAAATTTATAATTTCTATATGATAAAATAAAATTCTTCTTTTGAATTGGCAGATAAAAATTTACTTTGGGAAATTTTTTTATATTTTTCTAATAATGTTCATTTTTAATGAATAGTAACAAATAATGCATTTTAATGAAAAAAACCTTTTAATTATAATTATTTATATGGTTATATTAAATTTTAAATTGGATTTAATGTGTAACATTATTATATTTTTACCATTTCATCCTATATTTTTCATTGGAAGAAATTTCACTTAGAAATTGGAGATAAACAGGTGGCAATATTTTGATAGTAAATATTTTTTGAAAACACGATTTTTGTTTTGACAATGAGAATTAATTTTAAATTGATTTCCAAAAAATATATGTGTTGAATTTGGAAAAATAGATTCCATATTTGGAATTAGGAGGTCCAAATTTTGAAAATAGGTAACATTTATTTTTAGACAATATGAATATCTACTTTAGTAAATATTTTATTTACCTTGGTTAAAGGTAAATCTGGTAAATTATGGTAAAAAAATAATATTATAATAATATTTAATAGCCCTTACACTTATCCTATCTCAATTATATGCCACAAGATACTTTTATGATATATGATTTCTATGTTTTATTAATAAATTGTGTGATTTCATTAGGACTGTTAAAAAGAAAATGTTTTTATGGACTAATGTTTTCTGTATTTAATTTATAAACCTTAGTGGGATTTTTATACTCATCCCTAGATTTGAAATGTTATTCACAGGATGTAAATATTAATAGGGTCATTGATGGGATCATGGAAAAGTCATGCTGTCTTAAACGTGGAACTAGACATGAAACATTTTTTTCAAGAGTTTTTATTCTATAAAAAATTTATACTGAGTAGAAGTTTTTAATTTGTAATATTTGAGATATAATGTAATATATATGAAATTAATATCTAAAACACTAAACCCAAAAAAATTCTCAATATGAATTATTAACTTATTTCATGATTATGAAATGTTTAAGGGTGGGGCCTTATAGTTGGTATCAGAAGTGGTTTTAGACAACATTATTATTTAGGATATTTTTAAAATTAATATGCTTAAATTATTTTCACATTATAGTAAGATTTAAATTTTATAGAATTTATATATTACCATGTTTCTTCTCCTATGACATTTCTCTATTCAGAATGTTTTTTCACATAAGAAACATGGAAACTATGATGGGACACCTTAAAGAGGAAGACAACCTTCCAAATCAGAATCCTGAGATAGTCAGAGTAAGATATGAGCAGTTTGTTGTAGTGATCACACAATTGACTCTGGATATAAATAGTGGTGGTATCCATACATGAGATCATCCATATCAACCACATAGGAACATCTTAGTAGTGTTGCATTTCACGAGGCAACATCCAACATCATTTAAGGAATCATCTAACCATGTGCAAGATGAAGGGTGTATTAAGCACTAAAATATATTTTAGATGACATAGGGTGTTCAGATCTTCAAAAGGATAGTATCATTGTTTACCATTTTGAAGGAGAAGCTGATCACTGGTGGTAGATTGTGAAAAATATCAGGGACAGTTAATATATTGATGCTCTCTATTAGGATAAATTCAATTGTATGTTTCTTGATAAAATATTTTTCTAACGTGGTTCATATTAGGATGGAAACAAAATTCTTGGAATTGACGCAATGGGTGACTTAGTGGCTGATTATGATGCAATATTCACTCTACTGGCATGGTATGCTTCAAATTTCATACGAGATCTTGATAGTGAAATCAATCATTTTACTCAGGATTAATTCCACAGTATCGAAGGTCTATAGAGTCTTGTGGGTAAAAATGTTGTGAAAAACTTGATCGATGTATAGAGATGGTGGAAATAGAGTTTTCCAATGTTCATGTGTTCATTACGAGACAACATAATAAGATGCTGAGTCGGAAGACAAATGTGAATAACTCATCTAAAAATTCTGGAGGTAATAAACATAAGTTTAGAGTTTCTGAATATTGTTTTAAAAAGAAAATTGGGGAATGAATTTTGAAATCTGGGAAGTGTTACTGATGTGCTAAAATGGGGCATAAGGCTCATAATTGCACTAAAAAAGATCATAGTAATATAAGAAATAATCTGATTTACAGTTAGATAAATGTTTTATGTGCAATGAAATGGTTCATTATGAAAATTATAGTCCAATGAAAACTCAACTAATGGAAGGAAGCCCGACAAAAAGAAGAGGGGGTGGATAAATTCGATGAAACCACTTTATCAGATGTTGCGCTATCAAATGATGTAGTATCTGGTATAATGTTTTTTGTTCTAATTATTCAAATGTGTTGGTTGATTCAGGGTCTACGCAATCATTCATTTATGAAATACTTTATTTTAAATTGGGAATTTCAGCTCAATATATGAATGTTGAACCTATGGTAAATATACCTGGAGAAAATTTTAAGATATAATGAAATTATAAGAACCTTAATATCCTTGTGTATAGAAATAATATACCTACAAATCTTATTTTTTCCCTCTAGTAGGGTTTTATGTCATTTTGGGAATGGATTGTTCTTCTGTTTTCCATGCTATGAATGACTGCAGATCTAAAGAGGATTATTTTATAAATGATTTTCAATTTGTTTACAAGAATGAACCCTTACATTTGATAACATATTAGGATGTTGAGACGCAAGTAAAATATTGACATGAATGATTCCTTGCACATATTCTTTAAAAAAATGGAACAATTCATATCAATGATGTTCCAGTAGTAAATGAGTTTCATGGTATAATACCTGATTGAGAATTTTAATTTACTGTTGACTTAGTTCCTAATGATAAGACAATTTCAAAACAACCTTATCAAATAACACAAATTAAACTTTTATAGTTAAATAAACAATTGCATAGATTATTAGATAAAGGTTTCATTTCACCCACCACATCACCATAGAGTTCTCTTTTATTTTTTGTTAAAAAGAAAGATGGTTCAATGAATATTTTCTTTTATTTTAGGGAGTTTAATAAAATCAATTTTATGAACATGTATCCTTTTCCTCATATAGAAGATTTTTTTGGTCAACTCTAGAGAGGTCATTATTTTTTGATGATTGACTTTTTGTCAGGGTACCATCATTTTTAAATAAAGGATGGAGGCATTATGAAGTCTTTATTTCAAACAAGATATGGCTATTATGTATTTTTAGTTATGCCTTTTGGGTTTACCAATGCACTACTTATATTCATGGATCTTATAAATAGAATTTTTTGTGAGATCATGGATATGTTTGTGGTTGTTTCCATTGATGATATTTTCATTTATTCCAAAAGTAAAGAGGAATATTAAAGTCTTTTAAGGGTTGTCTTGAAAACGATGAAAGAAAATAAACTGTATGGGAAATTCTGTATGATTGAGTTTTGGTTAAATAAAATTTCATTCCTTTTTCATATTGTTTCAAAAAATGGCATAATTTTTTATCTTTCTAATGAAAAAGTTGTTGAAGAATGGCCAATATATAGAAATATCACAAGGATCCATAGTTTTCTTTCTTTGGAAGATTAGTACCATTACTTTTTGAGTATTTTTTAAGGTTATGTAGTCTACTGAATAAGTAAAATAAAAAAGGTGTTTGGATCATTTGTGAAAATAATCTGATGATGGTTTTCATGAACTGAAAAAGAAGATTGATGAATGCTCTTGTTTTTGAATTACCATCCAGAAAAGGGGATTTTGTAATATATAGTGATGCTTCATTGAAGGGACATTGTTATGTACTAATACAGAATGATCAGGTAATTGTTTATGCTTCACGGTAGTTGAATCCTCAAGAGTTAAATACCTTACACATAATTTGGTATCATTTGTTGTTGTTTTTTCTTTAAAAATTTGGATGCATCAATTGAATGGAGTAAATTGTAAAATATATACTAACTGCAATATTTTGATGTATATTTTAAATAAGAAATAATAGAACAGGAGAAAGAGGAGATGGATGGAATTATTAAAGGATTATGATTGCATGGTCGATTACCATTAGAAAAAGTAAAATAAAGTTGTTGATGCTTTGAGTAGAAAGATTATTTCTATATTAAGCATGAAGATATTGGAATATGATCATTGTATTAATGATTTTATATACATCGACATAGAAGTTGGTGGTGCATGAACCACCACTATTTTGATTCATGTGCCATTGAAATCATTTGTATCAGACAGAATTAACAATGTGAGGAAGGAAGATTGTGAGTTGTTGAAATATGTAAAGTAGTATAAGAAGGTTACATTATTTGAATTTAACATTGATATTGATTTTGTTTTTTTGTATTTATATGTGATTATCTGGTCACTACGAATCACAGTTAAAGAAAGATTTATTATGTGAAGATCATTGTTCTCCCTTCTCAGTTCGTCCTGTAAGTACTAAGATGTACAGAGCTCTTTCGGAGTATAAATGGTGGGATGCAATGAAATGAGATATTGAAGACTTTACTGTGATGTGTTTGGATTTTCAACAGGTTAATGCAGAGCAACAGTTACCGAAAGGGATGCTTCAACCATTACCGGTGCCAGAGTGGAAATGGGAATATATATCCAAGGACATTGTTTTGGGATTACCGATGGCATCTCGAAGTAATACTGCAATATGGGTTATTGTTGATCGACTTAAAAAATATGCTAATTTCTTTCTGATTTGATATACTTTGTCTCTAGATCAACATTATCGATTGAATGTTAAAGAGATAGGAATGTTTCATAGATTTCCCCTCTCCATTGTATTTGATAATGATGTATGTTTTACATCAATCTTTTGGAATGGTGTTCAGATGTTGTTGGGTACTTAATTAAATTATAGTACCTATTTTTATCCTCAATGAAATAGGAAGTCAGAGCGAACAATGCATACCTTGGAGGATATTCTATGTGCTTGTTCGCTGGATTACCAAGGATGTTGGGACCAACATATTTCATTGGTTTAATTTTCTTATTATAATAGTTTTCATTCGAGTATATAAATGGCATTATTTGAGGTATTATATGGGAATCAAGGTCAAACTATAGATTTTTTATATGAAGTATGTGAAGGGATGATGATGGGACCAAAACTAGTAAAAGAGATGGAAGAAAAGGATTAATAGATTTAGAAGAACAATAAAATAGCTCAGAGTAGGAAGAAAAGTTATGCGGATTACTAGAGGAAGGATCTTTCTTTCCAGGATGGTGATCATGTTTTTTTATACGTTTCCCCAAATAAAAGTGTGATGCATTTTTGTAAGAAGGGGAATATGAGTCTGAGGTTCATTGGACTATATGAAATCCGAGATAAAGATGGATCTATTACGTGCAGAGTGGATTTACCTCCATGTTTATTCCAAATAAATAATGTATTTCATCTTTCAATGTTGTGATAGTATTTTCCTAATCAATCTCATGTTTTGTGCCCAGAGGTAGTTCAGTTGAAAGTGAATCTCTCTTATATGGAACAACCCGTCCAGATTCTTGACCGTAGAGTGGAAGTGTTACCGAATAAAGTAATCCATAATGTAAATGTTTTGTAAAAAAACTAAATATATGAAGAGGTAACATGGGATATGGAGAATTATATGGGGGATAAATAACCCAATTTATTTGATAAGTGAATAAAATTTCCTGGATGATATTTCCAAAGGGGGGAAGATTGTAACATAAAAAGTAAATAAAGAATATGAAGTTTTCATATATACTAATATTTGTAAATTGAATATTATTATAACATTAATTAGGGTGCTATGATCAATGGCGTACCAAATATGCAACAGGGGGTTTCTTTGAAAAATTACGTTGCACACAACATTGACTTGTACTAAAAAATATTAATATAATATTATTTTTTTAAATTGTATTTATCTTCAAGCTATTACAATGGTGGGAATATATATAACTAACTACAATATTATTATTAATTATTTTTAAATTTATAAAATAATTTTTAAAGGCTTAAAATAAGAACAAATTAGATTTTAAGCATAAATACTCTAGTATTATTTAAAAGGACGTTTCACTTCTTTTTTATGGAGAACCATTTTTAAATATTGTTTTGTCACATTTATATGTTCTATTTGACAAAAAATAATTTTTATTTTGTATCTGATATCAAAATTTACTTTGAGAATATTTTTGGTATTTTCTAATAATTATCATTTTTTATAAATAGTAATAAATACTGCATTTTTATTCAGAACTACCTTTCAATAAAATTTATTTATATGGCTATATTACCATTTTAAATGGTTTCAAAATGATATTGGATTACATTTTTACCATTTAATCAAATTTTTGTTATTAGTGGAAATTTCACTTGAAAATCAGATATAAAAAATTGTCAATATTTTGATAGTTATTATTTCTAAAAAAAAAATTCTTTTTCGTTTTGACAATCGGAATTAATATTAAATTAATTTTGGGAAATTATGTGTTTTGAATTTGGAAAAATGGATTCTTTATTAGGAATAAGGATGTCTGAATTGTGTAAATAGGTATCTTTAATTTTTTGACGTTATGAATATTTACTTCAATAAATTTTTTATTTACCTTGGTTAAATGGTGAAACTAGTAAATAAGGGGAATAAATCATATTATATTAACAGTAAATTAAAAATACACGTATTATAACCCTTCTAGGTGAGATATTTCTAACTAAGGGCATTATTGGGTTGATTTTGGGACCCCATGGAGTGGCATGGGAGTGATAATGACAATTTATATTTATTAACTTTAGGTAAATACAAAGATAACATAAACATATATCTTTTAGAACAAAAATTTCTACATGGGGTTATATAAGTTATCTCTTTGACTCTAAATTTTAATTTGAAATATAAATATATTTCCAGAATCTTTGTATTTTATTTATAATTTTCAAACATCATATAAATTAAATAATTTATTACACAATGATGTTCCAGTGATTACCATATTAATGAATGATTTATATAAATGAGATTACAAAATTTATACAATTATCCAAAACCTATCAAATTCTTATTGGATGATTTTATATATAATTATATTCCACTTATATACAATATTAATAACTTCTGCTACCTTTTTAAACCGAAATTTAGTTTATAATAAATTAAATTTTTCAAGAATTCCTAAAGAGACCATCCTCCCCTTATATAAAGCCTACACACCTAACCCATTACACACACCACTAAAGCACATTGGATCGTCCAAACTCTTCTCAGAAATAATCCCAAAATCCATTTTTTATACCTAAAATACATACCTTATGCAGAAGGCACATCAATAAATAAGTTTGGATCAAACCAAATGGAGTTACCCGTTTTATAGGTTACTTCTTCTCTTAAATTATTTTCATATATTTTACTTCTCCTTCCCCCTAAACCCTTTTGATTTCATTATATTATAACAAAACATGTGTTTTCTATATACTATATTGTTTTTATGTGATGTATTCAATCTACACTTACACACACCTCCATTTAATGGATACAAACATACTGTTTCTGTGGACAACGAACTACTATCTCACGAAATGATGATTGTTCAATTATCTCATACTACCTCTCTTGGTGGATATTATGAGAGAAATATATTTATATGTGATATATATTATATTTATATTTTATCTATACATCATAATTTTTCATTTATATCATACCATTATGGTTACCATATTGGGTAAAGAGGATATTTGCATTTGGGGAAGTACAGACTACCACCCCCTCAAAGTGATATTACTCATTCATGCCATGTTTGGAACATATAAAGGATGGAGTTAATTAAATTATATATGATATTATACTGGAACTATTATATACATATGTATCATTATGTTTTTATTCCATTAAATACAAAATAGAAATGAAAGTAGAGTTCATGCGTATGTACATCGTACGGTCTCCATGAACGATGGATTTCATTACATATATCCAAATTTTATGTATAGTTATAAATACATATATACATATATATATATACTGGATATATATGATATATATGATATCTATATCATAAATTTTATTCTAGAGAATTTTTAATTTTGACCACATGGACAACTATTAATTATAAGAAGTTCATTTTTGACTCTCGTAACAAATATCATCAAAACGTCCATTATTAACATAAATGATTATGTAATATTTATAACATGGTAAAAAGTAAAATAAAATTAATAGTAAACTTGAAAAAGGTTCTTAATAATGTTGAAATTAACTTTAGTTTAATATTCAAGTGATTAATGAATGAGCGAGTCAAGTCAGACACGAGGTAAGGGACATCATCTCAATCATCTTTCATCGAGGCATATTTGCATGTATACACAACTTTCTTTTATACAATGTATAAACCCCTTTGAATGTTCATATAATTCTAAGGGAACCTATTTTTATGTGGTGTTTTACAAAACGACATCGGGAATTTTTTTAATGTACGTAGTGACATTGACCTTTCTGCAATTGCGAGCATTATTGGGTTTTTGGATTCCGTAACAAGCCGTAATGTTTTTAAATATAAAATAAATACCTTATAATCTTTTACATATTTTTGTATTTAAAATGGGGTTTATAATGTATTGTTTATGTTAATATATTTAAATTATATATACTGATTGAAATGTGTAAATGTAATCATTATTTTATGTTTGTTTTATGTGTTATAAGTATAATACGGTTCTTTGTAATTATTTATGTATATGGGTTGTTCCGTGATAAACCTAGGGTGGGTGAGGATGAGATATCCCTCTAATGCATTGGTTAATGTGGAAAATGTTAATGTTAATGTTCCCATAAGATATTTACGGAATATACTATGAATGGTATTCCAACATAACTCTCTATATAGTTGTGATAGCTACAATTTAAGTATGATATAGATAAAACAAGATATCATTATGATTAATAATTTCTATGTGTTATTCAGACATATTATGATTTCATTATTTATTTTGAAAAACATACGTTTTGATGGACTAATGTTTTTTTCATTATTTTATAACCCTTACTGATTTTTTTATTATCATCCCATGTTTTGAATTTTTCCCAGGAATTAAAGATGAATAGGGTAATGAATGGGATCAAGGAAAAGTCATGCTATCTAAAACATGGAACTAGTCATGACTCTCTTTTTTATGAGATTTTATCCAATGAAAAAATGTATATATAGTAGAAGTGTCTACTTTGTAATATTTTCGATGTAATGTTATAGTTATGGCCTAATACTATAAAACAATTTACCTGAAAAAATACTCAATGTGACTTATTAAATTAATTTATGATTATGAAATGTTTATGGATGGGTCCTTATATTTAGCTTTCATAGTGATGAAAAAAACTATATTCTTTTGAGAGAGTAATTTTCATGGATTTCACATAGTATGAAGAATCTAGTGCACTATCTATTCTTAGTAAATCACCCAATAAAAAACTTGACATAGTTAGCGTACGGTTTGGCCAACTGTGTGGCCGAAATGAATAACCCACATATTTTGTGGTATTATAATTATACCATTAGAACCCATATAACAGATACTTAAACATATTTTTTCCCTGATGGAAAACTGGTTAACTTGGATAGGTTCCTTTTGAAAGTTATTCTTATGCATTGTTCCCTTTAAATCATCTAAGAAGAAAATTTATTTCCATTGGTCTTGGTGGATAATCATTAGTTTTTCATCTGATCATTGATTTTATTATGAACTGAGTCATATTCGGATTAGATACTAGACATGCACTCTACCACCAAGATATTTTTGGTTGTCTATACTTTTCACTATTTTTTTGGTACTTTATATGTATATATATATGTCTGTGTGTGTGTGTGTGTTTGTCTGTGTAAATTTATCTCACCTGTCAGACCTTGAGGTGTGACCGTAAAAATAATATTATTAATTAAATTAAACAATAGGGAATATAATTTGGATTCTTATTAGTTTATTTGAGTTCAGTATAATGTTGATTCCCAAAAAACGTACACCCATTGGGTTTTCCCATTTCCAATTACCAATTATTAAATGTCCCATGGTTTGTGTCTTATTCCTTCCAAGATAGAGGACCCATATTTTTAATTAAATTTAATTGTATTACATGATTCATAGATGTTGTTACTTATTTTCACTATAGTTTATGACGTTGAACTTTGATATGTTATTTGAGTTGGTATACTCAATGGTTATATTGATTGTGAATAGTTCAATGTGTGGGTATAATCATTGATTAAATGTAATGTGAATTGACGGATGTTATTTGATATAAATTGAAAATGCAGTGGATGACCTAGTTGGTTAATCGGGGATCCAGATTCCATTTAGATAAGATTATTTATTCACAAATGAATATTTTAATAATAGAATACACCTTGAAAATATATTCTTTTCGATATAGTTTATGAATAATGTCCAGGGAATTTATACCCTTTGGATCTATCATGTTGGACTCTTATTGTAAATTCCCTATTTAGATTATACATGGACACTACTCAGGGAATTATTGAGTTTCCATCGAGATTATACAGTGAATCATCGAGGTTGAAATGGAATTGTATACCATTGATACATGCCATCGTTTTCTAATACATTTATTATATTGTGTAGCTTTGGTAATTGTGGTCTGAATGGATATACGGCAAGATCAGGGTATACATCACTCTTCTAGTTACATACAAGGCCATGAATGATATGATATACATGGATGATCTTTTTTTCATTGATTGTTATTAATGTTTTTATATCTTATTGGCATAGAATATTGAACACCTTTTTAGGGACCCTCTTGAGACTATAAAGTATCACTTAACATGTTCCCTGGGAACATCACTATTTATAATTTGATACCTATTTTACATGAACTCATTTTTAGCATTTTCTATTTCCTAGATTTGATTTGAAAAGAATATTTGGTGATTTATTACTATGATTATTTATCAAACCCTATTCAGATATCCATTGGGTACCCGAACAGACTATATGGATATAGGTAGGAACCATGGATAACGCACATTGTTCAATGGGATATTTTCTTCTATGCATATGTGTAGGGGTGAATGAGACAGAATTGAGAAACATGATGCTGACGGTTGATAGCACTTTTTGGTATTTTTTTATTTCAATCCATGTGTTTCATTGAAATATTTTGTTACAATTTAAAATTCTATATATAAACATGTATCAACATTTTATATATTTTTCATTACTTCTAGAATTTTTTATATATTCTTATATTTTTTATTTTATAGTTTTCTGGTTATTGTATCTGCATTATCTATTTATTTTATGTTGATACTGTATTTTTTTACACTCTGATAATAGGTGAATAGTATCCCAATAGACATACCCTATTCCTTTGATGCAAGTATAAATCCTCTAGAATTTGGGGAGATTCACTTGAGATTATGTGGACAATTGGGTTCATGGCTTTGTGAGTGGATTTTGGGTCTGGTTTAACACAATGTGTTATTAGATAAACAATTTTTTAGTCTATTATTGGTGAAAATTGATAGAGATAGGAATGAATTTGAATCTGGTAATTATTTTTTCTTATTCATAGTTAATCCACATATAGGAAAAAGATAAATTGCATCAACTGATATACTAATTTTATAGATTCTGGATAAGAATGAATATGAATTTGGTAATTAGTTTTTCTTATTCATAGTTAATCCGAGTATAGGAAAAAGAAAAATTGCATCTACTAATATAATGATTTTATAGATTTTGGATATAACAGATGATTTGAATCCACTTTTGGGTGATTCACATGGATTGGTATGTTATTATTTTTAATGATTTTGACTTTATTTTGTTGAAAACTAATCAGATGACGGTATTACACCTAATGAATAATAATAAGAATTTTCTAAAATCACATTCAAGGAATTATGCCATGAAATATAATATGAATTTTATATTTTTAGGATGTCATTATAGGATCGGTGATTGTTATACCTTCTATTTTGGTATACATTTATGAAGGGGAATAAAAAAAAGTTTGTACTCATAGTTCCTTCCACAACCCAAGTATCATTTTTCTAATTGGACTATAATATAAACCATTATTATCCAATTTTGGCATGTTGAGACATGGCCCATGAGTTACATTAAATAGAATATATTATGGTGTGGATTTGGTGGATGCCGTATTTCATTTCATATGGAGTGGGGGACTACATTTATTGAAATTTACTGAACATTTCTGGTAAACCATTTCACGATAAATGGGAAATGAATATGGAATGAATATGAATATTTAAAATGATAAATAGAGAACTCACCATAGACCCAACTATTGAGTGGGCGGTAATAAATGCTACTGGAGAATATTACAAGTATTCCGTGGTTTTAGCCATGTGTTTTGGAGTCATATAATTTGAATGACATATTTAGTGTATGGTTTTGATTGATCCCATACTTTTTAGCTACGAGCTTCAATATGTAGTCATTTTGAGGAATTTTTTTGGGACTGTAGTGGCATGACACCACGACAACCTTTAATTTTATTCCAGGTGGTGGTGGTGATAATGCTCCAGAGGACATGGGACATCAGATATAAGCTGAACCCCTTTTAATAAGAGATATGGAACACAATATTTTTATATAAATATGAATTTATTCATAGTTAATTGATGTGATTTATCACATTATACTAGAATTTCAGGGAGCACTGAAACCCAACATTTCAATAGATTTGCATACACGTGTGTCCAAAAGTAGTATCCTCCCATGTTTTCAATGGATGAAAATCCATAGGTTTCTTATTTTTGTCTTGAGTGTATTCCATCAATCATCAGGAATCTAGATACACCTCATGGGAGGAGAGTGACGATCACAACATACATTTATTAGGGTGTACCAAAGTGATGGTGGGATGATTCAAAATCGAATGATGCACTGCGTGATACAATTTTGTGTGATATTAGGACCAGAATATATGAATACATTTCAACGATATTCTAATTAAATAAATGGCTAGTGAGTTCTTACATTTGGATCATGGGTTGATGATATTGATGTATTACACAATAAGATTCATAGAGCTATATAATTCCATGCTAATGAACATTGATGATGACCTATAAAGGGTATGAAACATTGAGGAATATCTATGACATACAGTTCAATCACAAATAAATGTGTTGAGGTTAAAAACTATTAAAAAAAGGATAAATAAGTTTCAAATTATATAGTGATACCTTAGTGATTTTGGGGGCGCATAGAAGAGTAGTTCAGTCCCTTGACCAAGAGGATCAACATTTTTAGGTATGATAAAACATTTGGAGGATTACAATGATATGAGAGTAAGTCAGGATATGAGTACATGTAGCTCATTATTATTTACTAGTGTGGAAGATACGGAATCAAAAATGAATCAATGAATTCATCTCCTAGTCGAGTGTTTAGCTTGGTTAGGATGGACAACATGAATTGTTTTTGTAGGACATTCTCTCTAATATTGAGTGGTTGGGGAACAATAATGGAATGTTTAGGATAATGTTTCCCAAATCCGTTTTAATAAAGATTATATAGTAGTACAATAAAATCGAGAAGAGATGGTGGGGGAAATCACTGAGGTAGCCTGAAACTAGTTGAATTGAGACCTCAACATGGTCCAAATACTGACTGTAAGGTGGGTCACATGGACACTATAAAGAAAAAATATATTTTATAAAGAAAAACCTCAACGATTTGGACACTTGATGATCTACTCTAAATGGTGTGATTAAAATAGTCTCGAATATTTCATCTATTCATTTTGATAATGTTGCATCACATAGTTTAATATCTATCCCTATTTTGGAAGACATTGGACTCAATATAATATTTTATGAGGGTGAAATGATACTTGATACTATATTGGGAATTAGAATATATGATTTTCACTAGTGAAGGGGGTTCCACCTTAATGTTGGTGGGTTTCACTACATCTAGAACATTTATTTCCATGATATGACTGAGTTCAATTCATACAATGAATGGAATGGAAAGTATCTTATCGAACTAACATGGCCTACTATAAATATTGGGTGACTTCTAAATAACTATATGGATCATTTTATACTCACAAGGGTGAATGGGATGTCTATCCAAGCCTAACAGGACTAGAGAATCATGGGTTGTGAATAATGACAATAAAAATTCATAGTTTAAATCTATATTATTAGAGACCAAGTTAGGAATAATTTTTTCCATTGGTTGATAATTTCATGGTCTTGTTCCTAAAATAAATTATTTGTTTATGTCCATGAGAGAGTGGTGGATTTTTTTCATTGATCTAGTTCTTAGTTCTACACTGGTATCCATTCCTCAGTATAGGATGGCTATGATAGAGTAGATGGAGCTCAAGAGGAATCAAGTGTATTCGAATAAAATTAGTCTTATTATACCCAATAATTATCCACATATTTCACTTGTACTTCTTGAAAAAATGTGGGTGGTACCCTTAGGATATGTGTGGATTAATATAAATTGAACCAATGGATGGTTAGGAACTAGAATCCCATTCCATGTACAGATAACCAATTAGATAACCTTTTGTGTTATTAATTATTCTAGAATGTTTATTTGATACCCAGATATCATGAGCTCCAAGTTCAACTAGCTGGAATACCTCAAGAGACTTTTCATAAAAGGTATGTTCTATAGGTGAATCTGGTTCTGATTTTTGGTCCCATGAACACATCAATGGTTTTCATGATGCCGATGGATTCATTTTTGGTGGTTATCATGGAAAATATCATTTTTTTCTGAAAATCTACACAACAATGGAAAACTTCTTTATCTCTTTTTGGAGAAACTAATATAAAATAAGTTATATGATTGTAATAAAATGTTCCACCGCTATATGGATCAATTAAAATTAATGGGTTACATTATCAGATAGGCAATTGAATCATTTGAGCAAGAGAAGGTGAGAGTTGTAGATTCTTGGGAACATCCCAATAATATGTTTTACATTTCTAGTTTATTTGGGATGGCTAGATATTATATTAGTATTATACATGACAAATCATACATATATGAACTTTTTATGGGATTTACATAGACATTAAGATGATTATATGATGAGATACCTGCTTGATGGAATTTTAGGAGTTGATGTAGAGATTGACATCAGCATCGGTCTAGATACTGTTAGAGTGGTGCTAGAGCTACACTCTGTATTGTGATCCGTCAATAATCAGGCTTGGATAATTGTTGATTTCGAGAGATAGAATCATGGATTATAGGTCAAGGAATATGAGGAAACACATGAGGAATTAAAATACATATGATGTTGAGTCTATTCAAAATTTTCATGATTTACTGTTTTGAAGACACTATTTACTGGGATAGTGTATTGTGGTGTACATTGACCATAGAGGACATAATAACATATTTACATAGCATTATATTATTATATGGACATTATTGTACATTTATTACCTAATTTTTTTGGATATCTAGGATTCCTACACACAGATTAAGGGAAATCAAGTGGTTGACTCACTGAGAATAATGACTTAGATAAATGATGTACAATAGTATAGTAGTAAGTAGTAGATTATTTATCTGTTCTATAATATGCACTTTTATTTGTTGGATATTGAGGGGTATATATTTTTATCATGATTAAATTTTAAATATACCCTCCTGGATAGAGTGATGATGACGTGCCTATCCAATTGGGAGGGACTATTTGTATGGTAGAGTGTTGCAGGTGAGGACCCACCACCTAGTTAAAATATGGGAGAAGATGAGATCACGTTTATCGATGTCCATGTATGGGTTCTAGTGGAAATACTATAGGATTTAATATGGGAGTTTAATGCCTCAGTTTGGACAGTGCATCTTGAGGATACCAAAATGTTTGCAGAATTATAACATGAGTACAATTGTCCTTGTATGAGATTATAGGCAACATGTTTTATGTTGTGGTGTTTCGCCCATAACAATGTAAAGGTAGAATATTAGTGAACATCTATATGTATAAATTATTTGCGTATTACAATGTTGAAATGGGATGGTGTTTTGATGGACTTCATGACGGATTTATCGAGGTCACCATGAGGTTGTGTTATTGTGTGGTTAGTTGTTGAAATTATCATGAAGTATTATCATTTCCTACAAATAAATAAAACATTCAGTAATGGTGATATTGTACGGATGAATGTCATTTAGATATTATGTCCTCATGGGGTCACATTCAATATCATTTCTTATACAGATTCATGTTTTGTGCCTAATTTTTGGATGACAATATAGATGGTTATTGGTACACATGTGTTTCTAAGGACAACATACCACCCTCAGACTAATGGCCAATCAGATCATATGATACCGATTCATAAAGACACACAGTGAGCATATGTATGAGTTTTTGGGGGATCTTGGGAGAGGCATATACACCTGGATGATTTTTCATATAACAATATCCATCACGTGACTATACATATGGAACCCTATGAGGCTTGTTATGATAGTCCATGTCGATCACCCATGTGCTTGTTAATGGTTTGTGGGGTAGAATTATTTGGACTATGTATCATGAAGGGGAATTTTGAGTAGGTCTAGTGGATCATAAAGATGATGTCTACTACACAGTCTTGATAGGAATACAGTATCAGTCATAAGTGAAAACCTCTTGTGTTCAAGGTTAGGGATCGTGAATTTTTACATGGTTAAAATCATATGGGACATGAACATATCAGGAGATAAGTTAATTTTTCACCATATATGTGAGTCAATTAAATATTATAGATATAGTTGGGGGGAATCTTATCAGTGACAATTAACTCAAATGTACTGATCCATTAATGACATCTTCCATGTATTATAGTTTCACCGCTTTCACATGGACCCATCTAATTATTTTCTAATAAAGGTGGTTGAGTTTATGGTTTGTGATTTATTTTAGGTGAATCTGATTTATATCATTGGAAAGAGAATGAATGTTCTCTGATTCTAATAAATTCAATTAGTATTGGTGGTATAACAACAATACTATTTGTAAGATGAGATTTAGGACTGGTTGGATGATGTACGTGTTCAGTTTCCATATTTTCTCTCAAAAAAATCATGACCTCCCTTC
The DNA here is from genome assembly GCA_963277665.1 of Viscum album. Lineage (NCBI taxonomy): Eukaryota > Viridiplantae > Streptophyta > Magnoliopsida > Santalales > Viscaceae > Viscum > Viscum album. The sequence goes on from OY728160.1 coordinate 699,401,461, forward strand.
AGATTGAAATCCATGGACCAATTTCAATATTTATTGAATATTATACGAAAAAATAATTAATATATTTTATTGATCATTTTATCTTTTTTTAATGCATAATCAAGGCCTAATGTGTGTACCCAATTGATAATGGGTGTTTTGGGGTTGTCTAGGGTTTGTTCGGAGATCAAAACCCATCATTTTGGGTGAAAATAAATAGAACATGGTTAGAAAAAACCAGGTAGCAAAGGTCACACAGATAGTTAAAATCATGTTAGATTATAAAATTGAATCTTACAGTTTCCACGATTAGACAGACCATGTAATTTGGAAAGCTATGTCATATATAAAACCAAATACTTTAACATTGGAGTTTGGCATTTTTTCCACATATTTAGTCAATATATTTGATGAAACGATGTGGAGTTCCCCTTATAATTGAAAAAAAACATTACTAATACATGGTTATTTCAAAATATGTGACCAAACCCTATAACCATGGGTTTCGGAGAATTTAACATTATACCATTAAAACCTGTATAACATGAACCAATGAATATTTCTTCTCTTAAGGAAAACCAATTGAAAATGAGTAATCCATTTTTAATCCAATGGTTGGATTTGATCTTATTTTTCTCTCTAATATCTCTATAAAACATCGATAGTCTAGTTGGATAATGATCGGTTCTTATTTTGTTCTATGAATTTACTGTAATTTCAGTCGAACTAGGAGATGATACTAGATGAGAACAATACTACCCGAATATCGTAAGTGTTTTATTCTTTTTTGTTTGGTTTGGTTCCATATAGAGATAGCGTCCATATATCCACCGACTATACATTTTTATGTGTCCCTAAAATTAAACTAATTAATTTAATTAAATGATATGGATCCTATTATTGATTCCATTTAGTTCCATTTAGTATGTTTTTATGTTTTTCCCTAACCATGTCCCTCACTGTGGTGTGTATTATTCTCTATCATCTTGTTCAACCACCTGAGGATTTTTTTTTGATTTCCTAGATGGAGGATGCCCATAATTAATTAAATATAAATGAATTACATGATCAGGACATGTTCTTCTTCCAATTAATTGTGTATATTATGGTGAATTGAGATATATTATATGGGTGAATACTCAATGAATTATTTTAATTTGAATTATTGATTGAGTGGGTATACTTATTTATTGAAATGAATTTGAATTTATGTAACGAATTTGATGTGAATTGAAATGGTATTGGATTCCATAGTTGGTAATCCTTGTATCCTGATTCTGTTTAAATACTAGGGTCACATCACCCATGGATCGATTTTATTGTAGAATATTGAGCGGACTTTTAAGCTACTTGGATCTTGATTAAATTTGATAACAAAGTCATCTCTACTCTAAGATCTGACTTGTAGAACATGAATTGGGAATTCCTTGTTGATATTATCAATAGAATCCATGAGTATTATTACCACGATTACATAGAGGTTCTCCTGTGACTCAATAAGGAAGCATTGGACTTCAATATCATTGCTTTGGGCCTTCATGTTCTAAAACATTGATTATATTACATGACCATGGTAAATATTACTTCAATGGTTATATGGTTCGATCGTGTTATGTGTAACTTTTTGGATTACATGACATGGTAATAGTTAATATGATGTGTATTGATGTTCAATGAGGTATGTGTTGGTTATTTCTTCTTCTTTTTATAGCATCCATGATAATGGAGGTTGCATGCTTTTTATAGGGATCCACATGAGGATATATAATAGAAAATCAATTGTCCTATGGGAACTTCATTGTTTAGTTTTTTGTACCAATTTTACATAATATTGTTTTTATTATTATATTTCACATCCTATATTTATATTGTCTTTTGGGTTGTTCCCTACTTGTATTGTTTCTCAAAGACTATTATTGCCATAATTGGGTACCAAAACATACTATATGTTTGTAGGTATGTATTAGGGTAGGTTCCCAAATTTAATTGGGTGATTTAATTCTATTCATACAATGAAGGGTGAAAGATAAAAATATTATCATTATGATTTTATCCATTTATATATGTTTTTTTATTTTTGGTATTTTGAGAATTGTATTTCATTTTAATTTTTTTTACCTATTTTTAATTTTTCTAGAAACGCGTATCATTATCTTCGGTATATGTTATTACATATGGCATTGTATATATTTTCATTTCTTGTTTATTTATCAGTTTCCTTGTTTTGGTATATGCTTAAAATATTAATTGTTATTTAAATTATTCCATGTTACACTCTTTTAATGAGGGCATAGTATCCACACATACACACCCTATTCCCTCAAAACTAGTAAGTAGCCTACTTTATTAAGAGTTATTCTCTTAACTCCATGTGAGAATCTGATATTTGGTCATTGTTGAGTGGAATCTGGCTTTGGGATTGTACATTCACTAGCATAGATTTTGGTACACAATTATCTTTTAAAAAAACAATTAGATCCATCCATATCTACATATTTAATAAATATAAAAAAATAATGTGATCCCAACATTGTATCATTCTCCATTAATCTATCCATCATCATCATCAATTCCAAAAACGTAACCTCCATCCCAATTTGTATCCATGGAATTGATCTGTTGAACCAAGGAACTATCATTCAATGAAAAAATACTATATATTAGTAGAACTATTGGACAAGGAAAATACAAATCATGATTGAACATATAATGGGGGTGACATTTGTAACCCCTAAAAAGTGAGGAATGAACCTAACCCATTTTTCATCCACCCTCGATTCATTGTCAATGATGAATATGAACAAATAAGAATAAAGATGAATGAACATATATAATTCCATCAATATAAATATAATGATGATTTTCATATCAATTTAATATGTATAATTGTTCCTCGTTCATCTATGATTTTGAAATAGGATAGGAATATTAGAATCAAACTTACCACATGGAGATTGAATCGATCATTGATGAATAATTGTTATGTGTTGACATTGTTTATGTGATTCATGAACATTGTTGGCATAATGGTCCATGCTCTAGTCTCGATTAAACACTAGTATTTGTGAGAGATCACTAACGGTTGACTATATATCCCTGTATTGGGTTTCCAACCATTTGGAAATTCAAAATAATACACTAAATTATAGTAGGATTTTGCTGGTGCGTCATTAATAAATAAAATCAATTTATGAATATATTTATTTTATTCATTATTTCCAATAATGATTTTTTCACAAAATCCATGTGCAGATAAATATTATTTCATGCATATGGTAAAGCCTACGTTCTAGTCAAAGTAGTTCCCTCATATTTAAAATTTTGGGAAAAATTTATATGTCATTACCCTTTTCAAGAAAACATTGATCCCATGGTATTTAATATATTTATTATATTTTGAAAATTTAATTTTAGAATATTGGGATTCAAGAATCAAATGTCATCTTAGAGCCTAGTCTCAAATGAAATCCTTATGATTTCAAAAATTGTGCATGGAAAATTTGAGTAATTTTATTATCCCAACCATGGGGATTTTCAACATGAAAAAAAAACATTTTACAATTTTGAGATTACTAGGTTCACATCTAGGTATTCCACTCCTTAGTGCTCACTTGTATATTATTGTGCATCAACCAAACACAGCAACCGGAAATCGTTCCCCCTTGATGGATCTTATCATGACGATCCTCAATCTCAAACATGTACTCAATGAACATTGGATACATCCTCGATGTCAGGATGGCCCCCATATATAACATGGGATGGTTCATGACCAATTTTTCTTAGTTGTGATATGTGGAATATATCATAAACCTGGTCCAACAAAAATGGTTGAGCTAAGTGGTACACCTCAATTCCCTCTCTATAGAGCATTTGAAAATTTAAAAATTAATCTCATAGATCAATTTCTACACTAGACAAATCACTACAATCCATGTTGAGGTAATTCCCCAATGAACGATTTTATCCCCTGGAAAACTCTAAAGGTCCAATCATCAGTCCATAATAAAACATATGATGGATTAGTGTAGTCCACATCTACACCTAGATGATATGTACCTTTTTTAGTATCTTGGAAAAATAAAGGTCTCATGAGTTCTCACTTGACTATATCAATCCAATATAGTTGTAACATATAGGGTATCCCATAATAATCCTATAATTGTGAGATAAAAATGGTTTAATGATAGTTTTTAGTTAAAAATCTTAACCAACTATATATGATAATCCAAAATATGACCAAAATCCAACATGGAAGCCTGCAACATGAACTCCTAGATCAAAATGGTCTTATCTGTCTATCCATTAGTAAAGGGGTGAAACATTATGCTCTAGAGTAATAGAGTAGTGAAGGAATCCTGAATTCATCTCCATAATTATCTTGTGAAGTGAATTTCATGATCTAAAATGATCATTATGGGAAATCCATGGTGATCGAAAATTTTCTACAGGTAATTTAATCCTAAGATATATACTGAACTCTTATATATAACGTATTATAATTTTAATGACATGGTGAATCAGTATTCAATCACCTAGATGGAATAATGACCAGTGGATTTATTTAGTAACCCCTTTAATAATTCCTGGTATATATCATCCCACTTCCACACTAGCACCTCATGAGGTTGAGATAAACCAAGTGAAACCCTGTTCCCATCATTCACTTACTAAAAACTAGGGAATTGAGTGGAAATATATTCCACTCGTGATTCAATCATGGAAAAATGAACATTAAAGTTCTTAGAACATCATTTACACAAAATTATGTATCACCAATGGGGAAGTATGGAACTCCAATGTCCACTCCTCCCATAATACACAATGTACAAACTTCTATCTATTGAGGATAACATTCTCCAATTCTGGAAAATGTATATAATGACCACATCTACTGGATAGCTACGAATGTAAGATCTCATAGTCTATATATACACAATAAGAACGACTAACATGGTATAAAATAGGTGGGTGACAACAATATACTACATATATGTTGCTATATCATTTTCCACCAAAGAAAACATTAATGATGCTAACACCTCTGATTAAATGGACAATAACTAAGAAAAAAGATATCCTACTGAGATCATATTCCACAGAATTCCCCTTACCCAGAGTATAGACAATATGAAATTCATAGTCCTAGAGTAACTTCTTTTATATACTCTATCACATGGTAACACCATTTATATAATATATTCATGATATATTTTGTGGTGATAGTAAATTATTAAACACACTCACATCATGTAGTTTCACCAAATATTTAGTGTGAACACTACTAATATAAACCCAAGATCATGGGTAACATAGTTCTTATCAATTAGTGTCAACTAACATGAAACATAGGTAATAACCACCTACCTATGTATCATAACACAAAACCTATATGGTCACTAATGCATCACAAAACATTATGTACACAATACCCTCTTAGGGAAATCCATGATGGGAGGTCTCATAAAAATATATGTTAGCTCTTGGAAGAATTACTAGAACATTTTTACTCATATTAAAGGTTAACCATACCATGTTAAATCTATCATGGGTGTATGAACTCTTGAAACATTGGGTAAAACCCTACAATAGTACCATTACAACCCAAATAATATTTGTTCCTTGGGGACACTCCTATGTAACATACAAGATTAATCTTCAATATCTTTCACTGTGTCCACATCTACTTCATCCTCTAAGATGATGTATCCCAGATAATAGACCTATCAAATCAAAAAATGAAACATTATGAGATTCCCATAAATTTGGTACTCTAAGACTGTCTCTAGGAATATCCTCAAGTGTCTATCATTATCCCCGCCATGAACTATGTACTCTAGTATGACATCGATAAAGACCACCTTGAACATGTCTAAGAATGGAAGAAATACTTGGTTTAGGAATTACATTATCAATATTATGGCGTTCACCATGGCGGATGAAATAAAAAATCTGTCATTGTGAATGTTGTAACATTTGAATGACAACGCTTCTATCTCCTCATCATGTACTCACAACTGGTGATAACATGATCTGATGTCAATCATCAAGAACCATCAAGCCCTCTCAACTAATCAATGTTGTCATAGATTTTGGTAAGTGTAATATTATTCTTAGTGGTCACTAATTCCATGTGTTGGTAATCAACCCAAAACCTCAAACTCCCATCCACCTTCTTGGCCCAGTGGGAAACACTCAGTCTCCAAAAGTTCAATTCATGTAATCCCTCCACCTACACCCACATCAAAAAATGATTTTTGTGAGCCATCAGAAATGATAGTGTAGACATCAGGTCCATCATTGGAAGCATTGCAATGTATATTTCATGATTTCAGTGGGGAGTTATACAGTACATCTTTTAAAAAAATGCCCCCATACTCTACCACCATCGAAGAAAATTAATATCTTAATATATCCCCTTATCAAAGAGTTATGATATCCATGTGGTGTGTTATCATCATTACTCTAGTATTCATTGGATTATATTACTTTCCTAGTGTTTTCTTTTCAACAACATAGGAACAACTGGTCTCATCTATGGAAACACACCACATCCTCAAACAAAAACAATAAATATTGAATGAGATGTTAGTATCCAATCTATACCTATGATGACATTGTAATGAAGCATTTATTATAAAATGAGATTCAATAAAAAAATATCATCCAAAGTTTATATCAAACTATCAAAAACTTTCTAAATCAGAAAGACACAGCATGTTAGAGTCTCTAACCATAAGGACTAACCCTAACACTATTCTGGAATAGCTACGTATAAATCAAGAGAGGTGGATAAGAATGAATGACTAATAGTTTTGTCTATCACTACAACATATATTGTTGAATATACATAGATAAAACCATTCATCATTCCTATATCATTTTTTTCATATGCCTCTATTTTCCACAGCCGACATCATCCATTTCTAAAAGCTCTTTGAACATGGAATGGACCACCTGGTGGTGTTTATTGTTTTAGGTAAAACCAATGAGCTCCTCATGATTCTATATAGTCCCCTAATCCATTAATTTTTCACTAGGAACTGCCATTATATTTATTTTGGAACTTGATAGGTTTTCATATGACCATATCATTACCAACTATATAATGGGTTGGATAAACTTGATCCAAATGTCTCCAACCATCACAAGAGAAACACAAACTACCCCTCAACTAATTCTTGTCATCTTGAGAGCCCTACATTATTGACATTGTGTCTTTGGATCACCTACTAATTTTTCTTAAAATATTCAATCAGATAACTCTTTCCAAGGTCTCAATTAATGTGGACCCACTACCGGAACCTAATGAAAATTCTTCTCTTCCAATAATCACCCCACAACTAATGATCCATGATGAATTCCAATATACCTGGGATTGAAAATGGATAACTCTATTTCAATGATATACCATCATAATTTCTACTCCAGGGTCTGTTCTTGAAAAAAGGGATTATGAACCACATCCCTGGAGTATCAAGAAAGATCAATAAACCTTAATATAAGCTCTACCATAGACAAACAAACCTATTGTAGTAGAAATTACATAAATATATGTACTATGATTAATGTAGTAAAATTGAAATCCTCCCTAAAAAGATATTAAATGTCTAACAAGTTGATCCTTGAAGAAGACTCACTATGAGGACTCATTTCTAAAATACATGTTTCCTCAAAATGTATACATTCTACATGAGTACCTCTATAATTCCCTCAACCACCTAGGGCTCTGGCTCACCATCATACATGGGAGGTCACATCCACTAAATATCTAATAGTAAACCACCCTTCATGCATCATATTATAGAACTACAAGTACTAGATACAACACAATGGTCGGTGGTATTAAGGCTAAACAACTAAGACGTGTTATATCAAGTATATTACCCTTATAGAGAATCCTAATCACTCGGTTGATCATCCTCATGATCATGCAGTGGAATATTTAATGGATTTATTCATGGAGGAATCCTGAAATAAAATATGTTATATAATGGTCAATGACTAAATTTATAGAGTTGACTTAATAAGGACTTGAAAATAAAAAATTCATCATATATGATGCATGTACCAATTTTTTCCCTATAACCAATGTAAAAATGTACTGAGATGAAAGGTAGATAATGAGTGTTCTAGTTTATGTATATGTCAGCACCTCTACTGACCATAGATTATCTTACCTGAATGCCTAAGTCAAATAAAAAAACATGGTTTCCCATTACTAATTTCTATGACTTCATTCTTAAGATAGAAATTAACCTCTAATACAAGTATGTCATGAATAGATCCACTAGGGTTTGGCATGTCATTACCCTATGCTCTCCACCAAGAGGCAAGGGATTTCCTACCAACATCTAGTAGTCATATTCCATAAATGGGATGAATTATCCTAATGTACATGTAGACAATAAAACAACTCCAAAACCACACAATTATAAAATTAAATACCACTAAGACCAATGCATGAAGAAATATATGATCCCCATAAATAGTAAAACACTAATTTAATTAAAGATGAAAATTCGGTGGAAAATAATCCCAATTAAAAATTGTAAAGAGTCCAACCTTATCCATGTGATAGGACTATGGTCTAATTCAAGAACATGGTATACACCTTGGTCTTTCAAAATAATTATATGTTCCACCCATTCCCAATCATCCTTAGTGTCAAAATATTTTTTCACTACATAAGACACCTCACATGGAGGTAGATTCTTTATAGGGGTGTGTATAATAACACCAAGCTGGACACCCAAAAAACACTTGACAAGAAACAAAGAGTATAATCAGATCGATAAAATATATAATAATCATTGTATTATAGAGAAAATATAGATATCATCTGGAAGGAAACCAGAACACTATGAAGTTACATCCAACATCCAACAGTAAGATTATACTCAAATAAATTCTTGATCTTGAGGAATAAACATCATGTGCGATGTTATCGCTGAAGGAATTTGACCACGATGTAATGATTAATAGCCCCTAACAAAAAAATATCACTGGTCTCTTATGACCTTGACATTTAGACAGGGATCCACAACAAGAATCATTGTGGGAAACTTGGAACCTAATCTGGAACAATCCACTATGTAGGTAATTGAATTCCAATAATACAATTAGGTTGAATCATAATGAATTTTAATCAATAGTTAGAGCCTCTTTAAAAAAACCAATGAAGGGGAGAAGATGAATATGGATTTATATTAAACTCTTTAGGCTGATAGAGGAGTTAAATATTTGGTACAATACCTATACCACATGAGGTATCAATCTAGAGAGGTAAACAGATAAGATTTTTTGTATGTAAATGTAGTTGAAGTCTAACTGTGATGATAAATACTTCTGTAATTTAGTGAAGTTGAAGATCAAAATAGCAGATTTGAAATTTGGAGAATGAATGGACATTTTGGTAAAATTCATGGACGACATGGATCATGGAGGGTGATAAGAATGTGGCGTTTTTTGAAATTTATTATGGGGAAAAAGTGTCATAGTGTCCCTAATATTAGAATGGATGATGGGTCTTTCACCTAAGTTGTGTATGTGGTGAGAGGTACAAATTATGTTTATTTAAAATGTTTAATGGATAATCCAAATCCATTCATGAGAAACATGTACCCATGTGATCAAACTAGATTCATCGATGCTATTTCAAATTTGTTTTTAGTAAAAAATTTAGGTTTCATTTGAAAAATTATGGTGTGATCAAAATTATGGAATGTAGCTTCTGTACTCAATTGATAGGCTTCTCCTGGACTATGTAACTTTTCACGATCTCTTTTACATTTCCTTTCTTGATATGGTCAAAGCTTAACTGGTTATGACCATTCACGAGTTCTTCAAATTCGAAGACTTACCTAGGGTTAGTTGTTCATATACATTTGTCCTCATCCAAATGGTTAAAGATACTTCCTCTATAAATCATTTTAGTCCAATCATTAATGTTAACATTCTGTACATTTTCCTAAAAAATGGTTAAAATATAAGTCTTTCCCTTGGTCTACCTGAATGTGTTTTAGAGAATCAATAAGAATTTATCCAGGGGAGATAAACCCAATTAGGTATTGTAATGGTGTATGAAATGGTTGTGGTATATAATTAAGAAAACACATGGGTCCATCATATTTATTAAGTTTAATATTCTAAAATTCTATAATAAGAGGGATTTTTGCTTCTTTTATAATGTTTTTACAATCATGGGTTTCCCAACATTGGTGATTGACCACTTCTTCTGGGTTTACATCCCTCCTTGGTAGGATATTGTCTTCATGGGATGGATGCTCATATTCTTCAAATGTACTCATGGCCTTAGGCAGGGAGTCCCAATATCCACTAGTCTTTGCTGCTTGCATCAGGATACTCCTATAAAAAATATGCATCATAGAATTATTAGTGGAAGAATTTGAGACTATATTTTTAGGGCATATACAAATGAAAATTTCAATATGTTCTTTTCATAGGGCATAATTTCATTTCTAAATTAAAACATAAATAACACTATAGAATTAAAAAAACCATGGATATTAATTATATTAGGAGAAGTTAGGACATCAGTTAGGTCAATATTAGTGTTTTCATTTTTAAATAGTGTTCAAAAAAATGAACGGAGAATATAAAAGAGTCCATGTGTATGAAAAAGGGTTTCATTTCAAAATGATTACCTTGGGGTACATAATTCTTCAGGGAGAATCCTTGGTTTTCACTTTGGGGAACTCATTGAAAAAATATATACCCACATTACAAACCCCCAAATCCATGTTATATCTTTCAGGGGTCACATAACTATTGCAATCAATTTCATATCCTCTATACCTATTAATGTGTTTCCACATATCAATGTTCCAATATTGTTGTTTTGGAACATAGAAAAAATTATAACATGTTTCACATGGGATTACCATGAAGAGGGTTAATACCATTGGTATTATTGGGAAAAGAAGGAAAAAGAATTAGGAATGGGTGGTATTAATGTTAGTATTGTTATGTTGGAAATCTATAGCATTCAAGAGTGGATTTAATGCAACATCGTAGAGGGTAAATCTGTTGGTGAAAGTTTTATCACAAACAGATAATGAAACCATACTCATAGAGTGAGGGGGTATTGTCCAAACATTGGAACTTTATCATCGATAATATTCCCATTTTTAGGATCATTTAAAATGGATAATTGGTAGTAGCTAGAATAATTTCTGGAATCATAATTAGGAAATCCCCATGATTGGTTTCATTGGTTTTCCAACTATGGATATCTCATTACCAAAATCAATGATGTTCGATCCATTCATTCATTCCTTTCAAAACATTCACCAACTATTGATATTCAGAAACATTGAATTAAATATAGGACTGGATAAATTCATTTTCCCGAGGACAGGGTCAAGATAAATCTCAGTGAAGGGATTCCATATGTTATATCCATTATATAAGATAGGGGAAGTTTGGAATGAGATTTTATTGTTCAATTATTGACCCTATAAAATCAAAATCTATGTACAGAAACAATTTCATCATGAAATTCCTACTCGTTAATAATATTGGAAGAAGGGTATTTGTTTTTTAAAAGGTTTTTTATTTAGGAACAACAAATATGAATCCTCGCATAACCACTTCCTTGATTGTGAATGGGAGAAGGCAATGTGGAATAGAACAGGTGAGTTGTTTAGGCATTGTGTTCACAAAAACAATCTAGAGACTTCTATACATGACTGGTTTACATAAGAAGAGACCATTGTGCATAAATTAGAGGTGAGATACCTATTCATTATAGTGGGATTCACTTTGACATATAATTCCTGAATAAAGATTTGACATGAAAACATTTCCATTACTCATCTGTGTAGGGTGGAGAATTCAAAATTTATGGTGATAGAGTTGATTAATATAAGTAATTTTTGTGAATTATCCTCATCATTTGGAAGGAACATAATGGGTCCACACATTACATATACACATCATAATAAAAGAAGGTTAGGAAAATGGTTAGGATAGAATCCCCATGAAAATTTCTATAATTTCATCATGAACCGTTCTGGATCCCATGGGTTCATGCTGTGGTGGAGGGGTCGGGACACCCAATGTTTAGTAAATTGGATTTGACTGACATCTGCATATGGGGTTACACTCTTTTGGATAAAAAAGCGGCGATGCTCAATTGAATTGAAATATATTAATTACACAAATTTAATCTCTAATATATTGAAATTGAGTCAATGATTATGATCAGGTTTGTGAAGGGAAATCTCAAAATTCCTTGGTCCATTAAATATTTCATCCAAAAATGTAGTAGGATGCATGATTTTTGGGTGTTAGTATATCGAACAAGGAGGGAGGTAAATAATGTAATGGATTATCTCACTTCTCGGGTTAATAATGGTAGTTTATGTTTTTTATTTTCTAGAATGGGGTTATTCTTCATGAATGTAGTATATTTTTTATGTAGATTATCATGTTCTAAATTATTTTATATGTTCATGAATTTGATCTCTTTTCTTCTTCTCTCTGGTTTCCCAAATTTTTAATAAAAATTTTACATCAGATGGACCAACATATGATCAAACTACAATATTATAAAGGGACACCAAAAACTCTATCTGAGACTCATGCTATAATGTGATGTTATAATATAATACCACACTATACCCTTTAGGGATTGAACCATGGAAACACATTCAATAATAAATTTAACAAAATAATGAATTGAATGGTTATAAACATCTCTTAATGGTGATAAAACCATGTACATTGGTATATGGTGTGCCCAATTATACCCAGGTCAGACTATGTGGTAATTCATAAAACAACACGTAAATATCAAAATATGTAGTGTATAGGAATAGTAAATAATGTGAAGAGATCAAATAAACACTTTCTAAGGTATCTTGTGCATGTCCATGTACATGGCTTACCTAAGTACCGATCCATATAAAAGTGGTTCTATCCATGTCTGTGTACAAGTTGTTCCAATTAATATGTAGTCCCCCTATGTTTTTATCCCATACAAGGTACACACATGGCTATCACATATGGGTCATATGGAATGAGACCATGTCACATGGTGTGTGATTTTTTTCTCATAGAGAAACCATAGTGCTACATTGGGGGTCTTATAAATTATTCCCATCCAAGGTACATATTGTGTAACACCATATTTTTCTAAAACCCCTTTTTCTTCCACCATCAACTCCCTCGCATCACTAAAGCCACCATTATCAATGGAACATGTAAATCATGGGTTATTCATCCTTATACTTAATATCTAGCTAGGATGTGGGTAATTAATCTGGTCGGAAATCCATCCACTCAGTCTTTTTGTTATTATACCATGTGTCACTAAAGAATAATGAAAAACACTTAATTTTATCTTATTCTACCTTTATCTGTCCACTTCCATCATCGATTCACAAAATTAAACATCTGTTGTGGTTTTTACCCATGGAATCGATCCACTGAGTGAAATAATTATTATTCAATGATTGAATATTAGATATTGGTTAGAATAATGGCCCATGAAAAATCATAATTATGATTTAATGATGACATGAGGAAAAATCTATAACAAATTAAATGTGATTAACAAACATGGCCCTTTGTTAATTATTCTTCAATTTTTTTCATAGAATAAGATGGATGAAGTGGAATAAAATAATAAACAAATATAATTACCTCCACTTAAATCTACTGATCATGTTTTTGTAATTCAGGATTCATTAAATTGGTTTTTGTTTAATGGGGTTAAGAAATGTCATGAAAAACAAAGAATAAATCTTCCATCCTAGAGTTTAGACAGATCATTGATGAAGAACAGTTTAATAATTACTGTATTGATGAGATCACTAATCACTTTTGGAATAATGATCTATGATCTCATCTCAATCAATCATCATTTTCTACAACAGTTATAACAATGCTTTCTAGATATATAATGTTTTGTTGGGAAACTCTAAGGAAATCCCCATGACCATACACTAATAGAATGTTTTTTTGTTATGTAAAAAAAATTAATTTAATCATTTTATTCATTTTATTTATTTATTTTTGTAATGACATTTTCACAAATTCCATGTTCCTAAAATGATTATTTCACACCTACTTTAAGTCACACATTCTAAAATAAATAATTTTCGATGATTTATGATCTATGCTCCTATTCAATTGTTTTCTCACATTTTTGAAAAATCACATAAATGTGATACTTAATTACATAATACATTTAAAAAAATTATTCTAGGAACACCAAGCCTCAGAATCATACCATATCATAGCCCCTTATCTCAAAATAAAGTCATATAATATTGAAAAATAGTTTATTAAAATTAAAATTCATAAAATTTTGTAAATTTAAAAAGTATATCCCGTGAGAGTGGACAACCAGTTGTTTAGTGAGGCCAGTTTTTTGGCACTGAGAGATGATCATGTCCTACTTAATGCGCCCTTTTTTGGACTTATTACCATTAGGTACCTCTTGGTAGAGCCACATCCAACTATAGTGCCCCAAAATGAATATAATTACAAGGAAACCACTTGTTATATAATTCATCAAAATTATATGAAATTTTCCAATACATATACTAATATTTATAATTATCCATTGATAAAATCCAAGACATATCCTAAAAAATTTCCTTGTGGATCTCATTGATTCATTTTCAACCTAGTTTCAAATGGATTAATGAACCATTCCATTGATTCCAACATTAATAAACTTGGATTCAAATACGTGGATATTATATTTTTAACATAAATATTCCTTTATTAACACAACAATGTTATTCATGGCCATAATAATTATGTTCTTTTGGAAACATATAAAAAAAATTATAATCTTGTCAATGATCTTAAATGCTTCCCACAATATTTCTTCAATTTAGTTATCTTCTTATAAATAACCTATATAAGTCATTTCTTCCTAACCGGGGTAAATGAAACGTAATAAAACGATTTCATGGATTCTCAGTAAGGTTAGAAAACAGAAATATGTAAATATAACATGATAATAAGGGTATGGGGACATGATGATGACATAGGAAAACCATATTGTGTATATCAAATATAAATAATCATGATCAATACATAAAGGGTGGATTTTCCTATGACATGTATTATAATGAAATATAAAAACATGATTAATGAGATAATACCATTTTCATTAGACATTCAATTGTGGCATATATATATGAAGAGAAAATACATTCCTTATTCATCAAGTAACATTTACCTAAGCATATCAGGGAACACAATAGGTGCCTTCAACACAGAGGTGGGGCACCCAACCTTCCCTAGTGGAATCCCCTTCTCATAAAAAATTGGGATCACTCCAAAAACCATCATAGAAGTCATGGCTCACTCTAAAGACCATCATTTGGTACAAATTCCATTATTAAACCGGGTTCAATCACCATTCTAATCCAATTTATGTCATGAGATGTCGATCATTACCCGATGAATTAGTGAGATATATAGGAACCAACCATCACATAATTAAAATCATATGTATGTGTTCAATAGGGTCAAAAAACATTCATGATATTATAACCAATGAAATGAAATGAGTGTAAAAAATAGTTCATTATATCAAATCCTTTGGAAAGGATATTGGTTTTATCATCTTTTCATTATATCAAAAATTTATAACCCAAAAAAATGAAAATGGCTTCATAATAAAAATTTCATTGTATAAATAATTAAAGAGAAATACATTACATAAACATATTTTCATCAAAAAAATCAATGAATGGATAATAATAGCATCTAGGGTTTATATCCACATGAAATATTATGTTACATAAAATTATTTAATTATATATGGACAATTATTTTGAATGATATACGTTATGAAACATTTATTTATGTAGATAATTTTTTTTAAAATCCATTTTTAATAAAATAAACATTTTGGAAATCCATTACGTAGGAAATAATCTTAAAAATAACTAAATGAAATTTTAAAAATAATTTAAAACATTTCATGTTGAAAATTTCATTTTCGAATAGAAAAAACATTTTAACATATAAAACATTTTGAAAATATTTTTAATTAAAAATAAAAATGAAAAAATATAATTTAAGATTCAAAGAAAATAATGTTTATGATTATGGGAAATTCTATTTATATCAAATATTGTAAGAAAATGTTTCCTGTCACATTTCACGAAAAATAAAAAATAATTTTTTTTAGAAAACGACTTGTACATTACATTCACAATGTTTTAAAAAAATTAATCATGTGTAAAAAATTATTTGAATTTTTTTTTCATAATTTTAAATCATTTTTGAAATCTATTTAACAAAACATTGGGGTCTTTGATCGAAATGATGATTTTTTAATTTTTTTTGAAGTCATGAGTACCTAAATAATGGGAAATGAAGAAAAAATGTGTTTTAATGATATCACTACTACAGAAAACAAATCATGAGCTTATTTCAAGAACTATCACAAAATTTCATCATTGGTACCATAATTATAAACAATTTGAATATATTATATGACTGAAACATAAAACTATAACCTCTTTCGTAATATTTTATAGTATCACCCTATATATAAAATCATTAACTAGAGCATAAAATATAATTATGATAAATAAATTGATGTCCTAAATTGAATATGGGGTTTAATTAAAACCTCTTACTAGATTGTTTGTTCATTATATTTTCATTGGTATAAAAAAGTAAAATTGAGATAAGAATCACATAATGACGCATCAAAATATTCACAATAAACCCCATGAAAGAGAGATCCTAATATTTATATGTATTTTTCGATAATCATATGTAGAAGAATCCAAAGATAAATCAATTAGTAGTATATACATCAATGAAATGTAATAAGTTTTGGATATGACATGTATATCATTTAAGATAAAATTTTGAGATCCAAATCCCATACTATATTATTAATGTTTGAATCACAATCACCAATAAAGATAAAAATCAAACGAAACATTAAATATCATGAAAAGAAGAGGATTCTTGATATAAAATTTAAGAGGGAAAACAGTCATACAAAAAAATTAATGTACATTTTGAAATGTCACTAGAAAATAAAATTGTTATTTTAAATTCATTATTTTAAGTCTCGACATCCGTTGTAGTTGTTTGAAATAATATTCTCAAAGTTTCCTCCATAGGATTTCAACAATAACTTTAATAGGATGTATTCATTCCAAAACTATACAATCAAGTATGAGATGTGGGAAAGAGGGGTGTGATTTTGGAATGGAATGGTTAAACCAATAGGCTTTGAAGGTGTGAATAAGATAGGATATGGGGGTTCAATTATAGGTAATGGAGTGGACACAGTTGGGTTTTTGAATTAATTATGTTCTCACACCTTTTTTATATGTAAAAGGGGTCCAAAAGTATCCATTATTGTACCATATATGTGTAATAGTCGATATATAGTCCAATAATAGTATTTAGACAAGTGCATTGGTCATTGTAAATGTTGTATTTTTGGTTTAAAACTCGATAACTTCATTTTTAACATAACTTAATTAATAAATTGTTATTGAATAACTATTAATAAATATCAATAACTAAAATACATTTTAGCAATTTTATGAATTATTCTAATTAAAAAATTAATCGATTTTTCTACATTTTATTATCAAAATTTTTAAATTCAATTTTAAAAATAATTTGATAAACACATTGAGAGAGAGGGTTTTCGAAAAAGAAATTCAAAAAATATTATATGGAATTTACATCATAATAAAATATAAAAACGATTTTAATAAATTAAATTATACTAAGATATATATATTTTTAGTAATTGTAAATAAATAAAACATAAAATATAAATTATCTTTAAAATAATTAAAATGATAATGTAGTTTTTAATTAAATTCTTTTTCACTATTAACAATAAAAATAATAATTTTTTAGAATTATTAAAAATGTGAAATAATAATGTATTGAAATTTTAATTAAGAAAATAAATTATTTATTAAAATAAATTTCATAAAAGAGAAAAATACTTAAAATAAAAACCAATTACATGATGAAAAATTATTTTTTGTGAAATATATATATTTCAAGCAGAAAATAATACATTAAAAACATTTTATATATTAATAATAATTGTTTTATTATCTATAAACATTTACATATATATAATATATTTACATTTGGTTATCAAATTCATCATATGGGATTATTTTATTTAATTAACGCATAGAAACATTATTCACTTTTAAATAATTTTATAAAAATGAACCTTTTAAACACATAAGAAAAATATACTATAATTAATTATAATGTTGTTTCAAAAGTAATTAAAGGTATTAACAATTACATAAGTATAAATATGATACTTTTAAACTAATTCGGTATTATATTACATAATTTAGGGATAATAAACGACAGTTTTATAAAAAATCAATATATTCCAATTATAAAAAAATTTCATTATTTACATAATAAATCTAAAAAATACACAATATGTAAAAGTAGATTTGATGTTTCAAAAAATGAACATCATTTTGTATAATATATTTTATTAAATATCAATAAATTGATTTTATTATTTTATAACAAATAGAAAAAAAAATCATTTTTCAAAAAAACTTATTTTTGATGAATATATACAAATTGCTAAAAATATATTACCATATAACTATGATTTTAAAAATAAATATATATTGAGTATTAAATTTATATTTATATTTCATATGGTTTTTAATACTATTACTGTCCACTTTTTTAATATATATATTTAAAGGGAAATAAATAAAATAATATTATATCCTGGATCAGTAAAGCTAAGGGTAGTGTGTCATGCATGATTTCAATGAAAATCATTGTTGTGTGAAATTGAAGCTAATATTAGTTTTCTTTATAATTAATCAAATAATCAGTTTTGTGTGTTACATAAAATATTTAAAATCTAAAATTCATTGGAGTAATATTCCACAAAATCATACATAGTTAAATTCTACGTGCCTCTTTGTATGCTAGAGGATAACGACTAGTAGAGGGGTTGTAAAAAACATTTTGGGGGAATATACATCCTTTTATTGAGTAATAATAATAGAGTAAATAATATACTTTTTATACAAATAGTAGAAACTATACACAAATAGGATAAAACTAATAGAGATACAACACACCAGTCCAACAACATCGAAAATATTGTAATGAAAGATTGGAATGAAACTAAATTTCATTTTGAATTCAAAATAGACAAATTTAATAAACTAAAAAATGTACAACAACGTACCCTAACTTCATTCATGTGTTGGTCTTTTCTTTAGCTCCAAACCTTATAGTAATAACCAGTTAATAATATTGAACCTTTTCCCTATCCAAACATGAATCCTTGTATTACACTTAGGTTCCAAATGGAGGACTAGAAAGGGTGTGAGATTAACTCATTAAGTTAAAAGCACTATCTCAATGAATAAATGTATAATATTTAGTTCATTCAATTATTTGATAAATATTATAATTAATTATTTAATTAATATAATAATGAAAAAAACCTTCCATCCCTCAATTTCTATGTAGACAGTAGGGGCCAACCAATCATACATGGGCTCTATAATACATGTCTCTATCACAAGACTAGTCCACCTATATCATGAAGGATAATATATACCATATCATAATAATCATAAATAGGATCAACATGAATTCAAATGCTATGTTCTCTAATTTCGTCAAAGGGTAAAAATCCTATAAAGGGGAAATAAACAATCTCATATTAGACTCTATTTAAATTTATATAATGGAGTCAATCATTTCATCCCATGTACATGAATAAAGGGGTGAATCTTAGACCATGGGGTGGGTTATTATTTTATAGTATGAACATCTAGTTAATAATATCATTTGACCAAGTTTTATGTCCTTGGACATCATTTCAGTAAAAATATATTCAATAAGAACATGTTTAACTCTCATCAAAATTCATTTTACATTCTTAGTTTGTTAATTTATCTCACCATATTACCTTGGATGAAATGTTAAATTGGATGATTATTCAAGGATAAGATGAATCAAAACAATCAATCACTAACATGTTTCCACATATACTAATTTTCTTTACATTTATAATCCATCTAGAGTCTTAATTCACATTGTTAACCACTAACCAAATTTTTTTAATTTTCATTTATTTTTCACATTAATGGTTGATTCACTGTGTGGGTTTCCACATTCATGGTTTAATTTCTAATCGACCCATTTCGGTCTGAGGGATTTTCTATGAAAATATATATTTTTATATCTAACATATATTTAATCAATTATTTAATTTCGTTTCATGTATTCCAGTGTAAGAACCTGGTTCTTATTTTTTAGGTATGAGTTTCTTCTTTTCTTTTTTCCTTAGCTGTTTTTAAGAAAATATGGGAAATGGGGGAAAATCCTAAATTTTAGAACTACACTTCATGTACATTTTTCGACACGCCGTGTAATTTTGGCTGTGTGGGGATTAGTACACGGGGCGTGTTGTGATGTCGGCAACAAAGGGTGTAGGAACTGACTACATGCCGTGTAGTGGTCCATTACACGTCGTACATTCAGTCGGCATGCCAAAATCGTAATGAGGTGGAGCAGCTGCCAGCTCGGCGACAGTACACGCCGTGTACTCCAGAGTACAAGTCATGTACTAATGTCGACGAATGAACAGTGTGGTAGTGCCGCCAGGGGAACTGTTAAATGAAGGGAGTACACGTCATGTACTTGGAAGTACACATCGTGTATTTTTTTCCGCTTAAAATGGGCAGTAGCCTCCCCTGTTCATAGGGAAGGATGAGAACATAAGAGGGAGCTTGGGAGGGATGGACAAACTATTGAAGATCCACCAAGTGTTCGTCGGGAATTTGATTCCGCTTCAGACAATCTCGTTGGAACCGCACGGGTAAGCCATCTCTTCTCCTAGCGTGTTGCTTGCCAATTCTTCGCCTAATGGGTGTTATTTGAGGTTATGAGAGTTTTGTTCTTCATCAGATCTACGCCATTCTTGGGTGTTTCTGGAGTCGGCGTTCAGGTATAATGTTCGTTGGCGTATAAGGTAGGTGGCTTTGTGTTTTTTTCCAACTGTCGTGCATTTTTTTTTGCGTTTTTGTGCTACGAACCCATGTCTGGTGTGTCATGTGGTTGAGTTCGTGGCTATTTAATACATATAATTTTATAGGTGATTAAATAAAGATGTAAAACCATTGTTTGGGATCAGTGGTCGGATCCAGGACCACCCCAGGGTTGCGTTCTGCTGTTTAGCCATTTGGCCAGGATACCCGAGGGCATGACATGTTTAAATTATGCATTACTATTCCTTGAGAGGAATTGAATGTGAATTGCATGTTTATATGTTGGGCATGGCCCGATTACCTGTTATCCGGAGGGCAGTGTTGTGATTAGCCTGTGGGCATTGTACTACCTAGCTTGTGGTCAAATTCTTTTGTGCTTGTGGGCATCTGATTCTGTGCCTATGGGAAAAATTTCTTACGCCTTTGGGAAATATCCGTATGCCTGTGGGAAGATTCTTGAGTTTAGTTTTCTATTTACCTGAGGGTATGAGTTTACGTGTCTGAGGACATTGGTTGTTTTCTTAGAATATTCATTGTGTTGATATTAAAAATTAAATGAATAAATGGATATTAAAATGTAAATATAATTGGTTAAGTTAGATACTTTTAGTACTGCTTACTTTATTTCATTTACTACTGCACAATGTTGTTGCATGCGTTACACACAGTTGGGCACATGCCTTTGGTAGATGCATACTGGGAATTTATTTCTCACATCCAGTTTGGGTCATGCTTTTTCGGCCCAAACAGATTATGTTTCTGTAGGTGTGGATAGGGGCAAGAGTCCCTATACAGGTACTTGATTGTTGCTAGGGTGTAGGAGAGCATGAGACCGAGCATTGGATCTTTATCCTGCTGACTGTTCTATTATTCTTTTCTATACTTGTACTTCAGTTGTAATGTATTGAATGATGTGTAACACGCTCTGGTTGTTTTATAGAATAGTGACACGATTCATCTTCCTATATATATGACTGATGGTTTCCCTTTTTTTATCAGTTATCCATTTCAGTTATATATACTTTTACTACTTCCGTTGTTGTTATATGTTTTATTTTGTATTCCGCTGCAGTATACATTGACAAATGAGGGCATAGTTTCCCCACTATTAGACCTAGGCCCTCCCAGCTAGTCGGCAGCCTTTGGAATTTGGGGAAATTCTCTTGAGGTCATGTGGCGAACTGGATTCGGGGCACCCGTTGCATAGCACTCGGGTCCGGGATGTTACAAAGTGGTATCAAAGGGATTCTTTTATTTGGCTTACAATTTGGTATCTTAGTAAGGGATAGGATGGACCGGTAGTTGGTAATATGATTTGTTCGGGTGTACCTAACTCCTGTATAGTGAAAATCCAATTTACCTCATGTTGCAATTTTACTGATTTTGCAATTTACCGTTGATTTGTTTTCACCGTTGGGTGATGCAATTGATATTCTGCTGTTTATAATTTATCTGTGGGTTCTATTTAGTTTCAACCCGATGAGATGAGGTTATGCCATCTCATGCATCATATAGGCGCACGATAGATATCACAATCCATGCATAGTTTCCATTCCATGTAGGTGCATTAGAAATTGCATGTCGTTGTGATAGTTTTTGTGATAGAAAATCATGCGGTTGTGATAGCTTCTTGATAAATACCTGCTATGTGATAGGGGATTTTGTGTGAGCCTGCCTATAGAATGGAAGCCAAACATTGGTTTTTGGGGAGTATGGGCCCCCATTTACGGGAATTTGGTGGATAATTGACTATTTATTTTTGGTTATATCATAGATAAGATGTCAAACCTTGATTCGTGGGGAGTATGGGCCGTCACAAGTCGAAATTTGACACTAAGGTGTTGTTATTCGGTGTTTTCTGGGTTCCGGAGAAGTTTCTAAGGCATACTGTCCAGAAACCCAGTATACACGACGTGTAGTATTTCAGACAGGCCGTGTAGAACCTTCTGTTTGGGAAGAAAAATAAACTTTTTGAGTACACGCCATGTACCTTGAGTACACACCGTGTAGTCTCTCCCCGTCTCACAAACCATGTTTGCAGCGACATGGTGAAGGGAGCAACTTGGGGCGAACACGCTGTGTAGCTTTTTCACACGCCGTGTAGTGTTGACCCGGTGTCCGGCCGTGTAACTAACAACATGGGTTGGTGAACTCATTTAAATAACACATCGTGTTAATAATGGACACGCCGTGTAGTGTGACCTAGGGACTCGGCCATGTAACTAACAACATGGGTCGGTGTCACCCCTCTTGGAACACGCTGTGTACCTATGGGACACGCCGTGTAGTCCTGTCCGAGGACAGATCGTGTGGACTTAGCCGTATGGAGGGGAAACAGGGTGGTGTACATGCCATGTGTGGGTGTAACACACCGTGTAGTTTCAAGACAATTAGTCGGCTGTGTCACAAACGACATAGGCATATGGAAAATAACACCATACATGCCGTGTAGATATGATACACATCATGTAGTTTTGTTCAACGGGAACCGTGTTGCTTAGCCGTGTCGATGGACCCGGGAAGAGGAAGGGAAGTCAAGTACACGTCGTGTAGTTAGTATACATGTCGTGTAGTCTTCCTTTGAAAATTTTGAAATTCCTTCTTCCTCTTGGTCTTTTTGTGGTTTCTTCATTTCACCCTTAATAATCATGAATCTAAGGCGTGCTTTTGACCTTGTAGTGTCATGCCGCCTAGACGACCGCGTGTTGTTCTCCAAGAGAGCGGAGACGACTATACTCCGGAGATGGGGGGAGTGGGCTACCATTTGATCCTCCAGCAGATCCAGATGTGGCACCAGCTACTATACCGGACACAGGCACGGAGGTGCAGTTCCGTGCGGGCTTTATGCGGTTCATGCAGACCTTTTAGGGAGCACTGCAGGGTGCCACATCGATGGCCGAGCTAAGACGTATATTCCAGCAGTAGCATCCACTGACATTTTCAAGGGATGGCGGACCACAGGCTGCGATGTCTTGGCTGGGATCGATGCAGACTATTTTTGAGCATCTAGAGATGCCTCCAGGGCGGAGGGTCAAGCTCACGAAATATATGCTACGTGATTCCACCAATAGGTGGTGGGATGTTACCACCCAGTCAGAGCATCACAGGGTCATGGCGTGGGATGATTTTTAGGAAATCTTCCAGGACTTTTTCTTCCCGGAGACGCTGAGAGTAGATAGAGCTTGAGAGTTCATGAATCTACAGCAGGGCGCTATGTTAGTGATGGATTATTCTGCTCATTTCACCAAGCATCAGTGCTTTGCACCCATGCTGGTGGGTGATGAGATGCTGAGAGCCAGACATTTTGAGGATGGTCTTCGGTATGATAGCTGAGCACTGGTAAATGTTTTCAGGTTGCCTACTATACACGCTATTGTGAACCAGGAGCTAATAACATAGAGGAAGCTTCGATAATCTAGTGGTGTGGGCCAGGGCGGTTCAACAACAGTTACTGGTACTATTTCTTCGTGCAAGAGAAAGGGACAGATGGACTTCTCTTAGGGCGGTAGTACCAGTCCCGAGAAAGCTTCCAGTGGCCAGGTTATGTGCTACTTGTGTGGTAGATAGGGGCACAAGAGACCGCAGTGTCCACGAGACCCAGTGGAGTGCCGAGCTTGCGGCAGGATGGGTCATCTGCAGCACATTAGCAGGGCATTTCCACTAGTGGCTAGTGAGAGGGGTTCTGTGCAGACTCCGTGTGCGGGAGCAGGACCAGTGGCTTCTTACCAGTCCAGGAACAGGAATACATCAGTGTGTACATGCAAAGATGGTGGTCGTGGTCGTGGTAGCCAGACACCAGGTTCTCAGAGGTAGTAGGGCGGGACAGCTCAGGGTGGTCAGGCTGTGTCTTAGGGCCGCAACACTGGGTAGGCTTATGTAGTGCAACAAACCCATTCAGATCAGGATCCCAGACATTTTACAGTAAGAGGTACTATTTTAGTACCTTCTGTCTTATCTTCAGTACTTTTTGATACAGGTGCTACACATAGTTATTTATCTAGGCCCATTGTTGAGTGTCCTGGGCTCTGTGTTTCCACTTCTTCCGATTTCATGACGCTAGACACTCCATTGGGGACTAGAACGGCTGGTTTGCATTAGTGCAATGAGTTCCTCCTTGAGGTTGGTGGGTTTCACATTCATTGGGACCTATATGTATTAGATATGATAGCTTATGACGTCATTCTCGGGATGGACCTGTTGGTTCCCTATCTAGCCTTTGTAGACTGCTATCGTCTCAGGTGAGTTTCACATCACCAGAGGGTGAATAGTTTCTATACAATGGGGAATGGAATGTTCAGGCGAGTCGAGCTGGACCAGAGCATCGTGGGCGATGTGGAGTCACAGCCCAGATTGTGGGCTTATATCTGGATGATCAGGGGACTTTCCAGACGGATTTCCCTCCAGTTGTTGATCGTTTCAGGGATGTCTTCCTGGACGATTTTTTTGGTCTACCTCCAGAGTGAGAGGTTAATTTCTCTATCGAGATTGTGCTAGGAGCAGCACCGGTGTCCATTCCTCCTTATAAGATGGCCACACCAGAGTTGTAGGTGCTCAAGAGGCAGTTAGAAGAGTTACAAGCAAATGGCATTATCCAAACCAGTACTTCTCCTTGGGGTTATTCAGTCCTTTTTACAAAAAAGGAGGATGGTAACCTCAAACATTACCTGGATTATCGGAAGCTGAAACAGTTGACGGTTAAAAACTGATATCCCTTACCGAGGATTGATGATCTTTTTTATCAGTTTCGTGGAGCATGAGTGTTCTTGAAGATTGACCTGACATTAGGATATCATCAGTTGCGCGTTAGAACATATGATATGCCTCTCATAGCTTTCAAGATTAGGAATGGTCTATATGAATATACAGTTATGTCATTTGGACTCATGAATTCACCAATAGTTTTCATGGCTCTGATGAATCGTGTGTTCCGTCCCTATCTTGATTCTTTTGTGGTAGTATTCATGGACGAAATCTTGGTATACTCTCACACTCGACACGACCATGCCACCCACCTTGAAATCATATTGAGTACACTGAGGAAGCATCAGCTATATGCTAAGCTCTCAAAGTGCCATTTTTTGATGGACCATATTCACTTCTTGGGACATATCATCTCTGAGGAAGGAGTGTCAGTAGACCCAGAGAAGTTGAGAGCAGTATTTTCTTGGGAGCAGCCTAAGAACGTGTTTGAGATACGGAGTTTATTAGGGCTGGTTGGTTACTACAAACGTTTTATACATGACTTCTCCCACTTAGCAGCACCATTGATAGGTCTGACTAAGAAGGGTGTGATGTTCGTCTGGTCAGAAACTTGCGAGACAACTTTTCTGGAACTGAAGGGACGGTTGACATCAGCACCGATCCTGATACTCCCAGATCAGGGGAAAAGCTATACAGTTTACTGTGATGAATCAGTTATTGGACTGGGAGCAGTGTTGACGCAGGGCGACCGAGTCTTTGCGTATGGGTCTCGGCAGTTGAGGCCACATGAGAGTAATTACCTGATGCATGATCTTGAGTTGGTTGCAGTTGGGCATGCGTTGCAATGTTGGAGACATTACCTATTGGGAGAATATTTTGTGGTGTTCACGGACCACAAAAGTCTCCGTTACATCTATACTCAGTGTGACTTGAATCTGAGACATCAAAAGTGGGTTGAGTACCTACAACCCTTCAATTTTGAGCATGCCTATACACTGGTAAAGGTATTACAGTAGCTGATGCATTGAGCAGGAAGACTCAGATAAAGGTTGTGCATAAGGCCAGTGGTGAGTGGATGCTTATGGCTTTGTTCTCGGAAATGCATCTAGAGGTGCATGACAGATAGGGGTAGACTTATCTTTCCTCTTTATCTATGACCTCTACCCTCCTGGATAGAGTGAGGATGAGATAGATATCTGATTCTGAAGGCCTAGTTCTACGGGAGTCGGTGGCAAGTGTGGACACTCCTCCTGGTTGGACGATTGGGGATGATGAAGTTCTGCATTTCCATGGACGAGTATGGGTTCCAGGGGATATACGCGAGGAGCTGATGCGAGAGTTTCATGCTTCATCTTGGGAAGTTCATCTTGGGGATACCAAGATGTACCGAGACATGAGACGTCAGTTCTGGTGGTCGAGTATGAAGAGCAATGTAGCTGGTTAAGTTACGAGGTGTTCCACCTGTCAGCAGGTGAAGGCGGAGCATCAGAGACTAGTGGGACATTTACAGCAGTTGCCCATTCCTGAGTGTAATTGGGATGATGTCGCGATGGATTTAGTGACTGGATTTCCATGGTCACCTCGGGGAAATGACGTCATGTGGGTTGATGTGGATAGACTCATGAAGGTAGATCAATTCTTGTCGATCAAGGAGACCTTCGGTGTTGACGAGCTTGGAAGGATGTATATCTGAGAGATCGTGTGTCATCATGGGGTCCCTCATTCTATAGTTTCATATATGGGCTCCCTCTTTATGTCTCATTTCTGGCAGAGATTTCAGAGGGCACTGGGTACACTGGTGCTTCTGAGAACATCATACCACCCTCAGATAGATGGCCAGTTAGAGTGTACGATACAAGTGCTAGAGGAAATGCTGCGTGCATGCGTCCTAGAATTTGTGGGCTCTTGGGAGAAGCATATACACCTAGCCTAGTTTTCCTATAACAATAGCTTTCATGTGACTATTTAGATGGAACCATATTGGGCTTTATATGGTAGTAAATTCCGATCACCTTTATTCTGGTTAGAGGAAGGTGTGGCAGCTTTACTGGGGCCACAACTCATGCAGGAGACATCTGAGCAAGTCAAGTTGATTCAGAAGCGGATGGCTACCGCACAGTCTCGTCAAAAATCTTATTTAGATCTCCGCAGATGACCTTTGGAGTTCGTTGTCAGGGATCAGGTTTTCTTGCATGTTTCGCCGAGGCTGGGACACAAGCGGATTAGGAGACATGGTAATATTTCACTGAGTTAAGTGGGGCCATTTGAGATTCTGGAGAGAGTCGGGCTGGTTGCCAATTGGTTGCGGTAACTACAGCGGTACTGAGCCATGCACGATGTCTTCCTCCTATCTCAGTTTTGTCGCTATCATTCAGACCCGTCTCACATCTATCAGCCCGAGGAGGTTGAGCTGGAGGTAGATGTTTCCTTTGAGGAGCATCTGATCCGTATCATTGACAGGAACACGAAGGTTCTCCGGGCCAGTCAGTCCTCTCGTACGAGTGTTATGGCAGCATGGTCGAGTGCAGGATGAGACCAGGGAGCGGGAGGCCGACGTACGTGATCAGTGGACGAATTAGTTCATGACTATATCTTCTCCACCCTTGGAAGGGAAATTCTGGGACGAATTTATATAAGGGGGGATGTTTTTAAGAAAACGGTTCTTATTTTTGAGGTACTAGTTTCTTCTTTTCTCATTTCCTTAAGTGTTTTTAAGAAAATATGGAAAATGGGGAAAAATCCAAAATTTTGGAACTACACGCCGTGTACTTTTTACACACGCCGTGTACTTTTGGACGTGTGGGGAAGAGTACATAGGGCGTGTAGCCATGTTGGGGACAAAGGGTGTAGGAACTGACTACACATCGTGTAGTGGTCCTTTACACGCCGTGTAGTCATTCGGCATGCCAAAATACTAAGGAGGTGGAGCCGCCACTAGTTGGGCGACAGTACACACCATGTACTCAGGAGTACATGCCCTGTACTCATATCGATGGATGAACATTGTGGCGGTGCCTCCAGGGTAAAAGTTAAATGAATGGAGTACACGTCGTGTACTTGGAAGTACACGCCGTGTACTTTTTCTATTCGCAAATAATGAGTAGTAGCCTCCCCTGTTTATAGGGAAGGCTCATAATGAAAGGGGGATCATGGGAGGGATGACTAAACCTTTGGAGATTCACCGAGTGTTCGTCTAGAATCTAATTCCGCTTCAGACGATCTCATTGGAACCGCACGGGTAATCACTCTCTTCTCCTAGATTATTTCATAACAATTATTCTCCTAATGAGAGATATTTGAGGTTAAGCGAGTTTGTTTCTTCATCAGATCTATGCTGTTCTTGGGCGGTTATGGAGTCGATATTTGGGTATAACGTTCATTGGCGTATAAGGTAGGTGGCACGGTGTTTTTTTCAAACTGTCGTGCGTTTTTGTGCGTTTTTTCACTATGAACCCATGTTTGGGGTGTCGTGTGGATGAGGCCGTGGATATTTAATACATAGAATTGTATAGGTGATTAAACAAATGTGTTAAACTATTTTTTGGGATCAGTACATGGATCCAGGACCACCCCGGGGGTGCGTTCCTCTATTTAGCTATTTGGCCTGGATACCAGAGGGAATGCCATGATTAAATTATGCATTACTCTTCCTGGAGAGGAATTGTATGTGAATTTCATGTTTATATGTTGGGCATGGCCCAATTACTTGTTAGCCTGAGGGCAGTGTTGTGATTAGCCTGTGTTCATTGTACTACCTTGCCTGTGGGAAACTTCTTCTATGCCTGTGGGTAGCTGATTCTGTGCCTGTGGGAAACATTTCTTATGCCTGTGGGCAATATCCATATTCTTGTGGGTAGATTCTTGTGTTTGGATTTCTCTTTACCTGAGGGTAGGAGTTTACATGTCTGAGGACATTGGCTGATTTCTTATAATATTCACTATGGTGATTTTTTAAATTAAATGAATAAATGGATATTAAAATGGCAATATAACTGGTTATGTTAGTTAATTTCAGTACTGCTTACTTTATTACATTTACTACTACACACTGTTGTTGCATGCATTACACGCAGTTAGGCACAGGCCTTTGGTGGATGCCTAATGGGAATTTATTTCTCACACCCTGTTTGGGTCATTCTTTTCAGCACAAACAGATTACGTTTCTTCATGTGTGGATAGGGGAAAGAGTCCCTATACAGGTACTTGATTGCTGCTGGGGTGTAGGAGAGCATGAGACCGAGCATTGGCTCGCGATGCCACTGACTATTATGTTTTTCTCTTCTGTACTTGTACTTCAGTTGTAATGTATTGAATGCAGTGTAACATGATCTGGCTGTTTTATAGATTAGTGTCATGCTGCATCTTCATATATATATGACTGTGGGTTTCCCTTTTTGTTATCAATTACCCATTTCAGTTGTATATACTGTTACTGCTTCCACTGTTGTTGTATTTTTTATTCTGTATTTCGCTGCGCTACACTTTGACAAATGAGGGCATTGTTTCCCCACTATCAGACCTAGGCCCTCGCTGCTAGTCAGCAGCCTCTGGCGTTTGGGGAAATGCGCTTGAGATCACGTGGAGAACCAGATTCAGGGCACTTGTTGCATGGCATCGGGGTCCGGGATGTTATATCCAGCGTGATCATAATTAATGAGATTATATAGATAATTTTGAATATGATTTAGGGTAAATTTATAGACTACCATCCTTAAATTGTAGATAAAAACCATAATCATGGGAACACCAATGATTTATAATTGTGAAGTATATCACAAGGATGACCTAGATCAAACAAAAATCTATATAGACATCCCGATTCAATGACTAGAAAATGATTAAAATGATATAGTGTATGACTGTGGAAGGATGAATAATACCAAAGTAAACGAACTAATAGAATATAAAATTCTAGAATGAGATGTCCAAAAGGGAACGAATCACCAAAAAATCACCTACAGTCTCCCTAGTGTCTGGTAATAGAGAATAAAGAATGAAATTAAAATAATTACTATATTTGGCATGGTTAGAACTGATAATCTATTGATATTCATGATGTAAATTCATTTGAAGAAACTAATATATTGATTGATAAGAACCACAAAAAACGAGTCACCCTTGAAATAATTAACACTGATCAACTATTTCACAGTATGAAATTGTTCCATGGTGTGTAAAATTTTAACAATTTATACCAAATCAGGACATCTTCTGTGAAAGTGTTCATTTTGTTTAACATGTATTTGACATGAATGTGTTAATTATATAGAAACCAAACAAGATTCTACAAAATAAGTTTAAATCCATTAAATGATTTCAAAAACTATAAGGATACCTAATTATCTTTTTAAAAATTTATACAAAGAATCCATTACTTTTAAAAGACATGCATCACCTAAAATTTTGGTTTCTTTCAATGGTTAATGCACTAAATCAACAATGAAAATTTTCAACCACAAAGAGTTAAATGTTGAGTATACCCATCCAATATAGGCATTAAAAACAACTCAAAATGGGTGTACCTAGAAAATGTTTTTATATCTTACAAATACATTTAAAAAATGGTTTCATTCAGATCATATCTCTATAATAAATCCTAATTTAAGAGAACCTTATTGTAGGCCACCCCATTTTCAATTACCACTCAATAA
Source organism: Viscum album (assembly GCA_963277665.1). Lineage (NCBI taxonomy): Eukaryota > Viridiplantae > Streptophyta > Magnoliopsida > Santalales > Viscaceae > Viscum > Viscum album. The sequence goes on from OY728160.1 coordinate 699,432,827, forward strand.
AATTTAAAAAACATAATTTTTTCAAAACTAGTGAATTTTATCATGAAATAAAATTTATACAATTCCTATTTGTTTGTAAATTAGTATTCTCTAACTCAATTTAATTAATATTTACCAGTTATCCCAATATACTTTTTATTTTTTATTTTCCAATGGTATTTATATACACATTATAAAGAATTAACATCACATGGATTTCATTTTTAAATGGTATATTATTATTAATTTCCATGAGTTCTTTAATCCATTATTTTATGGATATTGTCATGCTATTTTATCTACTAATCATATGGGAAAATATTATGCATCGCATTTCATTATAAGAGTTATTATTATTTTTATCACTTATGATTGATTTCCTTTTGTGGTTCACATGATCATGTACATGTCAAGACTATTTCACATAGAAGGTGCTATATAGTATTCTGTATTTTTTTCACTCATAATATTTCATCTATGGGATTAGCACATAAACCCCAAAAATGATGGGTTATTGATCCCAATTTGATGTCGTATTGAAAATTATCCTTGTATCATATTTATGTTATGATTTTTTCTACTAACACATTTCTTATTTTTCCATATTAATATAATATAATATTTTTATGTTATTCACTAATGTAATAATTAAAGAACCTAACATTTTCATATATATTATGATGCCATTTGAACCATATTTTATGTTTTTATATCATGTTTACCTACCTACTAAAGATAATTACTGGCTCTTTTGTTTTATATATTCCCTATATTATACTACACAGTTTTAGGTTCTCACTGTTTTTAGGATTAATTATATAGATTAAAATTAAGATATTATATTTTTTATATTTTGTTATATTGTGATGAATGTTATTATAATACTCAACGATTTTTGACCTTTTGTGATGAATTGATTGAATAATTATATTAATAATCATGTAAAATAATGTCAACATGGTTGGGGACACTATAGTGGAATCAATGAATGAAATAGTTAATTATGAGGATTTTGAATATAATAATAGAGAGAGTACCAAATATATTTTTATATGAATAAAAATGACATCCTAATATTTTTTAATGTATAGAGTATGTGGTTACATTGATAATAAATCCTTTTCTAGCTTCTACTTGTGGACTTTGTTTTAGTTGAGATGAATATGGGTGTAATATCCAAGAAAAGAGTCAATCAGGTATATCCTATTTATCATCATTGTACCCGATGAAGGGGATTTTAGTGTGCACATGGTCTAGTATTCATAGGGAATATTATATGGAATATTATAAATGAATTTATGATATATACACATGGTCTAGTATGCATAGGGAATATTCTATGTAAAATTATCAATGCATTTATGGGTGATTATAAATAGAATGAATATATTGTCTAGTTAGAAAACCAAATATGGAAGTTACAATGGTTAAAAATGACTCAAAACCAAAGACTCATAAGTTAGGATTTAAATTAATTTATATGATAATTCTTCTATGTTTATGGTTTAACTTTTATTCAATTATTAATTAATTTTTTTTGTACCTTTCTTAAATTAACGGTGGGTAATATGGGTACCTATTGAAAAAAACAAGATAGGTAATGTGATGATTTCCCTAATGATATGTTTAACATTATGGGACTAATATTGGAGAAATAATGGAAGTAATAGTGTATATGTTTCAATGTATGGAAAATAACATGAATAATATATAATTACCTCAATATTTTATGTAAGATAACTCTTTAGTAGAGTACTACATATTACAATGTCCACCAAACATTATGGGATCTTCTAATTCTCTTATTGAAGAAAAATTAAAAAAAACCATTGAAATTATAATTTCTATCGATCAATGTTAAGAACTAGAGAATATCATATTGGTTATCATGAATATTGATGGTGAAGCTAATCATTATTGGAAACTGTATAAGGGATAAATTACCATGAGTAAATTTAATCCATATAATGGGAAGTATTAGAGAAAATATTTTTCCATATATATTTTGACAGAAATATTCCTTATAAAATATGGAAGATGTTTAGTAGAATAAATGAAAAATGATGTTTAGTTGATCAGGGTGTATGGGAAAAACCTGAAAAGGAATTCAATAAAATATTATGGAATTGTTATCAACACAAAAATTGAGATAGGACTTTTATTTTCATGGTTAAGGATGATTATACTCAAATATTTATAGATTTAAAATATTGATTGCTATGAATAGATTGATTATTCTTCCCTTAATATAGATATGGGGAGTAATAAATCCTAGTGGAATTATATTCTTACAGATGAAATTATAATATATTTATTTTGATGGTGTAATCGAGTTTAAAATCTCATAGTGGGGAGATAGCTCATCGTCTTACATGTAAACTATGTGATAAAATTAATATCAAGAACATCCACAATAGATCTATGAGGTAATTAAAATTTGAATGTATGTTCATCATGGTAATCAATAATGAATGTATATAAAGAACTAAAATAATGAAAATATATAAATAAGGGTTATATAATCACATATCATCTGCTATACTGTTAAAATGACAAGGATACTGAGATTTGTTTAATAATACAAAAAAATTGTTCTTTGAGAAAAATAATGAAAAAACAAAAAAATGATAGAATGAAATGAGTGAAATATGTTACCTATAATATTATGGTGGATCCTGGAAATTATTTGTGGATATTTACATAGGTTATCATTCGACTTTATTGAATATACTATTTTCTTTTTTTTGTGTGTTTGTTTATATCTTGAATGTTTCATATAAATATTTGAATAAAAAATAATGTGTTTCAATATATCTATAGATGAAATGAATAAATTATTTCATCCCATTTGTATAACTCTTCCAAAATACATTTTTCTATAATTAATCTCCATTAATATATATAAATGCATCTATTAGTGAATTTTTATTCTATATTTGGTTTTTCGTGTTTTCCTTATAAAAATCCAATTTCAGCAATCACGAGTGGGATATAACTATTCATATCATAAGTCATACTCTAATTATGAAAAAGTGTAAGGAGGAGGTTAAATCTCATTTATAATTTTAATCTCATGTGTGGATATTATTTTTTTATAACCAAGAATATATAGCACAACTGATTTAGAACAGGGGGAGAATCATGCCTGAAGATAGTCCCATTATGAGAGAATACAATTATGTGTTCCATAAATACATAAAAAGTCTACATATTTATACATGTTGATTTATCAATTGAACATATTTATAGATCAATTAAAACAACAATGAATACCTATAGAGTAAACTCATATTATTTGGAATAAATGAATAATTAGTTATTTGATTTTCAAGAAAATAGTTTTATATGAACATGTTTTACACTAGGGGTGGTTTTTTCATCTTCATCAAGAAGAAATATTGATCAATGTTCTTAATAATTGATAACCATGATCTCTAAAAAATATAATATATAAAATTTATCCCTTTTCCATGATATATTCATTTTTTGATCAACAACATGACACCCCTGATGTCAAGTAAGTAACCCTTAATTTATGATTAATATATATTTAAAATGTCTTGTTGATGTTTTGGAGGAGTTTAATGATGTTTGGAATTATTTTTAGGATTTTATAATTTTGAAAATTTAGTAGAATCCATTAAAATTTAAAAATAAAATGTTGAAAATGATACAAAGGGCTTAGGGTTGGCACAAAAGTAATGTTCCCAGTTTTTCCAAACCATGCGGATACCCTGTTGAAACCATGAAAAGTGAGACAGTGAAATTTTTGATGGTGGGACAATGAGTATTATATAAACGTGTGATAGCTATGAATGTTTTCCCATGAGTCATATATTTGCATTTTTTATCACACAGTTCACCAAACTGTCTGACTAACAATTCATGTTTTAGAAACAAGATCCAGAAAAAGTTTATCGTGGATGATAATGTGTTTTAATCCCATAAATTTTCACCAAAACAACACTAACATGATATTTTATCCTCCAAAAGGTAGTAGGGTATTATTTTATTGATGTGATGGTTATCTAAAGACATCTATTATTGCATTTAAGTTGGATTCTCATGGTTATCACTTGTTGATGATGGTTTTCCATGGTTTTTGTTAGATCTAATTATCTATCTCTATAAGTTTCTCAAATATATGCTCATTTTAGATAGATATATGGTATAAGATTAAAAATATGAGTATATTTATGTTATTTGATTAATATGGAAGATATCTATGGATTATTTTTGGGATTCAACTATGTTTTTTTCATAATTTATTTTTTTTATACATAAATCATGTGGTTGGTTTCTTAACAATCGACACCTATTTTTAGAACATGAAATTTTGATTTAAATTAGTTTTTTAATAAATTTATTGTCAAATTATTGTTAAATTATTGATCGATGCAATATTTGGTGAAAGATTGTGGTATTTAGAAAAATTGGGGGTGCTCGATAAAGGATTGTTTGGTAACATGATTTTAATATGATGATTTTCAAGTTGATTATTTTTCATGCTTGTGAAATTATTTACAATAACATTTTATTTTTTAAAAATGTTTTCTGTGAAAATGGTTTTCAATAAATGGTTGGTTTTATTGAATTAGGTAGTGGTTATTCTTTTCAATAAAATATTAGTTTTAATGAATTGAATGAATTTTGTTTTAATTAATTTATTTGAATATGATTTGGCTTATGTGGTTAAACATGTGTGGATTGGATGTATATTGTTCATGATGTGTTAACATTAAATGGTACATATTATGGATGTGATGTTCCACAATAATGTAAAGACCATGCTTGTGTGTGAGTGTTTGTGGTTGTGCTAGCAATATGATATAGAATAGCTAATATCTATTAAAAATGAAATTGGTTTAAGTTCATGATTTGTTGATTTTAATAGAATTTTTATATTATAGAAAAATAGTTTGGTAATGAATTTTTCATATTTGGGATAAAATGTTGAATTTTTCTAATTGTTTAATATAAATATTTTTATATAAATGTGATAGATTACTGTATACTAGTGGCATGAGTATGGAATCCAATTGGGGAAAGCCTATTATGTTTTAATACTCAACCCTACATTGGAACATTAGTTGTTTTGTGGATATTATTTTCCATGATAGAGGGAATGGAAAATAATCTCATTTCTCTAATGGTGCATAGGGATAGATGGAATTTTTTTAATGGGGTTGTATATTAGAATCTTCTGTGATCATTTAAGTTAATTTTCTGGATGCTTTGTGTGTAGTTGGATATGTCTTCCACTATTTATTTGGTTGTTTTGTAGTCATCCATTGTGGTACACTATTGTTATTGGTAATGATATAAATATTATTACTTTGAGTTGTCATCTTTTTACATCAAGCCTCATGTAGTGCATTATTTGGGTGATGGAATGTTTGGGGGGTAGTTTTATTTTCAAAAGGAATAAATAAACTCAGCGGTTAATGAATCCCTTGGAATATATATATAGACTTTATCATCATGGGGATTTCAATTAATTCCCCAAAACATCCTCATCCTTATCAATCCAATGAAGTGGGTCGGGATGTCACATACTGTATCAGTATTGGTGCATCCAATTATATTTGTATATGACGGGGTCATCCATTTTGTTTGTCTCATAGTTGAAAATAATTCTATTTTTCTTGGATTGCGGATGCTAATAAGGAGCAGACTATTTAGGGAATAAAATGTAGAACATAAAATGACGCATCTAACCATTCTATTTTGAACAAAATGTTACTGGGGATTTGGGAATAATTTTTTTAGAAAAAATTATAGTAATAGTAATCTAATTATCATGGGTTTATACATTGATATGAGAATGACATGAATTAGAGAAAATACTTCCCAATAAATGTGCATCTTTTGTTTGGGGTAATGATTCCTGATTTAAGGCCGCATTTCTGATTATTGAAAATTGATAAAAAAAAAATTCATATTTCATGTTTTTAAAAATAATTTAATGGTAATTATAAAAGTGATGTGATTTTAAAAAAATAAGGAAAAAGTTTATATAATGTTTGAATGTGGAAAATTTCCAAATTTTGGAACGAAATGTTGTCTTATTTATAATGTTATATAATTTCAAATTATAATGCCTTTAGTTTCAAGAGAGTGAAAATTGTTGAGTTTATTGTCTTTTTATAAAATGGAACCCATATTACAATATAAAACCCAATTGGATGAAGCTAATGAGAATGTGGATGCACCTAATATGCTATTGAACCAATAGCTGGTTTAGATTATTTGAAAGGTGTTTTATGTTATGGATATAGGGAACTGATGGGATGAGCCATGTAAATATGTTCATTACATTCATTTCTAGCAGAAGAATCCACCCACATTTCATGGTCCTTCAAACCCAAAAAAACACAGTGGTTTTCGTGAATAGGATGAATCAAATATGTTATTTCATTAGAAAAAAGGCAGAGATAAATATAATTCTCATGGTGTATATTTTTATGGATCTTTTTCTCCAATGGTGGGAGTTATTATTTCATTGTTAATTAGATCATGGAATTTCTTTGAATATATTTATTAATTGTTCGACAAAGTATTATAACCTCACGCAGTTTGAATTTATAGAATAAAATCGTTATTCATCTAAATGAGGGAAAATATTTCTATCATGGATTATGATGCTAAATATACAAACTTAATGCACTTATCACCCAATGATGTTGATATTTCATCCTTCAAGGATCATATATTTGAATATGGGCTATAGTAGGAGGTTCACTATAATATTGGAGTGACATATATAACTGATTACATAGCGATGAAGAATATTGTGGTGGTGGTAGAAATTGACATATCTGAAGCTATAGGCGGATAATCTATGTTAATACCTATGGGTAATGAAGGGGACTCTAGTGTTGTGATAAAGAGAAAGAGTGACACCTATTTACATGGTGGGAGAAGGATTTAAAATTGTATTGATGGATTTGTAAATCTTTTCCCAAAACCCAATGCCTAGATATGATGTTTTCAATATAGCTCTCTTAGTCACATGATAGAAAAATGTAAAGAATCACCTATATAATAGAACAATCACATTAATATAGGGAATATTCAATTCTATTTTCATAGTGATCAAAATTTTTCTGTTTACGAAACAACTCAGGTGTTGTAGGTGTCATATGCTTCAATGGGGTGAGAAAAACCAGATACCTCAAGTGAGAAGAACAGAGCTATACATGGAGATTCAATGCATATATTGACTCCTTATATAGTGAAATATCAATAGAGAAACAAGGATCATAGTGTATGGATAAATCAGTTATATAATTTCTACCAGGTTATTATGGATTATCATTCTAGACCATAAACAATGAATGATATTATTCATTTTCATTCTACCCTTAAAAATTAATTTTTTTGATATGAGTGAATCTCAATCCTTTATTACTACAAATGATTTTTATTAGATCATATTATTATTGAGATTACATCTTTTGTGCTAAAACACAAAACTCTACTTGATTAGGAACAATATTAAGACATTGTGTGGATAGAATGTTCAATAAATATTTATTGAGTAAAGATGAAATGTGATTTCTCTTGGTTGGAGATGGATGTCTATAAAATAATCCATGGAATAGATCGTTTGATTATTTTTAAGGATCCCAATAACTGTTATTCAAGAAATATCAGGTTTACAACTAAAGATGTCTTATAGAATCACATTCGAGGACACCAGAATAGGATTGAAGATGAAACATGATTTCTAGGAAAAGTAGTATGAATTATATCAATTTAGCTAAAATTTCATACATTTTCATTAATTGAAGATATTTAGAATCAATATTTTTTTGTGATTTTTGAATAGTTTCCATATATATTTCTACGTAATTCCATAGGGTTGTCGTATATATGTGAAGTTGAATTCATTATTTATCTACTAACAAAGAAAAAATCCTAACTTCCATCCATCATAATGCATGCAACCAATACAATTTATGGATTTAAAAGTGTAGTTTTTGGAGATATAAATAAAAGGATTCATTCAGTCAATAACGACGACATAGGTAGAGGTGATTTTGTTGTCAAAAGGAATGAAAAACTCATCAGTTATGTGTAGATTGTTATAATCTTAACCATATTATAAAAAGTAATAGGTATCCACATCCACACATTGATTATTATTTTTAATAATTTTGGGTATATAAGTGATTCTCTAAAACTTACGTTCTCTAAGGATATCATCAATTACAAGTTTGGGAGGAGGATATCCCAAAGATTGCTTTCAAAATAATATATAGACATTATAAATATATGGTATTTCGAGTTGATATTAAAAACTCAACATAATTATATATGGATTTTATGGGTTAGATATTTCAGTGATATATTTATTCTTTTGTGGTGTTATTTTGTCTGACATTTTTTTGTATTCATCAATAGGGGTGTGAATGTGAAATATGAGACAATATTGTTAGGAATCGTGAGGTATCATCAATATTATTCCAAGCTATCAAATTTTAATTTTTTTTAAAATAGTTACACTTAATTTTCTATTAAATATCTAAAATATATTTTCTTGATTTATTAATTATATATGTTGATATCTATTGGCAAAAAAAAAAATATTGTCTTCAATATATGCAGTTTCTATGGTCTAACTAGTTATTACCAACACATTGTTAAATCATCTCAGGACTTTATTAACCTATTAAAGCATGGAAAAAGAATAATTTCCATTCTAATGGGACTAGTAATGTTATAAATATTTTCAAAATCCTAATTTTATCCTTACATCAGCACTATTAATTATTTTCGTAGAATCAGTTTATGGGTATGGGGTGTATTAGGATGCTTTGGGATCAGTGGTGGGATGACATCTCATGTAGGGAGATCATGTTATCGATTATTTTTCACGGTTTATAAGCGAACATGGGATGATCTACTAAACAATCAATTTGGAGTCATCTACCATAGTCCATGCTTGGAAGTCGTGGATTCATTACCAATTAAGTGATAAATTTGTATTCATTACATATCAAACGGGTTTGAATCATATTTTCTCACAATGGGACATAAATCTGAGCCAAAAAGAATAATGGAGTATCTCCCGATTTTTTCATTTGATATGATGTATATACTGTAAATGGAAATTCTATGGTCATTGAATTATGAATAAATTCATATTCTCAATTGGAATAATAATCCTCAGTTGAGTTGTAGATGACATCAATCCATGATTACATGCACCTAGAATTTGAATACTAAGTTAATGTAGTGGTTTTATTCTTAGTTTCATTATTTCCTTCTTAGGTTGAGATTTTTAAATATTCATAGATATCCTATCAATAATTTGACAATATGAGGTTAAAACTCAATGGTGGGGAGAATATTGAGAGTTTTAGGATAGAATAGACATCATTTTTGTGGTTTAGAAATTAGATGGTTGTACTGAAGGATTTTCAAGAACAACTTCTACATGATTAATACTATAAGATATGGGTTTTCACTATAGAATAAAAATGATATATATGGTTCTTATAGAATATTTTTTTTGGGATGGTATAAAATGGAAGGAATATTATTTTTTTCTAGATAATTAATTTTTCTGCAGGTAAACACATAGCATCAACAACCTTATATATATTGTATTCATTACCTATCTCTATTTGGAAATAGGATAATATAAATATGGATTCTCTATCATGTCTCCCTAGAAATATTAGGAAACATGATTTCATATAGGTGACAATGGATCATCTCACAATGATTCCTCATTTCAACCCTATTCAGGAATCCCATTTACTGAAGGACTTTTCATAAATAAATATCTATGACGTGGTAAATAGGCATTTTATTCCAGTTTCAATAGTTTTAAATAGATATCCAATATTTACATATCCTTTATGGAAATCATTATATAAATACCTTGCCACATAGATTACCCTGATCATGGTGTAGCCTCTTTAGATGGTTGGAAAATCTAAAGGATGATACCGATTATGGAAGGAAAATTTCAAGCTTGTGTTATTTATTTTTTTGGGTCATAGGAAGATAACATGATATTATTAGAGTGATCATATAACAATCGTTATGAGGCCTCAATACATATGGACCCATTTGAATAATTTTATTGGAATCCTTTTCATTATCCATATTGTTTGGTGGATAAAATGTGAGACTTCATTTGTTGGGATCAGAATGTTCCATGAAATTACAGAGTTGATTTGGTAATTAGAAAAAGAATGTAGATTGTTCACATTCATCAGAATGTGTGTGGAGATGATCATTGATGACAATTTTCACTCATTGTTAGTGACCATAAATTATTGAAGATATCTCATGGGAAAATAAATTATTATTCTTGTAGTAGGAATGTTATATTCTCAATACATAAGCCCTTTTGAGATACATGAACTGGTTGGTGATGGGGAATAATAGTGGGATTTTCCTCCATGGTTTAGTATGGTGAATAATGTGTTTCTTGTTTCAATGTTGGAAATTTATCACCATGATATTGACTATGTGATAAGAAAATATCATAATGAACTAGATCTGGATGCATTGTTCTTACATACCCATGTTTAGATTGGGGATTGGATATAGAATGTATTTCTTATAAAACTCATCCATCTTTTGAGGGTTTTTTGGATACATGATCAAATTATGAGTGATAGTTGGGAACATGAATGAGAAATGATCATTAAATTTGTGAAACTCTTTCATGAATCCTTTTGGATTCTACATTATGGTGACAGATAGGATAATGGTTTGATAATATTGAACCAATGGTTTTATGTAATTTATGATTTATTTTTTTTATGTATATAAATGGTCGAGGTGATGTTTAAAAGAATTTAAAAACCATTTAGAATGTTTTTTGATGTTCTAGAGTTCCATGGTTGGTGAATGATTATCAGAAATATTGAAACTCGTAGAAAAACCACAAAGAGTTAGAAAGAGGGATATGGGGTTGTGCATGTTTGAGGAGAAATTTTTGGCCAAACAATTTGACCACCCAATAGAAACTACAAAAAGTATAATAATAGTGTTGTTTTACTATTGGATCATGTTTTTTCGGCCCATGTGAGACAAAAATATATATTCCCCCACAAGGTAGAGGTTGTCACATGGCCAGCACAATGTTTTCCAAACTGGGAAACTAAACATGCACTGTCTAAAAACAATATCAATAAAAAGTATATATATGTTAGGATTTTTTTGACAACTCATTTATTCAAAAATTACCCTATCCCATTATTTTCTTATCCAAAGGAAGTAGAGGCTTCTACAATCTACTTAGTGGTGATTTGAAGGCTTCTATTGGTGTGTTAAAGCCAAATGTTTTTGGAATGTCTTCATTTATTGTGGGCCTCCTTGTATTTCTATAGATCTACTTCTCCCTCTCTCTTAGTTTCGAAGATATATTCCCACATTGGATTGATCTATGGTGTTTGATGAAAAATGTTATTATATTTGTCTTATTTAACCAGAGTGGAACAGATATATGGTTAGTTTTTGGTGATTCAACGATGATTCATATGTATTTCAGTATCATTCTTCATTATTTCCATAAATCCTGATGTAGTAGGTTTCACTCTCAACTTTTATATATTTAACATAAAGGTATGGATTCAAATTATTATTATTTTGTGTGCAATTGATTTTTAATTTTTTAAATGATTAATGGAAGTCTTATTTAGAAACAATTTTTTATTGTGAAAAAAGGGGTTTGTTTATAAAAGGTGAATTTTATAACATGATAACAAAATGATTATTTCATAATTGTGATTTGGTTTTGATACCTGGAAAACTATTTTTAATGAAATATGAGTTTTATTAAAATTGTTTATTGGAAAATTTCTTTTCAATAAAATGTAGTCTTTATTGAATTCGGTTTTTCTCATCATTTTTAATAAAAGTATGGATTTATTGAATTGATTGAATTTTGTGGAAAGGGATGTATTGAATTTGATATGGATTTTGTGGTTAAGAATGTGTATAATGGATGGATATTGGTTGTTATGTATCACCATTAAAGGGTACATTTCATGAATTTGATGATCAAGTATAATGGTAAAAACAATATTTTTTATGGGTGTGTGTGGTTGTGTGTGTCTCTGTGATATGAATGGGAAAAATTCAAATTAAATTAATCAAATGGTTAGAATGACGTGTTTATTTACATTATATATGTTATCAATTATTTTCTAGATATATATCGGAAATGATTTACATTTATTTGTAAAAAATTATTGATCTATTATAATTGTTTTATATAATTTTCATTAAAAAAATGGGCAAACATGTTATATCATAATGTATTGAGTAATAATTTCATTCGATGAAAAAATAAAATGTTTTATTACTCACACATTCATTGTAACTTTGTTGATTTTTTTAGATATCTTGTACAAGGATATTGGAAAAGGTAATATATCACATTTTAATAGTGGTTCATACTGATATTTTTGATGTTTTGTGTAGTTCGAGCATAGTGAATATTGAAATTTTGGAGTTTTGTTTTTAGAGTCCTTTGGTTTTCTACATATGTATTATAATGTTTATGTGGATGTGTCATAGTCTCCAGTATGGTACACTTTTTTAGTTGGAATTAATATAAAGTGTATTTAAATTAGTAAAATATAATTTACATCATGGATCAACTAGTCATTTATTTGGTCATTGTAATTCCCCGACCCAAGTTACACAGAGTCAGTGCATTATTAAATAACATTGGCTAGATCACAAGGAAATCATGTCTCAAAAGACCGATCACTGTATTATTATTGGATACAAGATTCCTACATAAGTTCAACTTTAAAACATGAAAAGAAATACAACATGAAATTATTCAATTAAAAACATCCAAGCCTCCTAGATTATGCCTGTAAGGCACTAATAACTAACTTCATCATATCTTGGGAAAATTAAACATAAGAAAGGGGTGAGCTTAAAAACTCAGTATGAGTAAAATGTACAGTGGAAGATAAAATAAATATTAAGCATGGTGAATAATTGTAACCACATGAATTTACAAATAATAAACATGAATAAATTTATGGAATGAATATGAGATGAGTAAATAATTCCATAATAAGACACAATCAGGGGTATTTTACTGGTCGAATGACCACATTAACCATTAATATTATTTTTATAATGAGGGAATGTATAATGTCGGACATTCTGAAACATTTTGTCAAGGCCTCGGCTAAGTCTTCTAAAAATGATTAAGGCCTCTACCAAAACCATATATTAATAGGGGAAAGGCCTCATCCAATTCCACATCTAGTTGTCTCTTGATATCTACCGATGCATCGAGGAGATACAGTGGGCTCCACCCATCACTTACTAATTGTAATACATTCCTCATATGAAAAGGTTGAAATATACATAAACATTTTTATTAAACATTGTATACAAAATGTCAATACAATAACTATAAACCATGAATATTATAAAAATAGAACATCCACTGGAAAACATATCACAAAACCATCAATACAATATGGAAGTTTGGTATCACAATAAATCAACATCAAATAAACATAAAATCCATCAAATGATGTTAACATAGATGAAATCAAAACTATTTGAGAGAAATATAATTTTTTTAAATCATTTAAAGATACATAATTTTGAATGAAAACATTCATATTGAAAATATTCATAAAATCTTGTAAGGGAAGCTTTGACGATGTTATAATGGCAGAAAATAAACGCACCTGTCATATGAGTTAAAACGAACATTATAAGCTTCATTTTTTCAAAAAGAACGTAAAGTACTTTCTTTGGAAAATGACTGAAAGATTCCTTTCAAAACATATAAGTTCAAATAAGGGTAGAATTGAATTTAATTCATTGTCTAGTAAATATTAAAAATGTTATGAAATTCATTTTTTAGAAACATGGATGTGGATGATAAAGAGGTCCCAGTAGATACTTACGTAAAAACCACAGATAAAAAAGAGATTATAGAATTAACCATTACCTTGTAATTTTCCTTGGTAGAGGTAGTTTAACATCATGTATAATGGTGAAATAATTTTTATTAAATTATAAAAGAATTATATACATTAATATGATATCATATATGATCTTTTAACATTGCTTGGTTAATAATATCTTATTATTATCGTCATTTCGGGTGTTAATGGATTCGTTTTCCATTATATTCTTTGTTATGTAAGTAATTTTTTTTTCTGGATGGGTTGTATCTTAATCATACCTATAATGATATCATGTATTTAGATATTATTTTTAATCATCAAATGAAAATTAGTCTTGAATGGATACAATGGGGAATTAATCTCATCGCGTTCGTGGAGACAGTAATCCGTACATACGCACGACCGACAATATCATTTTTATGATGTTATAATAATATATAATTTGATAATATATCATATATACATAATAATTTTCATGTTATGTTTATTATTTACATAAATTACACATCATTATTTAACCCACCAAAATAATAATGTATTGATTAACAACTACACCACGACGTGGAGACGGTAAACCGTACGTACGCACGTATGGTGTCATGTAATTCAAAGGATGGATAGAATAATTAATATGGTTATACCATATTTATAATAACATCAATGTATATAGAACATATGGGTGTAGTTATTTTATATTAGAAACAACAAATAAAGAGGAAGTGGAAAAAGAAAGGAACTTGAAAAAGGTGATCGAATATTTAACTCTTCTTCAGGTTCTTCCTTTTGATTTGATCAAAAGGGCTCCTTAGGTTGGATTTATGACCAGAGGATGGACTCTAGGATAAAGGTAGGAGAGTTCATAGGGTATTTGGGCAGGGGTGGGCCAAGACAACTGGCTTTGATGGTGTTGATTAGAGAGAAGAGGGTGTGCCCTTTTATAAGAGGGGTGAGTGGCACCTTTGTAAGAGCAAGAAATATTATTTTATAATAAAATAATTTTCGGATTCCAATGGCCCAAAATTTAATTATTTAAATGATATGGATGTTATGTGTCGAAAAATACTCAACCAATATGTTTTAGATAGGTTTGTTTCTCTATATTTACTTTATCTTTTAGATTTAACTCTTAATTAAATAGTTTGACTTTTACCATGTCTCATTGTATTTTTATATTTTATGGTTAATATACATACTATAAACATCCAAGAAAAGCCCATGTGGTTCATTAATGATACAACTACCATTATATTAGTCATTTTTCCGATCCTTATATTTTTAAGAATATAATATCAAATAATAATATAATATTTTTTTAAAATTTTCTTTTATGTCAATTATGACACTATTTGGAATTTTTTTCTAAATTTATAACATCATTATTACTTCAAACAACATTCATCTAACCAAACCAAACATGTCATATTAAACTAGAAAATTAGTGTAATTCATATAAATTATCAAATTACATTTATTTAATTTTTGATAATATCAATTATTTTAATATGTCATTAATTAGGTAATTACTACATCATCATTGTGTCATAAATAAATTAAATTATTTAATTTCTAAAAAATATAAATAAAAAACCATTTTGTATGAAATCATTTTAGCTTTACAATGAATAGTTATAGTAGAATTTATCTTATGTCTAACCCTATATTATAAATGGTTTAGTTAATAAACATTGAATTTAACACTTTTAACTCTTCTTTGAATTAAATAATAATAAACGTCCTAATCTAATCCAAGTGGACCAATGAGGTTCATATATTATTCCTAAATTTTTTTTGGATGAATGATATTTTTCCTATATAATTAGGACATGTTTTAGGGAAACAATAATATCATTTTTACCCTTAATTACCCTATTCACTTTTAACCTAGGTAAATAAAAGTAAAAAGTTAATATTCACCAAAAATTATTTTCATCTTTTTAAATGACATTTTACTTACGGATATCAACTGTTTCTCTTGTATTATTTAAATTCAACTCATGGAAGAGGTAAAATTATGTTCTATGTAAATTTTCAAATGCTCTTAGGAGGTGGGTAAAAGACGGTAAAAAGGTCAATAAAATTTACATATATCTAAAATTATTATAAAGTAACTCCAATTAATTGCATTAAAATTATATAGGTATTATGTATCTATTTTGACCAAAAATTAATTTAAAATAAATAAATATTTATTTAAATAAAAATTCTATTTTATACTATAACTTAGTGTTTTTCACAATACATCAAAATCGAATGTTATAAAAAAATACCAAAATTTCACCCTAAGCTAATTTTTATATTCCAAATCCAAATATGAAGTCCATTTTGAATGATAAAATTTATAAAATTTCAAAAAGTGGTTATTACTATTCCTAATGGTTATTCTGATTGGTTGTGTTGTGTTAGAACTCGAAGTTGCGTACAACACACACTATTGTATTATTCAAAGAGAATAATACCATGGATGTTTGGGGTGTTACATTCTCATATCCTTCAAATAATTTCATCGTAGAAATTTCTAGAGTATTATTACATAAAAAGACTCAGGTTTTTATTCATCATATGTTCCTCGGGTTCCCACGTTGTCCCTTCCATATAATGGTTTCTCCATAAAACATTTACCAAACGAGTCATCTGGTTTCTTAGCACTTGTTCTCTTATATCAAGAACCTTGACAGGATCTTCGCAATAAGATAGATCGGGATCCATCTCTAATTTATCATAAGTGAGAACATGCGTTGGGTCAGGCATATATTTCCTCAATAGTGATACATGGAAGACATCATGAACTTTGGAGAGACTTGGAAACATTTCCAACCGGTATGCTACATCCCCAATTCATTCTAGAACTTCGAAAGTTCTGATATACCTAGGACATAATTTTCCCTTCTTACTAAAACATATAACACCCATATATAGAGACTCCTCCAAAAAAACATGGTCTCCTACCTGAAATTTCAAATCCACCCTTAGGATAACAGCATAGCTCTTTTGCCTACTCTGAGCTTCTTTGATGTTGGTTTTGATTACCTTCACCTTTTCCATCATTTCCTTCACAAGTTTTGGGCCTATGAGTTTTCTTTCACCAAAATCATCCCAACAGGTTGGTGTGCGACATCTCATTCCATATAATGTTTCATATAGTCCCATCTGAATACTTGAATCGAAGCAATTGTTATAAGAATATTATACCATAGGTAAATATTGACCACACATACCTTGAAAGTCAAGTGAGCATTATCTCAAAATTTCTTCTACGGTTTGGATAGTCTGTTCTGATTGTCCATCTCTTTGAGGGAGGTAGCCAGTGCCCAAAGGAAGTTCAATAACCTGAGATTTCTAAGGTCTTTTCCAGAATCATGTTGTAAAATGGTCATCATGATCAGAAAAAATTGATTCGGGTACTCCATGAACTCTTATAACATTAATTTATAAACCATCTTGCGAAACGTTCAAGTGGTAAATATTCTCCTATAGCAAGAAAATGTGCTAACATTGTAAGACGATCAACAATGACCTATATTGAATTGTTCCTTCTAGGAGTATTTGGTAGTCCAATGACCAATTCCTTCGTAATATTATCCCATTTCCACTTAGTTATGGGAAGAGGTTGCAAGACTCTTCTAGGTTGTTTTCTTCTAGCTTTTACTTGTTGACAAACCATACATCTTGACACAAAATCAGCAAGCTCCCTCTTCATGTTGTCCCACCCAAAATGAACCTTCAAATCTCTATATATCTTAGTGATATTAGGGTGTATAGGGAAATTTGAACTACGAGCATCATCCTATAATTCCATTATTAGATCAGGTATATCAGGAACACAATGTCTCTTCCCAAATTTCGGATTTCCATCTTTATAAACAAAGGCACTCAATCTCCCATCATTCATAGCTTTAATATTATTTTGAAACTCTTCTTCACCAGTTTGAGAACTCTTTATCCTTTATAGTAAAGCTGTTATAGCGACCATTTGAAAAGGTATTGATGTTTCACCTTCCATGGTTACTCCCATATCCTTCTTTACCAAATCCATGAAAATAAGATACCTTTCAGCTCTATTCTTTTTCAAAAATCCATGATCCTTTTTGCTCAAAGCATCTGCTACCTTTTTTTCCATCCCTGGGTGGTAGTGTATAGTGAAATCATATTCCTTATGTAGTTCAAGCCTTCTCCTTTGCATCATGTTTATTTCTTTCTGTGATAAAATAAACTTCAAACTCATGTGATCGGTATATATCTCACATTTTCCACCATTGATATAGTGTCGCCAAATCATCAATGAAAATATTACACTTTCTAACTCAAGATCATCAGTAGGATAGTTTTTCTCATGATTTTTTAGATGTCGTGACACATGGGCAATAACCCTATCATTCTACATAAGGACAAAACCAAGTCCTTTCATTGAAGCATCACTATAAATAACAAGACCATCATTCCCCGATGGTAGATTCAAGATATGAAAATTGACTAATAGTCTCATTAGTTATTCAAAACAATATTCACATTCTTTTGTCCTAACAAATTTAACCCCATTATGTGTGAGCTTGGTTAATGGGTGAGCCCCTCAGGCAAAATTCTGGATGAAATGCTGTTAATAACCTACTAAACCTATAAAACTACGTAACTCAATTATACTTGTCAGTGTTGTCCATTCTTGGATAGAAATTTTCATAGAAAGATCAACAGCTATTCCATCCTTAAAGATGATATAGCCATGAAATGAAATATTTTGAAGCCAGAATTCACACTTTCTAAACATCCAATATAATTCATTTCTTCTACGAGTCGTCAGGATAATGCGCAAGTGATTTTCTTGATCTTCGTAGCTTTTAGAGTATACCAAGATATAATCGATAAATACCACCACAATGTCATCAATATATTCTTGGAAAACTCTGTTCATTAGATCAATGAAAATAAAGGGTGCATTATTCAATCCAGAAGGCATTACTGAAACTCGTAATGCTCGTACCTAGTTCATAATGCTGTTTTCAGAATTTCTTCCTTCTGCACACACAACTGATGATATCAAGATCAATGTTAAATCTTTGAAAAGTATTTATCTCCATGATTAATGTTGAATAAATAATCAATGCAAGGTAGGAGATACTTGTTCATTATTATTATAGCATTTATCACCCTATATTCAATGCAAAACCTCATAGATCCATCTTTATTCTTATCAAAAAGAAAAGGGGCTCCCCATGGAGAAAAAATTAGGTGAATAAAACCATTATTACTTAATTACTCATGTTATTTTGTTAGTTCCACTAATTTCACAGTGGGCATTATATAAAGGGTCATTGATATAGGTCTTGAACCATGAATTAAATCAGTGGAAAACTCAATTTCTCATTTTGGAGGATGTCCGGGTAAATCCTCGGGAAATTCATCAATATACTCTTTTACAATTGGTACATCCTCTTTTTGATCATTCTTTTCCTCACCCATAGGTATTTCATTCTCTTCATCCCCAATAATAGAATTTAGTTAAGCTACTCGGGGAGGATCTAGAAATGAATTAGGTGGTGATGATTATTCTCTAATGATAAGGTATTATTTATCATTGTCATAAAAAATAGTAACCTCTTTCTTATTACAATAATTGTTTTTCATCATAGTCCAAATGCCAATACATAGTGAGGATTATTTTAAATTCAATCATGGGTATGATGATGATATCTGTAGATAAAGAACATTTAGATTCCCTAATCAGAATTGATTCACAAAACATTATTGCAATGATACTTCCCGTAGGAGTTTTGACTAACAACTCCATTGTTTAATCAAATTGGAAATATCTAATTTTCTTAGAAAACTGGGAAGATATGATACAATGAGATGATCTAGAATCATATAATGCATTGGTAAAACTTTAGGAAGCTATTAAATTACTTACCACCATGTGTTTCGGGGAGACAACCTCAGTAGTAGTGATCGTGTAATCCTGTCCTTGATACCTTGGTCTTTTTTGATATAAGTTTCCCTAACAATTAGGACATTCATTTTCATATTTCCCCATTTCCATAAAATTTTAGCATTGAACAATGGTAGCATCTTTCGTTCCCTTACAATCACCGGAAAAATGGTCTTTCTGTCCATATTTGTAGCATACTCCATTTTCTTTTAGACAGGCACCGGGGTGCTTCCTTCCACAATTATCCCAGGGTGGAAATTCAATTCTTCCCTTCATCCTTGTTTCCTTATTTCCTTTCCCCGAGTGTTCAGCAGATCTCTTCTTCTCTTACTTTTCTTAAAATTCATAAGACATAGAGAATTTTTTTTCTGTCTTGATAGCACACGAGACAATATCTTTATATAATGAGAATGATTGTGATACTAATTCTTGATGAAGAAATGGTTTAAACCCATCAATGAAATTGTTAATAATTATTCTTGGGTTACATATATAAACTGTAGCATACCACGCTAATATTATAAAGATAGCTTCATACATTGGAACATTCTCATCCTCCTTTTTCCACAAACTCAGAAATTGTCCTTCCATATCAACTTAATGGTCATAAGGAAAGTATTATTCAATGAAAATTTCTTTAAACTCCCTACATTCAATATTTGATAAATAATCATCTTCTTTTGTGTTTTGAATCAATGAACACAATTGATCAGCATCTCTAGTGAGGCGGTAGACTGCCATGACAACATTTCCCCTTTTGCTACACCCCATGGCATGAAATATTTTTTCTCTAAGAAATTTATCCATTGTTAAGATACAAATGGATTTTCCCCCATTTAATGTTGGTGGTTGTTTCCTCATGAAGCAGTCTTGCATTAATCCTCTTCGTTTTGGGTCAGGGAGCTCTAAACAAGAAAGGTTATTATTCATAACTGGTGGGAGTTGTCTCAGTACGGTGATAATCTAATCAGCACCAGTTGTATCACCAGCTCCACTATAATTATCTTGATATGGAGGGAAATTCTTTCATGGAGTGCAGGAATCGATACAATACCATTCCATCCACTAGGAACCATTTTTAAATAATGCCATACACTAGATTAGTTTATAAATCACAAACCATAAATCCAAACATGTAAAAAACATAACAAAAATTGAACAGTGTTTTCATATAATACATAAAAATATTTTTTTAAGAAAGTATATACTCATAAAACCTTCTTAATGGTTTAAAAAAAAATTGAATTATCTTAGGCATACACCCTGGGAGTGTCGTAACCAAGAGTGCAGCAAGGCCCTTTTTCGTGCACTAGTTCCCATTCAAGTCTATCTAAAAGTTGTGTTTTAAGGTTTTACATCTAGGTACATCTGTTCCAGATCTACCTCAATTTCTCGTATCTAGACATAGATTTATTTACTGGAAGACTAAAAGAATCTCTACAATACCACAATTCTAGGAAGTTATTCTATACATATCTTAAAAGTCTCTATTCGGGCTATGTGCTCTAATTAGAGTTTATCTAAATCATGTTTCCAAAGTATGTACGAAACTTAATCTGATACCAACTGTAATGCCCTGACCATAGTTACCCAGAGTCGTTGCATTATTACATAACATTGTCATGATAATAAAGAAATCATTTCTGGAAAGACCAATTAGTTTAGTATTATTGGAAATATGATTCATACATGAGAACAACTTTATAACTTGAAAAGAAATACAAGATGAATTTATTATATTAAAACATCCAAGCCTCCTTGATTATGCCTTCAAGTCACTCATAACTTACTTCTATATATCCTAAGAAAATGAAACATAAGAAATGGGTGAGCTCAAAATATTAGTAAGGGTAAGCAATACAGTGGAAGATAACATAAATATTAAGCATGTTGAATCATTGAAACTACAAGCCTTTACCAATAATTGACATGAATACTTTTATGGAAGGAATATGAGATGAGTAAATAATTCCACAATAAAACATTACCATGGGTATTCTACAAGTTGAATGATAACATGAACCATCAATATTATTTGGATAATGAGGGAATGTATAATTCCGGATAATATGAAACATTTTTCCATGGCCTCGGCCAATACGTCTAAAAATCATTAAGGCCTCGACCAAAATCATATATCAAAATGGGAAAACTCTCGGCCAATTCCACATCTAGTTGTCTCATGAGACCTACCGATGTATCAAGGAGATATAGCAGGCTCCAACCATCACTTACAAAGTCCAATAAATTTCTCATATGAAAAGGTTGAAATATAACATAAACATTCATATTAAAACTAGCATAAAAAATGTCAATACTTTAACCATAAACCTTGAATGGTATAAAAATACAAAATCCATAGTCAAAAATACCACAAAACCTTCAAAACAATAGGGATGATGTGTGTCATAATAAATCAACTTCAAATAAACTTAAAATGTATTAAGGGATGTTTGCATAGTTGAAATCAAAACTATTTTAGAGAAATATATATATTTTTTGAAATCATTTAAAGTAACCTAATTATAAAAGAAAAAATTTATTTTGAAAATATTATTTTACACATGTACGGGAAGATTTGACGATTTTATAACTGAGGAGAATAACCACACCCATCGTATATGTTAAAAAGAACATTCTTACCTTAGTTTTGTCGAAAAAGTCATAAAATACCTTGTTTGGAAAATGACTGAAAGATTACATTAAAAACATAGAAGTACAAATAAGGGTATAAATGACATTAAATAATTGTATAGTAATTAGTAAAAAAATTGAAATAAATATTTATGAAACATGGATGTTGAAGATAAAGAGGCCTGAATAGATACTTACGTAAAAACAACCTCATATAATAAAGAGAGAGTAAAATTAACCCTTACATTGTACTTTTCCTAATTCGAGGGTTGGTTAACCTCCACTATAATGGTGAAGTAATTGTTACTAAATTATCAAAAAATCATATACATTAATATGATATCATATATGATCTTTAAACAATGATTTTTCAATAATATCATAGTATTATCATCGTTTTGGGTGTTAACGGATTCACTTTCCATTATATTCCTAGTTATGTGAGTCATATTTGTTATGGATGTGATGTATCATATTCATACCCAGAATGATATCAATTCTTTAAACATTAATTTTAATCATAAAACTAAAATTTTTCTTGGGTGGATATGATGGTGAATGAATCTCATCATATTCGTGGAGACGTTAATCCGTACGTACGCACGAGCGACAATAAATTTTTTTTGAAATTAAAATCATATATATTTTGATGGTATATCATATATATAGAATCATTATCTGTTTATATTTATTATTTAAATCAATTACACATCATTATTATACCCACCCAAATAATAATTTTTTGAATAACTACTACACCACGGCGTGGAGACGGTAAGCCGTACGTATACACGTATGGTGAAATGTTATTCCAAAGATAGATAGAATACTGAATATGGTTGTACCATATTTATAAAAACATCACAGTATATTTAAGATACATGAGTTATTATTTTATAATGGACACAATAAATAAAGGGGAAGTGGAAGAATAAATGAACATGAATGAGGTGATGACATATTTACCTCTTCTTCGGGTTCTTCCTTTTAATTTGATCAAAAGGTCTCCATAAATTGGCTTTTGGACTCATGGAAGGCATCTAGGATGAAGGGAGGATAGTTGACAAGGTATTTTGGTAGGTTTTGGCTATGCCAAATGGAGTTGAAGTTGTGAATTAGAGATAATGGGGAGTGCCCTTTTATTAGAGGGGTGAGGGCCACCTTAAGATATTCTAGAAATATTATTTTATAATAAAATAATTTTCATATTCTAATGGCTCCAAAATAAATTCATTAAAGGATATGGTGGAGATGGGTAGAAAACCACTCAACCAATAGATTTCAGATAGGATTGGGTTAGTATATTAACTTTATCTTTTAGATTTAACTCTTAGATAAATAGTTTGACATTTACCATGTCTCTTTATATTTTTTTATTATATTGTTAATATACGTACTATAAACATCCAGGCGAACCCCAAGAGGTTCATTAACTATACCCCCATCATTATATAAGTCTTTTGGCCGAACCATAGATATTTAGGAAAGTAATATCAACTAATAATATAATATTTGTTTTAAAAACTCTTGTATGTCAATTTTGACACAATTTGGTATTTTATTTATTTTTCTAAATTCAAAACAGCACTATTAATTCGAAAAAAATTCATCTAACTACTAGAATAAACACCAATAGAGACCGCCAAAAGCGGTCGCTAAAGGTTTTTAGCGACCGCCTTGCGACCGCTTTTGGCGGTCGCAATTGCTCCGTCGGTAAAAACCAATAGCGACCGCCAATGGTGGCCGCTAAAGGTCCTTTAAAAAAAATCAGGTTTCATGTCCGCGGGATAGTGTGGGTGCGACACCGGACACGCGGGGGCACGAGGCGGAACCAGAGACCTCGAGTGGTCGGTCATGGCGGATCTACGGCAGCGGAGGGAGGGGCGGGTGTGACGACATGTGAAGGAGGGGTGGTCGGAGGGTGGTAGGGCGATGGCATGTGAGGGAGGGGTGACTGGATGGCGGTGACCGAGGGAGGTAGCGCGACGGCGGGGCGCGATGGCGGGCCGTGATGGCGGGGCGCGACGGCGGGGCACCACGGCGGCAATAATGATTTTGAGGAAGAGAGCAACGATGGGGCCGGAAAAATCCCGCCCATTTATTTCCGTATTCGCGACCGCCAATGGCGGTCGCCCGTACCCAGAGGCGCAGAAGCCAATTTTTGTAGTAGTGTAACCACTCTTAACATGTCATATTTTCCTAAAAAATTATTCTAATTCATTAAAAGTCTCAAATTACATTTATTTGGATATTTATAATAATAATTATTTTAATATTTCAATAATTATGTAATGACTTCATCATCATTGTGTCATAAATAAATTAAATTATTTAATGTCTAAAAAATTTAAAAAAATTCCATTATTTAGGAAATAATATTATTTTTCTAATGAATACTTATAGTATAATTTATCTTATGTGTAACCCTATAACAAACATGGATTGGTTATTAAACTTTGAATTTAACACTTTTAACTCTTCTTTGAATTAAATGATAATAAATGTCCTAATCTAGTCCAATTGGACAAAAGAGGTTCATATTTTATTCCTAAGGTTGTTTTTGGATGGATTATACTTGTCCTGTAAAATTAAGAAATGTTTTAGCGTAATAATAATATCAATTTTATCCTTAATTACCCTATTTACTTTTAACCGTGGTAAATAAAAGTAAAAAGTTATTATTCACCAAAAATTATTTTCTTCTTATTGAACCACATTTTACTTACTGATATCAACTGTGTCTCTCGGATTTTTAAAATTCAACTCACAGGAGTGGTAAAATTATGATTTATGTAAATTTGCAAATGATCATAGGAGGTGGATAAATGACGGTTAAAAGATCAATAAACTTTTTATATATCTAAAATAATTATAAAATGACTCCAATGAAATACATTGAAATTATATAGGTATTACATATATATATTAAACTAAAATAAATATAAATAAAATAAATTATTATTTAAATAAAAATTCGGTTTTAAACTATAACTTTGTGTTTTTACTATTCATCAAAAATTGGAAGTTTTCAGAAAAATACCAAAAATTCACCCTAAGGTAATTACGTTATTTTGAATCCAAAAATGAAGTCCACTTTTAAAGATAAAAATTATAAAATTTAAAAACTTATGTATTACTATTTATAATGGCTAGTTTGATTGGTTGTGGTGTGTGAGAACTCGAAGTTGCGTATAACACACGCTTTTGTATTATTAAGAGAAACGTACCGTGAATGCTTGGTGTGCTACAGTCATGTCCTATTTGTTAAGGTGTTTTTTTCTAAATGGTAATGTCTTCTCCAGTTTAATACTGAAACTCATGGAATTGATTTCCTACATTTTTCATATTGGGGATGTTGTCCAAGGACAAGTAACTTCCTCCAACAATCTCAAGCCGATGATGAAGGCTAGGATGTTAGAAATTTTATGGAGTCCAGCATTTCCCTATGGTGGAAAATAAAAAACTAAATAATCAATTCAATATGGAGAAGGGTGATATTGCCCTATACAGACATTAAAACATGGAATGAACACAATAATATTGTAGTAATTACCTTCCAACTCATTATTTATCTAGAAATATTTTAGACACAATTAATAGATTATTTATAGATATATTTGACAAATTTATATTAGTATTTATAGATAATATACTAATATTCTCTAAAATAATGGTGGAGCATGAGGAGAATTTGAATATAGTTAAAATAACCTTGATAATGAATAAGATATATAATAATTATATTAAATATGAGTTTCATATTGAGAATGTATCATTCGTGAGGAATGATATCACCATAACAAGGATATTTGTGGACACTTCTGATATAAATTAGATTATGGAGTGGCACAAAACAACATCTATATTGGAGATATTTAGTTTCCTTTGTCTATATTGGTATTTCTGATGCATTTAGAGGAACATCTCACAATTTTAAAACCCACAAAATATGATTATATTAAAGGTTGTAAATTTATTCTTGGTTTATGAATACAATTTGAACATTAAGAAATTTAAAAAATTGTTATCACATTATAATTAATCATTTTTACATGAAGTGGGGTAGTATTTATGGTTTTCATTGATGCTTCCGAAAATGGATTGGACTATTTATTAATTTTGGATAATATAGTGATAAATGACACATCCTAAAAGTTTAAATTTAATAAGAACAACTATCAATTACATGATCTAGAGTTTCCTTCATTGATCTTTATGTTGAAAATTTAGTGTAATTTTATCAATTGTGAGAACTATGAAATAATCATGGATCATAAGTACCAGTAATATATATTAAAAAAGAAGGTGGTTAATATATTCCAAGGAAGATCATTAGATACAAATACTTACTATGAAATCTCAATCGAAAATAATATTGGGAATACATATAATGTGGATGGTATTTAATGTATAATAGACATGAAATAAATATCAATGATTTGAATTGAGAATGATAGAATATTATTTTAAATGAAAATTATTGACATTAGAATAGGAAAAGGAATACCCATATTCTTTTCTAAAATTAATGATAATAAATACCATCTAGAGAAGGTAAAGGATTATCAAACAGATGATGGGGATATTCAAGAAGAATGTGAAAACAATTAGAAAAGGAAAATGCATATATATTAATTTTTTTAAATAAATATAGAAGTAATGTTTTTTATCAGGATGAGTTGTGTCATGAAATACTGATATAATTGGGGATTTTTTAGTGACACACATTGCATGATGTTCTCTATCAACCCATGAAGACTAGTAATGTTTAAGGATATATAATATATCTAATTTAAGGACAACATGAAAAAGTAAGAAAAATATTTTACATTAAAATTTTTTATTTGTCCCCATGTGATAGATTATATGAAATC
This sequence comes from Viscum album, assembly GCA_963277665.1. Lineage (NCBI taxonomy): Eukaryota > Viridiplantae > Streptophyta > Magnoliopsida > Santalales > Viscaceae > Viscum > Viscum album. The sequence goes on from OY728160.1 coordinate 699,460,150, forward strand.
ATTCAAGCGAGTGAGGAAACCATTACCAATACATACACTGAAATCACAAAACATAAAATAGGAATTTGACACCATACATAAAAATAAATCCATATTGAATAATGCTATATGGGTTTTGGTGGATCATCTTATAAATTATATTTAGTTCATTGAAATTATACAGGGCTTATGACATGATTAAATAGAAAAGATAAACCCTACATATGTGGCATAGATGATTGAAACTCAACTATCGATTGTGTCTGACTGAAATATGATATTTTACTCTATGTTCTCTAAAAGACACTAATATCATAAAAACACTATACTGAAATTCATTCAGAAATATCACCACAAAATGATTTCCAATCTGAGTATAAAATCGAGAAACATGAGGATATGTTGAGAGAATTATAGATAGTCTATAAATGATAGTGGGATTTGAAACATCCTCTAGTCATGTTCTCAGACAATAATATCCTTCATGTAAGATTATAAATTTCTCCATATAATTCACTATTTTAATAAAAATAATTAACCCACTTAACTCGTATGATTTCATTGAATAAATAATCACAACTCACAAAAAATTAAATTGAAATGGAATAAATGGTCTACATCATCTACTATAAAATCATGGTTTCTAAAAATCAATAAAAGGTATACGATGAAAATAATAAATTTAACAATGAGATTAAGGTTAGAGATTAATTTTTTTACATTGTATATTCTTATGGAAGGGAGTTAACTGTCTTTTAATAAAGGAAATGTTAAACCCTAGGTACATTTTTATCTCTGATATTCTCGATTACATCTATGTTGTGGCTTATAGACTATCAATCCCCCAAACCCTTTATCAAGTAAAAGTCAATGTGCTATGGTGATTCTCTAAGTACTAGTAGGAGACATGTGATCGATAGAAGACATGATGTTGTTGTTCCATCGATTATTTGTACATTAGTATGTAAATTAAATATCATGTCATAAATTTCATATATGGAATTTAGTTTAAGATAAAAAAATATATCAGTGAAATTTCCATTTAGAATATTTAATTGTTTAATATTTATTTTAATATACTGCCCACACACCACATGATAAACCAAAATAATTTTTAAAATTAAAAACTTTCATTTAATTAAAAAATATGCCCATATATATTTAATTTTTTCAAACTTGAACCAAAAAATAACATAACAAAAATAATAAACGTTGGTTCATCTCAATCTGCCCGAATAACCGCACTCAAGAACAACACTTTTTAAATAAAGAAATATTATAAAAAAAGAATTTTTATTATATATATATATATAATAGAATGTAACTAAAATTTAAGGATGAATATTTGAATTAAAACATATTTAATGAAATTCATGAATAAAATTACTATTGAAAAACTAACTGTGTGAATTGTAATATGGCAATTGGAAATATAACTCAAAAGATATAGTAGTTATCCAAATTCAGGGAATAGTAATATGATAGTTACAATGGAATTAAAATTTGTTAAAATTTATAATAATATATAAGTATCCTAAAAATGAAAATATTATATACGTATTCCATTTTATAATAAAATAAATCATTGAACAATGATTAAATGTGTTTTTGAATCTTTTTGGAATAAATATGTTTTAAATAAACTTTTATAAAAACATATAATGATCAAAATGATTTTTAATTTTCATTTAATGGTTGTATAAATAAATATTATGTTTTATTACAATGGGACACATTTTTTTTGAGAAATTAATTAACTTTTTATAGACTTTAAAATTTGATCACAATATTATTATTATTATTTCTCAAATAAATGAGGTTTTTATTTAAAAATAATATTTCACATATTTAGAAAAATATCTTCGTAATATGGATTATATATTGATAAGAAAATTTCTACAAATGGTTCTGGTTTATTTTTTTAAATTTTTCTATAAAAGTTGAATTTTTAGTGAATAGTGAAATATTGTAAATTACAATATTTTTAGTTATAAGCTATATAAATGATTTTTTTAGACATGGATGATATGAGAACTAGTTTTTCAAATTCACATGAATTGATTATTGTATATAATCACATGAATAAATAATATTTATATTCATGATAAAAAATAAAGAACTAATGAATATAATATTCATTAGGGTTATACATTATCTCTGATGCCTCACATTATCACTATATTCTTAATATTTAATTATTAATTATTCTTTATATATGCCCAAAAATTATATATATATGTATATATATATCTTAATACACCAATTGATGCAAGGGGAGTATATATCTTAAATGGTTCGTTCACAACTTTTCATGAAAATAAAACCAAATAAAAGATGACTTTTCTGTTTCTTACACAATTTTTGAATACAAAAAATTAATTTTTTTAAAAAATATTTTATAAACAACATCTTTTTACTATGTTAGTCCATTATATTAAATTAGTTTTTGTCCAAATAAATTTTTCTTTACCATCTTTAATGTGTTGTTACCCATTTTTCATAAAGCATTGAATAAGAGATATTTTTCAAAGTTTTATCTCTACACCTCAGGGGAAAAGAATTCATGTTTTACTCTTATTAATAACCAAGAATTTCTTATTATAATATTTAAATATAAAATTATTATATTTTATCTTCTTATGTTTTGTGACATGATTTTTAAGCACATTTATGTCCTTTGAATATTCATAGGATTGTTTCTTATTATTAATTTTTTTTGTGGAAGTCATAATAATGTACATTTAATGATGGGTGCAACTAGTTATTTATTGAGTGAATTGGGAAATTTTCTTTCTCATGATATTTCATGATTCAAATTAAGGAGTAATGTATATCCACAGTGGAAAATATTCCACAATGTGATGTTATATTGGTGGTTATCTTTAACATATTCTAAAGTTATTTTTTTATTGTTAAATGTTACATATATTTCCATGATAATATGATAAATTTTCATTTTTTTATTCACCCATATGATTACTTAGGACCATTATCTTTAAAGTTATAATGATATTCTCTTCAACTCAGCTAGTATTATTTTATATTATTCTTATACACCAAACGAAATTTATAGATTATATTATTAATTTATGTTATACCAAGGTTAGGATATGAAGCTTTAGTATTTTCAGGGATATAATAGTCCATTAGGGATATCAATTCAAATATTTGGTGGTTTAGTTTCATTTGAAATATTATGAATAAAGGCTTCCAATTAATCTAGGCCTGAAAATAATTGTGATGTATTTATTTTATATTTTTTTATAAAATTCTTTCACAATATGTATTAATTATTTGGATCTCTAAATAGAACCATATTTATAGCCAATATTTGAGATGTAGTGTTTTTATCGGATATGAATAAACTATATGGGTTGTTTGTCATGTTACCTAGATCAACTAAATATATATAATAAATAAATAATCTAAAAATAATATATATAATGGCCCGGAGGCCAAATCTATTTTCATTTCCCTATCTTTACACTACCAAACAATATCACATTCCAGCAAAATTACCAACACACATCACACACACCTTCTACAAGTAACATTTCATAAAAATACATTAAAATTAAAATACCATGATAATTACATGAACATATATTTTCCACTATATTTACTAATTCTCATTTCATTATTAAGTATTAATTTACCAAATTATACCATAATATAGAATAAATAATGAATGAACCACTTACATTAACATGGTTTTATTTCATCTATTGTATAACAATTCAACCACATTCAATTACTAAATTTATAACACCAATGTTTTGTTATAATACAATTCCAATTTAATTATAACAATATTTTTTACCATGGAAAATTCCGATATTTTTTCCTGAAAAATAAATCATTCTTACAATAATATCCTCACAAATATTATATGATATCAAAATAATATCATAGAATATATTCTTATCTATAATCACAAATGATTAAAATATATAATAATTTTAGATTACATTAAACTAACACCTATATATTCAAATATATATTGAAATACTATAATATATTTATATTAGATAAATCAATTGTTTTAGTAATTTTTTTATAATAAGTTACATATTATTGATAAGCATAAACAGATTATAAATTTTCTCCATATTTCCCCCTCAAAATATATTACAGTATTTATATATTTTCTACTATTTAATCATATTTCATTATTTTAATTATAAAAATATGTCATAATAATGTGATTATTACAAATGATGTCAAATAATAACTTAATAATGAAAATAAAACTTTAAAAAATATTCATTCAATACCCCATATAATATTCTGAATCATTTATTATATTAATTAGTTCAATTAAATATTTTATGAGAATGAAAATGAAAGGTGGACTAATCATCCAAATATAATAATAAATTTGGGATAATTGAATTTATTTACCGCAAATACTGATCGAATAACACCTTTAAAATACGATAAATTAAAATAGGGACTTATCACTAATAATGACTTATGAAACTATCATAAACATATACGAAAGATTACACAATCAATACCCTATCAAAACTACCTAATAACCCTGATAAATTCCAATGCAATCATTTTGATTAATTGATTAAACTGTAAAAAATAAATTTTAGATAATATTCTAATGTAACGTGAGAGATAAATCGCAATAATCATGAGGATTATAAAAAAAACAATATATTCCATTAATATTAAAAAAATATAGACACATAAAATATTATGGTTCCTTAAAAATAGATGAATTAACCCATTTGATATAGATAGAATAAATTTTTAATGACCATTATGTGGGATCCTAAATGGCATTGTGACTATATTTCAAGAAATGGTATGGCTCGATCAATATGAATTTTAAGACACTTACACTAAAAATACTCAATCCATTAAATATATCATGTTTTTCTCCCAATAATTCTATTCTAACCATGATAATGACATGGAAAAAACTGACCACATCACAGTCCTTATAATCATCTAAAATTAAAATGTGAAATGACGACATAATATTAATCCCCCATTCTATTTTGGAAAATGATTACCCAAAATTGAGGTATTATTCAACCATATGGAAATTATTTACTCTAAAATAATTATCCTAAAAGAAATTCATCGAAAATTCCACCACCAATTCATATTTTTCAACATGGTTTATTTTATACTAAAAATATTATATTCATATTTATCTCTACTACCCTATAAAATTATTAGACCAACATGGTGACAAAAAACCATATATAACCCTAAACCATGGATTTATTCACAGATATGATAACAAATACCTTCATCATTTTTCATTCAAATCATTTTTATAACATAAAATATGTTATAGTAAATCATTCATTTTGGCATTGTAACTAGTTTAGGAAATTCATATAAAGTAATACTCTATATGAAAATTGAGGGAATAATACCTAATATATCTATAAATCTCCACAATATTTCCATTATGTTCTCTATCGAAATATATAAATGTTGGGTTTCTCTTTTAGGATGTAAATTTCTAGCAGTAGTAATAGTCACTATTTTATCACGCAAAAAGTATGAATATTTAATGTTTCTATGAAATTTAGTAGTAATATTAAGGGTACATATATATGTATGAAAAAACCCATGGGATATTTATTTGTAAAATATTGTTTTATCTTTTTATTTAAGGATATAAAAATATCATCGAAATCAATCATAATAATCAATTTTCATAAACATTTATTTTTTAATTTGGATGTTTTTTGTAAAAATTATATTAAACTCTGTAAAATAATTTAAATGAAGATCAGTAATTATAGAGACCCTCTTCTTTCATACATTAACATCCCATTACATTTTCATAATTATTAAAACAATTTACAAACAAACTCTCAAAGACCATACTAGTATAACATGGCAGAATAAGAACTTGTATATAAATGGGCTACATCATATCCCACTAGAAAATTCTTGACTATAACCCATATTAGACACATAAAACATATTAAATATCTTCTTTACATATAAGAACTAAACATAAAAATGGGTGTGATCAAATTAATTGTAAGGGTGTACAAGGGAGATACGTATAAAAATAATTAGCATAAGTGTATCAAAACATTATAATAATATTATAAGATCATACCATGTATATCAACAATCACAAAAATGAAACATGGAATAAATCATGGCATACCCTAAGACATGAATCATATGGAAATAAAGAAAATAAGAATTAAAATTCTAACATAGGAGTCAAACATTGAATTATAGATGACACATAAGAATTTTTAATGAATTCTATTGTGGTTTTGACATTTTATCGAAGGTCATATTTGTGTAAAAAGTCTTTTAGTGAACTGGGTTCACACAACATTCTATCCTTGTATTACTAAATAAAAATCACTCCTCATTCATGCCAAATAATACTAATCTATGTTTATTTCTCATTCTAGACTTATAATAAAAGGCTAATTTCATTTCTCATTCTTTCAATATCTATCTGATGAGATATAAATCTTTTCCCAATTCATTGGAGGGATCAAAAGGTCTCACATAACCCAAATCTTAATCATAAATACATGTGCCACTAGATAATGAATATTCATTTTAGAAACCATAGTATGAAATATTTATTATAAACTATTTATTAAAATGTATCATATGGAAAAATAATGGTTATTACTCATTTAATAATAAGCATAAGCAATGAATTGAATCGGTTTTCAAAAGCATATAAACCAGGAATGAGAAACATTACTCATAAACATCGTTCCATCATTAAATAATCTATTTATCTAAATAATAGGAATTTGAACATTAAATAATTTTCACAAAATGACATGAGTAACAATATCTAATGTTATATTATATGGAAATAATTTTAAATATATTTTAAAAATATTTGTTGAGGACATTTTTCTTTATTTATTAAAAATTTATTTTTAAAAATTTAATCCTTTTAAAACCTTTTTCTTTAAAAATTTCATTGAATAAATATAAATGATTTTTTGAAAACAAAAAAAAATATTTAAAATAATTTTTCACTGATAATTATCTTCTTGTATTATTAGAAATAATCATTCAAAAAAAAATTAAAATGTTTCTTAAATAAAATAATTTTATGATGAAGGAGAGAAATATAGACAGATTTATATATAATCATTTTAGGAATTATATTATTTATTAAATATTGGAAAAAAATACATATAATACTAGGATATATCATGATGATAAATTGGAGAATTAAACTTGTGAGTGTTCATGATATATCAATCATAATATATCTTCTAATACACATAATTGTTGATAATATCGAAAATCATGAGATTTTTTCAATATTATATTACTGCATGGTTACTTTTGATCATACTATATTTGTAAGAAACTCTAATTAAATTATGTATAAAATATAATTATAAATAGTATATTCATGATATAAAATTTAAAATTTAAGTAATTACACCTAAAGATAGTTTTGGTGAATAATAGAACTTATATCTCAATGAATGAAAATTAAGACAAAATTATCTTACTGATTTCCTTACTTTTGATATATTAACCCAATAAAAGAAAGATTATAGAATGGATATACAAATTACACTAAATTTTATAAATATTATAATCATATAATACATTCATTGGATGTATATACACTAGAAAAAATAAAATAGGTGTGTTTAATTATATATCCCACAACAATATAAAGCGAGAAGAAATTTATCATACCATATGTCTGGAATATTTTCTTATTCCTAAAATAATTCTATATAAAATATGTATGGATGTTATAAATATATTATATAGTAATATTATTACATCTAATACCATAAATGGTTTTACTATGACCTTATATTACCCTATTGTTAACAGTTCTATGTTATAGTTTCACTTTTAGTAATAATCGCATTATTTTCCACATGTTTCTTAATTTTGTTATATCTTTTGAACATATTATTATATAATGATAAAAAAAATTAAACCATAATATAAATATAATTTATATTAATTATATATGAATCATAATAATTTATTGTTTATTTAATACAAAATTTGTGTAGATGATATGTCATACGTACGCATAAACGTTGTTTCTGTTTTTATTGTAATATTGAAGGAAATAATGAAAATGAAATATATATATATATTTATATATTTATATAATACCATTAATGTATAAATATAATTTCATTTATATCATATAATTATACTAAACAGATCTTTAATACATTCCATATAGTGTGTGAACGAATCACAATTCTTTGAGGGGGTGGTAGTCCACAATTCCTAAAATGAAATTATCTTAAGACCAAATAGAAATTAAAATAAAATTTGTTATAAAATTGATAAAAAAAATTTAACGAAATAATATATATTTCTAATATATAAAATATATAAATAGAGTTTTTATTGTAATTTCCTCCATGAGAGGCGGTGAAGGAAATATGAGCAATCATTATTTATTGAGTTGATAATTCTCTGTACAGATAATGAATATATTCGTCACCCAAATTATGGAGGTATATTTTTGTTAGGTCAAAACCATAGAATAAAAACATAATAATATATTTTGGATACTGTTTTTTATACATTCATTCAGTAGGTATAGAGCAGTGGTGGAGAAATAAAACAAAAGAAAGGATCCTGAGAGAAGATGTTACCTCTGAATCCGGTATCTCCTTTTGGTTTATGCCAAAAATCTTTTGTGGATTTATTTATTCCCAATGTATTATTCAAAGTGTAAGTGATGGATTTATTGGAGATATTTGGGAATATTTTTTTAAGAAATAGTTTCTTGAGAGGGATTAGGATGTGGGAGGATAAGGGGACATTTTATAGAGGAGGAAAAGTGACACTCTTGTATATTTTGAGAAAAGTGATTCCACCCATGATTTTATCATGTGAAGAGTATCCAATATAAGAAATATTTAAATCTAATTGTGTAAAGGGTCAAAAAGGATTTATAAAATGTATCATTAAAATGTTTCTAGGACATTGTTTCCCTAATTATTAATGGTTAGTCCCATATTAATCTTATTTTTCACATAATCATCGTAATTAAATTTTATTACATTCAGTATTATTTTTTTCAAAAACAAATATCAACTTATTAGATATTATAAATTATTTTTATTTCAAATATGGAATCGTTTTTAACTATTCTCAATTATAGAATAAACCAATATTTATTTAAATTAAATCCTATAGTCGGGTCAACTATGCGTGTTTTAAAAATAAAAATAATTTAACGTTAGCTTTGTTTTTATATCTCATTTATATATTAAATTGGTTCCATAAAACAAAAAATATTAATTGATAATATATATAATTGAATAAATATTTAATAAAAAATTAAAATATTAAATTTCCTTATAAATAAATTAGATGAAAATGAGGATCTGAATTAAAATATTGTATTTTAGAGCATTCATCCAAAAATGACGTTTCTTAGAAAATACCAATAATTATCTCTAGGATAATTTTGACATTATAAATTAAAAAACGAAGTATATTTTATCAATTTTATTTTCAAAATGTTTTTTAAAATTAATTTTATTATTTTCACCAATGGATATTAAAAGTAATTTGTTTGAGAAAATATTATTTATAAACATATATGGGCATCACAAAATATAATTTAATTCAATATAAATTTTTTTATTCATATAAACCCATTATAACAAGGATTTTAAAAGTTTTTAATAATATAAAATTTACTAGGTTTAATGGCTGGGTTTTGATTATCTCATATAAATAATTATAATAATAAAATGATGTTTAATATAATCCACTTTATTTTGGGTAACATATGTCAAGTTGGTTTTCATTATCTCATATTCCTAGTTAATATTGTGCAAAATTATCTTTTTAATAAGTAACGATCATGAAAAAAATTAAATTTTTTTTTCGAGAGGCAAAATATCAATAAAAAATATGGTTGTTACATTATAACCCCATAAAAATGAATTTCATCACAATGGTAAAAAAATTTGGACACTTATGCTTCATCATAACCTCATGTTCCTATATACATTACTATAAAATGTGTTTTCCTAACAAAATGATCACTAGTTGATTTGTCTTGTTTCGTTGTACTTCTTCTGATCTGCCCTAAATTTGAACAGTTTATTATTCATTAGAATGATCCTACTCTAGTAGTATGAACTCTGAGTTCAGTACATGTGAAGGGACAAGTTTGTACTTCCTCAAGAGAGATACATGGAACAAATCTTGGATTTGAGAAATATTTGGAGGATGTTTAAAGAGTGTGGTTACCACCATGACATAATTAAAAAATTTAAAGGGACTAGTATACCAAGGTCTTAGTTTCCCTTTTTCATGACTCTAAAAGCATTCTTATAGGGTGCTATTAGTAGAAACACCATTTAAAAAAATTCAAATTCTATATCAGGCCATCAGTTATCATCATAAATTTTCAACTAACTTGGAAATTCCTCGATATGCAGTTAAACGGTTCTAATATTCCCAATCATTTCATCAGCGATCTTATCTCCTAATATCACTCTTCATACAACTACATACTAGAACATTGGATCTCTATAGTTATTATCATAGAGAGATTCATAAGGTTCCTTCTAAATTCATGAGTGTAATGTATTTTTTATGTAAACAAAACTAGAAGAGCTTATTGATCCCTTCTAGCATTGAAATCAAGGGAACATGATCTCAACACAACCTCTTGGGGTTGAATTTTCAATTAAGATTAACTATATATCATAGGATGATAATTAGTGTTGAAACTCAATTATTTATCAACTGTTTGCTGATGACATTGCCATAATTTTGTGGCAAACCTTATATCCCAATCTGATACAATAAACTATAGTACACCGTGGAACCTTACAACTTCCATATCATATATCATGCTAAGATGATATAGATAGATGTAATCTCTGATAGTGATGAAGTGTAATAACATAGAAAGGAGACTGACTACCAATATTAAACCATTAAGACCTTTAGCCATATTGTGTTTTCCAATAAAAACATTGAAATGGTCTCCATTTTATATTCAAGTATAGTAAATATATGAAACATTCAACTATAGTACTGTCTTCAACCGTTAACGAGTTGGAATATGATAAAGTAAGATAAAAATCTATGATATATCTTGTCATTCCATTCTACCAGAAGTATTCATTCAGGTACCTATACATCTTTCAAATGTTAGGGTGAATAGATAATGAATAATTATGAGAATAAAAAAAACTCGTTACTCCAATATTGTATGAAACGAATCCAAACAGGTTTCTTGAACCATATCATTCCATCATAATAAATGTGAAAAAAATGAGAATTTTTGAATTTTTAATATAGCTCTTCATCATTATTCTGTACCAAATAATATACACATGGATAGATGTTAGAACATCCATTTGTGAAAATAATACTTTTCCCCTTCCATCAGTATTTCTATATCCATCCATTTAAAATACATAAATATTTGATCTTTTATTATCCATAGCATGGATATGCTAGCATGTTCATTCTAACTCAAAGCATAAACCACCCTGTTCACTTTTCTAGGGTTGTAATATATTGAGAGGTCATAATATATGATCAATTATAACCATCTTCTCTAGAACATGATTAAATAATTCTGTGTGAATATATATTTTATAATTTTATGATTAGTATATTTATCACACATTTCTCAAATATTATAATAACATTTAATATTTAATGAAAAAATTACCACTGTTAAATCCAAATCATGAGTTGGGTTTTTTTATCATGATTATTTAACATTTTTTGTCATAAGAGATAATCATTTATTCTGTATAATAACATATCCCAATACCTTATTGGATTCATCACTATAGTTTACCACCCCTTATCCACTACATGGTAATGTATGAATAGGTGAACGGAATAATATTCTCTTTAATTCCTTGAAATTTTATTCGTATTCATATGTCCATAAGACCTAGACACCCTTCTATGTTAACATGATCAAAGGATTACATATTCATAAGAAATTCTACAAAAACTATGAATAATATCTAGGTTAACCCAGATTTTTATTGATATTAGTCACCTAGGTTGTCCATGGAAAACATTTAGTATCCTCTATATTTGATGGATCTACTATTACACAATCTCTTGAGATTTTTTGACCTAAAAATGAATCCTTTTATAGCCAAAATTAACTCTTCATATTTTTTTCCAATATTTTTTCCTTCTTTAGGGTCATTAGTACAATTCTAATGTAATATTCACTTTATTCCTTGAACATTGAATAAATAATAATATCATATATAAATTCTACCATAAACATTCTGAGGTAATATCAAAAGACTCTATTAATTAAAAACATGATTTATTATGGGGCATTGTTATGACAAAAAGGAATCAATAAAACTAACAGTGTCCACACATTCAACAAAATGTCTTCTTGTATATATCCTCTATCTTAAACATGAATTGATGAAATAAAAAATGAATTTCAATTATGGAAAATTATTGATCTCAGCCCAGTTGATCAAAAACGTCATCAACATAGGGAAGATGATACTTGTTCCTGATTTTGATATTGTTCAATTTTTTTAATCAATACAGAGTTTCATTTATCTATATATTATATTATAAAAACGAATGGGATCACACCAAGGTGATACACATGGGTGAATTAAACTCTTATCATGGTTTTCATGGAGTTTCTTTTTCAATTTCTATGAAACAATTTGGTCCGTTCAAGAATGTGTCTGTAAAATTTTTGTGGAACATGGAATATGTTCTATTGAGAACAAAGCTTCAAATTGTGTTGGAATACTAGGTAACTAATCATGAGTTACATAATTTAATTACGATAAAATATTTATATTCGTGATTTTTATTTTCTCCCAACCATTTGAGATAAACGAACCTTTTGAATAGAAATTGGTACCCATACATTGGATGTGATCTCCATAAGAAATTCATGATTATCATAACATTGATGGAGAATAATAAGAGGGTTTGAAATTTCCAAATTATCATCCCTTCCATGAAAATTTATTTTGGTATTTATGAAAAGAAATCAATTAGATGCCTAATATTACATTATATTCAACCAATAAAATAATTATAATTTTTTTAGGAATCATATTCCCACAAACATCAACCATAGAGGAATCACAAACATTTGATGAAATCCCCATATCATTAGGAGGTTTTCACTACTATCTATGTATCTAATCATTTTTTAAATCATATTATCATTATTAAATTATTTAGATATGAATGATTGGGCATATAAATAATCAAATATGACATTAGATATTTTAGAATGGATCGTAAAAGTACCTTTCATCACTTCGTTATCATACCCCTCATAAAAAATAGTGATTTTATTATATATCCCCATTTCCCTTGGATTAATAAGTTACTAACATTGATCATCATCGCTATTCCTTGGGGTTCATTAGTGGTTACCATAACACCCATTCTATTTTAACCAACTACAATGTATTGTTGGAGGTGAATTCTATATGGGTTTTTCACAATTAGAATTTTGAGCTATCTTCTCCACAACATATCGATAATCAATTTTCAGGTGACCTTCCTTTATGCACATTAATAATTCACTATACCCCTTAAGATAAATTCTTACATTTATATTCCAACATTTATAGAATATAGAACAGAAATATTTTTTTCTATATGGTTTTTGAGATTTCACATTGAACTCCATCATCTGTTTATTGTCAAAACCTGGAGGATGATACATGAATCAAACCGCCATTTCATCCTTGATTTCACAAAACATTATCTTTTTTTATATACTAATGTATCTGATGGACAATTTATTTATGAATCTAGGCTTTTATCTACCTATGAAACCATCAACATTACATTCAACTTTGATGACAATTCTGGAAGTGTACCTCACACGTCTTATGAAATTAGACTCAATGGTACCAATAGATTTGTCATCCCATTTTTTCAAATCAAAGAACTCATTATTCATCTTGTAATGAAGAATTCACAAAATGTAATTATAGAGGAATATATTTTTTCAATCATCCCACTTCAAGGATTAAATTTCATGTTGAGTCCTCATATTCTTAAATATAGTACACAACTTATCTTATTCAACTTTTAAACGTTAAACCTCCAGAATAAATTTCTCATGTTCCGATCACTGGAGGACATGAAATATAATTTCAGTGGTACTAATAAATACTCTAGAAACATATGGATAAATATACAATATGAATGTAAGTATTCATTACCACATGAAGGAATCAACAGAAGGTTCTTCCATCTTTTTCCCAATATGAACTTCACGATGATTCATAACATGAGAAAGATGTGTAAACATTGAAAAAAGATATTTAATTATATCTTCATACCATAAATTTTATTAGAAGAAAAATAATTGTATTTTATTTTATAATCACCATTAAGGAAGTTCCTCTGGGATCCAACCATTAACTAAAACCAGAAACACATAGTAAGATATATTATTCATAGTGAGGAATGACATAATCAAGAAAAGTCACATATAAGATGTATAAGTTATAAAATATTATTTTATCTATGACATAATATGTTTATCCAAGGTAATTAATAGATAAATTATGGTTAAATACATCTTGATGAATCATGAAGAGTATTTTATTTCATAGGAACCCCCCAGGAGTGTCAAAACAGGTGTGCAACAAGGCATGTTTGTATCTACCAAATTACGCTGACAAATGTACAAAACATCTTGTTGGAGTTGTAACAAAAAGGCTTATATGTTCTAGATCCACATCCACTTATTGTGTCAATATTGGAATGTACTTCCTAGAATCAACTAATAATATCATTTACCAAAACTAAAGGACATTTTCTTATGCATTTTTTTCATTGGTATTATTTCTATACATATTCTTTGTGTTCTCACTATGGTTTTCATATCCCAACATCCAAAGGATAACTAATCCCTTTCTATCATATTCAATATAGATATTCTCACATTTTATACATTAAGAATACATAAATTTTTTAGAATGTTTTATAAAATATTCAATCAATTTCCTAAATATTGTATTAGTATAGTGACATTAGGAAAATGAAAACATAAACACTGGTACATAATTTATCTACATCCTCAACCCCTAGGTTCTTCTAGACTACCATCCTTCTTATAAAAATCAATTGTAATACATATCATCATAGCTTTTGGAAAAGAATCCTATAAAGGGTTTACCTAAAAGGATCAATAATAGCAAACAATGTAGATATGTTAGCATAATCATGAACATAAGGATATGAGAACATGATCGTAAAAATGAATATCATACCCAACATATCTAATATGATAAACATGAATCATGTAATAATTATTTATTGTTAAAAAGACACCAATTATAAGGAAACAAATAACATAATCCATGAAAGAATAACATTTGAATAAAACTTGGAATTGTGGTAGAAACATTAGCATATATAATTATTTCTATAATAGTCATGGAATCACTATAAAGGACATCAGATTGGATAAATTACTTTACAAAACTAGGTTCACTCACTATTCTAACACTGTGTTACTAAACCAAGTTCACTATACATTCCAACCCTAAAATAATAAACTAATTTCATTTCTCATTCAATCCTTATACTACTTAATCAAGTTCATTTCTCATTTATCCATATTTTTATTATGAGGCATAAATCATTACCCAATGCATTGGAGGTAGATATCGGTCCCACCGAAGTCATAATTATTTAAAACATACATGTCCCACAAGATCATAGATAATAATATCATAAAAAATGAAATGAAATCTGTATTATTAAAATGTAATCTTATCATATCCAATTGAAAAATATAGGTTTCAATATCATTTCAACAGAAACATTACCAATGAAATAATTGGAGTTCAAAATCATAAAACTTGTGCAAGAGAATAGGGTTTCCTAAAAATCATTCCATAAAAAAATAATCCATTAAAAGGAAGAATATGAATAGAAACATTGAATAATTTACACAGAAAGGCATGATTAACACCAACAGAATATTTCATTTATGGGAAATAATTTTTAATGATCTTTTAAAAACATTTGTTAATGAAAGTATCATTTCTTCTTTGAAAAATAATTTTTAACCACAAAACCATTTGAAAATACATTTCATTGAAAATTAATTTTAAAATGTTTAAAAATGTTGAAAATAATAAAATGTTTTGAAAATTATTTTTCTCAGAAGATTATATTCAAGGATAATTTTAATTTTTTCAAAAATATTTTTGAAAAAATGGTTATTGAAATAAAAACAATTCATGTCAATGATATAAACATGATAATATTTTCATAATTTTTTTTTCATAATTACCTTAATTAACAAATAGTATATAAATTCTTGCAATACTAAATATTTGTTGAATAAATTGAGTATAATGAATCTCTAGAGTTTTCTTGAGAAACAGATTGTAATATTTCATTAAAGAGGCATGGCCATTAACAATCTCAAAAGTAATGTCATTGTTTCAATGAACTCTTACTACATGTTTACTAGAAATAATAATATACATGTAAGAAAATGAAATTAAATGAATCCTAAAATGTAATGAAAATAATGAGACTCTAGATATAAAAGTTAAAATGAAGGTATATATACTATTAAAAATAATGTAGGGGTATAACAAAACATGTTTCTCAAATAATACAAGTAGATAAAGAGTTGTCTTACCAATTTTATATCATACGAAAAATTAACCTAGTTAAACAAAGATAATGGAATATATATGTATATATGAAAAAAATTATAATAAACATCATATAATACAGTAATGGTTAGTATAGAAACCACAAAAAATAAAAGAGTAGTGTATAAGGATTGTATCTCACATAAATAAAAAGTGAGTTCAAATTTCCCTTACCCTATGTCTCGACTCTCTTCAAACCGATACAAGATTCATGTATAATAAATTTAGTATTATTATACATCATTCATAGACTAATATTATTATATCTAAATCCATACATGGTTTTATTATGACATTATATTACCCTCTTGATAAAAATTATATGTTAAGGTTTCACATCAGGTAATATCCGCTATGTTTTTTACATGTGTCTTAATTTTTTATATCTCTATTACTTATAAGGATATAATTATTTACAAAATTTAAACCATGATGTAAATATAATTGATATTTATTTTATGTGTGTTATAATAATCTATATAATATTTAATATAGTGTTCATCGAGATGGTATGATGTTTGTAAGCATGGACATTTTTTTAATTTTTTTCATATTGGAAGAAAGAAAGAAATTGAAATATATTCATATATTTATATAATATCATTAATGTATAATTATAATTCTCTATATACATATATCTTACAATTTAACTAAACCCATCTTTAATACATTATATGTAGTCTGTGTATGAATCAAATCACTTTAAGGGGCAGTAGTCAACAATTCCACAAACGAAATTATCATATTTACACTAAATTGAATGTGAAAACATATGTGTTGTAATAATAATAAATAATATTATATATATAATAAATATAAAATATAAAATATATGAACATAGTTTCCTTAATAATGTCCACCATTGGAGGTGGTAATGGAAAAATGACCAGTCATTGTTCAGTGAGGAAGTAGTACATCGTACACATAAATTGTATGTTTTTTCCCATTAAAAGGATTTGTGTATAAAATAAGGACTAAGAAATATCATAAATATATCATAGTATATTAAAGATATTTTTTTATAAAATAATTCAATAATGTTTTTGGATGGGTGGATCATGAAAATAAAAGAATGGAAAATGAGAGAAGATGTTACATCTTAATTGGATAATTCCTTTTCATTTGTGCCAAAAGGATTTCATGTATTTTATTAATCTAAAAGAACAATTAAAATTGTATGGGAGTATTATTGCATAGATGTTTATTAATTGTTTGTTCAAGACAATGAATCATGAGATGTGTGAGGATCTAAGATGAGAGGAATTCTTTTTATAGTAGAAGAGGATTGACACTCTCATAAATTTTGGGAAAAGGAATTCCACCCTTGATTTTTCCATACCAATTAGATCATATAATAGAAACAATTCGATAAAATGGATTATCAGGTCGAAATATTTTCATTAAAAGGCCCTTTTACTAGTTTTTAGGTCATTTTATCCGTTAATACTAATGTTTACTCCCTTATTAATCTTACATTTACTATTCTAATTATAATTAATTATAATTAATTTTACAAATATTATTGGTAAAAAAATATGTTTACCATATTAGAAATTAAATATTATTTTGATTAAAATTATTTTATCCACTATTAAAAATTTTTATTACTTAATTAGAATAAATTAAATTAAATTTAATCCTATAGTTAGGTAGACAATGCGTGGTCTTAATGTAAAAATAGAAAAATGTTTTCATACATTATATAAATAAATTTAATGTCAAATTGGTTACAATTACCTAGTTGGGATTTATTTATAAAAATATAATATAATTAAACATTGAAAAAAAAATTAAAATATAATTTAACCTGATTAATAAATTCTATGGAAAATATTTTTCAATTAAAATCATGTAATTTTTACTATTCATCAAAATGTGATGTTTCTCATAGAAATAAAAATGTTCACCCTAAGATAAATTTTACATTATAATATGAAAATTTAAGTTTATTTTTTCAAATTCAATGTCTATTTCATTCTAAAAGAAATGTTACTATTTTTCACAGAAGGTCATTAAAAGTAGTTAATTTGAGAAAATATTATATTTATTCATATATGAAATTTACAAAAAAATATATAACTTTCATTGTAAATATGTTTTATTTATATAGAACAATTATGTCTAATATTTGAAAATTATATATTAATATTCACTTTACTAATGTTAACCACTAGGTTGTAATTATCGTTTTAAATAATTATATCATTTGATTGATGATCCCTAAAAACATCATTTTGGTGGGTAACATATGCCAATTCAGAGTTGTGGGTATCATAAACCATGTTTTTATAATGTAAATTGAGTGTTTGACTTTTTTCATTTAAATAAATGAATGAAAATTCAATTTATATGTGTAAAAGTTCCATAAAGACAATGGGTGAAAGAGTTATATTCTGAGAAATATTTTTATATATAATTTTAATAAGACAATTTCCCTTAATAATAATTATATATTTTCCCCTAAATAATATCTACTAACACATATTAAATTTTAATATCATTATGAAAATTACTAATTAGATATCATTGATTGATAAAATAAAAATGATTTTTCATATGTGTATTTTCATGAGTCCAGAATTGTACATATTGTGATTTTATCACAAAAAAATCATAGAAAATTTACAATTGTATAATATTTTTATGATTTTCATAGCTTTATAAAATAGAATACAAAATCATATGAAGAAATTTTTAAATACCCTTCTATAAATATCATGAACATTGTGGTGATATTATTTCATTGGAACATTATAGATGTAATAATATTCCAATGGAAATGTTACGTTACCATCTTAGTAACCAAGATAAATATGTGAATTTGACAAAGAATTTTAATTCACAGAATTTAAAAAAGTATTATCTTTCAGATTATTTATATTCCCTCTAGTGTGTCCCTATATATCAATAATTAATTATTTCATAGAATCCTTGGGATAAGAAAATTTTGATATGTGTGATGTAAAGACCCGTAAAATTCAAGGGAAATTTTTTCTTATTTTTCTTTGGAATTTTACAAGAACACAGTTTCAGACGGCACTTGATTCCGAGACCCGGAGTGCCCGAAATTTATATCCGAAGATTAACTCGGGTACGTTCAGTGAACGAACGAGCGAAAATTCCTATCTTTTGAACTGGTGCTCAGAATTGAAATCTGATGGCACCGATGGACTCGCAATGCCGGTAATCTCTTAAGGGAACCTTTACCGTAGTTGCGTTTGTGTGGGAGAAGAAGTTAATTAATGGGGTTTAATTAAGAAGTAAATAAAATTGTTGGATCAATTTTATTTTATATCAAGGTGGTTAATTTATCCCATGGGAAGTTGGTGGTGGGGCCCACATCCACCCAACTTCCCATGTGTGGATAATTGAAAGGTGGGGCCCACACGAGCCCCAACCTTTCACCTTCCCCCGTTTTTAACTTCTTAACCCCCCATTTAAGTTATGCCAACTTATCACCTCTTTAATTTATAACAACTTATATTAATAACTTATGTGAGTTAAATGTGGGTTTTGTTTTTCAAACTCTTGAATTCAAAAACCTATGATGGGTTAATAAAATAAGTGGGAGACTTATTTTATTTTGGGGTTAGTTTTTCTTGTGGTGGATACTTGGGAGAGAAAGGGCTAAGGGTTTGAGGTAGTCTTCTTCTTCATCAACTTCGACGAAGAACGTGAAGAACACCTCGCACTCCGACGAAGAACACCATTCTTCAACGAAGAACATCTCCGCCGAAGAATGCGAAGAACTTCTCCAATGACGTTTCCCCTTCGGACGCACCTCTACGACAACAGAATAGACATTTTTCTTCCGCGACGCTCATCTTCCACGGCTCGTTGACATACACCATTCCTGAAACCGAGGTAGGGGTTATATTTATTTATTTTGTTCGGGAATACCTACTTGACGATCTTCGTGGATTAAAACTAATTGTTATCGACTAACGTGAGGGGGCCGGACCGCACAAACATGGCCGACCCTCCTCATTATTTTCATGTTGGTTCCTTTGTGGTTTGGTTCGGGAAGGAGTGGTGCCGTCGCACCACGCGGTTTCATGCGAAAGGAAACGTGCGGCGCCGTCGCGCCGCGCCATGGAAGGAAGATCAAGGACGCGACGTCGTCGCGTCGCGTCGAAGAAAAACCCAAAATACCGCGGCCAGTACCGGGGCCACGGTGGAGGGGCGCGGCGCCATCGCGCCGCGCCGGACGACAAGGGTCGCGGCCGGTTCCAGGCCACGGGAGAGCAAGGTGACCGGCGGACGGACCGGGCCGCCGACGTCAGAGCTGGAAGGGGACCGGCCATCGCCGGTCCCGTTGAGCAGGAACCGGCTGGCCAGGTCGGGCCGGCCAGAAAAGGACGAGCCGGGGGAATTAATTCCCCCTACCGGACTTCAAAGCGGCCCCAATTAAGGGGCCGCAGTTACAAGAAAAGGGAGGGGCAGCGCCCCCCCCCCCCCCCCCCGTGCGAGCCGGCAAAAAGTCTCAGCCGTTTTGACCGAGCACCGACCCGCGCGCCCATCGCGCGGGTCGCCGGACCGGGCCGAGCCGCCAGGCCGTGCCGCACCGACCCGGACCGGGGGCGGGTCGACCCGGTTCGGGCCGACCGGGGAGCTCGGGCTGGGTCAGTCCGGGCCCGGAACCCCCATTTTCGGACCGTTTGGGTTCAATTTCCCATAACTCGGGCTATGGACCTCCGATCGACATGCTGTTAGTGGAGACACGATCCTTGGAATGAGATGGTCATTTTAGTTTATCGAACTCAAGGTTTTTCAATACGTTGAGTTCAGCCAGGTTGGTTCGTATACCAAACCAATCGGGCCCTCGGAGCGGAAACACTCATATCTTGAGCTTCGGACGTCCGATTGATGTGACGTCGACTTTGTTGAATTTATCTTAGTGAGATGGATATTTTGACATACTCCGCCCGAGGTTTGGACGCAGGTGGAGTACGTTCGGGTTGGTTTTGCCTTAAAAACCAATCTGGCCCCTGGGACGAAAAAGCCAATAACTCTCAGACCGGGAGTCCGATTGACGCGCCGTCTGCGACGTTGAGTTCATGTTGACGATACGGAACTTTTGGATACATCAACTCTGGACTATGTGTCAGTTGATGTATCAGCCTCTCGGCACGTGGAGCGGACCCTCCCGAATGAGCTTGCTGTGTGCGGGAACCCTAGGGTTGGCTGCGACTGCTACTGTGATGACGACGACTGTACATAGATCCTCAGTGGATTCGACGGCTATGACTACAGCACTCAGCGATCCTATGTGGATCAGTGCTACCGATCCTGTGTGGGTCAGCGGTCAGCGGTTCTGTGTGAGCCAGCGCCTACAAATCCTGTGTGGGTCTGATCCTGTGTAGGTCTTTGCGGGGGTTAGTACCTATCGATCCTTTGTGGGTCCGACGACTTAGATGGATCAGTGATCATCTATATCATCTTCTAAGAAGTATACCTGTGTGTGCTGAATCTTATTTGCTTTCCTGTGTGGATTGTGTTTTTCTATCCTGTTTGGATTAAGTTTTTCTTCCCTGTGTGGAATACGTATGTTTTCCTGTGTGTATTGGGTTGTAATTGAGCTCGGATGTTGGAGCATATTGGAATTGATGACTTGGGTATATGTATGGGCATATACCTAAGTAGTGTCGTTTGATACTTCGTGATTGTATCATTCCTTTGTGGTTTATCCTTTGTAGATTTTGGGAGACCATCGGGGGTCTCGGGGTCCTTACTGAGTAGCTTATACTCACCCCTGCACGGGCTATTCCCGCATTACATTGTGTTGGTTGCAGATGGCGGGTATCGTTGATCGTGGTTGAGGCTTGCAGAGCAGGACGGTACCTGGAGGTGGACCACTGGGCGGAACATACTCGGAGCGGACGGCGGGACCCGAGGTGAAGTGGAGCTATCTGTACCCACCCTTTAGGTGGGATTTCTAGTGGGTAGCTCGGCGTTGCGGCTTTAGTTTTCTATTGTTGTTTTCCCTTTCGAGTTTTACTTTACTTCAGTTTGGGTTTGTATACTGGCCCACTTACTTTTCCGCACTTCACTCTTGTACCAGCTTTTACTTAGTGTTTACTTTTTCCGCTTGCTTACTCTGTGGTACTTGTTTACTTTACAAAGACAATGCCTTCCCTTTACCGGGATTTAAGCCTTGGTTCTAGTTGCCAGCCCCTGGCCTATGGAAGGCGGGCTTGGGGTAGTCACGGCACGGGCCCCGAGGACGGGTTGTGACAAATTGGTATCAGTGGAGTTCGGTTCTACCGCGAACTCTGATCATTTCTATGTGAAGCAATGGTGTTTAGTGTATTGAGTGTGGTTATCCGTCCAGGGAGTCCAGTTTTGGTGCGGCGGCCGACGTATCCATAAACCAGGACCCTGACTTCTGATTTTCGACTTAATGCACAAAAACATTGATTGCGTGTGTGTTTCAAGTTTTCTTTGTGATTACTTTGAGTCAGCTCACCAGGTATACTGTTCTGATCATGGTGCACCTGTTTCCTTTTCTGGATGGCCACACGACCGCAGCCAGCTAGGGTTCCGAGAGTCGAGCATGATGATAGCCCACCGAGCGACGAGGCCTCGGTGCATGGCCCGTTGTCAGCAGTGGCACCGGCGGTAGCCAACCCGCCAAGCCACCGATGCTTCCTACCCCAGCCGCTGACGATGCACGTCGCCTCAGTGCACTGCATGAGTTCCAGTGCTAGCGACCGCCCAGGTTCCGCGGGGAGACAGACCCCCAGACAGCCGAGGACTAGCTGGAGCCAGTGGTACTAGTTTTTCGGTTAGTGAGGACACCAGCAGACCTCATGGCGATCCCCGCAGCGAGCCTACTGCACGCAGCAACGGGCTGATGGTGGAGCTTGATGCTCCAGGTGAACGATGAGAAATCTCTACTTTGGAAAGACTTTGAGAGCCTCTTCCGCTCAGAGTTCGTCCCAGCCACCGTCCGTGCGGTGCGCATTCATGAGCTTTTTCAGCTGCGGCAGGGCAGCATGACGGTTGCCCAGTACTTAGCGAGATTTACCGATCTCTCGTGCTAATCGACCGACATGGTACGAGACCCATTCTTCCAGGAACATACCCTTGAGAAGGGATTGAGACACGAGATCCGGGCATCGCTGATCTCCCTCAGCATTCCGACTCAGACAGGAGTACTGGAGCAGGCCCTTTTGATCGAGAGCTTTCTTGCTGAGTCTACACCAGCACCGAGACCCACCGCAGGGCGGCACGTAGAAGAGTCTTCTGCAGCAGGCAGTCGATGGATGACTCTTGGGTCTAGCCAGACCAGACCCTCAGGAAGACGACCTCAGGACACTGGCTCAGCAGTGCGGGGCACATAGCGCGGAGCCTGTCTTTCGATAGCCAGACAGTGCTACTCGTGCGGCGGGCAGGGCCACATGGCTTGTGACTGCCCGACCCGCCGTTCCAAGGAGCAGCAGATGATTGAGGGACCACCGAGGCTGAGGCAGAGGGTCGACCGTGGCGGTCCGCAGGGAGGAGGCGGACGAGGCAGGGGAGCTGGACGGGCAGCAGGTGGTGGGGGACGCTTTGAGGTTCAACCACCACCACCACTAGGAGGTCCACCCCGACCACAGGGAGCAGGCGGGTAGAGACAGGCACAGCTCCAGGCAGCAGAGGCCTACGACCACGGCGCACCCGAGATGATTTGAGGTACTATTTGTGTCTATTCCACCCTTTCTGCAGTACTTATAGACACAGGAATGAGTCACTCTTTCATAGCCGCTGCCTTTTTTCAGAGCTCGGAGATTCTGACAGAGCTGTTTGCTCGATCCTTACGGCTAGAGACTCCTACGGGAGCAGACTCGACGATTACGCACCGGTGCCGGAAGTGTGAGATTACTCTAGGAGGTGAGAGCTTCTTCTGGGATATTCTTGTAGTGGCATCGAGGCCTTATGACGTCATCTTGGGCATGGATTGGTTGTCTACGATCCATGCACAAATTGACTGTATTAGGCGCAAGGTGTGATGTGTACGCACCAACGGGAGCAGGTTCACCTTCACCGGGGAGAAGGGAGCCTTTGCAGCACAGGATGGACTCTCGTAGAGGAGAGGACAGCCCATCACTCAGCAGTTGGCTAGCCTCATCCTTGGAGCAGTTGACGTGCATAGTTCGGGTTTTCCTGCAGTGGTGGATCAGTTTGTGGATGTTTTTCCTAACGACGTTCCAGGGTTACCTCATCGTAGGGAGGTAGTATTTTATATTGACCTGTACCCCGGGAAAACCCCTATATCGACTCCAGCGTATCGGATGGCCCCCGCTAAGCTTCGAGAGCTACAGGTACAATTGGAGGACTTGCAGGGCAAGGGGTTTATCCGACCCAATGTTTCACCCTGGGCTTCCCCGATATTGTTCGCCAAGAAGGCGAATGGGAGCTTGCGACTTTGTGTTGACTATCGTCGCATGAACCAGGTGACAGTGAGAACAAGTATCCGCTACTGAGGATTGATGACCTCTTTGATCAGCTCAAGGGAGCACGGTGGTTCTTGAAGATAGACATCCGGTCAGGCTATCACCAGCTCAGAGTTCGAGACGAGGACATGCAGAAGACGGCCTTCAAGTGTCGGTATGGCCATTATGAGTTCTTGGTTATACCCTTCGGCATAACCAATGCTCCAGCATTGTTCATGGCCCTCATGAACAATATCCCTCAGCCATACCTAGATCGATTTGTCGTGGTCTTCATCGATGACATTTTGATTTACTCAACGACCGAGGAGGAGCACGGCTACCACTTGCGTGTTGTACTAGACACCCTCTGAGAGCACTAGCTTTATGGAAAGCTCTCGAAGTGTCAATTCTGGATACGTGAGGTCCACTTCTTGGGGCACGTCATCTCTGAGGCGGGAGTTGTAGAGGATCCTGCAAAGATTGAGGTTGTGTTAGCTTGGGAGCCACCCAAGAGCGTGACAGAGGTGCGGAGTTTCGTGGGACTAGCTGGATACTATCAGAGATTTCTGCCAGACTTCTCCAGAGTTGCAGCACCACTCTCAGATTTGACGAAGAAGGGGACAACCTTTGTGTGGTCAGACAGATGACAGGAGAGCTTTTAGGAGTTGAGACAGAGATTGACCAGCGTACCTATCTTGAGGTTGCCTGAGGAGGGAGTAGGGTACGTAGTCTACTGCGATGCATCAGGGACCAGACTCGGATGTGTCTTGATACAGGAGCGAGCAGTGATCACCTATGGATCACATCAGATGAGGCCGCATGAGCAGAACTATGCTACCCATGGCCTGGAGTTAGCATCAGTGGTCTTCGCTCTAAAGACGTGGTGACACTATCTGATGGGCGAGCGCTTTACAGTCTTTTCTGACCATCAGAGTCTCAGATAAATCTTCTATCAGAAGGATCTGAATCTGAGACAGCGGCGATGGCTCGAGTTCATCCAGGACTATGACTTTGAGATAATCTATACTCCTGGAAAGTTGAACGTGGTAGCCGATGCCCTCAGCAGGAGGACGGGCATTCAGCTACTTGAGGAGACGACATAGCATCTAGCCTCTTTACAGATATCCTTTGTGGATAGAGATGGAGTAGCCTTCCTTCAGTCTCTCACAGTCACTCCTCAACTACTACATCAGGTCAGAGAGGCACAGCGTGGGGAAACTGACTGTGAGACGCGGCGTGCACAGATATCCGCAGGACATGCACCTGATGGTTTCTCCTTTGGAGAAGAGCAGGACATCCTTTTCAGAGGACGTAACTTGGTACTCGTTGCTTTACGGGAGGAGGTGTTGAAAGAGTTTCACACTTCTCCCTTGGCGGTACATCCTGGAGTGGCGAAGATGTACCAGGATCTCAGACGAGAGCACTGGTGGCCAGGCATAAAGAAGGATGTGGGAGAGTTCATTTCTCGATGCCTCACCTGCCAGCAGGTGAAGACAGAGCATCAGGTACCAGCAGGCTTGGTACTGCCCTTGGAGGTCCTGGAGTGGAAGTGGGACAGGATATCTATGGACATCGTGACTGGACTTCCACGCACTTCCAGAGGTCACGACACCATCTGGGTGATTGTTGACCGACTCACCAAGTCGGCTCACTTCTTACCCATCAGAGAGCATGGCTCAGTGGAGAGATTGGGACGTCTTTACGTTCAAGAGATTGTTCGGCTTCACGGTGTTCCATCTTCTATCATCTCCGATCGAGATGCTCGTTTTACTTCCCGACTATGGAAGGGATTGTAGGGGGCGTTGGGGATGCAGCTATGTCTGAGCACAACCTTTCACCCTCAGACGGATGGTTAGACGGAGAGGACCATTCAGACTCTCGAGGACATGATCCGCGCATGTGTCCTCGACATTGGTCACAGCTGGGAGGACCACCTACCCTTGGTGGAGTTCGCGTACAACAACAGCTACCACTCCACCGTCAGGATGGAACCATACAAGGCGTTGTACATCCGACCTTGAAGATCTCCTTTGTGCTGGATAGTCCCTGGGGAGTCAGCACTTGTGGGACCGGAGATGGTCCAGGCAATGACAGAGAAGGTCCAGGTCATCCAAGAGCGGATGAGGACAGCTCAGAGCCGGCAGAAGTCTTATGCTGACAGGAGGCAGAGGCCACTAGAGTTCGAGGATGGTGACCACATGTTTTTGCGTGTCTCACCTCGGCGTGGATTACATAGATTTGGCCGAGGCGGAAAGTTGTCTCCATGCTTCATCGGACTATTCCAGGTCCTCAGTAGGATTGGAGAGGTGGCTTATTTCCTGGCTCTACCACCTCAGTTGCACCGGGTGCACGACGTCTTCCACATATCTCAGCTGAGGAGATACGTGCATGACCCGACGCACATCATTGGCCATGGGGAGCTAGACGTTGATGATGGGGTGACTTTTACGGAGGTTCAAGTTGAGATCGAGGATCGACAGAAGAAGGTCCTACGTGGACGGTCGATTCCTCTAATGCGCTTCAAATGGAAGCACGGGAACCTCCAGGAGAGCACTTGGGAGCGGGAGGCTCAGATTCGTGCTTAGTACCCACATTTGTTTCCCTAGTTTTCAATGTATCTTTACGGAGACGTAAAGCCCTGAGGTGGGAGTAATGTAAAGACCCGTAAAATTCAAGGGATATTTTTTTTTAATTTTCTTTGGAATTTTTCAAGAATGCAGTTTCAGACGGCACTTGATTCCGAGACCCGGAGTGCCCGGAATTTCTGTCCGACGTTTAGCTCAGGTACGTTCAGTGAACGAGTGGGCGGAAATTCCTATCTTTTGAACCGGTGCTCGGAATTGAAATCCGATGGCACCGATGAACTCCCAACGCCGGTAATCGCGTAAGGGAACCGTTACCGTAGTTGTGTTTGTGCGGGAGAAGTAGTTAATTAATGGGGTTCAATTAAGAAGTAAATAAAATTGTTGGATCAATTTTATTTTATATCAAGGTGCTTAATTTATCCCATGGGAAGTTGGTGGTGGGGCCCACATCCACCCAACTTCCCATGTGTGGATAATTGAAAGGTGGGGACCACACGAGCCCCAACCATTCACCTTCCCCACTTTTTAACTCCTTATCCCCCCATTTAAGTTTTGCCAACTTATCACCTCTTTAATTTATAACAACTCATGTTAATAACTTATCTGAGTTAAATGTGGGTTTTGTTTTTCAAAATCATGAATTCAAAAACCTATATTGGGTTAATAAAATTAGTGGGAGACTTATTTTATTTTGGGGTTAGTTTTTCTTTTGGTGGAGACTTGGGAGAGAAAGGGCTAAGGGTTTGAGGAAGTCTTCTTCTTCTTCAACTTCGACGAAGAACGTGAAGAACACATCGGACTCCAACGAAGAACACCGTTCTTTAACGAAGAACATCTCCGCCGAAGAATGCGAAGAACTTCTCCAACGACATTCCCTCTTCGGATGCACCATGACGACAACAGAATAGACGTTCGTCTTTCGCGACGCTCATCTTCTGCGACTCGTTGAAGTACACCATTCCTGAAACTGAGGTAGGGGTTTTATTTATTTATTTTGTTCGTGAATACCAACTTGACGATCTTCATGGATTAAAACCAATTGTTATCGAATAACTCGAGGGTTCTAGACCGCACAAACACGGTCGACCCTCCTCCTTATTTTTCAGGTTGGTGCCTTTGTGGTTTGGTTCGGGAAGGCATGGTGTCATCGTACCATGCGGTTTCATGCGAAAGGAAAAGCGCGGCGTCGTCGCACCTCGCCATGGAAGGAAGATCATGGATGCGTCGCCGTCGTGCCGCGTCGAAGAAAACCCGAAAATACCGCGGCCGGTACAGGGGCCGTGGCAGAGGGGCGCGGCAAGGTTGCGCCGTGCCGGACAACATGGGCCGCGACCGGTTCCGGGCAGCGGCTGAGCAAGGTGACAGGCGGCTGGACTGGGCTGCCGGTGTCGGAGCTGGAAGGGGAACGGACATCGCCTGTCCCGTTGAGCAGGAACCGGCCGGCCAGGTCAGTCCGGCCAGACAGGGAGGAGCCGGGGGAATTAATTCCCCCAGCTGGACTTCAGAGCGGCCCCAATTAAGGGGTCGCGGTAACAAGAAAAGGGAGGGGCAGCCCCCCCCCCCACCACCCAGTGCGAGTCAGCAAAACGGCTCGGCCGTATTGGCCGAGCACCAACCGGCGCGCCCAGCGCGCCGGTCCCCAGACCGGGCCGACCCGGACTCGGGGCGGGTCGACCCGGTTCGGGCCGAACGGGGGGTCTCGAGCCGGGTCAGTCCGGGCCCGAAACCCCAATTTTCGTACCATTTGGGTTCAATTGACCATAACTCAGGCTACGGACCTCCGATCGACGCACTGTCAGCGGCGACACGATCCTTGGAACGAGACGGTCGTTTCGGTATATCACACTCAAGGTTTTGGAATACTTTTAGTTCGGCCGGGTTGGTTCGTACACGAAACCAACAGGGCCCTCAGAGCGGAAACACTAATATCTTGAGCTTCGAACGTCCGATTGACCTGCCGTCGACTTTGTTGAATTCCTCTTAGTGATACGTATCTTTTGACATACTCCGCCCGAGGTTTGGACGCAGGTGGAGTACGGTTGGGTTGGTTTTTCCATAAAACCCAACCGGGTCCCTAGGACGAAAAAGCCAATAACTCTCAGACCGGGCGTCCGATTGACGCACCATCTATGACATTGAGTTCCTGTTGACGATACAGAACTTTTGGATACATCAACTTTGGACTATGTGTCAGTTAACGTATCAGCCTCTCGGCTCGTGGAGCGGACCCTCCCGAACGAGCTTGCTGTATGCGGGAACCTTAGAGCTGGCTGCGACTGCTACTGTGAGGACGACGACTATACAGAGATCCTCAGTGGATTCGACGGCGACGACTACAGCACTCAGCGATCCTATGTGGATTAGTGCCACCGATCATGTGTGGGTCCATTCTTGTGTGGGTCAGTGCTTAGCGGTTCTATGTGAGCCAGCGCCTACATATCCTATGTGGGTCCGATCGTGTGTGGGTCTTTGCGGGGGTTAGTACCTATCGATCCTTTGTGGGTCCGACGACTTATACGGATCAGTGATCATCTCTATTGTCTTCGAAGATGTATACATGTGTGAGCTGAATCCTGTTTTCTTTCCTGTGTGGATTGTGTTGTGCTATCCTGTTTGGATTACGTTTTTCTTTCCTGTGTGGAATACGTATGTTTTCCTGTGTGGACTAGGTTGTAATTGAGCTCAGAGGTTGGAGCATATTTGAATTGATGACTTAGGTATATGTATGGGCATATACCTAAGTAGTGTCAGTTGTTACTTCGTGATTGTATCTTTCCTTTGTGATTTATCCATTGTGGATTTTGGGAGACCTTTGGGGGTCTCGGGGTCCCTACTGAGCATCTTATACTCACCCCTGCATGGGCTATGCCCGCATTACATTGTGTTGGTTGCAGATGACGGACATCATTGATCGTGGTTGAGGCTTGTAGAGCAGGACGGTACCTGGAGGTGGACCAATGGGCGGAACATACTCGGAGAGGACGACGGGACTCGAGGTGCAGTGGAGCTATCTATACCCACCCTTCCGGTGGGATTTCCAGTGGGCAGCGAGGCGTTGCGGCTTTACTTTTCTGTTGCTATTTTCCCTTTCGAGTTGTTCTTTACTACAGTTTGGGTTTGTATACTGGCCCACTTACATTTCCGCACTTCACTCTTGTACCAGCTTTTACATAGTGTTTACTTTTTCCGCTTTCTTACTCTGTGGTACTTGTTTACTTTACAATGGCAATGCCTTCCCTTTACCGGGATTTACACCTTGGTGCTAGTCGCCAGCCCCTGGC
This sequence comes from Viscum album, assembly GCA_963277665.1. Lineage (NCBI taxonomy): Eukaryota > Viridiplantae > Streptophyta > Magnoliopsida > Santalales > Viscaceae > Viscum > Viscum album. The sequence continues at coordinate 699,491,058 of OY728160.1, forward strand.
CTATGGAAGGCGGGATTGGGGTAGTCACGGCACGAGCCCCGAGGATGGGTTTTGACATGTGATCTGTAATGCTCATTAAGCATATGCATACATAAAACTCTATCATGAATATGGAACAATAAATAACTGAAAAAGTGTCAAATAATCTATAACATGATCATGAAAAATAAAATGACTCGCAGAAATGATGGTCAAATTATGGTATACAAATAGTCGCATGATCTTGAAACTCATCCATAGACATCGTAATAAAATTTATAATAACTTGGAAAACAATAATGGGATTAATAATGATAGATTGTATAATGTGGGAAATCTAAATCATAATTCAAGGGATTATTATAATTAATCATCAATACATAATGGAACTTGTGCTAAGAAATTTATATAAATGGTTATGGCCTTGGAAAAATTCTAATCAAGTTTGTCTCATGAGACTATACTATGAATTGGGGGGCTATAGTAGGCCCCACCCATCACATACTAAGCCTAATGAATTCTAAATATTATCTGGGTAGAAACATGATCAGCATAAAAATTCTTATTGATAAACTATCCTATGAAATGTTAATTATGTCTCCAATTAATAAACATAATTATATTCCATAAAGAGCACTATGGTGAATTTTATCAAAAGAGTATATCATATTCAGACTGATTATATTCCATCCAAATAAATAATAAATCCAATGTAATTAAATTATATTCCCAATTGATAAAATGGTAAAATGAGAGTTTTTTTATTGTGGAATATAAATATCGAAATATTTCAATAAAAATCATTATTGAGGAAAATATCCATTTAACATTGATAATATCATTTCAAAAAAAAACTATTAATTTATTTAAAATTAGATAAAAAATCATTAAAAAGAACATTGTAATAATATAATAAAATATTTAATGAAATATTTAATGTGATGGAAAATAATTAAATAAATTCTATGTATAGAAAAAATGATTTTATAACATTTTTTGTAAGAAAAGTCAATGTATAAATTTATTAGAAAATAATGGGAATAATCCATTTTTTTATAATAATCCAACGTTGATTACAAATTAATTAAATAAATTATTTGGGGAATTAGAAAATTAATTAATTGTTTTTCAGAAAACATTGGCAAGGAAGAGATAGAAATTGTTGCCGAAGAAAGGAATAAAGTAGGAATTTATTTTTGACACATTAATCTTAACATTAAGTTTATATAATGTAAAATGTTTCTATTATGTGAATTTATCATGAATAAACAAGTTGTTATTTAAATATTGGTTTATGAGGTAGATATAAAATAATTTATCTAAAGTATACTTAAACATTAACAACCAAAACTGTGAAATGATTTTGAATTAATCACATAGAACTTTTGTATGTCTTGGATTATAATATCCATGAGAGAAATAAATTAAAAACATACACTATATAAAATGAAGATAATTTGACTAATGATATAACATATCAATGGTTCATTATGTAAATCCCAAAAAATAATGAATATGTCTCATGAGAGTAAATGTGAGATGAGAAACCCTTACCCTAGATTCCATTATCCTCTATACGAGTGGAAAAAACCAATACAAAAAATATATGATTCTTATAAATCTATTGAAACCCATAATCATACATATTGTACTATATATTACTTACTTTTATTCTTTTATCACATATTTATTATCTATTGGTGGATAAAATTTCAATGTCGAGTGACAAATACTCCTCTTTTCATGAATGTTATGTCTCTATAATTTCATTCTATTTAATTTGATCATTCATAAATCACAACACAAATTTTATCAATAATATGATTATCAGTAATAATAATTATATATTTATTTAAATTAATTCAAAATATATTTATATATATAATTAATTACACAATTTATGGTGGTGGTAGGCCTTACAAACGATTGAATGTTGTTTCTATTTTCCTAAACGATTGAATTAATGAATATAAAATAATATATACACATTAGAAAGTATTTATGTTGTTATATATATGACATATAATCATTAAACACACCCTTATTACCTTACATGTAAATCGCACATTGAAATCGAATCACAGTGCTTTATGAGGCGGTAGTCCACCACACACCCGACTGACATTATCGTATTCCCATGAAACAGAATATATGAATTTATATGTGATATTATAATTTTGAAGAATAATTATATAAAAAATATCATATAAATTTGTTAAATTATTCATTATAACCATTTTTAAGAGGAGGTGAGTGTAATAATTTACATCAGTCCCAGAGGACACATTCTATTGTACGCACGATCTATGGCTACGTTAACCATTTGAAGAAAAAAGGATGATATTTTGTTTCCATAAAACAAATAAAATATCATTATGATATCAATATTTGAGTTATTTTATTTTAATTATAAACACATAAATAAGGATGGTAGGAGAATGACTAAAAATGAAAGAGCTTAATAAATTAAATTACTTTTTTGTATAACAACATCCTTTGAATTTCATATAAATGACACTAAGGTGAAGCTTACACTAATATCACCATTTTAAAAAAACGTGTTATGATTTTATGGATATATATTGTAATTTCATGGGTGATCCAAATGACTTATGAGGTTTGATAATGTTAGGGGTGGAGTATCGACTTTATAATTACAGAAGAATGAAATTATTTTAAATACCAAAAACACATTATTAAAGAGAATCCACTATTAACAGAAGTTAATTTCATATTTATAATTTATTTATTCTATGGATTATATGGTCAATACACTACAACACCACAAAAAAAAAATTATGAACATGTTTTTACTTAACATCTCATTGTCCTTATTGTTATAATATTTGTGTTCACTACGATAACTACTATTTTTACCTTCGTAATTTATAATAAAATACTATATAAATTATAATAATTAGATAATTTTTATAAACTAATTCTTATTAACAAATCCAATTTGAATGTAAAAAATTTATGTGTGTGGAAAATTAATATTTACAAAAGTGGTAGTAAAGAGACAAACATCGTTTAACCATGAGCCATTATAATATTGTTTTTACTATTTATGGGTCATTATGTATATTATAAAAGAACAATTTTCCATCAAAAAAATATTTTCAATATCATTATAAATATAATGATATTTTTTTATGATATTTTTTTTTAATTTTAATTCATTTAATAAAATATTATTTATTATAATATAATATTAATGTTAATCTTGAAGCTATTCATTTAATTTTAATTTATAAAATTCTATGAAAATTGTAATTTAAACATATTATAATGAAAGACATTATTCATGTTATATTTATCTATAAAATTCATGTGATATAATATATAAAGCAATTTTTATTATATTTAATAGTTTTCATATTATTTATTTTATTTTTTATTAATTAATTAATTTTTGTGTTGGTGTTTCATAAAAAAATTAAATTGTTATATAATTACTAAAAACTAATAATAAATAAGACCCAGGAAAATAGATTCATTGGAATCAAAATGCCTATAAATTTTGATTCACATTATTAATATTTTCTTATGTTAACACATATTTGATATTTTAAAGTAAGAGGGAGGCATTTTGTGTTTTTCATTACATAAATATTTGTGCTGGTCAATTTCATAGTAAAGTGTATATGAAGAACAAAAAAACAAGTCTTGATTTGATAATTGTTGAACTATTTACATTAAATGTAATTTTGGAAATTATTTGGCCAATTTATCCACTACCATTTTAGTTTAACACATGTAATCATGTTTTAACATCAATAATTTTAATTTATTTTTATTGTTATTACTACTCATTATGATGAGAAAGTGTGATTAAAATATTATATAATATTAACTATTCTGATTAAAAATATTTAATCCATTTTCAAAATGTAATTGACATTAGTAGAAATTTTTATTATAAAATTTAACCCACAAATGCAATAGAGAAGTGTTTTTCAAAAAAGAAAATTCCTATAATGGAAAAAACATTCCTAAACATTAATGGTTAAAATACAAATTTATTGTTGGTCGCACTCTCAAATGTTCTGTATTTTGACTATATAAAGCTTAATGGAAAACCTTGGCCATTCTCTTCATGATGATGTAATTTAATCAATCAGTTATTTTATAAAATAATTATATCATATAAGTAGATGATAAACAATAGATACATGGATTTGAATTTTTTTGGGATTAATAGAAAGAGGAATAAAGTATAGTTTTTCAGAAAGAATCTTTCTAATGAATTCAATGTAATTTAACTAATGAAATAAATATATTTTTAACAATTTTCATTGATATTATTATTAATTTTTATTGTGATACCCAAATTTTTTAGCATCATCACCTATAGAAACAATGATTTCTTAAATAATGGAATAATTGAAAGAATAGGTAGAATAAGGGATGATAAATCATATAAAAATATATTGATTTTCCTTCCAATATAAATTATTTTAGTATACTCAATTCGGAAATATCATATACACTATAAATTTTAATGATTTATGAATTTAAAATTAATTAGAATCGTATAAAATAATATAATTTTTTTCAATTTCATTGTTTAAAATTGTGCTAAAAAAATTCAGAAAATATGTAACATCACATGTATTATTGATTTTTTTTGAATAATTTTACATTAAAATTGTATTTTAGGAATATATAATTAATAATAAATAATTACATTTTTATTATAATAAAAATCAATGATGGTTGTAATTAGATTGATTATAATGATACATTTCATATATGGTTTTATGGGACCTCATAGAACTATTTTAAAAAGGACAATGGTTTGAAATGATATAACACAAACATTTTAAAACTATTCAGATCTATTACCATTTAAATTTATGGAATAATTTAATATTAAAAAAAGTTAAATACAGTTGTTAGGAAATATTTTATTTGATGAAAAAATTTACTATAACATAAAAGAGAAAGATAAGTTCATTATTGCGGATATCCTAGAATTAGATATTCCATGTTAATTTAGTTAGGTATGTGGAATGTAATTTTTTTACACTCCAAATACTGAATTCCTGTTCCAACTTGATATAAATCATAATTATAAAAAATATATAAAATTGGTGGCTACTAGGGTAATATCTAGTTATAATTCTGGATGATGGAATGTAGAAAAAAATTAATACAAATTTAACCTACATTTTTACCTCAAATACAAATACAAAAAAATTCCACAGAAAAAGATCAAATGTTATAATTGAATGCTTATTAATTATAAATTTGTCAAAAATAAAACCATTCATAAAATTATGAAATTATTTATGAAATAGTGTTGTTTGTTCAATTTTGATGAGTTATGTATATCATTTAAATATGGTTCACATTTACCATATATTATATTATATATTAAAAGGATTGATAAATTGAATATTGAATCTCATGGAGTGAAAATTATTATCATGAAATTTTATATGAAATTAAAGACCTTAAATATATTTTTGTGGAAAAATCGTTTTGAGTATTAATAATTAATATTATATATATAATTTAATCAAAACATAAAAGTCCATATATTTATTTTTTGAGAGATAATCATAATCATCTTAAAATAGATATATTATTCAATTTATTTGGAATAAAATATTCTATATGTTTTTGGATTATCATACAGTATCATCCTGATTAAAATAATTACTATACATGTTAGTCATTATTTCATCTATAGCATTACATTTATATAGTGTGTTAGATATTTCAATGTATTATTCATACAAGAACATAATCATCCTCCATATTATTGAACTCAATGACAACCAAGAGATGATATATATTACGAAAATTTCATTTGCGATGAATAAAATGTTCTGATAGATATAATAGTATTTCCACAACATCATAGAATAAAAATTCAATATAATCTCAAAATTTTATGTTTTGTGATTATGTTAATGTGGGATGACTAATTAGTTAAAATAGATATAAACACTATATTCTATATTTTAAAAAATATAACAATAAAATCTGTAGAAAATAATTCAATCCAAAAATTATTTATATTATAAGAAATTCATAAGATAAAAAATCATTCTCTCATTAATATTATCAAATATCGGTTAACATAAATCCATATATACATAGACTATATCAATACTATACAATAGTGATAAAGTAGTCAAAATATTAGTGATTTTGTAAATTCGCCTCAAATTTAATTATCGATAAATCATGGAACCCACCACCCATTATAAATATATTCATATAATTCTAATAGAAAATTTACTATATGTTTAAAAATTTACATCCACTCTCTACAATGATGTATCATTCCCATGAAAAACATTTCATGCATCAAAAAATGCACATAAATATCTTCACATAAATCTACTAAAAAACTAGGAAATGAAATAAATACTTATAAGGATGATCCCCTTTGTACTGTGAATACAAAATTATATCATTAATTAACCCAAACTAAGTCCATTGTGTAATCATATGAAACAATATGTTCTATAGTCTTATGAAAATATTCAGTGAATTATTAACCATTAATAACCAATATGATCATATTTGGTCACTAACTACACAAGGCTATAATTAAAGAAATATCACAACAATAATCAATAAACTCAATAAAAACATAGTTCATTTTTCTTATGAAAGTATTTAGGGAATTAATGATATTTAATGGTTTCATTTAGAAACTAAAATGTGTAGAGTTGAAACGAAATTAGTTTTTGGGATAAATTATTTCTTCATGAACAAATAATGATTATAAAATATATAAAACATATTTTTGAACTAACAATATCATTTAATATTATATAATAATAATTTTATTAATAATAATGAATAATAATTTTTCACCATTAATTGATTTATTAGATGAAAATTGATTGAAAAATAAAAACATTTATCAAACTTATTTACAAATAACACTATGGAACCAAAAGGTAAGAAATTATGTTGTATGTAATATTTCGTTAAAATATATTCAGTTATAATTTTTAAATATTGTATCTCTAAATGAATTATTTTTTATTGTTAAATATATAATTAAAATACACCATGTGTAAATTCTATCTGACACTCAACGGAATGTAAAAGGTAGTTGTTTTATATAATTATGTTTTTTAAAATAATAAAAAAACTAATTTATTATATTACATATGTACATTAAAAAACCAAACATGAATTTATGTAACCTTTAATCCCTACATCTATGATCTATATAATGATCGTTGTTTTTAAAAAATGTACAAATCTCAACATTCTAATAAAAAGCCTAATATATCAAATGAATTCATTCATTTAACGATAAACCAAATGAAAATAATCCATTTAAATTTTCAAATTGAATTATTCAATATGACATATTATGAAATAATAATTATCCCGATGTTTCCCATCAATATATCAAATCCTTAAAAATCCTTAATTTTGTTAGAAAATATTTTTTAAAAATACAATTAAAAGATAATTTATAGAAAATGATATCATACACTCATTCATAGTAGAAACCATGGGAATTTTCCCCAATATCTCTCTTTTATTATTTCTTTCACATGTAAGATTGAATCAAATCATAAATTTTTTAATATGTTGTCTTCTTTTGGTGATTTTTCTTGTGTAAGGATATAAATCATTTAAAGTCTATTCATATTTTCTCTATTTAATCCAAATTCATTCCATATTTTATTTACTAATGGATGGATTATTTCTGAATTATTCGATTTATTTTTACTAACTCAAAATAAATATAGGAGTATCATTGAGTTGATTCTTACTGACAATTTTTTAGTGGATCATATTTATTTATAATATGATAAATATATTTTTTCATTTTATTAGATACAAACCTTTGTAGGTTCTTGTACGTGATAGAATATAAAAATGAAGGGATTGATATAACTAACCGATGATTTTTTAAGGATGTTCAAATAATAGTTTATCATATATTGGATGAGTATAATTTATATAATTTAATATGGGGGGTTGTTGGAGTAATTTATTCTTCATATTCACATTATAATTGTACATGAATGATTTTTTTAAATGTTATTAATGTCGGTGATGTTGATCACTAGGATGGGTAATATAGTTCACTGATGATTTATCGATATTATTGAAATTTTACACCGATGGAGAATTAGGTTTTTTATATGGTGTTTGTTTACAGGATTCTAGTAATTTCTTTTTATTGTGGGGATGATGTCATAAGGGTGTTGTTTACGCATGATAATGTTCGTGTGTTTATTTTTTCTTCATTTTTAATTACAATAATTGTATATTAGATCACATTAGTGCTCGTGAAATTTAATAAAAATTTTAAGGAGTGACACGTGATAGGTGTCCATGGGATATTAGTTTTTTTAAGTTATCTATTTTTAGAGTATGAATCAATACATTTATGTGGTATTTATGGAGGATAATGGATACAAATATAAATGTATATATTATATTAATTCAATGAGTATTGATATTATTATTGGATGGTTTTTTTAGGAATGTTACAATATGGTATAATGGATAGATGATTATCATGTAGATTTTGGTATTTGGAGCACATTGGATATCATATATAGCATATTATAAACACTACTATAATTATAAATTATTTAGGGACAACATTTTGGGAGTCCTATTGAGAACATACTGAAACCCTACCCTAACCATTAGGGAAGCACAATTTCATTATTTCATAAAGAAATATTATTTGTAAAGGTACTTCATTATCATTCTTCAGCATATAGTGGTATAGATGGTTAATGGTTTTGGTTATTATAATTGTAGTTGGATTAGGAATATCATCATTTCCATGAGTGGGTTATAGTATTTAGTTTTTTTATTATTTACATTATCATCTTATGGTATATCTAGTCATATGTTTATTGATGTGAATGATATTAGTTATTTCTTTCATTTTCATACAATATTTTATTTAAAAAAATTGTAAACATGATTAATGTTATGAATTTATTGTGATTTTTAATATATATTTTTTATTTTTAGAGAGTATAATCTATCTGTAATCACTATATAGTCCCTCAAAACTATTTAGTATTAACTAGTGTACTAGAAAGAATACATGAGTTTATTGGGTCCAAATATTATTATTCAGTCAGGATGGATTGGATGTGAATTTTTTAATGTGGTATAAGAGTTATGTTTCAATGTATGGTTTTTAATGAGTATTTTTAGAATTATAAAAAATATTGTTTTTTAATAATTATTAGATGTTTTGGTAGTGTAGTTTTTTATAGATTTGTTGAAAAATTTTAAATGTTTTTTCTTTTGTTCCAAGAAGGAATGTATGAAATTTAAACTAAATTTTATTAAGGAATAGACTATATTTTTTCATGTTTTATAGTTAGTATTTTAATTTTACTTAATTTAGTTAGAAAATAATTCTAATGATTTGATTTTATTGATATATGATATTTTATTAATGGATTTTTGAGTTTAGGGGTGTTACTCAAGAACAACTATAGACACATAACTCAAACATGTATAACATTTTCAAATTTATAGATTCCCTTTTTTTAGTATGAAATTATGAAAATGTTTTTAAATTTAATATGTCAATATCAATGTATATTTTGTGATCCCACAAATAATCTTTATATAATTCTATTGATTCAAAATAAGAATATAGTTTTTGGTGTTCGAAGTTATGTCGAATATGAATTTTTATGTTTTGTTGGTGCATTATATTGGCATAGGTAGGGAACTTCAACTCTCTAGATAATATGGATCTTTCTATTTGATAGATAAGTGTATGGGAGGGTGTACAGTGAATCCCACTAAAGAAACCATATTTAGATATTTGATTTTACAGAAATATAGAAATTAGGTAATTTTAATGTAAACATGATTCCATATATATAAATATTAAAATTGATCTATTAGAGGGAGACAATTTGTTGTCATGAGGCATGGAAATAATGTGATCTCTAAGTGTATATGTAACACAGTGATATTTGGAATTACAATTAAATTTTAATTTTATTATGTTCCAAATTATTCTTGAGACACAACACCCCTAATATTAATCATACATAATATAACCATTATAATATATACAAAATGTTGGAAGGTATAAAAAGTGGGGACAACTTTTTGAAATATACATTGATATAGAGATAATTTTAAATATAATTTTACAATGTGAAAATTGTTTTTATAACAACACACTAAACAAATTTTTTTAATAAAATATAATTTTTATACTTTATAATTAGACATTTAATGTATTAAAGAAAAATTTTTTAATATATTATTACATATTTGATTATTAATATAAAATAAATAAGAGTGAGAATAGAAAATAAATTTTTTAAAATTTTATTTTCTTACATAATTAATATTCATTATAAGTTTATTAGTTGATTTGGTTTAATAAAATTTAATTCAGAAAAAAAATCAAATCATTAGATTTTAAAATGTATAACCGTTATTTTCGAATTATGAAACAAGTCCAATTAAATTTTTAGGCATAATATTTAGTCACTATGATAATTATTATATACCTCAGTAAAAAAAGTATTTTTCAAAGAATCATAATTTTATAAATATGTTATTTTAAATTATTAAAATAGATGTCAAATAATAGATATTATATTATTATTAAACTTATATTAAAATAAATGTGCACTCTGTTAATTTATAATCATTGTTAAATAATATTAAGAACATAAATGTATTAAAATAAATTTTTTCTACCAAAAATTTTATTTTAACACATTACATATTTTTTTATCAAACATATGAAGATGAATTAGGTTTAATGGAGAAAAATATTAATCAATAATGAAAAAATCTATTATGAAGGTTCATCTTATAATTTCAGCAATAGAATAATTTGGATGAATAAATCAAAATCATTATTATTATTGGTTAATTGGTAAAAAAATTGTTCTCAAATTTTATTAAATAAAATTTGCACATTAACATTATAAAATTAATTTTTTAGGTTCATAATTCATAACAATATGAATATATATAAATATATATACATACCCTAATTTCATATAAATCTCATGATATTACTTATATACCCTTTACTAAGCATTCATTTCCAATTAGTTATCCTTCCTTTTCACCTATAAAAGGGGGTCACTACCTCAAATTTTAATTCATTCATCTAGTTCTAATCTCCTCTAAAACACCACCTAATTTACAAATTCGACATCGTATTTTTATTTTGTAAAACCCCTATCCCCCAAAAATTTCCTCATGTATTTCATATCCAATATATAAATTAATATAAAATCCAAATATTCAATTAATGTTTTAATATCCCGAAATCTTATTTTTCCTATCCCTCTCATCCAACACCAGAAAACACATTATTACCAAATATATGTAATAAAAATAAAAATAAATAATATAATGAAATAATAATATACTCAATGTATAACAATTATCTTTTCTTCTCCTATTAAAATGATAAAATGAAAATGTTTCCCATGTTGGTGTTTGAAATACCACCTCTAGGATGACATGTTTTATTTTTCATCACCACATTTAATGCATGGTTTAATAAATGGGTTTATTAGTTAATATGCATTTTATAACATTGTTTTTTATATTAAAATTGGTATTAGATATTTATTTTGTTTTACTAGAATTTTGATATCATAATAAAAATAACCATCTAAAATAAACCAAATAATAGGATTATTTCTTTACTTATAAGTAAAAATTTATTTTTCATTTATATTATTATTTAAACTCTTCCAAGTTTGTATTAATAAACATAATAAAAACAATATTAAGCATTTATGTTTTTTTAATTATATTAAAAATAATAAATCTAATAAATACTTGTATGCAATGAAATATTTCATCAGTTTATTATTGTGTAAATTTAACCACCGTCATGTTTAATGATATCAATTTATTGAAATGATCAATTAAAAAAGACACTATATTATATAAATAGCTAAATAAATAATTTTTTGTATTATTAATTTAAATGTATAACTCGTTAGATAATAAAAAAATCATTTAATTATAAATTCTTCAAACATGCATTCCACTGAATTCATCATTAGGAATAATAAATAAAATTCTTATGATTTAAGATGTGGACATTTAATGATATTCATGTTGCTTATTTTTACATAATAATATTACTTTTTATAACATTGTTGGGATTATTTTTGGGGTTGTTTTGGTTAAATTATTAAAATTTAGGATGTTATAATGGATATGCAATGTTTTTTCATGATTGAGGATAACTATGTGGTTTTCCCAAGGAAATTATGTAACCCTTTTTGGAGTCACGAGAGGTGGTACAAGGTTGGAGAAATTTTTATTCAAACCATGTGTCCTCCCTCCCCACACCATGCTCCAAAAAACATAGGTTATTTTCATGGTGGTCATACAGTTTTTCAAACCACATTCCACTTAGGAGAAATCATACACCCCGAATATGTAGTAGAAACATGAAGGTGATTGGTTTGAAAAACTATGTTCTAAATCTCTAGAAACAATGTTCTTTGAATTTCAAAATGCATATGTTTTTATTAGAATTCCATATCCCGTTGGTTTTTATGTCAAATCATCACAATATTCAATAACTAATTAACATTAATTTAAAAATACCTCCATTCCTTAATTAATAAAAGATTAAATTAATGTATTGTTTCCCTTATGGTATTTAATCTTTTCATAACTTGGTTTCCTCAATGTCATGTATATCATTCTAGATGAATAAGGATGATTTCTCATCCAATAGTGATGGTTTATATCTTAGTTATAACGAATACTATTATATTTTATATAGGACATTGGTATTGGTCCACTATATTCCATTCCATTGTAATTATTGTACTTTTGAAAAAAAAATTGGTTATTTAATTTCTAAACTCTTCATCAACAATCTTAAATCATGCGATCTAATTATATAATCCAATAGTCTTGATTATATTGGGTTTATTTAATTACAGAATTACATTTTCCACATTGGGAAATCAAATATTTTATTTTAATTAATTAATTTTTTTGACTAATGGTATTATCAAATAGGAAGAAAAATGGGATTATGAAATTGATTGATTATTTTGATAACTAAATATATGGAAACCTGTGGGGTGTTTTCATATCTTCGAAGAGATGATTTATAAATTATGAATGGTTCATGAATGAATTTATGAAATCGTCAGTATAATTAATTATTGAAATGGATAATAAATGGGTTATGAATTTAGAATCATGAAATGTGGTCATTGTTACTAGGTTATGTGATATGGATTGATGATCCAAATACCCACAAGGGGATGCCCTATGGCCCCAAAAATGTATATGTATTGTATTAGATCATTGTGTTGTTTCAATATCCCTGGTAAGTATTGAATTACAATTTTTCATTCTTATTTGTATAAACAAATTAAATATAAATTTTAATATATAGTGGATTATATGTCTAATAACATACCCTAAATAAAATAATTAATTTTTATGAAATCTTATGATTCATGATAGGCAGAGTTATACTGAAAAATAATATATTATAAATAATATTGATTTAAATGTTACTTATAAACATGCTATATGTTAGCAAGAATGAATATGAATAAATACATATCATTTAAATATGTATATTAAGAATTTCTTTATTCTTAATATTTGTTTTATAGGTTTAGAATAATAATAAACCTTGTTTTAAAAATAAAAATATATTTATTTTTAAATGGAAGTCTTAATGAAAAGTTAATAGAGAACCCATTTTAAATAAATTTTTTGAAAATTATAACGATTTTATATCAAATAATAAACATTATTTAATAATATAGGATTTCAATACTTAACATTTTTTTACATTTTTGATGTTTTTCAAAAATAAATTACATTTAGATGAATAATGAATAATATTGAATTTTATTTCAAAGCAAATTTTTTGAATAATTTATTTATATATTTAAATTATGTTTTTATATTTTTTTAGTATAGTTATTTAATTATTATATTATTTAAAATAATTTACATCATTGGAATTATTTTCTTGTATAATTTAGATATAAAAATACAACAAACAATTGAACATGTTTACTTTAAAAACTCTATTGGTTATCCAATATGTTGGGTTAAATTTAAATTAAATTCTTCCAATTTTTGTATTAGAATATTAAAAAATTGTATCAATATTTTTAATATAATAATTTATAATATATAATAATGATAAATTATTTTTTTGAATAAATATATAAGTAAATGTTATTAAAATTCATTATATTGATTAAGAGAAAAAATGTTTCAACAAATGACTAAACATTAATATTAGAGAAAAAATGATATATAAACTTGTGTAAAACCCATTTTATGTCTTTATTTAGACCTTTTTATCACTTGGATATATTTTTTTGGTATCCTATTTTTATAATAAAAATGTCGGTGGAATTCCCATCAAAAACATTAACAGAATGCCACCCTTCCCCTATAATGACCCTTATCTATCCCACTTATTCATACCTTTCAATCCCATTTTGTCACCCAAAAAATTATCAAATAATATCCAAATGTCTCTACCTTAATTTTATAAGACTCCCTTTGTGTAGTAAGCCTTTTATGGAATCACATATTGTAAAGTAAAAGGAGTTAACAAATAAATATCTAACATCCCTCCTCAATCTCTTTTGTTTTGTTTTTATTACACACCAACTCAATTATTCATATTATGTTCTTATATAATATTAGTATTATTTAAGAATACTATGATTTTATCAATCTATGGGTTCTTCCTCATGCCTCACACTTCCATATAACGGGTCACAAAATTTCCATTTCTGTGTACATAAAAATATCACTATGAAAAACAATGTTATTTGTTTTTTATTTACCACCTATCACTGTTAAGAGTTATCATGGAAAATATATTTAAATAATCTATATTTTAAATCTATATTTTCATTATGATTCTATATATTTTCTATCACATACCACTAGTCTTTCCATTTTATGTAAAAATAGTAGTGGCATTTGTGGATATGTTGACTGCCACCTCCTCAATGTACTGTGATACGTTCGCACACACTACTAGGAATCAATTATACTTGGGTATAATAAAACATAACTGAAAAAAATCCATAGGGTTTTCATGAAATAATTATCTTTCTTTAAATAAAATATATAATTTTCTTAACATCTTTTCACATACTGAAAATTTTCTAACATCTTTCATAGACCTGTTGACTACTACCACCTCAACCAAATCTTATACATTTTACATCACATAAATTATATATGTAAGTATAAATGATTAAAAAAATATGGTGTTAATGATATAATGATAATTATTTAAATATATATTTCACTAACCTTCTTCCAATATAAATCATTGAAAATGATAATGTTACTCATGCACATGTACAACCTAATTTATCAATTATTGTAACATTGGTTCCATTTTCATAACCATATTCCATTACGAGTTTTAAAAATATTATTGATGTATATATTCGATAATTATTTCATGATTAATATTTATGATATGTTTATATGATGACCCCTTTGACAATAGTTGACTAACCAATGATTTTTTACACATACAGTGCATAATGTCAAAAAAACCCAATATATATATACAATTGTTTAAGTAATTCTTTAAAACCTTTTAATAAGTTAAATAAAAGAAAAAAATCATGAAAAAAATTATCAATCATGTATATAATTAATATATATTTATAATTCAAGAATACAAAGAGAACCCTGACAAGTCGAACTCAAGTTAAGGAATTTTAACTCAATCTCCTTACATTGAGAAATTTTTTATTGATACACATATTTATTCTCTAGGAAGATGTATATATAGTATCTTTTACATTCTATATCCATATTTTATCTATAATTATGTTTTTATTTGGTTTTCCAAAATGTTATTTTTTTATAGTTATTATGATTAAAATTTTAAAATGTGGTATGTTATGCATTGAATGATTGTAGATTTAATTCTTTCCACTCAATATTATTCATATTATTTTACATAATTATTTTCATAGATATTAAAGGTTTATTATTGAAATTTTACTTCTATTTATAATTCCATTAAAATTTTTTATTTATGAAATATTTTTACATGTTTTATGTAGACAAATTTGACAAATGGTCATTAGAATGTTTAAATCTCAACACACATAGTGACTATACCTTTTTCACCACCATGTAAATTATTTAATTATTTTATTATTTGGAATTATTTCAATTATTTTTAATTGAAAAAACATCTCTCATTTTATATTAAATTTCTATAAAAATGTTGTTACAAGATAATGGTGTCTTTTTATTAAAAAATTTATTTTAAAATATAATTATAATTTCATATATGAATTTTTTTTAATATTAGATTAAAATAAGTTTTTATGTGACGTAATGTTTTTTTTTCATTTTGAGGTTCATGGAAATTATAAATTTTGGGTAAATATTAATAGCATCAAGTGAGACCAATAATATGGAAATGATTGGATTTCGGAGATCACCATGTAGTGTAATAGGTACTGAATATATTATTTGATGATTTATATTGGATATCAATCATATGGATATTCAAATCTATAAAGGATCAATAAGGGCTCTGGGAGGGTTCAATGTTCTGATATCTTAGGGTACTAACATGGTTTTTCTATTTTTTCTAAGGAGTTTTTTGTGGTTTTTATTTATTTTAAAAATGTAACATAATTGTTACTAATTATACAATGTTATTTGTCTCTATTAGTTATATGTTTTGTTTTGATATGTGTGTTTTCATGAGTGTTAATTTTTATCAATGACCAATTATTTTCCATCTTTTCATATCACATAATATGGTTTTATGTGCTCATCTCATTTTTTAAATGTTATTTACAGGACCTATGGGTGATTATTTTATTATATGGAGTCATGTTCTGTGTCGAGAGAAATGTTCTCATCTAATAAAAAATTCCTTATTTTAAATTTTTTATATAATAGAAAAATTATTTTGTTTTGATGTGTCCACCTTTAATTTTTTATGCTATTGTTATATATATTTTATGGAAACATTATTTAAAAATTCAATTTTAAAAAGGTCCTGAATGAGAAATTAAGTAATATTCCTGACATATCACACGATTTAGTAATGTTTATGGTTTGGTACTCAAATATTCTTTCAGTGCATAGTTTAGATAACTATAGAGGTTTTGTATTTAATACTTTCCCATTGATGAATTTATATTATGATGAAATTCAAATGTAATAAAATTAAAATATTACCATATTCCTTCATCTATATAATTTATATTCAGGATGGTTATCATTATAGGAATCAATGAATCAAATGTGGGGAGAAACCAATATACAGATATGCTTCCAAATATGTGTCACATGATGGTCAAAATTAGAACAAAATAGTTTTTAATGATGACTCTGTTGAATTAGGTAATAAATAGTGGTTGTTTCTATTCTGTAGAGTATCATGATCTACCCAAATTAAAAAATTATTTTAGTGTATTTTATTAGGAAATATCACAAAACATTAGTGGATCATATGATATAGTTCTAGTCAAATGATAGATAAATGCTCTAGAAAATATATTTCATTTCATTTGACATTTGAAAAATTAAAAGGTAACCATTTTCATTTATTATTTTGAAGGTGAATCTGATCAATGATGGTCTTTTTTTAAGAATTAAAGAAAAAATGTTATCATGATGCCATGGAATGTGAACCATTAATGGAAATTTCCATTGATATGTATTTTATTGTGGTTATTCAACAATTAATGGAAAATAAATTAATTAAATTTTTACAAAATGATAAATATTCCATGGTTCTAAATAAAGAAAACATCAAAATATTGGCTAGGTATGTGACTGATTTTATTTGGGACATTGAAGGAATAATTAATCTGTTATATTTCATGATTGAAACCAAATCTATAAGGATAATTACTAATTATATAATTTAAACAATATGAGAAATTTCTTCATTGTTCTTAAAAGGATGATATGGGGTTTTTGGAAACTTATGCGCCTATTTTTGATGAATGAAATAAGTGGGAAATAGGGAAACCAAAGTGGAAAAATGTAACAGAAAAATCATGAGGTATGAAAATGGAGTTCCTATCTGGTAGTAATTTTGTAAAAAAGAACCCTATCGAATGACTTATGATTACAATGAAGTGTTAATGATGTGGAATGTTTGGTCAGAAGCCTTTTAAATGAATGTAAATGAATCCTGTAGAATAAAAAAATGTACTTATTGATACCCATCTAATAATAAGATTCATTATCTTTAATGATATGAGTCATTATAATAATTCATGTATGATGTTATTTTTATATGAGATGAATCTTCAATATAATAAATACAAAGGTTTCGCATGGTCATTCTCTAATACTATAGTTAATAGTTGTTCATCAAATGAAGAGTAGAAAGGTATGATACTCAAGATTTATAATTATTCTAATATCATGTGTGACTCTGGATCTTCTCATTCATTCATTTATGAGAATATTTCTAGAAAAATTTGAAAATTATGTCATTAATATGAGATATAAGTCTTGGTAAAAATAATCATCTAAGGAATTAAATCATCAAAATATTATAAGAATCTTCCATTATTTATCAGTTTGATGGTATTTTAAGAAAATCTTATTGGGCTAACTATAATATAGACATATATCAACTTTTTTCTGGATTAGATTTCATTCTATCATACCATGATAGTTTGAAGTTCAATATATGATGGGTTAAGTGATTTCATTCATATTATAACCTTCCAATATTAATATAATTTTATTATAGAAGGAAAAAAAATTTACCAACATCAAATTATCGAAAATACGAAATACATCAAAATTTTTATGTTCTAGTATTAAAAAAATACATCAATTCTTTTTAAAATGATATTCATAATGTTTTTAATTATTTTGATGTTTATTTTCTTATTAACATAGTTTGTGATTTTAATAAAATTACTACACACCCTTATTTGATGACTCATCAAAAACATTTAGTGTTGAAAAATAAATTACCAGAGTTATTAGATAATGGTTTCATATGACATAAAACCTAACCATTGGGTTCCCTTCATTTATTTTTTAAGAATAAAAATGGATTTCTGATAATTTTCATTGATTATAGTGCCTTGAAAAACATCACTATTATTAACAAGTAACATTTACCACGTATTGTGAATTTATATGATCAAGTCGAGGGAGTACAATATTTTTTTGAAGGTTGAACTGAGGTTTAGATACCATCAGTTTGATGTTGTGGAAGCTGATATACTGAAGAAAAATTTCTAACTAGATATAGCCTCCAATAATTTTATGTTCTGTAATTTGGGTTATCTAATGCCTCTATTTTTTTCACTTATCTTATGAATATAGTTTTTTAGGAGTTCTTTGAAAAGATTATGGTCGTGTCTACAGTTGAATTTGTTTATTTTTCTAAAATTGAATAATAACATTAAAGGAATCTAGGGATTGTTTTCCCTATACAAATAGAAAATAAATATCATGGTAAATATAGAAATTTTGAGTTATTTTGTAAAAGATTTTATTATTTGGCCATATTTTTCTAAATATTAATTTTCTATTGATCCTGTAAAAATTGAAATTAGTTCAAGATTTGAAAAAACACACATATATCTCATAGATACATAGTTTTCTAGTTTTAGGGTGTTATTACTGGTGATTTTTTGAAAACACTACTTAGTTATATATCCCACTAACAATGTTAACTCAATAATGATACAATATTTTCAGTAAAATATAAAAAGATGATTTTTTATTTCAGAAACTAAAAAGAAGATTGTTGAATAATATTGTTTAGGAAACACCTTCTAGGAATTGTGACTTAATCATCTACATTGATGCTTCGTTGAATAGTGTTGTTTTTTTTTGAGTTCATAATGACCTGGTAATTTCTTATTCTTCATGTCAGTTGAAACCTCATGAGTTAATAGACCTATAAATGATTTTTAATTAGATGATGTTGTTTTTAGATTAAAAAAATGGTATGGAGTAATGTATAGAATATATACAGATCACAAAATATTTATGTATATACTCACTCAAAAAAATGAGCCTGAGATATATATGTTGTATAGAACTAGTCACACATTAGGATTACACAAATCCATGTCATCTAGGGAATGAAAATAAGGTGGTTGACATATTTAGTAAAAAAATAATGTTATATTAACCATGTTATGTTTCAAATGTGTCAACTTTTTAATAATTTGATAAATTTTGTATTAGTGATTGGGATGTAGGTGAATCCACTATTTTCATTCACATTTTAATTTGTTAAGATGAATTTAGAGGGCTCATAAGGAAAAACAGTCAATCCATATAGAAGTAGAATCTATTAAGAATAATTAGTTTCCTGATTTTAATATTGAAAAATAAGGTCATCTACAATTTGCAAAAATTTTATGTGTTCCTTATGATTTCTGATTGAGGGAATAATTATTTATTAATTCTCATAGTTTATAATTTGTCATTCTTCTAGGAAACACTATGCTGTATAGTGACCTTCAGATGAAAAAAAATTGTGGAATAGAAAGAGGCATTTTGAATATTACTGTGTTGTTTTTACTTATTAGTAGGTTAAAGAAAAATAGATGTTACCAAATAGGATGATTTATCCTTTTCTATTGCTGATGTAGATGTTGTAAAATATATCAATTTATTTTTTGGTACTATTACCAAATATATCCCATGTAAATAATGTGATTTGTGTTATTATTCATTGATTAACTAAATATTCATTTTTTATTCTCATTATATATTTAATGACATTAGATAATAATTATAGAATCTATCTAAATGATATTATAGAATTATATGGACTGCCTCTCTCCATTATATCATACCATTATCCAAGATTCAGGTCCAAATTTTTTAAAGGAATTTATAACTTATTGTTTACTCAATTAAATTTCATTATGGATTTTCAAATCTGTCTCAAGGACATCCTGAATAAATGATTTAGACCTCAGTTGATGTATTTAATTCAGGAATATTTTATTATTATGGATTTTTGGTTTGAAATAATTTATTGGTATATTTCCTATAGAATAAAAATTTTCATTAAAGTGTATATATATAACGATTTGGGGAATTATATTGAATGTGGTGTCAGACACTAGATTTTTGGGCTTATATAGGAGAAATTAAGATGATTATATAAGAGATGGTATTGGAAATGATAGAAAAAGTTATTCTAATTCTTTGAGACATGAGGGTATTACGTAGTAGGAAAAGTAGTTATGAAGAATAATGGAGGGAATACTTGTCTTTAAAGAGGGGTGATCATGTCTTCTTAGAAGTATCTCTATGGAAAAGAGAAATAAATTTTGGAATGATGGGGAAGATGAGACTATGTTTTATTCAACCATATGAAATAATAGAGAAATATGGATTAGTTTCTTACCTAGTGTCTTTAAATCCATGTTTTTGGGAGGAACACATGAATTTACATGTTTGAATGTAAATGATTTGTACTAGATTCATCTCATATTTTCAGTCTTGAAGGAGATTGCCTAGAAATATTATTTTCCCTTATGAGGAACAACCAATTTTGGTTATTTATTATAGAGAGAATGTATTGTAGAATAAGGTTATTAAACATGTTAATTATTAATGGAAAAACAATATGGTTTAATATGTGACATGGTAATCTAAAAATCATTTTAAAGAAAAATATCCCCATTTATTTGATAAGTTAATAAAACTTACAAGATGTATTTACTGAATGGGGTGAAAGATGTATCATCCCATGTAATGTTAGTATAAGTCAGTTTCATATTTATTAATATTTATTAATTGAACATTAATTTTTTCCTTAATAGGGATGTTATTTATAACAAGGTACCCCACACACAATAATGAGTTACTCAGAAAACATACATTGCTTGTCAAATTAAGATAAACCAAAAAATAATATAGTATAAATATTATTATTTATGTAAGGTTGTCATCACCTAGATTTCATATTTGAAGGAATTAATATAACTAGTTATATTATTTACAAACTTTTTTAATAAATGTCTGTAGAAACACAAAAAATGTTTGATAGACAAACATTTATAATAAATACTATTATGAGCATAAAATAAATATATTTTGAAAAGGTAGTCTTTCCACTATTTAATGTGTAAACCATTTTAAATATAATTTTGACACATTTATAAATTTTCTATGAATCATTATACTTCGATTTTTAAATGATGGACAACCAAATATATATTAATTGTATTTTATTATTTTTATAATAACATTCGCATTTTTATATTGAATAATACTGATTTTTTTTCAAAAATTCTTTTATTATTATTAATTTATATAATGAAATTATGTCTTAATTTCTTCTTAAATTATAATTAGATTAATATTATATAATTTAATGTTGTTTAGGTCTTTTAGAATAATTTTATATTGAATTTAGATATTAAAACACAATAAATATTTGAACGTTTTTTACTTCAAATCACCACATTATCATCCCATGTATGGGATTAATTTTAAATAAATTTATAACACATCAACCATTATAATTTCATAAAATGGAAACCATTATTGAAATAATTATTATTTTTAATAACTAATAATAAAATTAGTTGTTGTTAAATTATTTTACTATTGTTGATTAAAATTAATTAAAGTGATTAAGTGAAAAAATAACATAACAAAAGAAAAAAAACAAGGTTGCAATATGTTTACGGTTGATTGTAGCATTTCATATTAAGGGTTCACTCCATACAAGTTTACAATTAATTATGATATTTTATAACTCTTGAATTAATGAAAGATCAAATTTTATCTAAGGTGATGTGTTTTTTGAAATATTTGGACATTGGTGATTTCATGGCATGTGATGTTGTTACACACCATGAAAATTCAAATTTAGGAATTTATAGGCTGATATAAGGGTGTTAGTGCCCATTTTGTCTTCCATTTATCCATTTCATTCTATATAGGGTTCCTCTATATTGATTTTGTGAGGCTCATTCCTTCTCAGTCTATTCATTCAACATTCGATCACCATTGATGATACGATGCATCTCTTTGGGTGATTGACCATTCTCCTTCTTAATTTCCATTGATCATGGTAGCTACCTTACATTTCATTATTAGATTCACTGGTATAAAATAGTATTTATGCATGTCTTCTTTTAGATTATCTGTGTGATCCTATATTGGAGGCCATTCCTTTGTTGGTTGTGGCACATTATGTGTTCGTTATTTAGGTATGTGATGCTTCCTCTTTTCCACCTACATGTATTCTCAATTGTATCAATTCTGAGATGATAAGAATGGGTTCTAGGTCCTTCATCAACATTGTTGAGTTTTTTATTGGTTGGTACCAATACAATCATGTGGTACGTGACATTTGAGGTTATTAGTTCTATCTCTAGTCTATTCTGATGAACCATATTATTTATATTATCTCTCCAACACTGAAATTTTTTAATATTAATAGAAGAACCCCACAAAAAAAACAAAGTTGTGGTCAAGCCATATAATCTAGGAATAAGGCGCCCTAAAAGACTAAATCCCATGTTGGTGTCCCATAATCTTGTCAATCCCTTATAGGCTTATTTGAAGACAACTAGAGATACAACATATGTTTGTACCTTGATCAGCCACCACCCTAGAAGTTAGATAATAAGATACTTTTTTCCTTCACTCCAAGTATGAATAAACTGGGTGTTTTTTTCATGTATATCTCTACAATTCTAAATTATATATGTAATCAATCATCGAGGGGAAATTTTTCCATTCATCATGTCACTAATAATAATTGAATCAATTTCAATTTTACTATGTATTAAATTCTTCTGAGCACACTACTTGATACCTTTATTTATAATATTTTCCAATGCCTGGATGGAACTCTCACTTCCATAAAATATAGTAATAGAAATAATGATACTAAAACTAAATTCATGAACTACTCGACCACCTCGAATGACCCCCCTCCCAAATATATGAACTATCGATGTTATGTTTAAGACCCATTTTTTATGGTATCTAGCACACCCAATTCGCTATTTTCATGTGATTTGAAGGAATAACTAAAGAATAATATGTTGGTATGTTCCTCAAAGAGGGGTTATCCTTCAAAATATTAGGGCAACAAAATAGATCAATCAGGAGACGCATTGTTTTCATGAAAACTAATAATTCTGTTGAATGAATACCTTCAAAGAGAGCCTTGTTTATTGTCTTCCATATTCACCAGCACCCTTCATATATAATCCTTGATCTGGATTTTTTTTTCATACTTGAATCATTTAAATTGTGAAACCATTTATCATAAAATGGAGGATCAGAATTATGTGCGCCTAAGAAATTTGTGAATTCTCCAAAAAAAACACCAAAAATCCTTGTCCCATTCGCTCTCAATGATCTGGTGATTAGAATCTTCTTCTTTATTCAGATTTGAATAGTTGTATTTATAAACTTGGATGATTCCCCTCATTTTCACATTATCATCTATAAGAATATATTGTTTCCCAATTCTCTATATAAAGAAATTTATTTATTTGGGAATACAGTTACACCAAACCACATCATTCCAAATTTAAATTTTCCCCAGAGAAGTAGATATTTTATGAAATTATTTACTGCAAAACATACCCGAATTTGATGTTGTGAACCCAAATACGTCAGGATCTAGATTCAAAAAAATTCAGTCAAAAATATTTCTATTATATTTATCTATTATAGAATCGAGAAAATTATGGAAATTTCTCTCCTCCCTAAAAAAATAATATGTACTTGACAACCATAGAGAAAAATAATCGACCCTGTCCAATTACGGTTCCAAAAAGATATGTCGCCCTTCCCTATATCCATTATCAGTAAAGAATGATGACAAGAATAATAATCCCTATTAGGGAAAAGAATGATGAGGAAGGAATATTATCTTCCACAGAGTCCCCTCCTTGTATGGATATAATTTTACTACAAAGTGTGTATCCCTTCACAAACTCCCATGAAGGTTTAGCATGCATACAGTGCACCGTATCCACTGAAATCTAATATTAATATCGCTATCATGAAGAGTTCATGAAAATAAATACCATGAAGTCCAATGACATTTACCATCAATATGATAATCAAATAGGATTTCAACAGTGATTTTTTCAATAGTAGTGATAACCCCCTTTGGTAGATTTCGATCCAAGAGAACATGCATCAGAACATCCATTAACACACAATTAATTAATGTCATCCTACCACCAAAATATAGGTTGTGGTTTTTCAGTCAATAAATCAACTCATGATTCTTTTAACGATTCCATCAAAATGTCTAACATGGATTCAGATAGGGGATATAGGGGATTAATGATAATCCAATAGAAAAGAACCTTTCTACATGTCTAGTTATTTGGATAGGGATAAGGCTTTCCTTTCAAATAATTTTTTAGTGATATACTAATTTCCGGTTTCCCTTTGATGATTTTTCATCTATAGAAGCTAAATTTATCTATAATTTTAATGAGCCCTCCAACCTATTAAACACTATAATTAATGATAATTAATGTATCATTTGATTAAATTAGTGTGGAAGATTATAGACTAGTTCATTATCCTTCTATAAGGAAGAAGTTCACCTGTGGAAAATTTCTTGTCGACACGATTGGTAAGAGTATCTTGGATATGAATAATGAGGGTCTTAGAAATAGGGTCCCCTTGTCTATGACCACTAATTTCCTTACAAAACAATGAATTTTTCACATGTTGGAAACAACTATTCATGAGGAGCTAAAACATCTAAACAGTATATCAATAGCCTATGAGGAGAATCCCATACCTATATGAACCCTCATAAAAATCCATAACTCCATTATGTCATAATAATTATTAATATGAAACCTCAATGCCGATTTTGAACCATGGAATTTAATTTGGATATCGTATATCATCTCAGGAGCCAAGGCAACCACTCCCTGGATTGAATGACTTCTAACAAAGATATGTTTCATTAGGGAAGCCCAATGGGGAACATTTATTTATAGGTGTTAATTAATGATACTTGGAATGATTTTTAGCGTAAATTACACATAATCACCAGCCTATAGACATTAATGGATGAAGTATTTTTATCCTTGGGAATCATAACCATAGTGGTTGCACCATCCACCCTTAGAATCTGACCACCCTGAAAGAAATCATGAATGACCAAAATAATCTAAGTTTTAACCACCTCTCAAGACCCCCTATAAAAAGACCTTGGAAAAACATTAGGGTCGAGAGTACTCTACATGTTGTGATTCAACATAGCATCAAAGATATTCTTATCATTAGGAATTTTCTCCACTAGATTATTGTCAAAGATAGACATCGTATTAGGAATCTACTCAAACAATTCTACATTCCCACAATAAAACCCTTCTCCATATTCAGATTAGGTTCAGTAAGTAAATTTTTTATAATGGAAAAATCAAAGGAATCAACTACGTCTCTGTCACCAGAGAATGAACCATCTTTAAGAAGAATATTTGTTATAACCATCCTCCTTCATTATTTTATAAATATATGGAAATAATTTGAATTTTTTCCTCCTTCATGATTCCATTTCACACTTGATCTTTTGAAATAAATATGCTAATGTTTCAGTATAATGTCAACCATAGAATGTTTCTTACATGTATGATCTTCAAAAACCTTGTCATCCTAGTTTACATCAAAATAACCATCCATACTCTCAAAAACTTATTTTAGACACTCATATTCTTGATCAATGGTAGGATAATTTTTCACCAAAGCATGAATCCAATGTTTTAAACATCTCAATTTATAATGAAATGATACCCCAAAATGACCTGGAACCAATTCTTCCCAAAAACATCTAACATGATGATGATACTCAAGAAAATAATTCTAATGTTCAAAAAAATGATCTCTTCCTACCTTTTGTGTAGATAATGACCAATGTAAAGAAGAGTTTCCTGAAATCACACTATCAAGATGATCAACATTCACTTATGATGTCTTGGAAACTATAAGAACATTATCCATGAACTGACCAAGATTAATCCACGAATGGTTACTCTATTTATGGTTATTAAACAATGTTATAAAATCCCTATAATATCCAAAATCTAGAAGCCCTTTTCCTACCATGAACAGAGCAAAGCTACAGCTAGCCACATGAGAAAACACAGCCCGACCTTCTTTCTCACCTGGATATAAAATAATGTTAATGTCTCTACCAATGATCCAAGGAAGTTCCTCCCGATCAAATATATTCAATCTCTACCACAAAATCTACCTATTTTTGGCCTCAAAATATCCGTACACAAAGGATATAAAAATGAATTCCACACTTGTGGTAACTTACACCATAATGAATAGGGTATCGTCTTTAACTATGTCTTCTGACACATAATTATTCTAGAAAACCCATATATGGTGTTTATCTGGGTCTGCATGTAACCCTCCAAGCATTATTAGTTTATGAGAAAATTATTGATCCTACTCGTATAATAATTATCCTATATAATGGAGGAAATACACATCTTATTTTTGATAAATTCTTGTGGATGTGAATTCAAACTTCACTCAATCCCTAATGCCACGAGCATTCCATATGATCATCAAAATCATGGGAACAATCTTGGCCTGGATTTGGCCCTATGCATCTTGGTAATACTAAAATGGGAGTCTAAATACTCCTTGATATAATGTTATTTTTTCCTCGTACACACTCCAGTATCTGAGGACTGAGTAGATTTGACTAGAGCAGCTGAAATTGAATGAAAATGGCCAGAATACATTATCATTATTTTCTAGGATAATTATTAAGCATGTTCCTTACATCCATAAAAATATTAATTTTCATATCCTGTGTTTCTCTACAGGACAGAATTAGTTTTCAGTGGTTCACTATACCATCTCCCAGTATCCTTCAATGTGGGTTCTCTATGCATTACCCTAAAACCACCTAGATTCATTTTTTCCATACTCATCTCAAAAACGGTAGATATTATAGAATGAAATAATTCAGAAGTCAATAAGGGATACCTCAAAGGATAATATAAGGAAAATCATTTATTGATTGAACATTCACAATATATCGTAATGAAATATGGATTCAAAGAGAGAAACAAGAACATATCTCTCGTATTCATACGAAAAATATTAATGACCTAAAGATAAACATTGAAATCTGGTAATTCCTCCTTAGATAAATAAAAAGAACTAGTAAAATTTAAAATCTCTTATTTTGAAATATAAGAATCACAACTAGTCGTTGATATCAAATCAATATTACAAGTAGTATCATCAATACTAGCCAGAGGTACCTATTCAGGATCATTGATAACAACATCTGATTTGTATCCCCTGTTAACTGTATCATCCTACTATATTTCACCCCTTTTGTAAAAAGTATAAAAATGATACCCACCACATTTAAATGTCTTACATACCATCAATGAGTGACCATGTAGACATTAATGTGAAAAATAACTGGGAAAAAACAAGAAAACAATTTCTATATTCTGAGAAATCAATCCCTACACCATTATGGAGTCCTTATCAAGGAGAAGCATCAATGATCTAATTCAACATATATCTTCACATTTGATATATCCCCACCATATTTTTTAATATTATATGAACAATGAAAATCCCCTATAGAATCTCCAATAGCTTTAAAGATATTATGTAAGGAAAATATAATACCTAGTAGGGAGATCCATACTGCTACATAAGGTCTTTCCATACCTCTATGGACATCTAGCGACCAATGAGATGGGTTGAACATCCCTCAACCCATGTTACGAGTGGAATTTCCCCATGAGTTTATGAAGTCCCATTCAAAAAAACAACAGATAGAAAGATGGTCAATGTATCATCAATACCAAGATCAGAGCAGAATGTCCCCATCAGTTGATGATCTTCATTAAAATTTAAATAAGGGACTTTTCTAATACAAAATGTGAAACAAGATTCCATTTTAGACAATCAAATGCATCATCATACATCATATATAGAAACTCCACTGAAAACCTAGAGGAATATACACAAATGGTTGAGAAAACTAATTGAATCATCAGAACACTAGGAAAATTCCAACCCTAGAGCATTCAACATAGTACATCCTTGAATGATATGACACTACCCCCATGAGAAGAACCAAGTCATGATTGTCATGTGGTACCATGAACATAAGTCGATGGTGCTGAATCCCTAGTTGAACAAATATTCACATAAGGAGATGAGGGTCGAGGATCAGAAGGATATGATACGAAAACACTATCTAAATTATGCTTAGAAGGATCGTCAATCAAGAATCGAACATCAAGTGCATTTGATGCATGAGGTACCAGGATTTGAAAGAAATGACAATGACTTATTGTTACTATTTCATAAACTGATTTATAAATTAATTGTCATTATTTATTTTTTGTATTTAAAATAGATTTTAATGAAAAATAAGTTTTCCCTAGTTATCAATAAATATAATGAAAATAGGTATTTTCAATGTATTAAAATGGGCATGTGAAATGGTATTTTCAAATAATTTGAATGAATTGTTAAAATGATAACATGTGTCATGTTGGGTACTTAGGAGGAAGGATTATCTTGAGGCCATCATTACTTTTTTATGATTATAAGGAGGGTTTCTCAAATGGATTATCCCTATTTACTAGTCTCATTATTCGAGGTGACAGATATTGAAATTGTTAGGTGGTTTATTATTGGTTAATTCCACTACTTCTTTGGAATTTTTTCTATGAAATAGTTGGTATAATAATTTAATTATCTTACGAGTAGTCTTTCAGCATGACCTATAGTGATCCATGGAGTTCATACATGTTCTTATATTTTTTGTTTCATAAAATTTTTGTTTTAGAAATGATTTTCGTTTTTGTTCTTTCAGAATATGATGTAAAAAATGTGATACGAAATTTATATACCATAATTTTCATTAGAATTGTTATATTTGGTAATTTATTACATATTTAATATAATACTAATTCACTTATTAGCATGTGAGGTACTATATGAAATGATCATACATGAACTCTTATACACAGACTTGTAATGGATCACATGGGTGGGATCCTACTAATCATGTTAGATCACACCCTGCACTCAACTTCATTGGTGTTGAGACTAATTTATGTCTTCTAATGTAGGGAAAGGAAATGTAAAACAGTGAGGTGTTGAGATTTAAAATCATCTTATAAGTTAATTAGGGGTTGGTAATTTGGGAATTCCTTTTTAAAGTAGTGGAGTGGAATTCATGTATAATTCGAAAAATAGAATTACACCCATATCTTCCAATGAAATGATATTCCAATAATAGACCCCATTTCTAGCTAATTGAGGATAGTGTTAAAATGTGACCATATAATGGCTTTTTTAAACGTGTCTATGTAATTTTTTGTTTTATTTTATGTATGAGTCCCTTATTAAACTATTTTACCTCTTAATAATTATAATAAATTTTTATAACATTGAATAATAATTTACATAACAAATAAAATTGAAGTTATTAAACATTCTATATTATTTTGATTCTAAATATTAAATCCATTTTGTCAAAAAAATTCATTGAAGATAAATAAATTAGTTTGAAATTAATTATTTAGACGTGATAACAAATCACATTTTTAATGTAAAAAATTATTTTTGTTGTTGAAAATTTGATATATATAATTTCATTTTGACATTATTTCCAATGACAAAAATTGGAGTAATTGATGTATAATTGATATAATTACACTATCAGTACATCATCACACCCACACAGGATGCTAGTACACCGTCACACAGACATCTACTGGGTTCCTCCACTAAGCTTTATTGTCTCTTGGAGGGTCCACTCCTCAAGCCACTGGTTGATACTCCAACTACCATGAAGTCCCTTGAAGAAGTATCCCAAAGGACCGCAATGTCATAGGGGTCTCACCACAATAGATGGTGCATCAATCGGATGCCTTGTCTGTATGTTTTTACCCTTTTAGTCCTGAGGACCCAGTTGGATTCGTGCTCAATCCAACCCCACCATAAATCAAAATTATCCAAATCTCATGTGGGGTATACCAAGGGGACCATATCGCTCCAAGTATTCTAGGCCCGCAAATGTATCGTCCAACGGACACCTAGTGAAAAGTTGATGACCAAATGTACGGAATGGGTCCAAACTGGTCCATGTACGGTCTGACCTTGTCCAACCCGCTGGGCTGACCAAGTTTGGGTTGACCTAGCCCGACCCAGCCGAGGGGCACCATGGTGCGGTGGGGCGGCAGGGTGACTGTCGTGCCACGAGGTGGCCTTGGGGCATCGGTGAACCGTAGTGCAGCAGGGCGGCTGTGGTGCGGTGTGGTGGTGGAGGTGTGACAGTCTTCCATGGTAGGACGGTTGGCCAGCTTTCCTCTCCGTGCAGCGCAGTCACGTGCTGCACCTTCGCCGGTGACTGTCTCGACTTACAGTCCACCCATCACCATCACGACAATACCTTCAATTCTCTTCCATCGGGTGGTGCGACCGCACCGTCACCTTTATCGTGTCCGAAGATTTAATGGATTCCGTTTCTGTGCCCAACTGCTATCTATTGTCATCCACCACCATCACGAAGAACACAAAAAAAAATTAAAAGGATTACAAAGAGGTTGGGCCACGTTCATTTGGCATTCACCCTCCATGTTAGGGTGATATAAACTGGGTTAATAAAACATGAATCATGAAAAATATCAAGAATGGTATAGGGGAAAAATTCAAACAACAACCATCCCTCGATGGTTTGTTGATGTGTAGTGAGATGACGATAGTAAAGGCGAAGAGGGTGCCAATTATCATCTCCTTCACAACATGATTTCGAAGTTGGGCTCTAGGGTCGTCCTCATTGATGGCTCCGATGACCATTATTTGATAGATATGTCACTCTTCATTTGGAGGAGAAGTTCTTCGTTGGAGATGAGTTTCTCCAAGCTCTCCCAAACCTCTCCTTTTCCATCAATTTCCAACTCCAAAAAAACATTGGTTCCAATTTATTAAATTATGTCTATCTATTTTATTTTCATTGGAAAAATTAATTGTGGAACAATTTTTTATACCACGTTGGCATAATAAATTCGGAGGAATTCTATGGGTAAACTCTCCATTAATGAGGGAGTTCAAGCGGTTTATCCTATCAAGAGGGTTCAGGTGGTCCCCGCCTTCAATTTTGAAATGGGGGGGGGGGGGGGGTTAGGCATGGTGGTCCCCACCTCCATAACATTGACATCGGAGGATCCAATATAAATATAATAGAAGTTTATTTTATTTTTTTTATTTACATGAAAAAATGAAAACCTATCTTTCACCCTAAACATACTGCGGTCGAGGTAAACATCTCTTTAAGTGAATATCGACGATGTGAGTTCAAAGGTGTCCTCATATTTCAATTCTGAGAATCGATTAAAAAGATACAAAAACCCACTCACACGTTTACTTAACGTACCCAATAAAAGATCATAAATTCATTCCAGGAACACCGGGCCCTGAAATCACAAACTGTAAATTTTCACAAACTTGTAAAATTCCCATATAATTAAAAAAATTACATCGAATTTATGGGTCTTTACATTCTCCCCTCCTTAGGAATTTGCGTCCCTGAAAGCCACAATACCAAACTATGAAAACAAGTGGGGGTTCTCAGCACATATCTGAGCCTCCCTCTCCGATGTGTTATCCTGGAGGTTCTCGTGCTTCACAAGAATGAACACCATAGGTATCAACTTCCCATGAAGAACCCACTGATGTCGATCCTAAATCTCTACTGGAACCTCTGTATATGATGCCTCATCATCAATGTCTAGCTCTCCGTGGTCGATGACATGTGATGGGTCATGCACATATCTCTATAAATGGGATACATGGAATATTTCATTCACCCAGTGCAACTGAGGTAGAACATTTGAGTGATAATCCACTTCACCAACTCTGCTGAGGACCTGGAACGATCTAATGAACCTCGGAGATAACTTCCCACCCATGCCAACTCGCTGCAAACATCGTCGATGTGAGACCCGTAGAAAGAAGATGTCACCATCCTTGAACTCTAGATGTCTCTGTCTCTTGTCGGCATAAGACTTATCCCTACCCTATGTAGTCTTCATCCACTCTTGGATGATATTCACCTTCTTTGGGGATCCCATACCATCTCTGGTCCCATGAGTGCTAACTCCCCTGGGCTAGTTTAGTACAAATGTGATCTGAAAAGTCACCTTAACAACACCTCGAATGGGGCAATCCCAATGGTGGAGTGATAGATTTTGTTGTATTCAGACACCACCATAGGAAAGTGATCCTCCCAGATTTGACTGAAGTCAAGGATGCAAGCATGTAGCAAGTCCTCGAGGGTCTAAATAGTCCACTCAGTCTGGCCATCTGTATAAGGATGGAAGGTGGTGATCAAACAAAGATGAATCCCAAAAGCCTCTTTCAACCCCATCCATTTCCGAGAAGTAAAACCTAAATCATGATGAAATACAATAATAGATGGTTCACCATGTAACTGCACAATCTCAATTATATAGAGGTGTCACAAGCTCTCTACTGAACCCTACTCTCTGATCGGTAGGAAGTGGGCTGACTTGGTGAGTCAGTCGATGATCACCCAGATAGAATCATAATCACTGGATGTACATGGAAGTCCAATATTGTAGTCCAAGGATATCCCATCCCACTTCCACTCTACGAACTCTAAAGGCTGAACTAAGCATGCTGGTAACTGATACTCCACTTTCACTTGATGATAAGGGAGGCATCGAGAGAAATAATATACTACTACTTTCTTCATTTTCGGCTACCAGTGTTGTAGTCAGAGATCCTGGTATATCTTCACCACTCATTGATGTATCGCAAGAAGGGATGTGTGGAACTCCCTAAACACTTCTACTTGAAGTGACACTGGTACCATGGTATGTACTCCTATGAAGATGACGTGCTCCCCACCTTTAGAAAATCCATCAGGTTTAAGTCTTATGGATATATGAGCACATCGTGCCTCATAGTTAGTGTCCCCATGCTGTGCCTCCCTGGCTTGCTAATGATGTGTGGGAGTGACTGTAAGAGCCTTAAGAAAAGTTGTTCCATCTTCATCCATAGAGGATATATGCAAAGAGGCCAGCTGCTCATACTATCTCAGCTGTCATAATCTATATGTGATCACTTCTTTCTCATGCATCAGGACACATCTGAGCCCTATCCCTGATGCGTTGTAGTAGTCTAGGTACCCTACACCCTCCTCTGGTAGCCTCAAAATGGGGGCACTAGCCAGCCTCTTCCTCAGCTCCTAAAAACTCTACTCGAATCTCTCTAACCAAACAAGGGGATACCCCTTCTTCATCATTGCTGATAGAGGTTCTCCAACTGTTGATAAAACTGGCACAATTTTCAGGAAGTATCCATCCAAACCCAGAAACCCCATACCTCTTCCACACACCTGGGTGGCTCCCAAACATGTACCACCTCAATCTTTGATAGATTCACTTCAACTCTAGCCTCCAATATGAAATGACCTAGAAAGTTAACCTCTCAAATCTAGAACTGGAACATCGAGAGCTTACCACAAAGATGGTGCACTCGGAGTGTGTCTAGTACTACCTGAAAATGATAAGCGTGCCCCTCCTTGGTAGTCGAGTAGATCACAATGTCATCAATGAAGACCACCACAAAGCGATCAAGGTATAGCTAAAAGATCATGTTCATGAGTCCCATGAACAATTCTTTGGCACTGGTCATGCTAAACGGAATAACCAAGAACTAATAATGGCCATACTGACATCTAAAATCCATCTTCTGTACATCATTGTCTCTTACTCTGAGTTGTGGATATCCTGATCTCGGGACCTTCTCCGAGAACCACCGTGCTCCCTTCAGCTGATCAAAGAGTTCGTCAATCCTCGAGAGTGGTTACTTGTTCTTCAGGGTGACCTGGTTCAGGCACCAATAGTTAACACAATGTCTCAAGCTCCCATCTACCTTCATGGATAAATAATTGTGTCTTCCCAAAGAGAAACCCTAGGTGGAATGAATCCCGTCCCATGTAAGTCCTCCAGTTGTACCTACACCTCAAGATGTTCTGTGGGAGCCATCTGATATGATGGTGTAGATATCGGTGCCATCCCAGGGTACAATTCAATGTTAAATTCCACCTCTATGAGAGGAGGTAGACCCGTAACATCATCATGGAAGACATCCGCATACTGGTCCACCACTATAGGATAACTCGGACTCTCCACATCGACCACTCTGAGGGTAAGTCTAGATAAATGAAGAGTGATCAACATCACTCTCCTCCGGGTAAGTCCATCCTATACTGTAAAGCCTCCCTTCTCATTAGTGAAGGTAATCCTGGTCCCATCCATGCGAACACACCACACATGTTGCCTAATATAGTCAATCAGAGAATGGAATATAGATAGTCATTCCACACCCAAGATGAATTCGTATGGTCTCGATACCGCTACTAAGAGATCCAAACCGAAGCTATCACCTCCTAGAGTAGGCTCACAATGGCGGTACCAGTGCGTAATCATCAAATCCACTCTCGTATGTGTCACTAGTCATATGGACTGAGCCAACTGCTCCATCGGAATCCCCAAGCTCTGAACGAGGGAAGTGGAAATAAAAGAATGGCTGGAAGATATTTCTATAAGTACCAAAAATATGGTGTAGTAGACACAGATCATACATCATATCATCTCCCAAGTTCCATGGTCGTAGGCTTCAGCAGACTGGAGCTGAGCTCACCCCTATCCATCTGCTCTCTATGGGCGTGGTGGACCACCTAATGGTGGTGGCGGTAACACCTCGAATCATCGCCCACCGCCAGCTGCACGAATATCTCCTCTATCACGTCTGCCAACTCCCTACAGACCATGTCAGTCAAACCTATGTCTCTTCCTGGGTGGTCCCCCGACCGTCTTTTGTTAATTTGTATGGTGGGTCATGCAGTCTCGAGCCATGTGACCCTGCCTGCCACATGTGAAACACTACCTAATCCTCGCATGACTCACTCTGTCTCATATGCCCCACACAACTGACCCTGAATCATGCGGTAGTCCACCTATAGGGTTGGCCCTCTTGGACCTCTGTGATATTTGTCTTCTTCCAACTAAAAAATACTACGCTACGTGACGTCGTGTGGTCGGTCTCACTGCTGGTGACTTCTTAGCAAAGAAACTCTCTACTAAGAGGGCTCTCTCTAACACCCCCGCTTGCATTGGAATGCAGAAAGAAATCATCGAAGCCCTGATCTCATTCCTGAGTCCCTGATCGATGTTCTGGGCCCTAAAGAATGGGTCCCACACCATATAGGTGGAGTAGCATGAGAGGTCAGTGAACTTCGATTATCACTGAGCCACAGTCTTGTTCCCTTGTTGCAGATGAAAAATCTCAAGTACGTGCACTGTGTGAACAGTCGCTGGAACAAACTCTGCCTAAAACATGCTCTCAAGGTTTACCCAGAGATGTGTCACCACATCATGGACATGGAGCATAAGGCTCCACCATCTTCCTATTTCTTCTTATAGAAGACTAGCGGAATAGACCACCATGTGATCAGCTGGTGTCCCTACCAGTCATAAGACTCTCACCACGACCTCCAGCCAATCCTCAGCCACCTGCGGATCTGTATCTCCCCTGAACCTAGGTGGCCTCTAGTGCTAGAACTCGTACAACTCGCTCTAGCGGCGTGCACCCTCTACTGCATGGGTTGGTGGAATCAGTGGCCCAATTGGTAATGGTACCACTAGTGCCTCCGCTGGTGCCTCTACTGGAAGAGGGCCCTGCACCGAGGCCTCGTTTCGCGGTGGGAAGTCAGTGCATATTATACCTTAAACCCTAGATGGGTGTCTGCATGGAGACATCCAGAAATGAAACTGGTGTGCCGCGTTCACTATGTTATACCTGGTCAAATGACTCAAAGAGATCAAAAAATAAATCTCTTGAAACACCCATGCAATCAATGTTTTCATGCAGTGAGTCAAAAATCATAAGCCTAGGTCTTTGTGTATGGATATGTCGGTTGCCGCACCAACACTAGTTTCCCTAAAACAATAACAACACTCTCTACAATTAAAAATATTTCCATTAAAAAAATATTAGTGTCATATTTTTTATGGTAGAACTGACTCCTCTGATACCAATTTGTCATGACCTGCCCCAA
This sequence comes from Viscum album, assembly GCA_963277665.1. NCBI lineage: Eukaryota > Viridiplantae > Streptophyta > Magnoliopsida > Santalales > Viscaceae > Viscum > Viscum album. The sequence goes on from OY728160.1 coordinate 699,528,151, forward strand.
GGGGATAATTTCGTGACAACCCCAAGATCGTCTTCCATAGGCCAGGGGCTGGCGACTAGAACCAAAGGCGTATTCCCTAAAACCAAGAAGGCATTGCCCTTATATTCTATAACCACACACAACCAAGCCCACAAGAAGATACGAACTCAAGTAACTGGATAGTAAAAAGTGTGAGTACAGTAAGTAAAAAGTGGTCAAAATACAATCCCCACTACAATGTATAGGAATAACCAAAAAGTACAAGTAAACTAGAACAGATCATGTGAACACCCACCAAGGATCCTACCTGAAGGGTAGGTAGAGCTCTCGAATGGGTTTATCTACAGAATGCCTTGTCTAATGTCCACCTCTGAGCTACCTCCAGTCCCGGTACTCTTTTCCTCAATCTATGCTATCCGTCATCTACAGCAAAAACAACATGGTGCAGGCATAGCCAGTGTAGGGCTGAGTATGAAGATATTCAAAAAGGACCTCGAGACCCACAAGGTATCACAAAATCCACAAATGATAAACCAAAAATCATGAAATAAACTAACAACCCTACATATGTATATGCTAATACATATACCTAGGTTATCATGTATACCCATCTCAATCATAATGAAACATAGAATCCAACTCAAAACCCAAGATCAACTATTCCACAAAGTAAGGAATAACACAAAGTTAAGTACCACATAGTTATTCCAAACATAGGAATAAAACCACGGTATTACCTCAATGCAAGGTTCCTCATAGGTACATACTCAGTTCACACAAGGTATAAGTAAGGTAAATCAGCAGACATGATTAGATGTAACTACTAATTTATGCTACTCTCTTAAGAGGCAGACCCGTGAAGGATCCTAAATCATTATCACACCCACAGTGCATCATAGTACATCATCAGACCCACATAGGATCCTAGTACCACTTCAGACCCACACCGAATCCTATTACATCGTCAGACCCACACAGGATCCTATTACATCGTCAGTACGTCTTCATACCCAAACATGATCCTAGTACATCGTCAGTACGGTGTCAGACCCACAGGAGATCCTGGTACAACATCAGTACATTGTCAAACCCACACCGGATCCTAGTACATCATCAGTACATCGTCAGACCCACACATGATCCTAGTACAACATTTTTACGTCATCAAACCCACACATGATCCTAATACACCGTCAGTACGTCATCAGACCCACATAGGATCCTAGTACACCATCAGTACCTCTTCAGACCGACACAGGATCCTAGTACAACATTAGTACGTCGTCAGACCCACACCATATCCTAGTACAACGTCAGTACATCATCATACCCACACGTGATATTCGTACACTATCAGTACATCATCAAAGCCACGTAGGTTCCTAATACACTATCACACATCCAGCTACTGGGTTCCCACACTAATCTCACTTGTCTCTGGGGGGTCTGTCTCTCAAGACACTGGTTGATACTATAAATATCATGAATTCCTAATAATATTCATACCAAATGACCACAAAATTATAGGGGTCTTAATGAAACAGACGGTGCGTCAATTGGGCACCAGATCATTAGGATATTAGTCTTTTAGTCCCAATCGCCCGGTTAGATTCATGATCGATTCAACTCAACCATACCCCATATTTATCCAAATATCCAGTGGTTTATACCAAAGGCACCATCTCGCTATAAGGTTTCCAGCACCATATATAGTTTTTCAAATCGACGCATGATGCCAATGTTATGGCCAAAATTATTGAAAGGTTCGAAACTGGTATGGGTCTAGTCTGACCTGGTCAGACCAACCAGGCCTGACCCACTGGGCCGACCTAGTTTAGGGTTTACCCGGAAATCTGAGTCTATCCCCACCCACGCTGGGTGATTCGGAATGCGTTGGGCAGCCTGGGCCCCACTGGTTTTCTCGGTGGCAGGGCACCCGCGGTGTGGTGGCCGCCGCGGCTGGCTGGATGGCCTGCCTTCATCTACACGTAGCGTGGTCGCACACCGTGCCATTGTTGATAGAAGGTTCGATCGAACATCCTCCATTCATTACCGCGACACTAGCCTCAGTTCTCTTACGTCAGGCGGCATGGTCACCCTGTCACCTTCTTCGTGGCCGGTAGTGTGTCGACCACCATTTTCGTGCCCAACCGGCGTCGATTCTGTCCTACAACATCGCAAAAAACACCACGAAACATCTAAGGATTACGGAGAGGTCGGGCCACATTCGTTTGGACTGCACCCTCCATGTTATAGAGATATCAAGAAGCTTAATAAAACATGAATCACGAAGAACATCAAGAACTGGTAAGGGGAAAAATTCAAACAACAACCCTAACTCGAAGGTTTGTTGATGTGTCACGAAATGAATATGGGGAAGGTGAAGAGGGTGCCAATTATCATCTTCTTCGTGACATGCTTCTGAAGTCGGGTTTCATTGTCATCCTCCTTCTTGGATCTGAAAAACGTTATTTGATGGATATGGCGTTATTTTTTTGGGTGAGAAGTTATTCGTTGGTGATGAGTTTCTCCAAGATCTCCCAAGATTCTCCCATTGAAAACAATTTGAAACCCCAAAAAAAAAGAGATGTTCCATCTTATTAAATTATTTCTATCTTTTTTATTTACGTCGGCACAAGTAATTATTGTAATAATTAGTTGTACCACATTGGCATAATAAAATTAGAGGAATTACATGGGTTAACTCTTCATTAATGAGGGAGTTCATGGTGTTTCTTCCATTAAGATTTTTTGTGTGGTCCCCGCCTATAATTTCAAAATTTGGGGTTTTGGGCTCGGTGGTCCCCACATCCATAATATTCAAATGGGAGTTTCCTACATAAATAAAATAGAATTTTATTTTATTATTATTTTATTTCCATGAAAAAGTGAAAACTATCATTCACCATCGACCTACTACAGTCGAGGTAAATCACTCCTTAAGAGAATATCGACGTTTTGAGTTCAATGGTGTCCTTAGATTTTAATTCCCAGCACCGGTCATAATGTTACAATAACCCGCTCGCACATTTACTTAATGTACTCGAAAAAAAATAAAGATATTCATTTTGGGCACACCGAGCCTCGGAATCACGTGTCATTAATATTCACAAACTTGTAAAATTCCCATATAATTAAAAAAAATACATGGAATTTCGGGATCTTTACAAAAGATCTATCACAAAGGTCTATCATGTCATAAGAGACCCAACGCGACAGACGACTTTCCAATCAAACACCAAATTTGAATGTTATAAGCGTTTAAGTTTTTAGGGATTGGTTGGATTCGAGTTCAATCCAACATGGACATACTTCAACTATATCCAAAACTCATATTGATTATCCAAAGAGGACCATCTCAATCCAAGGATTCCCATTTCACAGATAGTTTATCAAATAGATGCCTAGTTCTCAAGATGTGGCCGAAAAAAAGTATCTAGGTCTAGATGGGCCCGGGTCAGGTCCGACCGGGCCCGTCCCAACCATGGCCAACCCAACCTGTTCAGGGTCTGGCCCAACCCGCAAAGTGTGTGGTTTGGCCCACTAGGTGTGTCCCACTCGGTGCATCCCGTGGATGGGTGTGGTCCGTCGTGGCGTGCCCCGCCCTAGCCACGACCTGGGGGAGGGCCCCCCGGGATTTCGCGAATGGTCTATTTGAACAGTTTGGCAGTGGCTAACCTGGCAGTGCCACATGGTGCCACCTTCTGGAACACAAGATCTGCCTTAGTGGGTCCTGCTCGGTGTGACGTAGCTGACCGAGATTTCAGCCAGCTCCTCTTCAAGTGGTACGATGACGCCAATCCTCCCACGGTCGGTCAGGTGCCAGCCACCCTGGTGCACAGCCATGGCTCGACAGCTTCGACCTCCTCCTCTACTAGCGGCATAGAAGAGCGCTACCCTACATCCATGCGGATGACTAGCATGTCGGCCCCCACCCTCTTCTATTATGTCTGATGGGCCACGACCTCATTTTGTGGTGTGGATTCACCACCACCTTGCAACCTACAGGTTCCATTGAGCAGAGGGGGGGCTTCCTTGGGTCACCGGGTGAGCTCCAAAGGCCCGTTCTTCAATTCAATTAATAGTTTTGTGTCTCGGTACATCGTCTTTGCATCTATCCCAACGTGGTTGGCTCCGATCAACCCAAAGATTTTCATGTGAAGAAATCATCAAACAATGAAGTATCAGAGGGATCATTCCATGTTCATTTGGATCGAACCCTCCACGTTAGTTCGATAGAAGAAGGTTCCTAGATTAAAGACAATGATTTATCATGAAGAACAATATGAACAATTTCCCTACCCCGATAGTTTGTTGGTGATGGTGTGGGGAAAATATTGAGGTGTCAGCGCTTCTCGAATTTTTGATCCCTTTTACTCACTCGGAGGATGTTCTTTGTTGGAGGATGTTCTTCCTCCAACAGTTATCCAGCAAAAGTCTCATCCACCAAGAGTGTTTTCCAACCCAAGAGGGATAAGAAAGATGGGTTTCCAACATAATTATGATTATGTTATTTATTTTATTTATTAATTTTGGCTCATTAATTGGGGGAAGGGGGTTCCATGAGTTACTTCAATTTAATAGAGGGGTTCAAGGTTGGGTGGTCCCCAACACCAATTTTCAATGGAGTCACTTTGAATAAAAATACAACAATTTTTTTTATTTTATTCCTCCGCAAAACCTAAAAAATTAGACCTTCCCCTCAGCCTAATACAATTAATGTGAAGTACTCCTCCAACGAATATCGGTACTGCGAGTTTGATGATGTCCTTAGTTTTCACTTCTGAACACCAGTTTGAATTTTACAAATTCTGGCACGCATGTGAACTGAATATACCTCAGAGAACGATTCTAAATTCATTCGGGGAACTTCAGGCCTCTAAATTGCATGTCGTTAATTTTTACTGTCTCATAATATTTCTATATAATTAAAAAAACATACATGTAAATATCAAGGTCTATAGATTCTCCCCACCTAGGGATTTTTATCACTGAAAGAAATAACACAAACTAGTAAAACAATTTGGGGTACTGAGCATGAATCTGAGCCTCCTGCTCTCATGTTCTCTCCTAGAGGAACCCATGCAGCTAATGAACGTGCACTAGTGGTATCGACCGCCCATAAAATTAGCACTATTATCAATCCCAAATCTCTATTGGATCCTTTAAAAACGTCACCCCATAATCAATATCCAATTCTCCCTAGTCTATGATGAGTGAAGGATCATACACATACCTCATCAGCTGGGGTACGTGTAAGAGTCTGTGCACCCGGTGCAACTATGGTGGAAGGTCTAGGCGGTACGTCAGCTCGCCAACACTACTGAGGACTTGAAAGGGTCCTTTGAACCTCAAAGATAACTTGTCTCCCCCGCAAATTACCTGTAATTCCCATCGTGTTGAGACCCATAGGACGATGTGGTCACCATACTAGAACTTGAGAGGTCTCCGTCTCCAATCAGCATAAGAATTATACCTACTTTGTAAAGTCATCATCCACTCCTAGATGATCTGCACCTTCTCTGTGGTATCTCGTACCATCTCTGGTCCCATGAGTGCTGACTCCCCTAGGTTAGACCAGTAGAAAGGTGATCTAAAAGGCCAACCGTACAATTCCCCAAATTATTCCAAATTGATAGTGGAGTGATAATTGTTGGTGTATGCAAACTCTGTCAAGGGAAAATGATCCTCCTAGCTATGGCTGAAATCAGGGATGCAAGCAGGTAGCATGTCCTCGAGAGTCAGAATAGTTAGCTCTGTCTGACCATCCATCTAAGGATGGAAAGTGGTGCTCAATCATAGTAGTATCCTAATTTCCTCCTATACCCCCTTCCATAAATGGGAAGTAAAATTTGCTTCACGACGGGAGAAAATAGTAGGTGGCACCCCTTGAAGTTCACAATCTTCTGTATGTAGAGGAATCCTAAGACCTATACTGATCTTTTCCTCGGATAGGTAGGAAGTGGGCCGACATGGTGACTTGGTCTACTATCACCCAAATGGAATCATGTCCCTTGGACGTGCGTGAATGTCCTATAACAATGACCATATAAATATAATCCCACATTCACTCTGGAACCTCTAGTGGATGAAGTATGCTTTCTGGAACATGATTCTCTACATTAAGTTGCTTACATGTGAGGCACTGTGAGACAAACTCTACCACAATTTTATTCATTCCTGGCCACCAGTTCTTATGTCAGAGTTCCTAATACGTATTTTCCATTCCTGTATGTACTGCTAGAGGGGACGTATGAAACGCTCTCATAACATCCTCTTGTAGAGTAACTGGTACCATTTTACACCCTCTGATGATGATAAAATTCTACCCACCTTCACAAAATCTATCTGGTGCATGTCCTATGGATATCTGAGCACGTTATGCCTCACAGTCTGTGTCCCTAAGAAACGCCTCACTGATTCACGGAAGAAGGTGGAGTGACTCTCAGATACTAATGATAAGTTGCGCCATCTCAATCCATGTAGGATATCTGCAAAGGGACCAGCTGCTCCATCGCCTCACTCAGCAACTTAATACAAGATATCTCGTTAATTTAATCTTCTAAAATGTTCCCCTTACCATGAGTTTTGTCTATATCAATGTCATAGTCCTTGAGGAACTCAAGACAACATCATTGTCTCAGGTTCAGTTCATTCTAAGAGAAGATATACCTGAGACTCTTGTGATCAGAGTAGACTGTAAAATGTTCTCCCATCATGTAAAGTTGCCATATCATTATGGAAAAAAACACTACTTCTAACTACAGGCCATGGGTAGAATTGTTCTGCTCATATGGTCTTAGCTGTATAGAACCATAAGCGATTAGTGCTCACTCATAAATCAGGGCACATCCATGCCCTCTCCAGGATGCGTCGCAATATACTACATACCTAACGCCCTCCTCCCATAGCCTCAAGATGGGGGAACTCTTCGGCCTCTACCTCAGATCTTAAAAACTCCGATGGAATCTATCTAACCACACATAGGTTTTCCCCTTCTTCTCCAATGCTAATAGGGGTACCATATATCTAGAAAAGTTAGTCACAATCCTCTGGTAGTAACAAGATAGACCCAGAAAACTCTGATCCTCCATCACAGTCCTGGGTGGCTCCCAATAAATAATACACTCAATCTTCACAGGATCCACCACAACTCCATCCTGCAAGATGACGTGTCCCTGGAATATAACCTATTGGATATAGAATTGGCACTTAGAGAGCTTACTATAAAGATGGTGCTCCCAGAGTGTGTCTAGAACTAACTTTAGATGATAGGCATGCTCCACTTCTATGGATGAGTATACCAAGATGTCGTCAATGAATGCTACCACAAGGTGATCAAGGTATGGATAGGAGATTCTGTTCATGAGTTCCATGAACATTTCTAGGGTGTTTTTCATGTAAAATGGAATAACCAGGAACTCATAATGGTCATCCCGACATCTAAAATCCATCTTTTAAACATCCTTATCTCGTACCCTGAGCTAGTAACAGCCTGATCTGAGGTCTATCATTGAAAACACGTGTTATACATTAATCTGATCATGGAGATCATAAATCCTTGGGAGTGGGTACTTTTTCTTCATGGTCACCTTGTTCATGTTCCCATAGACTACAGATATTCCTAGAAACCCTTCCGGATTCTTAGCAAACAAAATCAGGGCTACCCAAGGAGAAACAATGGGCCTAATGAACCGCATCCTTTGCAAGTCCTCCAACTATAATCGCAAATCTAGAAGCTCTAAAGGATCCATCCAATATGCTAGTGCAGGTATCAGTTCCTTCCTAGGAATAAAGTTGATAAAAATGTCCACATTTCCGTGAATAGGTAGACCCATTACATCATCAATAAAAACATCATCATACTAGTCCACCACTAGAGGATAGCTCATACTCTCAACATCAACCGTTACGAGGGTAGGATTGCCAAATGATGTGTGATCGGCATAACCCTCGTCTCGGTAATTCCATATGTAGCTGTAAAGGATCCCTTCATGCTGGGGAAGGAAAACCTAGTCTCATCCTCGCACACACACCACACTTTGCACCTAATACAGTCATTCTTAGTGTGGACTGTGGATAACCAGTCCATACAGAAGATGATTTCGTAAGGCCTCGACACTGCTACTAGGATATCCTAGTCAAACCTCTCATCTCCTAGATTAAACTCACACTACCTGAACCAGTGTGTAATCATTGAATCCTATCTTCTGGGAGTCTCTATCTGTATGGAATGACCCAACAGATCCACCAAAATCTCTTAGTTACGAATTAGGGATTTGGAAAATAAATAGTGACAATCACGTATATCTATATGTAGTGCAACTAAGGTGGAGTAGACATAGATCATAACTCTAATCATCTTAGGAGCATCGTGGTTGTAAACCTTAGTTGCACAAAGCTGATCGCATCCCTATCCACCTGCTTCATGTGGTCGGGGTTGGCCACCTGGAGGTGGCTACGGTAGAACTTCGAATCACCTTCCACCGCTTGCTGTATGAAAAAATCCTCTCCCATGTCCACCTTTTTCATGTGGAAATCCTCGATCTAATCTTTATCTCTGCTAAGGTGGTCCTTTGACTATCTGTTGGTCACCCGTACGAGGATTCAGGTAGTCCCGCACCATGTGACCATTCCCACCAAATGAGTAACATTACCTGCTCCTTGCATGTCATGCTCTGTCTTGAGAGCCCCTCACAACCGACTATGTATCCTAAAGTCATCCACCAGAACGTCTATTCCTCTTGGACCTCTGCATCATCTGTCAGCTCCCCGCTAGAGATGACTATCCTATGTGTCATCTGGTGGTGTGTCTCTCTTCCAATGGTTGTTCAGTATGGAAGCTCTCCACTAAGAGTGCTCACTCTAACACCCTCATCTTTTTCAGGATGCTTAGAGAAATCATCGAAGCTTTAATATCCAATCTGAGCCCTTACATGAAGGTCCAAACCCTGAAAAATGTGTCTTGCACCATGTTAGTGGAGTAGCATGTGTCTTCATTTATCATTTTTGAATACTAATCCATGATCATGCTTCCCTGCATCAAGTGCAGATGCTCGTGTATACGCACAGAGTGTAAGGTCGTTGGGATGATATCTGTCCTGAAAAGGCTCTCTATGTCTACCCAGATGAGATTCAACTTGTTGTGATACTAACGAATCATGCTCCACCATCTTACTGTTACATGCTAAAGAATAATGGATGCATGGATGACCGTAAGATCTGCTGGTGTCACTACCAGCCAGACAAATCTGACCACAACTAATAGCCAGTCCTCAACTGTCTATGGATTCGTCACACCAAAGATCCTCAGTGGCCTCTGGAACTAGAACTCGTGCAATGCACTCAATCGGTGTGCACCTTATACTATTGGGGGTGGTGGTATTGGCTTCCCAAAAGGTAGTGGGGTTGCTTGTACACTACCCGATTTTAAAACTATCGAAAGGGGGACCTGCACTAAAGCCTCGTCAATCATTGGTCTATCATCACATACTCTACCTGGAACCCTAGCTAGCTGTCTACGTGGAGGCATCCTGAAAAGAAATAGGTGGGCCACAATTAATAAGTTATACCTTATGAGTTGACTCAAAGAGACACTAAGGAAGAATTTTCCAAAAACACACATGTAATCAGTGTTATCGTGCACTAAGTCAGAAATCAGGAGTCAGGGTCCTTGTGTATGGATACTTCGGCTGCCGCAACAACTCTAGATTTACCAAACTAATAACCAAACTCATAACATTTAACAATATTGTGGATTAAAATATCAGAGTCTAAGTTATTTGGTTGAACTATCTCCTCTAATACCAATTTGTCATGACCCATCCACTAGGGCCTATGTTGTGACTACCCCAAGTCTGCCTTCCACATTACAGGGACTGGAAACTTATACTGGAATGGAATATCACTAAAACTGGGAAGAAGTTTCCTTTTAAATGTGAAACTCACCAAATCAAAACACACACCAAGATACGAGAAAAAAAATACAGTAAAAAGAGTGAGTACGGTAAGTAAAAGAGGCTGAAACACAACACCAACTGTAAAGTACAATTTAAACTGAAATCATTTCTTCTAAACACTTTCCAATGATCCTACCTGATGGGTAGTTACAACTCTCGAAATGTCATATCTATGGTATGTTTAAACTAATGGTCCACCTCTGAGTAGCCTCTAGCCCTAGGACCCTCATCCTTTATCAATGATGCTTATCGTCTGGACAAGACACGGTAAGGTGCGAGCGTAACCCATGTAGGGGAAAGTAAAACAAAACTGAGTACGGACCCCACGACCCCCAAAGGATTCACAAAATCCACCGAGGAATATACATAAAGAAATAACACAATTAGAAATCACAAAGAAACAATCAAACCTACTTAGGTATATTCCCTTACATAAACCTATGTTATCGAGGAAACCCATATTATTAATAAGGAAACAAACGGCCCAACTCTTTAGCCAAAATCATAACTGTTCAACGAATGGAAGAATACCATGAAGGTAACACCACGAATGTACATACCACAAATGTAATTCCACATAGAAGAATACCACAGAGGAATCCCCACACAGAAGTGTACCACCAAGGGGATGACTCAACTCTCACTAGGTATAAATTTAGTATGGAATATTGGATGATTATTTGTATTTCTAGATAGTCATACTTCCTTGAAAATATCTGTTGTTGACCCACATAGGATCAAAGATGACTAACACAGGATCCAAAGATACTGACCCACACTTGATCTTAATATGACTGATACATGATCTAAAGATGACCAACATGAGATCTATAGATAACCCACACATTTTCAGTAGATGTTGACCCACACATGATGCAAATATTCTTTAAATACAACCATCCATAGGGTTTCCACACTAAGCATGATTGGTTCTGTTACGATCCACTCCATAGGCCATCGATTAATACATTAACTGCCATGAAGTCCCATGATGAAGTATCACGATGCTCTTTCACGTATTAATGGACCCAACATGATAGACAGCGTGCCAATTGGACGCACGATCTGTAAGTTATAAGCGTTTTAGTTCTGAGGGCCCTGTTGGATTCGGGTTCGATCCAACCCGGCTATACTCCGGCTTTATCCAAAACTAATGTGTAGTATACCAAAAGGACCATCTCGATCCAAGGATTTCATCACCACGAAAGGTTATTTAAACGGATGTCAAGTTCTCAAGATATGCCCAAAAAGGTGTATCTGGGACCAGATGGGCCTAGGTCTGTTCCAACTAGGTCGGGCTGACTCGGATGGTGGGACCACGGTGGGCCCAAACCTCTGGGCCATGGCCTAGCCTGACCAGAAAAGGTGGTGGCCCGACCTGCTGGACGTGGCCCATTGGGTGCGACCCGCTCGGTGCAGCCCGCAGTTGGGTATGGTTCGTTGTGGTGGGGGCCACCCTAACTGCCACTTGGGGGAGGCGCCCCTCCCCCCCCCCCCCCAGGATTTTCCAAATGGTCCAATCTGACTGTTTGACATTGGCCAACCCGATATCGACACATGTCAGTATCTGCTGGCATGTGGGACCCACTAGAGTAGGTCCGGTTTGGTGTGACATGGATGGCTAAGATTCTGGCTGGCTCCTATTCTGCGGCGTGACGACTCTACTCTTCCACTGGCTAGTCGATTCCCATCCACCCTAGTACACTGCCACTACACAACAGCCGCAACCTCCTCCACTATTGGTAGCACCAACATGTGCCACTCTGCTTCCACATAGCCGACTGACATGCCGGCCTCTACCCTCATCTTCCAAGGCCGATAGGCCGTGGCCTCCTACGGTGGTGCCGATACACCGTCACCTTGCACCCTGCAGGTTCTAGTCACCGGTCACTGTCTCAATCAAGATGGCTGACTTTTCGGGTCACAGAGTGAGTCTTTTTATCCTGTTCTTAAAACTGATGAATTTTTGTGTGTCCCAGGACAATGGTTTTACATCTATCCCAAAGTTTTCAGTTCTTCTCAACCTGATTATCCTCCCATGAAGAACACATCAAAAAATGAAGTTGTAGAGGGATCAGGTCATGTTCAATTTTCACTCACTCTCCCCGTTATATCGATAGCAATAGGTTCATATATTGAAGATAATGATTTATCACAAAGAACGATATGAAATATTTCCCTACCTCGATCATTCGTTGGAGATGGAACGATGAAGAGAATGATGCAATAGTGCTTCTCGAATGTTTGTTCCCCATTCCTCGCTCGGAGGATTATCTTCGTTGAGGGATATTATTTCTTCAATAGTTCTCCAGTTAAAGTATACTCCACCAAGGGAGTTTTTCGTCACAAGATCTAGAAGAAAGGGGGGATCCAACAAAATTTAGTTTAAGGTAATTAATTAACCAATTACCATTGGCTCATTAATTGGGGGGGGGGGGGGGTCCAATAGCTACATCACAATAAAATATGGTTCTTTGAGAATTCCATACTTCTCTTTTAGTTATGCTTCTTGGCATGAAAAATATGTACTCAGCCTTGAGGAGCTAGTTTTAGTGGCATAGGGTGAGGTGTGTGGTTGCAGAGTTTGTGTCTCGGTGTTTTTTCTTCAAGAAGGCAAAGGCCGAAAGCCGTGTTCCTGGTAGTCTGTTCTAGCTAATGGATGTTCCTCACTAGAAGTAGGAGGACATCTCCATGGACTTTATTACTATTTTACCCATATCTATGGGAGTAAATGACACAATTTGTGTGGTAGTGGATCATTTAACAATATCATCCCACTACATAACAATCAAGGAGTTCTGATCAGTTGAAGTTTAGTCAAGGTAGTATCTGGAGGTGTTTGTTAGACTTCATGGTGTTCAAAGGATGAAAATTTCGTAACAAGATACTCATTTTACCTCTTGGGTGTGGAGAGGACTCAAACATGATTTTGGTTCTCAACAATTCCCTAGAACAACTTTTCGTCCTCAAATAGACAATCAGACAGAGCGGACCGTCAAAGTCATGAAGACTTGTTATGATCTTGTGCCCTATATTTTGGAGGATTGTGATTGAGGCACTTATAATTGGTGGGGTTTGCTTGCAACAATATTTTTAACTCCAACATCGGTATGGCTCTGTTTAAATACTTTTATGGTCATCCTTGATATTTTCCATTGTTCTAGACTGGGGATGGAGAGTTAGAAAATATCTTACAAGAACTAGGGCTGAATAAAATAGAGATAGATTAGGTGATTCGTGAGAGGATGAAGATAGTGCTGGATCATCAGATATCATTTGCCGATCAAAGGAGAGGCCCCTTTGAGTTTGATAATGGGTATCACTTGTTTTTGAAGGTGAATCCTCATCATATGAAGTGAATGTTTTTTCGTGGATTTATGGTGTCTCCCCAGCATTTTGGTCTGTTCTAGGTGTTACATCATGTTGGAGTTTTGGCGTATTGAAGTGCAATCCCCCCATAGATTATCTGAATAAAAAATGTTTTTCATGTGTCATAGCTCCATTGTTATCTTCATGATGACTCTCATGTCATTGATTGGGTATATATTGTGGTTTATGATGATGTGACCATTGAAGTGCGACATGTGGAAATCCAATACCAAAAAATAATACTGTTGTGCGGGTGTTCTATCCCGTTGATATAGGTCTTGGTCCAACATGGTAGCATGGAGGTGAGTTCCTGGTAATTTGTGTCATAGATATGTGCTTAGTACCCAGATTGGTTGATTTTATACTCTTTTCATGTAACTATGTCCCCTTTGTGGTTATAAGACTTTCAAAATTATGAGATTGCTTTCAATGGATTCTTCCTAGGGCTTGCTCTATATTGAGAGGTATCTCGATGGGTGGGTCTTCAGACTTCTTCTTTGTTTCATTTTATGTTTTTTTTAATTCAAAATAATGGAAATGTTTTGAGAGGTATCTAATACATTTTCCTAGAACTCTATGGTCCATTACTTTACTGAAATCTAGTGTTTGAGGAGTTTTAGGAGGACAAGGAAACATATCCCTAACACCATTCCAATTTTCCACTTAGGTGAACAGTTTCATCGGTGAGGTCGATCTGAAAAGTTCCATCAGTGAGGTTGAGGTGAACAGTTCAGTCGGTGAGATTGATGTGAACGGTTCTATCGGGGTAGTCAGTTTGAACAGTTACATCATTGAGGTCGATGTGAATAGTTCTATTGGTGAGGTTGAGGTGAATAGTGCAATGGTAGCCTTATGTTTGTAGTGTCATTGGTAGGTTTAACTGAATAGTGTAGTAGTTGCCCATTTCCATTTCAGAATTTTGAGTAAAAGAATAGTGTTTTCGAAATGATGACGTTCTAATTATGAGGATTCAATAGTGAGGTTGATGAATATTTTTTTCCATTGCCAAATTTTGATTTCATGAACAGGGTTTCCCTAATAGTGAGGATCTAATGGTGAGGCTTCAATGGTGATGTTCATGAACAATGTTTTTCCTATTCAAAATTTTGATTTCATGAATAGTTTTTCATGAAAGGTGATATTTCAATTGTTAGGTTCATGAACATAGTTTTTCCTTTTCCTAATATTGAGTTCATGATCATTGTCTCCAGAACTGTTTGGTTCTGATGGTGATGTTTCAGCGGTGAGGTTCAGGAATAGTGTTTTTCCTTTTCCAAATATCATATTTGTGAACAATGTTTCCAGATTCCTATAGTTTCACCTGTATAATGTTTCCTTTGAAGTAAAATGAAAATGAAACCCCATTTTAAGGACTCTAAGGCCGATTCAATGGCCACAACTACTAAATTAATTTCCCTTTGTCTTGGTATTCTTTTACATTGTCAAAAATTGTGGTTCAATGCAATCCACATTTAATGGAAAATCTAGCGTATCATAAACCACTGCACCATTAAATATTCTAAAGGGACGACATATCTTCCTCCCTATTTCTTCAACATTATTGTTAGTAGTGAGACGTTCAAACCTTTCATTCCTTCCTATGGGAGTTGTTTGATGAAAATTCCCTCCTTGGATTGGTTCCCCTCAATTTTTGATGCAACCAAGTATTATCTATCAATATTAGATATATGGTATGATTTATCTTTATTATTTTGTGTTCATATCCTTCTATTTCTTGTTTCGTTTTATGGAATTTTACCCCCATGTTCCTAATGTGATTTTCATGGGTGTTGGATGATGTGGGGGTGTCTCTGCATCCCTGGGTGGATAAAGTTTTTATAGGGGAGGTGATCGTAAGCCATTGTGTGGCTCGTTCTCTTATAAAGAACATCAAGAACTATTTTAGGTAAGAGACTTATTGATTCTATATTCTTTTTCATGAAACAGTAGAGTTTGCATGTTTTAGCCACTAGATCACAATGGAATTGACATAATAAATATTTGAACATGATAAATAAATTAATATTGATCGTATATTAATGCCTCTTGTTTTGCTAGATAGTGTGATATCATTGCATTGATTGTTTAGATTTTCGTTCTTGATAGAAATTGGAAAAGAATTTACTGATGGAATTAATTAATAATTGTCTAGATAAATATAAAGAGCCATGTGAATGAGTTTGATTGTTGTTTTGGTAGTTTTATGTTAATCTAATTTATGATGTATGCATGTTTAATCAATTTGTAAAAGATTAATGTTTAGGTTTCTATATGTTGGAACCTAGGAATTATATATCAGTTAATTAAAATTGAGTTGAATAACTACTTGTTTAATAAACAATCTTTCCTCGTAGAGTTTTGAGTTACCCTTTTGATTGTTTAAGTGACATGATCCCAATTTGTATGATTTTTTAATTCCTGCTGCTTGTGTTGTGATGTGATCCTGGATGGATGTTGTGATATGTGGGGGCATGGATGCCTATTTGTAGTTGGAGAAGATGACACCTAGAGTGGAAAGACGCATTGATTTATGTTTGTGGGTGTCGGGGAGGACCAAATGGATGATTAAACAGGTTACGCATGAATTTTGGGTGCTTTTTGATTTTTATTGGTTGTTTGTCTAATTTACATTTTACACTGATCAAGTCTGATGGTCTTGCTTTCCATTCTTCTGGAAGTGGTGAAGAAGCGCTATATATGCGATGTTATTTTTGTGTTTAGCTTCACAATGGAGGATAGATCTATGCTCTTTCTATATGTAGCAGAGACTCAATGGGTAGTTTATTTACTCACCATGTTGAGCCCCCTTATATTCAGTAGCATAAAATGTTTCTATAGAATATTTGGGAATATGGGAATGTAATGTTGTAAATAAATAATTGAATAAATGATGTTATTTCATGGGGTAATAGATTCATGGGGAATGATGTTGAGGTAGTAATTTGAAGTAATAATGGACTCTGTGTGTGTTTCAAATGAAATATAATGTGGAAATTACTGATTTTTAATTAATGTTTGAATAATTAATTAACATAAAGTAAAACTGATAAAAAGTGAATGAAGTAATGTATTAAAGCACATTAAATGGTTTTTTTGATTATAAGATACCTAGTCTTAGAGGTGGCAGTTGGGAGTCCAAGAGACATTTTCTTCAGTTGAGTCTATGACTAGGTTATGCCCATAGTGTGTTTTTGAGCTATATTATATTTGGTACTTTTTGTGTTTCATTATGTTACTCCACCCCATCAGTTTGGGAGACTGACACCCCTTGGATTTTGAGCCCTTGGGTTGTTTTCCCAAACATTAATGTGGGAGGATGGAAGGATTATTACTCCCATTGGCCCCACTCTCATCTCTTAGTAGTTACATGTGGTTGTAGGCACAATGGTCAGTTTTCCACATATATGGGTCCATAGGAATATAACGGCTTGTGGTTATTCACACACATATATTCGGGATATAGTTTCTTATGGATAAATATTGGTGTAACGTTTATATGTTATGATGGTTTGAGTATCCTTACTTAGTGCATGGGATACATTGTTAATTTCCTTATGTGGAAATGGTGGTTTTTTTGCACGAGGTGTGTGTTGTGTTTCTTCTCCCATGTGTCTGTGAGAAAGACATTTTGGAGAGAGATTCTTATGACATTCGACATTGTGGAAAAGAAAAAACCCATGGGGAAGTAGTTGAGGAGTACCTTTGACATTCTTTTCTATATTATATATTTTTCTATGCATTACATGGAGATAGTAGCCTTGTTGATGTGGGGAACATAGTAGACATATTTATGTTATGATTTAGTTTCACTTATTGTTCACTATGCTTTAACATACATTCTTTACATTTTCATGAGACCTTTGAGAAGGATCCTACTAAGTATACTAATATACTCACCCGATGTATATATAAACTATTTCTCAGGTCACTTGGAGCAGTTTGGATATCAAGCTAGTTTCTACTAGCCTAGGGTTGTTGGGGCTGTTCAGGATTTTGGTTGATGTTGTTTTTACATTTCTTTGGTATTTGTAGTTGTCCCCATTTTAGTTGTAGTATTTTATCATGAAATTACATATTTATACTTGGGATTTCATTTATATTGTTGTATAACATGGTGTTTTTTGGTGTCTCTCTTATCTCTCTCGTTCGGATGTGTTATATTAGAGGATAATTCTTCCCATTGGAGTGTTTACATTACTAGCAGTGTTAGTCGCCAACTCGGGGCCTACTGGAGGTCAGACTCAGGGGTCATTATATCTCTTCTCACATTGTCGGTCTAGAAGGGTTACACTTTTTGGGGAGGGGTTCATGACTTTTATCATCCCCCCCAATGACAATTCAACATTGAAAACACATTTTACATATTATGAAGTAATTTGACAACGATAATTTTCTTAAATTGATTTCTCTAATTCCCATGTCACCTCTTTATAAAAAAGTTCCCCACCCCTCCCACAAAATATGTCATATTGACTGATATTATTATATTGGACTTTTCATTTAAGTCCCAAGATTATCACCATTTACTCTAAATATGAGCTCCATTCACTAGTTTTACCACCACATGATTTCATACATGAGAACAGTCAAGTATTTACTTACCCCAGAGAGATGCATGGAACATGTCATTAACATGATCCATATATGGGATAATTTAAAGATGAATGGACACATGTCTGATGTTATCATGGATCTCAAATGGCGATATGTACATTGGTATAAGCTTTCTATTATCTAAAAATCGCTAGGCACTATACTATAATGATATCTGAGGGAAATAAATATCTCCAACATAAAAATCCAAATCCCTTTGATGGTTATAATTTCTCTTTTTCCATATGTTTGAGGGTTTTATGTGTTTTTGATGGATGGAACCCTATCGTTATTCCCATTCACAAGATCAGGTCCATGTGTCTTTTGAATGGAAAAATCATCCCAACATATTGGAGTTCAAAATAATTTCCCATATAGTTTTTCATATAGAACCATATGAATACTCTATTAAAAACTATTCTTGTATCAGAACTAAATCAATTGGATAATTTGATCCCATCCTATATAGAATATCATTGAGTAATCTCTTAGCATTTCTAGGGTCTCCATAATAGTACTTTCAAAATTAAAATATTTTTGGGGGGTAATACATTTATGAAATTTAACTTAGTGTAAAAATAATGTAAAACAATTACCTATAATTTAGATGTTATCCTTGGATGATGATCAAATATGATCCAAAGAGGCACACCATGCAACCTCAAAACATCATTCACAGATATAACAACAACTGGTTTAATTGAGAACTCCTCCAAAATATTAATGAAGTGGCTAGTCTTGGTAGGAAGATCCACAAAAACACTTTTTATTTGTTTCCTTTGGATTTATTTAGGTGAATTGTGAGAGATTAAATGGTGGAATTTTACCATTTCCCTGTGGATATAAGAAATGGCTTCATCTCTCCTTTGTTCTTATATCACTATTAATTAAATTTCTGATAAAATAAAAATCATACGATATAGACCTCAGTCTACTTCTTCAT
This sequence comes from Viscum album, assembly GCA_963277665.1. NCBI lineage: Eukaryota > Viridiplantae > Streptophyta > Magnoliopsida > Santalales > Viscaceae > Viscum > Viscum album. The sequence goes on from OY728160.1 coordinate 699,546,994, forward strand.
GATGTTCTACTAGATTTTCTCTTAATGATCATGGTAAACTAGGTAATTTTTAAATATATTGAGAATGATGAACTATGTGCATTATTGAGTAGATCTGTCTTTATATCATGTGACTATGGAAGAGATATATTACTTCCAATCTGATTCAAAACATCATCATCAATGTGGAAGTCTTGTATATTACCTTCATATACAGTATTCAGCTCATTTTGTTGCGTTATATTATCCCAGTGTGCCTCATTAATCTTTTCTTATATAGATTTTTTGGAAATAATTTGGGATAGGTAGAAAATATTCTATCTTTTTAGGATTTCCTGTTTCGTAATATTTATATACAAAATGATAGGGTCTTTCCCAATCAATATCACGGATAAAGTATCATGTTCTTTTCTACTAAGATCATCAACTACCTTGTTTTATATCCTATTATGATTTTAAATTGAGAAATCATAGTCCCTAATTAACTTTAACCAAATACTTTGACACATGTAGAGATTCTTTTATGTGAATATATAATTTATGATCTTATAATAGGTATATATATAAAAATTATCCATATAATGTTAGTAACATCATTGTTTCAATGGAGAAATCATAGTCCCAAGCTGCAGATAATTTGTGAAAGAGTTCTTATAATGAATATTATACTACTGTGAGGTGTAAGATATTACCTTATAATTCTTCATGAGTAAAAACCATGTAATTTCATTGAGGCATTACTATATAAAGAAAAAAAATTCACTTTATTTAGTGTGGGTTTATTTATTAGCCTCTTCATGATATGCTTATATCATTCATCAGATTCTTTTATCTAGAAACACATTGCACATTTCAATGTAAACTTGTTTAGCAGATTAAAAAATTAATATTAATTCTTCAGAAAATATAGGTATTACCCATAAATGCCAAGAGAACTATGTATTTCTCTAACACTAGTGGTTATGGTAAATTCCATAGTTTATTTGATTAGAAGGGTCTCTATAAATTTCCTCAAATATGATCATGTTCCCCTAGAAGGGGAACTTCAACATCAAAACATCAGACATTCTAAACATGGTAGGAAATTTACACTTCCTTAATTCCTCCAACACAAACCATAGATGTTCTTAATATTCTTCATTTCTCATGTAGTATATGATAATATTGTCGTTAAAAAAATAAATGAAATCTCTAAAGAAACTATTCATTAAATATATGATGATTTCCTGATAATTTTTTTTCAAATAGAATCACTATGAACTAAAATTGAGGATATATTTTAAAAAATTAGTCTATTGAATATCTTCATTCTTCACACAATGTTGATGATTACCATAATAAATATTCAAAATTGGAAAATATTGATCTCCCAATTGATTTCACAACAAGTCATCAATCATTCTAATATGATTCATTTCATCTATAGTGATCTTATTATGTACCTTGTATTTTCTATAGGTCCATATTGATCTATCCATATTCATTATAAGGGGGACTTTTTCACCATAAGGTGATTCACAATGGTGTATGAACCCTTTATCCAAATACTTTGGCCTCTACTTCGTTACCTTATCAGGTTCAATAGGGAACATTCAATAGGGACATTTACAGATTTGATTGAATCTGATTATAATTTATATTATCAACTCTACCTCACGATATGGGGGAATTATAGGTAAATATATGAAAAATACATCATGAAAATCCATAATAATTATAATTTCCACTAGGTTGATATATTAAATTGACTCAGTCATTTATGTGAGGTTTTCTTCCCAATAATGTATAAATAACCACACTGTTGAGAAATTTTCAAAAAGAGATTCATGTTGATCATTGAATTTTTTGTGAAGATTCAGAAATTTGTGAATTGGAAAATTTATATCCTTTTTTGACAATTATTATGTGGTTTATAGGAAGATAGATAATCTTTTACCTGTATAGAATCAAATTAATTGATGGTATGTGTTATAAGATTCACCAAAAGAATCATCACACTTATTCAAACAATAATATATTACAATATGTATGATCAAATGATCACACAACTATGTATTTTTATGGATTTATCTACATCAATGTATGGGGGCTTTGATTCATTAGTTTAAGAAACTATTAATTATATAAAGTGATTTATAGAACTAGAATCAAATAAGAATTTTCCTATTCATGAGTGAATAAAATGTGTATCTTATATGACGTTTTTATTTCTCAAATTAAATAGTAGTAATGTCATAATTTTTCTCTCTCTCCATTGAAATTTGCTGCTTCTGACACTAATTATATTCAAGGAGTTTAGTTTTATAGTATTAGATTTCACAGTTCCCTTTCTCCCTAGAGTTCAAGCATTGAATAATTCTTGGTTCTCTCATTTCTTCCATCATATTGGAAGACCTTTTTCATGAATATCTAATATTAATTAGTATGGTGGTTGGATCTCAAACATAGGAAAAATTTCCTTATCCATTTGAGGAAATTGAAATTATTTTTCTTCCCATATTTTTGACATCGGTGGGGTTGTATCCTCTTTTACCCTTTTTCATTTGTCCCACCTTCATGAAGCTCCACTGTTCTATCCATATATCTATAATCATGGGGTTATCCTCTGAATTATATAGCTACTTTGAGATCACTTCAGACCACTTCTTCATAACTCTAAAATACTTATATGTCTAGATCCTTTTGAAGGTATGGATTCAAACATCTAATGGATCTATCTATTTGGATATAAATGGTCATAAAATAATCTTGAGTCATGTCGTGTAATCCTTGTTATATTTTCTTTGTCCATCATGATAGGTTAAACTTGATATATATTTATCTCTATGAATTCTTTCACCATATTTATATTAAGAGTTGGTGGTATATACATATTATGAAATATTTTCTTAATGGATTCAAACTCCATATCTCCAATTTTTTTCCTTATCATGGTGTTCTTTTTCAATGTCCAATGTTGATTGGACTCTTCTTCTAAATAATAAATTTGTAGTCTCACCATCTCATTTTTAGATTAATAGAGAACTGAAATATCATTATCCACTGATTTATCCTATTATTCCAAAACAAGATGATCAGAAGATCCACTAATGGTCAAACTTCATTAATATAGAGTGGAATCCATGAATATTTTATCTTTCATTGGAGAATGTTGTTCTTCCATGTTGTCCAAGTTGTTGTTAATACCAAAAAACATATGTCTTTGAATCACCATAAATCATTAAACACCAACTCACATGGAATTTGGGATTCATTTTAGAGAATTATTTCATTATCTCTCACATGGTTTTTTCGTGGATATTCTATGATACCAAAATTTTCTAAAACCAAAAAGGAATTAACAAAAAATTACACCAAAAAAATTAATCATTTGTAATTATTTTATAAAATTGACAATAAATTCATATCTTTGGGGTTCTATAAGTTATTTACTTTTCTAAAAATATATTTATATAAATATTCGTATCCTTATTATTTTCCCAAACATTATCTAATAATAATTATAGAATTAACTAAACAATTCTATATTACTGAGTATAGAAACCCTACATTTTCATAGATGACTATTAAAAAATATGAACGATAAACTACATAATTGATCTACAAAACCATGTATAATTGGTAAATAGTGTTTAAAAAAGTATAATCAAACATAACTTGTATAATATTAAAAAATAAAATTTTGTTACAAAACATCGTATTTATCCTTTAAATGTAATTTCTATCCATATTTCACTTTGTTATGTGAGGATAAACATCAAAGAAAGTGGTGATATATAAGGTCAGTCAGTGGATAGATAAGGGATATGAATAAATATAAAAATGGTGTGAATAATAATAATCATTATATCATAATAGTGATATCATAATCAATATCATGAGGGAAAATATGTGACAAAGGAATGGAATGTGACAGTGTAAAAAATAAAAAATCTTTTCTTAGTTATAAAACACAATATATAGTTGTGAATGAATATATAATACTCTTCACAAATCATATGTGTGTATAATTGTAAAATCGTCTCATTAAAAAATCATGCATAATGTTCATGAATAATACACATCATCTAATGAGATACATCACATTACCTATGTTATTGGAGGGATATATAATTTTGTTCCCACATGTCACATCATATCATTTATATACTCATATATGTGGCAGATAATATTTATCAATCAAACCAATGAAGAATACCATGAATAGAATGATATTCATATGGATTAATTTAATAACTATTTCATAAATAAACATGGGGTTCAAAAATTTTAATGGGATAAGAACAAATTTGTTATATGAATTATACTTTTTTAGTGAATGAATAATATACCAATCAGAGTCAAGATGTGTTTTTGAAAGACGATTTATTTGTGAAGGTCATTATATTTTTCAAAAAAAATCTAATTGAAAATTTTATATCTGGGAAAATAAATTGTATTAATAACAACATTTAATTCTTGGGATATTAAAATAATATACCTACAATATTTTTGCAAATGAGGTGGATAACACAAAGAAAATGAGTTGGGTTCGAGAATCCCCAAACCTTATGTACAATTGTGTTTTTTAATTATAATTAAATTATGGAATAATAATATTAAAAATATTAATTCCATAATTCAGAACCTTTTATAACTGTTTTTTATTTATAAAAATTTTATATTCTTCAATGATGATCATTTTGATTATTTACATTGTTCAATTTTGTCATTCCCTGGGCATTCTTTTTCATGGTTTCACGGTCGAATTTCTTATATAAAATAAATGAATTTATTATAAAATGGAAAATATTCTCCATAATTCAAAATATTTATTTATTAATTAACATATTTATTATTAAATTTCCTCTTATATAATTTGTATTCATAGAATGAGGATGATTAATTTGATAAAACTTAAATAATTAATGATTAGTTTATTTTTTAATGTTTTTAATAACATCACCAACAAGTTTCATTATATTTAATATAATCTTTGTAATATAATTAGAAATCATTAAATAATATATACAGAAAAAAATATGGTTTAACCATAATAACGGTTTTAAGACCTACCTTGAAGTTGTAAATGGAAAATAAAAACTCATCATCCATAATGGTGGGGAATCAACACATTATGCATGATTTATTTAATTTTAGAATATATGGATAAAAAGGGTGTTGGTTATTTATATTTCATTAAAAATAAAATTTTTGTATATATTTTATACTAGATTTATCATGCCTATTTGTGTTTGAGGTGTGAAAAGAGGATAACTAAATATAATAAAAAATGTAAGAATTGATGACATAACCTCTTCAATGTTGTCTCCTTGAGAACCTCATTGAGAAAATTTGGTTTGTTATTTTATTGAGACCAGAATCCCTTGGATGTTAAGATGAGTCTTGTTATGGGAATAGGTTAAAAGATTAATGTTTTAGATGAAGGGAAGGTGAGGGATGGTATTAATTGAGAGGATAAATGGGTTTTTAGATTATTTTATTTAATTCTTTATTATGTTTGGATCAAGTGTATCAAGAGTTTTAATTCACAGAAATAAATATTGAAAATAATTATGTGAGTTAAATAAATGTGAAAATACTACATCCCTCACTCAAATAGGACTCAAAAATTCATTTATTTACATAAAACTTTAAAAACAATAAATTACTGTGTTTTAGTATTCAAAAAAATTCAAATTTTTTAGAAAAGTACAATAAATTATTCCCATCCTTTTCTCAATGTTTATATTTCCAAAAATATTAAATTTTTATTAAAAAACTAACTTTGCGAAATTTAATTTTTAATTAAAATTTCCATTTATTTAAAAAATACCAATTTTAATTTTATTATCGATATTTTGACACTTTGAAATTTTAATTAAGGTTTTATAAAATTATATTATAACTATATCAAAATATAATAATAATTTATGAATTTTTTAATGGAATTTATTTTTATTTTAAATAAAGAAATTATTTATAAATTTATAAATAGTAATTTCCATTTTCAAAAATTACCATGACATAGTTTATCATTCTAAAAACATGTATATACTTTTATTGTGGTAAAATTATATCATATTATGATTTATATGATGAAAATTTGTATTTATATTCTAATAGGAGGGGTTAGTATTCAATTAGAGAAATTAATCTTATTAATATTCATTAATGTTTAGACAGTCAGTTTTTTTCAATTGGTATAACTTCCTTAATTTATATAAATACAACATATTTTATTATTAATTTATGAGAATAATTTTGTATTCTATTCTATATGTGATTCATAATAATGATGAAATAATCATGAGATTGGGAATTCCATTGATAAATGTATTTTCAGTTAACCATGCTTATATTACATAGATATCACATCAATTTATATGAATATTCAGCAAATTACGAAAGTACATTTTTAAGCACTGTAATAGTTTAGTGTCTTTGTAAACATGGAACAAAATATTGAAACTTAGTAAAATATCTTCGTTTTTTCCCATAATGTTCTCCCCATTTTTTAATTCTACATAAAACCATTTTTCATTACCAGTGGAAGTGAAACATAAAACATGGTGAGCTCAGATGCACAATAAAGGTAAATAAATAGGAAATTTAAGCATAACAATGAGGATAAGCGTATGATAATGTGATCATGACTTTAGAAGATCATATTATGAAAAAAATGTCCATAAAAAGAATAAATAAATAAATATTAACATTTTAAAAGACATGAATCATAAGGTAATCAGGATCAGAAGACAAAAAATAAAAACATTGGAATAAGACATTAAATTTGTGGCATTTCTATAAGTATAGAAAATCTTCTGTCATGGCTATGTACTATGACCTTTATGACATGATAGGATTTCATTAATCACTCATTTACCTACTTTAGCCATGATGTTTCCTCTCATGTACCCCCGTGTTTATTGTATTGGGATTCCCTCCCATGTAACCTCTAGTTTTGGGATTATGATACTCTCCGAAGTACCCTCATGTTACGGTCTAGGTATTCCCTCTCTTGTAAATTATTATTTTAGGAATAATATGACCTCTTATTTCGATCATGGTCGGTATTCCCATGTACATTATTATCTTAATAAGACATGTCAATTCAATAGTGGTATTATATCTGATGTACTCACATGATCTCATAAAACATTTATCATTACCCAATTCATTAAAAGGAGATATAGGCCGCACTCATCACATAATAAATTCCAACACACATATGCCATAATATTTAAAAAAAATCATCATATCATCAACCATGAAACTAAATTTATATCATTAAAAGTTATTTATATCACAACCTATAATAATGAGATATGATTTAAAATCATTTAATCGAATCACAACCCATCATAAGATGAAATGTTTCAAAAGAACCTAAACCATTTAACAGAAAAAATTATAATAATTATAATTCTATAAATACATAAACCATTTATGAAATATTACGAATGGTATTCATAACCTATTATAATCTATTTAATATTATATGTATATGTATTTAAAAATATCACACAGAACATTTTTTATATGAAAAATAACCATTCAATGAAAATCTATTTCATAAAACCATTTCAACAAAAATTATATAAAGAATGATTTTATAATTTTATTTAACTAATTTCATGAGGAAAATATCTTTCTATATAGGAAAAAACATTTTAAATGAGAAATCATATTGAAAATATTTTTATTTAAAAACATCTGACAACACCTAATTAAATCATAAAAACATTTGAAAAGGAAATCTCTGAAAATAAATTAAATACTTAAAAAATAAGGATTGAAATCATCTGAAAACCGCATTCTATATAATTTCATTGAAAAAATAAATTATTAAATAATTGAAATAATTATCTAAGAAGATAGAATTTGGAAGCAATATAATGGAACATTTTAATATCATAAAAAATGAAAATATAATTTTTTTAAAATTTGTTTTCATTGAAAACATATTTAAATTCGAAAAATTTCCCGAAAATTAGAAAAATTATTTAATAAAAAATAAAACTGTATCATTAAAAATTAATCTTCATGTAAATTATGATAATGATGGGTTTTAATTGTTTATATAATGAACAATCCTTTTTTACTATGGTTTAATAGAGAAGTGACATGATCAGAAAATGAAATGAAAACTCAATTTTAAATTTTTTTTTCTAAATGGATAAAAAATGAGTACATTTTTAGTTTAAAAAATATTTGATAATTTTAAAAAAATTAAAAACATTTATAGAAAACAATGTTTTGATTGAACATAGATTTCAGACTAAAGGGAGACAAAAAGAATTTTGTTAAAAAATATCATAAGTACCAAAGAGTTGAAAAATTTACCATTTGTTTCATTTAACATTAATAAATAGATAGTAAAAAAAATTATCATATTTTTTAAGATATGGATGACAAAATTTCATCAGTGAAAGCAGATTCCTGAACAATCCTCATAAACGATGAGATTATAGAAATAAAATATTATTTCTCTTAAAATAAAAAATCATATCACAATTGAAAATATTAACATTACATGATTCCTAAGATATCATGAAAATCATTATTATAAAGAAATTATATTTTAATGTTTGTTAATACACCTTATATAATTAAATAGGGGAATAACATGGAATATATATGAATAAAGCCAAATTTATTCAAAATTACTTAATTTATTTGGTATATTTTGAACCACACTCCTCATGAATGAATGATAATTAAATAGAAATGTAAAAACTTATAAATTTATGTATATGAAACATATAAAAATTTTAGGTTTATTATATATTCCTCAAAAATAATTTTATTATTGAATAATTCATTAGTATCCTAGAAAAATGTTCGATGAGAAAACCCTTAGAACTTGAGTAACTTTAGAATTGTGATCCCCACGAGAGAAAAACATCATTAAAATCCATTAATATCATTAAATAAAAGAAATTAATTACATAGAATTTCATAATTTAGTAATTACACCACCAAAAAAATAATTTAGTGGGGATTATGGGATGTATCTCACAGAAAAAATGTGAAATTATACTTCCATACCTAACATCTTGACATTATCTGTATAGATTAAAACCTCTTCGTCTTTGGGTAACTCATTTTCGATTGAACCAAAGGGATTAATTTTAAATATTTCATTTTAAAGTGGTTATTATAGGATTAATGCATTGATTTGGGGATCTTATGTAATCACATTATAGGCGAGCCAAGATCCTGGGGGATGTGAATAAGGGGAGGTTTGAGTTTCTTTTTATAGTGGAGGAGGAGTGTCATTCTTGTAAATTTCTTAAAAGAGATTTCCAAACACTTTTTTCCTAATAAATATCACTCTAATAATAGAACCAATTCACCTCAATGGATTTTACAATCAAAAAATTCGATTGAATGGATTTTGGACATGTTTTTATGTCATTTGAGAACACAAGATTATGGATTTGGGTGTTGATTAACTAAATATCTTCTTAATCATTATAATGAATTTTAATTACACTCAATAATATTTATTGTCGAAAAATAATTTAATCTTATTAGTCATTAAAAATTATTTTTATTATAATATAGATTCCATTTTTCTTTATTTCTGTTATAGAAGTGGATAAAATTAATTTAAAATTAATCCTACATATGGGATGACGATGTCTGTTTTTAAAGTTAATATGTTAAAATATTTTCTATGTTTCTATATTTATACTCAATGTAATGTTTATATTGGTTGAATCAATTGGATTAATTTTTTTCAATTTACATAATTATACTTTTAACCAAATATAAATATAATTTATGCCTATAAATTAATTAGATGGAAAACATATTTGAATTAATATTTCAATGCTATTAACAATTTATAGAAAATTAAAATTCATAAAAAAAATCACTATTTACTAATTTTTATTTTTAAATTTAAAAAAAATGTTAAATTTGCGATATAAAATAAATAAATTTTCCCAAATTTGTATTAAAAATTCATTATCCGTTAAAATGTAGCAAAACAACTTTTTAAAAATAATAATCTTTATTAATGTATAATATGTGTTTTGTTAACATAATATTTTTTTATAATATGTTAAATAAATGTAAAAAATATTTGGTTGACTATCTATATATATATAATATTTAATAATTTTTATTAATGAAAATTAATTGATTTAATTTTTTTATATAAAACAACATTGTGATTATAAAAGTAATTTTTATAAAAACAATCCCTTTGAATTTAATTAATTCATATATTTATTTCAAATTAATTTTTAAGAAAGGAATTAAGCCATATATTTTCATATGTAATTTTATCTTATTAATAACAAAAATCTTAATGGTTGTGATATATCTCATTATGTTAAATATTAACAATTTAACGAATTTATTATTTTTCAGTAAAACAAGGTATTGGGTGTTACACAATCCATAGAGGAAAACGAGTCTTTTTTGTAATGGAATATTACCTCATTTTTCTATTTAGATCTATCTAAATATTCTTTTTAATTTCTGTAGTTTTATCCCCATACTTATAGAAATATGTAGACATATCCTTATAAATGTCCTAAAGGATCTCACTTGGGATTTGTATTCTTAATATCCAAAGTATGACTAGAAAATTCATTTTATATAATCTATAGTGAACCAGGATTTACATATGTAGGTATTAAATCAATGTAAAATAATATTCATGACATTATAAATTACATAACATAATACAAATAATATTTTGGAGTCTTTGGAATATTATAAAAAATCAACAGACTTCGTGAAAGATCACAACTATTTTCCACAAAAGATAATCCCATTTAGTAATTCTATATAAAACCCTTCTTCATAACATGGGTAGCGGAATCATAAAAAAGGTTTATATAAGATTAATAATAAAGGAATGAAAAGAGATATGTAATAAAAAAATGAATATATTAGTATGAGAATGTGGCAATGAAATTGGATGATCATTCACTAGATAACAAATAACATAGTCATGGATTATAGATTAATTATTGGTTGTTCATAAAACATGGATCATAAGGTAAGAAAGATCATAAGCCATGGAATTTTAACATGTAAATAAGACATGAATTTTGTGTAATATGCCTAATAATTGAACATCTTATGTCATGGATACCCACCAAGTCCTTCATAACATGATTGGATTTTTATAACCACCCATTTACCTGCTTCATGATTGGGATCTCTCCCATGTAACATATTTTTTCTATCTTTGGAGGCCCTCATCTATAACATATTATTTTAGGAATGGGATTCCCTCCAATGTACCATCTTATTTCGGGATTTAGATTCCCTCTTATGTACCCTACTATTTTAGTTATGACATGCTCTATTGTTTGAGGCTTTGGATGCCCTCTTGTACACCCTCTTATTTTAAGCATAAGATACCCTATTTTTCATACACGGGATACCCTTTAGTGCACCATCTCGACCTTATAAAACATTTAACATTACCATAAAAATTAAAGGGAGTTACATCTCCCTCCTATCATATAATGATATTAAAATTTATGTTCCACAAGATAATAAAACATTCATCATATCATGACCCATATTATTTAATGGGTTACTTTAAATTTTTTTTTTCACATCATAACCTATTTATCGGTATTTGTTTCATAATCACTTCAGCCTAATAATAACATGTGAAAAAAAAATTCATTCAAAATCACATACCCCATTGATGTGAAATGGTTATCATAAACACAATTCTATCAAAACATATTCCATTCAATAAATAATTCATTATTTAATTAATAATATATAACAATATAATTCATCTTTTTTGGAGAATGATTTTTAATGATAACATGGACCATTTCATTCATGTTATAACATTTATTTTACTTTTTTTTCAAAAACTCCATTCAAAAATCCAAAACTTTTAAATAAGGCATCACAATTTAATTTATAAATTCATGTGGAAAATATTTCTTTTTTTATCCATTTTAATTCATATTTCATTTTAAATCAATTTTTCATTTAAAAAACCTTTAAAACCCATAAAAAATATTAAAAAAATTTACACCAATTTCATTGAAAAAATTTTCAAAACCAAAAAATATGGGTTGAAATAATATGAAAATTCATTTCAAGGAAATAATTTCTGAAATATATAAATAAAGATCAAAATCATTGAAATCATCATCTTGGAAAATAAACCTTTAAAAAACATATAGGATTCGTTGAAAATAATTTCAATTAATTTTTCAAAATATAACATTTTATGAAAAAATAATATTTAATATTATATTAATTCACTAAAATTCAAGAATATAAGGAAAATATGTGATTTAAAAATAACCTTGTAAAAATACAAAGGAAGATTCATGGAAATTATGGTTAGGATGACTAGTAAGTTCATTAATGAGAAAAAATTCATTTTTCACCATAAATGATTAAAAATGTTCCATTACAGGAATATTAAAAAATGATTCCTATTAAAACTGTAATGCCCCGACCTCAGTTACCAGGTGTTGGTATATTATTACAAAACGTTGTTGTGATCACAAAAGAACATTTCTCAATAGACCGAGTAGTTTAGTAGCCTTGGAAACATTAGATACATTCATAAATCTTACATTACATGATAATGTGAAAAACTACATCAATATATTCTCCATAGTCCACAGTCATTTCCCCTCAGACTATCCCTGCAGTTCAGTCATAAAATACTTCTTCAATCCTGGGAAAAATAAAACATAGGAAGGGGTGAGCTCAGATTCTCAGTAAAGATAACAATATATCGGAAACATTAATAAATAAGCATAAACATTTAGGGCAATGTATAAATAAAACAAAAGCCTTTTAAACTTGAACATCAGAATAATATGGCAAAAAAATCATTTAATTATTCACATGGATATTCTACTAGTCTAATAATCACATGAAATATCAATAACCACTTTCATAATGATGGAATTCATAATTTCAGGATATCATAACCACATAGCCAATGCCTTCTGCGAAAAATACAAAATAAGATTTTGTCAAGGCCTTGTGTCAAGACACTAGTTTGTCTCATGAGACCTATCGATGCATCGAAGAGATATAGCGGGCTCCACCAGCCCCTTACTCTGTCCAATGCATTCCTCATATGAACATGTTTAAACATAACATAAACATTCGTATTAAAACTATAATATGAAATGTCAATAATTTCTCCACAAACCATGAATGGTATAAAAAGAACACATCAAGAGTCAAGCATATCACAAAACATTCAATACATTATTGAAGTTTTGTATCATAATAAATCAAATTAAAATAAGCTTAAAATCCATCAAAGGATGTTGAAATAGATGAAATAAAAACTATTTGAGAGAAATAACCCTTTTTTGAAATCATTTAATAGTCACATAATTATAAAAGAAGGCATTTAATTTGAAAATATTATTATATGCTTATAAGGGAAACGACAGAAAGATTATTTTATAAACATATTATAAAAAGTCATTCAAGGGTATAAATGACATTAACCTATAGTCTATAAAATATTAATAATGTTTTGAAATACATTTTTAAGAAATATGGATGTGGATGATAAAGAGGTCCCAGTAGATACTTACGAAAAACAACCTCGGATAATAAAGAGATTGTAAAATTAACCCTTATCATTTACCTTTCCTTGTTCGAGGGTATGTTAACAACCTATATAATGGTGAAATAATTGTTGTTAAATTATTCAATAATAATATACATTAATATGATATCATATATGATCTTTTAGCATTTCTTTGTTAATAATATCTTAGTATTATCGTCATTTCCGGTGTTAACAAATTCATTTTACTTTTTATTAATTGTTTTTTGAGTAATATTTGTTTTGGATGGAATGTATATTATTCATATAGAGAATGATATCAAGCCTTTAAAAATTATTTTTAATCATATAATTAAAATTAGTCTTGAATGGATATGATCATGAATGAATCTAATCGCGTTCATGGAGACTGTAATCTTTACGTACGCACGAGTGAAAATATCATTTTTTGAAATTAAAATAATATATAAATTTATTTTATATCATATATACAGAATCATTATAATGTTATATTCATTATTTACATTAATTACATATCAATATTATACCCATCCAAATAATAATGTATTGAATAACAATTACACCACGACGTGGTGACGGTAATCCGTATGTACGCACGTATGGTGACATGTCATTCAAAGGATGGATAGATTAATGAATATGGCTAGACAATATTAACAATAACATCAAAACATATATAATATAATTGAGTTATTATTTTATAATGTAAATAACAAATAAAGAAGAAGTGGAAGAAGAAAAGAACTTGAAACATGGTGGTGAAATTATTTCCTCTTCTTGATGTTCTTCCTTTTGATTTGATCAAAATGGATCTTTAAGATTCCTTTTTTAACTAATGGAAGGACTCTAGGATGAATTGGGGTAAGTTGAGAAGATATTTGGAAAGGGGATGGCCGAGCCAAATGGCTTTGAAAGTGTGAATTAGAGAGAAGGGGAATGCTCCTTTATAAGAGGTGTTGAGAGGCATCTTAGGAAAAGCTAGAAATATTATTTTATAATAAAATCATATTCGGTTTATAATGTCTAAAAAAATGATTCTTTAATGGATAAGGTAGATATGGGTCGAAAACCACTCATATAATATTTTTTACATAGTTTAGGGTCACTACATTGAATTCATCTTTTAGATTTAGCTCCTAGTTAAATAGTTTGACATTTAACACGTCTCTTTGTATTTTAATATAATATGATTAATAAACATACTATATACTACTAAGAGAACCCCATTTGGTTAATTAATGATACACCTATCATTATATTAGTCCTTTGGATGAACCTAATATTTTTAGGAATAGAATATCAATTAATAATATAACATTTGTTTTAAAAACTCCTTTTTGTCAATTTTGACACTATTTGTTATTTTGTTTTTTCTAAATTAATAACAGAATTATTACATTGAACAAAAACCATATGACCAACAATAATATTTCTTCTTAACCTAGAAAAATAGTTTAATTAACAAAAAGTCTCAAATTACATTTATTTGGATATTTATAATATCAATTATTTTAGTATTTCATTAATTAGATAATAACTTCATCACTATTTTGTCATAAATAATTTAAATTATTTAATTTCTAAAATTTATAAATAGAATACCATTGTGTAGGAAATATTTATATATTTATGATTAAAATTTATAATCGAATTATCTTATTTATAACACTATATTAAAAATGATTTTTATATTAAACATTGATTTTAACTCTTTTAACTCTTCTTTGAAATAAATAATAATAAATTTCCTAATGTAATCCAAGTGGACCAAAGAGGTTCATTATTTATTCCCAAGGTTGTTTTTGGTCGAATTATACTTATCCAATAGAATTAAGACATGTTTTAGGGTAATAATAATATCTTTTTGACCACTAATTACCCTATTTACTTTGAACTGTGGTTAACAAAAGTAAAAATTCACTATTCATAAGAAATTATTTTTATCTTATTGAAAAAAAATTTATTCCTTGATACAAACCATGTCTCTCGGATATTAGAAATTCAACTCACAGAAGCGGTAAAATTATTTTTTATGTGAATTTGCAAATTCTCCTAGGAGATGGGTAAAAGACGGTGAAAAGATCAATAAAATTTATATATATCTAAAATCATTATAAACTGACTCCAAAGAATTACATTGAACTTATATAGGTATTATGTATCTATTTTGACCAAAAATAAATTTCAATAAAATAAATAATTATATAAATAAGAAATTCTACTTTAAACTATAACATAGTGTTTTTCACTATTCATCAAAAATTGAATGTTTTCAGAAAAATACCAAAAATTCACCCTAAGCTAATTTCGATATTCTGAATCCAAAAATTAAGTCCATTTTGAAAGAAAAAATTCATAAAATTCCAAAAGTTTTTTTACTATTCATAATGGCTAGTTTGATTGGTTGTGGTGTGTTAGAACTCGAAGTTGCGTACAACACACACTATTATATTATTCAAAGAGAAATGTACTATGGATGCTTGGGGTGTTACATTCTCCCCTCCTTTAAATAATTCCATCCTTGAAATTTCTAGAAATATTACTGCATGAATAGACTCGGGTGGATCTTTATTATAAGTTCCTCAGGATCCCACGTTGCCTCTTCCATATTATGGTTTCTGCATAGAACATTTACCAAACGAGTCATTCGGTTTCTCAACACTTGTTCTCTGGTATCAAGAATCTTGATAGGCTCTTCTCAATAAGATAGATCTGGTTGCAGTTCTAATTCTTCATAGTTGAGTACATGCATTGGGCCATGCATGTATTTTCTCAATAGTGATATATGGAATACATCGTGATCTTTGGAGATACGTGGTGGCATTGACAAATGGTAAGGTAAAACCCCAATTCATTCACGAATTTCAAAAGGTTTGATGTACCTGGTACTAAATTTACACTTCTCACCGAAACGTATAACACCCTTCCCTGGGGATACCTTCATGAAAGCATGATTACATAGCTGAAATTCCAAATCATTCATTCGGTTATCGTCATAGATCTTCTACCTACATTGAGCTGTGTTGATGTGGTTTTGGATTACCTTCACCTTTTCCATCGTTTCCTCCACCATTTCTAGGCCTACGAGTTTTTCTTCACCAACATTTTCCCAATAGGGTGGTATGCGACGTCTCTTTCCATATAATTCTTTATATGGTGCCATCTAAATACTTTAATGGAAGCTATTTTTATAGGAAAATTACACAAGAGGTAAATATTTATCCCCCATACCCTGAATGTCATTTGAGCAAGATCTCAGCATGTCTTTTAAGGTTTTAATAGTCCGTTCTGATTGTCCATCAGTTTTGGGGGTGGTAGGAAGTGCTCAAACGATGTTCAATATTTAAGGATTTCTAATGAATTTTCCAAAATATTGATGTAAAACGTGGATCGCGATCAGAAAAAATTGATATTGGTACTCCATGAAGTCTCACAACTGCATTAATAAATAGCCTTTCTAGATGTTGAAGTGGTAAATCTTCTCTTATAGCAAGAAAATGTGCTAACTTGATAAGACGATCAACAATGACCCATATTTCACCATTTATTCTAGGATTCTTTTGTATCCCCATGATAAAGTCCATCGTAATATTATCCCACTTCCACTTAGGTATGGGAAGAGGTTGTAAGTCCCCTATAGACTATTTCCTTCCAGCTTTTACTTATTGACAATCCATACATCTTGACACAAAATCATAAATCTCCCTCTTCATGGTGTCCCACAAAAAATGTTCCATCAAATCTCTATACATTTTGGTGCTCCCAGGGTGTATAGAGAAATTGAAACTAGGAGCATCATCTAACAATTCCCTTTTTAAATCAGGTATATCGGGAACACAATGTCTCTTCCCAAATTTCAAAATTACATCTTCATACACAAAGTCACTCAATCTCCCATCATTCACAGCTTTAATATTATATTGAAACTCTTCAACACCAGTCTATGAACTCTTTATCCTTTCTAGTAATGATATTTTCGAAACCATTTGAAAAAGTATTTATGTGTCACCTTCCATGGTGATTCCCATATCCATAATTACTAGATCCATATATATAGGATCTTTTTCAAATCACATCTTGTTCAAAACTACATGATCATTTCTACTCAAAGCATCTGCCACCTTATTTTCCTTCCCTGAGTGGTAGTGTATAGTGAAATAATTATCCTTGAGTAGTTCAAGCCATCTCCTTTACCTCATGTTGAGTTCTTTTTGTGAGAAAATCTACTTCAAACTCTTCTGATCAGTGTAAATATCACATTTTTCACTATAGTGATAGTTTCTCCATGTCTTCAATGAAAAAATTACAATTTCTATCTAAAGACCATGAGTAGGATTGTTTTGATAATGAATTTTCATCTGCCATGATGCATAGGAAATAACCCTATTATTCTGCATAATGACACAACCATGTCCATTCTTCGATGCATCACAATAAATAATGAACCAATCATTCCCTGATGGTAGAGTAAATATATGAGCATTGAATAATCTTCTCATCAGTTCTTCAAAAAATTATTCACACTCATTGGTCCAAACCAATTTAACCCCTTTTCATGTGAGCATTATCAATGTCTTAGCTAGTCATGAAAAATTTTGGACGAAATGTCGATAATGACCTGGTATACCAATAATGCTATGTACCTCATTTATAATGGTTGGGGCTGTACATTCATGGATTTCTCTTGTCTTAGAAGGATCAACAGAGATTCCATCCTTAGAGACATTATGGCCATGAATAGAAATCTCATGAAGCCAGAATTCACACATTCTAAACATCCAATATAATTCATGTCTTCTAAGAGTCTTTAGAATAATTCACTTGTGATTTTAATGATCTTCATAGATTTTGGAGTATACCAAGATATCATCAATAAATACAACCATAATGTCATTAAGATACTCCTTGAAAACTCTTCTCATTATATCCATTAAAACAGAGGGTGCATTAGTCATCCCAAAAGGCATTACTCTAAACTCGTAATGCCCGTACATAGATCGAAATGTTTTTATCAGAATATCTTCATTCTTCACACACAATTGATTATATCCGTATTGAAGGTAAATCTTTGAAAAGTTTTGAGCTCTATGAAGTTGGTTGAATAAATCGTTAATGCGAGGTAGGGGATACTTGTTCTTTGTTGTTATAGAATTGATCTCCCTATAGTCAATGCATATCCTCATAGATCCATCTTTTTTCCTAAAAAAGGATAGGGGCTCCCCTTAGAGAAACAATAGGCGAATAAATCCCATGTTACTCAATTACTCTAGTTGATTCTATAGTTCCACTAATTACATAGTGTCCATTCTAAAAAGTTTCTTCGATATGGGCCTTGATCTAGAAATTAAATCGATGGAAAACTAAATTGCTCGTTCCGGAGGATGTCCAGGTAAATCCTCTAGAAATGCATCAACATACTCTTGCACAATAGGTACATCCTCTAGTTGAACATTTTTTCCTCACCCACGGTTATTTCATTCTCTTCCTCTGAAATAATTGAATTTAGTTGAGCTACTGAGGGTGGATCTAAATAAGAATTAGGTTGTGATGATTCTTCTCTAAAGATAAGGTGTTCCTTATCATCAACATAAAAAATAGTAACCTCCTTCTTCGTACAACAAATTTTTGCATCATGGTCTGAATGCTAATTTATAACGAGGATTATATTAAATTCAATAATGGGTATGACGATGAGATTAGCATATAATGAACATTTATATTCCCTAATGGGAACTGATTCACGGGACATTGTAGCAATGATACTTCCCTTATGAATTTTTACTGATAAATCCCTAGTTAAATAAATTGGAAATATTTAATTTTCATGGAAAACCGGGATGATATGAAACAATGCAATGATCTAGAATCAAATAAAGCATTGTCTAAACATGAGGAATCCATTATATTACCAGTCACTACCTCTTCCGTAGCTTCAACCTCAGCAGTAGTGATTTCATTCGATTGGCCTTGATCCATTGGCCCTCTCTAAGGTATTTTTCCATAACGCATAGGAAATTAATTTGTATAATGTCCCATATCAATGAAATTTTAGCATTGAACATTCGTAACGTCTTTCTTTCCCTTACAATCACCAGTAAGATGGCCTTTCTTTCCACATTTGTAGCATACTCCTTTTCTTTTTAGATAAGAACTAGGGTGCTTCATTACACAATTATCACATGGTGGAAATTCAACTCGTAAATTTTTTCCTATTTCCATATTTCCTTTCCCAGAGTGTTCAGTAGATCTCTTCTTCTATTTCTTTTCATTAAAGTCGAATGACTTGGAGAATTCCTTTTCTGTCTTAATAACACATGATACAATATCTTCGGATGACGAGAAGTATTGCGATACTAAAGCTCGATGGAGAAATTGTTTTAACCCTTTAACGAAATGATCAATCTAATCTATTGGGTTACGTATATAATATACAACATGCCTTGCTAACCTTGTAAAGTTAGCCTCATACTTTTCCACATTCTCATCCTCTTTTTCCACAGATTGAGAAAATTTATTTCCATATCTGCTCAATGGTCATGAGGAATGTTTTTTTTCTAAGAAAATCTCTTTAAACTCCCTCCATTCCATAAATTATACTTCTTCATCCTCTTTTTTGTTTTGAATCAATTACCACCATTGATCAACATCTCCAGTGAGGTGATAAACTGCACTGACAACTAATTCCCTTTCACTACTCGCCAATTCCTGAAATATGTTCTCTAGGGATCATAACCATTGTTTAGCTACTAATGGATTTGTATTCCCATTGAATGTTGGTTGTTGTTTCCTCATGAAGCATTCTAATAATGATCCTTCATGCTGCGGATCTGGGTGATCCATACGGGTAATGTTATTATTCATAACCTGAGTGAGTTGTCCCAGTATAGTGAGATGTTGATCTGCACCAGTTGCATCACCATCCCCACTATAATTATTTTTAGTAGGAGGGAAATCCCTACAAGGAGTGATTTCATTGATGCCGTTTCCAATCCTTCCACTAGGTTCCATTTCTAAAAAATTTCATAAACTAGATTTGTTTATTAATCAAAATACTTAATTCCAAACAACTAAAACACATAACATAAATTGAAAACTTTATATATATAATCCATTAACATAAAAATGTTTTTAAGAAGTATATAATGATAAACCCTTTATAATGGTTTGTAAAGAAAATGAGAATTATCATAAGAATATCCCTCAGGAGTGTCGTAACCAAGAGTACAGCAAGGCCCATTGTCGTGCACCAGTTCCAGTTCGAGTCTAGCTCAAAGCGGTGTTTTTGGGTTTTAACCCTAGGTTAATCTATGCTAGAGCCGCCTCTACCTTCTCGTATCCAGACAAGGATGTATTTATTAGAAAACTCATAAAATCTCTACAATACCAAAATTATATGATGTTCTTCTATACTAATCCTCAAACTCTATATTAGGGCTATGTGATCTAATCAATATTTTTCTAAATCTAGCTTCCAAGGTTTGTACTAAAATTCCACTGATACCAACTATAACACCCCGACTCCAGTTTCCCAGAGTTGGTGTATTATTACATAACATTGGCATGATCACAAAAGATCGTGTCTCAAAAGACCGATTAGTTTAGTAGCCTTGGAAACACTAGATACATTCATAAGACTTACATTACATGATAAATTGAAAAACTACAACTACATAGTCTCCATAGTCCACACTCATATCCCCTCATACTATCATTGAAGGTCAGTCAAAAAATACTTCTTCACATCCTGGGAAAAATAAAACATTGGAAGGGGTGAGCTCAGATGCATAAGAAGGATATCAATATAGTGGAAACAGTCATAAATAAGCATAAACATTTAAGGCAATGTATAACTAAAAAAAATCCTTTTAAACATGAACATCAGCAAAATATGGAATAAATAAAATGAAATTATTCCATTTACTTATTCACATGGATATTCAACTAGTCTAATAATAACATTCAATATCAATAACTACATTCATAATGATGGAATGCATAATTCCAGACTATCATAACCAGATATTCAGGGCCCTGTGCCAATACTACAAATAATATTTTGTCAAGGCCTTGTTCCAAGACACTAGTTTTTCTCATGAGACCGACCGATGCATCAAGTAGCAATAGAGGGATCCACCCATCACTTACTAATTCCAATTCATTCCTCATATGAACAAGTTTAAACATAACATAAACATTCGTATTAAAACTAGCATATGAAATGTAAATAATTTCTCTATAAACCAAGAATGGTATAAAAACAACACATCCACAATCAAACATATCACAAAACCTTCTATATAATTTGAATGTTTTGTATGATAATAAATCATCTTAAAATAATATTAAAATCCATCAATGGAGGTTCACATAGATAAAAGCAATGTTATTTGAGAGAAATATCTCTTTTTTTGAAATCATTTAAAAGTCAAATAATTATAATAGAAGGAATTTATTTTGAAAATATTCTTATAAGTATGGTAGGGAAGCATCGACGATGTAATAATGGTGGAAAATAGAAACACCCACTGTATAAGTTAAAAAATACATTCTTACCTTAAATCTGTCGAAAAGGATAAAAAGGAACTTGTTTGGAAAATGAAAGAAATATTCCCATATAAAAATCTTATAAAATGTATAACATGGGTATAAATGACTTTAACCCATTGTCTATAAAATTGTAAGAATGTTTTGAAATTCATTTTTAAGAAACATGGTTGTGGATGATAAAGATGTCCCAGTAGATACTTACATAAAAAACATCATATAATAAATAGATTATGAAATTAACTGTCAACTTGTACATTTACTTGGTTGAGGGTATGTTAACCTCATATATAATGGTGAAATAATTGTTATTATGTAATAAAATAATCATATAAATTAATATGATATCATATATGATCTTTTAACATTGCTTGGTTTACAATATATTAGTATTATCGTCGTTTCAGATTATAACAAATTCATTTTCCATTATATTATTTGTCATTTGAGTATTATTTATTATGGATGGAATGTATATTTTTCATATAAATAATGATATCATGTCTTGAAACATTATTTTTAATCATATAATTAGAATTATTCTTAAATGGATACAATGGGGAATGAATCTCAACGCCTTTGTGGAGACGTCAATCCGTACGTATGAATGAATGAAAATATAATCCTTATGATATTAAAATAATATATAAATGGATGGTATATCATAGATACAGAATCATTATCATGTTATATTTATTATTTACATGAATTACACATCATTATTATACCCATCCAAATAATAATGTATTGAATAACAATTACACCACGACGTGGAGACGATAATCTGTACGTACGCATGTATAATGACATGTCATTAAAAGGATGGATAGAATAATGAATATGGATGTACCATATTTATAATAACATCATAGTATATATAATAATCTGGACTTATTATTTTATAATTTAAATAACAAAGAATGAAGATGTGGATTAATAAAAGAACTTGAAAGATGGTGGTGAAATTATTACCTCTTCTTTGGGTTCTTCTTATTGATTTGATCAAAATGGATCTTTAAAGTGGCTTTCTGACTAGAGGAAGGCCTCTAGGAATAGGTGATGGATGTTTAGAGGATTTATGGGCAAGGGTTGGCCGAGCCAAAAGGATTTTAAGGTGTTAATTAGAGAGAAGGGGGAGTGCCCTTTTATAAAAGGGATCTGTGGCACCTTAGGAAAAGCTAGAAATATTATTTTATAATAAAATAATTTTTGGTTATTAATGGCTCCAAAAATATTACTTAAATTATAAGATTGGGATTGGTTGAAAACCACTCAACTAAAAGGATTTAGGCAGGTTTGGGTCAATATATAAGCATTATCTTTTATATTTAACTTTTAGTTAAATAGTTTGACATTTCCATGTCTCTTTGTAATTTTATTTTATATGGTTAATAAACATACTATATAATTCAAAGAGAACCCCAAGTGGGCCATTAATGATAAAAATATCATTATATAAGTCCTTTGGCCGATCCATATATTTTTAGGAATATAATATCAATTAATAATATAATATTTGTTTTAAAAACTATTTTATGTCAATTTTGACACTGTTTGGTATTTTGTGTTCGATAAATTCATAAAAACATTAATACATTGAAAGAAATCTTCTAACCAACCCCAATATGTCATATTAACCTAGAAAATTTGTGTAATTTATAAAAAGTCTCAAACTACATTTATTTGGATATTTATAATATCAATTAAATTAATATTTCATTAATTACCTAATTACTACATCACCATTGTGTCATAAATAAATAAAGTTATTTAATATCTAAAATTTATAAATAAAATACCATTATGTGGTAAATAGTTTTATCTTTCTAATGAATATATATAATCTAACTTATCTTATGTATAACCCTATATTAAATATGTTTTAGTTATTAAACATTGATTTTAACTCTTTTAACTCTTCTATGAATTAAATAATGATAAATGTCCTAATCAAATCCACGTGGACCAAATATGTTAATATTTTATTCCTATGGTTTTTGGGTCGAATTATACTTATCCAATATAATTAGAACATGTGTTAGTGTAATAATAATATAATTTTTACCCTTAATTACCCTATTTACTTTTAACCGTGGTAAATAGAAGTAAAAATTTACTATTCACCAAATATAATTTGTATCATATTGAACCACATTACTCCATGATAGTAGCGGTGTCTCTCGGATTTTCGAAATTCCACTAATAGAAGTGGTAAAATTATGTTTTATGTGAATTTGGAAATTCCCCTAGGAGATGGGTAAAACACGGGGAAAAGTTCAATAAAATTTTTATATATCTAAAATTATTATAAACTGACCACAATGAATTACGTTGAATGTATATATGTATTATTTATCTATTTTGAACTAAAATAAATTTAAATAAAATAAATAATTATTTCAATAAAAAATTTGATGTTAAACTATAACTTAGTGTTTTTTAGTATTCATCAATAATTGAAAGATTTCAGAAAATACCAAATAGTCACCCTATGCTAATTTTGATATTCCGAATCCAAAAATGAAGTCCATTTTCAATGATAAAATTTATAAAATTACAAGAAGTGGGTATTACTATTCATTACGGCTTGTTTGATGGGTTGTGGTGTGTTAGGCCTCGAAGTAATGTACAACACACGCTATTGTATTATTCAAGGAGAAGCGTAACGTGGATGATTGGGGTGTTACAAATGCCATTTTTAAAAATTTAAAACATGGGGAAAAATTTTCCATTAAATATTATTAGTTAATTTTAAAATAGTTTTAAACAGATTTTAGAAAAAATTGGTTTTGAAATAACAATGATTTATGACTAAAAAGAAAAATGAATTCATATTTTTGGTAAAATATTATCTTAATTGTATTTAGTAACAAAGACTGTAAAAATGATATAATTATTTTATATAAAATTAATAAATTGTGGGTTATAAAATTATTAAAATTTCACGTGGTATGGATCAAAACATCTCATCAACGGAATCATATTCATGAATAATATCGATAAACGATGGGATTGTAGCAATAAAACCTTACTAATTTTTTAATATTTAATTATAATAAAATGGAATTAATAACATTAAATGACTCTTATAACATCATTAAAGTACATATATTCATGATAAAAAATTTACGAGGTTGTATATATACATTAATGAAACATACAGGAGTGTAACATTCCATGTATATCAATGAAGGTAAATTGAGAAAAAATAAGTTAACATACTTAATATCATTTGAACCATAAACCTTATGAAATAAATATCACCAAAAGGATTAATAAATACCAATTAGATTAATCATATTAATAATTTAATATGTTTATGCATAGTATATATTCCAAATGAAATATATGAAGGGTGAATAGGGGATAATCCTAATTGAAATAAGAGTGAAATTATACAACCCTTACTATATGATTAAATATAGAATTCTGATCCCTATGACAGAATAACATAATGTAATAAAATTATTATCGTTAAATAAAAACATTAATGACAAAAAAAATTATAGGGTATCATATACACCACACAAAAGAATTTTGTGGTGAATATGAAATGTATCTCATAGAAATACAATGTGATATGAAATTCACTTACTTTTTGTTGTGACTTTATTTGTACAAATTAAAACCTCATCTTCAATAAGTATATCCATTTGGTTTTACCAAAAGGGACTCATTGGATTTATTTGTACACAATGGGATTCTTATTATATTAATTGATAAAATATTGGAGCTTAATTTTTATAACTATGGTAATTTCATATGGGTTGAGAGGTGTGAATATGGGGGTGGTCTGAGTTTTTTATAGAGGATTAGAAGTGGAATTTTTTTAAAAAATATTAGTAAATTCCTTCCACACTATTCCTTTGAAATGTGGCTCCAATAAAGGACCCAATTCGAAATAATTCAGTATTGGTGGGAAATATGGACAGAAAATGGATTTTAGACCTGTTTATAGGCCATTTTGGTACTTTAGATTATGGTTTACTTCATTTTAAACTAATTTTCCTCTTAACGGTTGTAATTAATTTTAATTAAATTCTCCAATATTTTCTCTCAATTAATAATTTAACATTAGTAAACATTTTAAACTATTATTACTCAATATATGTAATATTGTTTTCCAAATTTCAATCCCAGATGAGGTAGAATGTAAATTAAAATTAATCACACAAACTGGGTGGTAATGGATTTTTTAAAGTAAAAACTTTCAATGGTTTCTTATGTTATGATATATAATTTCAAATTATATTTATCATAATTAACTAAATAATGTTACATTATTTATAATTGATATTCACAGACTTCAAAATAACTATAAATATAATTTCATATATAAATAAATTAGAAGAAAAAGAGGTTTTGAGTTAAAATTTCAATATTTTTAAATATTCATCAACAAATTGGAAATTCGTAAAATAATTCCAAAAAATCACATTACCTTTATTTTTATTATTCACAATAAGAATTATTTTTATTACATATTTTAAAAATAATAACATTTCAATAATTAATAATTGATATGGGTTCATTATTTAAAGGGTTAAAACCACTTTTATTTAAATATAAGGTTTTTATTTGTAATATTAGGATTGCTCTTATCATATGCATATCTGCTATATTCGATGAGTGAAAAAATTGTTTTATTGAATTTAGAATATATATTTAAATA
This sequence comes from Viscum album, assembly GCA_963277665.1. Classification (NCBI taxonomy): domain Eukaryota; kingdom Viridiplantae; phylum Streptophyta; class Magnoliopsida; order Santalales; family Viscaceae; genus Viscum; species Viscum album. The sequence continues at coordinate 699,573,732 of OY728160.1, forward strand.
ATATAATTAATCCATATTATATATATATATATATTATTATGATAAAATTTCATTATTATCAAAAAATTATTTTTTATAAAAAACATTTTCTTAATATTATATAGGTTGAAGTATTCATTTATAATTTATTTTAACAAAATGAATTTTACCATGTATTTTCAAAATTATTTATTCTTATTATCACCTACATCATAACATATAATATTAAAAAATAATAATTTTATAAATATATTATTGTTCGGTAAAACTCAGTCTTACCTGTTATGCAAGCCATCGAGGAAAGTCAATATTTCTTGTAATGTTTGATAACCATGGTTTTTAATGTATGTAAAGATTAAATTTATGTTACTTTATCACAATACTGATTATGATTTTTAATATAAGTAATTCCACACTTTGTTCTTATGTATAAAAAAGGCTAAATATAGTGTGTAGTGTGATGAAAAATATCAAAAGATTAAATTATTTCCAAATAATATATTTAAAAAAATATTGGGTTTTTAAAGTTGGGTCATTATTCATTCTCCAAAAAATTTGGATAAAAACTACATAAAAAATTAAATATATGGATATTAGATACCAGCATTGTTCTTTGAAGACATTAAATAGACATTTTTTGTTATGGAACATCTGATATTCCAAATTTTGGAATTATATTACCCAAAAATGATTCATTTTTCATCCAAAGTTGACATTTTATACATCATTAATATAATTTATCTTTTATTAGGGTCTTTAGTACAATATTCATTTGTTATTAATTTAAATATATTCTTTTTTAAGAGATATAATCGTCACCTATAAACACATCCACAAAATGATTAAGCTAATAAATAAAGACAAAATTCAATAAATCCATGAAGGTAATATGGAAATTAGTATGATTTAATTGTAACACTATATAATATTTTTTTTCATATCATGTAAATAATTTAATCATGGGTATATACTATATCTTAAACATAAGTTAATTATGTCCCTAATGAAGGCCAATCGTGGAAATGTATTGAGAATTGCACTATTGATCACTGAAGTCAACTATACAGGGAAGAGGATACTTGTTCGAAATTTTCATATTCTTCATCACCTAATAGTAAATACTATGTCACATTGATAAAGATTTATTTTTATCAAAAAGATAAAAATCACCCCATATTGAAAAACAAATTCTTAACGAATCCCTTCTCAATGTTTTCTTATAGATTCTACATCAATTACTATGACACAAATAGAGACATTCAATAGAGAGTATTTGAAATTGGGTTGGAACTATGTATGCGTGCTATTGTGAAACCAAAATCATGTTTTAGTGAAAGGATTGTAAAATATTTTTTAAATACTTAACAAATATCCAAAAAATTGGAATATCATTAATTTTATGTTACTTCACAATCATTTTAGACAAACACACATTCAGAATTCGAATTATGAGCCAATCAATGGATGTGATCTCTGTAAAAATGTATAACTTATTGTATCATTTATATATGATCATGGGACATTTTGGAATATAAAACATTAATTACATTCCTCAATAACTGATTTGGGATTTTTTTTATAGAATGTTAATCCATGTACATGATAACATCAAATTTAACCATAGGATAAATGGATGTATTTTCAGTAAGAATATTCCAGCAAAAGTCCACAAGAGAGGTATAATATACACTATATATTATCATTTTAAAATTTGGGGAATCACTACCATTTTTAAACCAAATAGTATATATGTAATATTTATATACATATAAAATTAATTCGATATGAATGAATGTGTAGATCTAGACTTAAATAAGTCATTGGTTATTCTAGAGTGGATGTTATTTCTATCTTTTTCTACGTCGTTGTCTCACCCCTCATCAAAAATACTTATCTCATGATACATTATATTTTCTAATGGACTATGATAATGGTAAAACCAATGATCTCCAATTACAAATTAGATTTTTATTTTGGTAAGAACAATTCTTGTACATGTGGAATTTGGAACACTGGAGGGTGAACTCCATACAGCTTCCTCACTTTTCACATAATTAGAAATATTATTCCATATTGTTTAGAAATAAATTTATGTTGACCTTCCCTTCCACATATAAAACATTTAAATCTTCCCTTAAGAAAAAATCTGTCATTCCTCTTCCCTTTTTTTAACATAAAATATCATTTCATTCTCCCTATGGTTCATTGATTTTCAATTGCACTATAGGTTTATAGTATTATTAATACTAGGACATTGACATGTAATTAAATCCTCCATTTCCACTATGAATGTACATCAATCCGTCTATTTATAACTACAAAAGTACTTCTTTTTAAAACTCCCTTAGGAAACATGGGTTTAATCAATTTATGAATAAATTAATATCACTATCTGGTAGAATAATAATACCAAAAGATTACCTCACATATGTTCAAAAGAATTTCTCATAGGTAAATATAGATATCTCATCCTTTTCTCTGCTCAAAGAAACCATTTACAACATAATTTATGTAACATGAAGAATTTACATATTGAAAAATCAGTTCATGAACATATCCTAATACATGGATTCAGTTTCATCTCGCTTCTTTGCGTTATTGATAACTCTCTACTACTAACATGCTTCACCTTACAAAGGTTACAATAAAATTAATTGATTCTAACATTATAAACAATGGAGAATGAAAAATATCTTTCTAGTGGTACTGATATATTGTTTAGAATATAATGGATCATATTATCCATGAAAATAATTTATAAAATTCCTCATGAATGACTCAACAAAATTATATTTCCCTTTTCATTCATCTTGATTTCTAGTAAGATACATGTTTTGAGAATTTTTATGATAATAGAAATTTTTTTTTCATTCCATCTCCCATAGCATTTGGATTATTAGCAGTAAAATCATTCATTGTCAATCATAGTAACCATTATCATGGTTTTAATGGGTTCTATCCATTGAATAAAAATGAAAAACAGTGTAGGAAACAATATTCAATTCATAAAATAACATAATCATAAAAACTCTTATCAGATGACTAAATCATAAAAAATTATTTTTAATCTACTGAACTATAGGTTTATCCATGATCATTCATAGTCTTCAACTATTTAAATTCTTCATGATGATTCATAAAGTCGTTTAGAATTTTCAAATGCATATCTCCAAAGAGTGTAAAACCAGGTGTGCATCATGTCCTATTTTTTCACTTTGTGATGATCAATTCAAGATGAATGATCCATTTTTATTGTTATTACCATTAGGTAACTTATTCTAGAGGAACATCCATTATTATTATCCTTGTTTGGATTTAAGTACTTGGAAACCAGTCACCCTATCATTTACCAAAATTCATGGATATTTTAGTATTCCTAGACACTTCTATATAATTATCCATCAAAAATTTCCATGGTGAAATCACATTGCTTTTACCATACCAGTTTTAAAAGGATAATTAAACATATTATATGATACCAACTATAGGGACGATGAATTATCATAAATGTATTCTATAATATTATTTATTTGTATTCATTAAGTTGCACAAACACATGAATTAGGATTGTAATAGTTTAGTGTCATTATAAACATGAGAAAAATTTCCCTAAAGGTAAACTATACCATCCCCCAATATGATCAGCAAAAATATAAACCTTTATATATATATCAAACAAAACACCTATAATTATATCCTCGGGAAATGAAACATAAGAAATGGTGATCTTTTTTCTTAGGAAGGTTAAGAAATGTAGATACATAAGAAAAAAATGAACATAACTATATGAGAACATTAGAATATAATTTTAAAACCATATCATTTAGATAAATTTCTATAATATTCAGTCTTATAATAAATATTGAATTTTTATAAGATACGATTCATACGGGAGACAATGAAAAATATCAGCGAGATCATAAGATTATCATAATGTAAATATTTTGGGAATACACATATGCATAGAAAAAAAATTCAACATTACTCAAGGATCATTTACAAGTCTATATTATTATAATAGTTTCACTCACCAACCCTCATAGTAGTCAATTTCCACTCCCAATTCTATCATTGTAGAATAATTCCCTTAATAAAATTGGTTCATTACTAATTATAATTCAGTATAAATTATGAGAAATTTATCTTTTTCCAAATCATTGGTAGGGATATATGTACCATATTTCATTATAATGTATACACTATATTTGTTTCAAACTTACAAAACATCATATATTAAAAAATACACATATTTTTTCTATAAATCAATAAAAACTTCATCATCATTGAACCCAGAATATAATATGGGTTTTATAAACATTTCATTAGAACATAACATATTGAAAAAAGGATTATTATTAATAAATTTATTTCATCAAAACATTTCCCATTCAAAGAAAAATTATTCATAATCTTTTTATAACACATAAAGGGAAATTGGTATCATCAACATTTTTTCATCGTAAGCATAATGATTTAGAGAAAGAATAATAATTGTATCATAGGATCATATGCCTGATAAATCAAAACTATAATAAAAAGATGTAATAATAGATGGAAAATTGTTTGAAAATATTAATTTCATGAATAAAATAATCTTTCTACTTTTAAAATAATTTTTTAAATTCAAAAATCATTCAAAATCATTATATTTGAAAATAATTTTTTTAACTTATACAGGAACCCTAAAAAATCATTCAAAACATTTCATGAAGAAAATATCCATTCCAAATTGAAAAAAATTCATAGGACATTAAAATATTAAAAAAAATTCTCTTTTATGATGGACTTGAAATACTTTAAATATTATATAAAAAATATTCTGATAATTGTTGTAGATGATTCTACACATGTCGTACACATAAAAAAATGAGTAATTTATCATTTTTGGTAAAGTCCAATTATTTATTATTCTAAAAATATTATGAATAATACATTCAAAATAATCATGGAATATTAAATATGTGGAAATAGTATATAATAAATAATTTGATGTATTTGATAATCAGGTTTTAAAATATTTTTAAATAACATGGTTTTTATGAAAAAGGATTCCTTATAGAAGAACCATGATGTAATAGAATAAATTGTATATCAAAATATCCTGAGTATAAATAAATTTATGGTATGACATTTAAAAATGTATTATATACACAAAACGAAAGAATATAGATGCATAACATAATGCTCTTTTCAACGAATGACAATTAAGACAAAATCTTTTACCAATTTTAATGCTTTTGATCCGTAAAACCCATGAATGATAGAACAAAAAAATTATTTTTTTTAAAAAAATATATAGAAAATAGTCAAAAAAATATTAATTCATGGGAACTATATACACACATAAAATAAATTAATGGTGAATATGGATTGTGTCTCATAGAATAAAAAATGAGATATAAATCTGTTTCATTGTGTCTTACCATCCAAAATACACATTATAATATATTTCGTAACAAATATATTTTTATTAAAATTATATTATATAAAAAAATTTATCTATATCATACCATATATTATTTTCTGATATCCTTTTATTTCCCCTTTATTAGAAGTTAAATGTTAAATTTACATTTTGAGTAATGAATGGTTTGTTTTTCAAATATGTAATGCATTTTAATTTTTGGTTCCCAAATATAGATGATAGATTAATAATATATCAACTGTTATAACTAATAAAAATATTGTATATATTATGTTATATATATATCATATTAGGTGCTATAAAATTAAAAAAAATTGTTAATGGAGATGGATATACATAGGTATGCGTGAACAATATTTCCATTTTCTTGTTGGATTGAAAAATAAAGTTAAATGAAATATTATAATTAAATAATAGTGGTTATGTCAAATATATAGCAAATATTCATTAAAATCATTATCAATACCATCAACATAAATCATGAACAAAGCACATTGCTTTATGAAGCGGTAGTCTATTATACCCACAAGAAACATTATCCCATTCACATAAAATGAAATGAATGAATTTGGGAGATATATAAAAATAAAATATAGTTATAATATCATAAAAAAAAATTTGAAACATTAATCCATAGTTTTCACCAACTTTGATTTTGTTTATTGGAGAAACCAAAGACATTTGTTCACAAAGACGTGGTATATTGTACTCTGTAACAATGACTTCGTAACTCATTTGATAAAAGTAGATATAGTTTTAATTCATGACCATAACATTGTAAAATATCAATATATTTTTTATAATTATTTTATTATATAGCAGGGTATATTTAAAATATATTAATTTATAAGAAAATATAAAATGAAAATGATGGTTGCTGAACGTTGCCTCTTCTTCAGGTATACTCATGATTGCGTCAGAACCCTTACTACATTGGATTTTATTTCAAAATATGGATTTGATAATGAGAGGAGGGATGTTTTAAATAGATTTGGATATGTATATATTTAAATAAACAGGGTTGAACAAGTTAATATGTGTGTAAATTTAGTGGCCTTTATCAAGTTATGTGTCTGGATAACTTGTAATTTCTTGAATGAATGAAATTTTTCCCCAATTTGTTTCATGTAAAAACCCACCAGTAAAGACCAGTGCCAAACCTATAAGGTATGTAGTCGACATATTCCAAAAAAATCTATATTGTAAATTATTTGGGGTGTTTTAACCCATATTTTTTTTACCCCGTGATGAAACCATTTATACCTTAACTGTTATAAACAATGGATAATGATTTTAGTATTAATGTTTATTAAATATTAATCTAAAATTATTAAAAAACATAAATTATAATGAATAAAAATGTGGAATATGATTTTCCAAATTAAAAAATTCTATTTTGGAAAATTTAATTTTGAATTAATCTGATTGATCTGATGATAAAGGGAGTTTCCAAAGATAAAATATTCAAAATTTTACAATTTTTAAATATCAAAATTCAATATAAATTTTTTTCCAATGACTTAAATGCTATTAATGGTTGTGTAATTTATTTTTTTATAATTTATTAAAAAATAACATTTACATTGTCTTTACAAATAAATTAAATGAAAACACAATTATTAATTTCAATTTAGTATTTTTCATTAATAGTTAAGAAATAAAACTTCTCAGTAAAATAATAAAAATATGCTAGAAAATAATTTTGAAATGATTATATAAAAAAATTTATTTTATTAATTAATATTATATAATTTTTAAAAATTAATTTTATTATTGTTCATAAAATGAAATAATTTGATTTAAGAAAATAGTATTTTCAAAATAGAAAGACTTTAGCATAAATTAAGTACATTATTTTCAATATGTTTCCTCTTAATAAAAAAATAAAATCAAAAGGTATATATTATTTTTAAATATTTATGTAAATATTATTGTTAGATATGTTATAACAACCATATTGGAAAAAAGTTAATAATTTGTATTGGTTTTTTCAAAACACATTTTCATCTGTAACATTAGAAATCCCAGTGTTGTGTGTTGAAAATACTGAATTGGTGTTTCATTTTATGCAATATAAAAAATAAATTTATCTTCTTTTAAATAAATAAATAAATAAATTATTTGGGTTATACACATAATGAAGTATAGAAACAATATTATATATGAAAAATATATTTACGAAATCATTACATATATCTAATAAAAAATTTAAGAAATTTCACTATTTGGGTACAATTTAAAATGGAATGTTTCATAAAATATTTCAAAATATATTTTCATTAAAAATAAAAGAAATCTTGTGATGTTGGACTAAAAAAATTAACAAATTATCAGAGAAAATAAGATCACATGGAAAACAATTAAAATATATCATTTTCACTCATTTTAGAAAATATTTAAAACAAACAATATAAATATCATATAAAATATTTTTTTACGATTCTAAAAATATTCAATTATTTTTTAAATTAAATATAATAAATCACTGATTTATAGGGATAAAAAGTTGCAATGAAATATAAAAAATGTGGATATGGGAGAAATTTTTTTAAAATGATTTAAAACCAATAATGAAACATTTTTATAAAAACCCTATATATAATATTACATAATAAATTACATTATTGAAAGAATATTGAACTCAAATTTAATAGAAATATATAAAAGTTAAATACGGTCTTTCATATCATATAAAATATATATACAATAAATAAGTTAATATATGTTCACAATATAAAATATAATACCCCTGGTTTCTTAGGAAGCATATTCATTCCATAAATGATTTGTTTATAATTATTATATTTTTACCTATTTTTTAAAGGAAATGAATTATATTCGTTAATATGTAATAATTTAATGAAATTAAACTAACAAATAATTACACATTATTTTTAAAATGATTACATCAAAATTATATTATAACCCTAATTCTTTTTATTAGAAATTAATTTATGATTTATTACATAAGATTACACATAATACAACACATAATATAGTTAATTACAATATATTTTTTTATTAGTTATGTTATATAACAAATTAAAATATATAATACATTATTTTTATTGAAAAATTTCATAACAAGATCATATTATTTCTTTATATATACCATCGGATTGGATAATCTAAGAAAATACACAAAAAAGGTGAGATATAATGACAAGTAAGGGAAAAAATATAGAATATCAAGAAAATATTAATAAATTTTAAATAATAGTCCTATAAATGGGGCATTAAAGTAGTGAGATTCATAAAAATGAACAATAAGGCGTGATATAGAATGATAAAATAACTCCAACATGGGAAATTTGGCAACAACATAAAAATTGGAATAAAATACATTAGTCTGGTCTAACAACCAATAAATAAAATTAAAAAACACTCTCATGGTGGATTAGGATAACTCCAAAATCCCATTAATGACTTATAATGAGATTAAAACATTTCACAATTAATTATCATGCTATCTAATTCTGTGTAAAATGGCAGTTTCATTTCAATATCATGATTCGCTGCTCCACATATATCATTAAAGATGGAATCATTTAGCATCATTTTTTATTCCCCAATGAAAGTGTGTGGAATAAATAAATTTAATTCCCTAATATATTATATATAATAGAATAATTTTTAAAAACATTGATATGATACGGGTATGGATATTAAGTGAATATTTGGATACCATTGAAAAACATGGTGAAATTTCAACTGCTTATAGACGTTACGTAATGTTTCTTAAAATGGGTTTATGAAGGAGAAATGGGTCTATCATCATTTTTACATTAAATGTATAGTTATATGGATATGAAAATAAATATCTCAACATTAGTAATTGAATATATAATGCTTAAGATAATAAAAAAACTTGAATCAAGAGGAGATGTAAAGGTTCCCTTGCCTTGAGAATGTCATTCCATGGGTTTTGGAAGACATTCTTGACATCATTCTTGAAATTTGGGAGGCCTATAGAGAAGTGAGATTTTATTAATATCATTCTAAAATGTTTATAGTGAATATTAATGGGATCATGGGAGTGTTTATATATGAAATGAGTAGAGAATTATTTATTTTTTCACAAACCTATGTTTTTGGACTACACAATAAAATTACAAAAACAAAAAACATTTCCATGATTTCGTCACATTGATTATACCAAATATGGGTTTTTAAATTATTTTATAGTTATAATGGTTAAATTACTTACATTAATATAATTTTTGATTTTGATGTGAGTCATGTCTTCCACGAATTGATTTTAAAACAATATAATATAATTTAGGACTTTTAGGATTCATAAGTGCTTTATAAAATTAATAATGGATTATTAAAATCAGATAAATATTATGTGAAAAAAATTATTTGAAAATGTATTCTTATTATAGTAATAATTAGATCATTTTGGGTGATTATTACATAATAATAGACACTACATATATGAATTGGTTATAATTTTTACCCCAATGTTTTTTGGTCTCAGAAAATTTTAAAAATTTCACTATATGATTACTTAGACATGATAATTCCAAAAACTATATTTCTTTTATAAAAATAATTATTTAATTATATGAATTTTGACATTGAAAATATAATCGACATTAGTTGATTAATACTGAGGTTTTTTATAACAACATGTATTAAACTCTTCTAAGAATAACATTTGAATATATAAAAATTAAATGATAATTCATATTTAATATACATTATTTAATAACAATATTTTATTAAGATATATATTATTTCAATAATATACTAATTCATCCAAATATAAATCATAATTGAAATTTAATATTAATTAAATATATATTTTCGGTTTTATTACGTTAAAACCAAAAATAATTTATTTAACATAACCATAATAAAATGAATATATATACATAATTATAAAAAATATATATATTAATATTATTTGGGTCTTGATACATATTCCTTTAATACACATCCAAACACCCTAATAGTAACTTTCGCTACAGTGAGAATTTCATGAGGTGGTTCGGGGTACATGGTTTCAAATGCTATAATGATGATATTAATATTATCTTATAAAAAATTTCAATTGTTCTTATGTTGTTGGATATCAGCATGGTCTTAATCAAAGGAAAATACCAATTATTATATCTACCATTGCATCTCTGATAAATGGGATTCATTTGGTATAACCCGAATTATTGAGGCCATCACTTTCTTTTCCTGTAAAAAAGAGATTTATCAAAACCCTATATTAATTCTATTCATTTGATTACTATTAAACAACAATAATATTAATGTTCATTTTTCATAACATTATTTTAAATATTTTTGGATATAATAATTTCAATTAATATCATGTGTTTTATTTGATGGTATTATAATATGACATTCAATTAAATCACAATGGGGAATTTAATTAACAAAAGTTCAGTTCATTACAAGATTACCCCATTTAGAAATTTCTCCATTAAATTTTTAACATTAACCAAAATAAATGATTATGGTAATTGAATTTCAAAATCATCTTTGATTATAATTTCACTTCTATAATTTGTTTTCCCAATAGAACATTGAATATATGCATTGTCTTGTCTCATAGAAGTTTGTCTCTGTGATAAATTTTTTTTACGGCTCGATCTCTATATGAGTGATCATTCTCTAATAGTACAACCTGTGGAGTGATCAATATCTAATAGTACCACCTATGGATTGATTATCTATGAGGGGAATAACTGTTACATACTTAATAGAGATACATGTAATAATCATGATCTTTAGACATGATAGGTGGGAGTACTGGTTCATATGACACCACTCTTATGTGATCAATGATCTATAAGGGATCGAGGTACCTTGGACTCAGATTTCCCTTCTTTGAAAATATCATAATATTAATCCATGAAGATATTCAAATAAATAAAATATCTCTGACCTCAATCTTTATGTTACATTGATGATTTCCAGCATAGTACAAATGTTGAATCAGAGGAGCCTTAGTGTTTTGGAGAATGGTCTTGCACATTTTTACTGTCTCCTAAAACATTTCATGACATACTAAGTTTCATTTCCCATATTCATCCCATCACGTAGGTATTATACACCTCTCCCTATAAATGGTTTCATAGAAAGATATTTATATGATTGAGTGCTATCATTAATTATATGATAACATAACTAGAGTAAGATTTTGATCCCCACCACATTTGAAGCTGATTGAGAATTAATTCACTATTTCCTCAAGTGTCTAGAAAGTTTCCCATATTTTCTATTATTTTATGTGTGATAAGTGGTGTTGATGTTAAAATCATTATTTAGAGCATGTTGGATACTCTTCTAGAACATTTAGGTAAATCATCGGTCTCGATCGGATAAAATTGATATTGGTGTTCCATGTAGCATCACCACATCTCTAATGATTAGACTTTCATGTGTACCGAGTGATATTTCCTCTAAAATTATAATGAAGTGATCAATCATTTTTAGATGATCTAATTCAACTCATAAAGTCTTATTTCATCTTGATATCATTGGATGATTAGGGAGAACATAGCGGTGTTTTCCCATTTCAGTGTAGGTATGGGTAATGGTTGTTTCATCCCCTTTGATTTTCACTTTCTACATTCACATACTAACATAAAATATATAGTAATGTATATTCCATAGTAGTTTTCTTTATATTTTCCACCCGATGATGATCTTAGATGTCTCAATTAATATTTGTGTATTCTTGGTGGATGAATACGGTTGATTTATGTGCATCATCCAAGAACTCCATTTTTAACTCTGGATTTTATGATATAAAATGTGTTAAACCAAATCATACATCTCATTATTTATTAACATATAACCCTAGTATATTCATATTTATATATCTTCATCATTCTTCTGATTCTGAAAATCATCTCTTTGAGAATCATTTATCTTCTCTAGAGGTGGAAGTTGATAAATATTTTGTGAATGTATTAATGATGTTCTTTCTTTTATGAATTCAATGTATATCCTTTTCAATTCTATGAACATTGGATCTTTCTCAATTCTCATGAATGATAAAATTGATCAATAATTTCTACATAATGAATCAACCACATTATTTTATTAATAAGGATGGTATTTTATTGGGAATTCATATTCCTCTATCAACTTTAACCTTATTATTTGAGGAATATTCATCTCATTCATCATGAATATATACATTAGTTTTTTAATAAATATATATTTTACACATATCATATAGGAGATAATTCATCCATGTTTTTAACACAAATATCACTAATGTGAACTCCAAATATTCTTGTTCGGTAGTTTAGATGATTAATAATCATTTTATTAGAAGCATATTCTACCTCATTGTTATTTTATATTAATACACAACCAAAATAATTCTTCAAAGAATCTCAGTGTTCCCTGAAAATTTCACGACTCATGGATAGTGTGAGTTCATTTTTATTGATATGCCACTTTTAAAACTCCTTGAATCTCTCTTCACATTATTCCTTTTAAAAAATTTATGGCCCATTTATATTTATCATGGTTATAGGGTATGAAAATAATTATAAATTTCTCATAATTAAATTATAATACCCTTCTAATCAAATGAAATGACCGATATCATTCAAGACTGTTGAAATTATCCTTTATTTAGTTTCTTATGTTTTTTAATGGTCTATAGATAACCCATTTCTAATGGAAACATTCCTGACTAATGATATATCATTCAATGAGATCAAAAAATTTCTGTACATTGAACATTAATTCTCCTTTCATAAGGGATTTTTGAATATTACTCAAACCATCCTCATAACATGATTTCGTTTGGAATATATTATAATATCATATAAAACCTATAAATTAATCTTTTGAATGTAGTATATAAATACTCTATTCATCAATTACATGATGATTTCTGGGAAATTAGTGAGTTAAAACGATATTACTACAAACTAAATGTTCCTGAAACTTTTTTGGAATGTAGTCTCGGGAATATCCTCTATCATCATTGACACAAAATTATACCCCGACAAATGCTCAACCATATAGAAGTATTTTGATCTAGATTGGTAACCAGAAAATTCATCAATATATAGATGTAGATACATTTCCATTATTTTAATCTTGATGATCTCATGATAATAAATGCAATGGCACATTTACACCTATTATTAGTGAAGAGGATTAGTTCAACCCTTATTGGATAACTTGGTCATATGAACCTTCTTTCCAGATTATTGAGTAGTTATTTCATCAACACCTCTTGTTCCACACCATACATTCAATATCAAGTCATGGGTAATGGAAAAACCCCATGAATAATCTAAATTAAAAATTCACCCCCTTTTCTATAAAGAATTCAATGAAATTATTTAATAAACACTTTTGTGTAATCTCTTAGAATGGGTATTTCATCATGGGTGATCATTTACTTAGACTCAATCAAATGATCTACAAACACGTTCTAATATCGAAATAATATCCATGCATGATATTTTGGTTCTAATTATTATTCATCTATTTTTTAAAATTTTGTACAACTATATGATTATTCTCAATTTGGATATTGAATTCCTTCTCATGAAAATTTATGTTGGACCCATATATGGATTCGATTATTGCATAAAATTATTCTAAAGTGAGTAGATTAGGGTTACTTAAGAAATTACACCAAGAAATTTTGAAAGGGGTGGAGTTATGTACATGGGAAGCAATAATTGTCCCATTTTTTGTGTTCACCAAAAATTTTAAATCTATGGTTTGGGTTGGTTTTTCAATAAATCTACTAAAATATTGTGATCTGATGGATTGAGTAGAACCAGAATAAAAAAAATTAAATTCTATAGTATTTAATGAATAACAATATTACATATCACAAATTTTTTCTCAGGATCCACCTCCATGGTTGTGATGGAATAAGATCACGGTTACTGTCATTAAATTTTTTGGTTGCCACTGTAATCTTTTAGATTACTGAATTTGTTTGAAAAGTTACATTTTTCATTGAAGACGAAAACATGAAAAATGTGTTGAGGGTATAAATTAACTACCTCCAAATGTAAAATTGATTGTAAATCCTTCTCATTATTGGACCATTGAAGGATGTAGAATATATTCCCAGTGGAGTAGATCTATTGGTATGTGATTGTGTTAATGTATGATCCATTTATCATTGGAGGGATTTGTAGCATAAATGTATAAATTATAGACATTTCATTGTTAGGTCTGTTTTAGGGCACATCATAATCACTGTTGATATTCAGAACCGTTGTCTTCTGAGAAAGTATCATTATAATGGTATCCAATCCTTCTCACATCGGATTCAAAATCTCATTTTGGAATTCATCACATTTCCCTTCACATTTGTTATTTAATCTATTCATCCTATTTCATTTGATTGTATAGATTAAATGTAAAATTAGTGAATATTATTTTTAGTCTATTAAATACATAACTGCGGTTCCAATGAAAATAAAGGGATATCATAGAAATGTTAATTATTTATTAACATATGATGGTCTTTGTTCAATAAATTTTATCCTAAATCTATTTCCAAACATATATGATTATTCAAATTATTTCCCCTAATAATGGTTCTTAATTACTAGGTGAATATTACCAAGATTATCCCTTGGGAGTGCAAAACTAGTTTTGCATCCAGGCCCACTCTCACCCACCAGTTCCTAGGTGACTCTAACTCAATACATTTTTTGGGGATTACCCATGTTTACATCTATTCCAGAGACAAATCCACATTCAGTATCAATAAAAGGATTTATTTTAATGATAAAAAATATACAATATACTCTTTAAAAGTTTAATCATATTTTCTTACAGATAGTTTTATACCTAATAATTTCTCTAGAGTTTTCAATATAAAAATCCCAAAAAAAGTAACAGTTCCTTTAATACCATATTTGAAAACCATTATATATATAACATATTAATTAAATATATATGTCAAAATTTTATAGATAATATAACCCACAAGATAAAAATATATAGTTTTTATAGAAATTAGTTACATTAACTAACAACTTATAATAGAGAATATGTTACCTTTATTAAAAACAACACTAACATGCTCATATCATTGCTTCATACTAAAAACATCCGAGAATATCCACGGGACATACATATGAAAGTGATGACCTATATATCCCAATAAGGGTATAAATATTTCATAACTTGAAGAATGTAATACATTTTAGAAAATTTGAATATAAATCGATAATATATAGGTTGACAATCATAACCATGAACAATGAGTCATTATATATCATGATAAAATAATGGCAACCTAGGAAATGTGGAAACAAAATAAAATACCACATTAATAACATGGGAAAATGATAAATTAAGAAATATAGTGATTAAAAATGTCTAATTTTGGATTACTTCCACTATATAATATCTTACATCCTGACACATGTGTCTGAAACATTACACAATATATTGGAGAACTATATAATTTCATGTGTACCCATCACATTAATTTCAATCTCAGGATTAATTGTGCGGCATATATAACAACAAACATTTTTTAACATTTAATGAATAAAATAATTTTAATTGTTTTTTTCATTTAATTTAATCAAACATTCCTCTTACATGGCACCAACTTGGATTTCTCTATAGAGAACACCAAGTAGGCATACATTAAATGAAACATCGAGTTTTTTTAAAAAAATAATTTTAGTGTAATAATTAATTAAATTAAATGTGTATAACGTAGTACATTTACATATTAATATGAATAGTAATAAATACAATACAAAAAATATTTATACTTGTTTTATATAATTAATATATTATGATAATAAAAAACATAATTCTTCCATAAATAATTTATATGTTTAAAAATAATATTTTCTCAAATGAAATTCTATTCCCAACCTTATATGAAAACTAATAAAAAATGATGCAATATTAGAAAAATAATTTTTTGAAATAAATATATTTGTTAAAATTTTAATGTGAAAAGAAACATTGGTTTATTTTTTATTATTTTTTTGAGAAGTATCATTTCTTGATTAATAGTTAAAAATACTGAAATATAGTTAAAAGATGGATTTTCATTTAAATAATTATTTTTGAGTAACAGGTTTTTAAAGATGAAATATATAAAGTATTCATATATTGAATCAATTTATTTCATTAAAAAAATTTACTGAAATTAGATGGAAAAAATTATTAAACTATTGAACATTCTGTTAACCCACATACTCACCACGTCTACGAGATTAGTGTTAAACCTATCATTTCCACTTCTGTAATTTGAATACTGAAAAATTGATAGAAATAGTTGTAATCATTATTATATTCCAAGTGTAACAGGATTATCTTAATTTTTAGAAATTATGAATTGTAATAGTAGTGATTGGTTTCAACTGTTAAGGGTAAATGAAGAAAGTAAAGGAAAAAAATATTATTTTAATATTGGGAATTATCTTAACACTTGTTCTAATTTCATTTTAAAAGTGGGTTTCAATTAAAAAAAATTTATTTTTAAATTATATCCTTATTAAGCAATTTGATTAATGATATGACGTTTATAATATTTCATTACAAGATAAGATAAAAATGTCATACACATAATTTTCTTATGTAAATCAATTTTTATATAGGGTCATACAAAAGTAAAAATTTACTATAATTAGTAATTTAAAATATAATAAATTTATATTCATCATGAAAATTAATTCTTATCTTTTAGAGAATAGATAATTTAAAAAATTTCTTGCATTATGAGGATGTAATAACTATATAATTAATGGAAATATCAAATAAATGATAATAAAATGTAAAAATGACAATCATTTTATATTATTAATGAAATATAAAAATTTTATAAATACTTATGACCAGTTATTGATAAATTATATGTTTTTTTCATTTTATAATGTTTTTAGGTCATTTCCCAAAAGAAAAATATTGAATAGACTCAAAATTGTCACAAATGATACCTTAAAATTATTAATATTTTATTAAGTGATAAAAAATTTTAAAAATTAGAAATTTTTTCCAAATAACTACTATAAGTATAATTATGTCATAAATTATCTATTTGGTGTAATTTCATAATTTCATCGATAATATATTAACCTTATATAATAAATACTCCAGGCTTTCATAGTAAGAGTTAAAGGGTTTAACTAAGGGTTAAAGGAAAGATATAAGGTAAATATTATTAACTGAACATGTCTAAAAATAATTTTATCAGTGTATTTAGTCACATAATCACGTTTTAATCTAAATAAATCAGTCTTTATCTATTTGAAAACGAATATAATTTTATATAATTTTTATATTTTATGTGTTTCCAAGAGTTCCCCTCTCTACTTTTATAAAAAGACACGTCCTTCCTCACTTATTCACACCACCATTATACCATTATCTAGAACATACCCTTCCAATTTCTCCTTTTTATATCATTATCCATGTTATAGAGGTGGTTTTATTCCTGAAATACCAATCCAAGTGTCCCCAATAGAAGATCTAGGGGGAACTTATCGAAGAAGAGGCAACCTAATTTACTTACTCTCTCAAGTATATTTCATCCTCTACATCCTCTTAATGTGTTTTTTTACATTGAAAATTAATAAAAATAGTATTATTTGAATTCATATATGTTATTATGATTATGGTGTAACTATATTCTACTTTTTAACAATTCATATAAAAATGAAAACACCCCACGTGTGTACGTACATACTAGCTACTCCACACTGTGGTGTAATATTTTTTTCATTACTACATTTCAGGGGAGAGTAATATGATTGAAATAATTAATATATTTTATAATTATAATATTATATTAATTATTTAACATAATTTATACCATCCAATCCAATAAAATGTTTGTTAGGGAATGATATCATCGATTATATGTAATTACGACCTACCGTCTCCACGAACTGGTGTTATTCCATCTCCATGATCATTGATAAATAATGATAATATATATCTGTATAAAGCGAATAAAAATGTAATATATTATGTTAATATTATTTAGAAGAAGTAATTATAACATATCTATATAAACTAGTATATATATGAAAAAAATGTAGAAGGAAATGAAGTAGATACCACCCGAAAGAAGAGTAATAACAAAATATTAACAAAAGTGGACTAGAATATAATCATTTATGATATGATATGATTATGGTTCTATAATAATTTAATAACATTAATAAATGTATTATATAAGAGTTTCATATATTTATAAATGAAATCATAACTAATTTAATGATTAATTTAAAAATCCCATTATTTTATGAGATTTTTTATACATAAGTATTTACAGGGTAATATTTCTCATCCATGTCCAGGATTCTAAAAATTGATTTCTGTAATATTTTTAATATTATTCTAAAAAAATTATAGTTATTTTTATCAAAGAAAAAATTTTATTAATGGGTTTTAGATGAATATTTTTTCATTTTTATAATAATGTACGTTCGGACTTTTCTAAAAAAACTATAAAATAAATGATTTTAACATATATGGAATTAATAAATTTTTACACTTCAATGACACCTTATTATATTGATGCTTCACTTACACAGTTTCAAGAATATTTTTAATAGAAATTTTCTTATAAAATTTCATGGAATATTATGTAAAAGAATTGTTTTTAAAATATAAATGATACTTTCCCCAAGAATTGATTTCAAGAGTTATCTAAAAGATATTGTACGTTTGTGATAATTTTTTTTGTTTGTTATTATTTTATGGGAATATTTTTAAATGATTCAATTTTTATTTTTCATTTGTGTGTTTATTATTATTATCAATTGGTGTCCATTAAATAGATTTCTCTTCCATTGGATATGTTATTATTTCATGATGTTTATGAATCCAATTTCATTCCATCGGTTCTGATAAGAAAAATGATTAATGTTCTTGTGGAACATATATATATGACTTCATTTTGAGATAGGTTGGACCTATATCTCCCTCCAATTCATTTCATAATGAGATATATCTCATAACATAATGATAATGGAATTTTTCCACTAAGACGGTCATGGGAGTGAATCGTGGCTAACAAGATGCCAAATTTAGTGAACCCATACTACGAAGATGGTCGTGGAAGTGATGAATATGCTATTATTGAAATAATAATTATATGTTTTTGTGTTCCACAATTCAATGTTTTATTTCTATGATATTCTTTAATTTACCAAGGTCATTAATTAATTATGAATATCATCTTACAAACTGTAATTTTTTTCTCAGATACCTATTAATGATACGTTATATGCATTCTATGATATTCTATTTTCATGATCACATTGTCATATTTTTATTATCATGATTAATATTACTCATCTCTCTTATTTAAACTTACTATGAATCTTATCTCTCATATTTTTATGCTTACTTTAACCAATATTATTAATATATGTGTTATTTTTGATGTTTCTAAGAAGGGGGATAATCAACAAGAAACTATTAGGATATAATGTACCTTAATTATGTTCCCATTTTTATGATTCCATGTTTCCAAAGGAACTAGACTAATAAAGTCATTTAAAAATATTTGTATAATTTTTTATGTATTCCTCCAAATTAATGTAATGTTAATATATGTAAAGGGAGGGTCTCTATAGTTGGAATTAGTGAAAATTATAGTTAACCTTTGGAATATAGATTAAAAAATACTTAACGAGAACATTCACGACAAGACCAAGGGTACGTATAAGGATTATGAAATGTATAGAAAAATATACTTGTATTTTGGTAAAAGATTAACTAATTAGTTTCCTAAAAATGCATCCAAGTTTGAGTATTATGGGTGGATGTGTCTCTAACATAGATGTACCATGGTATGAAATCAATTAATTGGTTTGATGGGATTGAATCGATCGTAACCTAGTATACAAAAATTGTCTTTGATTTATACCATGTTTGACACTTTTCAAGTGTTTTAATTAGGAATTCAGAAACTATTCACGAACCATTACTATGAATTGATATAGTAGCTGGATATGAATAAACAAGGATAAAACTAATGTACCATATATTAATGAAGTTTTCATAATTTAGACATCCACTACATGAATTTTGTTGATTATTGGGTTCCTCGTCGTGATGACTGATTCTAACACTATGATTTTGGTTTTAGTCAATGAATGGAACCTTAAGAAACTATTTTAAAAGTGATTTTGAAGAAAAAATAAATGATTGTCATCCTATGAAAATGTATTCTATGGGATATCTAATTAAAAATCGTGTGGTTATACTCATACAATTTATCAGGATATGAATTATGATGGACATCAAAATTATAAAATATGGGAAAAAAATTATGTTTCTTTCTTCATGAAGTAACACCCACCTTATTTCACTGGGTCTTATAATCAACCTGTGTTTGAATAATGGTTCAATTCTATGGAAAATATATTCCCGTTTATTATGTGTTCAAAGAATAATAAATTTATTCTGAATGATTATTGGTTATAAGGTGAAGCAGACAAGTGGTGGACTCTGATTATAAATATGATTGAGAAATATGAAATTGATTCCATGAATTGGGATTAGATCAAGAACTTATTTTTCAATACGTACATTCCTCATATCCATCATACTAATATGGTGAAATATTTCATTCAGATGATGAAATGGGATGATGAATCTATCTTTATCTAAAATGATAGATTCATGAGACTTATACACTATGTATTTGGAATTATCATCTGACATGAATGTAAAGTTGATAGGTTCTTTATTGGTATAATCAATGAATCAGATGGGAATTGACCATTACATAATTATGGTTTATCTAGGGAGATAGTTCTCTATGAAATCATTGTTGAAATGGATCCTGGATCTATATAACAATCTCATGAATTTTAAAAGAAGAGGAAGGTGGAGTTTAAAGTGAAATATAAAAAACATGATGTGAAATATAGGATCATTATTTTATGATCTATGTGTGGGATAAAGAACGAATGAAATTGACTTAATGGTTTAAATTATTTTTTATGTGAAAAAAGTAAGGTCCTGGATATATGGAATTTTGAAATTATGTGAAAATGTCATCTAATGGTGTGAATATATATAGAGGGGCATTGAATGAACCTCCTATGATTCAATGCTAAATTTTAAATGATAATGGGAATTATGATAATAAGTTACCAAACCTAAGGGATAATGATGATGGTTGACATACACCTCCTCTTAATCCAAGGGATATGTGTAAAAATCATTTGATAACTTTTTGTGATGAGGAATGAGATAAAAAATGGTTGAAGGTAAAATTACCAGCCAATATGGAACTGATAATGTCATATTTGATTCTGGATATACCAACTCATTAATATCTAAAAAAATTTCTAAGGGGGTTAAAATTATACCAAACTGATTATATATTGAATTGGAAGTGCAAACTTTTAATGGTATGATAAATGCTTCTCTATTCTATGATTTATCTCTAGTTGATGTTTTTTGGAATATGTTTCTTGAGAATTTTACTATTGTTCTTCTACATTAATTTTATGTCATTTTATGCTTGGATTGGATTTCTATTTATAAATCCCTAATCCTTTTTCAATAATGGGAAACTTACAATTGATGTTTCGAACCAACCTATGATCATTTATCAATTTGAAGATAAGTACAACCATCCAACAAATATTACATCTAGTTTATGTGTATTAATTCTCATTTAGAAGGGTTATTTAATGAAAATAGTTGGGTATAAAATTTACATAAAATGTATAAATATTATTCAAGAATTTTTGGATGTATTTCTAGAATATTTTCTTAGTCTTCCAACAAATCTTGATATAGTTTTATCTATATATCTCATTCCAAATTCTACACCATCATCAACGATGCCCAAGAGAATGGAACATATTTTGTTTGAAAGAATTGAATAAGTAACTCCATGAAAAAATTTCTAAGGGATTAATTCATCCAATTGTGTCATATTATGGTGCATTAGATATTTTTTTAATGGAGAATGATAGATCAATTTTACATTGCAATTATAATTGGGAGTTAACCATGATACCTATCAAGGACAAGTATCATATTCTCCATATTTGTGAAGGGTTTTCTTATCTATGTGATGCTCAATAAATTTATATTTTTATTATTTGTTCATTATATCATCATCTTGGGGAGGATAAACCAAAAACAAAATTTTTTACATGTTATGGAGACTATGGTAATATTTTAAATATTTTAATTAATACTAATTCCAACGATATTGTCATGGAATTGACAAATGGATTATTTTGAGATTACATTGATCAGATTGGGGAAGTCCTTATTGATGATATGCATATATATTAAAATGGAATAGAAGAGAATGCACAAAACATGATAATTGTACTAAAGACCCAAAAAACAAACAATATGAAAATTATTCAATGTGTGAATTCTAGAATTAAAATGTTATACTTATTGGTCACACAATATCAAGTGAGGGTATAGTTTTTAATCCATTAAAGATAGAGGAAATTGAATGATGCAAACGACCAACCATGGTGATTGAGATGTATTTCATTTCTAGTTATATATATATTATTGACAGTTTGTGGATAATTTCTCAAAATTATCTAATTCTATGTCCATGATAACTCATTTGGGTCGAACGTTTTTATAGAGTGATAAATGTGTGTTAAATTTTAATAAACATTAGGGAATGTTAATTTGCGCAATTATTATAACATTAATATATGGTGGGGAAAGGTTTTTAATCTATATTGATGAATACAAGTAATGATTAACATGTGTTCTTATGAAAAATAAAATGGTTATCATTTATTCCTCATAATGGTAGAAAAATCATGGAAAAAATCACCAACTATTAATTTTTAATTAGTTGATGTAATGTTTTCATTGATGATAAAGATGAATTATCTTAATGATGTAAATTCTGACATATATACATACCATAAAAGTATGAAATATATATTGACATATAAGGAGTTGAACATGTGCTAGAGGATATGGTAAAAGATATTAATGAATTGTGATTTCGTAATACATTACAACAATGGGAAATCATACAAGGGAGGCAATGATTTGGGTCAATCTGATCATGTTATATTTTTTATAAAGAGTAACATAAAAGATCATATATTTTTGGATTTTCAATTTGTATACATTGAAATATAGAAGAAAGTTGAAGGCCTTATCAATCTAAATTAAATGGTCATCAATGTATACTTGTGATGATTAATGTGGTGAAAAAGAACTTGTGGAGTTGAAAAATAAGGTTATAATTTTTAATAAGTTCACCATTGATAAGGATGGAATGATAAGGTTCCAGAACCATGCATATTCTCCTTACATATGATTTTTGAAGTATGATATGTTAAAGAAATCTCATAAAACATCATTCTCTATTATTATTCGATGTATTAATATGTATATATATTTTAATTAATACTTCTACTGTGATGGAATAAATAAATAAATTGAATACTTTGTGTCCAACTTCTTTTTTATTATATCTTTTTAGGGCTGAAAGAATAAAATTTAAGGGGATCTCCAATCCATTTCCATTACTAGAATAGAAATGGGAGAACACCACCATTGATTTTTTCTTTGGGTACCCCAAAAAATATTAAGTGTTTAAAGAAATTTTGGTGGTAGTTGATTTCTTAACTAATCCATCACACTTCCTTTCTATTAGATAATTATTCACTCTAGATAAAAATTCACGGATGATCATTAAGGATATGGTATAGTTGCATGGAATTCCACTTTTTATTATATCATATCAGGACCGAAGGATTACCTCAACAATCTGGCAATGTCTTTAGAAGGCACATAATACAGAATTATGTTTCAGTACTTTATATTTTCCTTACAAAGATGTCTATTCTAAAAGAACAATTCAAACCCTATATGATATGATGATGTCATGTTTTCTGGAATTTAAAGGTGTTGGGGATCAACACCTTCCCCTATTTTAGTTTTCTTACAGCAATAGCATTCACTCAAAAAATGAGATGGATCCTTATGACTCTATCTATGGGATTCCATTTAGACCGCCATCATGTTGGGATGATATTTGCGAAATAAATATTTTAGGACCTGAGATCACTAAAGAGATTTTTGATAAGGTTATAACCATTCAACTGCATATCATGTAAGTAAAATGTCTGTAGAAAAGTTATGATGATAACTGAATTCATGATATAGAATTCGTTGTCATTGAGAAGGGTTTTCAATTCATTTCTCAATAACAGACGGTTATGAGATTCTGGAAGAAAGAAAAACTAATCCCTAGATATATTAGTACTTTTGAAATTATTTATCATATCGAGATTTTATCCTATTGAATGGAACATCCTCTAAATGTTTCTTATGTCTATTATGTGTTTCACGAGTCACTCCTAAATACATACTCTAACCTTCACATGTAATCAACTAAAATGGCATACATTTGGAGCCAGATCTCTCATACAAAGAATTACCAGTTGATATTCTAGATCATTAAAAGAATGTTATTTGAATAAGACCACTCACCCTGTCAATGTTTTCTGGAGAAATATCCATTTAATTAAAGCTATGTGGGAAATTTAATACTTTGTGAGGCATAATTATCCTCATTTTTTAGATTTATAATGTTGAATTTTGAGAGAGAAATTCATTTTATGGGGGTGTAATGTAATATAACAGGTATTTGTGATCTTCTCTTCGAATAAATTAATTTTTATTGATGTATTTCATTAAATTAAATCCATAATATCTTTTACATGAAACCTACATGTTTTTTAATTCAGGAAACACCAACATGACATAAGTTACAGGGAACATCAAGTTTCTACCAAAAATCAATTAATTATTATAATTAATTAAATTTGACGGTTATAACCTAGACATTAAACATAGTCAAATGAATATTAATAACAACATTTCAAATAATATTGTTTTTATAAAAATATAACATTTTCATAATGAAAAAATTATTGTTTGGTATTGTCTTGAAAGGATTAAAATACAATTTTTTTTTTCAAATGAAATATATTACATATCATTCAATGAAAAAAATAAAATTAATTTAATGGATAATTATAAATAAAAAATGATTAAATAATAAAAATTTTTTATCTTGTAATGTGAAAATTATCATATTGTAAATTTTTGGTACTTTTCTGAAAAGTTTCATTTTCTAATGAATAGTGACAATACTACATTATAGTTAAAAACTAAATTTCATGTATAAATAATTATAATACATTAAATTTATTTTTTAAATCACAATAGATAGTTTATATTTATATTACAATAATGTAGGTAATTTTAATCCTTATAATTTAAAAATCATGTATAAAATTTACTAAACTTTTGTCCATTCTTTTTAATGATCTTCTACCCTCATCTGTAGGATTGGTGTTAAAATCAACGTATTCATTTTTATGAATATAATTTCAATAAATAGAGATAAAATATTTTAATTTGTCTGATATTTCGATTATAATGTGATGAACAACATTTTGGGATATTAGGAATAATAATTTTAATAATTTTTATATGACGGTTTGGGATAAATTACTTAATTTAAGGAAAACATAACATTATAATATTATAAATTTACCCAATAACATATCCCAATTATATTCGGTATGTGGGATTTTACAAAAATCCATAGGCCCATATTATAAATTTTTATGCTGCTTTAATAATAATATATCAATTTGAATATTTTTTTAGACAAGTTAAAATCTTTAAACTCATATATTTAATATGTAAATAATTTTTAATATAGGGTAATACCAAAGATATATTTGTCTATAAATATTTATATGAAACATAATTAATCTATATTAATAATGAATATTTATTTATTAATTTTTTAAAAAATATAATATTTTATTAATGTCATGCGTTATAGTGATGCAATGATTATTTTCATAGTGGAAGTATTAAAAAAATGAAAATAAAATAATAAAATAAATAAAATTTAACATAAATAATGACATAAATTTATTTAATAGATAAATTTGATATTTTAGTTATTTATTTGACATTTTGTATTGATGTTATCATTTTTTTAGATTATTTTTAAAAGGACAAATATTGAATTGATTTAAAATTGACATAAATGATACATTATAATAAATAACATTTTATTAAATGATATAAAATTATTAAAAATATAAAAACCATACAAATAAATATAATAATTAAAAATATGTCATCAATGATCTTTTTAGATTAATATTTGAATAATATAGTTAATATATTAACCTAGAATCATTAGAAATAAATGTGCTCTGTATAAGAGTAAATGGTTTTAACAAAGGGTTAATGCCATGAGATAAGGAAAATATTGTGACCAATACACATAAAAAAATAATTTTATGAAAGGATTGTGTCACATACTAATAATATCTCTTAAATAAATAACTTTTTAGCTATTTGAAAAAATTATATATTTATATTAATTTAATATTTTTAGAGTTTCCAAGAGTTCGCATTCCTTCTCTAACAAAAGGCACATCATCACTCACATCCCCACACCGAATATAGAATTATTTATGAACCAAACCATTCATTTTTATCCACCTAACATAAATATTCATGTTATTTAGGTCATGTTATTCTCCCAAGTCAAATTCTAGTGCTCCTAAAAGAAGTTATAGAGGTTTCTCACCGAAGAAGATGTAATCTCTTTCACTGACACTATGATTTGTATTTATTCTTTTACTTCTTCATCATGTATTTTTAGATTATTGATAAATAAATTCAGTATACACTATATGTTTATATGTTATTCTGATTATGGAACAATCACATTTTACCTTTTAAACATTATATGGGAAATTAAAAATTACCACTCATGTGTATGTACAACCAACCATCTCCATGCGGTAGTGTAATTTTTCCACCACCTCCATACTATGTTTTGTAGAATTATAAAAATAATTAATATATTTAATAACTATAACATTATAGTGATTATATAATAAAATATACCATTTATTATCATTTCTTTACAAAATTAATGGAATGATATTGTCACTCGGGCATACATAAAACCAATTATCCCCATGACGTTATGCGATTCATTCTCCATGATCACCGATAATGATTGATTATATAAGAATATAAAATTCATAATAATTTTTTATATGATACTAATATTTATATTTAATCTATAGAAATATATTCTACTTGAATCAACTGGGACTTATATGACTAAACCTACAAAGAAAAGGAAGCAGTTAAAGCCTGAAAGAAGAGAAATAATATAATATTATTAAAAAAATAGGTGATAAAATGATCATATAGGAAATCATATGAATATAGTTCTGGAATTTTTTAATAAAATTAATTTGTCCATTATAAAGGAGTTTTATATACATATGAATAAAATAATAGCTATAGTAAAGGTTAATTTCACAATCTTATAAATTTTTAGGATTGTTTTTATGTAAGTATTTACAAGGGAAAATTTATAATCCATATACATTATTCATAAAAATATTTCATAGAATATTTTTTAAATTATTATTCAATATTTTATAATCATTTTTTCCATGTAATATTTTTAGTTCCTATTATGAAATTAATATTTTTTCATTTTCCTAGTTAGGTACATTTTTTATTTTACAAAAACTCTATGAGAAGAATGTTTTTTAGAATAAATGGAAACAATGAATTTATACTCTATCATGATGAATTATTATCTTTAATACTCCCTTAAAATATTTTGAAGTCATTTTCATCCAAAAAATTCATTTTAAATTTTTCTGAATTTTGTGTAAGGAAAATGTTTTAATGAAGAAATAATACTTTCATCAGAAAATATTTTCAAGTGTTCTCTCAAAATTAATTTACATATAAAATATCATTGGTTCTTGATGCATATGTTTTACTTGGTATATGATTAAAATTTTACATTATTATTCTTTATATGAATCATTATGTATATAACAGAATGGTATTCCTGAAACCCATTTATTCTCAGAGGGTTATGTTATGATTATATGATATTTATGAAACTAATTTCATTCCATCGGTTCTGATATGATAACTAGTTTATGGTCTTGTGGAACACATATTAATAGTTTCATTCTGATATGGTTGGGAACTATATATACCTCCAATTTATTAGGTAAAAATTTATATCCCATGAGATAAACATAAATGACTTTGTCTGCTATGATGATCCTGAGATTGAATAATGGAGACCAAGATGGTATGGGAAGAGAACCCATACTACCAAGATGACCATAGATGTGAATCCTTAACTACTGTTTATGATATTATTATAATATTATGTGTCTCAAGTGTTCTATGCTTTATTCTTGTGACATGATATCATGGTTAATGTACTTTATTTCCTTAGAATTCATATCTTACAAACTACTAATCATTAGTCAATGATTCTATTTTATGATCATTGATATAGCGGATATGATATCTAATTTCCTTGTAAATGTTTGTATACCGTTATTATAATTAATATTCATAAATATATTCCATATTTACCCATACAAAACATCTTTGGTCACCCTGTTTTATGTTTTCTATCCCCTAGTTTAAGAAGATATGTATTATGATTGATATCTCTAAGAAGGCTTCTATTCATTAAAAATCTTGTGTGAGATAATTTTTATCTATTATGAACTTTTTTTTGTGATTCCCAATTTCAAAAATAAATATTCTAATACATGGTTTGGGTGTTTGTTTGTGTAATGTATTATATGTTCTGTAAATGTAATGTAATGTTTATGTATTAAAAGTGTGGGTCTCTATAACAAAAAAATAGGTATTTGATTAACATAATACTGTATTAAATGATCAATTAGTGGGGAATAAAAAAATTTATGTTCCATGTAAAAGATTTAAAAGTAAATAAATTTTTTTTTGATAAGAAATGGATATGGGTAATCACATTACATTTGTTTGGAATGGAAAATCACGGTGAAATTTATGCATCCTAATTTCATTACATGAAATCAAACTAAATGTGTTGGTGAGAGAAAATTGTGTATCTCAACATTTGGGCATAAAATTTAAAACAACATGTTCAATGAAAAACATATTCCATCATTTTGAATTATAAATAAATGTACATGATAAGGAAAAAACATGAATAATGATGAAAAAGAAAATATCCCCTACCTCAAGAGAGTGGTTATAGTGGCTTATATGACCTTATTAAGTGATTGAAGGAACCTTTTTAGTACTCTAAATAAGGAATGGAAGAGTGAGGATTTACTCTAAGGATTCTATGTGAATAAAAGTGAGACCATGAGTGGGATTATATAGTAATTGATAAGGGAATTATTTATTATTTATCAAGAATTTGTTTTTGACACAAAATAAATATAGAACCAATAACACAATCCATACAAATGTTTCTCCTTGGATTCAAATAAAACTTTTTTTTCATTATTTTAAATGTTCATTGAGTGAAATTATAAAACTAATCCCTTGCTGATTTGGAAGTGAGTCATGTTATTGAAAAATTGATTTTAAATATCTACAATATATTACCACTTTTTGAGGATTCTTATTGTATTATTAATTTATTCAAATAAAATTAAAAAATATTATTTTAAATTGTAAATATAAATTTGGTCATAGATACCCTATACATAATATACTATATCATTTTTGGGTCATTATAATTTCATTATACACAAATTATATTTATACGTTATTTAATTTTTACACTAAAATTCTATTGTCTAATAAAATGTTGAAAAAATAACCATAGGGTAATTTATACATGCTAATTTCAAAAATAATATTCATTTTAAAAAACATTTATATATATATAAATATTAGCTTTACAAATTGAATCAATTTATTTGAAAAATAATGATTTTTCGACAATAAATCATTCTGAACACTTATAAAAATGACATTCAAATTCATAAAAACTATTTTATCATATATATAATAAAACATATATCTTAAATTTATTATATTGTTATATTAATTATTTCAATAATCTATTAATTTTTCAAAGTCAACATGTTTATTGAAATTCAATATTAATTACAAATAAAATATGTTTTTTATTGTATGAAAATAAAAAATCATTTATAATGTAATAATAATAAATTCCTGATATATTCATTATTTTGTAAAATATACATATTCATAATATTTGGGTCTTGATAGAAATATTTCTAATATAAAAAAAACATACGAGTAAGGTGTGTGATTGTGGGACTTTCATGGATTGGTTCAGTAAACACGGTGTGGGACATGATCTTGATGAGATTTAACATCTCTAGTAAACAATTTTACTCACCGTTAAGATGTTTGATAAAAACATGGGATTATTCAAGGGAATATATGAGTGGGGCTATCTTCTATGTATGTTCTGAAAAATGGGATTCATATTGTATGATCCTACATATTCATGTTATTACAGCCTTTGTATGTGTCTATCAAGTTTATTAGAAATTTCAATTTATTCTAATCATTTTATCTCGTATAAATGGATATATTATCAATTGTAATGATATTAAATGGATATTAAATTATATTTGTATATAATAAAATAAAATAAGCGTTTTTTATTTCCGAATTATATAAAAGGTGTTTAATTAAATCATAAAAGGAATATCATTTATAAAATTTCTAGTCGCTACACATATAAAAATAATTATAATTCATTATTGAATGTAGTGGGATGAAAAATGGAAAATAATAGTGATGGGATAATATTAAAAAAAATATAACATTATGATTTAAAGGAACAAATGAATGTAAATGAAGCCATGTGTATCCCAAGGTTGAGTTATTAAATCGTGTTACCCATAATTGGAAACATTATCATATATCCCATAATGATTCATGGAATATAAAAACACTAGATTATGGGGCTTCTATAATGGGGATTACATACTCGTAACCCAATATTTATGATGAAATGTCCCCAATACTTTTGGTTACTAGATGAAAAATGAACTTGGTGACCAGTACTATCCATGAAGGGGGCATCACATGTTATCTATTTCTAACGAAATTCCCATGGAGTCATCTAATCAATATATTGATGACCAATTATGTATCTGTATAAGAAATGGATTTAAAATATGGTTACCTAACATTTTATTTTGTTATTTACATTATTTTACATAGGATTACAAAAAAAAATCCAAGTAGAGGCTATCCAAGATTGTCCCTATTAATGATCATTTTTTGTCATCTAATGTAGTTGTATATTTCACTAATTATTTGTGTTTTAGTGATGATAATTTAATGAAAAAATGGGATAATACAGAAAAAAAAAGTACCATTATGGTTTAAAGGGACAAATGAATGTTAATGAAAACATGTGTTTCACTAGGTTGAGTTATGAAATAATGTAATCCATAATTGAAAATATGATCATATAAAACATAGAGATTCATGAAATATATAAAGAACAAGATTATTGGGATACTACGATGGGGTTGATAGACACGTAACCCATGCTATATGCTGAAATGTCCCAAATACTTTTGGTTACAGAATGAAAAAGGATAATGTATACCATTACTATCCTTGATGGGGGCATCACTTGTTTATTATATCTAAGGAAATTCCCCTAGAGTCATCTGATCAACATAATGATAAAAAATTATATATCCTTAAAAAGAATGGATTTAAATTATTGTTACGTCATATTTCTTTTTTTATTTATATGATTCCACATAGGATTGAAAAATGAACTCCATGTAGAGGCTGTCCAAGATAGTCCTTATTAATGATCATTATTTTTCATCTATTGTATTTGTATATTTCAGTAATTATGTGTGTTTTTTTCATCAAAATTTATTGAAAACAAAAAATATTGGGACAAACCTCACCTTAATTGAGCCTATTTACATGGAATAACTAATTTCAAATGTGATAATGAATTAGGGATCCATTTATATATCCATCAACAAAAAATATTAGAAAACATAAATGGAGTATGATGATTGTCGTTTTGGATAATGTAAATGTATTTTCTATAGAAAAGTATCAAATGTGACCCCATGTACTTCTAATTAATAAAATTATGTGAGTATATTAGTATATATTTTTGAATTTTAATTGTTATGTTCATAATAGCCATTCATGTATTGGTTCCCAATCACTTAATTTTATGAATATTTCATGACATTGTGATCATGTTATGGTAATAGAATCGTGATATTGCCTCATTTTCATTCAAAATGTAAATGAGATAACCCAACCATGTATCAGTTAAACAATTTCATGGAACTCAATACCCGTGGATCTTCTGTGACTTTACATCATCTACACAGATTACATGACTTTGACTACATCATATAGTGTGATTGGACCCATGAAATACTTTTGATCACCTTTCCCTCATGTTAACCACTCAAACTCCAACGATTCATTCACTCATAAATTAATATCCTAGAATATGATCTAGAAATTATGTACTCATGGGTATATTATAATTACATGTTGCGTATAGTCCCCCCATTCCAATCAGTGATCAAGAAACTATATGAACTTTGAGAACAAAAATTAATATTATAACGTTGATATATATGATCCAATTCTAGGCCCGATCACCATACCATAATATGATCCTGAAATATTAGTCCATTTATTCATACATCATTGTCCTCCATGGTTAATATAATTATATTCCCTTATGGAGACCTATATATGTAATCCACACACCAATATTAATTGTGTACAATATCTGAATACATATGTTCTCTAACACATAACATGATTCTAGTAGGCCTTTATAATTTAACTAATCATGCATTTTAAATATAATAAATACTCTATTTTGGGAATCCTCCATATGTTGAATCCCTAAACTTATCTTCCTTTCCATTAAAGTGGAATACAATATACAAAGAATATAATGGAAACATTTTTTTTCATATTTACTACCCAAATGTCTATTTTATCACCTTTTACAATATATAATCCTATACTATATGAAATATAAGGACAAAATTTATTATAGTAATCAAAATACAATGAAAAATCCCCTTAGGGACTATCTCAATCCAATATATATACCCCATAAATATGCATCTTTCATATATATTATAGTCACTGATAAGACATGAATACCCACTTGAAGCATCTCACATTACTACATTCTTTATCGGTGCTCATTTCCTCTCTTGTCAAGCCATATCCTCGATGAAAATCCTAATAACGCTTCTATGAGGGAAATCATTGTGTGTTAACTACATATTAAAATATTACTAATGTGGTAATCCTCTTTAGGATTAATATCATAATAAATATTTCATTTGATCAATTTTATATAATATTAATGAATCATATCATGTTAACCTCGCTCTATAGTAACTATATATATCTAATCTGGCTCTCTAATGTAATGCATCTGTTATTTTTTGTGTCAAATTTTTCACATTAAAATAAAAACACCCAGGGTCATTGGAATCATATATTTTCATTTAATTTATATGCTTAAAATTCACATATCCTATGCCTAATCCTAAAAATATTCTCTACTATATCATACTCTATAAGATTGGTCTATACTCCAAATGAAATTTTAGAAGTATATAGACACTTGTTCCTCTCTTCATGGGATACGTATGATGTCACCGAATAGATTGAATGTAGATATGTTTCTAGAAATTCACCCCCTAATCAAAATTCAAAATTACGTCAATATAAATATCATTGACCTATCATAAGACCTTAAATTGTTCACTTAATCTATATGTTCATTGATTCCCAATACAAGAATATATGTTGGATGCCCCCCCAAGGTTCATATAAGACATAAACATTTCATTGTAACATTATTTAGTATATATATCATATGATGTACTTTTATATCATTACATGGGATTTATATATTCCAACGAGTCATACCATATTTTCCATTAGGTACACATCCTCTACTGAACATATTTTATCAAATTTTACTCCTTCTAAAATAATACTCCCATTATAGTTATATATTCCTCATAACACAAACTATGTAATCAACACTAGTTGATATCCTTGTTTTTGATCAAAATCATGATTCCATATTCTTTATGAAACTAGTACATCCTTATTGGGCCATAATATTGGTGGGGACCATTTCTATAATGAAATACTCTAAGAGACATAAATTTATCCTCATTGGGAATTTTCTATTCATGGATAATAAGAAAGGGACAATAATGCATAAGTCACAAAAAATATATCACTATGAACCTTTTATTTAAAAATAGATAATGTATGAAATTAAATTTATATAGAGGTCATTGTCATATGAACATAAATGGTATATTTATACCATCGTGTGAAACTGAACTACTTGGGTTCTGATTCCATTTGAAAGAATGTTTAGAATGCCTTTCATGGGACCAATCATGATGTCAAGAATAGTAAACTCAATTAATGATTTCATTAAATTCAATATTACTTTGTATT
Source organism: Viscum album (assembly GCA_963277665.1). NCBI lineage: Eukaryota > Viridiplantae > Streptophyta > Magnoliopsida > Santalales > Viscaceae > Viscum > Viscum album. The sequence continues at coordinate 699,608,452 of OY728160.1, forward strand.
AATAATTTAATTAATAGACACCCATTTTCCATCATTGATTGGTAATAATGGGTTAATTTTTGTATAATAATGGATAGACATAGATTGTCACAAAAATGTGATACCTCTTAGATATACAGATTCCAACAACAGTGGTTAATCAAGTCATTCCAAAACGCTGTTTTAAGCAGTCCAATACCGAAATATTTGATGGTTTGTTGAACATATCTTAAATATATCAGTGATTCAGAGTGAATTATATTATTCATCCGAATAGGGTTTTATGGTCTCAAATTATGAACATCATCACCAATGATAAAATTTTATTAGAAACCACGATGACACCATATTATAAATATGAAATCCATTGGGAACATATGGTTCCTTTACAAGTCCCTATTGTAATCCATTTAAATAAAAAATAATGAACCCCACAAAAATCATTCATTGAAAAAAAATCATTGAATGATTTTCTACTCAATTTATTCATTTATATTGTACACAAAAACATGGTGAAAAATATGTTAATAAATTAAAATATAAATATAAATAATGTCTGAATGCATCATGAAATTATATTTTGATAATACATCACAAACAACAAAGAGGAATAAAAAATATTATTACACAAAATTCTTACCATTCTTGTGAAATTATCCATGTTTCTTAGAAACAATGTTTCCCTAATAAATAACCATAATTCATGATGTATTAATTAACATAGATACCAATCTCCAAATTATTACAATAATCAAATGTACTTGAATCCTCATGAGGGAATGTTACTACACTATCTATAGAAACTACCTATGTGCACCACTATACAACGTCGCCTACAGGATTATTTTATTAATAATAAAAACAAATGGTGGTTATTTAGTACTATCAAAAGGGTGTAATCATATCCCTTGAGGTAGAACATGAGGTTATTTTGGAGATAAGTCTTATATGACCAGCAGATTCAATAACGGAAATAGTGAATCCAAAAAAACTATTTCCAATACTAACTACTTAATGAGTCTATATTGGATAACGGATTTTATCACCTTGAATAAATTCTGAATTTTGATTAGGGTGATGAATACAAAAAATACAATGTTTAAGAGTTTCCTTAGTGGAATAATATTAGTGACCAACATATTGTTATAACCACCCTTCAATCAACTAATGAATGAATTACTCTAATGATCACCTCCCCAGAAACTCAGATCTATAAACTATGAAAATCACTCTTCATATATCATGATACATAATAGGATAGTAAAACCCATATTATCACATTTCTTAATGAAACTAGATGTAGTATTCCATTATATCCTAGGGAGTATTCAACTATCCCAACACATGCATACCAATTTTACACACATATTTTGATAGTAGAATGTAGAAGACATATATCCCCTACCCCTTTATAAATAATATCTTCTTAATTTGGTTTAAATGAAGATAAAAATTGAGAATATATCCCAACATTAAACAATGATTTTTTCGACCACATCATCAAAAATAAGAACTTTTAGTCTGATATCCATCAACACACACATCTAAAGTTACATTATATTCTAGAAGTGAAGTAGAGGCTTCACCTACATATTTCAAAAATGATATAGGGACATGAATATATTCCATTTCATCATTCTAGAGAAAGATATTAATATTTATAATATTATTATATTGATATCTATAGAAATAAATTTTTCTTCTTCTCCTATATGATAATGAACATCTTTTATCCAAATGAAATACACTGGATCGAGTTTAAATCTGTGATCTAACAGAAGATAATGATACACATTTGAAAATAAACTGATGAAAGGATAATTTATGTTAGAATAAAAATGGTGGCAATATAATTCAATGGAAAACTAGTATTATGTCCATATTCTATATCAAAATTTGGATCATTAACATATCCTGGATGTTACCTTAGATAAGATTCATATTATTTCCTTGAAAAATTACCCAACATTTTCCAAAAGAATATAGGCTCCATGGACATATTCATTATCCAAACAATAAATGATTACACTTTCATCCTTCATAGTCTATATAAGAAGAGGCCTATATTCATTCCACTATTTTTGTTGTCTATTGGAATACTCCTGTGCTAATTACACAACTGAATCATGTTTTTATTCCTTATTCAACTTGTTTGGATATAAAATCTCAATAACAAACAAATGTTATCCTTATATAATTCCCAATAACCATGGTGTTCACTAGAACCCTCTCGTAGTATTTTTGTAGTGGGACTACATTCCAATATTTACATTCAGACATCGATATACTCTAATGACCACTCAACCTATTGATCATAGATGATCAGAAAAAATATATAATCTATGATGTATTAGTTGGTGCGTATTAGTATCCATCCCAATCTCAGATTACATGAGGTTATACACAACATATCATAAGTATCTCAAGAACCCTTCCACTATTTTTATAAATAAAAATGACATAGCTACCAAGGAATTCGTACTCATGATACTATATAAATGGATTATGAGGATCCTACCCCTGACATCCACCATGAATAACTATAGTGACCCTACCTTTTGATACATTTCTATTACATCAATTTAAATATAAACAAAAAAATTATATTACACATTGAAGATACAATAGTTTAGTGTCTTTGGAAATCATGGAACAAAAATAACATTTAAAACATCAATCATAAGCATTTATTTAATTCCTTCATCGTTGGCTTCTTATTGGATCTTGACCTCTAATTAGTACATGCAGTCACCCGTGCATATACATCCAAAATGAGTGAGCTAATGTACAATTAAGAGGATAGATATAAACAATATAAAAATATCTACGAACAATCAAAACATATAAAAATGATGACAAACATGATAGGAAGCATTAATAAAAGGCTTCAAATGTGGAGATGCATAAAAAAGAAAAATCATGTCTTAGTGGTCAACTCCCACACATAGTTGTGAACAATGATATCATCATGTTCAAGAATCATTTCACTTTTACTCATGAATTTTATCACTTTAACAAATGAACTATATTTCTATATAATTCCAATAAAATATATCATGTTCAATCATTCATATTTCGCTATATAATTCTGGGTGCACCCGTCTCATCATAATATTGAAATTTTCATTCAAGCCACATTTAAAATATATAAAACATGAATATAATAGAACCCATGGAAAGAAATGGGTTTACCATAATAAATAATACTTTCATAAACATTTTTCCCAAAAATATAATTGGAATATCTTTCTTGACATTTAACAATTACCCAAGAGTGAAATGTGAAACCACATTCATGAAGTAAAAGATGTGTGTTTATTTAAAAGATGACCTCTTTTTAAAAATTGGGATTTTCATAAAATAAAATAAAGAACAATCATGTCCTAGAAATGGTAAGATAATTAAGAATAAATTATTTTTAATGTGAACCTATACTGAACATGGGGTGATTGACGGATAACCCTAAGATAGAATGTTGGGTTTGAGAATTTTCCCTTACCAAGTAGCCGAACACTTCCTTTTCATTAATGTATTGTATAATGAAATTATATTCTATAATTATAAATTATTGAACAATTTTTATAGTAATAGGGATCATTTTTATTTCATTAAGTTAATTTATAGGCCTTTGTATGAGTTATAGTGATTAAATTCATTGTACGGTAATGTTTGTTTTAATGGGTTTCATGAAAGATTCAATTGTATTCATCAATGAATATTCATGTAAAACATAGATAAATATCATGAAATAATATTTTATGATATTAATGATGTTACATAATTTTAAATGATCTTATAATTAATTGTTTTATAGACCATGTGGATTATTCATTATATAGTATTCAGTGATGATCATTTTTGGTAAATTGGTGTGGTTTTTCGATCACAAAGAATTTGTTTTAGTTTATCACACAGTTTCACGTAAATAAGTTAGTTCCATATCATTAAATGGAATAAAAAATTAAATTATGAATTTTTTATCCTTTTTATGTTTTTATTTACAGCCTTAAAGGGGTTGACAGAAAATTGTACTGTGTTGCCCATGAATTAAGTAAATTAACACATCACATGCAACGATTTCATTTTATAAACAAAGAGATGGAGGGAGGAGTATAATAAATAATCATCCATTAACATTATATTATACTAGTATATCAATCATTATAGAGTTATCATGAAATTTTTATAAGGGGTGTTGAGGATATGAGAGGAAAAGAAAATAAATTTGAAAGGAAAAATGAATGAAAAGTGAGAGAGAGAATGACCTCTTGAATATTCCCCTAGAGACCCTCTATTAAGAACATAGGATTGAACTTTTGATGAGTCAATGAGATCTCGGTCTTGGGGGAGGGTTTGGAGATGATTTTTTGGTATATTTTAGGAGTGTCTTGAGGCTTGAGAGGTGTGTATTAATGAGGGTATGAGGGGTGGAATTTATAGTTGAGGGGAGAAGGCTTTTCTTAATATTTTATTCATTTTTTTATTGATTTCCACCAAGTTAAATAATACTTTTGATTCGATGAATGAAAATTGTAAATAGGGATTGTGAGTTTGAGATATGGGTGCTTACATCACTTGTGATGTTATGAATCTTTGATTTTAAATATAATTTATTTATCCATAAATTAATGTATTTTATTATTCACAAAAAATTCTAGTATTTCAGAAAAATCCAAAAATATCACCCTATAAATTTTTTGATGTGTAGAATCAAAAAAATGTAAGCCATTTTTCAGAAATAAATATCTATATATGTTTAATTTAATTTTTAATTAAAATCATAATTTACATAAAAAATATAATTTTAAAATTAAAACTTATTTCATAATGAATTGAAAAATAATATAAGGTATTCTGAAATTATCCTAAAACCATATGACATAAATTTTTTTGTATTTATAAACACATTTTATGAATACACATTATCTTTAAAAATAAAAAATTAATTTTTATTAATTATTTATGACTTAAAAAATACCAATATGTTTACTATTGTAATATTATAAGTTTTAAAATGCCTAATGTTGTTTATACATTCATGGGTGAGGATTGATTCTTTTTATAGGAAGGTTTACTACTCTTAAGGTTCATATTATTATTCATAAGGGTATGTTACTATTCATAAGGGCATGTTACTATTTAAAAAAATTATGTTTATCCTCCCAGACTCCAAATATCTATTTGATCGCAACCATGAATATCAAAATTTCAACATTCATAACATAGAAGTTGCAGAATTTTGTTTAGTGGTTACATAGTATTATGTATCATTATATCTAATTGTGATTCCTAATGTGATTATTCTATAATGCGTGATTATATTGTGTTAATTCCATTGATAATACTTTGGGTTGGTACATTCTTCCACCGTAATTAAATTTCCCCCTCAAAATTTCATTTTACATAAACATGTGTGGATATTTCTCGTTCATTTTTTCTTATGATTCCGATGTAGCTTCTTCAAACATATGTTTCCTCCACAAAACATTGTAAAGGTGGGTTTTCCTTTTCATAGAACCTTACCTCTCTGGTCTACATTCTTTACTAGCTTCTCCTCAAACGAGAGATCATTTTCAATTGTACCACATCTGAGTTCAGTGCATGTGAGGGATATGGTATATACTTCCTCAGGATTGATAAATGAAACACATCATGAATGAGATCCATATTCGGTGGAAGTGCATGATGATAGGCCACAGCTCTTATGAAATCAAGGATCTCAAAGGAGATAATGTACGTTGGGATTAGCTTCCCTTTCATTCCATACTACATGACTCTCTTCTAAGGTGATATTCAATGGATGAAATTATCTCCAATTTCGAATTCCATGTCCTTTAGGTGGTTGTCAGTGTATCTTTTTTCCGACTCTTAGAAGCTTTGATGTGTTTCTATATGACTTGATCCTTTTTGTCATATTTGCACAATATCATGTCTAATTAGATTTCTTTCTCCAACTTCACCCCAACATGATAGAGTTCTACGTCACTCTCCATACAATTATTCATATGTAGCCATATGAACACTCGAGTGGAAGATATTTTTGTTTGAGAACTCAACCAATGGGATATGCTAATACCACCTCATTTTAATTATAAATAGAAGGCTATTACAATGTCTTATATAGTACCAATAGTCCTTTTAGATTTTCCATTTGTTTGGGGGTGATAGGTCGTGCTGAAATTTAATTCAGTAATCAAATCATTTTGAATGCTCCTCCAAAATTTAGATGTGAACATTGGATCATGGTCAGAGACAATTGAGAGTGGAAGACCGTGTCGTCTCACCACTTCTTTCATATATATTTTTGGTTTGTTGTTCAAGTTATAGTACTTACAGAATAGAGACAAAATGGGAAGTGTTGTTGAGTCATTCAACCATAACCCATATCACTTTATTTCCCAACAGCGTCTTTCGGAGACCCGTGACAAAGTCCATAGTGACATTATCCCATTTCCAAAAGGGTACAGGCAATGAATGCATCACCCATTGGGACTTTATTCACTCTACTTTAACATGTTGACATACCGAGCACCTTGAGGTATATTCTGCAATCTCCCTCTTCATGTTTTCCCACCATAAGTCTTCTCTGAGATCAAGATACATCTTGGTACTCCAATGATGGATAGAGAATATTGATTTATGTGCATTTTACAATAGATTTTTCTTTATCCTAGGGGGTGAAGTCACAAAAATTCGTGTTCCAAACCGAATCACACTGTCATTGTTGATATGGAACTCATGCAACTTCCCATCCTCTACTTCATTATCCTTGTTCTACAACTCCAAATGATCGCTTTGTGCCACCATAAACATCTCTTTAATAGATAGTTTCACAAATATTTAGGCAAGGTAGGATGTATAACATTCCCTTATGATTTAAAAATACATCCATTGAATTACCAAAGAGATTAGGTCTTTTTCAATCAACATCATGGATAGAGTAGCATGTTCTTTTTTACATAGAGCTTCAACTACCTTGTTCTCCTTTAATGGATGATAGTGAATAGAGAAATAGTAATCCATTATTATCTCTAACCATCTCCTTTGATGTATGTTCAGATCCTTCTGTGAGATTATATACATTATGATTTTTTGGTTAGTGAATATGTCACACTTATCAACAAAAAGGTAGTCCCACAATATTTTCCTGGCATAAAATCATGGACTCTAGCTCTAGACCATGCGTCCGGAAGTTATTCTCTTTGATCTTCAACTTTTTGAGGTGTAGCCTATCACATTATCATTTTTCATGAGTACACAACCCAATCCATTATTCAAAGAATCACTGTATATCACCAAACATTCTCCACTAATTATTAATGTGAGTATAGGTGCAGTGATTAGTCTTCTCGTTAGCTCCATGATTTTTACTTCATATTACTCCATCCATACAAACATTAACCCTTACTTTTTAACATAGTATGTGGGATTGACAATCATGTGAAATTTTCAAAAAACGCTGGTAGTACCATGTAATCTAATAAAACTACAGATTTCGGTGACCCTAGAAGGCCTATTCCATTCCTCAATCACATTTGTTTTTGAAGGGTCCACATATTTTCCCTCACGTGTGATCACATGTCCCAAGAATGTGAGTTTCTTCATCCAAAAGTCTCACTAGCTGAACTTGGAATTCATATTCTCCTTTCACAATGTCACCAACACAAGTATTAGATGTTCTTCATGTTACTCCATACTCTTATAGAAGATGATAATATCATCTATAAACACAACAACAACTGTGTCGATGTTATTTATAAAGACACTATTCATTAAATACACGATGCTTACTAGGGAATTAATAAGTGTGAAGGGTATCACCAAAAACTCATATTTCCCATACCATGTATGGAAGGAAGTCTTAAAAAAATCTTCATTCATCACCTTTAGATGATGATATCCAGAATGAATATCCTCCTTGGAGATAAATTGAGGTCATCTTAAATGATCGAACTAGTCAACAATACTTGTATGAAGATAATTGTTCTTTATGTTGATCTTGTCTATTTACTGATAATCAATAAACAATGGGATTGTTTGAACATTCTTCTTCAGAAAGAGCACCGGTGCACCCCATGGTGGTGCACTAGGGCATATAGACCCTTTTCCAAATTCATTTGGAACTTCTTCTTTAAGCCATCCAGTTCGATAAGACCCATTATATAGGGACACATTGAGATTGGAGTTGCTCTAGGTAAGAGTTCTATAGAGAAGACTACCTCACAATTCGGGGGATGTACAGGTAACTCCTTTAGAAATACATCAATGTATTCCCACATAATGGGAATTTCTGAAAGGATGGAACTTTCCATTACCTCATCCTTTTGGGAGAGTTTTTCATCTTCATAGGGAATTAACACCCATACAGTAGAAGGATTTTTTAAAGGAGATTCATGATCTTCCTTGCATATGTAGAAGACCATGGGATGGTTCATATTATGAAAATATATTTATTTTTTCTGAGATATGATGCATGATATATATAACAAGATCCAAACCATTCTCATTATAGCATCGAATTCCACTAGGGGGAGTATTTAAATATTCATAGAAAGTATCTTCCCACATACACCAGCTATAGAAGAGTCAAACACTTGGGTTGAAATGATTTCACCACTTGATGTTTTTAGAGATCTCTCTACTTCAAGGATTCAGGGCTTCGATTCTATAGTTCTAAAAAACATTCAAGATATAAAGGAATGTGATGAACCCGAATCATATAATAATTTTCCATTGTTTAGTGAATTAGATGATTACCTTGTATGACTTCATTGTCTTTCTCCATATCCGTAGGAGTGATGGAATAATATTTCCCGAGTTCCATCGGATTTGGTTGATGTGGCTATTGATTACTCGTGTGGACTCGAGGTTTATTCACTATCTTTCATAGTTACCTTTCTCCTTACAAGAATAACATTGAACCAAGGGTGGTTATCTCTTTTTTCCATCACATTATCTTTCTCTATCATGTATTTTTGACACTGAGGGGCATGGTGACTTTCTTTCCCACATATGAAGAATTTCCCCACCCCTTTGATGTAGTTCCGATGATGCAACTTCCCACATTTCTTGCATGTGGGTTGTTGAGTTTTCTTACAACCTTTATCATTAGATCCTCTATCATTAAATTCCTCCTTTCAATCACCATATTCATGAGTCAATTTTCCAATCTTCATATCCACTTTGAGAGCACATAGAACAACTTCCTAATATCTCCTAATGTCTCGAACTGTAAGAGCCTTTTGAAGGATTGGTTTAAATACACAAAAGAATATATCAAATTGCATATTATTGTTAATAAATAAACCAGAAGCATACCTTGCAAGGTTTGTGAAATTCTCTTCATATGTTATGACATATTATCCATATTTTTTTCTTGAGCTCTATGAATTCTCTCTCTATTTATGTATGAAGAGTTTGCGGGAAATAAATGTTAAAAACTTGATATTAAAGTATTCCCAATCCATCTCTTCAATTTCCTCACATGACTTGGTGTTCTTAATCAAAGCCCAACATTGATCAGACACACCATCTAGATGTTAAATGGATGGTGTCACTTTATCCATCTTAGAAATATGTATCTCAAAAAATATCTTCTCAATGGAGTTCACCCACTATTCTGCGACTAGTGTATCAAAAGACACACTAAACATCAGTGGTCGTTGCTACATAAAACACTCTATAACTAGTTTCTACCTCTTTTGTGAAGGATTATGTTCCCCATTATTGAGGTTATTGTTAATAACCAATGAAAGTTGGGTAAGCATCACCATGAAATTTTGAACACCACCTCTAAAATCATTGGGGATGTCATTCAAGAAATCATTAAATTGTCATTCACATGATTTTTGGGCTCGGTTTCTTCTTGTTCCCCCCATTTTCTAAAATATAAAAGGTTAGAAAGAAACATAATTCAGTGAGTCATAAATAAATAACATAATAATTTATACAATTTTCACTAAAAGAAAAACTTATGATATCCATGTGTAAAGAAACATTGGTGCATATTTTTACTTAGTCTAATACTAGAAGTTTTCTCTAGGGTTCACTAATCGTAATTAAAAAATTTACTAAACCATGACATTAATACCAGTTAAAGCGCCCCTGGATTTTCTTACTTTACAATTACATCATTATAAATATTTACAAAAAAATATTATTACACATCGAGGATCCAAAGTTCTAGTGTCTTAAAAAAACAATGAACAACATATCATTTACAACATCAAGAATAAATATTTATTTAATTCCGTCATCTGTATATTCTAATTGTCTCTTGATCTCTCCTTAGTACATGTAGTCACCTGAGGATATTAATAAAAAAGTGGTGAGAAAAAAACCTAGTAAATGGATTGATACAAACAATATTACAATGGGTGAAAACATTTACAACAAAGGTGAAGGATCATTAACATGATAGGAAACATTAATAAAAGACTTGAAATATGGGAATGCATAAAAATGATACATCATGTCTTAGTGGTCAACTACCACACAAGGATATGAATAATTATAGCTTCATGTTAATGCATCATTTTTATTTTACTCATGTGATTGATTACTTTAAACAATTCATTGGTGCTTTGTAAAATTTCAGGTTCACCTGTCATATTCAATCATTCATATCAGGCAATATAATTCAAGACACACCAGTCTTATCATAATATTTATATTATCATGAATTCCACATTAAATGTATATAAAATCGGAAAATAACATAATTCATGGAAATAAATTTGTTTAAAATAATAAATCAGACTTTCATAAACATTTTTTTTCAAATAATAAAGAGGGAATATTATTCTGGACATAAAATGAGTAACCATGAGTGAAGTGTGAAACAATATTCATGAAGTAAAAAGGGTGTGTTTATTTAAGAAGAGTGTTATTTTGGAAAACATTGGGATTTTATTAATAAAAATTAGAGAACATTTATATCCTAGAGAAGGTATGATAATTATGAATACAATATTTTTATGGAGAACCCATACTGAACATTGAGTCATAGAGGGGGAACCTGAAAAAAGAATGTTGGGTTTGAGAATTTCCCGATACTATGTATTTGAAGGATTACTTATCTTTAATATTAGGTATAATGATATTATATCCATTAATTAGAAATTAATGAATCTTTTATACTATAATAGGGTTAATTTTGGATTCATTATGTTATTTTATGGTCCTTTTGTTGAGTTCTAGAGTTTAAATTCATTGTACAAGAATGTTCATTTTTATGGTTTTTTTGAACAGTTGAATTGTATTCATAAATGAATGTTCATGTAGAATATGGATAAATATCCAGAAATGATAATTAATTGTACTACAAATATTATAGGGATATAAATGATCTTATAATTAATTATGTTATATACCATGTGGATGAATCATTATATAAAATTTAATGATGATCATTTTTGGTTAATTTGGATGGATTTTCAATCACAAAGACGATGTTTTATTTTATGACATAGTGTCAAGAAAATAAGATAATCCCAGAAACTAAATAGGTATAAAACATACACATTACAATATTATTTAAACCATTTTATTTTTTTTATCTCCTTAATAGAGTTGGTCGTAAATGGAATTTTATCGCCCATGATTTAGGTAAATTAACACATCATTGGAAACAATTTAATTTTATTAACAAATAGAGGGAGGGAAGAATATAATAAGTAATATTATATTAACATGATATCATAGTATTATATCAATCACTATATAGTTATCATGATATTTGGATATGATAGTTTAAGGATAAGGGAAGAAAATAAAAAGAAATTTGAAAGGAATGTGAATGAAAATAGAGGGAGGAATTACCTCTTAAATCCTTTTCTTGAGAACCTCATTAAGGAACTTTGGATTGGAATTTTGATGTTGAAATGTGATCCCAGTCGTGGAGGTGGTGCTAGGTAAGAATATTGGGTAGATTTTATACCAGGCTAGAAGCATGAGAGGTGTGAAGTTATGAAGGTGTGAGGGGTGGTATTTATAGTGGAAGAGAGATGGGTTTTCATAATATTTTAATCAATAGATTATTAATTTTCACCATGATAAGAAATATTGATGATTCAATGACAAAGAATAGTAATCATGGCATGTTTATCCTTTATTTTGGTGCTTACATCCCATTTTATGTTAGGAATGATGGATTTAAAATTTAATTTATTTATACGTTAAAGTAATGTATTTTACTATTCACAAAAAATTCAAGTATTTAACAAAAATAACAAAAAAACCCAAAACCTTTTTAAATGTCTAGAATCATTAAATGAAATACATTTTTAAAAAATTATTTTCTACATATGATTATTTTTATTTTTAATTAAAATAATAAGTAAATTGAAAAATACAGTTTTAAAATTAAAACTAATTTCATAATGCTTTCAAAAATTACATAATGTATTCTATAATTATAACAATACCTTAAGACATAAAATTTCAAATTTATGAACAAATTTTAAGAAAAAAATCATTTTACATTAATTTATTAATTACTTATGACAAACAAAAATACTAATTCTTTTACTAAGGTCACACTGTCTCTTATAAGATGACAAAATTATATTTTTTACATTAATGGGTCAGGTTGATATCTTTTAGGAGGGTTTACTACACATAAGAGTCATATTAATATTCATAATGTCATGTTAATATTCATAAGGGTATGTTACTATTCACAAACAATTATGTTTATCCAATCGTACACTAAACATCTTACTGATCACAACCGTGTATGTCAGATTTTCAAAATTCAAAACATAGAAGTTGAAAAATTATGTTTAGTGGTCACATGGTACATAGTATTGTTATATGTCATTGTGATTCCTAATGTGATTATACTATAATGAATAATTATAATATGGTAATTCCATTGATAAATCATTGGGTCGTTTCAATATCATCCCTAGAGAAATATCTCGTACAAGAAAGGTCCTCATCTTCTTTTTAGTGATCATACATATATGTTGTCACTCAAAATAATGTTATCAACCATATATTGTACCCCATAAATTTATAGTAAAATGCCACACCAGTAAATAGATGAACCAATCATGAAACTACCATCTATAACATCTATTTGTTATGATTGATCTTCCATAGAGAAGATACCTCTAAGGTTTGATTAGGTCTGTGAATATTATTATGAAAATGATGAATATGGATTGAACTTATGGACATAATTGACCTCATAAAACCTCTGAACTATGTTTTGACCAATATCTACATCCTTTTATGATGTCCAACATGACCTAAAGAAGGAATTAATATTGTTCCTATTCCTGAATGTATGGGAAATATTTCAAATTATCAATAATATAAACAAAATTTATCATGGGTTGGAAGGACATATTCAATATTTGATCATTCTATGCCTCTAAATAGACCTCAATACATGTTCTGTGGCCTGATAATTGACATTATCAAATCACAATGAGACATATGACGTTCTATACTCCACATTATATTTACCCCTTGATAAATAACCATTGAAACGTCATGGAATATTCTTTATGGATAGTTGGCCAGTTTAAATAATTTTACATCACCCCATCACAAAAATTATAGAGTCTCCTAGACATGGTGTACAATATTTTTATTTTCAATGGACATATCATGTGGTTGTAGAATTTGTGATTTACTTAGTTAATGTAGAAACGTTCAAAAAATTGAAAGAAGAAATTTCACCATGATTAGATTGGGAGGTATTCCATAAAAATTTGATCTAGGCCCTTCAACAATGTCGTATATTTTATGATATGAGAAAAAATTACTAGTTGGTCGATAACACTCTATGGAAGGAAGATCATAGATTTTAAATGTGCTAAAATTTTTCCATGTAAGGGTAAAAATGTACTGAATAAATAAAAAAATTAATGAAGTCATCCATGGAAGCCATCCCAGAGTATCCCCGTCTAATAGGAGAATTGGAATTTTTACCCTGATCTATGTCCCTAGGATTTTTAAATCATAGATTGGTGAGGATGATGGCTACGGTGGAACTATATGAACAATATCCCACATAGCTAGGAACATTTTTACCATGAACTCCAAAATGATATTAATCATATACTGAAAAATTTATAAAATTAGTTGTGTAATTCTAGTATCGACCAAATCTTACAAGGCTATGGGTTCTGTTACCATCTCCTCAGATAAGATAAGTTTTCTATATATAGGGTAGTGGAAACAATTGTCCAGTACCATAGTTGTTTTATCCATCCAATTAATAACACCTTTCTTTCCTATCATGCATGGAATGCAATGTTATGGTCTCCCACATGGCGACTATTCATAAATTAGAACAAGGGAATGATCGATGCAAGAAAAATGAACATGGTAAGTGTCATAGTAAAATATTTTCCTTATGAGAGGTTACGTTAGAGGGAATATATTTATATAAATATTTTGTGACAAGAGGTCAATCTGAAACTACCCTATTTCTTAACGATTTTGGACATGTTTTTTATCTATTGATATTGCTTACTGAAAATAGTCAACAATAATTCAGTAGATGACACATGTCGAAACATGGATGATGATTGATATAGTGAGGAAAAATTCCCATGAGATTTGGGATCCCACAATTCCCAAACATATTTTACGCTCATATGATGCCAAAAGAGGATCCAAAACATTAAACATCCAAATAATGAGATTTAACCCCCTTGACCATATTCCACAAGTAAAAAAGTTAAAGATTGTTTTTTAGCTGAATCTCTCTCTGTAAAATACCTAAATAAACTCTATGGATGATGAAAAACATAATATGTTGCTGAAATATACAAAATTGGACCACAAAATAATGAATTTATTGGGGTTAATATTAACATAAAATATCACATCTTATTAAAATAATATACAAATACTCCCACACATCATGTATAAATAAACAAACCTATAATGACAAATTTTGGTCATTAGGCTGGATCATGATCTTGAATGATAGTTAATGTAAACATGATAAATGCAGAATACTATGATTTTCTGCAATAAAATGGAATTCAAAGAAAAATCAAAAAAATCTCCTTGCAATATCACACAATGTCTATACAGAGATAATTAATAAAGTTTTAATGAGTATATCATAAATTTCAATTAATTTAATAGATATTATTTATAGAGTTACACCCCCTTAACTCCTAAGAAACATCTTGTATCTTATTACTCAAATAGAATATATCAAATAGATGTGAAGCCACATAAAGACCAAAAGGTGGATATGTATAAATCATGAACAACATAATTTATGTCATTCAAATTTCCTGAAACCAATTTTATCGTCCATCAATGGAGCATGAGATACAATGAAATGCCACCAATATAACATTTCTCAATTAGGACGCTCGATTGGACCTTGAGAACAGAAAGAAAAAGAAAAGGTGGGATGTTTTTTTGAATCTGGATGGTATAAAATTTTATTCTACAACAGTCGCCTAATAGGGTCTACCCCTAGCTAGGAAGAACTTCATCATCAATTCCTCTAATAATTTATCTATAAATAATTAAAGGGATGATTATAGAATTCATAGACTTCAAACTGTGTGAGCATGAATGGTTTCCCCACATTGTTGTGAGATGGTTAAGCATGAACTATTCACCCGTCATCACACTACTATAATATCATTTGTTGGAGAATTTTTTGGAAATACTCTATGATATACTCTAGAAATTATTTATCTCATTCAAATATTCTTGTGGATATTATGAGTTTTTTATACATAGTTTATCATTAGAATAGGGTTATTCAGTGAGCCATGAATAAATACCAACTTCCTCCCTTGAACATGAGAATAAGATTAGTAAGGTAGAATCATTTATTTTCAGGAATATACTATTGTTATTTTCAATTAGATATCCATGGTAGCTCCACATTTCCTATAATCTCAGGACAAAAGGAAATAGTAGTAAAACCACCCATGACTAAAGTATAATGGAGACCAATGTCACATATAATTTTATAATTTTTGGAGAATGTAAAATATCTTCAAAATAAATAGTTTTCTAGCTTTTAACATGAATACCCATATAAAAATATACACATGATTCTCAAGATGGAATAACATGGTGAGGCCGTACAATGTAATTAATTATTTTATTCAATTTTAATTTTTTCCTCTGTCACACTAAACAAGACTCATTTATCATTTAGTATATTCTCTATTTGATGGTTTATTCTAGAAAAATGTTATAGAGAATATCCATATCATATGTGGCTCATGTGTCCACCACCCAATGAGAAGAAGAATGTGATTAGAAGTAATTCACATATATTCCTCAAGAAAATATAAATAACTATTTTACTAAATGTATATTTGATATTGTTTATTTCATCATTAGAGTATTAAATTTTATACTTTTGATGATTCCAGAACATCCTTCACTTCTTAAAAATATTTTTTAAACTAATTTTCCAGTGAAATGTGTATTTTTCACAAGATGAATAATATAAAAAACTATTATAACTATGAATATATTCTTCAAATGTATATATTTAGATAACTTGTCATTAAAATAATATGCATCACCCTTTGAAATGATAGAATCCATATGTTAAGTTATCCTATTTGACCAATTTAATGATTTTAACAAGATAAAATGCATCTATAAGGTTATGTGTGTCTCTGTGTGTGTTTGTGTTTGTGTGTGTGCATCTGTGTGAATTAGATCACCATAGCCAATCAAATATTAGGTAGATAAGACTGTGTAAGTTGAGGAAACATTATAAGAAACAGTGTGGTTGAACCCAATATTGTAGCCACGTCATCATTGAAGTGATATATTTATTCAAATCCCAAGGGAGAGGACATCACCAAGGTCATTTTGAACATTTTCACCCCAAAATGTCATCAATGAGTCATCAATGTTTAATTATCATTGATAATAAATTAAAATGTATCAAATTATGACATCAACTTATATTTATGGAAATTCAAGAATGGTTCTATGTTAAGCCAATCTTGACACACATTAGCATTACATTACTTTGGTGGAATATATAAATTATCACCCAAATTGAAACTTGTAGACCGTACAAATTTACTGACTTTTTAAACATGTAAACTAAAACATAGGTACATAAATGAGATAAATTATCTCCCAGTAGGTTATTCATAATTAGAACCCTTCTTAGACACATCAAATATAAAAAATATATTTATAACCAAGGAAATGAAACCTAAAACAGGGTGAACTCAAATTCTCTGTAAAGGTAAACAAGGGATCCATGTAAGTATAAAAATATAATAAGGGCATTAAAACATGATAATGAAAAGAATATATCATAAAATTCATATCAAAGATCATATACATGTATCTTGTTATAATGATGGGATGTTTTCAATACATGATGAAAAAATACCTAATGTATATAAGATATAAATGACTAACATAGGAATTAAACATGGACTTTTTTAGCACATAAGAATATAATGATTTTTATATTAGTTGAAAAATCATTTACAATACAATGTTAGTATTATGGGTTCACTCCCCATACCATCTTATTAGTCATTTTTCACTCCCATGGACATCTTAGTAGCATGATATCACTCCTAATACATTATCAGAAGACATTTTTCAGTCCCTTGTCTATCTAAGTAGTGAAGGTTCCTTTCCAGGATCATATTACTCTATCTCATGAGATATAAATTCTTACCCACTGCATTGGAGGGACAAATAGGTCCCACCCATCTCCTAATGAAATCATAAAATAATGTTCTAATAGATCATAAAAATATAATATTAATACCATAAAATGGAATGGGTTTTATTATCCTGTAATCATATCATAATTGGTGGAATGATATAGGTTTTATAATCATTAAACCAATTAAGAAAACCCATTTAATGATGTGGGTTTTAAAAGCATATAACCTATGAATGTGAATTGGGATTCATAAACATCATTCAAACAAAAAAAAATCTATCTAGTGAAAAAATAGTAATGCAAATATTGAATAAATTCCCCATAAAGGAAATAATAACACAAATGAAAGTTATTTTAGTTAGAAAATAATTTAGAATGATCTTTTAAATACATTTCGTGAGGAATAAATATCATTTCATCATTGAGTGAATTATATTTATTACATAAAAAAATTTAAATAATTTTTCAATGGAAATCGATTTGAAAACAGATAAGGGAATCTATGAAAACAATAAAACATTTTTGAAATACCTTTTCAATGAAAATTTTTTTGACGTATATTTTGAAATCATTTTCAGTCACATGGATTTCAAATAAAATATATTTCTTGAAAAAAGAGAGAGATCATAATATTTTGTATACAAATATTATCTTAACTTAAATAGAGTGGAATAAATGGCACTAAAAAAATGAAAATATGTAGAATAAAAATAGTATAAGAAAACTCAACAGTTTTCTTGAGATATAGATCATAAAATTTCATATATGATAAATAGTCATTAATAAGCTCAAAAATTGATGATATTTTTTCTATTAGCACAGACCACAAGGTTACATAAGACCATATTATTGATGTAGTAAAAGGAAATTACCTCAAGATATAAAATCATGAAATTATGGATATTATTGATATAACATATATGTATATACACCATTTAAAAAATTTAGGTGCATAACAATACATTAGTATCTAAGAAGAAAATTTTAGCCAAAACATTTTTTTACTAATTTTCTACCCTTTTAAATAGAAAACCCACGAAAGAAATTTACAAAATGGATATTTTAATAAATAAATATATTTAAATACATGATACTTAGAATAAAATCATGGGACTTACTTATAAAATGTAAAAAGAATGTGTGGGGAATACATAATGTATTTCACGAAAAGTGTGAGAAGAAATCACCTTACGTGTATCTTAACTCTCTACATACTAATTAAAAACACCAGAATAATAAATATAAATATATCATAAATTGGTTTTGTAACCATATAATTAATTATATTATACCATATATGTTCTGATTATGACCTTTTATTGAACTCTTATTAATGATCCTATGTAAAAGACTTAGTTTTTGTAAAATTTACTTTCTTCCTCTCATTTTTCTTTATTTTTTATATCATTAGTCTTTATATAAATACCATGATTTCAGAATGTATAAAATGAAACAAATATCATTTATATTCAGTATATTTTTATTATAAAAATGTTAATAACATAAAATTATAACCAATAATGCACTGTTCATGGAGATGGTATGCTGTATTTATGGATGGATGTTGTTTCCGTTTTTGTTATCATATTGAAAGAATGTATGTAAATATATATATATATAAATATATATAATTACTTTAGTATCATTATTATATAATATATATCATATAATATCACTAAAACCATCTATAATACATTCCATGTGGTCTGTGAACGAATCATATCACTTTTAGGGGGTGTAGTCTACACTTCCTTAAACAAGATTATTATATTGACATGAAATAAAAATTAAATGTAATTGGAAGTAAAAATGAATAATTAAGCTTAAATACTTATTAAATATAATATAAATAACATATATAAATAGATTTTCCATCATAATGGCCTCCATGAGAGGCAGTAAGGAAAACTAAATGACCCTTGTTTAGTGTGGCGGTAGTTCAACGTGAACATAAATAGTTTGTTAAATATCCCTTGGATGGATGTTTCTATAAGTTTAGGTTCAATAAATAGAATACGAAAATTATAATATATTTATTATGAAATCATGGAAAAAAATGTGCAGGGAATTGAGAAATATAAAAAAATAATCCATATGAGAGAATATGTTACCTCTTAATCGGGTAAGTCCATTTGGTGTGCGACTAAAGGTGTTCCAAGATTTCTTTCTAGACAAAGAAATTCTTCTATGAGGAATATATGGATGTTAATATTTGTATT
This sequence comes from Viscum album, assembly GCA_963277665.1. Taxonomy (NCBI): domain Eukaryota; kingdom Viridiplantae; phylum Streptophyta; class Magnoliopsida; order Santalales; family Viscaceae; genus Viscum; species Viscum album. The sequence goes on from OY728160.1 coordinate 699,628,300, forward strand.
GGGAGGAATTTTTGAAAATAAAATGTTTTAGTGATTTTAGAAAGTTGGATAGGTGGTGACTTTTTATAAAGAAGGAAAAAGACTCACTTGAAGTTTTTTGAAAAAAGTTAGGTGTACAAAAATTCTTATTTAAATAAGTCATATGATACAAAAAAACATAATAATTAAAATTTTACGTACTAAATATTTACATAAAATGGTCTTTTTTGAAGTTTATAGGTCATTTGGTCCCTTAATTTTAAGGTTTAGTCCCTGATTAACCATAATTCTTCTTTAATCACTGTGATTATTTTTAATCCCTTTTACTGATCATTTGGGTAAACAAATAAAATTATATTATTATAATATAAAAATTATAATTAATAAAATGGTGTATTTTAGTTTTATGAAATTTAAATCTTGAATCATAAATATTTATATTAATTTTAATCCCACAGACAGGATGAAATAATGTCTTTTCTAAGTAGAAGAATGTTCAAATGATTGTTAAGATTTTGTATTAAATTTTAATGTGGAAATGATTATACTGAATTAATTTTTTTAATAAATGTAATATTTATATAATTTGAACTTATAATAAAACTTTAATATCATTTAAGCTTAGTAATTAATTAATAACAAATGTTTTTAATTAAAAAAGTATAATATTTCACTATTCACCAAAAATATTGTTACTTATAAAAATAAAAAAAAATTACCATAATCTAATTTCAACATTCTGAATTAGAAGATAAAACTTATTTTATAAAAATATATTACTAAATGAGTCTAAAATTTATTTTATTAATTAATGAAGTTCATTCGAGATTTTTTTTAAAAAAAATAAAAGGACTTTAACAAGAATTAAATAATTTGTTAAAAATATGTTTTATTAATATAAATAAATTATAAAAAATATTTTAAAAGTAGTTATTACATTTCATATTACAATGTTTAGTAGCGAGGATATAATTATTTCATTGAAATAGTTATATAATTAAAATGGGGTTTCGTAGAAACTCTATATTGCTTGTGACGTATTGTATGTTGGTGATCTGTACATCGTTTATCATTTATGTTTTTCATGTAACACAATCCAATTTGGTATCACTTGAAATAAGTGGTGTATATAATTCATTTCAAGAAAGAAATAAATATTTAATTTATTCAAAAAATAAATTTCTATAAAAACTCTGGGTGATACATTATACACCCTTAAAATGAATTTATCCACCAAAATTTATCACCTAGGTAAAACCTAATTAGGATAAATCTTCTTTATCATATCCTAAAGTCTCTATTGGGCATCCTCTAATTGGTTGTTTTTTGAAAAAAAAATTACATGGTGGGTGGTATTGTATTATATCATTCTATGATCAATTCATAATATCAACTGGTAGTTATTTCATAAATTAATATATTATTCACAAAATAGTAAATAAATAGTTATTCATTATTCAGAAAATAAATAAATATATTTTATCGAATTTTTTTTGAAAAAATAGTTATTTAATTATTTTATCAATAAAGTATGATTAAAACTATATCCTTGTCTTCAGAATAATAACTACCCCCTTAATTATTTTCAAATATAATTTAATCAAGATAAGTAGAAAAACATTATGTGTAACCCTCAAGGATTCATTCTAATTTTCATTATATAGTCTTACATAATGTCCAAGATTAGTTTCTGGAATCGGTCAAGTTACCCAAGAGAAGGAACAAAATTTCACAATGTAAATAACTGGATACAAACACTCAATTTTCAATATACAATCTTTTTCACAATATCTCATCAATAATGATTCACATATGTGTCCTCATCCAATATTCTCAATACATCATTCATTAACTATCTAGAAAAAATAAATCATTTCATTATGGACATGGAATTTAGGAAACCAATTTTATTCAAATTCATGGGCATTAATATCACCATATGTTAATATAGAAGTAATAAATTTTTTCTAGTGTTATCCATTAATTAAATGTCAATCATAATGCACCCAACATACCCTACCTTACTAAATACACAAGTCATCTTGATTTTCAACAATAAATCTAATTGTGATAGAAATTACATAAATTAATGATAACATTAACGTCTAAGGACCATTACACATGCTCGTAGATTATAATATTTTATGATAAGAAAAACATGTGCAATTCGTACTGTAGGGTATGTTTTCATAATCTCATATAATACATAATATCATGTGATAACTTCCTAAGAAGGTACCTCATCTTAGTAAATGTAAACACACCTGATGGACAAAATATTATTTGTCCCATGAAAATAGTTTTTCTAACCATAAATTTTTTTTATAATATTACCATAGAATATCAAGGCTCTCATGGTAGTGTTGAACTTCCATGAACTGATCTATTTGGATAATAATTATGAAATTATTAAAAAATATTGATGCAGAACATTGAAATGTAGGTAATAAGATGTTAAATTTATATTCAATTCATATAGTATACATTTAATCAAAGAAAAAATAATTGTTATTAAGACACTAACTCCAACAAGTTCCAACATGGACTATATCCAACAATCAATGAAGTTCATTCTACCAGAACTCACATGTTTAACATGTTTTTATTGAGACACTACCATAATCATGATTTCAAATAAGTTTTTCTATGGGAATATTTTTCATTACAACCAGAACACTCAAAAATGACACCTAGGAGATTATAATTTTGATGATTTTTAAGTTATCCCTCATGTGAGCTCAGTTATTTTGAATGAACCACCACACTAGTATTATCACATTAGTGTTTTATAGGATCATTACATCTAGGTATCAAATCAAGAATATGGAAGAAGTTATGTATCAATAATGCTTATTTAGATCCCATAGAATCTATAATATACAGTAAATCTTATATATAATTTACAACAATAGATTTTATTGATCACTTCTGGCTAAGAACTCCTCCATTAAACCTGACTATGTATCTAATTTGTGACTTCATGTCATAATAAAAATTTTTGGAAATGAGAATATTCTTATCCTATATAAAATTATTATTCAAATCATCAACAAACAAGGAATGTATCATTATTAATACATAAATACTTAAGAATATTCGTGACATTGAACTATTGGTGGTCACCTAGAATATCTTGATATCGTTCTACAACACATAGTACATAGGTGACATCAATACTAGTACATAACATAGAATACATTAATAGAGAAATAGAAAATGAGAATGTAATACTATACATTGTATTTCATTCATCATGATAGTTTTAATGATCTCTTTTGTTCTTGGTTGTTCATGGAATACATTGTTCATTGTGTTACACCTTTATTTGTGCCGGGAATTGATAGTTTTAATTTAGCCGCATACATGCTTGACTTGGAGGGGTCAACAAATTTCTTCCTAAGACATTTGTTAAATTTTGTTGATTATGGAATTGTTTTAAAACCATGTCTTCGAGTTAAGGGTGAGTATTGTTTTTTGGGTGGGAAATATTAATTTATGAGATAATAAAATGATCCTTTCTCTTATTGTGTGGTCTTAGTTATGTTCCATTTTGATGTTTTGGGTTGGATTCAGAGCGTTGGATCATGTTTGAAAGGTTTAAGCCATTGGGATTCTTATTTGGTTAATACTTGGTTTTGTGTTTAAAAATGAAATGTAATTGTTCAATAGTGACTTTTCAAACAAGGTGTGTTTGTTGATATTGTATTAGATCCAGAAAACTTCTTACGGATGGGATGTTTATAAAGTGGGTAAAATTTAAAGTCATTTGTTTTTAAACTAGGTTAAAATATGAATGTTTTTTAACTTTTTCATTTTTGGATGGGCAGTTCTTAAAACTAAGCATTTGGTTCATGTTTCATGAGCTGGTATTGTTTAAACATATTTATATTATGATTGGTTAAAGGCTTGAGAATTTTTTTGAATGGATGATTGTAATTTCCGATAATTAGATTTGGAAAATTCAGGTTTTTAAGGCATATAAAAGAGCGCACAGTTTGTGTAGAACTTACTAAACAGTGTGGCTTGCTACTGTAAATCGTGTATCTTAATTTTGGGAGAACAGAGCCACTCACATGGTCTACACACGGTTAAGAAAAAAATGCTGGAAGAACTGTTTAATGTGTGTTTCTTATATAGAGATGCTCTCATTGTCTAAGGGAAATTATTAAAACCATATTGGATAGACGGTGCGAAGTGAGATTGCTTAGATAGAAGGATTCAAATAATGGGTACAGAGATTTTTAGACCGTTTGTGAAAAACCATGCTGCTAATAATGTTTTGGGTACCAGGGTAATTTTTTAGATTAAATTACCATCTTAGAGGGATTTTATTAAATGTGGTGATATATGTGTTTTTAATTAGTTAAATTCATGGTAAAAGGTACTTAATTAATTAATGAAAAACAAGGTTCCATTTAAATAAATTAGTGTTGAGAGAATTTTATTAATTATTATTGACCTGGATTTTTCTAATTAAATCCAGTTGAATGGAATTTAATTATATGAGGAAGAGACGGAGAATGTATAATTCATCTAATTGTGTTGAAGATAATTTAATTAAATAAAATTTAATTGGGTAATTGATTTAATTAAATTTATATTTTATGAATTTAATTAAATAATTATGAGTTGGATATTTTAACTAATTATATTCATTGGAGAAGAATTTAGATAACAGATGTTGGGGGGGGGGGGGGTTATGGGGTTTATCATAGAAGTGATTAAATAAATGGATAATAATAATAAGGTGAATTTTTTAATTATTGTTACTATTATAATATTTAATATTATAAATAATATTTGGGTTTTTTGGGGGATAAAATAAGAGAGATGTGCACCCTCATCACCTCCTCTTACGTGAACTGCAGCCCATCTCCTCTCCCATGGTGGAGGTACAACACCTTCTCTTCTTGGATCCTCTCGGCGCGCTCGATCATGGTGATTCCATCACAGAATTTTTCTTTCTAAACGGGGTAAATCATTCTCCACATTTTTCGTTCATCACATTATCCATTTCAAATCACCTTTTCTGAGTCTCAATTAGGCTTAATACCTAAGGCTTTGAACTAATTCATTATCTTCCATTCTTCTGGTTATAGGTGGTGCGAAGGATGTCTCGGTAACCATTGGTCCATATTTTGTAAATTTTCAATAAAGTTATGGTGTTTTGGTTTGATTTGGTTCACTGCCGTCATATTTGGGAAATTCTGTATACCCGATAATAGGTTTTTCATCCCCTAAATTGGGTTCTTATTGTCTATTTTGGTAGCGATTAATTAATTGGAGTTATGTTGGTCATCTCCAACCTAATTGTTGGTGTCAATTCTAATTGTTGGGTGATACAACAAATTTAGAGTGCACACACACTGTTGATTGTGGGTCATGTATTTTATATGATGAAAATTTATTTTTGAAAGCATTGTCTCAACAAATTCCTTGTGGCAGGCTCTTCAACATTTATTAATTAATAAAACAACAGATTTTTTTAATTACTATTGTTGTTTAGTTTGACTGAAAGTTATAAATGAAATTTTATTAGTATAAAATGATTTGAAAAATTACAAAATCATGTTTTTTTAATAATACCACTCTAATAGAGGTGTGATTCCATCAAGCTAAAAACATAATGGTTAGACTGATATGTTCATTTAGATTGCTTTTATGTGAATTTCTATTTCTAACCTTTAAATGTGGACTTGATTGGGTTGCATGGTAATTATGAGTATTTGGAATGATAAGATTAGATTATTAAGTTTGTAATTATTTATGAGATGGTGAAGGGTTATCTTAAGTTAATTAATTTGTTAATTAATTATGAACCTATAGAATTGTAATTGATATATTGAATTGAATATGTTAAGATAATTATTTCATGAAAATTATTTTTGATATGATGTTTGAATATGTAAGATAATTAAAGCTAGATTAATTATATGTCATGATGTGGAATAAATATAATTAATTGTGAGAATTAATTATGATAATTTGATAATTTATTTTTATAATTAATTATGAAGAATTAATTGTGGAAGTATAATATTTAGAATGGAATAATTAATTTCGAATTAATCATGTGCATGAATTAGTAATATAGATAATTAATTATAGGATTAATTATAAGATATTGAATTGGCTAATTGAGATAATTAATTCGTTGATTAATTGTTATATGATTCTTTTGATAGATTTATATAACTAATTGTTTATTAATTATGTTATATTTTAGTAATGTTTTATGATAAATAATTATTGAGAAATAATTACAGAATGATATTTTAGTTTATATATTAATTAATTAATTAATTAATTAATTAATGGACTTTTAGACATAGTTTATTGGGTTGTTAACAATTTTTTTAATATTTCTCACTAATCATTGGATTAGTAAGGGGAAAAAGTAGATAATTATTTAGGAATGAATTGTTGAGCTTTAATTTATTAATTTGTGAATAAATTAATTAATGATATTTATGTGATAGACAAGGCGTTCTAGAATAATGTAGAATTTGATACATAGACCTGGTGTTCCTCCCAAATAGTTATCAAATGAGGTAAATAATTTAGAATGTGGGTGCTAGACATAGAATTCATAGACAAATATAGAAGTTGGGACATGGACATGGCATTCCGTACAAATAGTTTTTTAATAGCTTAGATGTATGGTGATGGACATAGTGATATACACATTGTGAGAATTGGGGTGTTAGACATGGTGATCTACACCACACTAGAATTGGGGTTCGACACATGGCGATCTACACAAGCTGAGAGTTGGGTTGTTTGAAAAAGTGATCTAACTAAATGAGAATTGGGGTGTTTTCCATAGAATTCAATCACCAAATTAATTACAATAATGAATAATGAAATGGATGATATATGTGGATAAAACTCATTTTAAATGGGATTAAATTAAGAACGTGTGAGAACGTTTAGAATTCTGACACGAGTTGATGTTATTATTGAGATATGGGAGACTATGGAAGCCTTAGAGAAAATAAACGATTAAATAGGGAAGAAATAATAGTGTATTGAATGTTTTTTGGGATTGAAAAATATACATGTATGATTAATATAAATAATCTTATTTTGGATATGGGATGAAGAAGTTATCGCTGCCAGGTGTCCCATTAGAACCTGGACGAGTTGTTTGTAATATTTACAATTCTATTATTTCCTTATTATATCATTACCCAATTTGATATATTTAATTTTCTATATTGATCTAAAAAACTGAGGGTCCTAGCTGACTGAGACGTATAAATTAGACCGTACTCAGGCCTCTATTGCAATGGGTAGCTAATTAGACTTTATTATTTTAGGACAATATACTTTGACATTTCTATTTTCTTATACTTGGGAATTAGGAGATAAGAACAAAATAGGAACTCAGGATTCTTTTAAGGATCTCCCATGAGGCATTGAGTCATTTCCTTATTTTTTCATTGGAATAAAAAACATGATGTTTGGTTTATTTTTTTACATATGTATCACCATGAAATCCCTGAAATGTATAAACTAGTGTTGGACATTTTCAGTATTCAGTTGATTATTATTTTACATCTTCTTCTGTTGTTTTCTATGTTTATTGTCTATTTCCATTCTTCATTTAAAATATGTGGGTATAGTCAGCCACACTTACTATCCATAGACACTCCCTACATAACGTTATCCTCCAGCTTATGGTGAGACCAGCTTATGATCAAGTAGCAACCAGTATGACTATCTGTTTAGGGTAACCCAGGTCGTGATGTTACAATCATGTTCCTCTCTACAATGGATTCCAACAAAATTAGTAACTTTTTTCTATAGATATATGACTATATAAAAGTATTCAATTACGATTCCAATTATATTGGAATCCATATTTTGAGGGATATCTTCTTATGTGTTCCTTTTGAAAAATGATTTCATGTCTCCCTTATAGAAGGCCATTTTAAAAATAATTAATTTATATGAAGCAACATAATAATCATTAAATTGCACTTCATTTTATCTTAAAAATGTATTGTATTTCATGATGATGTTATTTAAATTATCCTAACCTCTAATGTTATAAAATATAAGCTATGTCACCAAAAAATAATCCAACATTTCTATTCTTTATAATGGGGATACATCCACATAGTATCCCATTGATCCACCATATAGAACTCTTTAGAAAAAAACATTATTAGATTCATGAAATTTTATCCTAAAACTAAAAGTGAATTCATCATTTCCCTTTCGCATCTTATCAAAAACATTTAAAAAGTTGTGTTATCCCATAAATCTCAGTAATATATATAAAAAAGGAAAACATTAGGCTAGTGAAATAAACCAAAAACTTATATAATTTTCACCATTGTCATCAATTATATTTGCACATAAAAATTAAGAAAAATACACCTAAAACAGAAATACTATTTTCCCAATGATATTCATTAAAACCCATAATAATTTTAAAAAACCATCTCAATGATAGAAAATATAATTCATAATGAGCTTAAAATCCAATTATGAATTTTATGGATCCTATTTTAACACATATGAGAACCTATATGGTGACTCCCCACATTGTTCCAGTTAAAAATATGAACATTACAAAAAGCATTGTGGAACTATGAGAAAAAAATAATTTATTATGCTATAATGATCAAAAATGACTCAAGCTAGGATACCCCATCATATAAGATGTAAAGAGATCACATGGTTCTATCTAGGCCTCCAAATCATATAAGTTGTAATTGGCTCACCTGATGTTATTTGGGATGACTAATCCTATAGGATGTAACTGGATTACCTAAAGCTCTCTTGTCATGCCCATCATATAATTCTGAAGTACTATATCTTGAATAAAATACATGCATGATTGAAATTTTTCATCATAAATAATTTTTAAAACGCTTTTAATCTTATATGAAACTCACTTATTGATATCAATGTACTATTTTTTTAAAAACCGTTTTTATAGCATAATAACTATTTTTTGAAAAACGCATTTTAATATAAAAATACTAAAAAACAAGATAAATGGAATTAATTGATTAAAACATGAATCATTGAAAAGGAATGTTTAAATAAAAAATGTTCACAATTGGTAAAACTCATAGATTCCATATATATTTAAAATAAAACATTATTTTTTTCAATAGTCAAAACATTCCATTTTAAAATATTCCTTTAGATAACCCTTTAAATGATGTAAAAAAGGCAACCGAGTACATTATAAATCATTTAAATCCATATAAATATTCTAATAAAATAGTTTCAAAGACATGTACAATGAATATGATGATTTGGAAGGAAATCATTAAAGTGGATTTTTTTCATTTAATGAAATAACATTTATCACGATATAAAAATTTTAATCATAAGGAAAAATTTTAAACATAATTTATCTTGTTAGGGTATTAGATAAATGGTTTTATAGATAGTATTCCACCAAATCATAATCATACCACTTATATCTATGACAATTATATTCATATTAGAATGGAATTGAAGGAATTTATTGGGATGTTATTATACATTCCACTGTAAATCAGATGATGCTAAAACAATTCTAAAATGTATTAAAGTCATATGTAATGACATGATACAAGAAAATTATTATGATTTAAGGATGTTCCAGAATTTTAATCTACTGATAACGGTCAATCATAGTCGCCGAACCATCATATTCATCAAAGAATGAATTGTTTTTAGTAAAACTGATTGTAATGGAATCGATTTTAATCAAATGATAAACATATTGAAAAATATATTTCAACAAAGCATAAAACCATTGAATATGATTGGATATATTCTGAAAGGTATAATTTAAAATCTAAATGTGGAGAATATTTGTAGAAATTTTGTGAAACTGAAGGTACTAGATTTCTGTCATACCAAACACAAAAATATTTATATCCTTGTTTAATGAATTTGATGAGTGTATATTTCAAAAGTGAAAATAATAAATCTAATTAGTTTTAAAATTATTTTATCAATTGTTTCAAAACCAATTATTCAGAGTTGATACTGATTCATCCTGTGAATTGTAAGGAAAAAATTGGGTTGGAGAAAAACAATTTAATTTATGAATCCAAAGAAGATGATAACGGTATATTTAAATATACACCTAATAGGTATGGAGCATCGTAATGAAGATAATATACTAAAAAAATTTAACTGAATTGAGATCAAACTTGTGTTTTTGAAGAATGCTATGAGATATCTAACATGTATAAATGATTACATAATGGTTGAAAAGAATTGAGTAGTGCGGATGAAGTCATAAATGCATAAAAAATTCAAGGGAAATTGAGATTTTGGTTAATTTTTGTGAGATGGAATGTCATTACTATTCCCTTCGAAACCACTTGGGGGTCTTCTATAAATGTTGAGAAGTATAATGTTCTTATCTCATGATTAGTGTGCCATTCACATGTAGAGAGAGAAGCAATGAAATTTTAGGTAGAGAAGAATATGCATTTTGGATTGAGTATTTCATGAAGAATTGTTTCCTAATTCAAGTAGATGTATAATAGTCTAGATTGTAATAAGTTCATATGATCATCGTATTAAGATAATTACAATATTTTTTTTTCATCGTATTCAAATAGTCATTTTATTAGGTGGTAAATGGGAATTTGACTTCTATTTTTGGATTTATTGACTGATAATGAATTATTATAAATTTAATCAGTCGTATTTTGGAAGAGATATATATTTTTGTATTAGGGAATCAGATTGGATGAATCAAAATAGAAATATTATATTGAACAATTAGAATGAATTTTTTATAATAGTACATTATGTTCATACAAGATTTTTGGTAACAAATGGAAGAATTTATTTCCAATGAATATATTTCATGACGTTGAAAAATATGTACAACTAACATGTGTTGTTATATAAAAATTTTATTACATAATTTTATGAAGAGAGATGAAATACTATATTGGATTATTTTCAAAGTACTACATGAGTGGAAGCAAAAATCCATATCAATTTATTCCGCACAAAAAATATTTCATTAGTGTAATGTTTAGTATTGGATTATTTACAAATCATGTGAAGTATGTATAAATTCTAATTGAATAATAATCCTTGTAAATTTTTATGTTCTCATGGATGTGTGTTTGGTTTATTTTTAGTAGGGATTAAATTATTTAATATGAGGAAATGGTTGTATCATTTTTAGAGAAACCTAAAAGAAAAAAGTGTCACTCATTCATGCATCCACCTCTTTGTGATACAATTATCTGGATTGGGATCATTCATTTGGTATTAGCGTCGATGCATCCCTTCACTTATTCTTTTTGGTGGAGTATTTTAATTATGTGAATAGTAAATGTACTGTCATTTTTTATGGAATGAATTATCACATCCATAATGATATAATGTATCATTATCATATTTATATTAAGTATGATGTTCATAAAGCAACAACATATGTGTTTTCATCATATTTATGAAAAATTCCCTCATACATATTGTGATTTGAAGAATCTTGAGAATGATGGATGGGCCAAGAATTATTTAATATAATACATTTATGGAAGAGATTTCTTATGGGGGAAATGTGTTTTTATAGCCAAGGGTATATGGGATAAATTAAAAAACATATATGAAGATAATAAAAAATGATTATGGAAAATTTTTAAAACATTATATTGATGTGTGAATATTTGAAAATCTGTGTCTATTAATATTTTGGGGATTTTTTTAATTGGGTGAATGATATTTTCATAACAATCATATATTTCAATGAATCTTTATAAGATTATATAGTTTTTGAAATGATGTTGATAGTCCATCTCAAAAATATTGATGAAAATTATTCTCGATTAGAAGATATAGATCTTAAAACAATATCCATTGATGTCATGAATATTAATTTCATCACATATTAATTGATAACGGTGAAATATTTGAAAAGAAAAATAATGTTTTATTGATAAATGTTTTTCCAAGGAAACAAAGAAACAAAATACAATGAAAATTATCAATGAAGATGGCACTGATGATTCTATTTCTAAAAATAAAGTACGAAAAAACATTGAATACTTGTTAACCTTTTTTCTATAATTATAAAAATAGTTAAAGAAAAATAAAAAGGAAAACATTACTTTAATTTACTTTAATGTCGATCCATTGGAGAGATTTCACTTAATTATCCTCAAATAAATAATGAAGGACAGATTGATGATGAATAAATAAGGAAAAAAAGGTTTGAGGAGGATATAAGGAGATTAAGGATGATTTCATCCCTTAGGGAGAGATAGAAAAATATTTATATCTCAAAGAAGAAATTTCTTATAAAATAATGAGTAAGAACCAAGGAGTGATTCTAAATCAAAAAAATATATTTACTATGGTATTGAGATTAATTTTTTAGAAATAGTAAATAATGAAGAGATTTGAAGTAGCAGTTCCGATGAAAAAGAAACTCAACATGGTTTTTATTTCAAAAAAAGTTAAAATAATGCATTAGGGGGATTAGATGGTGTGGTAATAAAAAATAAACATGGATGATGATTTCTCCTCAAAAATCAGGAATTTTTTCCTAATGAGAAGATTAATATGGTGAAATTTTTTATTATTTTCAGTAATATCATGAAGAAAAAAAGATTAATAATTACACTCTAGATGTGGAGATGATTAAAATAACACAATATTCCAAACTTGTTCAACCTAACATTCTAATGTTGAAAAGAGAAATACATGATTCAAAAATTCTATTTATAAAGAATGTGAAAGTTTTTAAAAAGATAATCATATTGAAGATAAACAAATAAAAACATAAAAATTTTAGAAGAATGCTGGAAGTGTTTATGAAAATATTATTGATGGGAATGTAATGTATGTGGCCAAGACTAAACATGTTGGGAATTCAAAAGTCTAAAATAACCTTAAATCAAAATATTTAGAATATTGAGAAATTTTCAATACTATTTATATACATAATATTGAAATGAGAAAGAATATTATGATTCATAATATAATTTTTGGGAGTTCATAAAAAAATCAAATGTTTAGAGAAACAATCTTATACCACCAATCAGGAGGAAAGATTCAAAGGTTAATACTCTTTTTTTGGATATTGTTGGTACTATTATGGATTCATAAATTTGGAAGTAATGTGTTCTTATAACCAAAAATATTACTATTATTACATAAGTTATGTAATTAATATTTAGAGAGGAAATAAACCAAAAAATAATAATTTAGAGGTGGTTGTTTTTAAGAATCCCGAGAACGTTTGAGTACTGATTGAGAATTACATTCAACCCCTAGAAAATATATATGAATTAACTGAACAATTTGGACATATTATTATGGATGGTTTTGTTTTTTTACCGAGACAACAAATGTTTCTTAAAAATTCTTAGAATCATGATGTAACCAATGGAAAGGGAGGGGAAATATTTTACATGAAACTTCATTGAATGTTGTAAAAATACAAAAACCATGGATTCAACATATTGGATATTCATATCATATTGGAGGATATATAATGTTGTTAAATAATGTAAAATATTTCAATGAAGTAAAAATGAAATTAAAAAATGATGAATAACAATGAATCAATGGAGTTGAATTAGCTATCATTGGGAAATAAAATTTTGAATCCAAGAAAAATTTATATGTTGATGGAATGAAACATAACATGCAGAGTGTTTTACAATTTTATGATGAAGCTAAAATAGTCACATTTAGAAAATACATTTTTTATTTGAAGAGTTAACTGTAATGAATTTTTTTTACAAGAGGCCAACTTAAAAAGGGATAAATATTTCTTGTTGGTGAGATATAAAACACTTATTACTTTGGCATAGTGGAACAAAATTAATTTTCACAAAAAAGGATGGCACAAAAGTTTCAAAGTAAGAGTACTGTGTTATCTAAAAGAAACAATAATGGAGACATTACTTATTTTCAATGAATATGATATTTTCTTCAATATTTAATAGAATTTAATAATTAAAAACTATATACATAAGCATGTTGATATTTGATTAAAACAACCCATGGAGATTATCCATTCTGATATCTATCAGCTAATGATATTGCAAGCATATAATGGAGAAAAGAATATCATTATATTCATTGATTATTTTACTAACATTACTTGTGTTATGTTTATGAAACATAATTTTGATGCTTTAAAAATTATTAAAAAATTAAGAAGAAATGTTATGAAAGAATGTTTGTATTCAGTTATGAAGTTGAGAAATAATATTTTTAGTGAATATATTATTGATGAAATTGACTATTATCTTGAGAAGCATGGAATCTGGAAAGAGAATATTTCCATTTATACATTTTATAAAAATTTGGTGGATGAATGAACTAATATATGTTTTGTGGATATGTTATGTATAATATAACTTGAACATGGTCATTATCATTATTATTAGAGGAAAGCCATGTGTACTACTATTTATATTCAAAATTGATTTTCATATAAGACTAGTTTTTATAAGTGTTTATATGAATTAATTTATGGAAAAACTCCATTTTTTAAACACTTAATTGTTTTTAGGAGTCCTTGTATTATAAAGGAAAAAGGTAGAATCTATAGAAAGGTTAAGTAAAAGGGTGAATATGTAATCATTCAAGTCAATACTCTGGAAGGAAGATGATATACATCCTTCAATAAATAAATATGAATCATTTTTTTATATTTATGTTAAATTAAATCAAATAACTTAAGAAGAGAATTATATTGAGGATAATAATAAAGTTTAATAGGATAAATAATGTCTTTATAATAATTTCAATGATGATATAAAAAATCGTAATCATGCAAAATAAGACTCATCCATTTCCAATGATGGGGAACAAACATGAAAATATTATCCTAGTCAGAGGAATCAAGTATAATAATGGAATATTATTGATAATCAACATCAAAATGATAATACAAGATGAACAAAAAATTATATTAAACATATATAATTGTATTCAAATAATGTGTTGACTGTTGTAAATGATGTTTTTGAGTATCTATAATGGCATTATGAAATTAATGAAGAGCCAGATCAAATCGAAATGAATGATACATGAGAACTCATAACTAATCTAAATAAAAAAAATATTATTATCAGAAAGTGGGATTTCTGAAACTAGATGAATGAATAATGTGAAGCGATATGGAGGAAGTCATGGAATCTTTTCAAAGTATACTAAAAAATTGATGTTATTGATTTTAGGGTATTGTTTTCATTCTTGTAAACATTAAAATCTATCACAATCATTCATTCTATCGCTCCAAAAATAGTTTACAATATCATTTAAATGGATTGTAATGTTCAATTATTTAATGGGGATTTTGATGAGGTATTATACATTGAAAAACCTTATGGATTTGATGTTTTTGAATATGAATGTTTTTTGTGTAGATTGAAGAAGTCCTTGTATGGGATATAAAAATCTCCTTGGGAGTGGTATTTATAATTTGATAATTTCATAAGGAAAGTAAGTTTTAATAATGTAAGTGTTGATATAAATATTTACATAAAAGAGAGATGAGAGTATACCATCATCATATTTGTTTATGTTGATAATATTATCTTTTCGTGGAATAATTAAAAAGTAGTGAAATACATGCTAATAACATAAAAAATTTGTTTGAAATGTCCATGCTTGGGGAAATGAATTACATTCTTTGGTGAATGTTTTTAAAAAATATGAAACATGTCATTATTTCTCAAGAGAAGTGAGATATGGAACATCTAAAGAAGTTATTCATGGAAAAAACAAAACATGTTTCGACAATTATTTTAGTGGGAACAACAATTTCTAAATATAGAGAAGGTGAATTTTTGTTTTCAAATAATTCCAAACAATAATTAATTTTTTTGTATAATAATAATTTCTGATTCAAAATTCTTTCTTTTGTTTCCACGTTTTTAAAAATTGATATTTCTCATAAGAATCACATTTACTAGCACGAAAAAATAATTCTCATATACATCAAAGGATTGAAAATATTTTATAATCTTGCATGAATGCTCAGAAAGTATTTATTTTTTTGGGTATTCATATAATGAGTGGGCATGAATTATTGATAATAAAAGATCCACATTTTGTGGTGTATTATTTATAGGAAAGAGTTATGTAAGATGGAAATCAATGAAGCCAAATTCTGTAAATCTCAATAAGACTTAAGGTTATTATGATGTTACTACCAACTTATGTGGGTGATGACTCAATTAGAAGATTGACTTATTCATGTAACGTTATCCTTGATCATGTCTTGTGTTAATAAAATTACAAAAAAATCACATGGAATTTATTTCGACATTATGATTCAAAAAGTACTGGTAAAAATATCATTTCATCAAAGATCATGTAAAAAATAATTTATTGAATCAAGATTATCTTCCAACATCAGAACTAGTTGGGGAAATTTTCATTAAAAATTTACCTAATGAAGGATTCTCTAAATTAAGGTTGAACATGGGTTTCCAGAAACGTTATCATAATGGTTGACTACTTTTTTCTATCAACTCTATCATATTACCTTTTATAATGTTGTCAAGGTGGATATATCAATGTTTTCATCAATCGGTCCTTACAGAAAAATTTAAAAAGGGGGATTTGTGTCTAAGTTATGAATTCAGAATTATAAAAATGTAAACTATTATAATAGTTTTTTAGAGTGGTTATTAGAAAAAAAATGTATACTAGGAATGGTGATGAAGGTGAGGAATAAGTGTTGATGAAAATAAAGGATAAGGATGTTTTTCATAATACATTATTTTAGACTGTGTGGTTTATCGGTCAATAATTCGAGTGTCTAAATAAGAGTCCACCTAAAAAGTATTTGAATTGTTTAAAACTAATCCATAACATCATGATACAATGTTCGTTGATTTACTAAAATTGGTTGAGAAAAAAATCACATGGAGGAGATTGTTAGATCCAAGATGATGAGGAAGGTGATCATATTCACGGATTATCCTTTGTTGTCACGTAAGATTTAAAGGAAGAATGTAATATCACTTAACTTTGTAAATGATGAAAATTAGAGAGATAATAGTATTCATTGAATCCAACTCATAATATTCGGAATTTTGAATCATATTGAGGAAGAATATTGCAGAAATTAAATGGTCATTAGATTCACCATGAATCTAATTTTTTAATTTCATTATCATAATGATGATAGTTACATACTATATGGCTAATATTTTCATGTGATGATGCTTTTATGATCTTGTAGATCTCATAATTAACATGTATTTTTTAATCCTATGATTCAAGAAAGGTGAAATAATTGGGTAGTAAAATAGATGTTTCCAATAATATGATGAATTTATCATTTTTATGATTATAGAAAGTGGTGATGAAGATAATATTAAACATAATTATTTTAATACACTTTTACTCAAGATAATCATATTTAGGATGTGAAGAAAATAAATGAATTTACTAGAATGGTATAGTACATTACATTGAAAATCACACGATGCTGAAACTATTATCAAATGAATTCAAAGACATGAATAAAGTAGTGATACAAGAAGATGTTTTTCATTGATGGAAGTTGTTGTAGTTAAAGTGATTGACACCAGAACTACATATTCATCACACAATCATATTCATCAATGGAATAATTTTTTTCAAAAAAATAAATTGTATAATAATTTATTTGAAACCAATGAAAATCATAATGACTGAGCTAGATCGACATTGTTGTCAACCATTTTTTGATGATCGGATATGTTATCAAAGGATGTGGATGAAATGTGAAGTCTTGTAATATTTATGGAAAATGTAATAAATCCAAGGTAATGAGTTTCAATCGGACTAAAACCAAAAATAATTAATTCCATGGTGAACGAAGATGATGAGTTTTTTTTATTAAGAATAGAAAATAAGAATTAAGATTTCTTTTAATATTTTATTATAAATTGGGATATAGACCATCATATTAGAGTAGATATCGATTTATCCTTTAGATCTTAATGAAACATTAATTGTGGAAAAACTGAATCATATTGAGGAATGAAAAGAAGCTGAAAAGGTCTATTTATTAATATATCTAATTTATATGGAGAATCATAATGATGAAATCAAACTAATAAAAATGGTATGTTTATTCAAAGTATGTATTTATTCATGAATAATGAAAGAAGAGATCTAAATGGTTACGAATATTTTTTACGGATACATATGAATTGAAAAGGGTAGATGAAGTCAGAAATTCACCAGAAATTCAAGTGAAATCTAGATTTTTGTTAATTTGGTTAATCGAAAAAGTTTTTAATATTTCATTGGAAACCTCTTCTAGGTCACCTATAAAATTTTAAAAGTACACAATAATTCTATGAAGTTATGTGTATTTCTCAAAATTAAAATGAGAATATTTGAATTTATAGGGAGAGAAGAACTGCTTCCATTTTGAGTATGACTTCAAGATGATTTTCTGGATTGACCTAGAATGAGATGATACAAGAATGAATTGTATTAAACTGGTCATCATATTCAACTGATTAATTTATTTTTATTTTCATCGTATTCGGTTGGTCATCATGTCAAGATGGGAAATCAAAATGAGACATACGTATTACGATTTCCATACTGATATGGAAGGTTTCTAAATTTACACAGTTATATTATGGAATAGATATATTTTTTTTATATTTGGTAGGTTGATTTGAAGAATCAAATTTTTCAGATCGGAATAAATCATAAAAATGTGTACTATATCTATGTCTTTGAAGTTCATAGCATATTTTGGGTAAGCAATTGGAGAATTGTTTCCCAAATAGGACATTTTTTGAAGTTGAAAAAGAAGTTTAGTAAACATGTGATGTTTCAAAATATTTTTTAGTTATTATATTAATAAAGAGAGAGCCAACACTATGGGAATGGTTTCAATGTTCTAAATCAGTGAAAGTGGATATCCTACCTGATTTATTACATATAAATGGATTTTAATCTACTGGATCTTTTGGTATTAGATTATTTCTAAACCTTACCGAAGATGTAGCTATTCTTATTAAATAGTGATTCATTTATATTATTGTGTTCCTTTATTAATTTGTTTCATTGGTTTTCTGCTGGGAATGAGATCTTTAACATGAGTTCAGGTTTTTCATTTGGGAGAAAACACAAAAAAAAAAGTATCATCGATTCACCCATCCCCCCTTCAATGATACAATTATCATGAGAGGGATCATTCAAAAATAATTGTAATGCCCCAACCATAGAATCCCGTAGTCAGTACATTATTATGTATCATTGGAATGATCATAAAAGATCAAGTCTCGAATGACTGATTTGTTCAGTATCCTTTGAAATACTAGAAACATTCATATGGTTTACATTACATCATAAAATAGAAATCTACAAGAACATTGTTTCTATAGACAACACTAAGATCCCATAGACTGTCCCTGGATTTTAGTCATAATATAATTCTTTACATCCTGGGAATAATAAAACCTAGAATGGGGTGAGTTAGGATGCTATGTAAGGACAACATTATAGTAGCAACTTTCATAAATAAGCATAAACATTTAAGGGAGTGTATAAGACTAAAACAAAAGTCTATTAAACTTGATGTTCAACATAATATGGAAAATATAAAATAAAATAATTCCATTTACATATTCAAATGGATATTCTAAAAGTCGAATAATGACATGTAATATTAATAGCCACTTTCACAATGATGGAATGCATAATTCCAAACTTTCATCACAACATAATCAAGGCCTTGTGCCAAGAATACAAATAGGATTTGTCATGTCCTTATTCCAAGATAGTAGTTTTTCTCATGAGACCTACCAAGGGATCGAGGAGCTATAGTGGGCTCCACCCGTCACTTACAATGTCCAATTCATTCCTCATATGAAAATTTTGAACCATAATCTTAACATTCGTATTAAAACTATCATACGAAATATCTATATTTTAACCTCAAACCATGAATTGTATAAAAATAGAACATACACAGTCAAATATAAGTCATTCAACACAATATAGAAGATTGTATTATAATAGAGAATCCTCAATAGAGAATACTGAATGATATTGGCATAGATGAAAAAAATCATCAAAACTATTTAAAAGAAATATCCCCCTTTTTCTTGAAAACTTTTAAGAGTCTCACAATTTATCAAGAAGCCGTTTAAAATAGACTTTTGAATCAAAGTGTCCAATAACAATTTGAAACATTTAAAATGAATTATAATTTTAAAACAGTAATGTACATATAAATAAATCCTTAAAATAATTTTTGAAACATGGACATTAATGAAAAATATTTAGAATAATTAATCTTTAAAACATTTTATAATAATATTTTATTTTGAGTTACTAATAAAAAGAGAGACAATTAAATACAAATAATTGAGGTAATAAAAATATTATAATATCATGAGAATAAAGGGATTGATGATATACTATGTAAAATTACATTATATACACCATATAAAAGTGATTTGGTGTATAACAACAAATAAGTCTCAATGGAATGTAAATTGAGATAAAATCTCTTATAAAGACCATATCCTAAGGTTAAGGATAAATCAAAGCCAAAATTTTGTGTGAAAAATATAAATACACTCCATATTATTAGATATTCATTGTTAATCTATAATTGGACATTCACAGATATTCTTGAAAACAAAACACCAATGAATTGGATATATAACTCAACAAATGGAGATTGAGTTAAAATTACTCTTATCAATATCATATTGATTACTTGAGAATTTATCAATGGATTGATTATTCTTATCAAAAGTAAATCCACAGAAAGAGGAGTGGAAATTATGATATAAGAAAATGAATGGTGATTCCACATATAATCATGGAGTAAAATAATCAATGAAGTTTACGTGAAGCAGAATGAGTAGAAATTGAACTTTCAAATTCCCTTATCGATTTGGTACCTTAAGAAACATACACCCATGAAACAAGGATCATAAAATGATGATTTAAATATACATAAATTAATGTATATTAATCAATGAATACATTCATGGGTATTACACACAACACATGCAATAAATTAGTTTTGAATAATGGAAACCTCACGGAATTAAAAGTGAGATAAGAAACCCATTACTTTGTACTTTTTCTTTGGTTGAGGGTAGGTCAAAATCCTTTATAATGGTGAAATAATTGTTATTAAATTATGAAAGAATCATATACATTAATATTATATCATATGTGATCTTTTAACAATTCTTTGTTAATAATATCATAGTACTATCACCATTTGGGTGTTAACAGATTCGTTTTCAATTATATTCATTGTTATGTGAGTCATATTTGTTATGGATGATATGTATCATATTCATATCCCAGAACTATATAATTTCTCTAAATATTATTTTTAATCATCGAATGAAATTTATTCGTGAATGGATACGATGGGTAGTGATTCTCATCGCGTTCGTGGAGACGGTAATCCGTACGTAAGCACGAGCAAAAATATTATTTTTTGATATTAAAATAATATATAATTTTATGGTATATCATATATCCAGAATCATTATCATGTTATATATATTATTTACATTAATTACACATCATTATTATACCCATCCAAATAATAATGCATTGAATAACAATTACACCACGACTCGGAGACATTAAGCAGTACGTAGGCACATATGGTGACATATCATTCAAAGGATGGATAGAATAATGAATATTGTTGTACCATATTCATAATAAAATAATTTTATATAGAATATACTGGAATTATTATTTTATAATAGAAACAACAAAGAAATAGGAAGTGGCAGAAGACAGGAACCTGAAATAGGGGATGAGATATTTAACTCCTCTTCAGGTTCTTCCTTTAGATTTGATCAAAAGGGATACTTAGGTTTGTTTTCTGACTAAAGTAGGGCCTCTAGGATTAAGGGAGGACAGTTGATAGGATATTTGGGCTGAGTTTGGCCGATCTAAAAGGATTTGATGGTGTTAATTTGGGGGAAGGTGGAGTGCCTTTTTATAAGAGGGGTGAGAGGCAACTTTGGAAAAACTAGAAATAATATTTTATAATAAAATCAATTTCGGTTTCTAATGGCTCAAAAATATATTATTTAAAATATAAGGTGGTAATGGGTAGAAAAACACTCAACCAATTGGTTTTATACTGGTTTGTGTTACAATATTAACCTTATATTTTAGATTTAACTCTTAGTTAAATAGTTTGACATTTACCATATCTCTTTATTTTTTTATATTATATGGCTAATAAACATAGTATTAACATCGAAGAGAACCCTAAGTGGTTAATTAATGATACAACTATCATTATATAAGTCTTTGTTTTCTGAACATTACATTTTTAGGAATATAATATCAATTAATATTATAATATTTGTTTTAATAACTAGTTTATGTCAATTTTGACACTATTTGGTATTTTTTTCTAAATTTAAAAAAACATTATTTCTTCGAAAATAATTCATCTATCCAACCCAAATATTTTATATTAACTTATAAAATTAGTGGAATTCATAAAAAGTATCAAATTAAATTTATTTGTATATTTATAGTATCAATTTGTTTTATATTTCATTGATTAGGTAATTACTGCATCATCATTGTGTCATAAATAAATTAAATTATTTAATGTATAATAATAATTATAAATAAAATTCCATAATGTAAGAAATATTTTTATTTTTCTAATTAATATTTATAGACTAATTTATCTTATGTGTATCCTTATATTAAAAATGATTTAGTTATTAAACTTTTATTTTAAATCTTTTAACTTTTCTTCAAATAAAAAATAATAAATATCCTAATCTAATCCAAGTGGACCAAAGAGGTTCATATATTATTCCTATGTTGTTTTTGGTTGAATAATATTTATCCAATAGATATCGGATTTGTGTTAGGGTAATAATAATATCATTTTAACCCTAATTACCCTATTTACTTTTAACCACGATAAATAAAAGTAAAAAGTTACTACTCACCAAAAATTATTTTTATCTTATTGAATGAAATTTTACTTACTATTATTAACCATGTTTCTTATATTTTTGAAATTATATTCACAGAAGCAGTAAAATTATGTTTTATGTGAATTTGCAAATTCTCATAGGAGGTGGGAAAAAGACAATGAATAGTTCAATAAATATTTTATATATCAAAAATTATTATAAACTGACTCCAATTAATTAAATTGAACATATATAGTTATTATGTAACTATTTTGACCAAAAATAAATTTAAATAATATAAATAATTATTTAAATAAAAATTCAGTTTTAAACAATAACTCAGTGTTTTTCACTATTCATCAAAAATTAAATGTTTTCAGAAACATACCAAAAATTCAACCTCAGCTAATTTTGATATTTTGAATTCCAAATTGACGTCTATTTTACCAAATTCAAAAAATATAAATTGCATTTATTAGATTAAAATTAATTCCTGTTGTCAATACCAAAAAGCGTTTTTTATGAAATAATAACAACCAAATGTTTGACAATTGTTTATGTCCAATTGGAAAGTCAAATTACATCCAATAACCTACATTAGATTAAATGGTAAAAATTTAATCTAATTATACATCCAAACCATTCACATTTATAGTTGAACACTATAAATTATTTTGTTTAAAAAATTTGTTTTATATTAAAATATATTATTTTACACTATTCACCCTAATATGAATGTTAT
Source organism: Viscum album (assembly GCA_963277665.1). Taxonomy (NCBI): domain Eukaryota; kingdom Viridiplantae; phylum Streptophyta; class Magnoliopsida; order Santalales; family Viscaceae; genus Viscum; species Viscum album. The sequence continues at coordinate 699,651,916 of OY728160.1, forward strand.
CATAAAAACACCTAAAATTTATTGAAACAAAATTCTTATGTCCCGATCCCAATGAAAAAGTTTATTTTTTCAAATTAATTATATAATAGTTTAAAATATTGGATTTAATAATGTTTCTCCATTAAAATGCGTTAATATTTAATTTTTTTAAAATACTTCTTTTCTTTGAAAAAAATGAATTTTATCTTACATTGTGTCTAAGAAAAACATAATATGGATTCTAAAATTGTAAGCGTTATATAAAGTTCAAAATTCTGTTAATACTATTCATAACCTCTTCTTTGCGGCTAGTTTGGTAAGTCGTGGTGCGCTTGAACTAGATGACGCTTGTAGTGTAATTTATTGAATTACTTTAAATAACTAATGTACTATGAAATCTTGGGGTGTTACATTCTTCCATCCTTCAATAAATTTCATCCTCACAATTTTTAAAACTGGGATGGGGAATATAATGGAATGTCCCACATCTGAAAAAGAGTAAAAAACAATCACTATAAAAGAATGATAGGGAAGTACAAAGGTCACCCAAGATGGCCCATAATAGGATTCCATGTAAGAAAACAGGGATATTAAAGTTAAAAAAATGTCGATTTATTATGGAGAGGGATAGAAAACATGATCACGAGAAATTTAACATCAAGAAAACCACAATCCTGTGATGGGACAAACGGTCATTAGTTTCTTTGTAGGAAAAGTAAACGGTCAAAAAAAAATAAGTTACATTTCATAAAGATGATGAATTTATTTATGAGATTGACTAACATCATAAAGAGATATACATACTTTTTTAGAAGAGTATCATTTTTTTAATAAATTCATAACACTAAATCATTTTTCTAAAAATGATGAGCATTCAAGAAGATTTGGTCACCCCAGAAGAGCTAGAATAATCTTCTAGAGAATCACATGATCTAGAAATGATAAAATGTATATTTACCTTGATTTTAGAGATTAATCAAAACCAAAAATGGTCAATACAAGATCTAGTGATCCCGCAAAAGGATATTCCATTAGAGAAAGAAACACAAATCTTAATTTCTAAAAATAAACCAACAATACCCCCCCAAAGTTATATAAATACCATTTAATAAACAATTGACCTTAAAATACTTCAATATAATACAAACTAATATTGAAACCCAAAACATAGAAGAATTTTCTTACTTAGTCTTCCACGTTAAATTGTATCTCCAAATGAAATCACCTAATCTTACTATCACATACTTAAAAGTAATTAACCTAATCAGATATTCTCTATTATAGGTTTATCATTTCCATAAATAACCCAAATCACTATAAATCCACAATAAAAACATAGATAAAAATCCACCATTACCCTTCAACTGAAATCCCATTGTATTCTATTTTACTTGGGCTTATAGTGTTCCAAACAAAGTGAACGTCTTCCAAAATAACATTTATCACTTAATCACCAAATCATTTTCTTATACTAAGGGTATTCAATTGATAAGATATAAGATTCCAAATCAACATATTATTGATTAATAAAATAATTTAACTAAAAATAATTAGTCACACTGACCAGGGATTTCATGTAGTCCAGTGGTAGGTGATAAATCTCAATCGCACTCTAGTTGTGAGTTCGATTCCCACAGAATTGTCCGACACCACGGGTTTTCACGCAGTATGTCTGTTTTCCTTTTTCAAAAACTATATTTTATAAAATTAAAAAAATTTAAAATAAATTCCTCAAAATAACCATAAAATAATTTAATCACAAATGTTATCTCATACCTTGAATTTTTATCCAAAAATATAATAACTTGTAATTTGGCTCAAACCCAATGATCATATAAATCCAAATATTTATTTATAACTATATCTATAAGAGAAAAGATAATTCTTCCTCAAATATCATGTTCACGTGACAAACTGTAGGGTTACAAATACACGAGATAATTATTCCAAAGTAATCCATTCAATAAGGAGTACTAATATTTTTAAACATTTCTCCAACCATTTATTTCCACATAGCTTCTTCTTTGAATAAGAAAATATCCTATAGAATAGGTCATTCACTCAGGTAATGGCCAAGTCCCCAAAATTTATGGAAAATGACTGTAAATGGATTCTTGGGACTCTTTTTATTTTCATCCATAGTACTCTTCGTTTTTTCCCGGCAATTCGTCACTTTATGTCCTTCTTTCCAAAATGTAAAGCTTTTCATTTTTCCATTGAGACACATTCCTATGTGTCTCCTTCCACATTTCTTGAATGATGGAAATTTAGGATTCTTTTCTCCATGGTCTCCACTGTTAGAGCTCTTATCATTCATCACCTTTCTCATCTTTTTTGAGCCCAGGAGTTGGTTAATATATATGTTTTGATCATATTTTTGGAAAAATGATTTGGCAGGAACATGATATCTTTAACACCTATCAATATTCCATTTTTTTGCTCATTTCAACCACTGTTCCCACCTTGAACATCATTCTCAAAGTTACAATGACTTCCTTGGAATCGATCCATTTACTAAAACCAGAAAGCATTGTGTCAGTAACAGTAGTCATAAAAGCATTTAGAGAATATCGTGACACCATATTTTCAATTTGAAACACTTTAGGATTAACCAATGTCATTTATTCTTATCTTATATTAAAATAATTCAAATCAGTTTGTATGGAAAATGTAAATTATCCAAAGCATATCCCACAGGAGTTTCGTAACCAAGAGTGTAGCAAGGCCCGTTTTCATGCAGCAGTTCTCATTCGAGTCTAGCTCAAAGAAGTATTTTTAGGTTTTTCCCCTAGGTAAATATGTGCCAGAGCCACCACTACCTGCACTTATCCAGACATGGATGTATTGCTTGGAAAATTAACAAAATCACGACAATACCAAAATTTTAGGAAATTATTCTATACTAATCCTCAAAGTGTATCTTATGGCTTTGTGATCTAATTAGAGTTTATCTAAATATAGTTTCCAATTTTTGTACTAAATTTCTTCTGATACCAACTATGATGCCCTGAACCCATAAGTCCAGAGTTGGTACATTATTATGTATAATTGGAAGGATCTAAATGGTCAAGTTTTGAAATACCTATTAGTTTAGTATCCTTGTAAGTATGAGATACATAAATAAGGTTTACATTACATCATAAAATTGAAAACTACAACAACATTATTTCCATAGACAATACTGATATCTCATAGACTATCCCTGCATGTCAGTCATAATATAGTTATTTGCATCATGGGAAATATAAAACATAGAAAGGGGTGCTATCAGATGCTCAGTAAGGATAAAATTATAGCAGAAACATTTATAAATAAGAATAAAAATTTAAGGTAGTGTGTAAGAATAAAACAAAACCCTTTTAAACAGGAACATCAGCATAATATGGAAATGATAAAATAAAATAATTACATTTAATTATTCACATGGATATTATACTTGTAAAATAATAACATGCATTATCAATAGCCACATTCACAATGATGGAATGCATAATTCCACAATTTCATAACCACATAGTCAAAGAATTGTGCCAAGACAACAAATAATATTTTTTCAAGGCCTTGTTCCAAGAAAATATTTTGTCTCATGAGACCTACCGATGCATATAGGAGATATTTAGGGCTCCAACAGTCACTTACTAAGTCTAATTTATTCCTCAAATGAAAAGGTTGAGGCATAATCTGAACATTTGTATTAAAACTAGCATAAAAATGTCAATATTTTAACCACAAACCAAGAATGGTATAAAAATAGCACATCCACATTCAAACATAACTCATTAAATAGAATATGGAAGAATTTTTAAAATATATCAACCACAATAGATAATAATAAATGATATTGACATAGATGAAAATAAATCATCAAAACTATTTAGGAGAAATATCACCATTTTTCTTGAAAACAATTAAGAGTCTAAATATTTATCCAAAATCCGTTTAAAATAGATTTTTGAATCAACGTTTCACATACAACTTTGAAACATTTAAAAGGAAATTTAATTTTGAAACTTTAATGTCCATATAAATAAATTCATAAAATCATTTTTAAAACATGGACATTAATGAGAAAGATTTAGAATAATAAACCTTTAAAACATTTTAAAATGAAATTTTAGTTAGAGTTCTTAACCAAAATAGAGACACATGGATAAAAATAATTGAGGTAATACAAAATTTTTAATATCATGAGAATAAAGGGATTCATGATATACTCTATCATAGTACATTATATACACCATATAAAAGTGATTTGTTGTATAACAACAATTAAGTCTCAATGCAATTTAAATTGAGATGAAATCTTTTATAAAGACCATATCCTTAGGTAAAGGTTAAATCAATGGAATAATTATATGTGAAAAATATAAATAAACTCATTATGATTGGATATTTAGTGTAAATCAATCAGAGCATATTCACACATATTCTTGTAAAGAAAAAACCAATGAATTGAATATTTAACTCAACAAATGAAGATTTAGTTAAAATAACTCTTATCAAGTTCATATCGATGACTTGAGAATTTATCAATTGAGTGATTATGTGTATAAAAATTATATCCGTAGAAAGGGGAGTTGTAATTAGGACATAAGAAAATGAACAGTGATTCCACACATAATCTTGGAGTAAAATAATCAATTAAGTATGCGTAATGCCGAATGAGTGGAAATTAAAATTTCAAATTCCCTTATAGATTTGGTAACATAATAAATATACACCCATGAAAGAAGGATCATAAAATGGTGATATTAATATCCATAAATTAAAGTATATTACGCAGTGAATACAATCATGGGGAATACACACACCACATGCAATAAATAAGTGGTGAAAAATGTAAATCACACGGAATTAAATGTTAGATAAGAAACCCCTTACATTGTACTTTGTCCTTGGTTGAGGGTAGGATAAACTACTGTATAGTGGTGAAATAATTGTTACTAAATCACACAAGAATAATATACATTAATATGATATCACATATGACCTTTTAACACTGCTTTGTTAATAATATCATAGTATTATCGTTGTTTCAGGTGTTAACGGATTTGTTTTCCTTAATTTTATTTATTATGTGAGTTATATTTGTTATGGATGGGAAGTATCTTATTCATATAAATTATGATATCATGTCTTTAAACATTATTTATAATTATCAAATGAAATTTAGTCTTGAATGGATACGATGGGGAATGATTCTCATCGCGTTCGCGGAGATGGTAATCCGTCCGTACGCACGAGTGACAATATCATTCTTTGGATATTAGAATAATATATAATTAGATGGTATATAATATATGAAGAATCATTATCATGTTATATTTATTATTTTCATCAATTAAGCATCATTATTATACCCATCCAAATAATTATGTACTGAATAACAATTCCACCACAACGTGGAGACGGTAAGTCGTTCGTACGTATGTATGGTGACATGTCATTCAAAGGATGGATATAATAATGAATATGGTTGTACCATAATCATAATAACATCACATTATATAGAAGGTACTGTAGATATAATTTTATAATGGAAACAACAATGATAGAGGAAGGGTAAGAAGAAAGGAACCTGAAAGAGGTGATGAGATATTTACCTCTTCATTGGGTTATTCCTTTTGATTTGATCAAAAGGGCTCCATAAGTTGGTTTTCTGACTAAAGGAGGGCCTCTAGGATGAAGGGAGGATATTTTAGAGGGTATTGGGTAGAGTTTGGCCGATCCAAAAGGCTTTTATGGTGTGAATTTGAGTGAAGGTGGAGTGCCCTTTTATAATAGGGGTGAGGGGAACCTTTGGAAAAACTAGAAATATTACTTTATAATAAAATCAATTTCGGTCTAAAATGGCTCCAAAATGTATTATTTAAAATATAAGGTGTGTATGGGTCGAAAACCACTCAACCCATATGTTTTATATGTGTTTGGGTTGTATATTAACCTTATCATTTTGATTTAACTCTTCGTTAAATATTTTAAAATTTACCATGCCTATTTATATTTTTACATAATATGGCTAATAAACATACTATATACCTCCAAGGGAACCCCAAGTGGTTCATTAATGATTGAAATATCATTATATAAGTCATTGGGACGAACCTTATATTTTTAGGAATAGAATATTAATTAATAATATAATGATTGATTTAAAATCTATTTCATGTCAATTTTGACACTATTTGGTATTTTTTTTAATAAATTCATAACGACATTATTAATTCAAAAAAAATTCATCTAATAAACCAAAATATGTCATATAAACCTATAAAATTATTTTAATTTATAAAATGTTTCAAATTACATTTATTTAGATATTTATAGTATCAATTAATTTAATATTTCAATAATTAAGTAAGTACTACATCATCATTGTGTCATTAATAAATAAAATTATATAATGTATAAAAAATATAAATAAAAAACCATTATGTAGGAAATATTTTTATATATCTAAATAATATTTATAGTCTAATTTATCATATGTGTAACCCAATATAAAAAATGTTTTAGTTATTAAACTTTTATTTTAACTCTTTTAACTCTTCTTTGATTTAAATAATAATAAATGCCGTAATCCAATCCATGTGGACAAAATAGGTTCATATTTTATTCCTATGTTTGTTTTTTGTCGAATTATACTTTTCCAATAGAATTATGAAATGCGTTAGGATAATAATAATATCATTTTTACCCTTAATTACCCTATTTACTTTTAACCGTGGTAAATAAAAGTAAAAAGTTACTAGTCACCAAAAATTATTTTCATCTTATTGGAACACATTTTACTTACTGATATCAACCGTGTCTCTAGGATTTTTGAAATTTCATTCACAGAAGCGGTAAAATTATGTTTTTTTTAATTTGCAAATTCTCCTAGGATGTTGTTAAAAGATGGTGAAAAGTTAAATAAAATTTTTATATGTCTAAAATTATTATAAACTGACACAAATGAATTACATTGAACATATATAGGTATTATGTATCTATTTTGACCTAAAATAAATTTATATAAAATAAATAATTATTTAAATAAATATTCTGTTTTAAACTATAACTCAGTTTTTTCACTATTCATCAAAAATTGAATGTTTTCAGAAACATACAGAAAATTCACCCTAATATAATTTTGATATTATGAATTCAAAAATAAAGTCTATTTTACCAAATTCAAAACCTTGAAATTTCCTTTATTAGATTAAAATTAATTCCCGTTGTCAAAATCAAAAAACATATTTTTAGGAAATAATAACTACCAAAAGATTGACATATTTTTATGTACAATTTCAAAATAAAATTACTTCCAATGACCAACATTGGATTAATTGGTAAAAATATAATCTAATAATAAATTAAAACAATTAATATTTATAGTTTTACACTATAAATTATTTTGATTAAAAAAGTTTTTGGCAGTTAAAATATATTATTTTCCATTATTCACCCAAACATGAATGTTACCAAAAAAACACCAAAAAATTATTGACACTAAATGCTTATGACCCTATCCAAAATAAGAAGTTTATTTTTTCAAATCTAATATATATAAGTTTCAAATATTGTATTTAAAAATGGTTCTCCATTAAAAGGCAGAAAAATTACATTTTTTTGAAAAATAGTTATTTTATCTGAAAAAAATGAATTTGTCCTTACATTATTACTAAGAAACTCATTATGTGGATTCTAAAATTATAAGATTTATATAATGTTCAAAATTCTGTTAATACTATTCATAACCACTTTTGAATTGCAAGTTTGGTATGTCGTGGTGCGCTTGAACTCAATGTTGCATGTAGTTTAAGTTATTGAATTACATTGGAGAACTGATGTACTATGAAATATTGGGGTGTTACAATAATGAACACAATTTCTAAAATTCAGTTCAATTAAGGGGATGATTTTAATTTAATTCTAATATTGTATATGAGATTAAAAAATGAGTTTTTATGACTATTATTTTTTTAGAAAAAAATGCATATTCACGCTCTAAATAATTGTAATAATTTTATGAAACTCAATTAACTTTTAATAATATATAGTCACTTTCTTTCATTTAAAACATTCCAAATTAGTGATTATTTTAATTAAATAATTTGGAGAAAAATTATTCTTTTTAAACTACTTTTAATAAAATCTTGTTTGCAAACCACATAACAAATCTATATTAAAATCCAATATATAGTGGATTCAAAATTAATTATGTTGAATAAATATAAATAATTATAAATTATGTTACTTTAAAACGTAATATATAATATAGTTACTTTGAAATTAAATAATTAATTAAAATAAATGTCATTATTACATTAATCTGTATTTTCTACTATACAATGAAGAATCAATATTATTCAAAAATTTAATAATTCACTTGAATTAAATTTTCAAATTAAAATTTAAATATTGATATTAATTTTATAAAATTCAAAATTAAATTTTTAGAAATAATTTTTTTAAACATTATAGGAAAATTTCTATATTAAAAAAATTAATGTTTTGATTAAAAATTTTGTAATATTTTTATGATGAATTTAACTATCAAATACATGTAGTTAAATATTAATAATACTTATTTTAACATTACCATGGATGTTATAATAGGATCTCTCCATGGTGATTTAAATTGATGTATAAATTCTTTTTCTACTAACTCCTCCAATTTAATTATCAAGTACAAAGTTTCCTCTTGAAAATTTTCATATAGGGGTTATGATATTTACCAGACATCATGTACAAAGTAAATAGTAAATTGAACCTCAAAATTAGGAGTCACCCTATGGGAATCATAAAAATAATTTCCTATATTCATTCACATCAGGGAAATTAGTAATATTTTCAATATCATTGTGTTTTAAAAAATGCGCTATGTAAAATTCAGTACCATTTCTAATCAATTTCTAAACATTGTTATAGGTAATATATCGTTTGAAATAATTAAAAAATCATGGATAATAAATATATATTGGCATGATAAACATAAATAAAATCCATAACCAAAATATTACCAATTTGTATCTAGATTAGTTTAACATCGTTTTATAGAAATACCATTTATCATATATCAATAAGGGGGGTCATATAAATTGTGGTTTCTTTTATATTTACACTCATCCTTCTAACTAACTTTTCTATCATACATTAATGACGTGATATCAGTAGTATTGGTAAAAATTTCTCAAAATGTAATAAATGTGATCATCTAGATTCAAATTCGGTGTTGGCCAAAATTGAATAATCAAGTAACATACATATAACCACATCATTATATTTCAATAGACATTATATAGCAGTAGAAAATAATTTTTCAAAACCATTATGAATTCTTTATTTAGGATTTAAATCTTAAGTAAATAACTTTATAAACATGTTAGCTCTATGAACAAACCCAAAACAACTAAAATATAATGATAATGGTTTTTTATTGTCTAACACATTAAATAATTTTTTAGAAACATTTATTTACATTTATGATCCCTATGATCAATGTTACAAAATGGTAACACATTCTATAATTTTACAAACATTCCAAAATATGATTTTTATAACACATATATTATGAAGAGAAATTACATTTTTTACGTATGTGTTTCTTTGATGCATTATTCACTATTTCCATCCATCCGGACATTTTTCGACATCATTTAATAGAATTCATGATCATAAAAGACCTATATTTATTCCTTCAAATCATATCTAATAAGTTTAGCATAAAATTTTTATTCATATAAAGGTAGTCTCCTTTGATATCTTAGTTTCAACCATGAATAAAGTAGATTAACAATTATAATAATACCACAAATATAATCAAGTAAAAACAAGGAAATTATTATATAATATTCATCATACGTAGCTATATAATCTTAATATATTTCATTCAATTAGGTGAATTATTTCTCTATCCTTATTTGAATTTCCATAATAAAATATTTCTCAAGAAATTTATTTTAAAATGATTCCAATTATATAGAATCACGCTCTTCTATCTCTTTGGTATTTTTAACCATATACAACCAGTAATTAGAATATCTTTCAAACTAAAAAATGTAATGGGTTAACCATTGATTTTCGAAACACCCCATGACATTAAAAATCTTATCCATATACGTGATCCATATTGCACCTAAAACTGGGTCAAAATATCCACACAACAATGGAAGATGTTTTTTCATAAATTATTGACTATCATCTTGTACCTATGTTTTAGATATGGTTCAATTCTATAATGGACTCAACCATAATTTATATCTTATGAAAAATGGTCCATCATAATAATAATCTATTCAATTGATATTATAAACATCACTAGTTACTTATTTGGAAGGATATTTTCCTCTTGGACCCTTCATACCAAAGTCTCCCTGATTCCCTTACGTATTTATTATAAAAATAAATATGTTTTGAAAACATAACATGGAAACATGAAAATTAACTTTAATTCAAAATTAATCAATATGAAAAATATTTAATGTTTTTCTATTATAGTTATTATATCCCCTAAATTTATATAATTATTTATATGATATTAAATGTAATGAATTACCCTTCAACATTACATATCTAGTGCCTTTAAACAAGACTTTGATATCATATATTTCGAATGATCTTTTAGTTTTATAGTTTTAGAGAGGTAGAGTATAAAAATTAGATAAAAACCCATATATTATAATGTGGAAACACCTACTCGCTATTGAATTTTTCACAATAATAATCAACTAAAATATATCATGATTAGTTTTTATGAAAAATAATTATGGGCAAAAATATGAATTCCCCCTTTGAATTTCATATCATTAGGCCGTATGGAAAAATATAAAATTCTATGATGAGCTTAAAAACCTCTATAGTAGACATAATGAAAAATAAACCTATTAGTTTGACTAAAAATAAGATAGCTTGTAATTTTTTTACTAATAGAAGACTTTTTATCATAAAAGATTATTATTATCTCCTTTAAAAATTACCATGATCAAACCTTCTTAAATATACTATTTTCAATAAAACACATTATCAATCTTAAAAAAATTGTAAATGTTCATTAGGAGCTCATTATATTAAAACCCATACAAAAACAATTTAAATTGAATTACCATAAGTCAAAAATATAATATTGTTCATTGGTTAACATAATCATTACAGAATTAATTGGATCCCTTTGAAGGCCTAGTAAATATATATGATTTAAAAGGAATACCTATTATATATGTGTACACATATCTTATATGGTATATTGAGCTTATGTGTTAGCTATTTTGTTTGCCAACCATTCATAAATAATTCTATAAGAACATATCATGATTTAAAAAATTCCGAATATCATTTAAATTAGTTTAAAAAAAATTTGGTTTTAAATTAACCATTTATCCTAAAACACCATTTTTCCTACCAACATACCTACAAAACTGGAAAAATTGTTTTTCTTTGGGAAAAATATGAATGTTGTGGTAGAATCAAAATATCTAACAATGGCTATGGTAGTATGAAATTTCAAATTAATAGTATACAATAAAATTGAACATAATATTTTTTTTATAATTATTTAAAACATTCGGTATTTTTTTTAAATCAATGGATAAATTCAAATGAGAAAATAATATTATTTCCATTAAAAATTTAAAAAAACTTCTCATAAAAAATATAAAATTTTCAATTAAAATAACCTTAGAAACATAGAATGTAAACTATAAATCATTGAGGTGTCATGATTGGGTGAAATTATCTTCCATTTGGTATCGGAACATAACACATTCCATTTGACTATTGTAAAAAGTGTTGAGGGATGTAGATTAATAGATTATTTTTTAATCAAAGTCCCTTCTAATTAGTCTGACTCGTCATTTATGTTCATCATATTCCAATATAACAAACAAATTAATATTTCATTCAATATTAGGATCATTTTTCTTGTTCATTATTAATATATTTCATTAAATATCATGTTATATATCATAACATAATTAATTAACTAAATGTATATGGTTTTTATGATATTTTGATCATATGAAAAAATTTAATTTGGTTGACCGATTATGGTTAAAGTGATCTCTTTTCCATCACCCCAATAATAAGAATCATGTAATAATTTTTGAATAAAAACATAATTATGGTAAATATGAAAATTAATATTGACTGGAAAAAATATGTTATGATTGTCGATATAGTAGTTCATATATACACATGATACAATTTCAATAATTAATTATGAAATGAATTTATGTATTAATTTTTATTTTAATAGTTATAATAATATAATATATATATATATATCATATTACACCTTTATATATATATCATTAATGTATTGTGGTGATGAAAAAAGGCTCACATCACATTGTGGAGGGGGTAGCCTAAACGAACAAATGAAGGACTTTTTCATTTCTCATTGAATAGAAATATAATAAGGTAAATGATATATAATATTTTAAAAATTATTAATGTTTAAAATATATTATATTTTGAAATTATTTATATCATATTATTCTATGTATTAGAGATTGTAATAGAAAATCTGTTTTATTGGTTCATGAGGAGGAAGTCATCCGTGCACGTGAATGAAAGTTTGGATACCCATTTGATGGTAATGGAGATATATTTTTGATAATATATTAATAAAATAAAATATATGGATATGGAAAATAGTTTTTAATTATTATATAATGTATTACTAATATTTTATGGATTTAGAAGAATAAATAATTATGAAACCCTCAATTAAATATGATACCTCTTTTTTGAATAATTATTTTTACATAACAACTACAAACTAATAAGTTTTGCATTCTACCTTAACCAAGAATTATATAATGATTGTTAAGATTATATTAATTTGTTTTAATATAATTTAGTAAAAAATAATTGGCTTTAAAACGTTGGTAAATTTGAATAAGTGGTTCCCTTTTAAATAGATCGATGGGGCACTACTGGGGTTCATAAAAAACGTTAAGGTATGTTATCTTTCATTAACATATACTTCCAAACTTCTTTATTTCTAATATAAGATGAATATGGGGAATATAATATCATAATATAAATTTTTAACATTTTTCTGTCACATTTTTACCCCTATCATTTGGTGTTAACATCTAGGTAACCCCTTCCCCACTTACCATGACAACAAGAATTTTTACTCCATCATGGTTAATATATTAAAAATAAAATGAAAATTTATGGATAAATTTTAAAAAAATTATAATTTACTCCAAATCCTTATCACCTAACATAATATGTTATTTTAATAAATTTTATAAATTTTATATAATATTATTTATTATAAAATATAAAATGTGTTAATTTTTAGAACAATACATTACCATAATCATAATAAAATCTATACAATATGAAAAATTCAAACCAAATATTTAAATACTCATAGATAATGTAACTTTTATATATAAAATTCATGTTTCATTTTAATTTTCTCATATGAGTTTTTTAATTTTTCTAATTTTATTAATTTTATATTATAATTAATAGAATAATCATAGATTGCAAATTTTCTAAATAGTTCAGGTAATTTTTCAGCACTCAAAATTATTAAAATTCAAGATAAAACTAAATATGTTATATTCAAAAATAATATTTATATTTTAATATATCTATGATATATTCTAGGGGCGAAATATCATAATAATGACAAACGAATTTGTTTAATTTTTAATTTTTCATTAAATTAAAAAGTATAAAAGCTAAAATATCATCCAAAAAGGGAAAAAATTTCATATATACAGATCATGGATGAACATGGAAAAATGGAAAAAATACTATAACATTATTTCAAATTTTATGTTCATTTTATATTACTTGTCTTATAATATTCAACATTAATTACAAGATTTTTGTAACACCCTGAAATTTCTAAATGTAAAAATTTAATTCCATTGTTATGATTACATGAATCCCCATGTGTAGAAAATAATATAAACGTTAAATAATTTATGATATGTCTAATATTATAAAAAAATTAATATATTCTAAAATAAACAATTAATTCAATACTGAAATTAATTTTGTCACAGACCATAATGAATTTCATATATAGCTTGTGGTACACATACGATTAAGTTTTTTGAATACTATTTATATTTTTATTTAAAATATAAATTTTATACTGGGCTATAAATTTATGTTTATTAAAGGATTAACTAAATTATTAAAACATATGGTTTAAATAGATATCAAATTCATTAATTGGTTAAAAATTATTTTTAAATGAAAATTAAATGTTTTTGTGAAAATGTATTATTATGCCTCCAAAATAATTTTATATTAATAAGTAAAATTAATTACTAATAGTCTCTTATATTAATTTAATAATTATAGTTTATATTTAATCGATTTTTTTACATTAATCAAACATATTAGTGAATAATAAGATAATAACAAACACTTGTTATGAATAAAAGCATAATTTTTTAACAACTAATATTCCTCCTTTAAATAGAACCACAAATTTAAAAAAATTGATACATTTATATATATTTTTAAAATAAACATATTTTTTGAATGTTTAATTCCAAGAATATCTTAGGTTGATTTTTTTATATTCTTTTGAGATGTTTCAATTTTTTTATTAATGTTTAAAAATATTGAATTTTAATTTAATGGTAACATTTCATCTAAATATTCTATTGGGATTAAATTATTCTATTAATTTGTTTTATAGAATAATTATATCTATTTTACATATATATATATATATATACATATATCTAATTTTGGTCATTTGAATAATTTTTACATTGAGTTTCAGCATAACACCATATGGATATTTTGATCAGTATTACTTTAAAAATCCATATTCCAGTCCAATCTATCGGATTAATTTAAAATTTAATTCTCACACTTCTATTTTTTTGAATTAAGAAAAATTGATTTCACATCTAAAATATTAATTATTTATAATTTATATTATGTTCAGAATATTTTATCACCAATAATATTTTTGGAAATAATTAGAAATAGTTGAAATGATTAAGAGAGAAACTATTTTAACAAGGGACCAAACCTTAAATATTAGGCCCACAATGACCTTGAAACTTGTAAAAATCACATGGGATGACAATATTTTGACCATATAATCAATTTTATAGATTGTGGTTCATTATTTTAGGTAAATGGTGTATGATAGGAAACTAAATAGTGTTTACCTTTTTAGGTTTACATGAATTCCAATCCACTTATACTATTAAAAGAAACATAACCCTCCCATATGTCCACACGTATAAACCATTTTTCTCATCCAACCCTTTTCCCAAATATCCCCCAATAATCCCTCTATTAATTATAGAAGCCTCGCATTGGGAATAAATAAAACCATTGAAGGATTTTGGTATATTAGAAAAATAGTTTCCTAATGAAGTTGAAGTGATCCTCAACGAGCAATTTTGTTTAATTTCATTGTCTACATCCATTTAAATTTTATTATATAATTGTCATATAATAAACTCAATATATTCAATATATAAAGTTGTTTTTATTTCATTTTTATTACCTACACTCAAACAAATATCAATTAAAATCTATAAATAATCGTAGTTTGTGTACACAGTGGACTACTCCCTTGAAAATCGATGTTATTTTTTCTTTTATCACCACCGTTCAAGGAGGGGAATAGTTTTAAATTTATAATTAATTTTTGATATATATGATATTTATAATTTATTTATTCCATGAAAATTAAAATATAACACACAACATCATTATTTTCAATCTCTGGGAATATAGTTAAATTGTTTACGGACGTGTCGATTACAACCTCCTCAAGGAGATGTGACTCATTCATGATGTACGTGGAATATACTGTGTAATGACCGATTTTTTAGTGATTTTTTAAGATAAATGTGTGATATATTATATTATATATTATTACAATCATTCAAAATATATAGAAATGAAAAATACATCCTTTAATTATGATATAATTTGACATTAATCATCAATGAAACCAATCAGAATTCAAAAACATTACAACTAAGAAAAAGATGTAAAATATAAATTCTAAAATTGGAAAATATGGACCCACAAATATACTAGAATTTACATCCCCTCAAAAAACTATAGATATGATGAAATAAATTATTAAAATGGAAACATGGAACATTAATAAAAATTGATTTGAATATTAAGTGATTGAATGGAGTGGTAAAATTAGGAATTATTGTGATAGTTGTAATAGCACCATGTTATTAGGAATAATTACCAAAATTGAAGGAGTTATTATTCCTAAATATAATAAAATTTCATTTAAATAACACTTAACAGGATTATTTTAATTAAATAAATATATTCCAATTCAACATAATATATAGCATGATTACGAAAATCAAAGAAAATATAATATAATTTTCAATATACTATATTATAAAGTATTATATAAAAAAATAATTAATTTTACATTTATAATTAAAATAACATATTTTAGGAATTTTTTAATATAGTTAATACCATTGTTCAAATGAACACATCATCATTGTCAAAAGGCGATTTTTTTTGTAATTTTCTAAAAAACATAAATTTTCATTATATAGAGAAATACAGTTTTTCATAGAACTGATATACCCTAAATTACATCAACCAACCTATAATGATAAAATAATACAATATTGAACATTATGTTCTAAAATTGTATAAATAATTTTATATATAGTTTGTGAATATACAATAATATCATATTCAGAAACTAAAAAGTGCTTTCCAAAAAACAAGTCAGGAGTGATTCCTTAAAATTTTAATTTTTATTTCATTCCACATTATTTTTAAAAAACTAATTATTTACATTAATAAAATTATAATTATAAAATTAAACAAATTATAATATATTAATATAATTTTCATATTTTTACAAAACAATTTCAAAAATTTTAACATTGATATATTATTTTATTCTATATTTTTTATAAAAATACCCCTTTATTCAAGTATAAATAACCTATCTCCCTCCACATGGGAATCCACTCCTCCCATCAATTAAAAATCAAAATATTTTCCCACATAATCTCTTTTAATTCCATTATATTACATAGAACCATTCTAGGGTAGTCCAACTCCAATCACTAAGGATTTATAATGATATATAATAGAAGTTTCTCTGGGAAAAAGTATGTTCTAATCAACTTCTATCTCAGTTTATTTCTTCATAATCTTCTATTTTTTACACAAAACCATCCACAACAATACCATAATATAATAAATAATTTAGTATTTTACGATTATATTGAATATTTAATGTTACCAAATATATAAAACAAAAATATATATTTTAAACATCTCTTTCCCACTCCCCTAATAATGTCCCATCAATGGTCGATTATCCACCTATGGATACATTACCATGTAAACACATAAAACCATATTCATTGATGATTATTTTAAACAAAATATAATATATAAACATGTAACTATATGAATTATTTTCCTCTGTTATTAACTATATCCTATTATAAATTACATTTAATGATGTAGAGAAATCATTGAAAAACAGGAATGTTTTAAGTAAAAAATTATATAAAAATACATTAATTTCATCAAAAGATATTACAAAATATAATAAAATGATTATAACTGATAAATAGTTGTATAAATTACCATAATACACTTATTTATAAATTATTCAATAAAAAATCATTATTTAGGTAGTGAAAATACGATAAAATTTAGTATGATTAAAAGTATGAGGATTCTTGAAAACAACTCCTTTTTGGGTTATTCCCCTTTCATTCTAAATAGCAAGGTGGGTATTCATTTAATATTTCTAAGATATTATTTCAACATCTTAAATCTTTTTATAGGATCTACATTTTCTCAATATTATTTTTTTGTCAAATACAAGGATTTTAAAAAAACAATTCATTCCAAAACACATTTTGACTCATCTTGAGTTTTGTATTATTCACTCAAAAATTAGGAATCTTATACCAAATATGGTTTTTTTCATTTCCATTCATGAATACAACGTTTATTCATTATTGATTTAATACCTTGGATACCCATTTGTTCACATGGGTTACATATTGGCATTAATTTATATAAGTTCTATGTGGGGTGGATAATTATATTAATGTTGTGATGTTATGAGTGTTATATGATTAATATATCACTCCAATGAATTATTTAATGTGATGTATCTTTAGATAAAATTTTAAATATGTTGAAACATGATAATATCATTGTTCACAGTGATTATGATAAGAATATGAACCAATTTTATGTGTGAACATGTTGCTAAATTCTTTCGCAACTATGTGAGGTACTTCACCTCTAAGACTTATTGTTTCGTTTTTATGCATGGACCCATACCCTGCCTTTATCACAAGATTCTATCATCATATTGATGAAATTTTTATACATTTTATTTGATGATTATTATTATTCCCACCCATGTTATCTTGATTCATGTTAATTATTCATCATCTTTAAATGATTTTATCTCCCATTCTACATTGATGTATATCATCATGTGAAAAAATTTACTAAGTATAATTAGAAGGAAGCTATGAGGAGAGAGAATAATTAATTATTTATTTATTTTGTTTTACTATGTAATAGTGATGTGTGAGGATATTTTTTCCAAAGGACTAAACATTTTTATCTTGGATTTATAATTCTATTATGTTATTTATGTATGTAATGTTGTAAAAGTTATGTAATAGAACATATTTTTCAATAGTTTGTATAACTGAATGGTTTTGTTAATTTTCATAATTAGGATTAGAAAACAACAGTGAAAACCCTTAAGAGAGGACTTTGATATGTAAACTTACAATAATTGTTTTTCAATATGATGATTATCACAGGGAAACCAAAAAATATTCATTTAGAGTAAATTGCATAAAATGTAAAATTATTCATTATTAATTGAGTTGGATTTTTTAAAATCACTTTTTATTTTAAAAAATTGTTAGATAATGGAAAAAATAGTCTAAAACTATATGTGAGTGTTACTAAAATGATTGTCCAAATAGCATCCCTAATTCCATGGGAGGTGTAGTTTAAAGAATTATGGTTATGCATAAATAGTTATCTCAGGCTATCAATAAGTTTCCAAATTATGTTGATGGAATTCCTTCACCTAAAAAAGAATAATTATCCTTGGGGACCTTTAGGATGAAGTGAACATCATTGTTTAGAGGATCTATTTATCTTGAGGTCATTGAACAACAAATTTTCTCAATGGAGAAGATATTTACTATTATCATTTTAAAAAAAAAGGAAAAGGTGGCATGTGTGGTTTATTATTTGGATAATTAAGATGTTCAGTGATTGAAAATGATAAAGATAGTATGACAAAATATGTAATGGAAGAGATGGAGTGGGAAAATGTTAGTTAAATATTTATTACAATGTATTTATTCCAAAATCTTCAAAAAAATATTGATAGAGAATTTAAAAATATATAAAAAATTATGTTTAATGTGTGTTGACATACAAGACAAATATCAAAAGGATTGAGAGATTCTCTTACATTTTTAACAACAATGATAGTAAAATAGATATATTTTTAAGTGGGTTAAAACCACACCATGAAAGAGGATCTATAAAATAGTGACTCTGAGAGTTAGGAGGATGTGGTTTATTATGATATGAATATAGTGATTTTGTTAAAATAATGTTGTCATGGTTTTAATGATATGATAATAATAATAGAGTTTCAAAATGGGGGTTCAAATGAAAAATTTGGGAAGGGTATCCAACAAACCGTATGTCAAAACATGTTTAATTAAACATCATGGGAATTGTCTCAAAAGTATGGTCAAACGCATCATGTGATGGAGATAATACCATCACGATTATTATTTTCAAAGTGACATTAAGAAGTCAGATAACATGATATTGGAAAGGAAAAAACCTTCAAATGCAATACCCAAGGTATAATGCTTCAAAAATATGGACAAAGTGAACTATTCAGGATTGTGTTCTAAATCTAGAGTCTTTGACTGTAACTAGCATCAACAACCAACAATGTAAAACTAGAAAGGGAAAGATTATTCCATCACTACTTCATATATGGTTAAATAAAATCCTATATTACAAGGTACAATTCATGTTCCCTAAAAATGGGGAAAAATTATTTGTTTTTGGATCTATCTATTCATATGTATCATTAATGTTTTATTGCCTATTGAATTAATGAAATAATACCTTGAATTATAGAAAACCAAATAAACATTTTAGTTCAATCATTGAAACCCATGTATTGTAAATTTCTCATATTAATGTATGCGGGAAGATACTTCCAAGGTATCTCGTAATGATTCCCCTAGTGTAATTTGATATTATACAAGTCATAGATTGGCTATCATTATATAGAGAAGACATCAACTGTAGGGAAAACTAAATATTTTTTCATATTCTAAAACAATATATCATCATCTTAAAGTTAATGTACAATCATAAACATTATTTGAAATACCCTTTTTCAGTTTTGATATTTATTCCCCTAGAGGATCATACCTTGATCAAATGGTTGATTCAATGGATTGTATCAATCGTGATGAAATTCCAATTTTAGTTGAATACACTAATATATTTCCCAAATTTTGATATGGAAATCCCTATGATTATGAGGTTTTGTTCTCAATAGAGGTCATACATAGAGCCACACATATCTCAAATTTCCACGATGGGGTGGCCATGATCGAACTGGAGCACATTACAAAGCAGCTGTAAAGAGAATTTGAAAAAAGGTTTCATTTTACCAAGTTTATCACCATGGGGTATTCCGTTTCATTTTTTATGAAGTAGGATTGAATAATATGTCTATGTATCAATTATCAAGAGCTCAGTATGATCACCATAAAAAAAGTCTCCTCATACATGATTGATGGCTTGTTCAATGCACAATGAGGAGGTCACTACATATCAAATATAGATCATAATCTTGGATATATCAATACATGACATCTTCATGATGAGTAGAGGGGAAGAAAAGTGACAAGACCATCCTAATTCTAGATTAAAGAGAGATAATTACCCCTTATACCCACTATCAAAAAGCCTCGGATTGGTGAATACCACCAAAGGTATAGAATCTACCACACCTTGGAAGGCATTACTTTTTTTAAATGAAAATAGGATTAGTATATAATATGGTAAAATACAAATCAATGCCAAAAAAGTTGAAACTAAATCCACAATACATTCCCATATGTATTTTAAAATATAAAAAATGAAAAAAGTACCATCGATGTTTTGAAAACATATACAAAAAAACAAGAGACAAAAAAACAACAACTCAACTATACTGATGTCTGAGCTAGTAATTTCCAACACGGTCCTCAATGTCCTCCTGGAAAACTGAAAATATTTTTATAGACATATTGTAATTATACAAGTATACTGACAAGGAAAACAAAATCTACTCCGGAATAGGTTGGGGAAAAAACTAATTCCCCTATGAGAAAACAATATAACCAAAAATAACCCACCGAGGACTACTAACCAGCCCAACCTCACAATTGAAAACACACCAAATAACCCAAGATAAGTAAAAGATTATTATAACACATCTAAATTAGGGTACCCTACAACACTTTCTCACTAGTTAAATGATCATTACTAATAGATGACATCATGATTCTACAACTTTGGAAAATCTAGACCCACTTCCACTACCTATCCAGACACAAATCAACCTCATCCACACCACAAGTCTCTCTCACAAACACATGGGCCTATACAACCACACCACTCAACCAAAGTCACATAGGCCTCATCCCATAGTCACTTGGGTAATCACCCCTAGCCCAAAAAGACATGACCCCCTTGTCAATAACACACCTTCATGAAGGTTCATGGACTTTGGTAAGCCTCAATCCATTAAAAAATCCTAAATATGCTCGAGTGGTATGAACTAAGATGAGGTTGGAAGTATTAAAGTCAGTAACCAGCCATATATCCTCTCACCGGGATGTGGGGAATGATCCTCTCCCCCCATGAAATGGGGGTGTTTGGAACATGGTTCTCAATAAGGGTGTGGTTCATACATGAAATCATAATGTAACACAATTTATACATATAAGTTAAAAATATTGAACCAAACATTCGGGCCCACAAAACAAACAACAAGACCACCAGAACCACTTTTGTTGCGACATTTATATTCTCAACAACACAACATCCAATTACAATGTATAACCCAACTAATTTTTAAAGAGTTTCTAATTTTTAATTGAGGGATCCACTTTATTTTATTTCATCTCTATACTTAGCAACTACAGAGAGAAACATTTGAAACAACATCAGAAGGTGAAGAGCCTGATTAACTAAACCCACAGCTTCAAACTCACTTCATTCAATGATACTAACAAAGTTGAACAAGGTAAGAGGGAAAAAGCTGAATAATATCCATTTTAACACCCAGATATAAAAATATAAAACGACAACCAACTCAGAGTCCCACAACCATGCCATATTCTTGCTAAAAAACTTTCAAACATTACAAACTACCATTGTTCAATTTTATACTGAAAAAACATTTATCACAACCAAAACCTACTACCACACCACCAAAACAATACCAGATGTAGTCCCACTAAAAAAATATTTCATAACCACACTGCAGGCCCATTGCCCAATGTTACTCGATGGCCACAACACCATCAAAGGCAGTCACACTACCTTTATGTCCATCCATTCCACAATCAATCAGTCTCTAAATCTTGGAAAAGGTCACACCCACTACACCCCCCTCCATTCATAAATCCTAAAATAGATACCGTTAAGACACAACATATTTTCCTTTCATAAGAGGGTTCTTTATTTCCACATTAAAATAACCAGGGTGAATACATAACAATTAGGACCCTAGGGGTTCCATTTCAATTAGCCATGTATACGTGATTATGAAGATTTTATATTACGACCATTTATTATGAATCATGAAAAAATAGAAGATCACTATAATAGAATCAAAAATTTCCAACAACCAAGATTTTCAAAAGGCACACATCCACAACAAACCATTAACTAGGAAAAGACAACAGAATAAAAATGGGATCAAACATTAAACAACTATCAGCACATATTTTATTGACTATGTTATCTTGTGACCATTTTCTCTTATTTGTTATTTCTTTTTTTATGAAATGTATTCATCTATTCCTCAAAAGGAATGATTTTTACACCCACCATGTATAATGCATAATTAAATATGGGTACAAAAATAAATACATGGGAAAATAGTTGACCAAAACTCACTTAGCGCCAAGGATAAGGGATTGCAGGAGCAGGAGGGAACTCCAAGAAATCTGAGTATGAGGGGATCTAGAAGAAGAACGTGGATTTTCTAGGTTGGAAGTATATAGATTCACAAATATTGAATGGATAATAAAATAAGAAGGGATGATCGCATCAATGAAGATCCATATCCATTATTAATAGAAGAACTGTTACAAAAGAAATTAATCATGGTACTGTGGTCAAGATCATGTTGTTTTATAATATCAAATCCCCTAGTGTGTTATTTTTTTAATGATATACTAAATATAATTTAAAATGGTCTAAAAATGAATCAATAAGGATTTATACTCAGTTTCTATCAACTAAAACATATGAGGGACGATACTAGAAAACTGGGAAAAACTAGAAAAAATAAAAATGATTTACTAATGGGTAAGTCACCAATGTCGAGCCACCGACTAATGGACTGCCTACATGACCTACTGAAGTTGATCCACTAAAACTTAGTTATCGACACAATGTCCTTCCCACGTAATGACCTACCGGCACCTTGACCAACCGACGCCCAAACCTACTTACACCTCAACCTACCAACACACTGACCTACTGAAGGCTTACCTAAGGAAACCCTAAACCACTTATTCCTCTTACTACTAATGATGAAACACCTGACTCACTGATTCAGATTCCCCTAACTCATTGATGCTAACAACCCTAACTCACCAATGCTAACACCCTAGACTCACTGATGTTGATGCAACTGGCTCACTGATGATGACAGATCAACTGTATTTTTTATATCTCTATTAATGAGTCACAAGAACCCCCATAACACCCCCAAAACTAGTTTTTCACAATGGAATTGCCTGGGAAAATAAGGGTCATTACATCATATACATCTCGAACTATTATCATCCTCGAGAATTCTATACTATAACACCTTGAGATTTTATTAGATATTTTTTTTTAATTTCATTGATGTTATGTTTTGTACACTGCACCATATTTATCTTGCACTATATTCAATAATGTATTAGCTTGCAGTATGCAAAACACTATTCATGGATTGTGTTACACACAATTTCATGTTCTTCTAAAAGATTTTAGTTCACCCAACACTGTGTATAGATTTCATTAAATGTTAAAATGAAATTTGTTTGTATTATGTAATACGCAACACCAAAGGAATAAATCACTACACACCACAATAAATTGTCTGGCGTTACATGTAAGAGTGGTCTTCCCCAACAGCTTTCATTGTACGAAATACCGAGTTTCACTAAACAGTGATATATTATTAAAATATTATTATTTAATTGGACATAGACTAGCCTATATGAATTTTATTTACCACATTAGGAATTTTATATAACATTATCATTCATCTTACATATTTTCATGAACATCATATATATACAAATTCAATTTTGATAAATAAAAGAAGTATTTTAAAAAAAATGTAATTTTTATGAATTTTGATGGTGCACCATTTTTTAATTTAGTTTTTTATAATTATATAAGTTAAATTTGACAAAATAATATTTTTATTTGGATGTGAGACATAAAAATTTACATCTATTAAATTTTTCATATTTTTATGAAAAAGTAAAAATGTTAATTAATAGTGAATATTATTGCATATTAATTCAAAACTGCCTTCCCATGTAATTTATTTATCTATTTAGATTATATTTTTAACTTATGTTAAAGCATAATTAGATTTTTTTATCATTTAATAAAAAAAATTTATGTTGATATAGTTTCATAATTAAATTGGACATAAACACATTAAAATATTTTAATAAGTTTTTACTTCTTAAATCAATGCTATCTGGTTTTGACAATAGGAATTTATTTTAAATTAATTACTAAAAAATTTTCTATTTAAAATATTGAAAAATGGATTCCATATAAGGAAGTAGTGGTTCCATATTATGTTAGTAGTTGACATTTATTTTTTTTGGATGTAATGAAAAGTAACTACAATAATTTTTTTTACCACAGTTAAAGAAAAATTTGCTAAACTAGTGTAACTAACTATACGATAAAGATAATAAAATTACCCTAACACCTGCCAAAATATTATTGGATGAATTAATGTTTACTAATATCACCTATGGGTCAGAATTGATTCAATTAATTGATTTTTTTCCTGAAAGAGTAGTAGTTATAATTAAAACAATAGAAGTTGACAACGTGTCACTATGATATATCTTCTATGTATAATAATTTTAATATAGTCATAAAAATGATAACACTTTGAACATAAATATTCTACTGAAATATAATGAAATTATCTAAATTATTTGAATTTATTTATAATTTTTAGAGATTAAATAATTACCATTCATGATGTCACAATATTGATGCCGCCATTATTTTATTTTTTGAAATATAAAATAAATAATTTTAAATTTTTTAAAATAAATATAATATGAAATAATTAATGTTCTAAAAGTATTTTATACTGGATCTGACCTGTTAATAGTTTATTAAATATTTTTTTTTGAATTTTCTTCTATATGGATTTATTTTAATGTCAATTAAATGAATAGAGTCCAAATTGACACTATCGATTTTTTTAAAATAACATTTTATTAAAATATTTTCAAATCAAGAAAATATAAAAAATTTAAAAATTGAAAATTATATTGTATAAAATTTGATAATGTCTCCAATTATGGAATATTTAAATAACATAAGTTAATATCTATAACCATTTATTATTTATAATATTATTACCTCATTTAAAATTGAATATATTAAATAGGGATAAATTAAAATGATAAGGTATAAAATAAATTAAAAACAAGTCCAAATTTTTTTGGTTGTTAGTATTTTGACCAAAAATCATATAATATTATAAATAATCCACATTGATGGAAATTTCAATTAAAAAATAATTTATATAATTTTTATTGTTTTGGTATTTCCAAAGGTACCCCTCCCCTCTCTTATAAAAGGCCGCATCTCTATATATATTAATCACACCTCCAAATACATTTTTCTCAGAAAACCTAACCCAAAAATCCTCCCAAATTACTTCAATTCATCCTAGAGGCCACCCATTGGTCTGAAATCCTACTCAAATAGTCCTTTTTTCATACGAAAAATTGATACTCGAAAAATGGAAAATTGTTTTATGACCTCTTTCAAAATTCATTTCTTCTTCTACTTGCTCTTATTTTGTTGTTTCCATAATAAAATAATAACAATACTATATTAAACATTATGATATGTTATTATAATTTTGGTATGACCTCATGCTTCTTCTTATCTGTCCGACAAATAACAATATCATATGTGTGCGTGCGTACAGCTTATTGTCTCCAGGTCGTGGTATGATTTTTTTTTCCAGAAATACTTTATTTGGACAGGTATAATGATTTATATAAAGGATTAAAATAATAAATCTAACATGGTTATTATTTTCTATAATTAATATACCATCAAATTTGATACATTTAACAATCAAAGGGAATCACATTGTCCCTCATGTGTATGTACAACCTACCGTCTACATAAAGCGGTGAGATTCTTTCTCCACATTAAAAAATCAATAATGATTATAAAAAATATATGATGCAGAAAATAATAATTATAAAGTTAATTTAATTCATTATATAAATAAAACAAATACTATTAATATTAAACATGACATACATATTAGATCGGGTTGTACCAAATATACATAAGAGGTGGGTGAATTGTGTCTTTAACAAATTCATTGTGAAACCGTGTTCTGCTCATTAACTAAAATTAGATGGCCTAGTGAAGTGAAAATTTATATATCAGAGACACATGATGTATAGTGGTTTGGGGAATAGAAGGCCCCTAGTCCACTCCACCAACACTCTACTCCACGATCTCGATGATTTTCACTATCTGTCCTCTTGTCAACATACTGTTTGACAACAGAGTACAGGCAGTTGACACCTTTACAATCGAAGTAAAAATATTGCCTTATTGTTTACTCATAGAACCTTCATAGATTAGAATTACAATCTGGTCACTCATGATAAAAATAATTATTTCTCCTTTGAAATGCATTTCTCGTTAAACTTCATAATTGAAACAGAATGAAATTGATAGTAGATGGATCGTCATCTACAGAAATAATGATCTTCAAGTAAGAGTCATTATGATATGATCTGGTTGTAGAAGATATAGAAATATAAGTTGAAACATTAGGAGTAGTATAATCACAATATATTTTCGATGAAGAAAGATTGAATCTTCTATATTGATTCTTATTCTTCACTAAACAGAGCTTTTTTGCTCTTCAAAATCATCATATATATCGATCATGATAGTCTCTGTTTTTTTACTCTTTTATATTCATCATTTTTGTTCCAAAAATATTTCATTATATATATAAAATAATGAAATAGACTTCTCCTACAAATTTAGAACCACAAAAGTTTCTTTCTGACTCGTAAGATTTTAATATTTGAATTAACATAGCAGTCGTAAATCCCCTTGAAATTTAGCATGAAAATATCATTTTAAATTTATCTAATGAATCATAGATAAAATAGATTTGATTCATTCAAAGAGATGTATTAAAAAAACTTATCTGGCTTAAAATCATCCTATTAAACCACTTGTAGACCGTTGCATAATAATATAGTCATTAACTCTCTAACGCGAAATGTAAGGTTGAATTGTATAGAATTCGTACGGTAGATCTCAAACATATGGTTGATCAAAAACGTAAGGTTGATCATCCATAATTTCCTTTTAAATATTCAAATGTATGATAAATGATCCATATATTTATAAGATTCCAAACGTAATGAACATGATCTATACTTTTGATTAAACACAAGGTTTTTTTTACAAAATTAAGGTTGATGAACCATACATTTGAGAATCAAACCTAATGTTTAAAACTTATGCACGGTTCTTATCCTATACTTTTCAATATCCCAAACATAGGGTTCATCTTCCGTACTTTTTTGATAATATATGGTTGATTAAATACTCTTTTCTGGTATCTCATAATGAATACACCGCATTCCATTCTTACGCTACGATTCTCCCAGTTGGGTCTGAACAGCGATTCCATAACACACTTAAGAAAATCCTGAATATATAGAGAATGAACAGTATTTCTAGAAAATTCTAATGTAAATACTTTAGCAAATAAATCTTGTTGTTCAAGAACATAAATATTTCATCGAGAAATAAAAATATAATGAATAATAAATTCCATTAATATACATAAAATAAAATCATTAGAAAACAATTAATGGAATTTGTGAGCATCAAAATCATCATAGATATGGATTATTGTTCTCAACAATATCCCCCTTTTAATTAAAAATATTTTGTATTGTTGAAAACAACATTTTCTCAACAATATCCCCCATTTTTCTTATCATAAAGCCCATAAAAATTGTACATTAAATAAAATTTCAAAATTAATAATATATATTTTTGATTTATTCAAATAAAAATACAATATTATATTTTACATGATTTATCCCCCTTAAAAGATTAAGATAAAGATTAAAATTTTAAAGACATATAAAAAATGAAAATAAAGAGTTTATATATATCCAAATTTCTCCCCAATAATGAGAAGAGAAAAAATATTTAAAAAATTTAATACAATGAGAAATAGTTAAAATAAAATATTGTGTTTATCAAAATTTCTCCCCCTTTTGTGGTATCAAAAATATTTATAGAATATGAAATAAATCACGTTTTTTGAAGCTATGAACTTAATTAAATGCTATTAGTAACCGTTTGTGAATAATTGAATCTGGATTACTGGTATATGTAAACAAAGACAGTAAACCAAATAGAAACATACAAATATAGAATGACATAACATTTCATTAAAAAAAGTTAAAATTATGATGAACTTGGGAATCAAGGTCTGCTAAGAGTACGAGAGAGGTTCTATCTCCTCTAAAGAATGGCATTGATTTCTATCAACTACTCCCTCGTCATTCTCATCATTCTGTCTCCCAACTTGATAATAAGATCTCTATTCTCCTGAGTCATATGAATATATTCTATCATATTTACTCTGAAACCCCCATGAAGTCTCTCTTCCATCTCCATAAATAGAGTTATGTTCTCTATGAACTCAGATAACACAGTTCTAATACATGGTTCACTTGAGGTCAATTGGTCGACCCAAAATATCTGAATATCTAATAAAACTGATAGTGGAGCACTATTTGATTGGAAATCATGCAATCTGTCATTAATATTTCTTATTGCTACTATGATAGCCTAAAATATTATGATTAAATCTGGTGAAGTATCAAATTCACTAGCTTCACCAGTCCTGACAGATGCAAATTGTATCTCCACACAACCTTTAAACTCAGACAGATCTGACTTCATCCCCATTTCTGATTTCAGCATAGATGCCTCTGTCAATTTTTTTTCTTAAAGGCTTCACCATACTTCCTTGAATCTACACATCCTTTATGTCTCTGAAATTTCAGCTGTTCATTCTCTAAGGCTCTTTTCAAAGCATTATTTCCATGTTCCAAACAAAACAAATTCTTTTTCAGCTCGTCTACTTTTATATTCACTAAATCAGAGGTAGCCTTTGCTTGATTCTCATCCTCAGATCAATGTTATGTAGCAGTACTAATGGAAATGTGTCTCCATCATATTTTTCTTTTGCTTCCTCTTGAACTGGATGGTCCACACACTTTTCCTCATATTATTTTCTAGACTCTTCCACATACAAATCCTCATGAATTACCTCTATATAAACTTCAAAAACATTCTCATCGCGAACATCAGTAATCATTTCTTCCACTGGATTTTCTAAAATAATATCTTATTGATTTTCCTGAGTACTAGACACTTCCTCACCAAGCTAAGCTAAATAGATTTAAAGAAATAACTAAGTTCTACCTCATATAGATATTCTGTAAAATCACTTTTAAACATCTATTCAAGGTTTTGAAATGCAACATCCTTCTTCATCAATAGGTTCATCTGATATAACCATTCTTGATATATGAACTTTACTTGAAATATTTTCTGTCTTTCAGAGCACTGTCTCCTAGAAGTAATGGTCTCAGCCTCATCTGTTCTCTTGTTCTTGGCCATTTCTGTCGAAAAATCAGTGAATGTTCAAAAAGTGATTAGGGTTTCAAAGGACCAGGTTCAGATATACGAAGAGCTTTAAAGAATTGTGGAATCAAAATGGTTTTTGTTAGAAATCAAATGATTCATAATTGAAATGGTTTATGATGGACTTGATTCCAATGTCATCAATTATCATTACAAATATTTTAAATACAAATTAAATTGTTTGCACAAAATAAAACTTATTTTGTTTGAAAAACAAATAACAAATTTATTTTATAACAGTATTAAAATAAATAAAATTCATAATAAAATACACCTTTATTAAAAATTCAATAAACCTAGCTCCCCCTTAATATAATAAAACATTACCGTAGGAATTGGTTTGGTAAAAATATCTGCTAATTGAATTTCAGTACTTACGAATTCTAAGAATATATCCTTTTTAAGAACATGGCCGCTTAGAAAATGATTCCTGATATCAATATTATTAGTCCTTAAATGATTAATAGGATTTTTTTGAAAAATTTATAGCACTAGTATTATCACATAAAATAGGAAGACTATAAAAACATAGTCTAAAATCCATAAGAGTGTTTTTCATCCACAACACCTGTGCACAACAACTGCTAGTAGATAAATATTATTCCTCGACTATTGATAGGGAAACTGAGTGTTGTTTCTTACCTAACCATGTCACTAAGAATTTTCCAAAAAAATGACACATAACCAACCTGATTTTCATATCTAGTTTAAAAAAACAAAGTCTCCATCTAAATATGAAATTAAATTAAAATCAGACGTTTTGGGATAAGGAAGATACTGAAAAACTGTTCCTTTTAAATATCTAAAAAATATTTTAAGAGTAGTTAAATGTGATTCATTAAGATTTTATTGAAATGTTGCACAGAGACATACTTAATAAATTATATCTGGCCAGCTAATAGTAATAAATAATAATATACCAATCATACCACTATATAACTTGTTGTCAATTGATTTTTCAGTTTCATCCAAACCATGTATTATATTAGTACACATAAGAGTTGTATCTGCCTTTCTGTTTCCATGTCCAATTTTTTTATTAAATTAGTAATGTATTTTGTTTGATTTAAAACATTTCCAAAATATTTTTGATAAATTTGAAGTCATAAAAATAAATTTAATTCTCCAATTAAAATCATTTCAAATTATTCTTGGATTAGATTTGAAAACTAATGACAAAGAGATTTATTTGTTGATCCAAAAATTATATCATCAACATAAATTTGAACCCATAAAATGTTAGAATTTATAGTTTACTTAAATAGTGTTGGATCTGCCATTTCAATAGTAAAATGATTTTTCAATAGAAAATAGTATAATATTTCATACCAAACTCTAGGTGCTTGTTTATGGCCATAAAGAGCTATAGTATGTTTAAAAACAGAATTCTTTTTTTGTGAATTTTCTAAACTAGGAGGATTATCAACATAAACTTACTCCATTAAATAACCATTTAGAAAAGAACACTTAACATTCATCAGAAATAATTTAAAATTCATATGATATGTATATGCTAATAGGATTTTAATGGCTTCTAATCAAGCAAAAGGTGATAAGGTATCATCATAATATATACCTTATTCTTGATTATTTCCATTAGATACTAGTCTTGTTTTATTTGTAGTTATTATTCCATGATCATCATGTTTATTTCCAAAGACCCATTTGGTTCCAATCAAGGCATAATTCCATGGTCATTCAACTAATTTTCAGACTTTTCTTTTGAACTGGTTTAGTTCTTCTTGCATTGATATTAACCAAAAATTATCATCAAATGCTTCATCTATAGACTTGGGATTTAATTGGGACAGAAAGGAAAAAATATCAACAATATTTCCTATTTTCCATCATGTTTTTATTCCTATTTCTATGTCTCCTATTACAGTTTATAAAGGGTGATTCTTCAGGGTCCTTGACTAACTATATAGTACACTTATTGGTTCTTCATTGTCATGTTAATCTAGGCTAGGCTGAATTTCGTTTATATCTTTTTCAAAATCATCTTTGATATTATCATGTCTCATATTATCATTAGAATCAAGCTCATCTATTTGATATATCCTTTTCACAAAGGGATATATTTAATCAAATTTCACATGAACTAATTCTTCAACAATCCTTGAATATTTATTAAAAACTATATAAGCATTGGAGGTTTCAGACTATCTGAAAAAAATGCCTTCATCAAATTTTGAATCATACTTACCAAGATTGTCTTCTGTGTTTATGTTATAAACCTTTCCTCCAAAAACATTAAAGTAATTTACTTTAGGTTTAATGTTATTGCAGATTTCATGGGTTGTATTAAATAAAATTGGTCTAATTAAAACTCCATTCATTGTATAGCAGTTTGTACTTAAGGCTTCTGCCAAAAAATAGGTAGGAAGACTGTATTAAATTAGCATAGTCCAAGCCATTTTCTAAATAGTCTTATTTCTTCTTTCAAAAATTCAATTTTTTGAGGTATTATTGGTGTAAAGAAGGTGTGTTTAATATCAATATTTGAGCAAATGGAATTGACTTCCAGATTCTAAAATTCTCCACCATAACCACTTCGTAAATAAATTATTTAAAACCCATTCTCATTTTGAATATCTTTCCAAAAACTTTCTATTAATGAAAAATCTTCATTTTTAAATTTTAAGAATAAAATCTAGGAAAATATAGATTAGTCATCAACTAGAACATATACATATATTTTACTAGACAAGATTTCTACACTTGAATGTCCAAACCAATCCCCATGGATATGTTCTAGAGTATTATATGTAGCAATTTTGTTAACAGATTTGAAAGATGATTTGTGATTGTTTCCATGTTTACATGAATCACAAAATCTATCACTTTCAAACATGAGACTGGGTAACTAAAAAACTAATTATCTCTTAGATATTCTATGTAAAGAGTATATATTGCAATGTCCACGCCTTTTATGCCAGATCTAGGATTCATTTATCATAGCAGTTAAGCAGTTTACTTATTATTTACAAAATAAATTTAAATCTAGGGTATAATCATTGTCGGTTGTAGGTGCTCTAAATTTTGGTTGTTTATTTTTGAAAACAGAACATAAATTTTTAGAAAAATCACCAACATAACCATCATCACAATGTTGAGAGATACTTTTCAGATTTTGTTTCAATCCTTGAACATAATGTACTTTATTGATTGAGACAACTTCTGGATCTCTAACTATTCCAATGCCAATGATCTTCCTATTTACATTGTCTCCAAAAGTGACAATCAACCATCCTTTTGATTAAGTGTAGATAAATTCAATGAGATTCCACTCATATACCTTGAGAAAACACTATCCATATACCATATTGTCTTTTTTCTTCTGTGACCTGCTTCCTGCAAAGGCATTTAAATAGATTGTTTTGGTACCAATATTCTATTGGATCCAGTTGTGTCAGCCATCAATGATCTGGGTATCCAGACTAGCTTTGTTTTTCTAAATTTTACAGGATCAAATAAATTATTTGAAACAAAAGCTTTCTTAATTCCACTTATTTGAGGTTGTCTAAAGAAACTGTTTTTAGAAATATGTCCCCTTGTTTCACAGTAACTACAATTTAATCATTTGGTTTTTGGAACAAATTAATTTTTTCACAGCATAGGTTTTTCACCTTTACTGCCAATTCCACATTTTTCTATCCTAATGACAGTTTTTCCAAGAATTTCCTTCAAGGATTTTTCTTCGTTGGTAAACATAAGGGCTGCCCTTTTATTTGTTTCTACTTGAGTTTGCAGTTTTTTATTTTATCTTAATGATTTGTATAGTTAATGTTAATTGAATTATACTTATCTGTTAACTCCTTAAATTGTTTTAGTATTGTATCTATTTCCTCAGAAATAGCCTTTTGAATATTCTATAATGACTTATGCTTCTTTAAAAATAGAGTCAGATTTTTCTTCAAGAATGTTGAAGTAGGCTGTATGTTTTCTATTAGAATATATTGTTTCAGAATTAGTGTCATTATTTGAGTTAGAAGAGTAGTATGATTATACCCCATCTGTTTTTTCCATAAAGCACATGTTGCCTTTCAGATTTACTTCTTCATTCCCTGAGACTAAATCTGAAGAGCTGCTAGATTCCCCATAGACACTCCATGTATCATTCATTACTTTCCTGTCCTTTTGATCAAAATCATTCCTTCTAAAGAACTTATTCTTCTTGTTTTCTTTTAACTGAGGATAGTCAGGTATGATAAGACCCATCTTCATGAACTCATAACATCTAACTTCCATTTCATCCTTTTTGAAATCTTATTTTAAGCCTTTCTTCTTTCTGTAAAATTTACTAAACATTCTGGCCATGTGAGTCAGTTCTATATCATAACTTGAAGAATAAGACCATTCTAATTCCAATTTTATATATTTTTTCATTGGATTTTTTCTTTTCCCATGAGATGATACTTTTAAGGTAGTGTAATATATTTTGATCAGAACCTTATTCTCATTTGCTTCATCTTCCATCTCGGATTCATACATCACAATTGTTCCAATCATCTCTCACATGGTTAGGTCTTTAATAGGTGTTGACTGTCTGATTGAAGCATATATTCCATTCCATTTAGTATGTTCTACTCTCAGTACATTTAATGTTTTATCATCTTACTTGGTAGGTTCACCTAAGGCAGTTATATTACTGAGAATTTCTGTCAATAATCCATTCATTTGAGTAATGCTTTCACCTTCAACAATTTTGAATTTATCAAATTTAATCTTAGTAGAAGAATGTCTCATTTTCATGACATTGTGAGTTCCTTCATAAGAAACAGAAATAGTATTCCACATCTCATATGTTGTCGGGCAGTGAGATACATTGGTCATCTCATCAGGTTTATGACCACATATAATTGAATTCATTGTCTTTGAGTTCATATCATATTCTGCTTCAGTGGATGCACTCCATGTTTTAGGTTTCTTAGGTATTTTATAAGGAGTCAAAAATCACATAATATACTCTATATCCAAGGTTTTTCAGATATATTATCAATCTTGATTTCCAACATCCATAATATTCTCCAATGATGTATAGTTCTCTGACCATAGACATTCCATCTCTTGTATGAGTCATCTTAATCTGAGTATAATCCTTAATGAATTTCAACTTGTTAAGGTTTTATTGAAAAGCACCACCTCGGATAACAATTATTGGATCGAGATATACAAAATATACACATGTGGGGGGGGGGTGAATTCTGTATTTTACAAATTCATTGTGAAATCATGTTCTTCCCTTTAACTGAAATCAGATGGATTAATGCAGTGGAATTTAAATATCAGAGACTCACGATGTATAGTGTCTTGAGGAAAAGAAGGACCCTAGTGCACTCCACCAACACTCTACTCAACGATAATGGTGATATTCACTATCTGGTCCTCTTTCCAACAGACCATTCCAAAACATAGTACAAGCAGTTCACACCATTACAATCTAAGGAAAAATAGAGCCTTCTGGTTTACTTACAGAACCTACAATGCATAAAATGAGATGTCGGCCACTAAGATGAAAAGAAGTATTTATTCTTTGATAATACTTTCCCTTTGTTGCTGAAAATTGTAAAAGAATGCAATTTATAGTAGATGGATCATCATCCTCAGAAATAATGATCTTCAAGTAAGAGTCATTCTGATTCGATCCGGTTGTAGTAGATAAAAAAATATAATTTGCAACTTCAGTAGCATTAGATTTACAATGGATCTTCGAAGAAGAACGAGTGAATTTTTATCGTGATTATTCTTCTTCAATAAATAGAGCATTATTGCTCTTCATAATCAGCATATCAGTAGATCTTGGTAGACTATATTTATCTCCTCTTTTATATTAGTCTTTTTTGTTCAGAAAATCTTTCTTTATATATATATATATAATAAAAAAGATCACTTCTAAAAATTTAAATCCACAAAATTCTCCTTCCGACTCTAAGGATTTAAATATTTGAATTAATAGAGCAGTCATAACTCCCCTTGAAATTCTGAATAAGAAGATACTTTTAAATTGATCCTTTGAATCGCAGATAATAAAACTTTGACTCAGTCCAAGACCTATATTAAAAAAACATATGATCCAGCTTAAAATCAGACAAATAAACCACTTGTAGACCATTGCATAATAATATCATCATTAATTATCCGATTCCAAACGTAAGGTTGAACTGTATAGGATGCGTAAGGTAGATCACAAATGTATGGTTTATCAAAAACGTAGGGTTGATCATCCATACTTTTCATTTCAATATTAAAATTTATGATAAAAGATCCATACTTTTATAAGCATACAAACGTAAGGAACATGGTCCATAGTTTTGATGAAACGTTAGGTTGTTTACAAATGTAAGGCTAATAAACCAAACTTTTGTGAAAAAAACATAACGTTTATAACTTATGGATGGTCCTTCTCCCATTATTTTCATTATCAAAAATTTTGGGTTCTATCCTAATGTAGGGTTCCTATTCCATACTTTTCAATTAATATATGGTTGATTAACCATACTTTTTTGATAACTCATAAAGTATACACCACATTCCATCCTTACACTATGTTTCTCCACATAGGGTATGAATAATGATTCCAAAACATGCTTAACAAATTCATGAATATGTTGAGCATGAACATTGTTTCCAGAACACACTAATGCAAGTACTCTTGCAATTATATCTCATTGTTCAAGAACATACATATATCTTCTATAAATAAAAATATAATGAATAATAAATTCCTCAAATATACTTAAAATAAAATCATTATAAAATAATTAAGTGTATTTTTTAGCATAAAAATCATTATATAGATAGACTATTGATCTCAATAATCTCACCCTTTTTCAATAAAAGTATTAAGTATTGTCAAAAACAACACTCGCTCGACATTACATGGATTACTAGAATGGGAAAACAATGTTGTTTACACTCGAAATAAAGGGAATATTGAAATACTGATAACAAAATGATATAATATGATAATATATGATTTCATAAATATGAATATGTCTATAGTATAATCTATAACATTGATCAACCATTATACATGATATTCAGATACATATGATGATATCTGACCTATGGTTCGGGACAACTTTTAAAATCATGTTTTTATATGATATTTTTTATTCATAAGTATTTACTGATGTATATTTATCATCCACATCCATGTTTCCTAAATATGTATTTCAAAATTTTCATTATATCTTTCTCTAATTATTTAAAGTAAAATTTACCCATTGGTGAGTTTTTACTTTTTGGTATGAAATGAGTTTTTGTAGATTTGAGTAGGTGGTACATTCGGACATTTCTATGAAATGTACGAGAAAAATGTTTTTTACTTCTACTACATGAATTTATTTTTTTGATTTTATAATTCTTTATTTCCATGATTTTTCCTCTACACGATTTAATTTTATTTTCTACTAAATTATTTTATATTAAAATAGTGTGACATTTGGGGAAAAGATAACATTTTTTTAAGATGAATGTATATTTTCCTCAAGAATTAAGCTCTAGTATTTTTCAAAATTATTTTTCATCTAAATTGAAACTGGGTTATGTTATTTTCCCTATTATTACTAGTATATTATTTTGGTAATGATGGAATGATATTTTATATGGATTATGTTTGGAGGGAATGATGTTTATGAAACCCATTTTATTTCTTGGGTTCTGCAGTGATTAATGATTTATGTTTTTATGGAACATGTAAGAATTTTTTTCATTATGAGATTGGTGGGACCTATATCTATATCCAATGAATTGGGTTATGATTTACATCTCATGAGATATAAATGACTGTAATGTAAAGTAAATATGGTTTTGCAATAGAGTGCTGGAATGAATAGTAAATTTCGTTCAGTAATACCTCGCTAGAAAGGAAACTAAACACATTTCCATAAGAGACATTGTCCAATATGATGGTCATGGATGAATTGTCTTTACTAATAGAGAAATAATATTATGTGGTTATTTATTTAAAACAATTTTATACTTTATGCCAGTGCAATTGTATCATGGATAATGTTACACTATGATTTATGCCTTGCATACTATAAATATCTATTCCATGACTCACAATTTTGGTATTCAGAATTTATGATCATGTTTTCACATTCTTATGATTATGTTTTGTTTGATGTTCTTCATGTTTACCCTTAATGAGAATTTGAGCTCATCCTTTTTATGTTTTCTTTTCCCCATGATATAACGAAATTCTTTAGGTAGGAAAAAGGTTATGATCTTTATGATTGATATTGATGATATTTAACCATTATAGATGATTATGTTCCATTTTTTCATAGAATCTATTCTAACATGGTCATTGGGGTCTGTTTTTATCATGTATTATGTATTCCACAAAACTATTGTAATGTCTACGTATGTCATGTCTGGGATATTACAGTTGGAATTAGAGTAACAGTTTAGTCCACCATATGAAACTAGGATGTAAAATCTTTAGTGAGATCAGTAGAGATATTTTTAAGGATAATTCTAGGGATGTCCGAAGAATAATAAAAGTATGGGTTAAAATCCTAGTAATTTTTGATAATCATGAAAAACCTAGGATTAATCCTTATATGTAATATATTGAAATTAAATAATTAATATACCTTGAGTGTTTTTAATCTCGGATATGTATTTATCACACTTTTCTGTCTGGTATTAGTCAATACCTAGGACTATATTGATCTTGGTTAACCATAGAATGTTTATGATGTGGAAGTTGTGGGAATAATGAAGATCAATTTCATAATATTAACATGAACATAATAATGATGATGGTATGAGTGTTGGTCATAATGTTGAAGATTAAGATATTGTAAATGACACGTGAAAGGTATGTGATGTTCTTCCAATATTTTTTACAATAATCTTAAAAAGCCTAAGGTTGATAATCTATATGAAATGATTCTTATTTTAAGAAATAATAAGATGATGGATCATGAGTAATGGTTTAAGAATAATGTCTATTGATTTAGGATTATATGTTTCTTATTTCAATGATTATGATATATGAATCATGAAATTTATATATTTTTTCAGTATGAGTTTTTAATTATTGATTGGAAAGGATATTTCAAATAATTCTATAGAGATAGAAAAGTGAATTAAGGGTACGATGATATACTTGGAGATCACATGATAATGGAGATGGTAACCCTTAATATGTCCCTTATGTTGACATAATGATTCTTAGATAATGATATGATGGATTTGAATAAGTAAATTGGATTATGCTTGTTTCTTGAGGTATAAATTTGGTATTAAAGACAATAGGATAATTCTATCATGGATGAAGTATAAATTTTTTTTGAACTTTATGAATATATCCCATAAATTTTTATAATATGGAAACATGCATCTTTTTAGTACGAATATATTGTAATTTAGGTTATTACCATGACTTAATAGAATTAATGATGAACTAATTTAAATTTTGTTGAATGTGACCAATAAGATATATCTTAGGATATATGGGGGAGAATTAAAGGTATTCAAATGCTGATTATATGACCATTCTAGTAATTGTTTTGTTTTGTACTATGTATTTATATGAAAGTGTTTTCGATAACCCTAAAGGATGAAATGGATTTTGTTTTACATCCTATAGTATTGTTTTAATATAATTTTCATAATGTTATAATAGCATAGGGTTCCAAAAAGGACAACCCATAGGACGAGTGACAACTCATCCTGTCAGACAAGGCTACGAGAATCAATCCAACAACCGACGTGTGACATGCCTTTATCACCTACAACTAGAATATGGGAAGTTCCTGATAGTATAAATATGTTTTATTATAATTATCCAGTATGATAGATGAATTATAAGTCCATTATGGATACATATGAAATTAATCTCACCATAGATGGACTTATGTGTATTTGAAACCATGTGAAATATTTTTTTTGATAAAGACGAATGGAATGACATATCATTAAATTAATGGATGGCATGATCTTCTGACACTTCAGGAATGAAAAATTCATCCTAACTTATTTGAATATGATATGAAGTGGAATTTTTTCAAGGTATGGACAATAATGATATTATACATAAATCACGTATGTATTTATTATCATATTCCTAAATATAAGGAAAACGCACTGTAAAACTGAAAATATTGTCCAAGTACCTTCATATATGATGAATCATATGGTCCCATAAAACATTACATATTTATGGATTTCCAATAGTTAAATTTCTCTAAACTTTATTCTCTTTCACTATCAATCAGATCTAGATGGTTAGATTTCTCTTTCCTATCCATGTGTTCACTTCCCTCTTATATGCTCTTACGAGGAATCCAAGTGATGAGTTACTTTGGGTAAATATTTTGTTTCAAACATTCCTTCTTCAAATAAAGTTTTAGTATTACTTTTTATGATGTGGGTTTCCACGGATGAATCTTTCAAGTAGTAAATCATTCAAAACCCCAACGAATCTCAGGGGAGAAATTCATTTAAGCGAGTATAATGTAACACTCTGATATTTTATGAGATTGATTCATTTAATTTCTTTTATGTCTTACATTGTACACTACACCATGATTTTTTAAAGCTATACTCAAAATCATACAAACTTACAATATACACAACATTATTTTTGGCTTTATTTACAAAAAAACATCATGTTATTTTGATAAAATTAATTTCTTGTAGTAATGAGTATAGATTTTGTTCAAATTATAAATGATCTATGTTTGGAATATGTTATTTGCAACACCAAAAAAATATTTTACTACACACAACACTGACATGTGTTGGGTTAAAAGCATGAGTGACCTTCCTCGATGACTTTTGTTGTACGCGATACTTAGTTTCACTAAACAATGATATATTATTAAAATAATATTATTTAATAAGAAATAAACTATCCATTATCTATATTATTAACCACATTTTTATTTTTATATAACATTATAATTCATATTAATTATTTTCTATAAAATTATATAAGAAAAAAATCATTATTTCAGATAAAACATGTCTTTTTTAAAAAATGTTTTCTTACCACCTCTCGATGGAATAAACATTTTCAATGTAGTTTTTGACACTTTTATAAGTTCAATTTCACAAAATAATCTTCCTCATTATTAGTGGGAAATAAAAATTTTCCTTTTTTATAATTGTTTTTTCTAGACAAATTCCAATATTAATGACTAGTGACGAGTACTACATTTTAATTCAAAACTCCATTTTCTTATAATTTATTTATGTAGTTATATTATCTTTTTATTTGGTTTTGAGTTGTAATTGGAATATATTTTTATCATTTAATCCCATGTTTTCTATTGGATGAATTTTCACATTTAAATTTGACAAAAAATCAGGACATTATTTAGATATGTTTTTACATATTAAAACCCATCTGTCCAGTTTAGAGAGTGGGAATTAATTTTAAAAAAATTACTAAAAAATTTATGTTTTTAATTTTTAAAAATGGATTCCATATTTTGAAATATTAGGTATAAATAATGTCAACATGATATTTTTATTTATTTGGATATTATGAATAGTAACTACTTTAATTTTTATTTACCACAATTAAAGGGAAATCAGGTAAATTAAGGTAACTAACAACATGGTGAAGACAATAAAAGTATACTAATAGTAGAAAAAATTCTATTGGATTTATTAATTTATTCCATTATCACATAGGTGTCTGAATTTATAAATTTAATTGATATTTTTTCATGAAAGTAATGGAATTATTATTAATACAAAAGAAGGCGACTCATGCCACTCTCGTATATCTTATAAGTATAATAATTTTAATTTAGTGATATACATGATAACACATTGAACAAAAGTAGTCTCCATAAATATAATGAAATTATTTGCATTATTTGAATTTATTTATAATTTTTAAATATTAAATAATAACAATTAATTATGACACATTTGTAATGTAGAATTTATTTTATTGATAGAAATATCAAATAAATGGTTTTAAAAATATTATAAAAAATATTATATGACCTAATTAATGTTATACACAAATTTTATAGGTGGATATGACATAGTGTAAATTTATTGAATATTTTTGTTCAAATTAATATTTTATATGGATTTTAATTAACATCATATAAATGAATATTGTAATAATTGACAATATTTATATTTTATAAAAATAACATATTATTATATTATTTAAATATCAAAAAAAAATTAAAATTTAAAATTTGAAAATTAAATTATATAAAATTTACTATAGTATCCAATTATGTAAAATTTACAACACATATGTAAATATATATAACAATTTATTTTTTAAAATATTATTACCACCAATATAATTAAATTTATTATATAAGGATAAATTAAAATGATACAGTTAAAAATAAAATAAAAAAATGTAAAAAATTTATTATTTGAGTCGGTTCAGCAAAAACATATATTATCTTAAAAAATCCACTTTGGATGTATTTTAATTTAAATATTAATTTATATTAATATTATAGTTTTGGTATTTCTGATGGTGCCCCTCCCCTCTCTTATAAAAGGGAACATCTGCTTCTCCATTACTCACACCCCCAAAGAACATTGGCTTAGAAAAAACCTTCCCAAATCTTCTCTAAAATTCTCTCTCATTATATAAATGTCCACCAATTGGGAATAAAGCCATCTTAAAGAGTTCATTTATGCATACTAAAAGGATACACCTGAAATAGATGTAATTGTTTTATCATCTGTTTCAAAATTATTTTCTTCTTATACATACTCTTGTTATGTTGTTTCAATTCTAAAATAATAACTCCAATATAGTAATCATTCTGATATATTATTATTATTATGAGATAGCCTTATTTCTCCTTTAATTCATCCTATGAATAACAATATCTCCATGGGTGCGAACGTATGACTTACTATCTCCACGTTGTGGTGTAATCTGTTATTCAACAATACATTATTTGCATAGGTATAATGTTGGGAATTATTGATTAAAATAATGAATATAACATAAATAGTATTAATTTTAAATAATATACATTCCAATTCAAT
The DNA here is from genome assembly GCA_963277665.1 of Viscum album. Lineage (NCBI taxonomy): Eukaryota > Viridiplantae > Streptophyta > Magnoliopsida > Santalales > Viscaceae > Viscum > Viscum album. The sequence goes on from OY728160.1 coordinate 699,695,176, forward strand.
AGAAATTTTCCATTAAAGGGTATTATATCGTCACTCGGGTGTATATACGGCCAACCGTCTCCATGACACAGTGAGATTCATTCTCCATGAAAAAAATCAAGAATGATTATAAAATTTATATGATGATTATGAATAATAATTTTAAACACAATTTCATTTAGTTAATGAGTATAATACACCCTACTTATAACAAACAGGACATACATGGAAAAAAGGAATGGGAAAAAAATAATTAACATCTAAAATAATGGAAATATTGAAACTCTATTAACAAAATGATATAATAGGATCATATATGATATCATAAAAATTAATATTGTTATATTATAATTATTAAAATAAATTTTCTATTTTATAGGACTTTCAGATACATACTATGGATATCAGACCTAAGGTAAGGGATAAATTTTCAAAACACTTTTTTCTGTGATATTGTTTATTCGTAAGTATTCACTGGGAAATATTTATCATCACCGTCCATGTTTTATAAATAAGTATTTAAAATTTTTTTATCCTTCAATAATTTTTGAAAGTCAATTTTACCCATTGGTGAATTTTTAATAAATGGTATGAATGAATGCCTTTTCATTTTGATTAAGTTGTACATTATGAATTTATCAACAAATGTACAAAAAGAATGTCTTTTTAACATGTGCAGACAGAATGGATTTTTATGATTTTAATATTCCTTATTTCCTTGAGTTTTCCTCTAAATGATTTCATGTTTATTTAAAACTAAATTATTTTCTTTTAATATTTCATGATATTTTTAAAAATTTAACAGTTTTTTTAAGAAGAGCGGATATTTTTTTTCCAAAATTATTCTCATGTGTTTTATCAAAATTATTTTCTATCAAAGATGACATAGGGTTATTTTTTTAGCATTATTATTTCTATTCGTTGATTTTGTTTATTAGGGATAGATATTTTATATAAATTTTGTTATAATGGAATGCTATTTGTGAAACCCATTTTATTTTTGGGTTATGCTATGATGAATGATTTATGTTTTTGTGGAAACTGTAATAATGATTTAATTTTGAGATTAGTGGGATATTTATATATCCCTCAAATTAATTAGGAAAATATTTATATATCATGAGATATAAATTAATGGAATGAAAAATAAATCTGGATCAATAATATAAGGCTAGAATGAAAAGTAAATCTCATTCAAGAATATATGTCTACACCAACAATAAAACCTGGTTAAGTAATGGACATTGTCCAATGTGATTCCATGGAAATAATTACTTGGATACTATTGAATTAATATTATGTGATTAAATATATTCCACAATTCTATGCTTTATGCCAATGATTTTTTATCATGGTTAATGTTCCTTTATGATCTGTTCCTTATGAAATACCATGATTTATTCTATGACTCAAGATTTTGATATTAAAATTTTTTGATCATGTTTTCACATTATTAAGTTTATGTTTTTTTGTGATCATAATGTTTACCCTTACTGAGAATTTCAGGTCATTATTTTCATGTTTCCTATTTTCTAGGAAATAATGAACGGGTTTAGGTAGATAAAAATGCGGAAGATCTTTATGAGAGATATTTTAGTTCTTTCACCATGATAGAAGATTACATTCTAATTATCTAACGACTATAAACTTATATGGTATTTGGGCCTTTTTTGTGTCATGTATTAATTATTCAGAAAAGGTAATGTAATTTCCATGTATGTCAAGTTTGGTTCTTTATAGTATGTATCAGAGTGAAGGATTAGTCATCCTTTGGAAGCAAGGATGCAAAAATATAAGTGAGATTCCTAGATTTATATCTAAGGATATGTCCAGGGATTTCCTATGGATATTTCAAGTATATGTTACAATTCTAGATTTTATTGAGATAATCATTAACAACCTATGATTAAACCAAAGATATTATATATTAAAATATTATAAGTAATTTACCATATGTGTTTCTAATCTATGATATGTATTTCTCCCACATTTATTTCTTCTCTTAGTTAATATCATGTAATACATAGAAAATGGTAAGACATGGAATGTTTCATATGTGAAAATTATGGGAATAATGAAGATCGATTTCCTATGTGGAACATAAATAGAATCATGACGATGGTATGAGTATTCGCCATACAATTGAGGATCAAGAGATTTTAAATGACATGTGAACAGTATGTGATGTTCTTCCAGTACTGTTTACATTAAGCCTATGAAGCTGGAGGTTGAGAAAACACAAGACATGATTCATATTTTAGGAAATAATAACATGATGGATCTTGAGTAATGATTTATGAATAATTTGGATTATTTAGGTTTATATGTTTTGGATTTCAAATATTACATAATTTGAATCATGAAATATATAAATTTTTTCAATATATGTATTTAATTATGGATTTGAATAGATATGTTTAATATTTCTAAAAAGATATAAAGGTGATTTAAGGGTAAAGTGATATTCATGGAAACACATGATTAAGGGGTAGATAACCATTAATATTTCATTTATGTTAAAATAATGATGATTTGATGAAGATATAATTGATTGGAATAAGTAAAATGGATGATGCTTATTTCTTGGGATCTAATTATGGAGCTATTGACCGAAGGGTTATGCAATCATGGAAGAAGTATTCAACATTTTGGTACATATGGAATATATCTAATATATTTATTAAGAAGGAACCATGTATCTTTTAATGAAGGATATATAGTAATTTAGGTTATTACCATGAATTAATAAAAATGCATGATTATGTAATTCAAATGTATCGAATGTTAATAATATGATATATATTATGATATATGGTTGAAAAATAATGTTATTCACTTGTTTGTTATATGAACCTTATTGTAATTGTTTTGTTTTATACAATGTTTTTGTACTAATGTGTTTTTGATAAGCCTAAAGGTTGGATTGCATTATGTTGGACATCAGATAGTATTGATTTAATATTACTTATAGAATAATATAATACTATATTTTTAGAAAAAAGGCAACCCACTGGATAGGGGATAACCCGTCACATTAAACATGGCTGTGGGAATCGAACCCAAAACCAATGTGTGACAGGCCTTTATCTCCTACCATTGGCCTACATGAAGTAACTAGTTGGTCGAAATTTGATCTATCCAATTTAAGTGGTGTGATAGATTATGTAAAAGACAGTTTTTGGAACCATATATGATTAATCTCACAATAGTTGTACTTGTATATATTTGATAACTTGTGCTAACCTTTTTGTGATAATGATAGATGGAATGACCTATCATTCAATTTATGGATCACATTATCTGATAACACATTAAGAATGACAAATTCAACATCACTTATTTTAATAAGAAACAAAGTGGAAATAATCAAGGCATGACTAATGAAGAGATTATACAAAAATCAAGTAATTATTTCCTCTCATGTTATTCAACTCTAGGAAAATGATATTTAAAACCAAAAATGTTATCCTAGTACCGTATTTTACTATGAATTATATGGTCCCTTAAATAATCACATATTTATGTGTTTCTGGTTGTTAACTTTCCCTAATCCTTATTCTCTATCACTAACCACAAGAACTAGATGGTTTGATTTTTCTTTTATAGCCATGTTTTCACTTCCCACATATGTTCTCCTATGAGGTAACTCAGTGATGAGTTACTTTGGGTAAATTTTATGTTTCAAAAATTTATTTCTAAAATTAAGTTTTAGTATTCATTTTCATGATGTGGTTTTCCATGAAAGAACCTTCAATGTAATAAATCATTCATAACCCCAAATAATTTTGAGGGTGAAATTCAATTTAAGGGTTGTAGAATGTAACACCCCATGATTTTATCGGATACACACTTTTAATTTCATTGATTAATTGTTTTGTACACAACAATATGATTATATTTCTATATACAAAACACCATATTAGCTTTCATTATACACAACACTATTCATGGCTTGTGTTACACAAAATATCATGTTCTTTTGATCGAATTTATTTAACAAAACTCTGAGTATATATTCTTTTCAATTTATAAAAGAAATAAGTTTTTATTATGTTATAGGAAACACCAAATGAAGTTTTCAATACACATAACACTGGCTACTCTAGCGTTACATGAAAGAGTGACCATCCTCGATAGCTTGAGTTGTAAGCAATACTGAGTTTCACTAAGCAACTATATATTTTTAAAATATTATTATTTAATGGTATATAAACTAGATTTTATGAATAATATTAACCAAAATTTGAATTTTATATAACATTATCGTTCATCTTAGATATTTTAAAGAACATGATATAAGAACAAATTCAGTTTATTTGTATAAAAGTAGTATTTTTAAAAAAATGTTTTTTTACTACATTATGATGGGAAACCATTTTAAATCTAGTTTTGACACTTTTATATGTTCAATTTGACAAAATCATCTTCTTCTTCTAAAGAAAGACCAAAAAAATTACTTTTTTTAAATTTTCGGTATTTTTCTGATAAATATAAATTTTTTATGAATACTGAAGAATAATACATTTTTATTCAAAATTACATTTTCATCTAATTAAATATTTTAGATAGATTAACATTTTAATTTGTTTTAAAGTGTAATTGTAACATCCAGAGATTTTATGAAAAATATTCTTTTAATTTCATTGATGTCTTGTGTTGTACGCTACACCAAGATTACCTTTCCCTATACACAACACCGTATTAGCCTGCAGTATACACAACACGATTCGTGGATCGTGTTATACACAATTTCAAGTTTTTTTCTACGCAACATTGAGTGTATATATATATATATATTCAATTTTTATATTAAATATGGTTGTATTTTGTTATACGAAACAAGAAAGGAGTCTTGCACAACACGCAACCCTGACATGGATTGCATTACACGCAATCGCGACCTTCTTCGACAGTGTGTGTAGTACGCAATACTGGGTTTTAGTAAACAACGATATATTGTTATAATATTATTATGGACTAGATTTTATAAATATTATCAACTACGTTTTAAATTTTATAACATTATTATTCATCATACACATTTTCTAGAACATGGTATGAGAACAAAATCATTTTTTCGAGTAAAATAAGTATTTTTCAAAAAATGTAGTTTTTTCGCCTTTTGATGGCGCACCCACATTAAATCTTGGTTTTGAAATTTATATAATTTCAATTTTACAAAATAAATTTCTTTTTTGGAATCTTGATATAAAAATTTACTTTTGATAAATTTTTCATATTATTCTGATAACTTTCATATTTTAATAAATAGTAAAAAATGCAATATTTTAAGTAAAAACATCTTTTTTCATCATAATAATTTATATGGAAAGATTATATTTTTAATTGGTTTTAAAGTGTAATTAGAATATATTTTTACCATTTAATCCAATGATGGTCACTGGAATTAATTTCACTTTGAAATTGGACATAAACAAGTATCAATATTTTGATAGTTATTGTTTCTTAAAAACACGTTATTTGTTTTGATAATGGGAATTACTTTTATAATTAATTAATTCCACTTCTATGTTTTGAATTTGGAAAAATAGACATCATTTTTTAATTCGGAATATCAAATATAGCTTAGGCTGAATTTTTGGTATTTTTTAAAAAACATCAATTTTATATGAATAGTGAAAACACTGAGTTTTTGGTTAAAACCGACTTTTTATTTAAATAATAATTTATTTATTTTAGGTCAAAATAGCTACATAATACTTATATAATTTCAAAGAAATTCAATGGAGTCATTTTATAATAATTTTAGATTTATAAAAATTGTGTTGAAATTTTCAACGTCTTTTACCCACCACCTAGGAATTTTTTAAATTGTTCATAAAAGATAATTTTACCGCTTCTGTGAGTTAAATTTCAAAAATACAAGGGAAACAGTTAATATCATGATGTAAAATCTGGTTCAATTAGATAAACATAATTTTTGGTGAATAGTAACTTTTTACTTTTATTTTCCACGGTTAAAAGTAAATAGGGTAATTCAAGGTTTATAGAATATTATAATTAATCAAAATTACCTTAACAATTGTCCAAACCTTATTGGATGAGTAATGGACGACAATGGGCATCCTTGGGTCAATTTTAGGACCCCATTGAGCCACTTATGATAGACAATGACACATTGGATTAATTAATTTAATGTAAAGACAAAATTGGCACTTAGAAAAATCCTTTAGTAATTAATTTTTATAAGGGGATATGTAAATTATCATTTCGACTATAAGTATTCATTGGAAATCTAAAAATAGTTCCTATATGTTGGTATTTTTTTAATAATTTTTAGACATCAAATAAATTAAATTATTTATGACACAATAATGATTAATTATTTACCTCATTAGTAAATGATTTAAATAAATTAGATTATAATGATTAAAATATTATCCAAAACCTATCCAATTTCTATTGGATGATTTTATTTCGAATATGAGTAATCATATCTTCGAAATTATTGTGTTTTGGACCTCTTGAAACCGAAGATAAGTTTAAAATAAAATAATGTTTTCACACTTTCCTAAAGAGCCCCTCCCTTTTCAAACTTTCCCAGAAAATACGTATGAATCAACGAAGAACGAAACTTCCTTATCAAAGAATTAAACCCTTCCCTGAAGAAGAATGAGATGTCGACCATGGAGACCACAGCCAACAACAATGATCTTCTTCTTCTTCTGACATCGATGGAATCAATACAGTTCTACCGTGATGTTCGACTTCCACGACTCGACGACGTGCGAAGTCAATTTCTAGGTAGGGGTTTAATCTTCATTCAATTTTTATTTAACGAACTTCTTTGATAATTGTTGGCCACTTTCTATAATTATAACGGGAGGAGGTAGGCCCGCACAAACACGGCTGACCCCCCCCCCTGTTGTCATTCTCGTTGTGGCTCGAATGAAGGTGACGTGGTGTCGTCGCACCTCGGGGAAACAAGAAGGAACACGACGAAGAAGCGCGGCACTGTCGCGCCGCGCGCTGAGGATGAGCGGAACAGTGGTTGGAGTCAAGGCCGAAGAGGCGATTCAAAGACTCCGCATTTTTTTTATTTGACGTACGGATCAACGGGCGACGAAGAAGTGGGTCGCAATGGCGTTTGAATCTTTTTTGTAGTGATGATCGGGTTCCGAGAGGACCCCTGGAGAATACGGTGAGCGAAACGGACCACAGGAGCGCGTTCAGTGGTCTGTGGTAAATGGCGGTGGTACGCCACTGGAGCAGAACTGCCGCGACATCGGACCAAAACGGAACAGCTTTGCCATTCCGGAGGCTGGGCGGTACGGCTTAATGTTGCACCGGTTTCTTCAGCCGGGGGGTTGTAACCCCCCGCTCCACGCTGGCCACTTGGATTGGCCGCACCGGGCCGGGCTTCCTAGGCCGCGCCGGGCCACGCCCACTGGGCCAGGCCTCGCCCTCCGGGCCGGGCTGACCCGGGTGGGGTATCGGGCCGGGTCGGACCGGGCCCGAACCCCCTATTTTCAAGAAGATCCGTTCAAATTCTCATAACATGGGCTACAGACCTCCGATCGACACGCCATTAGTTGAGATGCGATCCTTGGATTGAGACGGTCATTTTGGTATATTACACTCAAGGTTTCGGAAACCTTTGTGCATGGCCGGGATGGTTCGAACACGAATCCAACCGGGCCCTCTGAGCGGAAACGCTTATAACTTTAGATCCGGATGTCCGATTGACGTGCCGTCGACTTTGTTGGATTCCTCATGATGAGACGGAACTTTTGGCATACTTCTCCTAAAGTTTTGACACAGTTGGATAGTGTCTGGGTTGGATTGAACCTGAAACCCAACCGGGCCCCTAGAATGGAAAAGCTGATAAGATTCAGATCGGACGTCCGTTTGACGAACCGTCAGCAGCATTGGTGATCTCATTGAGAAACTGTCCTTATGAGTATACCCTATGTGTGTTCGGGGTACAGTTGAGATACAGTCGGGTTGGTTTTCACGCGAAACCAACCGGGACCCTATGACGATAAGGCTAAATAACACACAGACTGGGCGTCCGATTGATGCGCTATCTATTGCGTTGAGACCCCTATGATGAGGCAGACCTTTGAGATTATTCTTCGTTGGACATTGTGATACTTGGAGTATCGACATGTAGCTCATGGAACGGACCCTCCCGGAGACGAGTGTACGGAGTACGGAGACCGTGTAGCTGGATGAGACCTGATGATTGCTTGTCTGATTCAATTCGGAGTGACTTGCATAGCCCAGTGGGGAGCACTACTTTGTCAGGTGGTAGACCCATGGAAGAGGAGAACTAGTTTGTGAGGTGGCAGACCCGCAGTATTCGACAGGAGGATTACCTTTGTAGGCTATGAGGGGGAGCACTACTATGTGAGGTGGCAGACCCATGGCGGAGGGGCACTACTTTGTGAGGTGGCAGACCCGCGGTACTCAACAGGAGGAGTACCACAACAGTCTTAGGTTAGTGAGAAGTACCTCGTAGTCGTGACATGATCAATGTACTCGTTAGAGACGGAGCTCTTCAGCAGTTATAGTTTCGATAATGAAAATCCTGGTTTGAGCTGAGTCTATGACCTTTGTGTTTACCTCATGATTTAGATGGGTCACTTGATAACATAGGTATATGGTTGGGCATATACCTAGGTAGTGGTTATCCATTGATTTCATAAACTTTGTGTTACCTCATGATTGAGGTGGGTTACTTGATGACTTAGGTATAAGTATGGGCTTATTCCTAAGTAAGGGTTATCTGTTCAAATCATTCTTTGTGGTAATCCTTGTGGGATTTAGTGAGACCTTGAGGGTCTCAGGATCCCTACTGAGTAACGTATACTCACCCCTGCATGGGCTATTCCTGAACATCGTTGTGTTGGTTGTAGAGAACGGGCAGTGCTGACGAATGCCGAGTGTTCGAGGACTGGACGGTACCCGGTGGTGGACTTCACAACGAGACGATACTTGGAGGAGGTTGACAGACGAGAGTGTTGTGGAGGCTATCTGTATCTACCCTTCATGTAGGATCCATGGTGGATGATCCAGGAGCAGCGCTATCTGTACCATCCCTTCAAGTAGGATCTGAGGTGGACGACCCAGGAGCTTCTTCTATTATTCCAGCTGTTTGTCTTTTCTGTTGTACTTCCTTTTAGTTGTAGCTGTACTTTTCAGTTGGGTTTGTATTCTGGCCCTTTTTACTTTTCAGCACTTTCTTTTTTTACTTAGTGTATTACTTACACTTGTACTCTATGGTGTTTTTTTTTCTTTTATAATGGCTATGCCTTCCCAGTTATTAGGAATTACGCCTTTAGTGCTAGTCATCAGCCCATGGCCTATGGAAGGAGGGCTTGGGGTAGTCAGGGCATGGGCCCTAAGGACAGGTCGTGACAAATTGGTATCAGAGGAGTCGGTTCTACCGCAGAACTTAAAACTATGATATTTTCTTTCTGTTAAGAAAAATATTGTTAAGGGTACCGAGAGTGGTTTTCAGTTCAGGGAGTCTAGTGTTTGTCCGGGCGGCCGACGTATCCATACACCAGGACCCAGACAACTGATTTCCGACATTGTGCACAAAAACACTGATTGTCTTTGTGTTTTCATAGGTTTTCCCTTAAAACATCTCAAACCAGGCCAGCTCACCAGGTATAAATCATTTGACCGTGTCACGTTTGTTTCTTTCAGGATGCCTCCCCGCGGACGACCAGCTAGAGCCCCGAGAGTTGTATGTACTGACAGCCCGCCGAGCGATGTGGCCTCAGTACAGGGCCTTATCCCAGTTGAGGCACCAGCAGAGGCACCAGTGGTACTACAACCCATTGGGCCACCGATGCCACCAGCCCCAGCAGCAGAGAGTGCACGTCGCATGAGCTCACTGTATGAGTTCCAGTGCCAAAGGTCACCCAGGTTCAGGGGAGAGACGGACCCGCGGGCGGCTGAGGATTGGATGGAGGCTGTGGTGAGAGTCTTCGGGCAAGTGGGGACGCCAGCAGTCTTCGTGGTGATCCTTACTACCATCCTTATTCAAGCAATAGTAGGAAGATGGTGGAGCCTGATGCTCCAGGTGCATGACGACACATCACTTCTGTGGGCAGACTTCGAGAGCCTGTTTCGGGCAGAGTTTGTACCAGCCACCCTTCAAGGGGTGTGGATCTAAGAGCTACTTCATCTGCAGTAGGGCAGTATGAGAGGAGCTCAGTACTCAGAGAGGTTCACAGAACTCTTGCGCTACTCTACATACATGGTACGAGACCCGTTCTTCCGGGCATGAACCATCGAGTAGGGGATCAAGCGAGAGATTGGAGCTTCTGTTGATTCTCACAGCATCCCGACGCAGACAGGGGTGTTGGAGCAAACCCTCTTAGTGGAGAGTTTCCTTGCTGAGCAGTCTCCAGCAGTAGGACCCACCACTAACCGGCTTGCGGAAGAGTCTTCTGCAGTGGGCATTAGACAGATGACGCAGAGGTCCAAGAGGACCAAACCTATAAGTGGTCGGCCGCATGACTCAGGGTCGGTAGTTCGAGGAACCCAGGGGAGCGATAGAGCCAGACCTTCCATGTTGTGTTACACGTGCAGCGGACAAGGTCACATGGCTCGTGACTATCCGACCCACTGCTCAGATGATCAGCAGATAAATGAAGAACCTCCCAGGCAGAGGTAGAGGTTCGATCGAGGCGGCCCTCAAGGAGTAGAAGGTCGGGGGAGGGGAGCTGGTCGTGCAGCTGGAGGTGGAAGATGCTTCGAGTTGTTGCTGCCACCACCACCAGGAGGTCCACCCCGACCGTAGGGAACATGTGGACATGGGAGAGCTCAGCTTCAGGCAGCAGAAGCATAGGACTACGGAGCTCCGGAAGCTGGCAAACAAGAGAGGAACTATTTCCAGGCATGGGACCTTTGATCATGGTGATTCTAGTTTCCTTTTTTTAATTTTTATGTGTCTTTGTACTTCGAGCTGCAGTAATAAAAGACACTTGTCCTTGTGACATTTTCTTCCTTCCTTTTTTTTGTACTGAGGGGTCCCGGTTAAAACTGTTGACGTGACCCTCACATTCGAGATTTCTACTGGAGGGGACCCAGTTACCTCACGCTGATTCTGACAGTGTGAATCAACTCTTAGAGGTGAGAGTGACGGTTGGATCTCTTGGTAGTAACGTTGAGGCCTTACGACGTTGTCCATGGCTTGAATGAATCACTAATGTCTGGATTGACTGTATTAGGCAAAGAATGTGGTTCATCCAGTGGATGAGACCGGATTTCTCTTATCAGTAAGGCAAAAATCATAGTAGATATTGTGGGACAAGAGATGGTCCAGGCTATGATGGAGAAGGTGAAGATCATCCATGAGTGGATGAAGACTGCACAGTGTAGACAGAAGTCCTATGTTGGTAGGAGACAGGACCACTGTAATTTGAGGATGGAGACCACATTTTCTTATGGGTATCACCTTGACAAGGTCTATGGAGATTTTGAAGAGGCGACAAGTAATCTCTGAGGTTCAGCAGACCTTTTCAAGTCCTTAGCAAGGTAGGCGTGGTGGCTTACCATTTGACCCATCCACCTCAGTTGCACCAGGTGCATGACGACTTCCACGTATCTTAGCTGGGGAAATACGTGCTTGACCTAATGCATATCATCGACCATGGGGAGCTGGACATTGGTGATGTGGTGACTTTTGCTGGGTTCTATTAGAGGTTGAGGATGGACAGGAGCAGGTCCAACAAGGACGGTTGATTCCTCTTGTGTGCTTTCTTTGGTATCACGAGAACCTCCAGGAGAGCACATGGGAGCGGAAGGCTCAGATGCATGCTCAGTACCACTTGTGTATCCCTAGTCTGTGTTAAATCTTTACGGGGACGTAAATCCCTGAGGTTGGAGTAATGTAATGACCCAGAAATTTCAAAGAAAATATTTTCATAATTTCATTGGGATTTTACAAGAACGCAGTTTCTGACGCCACCTGATTCCGAGGAGCGGTGTGCCTAGAATAAATTTCAGAAGTTTAGTATGGGTACGTTCAATGAACGAATGAGCGAGTTTTTCTAACTATTGAACCAATGCTTGGAATCGAAATCTGAGGGCACCGATGAAACCTCAAACACCGGTTTTTTCTTATGTGGACTTTTACCATAGGTGCGTTTTTTCGGGGAAAGAAGTTAAATTTATGGGTTTATGGAAGAAATAAATAAAATTGTGAACAATTTTATTTTTGATATTCAAGGAAGTTAAAATCTACCATGGGAAGTTGTTGGTGGGGTCCACAACCACCCAACTTCCCATGTGTGAATATGTGGGAGGTGGGTCCCAAACCCACCTAACCCCCCATAGGAGAGTTTGGTGTGGTGGGGCCCACATGAGACCATAACCCCTTGAATTTCTTATAACCCCCTTAAACTCCCTTCATTTTCAATGTGACTTTTCATATCCTCTTCTCTTTAATAAATTATTGCTAACTCACCTCTTGAATTAATTGGTAACCTCCTCTTAATTTGTGTAACTTATCCCTTTCACACTCTCCCTCTTAATTATTTTCATCCAACACACACCTTAATTAATGTGTTGAGTCTCCTCAAATAATTAATTATGTGTTGAGTTTTGAATTTCAAATGGAATGTGTAGATAAAATAAATGGTGAGCCATTATTTTTTTTGGGACACACATTGTGTTGGAGAATTTGGAGAGAGTTCTTGTGAGAAGAAGAAGAAGAAGAAGATAATTCCTCTTCATTGAAGAACGACACCTTTTCAACAAAGAACAAGGCTTCCTTATCAATGAACGACACCCTTCCTCGGTGATGAACGAGACGTCGACCATGGAGACCAACGCCAACAACAACAATCTTCTTCTTCTTCTAATGTCGAAAGAATCAATACCGTTCTACCTCGACGTTCGACTTCCGCGACTCGACGACGTGCAACGTCAATTTTGAGGTAGGGGTTTAATCATCGTTCATGTTTTATTTAACGAACATCATTGATAATTGTTAGACTCTTTCTATCATTATAACGGGACGAGGTCGGCCCACACAAACATGGCCGACCCTCCTCCCCCTTGTTTTCATACTCGTTGTGGCTCGAACGAAGGTGATGTGGTGTCGTCGCACCGCTCAGAAAAAAGAAGGAACATGATAAAGAAGCTCGGTGCCATTGCGCCGCGCCGTTGAGGCCGAATGAAACCGTGGTCGGAGTCAATGCCACAAAGGCAATTCGAAAACTCCGCAGTTTGTTTATATTACCTGTGGATCGACGAGAAACGACGAAGTGGACTACAATGGTGTTTGAATCCATTTACAGTGAAGATCGGGTTTCGGGAGGATGACTGGCGAAGACGGCGAGGGAAACGGACCACCAGAGCACGTCCGGTGGTCCGCGGAAAAGGGCGGCGGTGCGCCGTCGGAGCAGAACCACAACAGTGGCAGACCAAACCGGAACGTCTTAGCCATTTCGGAGGCAGGTCAGCAGGGCTTAATGTCGCGCCAGTTTCTTCAGCCGGGGGGTTATAACCCCCTGCTCTACGATGGCCTCCCGAACTGGCCGTACCGGGACGGGCCGGGCCGCACCAGGTGGGCCGGGCCGCACCATGCCCTAATGGGCCCGACCCAGATCTGGTCGACCCGATTCGGGCCGACCCAGGGGGGGTGTCGGGCCAGGTCGGACAGGGCCCGAATCCCCTATTTTCGGGCAGATCCTTTCAAATGCTCATAACATGGGATAAAACCTCTGATCGTTGCACCTTCAGTTTCAATGCAATCATTGGATCGATAGGGTTGTTTTAATATATTACACTCAAGGTTTCGTAGAACTTTGGGTACAACCGGGTTGGTTCGAACACGAAACCAATCGGGCCCTCGGAACGGAAACACTTATAACATGAGCTCTGGACGTCCGATTGACGTGTCATCGACTTTTTTGGATTCCTCTAGATGAGGCAGAACTTTTGGCATACTTCGCCTGAGGTTTGGACGTAGTTGGATAGTGTCCAGGTTGTATTGAACCTGAAATCCAACCGGGCCCCTTGAACGGAAAAGCAGATAACTTTCAGATCGGACGTCCGTTTGATGAACCGTCAGTGGCGTTGCTGATCTCGTTCATAAACGGTCCCTATGAGTATACCCTATGAGAGTTTGGGGTACAGATGAGATACGTCCGGGTTGGTTCGCACATGAAACCAACTGGGCCCCTGGGACAAAAAGGCTAAATAACTCACAGACTGGGTGTCTGATTGACGCGCTGTCTGTTGCGTTGAGACCCCTATGATGAGGCAGTACTTTGATATACTTCTTCCTGGGACTTTGTGATACTTGTAGTATCGACCTCTAGCTCGTGGAGCGGACCCTCCTGGAGACGAGCGTATGGAGTACAGAGACCGTATAGCTGGCTGCGACCTGATGACTATTTGTCCGATTCGATTCGGAGTGACTTGCATTGCCCAGTGGGGAGAACTACTTTGTGAGGTGGCTGAAACATGGTGGAGGAGCACTACTTTGTGAGGTGGTAGACCCGCAGTAGTCTACAGGAGGATTACCTCTGTAGGCTATGAGGAGGAGCACTACTATGTGAGGTGACAGACCCATGGCGGAGGAGCACTACTTTGTGAGGTGGCACACCCGTTGTACTTGACAGGAGGAGTACCTCAGTAGTCATAGGTTAGTGAGCAGTACCTCGGAGTCGTGAGAGGATCGTTGTACTCGTCAGAGACAGAGCTCTTCAGCAGTTATGGTTTCGATAATGAAATCCCTGGTTTGAGCTGAGTCTATGACCTTTGTGTTTACCTCATGATTTAGATGGGTCACTTGGTAACTTAGGTATATGTATGTGCATTTACCAAGGTAGTGGTTATCCGTTGATTTCATAACCTTTGTGTTACCTCATGATTGAGATGGTTTACCTGATAAGTTAGGTATAAGTATGGTCTTATACCTAAGTAAGGGTTATTTGTTGAGATCCTTCTTTGTGGTTATCCTTGTTGGATTTAGTGAGACTTTGAGGGTCTTAGTGTCCCTATTGAGTATCGTATACTCACCCCTTAACGGGATATGCCCGCAACTCATTGTGTTGGTTGCAGACGACGGGCCGCACTGACGGAGGCAGATTGTTCGAGGACTGGACGGTACCTGGTGGTGGACTTCACGACGAGACGATACTTAGAGGAGGTTGATGGGCGAGAGCGTTGTGGAGGCTATCTGTTCCTACCCTTCAGGTAGGATCCGTGGTGGATGATACAGGAGATGTGCTATCTGTACCTACTATTCAGGTAGGATCCGAGGTGGAAGACCCAAGAGTTGCTTCTATTCTTCCAGTTGGTTGTCTTTTCTGTTGTAATGCCTTTCAGTTGTAGTTATACTTTTCAGTTGAGTTTGTATTCTGGCCCTTTTTACTTTTTAGCACTTTCTTTTGTACTTAGTGTATTATTTCCACTTGTACAATGTGGTGTTTTTTTTACTTTTACAAAGGAAAGGCCTTCCCAGTTATTGGGATTTACGCCTTTGGTTCTATTAGCTAGTCCCTGGCCTATGGAAGGCGGGCTTGGGGTAGTCACAGCATGGGCCCCGAGGACTGGTCATGACAATAATAGGATAACATTTGATATCATAAATATAAATATGGTTATAGTAAAATTTAATAACATACATTATCTCTTAAACATGAGGTTCATATAAAAAATAAGGATATCAGAATTATGGTAAGGGATAACTTTTCAAATATTATTTTTATCCGAGATTTTATATTTATAAGTATTTACTGGGATATATTTATCATCCACATACATGTTACCTAAATAGGTATATCAAAACATTCTTAACACCCTTATATAATTGTTTAAAGTCAATTTTACAAATTGATGAATTTTTACTAATTTGTATAAATGGAATATTTTTTGGTTTTTGGTTGGAGGTACTTTCTCAATTTTCAACCAAAAATATGGGAAGAATGTTTTTTATCTTGTATTGCATGATTGGATTTTAACCCATTCATAATTCCCTATTTAAATGAATATTACTCTACAATATAACATGTTTTTATCAACTAAATTATTTTCATTCAAAATTGTATTACTTTTTGACAAGAAAACCTTTTTTTGATGAATAATGGATAATTTCCTCTAAAATTTTTCTTAAGTTCTTTATCAAAATAATATTCCATCTAAGATGATGTAGAGTTATGTTTCTACCCCTATTATTTCTATGATTTTATTATGTTAATTATGTAATGTTATTTTATATTGATTATGCTATGATGGAATGATAATTAAGAAACCCATTTTCTTTCTTGGGATATGTTATGTCGAATGATTTTTGTTTTTATGGCTCATGTAAGAATGATTTCATTATGAGATGGGTGGTTCCAATAACTCCCAAAAATGTATTAGGTTATGATTTATATCTAGTGAGTTAGACATGAATGGAAGGAAATGTTAATCTAGTTTAGTAATATACATCTAGAACGACATGTAAATTTGGTTCAGTAATACATAGCTGGAATAGCAAGTAAACCTAGTTCAGTAATGGAATTTTTTTTACTATGATGAACATGGAAGCAATAAATTATCTACTATAGAATGAATATTATATAGTTATTTATTTTTCACAATTCCATGTTTTATTCCAATTCTATTTTTTCAGGGTAAATGTTACTTTTTGATCTATGCCTTACATACTTACAAGAATCATTCCATGACTCACGATTTTGATATTCAAATTTTATTTTCTTGTTTTCACATTCTTATTTTTTTGTTTTTTTTTATGTCCCTCATGTTTAATTTTATTGAGAATTTATGCTCACCTTATTTATCATTTTTCCTGGATATAAAGAACTGTTTTAGGCTAGAAAACAAAAAGTCGAAGATCTTTATATGGGTATTTACAATAATAAATGATGTAGAATGAAGTGTCGGAAAAAACACCCAATAATACACCTGTAAATGATGATCCACCTTATGTTGTTCGATAACTGAAATGAAAACCATAACATCCATGATCAACACCTTGAAAATTATCTCCTAAGAAACTATACAAACCCTAAGGCCTCACTCCCCCAAAGAACCACACAAACCCCAATGGTCACAATGTCTAGACACATGGATTAGGAAATCTATTATTCTTTTTCATGATATTATCCTCTTTGGGAGGAACTAACTATCCCACAGATGTTTAATTTCATCCAAATTAATGTATATTGATTAGGTATTAGGTCCTCCCCTCCCCACCATCAGAACATTTCACACACATTCAGAGGACAAGCTAAAAACTCATCTTACATTATATGAGTTCAATCATTACATCATAAATGAATCACAATGTAAAACATAGAAAAAAACATAGAACCGCTATGGGTATTGGGAACACATAAGTGAAACCCACTCCAAAGAACTCTATTTGAGGCCACCATGCCTCCATAACACATGGACCAAATGACTAGTTCATCCATGAAACACCTTCTCTTTATGATCCATTGTTCCTCTAGCTGCTCCATGAATGTTGTGTAATCCACGACATCAATCTCTCCCCAGTTAATGGAATGGGAGCCATCATGTTGATATTAATAGTGAGGAGAGAAATATAACACATCATGGATCCTCCCCATCAGCGATGAAAACTCCAGCTAATATTCCACCTTTCCAACTAATACCAAATCTTATAATGGTATGATGAACTTCGGAGAAATCCAGCTTCCCATACCGAACCTCAACTACCCACATAGATGGGATAACATCTATAAAATAGGGTCCCTAAAATCAAAATCATAGGGATTCCTTCTATTATTTTCATATGAATTCATCCAGTCCAAAGTTTCCTTTATCCTCTCACACACAAGCTAAACTATCTTCATCATGCTATGCACTACCTATTATCCAAGAAGGGATGCATTCCCAACCTCAATCATGATTAATGGTGAATGAAATTTACTTCTGTAAAAAGTTATAAATAGTTCCTTGCTAATGGTAGAGTGATATCCATTACTGTTAGAAAACTCAACTAGAGGAATGTGTCATACCCATGATCATCTAAAGCACAAGACACATGTCTGCATTAGTCACTCCAATGTCTCGATGGTCTTCATTGTAATGTCATCCATCTAAGGGTGTACAGCACTGTAAAGGCATAATTGGGTGCCATAGGCTTTTTGTAATCCCGTACAGACTCCGGATGTAGAACATGTATCCAGGTCAAATATGTTAGATCTTGGAAATCCATTCAGTGACACCACCTCATCCACATAGCTCTATTCTAATTCATCAGCTAACATCTACTCCATTATCACTAAGAATTGAGCCAATTTTACAAACTGATTCCGTACTAGATAAATCACCAAACCGGCTCCCTAATCCCTAGGTAGTCTCATGTTGAATCTCATTAATATATCATAATACTTATATTCAGTAATCTCAATGTGTTGCAGCTGACCTTTGGGAAAATGATTCTCTTCATTCACTGGCAAACAAACTAGGCACCTTGCCACAAACACCACCACTTCCCACTTCACCCTAGTCCACAAAATTTACACCATCAATTCTCTACCCATCTAAGAAACTCACTGATGAATCACCATGGGTGGGTTATTGAACTCATGGAGATCTCCATTATACATTTCCACTCAGACAAATAGCTTCACAAGAAACAACATCTGATTCTAACTATTTTTTTAAAACCCCTATGGAACATCACTATGTTTAATGCGGTTATCAATCACTTCACTTCCATGCCTCCCCAATGAGACACCTCCACCATCCAAACCATGTAAGGCCACACTGGAATCTGAAATATATATACCCTATCACTATCCACTCACACATCTAGACACAAAAAGACCAATTCCACCATTTAATTCCATGAATTTTTGGATTTCCAAACCACCTCCTTCTGTGACTTTCTACGTACAGCATCATCCACATTGTTCCCTATTCACGAGGATTTAGAGATCATGATGTCATAGTCCTGGAAAAAATCCCTACACCTCCACTAATAGATGTTTCGGTCTCACTAGGATAATATTTATCTCAAGCGCTTGTGATCCATGAAGACTAAAAAGCACTCCCCGATGAGCTAATGGTTCCATAACATCAGCCCGAACACTACTGCCACAACATCCAGATCCTGGGAGACATAGTTATATCCATGGTGACACAACTTTATATAACCATAAGAGAACACTCCTCACTGTTTAATTAGTACACACCCAAAACATATTCCATATTAATGGTATAAAACCTCGATCATCACCTTTTCCCATTAGAACCTATGCATTGGGGGACTAACATGCTTCTGCTTTAGTAAGCCAAAAGATGGCTGACACTATTCAATCCCCATGAAGTCTGATTCTTTTCTAGCCAAGGAGGCCAATAGATCCTCTAATCATGAAAAATCAAGTATGAAACTCTATTAATTGCCTCTCAAACCAAGGAAACAACAAATATCCTCCATTTTCTTGGGAACTACCCAAGAACAAACCTCAAAGATCATTGATGGGTCTAACTACTATCCCAATCCATGTAGCTACATGTCTTTTTTATTTGCACCTCATGCATCTAGAACATGAACATGGATAACTTCCCATAGATCGATTGGTGTCAAATGACCTTCAAAATAGTCCTCAATGTTCAATGTTCTCCTCATTTGAATTTGAGTAAATCAGAATTTTTTCGATGATCATGACAACGAATCAGTCCAGAAAATCATAAAAAAATAGAGCTCATGAGCCCCAGGAAAATGAATCTGGTGTTATTAACACCGAATGAAATGACCACAAACTCAAACATCCCATACCAACACCCAAATGTAGTCATTATTATGTCACACTCCATCACTCTGAACAAGTGATATCCAGAATTCATGTTGATCTTAGAGAACCAACTCTCATCCTTTAACTGGTTGAATATATTTTTGATCCCTGGAAAGGGGTAACAGTTATTTACTGTCACCTGATTTGGTGTATGGTAGTCTATGATCATCATGAGACCACCATCTATCTTATTCAGGAAGAATACTAAATCACCCAATAACGATACACTTCACGGGATAAAAAACTTCTCCACCAGGTTGTCAACCTGAATTTGAATGTCCCGCAACTCAGAAGGTGCCATCCGATAGGGATCCATTGAAATCAGATGGGCCCCTGGATTGAAATATATCCCAAAATCAATGTCAAATCGACTGGGTAGAGTTAGAAAATCATTAGGGAATACATGTAGGAATTCTCTAACAACCCCCCAAAACCACCACAATATATATGTTTACATGCCCTACTGAAGGCCAGGCTGACAAGGAGAGTAAAGGATCCACACACCTTCTGGCCAACTGACATCTCTTATCACCACCAAAAAACAATATGATGGCCTTTTATGCCATTAAAAATGACTCCCATCCAGAATCAATCAATAACTGTGTGATCAAATAACAACTATTTAATGACCATGATGACATCAAATGACTACATATGTAGTTGACGAAGATCCCCACAGGACCGATGCGGCCCCAAAATCAATCTACATCCACAAAAAATATCAAACAGACTGGTCTACGATCTAATATGCATACTCATCACTATGGGCTTATAAATTCTCTCAATGTCTAGTCCCAAAAAATGGCTAGAATATTTCCATCAAAAGGGTACAAAGATCCTAAATCAAATGAAGTACATGAAAAACTTCTAAACAGAATAATTGCATTTCTCTCCATACAATTGTATTTTGTAAATTATTTGAGTATCCATGTGTATTGGTTATCATTATTTTTTCTAAAATATACTTTTTCTTGATCATTCTAATTTAGAGAATCAATGTCTTTTTTTATTCCAATTATGATAATGCATTTCGAATTCATAGTCCATAATCCACTATAACAATATCCATTAGATTTATGTTTAACACCTTATATATTGAAATATACATAAATCTCATTCAATTATTATATATATCAAGAATTTAATCATGTTCTTATCAATAATTAAAATAGTAATACTATATACCCAAAATAATATTTTGTAAATGTTATCTCATTGATGAAATAATATACCTATATGTCATTTTGAGAAAGGAAACCACCCAATTAACTAATTGATGCATCACTATTTTTCAAAATAACTTATCCAATACAATGTAGTGTGATTGTAGTTATAATATCAAACCTTATATTGAGATAATGAAAATATTATTCACATCAACATGACTCTCATCTGAGTTATCATGTCTAGTGAGATTGGTATTTATGAAAAAAATTATCAAAATCTCATTATATTAAACATCTGATATAAAAAAAATTATATCTAGAATGTATTGGTTTGTATGTGATGTTAGTCAACCCCACATTCATTTATATATCCACATATATGTTGTTGTTAATGACTTCATGACTGGACAATGTTACAATTTTTATCCAGAAGTCACATCATCTAAATGATGCATAAATCAAATCCTTCAAAATGTTTTCATCACAATAATCATGTTGTTTTCAATATCTTCAATATTATATTAATATATTAAAATATAATACATGATTAATTCCAAAAATAGTTTAGGTAATAATTAAAAAACTATTAATTATATCCACGAAGATGACATTTGAATTTTCATGGCCCAAAGGAATCACATTAAATTCATAGTATATATATTTTATATGAAAGCATGTCTTTGAAATATCATCTCAATTTTACCATTGGGTGATGATATCTGAATTGAAATTCCATATTTAATAAGTATTTATCACATAATAAATTTTCAAATAAATCACCAAAACAGGGTATATGTTTCCTTTATTGATCATATCCATGCTATCATTGAGATTATCGATGAAGATTTACATTAATCAATCATTCCTTTAATTTGAGTGGTCATGTTCACCCCATGGTGGAGCTGTTGGAAATATAAACCACTTATCAAGACACTCATGGTTTTATTTATTCACTTTAATGAATTCAATTTGGGACATTCCCTAAGGATAATTTTTTATTATCATAGGACCATCCTTGATTTCTATTGAATATCCACAATCATATTTTCTAGGAAGATTAGGAAACTCTTCTAGAAATATATCAACAAAATCAAACTTAATAGATGTATCATAAATATTCGGTTTATACACAACCTATTTATAAAAATAACACTTATGAATGTGTATTAACATAAATATAATTCATTTAATTTCTGTAAGTATTTCGTAGTCAATCATTAGTTGATGGAAGTTCATGTGTATATATGGAATGTGAAATGTGCATTCCCTATCAAAAAAATAAATATAGTATCAATCAAGTAATATCCACAACATTATAAAAGAAATATAATATTTTATAGATTGGAAGATAATAATACATACCACTACACATCCCCAGGGCATAAGCCATGACAAACCACAAACCCACCTACTAATGGCAAGCGGTTGGCGACTACCATCAAAGGAGTCAACTTGTAAGGGGGATACATTTTAAAATGTACTTGTATGCACACACACACCCAAACACATACCACAAACTGAAAGGTAAAACATGAATACTAAAACAAGTCCTGAGTATAATTACAACTGAAAATAAGTGTGCCAGAATATAAACCCAAAAAAATGAATTGAAAACAGGAAATCTCAAACGGACTTCTATAGCTATCTGGTGAAAACCCCACCTGATGGTAAGAGTAGTGTATCTACTCGAATTCGTGGTAGTGCATCATTTCCACCTAATCCTACTGGTCCTCACCTTCTCCATTCCCACCAAGTCCTCTGTCGAAACATATGTTGTCTGTACAAGACACAACACGAGTGGGAGAATCCTGTGGAGGGTTGAGAAACACTGTTCTCAGTTGGGGACTCAAGTCCACAAAAGAGAAAAACAAGAAATAAACCACAAATCAAAGCCACAAAGTAAGGAAAACTCACAAAATATATTTTTTAGAGTTGGAATGGTTCATCGGTTATTGTGATTAATGTTTCAAACTATTTAGGGACTCATCATTGAGGAATCGCTTCTTGAATTCTAGGCCACTAAGGATCCACACAGCTATTTATCATCTGACGTGCCACTGAAAATCCAAATGACTACTTATATTCTGTAGGGACACTAAGGATCAACACAGTTGTTGCCCGATTTCTAGGCCACTAATATCCACACGGCTACTGCTTGACTGTCTGGCAACTAAGGAACCACATGGATGCTTCTTGTGTCTTCTATCATACCCCAACCTTCATGAAGTCCCTCAAGGAAATAACTCAAAATATCTTCTCATCATAATGGTTCCAATTAAATATTTGATGTTTCTAACAGACACACAATTAGTAAGATATGTGTATTTTTGTAATCTGGGGCTGTTTGGGTCTCATCTCGATCCAACCTAGTCAGGCCAACCTGACCAACTAGGCCCAGGGGACCCACACGCACTGGTTTATTTTGAAATGCCCGACCTGAAATTGTTTGGTTCAATGTAGAACTACTCTAGCCTAGCTAGTGGGCCATACCAAATGGGCCTCACTGGGAGTTGGCTAGTCTGGCAGAGGGTTTGCATGTCGGGTTACTTGGTGAGCCAGTCTCATTCATCCTAGCCCGAATGGCATGGATCCAGTCTAACGGTGTGGGTATCTCCCATCGGCAAGGGTTTGGCTTGCAAAGAAGGGGTCCGAAAAGCTGGCATGGGTTCAGCCTGACCAGCTAACTGGGGGCATGGTCTGCTAGATGGAGCCCGGTCTTCCATGGGAGGACCGGTGGGGGGCACTTGGGACGCGACAGCTACCGCCCTGTCCCCTCCCTGTTCTATCATGGAAACCAAGGAGCTAGAAAATCTGTCCATGTGGCACACCCCAGTGGTGTGTCCATTTCCCACTACAGCTGATAGCCTGTGACCTCTTCTCTAATGTGGTCAAGTGACCACAGCTCGCCAAGTCACCTGCATGTCTCGAATGTGGGGAAACACATCTTTGTACCATCGTAGCCTCCTGTCATTGTAACGCACTGATGGTTGTGCCGCTTCACTCCTCCTACGACCGCTGCTGACGACACTGGTGAGCCCATGAATTCTTATGTGGGGGACAATAGTTACTCTGGTGGTCTGTTTCCCAATTTTCTTGATCATAGAAGCCTCTCGGGATGCCTCTGTAAATTCCATGACCCTATTGCCATCATGACACAGATTTTAGGATACATATATAAAGAATGAACATGCCAAGGGACCCATTCCTAATTTGTGTCAGCACGTTCCCACCACGTTAGAGGTTTAAAATTGGGTAAGGACCGAGAATTTCCATTCTATCAACAATAAAATTAAACCTAAATAGATAACCTAAGAATGACCCCATCCCCTTAGAAAACACCATCCACATATCAACCTGTTTTTGGGTTTATCTGTGTTCATTATTTAAGGAAAATGGTGAAAATCATTAAACTAAAATTAATCTATGACCTCGTTGACATTATGTTCCATACCACATTATCCTCAAGGGTCTGAGAGGATGGTGGAGTTCATTTTTCATCAATGTACGTCAATTTCTACGATGTCCCATCGATATTCTTCATTCTTCACTGGGGAGGAAATTAGTTAGAGGTTTGTTAGAGAATCCAGATAGCTTAATCATCATTCCCACAACGTGTCACCTATTGAAAATAAAACTCATCACAATGTTTCTATTACACCAAGATGTTGCGTTTTTAAGCTATTTCATTTATTAAACATCTTTGTTGTTATCCTTCATTAAATCTTTCTCACCCTATATCTTAATGAGCCATTAAAGGGATTCCATTAAGGCATCTTGTTGTTTCTTCATCGTCGTACTACAATTCCACCACCTGCTTCTCAATGGTTGAGAAAATAAATAAAATAGGTTTTAATGTTATTTTATTACTTTATGAAAATAATGAAAAAAAAACATTTCTGTTTGACCATTTTTGGTTGATTTTAAGTCCATCAAACGTGAATCCCAATGTTTCTTGTTCAACGTTGACCCCAAATTTTTGATCCGAGCAATGATTCAAAAGATAACAAATCATGTTCACATGTTTATTTAAATGAAACTTAAAAATAGTTCATAAATTAACATTCACCCTTGACCCACACCGGTAGAGGTTAGGCTCCATATTGATATAACAGGCCCTCAAAAGATCAACAGTACCCTTGGATTTTCAATCAATGTTACCGTTTAGGGGTTATAAGGATTTGGAAATAAAACAATTCTTACTTAATTATTTTATTTATGTCCAAAAACCAATATCCACTATTCTCCCACACGGTCTAATGTTAGGATATACCAATGGAATGCATGAAATCCATAGATCACTTGTGGTCTCAGATTATTCATATGAGTCACCATTTGTGTGTTATAAGCATTTCAAAAATAAAATAAATATATTGAATTATTTTGTTTACAGCAATGCCATTTTCTAGTTTTCTCACTAGAGGGTTGCACTTACTAAACATAAGTCACGCCTAGGGTAAACACCCCATTATGAATGTGAAAGTGCACTAAATTTTTTTATTCAGGAGCCCATTTAAGATTTATTCTACTTTTTCAGTTAAACCACTCACCCATGCTATATAATGCTTTACATTTTTTGACAGATCAGTACGGGAAGTCCAGGACTCGGAATTACACGCCATCTCAGTTCCTAGTCTCAAAATAATTTCATACTATTTTTAAAAAGTTATACCAGAATTATGGGACACTACATTCTCCCCACCATAGGGATTTACATCCATGAAATCCTATATTATGTCTAATCATTCATGTGTGGGTAATGAGCATGAATCTAAGACTCTCATTATCCTATGCTCTCATGGATATTCTTGTGATACCACCGAACGTGTACCAAAGGAATTGATCATCCTAGAAGGAAATTATCCTATCGATCCTCTGTCTCTACTAGGAACACCGCAAACATGACCCCATTGT
This sequence comes from Viscum album, assembly GCA_963277665.1. Lineage (NCBI taxonomy): Eukaryota > Viridiplantae > Streptophyta > Magnoliopsida > Santalales > Viscaceae > Viscum > Viscum album. The sequence goes on from OY728160.1 coordinate 699,720,998, forward strand.
CTATGTCCAGCTCACCCTATTCGATGACGTGTGGTTGGTCATGCACGTACCTCCTCAGCTGAAACATGAGGAAAACATCATACACTCGGTTCATCTGTGGGGAGAAGAGCTAGGCGGTACGCCACCTCACCAAATCTACCGAGGATCTGGAAGGGTCCAATAAATATCTGAGATAACATGGAATCCCGGTCAAATCTCCTCAATCCCCATCAGAGTGAGACCCAAAAGAAAACATGGTATCCCTCCTCGAACTCCAATGGTCTCTATATCCATTCAACATAAGAATATTTTCTGCACTATGCAGTCCTTATCTGCTCCTGGATGATCTGCAGCTTCTTAGTGGTAGCTCATACCAACTCTGGTCCCATGAGTGATGAATCCCATGGGTCTGTCCATTATATAGGTGATATGCATGGTTTCCCTTACAAGGCCTGAAATGGTTCCATGCCAATGGGGGAGTGATTGATATTTTTGTACAGCAACTCCACTAGTGGTAGGTTTTCCTCCCAACTACGACAAAAAATCCAGGATATAAGAGTGAATCGTGTCCTTTATGTTCTGATTGGTCCACTCCACTTGACCATTTGTTTAAAGGTGACAATTTGTGCTCAAGAACAATTTAGTCCAGAATGCCTCCTTTTATCCCTTCCACAACTACGATGTAATGCGTGCATCGTTATATGAGACGATCATTGACCGAACCCTATGGAGCCACATTATTTCTTGAATGTAGAGGCATATTAAACCCTCTATTGATCCCTAATGAAAAATGAAATGGAACTTGGCCGACATGAATATTATGTTAATGATCACCCAGATAGAATCATTTCCCATTTACTTGATTGGTAACCCCATAAAAAATACCATGGACATGCCATCCCACCTCTAATCTGGTACCTCATGTGTTTGTGCTAAGCCTACTCGGACATGATGTTTTTCCATCACATACATAAAAGTGATGCATCATGAAAAAATCTCTACAACCACTTTCATCATCCCTTGACACCAGTACTGATGTTGGAGGTCTAGGTACATCTTTCCCATAGATGGATGTTCCACCAATGGAGATATGAGGAACTCCCTAAGAACCTCCTCCCATAATGTCACTGATACCATGGTTCATCCTCTGAAAAAGATTATGTTCTAACCACATATCAAAATTTCATCATGAGCATATTCTGAGGATATCTGATCATGTCGGGCATCATAGTCAACATCCATAAGATTTTCCTCCCTAACTCACTGAAGGAGTGGGGGAGTGATAGTCATTTACTAGAGGTATGGTACTCTATCATCATCCATGTTGGAATTGATCATTGTATCTAGATACTCTCTTTTATTACTCAGAAGTTGTAATCTAGACCCCATGCTGAGCACGAAGACCACCACGTTCCCCTTACCAAGAGTATAGAATATCTCAATGTCATAGTCCTATTGGAACTCCGGCCATCACGGCTATCTCAGCTGCTGAAAATCATATGGGCACATTCCCATCCATGTGAATGCCTACCATTTTTAACTGATTGATTTTCCCAATGACCCTTTGGTAGTGGGTATTCATTCTCCATATCCACATGATTAATGTTCTGGTAATCTATATATAACATCAAACACCAGGACTTACTAAGCCCTTCCTATGGAAGTCCCCCTCCCATGCCCTATGATTGCGATGAACAATGAAATCGCTCCAATATATTGATGAAGATATCAGTTCCATCTTGAGGGCTATATTGATGCATATATCCCACTAACTGTGGGGAGGTAATACTATAATAATTTTTTTTGAGTATGTTCTTGCACTCTGCCACTACTTTTGGGAGCTGAAAACACCAAACATCCATTTCCATAACGGTAAGGTTGGATGACTGAAAAGTGATTGGTTGCAACGTCCTATACTTGAGTTTATCCTAAGCTGCCTACATTTCCCTTTTTCCATCCCTATAAAACCCCAATCCAACAACGCAGATATACCACATACTTATTATCAAAAAAAGTCAATCAGATCATTAACTATGGATGACCATTCTATACCTAAAATAACATCATAAGGCTTTGATGATTCCACCATGAGGTTTCAACAAAAACTCCCACTTCAAGGGACATATCTCAATATTAAAATAAGTGTGATTATCATTTCTCCTCCTATAGGTATCTTTAGACATAATGATCAGGTCAACGGTTAACTCGAAACTCCAGCTCCTGAACAATATTTGTGACTAGAAAGAATAATTAATACCTATGTCTATTAACATAGAATCTTATAATAGACACATAACATACCACGAAACATTAATGGAGCCCTTGGTTCATACTCCTTCAATACATCCCACTACACCAATTTTAATTCCCCCAGCTCCCTTATCATGGTGGGACCACATTAGGATGGTGGTTGTAACGTGTTGAAATGCATACAACCACTTTCTGCTCTCCTAGATCCTATTCCATTTTTGCTTACATGCAGATTCATGTATCCCTATCACTTCCTCTTAATAAAATATTTTTCATGTCAAAGTCTCTGAGATTGACTTTGGTTTCCCGCTTTCCCACTGCTGACATTAACTTGTTGTATATACACTACTAAAAAAATTCAACCAAAAAGGTTATGTCAGGAACCCCAACACAAGTTGGAAGTAATAGATGAATAGATCTATTTAAGATATCCCTGAACACAACACAGGTGGAGATCCGAGCCCTTGAGAACTGACCATATCATATTTAGCGAGGACCTGGAATAGTCAGTACGCCTCGATGAATACTATTCTGCAGTCATGTCATCCAGCTAATGTTGTAGAAGATCTTGGGAACACATACCCCTTAAATTTTAATAGAAATATACTCCTTTACTGAGAAAGGTTCTCAATATATTTCCATGAAAACTACCTAATTTTAAGATCAGGATAATCAAATCCATGTCATCGCCTTGTTGAGCCACATAAAAGGATCATTGCCAAATCATCCATATGATCTAAACGTGCCCTGGATATATGGAAACTCGGTCACCACCACAAGCTAGTCCGAAGACAACATTGAGTCAGATACACCTCGGAACTTGAGGGTTATCTACCACTATAACATGTGGAAGTTACTGATCCTACATGTGTTATCTACCAATAGTGCCAGTAGTAACTGATGACCAATGGTAAGTGGTATTTTCGGGACAACGCATGAATTTACGAACACAGGAAACAATCCATGTAACAAAGCCTCATCCATATTTTAACCATTCACATGGTCAAGCTATGGAATCCTAGAAGGCTACCTTTGATGAATCATATTGAAAGATATCAATACTAACCACGTACAATCAGTTATTTTGGGTGAGCTAACCCACATGATATCAAGATGAAATCATTTCCAAAATACATGCAATTAGTTATTTAGTGTACTATGTAGGAAAATATAATTTAGGGTCTTGGTGTATGGATACGTCATCCCCTTCACCAACACTAGACAACCTATCCTAAAATCCAAACTCAAAACACTTTTCAAAATTTTCTCATCGGAAAAAAGGCAAAGTGTTTTTTTTTTGTTAGAACTGATTGTCCTTTGATACCACTTTGTCCCAAACCATCCCCCGATACCGGTGACATGGCCGACCCCAATTCCACCACTCTAAGGTATGTGGATTTCAACTATCACCAAAGGAATCAACCAGTATATGGCAGACATTTTCCTGAGTACCTATACTCACACAAGGACACCCAACAATGTCCCAAAAACCAAAAGGAAAAAACATGTATACTGAATGAAGTGATGAGTACATATACAACTGAAAACAAGTGGGCCAGAAGACAATCCAATCAATAAGAACAGAAAACCTGGAATGTACCAAGGGACTTGGGTAGCTATCCTCTAAAAACCCCACCAGATGGTAAGAGTAGTGTAGCTATAGGAAGCTTAGGTAGTATGTCATGTCAGCATGATCCTTCAGGGCCCCTTCTAATCCTTGGCTACTATGTCTTCCATCGGAATGTCCCTCGTCAGCACAAGACACAACACATGTGAGAGAATACTGTGCATGAGTGAGTAATACAATAATCAGTTGGGGACCCCAGTCCACTATGGAGGAATAAAACACAGAAACCAGAACAAAAATCAACAATATAAGGAAAACTCACACCATGTATTTTCTAGAGTTTTAATGGTTTATCGGTTACAGTGATTAATGTTTCATACTATTTGGGGACTCATCCTTGATGAATCACTACTCATCGTCTGGTCTAGTATTTATTTTCATGGTTGCTTCTCATCTTACATGCCACTAAGGATCCACAGGGATGTTTCTTCTTTTTCGAAACTCTAAGCATCCCTATAGAGCATACTCGTCCAATGGGCGACTATGTATCCACATGGCTACTGCTCATCATCCAGACCACTAAGGATCCACATGGATGCATCTCAAGCCATTGTTTGTACCTCAACCTGCACTAAGTACCACATTCAAATAACCCAAAGGACTCTCTCATCATAAATATTCCAAGGAAATAGAAGGCATGTCTAATAGAAGACTAATTTATATGATATGGGAATTTATGTAATCAGGGGTCGGTTGCGTCTGGGCCCGGTCCAACCTGGTTGGGCCGACCCAAGAAACCCACCCAAGGGGTCCGACATACAACTATTTAATTTTTCTAGACCAACCTATCCTAGTTGGTGTCAGGGTATGTCTAGTCTGGTCCGGCTAGTGTTCTAGGCCTAATAGGCCTCACTTGGCCCAATCGAGTTTGGCACGTGGTCTAGCCCGTTATGTCGCCCAACGACATGGACTCTTCTGGCCCAGCCTGAAGGGCATGGGTCCGGTTTTCCAGCACAGGGCTAGCCCACCGACGTGGGTCTGATCCACTAAGCATGGTTCATGCCAGCAGTTGCGGGAATGGCCCAGCCCATTGTCTAGGGGCACAGTAGGCCAACTGCAGCTAGGTCTGCCAGGGGATGACCGGTGGTGTGTGCCTGGGATTTGTTAGATTCCATGGTATCCCCTCTCTTTCTAAATGTGGACTTCAAGGTGAAGGATGCCCCATCCATGCGGTGCCCACCTGGTATTGTGTCCAACAAATATCGCGTCTGATGGGCCGCAACCTCTCCTCTTCCGCAGTCGAGCTAACACGGCTCACCAGGTCTCCTAGGCACCCCGGACGTGCGGCGCTGCCTCCACACGGTGTCGGTCGGTTCCACTCCTCCATACCCCCATGGTTTCATGCACTGTAGCATGCCAAAATTTTCCTCCCTTGTCCATAGGCACCGGCACACCATCAGTTTCTTCTGTGGGCCACTTGAGATACATTGGTGGTCTCTTTCTTGATCCGCTTCCACTTACGGGCCTCTAGGGTCGCCGCCATCCCTGTGTTGGCTCCAATTCCATCTTTCCACTGATTTGAGAATATACCCAAAAAATAATTAACTTGGAGAGGGACTCTATCCTAATTTTTTTCGACCTGATCCCTCCATGTTTGAGGTTTAAAACAAAGGATGTTCGGGGGATCACCATTCTATCAATAATAAAATTTATCTCTAATAGAGAACCCAAAAACAACACACTCCAAAAGGAATATATGATCTGCCGATTAACCAGTTCATGGGTTAATCCACAATTATATTTTTGAAAATGTATGTTTATAATCATAAAACCAAAATCAAGCCCCTACCACATTGAAGTTCATTGCCATAGGGCTTCATCACCGATGATGAAAGAGGTTGATGGAATTCTTCGTTCTTAAAGGTACGTCGATATCGATGACAACCCATTGGAATTCTAAATTCTTTTTTTGGGAGGAAATCCAATGAATGGGCGTTAGAGAATCCTCATATTTTAGTTATCGTTCCACCAACACATCAACTATTAAAAAAACATCTCATAATGTTTCTATCACGCTATGACATCATGATGATACACAATTTATTTATGAAATAGAGTCGATGTTACGAGTCATTAAAGCTTAATTACACTGCATCTTAATGAGCCAATTAGGGGATCCTAATAATGCACATGCTTGTCACTTATTCGTTGCACCAGAGATATGACGTCCACATATCAACAACTGAGAAAAGAAATATAATAATTTTTTAAGGTTATATTACTATTTTCTGAAATTTCAAAAAACTATCATTTCTGTTCGACCCATTCCAGTTGATGTTACATCATTTATAGGAAAATAATGGCATTCCAAGTTCAACGGTGTCCCCATATTTTTTTTATCAAATCACTGGTTAAAATGATTGAAAAAGCTGCTCAATCGTTTATTTAAATGTGACTGAAAAAAGTTCAAAATTTAACATTCACCCGTGTCATGTGCCGGTCGAGGATAGGCTACATATAAGGGGAACACTCTGCCATGAGCACAATGGTACTTTCATAATTTTAATCCCAGTTATATTTTACGATTTATAAGGATTTGATAATAAAATAATTGATAATTAATTATTTTATTTACAACCAAAAAACTAACATTCATTATTTCATGTTCTGTCTAATATTATGATCTGGCTAAGAAAAGCATGCCCTCAAGATTCTAGTGGTGGACTCATATTTTTAATCCATGTCTTCGTTAATGAGTTTTATTCATTTTAATAATAATATATTTTTATTTATTTATTTTGTATATAGTTATGCAATTTTCAGGTTTTCTTATAGGAGGGATGCACTGAAAAAACTTATATCACTCCTAGGGTAAATCTGCAATCTTGAACATAATGGTGCACTCAGATTTTCCATCTGAGATTCTATTTAAGATTTCTCCCACTTTTTTTTCCAAAACCTCTCACACCAGCTATTTAAAGTATTACATTATTCGACGGATCCTTCCGGGCAGTCTGGGCCTCCGAATCGCAGGTCATCTAAATGCCTTGCCTCAATATAATTCAATATAGATTAAAAATAAAATTATATAGAAATTAAGTATCATCAAAATACTTATATGAATAAAATTCCAATGAAAAATATTTGGAGAATAGCAATAAATGTTTCATCAAATAATTACATACATACGAGCCTTCATTGGAAAATAAGTATCAATAATATACATAGAAAAATTTGATGATATAGAATAATTGATATAAAATGTCTCAATTAGGATGTCTTCAATGTTTATGACACTTATTAAAACCACAATACAATGATTCTATCTTCAATAAATTATTATAACTAATATGGATAGTGATAGTGTTAAATAATAATAAAGAGAGAATCTAATCATAAAATATGAGAAATCATGTAAATAATATCCTTAGCCAAAACACCTAAATCTTAACACATTTTGATTTATTTTCAACCAATTTATATATTATTTCGTCCCTTAACAGTAAATATTTTTTTCAGTTATTACACACCATCTATGATCTAGGAAAAATAATTTAATTTTTTTGTTATATTTAATAACAGAAACTAGAAAACATAAATAATACCTAATATAAAAAGAACTCAAAAGACCCATTCATAACATATAAACACATTACATCATATTAAATTAATATTTATTACAAATCATAAAAATTTAAACTAAGGAACCTATAGTTTTTCTTTCATTAAAAATTAGCAACATGATCTTCTTATATCATTGTAATCTTTCATCATCTCAAAAAAAATTCTCTACACATGATATCATACTATAAATATTAAGAATAATATTAGTATTCATTAAAATGGTTATAGAAGAATATAAAATAATCCAATCTGTTGATTGATAGGGACAAACATGTGATATATAAATGAAATATCATAATTGAGAATAAAATATTTATGTGGGTTGTAAGACATAATCAATGTATTTGAACATATCAAAATGAATTCACACTAAAAATGAAATTGACCATAAATCATGGATTAAAACATATAGATTAATTAATATGAAAATAAATCTCTTAAATTTTTGTGGAAACATTATTCAGTAGTAATTAAACATGAAAATATTTCCTCAAAATGTTTCATGACATAGAAAATTTGAAAAAAATATCATTAATAAATTTACATTATTTTATGAAGTATCATATGCTATATTATCATCATAATTATTATCGATTCACATATCATAATATATTGGGAAAAATCCTATTTACCATAAACATAACTGATTATTATCACTTCTTTTCAACTGAATGAATACATATAAGTTATAGATGTTTACAAAATATAGTGGATATATATATATTCTGATCCCAACACCTAAAATACTAAAAATATAAACTTTTTCATTCTCATTGAATATAATACCATTCAATATTTCATCATAGTAAAATAATCATCTGTCAAATAAATAAGTTATATACTAAATAAATTGTGATATAATCATAATAAATACATAAAAATAATCAGGACTTGTCACTAGAGAATATACTTTGGGTACCTTAACAAATATTAAAGGATTTTACATAGAATAAATAATTAAAAAATTATTCAATTGATTTAGAAGAAACAAAAAATAACCATCCATTTCCCTATATAAATTTAATTTCAAAATAAATATTGTTTCCAGAGAAATTTTTTAATTAAAAAAATAATGTTTAAATTACAAATTACACTCAAGAATCATGAAAATATATAAATGATTCCTTCTAATAATGACAATTGAAAATTTTGGTATAATGTAACTATGAAGGAAATTCAAAGAAAATCGTTTCACATGTATATAAATGAAGTCAATTTCCATAGATAATTTTTATAAAGCATCATTTATCAAATATAAGTAAATTTTCAAAATAATATTAAAAAATATGAAAAGGGTGGATTGATTTCCGACTAAATTTTTTTATATGTTTTACTCAATTTAATAATATTAATTCAATTAAATTTTGAATCAAAAGATGGTAAAATTATTTGGAGTCATGTAAAATAAGAAAATAATTATAGGACAATAATATAAATAGGGTTCTATGGTGTTGTTTCATAAAATTTTCCAAATTTAATATTAGATCATCAGAAATATAAATTTAAAAGAAAGAGTAAAAAATAAACGCATAGCCTTACTCTTGGCCCCATGATTATCTAGAATCATTTAAAATATTATACCAAAAAATCTAAAAATATAATTCCTGAACATTATTCTTATATCTTACCTTTTATACTAATATATTATAATCATTTATAATAGATATAGTTGTTATTTTTTATTATTATTATCATTGAATGTTATAATAATTTAAAAACTTTTATAGGTTTCATAATGTTGATATCCATTTCTATTATTTGATAAATATTTCATAATTACAATATAAGTAAATATACTATAATTAATTTTTTATTTTTTAGGTATATAAATGATTATTTTATGGAATTTATGTCCATCATTCTTCAGAATATAATCCAAAAAAATAAATTTATCTTGTAATATATTAATTAAAAAATGATACATTATAGTGACTAAAATTTCATGCGTCATTACATCATAAAAAATATTAGTAAATTAAATTAATATTTATTATAATATAATTTTATAATTAATGTCTTTGTAATCACTAATATTAGTAATGGTAAAGATTTTGTAACATCATTCAAGTATGTGGTTTATTCAATCCAAATAATAACTTTATATATTAGGAAATATTAAAGAGTATTGAGATATTTTATAACAATATAATTTTTATATTAGATAATTGTTTCTAAATGAACAACATAAAATTTATGAATTGAATTTTGAAATATTTTCTTAGAACATATAAGTTAAAATGATTTTTAAAAAATGATACCTTGATTACAGTTCTCCTTGTGAAAATGGGTTCCTTTATAGTGAAGAAATTATGAATATTTTTTTGAAAAAAATACTACTAAAAATGTAATAACGCGCATTTTGAGCCTGTAAGATGTTGAAATTTTCTAGATGTTATTCCAGATTAGGGCGTTCAGAAGGTGTGTGGTTCCGAGCCCCGGTGTGGCCAAAATTAAATTTTATGTGCGTTCACACTATACACGCCAAATAAAAAGAATAAATCTTAAAAGGTTTCTTAGATGGGAAAACTGAGGGCACCGTTGAGTTCAGAGCATGTTGTTTCCCCAAGAGGGGTGTAACATTCACGGGCATGGCACTTCTGTAGAAAACGCCACTATGGGTGTTTTCGTAATATAGTGACCACGAGCGTGAACATTATAACATCTGAACAGAGGCTCGGATTAAAATTCTGAGACCGCAGCTGCACTCATAACGTAGAATTTACCTTAGAGGCAGCTTAACCTCGACCCCGTCAAAATTTCGGGTATGGAACAGCTGGTGGGTGTTTAAAAATTAACTAAATTTTAATTAATTCTCAACATAAACACATCCACCCCTCCCTTCTTCCCCTTGGAACTCCTTCTCTAGTGAAATATCTCCCTCATTAAAGTGATGGGCTATGCCCTGCGAGGTTGGTTCGTGTGTTTTGTTTTTAAATTCCTCGTCTACTTCGAACTCAATTATTAGTGTCAAAAAAAATTTATTTGTCGAGAGAATGACATAGATGTGTATGCCTCGATCTGATCTTTCCAATGAGTCTTTCGGATATAATTTTCTTATCCCAGGGTGTTCGAGGAGATGCTGGGAAATTTCCCGGCCATAAATCCCCATTGCTGGCGGTTCTAGGGTGGTCATGTGGGCGATAGCGATGGCGCAGTGGGATCCCAGAAGGCGGCATGGTGGGCTTCCCAGGAGGCGGTGTTGTGGGCTCACAAGCGGCAGCTTGGTGGGCTTCTAGGTGGCGGCATACGAGTGAGCGTTGACCCGGCTGTCTGGGCCACGGGAGAGGCATCAAACAGCTTCGTCGGTCAATGTGCGGCATGCAAGACCGAGGTCATCACGACCCCGAGAGCTGGCCATGACACGTGCTTTGTGAGTCTCAGGGAAAAGGGGTCAGGGCGGCTCATACAGGTCCGGGTAATGTCGTGCGGCCCACGCGGTGAACCGCAGGCTATGGTGGACCGGGTGGTTCAGACAGCCGAGCTGCAGACCGCCGGTCTGAAGGGGGTGGACCAGCCGAATCGGTCCGACCCACCCCATCTCCATCCATAGAAATTTAATCACCCATAAGTTCCAAACCAAATGTAATATTCATGTGTTGTCTACTGTGATGAGATCCTCAGCTCAATGTGGAGATTTTGAGATGGTCTCGGGGATTTTTAATTCCCGATACGGGGTCTCAGTGGAACGACATGCACAATAAGTGTTGTTTAGCGCCTCTATGGGATTCATCTTTCAGATTGAATAAGCACATCCAGTGTCTGTTTTAGTCACTGTTAGTGTCGTTGTATCCTTGGCGTCGAGATGATGTAGTCCAGTGCGGTTTTAGGCACTGAAGCTGGAGTTGAGGTGTAGTCCCCATGGGCCGTCTTTGAAGCTGTGAGCATCGTTTTGTGACTTTTCATCAGACATCTGTTCGGGGTGAATGAGTAGTTGTTTTGGCATGTTTTTCTGAGAGCATGATGATGGGGAAGTTCAGCCAACCTTTTTTGGGACCGACGTGTGGGCCCCACGAGACGCCGTATGGGCATAAAGCGGTGTTGAATAACGTTTTCATCAGGAATTCATTTCAAGAGAGTAAATAGTCCATCTCATGTGTTTTTCCACAATGAGTACAATGGTGTAATATGTTTGGGCATGCAGAGCCTCGTTCAAGATCTCATTAATTGTGGATACATGAACGGGTGTTAATCGGGGGTTCCTTTGATGAACTCCAAACCAACGCATAGTAGAGATGTTAGTGACACCCAGAGATGGAACATGTAGTGCAGAGTTATTAGACCAGTTCTAGGATGACCCTTCAGAGGAGATGGGCAGCGGGTTACCCACCAGCGTATCAGGTCTTACCCTCCAGTGAGGGTGGACAGTGGGTTACCTGTTGACCTTAGGTTTTACCCTCCAATAGGGCTGGGCAGTGGGTTACCCATTGACTTTTGGGTTTACCCTCTAGTGGGGCTGGGCAGTGGGTTACCCGACGACCTCATAGGATTTACTCTCCAGCTAGGATGGGTTGTGGGTTACCTGAGACTTCTTTCAGAATCAGCGCTTTTTATGAAGCTAGTCAGAGAATTTTCTCCATGATTTCCGAAGCAGGACCTTGGTAGAATGGTTTAGTGATGAGATAGATTATAGCTTAAGATTTTTGGGGCATTACTGATGGATATTCTTAGAATTATTTTTGACATTTCCTTGGATGAGCATGGAGATATAGATACCTTTACACACTCATTCAGGTTTCTTGTTTGGTATATATATATATATATATAAACTCTAAATTTGATCCCACTCCTTGGGTTTAGTCACTCACCTTATAGGAGTGGCAAAGACATATGAGGTATGCCATGTGTTGTCTGTGTCTAGACCCTCTTGGTTGGACGAGTCTACTTCATTTCTTATGTTGGGTTGTGTTGCACTCTATTTACTGTACTCTTTCACTCTTCCGTGTTATGTCTACAACTCACCATTTTGGTAGCTCCTTTGTTTCTCCCTCAATATTTTAGGGAATATTATTGTGTATCATTATACTCACCCCTTCTTGGGCATTGCCTGCACTTGGTGTGACCATGCAGAAGACGGACAGGTCGATCAAGTCTACAGAGGTGCGTAGAGGACACTAGAGTGTGGGCTACTTTATCTGGTCGTAGTAGGAAATTCAGGTGCGAGACTCACTAGTTGTTTACTTTAAATTTCATATTACTGTGTTCTGTCACCTTTCAGGTTCGGCGTGTGTTTTGACCATTTTCTGTTCAGTTGTCCTATCAGCACTTTAACTTTTCTATTTAGAAGTTGATGCATGTCTTTGGTTGGGTTATAGTTGTTTGTCCGTTTTTTTACTCTGCACTTATTCATCGAGTCGACTATTTGTGTGTTTATAGTTACTTATTTGAAGGACTCCCTGAGATCGTTACGCCTTCGACACTTATCTCTAGCCCCTGGACTATGGAGGCGGGCCTGGGTAGTTGCAGCCCATGACCATCAAGGTTGGGTCATGACAAAGTGGTATCAGAGGTGGTTCATTCCTTGGGGCGTTGTTTGGACATCCATAAAACATAATTGGTTGGGATATATGGAAATAGTATCGACGTGACTTATGAGAGGCTCTCATGCCATTAAGTCCAATGATGGTACAGGCGACCGACATATCTATTCACCTGGACCCTGATAACCCGCTTGTTGACTCGGAAAACTGAGACATTTATTGTAGGGAACATTGGAACATTCATCAGGTAGGATTGAGCCTTTGACTGTCCATATTGAGTCAGCTCACCTTTGTGATTAATATTATATATATATATATATGTGTTAATCTGATCACCATAATCATTTCTATTTTTCATGATTTCCCCCACAACATCAGTCACCCAGGTTACCTTCCCCAGTTCATGACGCTGACCTGGCGAGCAACAAGGTCTCAATTCAGGGACCCTCACGTGATCCCCTTCCACCATGTGAATTAGGATTATCCCCTCCGCTTATGGAGCGTCAGTGTGTACCGGCAGCACAAGCTGAGGTTGAGCGTAGGCTGAGTGTTCTCCAAGACTTCCAGCATCAGCGACCAGAAAAGTTCCATGGGGACCTGGATCCCCAGGCAGTGAAAGACTGGCTAGAGTTCGTGGACCAATTTTTCAAGATGGTTGGGACACTAGAGGACGAGATGGTATCCCTAGCTGCCAGACTTTTCCTCATGATGGTCGGGCGTTGGTGGGGGTTAGTTACGTAGACCTAGGACGAGTCGTCTCTCATGTGAGGTAGTTTCCAGAAGCTCATCCGAGAGGAGCACTCCCCCTCTTCTTTACGCTCTATTCTGATTCTAGAGATTCTAGAGTTGAAGCAAGGGGGGATGACCGTGGGGAAATACATGGAACGCTTTACCGATCTGACATGCTACTCGTAGGATATGGTCTGTGATATGTAGTTTTCCGCATGGAAGTTTCAATAGGGTCATCGTAGGGTGATTCGTGCTAGTGTAGTGCCCCTATGCATCCCTAGTTATGATGGGGTTCTACAGCTGTGCTTATGACATATAGATTCTTTGTTGATGGATGCTAACTGGTAGGTCCTAGTAGTGGCCACTTCAGAGCATAGTCATTGATATCACGTAGGAAATAAATAGTAGAGCCTCAGTCCAGGATAACCTTCCATGAGCAGACTCAGGGGTAGGGTCTTACACCATAGAGGTTCCGTAGAGCACCGGGGCAGTCATGAAGGAGTTGGTGCTATTTTTTTGATGGACGGGGTCACCTAGAATGGGACTACCCCACCACGAATACCGAACAGTCGTGGAAGGCAGTGGGTGCACCACATCGGCAGAGGCAGTGTCGTGACAAGGGATTCCCCAAGCAAGGATGGGGTGGTCCTCAGGGAGGCGGCATAGTTAGAGTGGCAGGTCTTGGAGGTGGAGGAAGACATTTCAAGGTCCTTCCGCCTCCACCACCAGGCATCCCACGCCAGGCTCAGGGAGCTGGCAGTAGGGGCCACGGGAAGCTTCAGGCTATGGGTGTTCGTGACCCCCCAGCACACGAGATGATCGGAGGTACGCTTTGTGTTTAATATGTGTTTTCTTCGGTACTAATATAATAAGGCACCAACCACTATTTTATATCGTTTTATTTGTTAAGGGAATTAGAGATTTCAGTAGAGGTGATGACACCAGAGCTTAGCCACGATTATCCTACGGGAAGTGCCTCTTTGGTGACCTTTATCTGAAGACAGTGCGAATTATCATTCGGTGGAGAGAGTTTCACATGGGACCTACTATTCCTCATGATAGAACCTTATGAAATCATCTTGGGCATTTATTGGCTTTCCATGGTTCATGCCTAGATTTATTGTCAGCACAGACAAGTCAGATTTGTCCATTCTGATGGGACGAGGTTCACTATCCTTGGGGAACGAGACCTCATGGAAAAGAAGATGGGTACTCTGAGCAGGAGACCACGACCTTGTTGTCACCATTTGGGGAGTATGGCTCTCATATTAGAAGACATTATAGGCACCTGAATCCCTACCCTTGTAGAGAAATTCATGGATGTCTTTCCCAAGGATGTCCCAGGACTACCTCGGAGGCGAGAGATGGTGTTCTGTATTGACTTGCAGATGGGGACCTCCGTGATATCATGTGAAGAATATCGGATGGCGCCCACAGATATTCGAGTGATATGACTTCAGCTGGGTGACCTTCGTGAGAAGGGATTCATTAGGCCCAGTGTATCCCCTTGGGCAGCTTCGGTTTTGTATGTTTTAAAGGAAGATGGGAGGATATGGCTTTGTGTGGATTATCGTCGCCGAAATCAGGCGATGATAAAGATCAAGTACCATTTGATGAGCATTAGTGATCATTTCGACTAGTTGAGGAGTGTGATGTGGTTCTCCAAGATTGATCTTCGTTCAAGAAACCACCATTTGTGGGTTTTTGAGGATGACATCCCGAAGTTGGATTTCTGTTGTCATTATGATCATTACGAGTTTCTGGTGATGCCCTTTGGCATGACGAATTCCCCCACCATTTTCATTGCATTGATGAACCATATTTTCCAACTGTACTTAGATAGGTTTGTGGTTGTCTTTATTAAAGAAATAATCATCTACTCAGAAATGGAGGTTGAGAACGTAGAGCATTTAAGGATGGTCCAAGACTTACTCTAGGAGCACCAGCTATATGGATGGTTCTCGAAGTGTCAGTTATGGATTCATGAGGTTCAAATTCTGGGGCATGTCATTTCGAAACAAGGTTTTTTCATAGATCCCACAAAGATAGAGGAAGTGATTTCTTGGGAGCCACCCTAGAATGCATTAGAGGTTCGGAGCTTCCATGGTTTGACAGGGTACTACAGGAGGTTCATGGAAGATTTCTATAGGATGGCTGCCCCATTGACCGCATTGACATGGAAGGGACGACCGTTCACCTAGACTGATCAGTTCCATAAGGCCATCAAGGAGTTGAGACATAGGCTAACTAGTTCTCTAGTGTTGAGGCTAGCAGAAGAGGGCGTTGAATTCGTGGTGAACTACGAAGCTTCAAGAGGTGGGATCGGAATTGTGCCGATGTAGTAGTGGGCAGTGATTGCATATGGGTCAAGGATGTTGAGGCCCCTGGAGCAGAATTTTGCAACTCATGATTTGGAGTTGGAAGCGGTGGTCTTCACCTTGAGGTTATGGAGACACGACCATCTGGGTGAGTGTTTTGTGGTCTACTCAGTCCACCAAAGCCTCAAGTACATCATCACTCAGAGGAATCCGAATCAGAGGTAGATGTGCTGGCTGAAGATTCTACAATACTATGATTTTGAGATATTCGACAATCCATGGAAGGGAAACATAGTACTATATTCCCTTAGCAAGAAGTCTATGGCTCGTCTAATGCGGTATGACTCAGAGTAGTTGGCTTCCCTATGGATGACCTTGTTGGAGCAGGAGGGTACGACTTCCCTGTAGTCAATGGTGTTGACTCCTTCGCTACATGAGCATCTAAGAAAGTCACAGATGGGGGATGTCGAAAGCAAGGTACTGTGTGATCAGATATCCAAAGGTGACGCACCCGATGGGTAATCTATTGGAGGAAATCAAGAGATCCTGTTATCGGGGCGAGCTGTAGTACTGGTGGAGACGCGGGAGGAGGTGATGTGGGAGTTCCATACTTCACCCTTGGCTATACATCCCGGTGTGGGGAAATTGTATAGAGACCTTTAGCACCAGTTTTGGTTTTCTGGCATGAAGTGGAGCGTAATTAAGTTAATTTCTCAGTGTCTTACATATCGGCAGGTGAAGGCAGAGCATCAAGTTCTAGTAGGGTTGTTACAGACCCTTGATATACCAGAGTGGAAGTGGGATGGAATAACTACGGACTATTTCATTGGACTTCTATGCACAATGAAGGGCCATGATTCCATTTGGGTGATAGTGGACTGACTCACGAAGAGGGCACACTTCCTTGCCACCAGGGAGCAGAGCTTGGTGGAGAGTCTATGGAAGCTGTACATTTGGAAGATCGTCTGCCTTCCTGGAGTACCCTCGATGATCATCTCTGACCATGACGTGTGGTTTACATCACATTTCTAGTGAGGCCTGCAGGAGGCATTCAGGACTCGACTGTGGATGAAAACATCCTTTCACCCCCAGACTGATGGGCAGACAGAGCACACTATCCAGGTGTTGCAGGATATGCTCAGGGAGTTCGTGATAGACTTTGTCCAAAGTTGGGAGGATCACCTACCCTTGGTGGAGTTTTCATATCACAATAGTTACCACTCTACTATCTGCATCCCACCTTTCGAGACCCTCAACAGGAGACCCTGCAGGTCACCGTTGTGCTTCACGAAGGATGGGAAGACCACCCTCGTGGGCCCAAAGTTGGTTTGGGAGACGACGGAGAAGGTGTAGGTCATTCTTGAGTGGATGAGGATGCTTCAGAGTAGATAGAAGTCCTACACAACCCTTCATCACATGCCTTTGGATTTCGAGTAGGCGGGCCATGTATTTTTGAGGGTCTCCCCGCGGTGTGGAACACAGAGGTTCGACCAGGGAGGTAAGCTGTCCCCAAGGTTCATTGGGCCCTTTGAGATCATGTGTGTGGTTGGTGAGTTTTCCTAACATCTTTCTCTACCCCCACAGATGGATAGGGTGCATGTATTCTTCCACGTTTTGCAGCTAAGGAAATTTTTGCATGACCCCATGTATGTTATCTTCTAGGGAGAGTTGAAAACTGAGGATGGATCCACCCTTGCAGAGCATCTTGTAGTGATTGCAGACCGGAAGGAGTGTACACTGCATGGATGGATCATTCCTTTGGTTTTTGTGTTGTGGCAGCATGAGAGGGTGCAGGAGGGCACCTAGGAACTGGAGAGCTAGATGCGGGCTCAGTATCCCAAGTGGTTTTTGTAGTTTTGTTTTTCGAGAACGAAAAACATGTTGGAGGTAATGATGTAAGAACCATGGTTTGGAGCCTGAAAGACATTGAAATTTTGGTTGATGTTATTCTAGAACAGAGAGTTCATACATCGTGTGGTTCGGAGCCCCAATGTGGCCGGAATTAAATTTTATGTTCATTCACACTAGACATGCCAAGTAAATAAAATAACTCCTAAATGGTTGCTCGGATGGAATAAATGAGGGCACCATTATGTCCAGATCATGTTGTTTACCCTAGAAGGGGTGTTATATTCCCGGGCGCGACTCTTTTGTGGAAAACACCACCAGTGGAGTTTTTGTAATTTAGAAGCCTCGTGCGTGAACTTTGTAACATATGAATAGAGGATCAAATTAAAATTTCGAGACCACCGTTGTGCTTGTAACTCATATTTTAGCCTAGGGTGGGCTTAACCCCGACCCCCTCAAATGTTCGGGTACGGGCAAGTTGGTTGGTGTCAAAAAATTAACTAAATTTTAATTAATTCTCTACTTAAACACCTCCACCCCTCCCTTCTTCCCCTTAGTACTCCTTATCTGGAGAATGCTCTCCCAAAAAGGGAGAAACTTCCTTCAAGATCCTACTCCTATTCATCAAGGTGGTGGTGGCTCTAGCGGACCGTTCGTGATGTGACGGGCTACGCCTTGCAAGGTAGGTTCGTGTGTTTCGTTTTTAAATTCCACCTCTACTTTGAACTCAAATATTAGTGTCAAATTTTTGTTTATTTGTTGAGCGAATCCCATAGATGTTTAGGGAATGATCCGAGATTCTCAATGAGTCTTTCATTTTGAATTATCGAGTCCCATGGGTTCCCGGGATGACCCCGAGAAGTTTTCAGGCGAAGAATCCCCATTTCCGGCGGTTCCTGGGCGGTCCGGTGAGCGTCGCTGGCGGCACGATGGGCTCCCAGGCAGCGGCGCAGTGGCCCTCCTAGGAGGCGATGTGGTTGAATCCTAGGAGGTGGCATAGTGGGCTCCCAGGTGGCAGCTGATGAGCGAGCGGTGGCCTGGGCCGTGGGAGGCGCACGGCCCGGATTCACCGGTCAGCTTGCAGCGCGCGAGACCGGGGTCGGTGTGACCCCAGGAGCCGGACGAGAACCACAGATTGTGGGACTCATTGAAAAGAGGCCAGAACAGCTCGTGACAGTCTGGGTAAAGCCGCGTAGCTTGCGCGGTGAACCACAGTCCATGGTGGATTGGGCGGTCTGGGCGGTTGAGCCGTGGACTGCCGGTCTGAAGGGAATGCACCGACTGAACCGGTCCGGCCCACCTTGTGTCCACCCATAGGAATTTAAATGCCCCTAAATTGAAAACTGAATGTCGGATACGCACGCAATCTATAGAGACATGATTATCGGTTCCATAAGGAGATTTTGATATGGTCTCGGGGATTTTAAATTCTCGAGAAGGGGGCTTGGTGGTGCGACACGCCCGCTATGCATTTTTTAGCACCTCCATCGGATTTTTCTTTTAGATGATGCGAGCACATCAAAATTCTATATTAGGTGCCCTCAGTGACATTGTAACCCTAGCATCACGATGATGTATTATAGGGTGGTTTCTGGTATTGATGTCGGAGGTGAGGTGTGGGCCCCATGAGCCGTATTTGAAGCTATGAGCAGCGTTTTGTGACTATTTTATCAGACGTCTGTTCGGGGTGAATGAGTTGTCATTCTGGAATGTTTTTCCTTGAGTGTCTTGATGGTGCAGTTTGCCTAACATTTTTTTTACTAAGGTTTGGGCCCAACGAGATGTCGAATGGGCATAAAGTGGTGTCGAATAACGTTTTCTCCATGAGTCTTTTTCAAGCGAGTAAATATTATTTCTCGAGTGTTTTTCCACATGGAGTACAATAGAGTAATGTGTTTGGGCATGTGGAGCCTCTTTAGAGATCTCATTAAATGTGAAATCATGAATTGGTGTTGGTCAGAGGTTCCTTTGATGCTCTTCGAACCAACGCACAATAGCGATGTTAGTGACACACAGAGATGGTACGAGCAGTGAAAAGTTATCAGACCAGTTCTTGGATTACCCTCCAGTGAGGCTGGGTAGTGGGTTACCCATGGGCGTATCAGGGATTACCATCCAGTGAGGCTGGTAGGGGGGTTACCAATTGACCTTAGGGTTTACCCTCCAATAGGGCTGGGTTGTGGGTTATCCATTGAATTTAGTGTTTTCCCTCTAGTGGGGCTGGGCAGTGGGTTACCCGAAAACCTCATAGGGTTTCCCCTCCAGTGGGGCTTGGCAGTGGTTTACCTAAGACATCTTTTAGACTCATCCCTTTCTATCAATCTTTTCAGTGTCTTTTCTCTAGGATTATTGGAGCGGGACCTTGGTTGTACGGTTCAGCGATGAGACAACTTCTAGTGCGGGATTGTTGGGGAATTATTGATGGGAATCCTTAAAACTATTGGTGAATTTTCCCGGACTGAGCATGGAGATAGATATCCCCTTACACACTCGTTCGGGTTTCTTGTTTAGTATATATATATATATACACCCTACTTTTGTTCCCACTCCTTGGGTTCAGTCACCCTCCTTCTAGGAGTGGAAAAGACACACGGGGAATGACACATGCTTTCCGTATCTATCACCTCTTGGTTGGACGAGTTTTCTTCATTTAGTATGTTGATTGAGATGCACTCTATTTGTTGTAATCTTTCACTATTCATTATTATATCTAATGATCACCATTTTGGTACAGTCTTTGTTACTCCCTTTAACTTTCGGTGCATCCTATTGAGTATGTTTATACTCACCCCTCCTTGGGCTTTGACCACACTTGGTGTGCCCTTGCAGACGACAAACATGTCGATCAAGACTATGGAGGAGCGTATATGACACAGAAGCTTGGGCTGCATTTAGTGGTCGTTGTAGGACATTCTGGTCTGAGAATCACTGGCTGTTTACTTTTGTTTACATATTCCCGTGTTGTGGCACCTTTCAGGTTGGGCACGTGTTTTGGCCTTTTTATGTACAGTTATCTTGTCAGCACTATAACTTTTCTATTTAGAAGTTGATTCATGAATGTGGTTGGGTTATAGTTTTTTTCCTCTGGTTTTTTTTACTTTTCACATCTGCATCGAGTGGTATGTGTGTGTGTGTACATACAGGTACATAGGCGAAGGCCTCCCCGAGATCGTTACTTCTTCGGCACTTGTCGCCTACACCTGGCCTATAGAGGCGGTCCTGGGGTAGTTGCGGCCTGAGACCAGCAGGGTCGGGTCATGAAAAAAATATTACTAAGACATAAATATGTTTAAATTTCATAGGTTGTAGTTATTAAATCTATGAAAAAAATTTAATTTTTAATGTTGGAGACCTATTATAGGTACATTTTTGTTGAATTTCCAAGAAAATATTGAATTCTTATTGGGAAAAGAATTTCCTTTTTGATATAATATGAAAAAATTATGGAAATTTAATGATCAAAGGTAGATCATTACATCATTAAGAAATTTTTCAGATAATATTTCTATAATATAATATGACATTATACTTTATTGAAACCCATTACCTCATTTTACCCATTACCATGGGAAATCAATTATTATATCGTTATTCTTTTATGAAATTTATAATTTCCACTATATATTTATTTTAATTAATAGATTAAGTATATGAAATATATCATATTAAATATATTTATGAGTTTTTAAAATTAGTTTTAGATAAAAACACTAGGAAGAAAACTGGTTTTTCCTGAAAATATATATTATGATAAAATGTGATAGTAATATTATTAAATATAATTTAATAATAATTGGAAGAATTATTACTAATTTACTAACACATATAAAATAAACATAACTAAATTTTTTAATCTAAATTTTTTAAACAAATATTTTAAATAAAGAGATATAATGTGTTCAAAATACATTGTTGTTAATTAAAATAATTTTTATCGGTCATAATTCAATAAATATTTAGTGTTTATAATTCATTAGTTAATTAATTCAAATTTATTATCCATTATACCAATATAGTATAACTATAATTTATTATATATTACATAAATTCATCCTTTAAATAAATTCATTTAATTGAAAATACATCATGTACCATAAAATGTTTCATTTAGATAATTTATGTTATAATAATATAATTATTACCCATTTATTATATTCATCAATTTTTTTTTAAAATACATGTCCAATATTTTATTTGTGATTCATTATTCACATATTACTATAAAATAAAAAAACATATTGGATACAAGTATACCCTTTGAAAAGTTTTCATTGTTTCAGAACATGTTAGAGTTCAATGACCCAATTTATTAATAAATAATGATGGGAACAAATGGAAATGTAATGGGGTCAGATAATTAACCTTCCCAAATTCAAGAAAAAAATCAATAATTGTGTTTAAACACTTAAAATAAGATAAATTAATCATATTATTCAAAATAAGACAATTTAATTCCACATTACCTAGTGACCATTTCGGGATTTGAATGAGAGATGTATTTCTGAGGCCTAAAATTCTAATGAGGTACCAACTAAATCTATTTATCATCACCCAATAATTTATTACCCCCTTCACATTGTATATTAAAATTTCATATTTTTATTGTAGTGATTCTTAATTTCCTCTTAGATTACAGTACCTTGAGTGTGAATCATATATTTGTTTCTATCGGATAATTGAGATCTAAGAAGCATGCACCAATCTACCATTCTATATCCCCAACATCATCATTAAAATTATCTTTTTTATCTAGATGATACTAAATCAACATGAGTGAGTTGTAATATATAAATAAGATGTACCATATATTACCTAGGATAAGTACTACCAAATTCTAGATTTCGACCATGGATAGTTTCCAATCCCATAGTCACCATGTATTATTCCAAAGAAATAATGTCAGACCTACCTCCTAAATAATATGACACATAAGACATTTTAACTTTTCTAATTTATACAGAATTATTATACTACGCATCCAATTTGGAGGTATCTCTAGCTGGAGGAAGAACATGTCCATTTTGTGCAAGTAGAATACAATTCATCCCACCAATAAATGATGTAATCACATTGATAGAATCAATTATATCATCATCCAAATCAATGAATTGACCAATATCAAACCCATGTATAATAAGATCATATGATTCTTGAGAAATTTAAATACCATCTTGTCTTTGATAAGAAATTCTATTCAATCCCTAGGTCCAATCATCAATATTGTGAGTTTATTTCTTCTGTGATCCCCCAATTTCGTCATTATTTTTATCAAAATGTGTCATTTCATGAACATTATTATAAAATTATGATCATGAAGGTTCCATAAGACATTTTTATACTAACTTTCATGTAGAATTATAGCCAATAAATAAGGGAGGAACCTTTTATTAAACATTTAATCAATGTTCATCATCTTATACAGATAGAAAATCCATCTCGTTTACAGGAGAGCTTAAATCACTATTGAAATGAACATGAGATAGGAATGTTTTTGGCTTATTTAGTTTCTATATAAATTATAATGGGAACTCCAAATGTTTCAATAATTTCATTTAGAATTTTTTTCTGCTATTAAATCCATATGAGATCAATTATTTTTACATAACCTGATCCATTAAGCTTTTTTACTCAAAATGGACGAATCCTTGATCCCATTATCCTACGAACACCATTTCCACTATTAATGAAATATAACCATATCCCAATTCTATTTTCTTCAAATAATCCTAAGGAAAGATACTATGATAATACCCATGCCCCAAATAATACATTTAATATATCCAAAAAATAAAAAATATATAAATAAATGAAAAAATACACTATTTTTTATAATATACCAACATAAGGAAGAACCAAAAACTACATGAATGAGTACATATAGATCATGAATCTATTAAGAATGGATTTCTTGTTTTTGTTTAGATGAACATTTTTTCCATTCTTGAGGATTTAATTTAGAACCTCATTATTAGAGTAATTTAGCATCCTTCTCTTCAATAATCTAAAATTAATCAATATTTTTTACATGTCTATCTTAAAAAATATCCACTACATAAATTATTTTTTAGATTATTTTTTAGATAAAATCAATTAAATCATCATGTAGGAATACCAAGAAGATGAGTATTTCATTATCTTAGTCTTTTTATTTAATTATTGTCCTATTAAATTTATATTTTTCGTAATAATGTTTTATATTTCATTAACAGGCTATATTAATATTTTTATAATACTATTTTATCACAATATAATATATCAATGTATTGTTTAGTTTGGTGATTAATGTTATTCAAGATATTGATCAAATTATTATCTTAAAAATATAGGGTGATTAAAAATACCTATATGACATTATAATTAATTAGATGAAAATGATAGATGATAATACATTCTCAATTTATCTCTATGTGTAGGAATTATCGAATTTACAAGACTAATCATAAAAAAATTATATAACACCATCTATTTTGATCCTATTATATTGAACCTAATAATTAAAAAAAATAGAATAATATTTCCAGACCATTTCATTCACTCAATTTCAATAATTATTTATCATTATAGTTTTATCATAATTTTTTAAAATATTTTATGTTAATTATACATTTTGTTAAATGTAGTGTAGATTAATTATATACATAGTAACCAATTTTAATAAAAAAATGTTAAGTATTTTAGTTCTATTATTTTAATATATTCTCTTAATGATGAAACTAAATATATAGAATTATTCAATATATTTATTTTTTATTTTTTGGTTATTATGAATCTACAATTTATACAAAATATAATATAAAAAAGGACTATAATTAAAGTAATATGATGTTTAATTCTATACATAACTTTTATATGATTACTTATATGATGAATAAGACTACTGAAATGGAAAAACTAAAAAAAATTTAGAAGGATTTATTAAGAATACCTTACAAATTCTTATAACATGAGCATTTAATTCAATTATATTATCCATATACACATAAGAGGAACTTATTGAGTCCAAAAAACCACTAACATGTGGCTATTAGTATAAAAAATATTTAATATTCTAGAATGTGGGCTCTATGAAAATTGTATTCGAAAAATTATGTAATCAACTAAATGGTATCGGGTTGGTTAATAAAAACACACCATGTTCACCTCCATATCACATGTAGCTTTTACAAGAACTAATTTTTATTAAGAAATTATAAACTGATGTTTTTATACATTATGATCAAAAATAATATAATATAAAAACCACACAAAATATTATCCAACTCCATTGGAGTCAATTATCTTCCTTCCTGAAAAAAATTATGATTCTCCATGCATACTAATTGATCTATTCATTAATACAACAACAGATGTAGTGACTCTGTAAAATATTATACATACTAATGAAAATTATCATGTTTTTACATTGTCCATTAAAATATTTAATAGAAGTTAAAAATATGATACTCATGATATCAGTATTCTAAATGTGGCATGTGAATCATAAAATGAGTAAATATAAGTTTAAAATCCCATGATATTCAACATAGTGAATATCTTAGAAAACTCTTATAGATACCATATAAAGTGTACAAATATATTACCAATTCTCAATGCTTCTCGTGGTAGAACCCATCATTCTCTAATGATCCTTTCTTTCATAGATGAAGCATAATGTGGTATTCCCTCATCCCATTGATGATCATGATGGGAATGAGTTTCATTATATATTATATGGACACCACCATACCCCAACATACATATAATAAACTAATGTTCATGTAGTAAAAATCATATAAAATGAGGTAAAAATAAAATAAAGAAAATAATATTCTTGAAATATTAATATGAAATGAATTTAATACTGTTATAAATAACAAACTATAACAAAAAGAATCACAAATTTGTCATTCTCTAAGAAAAACATGGAATTATTTTGAAGCTAATCATAGAGGAGCATTCTTCCAATCCCATACATCAAAAAATGTATATAATGTCAATGGAAAATAAAATTCCATGTGTATGGTAATAGATTTAACAATTTGGGACCCAATAGTATCATGTAATATATGTGAAGAGGTATACCAGTTATAAGAAATATGGTACCTTTTCAATCATCATTGACTAAATCAATTCATACATTATTGATCAATATACATTGGGGAAAAATATATATTCAAATACACATACAAATAAAATATCTCTTGTAAAAAATCACTTAAATGTTTAGTTCCTGGAAGCGTATATATAAACACAATATTGATAGAATGTTCTTCATATTAGGAATAAAATTATTAAATTAACAATAGATATTACAACTATCATGTAATTAAAAATGTAATCAAATTGTAATGTTATTAGAAACACGATGTTTTCCTATAGAAGTTGAAATAATATTAAACATGGACATATATCCTTTAAAAATAGAAGCCTATAAATTTTGGTATGATGATATATACCACCAATAATAAAAATAAGAGAATAATAATAAGGATTTGAGTAAATTGGGACCCTACCTAGATGAAAAAAGGTAACTTTTAACAAAACCCCACCTAAAATACTATACTAAAAGATCTTCACAGTGAGGAAAAAAGTGAATAAAAACATGAGAAGGGTTGAAAAAATAAAAATGGAGGATAATATTCAACCCCACCCTTTTTGGATCATGATTAGTGACTAATTTTTTTTAAGAAATGTTTTAAATATATTTTCCCACAGTGGTATTTGGTATGAGAATAAAAATTCCTGGTATATGGTAATTCATAATATAACAATAAATCCTATACAGACTAACACATGTAACATTTCTTCGACCACTGGGTACCTGATAGTTTTCAAAATTATAAGGGTAATCCAAATCATAATTCACACATATTCCAAATTCTGATATTTTCCCTCAAAAAAAATTAAAACCAATAGAAAACTAAAATTAATTTAAATAATAATATTAACTGGAATACCTAACATAATATATTGGGGTCATTAATTGTCCCCATAAGAACCCCTCATAGGCTGGTTGAAAATTCAAAACTACCCCTCATATCTTGATTCATAAGACATAATTATGATATGAATAAAAAATAAATATGCACCATAAGATATTAAATAAAGAAAACAATACTAATTTAATAATTCATGTAATTTCATATAAGATAATATTGACTCGTAGGTAAATATTGTAAATAATATCTCATATGGTTGAAACATCACCAACACCTTACAAGAACAAATTCACAAGTTATTAAGGAAAAACCCATTAACTAATCCCAATACATAAATAACTATAACAACTATATTTGAAGTAGTGGTAACCATAAATGAAATTAAGTGTCCTACTAAAAAAGCCTCATAAAATTGATGATAAAATCATACTAAAAAAATACTAAAAAATAAGTAACGAACTCATTACCTATCCCTTGAAAACAATCATCATAGTCACACTATAGATCACTAATGAAAATTAAATACGTGTAAGATAATATGGTAGGCACTAATATATATCATGATAATTCCTGACTTCCACATACCAAAAAATATATTACCCCCCATTTCCCATGGTATGAAGTCATGGAACACATATCCCATCCATAACTGCATATCACATCCTTATACCACATCATATACATAACCAACACATCCTCTTAAAAATCACAAATTACATAATAACCACCTCATACCATATTAGACCACATAACTATTTCACCACATCACTATCATCACCATTCCTGATCCATCATGAAATACACACAATATGTATTAGAATTAGTGTAGAAGAGGGAGAGTCATTAGATATCATTATCACTAATATCCTAGATGTAGGTTGTACAAGTAAACCCCAAAATTTCATACATTTGTTGATTATTTTACCTAATTTTCAAAGTGTTCAACAAAAAATATCAAAAATTCAATGGATATATATATATCCTAGTGTTATCCCCCAGCCACAACATCTCTACAAAAATCCCATATCATCATCATCACTAACACCTATCATCAGTCATATCCATATCGAAAACATCAAAAATAAAACTATAACCATCAAACACTAAAAAATATCCACATAACTTCTTATTTTTTTATTTCACTAAAAAGTCATAAATAATTATCAATTAATCTTATTATTTAACCCGATGAAATAATTATAGAAATAAACATTCAATTTTACACACTTATATTCTATTAATCGCATAATAATTGAAATAAATAAAAATAATATTTTAATCATTTTTTATTAATAACAAAACCCTTTGTCATTTTATATTACTATATTATTTCATATCAATACATATTACATCGTATGTCAAAGAAACAATGAAAAATCAATCATAATGACAACACATTATCACCACACCAATGAATTACATAAAAAACAGAAAAAAATATTTTTAACTATAATTATAAATAAGTACCACATAACAACATGCTCTAAAATTAAAATCCAATAAAAATGAAATATTAACATCTAATTTTAAAATAAATAAGTATAATTTCATTAAAAAAAATTTATTATTATCGTTAATAATCATTATTTTTCATTAAATGCTTACCAAATCCTTATTAAGAATTCAATTTTAGTGTTACAGGTGATATTTCATTTCTCTATTTCAATTATTTAAAACATAGAAATATATTTTGTAACTGTTGAAATAATATATATCAATATAAATTATTATAATAAAATTATATTGAAAATGACTATATAATAAAAATGAAACATGTCAAACATACATAGATAATATTTTAATTCAAATTCAAATTCATTTTTTATTTTTAGTGGGACAATTTATCTTTATCACCAAAAAAGAAAAAAATCCTGATTAAATTATTTTTCCAGAATAATATAATAGATGTAATTGAAATATTCTTCGTTAATCAGAGTGAAATCAATTTGTCACTCATAAAATATAATAAAATTTGGAACAAAAACCCATAATGGTTGACAAATTAGCTATATTAAATCAAAATTTGTTAAAAACATGATAAACGTCATTAAAATAGAAAAAAATATATAACATGTCATTCATAGGGCAAAATAATCTCAGAAAGTTAATGTAAGAGAATAGTAGAAATTATTGAATCATGAGATTTCAATTTCATGAATCCAATGGATAAAAGTACTACTAAGGAATCAAAACCCACAAATACCATTCCAAATTATTTTTAGATATTGAGAGGATAAAAAATCATATAACTAATATAGAAGAATTTTAATAATTAATGATAAAATTATTATATAATCTTCCAAATTATACTAAACAAAATACATTTCGTGGTTTGGATCGAATAATAAAGATAATAAAGCTATGACCATTAAAACACCAGATTTCCTGTAATTAAATTATTCATTTTGTACCCCAAAATTATCATGTTACATTTCCCATAACATATTTATATTTTACCACATTCAATACTGTTTAATTAAATAATATATATTTAGAAAAATAATAATTTAATGTCACAATATCACTAATTTTTTATTAGGAATAGAACAAATAAATGTTTCAACAATCTATTTGGTATATTGGGAATCTAATAAATCTGTAAGTAAACTAGAACCCCAACAATTTTTGTATGAATGTTTTAATTTTCAACAATTTATTAATTCTACAAAAAAATAATAAATAAACCCTAACATAAAATTCTCTAAAAAATGATATCCCGGAGTCCATATTCAATCCGTGGAAATACATAGATAAGAAATAAAATAATGGGAACACATTGAATAAATATATTCCCTTAGAAGCCAAAACCATCAATTTTTTCTTCAAAAAAAATATCTAAATCTCTTCCTCCAGCCCAAGTATCTCAAAAACTACATTGAAAAAATGAATATTTGGGACCCAATATATAATTTTTATACTATTATATGAGTATATTTAATGAATGTCGTATATTATTAAAAAATACTTGAATTTCTATTTAACTATATAGGTCCCTAATTATATATTGTGTTTTCGAAGTATTATTTATTAATGTGCTAAATTGGTGATGTCAAAATTCAGTTCCTGTTAGTGAAATATATACAATAATATATATTATTTATATTGAACTATGTATTATTATTTATTTTATGAATGTTGAAATATTTTTTATTTTATACTTATATGGATTTATTTTATTTAGTATATAATATAAATTATCCCATCAAGAATGCATTTATTTTCAAGACAAAAATTGGTTACGTTGATTACAATGAAGAACTTTTCCATCTAATTGATTAATTTTTATGTAGAGTGTATTATTATTATAGATTTGATTACCTAGATGATTTGTATACTGAAATAACTATATATTTCATTATAATTTATTTGATTTCCTATCTAAAAAATATGTGATAATATTACTATTTTCAATCTAATAAAAGTCTGTTATAACATAAATAAATGAAGAATATTCAGGTAAAGTATCTTCACATTAATGAAAATGAAAAAATAGATTTTATATTGGATTACTTATCTTAGATTGGTTATGAAGCATTTTTTAGAAACTAATATTCCCCAAGAGAATACTCTTAGAAGGATACATTAATCCATTATTTTTTTCCATCTCCTTTAACAAAGTTCAATTGATTAAAACACCCATACCCAGTTATAACCAATTATGTAAGAAGTTTTTTCTATAAAAGATGAGTTTAGGAATAAATTAAACAAATTTATACAATCATTAAATTTATCTAATTGAGGGAAAATATTAAGGATTTATTCACTAATATATGGGGATAAATATTACAATTGAATAAGGGGGAACATACACCATTTATTTATTATTCGATCATTGAACGTGGTTTTTATAGTATGAAATGAAGGTGTATATAAAGAACAATTAAGGAAATTTTAATATAATATTTTCTATATTTTTGTAGTATTTTATAGAGTAGTATGGAAATATTAATTTTAACCTAGATATCAAATTGATCCGACCAAATATTTTTTTTCAATAAATGGATATAATTTGAAAATTATTTATAAAAAGAATTTTTTTCTTAAAATATTTTTTTAATCATGGTGAAACATAGAATATTATGTTAATTGTTATGAATGGTTTATTTAATTAATTGATATCAGCTATTATTTCTCTCAAATTTGTATTTTTGGATTTATGTTTTTATATTTATTTAAATACAATAATTGAGAAGAGTGTTGTAATAATGGAATAAGTTTCAATGGGTTTAAAAATGCCTTTAATGCTGACAAAGTACTAACAATTTTATCCTAGTAACATCACACCTTGGATGATCATAATATATTATGGTTGAAATAAAAATAGAATTGTAAAAGATTATTCAATAAAATAAAATAATTATTTCCTCTATAAATTATAATTTCAAGTTTAGATGTCAAGTTCTTTAATAATAATTCATTCGATCTCCTTTCCAGGTGGAAGAATAATTTCAAAATTCAATAAAAATATAATTTTATTCAACATAGGCCACAGTCAAAATGTTATATCCTATATGTAAAATTTGTTCATTAGAATTGTGTTTATTTTTTATGTCATAATTAATTATGAAATAATCGTTATTTTGATTAATTAATATATTGTTTGAATTTTGAAATAAAATAAAATTTTTATATAAAGTGTTTTAGTCTCATAATTTTTTTCACACAAGAATTTGAAATCAAATATCCAAACAGTAAACATTATATTTTAAATATTAAAACATATTGATTAATTGCTGTTTAAAAAATGAAATAAATATTTATATAGATCTAATTAGTTAATTACATTTGTAATGAATAGTATTATGGTTTTGTTGTTGAAAAATATACCACACTATGACTCATAAGGTAATTTCTATTTTTGTTATCAGAAACAATGAGATATAATTTTATGAATATTTTGTCTATAGAAACATTCTTATTATTAATATATCATATCACTAAAATTTTAATTTCTATATTAATGGTTATTTAAAATTATTTTTTGGAATCAACATTATTAGTCAATCATATACTAAGAATTTCAAGATAATTGTATAACTAAGATTTAGTAAATGAAGATGATTTAATTATAATGAAATCCACATAAAATATCTAATAGAAATGGTATTTTTTATATTTTATAAGTGAGAGAGTTTTTAATAAAAGTTATATAAAGTAAAAATGATTTTCAAAAATATTCAATGATAAGTTTGTAATTTATTTTTGGTAAAATTGGTGAAGATCATTAGAAATTCATATTAAGTAAAATATTTCCTATATCATTAAAGGAAAACATTTTAAAGGAAATGATAATATATTTTATAAGGAACATTCTCATAATTTAGGTTATAAACCTTTTTTGAAAATGAATATGATCTATAAAATACTATTAAGACTTTCGTTAGTGATTCCGGTGGAATTATAGGAAATTTTACCATTTTTACTTAGAATATTTCATATATTACATGAATACAAATTAATTTTCATACACATTTTTTTAGACAATACATCTATGGAAAATAAAATATTGGGATATTTTCCAATTTTTATCCATAGTAAAAAACAACTATTGTGAGGGAATGAAATAACGTTATTATTTAACATACCCAAATTCATAAAAGGATATTTTGAAGTACCATGAGAAAATACATTAAGATGTTATGAGAGAGGGATAAATCAGTTTATGAAAAAATAAAATTCAAACAAATAATATAGTGACAATCCTTATTTTGGTCAACTCATAGGGAATCCATATGAAAATAAATATATTTTAATAAAAATATATATAATCTATTAAAGAATATTATGTGAAATGATAAATTTTTATATGTTATATATACACATTTTAACTACTATATAAATCCATGGTACGTATTATTTGCAGTCCCCCATAAAATTAATTTTATTTTTTATAAAAAAATATATATAAATAGATAAATATAATTGTCATAAGGTACAGTAAAATAATGAGAAAAACATCTTTCAATAATTTTGATCAAGCATAAGAAGTCCACTTAATGTCTCTATTGATTTAGATAAATTTTGTAGCTTTTATTTTATACTTCAATCATATTAAATTTATATCCCTACCACTCTTCACACTGATTTAGTGGGGTTTTCATTAATACATTATCGATATCAATGTGAGTCATTATATTTATTTAATTACTCAAATCTTCATGGGGTTTTTATTTTTATAATGGATTAATTTATCATTTCAATACTATATTTGAAAATAATAGATTAAAAAATTCACATCAAACATAAAATTTTAATTGAATTTAAAAACACATATATTTACCAAACCCAATAAATGGATCAGATAAAATATCATGGCATTCAATTATTCAACCTAAATTGTATACTCTTCCCAATACATTAGCTTCTATTCCTGTAATATTGGTATTTCATCTTTATACTACAGTCATCAGTAACACTTATTGTTTTGTTAATTTGAAGTAGTTTTTTAAAAATAGTGTTTTAAAACATTATGGAATATATTAAACTCTAAACTAAATTTTTTCAGAATCCATGCTCAAAAAAACCATTGTAATTTTCCCTATAAACATCAACATAGTGTTATTAACCAAAACATGTTTTACAATCTTATGAAATCCTAATAAACCAATAGAAAATATTGATCAAATTATAGATTATATTTAGAGATATAATTACTTGAAATTAACTATAAAAACCTCTATGATGTATTTTTTCAAACATAAAATTATATCTTGTGTTACAATTTCTTATTCCTTCATAATCACATTCTCACCATTGTTATTCCGTTATTCTATGAGTATAATAATAGAAAATATAACATGAACTTATATATAAAACACATGAATGGTCATTTAAATATAATAATCCTTGAAATCCCTTGAATTAGATAAATATATATGAATAAAACCACTTCATAGAATTTTATTGTTATTTGGATTCCAAAATCAATTATAATGGTCAAACCTATATTCTTAAATTAATATTTTTTGTCATAAAAAAATCATATTTATTAATTAACATAATAAATTCACTTTAGTATCCATGGCTTAATTATGTCCCTCTTTTTTTAATGGAAACACAGATAGAATTTATTTTGATATCCTCTTTAGGCTTTGACTATAAATAGTTGGGAAAAAATATCTTGTATCGCATAAAAGAAAATTCTATGCCCATACGAAAAATAATTATGTGAATACAATCACTCTCATGTTGAATCATGCATTACAAATAAAAAAAACATTATATTTCCAGAAATAAAATTGAATGGATGGAAAGATATAACAAAATAAATATATTAATATTTCAGAGTACTATTAAATTCCAAAAAAATATCATGTTTTAAAATTCATTCTTAATATAATATAGTTTATTACCCCAAATAGATAATTAAAAATATTTGATCACAGAAAATAGTAATAACACATGTATATTTTGTGGTTTAATAGGAATTAATAATTTAATACCACCTAGAAATTAATCGGCTTTGTTTGGTGACTGGGTAACCATTAATTGGATAAAAGAGAACACGACCCTCCCTTGTTGAAGAATATGAAACTTCATCAATAAGAAGATGGAATATACATGATATGGTTTTAATATGATATTATGAACAAGGACCAATCATGTAATTTCATGAAGAAATGTAGTATAATTAACATAAAGTTCCTTGGACAAGAACTGTTTTCTATCATTGTATGTCATGTGGTCACAATTTTTCATAAGACACCCCTTACTATCGCATGTTATTCTCTTACCAATCTGGCTCTTGATTGTTACATATAAAATACTATAAATGGTGAGGTATTCACATCGTCCATGGATCCTGGAAATCTCATATGGTGTCTTTATGAAACAAAATTGATATAAAGCCATGCTGTTCTAGTAGGAAAGGATATTAGGGATAGTCGGATCATGTAATTGTTTTTCTTCACGAAACACCATCTAGGTTCACATGTTGGATGCTTTGAAAATTTTGTCGCAAAATTCATATGCTTGATCCTATCCAATATATACCCTTATCATGGTCATTTTTTATTATATGATTATGGGGAAGACATTATTGATTTCGTATGACATGGTCAAATAAAGCGTATGATACATCAATACATTATTTGGATGGTCATTTTTCTAATATAAGTTGAGATCCATAAATTTTTTAAAATAAAAATTTTCACATATATAGAAAATAGTTATATGATATTATCTACCCCAAATAATGAATAGAAAACTAAGATAAATCCGAGGAGAACCAATGAGATCATTATTGAGTGTGGGGATGACATGATTGTATTGAATCATCATCGGAAAAATCTTATAAATTAAAAAAGAGGAAATTTAAATATAATGGTATTGAAAGTGTGTTTCATGTGGTAAACATAATCAAGTGAATATTTGATATCTTATTGGCTATGAAATGAGAATATGATTGTGAGATTGGATTTTGGTCAGGTTACATAGCCATGTGATCACCCAACCCTATATTAGTTATATGATGGTATAATGTTAATGTGTATCGCTACTCATTTTAATAAGTGATATTTAATGATATATAATCACTCTGCATCCTTTTTGTGGAATGTGTGACCCTACAGTCTTCACACGAAGATCATGATACATGACACATGCATTCCCCCATGACTCCAATGATTGTAACTTATGTACTCATAATTTTGACTCCACAAATATAGTTCATACTCCATTAATATCTTAATTTTTTTTCAATATTATCTTAATATAGATCTATGAACATACCCTATCTTCCATAATCATCATCTAACAAGGAATATATTAAATATATGGAATCTAAATCTGCATACGATTACATAACATATGAATCCTTCCTAATACCTGATATTCATACAAAAAATATGCTAATTTTTTTTATTTATAATCATCCATATTCATTGTTAATAACTATTTTATAGCATATAGATTTCACATTACAATTCCTTTATTGAATCCCTATGTCTTTATAAATTAACATTAATTATATTTCATTTAATGAGGCCATGGTGTTTAAACCACCTAAAAATTCAATATTGTTTCCACTATGACATGTTGGATATTTCATTTTCTCATTTTTCTCACATTATGTGTTACTCATTTGTATTTATAGTTCTATAGTGATCATGTTTTTAACGTGATCCAAATTAATCAAATTTAAAAACCCCCTTATTGTATGTCCCAAGATTTCTTAAAACATGGGAAAAAATTCTATTAAATGTAATAAGTAGTTCGTTCTGATTAGTGGGAGAATAATTTTTGAACTATGAGGACTCATATTCATATGAAATATTAGATATGTTGAATTTGATCATATATCCCAACACTATATAAAACATTTTAATTTATATTTATAGTAGGTTTTATTCTATGTAATATTTGCGATATAATCATGAAATCATTGTCAAATTCATCATACAACATTCATGGTGTCGTATTTTCAATGTGAATTTTCATTATATTTTCCCGAGGAGACATTAGTGTTTTATAATAGAAAAAATAATAAGATGAACATAGTATGAAAAATGCACCAAAAAATAAATGATATCACAATGTGTAAGTCAATCCCAAATATCATTGACACCTTAGTGTATAACATCCATTAAAATATTATGATATCTTTTATGTCTAAGTAAAGATGAAATATCATAGAATCCTTATCTAGTAATCTATTAACAATTTTAGTGATCGAGAAGGTAATATTTTCTTTTAAATGGACGTTAGAAACAAAATTTTGATAAATTAATTATATGTATTTTCATGTGAAAATAAAATTTTTTAAATCATGTTGTTATTCTGGATTTAAAAATTTATTGAAGCCATGTTTACAACTACATAATATTCTATGGAATAGTTTTTTAAATATCCACTATATTGGACAATTATTCCAATTCCATAAATTCATTTATGTTGATTGAATAAAAATATTAAATGTAATTTATTCACACACATGCATGATATTTAAATAAAGTTAAATAACTCCCAAATAGTGAGTCATTTTAGAAATCTGAGACCACAATTATGTCCAGGATGAGTCGTTTACCCAATGTGTTACACAATATATTATATTATCATGCATTTGAAAACATCACACAAGTTAATAATTTTTTTTATAATTTTAATTATATTTTATTCAGAAAATATTAGAATATCTCGCAAATTGACTTTCCAATTGAAAATTTGATACCATAGTTAGTTCTGATATATGTTTTTTACCCTAGGTGTGACATTATTTTTTTTACATTGGGTGTTTGGTAACACTAAATATGAGGTAAATATTATTTAGTATATAAATATTAATTTGGGAAGATATAAATGGTAATTATAATTTTATTAATATTGAAATTATTTGTTTTAAAGGAAAAAGTGAAAAAATTTACATGAAATTAATATTTGTTTATTCGTTTGGTAAATATTTTATTAATGAAAAATATAATTGAGGTGATATAACTAATTGTTTAATAAAATAAACAAAAAATTTTAATATTGACCTATTAAATATTTAATATTTTTTTCTCATTAAATTTTAATGATGTCATTAATGTGAGAGAAATAAAATAATATCAATAAATTATTATTTATTATAATTTTTATTAAATTAGTAAAATAATATATGTTTTAAATATATATATTTATATACATTTTTATACATTTGAAGATATATATATATATATAAGTTATATATTTTTAAATATGTTCAACATATATATAATAATTTTGTATTCATTTCAGATAAATATAATTATATATAAATTTATATCGTAGAATATACATGTATATATATCAGGATTATTTTAATATATATATATATATATATTTAATTAGGTATTTTATATAATGGATGATTAAATGTGTTAATATGGGATTAAATAAAATGCCTAAATATTTTTGAGGGATATTCACATGGATTCATGAAATTATCTAATGATCCTTGCATAAAGCAAAGATGATGAGAGAAACATATAATTAATTAATTAAAATTGGAAATGATATAGAAAAATTACTATCAAATGGGTGGTGGGGGGGGGGAACACAAGAGGAAATGGAATGATTTATTCTCCCCAAATTAATTCTCCCACTCTCTCTATTATCATCTTTTTTTATTCCATTTATATAAGTTTCATTGAACAAAACTACAATCACTGATATCTTATATGATTTTGATCTAATTGATGGGATGTGTGTGTCACCTAGTTCATCTCAAAAATAATAATTATAAATATATATTTTTTCTTTATTAATGAAATAATGTTTCATTAGTGTAGTTAAATTCAGACACCAACAATCATCGTCTACCATCATTGTAAATAATCAAATAATTCATTAACATTAGTTCATAGTTTATTTAAAATATATGAATTATTTTTGGCATTAGTGTGGAACCATTGTGAAAATTAACTTTTATTTTAAACACATTTACTTATTAAAAGAATTTGGAATTACTCTTTCTTGTACATGAATATCTTGTTTGGATGATGTTTGAATCTTGATAACATGTGGTATGTGTGTTTGTATAGACATTGAGATGTTCCTTTGATTCATGTATATGAATTTTCCATATTATGTTAACAATATGACTATAAGTGATATTGGGATGTCATTTTGATTATGTTACAAATGTCATTTATTATTATCTATAATAGTTTAGAATGGAGGATTGGCATTTTTGTATTAATTTAAAATATGATAAATGATTGTTATACATGGAAAAAATGTGGGAAGTGGAAAATGTGTGTGATTATCCTCAATGTGGAAAATGTTAGAAATATTCCCATCATGTACATTTGGGATATTCCATTCAGTGGGATGTGTTTCACACTTCTGGCTATCCTCTAAGATGGATGTGTTTAACATTGGTCAACATGTACAATTGGGTGAGTGGTGATGGAGGATGTAGTCACATCTAAATAGAGTCTATGTCGGATTTCTGTTTTTTCCTTTATTTAATAGCATTACATGTACATGGGATCTTTTTTGTTAATTTATTCTATAGTTTATAGAATATTCAGTTTCCACATGTAATATAATTATTTATTTTATTTGTAAATTATTATTATTATTTATCCATCCCATAAAACGATAAAAATTGTATATTCTCCCCATATTTCAACATGGGACCTTTTTTGTTAGTCAGTAGACTCTCCACATGGGGACATGCACTAGAGATCATGTGAAAATCTCGATTGCACCCAGTGGTTCAGGTCCGAATGAAACAAAATAGTATTAGAGGTTAAAGCTTCACTCACTTTTATTTTATTTTTTCCAAGACATGGGAAAGGATAGAAATGAGATAGAATGGTTGGAAAATTGTTAGAGGAACTGTGTCATTTGTTGATCTTCACTGAATAACGGACCTTGATGTTTCCATAAAATAGTATAATTATGTTTACTTACAATTGATTAAATTCTCCTTTGGTGGTGAACATTATTTTGATATGTATCTTTTCTAATTTCGTATACAATGATTAATCACAAATGAATGTAGGTTTAAGCACCTTATATTACTATTTATTACATTAGATAGAGCACAAATAATTAATTTCTGATGAAATTATAATATTACCATGCTACATTATTTCTAGATTTAATTTTTCTTGGAACATGTTGTGTTTTATTCTTGAAAGTATATATATGGTGGTAACTATTATAAATTTTATGGTAATAGGAACATAATACATTAATTGGTGGTATTTTTTCCCGTGTTCCCTTTAAGGAGCTCAAATGTAATTAGAATCTATTGATTGAAAACCAAAATGGTGGAATTAAAATGATTAAATTAACTTATTAATTAAAATTGTTTGAAAAAAAGTTCCCACATGGAAAATTCATTGTTGGGGATTCAGGTTTTCATGATCTGATTGGCTTTTTGAGGACACGAATATTTATGACATGGATAATTGTAGCATCCTCAATTTAAATTTATATTAAAAACTATATTTTTTTAAAGAAATTAACGGTATAATGGTGTAAAAATGAATTTTCTATGCATAATGCATGGATGAAGAGATAAATATATACTTAATTAACAATAAAAATAAATGATATAAAAAATTTGTATTAAAGGAGTAAGAGAGCACGAGAAAAAGGGAAAATTGATGGATTTAATCTCCCTCACTTCGTTACCTCCCTCCCTCTATTATCTTGTTTTATTCTCTTAGTTTTTTAAATGTATTCAAGAATACTACAATCATCAATATCTTCTATGTTATTAATCGGATTGAAAAACATCAGTGTCATTGGTTTTTCCTAGACAAGAATATATGTAAATGTATTATTTATTATGAATGATACAAGGTTATTGTGGTGTAGATAAATTTGGAAATCATCCACAATCATTGGTCATCATTGTACGTAAGGTAGTAATTAATTAACAATAGATCATGCATTATATGGGATATTGGCACAATTTTTGGAGTGCATGTGTATCCCAATGTAAAACCAATGTGTATAAAGCACATTATTTTCATCCCTTTTATTATTACATATAATTGACATGAGTCCTTGTCATGTTTTCATAGATTACGAGACTATTTTTTGATGATTGAGCACATGAGGTGTGAGTGTGTGTCTGTTTCCCATGACCTACGCATGTCATTCCTATATATGGATTATGATGAATATGTTCACTACACAAAATGATATTATAGTGACCTATAATTTTCATTATGTATCATATGTTTTGTATAAAAGTCTACTATATCTAATCATGATTTATTGTTCAACTGGTTTCTATATGATATTTGATACAAAGTTGTTCAGCACTAATAAAGCATAAGATGGGAAACTTCTGTGGGAATATCCGCTGTGTTTATTTTCAAGAAATTTTCTCAGCAAGTGAATTTAGGGTATTTCATTAGGTGGCATGTTTCATATATATCTTGTTTATCCTTAGAGTGAGAGGTGTTTGTCATTGGTCAACTAGTGTTATTCAACACTTACTTATGGATTATCCATCAAGGTGGTAAGTTAGAAATTGGTAGGTATGTATATGGGCTATCCCAATAGGAGGTAATGTTTCACACATGATTTTGGGATATTCAAAAATTCCAATTGATTTGGATAGTTACAAATGCACCTTTTTTTCCTTTTCCAATGATGGTATTTTTTTATGTGGTGCGACCATAGGTAGAGATTGTCCATGTGAACCAAGCATCTGGTTTTTTACTTTTGTGATTTGTATTTCATTATATATGTACCTATTTATTTTAATGGAATTAACATATATATTTTATGGACTAATGATAATGTTTGTTGGAGGCATCATAGTGTGCCTTGTACTAACTAGTACTCAGGAATTTTAGTGCACTTGTATACATCATGATCAAATCTCGACAAAGGGAAAGGGAACAATGGCATATGTTGGAGCCATTGTAGCTAAAGGATGCGGTCTTTGTAAGTTGGAATAATGGTGGGAGATATTATTTTATAGATACCTATTATTTTTACCTAAAAAATGGATAATTTTGTTTCAGTTATTATATAATGTATTACATATTCATTTTTTCAGATGTGTATTGGACTTCTATTTATTTTGTAAATTCTTTTTATTATTTATTACTCCAATGAATTGTTAAAGATGGTATAGTCTCCCCTGGGTTTCACTAGAGACCCTTGCCACTAGTCGACATGCTATGGAGTATATGGAGGCGTGTTTTAGGTAATATGACATTCAGGCTCAAAACTAGTTGTTAGGGTTGAGATGTTTCAAGGAATTATCTTCATATAAAGGCTGGGGTTTGAAATCCCCCTATATTACTATGTAAAGTCTCTATGCTTCAAATATATTTATCATATAAGATGTATCCCCATAGGGACTAAGTTATAATCCCTATTTATATATATTAGGTTTAACAAACCATAGAGACCAAGGTGTGGGTCTTATAAGAACTAAGTGTAACCCCCCTTGGGCACTTGGGTAGGATCCCTCTATCAATTAACTTAGTGTTACCCCTTATTGAGTAAAGTGTGGTTCTTATACCTACTTAGTGGTACCCCCATTATGGAATAGATCATGTTTCCACTACCTACTAAGCTGTACTACTCCACCCCCCCTGCCCCATATGGGGAATATAGTGTGGTTCCTCTACTAAACTATTAGGTATAATCGAATATTCTTTCATTAACACACAATTAATTCTTCATACAAACATCTATGATGTTGTGAATCATTATGGATCTTTTTGAACTATTGGAAAACTCATCATCCGAGGAATGGATGACAGATCTATATCCCTTTACTCTCTCATCTAGGTCACTTATATGATAATATATATTTTATGGGTTTTATTTGCCTCATTATTATAGAAGAGATGACTACTTTTATCATGCCTCATATACCTCTTCCTTCAATATTTTGGGAATCCTTTTAGGTATGAATATACTTACTCCTTCATGGAATTTTCTGATACATGTTTTGTATTATTAAGATGAAAGATACATCATCCATGATTAATGAGGTGCACATGAATACATGGGTGCATAGACCCACTATGATGGTTATGCATGTAGATCACGAGTTGGGTTCACCCAAAATTCTTTTGTTTCTAATTATTTTAATAAGAGGACATCATTTATGTTTGGGAGTGTATTTTTTCCTTTAATTTTGGTTTAGTCTGTGACACTCTTTTATATTCCCTAATGGTTATTAAATGCCCAGTTTTAACTCTAGATGTTACATTCCAAACATTTTATTCAAATACACATCTACCAGCAGATGGTTGGAAATATTAATTCAGGGATACAATCAAAAGGACAAAAATATTTTATGTATCTTATAAATGATTTATTCCCACACTAGACCTATGCTGGTAAGATTGTGGTAGTTGTATCTTGGAATTCTATCAGCAGGTCGGACCATGTGGGGTCCGTCAAAATATATCAGTAGAAAAGGTTTCACAACATCATGATGGATTTTATAGTTTCTTACCCTTGGGATATATTTTTGGGAACTCATGGAATTTTTTTAGTATTTTTCAAGTGTGGTTTTATGGCCATAGAAACCCATTGTTTGTGTGGAAACCAACATAAAAAATCACTATGATTCTTACTACTTGCATGTTGAATCAGCATAAAATTGCAATGGTGTCAGG
The DNA here is from genome assembly GCA_963277665.1 of Viscum album. Taxonomy (NCBI): domain Eukaryota; kingdom Viridiplantae; phylum Streptophyta; class Magnoliopsida; order Santalales; family Viscaceae; genus Viscum; species Viscum album. The sequence goes on from OY728160.1 coordinate 699,763,778, forward strand.
GAGCATTGGTATATTCATCATATAGTAATTATTCTATTCAAGTATACTACATTATTATTATACCAAAATATACATTCTCATCTAAATATGATATGTTTTGATTAAATATTCATGATTCCTCCATGAAAAAAACTATCTTGTTAAATAATTCAAGATTATGGAGACAATATGATGAGTGTTGAGGCATTAGTTCAAAGGGAATTACATGATATGATTTCCTCCATGTGGGAAAGTAATAAAATCCCCTAAAATTAATAAAATGATTGTACCATAAGAGAATTCATAAGATATACACTGGATTAGCTCACTCTATGTGTTATAGCACTAGAGGCCGGTGAGGTTCCACTCTGAAATAGAACCATAAAATGTGGAGGTTTTTTTAGTTAGTGAAATGTTTTTATAATCTTTTGTGGACCCCATATTATTAAATTCTATGATTGGAATCTAGCCTATTCTACAGAATGGGTGTTCACTAGTGATGTTTAGTCAAACATATGCATAATGATTTTCAATTATTATGGTTGTATATCGAATAATGATTTAATAAGAATTATTACACCTCATTTTTGGTCTTCATTGATATTCACTAAAATGATATTCAATTTACTAACCATACACGGTACTCCCTCGACAAGATTCAGGATGGAATCTTCTAATCCCTGAAGGTTGTGTAGGGTCTGTATAGTTAAATTCAAACTACTATGTTACCCTTACGCCTTACCATGTAAGTTAGTGTGTAATAGTGGGAATTATTTATAGAATAATTCCTATCAATTAAAATATAGTTATCTTCATGTTGTAGTTTGAATCATTCAACTGAGTCATCTACAGAATCTTGTAGGCTCCAGTCATCATGATCTTGGTGTAGAATACATTCTCCTGGCAGAACTCAAGAACACATTAATGTAACTGTAAGACTACTCATGGAACCAATTCATCCCATAGAGGTAATATTATGTGTACGTGATGAGTTTGGTCACATGGTATGTCATTTATTAACCCAATGTGATAAAGTAGAAAGAAGATAGGGGTGTACCACCCTAGTAGAGGAAAAACCATGACCATGGATCATCTATGAGTGGAATGGGATAACCTTATGGAGGTGGATCTACTAGAAGAGAATGTGGGACTCTGAGAGGATGAGATTCTAATGGTGGATTTTATTTCGAGATCCTCCCACCATTAACACCTAGAGGCCCACACTAGGTATGGGAAGAATGCACTTGGGACTACGGGTATGTGAATTCTAGGGACTCCAATTACCATTTAGCCCATGAGATGATTAGAGTTGTAAATTTTTTTTATTATACTATTGATTTAGTACTAGTTGACACTTGTGTAATAAATTAATTTATCTCCTTTCTCCTAATGGGAGAGTAAGTGATACGAGTATGGACATTAACCCATCAACATTTCAATATTGTTCTAAAAAGATACATATATATAATATAATTTATCTATAGGGAGTGTAATATTTCATTTTGTATATATATTTTCTCATTTTACCTACTATTCAACATGATGAGACCTTATGATGTTATCTTGGGGTGGGAATAGTTATCCATGGTCTAAGGGCATATTAACTATCACCAAAGACAACGAAAACATATTTTGAATAGAGGAAATGATACTCTCCTTTATGGGTGAAAGAGCACTCATGTTTGAGTGAGATAGTTTTTTGGGAAGGAAGATAAAACCTATCTTGCCTCACATTGAAATTTTATCCCTTGGTAAAACATGAAAATCAATCATATATATTCCTTCTTCCATTGAGTATTATATTTTAAATTTTTTCAAGGATATTCTGGGACTAACTCAAATTGGGAGATATAGGTTATCATTGACTTGAATTAGGGAAAACCTGAAATATTTTTAGGATATATGACAGACCCAATCGATGTTCGAGATTATGGGTGCAACTGGAGGACCATTGAGAGAAGGGTATTCTCAAACCAGTTCTATACCCCTAGGAATCTCTAGTATTTTTGACGAAACATTAAAATGATAGATTGAAGCATTGGGTTGATTATCATCACCTAAACTCAGCCAAGATAATAAATCATGTAACCTATTCAGAGTATTGATTGTCAATATGATCATTTATCAAGTTTGATATGGTTCTCAAATATCATTCTCCAATCCATTTACCACCATTAGAGGGTTCATGTTGTTGATATTAAAAATATGGAATTACAATGTTGATATAGACACTATAAGTCCCTATTGATAATTTTTTATTAAAACAATTCCTCCTTTATTTTTTTCTATTACAATTTTTAGATCATCCAGAAATACATGAACCGATTTGTAGTTTTCCTCATCAATGACATACTTATATAAAATCTGTTCTAGGAGGAGAACATAGAGAAAATTTTAATGGAACTGGAAAATATTTGGATGACCCAAATGTATTTTATTATCATGAAATTCTAGTTCTATATACACAATTTTATATTTCTAGGCCATGTTTTTTCTGATAGGGGATTAGATGTGGACCTTGAAAAGATCAATGTGGTTCTTTCTGGTGATCCACCCAAGAGTATGTTAAAGGTGACATTTTTTCGTTATTTGGATGGGTAATACTGGTGGTTATAGGAATTATTACTAAATAATACCTTCCCTACGAGTACAATAATGTATTAAAAGTGGAATTTACATAGAATAAGTTGTGTTAAGGAGCCTTTGAGGTGTAAATGGTGAGGGTGATGAGTGATTTTGTTTTGAGAATACCAGAGGAGGGTAATAAGTGCATAGATTATTGGGATTTCTTTGGTGATTGTCATAGTTGTGTTGTTATGTAGAGGTATGTAGTTATCATATATTGGTCAAGCATGATGATATACTATGATAAGAACAACTATTATAAACAAATATAGTTGGATGTTGTAGTTTTCAAAATGAGGATGTGTGGGGGTACTATCTTATGGGAGAGATAATAATTATTTAATTATATAATTGAAGTTTCAAATGTGTCTTAAGGTAGTGAGATATTAATTTTTTAAAGTGGTTCTAGTAGGAGTTCATGTAGGAAATTTTATTTGATATATTCTATTCTCCTTGGTAGGGAAACATGAAAAAAGGTTCTATTAGTAGGAAATATCAGTCTCCCTTGGTGGGGGAGGTGTCTGAGTAGATAGAATCATTAAAGGATAACATTGGGGGGTGGGGGGTAGCATATCATCAGTTTTTTGTGTTTAATCACCAAATTATTCAGAATATGAGTGAAAGTAAATTATGATACATTGATTAGGAGAAACTATATTAACTTATATCCTTTGGAGATTCAATAGACAAGTTCTATGATTAAGGAAATAATGTCATCCTTTCACTGGGATAGATCACAGTTCTAGTCACACTCTGAGAGGATGCCATGAGAGAGTTTCAGACTTCTCCCTTAACACTACATCCTGATGTAGGGAATATGTATAGTGGCCTTCAACCTAATTTCTTGGTGGGATTGAATAGAAAATTATATTTCTAATTTGGTCTCTATATGTCTCATATGTATTCATGTATAGCATGAGTGTTGTGTTATGATGTGATTTTTGAACCCTATATAGATCATAGTGATTTAATCAGAGTAATTTTTCTTTTAATTGGTAAAAGTTATTCCTTGGATATAAATAAAACATGGTGTTATATGGGTGATATTTTACATACAAACCAATTCAATTCACTTCATTGAAATCTATTTGAAGAGTTTTGTGGAGAAATTTTGGCATTTGTACATATGGGTGGCTATACGGGTCTATTGGTTAACATTATAGATTATCTATGATCATGATATTCGATTCACATCACGATTTTGTATAGGAATTTATATGGAATTAGACTTCCATATGAAGATTATAATAAATTTTCGCCCCCCATATAGATGAAGAGATCATGCACACTATCTTGTTGTGATACATTGATATTTTTAATAAATTTTTAAACATAGTTTAAGGATTTTGGATGGGGTTTTATGTAATTTCTCATATATTTGAATGATATAATTGAAATTTGAGATTTTACAATAAAGAAATAAAATTTATTTATTTTAAGGATATAATGAGGAATTTTTTATTTCAAATTATGTTTTTAATTTTGTAAAATTATATTTTGAACTATATTTTAATTGTTTAAATATTTCCCATTTTTCAAAAATTTAAATTAAATATTGGTGCTAAGATAATGTTGGCTTTCAATCAGGCCAGATTGACACATATCCATCTAACTAGGTGGGACAAACAACCAATATAGCACTTGGAAGGCCTAATTGAACCAAACTGGATGAGATCCATAGAGGGTATCAGGCCCACGAGGCATGTCACTTTAGGGGAGATCCCAATGGTGGAAATAATTGTACTATGTCTTCTTGGGCCAAATAGTGCAAGTGGACCATGTTCAGTGAGTGAAAAAGAGTTGATTTTTCACTTTAGTGTTGGATTTTATGAACAAGATCACATAGATTTTGTTTTATAGAAGCTCATAATAAAAATGAATATCAGATGGGAAAAAAAATAATAGAGGTACTTTTCACTTTTCAAAAAAATGATGTTGGTCTACAGAGCCTAAAAAAATCATCCATGGAAACCCACACATCACATATCATTTTTACCTCTTCTACTCATCATTTTCCAAATGCCTTATAAAAAAATTTGGGACTACCATCATCCCATATCATCAAGATTATGATCAATATCATTCTCCATGAAAAATCTCAGTAGCACATTTGATCGCTCCCAAACCCTAAAAAACCAAAATGAATTATTCATATGGATGAACTGATGGATGAATAACCAAGAGGGATCAAATAGTATCCCTCCATTCCACCATGAGAATTATCTAAAATTCACTTAATGTGATATAAGATAACCATTTCAACTAATAGGATACTCCATATTGATGTGAGGAAATACAAATAAGGATTTCTACCCCCTGGGATCACATTCAGTGCCACAGACTACCATTTTAAACCTATTATGATGGTAACCAATGCCAATGGATTAAATTTCTCTCAGTGTTCCAATGGTATTGATGATATATCTTTATTACAATGGTCGATATGATCTCCCATTGAGTCTATGGTAGATGTTATATAACCTTGACCTAATGGTTGGTGTGATATACCTATGATCCAATAACAGACCTCCAAACATCATATCCTACGAAATACTTACCTCACATGGATGAGGGGGCAATGAAGAATGGGTAGATAGTCATCCATCCTCCCAATAAGATATTGGGAAACACCACTATTACTATTCTATTATTCAAATCATATTTTTCATTATTGGTGGGGTGTGTATATAAATCACAATGGAAATACAATTATATAAGTATGTATTATAAAAAATTTAGTCTAACCAATGTGTTCAAAAAATAAAACCAACTCAAAACATTTTCACTCTTTCAGCCACCTCTAAATGCATTTATTTTTATTTGCAACAATCATTTCAAATGGTGAAGAGTTCATATAATCTAATATGACATCAAATTTCTTCACATGTAACACCCATTCATTTACTCATTTTTCATAAACTACATTTTAATCAAACAATCCATCATTAAATTGTTGATTAGAAATCATTATACGATTATCCAAACCATCCCATTACTTTTTGAACATTATCAATCAATTATTTATTTATTTTTCCATCACTACCCATGATTCTAGCACAACTAAAACACATTCCACAATCATCCCAACATACCATCTCATCACCTCCAAAAAAGCATATACAAATAACCAACTCCTCACCACCCCAAAAGAATGGACACACAAATCACATATCACCCCACATACCCCAACTATAAAATGTTTACCCACAAGAATGACCTCACAAAAAAACATGTCAAGATCCATTTACATATTTAAAAATGTGATTTTTCCATATTTCACATTAGTTTAGAGGTTTTATCACAAATATATCATGGGGACGCAATTTCATCTCCCAATTATACGTAATTAACCAATTTACATTTTGGGTAATATCAGGAAAATAAAAACAGTCACAAATGTAATAGTATAGATATCTTGTGTAAACAAATCCACAAAAAATAATAATTTTTAGCAGGGCCTCATGCCAGTGCGATCCACAATATATAAAAAATAGTACCTCTATAAATATATAGAAACAAACCACTATACCATTCAATTTGAAATTTACCTATATATTTATCTATAATTATTCTATAACAACCATAAATCACATGTAAACAAATGAATCCCGATGATTAATGATACATAATAATGAGAAACGAGGGAATATCAACCTCAATAATGATTTGAAACTATCAATTAACTACAAGGTGATGAAGAAGGTATCAGAAAACCACAGATTCATAAGAAACATGTGGTTCAACCTACACCACACCAAAGGGTGGTAAAAAAAAAGAGATCCAAAATCACTCCAAAACAATGAAACCCCACCATATTGAATCCCCAAGATGATTATGTAATAAATAGGAGAATAAAGAAAATAGAGGTCACCATGGATCGATAATGGAATAAAACTGAACAACCACTATGATCAATGGATAAAATATAGAGAAAATGGGCATGAATAACACATCGGGGCACATATGGTTTTCCCAAAATTAGATTAAATGGATGCTATGACCAAATGAAAGAATATTTGGCCAGAATACAATTTTAAAACATGTCTAGATTAGGATATTACACATTCTATGGTCCCCTGTCACATGTTGTAATCCCCTAGCTACATTTTTTCTTAAAACATGTCACCATTTTATTATTTAACCTTGAAAAATAAACATTCATGAACCAAACCTAGATTATCTATGAATCCTACTTCCATGTAGTTTATTCTACAAATATGATAATTAATTCTTACAGTAGTTCTTCTTCACCTCCAACATCAACCTAAATCTCCCAATAGCCCCCCAAACTCCTTTGATGCTCGAAACCTTCAATGTAATAGACTGGGAGACCCATACAATTACATTAGATCCCTCTCAAATGAGTATCACCCTTGAGAATCTAAAACCATGACCAAAATAAAAGGGACTGAAAAACCACCTGTGAGATAAAACTCAAGTATATTATCATACACCAATCATAAATACCATCCAACTAGGCGAAAAAGTTACCACAAACACCGTGAAAAACATCATCTGCACAAAAACCTTATTGAAACCCATCTCCTCTCACACAACTACACTACCACACAACTACTTCCCACTCAAAAAACCACTCGATACAACACACATGAATCAAGGAATTCTATATTCAATACTATGATACTATCTAATCTATACATCAAAGACAACCCCAAATAGTTTTAATCACGTGACATTTAATGAATCTCAATTATGAATTTGGTCCTCCCCTTTTTATATTTCATGAATTTATAGAAAATTGCACCACATACATCACAATACAATGAAATAGCACATATCATAAAAAAGTTATTATAACTTCACATCAGCATGAAAAATTGAAAAAAACTCTATAAACAACATCGGGTATAGGGAATGCATCCGCACCTCTTTCTCCATTGTACTGTCCACTAGGTCACCATTACACCAAAACACACATACCAATGAAATGGTTCATCCACGTAGAGAATTATTTTGATGAGAATGGATCTCTAATGGTCTCTCCAACAATGTCTTATCATCCTCGGTATCCAACACCCCAAGTCAATGAGATGAGGGTTCTCATGAAGATATAGATGCTGCTGAGAGGTGAGGAAGACCCCATGGATCCTTTTCAACTGTGGTGGAAATTCCAACTGATAGGAAACCCTAAAAACTCACACCAACACTATAACATGTATGATAAACCTAGGATAATTCTAAATCTATCTGCCAAACCTCCACTACTAACATAGAGGGGAAACCTTCAAGAAGATGTTTTCCAAAACCAAAAAATTCAACGACCTCCTTCTATGATTGACATAATATTTATATATGTATTGTGACTGTTTCATCATCTCATGAAAATGATAAACCATTTTATGTCTAGTTATTTAGCACATTGAGAATAATAATAGAGGCCTCCCCACCCTCTGTCTAGAACAATAAGGAGTTGCATGGTAACCTGCACAAATCCAAAACTAATCTATGCCAATGGAAGTGTGATTTATATTATTATATGAAATCTCCACCAATGGTAGGTGTTGTACCCAAGATCCACCAATTTCTAAAATGCACAATCGCAGCATATCCTCCAATTTTGGGATAGTATATTCCATCTGCCCATTTGTATTTAGGTCTAAAGATGTGGTGAGGGTAATGAAGATCAATAATCATGATTAAATACCATCCATAACTGTGAGGTAATCCATGCATCCCAATATATGTTATTACCCACCATAACTCCATTTAACCTCACCACCTCTTCAAAATACCCCTTAGGTAAAGAATACATTGTTCTTTACTCCTTGATTGTTATAAATTAGGCTAATATCATCGACCGATCCACAACCATCCATATTGTACCACAGCCTCCTTGAGCTCCCAGTAACACTATAACGAATTACATCAATATTCCATCCCGTTTCAAGTTGATAAAATCTATGGGATGAAATATTCCACTAGGAACATGATGCTAGGTCATTACCTACTGTAAAACCATACACCAACAAACGAACTCCCCTGCTGCTTATTTTATTTCTAGTCACCATAACAATTACATCAAGCCATTGTACATATTGGAAACACCTGGGTGCACCACAAAAGGCGAGTTATGAAACTCACAGAAGACTCCATCACACATTACTATTGGATCAAACAACCTATCATGAAACAAAATATGGTCTTGATCATCCTTTTACCGTCCCTCATGACAAAAATAATGTCTAAAACAATATCCAAACACCTCTTCCATTGATTCCCCCACCTTAGAGTCATCTACCCACTACATCAAAGAAGATTTCTCCATCATCTAAAATAAATAGCATATGTTGTCATCCACTCATGAATATAAGTGAATTGTTACTAACTCCTCCCTTGATCACTAACATTCCTTAATCTCGTGAACAACACCCGGCCATGACCTCCTTCTCAATGTATCGGCCACAACATTTCCCATTCATGAGGTTTAAGATACATAAATATCATAATCAATAAGAAATTGTATCCACCTCCATTACTGAAAGTTCATGTCATGCTAATAAAAGTCATACATGAATCTCTTGTTATATTTAAAGTAAAAAAAGAACTCTGTAATGAGTTAATTTAACGACATCATCCAAGAAAACAAAACTTCTACTTAATACATATTTTTTGTGACATAGTTATTTTCACGGGGATGTAAATTCCTAGACCCATAAGAGATCACTTCCATCTTCTACATCAGGGCACAACTTTATACAATTTATGAACTATTTCAAAAAACCACACACAACACACCCTCCTCCAGCAGCTGATGTGATGGCGCATTGACTAACATCTGCTTCTGATAACTAAATTTTTCCAGTGAATGACTAATCCACAAAAAAATCATGGTATTTCCAAATCCAATATATCATTGGGGAAACACCATTAGATAAACCAGGTAAAAACTATGATAATAACCATCAATAATAAGGAAAATTTAACATCTTCCAATATTTATTGGTGATGGAAATGAAACGACCCCTTAGAAAATCAACGAGTATAATTTGACACCTTGCTAAGACACCACATGCCTAAGGAAATGAACCTCTAATTTTCAATGTTTATACTTGGAAAACATTCCATAAATCTAGTTGTGTCGAAGAACATGCAAACCAGTTCTATGATTCTTGACATGTTCCTACTATAACCTTTATTATACAAAGATATCATTAATGAATAGGATGAAACATCAGTCCAAAAACATATGGCACATAAGATCATAATCCTCATGAACACGACAGGTTCATTCGTAAACCCTAATTTAATAACTAAAAACATGAAGTGCCAATACCTGAATATGGAGGCCGCCATTGGTATATCGCCCTCCTACACACTCTATTGGTGATATCCACACAGCATATCTATCTTATAAAACCAAATCACCCCTATCAGTTGGAGAATAAGATAATCTATAATTGGAAGAGGGTAATAGATTTTGACTATAACCTAATTCAAACTCAAGTAATCAATGAACAACCTCATATTAACATCCACCTTTTTGGTAACCAAAACTACATCCCCCCACAGTGAAACATAGTTCCTGTAAAACCCTTCAGCTACAGATAATTCTTATTAATCATTAAATCCCATAATTTTTAAGGCTCCATCCAATAAGGATTCATTTAGTTCAAAAAACCACCAGGATACAAGTCCATTCAGAACACAATATCACATCAAGGGGTAGAATTATAACATCATTTATGAAAACATCATGGAAATCCACCATGTCCCTGGGAAACTCTACCATCCTATCATCCACTAATTCTATTGACAACTAATCCAAAAAAAATATTGGGAGCCAGAGACTAATGTCCCACTTGAAAACACTACTCATGAAAAAGAACCACACTCTAACCATCCATATCCATGACAAGAATCTATTATCAGACATGTTAACAAAATCCCCTAGGGAAATAAAATTAGTTTATGCTTATGATGAAATATATTGGATGCACTTATATAAAGGGAAGATCAATATGTGAACGATGTGGCCCCATAATTAATCTACACCTCCAGATCACATCAAATAGGATGTTCTAGCCTCCAATTGACGTAGTCAACACCTAGGCTATGTAAACCCTCTCTACGTCTAGTCTCATAACATGGTATAATAAATGATAAAAAAAGTATAATAATATATTGAATCAAAAATGGAATATAAATTTTTTCTAAACAAACTGATCGTACCAATGACAATCTATGGCCGCTCTGGAACTAATTCATCCACTGCGTGAAACTAACCACTCCCAACTCCTATTCCTATCTACTAATGACCACCACCATCACCATTCTCAAGTTACTATCCCTAAATATGAGAAACATTCCTCAGTCAATGTCTACATGATCCATCTCTCCTCAGTGGTGCAAAAGTCTGATGCCCCTATGGATGAGACATCCTTAGTAGGAACTGATGGTGAGGGTAATGTTTGGCTAATGCACCTCCACCAAATTGATATCAATAAAACATTGGGACTAGTTATGGACTCGAATCCCACATCCAATACACAATTTTCTAAATTCCATAGGAAATTAATGAGGGTCATGGGACCCATTATTATAGAAAATAATCTTATAAGGATGACTCTATGTCGGTCGAAACCTAAATGGTCCATGATTCCGATACATAGTGCTGAAAGCTCTACCCAAGAAGATTCCCATTGGTTATATTGGCATCAAAAAATACATTCACTCAACCTACTCATCCTTTTTCTCAATAATTAGATACATCAGAAACATAAAAAGTGTAATTTCATACTAGATAGAAGGACGCAGTGCCTCGTCATGGCTTCCTAAACAAGACTCCTCATCAGGAAAATGATCTGGGTAAAAACATAGAAGGTCCTTGAACATGATTCACAGCGCCCACACAAGCATGGTCTCATAATAAATGGAAAAAATATATGACCACTTTAATTTCTTCATGGTTATTGAATGGGAATTTTTTCAAAAATTATTATTGAACATAGTCTAAAAAAATTCCCATTCCTCTCTCCCAAATATTTCATCCACCACTAATACACAACTCCCTATATATAAATGAATTCCAATGGGATATAGTACTCCATCAGGGATCAAATCAGAATCTAAAATATATGAACAACCACCACAATGCTCTCTATTTTCTCATATAATACACTTCAATTGTATTTTTTCAAATATTTTCACTGGAAAGAAGATATCATCTTCTTCCTCTTGATCCTCCTCCTCAACTAGATCAAACATCCATTGATAAACTTGGTTGGCCTAATGAGAAACAACTCCCTAATCTATTTGTAGGTAGCCATCAAGACCAATAACTAAATGGAAAACTAGATTTCCTATGAGCACTAGTTTTTATTTTTTATAATATATTTTAATTAACTTTAATCTGTTCAATTAATTTGATAAAAATTTAATTTCCCCCTAAAAACCAATTTCATAAAAGAACAAAATTCATTATGATCAACGTACCACTCTTAGGACTATACCCTGCAAGTGGTGTTGCCTCACATGGTCATTGGTTTGGCCCAGAGTACGTGTATATGATCATGAGGGGTCCTATATCCTTGTTTGAATCTACTCTTTCCTTTCCAATGTCATGCACGGAGATCATCTGTCACTTTTTCCCTACAAGGAAATGAAATAATAATTGTTCCTGAGTCCAAAAAACATCTCATCTCTGAAACATATCATTGGATTCCAATCTATCATGACACCCTCCTTCCAAGGATACCCCTCCTGGGATGACAATGATGAAATATAGATAATGACCCCAGTGTCCCTCCTCTAGAGGGCCCTTGGTTGGAGAATATCACCGAGGGTAAAAAAATATAAATTATGAGAGGCATTACCATATATAATAATATAGTTCCATGAGATAAGATTAATAATACAAAAAAACTCCACAACATAATATAAAAAGATAAATCCAAAACCATCCCACATGCTTGTATAAATAGAACTGATACAAATAAATTTAGAAAAAGTTAATTTATAGAATTAAACCTGGAGCAGTGACGTAAGAACAATGAAGGATATGAACTGGCATTTTCCATGATATTCTATGAAATACATCAAGAAAAATTAATTTAATATTATATACATAGGGTGATCATACTAGTATACATTGTAAGAAAAAAATTTCTCTTTTTCACATGTGAATGAAGCATAATAATGCACCTATGAAAAAACAATAGTTCAAAAAATCACCTAAAAATGAATAATGACCATCCCAATCTAAAAAATAAATTCTCACAAAATGATGAAATCCAAGTAATAAAATCCAAGTTAAATAAAATTGATGATAGGGTACCCCACACCACCTTCCCACTGATTAGCTTCTCTCCCAAACCAATAAATTCGATGGTGCTCACAACTCTTACAAATAAAAAACATTACATAATTCCTATAAAAAAACTCATCCTTACATCACAACACAACACATCACATATAATTACATCTCATCACAACTCATTCAAAAGTCACATGGGGAACTATTTAAAAACTGAAATGGAAGACACCTAGGACACCACATAACAACTCAACCTAAAGAAAAATTTGATACCACATCACAACTCATCACAATGAAATCTGGGATACCAAAACAACCATCTAATACACTAATAGACCTTCATACATTACAGACTGTGCAATAAGATACATACCTGGAAGAGTGAGTAGGGATGAGATGTTCGTTTTCTGTCCATCCTCCCACTGAGATGCTGGGAAAGGCACACCCCTCGCATTACTACACATGTGTTATGCACCTGGTGTTGAACATTGGTGGGGTTCCTATAGAAATAACTAGGTATATATAAGATTATATATATATTTTTACCAAAAACTTTAAAAATCCCTATGGGTTCACAAAAAATATGGCCAACACACATACATTGTAACTTTTGATGCAACCTCTAAATCCATTTATTTGAATTCAAAACTCTCATATCAGAAGGAGAATAGTTCTAATAATATAATGTGGCTTCATATTTATTCCACATTTAACACCTATTCATTTGATTGTTTATCGTCAGAAACCATTTAATCACACAACCCAACATTAAATTATTAAAGAGAAATTTTTATCTCCTTATCCAAACCAACCCATTTAATTAAAAAAATTATCAAACATTTTTTCAATTATTTATTCCATCACTACTCGGCATCGAGCACAAAAAAACCCAATTACAAGAATATGTCAACATACCATCACCTCACCAACCAAAAAATGCGGCTAAAGAAACCACCATGTCGCCTTCTAAAAGCAAAACAAGACAAACCACATATCTACCCACATTCCTCAACAACACATTATCATTCCCAAAGCACAAATTCAAATAAAAACACATCAATATCCATTTAGATATTTATAAATTTAATTTTTATACATTACACATTATTTTATAGGGTTTATCAAAAAAATTAAAATCCATGGAAAACCTTTTCATTATAAAATTATAACTAATTAAAAAATTAACATTTTGGGTGATATCACAATGGATGAATCATTAAAAATACTAATATCTAGTGAAAAAAATTCTCATCTATCCATATTTTTATATTGGCCTTCTATCTCATGGGATCCAAAAAATTAAAATAAAAATTAAAATATAAAAACATGCTAACAAAACCCTTTACCTTCCAATTTCATTTTAACTAGTCTCTTTATCATTATTTAATCCAGAAAAACCATAAATCATACATAAACAAATAAAAACAACTCCCATATGATACACAGTAAATATAAACATGGGGATCCCTACCTCAAGGATTCTTTATAACTCACTATGCAACATAGAAAAAAACCCACCATGAAACCACTGTTTCATAAAAAATTGTGAATCAAACTACACTACAACAAAGGGTGGTAAAAAGTGTAACCGAAACAAACCCCAAAAAAATAAAACACCACCATAGTTGATTCATAGAATAATAATGGTTGGAAAATGGGAGAACAATAAGAGAAATCACAATAGAATGTCCATGAATCACCAAAACACAACTAATGGGATCAAAATATAAAAAAGGTTGGAAAAGGTCTTAAATAAAACCTTAGGGTGGAGAGGGTTTGATGAAAACAAGAGGAAAATTAAGATAAAGTCAACTAAATAAAAATTTGGATGGAAAATAATTTTAAATCTACCCAAATCAGGGTATTGAATGATGTGTAATACACTTTCATGTCGTGTAATTCCCAATGTTCATTTTCACTAAAAAATTAATTTCAGTTTATTTATACCTAAAAAACAACTCATTGTGAACAATCTATTGATAATACATCAAACCAACTTTCACATTTTGTAATCCACTTACACAACATATAATTCTTTCATAACTTATGTTTCACCTATACAATCCTCTAAAAACACTCGTAACTCCCATTGAACACCTCTAATGGTCAAATTATGAATATAAAGATCTGGCATGCTAGGATACTTTCACATTCACTTTTGGGACAGCATGGCAAATATTATGATTAAAAATATATTAATATTTTAGTATCACTAGATAACATCATCTATGCTATTGGGAAAATAATTCCCAAGATCATCCTCTACAATAGAAACTCTTTTATATATTTTTTCAGAGCCGATGATTTCAAACATAGTTGAAAAAGTGTGGGCATAACCAACCCAACATTGAAACAGGACCACACCTAGATCGCATCTCGATACCTCTCACATCATTGTTATTTCCCGAGGATTTGATGGAGGCTATCCATATTACTTACACATACACAATTATAACCTCATAAATTATGAGAACAACAACTTCATTTCACCAATGAAAAGTATTCCCAATGTTTCATGAAATACCAATTATTTACGAATCATTGGCTAAGTGTTTGATCTGCCACGTAAGTTGTTGATTCTCGAGATAATACCATTGTTCAAGATAGATGATAGAGAAAGAAGATTTTGGGATGGTGTAAGAACTGATTGTAATGTTTTCTTACATTTGTAGATTTTTTATACTATTGTGATATTTGTACATGTGATATACCATTAAGATAGAAGTAGATATGATATGTCATAAATGAATTAGATGATCTGGAGGAAGTATCTCATTTTTGAACCAAATTCTTACAATCAAATATTGAAAAGGAAAAGTAATTGATTCATTACAAATTCACATTCTAATTCTGAAAAATTGGGTCATTTAAATGGCCAATTGTAGATGATTCTCCCATCACTATTGAATATCATCCCAGTGTAAAAATTTGGAAGTACCATAGTATATAGAATAATAGATGTCGAATATCCATAAAAATAATAATTCAATGTTTGAAAAATATTTAAGGACACTAATGAGGGAGAATAATAGGTTTCCTACCACTATAATAATGATGATATAGTTCCACTAAAATGAATAAGAGGATTAGAAATGGAAAATTGTTGTATGGCATATTTTTCTTCTTTTTATTTTTAATATAATCTAGTTTATTTTATTTATTTATTCATCCTTTTTTTATTCAAAGTTAAATATTTTGTTCTGTCATTATTTCATTCTCACATTCTCTTTTATTAATTATTTAAAATTCATCTTCTCATTTCTTTCACCATAATCTCTTACACTCATCAATGAGTGACTTACTCGATTCATGGCCTCAAGGGTGGATTGTGTACACATGAATTAAATTAATCAATTTATATATATTTTTAACCTTTATGGTGAGAATGAGTATAGAATATTTGTGTTGTAATTTCCCACAATGACTTGGAACTAAAAATCACATATATTCATTTATTTAAATCATTTAACTTATTTCCATTGAATATAATATCATTGCACTATGGATTGGATACATTCTAGGGAGGAAATGGATTACAATGATACAAGGCCAATGAATAATTCAAAAAGTATATTGATGTGTACGATCAGGTTTGATTACATATAGAGTTGTAATATAGGTTTCTTAGTGATTTATGGTTTTGAAATAACTAAATAAAATAATCGTAATCCAGGAGTGAGATTTCATAATTGGGTTATCAAATTAAATTTAATAAACCACCATGAGTAATGTAAGGAACCCAATCCAAACCCTGAAAACACAATTAAATTCATTACTATGTTTATTAATATATTTTAATATTGATTTGAATGAATTTATCCCTTTTAAAAGATAAAATTCTTTCATAAATAATAAAAACAAAAATAGGAACATTTTGTCGGTTAATTAGTCAATTTACATAAATAAACTAAGAATACCAATCCATGAGATGACCCTAGTCATCAACTATACCATAAAACAAAATCATTGAATTTTTCTTTTTCATTCCCTATGATAGGAATTCACCAAAACCTTCATAATTATTATAGATATAGTGATAGATTTCTTCATTATATTGTAAATATAGTTGATACTTTTCATTGATTGGAAAAAATCACAAAAATATTCTCTATGATGATACTTAACAATTAATATATTTCTGCATGGAAAAATTTATCATGGGAGAAGTACTAGAAGAAAATGATACACAATGTTAATAAGTCCCAATAAAAAGCATAATGATCTCACTAACCTAAAAAAACATATGATAAATGGGCATTACATAAGAAATTAGTCAGAAAATCATGAGAATAGTCTCAATCAATTTAAGGATGATATTCATAAATTGAGTACAGAGAAATAAGTACTGGTGGTGCATCAAATATTTTTATATATCCAAGATCATGTGGAAATATTTGGGCTATATCAATAGCCTAACCATTTTAAAAGCTATATCCAAAGTTACCTTGATGACCTAGATTGGTTTCATGGTGAGGAATAATTTCTTGGTGTGAATCATCTGGTAGATCAAAAAGATTTAGAATATTTCTAGAATGAATATGAGGTACGATAATGACTTCCCAAAAATATAATGTATAATATCTAGTTCCATTGTACGTGTTTCTTTCCAAGGATGATGGTGAAACAAATAAAGTTGTGTAAATTTAAGAAACGATGGTGGGGTCAGACTACCTACCACTATCTAGATAGACACCGTTCCAAGAAGCCCTTACCATTGAGAAATAGATTAATCCAGAACAAAGATAGGGAGTAGATATTAATTTATACTATTTCTTTTCTGGTTCTCTTTAATAATAATAGCTTATCATTCATGAGACCCTATATATGTTTTAAAAACCATAGACCCACTTGGTAAAATATTTCAACATTTATATTTATATTCATTTTATTATTAAAAATTTATTTTCTAGAAGTATCCCACTCCCTCAAACATTTTTAATCAGTGGAGACAAGATACCTATTATTAATAAATTAATTTTACATTATAGGTTTACAATGGAAGAATTCAGCCCCTATATTGTAATTGAAGATGACTAATTCTTCATGTGAAAATGTTTTTCACTTTTAATGATCATATATTAAGACTCCATATATGTTTTCATAAAATCGTATTTAGATATTTTAAGAAGAAATTTCATTATGAATAATTTAATTTAATTTTTACATATCATATCTAGGTTACACGGGTTTCATTGAATTCGTGTGAGTCCATGATTTAGATTTCAATGATTATAAAATTGAATGAGTAATGTGGAGAATTGTGTAATTATAGTGAGGTAATAATTTTAAAATAAGTAATCATGATTACAGTATTTAATTAATTCAGGTAAATGATATTTCCCTACTATTATTCACCATATAAATTATTTAAATTCAGGTAAATTGATTTTTTATTAATTTTTCCCATAGTGATTTTCCAAAATCATATGTCACGTTCCTTGTATGATGTATATAACAAATATTCCCATTATCATTGGAATATTTCTTGACTAATATTGGGACATTCCACCTAAGAAAACATTAATTTGAAAATTTAGAAGTTGTTGTTGTTAAAAAAACATTTAAAATGACAAATACATATTTTGAAAATACTAAATCTATGTCACCAAATTTTACATTAAACCATTTTTAAAACATATTGACTATGAATTTCCTTTATACAGAATGATTTATGTTTCAATCCATTATTATAAATTTCAACCCCATGATAGTAATTTCCATGTTATTTTAATGATAAAGTGTGGGGTTGAAGGAATTTCTGGTGGAAGATATAATCTAAATTGTAAGAGATATGTGTGGGGATGTTATCTTTGGTATCATGAAGTATATTTTATTATATATATATATATATTTTATTTAAAAAACTAATTAAAAAATTTAAAATATTAATAAAATTGATATTACATAGGAGAATAATAAATCACTATTACAAGGGTGATGAATTTGATAATATGTGGTTATGTAAGGGATATTAGGTTTATACCAAGAATGAAATTGGAAAATAAGTAAATTATAATATAAATATAAAAAATCATGAGCACGAACAAATCAATAAATATGATTGATTTTGATCATGACCTCAATTTGAGCTTTAAAAGTATGAGTCATCAATATTTTAAGTTGGTAAAATCATTGATATTTTACTATTGATGTCATATACTTTTTATAAGAGTTAAAATTCCTTTATAAACATTAAATTTGGAACATTAATTCTTATGAACCTCAAACCTCAGTTTAACTAGAACCTTAATCATAATACATCATGATTCAATGTTTCCTTTACCAATAAAAATCTGAGAAATTAGATCCTTTAAAATAATATGGATAAGGTGCATGTTATCATGATATAAATATAACTCTACATGAATTTTATCATGAGTGACATGTGAAATGTCACAATTGAGAGCTAAATAATTATTTTAATAGTTAAACAATAATAAATAGAGGTGAAAAAAATATAGAATAACTTCTATTACATAACGAATATATAATGTAAAATACTGAGATTAATTGATCTATTGAATATTGGGAAATTAAAATGATATGTTTCTATATTTTATTTCATGGTTGATTTAGCCTTGATATTTTTTTAATATGTATGTTTGATATTTGAATATTAGTAGGATTTTTACCTCTTGAATTCTATTTTGAGAATTAATGGTTGGGAAAAATCATATCATATTTGGGGGGCTATTGGACACAATAATATTTTCATGAAAATTTAAAACATATAACATGGATTTTAGAAGGGTTTTAATGAAAATAATAATTTAATTTAAATTATTAATCATATTTTCAAATTTAATATCATATAATTTAAATTTATTTATTGGAATAAAATATTTTTTAATTTTTGATTTAAATTTTATTTATAAAATAATGGTTTTTTAAATTTTTATGTAAATTTGAATTTTTTTATGTACTTCACGTATTTTTGAAATTGAAAAAAAAATTGTCAGAAGGTAAATCTATCCCACAACTAAAATATAATTCCACATAAGCCTCCCACTAGGAATTCTAGTTTTCCATTCCATCATTATGAAGGCCAAACTGAGTTAGATGGTATGCAATCTACATAGGGGATCAAGCCTATGAGGAATAAGAACTGTGATGAGGTCCTACATGTAAAATAATTTTTTCTTAAGACCACTTGATACATGTAGGGATTGCCACAAATATTTAGTGTTTGGATGTGAACCCAGGTGCCCACCCTTTTGTGGGATTACAATCAAATGACTTCACATATTATATTTTATTCATCATAAATGGAAAACTACAAATCTTATTTGAGATATACTCACCATGGGAAATAATCACATTTTCACAAAACAACAGTAGTCCTCGTATGCATGTATGACTAAGAAATTAAAACTGATGTGCTACTACTCCTCACCACCTCTGTTTCCCAATATTTTTAGGCCATCATATGTAACATAACATGACCATAATGGATAGCGATGAAAATGCTCGGTCTCGAGATCTTTCTTATAACTGGAGCCTAATTTCCCTTATTATCACCCCATACCATCATAATACCCACATGAATGATTCATCGAGGTATCTAAAATGTCATACCACTTAGAGGGATCAATTAAGATATCTTCCATCATCCGTTTGTGCTATCCATCCACTATTTGAAACACAAAAAGACCATCATTTTCACTATTATGAATCATTGGTTCAAGAAGATGTATAACAATCAATGTCTTACACCACACATGATTTATTATGATTCCTTAGATGATCACTATGACCCCATTTAGAGGATGAATGGTACATATGACAGAATGTGTTACTGATGATCGAATGATATATGTAACCTATCATTTTTTCAAATAGGAGATAAGATATACTATTAGGATAGACGTATAAGTTATCAAAAATCGAGACAAAGGAATATATGATATTTCATTACACCAAAGGTAGAAGTGATCTACAATTGAACCAATTAAAGATCTCGATGATGCCTTCATTGCCACCAATACAATGATCCATCACCATTCGATAATTCCTTACATAGGAAATATCACTAGTTACAACCATCTCTATTAATTATAATATCAATCCCAAGATCAACCTCCACTAATCTATGATGTCACCACTATGTGTTCAACCAGAGGAGATAAACCATGGGCACAGTTGACTACCTCAATAGAACAATAATACACACTATTAACTACTAGAGCTCCCACTGGCCAAAGTGAAGGAAGGAGGGTTTGATGGTGGACACAATTACTCCTTTAATAAAGCAATGTATCAACTCTACACTATTATTCATAATCAATACATTTCATTCAAGAAAAAATCATCAAATAAAACACGCAATACCACTCATGGAGGAATCACCAAGAAATAATTTGATCTACCTAGGTGGAATAATAGTGTGTATACAATTACACTGTTGAAGACTTATAAAGGTGGATGAAGATGTATGGAAGAATGAATAAATGTTTTATGTTCATTGATTATAATATTAGATGGGATTAACTATTTCACCAATGTTATATTTGATAATCCATTGGCCCATAATGGTATGTGATCTAACAATTATGTAGTGTTAGATTAAGGGGAACCACGCCATACAAGACCCACTATTTTATGAACCACTATGCGGAAGGATAAGGAAATGTATTCCTAGATAATTAACCATAAAATATTTGGAAAATGAATCAATTTAGAGGCCAATGGTAGATTATTCCACCATGATTCAGGAATTGCATCACCAAGAAGGAATTTAGAAACACCCAATAATTTAGCATATTTAATGCCTAATATCACTAAAAAGAAAAATTCAATTATTGACAAATATTTGATGATATTAAAGTTGGAGTTAATTTTTATTCCGCCATATATTAATTAATTTTTTTTTAAAAAATTTAATTGGATGACTTGGATTTGAATGATGTAGTATTTTTTTATACTTTCAATTTACATTTATAATATTGATTATTTTTTGTAATCCATTTTGTCCCTTTTAAATCATTTATTCTTAATATTTTATATCATACTATTAAATTATATCATTTTTATTTCTTGATTTATTTCATTTTATTCCTTAAATTTATTAATATGCATCCCCTTTCACACGACAAAGATTAACTAACCTGAGGATTGGCCTCTGGGAGGATTAGGTGAACATGATTTCCATTATATAATTTATTCGCTTTATATTCATTATTAGTGAATATGAGTGATGTGTACCTATGTAGTGATATAACACCATGACATGGAACCAAAAATCAATTCTATTCATTTATATAAACCCTTTCCCTACCTTTGAACAAAACATATTAAATCAATGCTGTAGATGTGTTCAATAAATGATTTGGTATATGATGGAGTCAGTTATTGGGCGGAGAGACACAATAGAATGAGGTGTCCCATAAACCATGGTTATTGGAGGGGATTAATATAGTTTTATTCCATATCCAATGTTTGATAATAACTAAATAATGTAGTATTAATCCAATTATGTGATTTTATATTTGGGTAATCTTGTTAAATTAAATCAATCATCATGAGAATTGTAAGGATTATAAATAAAAAAACCAAAAGAAAAATTACATAATTTTTTAATTTTTTATTTCTTGTTAATCTTGATATTAAATATTTTATATATTATAAATAAAAAATTCATTTCATAAATAATTAAAACAAAAAACATATCATTTTCTGTGAATTATTAAAATTAAACAATAAAATTTAGAAACTCCTCTAGTGAAAACCCTTGTAATCCACTGTGATGCACTATGAAAAATATAATATTTTCTTTTTAAATTCCACTTGATATTTGTTCATCATGGGGCTTGAGTTTATGTTGATCTATCGAATGTTAATTTTTGTATGGACTAGGGAGGATCACTTACAATTAATAGAGTTTTCTTATAATAATATACATGACCCAATTATTGGTATGTAATATTTAAATTCCCTATATATGAGAACCTCTAGGCCACCATTTTTATATATTGTGATTAGTGGGAATTCTATTTTATAGATAGATAGAGTGTATAAAATGTCAGAGATGTTTTATGTGATTCATGAGCCAATGGGGACATTTTAGAGTAGGAATAAATCTTTTTCAAATCGATTTATAAGAGCGTAGAGTTCATCTATGAAACCATGTTTTCCTGACAGTGTCCCCAAAATAATGATTTATGATATTTTTTTAATGTGGAAAGCTATAACTATGTTTGATCATGTTATTTGATATTACTTAGATGGTCATAATTATTCATATTAGATCGCCTAACATCCCTATTTTGACTAGGTAGATGACATCATCCATTTTTCGTAGTTGAAGATATATGTTCATGATCTTTGTAATGTTATTGACTCATGTGTGCTAAACATATGGGATAAATCCAACATAACATATTAAACAACGATGATCAAGAATTTTTTGGAATGTATCATATGTAAACAGACCATTTTCTTGTTATGTGTGTTGTGGCAGCATGGGATCATGTAGAAGAGCTCCTCATAGGAGGAGAGGTATATGCAGGTTTAGTATCAACACATTTTTTCTTAGTTTTTTCTTTTTGAGGATAAAAATACTAAAGGACTAAATAATTTAGACACAATTTTTATCCTTTTAAAACATTGATATATATTAATAAAATTGTTCATATCCAAGAACTATGACGTGCTATTCTATGGATCTGTGAACCCAAATTTAATTTTATAAAAATATTTATCAAATTTTATATAAATGAGTATTTTATTTATAAATATTCAATTAAATAATTAACAAAGTCTCATATCAAAAAACATAAACCATGAATGATTTAAGATCATGGGTTTTATCTTGGTAATGTCCGTATCTAGTTTAGTAGTGGACATTCAGATGAGGCAACCATTTAAATGTAAGATAACATATTTAATTAATCTGTTTGTTTAATTAAATCATTTAATTCTGATAAGAATTTTCCCTATATAAATATGACATTATATGAAATTGAGAGGGTTAACCGTATAAACATGTTATCATCGGAATGTGGAATCCCCCACCCTTTATCAGATAATCATGATTGGGAAATGACCAAAAACTAAACAAAAGTTAATTTAGGTAGAAAAAATCCAAAAAGTAATCAACATCATCAAAAACTATGTTCTTCACCAAAATAATTTTGAAATCAATATAGGGAATTTAATTTTATCGATAATTCCATATTTTTAATTAACATATAAAAAATAATATATAAAGTTTATTTAATGGAAATTTCCAACTAACTTAGGTTCCCTTCAAATTTATTATTATATATTTTATCCATTTAAAAACCATTACGTGTTTTTATCACCATGTTTATGTCATCATTGGCCATGAATTCTTTTCTAATGAATAATTAACTTCATTCATTTGAATTTACAATATATATTCATCAAATTCTTCATCGTTGGCCTACGAGGTCACTGTTCAACATTCTAGGATAGGTTTGAGAATGACCATACAATTTGATTTTTTTGGGGTAGCATGGAAGATATTTTCATTAATGGATTTCTAATGTATAAAGGTATGATAATTGATGTGGTTGATCCCATTGTATATTTAAACCTAGTGAGGTAGTGGGAAACATCCCAAGTGTTGGGTCATATGAGGGATTTGTATTGGGGGATCTGTAATTTCCATTTACTTACCCATAGATCATAAATATCAAGTTTTAGGTGGCCTCCTCTAATTTAGGGAGTGAAAAAGCTTGACTCCATTTTAGATCAAGAGAATGCATGGAAATTAATAATTTACAAAACATCCCTATATAAAAAACATGAACTATGATTAAAACACCATATATATATATCATATTTTGGATGTTGGTAGGGATATGTGTTGGAGTGAAATAACATTTTCATGACCCGTCCATCAGTGTCTGTGCCATGACTACCCCAATCCCGCCATCCATAGGCCTGGTGCTGGAGACCAACCACAAAAGACGTATTCCCTAAAACAAGATTGTGTTGCCTTTAAACTAATAAAAACACACAATCCGAGAACACAACAAGAAAGAACTGTGAAGTAAATTGTTTTAGTAAAAAGGGGCGTTGAAAGTAAAAGGGGTTGTAATAAAAACCCAACTAAAAGTATGAGTACAACTGAATTTAAAATAATATTGAATGTAACAATACAACTGAAAAATGGAAAACAACTACTGAGTCTTCCTTCGATGATCCGACCTGATGGCTAGGTACATATCGCCTCCATAACACTCCACGTTCGCATGTATCCTCCACGTACTGCCTTGTCCTGGCGCCCTCAAACCTCATACCACCTGCTCGTTGTCTGCACAAGACACAAAAAGGTGAGGGTGAAGCCTGCGTAGGGGTTAGTATAACATTTCATTGTTGGGACACCTAGACCCCCAAAGGTCTCTCAGAATTATACGAGGAAAACCACAAGACTTGATCTCATTTACAAATCTCCATGAAATAGAAACATCTCAATTAGCGTCTCTGCTCAAACCAGGTATACAACTCAGTGAAACCAGATGTGATGCTAACCCTCACATGATCTCTATGAATTCTGATAGCCATTTATAGATTCTCTTGGCCTAGGGACAACTAACATTCCCATTAATAATGTTGAACACCTCGGTTGTGGAGAACTCCTTCTCTATTGAGTAAAGCGGGCCTGGCGCGTCACACAGAGACACTTCCAACTAACCTTGAACTACTGAGGTAGTGCTCCCCATTTCATATTGTGGGTCTTCCGGGACACCTCGAGCCACTCCCCCACCGTGGCCTGATGAGGTACTCCTCCCCATTGTGTATCATGGTTGTTCCCTACCATGACCTGCTATGGTACTCCTCCCAAATTGTATTATGGTCGTCGAGTCACTCCAAGTCAAAAAGTCAGTAGTCATGAGGTCTCAACTAGTTGAAGTGTTTTTTACATAGAATACTTGGGTGAACCAATCCCTAATCCATCTACCTTATTTCAACCAGCACAAAGTATCACAAAAAAGTTACTTGATGATATTCCATGTCACAAGGGTTCCAATGAAACAGATGGAACAACAACGGGATGATTGGTCTGTGCATTATTGGCATTTCAATGTCGAGGGCCCTGTTGGATTCGGGTGTAATCAAACCCAGTCGTACTCCATATCTTTCCAAAACTCTAAGGGAGTAAGTAGAAAGGAAATTCACTATCCAAAAAACCCAACGCCGTAGATGGTTCATCAAATGGAATTCTGGTTCCCAAGATAAGGCCTTTAAAGTGTTTTTGGGCCCTATTGGGCCTGGGTGTAGTGCAACTTAGTTGGACCCACACGGCCCCCTAGGCCGGGGTCCGTTCTAGCCTGTAAAAAGTGACAGCCCACAAGGGAAGTCCGTAATGGGAGACCAAAAAATTGGGCCCACAATGGGGCGACCTTGCCCGCGGCAAGGCATGGCCCAACTGGCTAGGCGGTGGCCCCAGGTGCTTCCTCTAGGTGGCTCGGGGGAGCCGCTCCCCCGAGATCTAGAATGGTGAAAGTCCATTCGGACATTATAGCAGAAAAAACCACATGGGTGTTTTCAAGTCGCCGTAGAACATTCAATAGGTGTGGGTTATGTCTCCTCTACCGTGGCTTCAGTCGATGTCTCCTATTCACCATCGACGCATGATGGCACATCACCATTCCATTCCATGGCCGACTAATGAGATGATCACCTTTTTCGTTTTCCCTAACTGATGAACAATGACCACTTTGAAAACTAGGGGCATGTGGTGGTGCGCCAAACCTCCTCTGTGGATGGCCGGTGATGACTACTCTGATGTCCGCCGTAGCCTCCTCTAGAATCGTGTGTTGACGCGTCACCTCCTTCGTAGTCAGTTAGTACCACCATGCCATCTGTATTCCACGTAAGGTGCAAGGCTAACAATGTTGTAGAGGGTTTGGGTTGGGTTCATTTGGCATGCTCCCTTCACAATATCTTCTAATGAGAGGGAGGATAAAATAGGTTTAACTATTTGTTTTATTAAACAACAAACAAAACCCCACAAAGACACCACATAACCACCTCCCACAAAATGAATGATTCAATGATCAACCCGTTAGTCAGTTTACCCATGTTCCTCATATAATTTTTAAGAACGGGGAAGAGGGAATATTTTATGGAATTGTAAATGAATAAACCCCCTACCGCATAACCCATTGGAGATAATCATCAATTGATTATGGATCATGTTCTCAATTAACTCAGTATGCTTCCAATGGCACTACTAGTCTGTTGTCCTCCAGTTCGTGGTTTGGTGTTGTCTGCCACCTCCCACTATCTTTGGCTCCATCACCTAAGGGTTCAGCGTAGTAGTGCTCCTTCTTCATTTTTTTCCTTCAAAAATCTATGTCGATATCCCTCCCAAGCTCCATATATATAGGATATGGGGAGGGTAAGTAACGAAATATATTTTGATGAGTATCATCAATTAGGAAGCTTCCCAGTTCTCCAATGATGTCTTTACATAGGGTTGGAAGGTCAGGCCATTTATTGGCTTAACATATCACTTTATGCACCCCATTTCTTGTCCATTGGAGGAATATGAAATAAAATAATAAAATAATTTTATTTCATTAAATTTTAAAATTCATAAAAATTAAATTTTTCTCCAGACATATTGCAGTCAATGTAAAGACTCCCTTAAGCGAATCATGGTGATGTGGATTCAATGGATACCTCCGATTTTTAATCTTATCAATGTTTCAAATGTTAGAAAATGTTGCTCACGCGTTTGGTGAACGTACCCAAAAGAAGTTCAATAAATTATTAATGTTCACCCTCGACCTGTAATGGTCTAGGTTAGGCTCTGCCTAAGGTGATCATACCCCAAAAAACCCAATGGTACTCTTGGATTTGAAATCCGGGTTACCGTTTTGATGTTATAATTTTTATAATAAAATACTTTCAACTTAATTATTTTATTTACGGCCAGAAACTATCTTTCACTAGTGGCCCATGTTGGCCAATGTTACTATATGCAATAGGAAATAATACCCTCAAGAGTACAGGAGTGGTCTCAAATTTTCAATCTAAGATAAATTTCGTGAGTTTTAAGAATTTTTAAAATAAAATAATTTTTTTTATGGTTCTTCCATTTTCGGGTTTTTCTCAGAGACCTATTCCAACTAAATACAAGTCATGCCTAGGGTAAATACGCTAACCTGAACTCAACTTTGTCCTCAGATTGCTGATTTGAGCAACCATTTAAGAGAAATTACACTTTTTCATGAAAACTTATTACGAATGCTAAATAAAGATTAACAAAACTTCCAAAAAATCATTCCGGGAACATTGTGCCTCGGAATCCCATGCCATCAATATTTGGTGGTATCAAAATAATTCCAAATAATTAATAAAATTATACAGAAATTCTAGGACATTAAAATCTTATTCCATGTACAGGGACCACAAGACGAATGACACCTTGTTGTACTACTTACTATGTCCAGAGGGTACATGTGTTGGAGACAATATTTCCTTACACCCCATATAAAAAGTGGTTATTTCATGTACAATAGATAGAACACTGTCTTGAAAAATGGTAGAGGTTGAGTACTATCTTGACCCTGTATCATCATGTGTTTTTGAGATTCACCATGTACTGACACATTGATACTATACATGGTCATGTTCAGATTCATAGACATGGGCATGGTTGTGGATCGTGATACAGAAATATCATGACGAGAGCATGGGATATGCAAGCGTTACTATCATTCCATGACATACCCTTACACTCCATATGATTCTATATGACCAGAAATACTTGTAATAGTGAAGACAAGGCTATGTAGTGGATCCGAGACACACAACATGGGAATCCCATTAAAGGACATATGATTCATCAGAGTCATCTATGATTCATATCTCTTTCGTTTTGACTCGGATTTTGGACCATGCAAAGACTACCCTTTGAGTTTTCCATTATATAATGTGATGATGGACATTATAGTTTAATTTGATATATGATATAAGATATTCAATTCATTAGAATTATTTTGGTGGTTCTCTAGGATGACATTAACTTTGAAGGATCACGATAGATTGTTCTAGGTTGACAATCCCAATATCATACTAGGTTGATGGTCACCCACACACCATTTTTTATCTACACAGTGGTTCCTCCTCATAGACTAGGGCTTGGGTCATCAATCTGACTACTAAGTGTTACACCCATACAGCCAAGGGAAAGGGTTGTACACATAATGATATAAAATATGTATTGGGAATGCTATCTATATTCAATGTTGTATACATTTTAAAAACTAGGGAGATGATTCAATACCAACTGAGTGTTGCCCACTTTAAGTACCAGTGCATTGTTTCTCTACCTTTTAAGTGGTACCCCCAATTATGTATTGGGAATGAATAAACTACCTCTTTAGTGGTATAGACCTGGCGTATTA
This sequence comes from Viscum album, assembly GCA_963277665.1. Lineage (NCBI taxonomy): Eukaryota > Viridiplantae > Streptophyta > Magnoliopsida > Santalales > Viscaceae > Viscum > Viscum album. The sequence continues at coordinate 699,793,037 of OY728160.1, forward strand.
GGGAATGGGTCCTCTAAATGGAAAATTTTCCCCATAAACTTTTCCAAATAGTGATGAAGTGTAGGTTCTCTAAAAGAAACTTTTTAGAAAAACATGTGAGATACTAGGCATCATATATATAACATTTGGGACTATTAGAATATTCAATATTCTAGACTGGGATATGAGATGTGGATATCATTTATATATCATATAGGTCCCTTATATGACTATATATATATATAATTTTTGTTGAATTTGTTCCCTCTTTCTTTGGGTGGAGATTACTACATCTATCATGTGTCCTATTAATACCCCTCTAGTTTTTAAGAAATCCTATTATGTATGAAAATACTCACCCAACACAGTATTAACCCACATATTTCCTATCTTATATAGGAAAACAAAATATCTACTGCAACTGTAGGGGAATATATAGATATTTGGGTGTAAAGAACACTTATGGTGGTCGGCCTTGGAGATCAAGAGTTCACTCTCTCATCTTTCATTAATTTTTAGTTATTTTCATTTTAATAAATTTTTTCAGGGTGGGTTACATTTCCCCATTATTTTTATATAAAGTTTGGAATTATTTTGTTTTATCATAAGTTTATTACATTTATGTTTTAGTACACTAGGTGTTATATAATTTTATTATTATTCCTCATCTCTTCTGTATATAGATAGTTGTGTTTGTGCCTATAGGTATATTAATAAAAATTGTAGGGATATTATTTTTTACTATTTAGTACTAGACTATATCCCACAGCCAATAGAGGGTATATTTTCGTAGTTTTAGTGTATCCTTCCATTGACTATTTAGGCCCCAATGGGTTAGTTCATCAAACTCATGGTATCAATTAATTAGAAAAGCATAAATACTCAGAATGTATAATGTAAATTATAAAATCATTACATTGAGATTCATGTAAAGATAATAATATAAAAACCATTTAATGAAATATATAATCATTCAAATCCACAAAAAAATGATTTATATAAAAAAACTAGTGGATATCTTTATTTTGGGTTCTCATAGTTATTAAAATTTTGATCCATTAATCTATATTTCCATATATTACAAATCCTTCCCTGGTTTAGTTCATTATTCATTATGATCAGTTGCAACTGAATCTAAATTGACTTGTTCATCTTTTAATTTTCATTGTATAACATAATATGATTAGATGAATTGAGTCAAAATATTATAATGTACATTCAATTTTGTAGAAAGAAATAAAAAATCCATGCCCATATTTTAGGATTGTCATCCAAAATTATCTTTCAAATTATGATTATAAGATTTTCAACTTCAAAATAAATAATAAATAATATAAAAAAATCATGTTTATAACCTTCTAATATTTGTTATTTATTTCAATGACATAAATTCATTGTATACCACCGTTTAAAAAAATGCAATAATAAATATTAAGGGATTTTTTAAAAAAAAATTAAATTTCTTCTTTGTTTTGTTTCAAAAACATATAATTAAATATAAATTTGGTAAATATATTTTTATAAATGTGATTTCTATATAATTTTACAGTGTACTCTACAATTTTGGAATGAAATAATTAATTCTCAAATTTATAAAAAATTTAATTCAAAAATATAAATGGAAAATAATGAATAAGATTTGAAAAGATATATTATTATACTATTAAAATAAATCAACACAAAAAATTAATTCACGTTTAAATTAAATTAGTGATAATTATTTGTAAAATGAATGTGTTTTTATGTAAATTTCATCCACGTAAGATTTTTATTTTAGATCCTAAAAATTAAACCAAAAAACCTATCATTTTAGAAAATGAATTTTAGTCATGAAAAAAATGTAAAATATTATTTAAAAAACCATTAATTTTTTTAGAATGTTAAAAGGTATTCATGACTCTAAAATTCACATATATATGAAATGGAAAATCATTCTTATATTAAATATAAAATCCCAAATATATGTAATAGAAAAATAAAAAATGTACAGGCATAATATAATTTCAATAAATGAACGTAAATATTATTCTAATTATAGAAAAAATAAAAATATATAAATTTATTAAAAATTGGATGTTTGGACCCTATTATGAAATTTTTCAATAAAATATTTTAGATACCTTATCTTATTTTTTTTACTCAGCCAAATATTATTCTTAAGAAACTATAGACTACTTCTATTTATGTTGCTTCTCTTCTTGACTGAAAATATTCTATTACAATTCAATGTATTATCCTCTATAAAATAATATTTCTTATTCTACTTATATAAGAATATATATCTATTAAATTCGCGTTATTTCGTCTCTTCGATATATTTTTTATTATTACCATTATTTATTCCTATTTATTTTTCAACATCTTAATCGTTTTAAAACCTATTGTACAAAACATCAATGTTCAGATAAAGTGTAACATAATACATAATCAATATATTTGAATCCATTTTCATGAGATATTTAATAATAATAATAATAAAATATATCAATTTAATATAATGAAATTTAATCTCTACAATTAAGAAAATGTTATAGCATTTTAGATAAAAATTTATTTCTTTTATTTTAGAGTAATTAATTTTGGGTTTTGACAATATGAACTCATATAATAGTCACTTATCATATTTTAGAAACATTTTAGATATTCTCTCCCATTAATTCAATATATTACTCCTAGAATCTATCTTTTACTTAATTTATTGTGATTTATAATCAGAAGCATATTACAATGAATAATTTTATTTTTCCACTTGATATCTATCATATATTGGTTTAACTGTGAATCCTTAACTTTATCTATATTATTTTTTAAATCATTTACATATTGTTTATATTTTTTAAGTAAAATTAAATTTTCACTACCACAATTCAGTTAAATTTTTTAATTCACATAAATAATTTTTTGAGGAGTAAGGATCAATTAAGAACCCATTTCAATTATTGATGTAATTATCCTAATAAAAATGAATTAATTATGAGTAGGGAAATTATACACATATTATTGTTTTTTATGATTCTTTTCTGAAATCTTGCTCATTCTAAAAATTAACTTCATCGATAAAGTTTTAATGCTCTTCCATCTGAACCTATTCTCCGAATGAATATAATATAACTAAATGAGTAACCCTACATGTAATTTTTAAGGGAGTAATATATTCTGGAATATATTTAGGTACAATTAAATCCCAAAATATTGTATTTATAAAAAAATTTCTTTATGATAAGATGGGAGGGATGATGATTTCCATTGAATTTTTTTTGACGCTTTTCCTTTTACTTTGAAGTCATGTTGGCACTAGGTAAGTGGTTATTCATCATGAAGTTCTCTAATTTTAATGTATGGTAGGATGGTCATCACTATCTGATAAAATATTATATCTTAATATTATCTATCATATAATCTTAAAAAATTTTACAATGAACACAATACCATATATCCCACACATCTATATTATAAAACCCAAATATAAGGTCTATCATATTATTTTTCCTCCTTCAACTTATTATAATCTCCTGTATCATGAATATATGCTTCACTGTATTCAGAAGACAATTTCTGAATTTTAAATTTTGATTTTATTTCTATATTATGTTTAACTTTTCCATTTTCACTAATATTATTCACTAGATGTGGAGATGATTAATTTAATGAAATGTATTAATAATTTATTTTATGATATGATGTACTTGATCCCTTAATCATTTTTTAGATGGTAATGCCTCAACATTTGTTGACTTCAAGGAATTTCTTACTGAATTTATATATTGATCTCATCTGAGGTATTTCACAAAATTTTATTGGATTATACATGGATCATTTTGAATGTTCTGTGTTTTCTTTGTTTAATTACGTAAAACTAGTTTATCAAATCCCAATTCAAAATCCTATGAATTAATAGACTTTCTAAATTCACCATTACCATAAAAATATCGATCATATAATACTAACTTGTCATATGAAGATATTTAATTTTTTACGTTTGTATTTATATATTTAATCATATGAACTATCATCTTTATCAAAAAATACAGTATTTTTTAATTAGCTATTGATCCATAAACATATAAAAAAATAGGACAAAAAAACTAAGAATCAACATCCAATGTATTTTATAGATTTATATAAGTCATTTTAGTGACAAAATTTGTGTCATTTAAAAAAGGAAAAACAAATATCTTTTATCATATCAAGAATCAATGAAGACTTCTTTCACATTGAACACTAAAAAATATGGTGGAAAAATAGATAAAATGCATCCTTTTATATAGAAAATTATTTACATGATTGAAATTGGATTACATAATTCGTTAAAAAATCATTCAAGAAAAACACCTCTTACTGAATCAACTATTCCAACATTATCCTCTTCTAGAAATTTCTTCGTATGATATTTAACTAAAATTAGAAATATTCATTTCTCCATAAATTTATTAAAAACAATATAAATAGACTGGAATTTAATATTTCTAAAATATAAATACTTCACATTTATATGTAGGAATTATAAGATTCTCACACTGACTGCTGGTTTTCTAAGATGAAATGATCTACATCTTTTCCCTACTTAAACATTTGTCTAAATAATATTGAAAAAAAATTCTATCTTATAAATATTTTAACTTTAAAATATTTATTACATTCCATGAATGTTATAAAAATTCAAAAAAAATTATTTTATATTGTTCATAATGTAAATAGAATAGTTCTTATAGTAAGAAAAATATATTTAAACATAGGAACTAGAAATATTATGAATTTTATCTCAATGGTAACAATACTGAAATACTTATTTGTAATATAGTTTTGGGAAAAAATTAGCTAAAAATAATAAATATTTATATATTTATGTATAAATATTATAAAATGATAATAAATTAAAAAGAATAATTATACATTTAATAGGATAAAAAATTTATATATTAATAATATAATTACAAAATCAAAATAATTAAACAATTAATTCTCTGAATAATTGTTTGGAAGAATATAAATTATATTACTAGGTTTATATGATAAATAAATCACTATTGGTATAAAGGTACTTCAATTCATCAAAAATTATATCTTCCAAATATAGACATGATTTGGGATTTTTGTGTTTGAAATCAAGACACCTAGAACCAAAAAATAATTGTACTTCTTGTGAAAATAGTTTTTTAGTTATGATAAAAAAAATTTGGGTCTACTAAGATATTTAATTTGATTTAATAAAGTGATTTTACATATCCAGAACTTCTTTTGGAGATATTATGGAAAACTATTTCTCGTATATCATTAATTTTGTTCAATTTATATGATAAAATTATGGAAAACATATTATAAGGTCTAGAAGTTTATCATTTTTTTCAACTATCTTTTTATCTCTCAAAATTCATTCATTTAGTACTGAGAAACGTGAAAACCTTTTCACAAATAAAAATTATTACATTAGGTTGATAATATCACTGAAATAATTATAAAATAAAACATTATTGTAATAATATATTTTTTCACTTATTTAACATAATATAATAATCTAGATTGATAAAAAACATTTTAATTAAAATTCAAGTGTCAAAAATGATTTTTTTCATGAAATTTTACTATACATCTGGATTTTTAACATCAGTCATCAATATACTTAACTCAAAAAAAAATCTCATTAAAATAGCTGTTTTTATTAACTCATTAACCATTAAGATCATTATATTTCTTTATTTTATTATAAAATCATCACTAGTCTTCTCACATTCATCCTTAATTCTTTTAGGTTTTTTAAAAGTGCATTTAACTTGATTATCCATTTAAATGAGTGTTGGAGCATCAAACTCATAAAAAATTCATCACCCATTAAATATGGATATTTTTTTCAAGACAATGTATTATCATTCCCCTTTAATCATCTTTCATATGAATCATTTCTTAAACATTTTAACATTAACAATAAATCCAACAAATTCCATTCTGTTATCATTACCTAAAAAATAAGTGTTGCAATAGTATAATATAGCCTTAGATGTGTGTAATGTTTTAAAAAATATGTAATAATTTTTCATATAATATTTATTTTGTGTTTTTATATATTTTTTCAAAATAGGTAAATCATTACATATTTAACCAATTTTTTATAATCACAGAAGATTAGTTTTAAATAGTATTTCTTTTCATGTAATTATATTATTTTCATCATGTTGTCTCTATTAAAATTCATTTTACAATATACTGATACAATATAATAAAACATTTATAAATATATCATTCCATTAACTCAAAAAAAAATGTTTACAAGATATGTACTCATCATATCATTAAGGAATCTATAATTTAATGTCTTAGATGTTTAAAAAATATACTTCATCCTAAAAAATTTTCTTATCATTGTACATTCTTAAAGGAATATCTTATTGCATTATATTTTGTATCAACTTATCTATGATCAATGTAAGAATAATTTTTTTATTATAAATGTTAACCCTTTTCTATTCCCACTCTTTCTGAATTATATCATTTTATTTCTGGGATTATTTTAAAAAACAAAATTCATATGTGAAATGGAATATTAAATATTATTGATTTTAATAATTCATTGATGTGGTTCAGTTATAGTCTCAACATATAAAACATTAAATTCTATAAAATAATCATTCGTGATGTCTCTATTAATTTTAAGATATCTTATTTTCCATGATGTCTAACTTCAAACATCAATTATATCTCAGATGTAGTACTAAATTAAAAAACATGGATTTAAATGTTCTATTAAGTTAAACATAATAAATTTTCTCAAAATGTAAATTTAACTATTATTCAATTATATCCACCCATTAAAGAGTACATATTTATTTCCACATAATATTATAGATTTTGGTATGCATATGAAAAGTTTAAACCTAATTATTGATAAAAGATATTTCCATTTTATATCCTTATTATAAAAATTAAATTTCATAATAAATATTATTTAATTTTTAGTATGATTATCTAAAAATCCAATATATATAAATATTTCAATAATCCAAATTAACTTATTGTAACAAAAATATATCTTGTATCTAAACTACAAAAAAATCAATAAAAACGAATAATAAATAATAAGGAGGGAATCATTTTCATATATTTGGGTAGGCTTTGATAAAAATAATTCAATATTAAATGAATTCCAAGAGAAATAAAATAGGATAGTGTCCTATATTAATAATATATACAATAATTTTTTTTAAACCAAAATTAAAAATATTCTCTATTATGATATTTTTACTTACCAACATAAATTATAGAGTAAAAAAATATATGCATTTTTAAGAATAAAAATTAATAGCAACAAAATAAATTTAATTTAAAAATTAAAATATAACAATAAATAACATGAAATCATATTATAAGTAAAATATAACACAATGTAATAATTGATAATTAATGTAAAATATAGTGACTACTATTAAACATCACATTTAACCAAATTGAAAAAGATATTTTCAAGAAGTACTTCAAGGTATCCTCCACATTATATTTTTCAAATGTTCTATCTTCTTATCCCAAGAAAGACCATGAATATTAAACCATTGAAGGGATTATTATATATTCTAAAACAATATGCCATCAACGTTAACCTATCAGAAATAGTTATTATCATATAATCAAACATCGAATCTCTGAAACATTTTAGGATTCTATTAGATAATTTGAAATATCTATATCCTCCCCCCAAAATCCACCAATCATATTGTATGATAATAAAACTGGAAACTAAGGAAATTATAGATTAATTTTATTGAAATCACAACACATTAAATATATTAATGAAAGTAAATATATAGTATTACAATTATCATAAGCTACAGTAAATATGAAGTTACGAAGCACAATCAAGTAAATGTATTTCTTTTTAATTATTTTAATTATATCATTACAATCCAAATATATGTTATCCAATTTATATTAAATCCTCCAATGGTCACATATAATATTCATTTTAATAATATATAACTACATAAAAACAATTTCATTAATTTTTATTGGACTCATCATATCGTCACATGTTCTGATGAAATTAGACCAACAACTCTATAGCTAACTAATATTTAGTTACTATAATATGAAAATAAATCATATATTTTTATAGATTTTCTAGGCCAAATACTTTAGACTACATTTAAATAATTTTCATCTTAAATATAAAAAATACAAAGAAGAAATAAATCAATTTAAAAAATCTATATAATGTATATTTATTTTAAATATAAAGAATAGAAATTAGTCATATAATAAAATACCGTCATTTATTTAGTTTTGAAACTCATAAATAATGACTATAAAGAAAAATACTTATTGTGGTTTAATATAAAACATATCCTCAAGTTCAATAATCATTAATAATGACATCACCTTCACATATGAAATGATTTAGTAGAATTATTTGAAAATAATAAAAAATAGAGATTATATATGGCCTTATGAAAATTGTAAAGGAATTAATAAATAATGTACCTTAAATTTAAGGCTACCCATTATAATCTAGATGACAATTCATCAATCGTGATTCTCTGTTCTCGTTATGTTTAGTTAAAGGATTCATTTTGATAATATTATTCTCCTAATTTTTATGTGAGATTATATCTCAGATTTCATAACTTTATATCATAATTAATTCACCCTCCATAGTTTTGATTAATCCCTCATATTTTGAGACTTCCTAAATAATCATTGGTACATCTAACTAAATGAATATTCTGTTACATAAATTTTAAAATTTTTTTATTTCCCAACTCATATGATTTTGTCCCCAATTATATTTTCTATTTATATATGATTTCGTTGACTATATAACAACGAAATATATTTTTTGTTACATCTATGTCGCTAGAATATTTGGAACCAAAACATTGATTATTTATACTTATCATTTTTATTCCTATATAATACTACCCAAAGCATTCCCTATAGGATTATTCCATCTCATAATTATTGAGAAATAATATTTAACATAATCCTAAACAACTATAAGATCATTAATTTTTCAACGATTATTTATACATAATTTACCATACAAATATTTACTTCCAATGAGTTTATATCTATAAAAAATATTTAATTAAAATGTATCATAAATTTTCACTATATTTTTCCTATATTTTTTATGTATGTCATAATTAAAAAAAAATTATTCCTTATTTTTTATTAACTGAATAAATTTAATGTCTGTGCTCAGATAACATGTTTCTTCCAAGGTCAATCAAACTATAGTTCAACCATTAATCCACTAATATTTATTAATGATTATTTATTTATAATATTAATTTATTATTCTATAATTATGAATATATTTTTCAAATTCTTCATCCATATACTCATATCCATTATCCAACAACTTTCGATAGAGTGAATTAATATTTACTATGTATTACATATTATTTTATCTTCTCTAGTGCTGGCGACTTAACTTTCCTCAAAGAAAATTAATTATTATAGAAAAATTAATTTAAAATAAATATGTTTCATGTATCAATTTTTTTTATATTAATATCATATGTCCATGTATGTCCAAAATTAATTTTTTTAGTACACTAATTGAATTCATGGATAAATACTGGCTAAAGGATTCCTCAACTAGGCTTGTGAAAAATCATATGTTACACACCAAGACACATCCTATATGACATGAGTAGGTTAATATCAACAATAAGTAATTACAAATATAACAATATGCTAAAAATAACATACATGGAACCAAAATAAAGATTACATGGGAGAATATAATGAATTAATCTTGATTAATTATTAATATATGATTACAATTATTCTATATCCAATAATTAAATATCCAGATATTAAGAAAATGATATATTATAATTTATGGTTAACATTAATGTTGAAATACCAATGATATTTTAGATCATATGAATTTTAGAATGGTAGTTCTTCCATAAGATAACCCTCAACATGAACCGCAACAAAAAAATAACTATTGAGTGCCACTAATCTCATCATCTACTTAGATAATATCACCTAGGATGGTATAATTATTATTTTATATATTCATAAGTAATACCATATGTAATGAAAACACTCAATAAGTTGTTATTACATATATATAAATATGGATTCAATAATTACTAGACTTAACATAAGAAAAACCAATCATCTAATAAAATTAATAAAATTATTGTTAAGAACAATATAATATTTAATTTGAAAAATATGGTCGTTGGGGAGTCCTAAACATCTCAACACAAAAAAATATGGAATATTGTTACTAAAAATCAATATAGAATTTAAAAAACATAAATGATAAAAAAATATCACCTATTACAAATTATTTTGTGGGAGAAAACCTATAAAATATATATGTGTTGGTAATTTGATTATGCACTCCATTAGGGGAAACATACCTTTTACAGTTATTCATATAAATTGATTGATTAATAACTCATTATTGAGAGTAAATGTTCCCCATTTGTGAGTGATTAACAAACAACATTGGTCATGGGGGATACATAAACCAAATGATTTAACCTTTTATACCAACCTTATAAACAAATTTTATAGACTCATGCCTTCGGATAATGATGGGATACTAAACACTATAAATTATTTTCATTAAATGTACATTTTCATTAACATTTAGTAATTGGATTAAAAAACCTTATGATGAACATCTAATCATGCCCATGAGTATCCATTTTTTCAAATGGGAATTCAGTAATAAATAAATCCCAAAAATTATAAACATCCCAAAATGGAATCATAGAAAATTTCACCAAATTCAATATTAATAAACAATATTTTATATATATAATGATAAAAAACGCATAGATATTTTTATTTAAAAATATCCTTTTTGAAAATCAGAGTAATATTGAGTCTTTGTGGATTCCCCGTATGAAAAAAAAACCATTTAGATGTTTACTAGGGACATGCATTGAAACACCATATAGAGTTTTTGGCACTAAAAACTCCTCAAACAATGCATCAAGTCAATAAAATTTATGTTGGGGATGCCACCCACAAACCATATAGTTAGTTCCATAATTGATGGATGAATTGTAATGGTTTTCTCGCAAACCTTGTAGTCCTCATATTCGAGAGGCTATCTCATTTTTATACTAATACCAAATATCGTTAAATTACAAAAAGATCTATTTGACCCAAATCACTACAATGTCAATATTAATAATTTGCAAAGGATAGCTATGATTCTATCATTAAACAATCATGTAATCCCACCACAAACATCCTAAATAATAGTAGTGGTTATTCATATAATAAGTTTCCATAATAAATATTGATATAAAAACCTATCTATTGTACACATCATAACATCAAGTTGTTTTCTCCATAAATATGTAAACTACATTCATATATCCAAGCTATTAGTAATTTATTTTTTTCAATATTTCATTACAGTACCTATAATTAAGACCACATTAAAAACAAACAACATACTATTTCTATAATAAACAATCTAAAATCTCATGACCAAATTCTATCATCCTCAATATCAACAACTATTAGAGATGTCAGAAGTCACCCATGAGAGGGAGAGTTGAGAGGGAATATAGTAAGAAGAAAGTGGATTTTTTTTACTAAGGACTGAAAATCCTATGATGTTTTTCTAGTTTACACCATTTTAATGGGATTATTACATTGTAAGGTTGTTCAATGTTTTGTACATGTTTATCCACTAATATTTTCAATCAAATTAAAAAATTGATCATAGTTTAAAAATGAATAAAAAATTTAAGAACTCTCACTCTCTCAGTTAGGGATTCCATATTGAAATGTTGATTATAATTTAAATAATTACAAGAGTATATACATGGTATATTAATGTTTCCTATAAATTTATATGAATTCACAAAATCTGACTAATCACCATCCTAAAATATTATTGTTATATATATCACAACTATGGTAAACTGCTAACCCGGAGGTAAATATTTGTGATGTTTTTCCCATTTTGGAATAAATTTTATCCATACATATGATTAGTCATGAATCTAGTTACTATATAATAAAATTTATATGTATATATATTATAATATACTTTTGGCATCCACATAATATATTTTATAGAATGAATTTAGTGACATTGACTATTAGTATTATTTAAAATATTACAATGATATAGAAAAATAATTATATCTTACAATATCCCAAATAAATAGATGTTTTTTTTCCTAGAATCCCCACAGTCACAAATATATATGTGATTTTCATGAAAAATTTGACTCTCAATTTCCAACATTCATTTCAAAAGGTTCCCATGACACACCAAAAGAACAACTATTCTATAACCACCCGTCCAAAATTGTTAATAATTACTCCATAAAGGTAGTGTAATTATTTACTTATATCTCATACCATTATATAATGTGTGAAAAATAATAAACATAATATTTTATATTTGATGATTATATGGAATTATTTCCCTTATCTTAATTGAGAAATTCTATGTTCCTCAAAACATTTACGACCCTAATTTGAAATAGGGAAATTACAACTGACATGAATAATATAATTATTCCTTGAATGTACCTCAGAAAAATTATTCATGCAAATGCGTTTACAAAAAATGATTTATTTTCATAGACTATAAATTCCTCCATTGTAGGTTCATGTGGGACTACTATTTACTTTGTTTTTACTCATCTTCTTATAGATTATTTAACCCTTTTGGGTTGTCAATAACAAAAATTATATCCCCATATGTGATGAATTTCAAATAAATTAATTGTATAGTGTAAACATATATTCTATACAATATTGGGAATTTATGGGTTATTGGTCAGTAGTGTGTTAAATTTTATGTACATATTTAAACTCTGATTAGGGTTGGTGATCATCCCAACACGTAAAAAAATATGGGAAAAAATCCATAAATGATTCCTAATGAATTTATATGGTCCCCTTCACATGGCTATCTTTCTGATCGTGGAAGAATGTATTCCATCCTAACTATGTCCAAAATATATCTTCTAGGATCCACTATAAACCAGATGTGATTATATAGCGTTGCTCTTAAATTATATGTGAGTGTATATAATATAATAATCTAATCTCATTTATATATGGGAATCTCAATCACTCTAACAACCACGATTCATAACTAAATAAATGATTTAGATTATTTGGAATGTCGATGATAGTAAGAAACCGTTGTCTTATTTTAATTGAAGGTGATTTCCTATCATGTAACTAATTTATATATCATCCCACATCCACTATATGTAATTTAAATTTTTAGATAACCTAATAGAATTTAGATCTCCCCCTAAACTCATGGATATATGTGGTCTTGAGAAAAAAATTATACAGAACAATTATTTATATATATGAAGTCATCTATCCGATACTGGAATATTCCTCCTAGGGAATGTGTGAAAATTTTAGATAATATTCTCATAATTAGATACTAGGATAAAATTTTTCTCGTGAACAATGATATCGTGATCTATTACCTTAAAAAATTCATCATGTGGAATTATTATAGAAACCTTTTCATATAGGATCTCAAAATTAATTTCCAAAATTTTGGTCTCCCACAGCCACTGAATATGTTTCAATGATACATCCATAAATCCCATTTATGTTACTTCTCAATTATCATCTATGTATAACAACATTAAATACAACATTTGAAAAAAATTCAATGTCAAAAATTCAGGGTACTTACAACAAAAGAAATTATCCTCCATGTCTCCCATGTAATGAGTTTATTCATTATCATTAACACAACCCTCTATGAACATTGACCATTTCTTCTTCCGCCTACGAAGATCTCACATTGAAAAAATAAATCTACAACTCTTGTGGTATTTTATATCATTAATCACTTATCATGAATAAAATTCCTCCTACTCAATATGTAATACTATATATAATTTATAATTCATAGATGGCATAATTTTTCTCTTGATTCATTAGTTTTTTGGTAAATATTTCATAATTTCCAACCATTTTAGTAGCTCATATCCCCTCGTATTATAAGAGGAATCATAAAACACTGTGTTCTCCATATTAATCTCTCGATTTTGAAAATAATATGAAACTACTAAACCTATATTGTAGCTCCATGAGATATTTATATATCATCTCAGACCATATTAATAGTGGATTTATTTTTTAATTCCTTTCCTTAATGATGGTATCTCTGAAATTTATGTAATGAATCATTGATAATATCACCCCAAACTAGAAAATATTTTAATGTTGGACTTGTTTTTTAGTTTCAATTATGTGACCACAGCCATTATTTTTATAGGATGCACATATAATCCAATCTATGATAAAAAATCAGTATGTAATTAATCATCATCATCTATTACTTTAAATATGATAATTTTCCATAAATATTGTGAACATTAATCAGATATAGAAAAATACTAACATGTCTCACCTGATCATCAAATGAAACTATATATATTTTCATAACATCAATGAAGATTAAAAATTATTAATCTATGAATGGTTACAAGATATGGTTCATGAGTCCCATGAAAATATTTAATTTCTTAATGGATCAATATTTCATTAATAAGAACTGAATATTCCTATAGTTAAACCTGAATTTTATCTTCATTTTATCCTCCTCAAGAATATAATATTTTTGTCTAAGATATAATAAATTTTTGAATTCGGATCTACATCCGTCAGTTAGACTACGAGGTTATCAATGCATGCTAAAAAATTATTCTATCTATCACATGGTTTAGAGAACAACAATATGTAAAAATACTCAAACACACTTTTATATTCATGATAAAAAATTTGGACCTACCAAGGGGATATATTGAGATGGATAAAGGAAATATGTCAAATTTATAATTTATATAGCATAATATCCCAAAACATAGATGATTTTAATTAATAATTTTATTAAATATATTGATGTAGCTTTTGGTAGCTAGATAATACACAAAAAATTCACTTATTGAAATGGGTATTTGAGAATAACATCTAGAAATCTGTCTATTTTCTCCAATATAATAGGCAAAAAATTATCCTCAGAAACATCACTTGAATATATGTCGAATGTAACGACCCAAGTATTTATAGAATTATATGTTTTCATATAATTTAATATTTATTCAAAAGTTATTATTTTTATGTTAATGAGGAATCTATTTTTGATTTCGTACTCAGTAAACAACAATGGGTTTCTCTAAAATCTCATAATACACACAAGGCAGAGTCATACCGAAAAATAATATATTATTATTATTATTTTAAATGGTAGCTTATTCCTAGACGTCGTATTATAAATAATGAATAAAACACAACATATTATGACTAAACACGATTATTAATTTTATTACCTTTATCTAATAAAATATAGAGGCTTAAAATGAGAATGAATCTAATTTTAATCATAAATTCACTTATATTTTTAAAGAGGTAGTTTTACCATTTTTTGATTGTGAACCCTTTTTAAATCTAGTTTTAGTCACTTTTATATGTTCTAATTGACAAAATAAACTTCTTCTTTAGAAATAGGACACCAAAATAGACATTAGGAAATTTTTTTTAATTTTTTTAATAAATATCATTTTTTAATGAATAGTGAAAAATACTACATTTTATGTCCAAACTATCTTTTCATCTGATTTATTTATATTGTTATTTTATCTATCTAATTGGTTTTAAAGTGTAATTAGATTAATTTTTAACCATTTTATAATATTTTGGTCAATGGAAGTAATTTCAATTTTTAATTAGACATAAAGACATGTCAAGATTTTGATTGTTTTTACTTCTTAAAAACACATATTTTGGTTTTAAAAGTGGTATTTAATTTTAAATAAATTTTATAAACATATTTGTTTTGAATTATTAAAATTGGATTCTATATTTGGAATCAAGGGGTCCAAATTATTTAATTAGGTATCTTTTTTTAGACATTATGAATAGTAACTTGAGTAAATAATTTATTTATCATTGTTAAAGGGTAACTAGGGTAAATAAGGGTAAAAAATAATATTATAACAACATTTATTTACCCTAACACGTGTCCTGGTCCAATTGAATGAGAATTTTCCGATAAGGAAAATCCTTGGGTCTATTTTAGGACCCTCTAGAGCCACTTGAGTATGAAAATGACATTAAATTAATTTTATTTTCATGTTAATGAAAATATAACCTAAAAAAGTATGTTTTAGTAAAAAAAAATTATATGTAGTTATATAAGTTATTATTTCCACTAAAAATTTTAATTATAAATCTAAAAATATTTTATATATCATTGTATTTTATTTATAATTTTTAAAGATCATATAAATATATTTTTTATGAAACAATGGTGATGTTGTGATTACCTTATTAATTAATGATTTATGTAAATGAGATTATAAATATAAAAATAAATTTATTTTTAAACATTTTATGTAATACATGAATTTTGTTAATGATTATTAATTTTTACCTTTGAAGTAATTATGTTTTTTTGAATTAATCAGGTTGTTATGGATTTTTTAAAAGTCCTGATATGAAAAATATATAAATTGACATAAATTTGTGTTTAAAACAAAAACTTCTTTATTAAATAATATAATAGTCCTTAAAATATATGATTTGGAAAAATTTCTTTTATGTGGTTTAAAATGTCATTAATGAATCACATGATATCATATTGGCATTTTAAAGTAACTTTATTAAAATTATTTTATGAATATACAAGAAAACATGGTAAAAATTACATAAAATTACTATGGGTTAAAGATAAATTAATTGGTTAATTTTATGAACTAAAAATGCCTAAAACCCATTTTATGAGATATTTAGAACCATAATAATATTATATTTTAAATATATCACATTTCTGTAATTATAACTCTAAAATCAACTAATAATATAATAATACTTTCAAACATCCTTAAAGTGCACCTCCTCTATCTTATAAAAGGACACAACCTCTAAATCTTACTCATACCTCTCAATCCCCCTTGGCACATCCAAAAATGGCCCAAATAATCTACCAAAATCCTTCTATTCATCTTAGAATACTTTCCTAATGAAGAAGTGAAATCAAGAAAGCCCTTTGGCTCAAATCAAAATAAGTTACCTGATTCGAGGTAATGAATTCTCTCAAGGTTACTTCATTACATTTCCTTCTCCTACCCCATAAACTCTATTTATTTTATTATCTTTTTAAAAATTGTATATTAAATATATTAGAGTTTTATAAATATAATTATTCTAAATAAAATTACACACACCTCTGTCTAATGTGTTTAGAAGATACTATTTCTGTGGACGACGGACTAGTGCATCACGAAAGGATGATTGTTCAATCATCACATACCACATTTTATGGTGGTTCGTATGATGTTTCTGTAAAAATTTATGATATATAATATATTTTAATTATCTATATTCTTCATTAATTCTCATTTAGAACAAAAAACTATGCTTTTCATTTGGTATAAATACGTTTTTTTCATTTGAGAATGTACGGACAACTGCCCCCTCAAAGTGATATGACTAGTTCATGTTATACATTGAACGTATAAAGGATGGGATTAATGAACAGATGTAACATATATAACATATATGTTATAATGTATTTATAATATACTTAGGTATCATTTACTTTTCATTTCATTAAATATGTAAATAAATGAATATAGCGTTCATGCGTACGTATGGCTTAATGTCTCCCTGAACGGTGAATTTCATTTCATATATCCACATGATAGAGAGTATTATAAATATATATACATGATATAAATGATATCTATGTTATCTATATAATTAATATAATTATAGAGATAATGTAATATTGACCAAATGTAAAATATTTAGTTAAAACAATTTCCTTTTTTATTTAACTACCGAGCATCGACAAAACGATTGATATGAACATGAATAATTAGATGATTGTTATAGAAAGGTTCTAAGTGATATAAATGGAGTAACAAGCATTAAAAATATTCTAAATCAAGTAGGAATTAACTTAAGTTTATTATTCATGAAGAACAATGAACGTACTTGATGATTCTAACTCAAGGTAAGGGGCTTTGTCTAAATCTCCTTTCATTGAGGAATGTTTTGATAATATACTCCTCCTTCTTTTACACGGTGTATTATAAAACCTTATAAAATTAACATTCATTATTCTGGAATATGTTTCTATGAAGAGTTTTACTAAAAAATGAAGCAAATGTTTCTTTTAACTTTTTAGGCGACAATGAGCTCTCCTCTGCCGTAATCTTTATTTGGATTCATCTAGAAGTCGTCATGTTTTTAAAAGGAAATGAAATAACTTATTCCCCTTTTGGATGTTTTCGTATTGAAAATGGTTTTTGAAATTTTTTATTATTTAAATATCTTCAATGTATTTCATGTTATTTCTTGTGAAATTTTATTAGGGAAATATTGATATTTTCAATATTATATGATAATATAATTGTACTGGGACATTTGATAGGTGGTTATGTGATAAAAAAATGACAGTTGGTTCTATGATAAACCAAAAATAGGGGGTTATATTATAACCTCCAATACATTGGGTATGAAAGTCTGTCGTATGACTATTCCATTTGTAAGAATTAATTTTAGAAGTTAACCATGTCGTTATTCAATTTATGTATGATTATGTCCCCAATGTACCATTTTATATGTTATGTGTGAATTCTACGAGATTTATAGTAATCTTTGGATAAAAAAGGTGTAGGAATTGAGATTATATTCATTGAAATATTTTTTCTACTTCTTAAAGTTGAAATGCAATATTTTATGACTAAGTATTCATGGTTTACTTGTTGTTTCAATAAAACTAACTGTTTTCCCACTTTATGTATACCTTAATGAGATTTTTATACCAATCACATGTTTTTGAAATTATTTGAACATGAATTTAATGGAATAGAGTCAATGATGGGATCATAGAGAAGTCATGGGGTTTAAAAAATTGAACTAAACATGTTTCTTTTTAAGAGTTTTTATTTTAGGATAAAAATGGATACTTAGTAAAAGTGTATACATGTAATATTCAAGTTGTTATGTATTGCTTATGAACTAATTCACTAAAGCCCTAAACCTGAAAAGATCCTCAATGTTAATTATTATCATATTTCAATATTATTAAATGTTTAAGTCTAGGGACATACATCTATTCTCGAAATTTGACATGTACTCAACTATATATTATTTTATTAAGGACAGTAGGATCCCATATTCACATGAAATTGAACCATGAACCATGAAAATTATACCAAACTACTCTATAATGGAAGATATTTTTTTATACATGATCTGAATAAAACCAATATATACTAAACATGACATCATGGGGATTCATCCAACATATGGGAGCTCACTACATCATTATTGGGGGCTGAACATGAGATCACTTTTAGTTGGTGTCCCATGTCATATAGACAATACTAATGTTGAATTTTTTTCTTAATCTGGAACTAAGGATATAAAAATAGGGAAATGGGTAACATTGTCATAAGAATATTTGGTTCTTTTGAAGGTATTCCATTGATCATAAATTCAACCATCTCACACAATTTCTAGATAGAGACCCAAATTTCTAGTATCTTCCCATGAAAGATGACTCTAGAACCCTATTCCAATAATGGAACACCATATAATAGTTTACTGGTTAATTTCCCCACTGTATTATTCAAATTGTCTTCATAGTGCACCAACTACTTCTCTTTCAAAATATCAACCTAGGGTATTACACTTACTACCATAGGGAATTCCCAAACCAAATTTAATTCTATATAGATGATCTCTATACATTATTAAACCAAGAATGCACCCCGTCATACACCTTTTTAATTGATAAAAAAACATTTTATTAATGATCTATTATCATATTAATATATTTTTCCTTACTAGTAGGATAATTAATTCAAATCCCTTACTAGTAATCATTGAAATTGGAATTTTCTAATTAAATTAATTTTATTTCATAACCACGAGGTCTCATATTATCATTATAAATTTAAAAATGTAATTTGGGAAAAGTCGTATCATATCATATTATTAGTTATCCCACCCCCAAGAATCACTTTTTCATAAGATCCTTCTCCAAGACATAAGAATTTGTGGCCATAAAAGGATTTTTAACATTGTTTTGTATCTGTACTTATTAGAAATGATAAAGGTTCAACAGATTTAGAAATCTATTATAAAACATAAAAAGTGTCGATAACTTTACATTAATGAATCCAAATTTATATTATTCTATATATATGATATTCTACTGTAGAACCAATAATATAGTTACTCACGGTATACTATTTTTATTCATCAAATAATCCTTACAATTGATGTTATTAAACTCATACCAAAGAGTATAATTTTCATTGAACTAATCCCAATTTACCAACCTGGGACATATAATTACATGAATAATAGTGGGTGTTAAACAATCCGTTCAATAATTATGTATCAAGGAATATTTGAACATTAATGTTATAGCCATCATCCAATCATCAATTTCTTGAGGGTCATTAATTCTATGAAAATGAATTATATATACTATAAATGCTAATGAGACTCTTAATAACGATAAGAATCTAAATTCTCTCAAACTAGATCTGACTTATGATTAATATGTGGTGGTTTATTCCGCAAAACTGTAATTGGATAGTATTATCTCTAGTGAAAAGGTTGAGTAACAACCTCTTACACATTCAATTAGGACATCTTTCACTCAAGTCTCTGAAAAGTGTGATATTTTCTAATTAGATGAAGGAATAGAGAATCAAGAGTTTGAAATATAAATAAATTGCAATTGCATAGTGTCTGAGGAAAATGGTATCATTTTTTGATTCATATAATAGAAAATATGAACCCATGTTTATTACGTAATATTTGGGTGACATTATACAATTTGATTACTGAAATTAATAACCAACCACTATATGATCGACATACAATTTTATCTTCAAACATATAACAATTAAATTGATTTTATTGACCATTAACAATTTATCATTTTTCATACAAAAAATATGTTTTCCATTGAAAATAATTTATCTTCACTATTGTAATAAAAATTAATTATTCCTTATAATTTCCTTAAAAATTCCCGAAACAACCTCAAACGTCATGAATCATTAAATTTTATTTATAGTACCCATTCAATTTAATAACATAATTAAAATTACAATCAACAGGGGAGACTAATTATGATAGAAATAAAAAATGTTCTACACACAATGATAAAAATTCAGAGTATATGAGTAGGTGAGTAGCACCATGATAATATAAATATCTTTTTGGGAGGCAAAAAGTTTAGATACACAAAACCCCCTATATCAAAAATATAATGTAATGAATAACAAATCATTATAAAATAACCATAATAAATAATACTTTTTTAATATATGTTGAAATTTAAAAATATATAACAAATTAAATACCATTGTTGAAGTGTGTTAAAGGACCTCAACAAGACAAGTAATGGAAGAAGTTGAACTTCTAGAGGAGTGAGTATATTTACAAGAATTCCAAACATGAAAAAAAATCATCATCAATCACACCTAATATCGTATTGAATTGATGATATTCCTATTATGATAATGATTATATATTCTATCTAATAAAAGGGATATTAAAATTACAAACCAAATCAATTTTTATGAGAATAAATACGACTACTTGGAAACCAAAAAAGTGTGTAATGAAAAACCATCATCTTAAATTCAAAATAATTATGGTTATAAAAATAATTATATTGATATAGAGAATACCTTATGAATTTTTACACCAGTATTAATTTACATAATTAACATAAATCCTAAAAATATCAAGGATTCAAATATATAAAAATACTTAAAACCCATATCATCTCATATAATCATTAGATGGTTTCTAATGAATAACAATGTCATAAATGTTTTGTGATGAAATATAGTACAAAATTGATGATTAATACCAATATATGTGGAGTATGATGTCAATTTATGGTTTAGCTAAATAAATATATGACATGAACCATATTAGTAGAGGGACTTCCAAACAGTAAGGTATGGTTTGGGATTTTTCCCTTACCAAGACCAATTGTGTTATGAACCAATTAAAAAATAAATAATACACAATACCCATTTATATATGTGTGCCCACATCAATACTGTAAAAATGGGGGGCTAATACCCAAAAATAAATTTATATTAGAGGGACTATTGAAACTTGTGTACACTCTAATAATCTTGTGTAAAAATGTTCATTTGAAATATATAGGTAAAGAAATAAATCTAACCACAAATCTTTAAAAATAACACAAATGGGTACACCAATAAATGAATTTTTTTCATTTTAATTGAAATTATATATTATTTAACGAATATAAATTGAATAATGGATGAATTATATAGAAAATTATTGTTCTTCTGAACATTTGGGAACATGCCATTCTCCAAGTCTTTGAAAATGTCTAATAAAAGAGATGGGAACTATAACCTTGGATGTTCACAAAAATGTCATTTTTAGGAAGATCATTAAATGTGGATCCATTCATTCAATCACTTATTATATGGGTCATGTAAACTAAACTACAATAATGAATGATATTGTCTAATTGGATATAATACACCATTGGGATACCTCTGAGTGGTTAATGATAGAATGCCTAACCATCCACCTCTCATGTAATGTTAGGCTAGTGTGTTAACCTATTGAGATCTATTTGGTACAATATGGTTAAATAAAAAGGGACATATAATGCCCAAATAGTCGGAGTAATCTACACATCATGTGTTGATTTAATCCTTTATCCCACCAAATCATTGTTCTCCAGAAACCACGTTGTAGAAGAATAGTCATTAATTAGATATTAATTAAATGGGATTGGGGGAACTCTAAGAAAACCACCCTTTTTCGATCCAGGCCACTATCATTCATGATTGTTTCACTACCACCACCACTACAAGGAACAATCCAATAATCCTTATTTTCTAATTATGCCATCATAGATCAGCGAGAGACGATAATGGATCAATCTACTTACCACCTCCTAGATTTGTCATATAAACGATAGATATTAAGGCAGACCATTAAATTCATCATCCACTCTTTTGGTCAATAACCATTAAAAATGACAGAGGAAGTCTAACAACAATATAATATATGAAATAATTTCATTCAAATTTTTGTAATTTTTTTCATATGTTTATGTTACACAGAACACCATGTTTAAAAAAACATACAATTAATGTTATTATTTAAATGTTGTCATTGTAACATAGATATAAATCATTGGATTCAGAATAAGAATAAACAACTTTTTAAAAATCATTATATATTTTAATATAAATAATTTTTATTTATTCATAAGTATTTAAATATCTATTAAGTATTTGTTTGTACTGAATATTGTTTTTTTCAAAAAATAATTCTTGTTTACATTTGAGAAAAAATATTTAAAATATTTTTATTACAATTTTAGAAATAATATTTTAAAAATATAAAAATTTATAGAATAAATATTTCAAAATTATATTACGGTTATATATTATTAATTTTATTGAAAATGTTAATATTTTTAATGAATAGTGATAATTAATTATTTTTATTAAAAACTATCTGTTCATTTAAATGATTAAAAGGTTACATTTTGTTTTACAATGTTTTACATTTAAAATAATTTCAATGAGGTTATATATAATACAATTTATATCATTTTAATAAATTGTATATTGAAATTAAATGTTATAACATTTCCTAATTATGAATATTTTTCTTCTGAAGAAAACTTTTTCATCGCAATAGTATCATTAATTTTAAATTAAATATTACCAGTTCATTAATTGGAATTTGTGATAATATATATTATTAATGATAATATTATAAATTTTATAATATGGTAAAAAAAATTATTGTTAATAATGAATATTAAATATATGAATAATGAATTATCATGGATAAGGGTAAAATAGGTTTATCCTGGCTACACAAAAAATATAATGGTAAAAATGATCTAATTTTGTTTCGAACACCTAATTTCTGACCATAGATATTCTATATAAAATATAATATTAAATAATGATCCATTTTGTATCCTCATGGCCTTTTTAAAAAATTAGGGTTATATGAATTAACTTATGATGGCAATTATTACAATAATGTAGGTGAATTATAGTTTGAATGAAAAATATAGAATATTCAATGTAAAAAATATACATTACCCCTCTTCAATTAGATTTATTGAAATCAAACATAGTTTAATTATTAGAGAAATATAAACAGATCTAGAAATAATGTGAATATATCAGTGTGAAAATCATAATCATGATGGATCCGATTTATTAAATTACATTTATCGTAATTTGAGTTAAATCGAAAAAAATAAAATTGAATGTTCAATAAGATGACTAACTTACTATAACATGCAGTGTAATAAGGACATGAAATAACTGGTAATACAATAGATTTTTAAGGTATAAATTAATTGTAAGATATTATTTAAAAGATAACTCTTTTATCATTAATAAAAATATTGTCAATAACCTTGACTAATGATATCAACTATTGTATATATATATTAAATTATATCTCTTCTAACTAGGATGTCCCCCAATATGTTGATTGGAATAGCCCTTCCCTCCTATCCCAAGAATCCCTATACTCTACATTGGATAAAATCTTTCTATCCAAAACATCCCTTGATCTAATTGATTAATGTCAATGTCTTCATAACCCATGAAGAATGTGATCGAAAAAATGATCAAACACATATTAAAATAAAATATGTTCCTACGTTATAATCTCAGACATTGATATCTTGAAAATGAAAATCGTCTAATGATATACAGTAACTAAAAATTAATAGTTCATGCAGAGCTATCTTCAAAAATGTTGAGTTACCAAAACAAACAAATGAATCAGCTCAAGATTTTAAAAATGTATTTGTATTTATTGGGGATATTTTAATGGTTAAATTTTCATATTGGTTTCAACAACTTCATACTACTGGTTCTTGAATGCTGATTTGTAAGTGAATTCCTAAAATAATATTGATTAACACGACTACAATGTCAAAGGTATTCCATAAAATATAAAAAATTCATCTCTATTAATATTATAAATATTGATCATTATGTTAGACTTGGTCATAATATTTCAATATGATAATATTTAGGATGTCTAGTCCAAAATATTGGCAGCATATTCAGTCTGATAGATAATAATATTTTCAGTATGACCTACACGACAATAATATAATTTATGATCAAATAAATGGTATGAAAAATTTATTGGAAACCTGATCATTCCAATTATTTTAAATAATATAGTATTGTATATATTTCTTATTAATTTAAAAATTATTCTTTATATGGTGAAAAATAATTTTTTATATAAAAACCTTCCAAAATAATATTGATATAAATTTTTAGTATTCATGTATTTATGAAACTGTTTTTAATTTATAAAAAAATATGAATGTAAAATTAATAATTAGAAATTATGACTCCACAATATCCCTTATTTTGGAATGAAAAAATCCCAAACATGAATGAAATATAATTTCAAATTCTCACATCCAATTTCTTTTAATCAAATAGTATTTAGAGTTATTATTTCAATAATAACTCTCCATGTTTCTAACACATATGAATATTGTTTAGTTTAGTGTGTAGATTTATATAATAGTTCTTATATATGAAATATTCTCCCCTATGTGATACCATATCTCCCTAGTGGTCTATTTATACCCCTTAAAAATATACATTTCTAAAGTTAAAACCTTACTTAATTATTTTTTCACCCCTTCTATAAGCACCTGGCCTTAAAACATTACATAATCTTGAATTAAATTAATAATTCACATTGAGTGTCTATTTAGGTTTTGAGTTATAGATAATAAGGTCATAACATTTACATAATAACATGAATATTACAATAAGGAAATTCTACTCAATATCATCTTTTTTGAAAAAATAAAAACACTTGAAAAAAAAAGAGTCTTGTCTAGTCCCATGTTGTAGACAACATGACTTTTCCTTGATCACATCATTGACACTATTCATCTTTAGGTCCTGTGAAAAACATTTAAAAACATGGGATGAGAATAAAAAACTCATTAAGGGTTATAAATTAAGAAATAAATATTTAGTCCATTAATACATAAAAAATATAAACCCTTTAACATATTTCATGAAAAAAAAAGATTTATTAATAGCACGTTGTAATCACAAATCAGAAAGGTACTTATGACAGTCATATCATACATACATTTTAGCTATCGCAGCTACATAGGGAGTTACGTTGGAATATCCATCACAGTATATTCCCTAAATCTCTTAGAAGAAACATTCACGTTTACCTCCGCTACATTACCCAATGCATTGGAGATTTATCTTGGGCTCGCCCACCCTATATTTATCACAGAACCACCCATATACCTAACAATTCCGAAGAACAATAACATATTCATAAAACAATCATAAAGTAAATATGACATTTTAACATTTCTATTACAATATATCATTTAAATATATTAACATAACAAATCCATTATCAAAACAATTTTGAATACCAAAATATTTAAAATGATTATATAGTAATTATTTTCCTTTAAAAAATGTTACGATATGTTAAGGAATCCAAAAGATCAAATTATACTTGCGGCAGCAGAAACCTCATTATCACCACTTATGCTAAAAAGAAACATTATTTTATTATCATTTATTAAAATGCTTCATAGAGAAAAGATTCACTTCTAATAAAATTAAAAGTCAAAGGTGATTATACAGTGTATAGAATAATGTAGTGTATTAAAACAAAATATTACTTAATGAAAGGTGATTGAGACGACGTCCCTTACCTCATGTCTTACTTGACATGTTCGTTCGTTAATATCCAAAATAATGAAGTAAAGATAATTTAAACTTTTTAAGAACCTTTTTTAAGTTTATCATTCATTTTATATCACTGATTACCATGTTATAATCATTTTGTAATCATTTAAGTTAATAATTGTTGTTTTGTCGATATTTGGTACTAGAGTAAAAAATGAACACCTTATAATTACCAGTTGTCCATGTGGTCAATAGTCCACAATCTCCAGAATGATAATCATGATTTAGATATTATATACATCATATAAATCCCGAATATATATTTATTTATAATATTATGTAACATTATGGAGATATGAAATGATATTCAACGTTCATGGAGAAGATAAGTCGTACATACGCATGAACGCTACATTCATTTTTATGTCATACATTAATGGAATTAAAACATAATGATACATATTTATATTATAATTCCATTATTACATAATATATAATATCATTAACTCTATCCTTTATACATACCACATATGGAATTAACGAGTCATATCACTTTGAGGGGTGGTAGTCCGCACTTCATCAAATGAAATTATCGCATTTACCCATTATAGAACCATTAAATATAGGACATATATATATAATATAGAAGAATAATGAAATAATAACAATAATATATAAAATATATAAATATAGTGACATCTTAATGGTCACCATTAGTGGTGGTAGGAGATCATCGAACAATCATCGTTTTGTGAGGTGTTAGTTTTCCATCCACAGAAACAGTATGTTCTTCACCCATTAGTTGAAGGTGTGTGTATGTGTAATTCAAATACATCTCATAATAACATAAAAGTATATTGAGTATACTGGTGCATTATAGAATAAAATATTAAAAAGATTTTTGGGGTTGGAGAAGTAATATAAAAGAAACGAATTTAAGAGAAATCATTACCTTTAATTTTGGTAATTCCCTTTGGAGGAGTATATGGACGTTGAGAGCTTATTTTGGTATGTTTTGGATAATCCAAGAGGCTTGAGATGTGTGATGACTGATTTAGAAGTGAAGGCTTTTATAAGGGGGAGGAGGGGCTCTTTAAGAAATTGTGAAAATATTATTTTATTATAAAATGATATTCGGTTTCTAAAGGTCCAAAACTAATTAAATTTAAAGATAAGATGACTCATGTTTGAAGTAAAATCATCCAATAATAACTGGACATGTTTTCGATATTATTTAAATATTTATAATCTTATTTATTTAAATCATTTATTAATGAGGTAAATACTGCATCATTATTGTGTCATATATAATTTAATTTATTTGATATCTAAAATTTATAAGAAAAATACCATGATTTATGGAATATTTTTAGCCATAAAATGAGTATTTATATTTTAATAGGTAACCTATATAACACCATGTAATAGTTAATTTACTAAAAGATATTTTTTTGTTTATATTTTTTCATTAGTTTAAATTTATTAAAATAAAGTGTCATTATCGCTCTTATGTGGCTTCATGGGGTCCCCAAATCTACCCAAGGATGCCCTTGGTTTTTCATTACTCATCCAATAAGGTTCAAACATGTTTGATGGTAATTTTTTAATATTATGATAATCTTTTTTACCTTAAATTACCCTATTGACCGTTAACCGTGGTAAATAAAAGTTAAATGTTACTATTCACCAAAAATTATTTTCATATTATTGAACCAAATATTACTTAATAATAACTATAATGTAGTTTATATTTTCGAAATTCAATTCACAGATGAGGTAAAATTTCATTTAAAGGAAAAGTCAATTTTTTAACTACTACTATGTGGTTTCACAATTCATTAAAAAATTAACGTTTTACAGAAAAAACAAAAAAATCATCCTAAGATAAATTTTATATTACAAATTAAAAAATGATTCCTATTTTAAAAAATTCAAAACATATAATTTGTATTAATTAATTTAAAATTAATTCATGTTATTAAAACAAATATCGTGTTTTTAAGAAACAATAAATGTTAAAAGATTGACATTTTTTTATGTCCAATTTCAAAATGAAATTTATTCCAATGACCAAAATTGGATTAAATGGTAAAAATATAATCTAATTACACTTTAAAACCAATTAAAAAGATAATATATCTTTATAAATAAATTATATTAAAAGTCACTTTTGAATAATAATAAAGTATTTTTCACTATTCAGAAAAAATGGACTTTATCCAAAATGTACCAAAAAATTTACCCAAAGTAAATTTTGAGGTCCAGAATCTAATCAAAAATTTTATTTTTTCAAATAGAACATATCAAAATGAGAAAAAATAGATATAAAGAGGTTTTCCATCAAAAGGTGGTATATCGACCTTTTAGTTAATATTAGAGTATTTATGCTTAAAATTTTATTCATTCATATTTTAAGCACCTATCATTTATTGGATAAATGTAAAAACATTTAACAATCATGTATAATCATATTTTTGTTAGTTCTATTCATTCCTGCCAATAAAACGTCAAGGAATTAACTACCATTTCAAATAATAATATTATATTTTTAGTGTGCAACATAATATTTCAAAGATACTCGTTGTTGTGTATCGGGTATGCCATCTAACATTAGGTCCCCTTTAAAGAAAAATTAATATTTAATTCACAAATATTAATAAATATGAAAATGTATTATTATTTATTTACTTGGGATGTTACATCCTTCCCCCCTTTTGAGAATTGCGTCCTCACAATTTTTTACACCTATCAAATAAATGGGGGTATTTCTCCCTCATAGAATTTTTATATTCCCACATTACCTCTTCAACCATATGGTTTTACCAAAAAAACCATTACCTGGTGAATTACCTTATTCTGCAACTCCTGGTCTCTACGGTCTTGAATCTGGAGTTCTTGTTTCTCATAAGAGATATTCTCTTGCAACTGAACTACGTCTCTGCTCAAAACATGAGACGGATCTAGCATATACTTTCTCAAAATTGATACAAGAAAAACATTGTTTACATGGGATAAAAATGAATGTAAAGCCACTCTATACACAACTGATCATTCTTTCTAAAGTATTTTATAAGGTCCAATGATCCTCGGACTCAACATTCCCTTTTTACCAAAACGCATCACACTTTTCCAAGGAGAAATATTATGAAAGACGCGATCTCCTAACCTAAATGATAGATCCTTCCTCTTGTTATCTAAATAACTTTTCTGCCTGCTCTAAACTGTTCTCATGTGCTTCTGAATCAACTGATCTCTCTCTTAAATCTATTCTATTAATTGTGGTCCCATCAATATCTATTCACCGACTTCATCTCAAAATGCTTGAGTTTGACAACGCTTTCCATATAATGACTAAAACGGAGCAATTTGTATACTGGAATGAAAATTGTAATTTTAAGAAAACTCAACCAAAGAACGTTGTTGGTCCCCACATCCCTGTTAATTAAGTGCACAAGCACGTAGAATATCCTCCAATTTCTGAATTATTTATTCTGACTCCCTATATGATTGTGGATGAAAATATGTACTAAAATTTAATTAAGTACCCATCGACATCTGAAGGCCTTCCCAAAAGTTAGAAGTAATCACGGGATCA
Organism: Viscum album; assembly: GCA_963277665.1. Taxonomy (NCBI): domain Eukaryota; kingdom Viridiplantae; phylum Streptophyta; class Magnoliopsida; order Santalales; family Viscaceae; genus Viscum; species Viscum album. The sequence continues at coordinate 699,823,343 of OY728160.1, forward strand.
CAATCAGATACAATGGTGAAAGGAAATACCTGAAACTTAACTATATCTTTAATATAAAAGTGAGAATGTTGATATAGAGGCAAAGTATCTCGAATTGGAAGGAAATGAGCATATTTAGTCAACCGATCAACAATAACCCAGATTACATTATTACCTCGAGATGACTTTGCTAATCCCGCAATGAAGTCTATGCATAAATTTTCCAATTTCCACTCTGGCACCAGTAAAGACTGAAACATCCCTTACGGTAACTACCACTCATATTTAACCTACTGACATGTCAAACACTTCACATTAAAATTAGCAATATCTCTTTTCATTACATCCCACCAGTAATACTCCCGAAGTTCTTTGTATATCATATTCCTTCAAGGATGAATGGAAAAAGAGGAACTATGGGCCTCACATAACAACTTATTCTTCAACTGTGAATCATAAGGCCCACATAATATTTTCCCAAACCTCAAAACACAATAATTATCAACATTGAAATCAGGAAACATACCCTTTTGAACCAACTCTACCTTTTCCGGCAACTCACTATCTTCTTTCTATGCATTCTTTATTCTGTCTGATAGGGATGATTCCACTGACACCTAAAACAAAACAGAATAATTTCTTACACCAAAAACTTCTATGAAAATTTTTATCAAATCAAAAACCAAAGGATCTTATTCCAAACATATCATGGTTAATGAAGCCTTATTTTTTCAACTCAAAGCCTCACCACATTATTTGTCTTTCATAGTGGTAATAGAATCATGAAATCATAATCATTGATTAAATTCAACCATCTTATCTATCTCATGTTCAATTATTTTTGAGTGAATATATACTTCAAACAATTTTGGGCAATATTTATTTCACATTTCACTCCATTCCAATGTTTCCTCAAAATATTTATAGAAAAAACAACTGCAGCTAAATCCAAATCATCTGTACGGTAATTTTACTCATGAGGTTTCAACTAATGTGAAGAATAAGCAATTACCTGATCATTATGCATGAAGACACAACCATTTTCTTTCAATGAAGAATCTCTGTAAATAACAAACTCCCCAATTCTAGAATTCAGTGCCAAAACTTGATCATTCACCAATCTTCCTTGCAATTTCGGAAAACAAACATCACATTCTTTTGTCCAAATGAACTTAACACCTTTTTAGTTAACCTAGTAATTGAACTTGATAACCATGAAAACTTATCAGCAAACCCCCGGAAATAACCTACTAAACCAGGAAAAAAATGGATCTTGGTTATATTTTTGGATCTTGGACATTCTTCAACAACTTTCATTTTACTAGGATCAACTGTAATTTCCATTTTTTTAAACAATGTGACAAAGGAATGAAATTTGTTGAAACCAAAACTCACACATGATGAATTTCCAAAACAATTTTTATTCTTTTATGGTTTGCAAGACAACCCTTAAATTATTTTCAATATCCTCTTTAATTTTAGAATAAACCAAAATATCATCAATGAACTCAACCAAAAACCTATCCATGAAATCATAGAAAATTCTATTCGTAAGATCTATGAATACAGTAGGTGCATTGGTTAAACCAAAAGGCCTAACTACAAATTTATAATGACCATATCTTGTACAATATGTGGTCTTTAGAATTACTTCTTCCTTTACATTCAACTGATGGTACCCTATCCTCAAATTAATCTTTGAAAAATTTTGAGCTCCCTTGAGCTAATAAAAATAATCATCGATATGAGGAAAATGATACTTGTTATTAACAGTGATTTTATTCAAGGATCTATAATAAATGAAAAATCTCATTGAACTATATTTATTTTTGACATATAAAACCAAAGGACCCAATGGTGATGTTCTAGGACAAATGAAACCATTATCTAATAACTCCTGAAATTGATTCTTTAACTATAAAAGTTCAATCTGATCCATTCGATAATGGGGTTTTGAAATTGGAATAGCATCAGGAACTAATTAAACAGTAAATTCAACTTCCTTCTCTATTATAATTCCCAGAAACTCATCAAGAAAAACATCAAGATACTCATTTACCACTAGCACATCATTAATCTCAACACTTCATTTATTTTCAACAATATGTGAAAGGTAACATTCATTTACATCATTTACTAGTTTCTTATCTTCCTGATGTGTTATCAAAATAAAGGGTTCATTATTGTAAAAAAGCTGAAAATAATTCTGAAAAAAACCTTTTAAGCACTGCAATCAATCTTAGCATGATAAACATACGTCTAGTACATACCCAAAATAACATCAAACTCTACCAGAGGAAAAAAAATAATTTTTTTATGTAGATTCTTCCCGCAAAAAATTACATTAATGTTCTTATGTTTTATTTTTGCCTCAACAATTCTTCCAGATGTTTTTACCATAAGTTTTTCATTCATATCAAGAGATTGAATTCCAAATTTACTAGAAAAATTCTTCGAAATGAACGTGTGTCTAGACCCTAAATCAAACAACACATTGGTATAATCTGAACAAACAAACATTATACCTAATACTATATCATTTGATGGACCAACATCTACTGAATTAGTTGCAATGTGTTTCACCACCCCTTTCTTCATGCAGTATCGATGGTTTTATTAGTTGAGTTCTTCGTTGAACCCTCATTTTCATAATGACCCATTTCATTAAACTTAAAATATTTTTCTCACTTTAAATCATATTTTGTCTTAAAATTAACCAGATCTTTTTTCAGTGCAGTTTCAAACCTTATGTCCCATTTTACCACATCAGTAGCACTTACCAGAAATGATAATACATTCTTGAGCATGATTTTTAACATAATTATCAAAAGCTGTAAACTTAAGATTCTTACCGTCAGTCTTTTTTTGAAGAGTTATCCCCACTCGCCTACCACCTCTACCTCTTATTCTGTTCTTTTTCAATTAACACCTAATCATAGGATTAATATATTTCCACCTTCTCCGCACAACGAACATGTTTTTATAACATTTTAATTCATGAGAAGCTAAATCACTTCGATACTTTGGCTTTAATCCTGAGTAAAAATAGTTGACTTTATATCAAGATATCATATGAAATTTATAGCATACCTTGTGAGTCAAGTGAATTTTTCATCATACACAGCCACTTAGTCATGCCCATTCCTCAGTTCCTGGAATTTTTTTTCCCACACTAAGATGAACCACCTTAAGAAAATATTTTTCCAGAAACAAACATTTTATTTCATCCCAATCAATAGAATCAATCTCTTCACTATCCCAGATATTTTTCACTATCGACCACCACTGATCAGAATCACCTTCAAAATGGTAAATAGCGAGATGAACCGTTTGATGTTCTAGACTACCAATTTCATCAAAAACAATTTCCAGTTTTTTAATTCACTCTTCTTGATAGCACCGGATCAGATGATCCTCTAAAATATGGGGAATGTTTCCTCATGAAATGCTCCCCTACTGACATGTTATTCTGAGCTTGATCTGGGTAATCTCATACATGGATACCGCTAAAATTTATAGTCTGAGTCAGTTGTTCCATAACTGCAAAAAAAAAAATGGTTCAGTTCTGATTCCGACTATCTCAGGTTTCTAATTTTGAAGGATTTGTTCCTCCTAATGTCGTCTAAACAAATCTTCCATGATTCTTATGTAGAAAAACATTCTGAACAATGAAATATCTTAGGCAAAGCAATATGGTAATATGTAATTCTATATCATTTCAATCATAACTTGAGCTAAAAATAATTTATGGATATTAATTTGACTATATTCAAACTCCTAATGTTGTCTAAACCAACCTCTGATACCAACTATAATGACCCATCCTTAAAACATTACTTAATATTTAATTAAATGAATAATTCACATAGAGGATCTTTTCTGGTTAGATATTTAGAGAATTAGGTCATAACATTTACATAACAACATGAATATTACATGTAGACAATTCTACTCAGTATCCATTTTTTCATAAAATAAAAACTCTTGAAATAAAGAGTCATGTCTAGTCCCATTTTATAGAAAGCATGACTTTTCCTTGATCCCATACTTAAACCAATTTATCTTTTGGTCCTATGAAAAACATTTCAGAACATGGGATGAGCATAAAAAACTCATTAAGGGTTATAAAATATGAAATAAATAATTAGTCCATCAATGCATACAAAATATAAACCCTTTTACTTACCTCACTAAAACATATGATTTATGAATAACACAAAGAAATCACAAATGAGAAATGTACTTATGGCATTTATATCATTCGTACATTGTAGCTATCACAGCTACACTGGGAGTTACGTTTGAATACCCATCATTGAATATTCCCTAAATCTCTTAGTAAAAACAATCACATTAACCTCCATCACATTACGCAATGCATTGAAGATCTATCTCAGGCTCACCTACAATATTTTTATCACGGAACAACCAATATACGTAACAATTCCCATGAACCATAACATATTCGTAAAACAAACATAATGAAAATATAAAATTTCAAAACATCAATCACAATATATCATTTAAATATATTGAAATAAAAAATCCATTATCAAAACCATTTTCAATTCCAAAATACTTAAAAAGTGTATATGGAATTTATTTTTCTTTTAAAAACATTATATTTCGTTAAGGAAGTCAGAAGATCAAATAATACTAGCGACGGTGGAATGGTTGTTGTCGTCATGTATGCTAAAAAGAAACATAAATTTTTTTGTTTGGTAAAATTATTCATAGAGAAAAGATTTATTTTTAATAAATGTAAAATTCAAAGGTGTTTATATAGCTTATAAAATAAAGTCCTGTATTAAAACAAAATATTCCTCAATGAAAAAAGATTGAGACTAAGTCCCTTACCTCATGTCTGACTTGACCCATCAGTTATTTAATCTCCAGAATAATAAAATAAAGTTAATTTATATTTTCTTAACATCATTTTTAAAGTTTATTTTTCATTTTATATCACATATTACCATGTTATAAACATTCTGTAATCATTTAAGTTAATAATGGTTGTTTTGTAGATATTTAGTACTTTAGTCAAAATTGAACACATTATAATTACATGTGGTCCATGTGGTCAATAGACCACTATCTCAAGAATAATATTCATGATTTAGATATAATATAAATCATATATATCTAGTTAATATAAGTATTTATAATAGTACATAGCATTTTGTAGATAAGAATTGAAATACACTATTCATGGAGATAGTAAGCCGTACGTACGCATGAAGGTTACATTTTTTTCAATTTCGTACATTAATGGATATAATAAATAATGATACATTGTTATATTTTAATTTTAGTATAATATTATATGTAATATTATTAAATCTATCTTTTATACATCCCACATATTTCATTATTGATTCATGTCACTTTGAGGGGGTGGAAGTCCGGACATTCCCAAATAAAATTATCGTGCTTACCCATTATGGAAACCATAAAGGTAGGATATAAATGTAAAATACTGAAGCATAAAAGAAACAAAAATATAATATATATCATATATAAATACAATTCCATCTTAATGACCACCATGAGAGTCAGTAGGAGATAATTGAACAATCATTATTTCGGGAGGCGTTAGTTTTCCATCCATAGGTATAGTATGTTCTTCACCCATTTGATGAAGGTGTCTGTAAGTGTAGTTAAAATACCCTTCATGACTACATAATAGTATATTGAGGATACTTGTTTTGTTATAAAATAATTTAATAAATAGATTTTAGGGGTTGGATAAGTAAAATAAAATAAAATAATTTAGAGAAACTGTAACCTTTAATTTGGGTAATTCCCTTTGGTTTTAACCAAAAGGGCTTCTTTAAGTGGCTTCTGCCTAAGGTAAGGATTCTAGGAGGAGTATAGGGATCTTGAAAACTTATTTTTAAAGGGAATGGATGGGAAAAGGGTCTTGAGAGGATTGAGGAATGAGTTAGAAGTAAGGGATTTTTATAAGGGGGAGGGGCTCTTTAGGAAAGTGTGAAAATATTATTTTATTATATAATGATATTCGCTTTCTGGAGGTCCAAAACTAATTTCAGTCGAAGATAATATGTCTTGTGGTTGAAATAAAATCATCCAATAATAATTGGACAGGTTTTGGATATTTTTTATAATATTTATAATGTTATTTATTTAAATAATTTAATAATGAGGAAAATAACGCAACAATATTTTTTCAATATAATTTAATCTATATGATGTCTAAAAAATATAAAAAACACCCAGATGTAGGAAATATTTTTATCTATCCAATGAAAATTTATAGTTGAGAATATATTTTATAAAACCCCATGTAAAAATTAATTTACAAAAAGATATTTGTTTATGTCATTTTTGTCATTACTTTAAAGTAATTAAAATAAAGTGTCATTATCACTCTTATGTAGCTTTATTGGGTCTCAAAACGGACCCAAGAATTCACATGGCCAGCCATTAATCATTAAATAAGGTTAGGACATGTTTTAAGGTAATTTTTGTATATTATGATATTCTTTTTACCATAAATTACCCTATATACATTTGACAGTTGTAAATAAATATCCAAAATTACTATTCACCAAAAATTATTTTCATCTTATTCAACCACATTTTACTTACTAATTACCACCATGTATGTTAGATTTATGAAATTCAATTCATAGAAGCGGTAAAATTTCATTTAAATGAAATTTCGGTTTTTTAACTTCTACTAAGTAGTTTCGCTATTCATCAAAATATTGGAGTTTTATAAAAAATACCAAAAAATCAGAATAAGATATATTTGATATTCAAAATTAAAAAATGATTTCTATTTTATGAAATTTAAAACATATAATATTTATTTAATAATTTAAAATTAATTCTTTTTATCAAAAGAAATATTGTGTTTTTAAGAAACAATAACTAGAAAAAGATCAACACTTGTTTATGTCCAATTTCAAAGTTAAATTAATTCCAATGACCTAAATTGGATTTATTGGTAAAAATATAATATAATTACACTTTAATAACAATTAATAAGATAATATAACCATATATATAAATTAAATTAAAAAAAATTTCGAATAAAAATACAGTATTTTTCACTATTCATTAAGAAATGAACTTTATCAGAAAAATACCAAAAATTTACCCAAAGAGAATTTTTATGTCCCAAATATAAAAAAGAGTTTTATTTTTTCATGTATAAAAAATAAAATTTTCCAATACTATATTTAAAGAGGGTTTGCCGACAAAAGGCTTTAAATCGACCATTTATTGAATATTAAAGTATTTATGCCTAAAATTAGATTCATTAATATTTTAAGCCATGAACTTTTATTGGATAATTGTAAAAAAAATTAAAAAAATTTATAATAATATTTTAGTTAGTTATATTAATTATTTTTAATACAATGTCTAGGCATTAACATCCATTTAAAACAATAATATTATATTATTAGTGTGTAATATAAGATTTTAGAGAAACTAATTGTTGCGTATTGGGTAAGCCATCGAACATAGAATCCCCTTTAAAGTAAATTTAATATTTAGTTCACAAATGATAACAATTATGAAAATTTACAATTCTTTATTTACTTGGGATGTTACACATACTGCATAAAATTGTGGCCAAAATATATTAGTATACACATAGTGATTTTCTTAACGGAATGAGAAAAGATCTTCTATGTCATGAATTTTTTTGTAAATAAACATAAAAAACTATATTGAAATTACTTATCATCAATGTAAGTATGTTGAATATAAAACCACTTGAAATTGGAAGCATATTCCCCCATAAAGTTATTTGATGAAAAAATAATTTATTAGTAATATAGGCATTAAATTGTTTTACAAAAAAATACATCTTAGTATTAGAAGATAAAATACATTCTTTTTTAATCAATGTATTTAAAAAAGTATTCATCTTTTTTAACTCCTTAAAATATTTCTCCAACATCACTATCCATTCTTCTTGAGCCAAATTTTCCTGAGGCAACATTATATTCAACTATTTTCCAAATAAGTGTTTTGATTAAATAAATCATTTTATGTTAATCAATAGATCAATATTCTAAACAATTTGATTTAAACATTATAGACTATGGTATTATCATTGGTTTCATCAGAGTATTGTTCCACAAACATTACTCTGTCAGAAATATCTATTGATAATTGATTGATGTATTCATCAAATTGTACAATGTGTTTCTAAAATTCAAAAAACTATTTATCACACAACCGAATATCATAATAAATTGGTTTAGACCACTAAATAATTTTATTACATGAATTTTTATAATCATGTGAACTTTATTTTAATGTATTTGATTATACTTTTAACCAGATCACTAATTTAATTGAAACCATTATCGACTCAGATTTATCACTAATTAACTGTTGAATAAGATGAGGCCTTACATAGAAGTTAAGAAAATAATTTATTATTAAGTTTACCTGAAAAATATGATAATTTCATTTTTTATGTCATTTGAGAAGTGTCAGATTGTTTGGGATCAGTATAAGGAGTTTTTTTATAATCCTTCCAAAACTATCAATGTTTGGTTTTTTATCTATGTTTGAAATTTTATTCACAACTTTTTTAGAAATGTTTTTAACGCTAACATACTTTTTAAATTATAATATTAAAGGATTCATATATCCTTATAAAATTCGACTTTCTCATCATCTTTTTTTAGAAATATGATATTCAAATTTTTGTAATTTGGATTATACTTCTGTTTGTGATGATGAATTTACTTCTTGGGAGACTCTGGATTCATCTTCATTATAAACCATTGAAGGTAATTCTAATGAGAATGATAAAGTATAAAATTAATAATTTTCTCATATAGTTCACTTATCATAATTTTCTTCATTCCTCATCGAATATTCTCCCACTTATTCTTATATTTATTAATCAATTTAAATTATAACGTCATTGAATTATTGTTATTATTCATCATCACATAATTTTTCATCCCTCTTTTCTTCTTATTTTTATTCTACCTCTATTTCATCAACATTTTATTCTCAAAATTATTCTCTATGGTCCACTTCATATTCAATATTTAACTATTAGGAAGTGAACATAATTTCGTTCATTTTTGTTTTTGGTTCAAAATAAATTTTGAGGATTAAATTAGAGAGTTTCATCGTCAACTATTTTTTATTATAATTTTCCTATAATATAATTAATTTTAAAAAGAAACAAAACTATTTTTTCAAAATCCATCAATATTTTTGTTTACTTGATCGGTGTGAGATGCAGGTAATAATTAATTTATTAATCTATTTCTACTTCTTTCAAAATATTTTCTCACGAAATAGCTACTGAAAATATTTTATTATATTTATTTTTCGTTTATTATTCTTCTATTACATTAGCTTCTAAAATTCATGATTCTTTATCTCCAATGATGAAAATTAGAAAAATTGATTTCCCTTGTTTATTTTAGTCCTTACGATTCATAATTTACTTAAATACATAATTAAAAAACTGTTTGATCCTATTTTATTTCACGGGGGGAGTGGATTTAACATTCCTCTTCATTTTTTTTCAAATATTATTGAATTCAATAATGGATCTTCCTCCAATGTAAACCCTTCACATTTATCAACAAATTTCATAAATATATTATAAATGACCAACCTCATTCTATTCATTTATCATCTCTAATAAATATTTTTTATCCAATTTTGGATATGATTTATATGAAAATTTCAAAATATTAAAAAATTCAGCAACCAATTTTATTTCAATGCTTAAAATATAAATTTTCATTAAATGATTGATATTAGGATGCTTTTTTTCCATAGTGAGAAAGTTGAATTTTACAAAATTTGATTAATCTTATTCACCATGTAATCCAATATGAAAACATCTTATGTATTTATTTAATCTTGATATCTAATCCTCAGAATCAGAAAACCATGCATCCAGAGTGTTACTACTCTATTATTCAGTGCCTGTTTATATAAATTTAAATCACTAATATATATTAAAAAAAGAATCATCACCATCAGAATTGAAATGTGTGTTTATGTTTTGATTCATACATAAACAAGAAACTAATCGATATCCTAATAAATGAAATGTTATGGACACACATTTTCTATCCATTCCACATTCATGAGTTTTAGTATATAAAAACATTTTTAATTTAATAACATTTCTTGAATAAAAGAAATTTCCATAATTTATAGTTCCCTATTGATAAGGAAAAATTATTTATCTATGTTTCAGATGAGTGTTAGATAGATTTTATTAATATCATGCACATAAGCATTCTAAAATCATTAAATATAGACAACACGTAGATAAGTAAATTAGTCTAACTATCTTACCTCTAAAAATATTTTTGATCCATTGGTTCCCCAGCCTCATCAAAATATAATGTATTTATGTTACTGATTGTTATACTAATATATTTTATATTATCTAATCCAAATTACATGATAATATAATTTATATACATATTTATTGGTATAAAATTTCCATATTGTTTTTGTGAAATTGTAAAACCATGTAAATATATTAACTCAACCATCATACTCATTTGAAACTCATTTTTTATAAAATCTAAAAATGAATCTATAATGATTTTTGAGTTGAATCAAATATAATGTCATCAACATGAATTATAACAATCACTATGTATTTATTTGTTAATATAATTAAAATATTTGAATTAAAAAATTCCTTAACACAATTGTTTTGTAACAAAAATCTTGTTACTCTACTAAACAAAAATATATGGTGGTTGTGTATGTTCATATAAATATTTTGTATGTTTTTATATGTGTTATGGATGTTCTCTATTTAAAATTGTGGTGGGTTTTCAACATAAAAATACTCCTAAAAATGTCTATTAACGAAATGTCACATCACATAAATTTCAAAATGTTTAAAATTAGGGAATACTTTAAATGATAGAAGTAATCAAATAACGACAAGTACTTATATTGAAGAATAAATTTTCATCACATTATATTATTTATAGTTTATTATTTCCCTTATATAGAAGTTTATATTTATTTCCAACAATTTTTCCTTTTTTATCACATTTTTTCTAAAAATTAAATTTTACACAAATAATAGAAGTCCCTTTAGGAAATTTATCTAAATTATGGAAATCATTCCTTTAAATATCATGGAGTTTAAGTTTAATTTATTTTATTCAATCGTCGTCACCTAATTCCTTATCAATAATCCTAGGATTAAACTATGACATTAAATATAGATGTAAAATTTCATTTCAAAATGGTCTTCTATTCCCAACTGCTTAATCTAAATCATCAGTTATACATTAACTAGGATTACTCCAATGAAATAAAAAATGATTTTGGTTTAAAAAAATACTATTCAAAAAAACTATGTTAAAATATTCAATATTAAAAACATGATAGTTTAATTCATGATATATCTACTTAAGGAATATAAATTATAAAACAATTTAAAATATGTTTTACAAATAAAAACTGAGGATGTAGTACGAGATTATTTTAAAACATAGGGATTAGTTTCATTAAACATAACATCTACTATTTCATCAAAAATGTATGAATTTTATTTAAAAATATTATCATACTTATAATTACTGGAATAACCTATAAATATTTCTTCATTAGATTCATGTGAAAATTTATGGAAAATAAATTTCATATTCAGGATGAATACTATTAAAAAAAATCATTATGTAAGATTCTTTTTGTTTTCATGTATCATGAAACTCAGATGGATTTTTATTTTGAAATATTCTAATTAAAATTATATTTATATTATAAAAGGTAGTAATAACCACATCATCCCAAAAATTATTAGCAACTGAGTATTTACTCATTATTGTTCTAGTTATTTCTTGAAAAATTATATTTATTCTTTCAACTACACCATTTGGTTGGGGTTATACGTGATAAAATGTTATAATCAATACGTTTTATAAATCCAAAATTTTCAAAATTTTAATTTAAAAGTTCCCCTCCATGATCACTACAGATTGATGTGAAGGAGTATTTTTTCTTATTTTTATATTTTATTAAAAAAATTTATAATCATAAAAAGATTAATATTTCTTTTTGAGAAAATAAACCCATTTATATTTGTCGTATTTATAAAATATAACATCTAAATTATTATTACCATCAATACTTCTAGTTTATGATTGACCAAATATGTCCATGTAACTATATTTTAATCATCATATATTTAGTCATTAAAAATAAATTAAAATCATGACATAGGATTCTTACTATATTGACAAAGGTAACAAACATTTGAAAATCATACTTATGTTTGGGTAGATATTTAAAAATTCCATTAATAGTAAATATAAATAAATTTCTTACGATAATGTTTCCGAACCTTATAATCCATGACAATGATTGATCTTCCATTGCACTGAGGCAAATTATGTCTTGGATCATATGGTTTTAAATTTTATATGTATAAACATTATCATGTTTATTATAAGAATGAATAAAATCATCCTTGGAATTATGTACAATTCATTTATCGATCATAAAGATCACATTGTAACATTCATCAAATAATTTACTTGTTATTTTATGTTATTTCTTAATGCATTTAAAACACATATATTTTAGGTAAGGGTTTTTCATGTTAATCTCACCACGATAATTGTATCTCAATGATACTTTTCCAACATTTATATTTAAAATCTTCTTGAAAAAGATCAATTTTCAATCCAATTTCTTGTAAAATACATTATCTATTTATTATGTATTCTAGTTTTTTGGATGATTGATTGTTTTCATAAAAAAATATTATTCATTCCAATCCCAACCCATCTTGGTTCCTTTATTTTATGAAAATAGAATCTTATGCAACTTCATATGTCCAATTCGGTTTTGGGAAGATTTCAATTACTTTGAAAAATAGACTTTATTAAAACCTATAGATTTTATTTTATTTAAAGTAAATTATTCTTCTAGGCCCCACCACATTGAATCCTTAGAAAACTGGTACACTTTTTGAAACAATGTAACTGTTATTTATAATAGTTTTATTATTTCTATAACCCATTACATTATTATCACTATATTGAATAATTTTTTAAAAAATTATATCGATGATTTCCATTTAAATTGTAAATTTTTTTAATTTTTTATTCAAATAATAAATTTTAGAATTTGGTTTTATGAATAAATTCTTATCTTCATTCCTAATAGTTTTTAACTACAATTTTCAAAACTAGTTTTTAATGTATTTATCTTAGAAAAAAATATATAAAATATTTTGAAATAGCACCATTATCTTAATTTTTTCTATCAAGATATTTAGAAATATTTGATAGATAAATTTTTCAAACATTTATCCTTGACCCAACCATTCATAGATTTTCTTTATAATTATAAATTTTTTAATATATTTTAGAATTATCATTCTATAATATTTTTTGAGAAATTAGAAAATTCATCATATTAAGGTAAAGAACTATCTTCACTTGATGAGGAATGTTATTTATCTAATGATGTATAATATTTCTCATAAATGTAATTTTAATTTAACGATGTGCTTTTATATTTTTCAATAGTTCATAACATATCCATCAAAAAATTATTTTTAATGGGCATATTAGCAAAAAGACCATTCATTCTATATCCGAAACATTCATTATAAGTTTATGCCTCATAATATTCACTAAAATATATCAATAAATGTATTAGATTATTTAATGAAATTATTCCATATTAATTAATTGTATTCCATTTCATTCATTGCTTAATTATTTTTATTTCTGCTGTTCTTTAACATATTTAAAAAAAATAAGGTCCATATGTCCTTATATTTAACATTGATTGAATGTGAATTCATCATTTATGTAACCAATAACATTTTCTACCTTTCATATATCAGAAAAAAATTCCATCTATCTCATTCATACATCAGGTGAGAATATCTAATTCATCATTAAAAATTCGAAATACTTGGGAACTAGATTGAATAAAAACTTAATTTCTAAATGATTTTAATAAAATATTAGGAGTTTGAAATTTAGAATGAGAAGTAGTAGTATTATATTAAACCGCGCCATTTATCATCTTATATTTCATAGAATATATTTTTATTCTACATTAATAATAAATAATATTTTATATGAGGTAATATAATGTATTATTTTTAATATTTCATATATCCCCCCCCAATTTTCTTTTTTATTCACTTTTATTATGAATAATAACAATACTAATTTCCAAAAAAAACATTATTGAGGCCTTGTCCCAAATATATTATAATATATTAAGGATATTCACCAACCTCTGGTGCATATCTGAAATTTATTCTATAATAATAAAATAAATGTCTTAACAGTCTTCTCCCAGCATAGCTCTTTTGGTATCAACAACATTAGAAAATCCAATTTCTCTAACATCAAGATTCTTCCATATACTATATGTATCTTCATATGGTGATTTCTACATATATATATATAATTTCATATAACACAATAGTATATTACATAATTTTTAATTTAAATTATAATTATTTTTTCCTACTGTTTAAAATAACTAACTTCCTTATGAGTAATGTTGTCGTCTCTAGTAACGATAACACAATTTTCAGCTCCAGTGTTATTAGAAAGATTTATCTTCACATCTTTCCAGAAAACATAATATACATAATCCATAATAGCTTTTCTTTTATGGATTTAGATTTTTTAAAGTACCAAAATTAAAACCTTAAATCATTAAAACAATAGAAATTATTTTCCTACAATACAGGTTAGTGTATCAAAATTTAAAAAAAAAAATATATGTTAATAACAAAACACAATAAAAAATTACAGTTCATAGAAGGAGTAAAAACTCATCAATTATAAGTAGTAAAAACAATATTTTACAAAAATATTAGGATCATAATAATTACCGTGTGATGGATAATATTACAAATGGCGGGTGAATTGTAGTATAAAAACATAGTTTAATATATTTGAACTACTCCATACTCAAGTCCTCAATAGGTTGATTTATTGGACACAAACTCAGTATGATTATCAGGGTCACAAAATCAGTACTATAAATAATCTTTTATAGGGGAGTGAAAATAGTAATGATGATATATCTTTCTTATCATTTAATGTTTATAGAAATCATAATTATATTTTTAAGAAAAGTATAATATAATGATGAGTGTTAAAACTAGCTTCCTAAAACATGTAATGTAATAAGAACAAAAAACAATAAGAAATAGAACATAAATTTAATATTTAGAATTCCATATAGGTTATTATAATAATATAACACTTTTAACTATATGATTAAATAAGTAAATAACCATAACTAAAGGTATCCAATATTTTCTACTGATAGTAAATTCTGTATTTTTATTATAAGAATGAACTCAATATGATGATCAGATTAACTCTATATTCATTTCCACATAATCCCTTGATATAATGATTATATTTGTCTTAATATCATTATAAAACTCAAATCTAATGGAATGGATTCTACATCGTCAAATCTATAAAATCGCATGATCATAATAATGATTGAACACATAATAAAATTTAAAAATATTTTAAGGAATAATCCAACATACAGATTCAAAAAAAATGGAAATAGTATAATGAAATATACTCACTATGAATGATCAGTTCTCATAGATATATCTTTAGAAAATAGAAATTTCAAAAAAAATGAACAAATGAATCAGCTTGAAACTCTTGAAATTTCTGGGTATTAATATGTGATATCTTTATTGTCATATTTCCATGTTTTTTGTAATGGATTCAGATAGCTGGATATTGACAAGTTATTTGTTACTAAATTTCATAAATCAAACATATTAACAACATTATAGTGATAAATTTATTCTTTATGATATAAAGATGTATTATTTATTCAATTTATAAACATGCATTAGTCAAATAGACATATTAAATTTCTATGTTATAATATTTATATGGGTTAGTCTAATTTATCAATACAATAATTAGTTGGATAGTTATAAATTTTTCTAGTATGACATGCATGAATAAATTCATACTCATGTATAATAAATGGTAATTCAAATTCATCAAACACATTCTCATTTTTATTATCAAAATTAAGAATTTAAAACTCATATTCAACAATACATTAAATTTTATTCAATGTTTATTAAAAGAATATGTTTTCTAAAAATAGTCTAAAACAAATAGGACATATATATTTTTAAATGATTATTTATGTATGTGTTTTGGATTTAAAAAACAAAATGAATGGAAATTAATGACGTAAAACGTAACACTCAGAAAAATTTGTATAATATTCTATATAAAAAAAATTAATATATGTCCTCAACCTCACAAATAAAAGGCCACCACACTCCTCTACTCTTCACCCATACAAAGCCATTTGGATTATCCAATACCTTGTGAAGTATCTTTCTTACCTCCCTTCCCACCTACTAGAGTCATTACCATTATTGATAAACCCTCCTATGAATGCTTAACCTATATTTTGAATGATTATTTTAGATAATGATGTACAACCAATTACCATTAATTTTTATTTTACTTCGTCAAATAAATTAGTCAAATCATATTCAAAACTGATGATATAATAACCCAAATTTCTAATATATATGTATATTTTAATTATAAATTAATTTACTATATCCATATCTGCCTATATAAAATTGGAAATTAAACTGTTGATCATTTTTGCAGTATATTACCCTCTCTATAATTGATTTAAATTAGATTTCACAATAACCTCCCAAATGCTGACATAATGATGTATTTAATTTTTATATATGATATAATTGAAATATATATACTCTCATAATAATAATACCACATAAACATTTTTATCCTCTAATATGTTGGATAACGATATCATTCCTCTTACGTAAGTGCATACTACCACCTCCACAAAGGGATTTAATTTTTTTATTTTGACATGGATGGTGTTATTCATATTCCATATCTATTATTTCTGGATGAATACAGAAGAATATATTGTTATTATATATTTTACATATACCATTGATAATATTTTATATATTATAGAACCATTATCAATATAAAATGAATGAAATTAACTAGCCAAAATATACATGGAAGTTGTCGTATTTGTTTCCTAAAACATTATTTTGAAAATAAATTATTAATAAATTGGTAATAAAGGTCATTAGTAATCCATATATGGTATTATATATTTTATTATTTACCTAAATTAATTTAATAATAAACATATATTTATTATACTAATATTTTTATTTTTTGTTGAAAAAATATGGATTCATGAGGTTAGGTATTTGGGTGTCTTATTTATTTCCATTGGATGAATTCCATATAAAACACTTGTTTATTTTTTGTTTTGAACATTTATTCTAAACATAAATTTATTTTAGAAATGATTTATTGAAAAATATATCATATATGTATACCTCAATTGTTATTTCTTTCATTGGTCTTGTGATTAAAATGATACCAAAGTGGTAAATGTTTTATAACACAATCTCTTTTTTAATTTGGATTGTTTATGATTATGTTTCAGATATTGAATCTAATGATAAAACTCTTTAGAAACAAATTTATTTTTATAATATTTTTATTCATATATGATACATTCTTTAGTTTAATTTTCTACTATTTAATATCTAATGGGACAAAATGAATATTTTTTAGATAAAAATTATTTTATTTTACTAATTTTTGGAAACTAAACATCTAT
Organism: Viscum album; assembly: GCA_963277665.1. Lineage (NCBI taxonomy): Eukaryota > Viridiplantae > Streptophyta > Magnoliopsida > Santalales > Viscaceae > Viscum > Viscum album. The sequence goes on from OY728160.1 coordinate 699,840,980, forward strand.
CCAAGTTTTCTTTTTATAAAATTGTTTTAAACAGTGTAATTAATCTTTGATAAGTAACTAATAATTTAATATTAATCCTTGTTCTAATTTTTACAGAATTTATTAATAGTCATATTCTTTTAGTTTTTATAATAAGATAGTTATGTATTTTTTCCTTAAATGTAAAAGGAATATTTTTTTTGTACATGTATAAAATGATCATAATTTTACACCATCATGTCCACTAAATTAATTAAATATTTCATTAAATTTTTAATTAGTTCTATTAAAATATAATATAATTCAAAAATCAGAACAAATTATTGATTATTAAATAAAATAATTCATAATGGAACTGATATATTACTCAATAATTTGTAATGATATTTTTATGGAATTTATATACAATGAGAAAAGAACCTTTTGTATTTCATATATTTGATTAGGTATATGATTAAATGGTGTAATCATTATTATTTTTCAACAATTTATATGATTATGATTATAATGAATATATTTCAATAAAACCCATTTATTTTTATGTGTTAAGAAATATTGATATGTTTATAAAACAATCAAATTTTGTATAGGTTACTTTTTAAAAATTATTTAATGATCTTCTAAAAAAATGTATATATTCAATGATGGGTGGGACCTAGATCTCCTTCAAGTGCATTAGGTAGTGATTAAATTTCAATGATATCATGGTTTATATGAGATCTAATATGAATCCCAAAAGTAAGATAGATGTTGGGAGGTATTCTCATGTCTGAAAAAAGATGGTACATGTGACGTTATCCCAATCCCAAAACAAGAGGGTACATAAGATGTTATCCCAAGCCAAAAAGAAATTACAATTGAGATTATCCTAATCCTGATGTAGGTACACTGTTGGTTAACCCGAACCTATAATGTTAATATTATCTCGGTGGTTTTTCTTGGAATAAGATATTATATGGATATGTGTATTCTACAATTTAGTGTCTTAGGCCATTGATATGCTTCAATGATATGAGTTATTTTATTCATGTATGATTCATGACTTATGAACTACTATGATATTTTCTATGACTATTTTTTATCATATATGATAGGCAAGGTATGGTTTTAAAATATAAGTATCATTTTCTAAGGACATTATGTTCATGTTATTTTGATATATCGTATGTCTATATTAATGAGAATATATTATAAACTTTACAATTTTTTCATTCCCCATTAAATAAATAATGTTAGTGTATATGATATGACTTAAAATGGTTTACTTTTTAGTAATATTATTGGAAATGATGTTGTTCACTTATGAGCTATTTTCAAATGCAGCAAATTTTCAAAAATTAGTAGACCTACACAATTCATACATAGATCCGTATGTTATTAATATTCATTTAATATGGTGCGATTTCTTTTTCATAAATTTCAAGGCCACAACATTTTTTATCATGGAATGGATTAGTTAACCACTATATACTAGATCTAGAAATCATTAGTGAAGTCCCTAAGGATATGTCTATGAAGAAATTTAATCATTATTCAATGTATTGTAAAATGTACAATAATTTTTGGTATGAATAAAGATTGCATGTTCCTATTGATTAAATCTAGGTCTAGATACATTAAATATATATTGATCTAAAATTGATGTGCCATGGTGTAATAACCGCAAAAAGTGCACACTCAGATTTCACCAAATCATATGCAGGGGAACAATAAGATGCCATACTACAAAAATAATTAGACAATATTTGTGGATATGTTTTAGAAATTCAAAAACGTCTTTCAATCCATATTGAAGGTTTTTAATAATGGCCATAAAATACCTACATTAAGCCTTAGGTGTTAAATATTTCTAAGAAGGTTTCATTATTTAGATATACTAAATGTAATTATTCATAATTTTGTGGCTAACAATTATGAATAATGTAAATTGATTTTTTTTTGTTTATTTAATGGATGGAACTAATTTGAGAAAATTTAATATCTAATTTGATGTACAGTGATATAATTATCCTTCTATGAAGCCAAATGTTATTGGATCTAGGATGAAAATTTTCATTTATAGTTTTATTAATATTTCTCAATTTAAGAATAATTATGAATTTCAAAATGATAAGGGGAAAGAAACATGTTTTTTTGAGACCTCAATGTGGAAAATTTGACATACTTATAGGTTTTTTAATGATCGACTAGTTACCAAGAAATGATTTAGTAACACTAAAATGATGTTTTTCATTCTATACTATTTCAAAAATAAAAAATAATTTTATGAATTCAATAATTTACAATGATAATAGGATAAATTTTGCGTAGTTATAAAAATATTATGGAAAAAATGATATTAAACATATTGTTTTTTATGAAACTAATAGTTTCATTTTTAATAAGTACATTCCATCTATTCATTAAAAGATAATAATTAAGGATCTCATTTTTATAATGTATAATATTAATGAATATATTGGTTCTGATTAGGAAATTTTTTTAATAACTATGAAGTACACATGTACAATTATTATGAAACCTCAAATTATTGTTGATCGATTCATCAGTGGATTGAAACTGTGTCCCTAACTGGAATTTTTCAATTGACAATTTAGTAGCTATAATGAAATAACGTGATGTGATTCCATGGTGGAAATGGATATTAGTGTTACCCATAAATCTCATTTTTTGGTCAGAATATAAATTTATATTTCAAAGGACACTCTAAAAACCTGAAGAGAATAATATTATATTTACATAATGATCAGAGTGTGAAAGGAAACATCGATGGATTTCATTAAGGGTATTAGTAAATATTTATTTTTTATAATGGATAATCATGTGGATGACTTATAAATTGATGGTATGAAGTTAGATAAAGATGTAAATAGGCATAAGTCTGTTTATAATTCACCACCCAAAGAATATTGTTTCATTATATTTGATTATTGGAATTATGGAAACTAGTTATGAAATATAATTTTTAATGATGAAAAAAATATAAATAACCTTTTTATCTAAGATCCAATGGGAAAAAACATGTGATCAATATTTTTATATATTTCTTTTGAGAATGTCATGGTAAAAGTTACACTTACCATCCACTCTTGAAATGACAATGTATTATTTGATTCATTATCAAATCAATATTTTAAATCTCAAAAACGTTATATGGTTGTGCAGTACGTCATTAATGATTAAATGTGGAATTATTAGTAAAATATATAAATTCTATGAAAATCACATATCAAGTCTGTTAATCATCTCTAATGGGATTTTTTTACATTTGGATTCCTAAAAATATTATTATTATCCAAATTGTTTAATTTTTTGTAATCAATGGAATGGATTAGATTTCTCTATATAAAACTCAAATCCATTTTTGGGGAATGGATTTCATAATTTAAATTCCAAACCTTGTTATTATCAGCATATAGTGTTCAAAAAATATGAATATCTAATAGAAAATTTCAATAACTGTTTGGGTCTTGATTATAAATAAAATTTTCATTTATCATAGATAGTTATGAAAGAAATTAACATAGATGACATTCACATTGTAATGTATTTTATTGATTTCTTTATAGAATAATTGAATAATTATCCACATTATCATGAATTTGGGTTCTCAATGTCACTCATACCTTGTGATATACCAATTTCAAGGGCACCCTATTAAATAACTCATGTTTTTTGTATGAATTAAAGTATAACATACAAATGAATATTATACATTAATTTATTAGTCTTTGTGTGTAAACATAGTATACAAATATTCATTTAGTTAATTAAAAATTGGTCAATAAAAAAACATTGATTTTCAATTGCTTATGAAGATCACAATCATGAATAAATATCCTATACCCCATATTGATAACTTGTTTTATAAACCTTATAGAGGCCTTTTGTTTTTTTAACATAAAACTTCAATTTGGATATCATCTATTTAGGGTCATAACGTATTATATTACCAAGAAAACACTTCATATATATTACAGACAATACGATTATATAGTGGTTCAATATTCCATAACAAATTCCTCCACTATCATCATGTATTTCATTAATACAGTATTCAAAAATAACTTGATCATTTTTTTATTATTTTTATATGAAATTATTATAAACTAAACATAAACTAAGAGCATGAAAGTTATTCTTGGATTTTTCTAAAGAACATAACATAGGCCAATCTGTGTGAAAAATTTCTATTTTTTATTTTTGGATACAAAAATATCTTCTTTTGTTCATATAATTTTAGTAGATGTTATTTTAGTGGAACCATCAATGATGGAGGATATTAACTACTTCAATGATCCAACCAATGCTTCTATGATCTGATGCTTTGTTAGCTTTATTTAATATTTTTTATAGTTCATATATAATTTATCACAACATTCAAATAAACTCACCAAATATTCTAATAAGGGATTCAATTTCCTCTGTATGAATGTTCGTGATGAAAGATTCAATGAACTGAAAAGAATGATAGTCAGTGATCCGTTGTTGGAATTACCCAATAGTGGATAAGGGTATCTATTATATAGTTATGGATCAAAGAAGTGACTGGGAAGAATTCTCAAGTATAATGATATTTTAATATATTTTTCATTATAAAAATAAATGGATCATGAGAAAAATTACAAAACCCGTGATTTGGAGTTAGAATGGGTAATTATTTACATAGAATATATGGTGTAATTCTCTTTATAGCTAATGGGTTGACATAAAAACTTATCATAAAAGTGTAAATTATATTCGAATTAAAAAATCTGATTATACCCTAATTGATGATTGTTGGAGCTGATTAGTGATTATGATAGCCCAATACATTACAGATATGGGAAACATAAAATGGTGGATTATTATTTGAGTTTGAAGGATATCAATAGTATATAAATGAGGAGGTTAAAAAAGATCATGTAATTCTGGATTATCTAATGATAGATATGGAAATCATGAAAGAATGTGGAAAATCATTTATTTCATAAATATGTGTTTAACTATCTATTAGTGAGATGATTAACAAGGTATTAATTGATGATGTGGAGATACAAAATAATATCATAAATGTACCAGAGTTTGAAATTGATTATATTGGGATGTTATGTTTTTGGAACCATTTATGTTGTCCATTTGTACCATATTTAATGAAGGTGCAATTTTAGGAAGCTCATAGTGCATCATTCTCTACATATGTAGGATGAAAATATATGTATATGGATTTAAAGATGTTTTTCATATAGGGAGACATAAATATATTTACTATATAATTTTTTCATGGTTATTGGTATGTTAGAATGTTATGTATAAGAGGAAAATTCTAACTGGATGTTACAACCATTACATAAAACATGTTAGGAATAGAACAAAATAATGTATTTTGTTTTAATACCCTCAAAACCATCTAAATGGAATAATGTTATGTGGCTTATAGTCACATTAATTAAATTTTACTCATGCATTGATTACATTATATAATATTTTACTCTTGGTAATATTTTGAAATTATAAATTAAATAAGTGGTATTGTATCATGGTTCATTATATTCTATAATGTCTGAACAGGATTTGTGGTTTTACCATGATTATTTGGTGATTCCTTTAGAAAGATATTGATATAAAATTCATTTTAAGCCAAATGTATCATACATGGATATATTTCCAATATGATTGAACTATTAAAACCATAGATTATATTCTGAGATGTTTTCATTTCATTTTAATTTTTTGGTGACCAATAACTTTCTATAGTCTAGTTTTAATGAAAAAATAATTTTCATTCATGAATTTAAGTGAATTCATATAAATACATCCATTTACATGAGTATATAACTCAAAAAACTCATGGAAGAATATATAAAAATAATTATTTTGGTAAATGATATTTCTAGGGAAACCATAATGTGATCTATATCTATTCAAAAATACAATAATGAATCACTTTGTCAATATAAAATTTTTTAATCAATTTTTGGTGTGATCATGAGTATGATGTTTTTTATATTTTATTTCTTTTAATTTAACATTGGATAATGGTTATGATGATTTAGAAGAAAGGAAGTTTGTGTTAGGTATATATTATTCACATTGAAAATCATGATCTAGGATGTATAGAGGCTTAAAAATTTTCACTTCCACTGAACCACTCTCTAGTCCACAATGTGTTCCTTGTATCACTTATAAGGAAGTACTTACATGATCCTTATATTACACTAAACTGAAAAGTCATATCATGAGATCATGGAATACCGTATTAATGGAAACTATTATTATTATGGATTGACGAGAGGATGTTTTTAAATTATTACCACTCATTATCTAAAGGATTTATGGAAAAATACCAACATAGGGATGCTAAAAAGGAATCTGAGGATATGACGAGGTAGGCCTAAAATATATTTTTTTAATAAAAGAATAAAATTTTGAGGGAGAATGTTATTGTAATGGGAAAAAAATTTACATCATAAAATTTTATGAAATATATTTTTCAAATTAATTCAATTATTTTGATAGCATGAATTATATCCAAAAACTGACTTTTAGCGAACAGAAATATACTATTAATATTACTATTTAAATATGAGTATTATAATTTATATTATAATACTACTATTATGAATATGAATAAACACATTTTTAAATCTAAGTACAATTTTTTAGAAAAAAATATATTGATACTTTTTTACATAGCTGTTTGTAATGTCTTCTTATGCTTTGAAAATACATATTTCTCAAAAAAATATTTTTTATTTATTTATGTAAAGGAATAATGAAATTAATTTACTTCTATTAGGGGTGATTTATTTTAATAAAACATATTTTTTTGAATCAAAATATAAACATATATCTAATGATTAATTTTTGATATTTTTATGAAATATTTTGTTTTTAGCTAATAATTAAAAATAATGATTTTCATTAAAAATAGAATATTTATTAATATAATTTACAAGGGTATATTTTAAAAAAAAAATATGTCTAATTATTTAAATAATTTTACAATTAATCCAAAAGGAGACATTATATTCCATTAAATATTGATTTTTGTAAAATAGTTTATAAATATGAACTTTTTCTCTATTGAAAACCATTTTTTTCATTTCGTCTACATGTTTATATTTAAATTAAATTATTCTATATTGATGGATTGAATTATGAAAAATGGATTCTATGTTATTAATAAGAATAATGGCTATTATAAAATAAGGTTCTGTTATATTTAATAATAATGAGTTATAATATTAATAAAGTATTATCACAGTTATAGATAAAATGGGTGTATAATAATTTTAAATTAAATATAAAATTTATAAATGGAATAACAATATTTTAAAATACTATTTTAGGGATATATTTTTACATTACATCATCTTAGATTCAATAATGGTAAATTTTAGTGCTTTTTTCTAGTGTGAAATATGGGAATGAATTTTACTTTTAAGAACATGCATGTGTACCATCTATCCCAATTATAAAAGGCATCCCACTATACCATCGTATTAAAACCTCAAAAGCCTTTTTTCATCCTAATACTAATCCAATAACATCATTACACCCCTCCACATTTCCTAGTGTCTTTATTTGTAATATTAATCCCACCTAGAATGTATCTATGTGAAAACCTAAAGTAGTTTTATTGACCTGTCCAACGACAGAATTGAATTGTTGTCTACTATTAATTACATATGCATGATTAAAAGGAATCAATTCTTGAATGAATTATAGTTTATTAGTCTTATTAAACTTGTTACATAAATTAGTATTGAATTAAAAATTAATACACTAATTAAAAAAATAATTATCTTCACATATTAAAAACATTGAGGATAACATAATTCCAACTAGTAAATTTAATCATATCTTTTACTTACCGCTTCTTTGATCCCTAGGAAGAATCATAAAAATGTTAGTTCTAAAATTAATATTAAGGTTTTTGTATAGTAGGTGTAAAAATAAATCAATGAGAATAATAGTTATGACGTGGTAAATAACAGGAACACACATTCCATATAATAAACATATTGAAAAGTAACAAAATAAACAATATGGAAAGGAATAAAATGAAAAAAAATATTCAAATAACTAGAGAATGAAAAATTATTAGGGAAAGGTAATAAACTAACACACATTCTATTTAATCACAAAACTAAAATAAAGAGTATCCATTGATATGTCGATGAAAAATTACACAGATCAGTAATAACTGAAACTAAATGAGCGCAATCATTTCATAATGGATGTCATGTATATGGAAAATGAAAATCCATACCATCAATTCCATTTTGAACAGGGTTTAAAATAAGCGTATAAACCAATTTTTACAAATTATTTGTCTCGTGATAACCTGTTGATGCATCAAGGATTAACATAAATTCTGGGGTCCACCAATCATATCAATTCCAAAACATTCTTCATATCAAATTAAATAATATTCCTTATATTATATAGTAATTGAATAATGGATAAATATTTACCAATATTTATCTAAATAGTCAAATAACTCTCAAAGTAGAAACTATATGGGAAATGGTATATGGTTTAGGAAATAATAAAAACCATTATAATCAAAAAGAATAATTTAGGGAAATTCAATAATAACTGATAAAAAATATTGAATATTCCAATGGGACTAAAAAATAAATCACCGAAGTGAATGTTAATACTATTCAAGGATGAATCAATCATAAACCATTCATTATAATTGTAGGATATTATTAATACAACATATGACCAGTAGAAAATAATAATGTATTACTGATGATAAATGGAAATATTATAATAATATAAATAAAATATTTTTGAGGAAAATATACTTCTGTTTTGAAAGTCCATTTATTTGAAAATTACTTCACAAAACATTTTATTTAATAATTAACCTAGTATATGTTCTAATTAAGATCTAAAGAAATTTCAGCGAGTAAATCTGTACTTTTTATAAAAGGTAAAATAATATTCCTTTTTCATGGAAAATGGGGTTTGAAAAATTCATCTTCAGGAAAGAGACAAGATGATTCCATTGGAAACATTGATAAAATTAAAAAAGGATAACACATTATTTAAAAAATAAATTTAAAATAATTTTTTTTATACATTATAATAAAGAAATTTTTTAGAAGGAAACACGTTCTCTTACTTATGATAGAAATAAAGTCATGTTTTTGAAAATACATTGTATAACACATTTTGAGTACTGCAGAGTGTAAATTGTACAAATACATGAAAATTGTTGTGAATAACTAGATATGGATGAAAGGGTTTGTTGAAAAATGGTTTTATAATTTCCTAAAATGGAATTTCTATTGAATTTTAATTTAGAATAGTTTTGATGAAAATAATCCTTAAATATCCCAAAGTTTCCCTTATAAAATTGAAACCATTAGAATCATAAGACCCATGAAAGAATAATAATGAATGAATGTTCTATATACAATGAATATAATGGAATTTGTGATATAATCTGTCAAAATAGGTTGTACATACACTACATAGAAGAAGTAAATGGTGAACATGACATTTATCTCACGAATGTAATAACAAAGAAGAGAATCCCTTACCATGAGTTTAATTTTAGGTGAATGGCCCTTAAGCATTTTAAAATGGGTATAAACACGTTATTAAATTTTAATAGAAATTTTTTAATATTTATGATATTATATATGACCCTCTTATAATATCATAGTACCCTTGTGTTAATAAACAATCATTATTATAACTATTTTGGGTGATAATTATCTAGTTTATTGAGTATGTTTTATCTTATTATTCATTGGAATTATAAAATATTTCCTATTTTCATAATCATCATTAAATTAACCATGGATATAATATAATATATATATATTTTATATTTATTTATAGTATTATTTTATATTTAGAGATTAGAAATGAAGGGAAACATTCGTGGAGATGGTTGGTCCTACATTCTCATGAACACTAATTTCATTAATTTTTTATATTGAAAACATTAATAATAAAATATAAATATCTATTTTATAAATTGTGTATCTTATATTTGTCTTATATTTAATATATTTTTATTAAAAAAATCCATTATATGTTCTATGTATGTCTTGAACGCCTCATATCACTTTGAGGGGGTCGTAGTTCACACATCCTCAAATGAAATTGTCATATATACCCAAGATAGAAAGAATAAATGAAATTTACTACATAAAAATTACAGAATACTATGGAATTTATAGATACCATATAAATTATATATCTAGTTATTCATTCACTTTGACCACCTTGATATGTGGTAAGGAAAAAATGAACAATCATCATTTCATGAGGCAGTAGTTCGCCCTACACTAAAACAGTATTTTCATTACCCATTAGATGGAAGTGTGTGTATGTTTATGTTGAACAATATTTGTAAAAAAAAACTTAATAAATTTATTATACAATTTTTATTACATAATAATATAATAATAAAACATGAGTGGCCATATAATGAAAATAAAATTTAATATTTTTAGAGAAGACATTACATATTTATCAAGAAACTACCTTTTATTTGTATCAAATTTTTTACAGGGAATGTTTTTTTTTCATAAATGTATTTTTCATAGTAAAGAAAAGGGATTTTGGGAATATATATGATCATATATTGGTCCATATTATGCGTTTTCAGAGGTTTGAAGAAAAGGGATAGGTGGTGGCCTTTTATAGGGAAAGAAATAGGACTCCCTTAGAATTTTTGGGAGCAATTTTGTTGTAAAAATTTTATTACCTAAAAATGTATTAAAAAAAGAAAAACTATATAAAATAAGGATAATGGAAAATTATGACTATAAAATAGATGTCAGAAAAGTGCTTATCTCGTTTGAAACCATAAGATAATTGTTTAGTCCATTTTAAGCTTCATTTTACCTAAATAATTATAATTAATTTTAATAACATTGACTATAATATTTACTCAACAATATTTAATCTTATTATAAATTATAAATTATTCATACAACCAATATTTAATCTGTTATACAATATACTAATCATAAAGTTTGAAGAAATTCAAATAAAATTCATCTCACGGGCGGGATGACAATGGGTGTTTTTAAAGTAAAAAAGATGAATGTTATTTATGTTTCTATAATCAATTTCCATGTGAAATTGACAAAAATTAAATAAAATTTATTAATTTATAAAAATAATATATAACTAGACTTTTAAACCAATTAATATTATAATTTATCTTTATATATAGATTAGACGAACAATAATTTTTTACCTCAATTTTAGTATTTTTTAATATTCATTTCAAAACCATATATTACAAGATAATATCATAAATTCACATTGAACTAAATATAATCTTATTATATCAATGATAAAATTTATTTTGACATATTATATCAATTAATTGGTCAAAATTATGATTAAAAATGAGTTCTCAACTAAACGATGGTAAAATAGGCTTTATAAAAATGTATGTTTTAATATGAGATATAGCTGTTGTTCTTTCCTTATGAATATAAAAAATAATAGATGAGTCTAAAAATATTGTATTGAATATATAAAATATATATTTCATTAATTTGTCTAATTATGTTTATTAAGACAAAATTATTTTCAAAGAACAAAAAAACAATAATTTTTCTTCTTATATGAAATTTGTTGTTATTTTAATTTATAAATAATTTTTAACCCATTAATTAATTTTCTATTTATATGAACCATATATTTTAATTTTTTAGATAATAATATTCATAACCACTGATATAATCGATAGGTTATATCCTATTATGTTATATAATATAATTTTAAAAATACGTTGTTACATTCTGAAACTCAGTCCTGTGTGTAGCACAAGCTATTGAGGAAGGTCTCTCTTGCATTGTAACAAAATATATCTTAGTGTATAGTTCATTTTAATATATTTTATATATTATATATAAAAAATATGATATAATGTATCTGGATATGAGTGTTTCTTATATGTAGGGTGTCATGTGTCATACACTCTATCAAATAAAAGGTTCTGACAATAGATTTATGTGGTGTCACATTCTCCACACTTTATTTAAATTTTGTCCTCACAATTTAAACATGGTAATGTAGATAGATTATTTGATACCTCCTACTACTTAAATCCCATATACTGAGAAGATTTATTAATACATCCCTTATAAAAGGTAGAATGGGATGAACAATGGTAACATGGACTACCCTGTAACAAGGTATCTGGGTATGAGAACATTAGTTCCATGTAATGAAATGAATGTGGAATAATGGAATAAATATTTATAAAGACTAATTGAGGTCATCAATCATAAATATATAATTCTACAATATAAATTTTAATATATCAATGTAATCACAATATGATGATTTAGAAGACCATAAGTTCAAAAGAAATTATGGTATTTGGAAAACATATTATTTCTAATTCATTTTCCAATTGTTGTGAAATTATTCTAACAACAAAGAATATAAGGAAATATTATTACTTGATAGGTTTCAATTTTATATTATTAATCCAATGTTTTTCCTGTTCTTCGATTAAATTCAAATTATATCCATTTCCCCAATAAATTAACTACTAATTATGAATTTTTAATTCCAAATCAATAAAAGAAAATAATCAAAACACAAACACTATAAAAGGAGTAATTTGTCTAAATACTTGACTCTAACTATGTTTCTAAAATAATGTTTTTAATAAATTAATCTCTAATCATCAAATGTGGTATTATTGTTTCATTATTATATTTTATTCCTCAAATTGTTTAACTAACAACACATAAAAATTAACCAGGACATTGTGTTGGTAAATGGTTGGTGTGAAACCCTTAACATTCTTCGGTCACGGGTTCAAGACCACAAGATTTTTTGGATTTGATTTTTCTCACCCGGATTACATGTTTTTATTTTTCAAAACCAAATTAATTTAATTTCCAAAATAAATATGATTGATATACTTAAAATTCATCAATCAGTAAATAACGTATTCATTAAGGTTTTCAATACAACCTCAATACATAAATAATTAATCCTTTTATTTTCCAATTGTTCCATCCTCCATCTAGGGTTTAACCATAATTTGATTTATTTGATTTTAAAGTCAAGACTTCTTATTTACAATATAAAAAACCGTAGCTCTAAACTAGGATATTAATTTTCATTATCTATTTAAATTAATCATAAGGGTCTGTTTATAAAATATGTCTTATCCTATGAACATCCTCTACGAGTGTCAATACCTATTCCATGTAAGGCCCATTTTCATGCACCTGGTTACACCAAGTCATGCTGAGAATAATTTTTTGGAGTTATTTCTCCTATGTACATTAGCGACAGAACCACATCCACATATAGTATCCGGACCGGGATGACATTCAAGAAACATCCAACTAATTTTGACCTAAAAAATTATAGGATGGTATTCCAAACATATCCACGAATTATACCATAGGGTTATTTTTCTATCCAATGTTTACCTAAATCAAATTTCCATGTTTTTTACTAAACATCCTCTGATAAAAATTTTATTCATCCAACACAAGATATCATAGAGCTGTTTTCTACCACTAATTATATTTCCATGATTGTAGGGAATCAAATATAAAAGGAATCTGAGTTTATTAGTCTTTGTAAAGAACATAAATATATGAGTCATTTATTACAAATGTATACACTAATTAAAACATAAATTTGTTTCTTCTTTATAAATAACTACCTTTGAGGATAAATTTTTTCCAACTAGTAAATCATTGCATATCATCTAGAGTACACTTCACGGATCCTTGTGTGAAAAAACATAATAAGGGTGATAAAAATTTATTTGTAAGGTTAAATTATAGTGAAATAAACAATGTATGAATAATAATAAAAATAATAAAATGGTAAATTACTGGTTACACAATGTAACAACTGGGTCCCGGTGATAGCACATACACCTTGCCTTAACATGGTCATCAGGTCCTGGCCCGCTAGGAACCACTAGTTGCCCCGCAGACATATGAGGACCACCCTAGAATCCACCCACATGCCTGAAAGGGTCATCTGACTAATGATTTTTCCCATAGGACAACACTTGTACTTTCAGTGTGCTTTGTCCTCACTGGCACACACCCTGGGAAACTTCTCAGTCGGTCACCCATCCAGATCACTACTCAAAGACAATAATTCTTAACTGTAGATTTCTAATCAGACAGGATCCCAAAAACGAAGGTGCACCATGTTGACATTAGTCATATAATTTATCCATTTAATATTTTATCATTTGGGGATGTTAAAATCACCCCCCCCCATTAGAGCACAACACCCTCGGTGTGGACCTCACATCTCAACCCAGGCATTGCGCCACACTTAAGGTTTGGTACCACCTCTAATTCCGAATGTGACAATTGGGTCCCGGTGACAGCACATGCACCTTGCCTTAACATGTTCTTTGGGTCCTGGCCTGCCAGGTACCACCATTTGCCCTGAAGATATGTGGGGCCCACCATAGAGTCCACCCACCTGCCTGAACGGGTCATCTGACTAATGATTGTCCCTACATGCCAACACTTGTCCTTTTCAGTGTGCTTGTCCTCACTCACACACACCCTGGGAAACATCCCAGAAGGTCACCCATCCTGATCACTACTCCAAGCCAAGAATTCTTAATTATGGAGTTCTAATCAGACATGCTCTCTAAAAGAAAGGTTCACCTTGTTGACATGAGTCATATCATTTATCCATTTAACCCTTTATCATTTGGGGATGTTACAAAAATGACATTTATTCAATATATTGATGAGAAACAACTTAATAATATGGCATGGTAATAACTCAAAATAGAGTCAACTAAAATTTCTAGATAATGTAAATTTTAATATGGTATAGTAAGAAACTAAAACACATGTCATTAGATCAAAGATGTAAACTGAAAATGTATTCATAGATATGTCGATTCATATATCAGGTATGAATATTAACTAAGTCTAAATAATGGAATGATTTATTAATGGATTTCATGTATAACACACATGAATACATATACCATCATTTCATTTGACAATATTGTTTAAATTAAGGTTTGAAACCAATTTTCCCAATATATTTGTCCCATGGAAACCTATCAATTCAATGAGGATCAAAAAAATATTTGGGTTTCACCTATTATTTCCATTCCAAATCATTCTTTCTATAATAATAAATAATATTCCCTATCAAATATAAAAATTGAATAAATAATATAGAATTACAATTATTTACCTAATAATTAAATAATTATCAATGTATACATCATTTGTATAATGGTATACAATTTAGGAAATAGTAATATCTATGATAAAATAAATTGATTATTTAGTGGAATTTAATGGTCAAAGATCATATGAGATTGAATATTTCAAGGGGACTAAAAAATAAAAAATAAACAATGAATGTGAATGTGAATACCATACATGTCCAAATCATTCATAAACCATTCAAATTAATAGAAAAATTTTTATCAACACAAAATATCCTAAGTTGAATAAAATAAAGGGTTGTTTTCTATGAATGGGAATATTATATAATGATCATGAAAACATTGTTGAGGAAAATATATTATTTATTATTTTTAAAATCCATTACTTTGGAATTCTCTTTTGATTATTTTTTCATTAAAAATAATCCATTAAAATACAAATTTAGCTTCATGGAAATGAGGGAGAAACAATTTGTACTTGTCAAATGAGGTAAAAGTGCATTCCTTTTTCATAGTAAAATGGTTTGAAAAATTCATTATTAGGAAAGTAATAATAATATTACTCTAGAAACATTGGTAAAACACATAAATTGTAAAATATTTATTACCAAATCATTTTAATATTATTTTTAGAATCATTTTAATAAAACATGGTTTTTATAATGAATCGTGTTCTCTATCTAAATTGAAAAATAGAGTTTGGTTTTTATAGAAATATTTTATAATGTATTTTGAGTACAAAATAGTGAAAAATGTTACTAATACATTAATGTGGTCATTAATTATAAGATCATACTTAAAAGTTTTATTGAGAAATGGTTATATAATTTCCTCTAATTAAAATTCCTTTGAATTATCATTGTTACTAGTTTTGTGGAAAATAATCATTAATTATCGCAAAGTGTCTTATACCACATTTCAAGATCTTTCAATCATAAGCCTCATAAAGAAATATTATTAAATTAATGTATTAAATAACAGAAATATAAAATAATTAATGATATAATATATCTAAATGGAATGTTTATACACCACGAAAAAAAAGTAAATTGTGAACATGGTATTCATCTCCAAAATCTAAAATGTGAGTTGAGAATCCCCTACCTAGTGTTTATTTTGTGGTGAATGGCCTTTAACAACATGTATAAGGGGATTAAACATGTTCAAAATTATAAAATAACGATATTAATTTTTATGGTATCATGTTTTATCCTCTTATAGTATCTTATTACCCTTTTGTTAATAACCATTAATTATTTTCAAATTTTTACGTTTTAACTTCTATGATTGTGAAGTACCTTTACACATGTAATTCATTGTTATTACTAGATATTCCATGGTTTCATCATTGCATAATATAAATAATTATTTTAATCTCATTTAAATCTAGTATATATTTATTTATTGTCTGATATAATGTTTGTAGATTAGAAATTATGTTCATGATTTATGGAGATGGTAGGATGTACGTACGCATAAATGATACATTCATTTATTTGATGTATTAAATAAATTATAGATAAATTATACCAAAGTATATTATAATTTCAGTTTCATTAATGTGATATATATGTCATATAGATTTATTTAAATCATTATTTATACATTCCATGTATGGCCTAAACGACTCATAATGCTTTAAGGGGATGGTAGTCTACACTTAATCAATCAAAATTTTCGTATTTACAAAATATAGAAATAATAAAGGTATTTTATAAATAAAAAATACATAATAATTATAAAAATAATATATAAAATATAAAAAAAATCCATTATAGAGGCCACAATGATAAAATTTAAGGGAAAATTAAATAGTCATCATTTCGTGAGGCAGTAGTCTGTTGTACAATGAAATAGTATGTTTATTACCTATTACATGGAAGAGAGTATATGTTTTGGATGACATAATTAAATAAAACAATCATTGTATATTTAGGATACTAGTTATGTTACATATTAATGAAATAGTAATTAATTAGTGGGTGTAATATTGAAATAAAATTTAAATGTTTAAGAGAAGTTGTTACCTATTAATTGGGTTACTACTTATGGATGGTAACAAAAGGCTTCCTTGTAAGGATTTATGCACAAAAAAATCATGATGGTAAACGATAGGGATTTTGGTAATATATATATATTAATATCATGGACAAAAAAAATTATTTTATATGTTTGAGGATCGGGGAGAGGTGGTGGCCTTTTAAAGGGAAGGATAAGGGCTCACTTTGATTGTTTGGAATCAAGTAAGGTGTACACTAGTAATTACCTAAAATGTTTTATAAAACCCATCCAAAATAAATAATGGAAATTTTGTGGCGATTTATTACTTAATTATAGTACACAGACATGTTTCTTGGACATTTGGTCCCCAAATATAAATGTTTAGTCTTATATGAATCTTAATTTTACAATAGAAATTGTAATTAAATTTAATTACCTTTAGTAATTTTTTGGCCAAATTTTTTTGGGTCTTATTTTAAATAATTAATTATTCCGATTCAAAATATTGGTTACATGTTTCCAATCTCCAATCATAAAATTGTCTTAAATTATTTTTAATTTCATCCTACATTTGGGAAGATAATAAATGGTTTTAATGTAAAATGGCCCAAAATATTAGAATGATTTTATAATCAATTTTAATGTGGAATCTATTCTAATGAAATAAACAGTATCAATTGATATAAAATATTATATAATTAAACTATTTATTAAATTATAATTATATTTTGACCTTATAAATAAAATAGATGAGAAATCATTTTTCAAACTAAAATTCATTTTTTTACTATTCATTAAAAATGATATGATTCTAAAAAATAAAAACATATCCCCGTAACATAATTATTATGTTCTGATTTCAAATTTGAAGTTTAGTTTGACATATTAAATCCATTAATGTGTCTCAATTTATATTTTAAATGGTTTCACCACTAAAATGCAGAAAAAATAACATTATTAAAATATTAGTTTTTATATGTGAAATAGGGTTTGTTATTATCCTATGCATGTTAAACCTAATGGATAAATATAAAATATATTTTATTGAATATATAACATATATATTTCATTTAAATAACTCAATAATTTTAATTAATTTGGATTATTATGAGAAAACTCCTTTGAAGCATAAAAATAATACTATTTATTTTTTTGTCCAATTGGTTCTTATTTTCAATTATAATATTTTTTTAACCCATTAATTCATTATATATATATATATATTTACCGCAAATTTTCATATGTTATTTAATAATATCCATATATTTTAAATAATTTCTAGGTAATATCATATTATATGAAATAATAATATTTTGATAATTTCTTTTTTTCATGGTGAAACATTTTCTTGCATGTAATGCAAGATATCAAGGAAGGTCGCACTTTTTGTAAGACAAGATATCGAGGAAGATGGGTTTTTCATCAAACACAAGATAACTCGGCATTGCATAAATAAATATATATATATATATATTCTATTTTAAAAAATAAACATATGAAAATTGTTCTAGGTATTATATTATATTATGTTCTATGTGTTGTGTTTCATACACGTTATCAATATGGTTTTCTTACATTACATTTTCGGGGCATCATAGAGGTTCTCTAAAGAAGAGGTTTATTCCATAACCATTTGTTTTAATTTTACATATTATTTCAACTCATTTAAATTTTATTCAAACCTGATGATATAATATCATAGCAACGTATAATATTATGATATATTTTAATATTAAATTCATTACATATATCAATCTCCTCCTCCATAAAATGGTAAATGAAACAACCAGTTATTTTAATGGGAGACTGCTTCCTCATGAACTGATATAATTCACTTTCCTTCACCACCTCCACCTATATGTTTTAATTATTTTCATAGTTTTTATATATGATATTTATGAAATATTTATAGTCTTGTATTGTAATATATCTTATAATTTCTTACCTTCCAATCATTTTTAAATGATAAAGTCACTCATGTGTATGTGAGGTCTATATCCTCGAGGACACGATTCTCTTATTTTTCAATTTTTTTGTAAATAGACATTAAAAATAATATATTTAAATAATATATATGAAATATATGACATAAAGCTATTCTGGATGTGTGATATATTATTTAAATTTCTTTTATTCCATCTATTGAAAAAATGGAAACAATATTATTTCATATGTATGTCTACCATATCCATGAATATTGTAATTAATTATATATATTTATAAATAAAATTTATGGGTTAATATAAAAAATTATTTAACTATAATATTTTAAATATATTTAATTAATAAACTTTTGTAGGTGAAAAAACCATTAAAAGTGTAGGTGAAACTAAAATAACAATCCGAAAATTACATGAAAAAAGAAGCAGTTATTACACGAAACATAATTTTGACAATGATTTGTTAATTAAAAGGTAATTAAATTTGTTAAATATATAATATATAGTATTATATATATGATTATTTATATTTAATAGTTCAAAAATAAATAAATTTTTATTATAATAGCTTTTTATGTAAAGACAGATTAATTCAATAGTTGATGTAAGAATTTTTCATCACAATTCTATTTCTGGGGGACGCATACCAAATAAACTACTATTTTTTAAGGAATATATATATGTTACAAGAATTTAATTTATGATTAGTATCATTAATTTCAGGGTATATAATTATACATATAAGTTTCTTTCATTCTAGAGTATTGTGACTTAAATGATAATAATTTTGTAAACTTTTTATGCTATAATCTCAATCATTATTGGGACTATTTATCATTATGTTTCTAATGATGAAATATTGTCATATACCTCTCAAAAAACTAATAAATTTCATTATTATAAGTTTTTTCTATGTAATAAATTTTTCAATTTAATATTATACACTTTAAGAACTATAGAGACCATATCAAATTTTTTATAGAAAAATTTACTTCTTTTACTATTAGGTTGAAAATATTTTTTTCTTCTATGATACATTTTTCTAAAACTATTTCAGTGGATGTTTTTAATAATCACTAATGATTTTTTCAACACATTTTTACACATGTTTTAAATTTTTCAAACTATTTTACAAGGAATCTTCTGTTCATTTTCATAATGAGGTAGATTAGATTTTTTAGCAAAAATGTCAAAGGAGTAACTATTTTAATATATATAAGATTGAAAAAATTTTACACCATCATGGATAATAAATTATTTAAATATTTAATTAAAATTTTACAAAATAAATTATATAGGAATTTTTTTAACATAATATTTTTAAATCATTAAATTTATATAAATTATTTCTAAATTGAAATTATATTTTCCCCATGGATGTTTTCTTGAAATATTTGTTGAATTTTAATTCATCGACCACTAAAACTGTTAGTCTTGATTATGTCTTACTGGTTATATGATCCAATGATTCCATAGTTATTATTTCTTTATATTTTATTTGTGTATAATTATTATGAATATAAGTTTACGAAACATTTTTCTACAAGGTTATTCCTTAATGAATTTTTAATTATATCGACTTTCTATTCCCAGGTAATGGTATAAAGAAATTATTTTGATCTTCTAGGGAATAAATATATAGACCATATTATTTTAGGTGGAGATATCTTTCTTTAATTTATGTGTAAAGAATAATTTTCTATGATAAAATGGTATATGGGATGTTATTCCAACCCCTAAAAAAGGGTACATGATAAGATTTTTCAATCCCAAAAAACAAAAGGGTACATATGAGGTTATTCCAAGACTGAAAAAATTGGGTTCATTGCAGGTTAACTAGATACTAAAAAAGAGTATACATGGTATGTTATCATAATCCAAAGGCATGTATAATAGTGGTTTTTAAAATCACAACAATTAATGGATATCGTCTTGGGCAACGATGATATAAAATTTTCTGTAGATATTTATATGAAAAGACATCTACCATATAACAATATTATTGTAACATATCTTAATTTATTTGATTCTTATGTTATTCAGTCCTTATCATATTCTATGATTTGTTCCAAAACATTATTTTGTGATATATAATTTTTAGTGTATTGTTTTTAAATCTTATTATCATGTTCTCATAACCTAATATTACATTTATGTTTATATATTTCTTGTTTTACCTTAATGAGAATATATCCTCCATATTTATTATGTTTCCCTTCCCTAGGTTATGATGGATGGTATTATTTATGATATTTCTATGAATCCTACTAGTTATTATGATTAATGTGTGAGATTATATAGTTCACTTATGAACAAGATGTTTATGTGTCAACCATTAAAATTTCACAAACCCTACAAGATTCTAATGTTGATTGTTTTGTAATGTAATTAATATTAATATATTAATATATTAATTTTGTTTAGGAAAATTTTGTGGTCATTATATAGTGGGATATAAAGAAATATAAAATAGAGTTAAAAGAGAGGGAGAGATAAATTTGTTGGTAGTTTGGGATTTTTTCCCTTATAAACAACATTAATTTATAACTAATATTGATTTTCATTTCAAGGGGTCTGTGAAAAGGTAAGATAGTAGGATTTTATGGTAATTCCATGATTACGTAACCATGATGGATATTTTATATGAACACCATGAGTAAAAATATATAATTAAAAAATATATTATAATATTTTACGGTGTGAAGAAATAAATAACAAAGAAAACCATTAGGAATTATTGAAAAAAGATAATAATTAATTTAATGTATCCAAATATGTGTTTTATTTAATGTAAATGGATGTGTGGGTTCATAGGAAGATTCATCAAACATTTCTCATTGCTGCTTTTTAATCCAATTACGAATGATTTATCCCTTGAATTTAGTATCCATATATGATGGATTAAAATAATTAAGAAGAATATAAATGATTAAATATAAGTGTATTACTATTATTTTTTTAACTATAATCTGATATTAAAAACAGTAAAGGTTGAATCCAAAAAATTTATTGCACTACCAATTTGGTAATCCTTTATATGGATACAAACAATGGTTATCATTCTTCAATAATCAGATCCATTTAATAGATACTAATGATCCTTTAAAACCAAATGTTTAAGGAAATTAAATATTATATTACGTTTAATAAATAATAAATCATTCATTCATGATACCACATCGATGAAAAATAATTCTTAGAACAACTATATAAATATTATTTAATATATTAAATAGGTTTAGATTAAAAATTTTGAGTAATTACATTTATTATCCACATAATTTAAAATATCCCATACCCATATACATGAATAGTACCAGGTAAATCCACTAAAACGTCCCATCTTCACAACCCATTATCTAGTGGATGGAGAAAATGACAATTATTGAGTAAAAAAATCTGGATGATATTTCCCCAATAAATTTGATATGAATATAAAAAGGGTTTTGTCTAAATTTCATTGTTATCATTGGGTTCATTAGACACAGCAAAACTATATAAAATTAGTGCATATTTTCATTACACTACATTGTCATCATTTATTATAAGAAAATAAATTGGTAATACATTCATACCAACATTTTCCATGTTTTCAAATATTGTAATCAAATATTATAAAATAATGCATAATTTACTATACATTAATAAAGAAACACAAAAATTTCTTAATGGAAAAATTGGGAGAGGTTTACTATGTTGAAAAAATTGGATAAAATAATGTGAATCACATACACATCCGCTAAAAATATAAGGCCCCATCCTTAAACATTACTTAATCTTGAGATATTTCAAGAATACACCTTGAGGATCTTTTCAGGTTTAGTGTTTTAGAGAATAAGATCATAAAACATGCATTACATCCCACATTTAAACAAAGCGGTTACAATAAAACATAGTATTCATTTTTTCCCATCAATGGAAACATATTTAAAATAAAACATGGATTCTTTCTTGACACTTCCTTGACACTATCATTATATCATGTACCCATCCCTTGACATGTGAAAAACATTTAAAAACATGGGATAAGCATAAAAAGCTGAGTAAAGGATATAAAGATATGGAAAGGAAACATGAGTACATGTATACATAAGAATCAATGAAATCTTACACTACTCATAAAACATAATCACTTTAACATACCTCATCAAATCATGAATAAATCATAGAAATCATAAGACATAAAGGTAACTTGAGGCATTCATAACATTCTTACGTAGGGAGTAACCCTCTTGGTTACATTTGGAATACCCATCACAGTATATTCCCTAAATATCTTTGGAGAAACTTTAACGTATAACTTGTTTGCTTTACCCAATTCATTGGAGAGCTATATCGGGCTCAACCTCCCTTAGTTTATCACAGAACCACCCATCTTCATAATAATTCCCAAGAACCATAACATAATCGTATCACATAAAACATGCATAAAGGAAACATAGCATTTCCAATTTTAAATCACAATATATCAATACATCACATTGATATAAAAACATTATTAAAACCATTTTCAATACCAAAATAAAAGAAAAGTAAAACATGGTATTTATTTTTTTTCTTTTAAAAAAAGGTTTGGCTTGTAGAGGAAACTGAAACTCAAATAATGGTCACGGAGGCGGAGAAGTCGTTGTCGCCGCATACGTACGACAAAAAAATTCCCTGTTGTCATTTATTAAAACTCTTTGTATAAAAAATATTCCTTTCAGATAAATGTATAAGTCAAAGGGGTTTATACACCGTATAAAAGAAAGTTGTGTATAAAACAAAATATGCCTCAATGAATGGAGATTGAGACGAAGTCCCATACAAAGCTCATTTTTTTAAATAAAATAGATATATTATGTGTATTCACTATAAGCAAACATAAATAAAGTAAAAATACAAGATAGGAAATAATAATATCATGACATAATTTGAAAGTAGGAGATTAACCCAAAGAATGAAAATTAGGTTAAGAAGTTCCCTTACCTCGGATCCGACTTGAATCGATCGGTCTTTAACGCCCTGAGTAAAAAACTTGAGTTAATTCATAATTGCTTAAGAACCTTTTTCAAGTTCATTATTCCTATTATAACACTTATCACCATGTTATGAACACTATGTAATTATTTAAGTTAATAATGGTCGTTTTGTCGATCATTGGTACTTGAGTCAAAAATAAACTCTTTATAATTACAAGTTGTTCATGTGGTAAAATATCCATTATCTCAATAATTATATTCATGATGTAGATGCCATAGATATCATATATATCCAGTATATACATGCATTTATAATATTACATAATCATTTAGAGTTAATAAAGGAAATGCACCGTTCATGGAGACGGTAAGCTGTACGTACGCATGAACGCTACTTTCATTTCTATGTCATATTAATGGAATTAAAACTAAATGAGAGATATGTATATTTCAATTCTAGAATTATATTCATCATTTATATATAACAGAAATCATATATATCCATTATATATATGTACTTATAATAGTACATTACGTTTGGGGATAAGAATTGAAATGCACCGTTCATGGAGACGGTAAGCCGTACGTACGCATGAACGCTACTTTCATTTCTATCTCATAATTTAATAGAATTAACACATAATGATACATAATAGTATTATAATTCTAGTATTTTATCATATATAATATCACTAAATATATCCTTTATACGTACCACGTATGGTATTAACGAATCAAATCACTTTGAGGGGGCGGTAGTCCGCACATCCTAAAATGAAGATATCGCGTATACCCATAATGGAAGCCATAAAGGTATGCCATAAATGAAAAATACAGAAGATTAAGGAAAAAATAAGCATATTATATATCATATATAAATATAGTGACATCTTAATGGCCACCTTGGAAGGTGTTAGACAAATATTGAACAATCATCATTTCGTGAGGCAGAAATTCTCCATCCACAGAAACAGTATGTTCTTTAACCATTAGATGTATGTGTGTGTAAGTTTATCTCAAATCCTTCTTATAAAAAAATATGAGAATATTGAAGATACTATTTTTGTTACAAAATAAAGGAATAAAAAGAGTTTAGAGGGTTGGAGAAGCAAAATAAAACATAAGAACACAAGAGAAAACACTACCTTTAAAACAGGTAACTCTTTTTGATTTGAGCTCAAAGGCTTCCTTGGGAAGACTTCTGCCCAATGTGAGGCTTCTAGGAGTAATAGAAGGATTTGGAGAGAAAAAATGGGTAGGGTTTGGCTGAGCCAAAGGCTTTAGAGGTGTGGGTAAACTGGTAGAGGTGGGGGCCTTTTATAAGAGGAGAGGAGGGGCACTCCTGGAAAGTTATAAAAGGTTACTTTATTATAAAATTCATTTCGGATTTAAAAGGTCCCAAAATTATATATTTCGAGTATAAGGTGATAAGTGTTCGAAATCCACCCAACCAATAGGATTTTGACATGGTTAGGTCTTAGATTTTACATTATCTTTTCATTTTATTTAAATCGTTAAATAATGAGGTAATCGCTGCAGCATCATGGTGTCAAAAATAATTTAATTTATTTAATGTAAAAAATTATAAAAAACTACTATGATGTAGGATATCTTTTTATCTTTATAATTAATATTTATAGTGAAAAATATGACTTGTATAACCCCATTTAAAAATTGGTTTAGTAAAACAACTCATTTTTGTGTCATTTTTACTTTTACTTTAAATAAAAGGCATTAATGTCTTTATCTTACCCAAGTGGCTCCATGGGGTCCCAAAAATCTACCCATGGGTTGTCATGGTCGGCCATGACACATCCAATAAGGTTAGGACATGTTTCAAGTTCATTTCATATTATTAAAACATTATTCATACCTTAAATTACACTAATTACCTCTAATCGCGATTAAAAACATAAAAGTTACTATTCACCAAAAAATTATTTTAATCCCATTGAACAACATTTTAATTCTTAATGACAAACATCTATGTCTGATTTTTGAAATTCAAAACACAGAGTTGGTAAAATTTCATTTAGACGAAAAATCAGTTTTTTAAGTACCACTTAGTGGTTTCACTATTCATCAAAAATTGAAGTTTTCCAGAAAAATAACAAAACATCACAGTAAGATATATTTGATATTCCAGATAAAAAAATGATGTCTAATTTTCAAAATTAAAAACATATAAGTTACAATAATTAATATCATAATTAATTCCCGCTGTCAGAACAAATAGCGTGTTTTTGTGAAACAGTATGTATCAAAAGATTGACACTAGTTTAAGTCCAATTTCAAAGTGGAATTAATTCCAACGACCACTATTGGATTAAATGGTAAAAATATATTCTTATTGAACTTTAAAAACAATTCAAAAGGTAATATAATCATATAAATATGTTATATTAAAAAGAGGTTTTGAATTAAAATACAACATTCTCCACTATTCATTAAAAAATGAACTTTATCGGAAAAATACCAAAGAATTACACAAAGTAAATTTTGATGCCCCGGTTCTATAAAAGAGTTTATTTTGACAAATATAGCTTATAAAATTGTCAAAGGGTAGATTTAAAAATGGTTCTCCATCACAAGGCAGTGAAATAATATTTTAAAAATATTAGAGTATTTCATGCCTTAGGTTGGATTTATTCTAATTTTAAGCCTCTAAAACACTATCCAATTCATAAATAGACATAGATAGGAATATCTATTATTAATTACTTATATGAGACATTACATCCTTCCCCCCTTTAGAAAATTGTGTCCCCACAATTTATTTACTTATCGAATAAGTGGGTGTATTTAGGCCTCATTTCATTTTCAGATTCCCATGTTGCCTCTTCAATCATGTGGTTTTTCCACAAAACTTTTACCTGGTAAATTACCTTATTTCGCAACACTTGCTCTCTTAGGTCATGAATCTGGACCAGTTGTTCCTCATATGATAGGTTCTCTTCTAACCGAACTACCTCTGGACTCAAAACATGAGATGGATCTGGCATATACTTTCTCAACATTGAAACATTAAAAACATTGTGAACCTGAGATAAACTCAGAGGTAAAGCCACTCGGTATGCAACTGACCCAACTCTCTCCAGAATTTCATGTGGTCCAATGAACCTTGGACTCAACTTTCCTTTTTACCAAATCGCATCACACTTTTCCATGGTGAAACTTTGAGAAAAACATGATCACCTACCTCGAAAGATAGATCCTTCCTCTGGTTATCTGAATAACTTTTCTTCCTGCTCTGAGCTGTTCTCATGTGTTTCTGTATCAACCGAACTTTTTCTACCATATCTTCTACCACTTCCAGTCCCATTAACTTCCATTCAGCCACTTCATCCCAGAAAGTTGGAGTTTGACACCGCTTCCCATATAACGCCTCAAATGGTGCCATCTGTATACGGGAATGAAAACTGTTATTATATGAAAATTCAACCAAAAAAAGATGTTGGTCTGAACTTCCCTGATAATCCATCGGACAGGCACATAGCATATCCTCCAAAGTCTGAATCATTTGTTCTGACTGCCCATCTGATTGAGGATAAAAGCTGTACTAAAATTTAATTCAGTACCCAACGAATTCTGAAGGCCATTCCAAAAGTTAGAAGTAAACCTGGGATCACAGTCATATACAATAGAAAGAGGAACTCAATGTAACCTGAATATCTCTTTATGATACAAACAGGAAATTTGATCTAGGGAAAAATTATCTCGTATAGCAAGGAAATGAGCAGATTTAGTCAACCGATCAACAATAACCCAGATTGCATAATTACCTCATGGTGTCTTCAGCAATCCCACAACGAAGTCCATGGATATATTTTCCCATTTCCACTCTGGCACTGGTAAATGCTAAAGCATCCCTTTCGGTAATTGCTGCTCTACATTAACCTGTTGACAAGTAAAACAATTCACTTTAAAATCACCAATATCTCTTTTCATTCCATCCCACCATTAATACTCCCGCAGATCTCTGTATATCTTAGTACTGCCAGGATGAACTGAAAATGGAGAACTATGAGTTTCACATAAAAAATTTCTCTTCAACTATGAATCACAAGGCACACAAAATCTCTTCCCAAATCACAAAACACAATCATTATCAATGTTTAATTCAGGCAACTTACCCTTCTGAACCAGCTCTACCTTTTTCTACAACTCACTATCTTGCTCTTGTGCTTGCTTGATTCTGTCTGATAGAGTTGATCTCATTGATAACTGAAACAAAACAAAAGATCAGCCTGCACAAAAAACATCTATGCTAAATTTCATCAAATCCTTAACAAAAGGATCACGTTCCAAACACAACATTGTTAATGAAGCATTACTTTTTCGACTCAAAGCATCACCCACTTTATTTGCTTTTCCGGGATGGTAATAAATTGTACAATCATAATCTTTGATTAATTCTATCCATTTCCTCTGTCTCATGTTCAATTCTTTCTGAGTGAATATATACTTTAAACTTTTGTGATCGGTATATATTTAACACTTTACTCTATAAAAATGATGCCTCCAAAATTTTAAAGCGAAAACAACAGTAGCTAATTCCAAATCTTGAGTAGGATAATTTACCTCATGAGTTTTCAACTGTCATGAAGCATAAGCAATTACCTAATCATTCTCCATTAGGACACAACCAAGTTCTTTTAATGAAGCATCACTGTAGATAACAAACTCCCCATTCCTGGATGGTAGTGCCAAAACTGGAGCACTCACCAATCTTCTTTTCAAACTCCTGAAAACAATCATCACATTCTTTTGTCCAGATAAATTTAACACCCATCTGAGTTAGCTTAGTCATTGGACTAGATAACCGTGAAAAATCATAAACAAACCTTTGATATTAACCTACCAAACCAATAAAACTACGGATCTCGGATGCATTTGTGGGTCTTGGCCATTCTTCAACAACCTTTGTTTTTGAAGGATCAAAAGTTATCCCATCTTTAGAAAAAATGTGACCAAGGAAAGAATTTTTTTGCAACCAAAACTCACACTTGCTGAATTTACCATACAATTTCTTTTCTTTTAAGGTTTTAAAAATAACCCTTAAATGTCATTCATGCTCCTTTTTACTTTTAGAAAACACCAAAATATCATCAATAAAAATAACCAATATTTTTAACCTGAGTTATCTGAGCTGTCTCTACAAAAAACTGTTTAGTTCTAACTCTGACCATATCAGGATACTGATTTGAAAGGTCATTTCCCTCTGTATGCCTTCCCAGAAAAGCTATTATGTTTCCTCTATGAAAAACCATTCTTAACACTGAAATATCTTAGGCAAAGCAACATGGTAATATTTAAATGATATATCATTTCAATTTTACCACAAATTTTTTTTGGATAATCATTTAACAGAATTCTAACTCCTAAAGTTATCTAAACCGACCTCTGATACCAACTATAAGGCCCCGGCCTAAAAAATTACTTAATCTTGAGATATTTCAGGAATACACCTTGAGGTTCTTTGCAGGTTTAGAGTTTTAGAGAATTAGATCATAAAACATGTATTCCATCCCATATTTAAACAAAGTGGTTACAATAAAATATAGTATTCATTTTTTCCCATCAATGGAAACATATTTAAAATAAAACATGGATTCTTTCTTGACACATCCTTGACACTATCATCATATCATGTACCCTTCCCTTGACCTGTGAAAAACATTTCAAAAACAAGGGATGAGCATAAAAAGCTCAGTAAGGGATATAAAAATATTGAAAGGAAACATGAGTACATGTATACAAAAAAGCAATGAAATCATACTCTACTCATAAAACATAAGCACTTTAACATACATCATCAAATCATAAATAAATCATAGAAATCACAATACATAAAGGTAACTTGAGGCATTCATAACATACTTACGTAGGGAGTAACCCTCTTGGTTACGTTTGGAATACCCATCACAGTATATTCCCTAAATCTCTTCGGAGAACCTTAATGTTTAACTCCTTCACATTACCCAATGCATTGGAGAGCTATATCGGGCTCACCCACCCTTAGTTTATCACAGAACCACACGTCTTCATAATAATGCCCCAGAACCATAACATAATCGTATCACATAAAACATGCATAAAGGAAACATAACATTTCCAATTTTCAATCACAAGATATCAATACAACACATTAATATAAAAACATTATTAAAACCATTTTCAATACCAAAATAAAAGAAAATTAAAACATGGTATTTATTTTTTACTTTTAAAAAAAGTTATGGCTTATAGAGGAAGTCGAAACTCAAATGATGGTAACGGCGGCGGAGAAGTTGTTGTCGCCGCATACATACGACAAAAACAATCCCTTTTGTCATTTTGTAAAACACTTTGTATAAAAAATATTCCTTTTGGATAAACGTAAAAGTCAATGGGGTTTATAAACTGTATAAAAGAAAGTTGTGTGTAAAACAAAATATGCCTCAATGAATGGAGATTGAGAAGAAGTCCCATACAAAGCTCAATTTTTTAAATAAAAAAGATATATTATGTGTATTCACTATAATTACAAATAAAGAAAGTAAAAATACAAGATAGGACATAATAATATCATGACATAATTTTAAAGTAGGAGATTAATCCAAAGAACGAAAATTGGGTTAAGAAGTTCCCTTACCTCGGGTCCGACTTGACTCGATCGTTCTTTAATGCCCTGAAAAATAAACTTGAGTTAATTTATAATTACTTAAGAACCTTTTTCAAGTTCATTATTCCTATTTTATCACTTATTACCATGTTATGAACACTATGTAATTATTTAAGTTAATAATGGTCGTTTTGTCGATCATTGGTACTTGAGTCAAAAATAAACTCTTTATAATTACAAGTTGTTCATGTGGTAAAATATCCATTATCTCAAAAATGATATTCATGATGTAGATGCCATATATATAATATATATCCAGCATATAAATGCATTTATAATATTACATAATCATTTAGAGTTAAGAAATGAAATGCACCGTTCATGGAGACGGTAAGCCGTACGTACGCATGAACACTACTTTCATTTCTATGTCATATTAATGGAATTAAAACTAAATGAGAGATATGAATATTTCAATTCCATAATTATATTCATCATTTATATCTTACCTAAATCATATATATCCATTATATATATGTACATATAATAGTACATTACATTTGGGGATAAGAAATGAAATTCACCATTCATGGAGACGGTAAGTCGTACGTACGCATGAACGCTACTTTAATTTCTATCTAATAATTTAATGGAATTAAAACATAATGATTCATAATATTATTATAATTCCAGTATGGTATCACATATAATATCATTAAATCTATCCTTTATACATACCACATATGGTATTAACGAATCAAATAACTTTGAGGGGGCAGTAGTCCACACTTCCAAAAATAAAGATATCGTGTATACCCATAATGGAAGCCATTAAGGTATGCTATAAATGAAAAATAAAGAAGATTAAGGAAAACATAATCATATTATATATCATATATAAATATAGTGACATCTTAATGGCCACCTTTGAAGTTGTTAGACGAATATTGAACAATCATCATTTCGTGATGCAGAAATTCTCCGTCCACAGAAACCGTATGTTCTTTAACCATGAGATGTATGTGTGTGTATGAGTATCTCGAATAATTCTTATAAAAACATCCTAGTATATTGAAGGTAATGTTTTTGTTACAAAAGAAAGGAATAAAATGATTTTAGAGGGTTGGAGAAGCAAAATAAAACATAAGAACCCAAGAGAAAACACTACCTTTAAAACGGGTAACTCTTTTTGATTTGAGCTCAAAGGCTTCATTGGGAAGACTTCTCCCCAAAGTGAGGCTTCTAGGAGTAAGATAGGGATGTGGAGAGACAAAATGGGCAGGGGTTGGACGAGCCAAAAGCTTGAGAGGAGTGGGTAAGCTGGTAGAGGTGGGAGACTTTTATAAGAGAAGAGGAGGGGCACTCTTGGAATGTTATAAAAGGTTACTTAATTATAAAATGATTTTCGGATTTAAAAGGACCCAAAATTATATATTTCGACTATAAGGTGATAAGAGTTCGAAATAAACCCATAAAATATGTTTTTGACATGTTTAGGACTTAGATTTTATATTATATTTTCATTTTATTTAAATCGTTAAATAATGAGGTAATCGCTGCATCATCATGGTGTCATAAATAATTTAATTTATTTAATGTCTAAATAATTATAAAAAACTACTATGATGTAGGAAGTATTTTTATCTTTCTAATGAATATTTATAATGAAAAATATGACTTGTATAACCCCATTTAAAAATTGGTTTAGTAAAATAACTCATGTTTGTGCCATTTTTACTTTTACTTTAAATAAAAGACATTAATGTCTTTATCTTACCCAAGTGGCTCCATGGGGTCCCAAAAATCGACCCACGGGTTTTCATGGTCGGCCATGACACATCCAATAAGGGTAGGACATGTTTCAAGTTCATTTCATATTATTAAAACATTATTCTTACCTTAAATTACACTAATTACCTCTAATCGCGATTAAAAACTTAAAAGTTACTATTCACCAAAAAATTATTCTAATCCCATTGAACCACATTTTACTTCATAATGAAAACCATGTATGTCGGATTTTTGAAATTGACAATAGAGAGGTGGTAAAATTTCATTTAAATGAAAAATCAGTTTTTTATGTACCACTTAGTGGTTTCACAATTCATCAAAAATTGATGTTTATCAGAAAAATACCAAAACATCGCCCTAAGCTATATTTGATATTCTGTATACAAAAATGATTTCTATTTTACAAAATTCAAAACATATAAGTTACAATAATTAATTTCACAATTAATTCCCGCTGTCAGAACAAATAGCGTGCTTTTATGAAACAATATGTATCAAAAGATTGACACTAGTTTAAGTCCAATTTCAAAGTGGAATATATCCAATGAATACAATTGGATTAAATGGTATAAATATATTCTAATTTAACTTTAAAACCAATTCAAAAGGTAATCTAATCATATAAATAAATTATATTAAAAAGAAGTTTTGAATTAAAATACATCATTTTCCACTATTCATTAAAAAAAGAACTTTATCGGAAAAATACCAAACATTTACACAAAGTAAATTTTGATGTCCTGATTCTAAATAAGAGTTTATTTTGACAAATATAGCTTAAAAATTCTCAAAGGATAGATTTAGAAATGGTTCTCCATCACAATGCGGTAAAACAATCTTTTAAAAATATTAGAGTATTTCATTCTTTAGGTTAGATTTATTCTCATTTTAAGCCTCTAAAACACTATCCAATTCATAAATAGACATAGATAAGAATATCTATTATTCATTACATACATGGGACGTTAAATCCTTCCCCCTTTAGAAAATTGCATCCCCATAATTTATTTACTTATCAAATAAGTGGGGGTATTTAGCCCTCATTGCATTTTCAGATTCCCATGTTGCCTCTTCAATCCTGTGGTTTTTCCACAAAACCTTTACCTGGTTAATTACCTTATTTTGCAACACTTGCTCTCTTTGGTCATTAATTTGGACCAGTTGTTCCTCATAAGATTGGTTCCCTTCCAGCTGAACTACCTCTGGACTCAAAACATGAGATGGATCTGGCATATACTTTCTCAACATTGAAACATGAAAAAAATTGTGTACCTGAGATAAACTCGGAGGTAAAGCCACTCGGTATGCAACTGATCCAACTCTCTCAAGAATTTAATATGGTCCAATGAACCTTGGACTCAACTTTCCTTTCTTACCAATTCGCATCACACTTTTCCATGGTGAAAAACTTTAAGAAAAACATGATCACCAACCTCGAAAGATAGATCCTTCCTCCGGTTATCCGCACAACTTTTCTTCCTGCTATGAGTTGTTCTCATGTGTTTCTGTATCAACTGAACTTTTTCTGCCATATCTTATTGCACTTCCGGTCCCATCAACTTCCTTTTCACCCACTTCATCCCAGAATGTTGGAGTTCGACACCGCTTCTCATATAACTCCTCAAATGGTTCCAACTGTATATGGGAATGAAAACTGTTATTATATGAAAATTCAACCAAAGAACGATGTTGGTCGGAACTTCCCTGATTATCCATCGAACAAACACGTAGCATATCCTCCGACGTCTGAATCGTTCGTTCTGACTTCCCATCTGATTGAGGATGAAAAGTTGTAATAAATTTTAATTCAGTACCCAACGACTCTTGAAGGCCTTTTCAAAAGATAGAAGTAATCCTGGGATCACGGTCAGATACAATGGAAATAGGAACCCCATGTAACCTGAATATCTCATTAAGATACAAACGGGAAAGTTTATCTAGGGAAAAATTATATCGTATAGAAAGGAAATGAGTAGATTTAGTCAAGCGATCAACAATAACCTAGATTGCATTATTACCTCAAGGTGTGTTCGGCAATCCCACAATGAAGTCCATTAATATATTTTCCCATTTCCACTCTGGCACTGGTAAAGCCTGAAGCATCCCTTTCGGTAACTGCCTCTCTACTTTAACCTGTTGACAAGTCAAACACTTCACTGCAAAATTGTCAATATCTCTTTTCATTCCATCCCACCAGTAATACTCCCGCAGATCTCTATACATCTTAGTACTGCCAGGATGAACTGAAAATGAATAACTATGAGATTCACATAACATTTCTCTCTTAAACTGGGAATCACAAGGCACACACAATCACTTCCCAAATCTCAAAACACAATCATTATCAATGTTGAATTCAGGCAACTTACCCTTCTGAACCAGCTCTACCTTTTTCTAAAACTCACTGTCTTGCTTCTGTGCTTGCTTGATTCTGTCTGATAGAGATGATCTCCCTAAAACCTGAAACAAAACAAAATAACATCCTACACAAAAAACTTCTATGACAATGTTCATCAAATCATTAACCAAAGGATCATGTTCCAAACGCAACATTTTTAATGAAGAATTACTTTTTCGACTCAAAGCATCAACCACTTTATTTGTTTTCCTGGATGGTAATGAATTGTACAATCATAATCTTTGATTAATTCTAGCCGTCTCCTCTATCTCATGTTCAATTCTTTCGGAGTGAATATATACTTTAAACTTTTGTGATCGGTATATAATACACACTTTACTCCATACAAATGATGCCTCCAAATTTTTAAAGCGAAAAAAACAGAAGCTAATTCCAAATAATGTGTAGGATAATTTACCTCGTGATTTTTCAACTGTAATGAAGCATAAGAAATTACCTGATCATTCTACATTAGGACAAAACCGAGTCCTTTCAATGAAGCATCACTGTAGATAACAAAGTCCCCATTCCTGGATGGTAGTGCCAAAACTGGAGCATTCACCAATATTCTTTTCAACTCCTGAAAATAATCATCACATTATTTTGTCCAGATAATCTTAACACCCTTTCGAGTTAGCTTAGTCCTTGCACTAGATAACCGTGAAAAATCTTCAACAAACCTTCAGTAGTAACCTGCCAAACGAAGAAAACTACAGATCTCGGTTACATTTGTGGGTCTTGTCCATTCTTAAACAGCTTTTGTTTTTGCAGGATCAACAGTTATCCAGTCTTTAGAAACAATGTGACTAAGGAAAGAAATTTGTTGCAACAAAAACTCACACTTGCTGAATTTACCATACAATTTATTTTCATTTAAGGTTTGTAAATTAGCCCTTAAATGTCTTTAATGCTCCTTTTTACTTTTAGAAAAAACCAAAATAACATTAATAAAAACAACCAATATTTTTCACTTGAGTCATCTGAGCCATCACTGCAACAAACTGTTTAGTTTTGATTCTGACCATCTCAGGATACTGATTTGAAAGTTCATTTCCCTATGTATGCCTTCCCAGAAAATCTATTCTATTTCCTCTATGAAAAACCATTCTTAACACAGAAATATCTTCGGAAAAGCAACATGGTAATCTTTAAATGATATATCATTTCAATTTGACCATAAAAAATATTTTTGGATAATCATTTAATAGAATTCTAACTCCCAAAGTTATCTAAACCAACCTCTGATACCAACTATAAGGCCCCAGCCTTAAACAATACTTAATCTTGAGATATTTCAAGAATACACATTGAGGATATTTTCAGGTTTAGAGTTTTAGAGAATTAGATCATAAAACATGAATTACATCCCATATTTAAACAAAGTGGTTACAATAAAATATAGTATTCATTTTTTTCCATCAACGGAAACATATTTAAAATAAAACATGGATTCTTTCTTGACACTTCCTTGACACTATCATCATATCATGTACCCTTCCCTTGACCTGTGAAAAACATTACAAAAACATGGGATGAGCATAAAAAGCTCATTAAGGGATATAAAAATATGGAAAGGAAACATGAGTACATGTATACATAAGAATCAATGAAATCATACTCTACTCATAAAACATAAGCACTTTAATATACCTCATCAAATCATGAATAAATCAACGAAATCATAAGACATAAAGGTAACTTGAGGCATTCATAACATTCTTTCATAGGGATTTACCCTCTTAGTTACGTTTGGAATACCCATCACAGTATATTACCTAAATCTCTTTAGAGAAACCTTAACATTTAACTCCTTCGTGTTACCCAATGCATTGGAGAGATATATTGGGCTCACCCTCCCTTATTTTATCACAGAACCACCTGTCTTCATAATAATTCCCAAGAACTATAAAATAATCGTATCAAATAAAACATACATAAAGGAAACATAACATTTCCAAATTTCAATCACAAGATATCAATACAACACATTTATAAAAAAACATTATTAAAACCATTTTCAATACCAAAATAAATGAAAAGTAAAACATGGTATTTATTTTTTTCTTTTAAAAAATGGTTTGGCTTGTAGATGAATCCAAAACTCAAATGATGGTCATAGCGGCGGAGAATTAGTTTTCGCTGCATACGTATGACAAAAACATTCCCTTTTGACCTTTAGTAAACCACTTTTTATAAAAAAAGATTCCTTTTGGATAAACATAAAAGTCAAAGGGGTTTATACACCGTTTAAAATAATGTTGTGTATAAAACAAAATATGCCTCAATGAATGGATATTGAGATGAAGTCCCATACAAAGCTCATTTTTTTAAATAAAATAGATCTATTATGTGTATTCACTATAATTACACATAAATAAAGTACAAATACATGGTAGGACATAATAATATCATGACATAATTTGAAAGTAGGATATTAACCCAAAGAACGAAAATTGGGTTAAAAAGTTCCCTTACCTCGGGTCCGACTTGACTCGATCGTTATTTAACATCCTGAATAATAAACATGATTTAATTTCTAATTGCATAAGAAACTTTTTCAAGTTCATTATTCCTATTATATCAATTATTTCCATTTTATGAACACTATGTAATTATTTATGTTATAATGGTCGTTTTGTCGATCATTGGTACTTGAGTCAAAAATAAACTATCTATAATTACAAGTTGTTCATGTGGTAAAATATCCATTATCTCAAGAATGATATTAATGATGTAGATGCCATATATATCATATATATCAAGTATATACATGAATTTATAAGATTAAAAAATCATTTAGAGGTATGAAATGAAATGCACCGTTCATGGAGACGGTAAGTCGTACGTACGCATGAACGCTACTTTCATTTATATGTCATATTAATGGAATTAAAACTAAATGAGAGATATGTATATTTTAATTGCATAATTATATTAATCATTTAGATGTAACATAAATCATATATATCCGTTATATATATGTACTTATAATAGTACATTACATTTGTGGATAAGAAATGAAATGCACCATTCATGGAGACGGTAAGCCGTACGTATGCATGAACGCTACTTTCATTTCTATATCATACTTTAATGGAATTAAAACATAATGATACATAATAGTATTATAATTCCAGTATGGTATCATATATAATATCATTAAATCTATCCATTATACGTACCACATATGGTATTAACGAATCAAATCACTTTGTGGGGGCGGTAGTCCGCACTTCCTAAAATGAAGATATCGCGTATACCCATAATGGAAGCCATAAAGGTATGCCATAAATAAAAAATACATAAGCTTAAGGAAAAAATAAACATATCATATATCATATATAAATATAGTGACCTCTTAATGTCCACCTTTGAAGGTGTTAGAAGAATACTGAACAATCATCGTTTCATGAGAGAGAAATTCTCCATCCACGGAAACAGTATGTTCTTTAACCATTAGATGTAGGTGTTAGTAAGTGTACCTCGAATAATTCTTAGAAAAATATCCTAGTATATTGAAGATACTTTTTTTGTTACAAAATAAAGGAATAAAAATAGTTTATAGGGTTGGAGAAGAAAAATAAAACATAAGAACACAAGAGAAAACACTACCTTTAAAACGGGTAACTCTTTTTGATTTTAGCTCAAAGACTTCCTTGGGAAGACTTCTTCCCAAAGTGAGGCATCTAGGAGTAAGAGAGGGATGTGGAGAGACAAAATGGGAATGGTTTGGCCGAGACAAAGGCTTTAGAGGTGTGGGTAAGGTGGTACAGATGGGGCATTTTATAAGAGGAGAGGAGGGGCACTCTTGGAAAGTTATAAACGGTTACTTTATTATAAAATGATTTTTAGATTTAAAAGGTCCCGAAATTATATATTATGAGGATAAGGTGATAAGAGTTCTAAATCCACCCATTAAATATGTTTTTGACATGTTTAGGTATTAGATTTTACATTATCTTTTCATTTTATTTAAAACGTTAAATTATGAGGTAATCACTACATCATCATGGTGTCATAAATAATTAAATTTATTTAATGTATAAAAAATGATAAAAAAACTACTATTATGTTGGAAATCTTTTTAGCTTTCTAATTAATATTTATAGTGAAAAATATTTATTTTATTATCCCATTTAAAAATTGGTTTAGTAAAACAACTCATGTTTGTGTCATTTTTACTTTTACTTTAAATAAAAGTCATTAATGTCTTTATCTTACCCAAGTGGCACAATGGGGTCCCAAAAATCAACCCATGGGTTGTAATGGTCGGCCATGAATAATCCAATTAGGGTAGGACATGTTTCATGTTCATTTCATATTATTAGAACATTATTCTTACCTTAAATTACACTAATTACCTCTAATCGCGATTAAAAACATAAAAGTTACTATTCACCAAAAAATTATTTTAATACTATTGAACCACATTATACTTATTAATTACAACCATGTATGTCAGATTTTTGAAATTCAAAACACAGAGGTGGTAAAATTTCATTTAAACGAAAAATCAGATTTTTAAGTACCACTTAGTGGTTTCACTATTCATTAAAAATTGAAGTTTTTCAGAAAAATACCAAAACATCAACCTAAGCTATATTTGATATTCCGGATAAAAAAATGATGTATATTTTACAAAATTAAAAACATATATGTTACAATTATTAATTTAATAATTAATTTCCGTACTCAGAAGAAATAGCATGTTTTTTTGAAACAATGTGTATCAAAAGTTTGACACTAGTTTAAGTCCAATTTCAAAGTGGAATTAATTCCAACAACCGCTATTGGATTAAATGGTAAAATTATATTATAATTGAACATTAAAACTAATTCAAAATGTAATCTAATCATATAAATAAATTATATTAAAAAGAGGTTTTGAATTAAAATACAACATTTTCCACTATTCATCAAAAAAAGGAACTTTATCGGAAAAATACCAAACATTTACACAAATTAAATTTTGATGTCCCGATTCTAAAGAAGATTTCATTTTGACAAATATAGCTTATAAAGTTTTCAAAGGATAGATTTAAAAATTGTTCTCCATCACAAGGCGGTAAAACAATCTTTTAAAAATATTAGAGTATTTCATGCTTTAGGTTGGATTTATTCTCATTTTAAGCCTCTAAAACACTATCCAATTCATAAATAGACATAGATAAGAATATATATTATTCATTACTTACGTGGGACGTTACATCCTTCCCCCCTTTAGATAATTTCGTCCCCACAATTTATTTACTTATCGAATAAGTGGGGATATTTTTCCCTCATTGCATTTTCAGATTCCCATGTTTCATCTTCAATCATGTGGTTTTTCCACAAAACCTTTACCGGGTGAATTACCTTATTTCTCAACACTTTATCTATTCGGTCATGAATCTGGACCATTTTTTCCTCACAAGATAGGTTCTCTTCCAGCTGAACTACCTCTGGACTCAAAACATGAGATGGGTCTGACATATACTTTCTCAACATTGAAACAAGAAAAAAATTTTGTACCTGAGATAAACTCGGAGGTAAAGCCACTCAGTATGCAACTGAACCGACTCTCTCCCGAATTTCATATGGTCCAATGAACCTTGGACTCATATTTCCTTTCTTACCAAATCTTATCACACTTTTCTATGGTGAAACTTTGAGAAAAACATGATCACCTTCCTCGAAAGATAGATCCTTCCTCCGGTTATCCGCATAACTTCCATGCCTGCTATGAGCTGTTCTCATGTGTTTCTGTATCAACTGAACTTTTTCTACCATATATTCTACCACGTCCGGTCCCATCAACTTCCTTTCACCCACTTCATCCTAGAAAGTTGGAGTTTGACACCACTTCCCATATAACGCCTCAAATGGTGTCATCTGTATACTGGAATGAAAATTGATATTATATGAAAATTCAACCAAAAAAAGATGTTGGTCCCAACTTCCCAGATAATCCATCGAAGATGCATATAGCATATCCTCCAAAGTCAGAATCTTTCATTTTAAATGCCCATCTGATTGAGGATGAAAAGCTGTACTAAAATTTAATTCAACACCCAACGACTTATGAAGGCCTTTCCAAAAGTTAGAAGTAAACCTGGGATCACGGTCAGATACAATGGAGATATGAACTCCATGTATCCTAAATATCTCTTTAAGATACAAATGGGAAATTTTATCTAGGGAAAAAGTATCTCGCATATAAAGGAAATGAGAAGATTTAGTCAAGTGATCAACAATAACCTAGATTGCATTATTACCTTGAGGTGTCTTCGGAAATCCCACAACGAAGTCCATGGATATATTTTCCCATTTCCACTCTGGCACTGGTAAAGGCTGAAGCATCCCTTTCGGTAACTACTGCTCTAATTTAACCTGTTGAAAAGTCAAACACTTCATTGTAAAATCAGCAATATCTTTTTTCATTCCATCCCACCAGTAATACTCCCTCAGATCTCTGTACATCTTAGTACTGCCAGGATGAACTAAAAAAGGAGATATATGAGCTTCACATAACAAATATCTCTTCAACTGTGAATCACAAGGCACATACAATCTCTTCCCAAATCTCAAAACAGAATCATTATCAATGTCGAATTCAGGCAACTTACCCTTTTGAACCAACTCTACCTTTTTCTACAACTCACTGTCTTGCTTCTTTGCTTGCTTGATTCTGTCTGATGGAGATGATCTCACTGATACCTGTAACAAATTAGAAGAAAATCCTGCACCAAAAACATCTATGGAAAAGTTCATTAAATTCTTATCCAAAGGATCACGTTTCAAACACAACATTGTTAATAAAGAATTACTTTTTCGACTCAAAGAATCAGCCACTTTATTTAATTTTCTTGAATGGTAATGAATTGTACAATCATAATCCTTGATTAATTCTAGCCATCTCCCCTGTCTCACGTTCAATTCTTTCTGAGTGAATATATACAATAATCTTTTTTGATTGGTATATATTTCACACATTACTCTATAGAAATGATGCCTCCAAATTTTTAAAGCGAAAACAACAGCAGCTAATTCGAAATCATGTGTAGGATAATTTACCTCATGAGTTTTCAACTGTCGTGAAACATAATCAATTACCTTATCATTCTGAATTACGACACAAGCATGTCCTTTCAATAAAGCATCACTATAGATAACAAACTCCCCATTCCTGGATGGTAGTGCCAAAATTAGAGCATTCACCAATCTTCTTTTCAACTTCGGAAAACAATCATCACATTCTTTTGTCCATATAAACTTTACACCCTTCCGAGTTAGCTTAGTCATTGGACTAGATAACCGTGAAAAATCTTCAACAAACCATCGGTAGTAACCTACCAAACCAAGAAAACTACGAATCTTGGTTACATTTGTGGGTCTTTTCTATTCTTCAACAACCTTTGTTTTTGCAAGATCAACAGTTATTCCATCTTTAGAAACAATGTGACCAAGGAAATAAATTTTTTGCAACCAAAACTCACACTTTCTGAATTTACCATACAATTACTTTTCTTTTAAGGTTTAAAAAATAACCCTTAAATGTCTTTCAAGCTCCTATTTACTTTTAGAAAACACCAAAATATCATCAATAAAAACAACCAATATTTTTCACCTGAGTCATCTGAGCCATCACTACAACAAACTGTTTAGTACTGATTCTGACCATCTCAGGATACTGATTTGAAAAACCATTTCCCTCTGTATGCCTTCCCAGAAAAGCTCTTCTATTTCCTCTATGAAAAACCATTCTTAACACAGAATTATTTTAGGCAAAGCTACATGGTAATCATTAAATGATATATCATTTAAATTTGACCATAAAAAAATATTTTTGGATAATCATTTAATAGAATTCTAACTTCTAATGTTATCTAAATCGACCTCTGATACCAACTATAAGGCCCCAGCCTTAAACATTACTTAAAATTGAGATATTTCAAGAATACACCTTGAGGATCTTTTCAGGTTTATAGTTATATAGAATTAGATCATAAAACATTCATTACATCCCATATTTAAACAAAGGGGTTACAATAAAAGATAATATTCATTTTTTCCCATCAACGGAAACATAATTAAAATAAAACATGGATTATTTCTTGACACTTCCTTCACACTATCATCATATCATGTACCCTTCCCTTGACCTGTGAAAAACATTTCAAAAACTTGGGATGAGTTTAAAAAGCTCAGTAAGGGATATAAAAATATGGAAAGGAAACATGGGTACATGTATACATACGAATCAATGAAATCATACCCTACTCATAAAACATAAGCACATTAACATACCTCATCAAATCATGAATAAATCATAGAAATCATAAGACATAAAGGTAACTTGAGGCATTCATAACATTCTTACGTAGGGAGTAACCCTCACGGTTACGTTTGGAATACCCATCACAATATATTCCCAAAATCTCTTCAGATAAACCTTAACATTTAACTCCTTCGCATTACCCAATGCATTAGAGAGCTATATCAGGCTCACCCTCCTTTAATTTATCACGGAACCACCAGTCTTCATAATAATTCCCAAGAACCATAACATAATCGTATCACAGAAAACATGCATAAAGGAAACATAAAATTTCCAATTTTCAATCACAAGATATCAATAGAACACATTGATATAAAAAAATTATTAAAACCATTTTCAATACCAAAATAAAAGAAATTTAATACATGGTATTTATTTTTTTCTTTTAAAAATGGTATGGCTTGTAGAGGAAGCTGAAACTCAAATAATGGTCACAGTGGCGGAGAAGTCGTTGTCGCCGCATACGTACGACAAAAACATTCCCTTTTTTCGTTTATTAAAACACTTTGTATAAAAAATATTGATTTCGGATAAACGTAAAAGTCTAAGGGGTTTATACACAGCATAAAATAAAGTTGTGTATAAAACAAATTATCCCTCAATGAATAGAAATTGAGATGAAGTCCCATACAAAGCTCATTTTTTTAAATAAAATAGATCTATTATGTGTATTCACTATATGTACACATAAAGAAAGTAAAAATACAAGATAGGACATAATAATATCATGACATAATTTGAAATTACGAGATTAACCCAAAGAACAAAAATTGGGTTAAAAAGGTCCCTTACCTCGGGTCCGACTTGACTCGATCATTTTTTAACGTCTTGAGTAATAAACTTGAGTTAATTTCTAATTGTTTAAGAACATTTTTCAAGTTCATTATTCCTATTATATCACTTATTACCATGTTATGAACACTATGTAATTATTAAGTTAATAATGGTCATTTTGTTGATCATTGGTACTTGAGTCAAAAATAAACTCTTTATAATTACAAGTTGTTCATGTGGTAAAATATACCTTATCTCAAGAATGATATTCATGATGTAAGTTACATATATATCATATATATCTAGTATATATATGCATTTATAATATTACATAATCATTTAGAGGTAAGAAATTAAATGCACCGTTCATGGAGACGGTAAGCCGTACATACGCATGAATGCTACTTTCATTTCTATGTCATATTAATGGAATTAAAACTAAATGAGAGATATGTATATTTTAATTCCAGAATTATATTCATCATTAAGATGTAACATAAATCATATATATACATTATATATATGTACTTATAATAGTACATTACATTTGGGGATAAGAAATGAAATGCACTGTTCATTGAGACGGTAAGCCGTACGTACACAAGAACGCTACTTTCATTTCTATCTCATACTTTAATGGAATTAAAACATAAATATACATAATAGTATTATAATTCTATTAAGGTATCATATATAATATCATTAAATATATCCTTTATACATACCACATATGGTATTAACGAATCAAATCACTTTGAGGTGGTGGTAGTCCGCACTTCCTAAAATGAAGATATCACGTATAC
Source organism: Viscum album (assembly GCA_963277665.1). NCBI lineage: Eukaryota > Viridiplantae > Streptophyta > Magnoliopsida > Santalales > Viscaceae > Viscum > Viscum album. The sequence continues at coordinate 699,885,711 of OY728160.1, forward strand.
CCATAATGAAAGCCATAAAGGTATGCCATAAATGAACAATACAAGAGAATAATGAAAACATAAACATATTATATATCATATATAAATATAGTGACATCATAATGGCCACCATTGAAGGTGTTATAAGAATATTGAAGAATCATCGTTTCGTGAGGCAGAAATTCTCCATCCATGGAAACAGTATGTTCTTTAACCATTAGATGTAGGTGTGTGTAAGTGTAGCTTGAATAAATCTTATAAAAACAACATAGTATATTGAAGATACTATTTATGTTACAAAAGAAAGGAATAAAAATATTTCAGAGGGTTGGAGAAGAAAAATAAAACATAAGAACACAAGAGAAAACACTACCTTTAAAATGGGTAACTCTTTTTGATTTGAGCTCAAAGGCTTCCTCGGGAAGACCTCTTCCCAATGTGAGGCATCTAGAAGTAAGAGAGGGATGTGGAGAGACAAAATGGTCAGGGGTTGGCTGATCCAAAGGCTTGAGAGGTGTGGGTAATTTGGTAGAGGTGGGGGCCTTTTATAAGAGGAGAGGAGGGGAACTCCTGGAAAGTTATAAAATGTTACATTATTAAAAAATGCTTTTCGGATTTAAAAGGTCCCAAAATTATATATTTAGAGGATAAGGTGATAAGAGTTAGAAATTCACCCATAAAATATGTTTTTGACATGTTTAGGTCTTAGATCATACATTATCTTTTCATTTTATTTAAATCGTTAAATAATGATGTAATCACTGCATCATCATGGTGTAATAAATAATTTAATTTATTTAACGTCTAAAAAATATAAAAAAACTACTATGATGTAGGAAATTTTATTATATTTCTAATGAATATTTATAATGAAAAATATGACTTGTATAACCCCATTTAAAAATTTGTTTAGTAAAACAACTCATGTTTGTGCCATTTTTACTTTTACTTTAAATAAAAGGCATTAATGTTTTTATCTTACCCAAGTGGCTCCATGGGGTCCCAAAAATCGACCCATGGATTTTCATGGTCTTCCATGACACATAAAATAAGGGTAGGACATGTGTCAAGTTTATTTCTTATTATTATAACATTATTCTTACCTTAAATTACACTAATTACCTCTAATCGCGATTAAAAACATAAAAGATACTATTCACCAAAAAATTATTTTAATCCCATTGAGCCACATTTTACTTCTTAATGACAACCATGTATGTCAGATTTTTTAAATTCAAAACACAGAGCTGGTAAATTTTCATTTAAACGAAAAATCCATTTTTTATGTACCACATAGTGGTTTCACTATTCATCAAAAATTGAAGTTTTTGAGAAAAATACCAAAAAATCACCCCAACCTATATTTGATATTCCAGATTCAAAAATGATGTCTATTTTACAAAATTCAAAACATATAAGTTACAATAATTAATTTAATAATTAATTCCCACTGTCAGAACAAATTGCGTGTTTTTATGAAATAATATGTATCAAAATATTGACACGAGTTTAAGTCCAATTTCAAAGTGGAATTAATTTCAACGACCCCTATTGGATTAAATGGAAAAAAAATATTCTAATATAACTTTAAAACCAATTTAAAATTTAATCTAATCATCTAAATAAATTAGATTAAAAAGGGGTTTTGAATTAAAATACAACATTTCCCACTATTCATTAAAAAAAGAACTTTATTGGAAAATTACCAGAATTTTACACAAAGTAAATTTTGATGTCCTGATTCTAAAGACGAGTTTATTTTGACAAATTTAGCTTATAAAATTGCCAAAAGACAGATTTAAAAATTGTTCGCCATCACAAGGCGGTAAAACAATATTTTAAAAATATTATAGTATTTCATGCTTTAGGTTGGATTTATTTTCATTTTAAGCCTCTAAAACACTATCCAATTCATAAATAGACATTGATTATAATATCTATTATTCATTAAGTACATGGGACGTTACAAAATAAATCTAAAAAATACCCTAAATGGATCTACCTGATATTAATAATCAATGGGAATCTTAGCACTATAACATTAGACATTGAAAGAAATTATATAGTCTCACTAAAAGAGATGCATTTAAAATATATAACTTGATGGTATATGTACACTAAGGATTATATTTATTGAATGACCATTAATTTACCAAGTACTAAACCAACACATTCCCTCAATATGTAGTGAATTAAAATTATTGGATTTAATTTTATAATAATTTAAATAAATATAATAAATTTGTTTCACCTTAAATCAAAATTCATAATAGGGAAATAATAATATAAAATTAGATTACTAAAATATGAGCTATAAGTTAAATTACATAACTCCATGTACAAGGATGGTTTATATTTGATATACCATCATCATGTTAAGCAGTCAAATATTGAGTCGGCAAAGATAGGGAGATAATGATTTTCATCTTATAGAATAACAAGATCTTAGTTATATTTCCCCACTCATGTTTATGTGAATCATTTATAAGTATAAGGGTTAAATCTTATATTATCTAATGTTCAATGGATTATATAATTATTAAGGTGAATCTCCCATGACATCCATCCTTGTATATTAGTTTCTGAAATCCATTCCTTTGATTTATTTAATAAATTATTATATACATAATAATTAAATTATTATTACCATTTATCATAACTATATATAGGGTTATACCAACAATATAATTTTATTGAAAATATTATTGAATCATCTAAATGTATAAATAATTCTTTATTCTAGAGTAAATATAATTAAAATACATAAAAATTAAATGAAACCAATAATTATGTTATAAAGAAAATAAAACCATCAATTCTTTCAACATGAATTCGTAAAACTATAATTATTATAATAAAAACATGGAATAGTTCAATGGGAATAATTTCATTGAAAAACTTTTTGTAGAACTAAAAATAAAATATAAACAATTTTATAGTTATTATTTCAATATTCATTGATGATTATGGAATCAAAAAATTTTGTGTCGCATGGGGGTATCATGAGTTAATTTGAGATAACTGAGTAAATATATATGTTTAATATTATCAATAATAAATAAATAATCATGGTAACTCAAATAATGAATAAATTTTTATAAATTAGTAAAATTAAATTTTTTATTAAAAAATAATATTACATCAAAAACATCTTTTCCATCCAATAAATATTATTTTACAGGAAAACTTTTGGGGAAATAATGAAATATTTAAGGAAATCCTCAAATATTATATATTAATTACCTAATAAATTAATACAATGTTTTTATTAAAATTATTATGAATTATAAAATTAAAAAAAGTTTATTTTATTAATGATAAGAATTTGTTTTTTAATTCATCTTATAATTTAAATGATTCAAATTAACATTTAATTTTACAATATAATATAAGAGAAGAAATGTTTATTTATAATAGTGAAACTTTAACGTTTCACCCCATGAAATTAAATTATTGACATTTTAGAATAGGTTTAATATTAATAATAGATTGAAATGCACTCTATAATGAGTTACATTCAAATTCATGCAATAATGAATATCATAGACATCTTGTGTTACATGAAAGACTATGTTTTAATGAATAATATTGATATTATTATTTAAAAATAATATACAATCATATTCGATAAATTTTTGGTTATGATTAAGATAATAAAATTAATAAGAATATATTGTTTAAACAAATATTAAACGAATTCATCAGATTCAAATTAATTTTAATTATAATTTGACATAATTGAATGAAAAGAAATTATTTTTCTAAAAGTACATTTTTATTCTCTGAATGGTGATTTAACGTAATAAATTAAATTAAATTATATTATATAACTATTGAAATTAAATTTATATATATTCATGAATTTTTTTAAATTCATCAAAAATATTTGAAATGCATAAGATAAAAACAAAACCATTTATTGGATTACAAGATGTATTTTAATAATGAATTTTTGTCTACCTTTTAATGGAGATCATTATTTAAAAATATAATCTAAAACTACTATAAATTGTATTTTTAGAAGACATAATTTATTAAAATGTTACGTGTAAATTAGAATAGGCTTTGTTTTTGTATTTTTCACAGATTTCTTTTTTTTAGTGAAAATTTCTGAATTTTATTTCAATATAGACTATTAATCAAATAAATATATAAATTTAAATTATATTTACAATTGTTTTAATGTGAAAAAAAAATTATACATATATTTATCCCATTTAGTTTTTTTAATTATATTTATATTGAATTTCGATATAAAACATTATGAACTTTTAATCATTTTCAATTTAAAACCAAAAATTCTTTTCCATTTGTGGGAATACTTATGAGTAATATTTTCCACATATATAGAATGTAATTATAAAAATAGATTCTATATTTGAATTAATAATAATATATAATTTCTAAAATATTTAACATAATTTTTTGCCAAAATAATTAATTAAAGAATTTAATATTAATCAGAATGATTAAGAGACAAATGAGTTTTCCGAGGGACTAAACATTATTTTTATGTGTCCAAATGACCTAGAAACATGTCTAAAAATAATTTTCTTGTTATATATCTTACTTATACCATCTTTTATTGAGTTTTTATATTTTATAAACTCTAACTAAATAAAACATTGGCAAAATTCATTATTTTATGAAATCACATGTTTTCCATTCACCCTATCATTGAAAGTGCATACCCTCTCACCCTCTATTCACACCAGAGAACCAATTGGTTCAAAAAATACAATTCCAAATATCTCAAAATATTTCACCCCATGATACTAGAGTCTTTATTATGGGAATAAATCCCACTTAAGAAGGAATTAGTGGAAACCTAAGAAGAAGAAAAAAGAAGATGTAATGTTTTTATTTAAAAGATATTATTATATTTTCTTCAACACCTACATAAATTATTCTTAGATAATGATATAATATATACTAATTATATTAAATATATGTATTGTTTTTATAATATGGTTATGACCAACATAGAAAAACACATCCATTAAATGGGTTACATAATCATTGTTCTTGTTTTCGGCAGACCACTACCTTACAAAATGATATTGTTCTTTTAACCGGTACCAGCTTTTATGATTAAGAATATTGATTTATTTTTATTTTATATATGATAAATGTAAAATTTATTATTTTATTTTTATTATTAAATTATTCTATTTAACATACATTTATGCTTTCCTTTTATTATTTATAAGAAAATGTCGTTTGCCTGTATGGTGGACTATCGGCTTGCCAGGCAATATGATTCATTCACACATTACAATGAATTTATTAATTATTTAATTATAATTCAAATATACAAATATATTGAGTGAATATAATAATATAAATTTAATATGTATATATATATATTCTTTATATATTCAATACATCAATGAAATTGAAACAATGTCCATTTGTATATATGACTTGTATCTCCATAAACAATGCATTTTATTTAATAACCTTAAATTTTAATAACATCAATAAATAAACATATAAAAAATATATGATATTTAAATAATCATTTACATACTAGATATGTTTAAATAATTATTGAAATATGAATAAATTAATTAGTCTAAAAAGTATTCAAAAATCATGACAACTAATACCCATCAAATGAATAAAATAATGAATGATTGTAAACAAACAAGTGATAAGATATTATAAAATATTATAAAATATTAATATATGATTTTATAAATACTAATATGGGTCTTTTAAAGGTAAATATAATTCTTACGTATATTACATAAGAGGTTAATTCAGATTTAAAAAAAAGTACGTGTAATATGATGGATTTCATCAATATTCACATTCCATTGAGACTTATTTATTACTATACACCAATGCACATTTTTATGGTGTATATCCTACCCATATGAAATGTAATATAATGAAATATTTAAGATTCAGGGTATTTTATTTTTCATTGTGATTTATATTATATGTGAATTTTTTAATTTGAGAATTACAATGGTGTAAAATTTATTTTCCAATAATAATTTCGTTTTTTATTATTAACTACCTCTCAAAAAAATAACGTTATTGTAATTATATTTCATTTAAAATTAAATATATATATATATATATAATATCTATAATATCATATCATTGGTATGATAATTTCCTTAAACAATTTCCATTTTTTACATGTAGTGTTAAATTATAATGTTATTTGAGGAACTAGGTAACTTTTGGTAAATCTATATCCTTTACTCAATAATGATATTTAACACAGAACATTATTTAGGAATTTAATATATTATTTCATATACTAGAAAAAATTAGGACATCAACCACTTCGTTATAATTTCATTTAATACCCTCTATGCATCAGTAGTCTCATGAGATGAATCAGTTGGCCAAACCAGATGGGGGTTTACCCAATTGGTTTCAAAATATCCCGAAGATAGATCTTGAAGGTAATGGTACCATGTTATTCAGAAACATGATATATAATAATTAATAATTTCATTCATTCATTATTCAACTATCATTATTATTCATGATATTTTCACTATATTGAAAATTGATTCATTTCATTATTCCTTTTTCATTATACAGCATGTTTTTTAGTTGATTAACATTACATAATGGATATTTCTTATATATTCATTTAGTCAAGTTATTTAAATTGAATCAATGTTGAGTTTCTTAAATTTTATTATTTATTATAAATTTTTAATTCATGATTTCTTCCACTATTTTTAATCCTTAATGAGAATTTCATTTCACCCTTATTTTCTTCCCTAACCTAGGTTATGAAGAATAATACCTTGAATATGTTTTAAAGTATTTTAAGCATTTTATTTTGATATTTATGGTTTTTAACATCCTTTTAAAAATATAAATTGGGCATCATGTGTGAAAATGTAATTTAAAAAACTTCTAAATAGTTATATACATTGGTATTTGAATCTTTTATGTATGAAAATTTAATAATGTAAGGAACCATCTCTGATCTACTAGGTTTGGGGTTACTACAGTTCATACCGAATTTTTTTTTGTTGAATCCATAGAAACATGGTTTAAAAAAACATAGATTATGAAAAATATACAGAATATAAATTTAAGGATGTGTATAGGAAATCATCTTAATATTGTGATATGGTATAAATTATGTTAATCATCCAACATATGCATCACTTTATGGATACAACAACTGGATGTAGTTTTGGAAGATTAATGCATAGGGGTAATATTTATAAAAAGGGTGTGATGGGATTGAGTCAAGAGTAACCTGGAGAAAGAAAACAATCCTTACATCATATTTAGGTTTCACTGTTGGGAGTTATTTTTACGATAATTCCCATTTTATTAACAACCAATTATGAAGGATTTGAAAATACATACATCCCTAATGAATCCATGTTAACTATGAAAAGATTTTTTAAAGATAAATATTTCCATTTATGAGAAGTATTTAAATAGTTTTGGGATTACAAATTATATTCCTCAATAATAAGAACAAATGTAGTTTAGGTCATCATTAGAAAATTGTTCCAATCAAAAGGAATGGTAACCTAATTAATTCATGTGAACTGAAGGGTAATAAGAATAATATGTGTTCTGGAATTATGATTTCGTTTTCAAATAAACTAGTATCTAATGAATTCTCATCATATAAGGACATATTATCATGTGATAATTAGATACAAAAATAATTATCCATATGTTATTTCTTTGATATGATGAACAATAACAATAGATATTTGGGGAATAAATGGATAATGTAAATTAGTGAAAGATGTATTTTCCCACATGTAATAATTCTAAATATAATCACTATGGTCGGTTCATAAAAAGAATTGTATTTTTATACAAGTGTGGGGATAATGTCCACCTTTGTTGCGACTAAAAGGGTAGGGAAATAGTTTCCAATGTAAAATGGTTCAACAACATGGAGATGGTACACTACATAATTAAATATCTCCAACATCAAAAAAATATACCCAAAAATATGTTATTTATCAATGACCAAGATTGTATTATTCCCACAGATGACGTTAAATATTTAATATTCGTTTTTTTGGATTTTATATTTATATCATTTGAGTAAATTTTTAAGGATATACTAGTTTTAATAATTATTAAATATATAATATTTTCCCTAAAGTACATTTCATTAATTATTTTAATGTGTGTGTTGAAATATACCGATAACCCAAAAAATTTATTTTGTAACAAGATGAAATTTTTGAAAAACATATGGTTGAGATAGAGATAACCATTATTTTCGTCCTCAGGTTGACATAATTTTTTTGGTTAAATTACATGATTTATATGGTGAAAGTAAATTGGATATAATTGACAACCTCAGAACTGATTACAATGTTTTAGATCATAATGTTTTGAAGGGTAATATGGTTGTCCATTTATGAAATCATTTATACTGATATTAAAAAATTATTTTAGGGATCAATGTATTACTTCATCATATGATTAAATCTATTATATGATATTGTATATTAATAGTTCAAAGAACAACCAAAGTATAATATTGTGCTTAAAAAGATTAATTGTATCATGTATGTATATTTTCTTATATTATATGTGTGTAAATGAATTAATGAAATATATTAAAATGTCTTCAAACAAATATTTTTCATATTATAATAATTTTTTTGGATATCAAGATCCCTTGTCACACCTATAGTTTCTGGATTTTTTGGGGTTAACATTCTTGTGAGCATGCTCTCTATCAATCTCCCATAATATTTGATATCTAGTTTTGTCATCCATGTCTATGTTTTTATTTACCACATTTGATCTCAACTATGAAAACCATGTTATTTGATTATTATAGATGTTTTTTACTTTAATTCCAATCTAATTAAGAGGATGATTTTTAAAAATAGTTACAATATAAAATTTTAAACATTTTTATTTCTAAATTTCAATCCCTTGAATACTTAAATCATTTTATAAATTATAAGGACCTGATTTATAACATACAAGGAGAATTTTACACCCCAATAAATTATGATAAATTAATTTCATAATATGATTATTTTTATTAATATATCATAATTAAAGAAATGTTATGTTATCTTGAAATTCACATAATACTGGCATTCATTGATAGATTGTACTACAAGAAACACTATGTTTTTCTAAATACTATTAAAATTATTATTTAAAATTATAATTATAAAATTTTCATTTAATTCGATGATATTTAGAGTATTAAATATAATATGAAAATATATGTTTTACACACTTATAAAATTAATTCATAGGGTTCCAATTAATAATAAATTAAAATAAGAACAAATTGAATATATAAAAAATGTGACTATAAAAACCTATCTTTATATGCTCAAATAGATTTTATCCAAATTAATTAATATCACTTCTATTTGGGTTTGATGATAAATAAATATATATATTAAATAATTTTTTTATACTCCTAAAATATATTTTATACTCATAAAAAATATTTATAATTCATAAGATAAGAAAATATTAATTTTTATGCATAAATCTTATATTTTTCTAAAGGTAATATTGTATCCATATATTGGTAAATTTTTTTAAAAAAATCTAATAAAAAATCAAAATAAATTTAATATTTTAATTTTTAATGTTATAATTAGATGAGGGTATTTTATTGATATTTGGTGATGTGGTTTCATATTTGTATGAACTGTGATGTTTACGTAATTATAAATTAAAACAACTTTTTATATAAATAATTTAAAATTTCTAATTATATTTTGAATTTTTTTACTCTCATATTAGATCAATAATTAAACTATTAATAAAATTTTCTTCATTGGATTGATTTTTATTTTCAATTTATATTAAAATCTTATCAAACTGTTGAACATTATCAATTAAAAAACCCTGTTTTCCATCCCGTCTATGGCATTAATTTTAAATTATTTTTTATTCATATAATTTCTTTAAATTTTGAAAAATATATTTTAAATGTTTAATTATAAATATACATAATTTTTTAAATTTTCAACATAATTTATTACCAGTATTACTGGTGAAATCAATTAAAATTAAATATAGTGATTAAAAGGAAAAACTGATATTACCAAGTGAAGAAATGTTAAACATAATAGGCCAAATTCTATATAATCATATCCATCACAAATTGTTTGGATATATATAGACCCTATAACTTCTATTATATAATTATTTCCATTATTTAATGTAATTTAAAAGAAAACCACTGGTTATAATTCACTCTTTCAAAAAGTTACATGTTTTCCACTCACCCCACTTACAAAAGGCCACCCACTCTCACCCTCTCCCCACACCATAAAAATGTATTTATGAAAATATAGGCCTAATTATATTACCAAAACAATTCTGGTCATCTAAAATCCTTATATCAGATATTCATTCAAATTAAGAAGGCATTAGTGGAATCATATAAGGGACACCTGAAGTAGGAGAATTTTTTTAAATGATATAATTTTCTTTCTTCTCAAAATCATTGAATTATATTTATATCATGATTATATAAAACCATATGTATCATATATATACTATTTTTTTAATTTAACATAATTTTATACACTAATACACACTTGCATCAAATTGGTTGTGTATTCATTTTTTATGTGTATGGTAGACTATCGCCTCATGGATCGATCGTGTTTGTTAAAAACCTATGATGGTGGGAATGATGGTAAATTTATTATATATATATATATATATGATATTTATGAAGTTATTAAGCTTCTCTAATTACTTTATAATGCATACAATAATTCTTTTAATTTTTTGTGAATACGGCAATGTTGTTTGTGTGTGTGGAAGACTACCAACTTTGGAATTAGTGTGATTTAGTCACTCTATACATGGAATTTATTAATGATGTATTTATAAAAATATGTGATATATATGGAATAAATATAATACTATAATGATAATATACAAACATATCATTTACTTTTAATCCTATTTATATGTTAAGGATGTGGAATCAATATTCATGCCTACCTACGACCAACAGTCTCTTTGAAGGTTGCAGTTAATTTACTATCACAAAATTAGATGGATTATTGTAATATATATATATATATATAATAGATTTATATTATAATTAATTAATATATATCATCCTATATATGGTTTAATCATTATAAATTTTTTAAAAATAAAAAATTTAAGTCAAAACATACTAAAAAACATGTTAATTAACACCTGAAATGATGAAAATAATGAATGATTATTTATAAATGGAACAAAAGATAATATAGAAGGATTACATATGATATTAAAAATACTAATATGGTATTGGTATATTATAATAAAATTATTATATCCATTATACCAGAATGAAAATGTCGCTTAAATAATAAAGTGTCAGGTAAGGGATTTAATTTCAATTTACATTCTATTGAATCTTATCTTTTACTGCAAACCCGTATTAATTTATGTAGTGTATATACTACCACATTATCATGTAATATAATGAATAAATAATTATTCATTTTATGTAATTTTTTATTTTGAATTATATCTTCCATGGGGTCTGGACATGAAAAATTACATGTGTTAAAAGTTATTTTTCAATTTCACTTTTTTGTGATTATTAACGTTATCCTAAAACAATAAATTTATTGAAATTTTTTTTCAACTTTCATTACATTTATCTCAAATATTCATGTTATTGTTTAATGGATTGCATTACTTACTAAACATTATATAATCTTAATTTTCATTTCTTAATTTGAGTTTTATTTCATTAAGTAGGGGAAAATGATAAGTTTGTATCATTTAATCTACATGGATATTAGACATGGGGATTATTTTATCAATTAAATAAATTATTTTATATTTGAGGACTGGTTAGGACATGAACTACATTTGTTTATGATCATTTAATTTAATTCCCACAATGCATCAGTTGAGTCAGGAGATGAATCAATTAGAACAATTAGATGGGTATTCGTCCAATATGTTTTAAACTATATTGAGGATTGATCTTGATGGAAAAAGGAATCATATTATAGGGAAAAAATATGTCCAAAAATTAAGAATATACATAATTCATAATTTATCTATCATTATTTTTCTTCATATTTTTGACTATTTAAAAACATATGGATGCATTTTATTCATAGATATTAATTAAATGGCGTGATTGTTCAGTCACTTACCTAACTATATAGATTAGACATGATATATTCATTATGTAATATTATTTAAATGGAATGTGTATTTGGTTATTTACATTTACATATTTATTATTCATTATTGATTCATGATATCTTCTATTGTACCTAACACTTACTTTTCATTTGAGATCACCCATAATGTTTTTATATTCCATTGGTTATGAAGAGAATTATTTTGAATGAGTTTTCAAGAATAATGTAATTTTTTATTTGGTTATGTATTATGTTAGATTTCAAATTACAAATTTAATTGGGCATAATGTATTTAGTATGGTTTCCAAAACTACGAAACTAATAATTCCTTTGGGTATTGAATATTTAATCTATTTCAATTTATGAACGAATTCCATGAGATCTATTATATTCGGTTTGGGGTCATTACAATTATGATTTATTATGAATAAAACATTGTGAAAAATAAAAAATGTTTATTAGTAACATTATTTTATTCCACCAAGCCTACATAGTTGTCACCTAACTATATAAAAGAAATTATAAACCTCATTGTGTTTGAATAATTTATGGTTTATTCTTTTGGGGAAAAAATGATCAAAAAATACAAGGTATACGAATAAAGGTATATACATATATATAATCTACATATAAAATTGAATCACTTACACTATTGTAATATTTTATTCACCATTTCTATATGGGACGTCTAATTATGGAAAACATCAATTTAGAATTTCATTAAATATAACTTGTTATAACTTTTATCTGAATGGATTATTTTTTATAGAAATCATGGTAATTGCAATAAAATCAATGAAATTCCGTATGTTTAATAACACATTAATATAAATAAGTGAAATAATTTTATAAATCATTATAAAAAATTACTTATATAACATTAAACATGTCTGTATAAACTTATAAACTGAATACACTAATTAAAATTTCCCATTCACAAAATAATATAACATTATTTATAATTACCATGAGTTCATTTAAAATTATTATGAATTGTTCATTAAAAATATCATTAATAATAAAACTAACCACATAATAAAATATCTTCGTACACCATCAATTAAATGTACCAAAAATGTGTTTCTATCATTTTTTACCATCATGAATAAAAATTTATTAATATACTATGAATGGAATTAAAATTCATCAATAAGTTGAGAACCCCATACCATTATTTAGTTGTGATATTTGACATGTCCATTGACTATAAGTCATGCTCTTGTGACCCCTAAACACCCTCATTCACCCATTATAAAAATCCCAAAACTCAAAAATTAAAAATATTAATTTTCCATAAATTCTACAAAGCCAAGTAAATTGTAGTAAAATTATTTTAAAAAAATAATGTAACATTATCCATGTTTATAGACTCAATATATAAAACTTATTCATCCCCAAATTCCATACTAAAGCCATTAACAATCAATTATTGTGAAAACATCCATCAAATTTTAACAAAGATATGAAAACAAATAGGTAAACATATAAAAATAATATCATTGAATCAATGGAAGAGGAATACCCAATTGTTTCAGTAAACTATGTCAATCTATAATGGAGCTCATTTTAAAATACCTATTTAAATTTAAAAAAACTAGAATGAAATAGATTTATAGGAATTAAAGATACTATTGAATATTTATTACTAATATTTATGTAGAAATATAACCATGATTCAATCATGATCTCATGGTATGATGAAGTTGTAGATGAAGATGAGAAGGTATCATGGAGAGTCCCAAATGTGGGTCTGGAATAATTTGATCAACAAAACCCCATATGGGGTTAAATAGTCTCGAGTAAATAGACCAAAATTCCCCTAGTATTTGTAAAATCATATTTGGGGGTACAATGAACCCGATATGGATCTTTTTGATACATGGTAGCAACCTTATTTAACCACATACATTGATAAACTCACCAAGTATCTAGTTAGCCACCACTAGGTACCCGTTGTCACATGTAGTTGTTAGACTATAGGTTTCATCTCCTCAGGCTTACCGCAAACATTAAAAAGATATTATAAACATTTAAATTCAATGAAAATTACATATAATATCATCATCAGACATCTTAATTCACACATGAATAATAATATGAGGGATGAAAGCTCATATAGAACTAAACTTTACATAATACATCACACTAACCTCATAAGACATTCAAACTATCTCAAACTAGAATAATCAAAATAGTTGTGTTAGGAAATAATTTTTATAACACAATTTTTCCATATCATTTTCAATTCACTATTTCCCAATATTACCAACATTCCATAGAAGTTTGGTAAAATATTCATCCAAGGGGCTAAAACATATCTATGTTCTCAATTATTAAATATGACTCAAATACCAACTAATATAAAAAAATGGTTCTAATATGTATTATTGAAAATTGAACTATTGATTCCCCAAATTATACTAAAAACCCAATAAAATTTACCAACCACTAATAAACCATTATTTATCTTATAAAAATTTCCATAATAAAAATATATTTTAATATCCTAAATAAATGCTATCTATTACTATATTTGAAAAAATTACATAATCCATTATGAGAAAAATGATTAATTAAAATAATCCTAGAGAAATTGGATAACCCTAATATGGTCTATTCCAGTTTTACCTGTTTATAAACTATTCTTATGTTTCAAATTGATTAAAATACTAACTAGTGTGCTATGTTTTCTCTAAAATGTCCATTCCAAAACAAATCATTAAATCCATTTTTAAAGAAATAAATTTTTTAAAATTATAGTGATTTAAAACTTCCTCATCAGAATACACCTTACTATTATCATCATATAATAAATATGTTTCATATTTTCTAAATAAAAATATATTACAAAAAAACAATTTTCATATTTAAAAATAATAATAAAATATTGTTCCTCTATGACAAATAATTTCTAGGATCTATAAAATATCGTATTACTTGCATATATTTTTCACATCAACATGAAATGAAAATAGTGGAGTAATTTTAATTTACACATGTAATGATTTTCTATGTAGACCTCAGGGAAAAAAATTAGTAAAAAATTATTCAATGAATATTGACTATAAAATACCGGATCTAGTTCCTATAAAAACAGTTGCTATACCTACCACCAAGAGGATTCCGGAGCTCCTCCCCATAACCTATAGTCTAATAACTAGTAGTGGGTGGATTATAATTTTTTGGTGGGATGAATATACCATCATGGTCAAAGTAGATCAAGGGTATATGAAAAAATAAATTACTAAAAATATCAAAATAGTAATTAATGAACTACCGAGATGTGGGAGAATAATTCATCTAAATATAAAATCTATAAAATTAAAATATACAACAATGAATTCATGTATGGATGATGATACATAAATTTAAATTCTCTTCATAAATCAAGAAACACAAATTAATGTTTTACATCAATATCAATATAATAGTAAACCCTGATAGAGCTCTCCAAAAGCATCCTAAGATTCAGATCTATAACATGAACGCATCTCTATAATAAAAGCATGACATCATGAGTAATAATCTTTAGTCATATGATCATGTGGATTACTTGGGTACACCAATATAATGGTGGCCTAATAATGGAGTCATATATAATAAGTATGAAATAACTCGTGGTGTCTATAACTAAGACCAGTTTTTGAATATATAGAACATCAATTTTTAGGTATTATTAATAATAATAAACGTTGAATAAATAATTTACATTAGTATCAGGTTCCTATTGGACACCTAAAGACACTAATAGCTTCAGATCTATCCAAGAGAACAATGTGATCCATAACAATATATATAGTAAAAATATACAGAATAATGTAATATACTATATCCACCTATATGGACTACGTAGTTGAGAATGTAAGAGTCAACATACATAGATACGGGGTGTTAGATAGACAAGGGCATGACATATGAATCCATAAGAACACTAAAGAATGTCTAATGTTTTTATGGAAGTTAATACATGAAATAACCATTTAATTTATTGAATATCATAATTTATTCATGACAGCAAGAATTTCTAATGAATGAAAAACATATTATATTAATGAATCAATGGAATCATGGGGAATGATCCATAGACCATCTACCATATACCAATGATTCATTACTCATCCATTGTTGAATTTGTATTCAATATTCTTGAAGATAAATTGAATAAATAGACAACCAAATTAAAATAAGGTGAATCTGATCACACAGAAAATGAAAAATATATTGGAAGAGAAACTGATATATAATGAAAGTGAATTTCTGAACATACCTATAACTATCCATTACATTAGATGGGGGTAAAATCAGAGTCCATAATGACCAGTTATCAAGATCCTTTTCTAAGGGTGTAAAAGGCTCACCTAGGTGATATGATGGGTGTTCATCTGATAAAAATGTGATAAATAGGATAGGATTTTGTTTGTATGGTCATTAAAAAAACATTAATTTACCTAACAAAATATAGGAACACAGTTTTACAAACTATTACACAACTGTTATTATGTAACTGCTTAAGAATCCACACAACATGGGTTGTTCACATGGTTTGGATAACCTTGCACATCTTTTGTAAAGTACCTCTATCAAGTTCTTCTAACATGGAAAATGGCCATGTGTATCTGATCGCATGGTTCAATTAAACCATATTGGATAGGTAGCTCTACTAAAAGATCCAAACATTTTCCTCTTGTGGGCTTCATATTTTTAGACAAACCATACTCTTTGACCATTCCTTCTCATTTATTAGTTTCTAGAGCCTGATTTTCTCGAAACTAGATGGAAAACATGAGGAAACTCATGGTCTTATAGAAACGTTTTAAATGAACAATTTTTACTATTTCAACTATCTTATTTTCATTCATAATACCATTTCAAAGAACTACACATAGACTAAATTAAAAAAATAAATTTCCAATGAAATCTAACCTTATCTCAAATCACGGATCACTTCAACAACCCACCATAAAACATCTCATCTGAAAAAATCCTTGGTTAAACAATGAAATCATTACATAGCCTATAACGGTCACAAAGTCTCATCCATATGGTCACATTTCATTCCCAAACTCTTATCAAGCTTCTAATAATTTCATGAGTTTATGTCATATAAGCACTCAAAACTCAATCCAACAATTGTATTCTAAATAAATAATAGAAATGGTCTTTACATGACCCCATATATCTTGATACATGATCATGAAATCATATATTTGAACATCTATATTTTAGTTCACCCACCATAAGTTTTAACATCAAAGGCGCCTATTCCTAACCAAGATATAATCATCATCATAATTTCATTAAAAAAACACAATAATAATTATAATTATACCCCAAGAATGATATTTAATAAGTCAAATGGTCAATTCCCCATCAAAATCATTTATCCATGTTAGTCCATATTTTTATAAAAATACCTTCTTGAAAAAAACTACACTCATCTACACCTGTCGACATGCCATAAATACTTCATCATTTACTATATTCCATATAAAAAAAACTAGTCCAGCAACATCTGGCCAACCATTCTCAGAATTCTCATCTTAGAAGAACATAATATAACATCCCAAAAAATTATTTCTTCCTCCATGGAATTTCACATTACCCTTGATAACTTTTATTGATGCTCATTTCTGACATCTAGTGATTTTTCATTCCCAATAACCATTTACGTCTTTGTACCTCAACAAAATCATTGGTGCACACCAGATAAAATATACTTGAATAATCACCATTGAAACATCACAACTGATCACAAATTTGGTTTGGGGTAACATTGGAATAATCAATTTTATTTTTGGGAGCTAATATAAAATAGTTTATTCAGTGGTATTTATAAGTGAGATGTCAGTACAAGGATTATTGTCTACATTCAATGAACACTAACTTTGCCCAAAAATAGTCATTTCACTGAATTTGGTGTCTATTAGTCCATACAATGTTTTCCTACATGAGAAATCATGTATCACTTATGAATAATAATTCCTCCAAAACATTCCACTCTTTGGAATCATAACACTCATTTAGCTTCTTTATCGTGCCCAATTATTTTCAAATTAAAATGATAGAACTATCTCAATCTCTCCATGTACCTATATGATTTCATTGTTTTGGGAATGATCAACACTGGAAAAATATTACACTAAATAGATACATAATATTACCAATAAGGCTTGAGACACTTCTATATAAATACTATGATCTTGGTAATATTTCTAACCAACCATGCCCATCAATTTGGTGTAATAATAGTTGAAAAACTACTTGTCAACTAATTTTAGAAGAATATCATGTTCATCTGTCAAGGAATCATTATTTACTAATCACAATCACCATAGAACTTGGGGAATCCCATGACCAATCAAGATTCATCCACAGATAAAGACATTAAATATGGTCACATACATAGAAAGTCATTTCACTATCATGAATCTTTTCATGCACTGAAACAATATAAGACTGATCAACCTCACAGGAATTTTGAAACATCACTAACCATTTTCAAATGGTATTCCTTGGTTGTTTCCCTTTACCTAAAGGGTCACATATATATTCACCTGAACTAATACAATTCTCCCAACCATAGGAGTATCCTTTTCATTTAATTGATAGATAGACTAATTTATAATATGAATTCTAGATTGAATTATTATTAAAAGAACCATTGACAAATCTCTGAGTTAGTCTCATAGTCCATATTGCATTTGGAATGAAATACAAAACAAACCTACCTATAGTGTAAAAACGCATGGTCATCTTCAAATAACCTCCAGACTATTGGGATCAGTTTAACTATTTAATTTCTAGGCCACTATACTCAAAATATAACCCATTAATGTTCTCAATAGCTCATTGATTATTGATTATGTTGAACTCAACTGGTTCTTTATATCATTTAGAAGAATTGTGTGTACTACATATGTAACTAGCACAACCATGAGGTTTTAGAAACATGAAAACACATCCTCAATATTATCTATATGTTTTCTTCCATATACCTCTTTGTATATGGTTTTTCATAAAATAGATTTAACCCATATATATATATCCTTATAAAACCATTAAAAATGATGAATGAATAAAAAATCATCAATTCCAATAGAATAAGATAGGGTCACATGACATACAAATAGACCAACCATGACCTAGGAATGTCATACCTACTAAAACCAAGCATTCCATGATGATTATGCCCATCATAGGGGAAATGATACAGTGAACAACCATCTGAAAATGGTGTCATTTAGAAACTATGATCCCTATAAAGAAAATTATCACCTAAAAAGTACCATACATCATAAATCGCATAGAATTAAGTAAGGTAATTAAGCTCTATGGGTTTCACCTACCATGGGCCAACCCCTTAAAAATGGGAATGTGTCAACCCCGACACTAGGTCCTGCGAAATAAATATCAAAAATACCTACACCAATCCTTTAACCCCTTTCTCAAATGGATATATGCCTAAAAAATGCTCTTAATCTCATTCCCTATGAAATAAAATATATGATCAAACTATAGTCATATATGGTTTTAAAATAATTATACCACTTAATGTCCCATTTAATGTCATTAAATTGATTCAAATTCAATCCATTATCTTTTAAATTGGTTTATTTAGAACCTAATGACCCCATTATAAGAGAAAAGTACTTGGTACCTAATTTAACTAATACATAATGTAAAGACGTGTAAGTCTTATAAAATTTCATTTTTTTAAATTATTCGCTTATTGAAATACATTTATAATTAAGAAATGTCTCATATAAATTATTTTTTCTTATTTCATTAATCTAAATTAATTCTTTATTGGGAATAGTTTTACAAAATTATAATTCAAATATAGAGGGGAAATCCCATTTTTTTTGAAATTAGAATCTTAATTAAAAAACACCTCATAGAAATAAAACAAAAAATTATATAATGTTTATTATATGTTTAAGAATAAATTTTCCATGCAAGACACCACCATACATCAATTTCCACATATAAAAACAATTATGGACACCATAAATGACCGTTTTTATATAGTGTTAGTATACCCTCATAGGGTTAAATACATTTTTTTAATAGATATGGAAACTTATGAGGGTCCCATTAATCCATCATAGCTTCATCATAAAGAATCCTAATAGTATTTTCATAATTATCAATGTTTCAAAACACACATATTTGATTATATTCTAAGAAACATACCCCAACCAACCAACATGGGTCCAATTGTTCATATCATAAAATAATCACATTATCATCATGCCTTTGTGATAGAGAAGTAAACTATTAAATAAAAAACCTTCAAGAGTTTAAATTTTAAATTTCCCTTAAATGGTTTTATCTGGTAATATTAAATAAAAACCCAATTACACTATGGTCATGTCACAAAAGAGGTCTATAAAAATCAAATAATATAAGATCAAATATATATATATATATATCTTTTACATTTGTAAGCATATGAAAATATATCGTGGAATAAAAAATGGATTAGTTATATGGGTTTACATATCCCTATTTATAATTATCTCATAGACATATGGTATAAGAATTTTCATCCCATTTATCATAACTAATATTTTTCATCCCCTACAACAAATGGTTCTTTTCTAAATGATCACATCATTTGTTAGTTACGGTGTCTCCATCAATCCATATAGGAAAAATTCATTTACATTGATGTGGACATTTTAATAAAAAATAATATATACATGCCATAGTAAATCATGATAACGCAAGAAATTAGCTTAGAGGAACATGATAAATAACCACAAAATCCTGAATCATATACAAGACATTATAAATAATCAAGAAGAATGTAAAATAATTGCCTACTTGTGGTAGTAGATTAACATACACTATAAATCACCCAATCATGTTTTGTAATATGTATTGTTAATGAAATGCTTAGATCGGTACAAAACTAAGTCTTCTAGTAAAATACATAACATGATATATAACTAGAATCAAATACACCCACAATAACCATCATCAAAATTAGTCGATAGCCTATAATGGAAACTACAAGGAAAAAACATTCATGACATTTGAAACTATGTTAACCTATAATGATTCATGTTATGATACATACTTTCCATAGTCATGAAAGGGGAAAATAACCTATATTTTCATAAATAAACAAGAAGGGGAATGAACAACAATCACTCTAGGTGAAATAATAATCAACTATAATAATAAACGACATGAATAATAATCTATCCCTGGACACATGGACTTTCCCCATGGTTGGGGTGATCACTCCTAGTCATTAATATTTATCAAGAACTATAAAATTCATATTATCTTGTATATAAACCCAGAATAGTAAGGAAAAATAAAAAAGAAAACACATTTGATTCCAATTTTTAGAATCTCGACGTGAGTTCCTATAAAACCAGTAGCCGGATAGGTCACCACATGGACTCATTATCACCTCCCATTATGAAAAAATGTGGATAAATTTTATTGATCGTCTAATTATGTATTGGTGGGGAGACTATAATATAATTATTATAGATACACAATGATATATCAGAAAATAAATTGCAGAAAACATTAGAATTATAAATAAATGACAGATGGTGTTGTGGAAGAATAATGTAATTGAATATAAAATGAATAAAAACGATACTATAAATCCACACATGAGTATCCATATGATGATACATGATGTGAAATAGTAATAATATTGATATTAACATGAAATAGTGTAGTAAATGAATAAGAATTGAAAAAAACTATGATGTTGATCTCTTCATGGATCCTAAGATACAGGTCAATTCCATGCGATTAACACCCAGGTAAATGAATCACATCATATGTAGTAATACCAAGAATTTTGAACCACAATCTTCTAAGTTCACCTAGTGAACTGGTGGCCTGATCAGGATATGAGATATACCTATTAAGCCACCACCAATGGTGTCTACAACTAAAACAACATCGTGTATAAAATGTATTGTAGTGTGTAGAAATAAATTATTTTATACAATGAAGGATAAAGAAACACCATTCAACTCTTGCTTCAATATTACATCTAGTGGCTCATTCTACATCATCTTAGGCTAGAATTGTAATGTGATATACAACCAAATATCTAGTAAAAATTATATACAATAAAGTTATTTTCTATATACACACATATGGAATATGTATGTTAGAACATAAGTTTATATATTGGTGGATTATAGGTGTTGGTTGGACCAACATGTAATTATGTCACCCATAACCTTTCTAAACAAGCCTATAATCACCAAGAACGAGTATAATCGCAATATCTCTTAGTTCATGTGAGAAATCTGTATAAACATGTGACATGGTGGGTGAGTCATCATTTTACCACCCAAAACAATGTACTTGGTGCATCATGCCAGCCATAAAAAATATTTTAGTGCTACGACATGTCATATCGAACAGTTGATGTGAAGGACAATGAAACATCATTGACAACATTTCCCTTAACCAAGAAGATTTATCCAATATCAATGTCTTTATAACTATGACAATGAATATGAATTACCACTTAAACATAGGTAATCTATAAACCTATTATAACCTAGGTCATCCAAATTCATACTAATTCACATGTGGTAAACATATTTATATATAGAAATAGCTATGTTCATAACACTAAATTGATTTTGGTTTAAATCAACCATTAAATTTAAACAATATCTTCATTTTTTCTAGGAAAGGAAAACTATAATCATGCCATTCCAACCCACAAATAAGTATGATGGTCATTAAAGTAATTACTAACAAGGAAGTACATTCCCTTTTATCATTCCATTTATGAATATCAATAGAGGTTATTTAATAATAAATCAAAATATTTATAAATAAACAATAAGTAATAATAACACAAACAACATAGAACCAAGAAAATATAAAACAGTAATCACCAATTTTTATTTTACATTAGAGCACACCTCAACTAAGGGGTTTTATTATTAAACATGAAATTATTAAATTACATTTAATTTATCTCATCCACTCATCACATTCATGGGGAATTATACCATTCACCCAAAATTAGAATTACTGGAAGCCAACAATTTTGGAATTTCATCATAAACATAATAAATTAATTTATCAAACAACAAGGGAATATCATTCATAAGATAAATCGTGGTTCATGTTTAATATAAAAAAATCAACCCAAAGATTGATTCAGGTTAATTTAATAAAATCATACAATTTAAATTTTTCAGGGGTATTTTATACCTTATCTAACCATTTATGTAAACATATATCGTAATTTAGTAGTGACACCTTGAATGATTGGTTCATGAAAAAATTTATGATATTTAAAAAGTAATGAAAACATGATAAATTTTCCACAGATAAGCTAACTTATAAGATATTTGATCTACTTCTCCAATGTAAAGTATTTATTTATATTATTTAAAGAAAAATTAATCAAATAGTCATCTAGACAGTAAATAGGGTCAATGAGATCACAAAAAATAGCACAATCGACATGGTAGAATCAAATATCAGTCATAATTGCATTGGAGTGATTACCTCAACCATCATACACATTAGATGTAGGTCAAATCAGAGTTTGGATTGAGAATTTATTAATATCACTTACATTTGGAGGAGAGGGAACTTATAAGTGAGAAGATGGGTTTTCATCCACCAAATATGGTAGAAAGAAGGAGGGATTTAGTATTTATTTTCCATATAGAAGAATTCATAAATTAACCCAAATTTAAGGGGGAACAATGTTTTACCACACAACCTTCCAAACAGTGCATTCATAGTATATAATGAACTGATCTAGAATCCCCCTCAAACATGATGGATGCATGATTTGTCCAATCATGCATGACCCCTCCAAAATCCTACTGCCAAGTTCCTACATCAAGGTGCATGGAATTGATGATCAACTCACATGGTTTTATTAAATCATTTGAGACTTTAATCTCTATTTAAATAACTACATGGTTTAATATGGTCGACCAAATTATTTTAGAAAAACCAAGCACCCTTTCCAGTCCATCCCATTTTTAATTTCTTGTTTCCTGATGCCCAAAAAACATGATGGAACACACAAGACAGCTCTCATTACATTTACCATGTCTAATAACTAACATTTTTCATGATAAAACTCTTGTAATTTCAATTATACGATCTATTAAATGAACATACTATCCACCAAATTTCAAAAATTCAAATTTACAGAGGTAACACCACGAAGACAACACCATGATGGTATATGTACCACAGAGGTAACACCAAAAATATATCACCATGAAGGTAGGAGTACCACATTGTTATCACCATAAAGATATCACCACGAATGTAAATGTCCCACACATATATCACCATAATGATTTCACCATGAAAATGTAAATAGCATAGAGTTATCACCACGAAGGTAAAAGATCTAGCTCACACCTTGTATTTAAGTAAGGCACAAAAATAAAAATGATAAGTCGAGAGGCTAGATCATCATGTTTTATTGAGAGGCACTACAACTTATTATATGTAGTATGACGCACATAGGATCAATACGTACTAACCCCTGCAATGATACATGCATGATCTGACCAACCAGAGTCAATAGATACTAACCCCAACAATGACCCAAACAGGATTTGACCTACACATGATCGGTATGCATAGACCCACAACATATCTCTGAGCGATGACCCAAAAAGTATTTGACCCACATAGGATCGGTATGTGCTGACCCACATATGATCGTTGAGTGCTAACCCACATAAGATCCGACCCACACTGGATCAGGGCTCACCTACATAGGATCGATCAGTACTAACCTCTATATGATATATCTCCAACCTTCTTCTCACAGATAGCCACTATATTTTCACTCATAGTATACCTAATTCGAGGACAACCACTCCATAATTGATCGGTCATACCTCATCCACCACAAGGCTTTAGTGAGACGTATTAAAAAGGATTTCCATGTCATATGTTTTGCAATGCAACAGATGACACGTTAATCTGATGCACTATATATGACTAAATAGTGTTTTAGTTTTGAGGTCCAGGTTGGATTCAGGTTCGATCCAACCCATCTATTCACCAACATTATCAATATCTCATGTGGAGTATACCCAAAGTACTGTCTCACTCCATTGGTCGTAGTGCCAAAGATGGTTCGTCAAACGGGCACCCGAATTTCATGTTACTTACCTTTAAGTTATTATTATAATGTAATTATTATATTACACATATCATTTGCTTATATTTTTTTGTAGAATATGATAACACCATTCATGTGTACATCAGACGACCACCTTGTAAAGAGAAGTGATTCATGCATGATTTACATTGAATATATTATATATTGGTGTAACAAAATAGTGTTAAATAGATGACATAAAAATCATACTATAATATGTTTATATATATATATATATCATTTAATTATTTTTTTTATTCATACAATAAGAAATAATAAAAGTCTTCATGCATACATATTCTCTACCATCTCCATGAACATTGTATTTCATATCCTATTACGATTTTTTTATGGATTACACTAAATATAAATATAAATAATATATATAATATTTAAAACAAGATATATATTGTAGATATTATGATATTATGATCATATTATGTGTACAAAAAATGAACAGGTCGAAACATACTAAAAAAAATATAATTTGTAACTTAAACAATGAAAATAATAAAAGATTAATAATAGACATGTGGTAAGATGTTATAATAGAATGATAAATGTTATACTACATATAATTATTATTTTTTAATAATTTATAAACTTATTTGAAACCACTATGAAGGAGTTCAAACCATGTATAACAACATATAAAGTCGGAGGTATGGGATTTTAGCTACATTTCATTTTATTATTGCGTATTATAATGTTGTGGACCTAATTACTTTTATATCATGTCTATATTTCCCATTAATATGTAATACACTAAATAATTCATTTTTAAATATATTTTATATTTCAATTAGAATTATTTTATCTATGGTGATTCAAATAAAAATTTACCAAGTGGCAGTGAACATCATAACTTAATACCCTTTCTTTGGACCATTTTACTTCCTTGCTGTTGTTAGTATAATAATAATAAATGTTTAATTAATTTTTACTATCTATTATTGTGTTTACCAATTAATTATGTTGATTTATATTTTATTTTTATAATCTATTCATTGTTTGATTCTATCATTAACATAATAATCATTGCAAAGGGTTTACTTCCCATACTCATTTTATTTGATATTATTTTCAAATGGACATCCTTTAAAGAAAAATATTTGATATTTTTTTTAATAATCCCTCTCATATTCAATCCTCTAGTAATTAATTATTATTTTCATTTACGTTTACCATTTACTAACTCTTATGTAAATAATATTTATAGTAAATTTTTGAAGAAAACCATACTACAATTCTCAATGTGGTCAGAAAACATGTTCTCTAAAAAAAACTAATTTCATAAATTGATTAAATTTTTTTTAAACATCTATAATATAATACATATAATAATTTTTACGCAATATTAATATTTAAAAATTTATTTAAGGAATATTATTCTAACTTTCAAAACATGGATCATTCCTAAAATTATTACAATTAAAAAAGGAATGTTCATTAATCATTTGACAACATGAATGAGATTAACCACCATTATTTCATTGATAGTTCTTCTGGATGTTTTCAATGAAATTTTTAATTATATTTTTTTAAAATATTATTTTTGAATAAATGAATATTAAATATTTCAAAAATTATAAATTTTTATTTTAAAACTGTATGAATATTTTACCAAAGACTGGTTTGGAGGATATTTTATTTTATTTCATCAATAAAAAAATTCATTCTTACTACAATTTTTATATTTCAAATTAATAGAATCCCTATTATTACTCAAGATGGTTTATTATTATTTCAACCAAGGATACAATTTATATTCGATTACGTGACTCATTTTCTTATTCATTAACTTCCCCAGGAGTTATTCAATACACCATGATACCTAATTTTTTCATAAATTACTCTATTATTTATCATGGTTAGGGATATTTCCAAAACCATATACAATTATTACATATGGTCTTTAAGTTTATAATAAATTCATTGACTAGAAAAATATTGAAAAAATTTAATTTTTTAGTTAGTACATATATTCAATAAATAACAATGATTGTGAATTTAATAATTTATTATATATATGAGGAATTATTTTGAATTATATGAAATGTGTTGGGGATCAACTAATGAAATACCATTATTTTATCTGTAGTTTCATGCGATAAATCAACTATAAATATCCATCTAATGGGTTTTCAACAAGAATCATTTTAACTGCCTTTTGAATGGACATAACGCTAAAAAATCCATATTCTTAAGATATATGGGGTTTAATATTTAATAATTTAATTCATTCATATTTATTTTTTATTTTTCTGCATGATATATTCACAATTCAAAAATCAATGATTGAATTTAATTCTTCAGTTAAACATTAAGGGGTTTGTGTTTTCAGTTATTTACACTCTCTTATTTCTTATTTCATATACAATTATATGTATGGAATGTGTTTTATGTTATTTACCATTCAATATTTATTATCCATTATGAATCATGATTTCTTTCTTTATGTTTAACCTTTAATAATAATTTGAGATCACAAATATTTTATAAATTTCCCCATGAATACATGAGTTCTGCTACATCTAATATGAAGGAATATGCCAAATAGAATCAATGACTTCATTGAAAAAGTATTTTTTTAATGGTGTATTGAAAATATACATTAAGACTCGTGTATGTATCTATTTTCGATGACTAATAAACTTATAAAATCATCAAGATGTGTTTCATTTTATGATATTACTATGTAATAGTAGAAGAAACCTTCTTAGGTATACTAGGGTTTGGGTTACAGTAGATGATTTCAAAGTAATCATAGAATAAAAATTGAGAAATAGATTTATGAGATCACATATTTGGTAACAATACCCTATGGTACACATAAAGAATAAGTACGTAAGAACATCCTACTGGTTTAGAAAGTAAGATATTATGTGGTTTTTCCTTAAAATAATTCCAGGTATATAAACTAAAATTGGATGTGGTTTTCCCACAAATATACCTATTTATAAAAACACAAAAAGGGTTGTGTTAGGTTATCCTCTATTTTAACCTGATACATGACAACATGCCTCACTGTGATCCAATTTTGAAATTACTAAGGGATATACTTTAGATTATTCAAATTTTCTTTAAAAGCCAATCATATGTATTATAATATAAAATGACAATGAATTACATAGGTTAAACCTAAATTTTATTACATTGAAAATAAATTTCCTTTTTCGTGACATCCTCAAATAAATATTTTATGGTTTTCATAATGTAATTATTATTACTAACACTATGTTTTTTTAAATGTATTCTATGGATAGAACCTGATGTAATAATTTTAACATTTTACAAGATGAAAAAGGCGGTGTCAATGTAGAAAAAATGATAATGAGATAAGAGTTAAACATATCATTTTTATATCTAATCTGCTTCACTGAAATATGATAAACAACAAATACCTTAATAAACTCTAAAACTCACCACATAAAAGAATAATATCTTCTTAAAGATCGATTGCAAGATACTAAATTTAAAAAAGATTAGATTTCCATCATACATGTCCTATTGATGGGCACACCCTAGAATTTGTCTTAATGGATTTGAAAAAGAAGTTATTTTTAGAACGAATTAGAATAAACCAATGAATTGCTGATGAAAAATTAAGTGTATGACTGAAAGAAATAATTCCCACACTAAAAATCCATTTATAATTTACTATCTTATTTGTTGAGAAACTGTAAATTACCTAATTCAATTCCAACTTTTAGAGGACAAAATCAATAATATGAAATTATTTCTTTGAAATAAAAATGACGAAGAAATTACATATTAGGGTTGTATTGAAATTCGTATAAAAAGGATTACTTATTGATTAAATTTTAAGGATTTCAATCATATTTCTCTTTGGAATTACATTAATATTTTCCTATTAAAAATTTATTCATCCAGGTGAAAAATTATTATGTCAAGAATTGTCGGGGATTAAACCTATGATCAGACGATGAAAACGTTATCACAACTAACACTGGAACACATGATGTCCAGGTTAATATATCATTGTTTTTTGGTCATTTATTTATAAAATAATTATTAATGATGAAATAATGTCAAGAATTTTGAGTATTATAGTTTGATTTAATATTTATATTTTTGGAAAATATTTACAAAAAGTTGTATATAAATATTTTTTGACATTTATATTTGTAAATATTTGGTCTTTAATAATAAAAAATCAAATTTTGGGGTATTAATTTACTATAGTAATGTAATAAATTTGAAATTAGATCAAACCAAAACAAATCTAAGAATTTTTTTAAAGAATTAGATAATTTTAAAGTTCTAATATTTATTTATTTTGATATTTAGTAAATGAAATACAAAATTTTAGGGAAATGGCCTCAAATAAAAAATGGTATCCTATTATATTTATATTTTCTAAATCTTACATTACATTATATTGTCATAGATTTTTGGTTTTGAGGTCGGTAACATTCTTTTCATAACCCTATTTCTTGTGATAAATGACCTCAATAACATTAATTAATTTAATAAAATTTTTCTCCAAGTCCATATAATTACATGAAAATAATTTTCTTTACAATAGAAATCTACTTATATGTTATACAATTTTTCCATTTTTGTATCCCTTTCTATATTATTAAAAAAAATTATTAACGCTTTTTAAATGTGGGTTTTTCCTAAAAATAGTATTCAAATATCGAAACCTGTATTTTCGAGATCATGTTTAAATTGCAAAGAAAAAATTAATATATAGTGGTAAGATTGTTGAACCCTGAAATTCAGAGAGAATTACATTTTATTGAATAGTGTCATTGACATGAAACACCATGAGTTGATGGGAATATAACAACTAAATTCATTAAAATATATTTAATATTTTAAATAAATTCCATCTATGATATAACATTTAATGATGGAAACAATGATTCCACTTTTCTTTCACGTATCAATTCCTTTCATTGATAACATGTGTTACATGTAAGAGAGAGTTTTTTGATTTGACATTAATATTACTATTTGAAATTAAAATTATCAAATAGTTTTTGAATTTTAGGTTATGAATATAATTAACTAAAACATTAAAATATATTATATATATAAATATAATATGAATTTATATGTTACTAAGAAATTTTTATTGAAAATAAAAACCATAATTACATATTCAGAATGTTTTCTTAAAATAATAAATTTATGTTAGAGAAGGGGTATTATATTGATAAATTAAACTAATTAATTTGTGCGATTTTATTAATTAAATATATATTTTATTTATTCAATAAAATATTCTTGAAACCCATATAATAGATTTGATAGACATATGTAATGAATAATAAAATTTTATACATTAAAACGGTATTTTTCTAAAGGCATTTCTCCCTCTTTTTAAGTGAAAACATATTTTAAAATTAAATTCTGAAATTATCATAAATTAGATATTCCAAAATTTACATAATTTTTTAAATTTATACACCAATATTATTTTAGGATTATTTTGATGTTATTTTTTAGATATTTTTTTGATGAATAGTAAAAAATAATTAATCTTAATTTGAAAACTAAGTGTTCATATAAATACATTATTTTGTTTAATAATAACTTATATTAGTTTTCAGGTAAATTTAGATCAATTATAAATATATTATTCCAATTTTGGTGAATTAAATCACATTCATTTCGAATTTCTATATAAAAAGTAATCTATTGAACATTTTAACTTTAATAACACAATTTGTAGTCCCCACTATAGAATTAATTTTAATTTAATTTTTTCAAAATATGTTGGTTGAATTAGAAAAAAATATTTTAATATTTTTAACACAAATAAAATATAATTTCTAACATCTTTGAATAAATTTTTTACAAATGTAATCTGTGAATGAAATTAAAATTAATTTTAGCGATTTAGAGAAAAATGAGTTTATAGAGGCAATAAAAATTAATCTTAAGTGGCCAAATGAAATTGAATCAGGTAGAAAAATCTATTAGTTGGAAATATTTATGAACTCATACCTTATATTTTAGAATTTTATGCAATTTTGGATCAAATTTAAATGGATAAAATTTTGTTGTAATTCACTATTTTGAAAATTTACATCTTTTCCATTCACCCCCTTATAAATGGGAACACACACTACCCCTAAATTAGAACCTTAAAACCTATTTTCTCCATAAAATGTATTCCCAAATAACTCCCCAAATTTAATACAATCATACTATGAGTATTGTTTTGGTTATAGATGTATCCATTCATTGATTTGTTTGAAACAACAGGAGGAATCCTGAAGAAGTTTTTATGTTATTATAAAAGTGTTATTAATTTATTTCCTTCTAGAACTCATCCATTTCCTTTTAAAATGTGATTATATCATAAAATAATTAAATTATATATATTAATATGATTTTATATTATGGTTAGAATATAAAACATTACACATATCAATCAAATGTGTTATAAAATCATCATTCATATGTAAAAATACTACCACCTCCCAAACTAATGACATTATTTATTCCATTACCACATTTCCTCGATGGGTATTATTATGGATTTATATTTTAGATATTTTATATATCTACTATTAAATTTTATTAAATTTTATTTTTAATATATCCCACATAAATTCATGATTTATATTTTGTGGAAGATGATAATGTTGTTTTTTATACAAAAAACTATCGCATCACGAACCAATGGGATTCATTCAATCTTTATAGTAAATGTATTATTTATAATTTTTAAAAAATATATGGTATATATTAAATAAAAATGATTATTAAATGATAATATATATAATAAATTTTTCTTTCTTTCAATAGGTTATGAAAATAGAAACAACATTCATGTGTACATATGACCAATTGTCCCCCTGAATGGTCTAATTAATTTCTTATCAAAAAAATTAAATTACTACAACGAAATATATAATTAAAATTTATATAATTAAAATCATTGTTTAAATTATATATATTAGTAAATAATGACCATGTAAGAGTTACTAAAATATAAAAAGTCAAAACAAACTCTAAAAAGAAATCAATTAACATCCAAAACTATGAAAAAAATTTAATGATTATTACCAAAATAGTTTGAAGATGTTATAAAGGAATAATATATGATATCATAAATATTAACGTGGTTTTTTATATTTTAATATAATTATTAAAGACATTGTATATAAGGTTAAAACTAGTATATCAAAATGGAATGCACCCTGTATATGATTTAATCCCAATTAAATTTCATTGAGGCATATTATAGTGTTATCCACCTAATTACATTAATATGGTGTATGTATTTCTCCTTGATATGTAATATAGTGAATAAATTATTATTCATTTTATTTCAAGTCCCAATTTTAATTATTTCATCTATATGTATTTGAATTAAGTGTTACAAAGTGGTAATGGATTTCAAAACTCAATTCCATTTCATTAGGTTATATTACATCTTAATTGGCCCTAATTTTCAAATATTATATTTTTATTTACTTCTGAATTTTGATTATTAAATTTGTAGTAGTTTTA
Source organism: Viscum album (assembly GCA_963277665.1). Classification (NCBI taxonomy): domain Eukaryota; kingdom Viridiplantae; phylum Streptophyta; class Magnoliopsida; order Santalales; family Viscaceae; genus Viscum; species Viscum album. The sequence continues at coordinate 699,918,444 of OY728160.1, forward strand.
TTTATATTTCAATTTGATACACATAAATGATTCATGGGTTGAATCTAACTTAAACGTTATGATATTTTAAAGAGATTACCTAAAAATCTCATTTTATTATGAATAATCTACACATGGACTTCAATTAATGGAAATTATTTTATGATTATTGTTTATAACATTTAATTTATTATACTATGGTCATTAATAATTATTTATAAGTATCAATTTTATTTTTCTACTCTTTGGAACATAAAATGTAACCAAAAATATTTTTAAGATTACATGATGACATTTCTTACTTCGGTCAGAAAACCGACTTTCTCCAAAAAACGTATATTATTAAAATGTTTTAAAAAACATTTTAATATTTTTTTAATAAATACTCATTAAAGTTATTTTCACCCATGTTAAATTTTTACAAAATTGCATGAATTTAATATTTATTTTTTTATTAAAATAATGAACTATTCTTTCATTTTTACCACTTAAAAAGAATGTTATTTTAGAGTTGTATTAAATGTACATAATAATACAAAATTGATTAATTAAATATATTTTTTTCTAGTCTAAATGGTGAGTTTTATTAAAAATATTTTTAAATATTATTTTCAATGAAAATATTTATCAAAATTTTTTAAATTTTAAAAATTCATTTTCAAAATGGAAATGATATTTTCCTAAAAAATGTATTCAATAAAATTTTAATTTATTTAATCAATGAAAAAACCCAAATTTTAAATCTAATGGGGATACATTATATTGATACAATCCATATTCCTCATCTGTATGGATTATTATTATTTTACTAACTTTAACTTATTTTAATCATTTTCTTAGTCATTCATTTCTCATTTAGTTATTCACTTCCATGTTATCACTATATTTTTCTTAAATATCTATATAATATATCTTGGAAATGATTATTTCCTAATAAATATTCAATTATTACATGTTTTGTTCAATTTTAATATTATCATATTAAGTGGTAAAATATTATTATATTTATATCCTTTACCAAATATAGATATTTGATAACAAACAATATATATGAATTAAATTTATTATTTGATATGTAATGAATGATTTGAATTGGTATAAAATGGGTTGGGGATCATTTAATTAAATCATCTCAATGAATTAGTAGTCTCATGTGATGATGTAGTTTGATAACCTTATCTTATAGAAATTCAAACAGTTTGTTTTAAACTATCCTTTTAAATTTCTTAATGTTAATGGTTCAATATGATTGTTTAATAATTAATCCAATATTTATGAATGTAATTCATTAATATTTTGTTATTATTATTTTCAATTGTATTTTAACTCTCACAAAATATATGAATGCATTTAATTATCATTTTAATTATTAACTGAAATGTGTTTTTAGTACATTACCATTCCATTTTGATTATCCCACATCAATTAATATAATGGAATCTGTTTCCAATTATTTAACTTTCTATATAGATTATTCAATATTCATTTTGATATATTCCTCATTATGTTACCTCAACTAAGAATTGGAGACCACCCTCTTTTTTTTCTTTCTACAAGATTATGTGATGTTTGCGGCCTATGATATGATATGATATAATATATGAAATAAATTTATACTTGAATGAAATATGTAGAAATTAGTTTACTCAAAATGTAATTTTAGAATCATGTATATATATAGATTTCCAAGACAACTAAAATGATCAGTCCTTTGAAATGTTGTATCCTTATATCTTATTCCAAATTTATAGTTTCATTTAACAGATCTGAGATACTCATGTCTATGTCATAGAACAAAATCTATAAATAATTACATTTTCCTGCAACATGGTTGTTTAAGGATGTAGGTTTACCACATGGATGGTTAAATAATAGGTATATTTTAATTTTTTTCTAGTTAAGTGGTTAGCTCTTAATCCATGAAAAGGATTCAATTTAAAATATTTCCTAATGACTTATGGGTTTGTTAGGATTATTTTTATGTCTAAATCAGTAGTTTCATTATTGGGTGATTTATTAGGGTGGTGTATATATATTTTAACACTTTTAGTGGAACAAGGATTCCAGTGTACTTTCACGATGTACTCTATAATAAGTGTGGATGACCTATTTGTTTTTCTATTCAAATGGATACCCTTTTTCTAAACACCATGTATGATTTTGAAAAACTAATTATTTCTTATTGGAAACCTATTTTTCCATTTTAACAATTATCATTACAAATAATTATCCCTCTATCCCACATCATTCAATACATAAAGAGGTCTTCCCATAATCTCTCTTGGAGATCCCCCAATCATTCCTCATCTAATATGATTCATGTTTAATTAATTCGTATATATCATATCCAAATCAAATATAATCATATATCATCCTCTCAATTTATCTCCATTTATTGTTTTAATAAATTTTCTACTTATCATGGACATTATATATTAATTATAATAGGTTAAGATGGAGATCAACAATTAAAATTTCATTATTCTTCCAGTATATCATGGTGAATCTTGTAGTCTTTTTTCGTACTCATAGTCATTTTTTGAATATGATGTTATTATAGAATGTTTCATCCTATTACATAAAAATATTATCATAAAATAATAATGATAAATACTCTGATTTTATTAATATTAATATATATTATACTTGAGGAAAAATGTTATGGACTTATATGTTACTATTTTTTATGTTGTTTTATAAAAATTTCGTTATGATTAATATTCATTTTGGTTTCTTTGTTTATAGAAATTTTTTATTGGTTTTAGGGTTTTCATTAGATTTTGTTTTCTATATAATTATATCGTTAATAATATTTAGATTATCTATACTAACAATGTGAATAATGGGATCTATTTTTAACATGAATAAAATCATTTTCTATGAAACTAATGAAATTGATTGCTTATATTTAATAATATAAATGTATCTATTCTATGAAAATTGTCAATATTATAAATTTTTTCATATTTTTTATCCCTATATACATAATACATTATTGTTTTAGACAAAATTTATTATTTAAATTATGTTATATATTGATTTAAAAATATTTTTATTAAAAAACTTATTTTTAAAATGGTTTCATCGGGGGAATTTAATGTAGTTGCATTCATTACACTATTATACCCATTAATCTTTTAAAACATTTCATCAAAACATATTTTTAGGGGCCCCAACTTCCCTTATTAAAACAATTATATTTATATAATAACATAACTATGTCATGTATCTATTTTAAATCTAACGATGGTTGATTTATAACGTGGACTATTGGCCGTAAAACACCATGAATTATTACTAACTATCATTGATAAATTAATTACTATAAGTTAAATTTTACAAAATTTTAGTTTTCATATACATAATTGGAGGAATCTTAATAAATTCTCTACCTAGTATATGTTATTCACATATTGTGTCATGATATTTGAGTTTACCATACATTTTCATATATCATGGAGAAAGAAAGATTTTTTTTATTTCAATTGTTTTTCCACATTTATGGAATGGAATCATAAAAATTCACATCCTTGTAATATATATTGTTTAATTCTATACTCATATGTATTATTTTAATAACATAATGTTTTTATTTTATTTTTTATAGTAATAATAATTTTTTCAAGTTCATTATAACGATTGATATATGATTTTATTATTTTTGATTTCATGAGAATAAATGCTATTTTCAGATGTAATTAGAATGATATAAGTGGTTATTAGAAAAATCTAAACAAGGGAGGAATGTTTTATTTCATCATAATTATTATTATTAAATTAACTAGTGTATTATCGGTCCCACATTTATCTCATTCATTCATATCTCTAAATTGGGCCACCATGTCGGTCCGCATAGCCCAAAATAAAATCACATGAGAACCATATACCACTTAAGGGCCTCCATTACATAGAAACAAAAATGCCAAAAATATCAATGTAAATAGGTTTAACATAATTCTATTATGTATAACATCAACCAAAAAGGGATAAAAACTTTCAAATTATGTATGAAATCATCACTTTACAAGCATTGACCTAGAATTCCATGATTATTTTCAAGAATTATCATATATAAATGCTCCTTGTAGGGTCACAATTCCATTGTAAAATGATTAGGTTATGAAACTCAATGGGTATCTACCTATGTTAATACCCCACACATGGATAGACGTAGAAAAATACCATCATCCAACCCAAGTTTTTCATCATCATAGCTGAGAGTCCAAACAAACTAAAACAGTAGAATAATGTATATAAACTAGCATTGGAATTTAGCTCACAAGTCTATTGGATTAAAATTCCTAGGAGCTATATGATAACCAGGATAAATCCCAATTTTATATTTGGGTGTCCACTTATAAAATATATTCATGTCCAAAAAGTTTATATTGGATCTACTAGATAACATTTATATAAAATTCAACATTAAAGACCACTATATCATATGGAAATTTACACATTATGAAATATGTTAAATTTTCATGGAATGATTTAAAACTACTTGTTATAGGAATTTCCAAGCCATAATGGACACAAAATGTTCTTCAGGACAATGAATTTAAATTATTTTAATTTATTACAAAATTCAATGGAAGTCTAATATAAGGAATATCATGAATCATTTTTAATGAAAACTATATTAAGATCTTTATTTAGTTATAACCATGCAACATTAAGAAGGAGATCTTATAATTTCATTTAAAAAATATATTATTTTTCACAAATTTTCAACACTTTTTCTTATTTATGGACAATGTAAATTTTTTTATATAGAGGAAACAAAAATATATGTTGTAATTGGAATTTTAATTTTATGAATACTAATAAAAATTGAACACCAAAATGGATAAAGGTTCTTTTAGAATTTTAATGGGAATCAAATTTTTTTACCTCCATAAAATTATTGGAAACACCTTATAAGGGGATACTAAAACCTCAAATAACCATTGTTTATTAATTATAGGACAACAACTGTGGGTTTATGTACCATAGAATTTAATAAAAATTCTAAACCTTTTTTTGATTTTTCATACTAACCTAGATCAATTTAACTTCATCCAAATTTTAGTGAATTTACAAATGATTAATCACACCCTAGGAATTTTTATCATGTAAGAATATAATATGAAAACCAACCAACATAGATCAATTCATGAATATTCTTATAAGAAAAAATTAAAATTTATTATTGAAAATGAACTTCTACTAATTTAATGTTCCCCTCGATGAGTAAATATTTTGAAACATTTATATTTATTAAATGGATTGTTAGATGAATTACCATTACTAAGGTATAAAGGGACATTATTTTATAAGTAAAAAAATTGGAAGTCTGGTAATTATAACCAGGTCATTTCCATTTGAATAAAAATATCACAAAGTCATTAATGATGGTTTGATTATATTATTTACCCTTTCAAATTTATAAATACCCATAAACTTTATAAATTTATAATTTAACCGTTTAATCACATCCACTAAATTTTTACTTCAGGAAACATAGTGTCCATTTATCCAACATTTCATATTTTGTTAAATAATGTTCGACCATCATGATATGTAGGGAAAAAATTTAGGTTGAGAAAAATACATCAAATAAGTAGTTGGTTACCTTATTATCTTGTATAAATGTTATTAAAATCATTGATATGTTTCTAATGGTATATACATAATAAATCAAGAAATAAAACAATGAAATCTACATGAAAGTTATATATATTGAATTCCAATTTATATGAACCTATAATAATTCCTGTGATAATAATTATTTGATGTACCTGGACAAGGGAATCATTTTATAAGTCAGTTACACGTGGAAACACAATAATGACCCATGGTGGAATAATAATAATTTGTAATAAATATACATCATGAATATAAATCCCATCCTATGAAACATCATCTTCCCCCATGCATGGGTTGGCCAAACCTAGACACATGCAATTTAACATATACTAAAAATTTCCAACTATCATGTATTTAATCCAAAATAAAAATACAATGGAAAAATTTAGATGTATTGTGGATTATTAAATCCCACCACATGAGCCAATAAAATAGTTCCACGAGCTAGTTCAACGTTTCACCTCAAGAATTCCAACCCAAAATCGAGGGCTATCCAAATAGAATAACGGCTTTAATGTATTTTTAATGGTGATTCTGAAACCATTGGATTAGTAATAAAAAAATTTTATAATGAATTATTGAATGTATGTTGAATTAAATTACCCCAATAATAATAATCATATTAACTCCATAATATTAATTATATATAAATGATGATGTAATGATGTTGTACAAAAGGGAAACATTTTTAAAAAATAATACATGTTGTATAATTTATATATATTCTTTTATTACTAAAATATATTAATGACCACTATCTTGGTCCTATTCATTCCTTATCGATTCTAGTACAAAACAAGAATCCTTAATAACAAGCCACATTCCCTAATCCGTAGCTGCATACATGAATTCTTTATGGGTACCAAATGGTGTCCAGAATTTGATGTTAGTAAAACTCAGTAGTCCACCACTAATTGTGTCTAATGCTTGTATTCACCATATATATTTTAATGAGAAACAATGTGATATTCAATATATTCTATGGGAATAAATATTATTAATGATTTTGGTATAAAATAATTTCTTTATTAAAATGATATTTATCGAAAAATTAATTCTCATTCCATATCACAAAATATATATTATTTTTTTACCAATTTTATAAATAAAATAGAATAAAATTTATTCAATATTTTTAATCAGTATATTACTATTATAAAATTATTACAATTTTATTTTTCATTATAATTAGAAGATATAATGGAAACAAAATCAATGTGGTGTTGGGTAAAATGTATTAATTTATGTATAATTTATAGGTTTAGGATTTCAACAACATGATATATTCTCATTAAAAATGAAATTTTATGACCAAATTATCATTATTATGAAAATTAAATTATTATATTTAATGTGTACTTATAAAATGTAAATTTTTCTTCAAAATTATGTTTTCATGATATGGATAAAAAATGTTATATGGAAATTTTTATTTTAAAAAATTTGTTAGTAAAAAACATAATTTTTTATAATAACTTATTTTTAATTTTTATAATTTTATAAATTTTTTAATAAATTTTGAAATGATGATTTTATTTTTGGAAAAGGAAATGGGAAACCAAATAAATGATTTAAATAACCAATAATAGAAATAAATTTTTGGGGACATATAATATCCCTTAAATTTTATTTTTAATTAAAAATTGTATGTGTTGGGGAATCTATTTATATTTAAATTATATTTTATCTTGATTCCATTAATATCATGCTTTTAGAATAGTCACGAAATTTAATTTAATTTATACTAATTTTTGACAAATTATATTGACCTAAAAAAATTATTAACATAATTCAATTTCATGGTAAATTTTGTTTTTTATCATGATTAGGACTTATATGTTCCACTTTTAATTATTGTTATAACTTTTATTTTTATTATAGATTAAAAATATAGTAAATATGGTTAAAGTAAAAAAAGGGATATCATAGGGTTCAAAAAATGAATTAACATTTTAAATCCCACATAAATATATCAATATTTAATTTTATTTAACATATTTCAACAAATAAGTTTCTTATATTATAATTTATATAAATTTTTCTCAATTTTACTTGAATCTAAATTATATTATATATTAAAATTTTATAACATTATGTGATTACAATCCCAGTAACTTATAATTTATATTCTAATCTAGACTCATACTCAGATAAATTAATTCATTTATCTACAAAAATATCTAAAAATACATTAAAATTATCTTACATATTTTATTGTGGTTATGGATCAAAAAAATGGTGAAAATGTAACGCCTAAGGATTAATTTAATTAATGATTTCCAAAGAAGATGTAAAACTCATAACATAGTGTTTTCATGATTATTTTATGTTGAAAATCCATAATGTATTAAAAAACATGTTGTGATTATTAAATATAAAAAATTAATTTCATTTCATTTGACAAACAATTTTCATCTCTATTTCCAACATTTTTTATATGAAGATGTCACTCATGCCAAAATGTGGGGTATCCCCTCTATGAAGTGATGTTTTACATTTTTTATTCAAAATCATAAATGGATGAATATAATAATATATTTAATAATTATATGATATTATAGAATATATTATTATTATATATGGATAATATATTAGTTTTCTTCTTACCCTATTATGTGTTGTAAAATCTAATGTTGTTCCAGTGTATATGGGGATGACCACCATAATGAAGAGATGTTATTAATTTTTCTTATACATATTTATATGTTGATTATAAAATAGGATATAAGATAAAATTATGATAATTATTCCACGACTAATAATATTGAAATTATTTAATGATATCCCTTTTGACCATGTTAATCCTTCCAATGTTCTTCTGTGATTATGGATTGAACATCCCCATAATGGCTAATATTGACTCAATCAATTTCGTTCCTATATAAGACATGATTAAAATGAACTACTAGATACTATGAGAATTTAATAAACATATAAATTTTTTTATGAAAGTAAATAATTAATATAATATTATCATATTTGTTTTATTTATCGTATGTGGTGTGGAGGAAGCGATGTAATGGACTTATAATCCCAATTTATATAAGTTGAGAATTTGACCATGTTAAACAACTTTTTCATATTGGGTTTCAAACATACTAGAGTATATTTATCATTAATCAATAATTTAATGTCATCTAGGTACATCACTAATCATTTTCAATTTGTCTCCTTTATTGTTCTTTTGATTACTTAGTTTCCATAGTGTTAATTTATATTACATTAAATAATTATTTTATATGAAATATGTTATTTTTTTTCTATTCCCATTTATTAAATGGATCTAGAATTAATTAATTTATCATAAATTAATTGTTAAATTTAATTTTTAAAAATATATATTTTTTACAAATGTTTGAAATTTAATATTTTCAATAGTTCTCATATGGGTTATTTTTAATTATTATGAAAAGTATAAATATTTTATTTTTTAGACATACCATATGATATCATTTTCCTTTGTTTAATGAATTTTATCTTGATCATGAAGACTCTATCTGTATATATGGTATTTGAAAGAATATATTTTCTTATTATTATTGTCAGGATCTAGCCTAAATAAATTTATTTGTAGGCTTCTTTGATAGGTCCTCACATGAATTGATGGGAAGTCAAGAATCATAGGGATTGGAAAGTACAACCTAACATCGTAAAAAATAATAATGGGAATAGTTTTTCCACATTGATATTATAATACATAGGAATATAAAATGATAAATAGTTAGTAATCCAAAAATTCCTCAAGGAGATAAGTTCTATCAATAGATTGGTATCCCAAGGTAAAATATGATACAGGTGACCACATAACATCCATATAGAGTAATTCACTCTAATCCTATGAAAAGAGTAGATCATATATTAATTCATCAACATAATCCCTCCTATGTCCCCTATTTCCCATAGATCATGAAAAAATACCACCTTAATGTAGTGATTTCATTTTCATTGGACAGAGGATAACAAGATCTAGAAACACCCAATTTCAAAGGTATGGTGTTATATAAATTGGAAATAATGTTCTCACCATGTGTTTGGTAATCAATACCATAACAATTAAATAGTTTATGCTTTCAATTTATATAAAATGAGGCATGGAAAGTCACCTAACCATTTTAAACAAAAATATTTGAAAAAATAAAAAGATAACATATATACCAATTTTAAATTAATTGAATATTTATATAAAAAATTAGAAAGAATAAAACAATTATGTATAAAATGAAATGTTAAATAATGATATATTAAAAAATCCATGGTCATATACCTTGAGATATTCTAGTTTCTAGATATTGTATTACAACAATTCTCGATTATCATCCAGGTTGATGTTTGTGGGCATTCATCCTAAGGATCAACCCATAAAATAATCAACAAACAACCCATATTGGGAAAGATAATGAGAAATCATTCCAAATGTAGTTTAGATAGTGTTTTCATAGTCAGTTCATCAACATGGATTATGAGTCATGGATTGATAATCATTATTTACTAATAACCACTCTGGCTCACATGTGATTTATTCAATCAACCGTGAATTAATTTATTCATTATTTTTAAATTCTATAATTTCTATATGAAATCATTCTCAATTAAATTTCCCAATTTCATGTTCAACATTCCTATTCAAATTCAAAATAAAATTATTGGTTATTAAATTAATTAATTAATTTTAAAATTTTCATTCATTTTAATAAATTTTTCCTATGAATAAACATAAAACAATTTCATTATATTAATATTCAATTTAATCATTCTTTTTTTAATCCCCTCAATAATTAAAATTCCATTAAAAATGGTGGATTTTCACAATTTCCAAAAACATTTTAAAATGATCTTCAAGTTATAAAAAATAATGGTTTTTATATAAATTTAAAACAAATTTAAAATCAATTAACCAATTAATGTTTCAATTATATATAAAATCTTTATAGAACCACATACTGTTTTTGGAAGATGTCAAACTAAATTAACAACTACAATGAGAAATTATAATAATGAACAATGATGAAGAAGACCAAGGAATAAGACTTAAAATATTGATAAAACAATATAACCACCAATAACATGATGTTATACCACTATCTAATATGTATATACGTGGTGATTGGGATAAACAACATGTGTAGGGCTTTACATACTAGAAGAATATCAACTACAATCATTGGTACTTCAAACCATAAAGAGAAGTAGGTGGTGGTGGTAATTTCACTACATGAGCGCCTCTAAGGACCCCGGAATCATATTAGTGATGAATATGAGTGATTAAGGGTAACAAAAGTCAATTTTTTATATTATTATTCATGGGATTAAAAATAAGCACAGATGTTCTCCTAGTTGGGCAATATGGAAATGTGTAACTATGTAGTGGGAAAACTCAAAAACACCCAGTCACCAATTGAGAACACCAAAGGTCTATGTCTATGATGTGTGTAGAATTTAAATAATATATATGTTGTTAAAATTTTAGAATGAAAACATGAGTCTTCTTTTTCATCTCTTTGACCAATCTTATCAAATTTTATGAAGCATCACAAATCGCCAAACAACATAATGTAGATTAATTGTATTTAACAAAAAATCATCAAATTGGTTCTATACTAATGGAATACTAGAAAATATTTTTATAGTAAAACTAATCTATCTCTTTTTCTAAATTAAATGCACTACCAAAGACACATGTGAAAGCACATTGCCTGTATTAAATATTTTTTATATGTCATTTTGCCTTACTAATCATTTGTAGATGTAATTTTTGATCATACTAACATTAGATCCCATCAACTCATGGAGTACTATCCCAAAAGGATAGTAAAATGGGGATCCATATTAGATTCTATATCATATGGATATCAATGTATTCTAATAATATCCTAAATTTATTGAATTCCCATGTCTTTGTCATTGGTTGTATCATGAATGGGAATAAATTATGCTGGTTTGGTCAGTATAACAATCATAACATGAGTATAGATTTTCTTTTGTGGGTACATGGATACCCAACCAAGAAATCTATTATACTCATATTGTACAACCATGTCAGCATATGAAGTGGATTTAATAATCATGGAGTTTTCTATAACTCATATTTTACATGTGGTAAGGAATAAAAATGAAAAACAAATACCGACATTTATTTTTACATTATTAAACAATAGAACTGTATCCTAAAATTTTATAACTCAATTTTAATTCAAGGATTCAATTCCCATTGGGAATTATACAAATCCCACATCAATACCTTTCCAAGGGGAAAAGTAAAAACATATCAGTTCAAAAAAAACATAGGATACCCTTAGACGAGAATTTCCACAAAGAAATTGACATACTATAATAAAGATTTTCCTTATGAATTAGATATTTTTCATCATGTTTATGTCCTAATGAATTATCACGAGAATATAGGTGTTTTAAAAAAAAATTTCATCCCAAATCTCATTCTTGTCTTCTTGAACTCTCTTATTAAATCAAGAATATATATCAATCATGGTATATTATTTTTTATGATTATTTCCTAAAAGGGGTTCAATATTTTCTCATTGAATAATCAACAATGAAATTCTACATAGCAGTGGTGCATGCAATGTCAAAATGAAAGGACCTCAAGTAATCCACCCAACACCAAAACTAAATTTTCAAATAATTTTTGAGAGAATGTAAAACAATGTTTTTTTTGTTCGAAATATGGTAAAACATTCTCTGATATGTTAATACTTCCAAATATTAAGAGAATGCAACAAAGCTACGAGTTTTAGATCAAGGGTTGGATATTTTCACTCAAGTAGCATAATCCATCTAGAACTATAAGATATCAACTGATCACCCTACATCAATCTCAAACATGATTATTCACATAGGGGAATATAACCCTTTTAAGGCCTTAGAAGTCTAATAAAAATTAATGAAATAAATATAAAGAAAAAATCATTAAATTATTTCATAAATATTGAGTCCAAAATAAATATAAATATTTTATTAATATAGTGGTATTAATAGAAACCAATTTTGATAAATCATTAACAAGCTGGTGGTAATCCACCCCAAGGAAATGAATTATTGAATCTCATAATAATTACATAGTTTCTACCATATCATACCACCCTTTACCATATTAATATTGACTTAAATATCATGTTCGATGAACACTATCCCAAAAAATCATTCATATATTGAAATTACATTTATAAATCAACGAATAATGAAATTGATTTTAAAAATTTGAAAAACTACTCTCAAATAATGGACAAGGTCTTTATTGGTTTTATAGTAAGCCAATATCTCATTGATAAATACAAAAACAATGATTCTAGGTGCTCAGGGAATATTTTATCTATCATTTCCTTAAAAACATTTGGATCACTTGTATGGATAAGTGTTATAATAATATATAAAAATTAGTTATACCAACTCTATATGGTGGTCTTCAAGATTTTATATAATTTAATTCCAAAATTATGATAAAGATATATTCAAAATGGTTATACCTACATCATATGGTGGTCTTTAATTTTTTTGGGTCTTTTTGGTCATATAGAATATAAATTGGTTGGATACCTAGTACCAAATCAATAGATAATTATACATCATGAATAGTGGAAATAGAGAGAAAATATATTGAAATTCTATAGGAAACTCTATGAAAACTAAAGGGATATCACCAATAAATTATTCTTAGTTCATATCATAAGAATAAAAAATCATATTAACCATTCTATACCAAGAAAATTATGTCTATATCAACACAAAAATGGGTCCCATTTTATAATAAAAACACTGCAAAAAAATTGAGTGTTGTAAAGTATTCGTTCTGAAGATAAAAAACTATCTAACATATATGAAAAATAATCCAATAAATTACATAAAAAAATAAAGTTATTTGATTTCTAGAGTCAGAAAACTCCATTTGATCTCAATATGTGACACAATGAAAATATATTAGTGAAATTATAGTCCTTGATCTCCATTCATTATTAGGGGTTTGGAAAATTAAATCTATAAGACAAAGGATATATTGTAAGGTTTAGTAAATTCAAAACATGAGTAGATATTCTGGAATGATATGCACTAGTATTAAATAAATTAGTTATTAAAGATCAATTTATATTCATTGTACCTATCACTATAATTGGACCAACATCAACATGTTATAGGGACTCTTCAACTTTTTGAAGAAGAATAATTCTCGATGCTTGAGTCTTGAACACATAATCTCTTGAATTGTGTCATTGAAATTAGGTATATTTTTTATATTATTATCCCATTATACTATATGGGGTGTATAATACATAAAATAACATCTATAGGTGTTATTAACAACCACATAAACAATATATATTTGGTTCCTTAGTAAAAAACAACATTTAGTTCCCAACTATTTCCAACTAACATAAGTTAATGGTCAATTTTCCAGAATTTTAGTTGTTATTGATGAAACCTTCTATTGAGATCCACCATGATACACAACACTGTCCCACATTATTTTAATTTATCCAATGAAAATTTCACTGGGATAAATGAGGTTTGTTGTAAACACTAACCAACCATCCTATTCAAGATCATCCATCAATGTTGTATCTAACACATCAAAATTAGAGGCGAGTATCTATATGAAAAAATAATATTGGATGAATGATTAATGACCCATCATGAATCAAATATCCTCCATGATCTGATTCATTACAACCAACAGAGAATAATAGGTACGTTCTTCTAAATAATATACATTCTACATCAGGGTCTTATCTTCCTACTTGAGGATAATAAACTCCATTTACATTTCCTTGAAAATGTATTTTGTATCGAATTACTCCATTATAAGATATCTAATTTTTATCCACTCGTATACCTTATAATTATTTTTTCCCCAATGAATCCCATTAAATCCTTAAATGTCATTTGATGATTAAGGTATTACAGTTCATCTTTATATAATTTTATGTTTCATTAATTTAAATTGTAGCTCAATATTTTTCAACCCATCCTTATCCTCCTGTTTATTTTTTGAGACTTGTTAAAATTGTGGTTCCCAGAGAAGAAACTCAGAATAATGATCTTAGCATCATCCTATCATGCTTCCTCTACATTAGGTCCGACATGAATGGATTTTAAAACCTATCCCATAGCATGGACAACTCATTACACTATCTGACTAATATTCTTGTCAAATACAGAATTCATTTGTTATATTTCTCCATCAGTTTCCTTCCATGTGTTTTTCCAGAATCATCTTGGAGGCCTAATTCAACACAAAATCAACTGTAAATACTTAAAACATGTACAGGGATACTCATATCATCATCTATATCAAAAAATACACTAAGATAAATTCCATAAGAAATTAATTCATAATTATTGGATTTCAAAAAACTCATATCATACTAAGAAAAATAATTTTCTAAATGTAATTTTTCCTCAAGGTCAATTTTCCTCCTCAAACATGTCGAGTTAAGGCTTCCCATTATGATACATGTATAGAATATTCCTCTTAACTACCACAAATGTTTTTAAAACCCACATATTATTAAATTAGATTTCCTAGAATTTATATCAATATAATGGAAAGACACTAATCCTAGACACTAAAACCATTTTGTGGAAAAACCATTAGGAATACCGAGGTATATTGATAACCAACTGGTCCTTACAATGCACAAAGGGTGATCTTGATACCAATGTGTTATAAACTAGAACGTGGAATCATATAAATATATAAATGGAATGGTTTCAAACAAATTACAAGATAAAATGAAGGAAAATAAATCATTACATATTTGATCATCTAGACGCACCTCAAATAGAAAATTAACATCAATAGATAGAAATAGCATTTCATAATATCATTGAGAACACAATGAATCGTCAATTAATCCATGTATCCCAATTATTTTTAATCAAGGTGATGATAACTCCATCGGTCCATATCGTCACTCCATTTTCCCATATATTAGGTAAAAATACCACATATTTTTGGTAGACTCCATTTCTATTGATATAGAATAAAAATATCAGAAAATCCTTAAAGGAAATGGTTGGGAATCCAAAACTAATCCTAGTATTGTATCACCATGTGTTCCATTATCAATTATATAACAACTAATGCATTTATTATTTCGATTAAAATAGAATGAATCCTGTAAATCACTTACAAATTTTAAAGAAAAACATTATTACAAATAAATATGTAGGAAATATATCAGTGGAGTCTTAAAATAAAAAACATTAATAAAAAAGTATACAATACTAATTTCATGAATAATATAGTTCTATAAAAAATTTCAATATTAATCCGGTAAAACAAAACAAAAAACATTGTTATAAGCCCTATCTAGAACTAGTTTTTGTCCAAAGATTCCCTAATATTCTCAATCAACATCAGTTATAATGTAAATTTTCAAAATCCATAATTCTCATTCCATTAGATAATCAATTGACACCCCATTTTAGGACCCATATTGAGGATTCCATCCAAACCTGGTTTTATTATTATTTTCTCATAAATAATTTTCTAGGGTGTAAGAGTCTGATTAATATTTTCATAATTTCCAAATAATTACTCATTTTTAATTTTTTTTAATAAAAAATAATTTATTAATTAATTTTAAGTAAATTCATTCATTTCAAAATGAATTCATCATTAATAATTAAATATCTCAATCTTGGAGTCTTAAATGCATACCAAATCTATCATCTCCATCATCATATCTTGATACCATCATTTATTTGAATAGTGATTTGCGATATCAATCCATTATTCCAATAAATTGGTGCACACCATTGGATTATCATATATTTTTTGATCCATTGAAAAAATGATTAATCGAAATGACCAACCAAATAAGGGTTGAAGATGACCAGAAAATTAAATATTTGAATGATCCTCATCCATTTTTTGGTTATCCTCAATTTTTTTTTTTCACAATGATGAATAACAATCCCAAAAATTAAATAATTACTCCAAAATTCCATAGAGATAAATTCATTTTAAAATATGAACAATGCGAGAATCAATACATTGGATGATTTATTATCAATAATAATAAGATATGAATATAGTTGAAAAAAAATTAATCAAACATCTAACCTTAAGATGGATTAATCTATTAAATAGAATGAATCGAAGTAATTTCCACTTGTGAGATTCATTAATCCTGATGGCCCAACAATCCATGATATCAACCTGATATGTTGTCGTTTGCTAAGAAAACTTGCCTCCAACATTTCTCTAAGTCTCAAAGGTCATATTAAAAACCATTATATATAGTTTTAAACATTAATTAGTATAGGAAAAACTATTTTCACTATCAAAATAATAAAACAAGTTAATTTATTAATTTATTTTATTATTTACACTCGTGAATGATTTTACCAAAACATCTAAAATAGACATTTATTATTCTCTATCAAGGGTAAATATTATATTATCACCTTATACACAAGCTTCGGTTTTTTATCCAATATTATATTTATAATTTCATCAAATTTTTCAATAAGACCACACATGCATGATATTTAATACATATAATATATTTTTTAAAATTAATTACAAGATCACTAGGCCATAAAAATTACATGAAGTGAAATAATTATAATTCAAAATTCATATTTTGGTACCTATATATTTTTATTTTTATCTATGTATCAACATATTATAAAATCATTACTCTAAAACAATGTCTCATAAAAATTAGATTGCTTTAAAATTTCAAATCCAAACTAGGTCTGACTTTTTGAATATTTATCAAAATAAACCACTAACATCCAAAATATGTAAAAACATATAAATCAAAATAAAATGGAAAAAATAAAAAACTTATGTACCATGAATTTAAAGAGGATATTTGAATTATTATTTTTAACAATCAAAATTAGTTACTTGACTTAATAAAAATAGAATATACATCATCAATTTGAAATTCTTCTTCATGTATTCAACAATAATTTCATCTTAATTAGTTAAATCATCATCATGATAATTTATACTAGTATTCATTGATTGTTCCATAAAATATTTGAAAACATTGACCTCATTGACTTCCTCTTATTCTTCTATATGCTTCTTACATGTCGACATATCAATTATAAAAAGACATATATATTCTCTAATTAATATTACATTAAGATAAATATATTAGTTTTCCTCTATTTTAAAAACATTAATCATTTTTTATAAATTAATATTCTTTAGTTTGATCATATTAATTATCTTCGTCACCCTTATCAATGAAAATATTTATAGTGTTTCTCACAATTCAATAAAAAATTCTCATAAAATTATTTTCTTCTACATAATAATAATTTCATTATCACATTCCATTAAATATAAATATGTAAAATATTTTATGTAAATATCAAATTCTTTTTCATTTACTCCCTAGTAATGTAGCACATTCATTTCAATTATCTTCATGATTTTCATGGTTTTTAAATAACTCACATTTTCTAATTTTTCATTGATAATTGTATATATTCCCATACTCATATAATGGGATATAAGGTTTTTGTTAAGTATATATGTGGTAAAGTAATCAAAACCATTATCATAACTTAATAATTTTTTAGAAACAAATTTATTTGATAGTATTATTCTATGTTTATTTAAATTGATAAATCCTTCAGGAAATTCGATATAACCTCAAATTTAGATAAAAATTATTGTTACCCTAAAGAATTTCTGATCTTGTTTTTTAATGACCACTATTTTTATATCCCTTCATTTTATATTATAATCTCAAAATAATGAATCATTTCTTCTATTATCTCAAACATTAATATTTTTATGTATCTTTTAAAAGATATTCATTATTTTGGGAGACATAACTTCTATTAATTCATTCTTATAAGGGGATGTGATTAAATAATATGAGACACAACATTTGGATTAAATACTATTTAAAAAAAATCTATAAACAATAATTTGGAATATTAAGTCCATTATTAGTTATGTAAAAAATTTACACGGCATATGTAAAATGGAACCATCCAATATTTATACATGTGATATGATGTTCTATAGAACCTGAATGAATTCATAATTTCCTTGAAATTTATAAACTTAACAAATATAATCATGTTATAAAAACTCATATCCATTATAATTGACCAATATTTCATACCAATTGATAATTCCCAACAAAAGAAGGTGATATGAAGAAAGTGGGTTGTGAATCTATAAAAGTGAAAACAATATCTAAAATATTAATATTGTGTGTGTTATTGTAAAATTTAGAATATATATAATCTCTAAAGACACATGAAATAAATTTTTATAATGTATACTATCCGATAAAAAAGAAATACAACATGTTATATTTTTTTATGTTTATGTCTCTTATTATTTGGTGGATATTTCCTTGGTTCATATAAAATTAAATGTTGTTTTATAGACCATTGATTTGAAATCAATAATGAACAAACAATGTTTAAAATTAATATTTTCATAAAATCAAATATATGAATAATGAAAAATTGTTTCAAAAATATTGACCAATAATTAAAATCCAAATTAAGTTCCTTTAATGATTAATAATGTGTGAACATATAATCTTATTTTAATATTAGGGTAATTCTTGTCTAAAAAATAATTTTAATATTTTTATTTTATCTCAACATTTATAAATACCTCTTAAATAATATATGAAAATATGTTAAGATATATCTACATCCACATCTTATTAATGATTATCATGGTGTGGTATGTCTATTCAATTTTTTATCCAATAATCATGGTAATAAAATCCATAACTTCTCCAATTCATTAAATCCTATTTTCCTAATTATATATATAATCGATCAAATCTAAAACATTATTATTATGGTTGATTTTGTCATTTTCAATATCCATATTATTTATCTATCATCCATTAGTATTTATAGTATTATCATTTAATCATGATATTTATTTTTTTATTAAGATAAAATTAATTCCTTTTTTCAACAATAATATTATTGTTTAAAAAATCCATGACATATTAACACTTTTTTGTGTATTAGAAACTCATACAATCAATTATAAAGAAAAATGACCACAAAAACCATATTAATTTTTTCTATGAAGACTTATATACATACATACATACGTACATACATACATATATATTTATAAATAACTATTTGGTTTACCATGTCATAGATTCCCATGTAATCAAGATAAAACCACGATGAAAGAAATTAAAAATTTTCCATATTTTTTAAAAATAAATTTTTTCATACATAGACTATATCTATTTTTTTTTCAAACCTAGTTTTTTCATATTATATATTAGATTATCGCTTCCAATTAAAAAAATTATCTCTAATGTTTAGTCATCAATTCAGAATCATGTGATAATAAAATCAATGAGTAGTTTGATTAAATATTTTTTTGGATTTCTCTAACCCATGGTATAAAGATAAATCACATATTAATAAATTCATTATTGAAGTCTTCATAACTCCCCCCCCCATTTTTTATAACTTAATTAAAACTCTTCATTTTATAAATGTTCATTATATTATAGTTTAGGGGATAGGATGAAAAGTTACTATATTTATTAGAGGTGTTAAAATATTTAGTTGATATCATATTGAATTTACTTTTGGAATTTTAATTAGTTGAATTTTGTAGATCTTTGTACCATTTCATATGATGTATTCTATGTAATTTATGTATTTTAATTGGATATGATATTTTATTCATGTGTATTACTATTGATTAAATATATTTGATTTTTAACTATTTATTTTTCTCTAAAATAGATACATGACTTATAAAGTGTAATACCAGTAAATTTATTAATTTTTTCTATCAAATGTAGTCACTAAAATTATTCATCATCATTTTCATACCAATTAGTATTATTTTGGATTTAGATCATGTTTTTTATTATATCGAAAAATTATTTTCACAAAAATAATTATAAATTATTTAATATTTCATGAATCATCCCCTTGTTTAAAAAAAATAAATTACTATTATATAGTGGTATAAAATATGAAAATAAATATTATAAATCTATAAATATTAATATTAAAAGCTATTAGATTATGATTAGTATCCAGATTACTAGAGGTAATCTTGGTAGTGAAAATACACTTACTACCCTATATATCAAATGTGTAGATAAATTAGTTGTTTTAAATTTCACAATAGTGGTCATAAATTTAATATATTTATAATCTATATATTTAAATTAATTTACACATTATTTTCATCTCAAAATATATTTTTTATAACTGATTCAATCTTAGAGTTAACTAAAAAACGTTTTGATAAAAAAATATACTATCAATACTTGTTGGAAAAAAATATTTTTTAAATTTCTATAAAAAATAAACAGAAACAAATTTCAACCATTTAAAAAAATGAAATTGTTTAATTATAAAATCACACATACAATTTTACATAAACTTATTTTATACATGAAAAACATCATAGTTTTTTAAAAAAAGTATTTTTTAAAATTTTAAATAATTATTTTATTGTATGAAAAATTTAAGAAGAAAATAATTATCAAATAAATAATATTTTTACATCACATTTTGTTAAAATTAATCTAGTGATTGAGTGGTAAGTTAGTAGAATTATAATTATCTCTATTTTTATTTGAGGGGAAAATAATTTAAAAAAGTTAATGATTTCAGAGGTGCCAAAACATTTTTTATCCAACCAAAAATTAATTATCATAACTAATTCACATACATTGAACACATTTACAAATAACTACATCATTTTTTTCATTATATAAATAACATATAATAGTTAAAACTCCTGAGATTTCCCTCTTTGAATCTCTGTAGAATCTTATTTCATGTTTATAAACCAACCCATATTTTGATGTAGTTTATAAAATTATTTATATCAACATGCAATATAAATATTCACAACACGCTCTTATTATTAGTGTTAGTCAATTTATATTACACTCATTAAGGAATTGAATAAAAAATTTAATATGATTTCATATATTGAACTATTAATACATTTTATTGGCTCTATATGGTCTAAAACCATTTGAATATTGAGTTAAAAATATTATATAATGATTTCAAGAAGATGAAATCACATTTAAATTGAATTAACTTCCCTGAAAATAAACATATATAAACATTTAGGTTTAAATTTAATGTGTTTCCTAAAATATATTTTTTTATTAAAGAAATTATCCATTTCGATTATATGTCAAATGAGTTTGTCTATATTTTTATATAAAATATGTATGATGTAATTAATATATATTACATATCAAAACACGAAGGCATCAATTTTATGATATATATTAAATAATTATTTCATGACTATCACGATTACCCATTTCGGTTACTACTATATTCATTAATACATAATTTTATTATATATATCATTTGTTTTCACTTAATTTTATTAAATAGTTTATTATATTAATTATTAATATTATATATTTATGAATTATAGTAAATAATATTTTAGTTATAAACGTATAATGAATATTGGAGCAACATTTTAGAAATTATTTGATTCTAAAAGAAATGTACTCTCACACAATAATTCATGTAATTATATAAAAACTCATAGAATTAACAAAAATTATAATTAAAAAATCCCCACTATCAAATATCTTCTCTCTTATTCACATTTAAATTTATATGTTCTATAATGTGATTACTTACTATGGAAATCTGACAGATTTGATATTAAATTTCATTACTAGTAGATCACATACTAAATTTAATAAATTTTGTTTAATAATTTCTTAGATTCATAAAATAATAATAGAAGATATTATATTTGGTTCTCTATCTTCTACATTATGGGAGATTTAACCTAATACTCCATTAGAAAATCATTGTATGTTTTTTAGTACATTAATAAAATTTAAGTGAATTTATATTTTATATAAATCTATCAATTATATTTGATCTATGTAGTGTTATTTTTAAATATTTTGAATGGATAAATATTTTGTTAAGGAATTGATATTGAATAAATAGAGAATGTGAGGATGTAAATATTTTACTCATTTATGTCAAAAATAATAAATTTCATTAAAATATTTATATATTTATTTATTGTGTAATGAAATGTTCATGATGAATACACTGTATTTAATAAGTAATAATAAATTTAAAATTTCTGGAAAATATTCATCCAATGATGTGTTTGTTTTCAAATATTAAAAATTCATAATTAATAAAATATTTTTATTTATATTAATGAAATATCATGAATCTTATTTGTCTCATTATATTTTTGACCTGGTAATTAATAAAAATTATTAATATACATAGTTTTGTATTATACTTTCCAAAAAAATATTTTATATTATTATACATTTGGATATTAATTTATTACTAAATATTAAATATCATTGGACTACTAATTTAAAGATAATAAAGATTGAGGATAATCATTTATCTAATTTATCATCTTAATATCAATATATAAAAGAATGTGTATTCTATTTTTTAAAGAATATGAAATTGAGGGCATGGTTTAAATTTTATTATAACTCCATCCTTTAACTAAAAAATGATTGATAAATAACTTTTATATGATATATTTTGATATATTGTTACATACTATTGTTGTTAAAAAAATTAAATTTGGTTTTTGGGATGAATTATTGGTAATATTTGTAAAATACGCGATTAATTAATTATTTAATTATTATTGGGTGAGATTTTATATGTTTTTTAAAGGAGGGGTATATTTTTTTTGGATATAATTAAATAAATATTATATTAAATTTTTTTATAACATAGCTAATACAAACAAAATGTAATTTTGATAAGAAAATATTAAAAGTTATTAGTTATGATATTTTGAATAAAAAATACCATTAGAATAAATATATATAACAATAATGAAATTTAAATTATTCTAAATGATTTGTAGAGTTTATTTTTTTATGTTATATTATATAGTACATATGTAAAAAAAATAATGATGTAATTGAATCCTGGATGTTTTGGAGGTTGTCGTTGAATACAAAATAAATATTGTGTATATATGAAATGTTACAAAGAAATAGAAATTTATATGGTAAAAAACATAGTGGTGTGTGTTATTAAATGTTTTATTCTATTCAATAACCATGTCATGTAATGAATATCATGGTCGTTATAAAATTTAAATAATGAAAATAGGAATGAGTAATAAAGTGATGTTATGGTTCTAGAATGAGTGCACATTTTCTTGAAGGTATATATACATAATTGGGAACAAAAAAACAAGAAAATCCGAAGAGTATAGGGAATTATAGTGAATCACTACTCTCTTAAAATAAATCTTGTCCCCAAATGAGTAATAAAAATATTATCATTCAATTCCAAAAATGAATTAAGAGAAAAAAAATTTCTAACATATTAATGAATATAAATAAATATTTGATTTAGTTAAAAAAAGAATATATTCATTGAAAATAAACAAATCATATGAATTTTTTAAAATAATATAAAAACAAATAAACATGGTAATAATGTTTTACATCATATCACTACAACTGGAAAGGGGTTACTCCTTTTATCATTAATCACAAAAATATCGTGAATGATATATGGAAATAATTTATATGTAGGTTACATAAAATGAATGTGTTAATAAATATTGAATATGCTATTATAAATTTTGTGATTCCAATAAAATTAACTATAATTATTATAATTAACTGTCATCAATAATATCACATTTAATGGTTTAATTTTTGAAATGTTTCTAAAAATATATATTGTTAATTACTTCAAAATTTTCAAATTCTATTTATCTTTTCCTATAATATTTTATAGACAAAACTCTCTATTTATATTACACACACATCTACATCATTTACCTTCCATAATGACATGAACATACCCCCAATATCCCAGAGACAATGCCTTATATTATTAAAATTGCATATATACAATGGGTATAATCATGAATGATCAATCTGTTTAGTAGTTTTGGAGTACCAGATATATAAATTATAAAAATATTAAATTGGGAAAATAATATCAAACACAATATATAATAACATAAAATAAACTATATCCTCTAAAACAATTTCAAATATCTATTCATCATATATTTGTGAACAAAAACAAAACATGGGTGAGCTCATATGCTCATTAATGGTTAAGTACAATGGATGATTTCAAGAATAATTAAAAATTAATCAATATTGAAAGGGAAATAACTGAAGAGTTGAGATATTTACATGACTATGTTTTGTGAATTAATATTGAGAAATCAATATAACAATGTAAATAACATAAACTCATTCAATTTAATCAATAATATAATAATTAAATTCATCCATAGATAATATCATTCTTAAATTCACATGGATAATAATTACTAAAATCATAAAGAATAATTTCATAATTATGGGATTCATTGATCTCAAGAATCAAGATACATATACATTCAATAACATTCATATGATAGATCAAATAACTTAGGTAAAATCATTTTTAATTTGGTGACTTTAGTTTCTCTCTAAAACATATTCATGCATCAAGGGATATATTATATGGATACCACTATTCAGAGTAGGTCCATATAATTTATCATATATCGAGTACTAATTTTAATTCAGATTTAAATATATTTATTTCAATATATTAGTTCTGGGGTAAATGATACATATTTATCAATAATTTCCCAATTAATCTTTCAATGTAAACACCGTATTAAAAAATAGTATACAGATTATTAAATAATCATAGGCATCTTAAAAGAATATTGATATTTTATATAAATTTATTATACAATGAAAATGATCTCATTAAGTAGATTTTTTATGGAAAATTTTAAATTCACAAAAGAAAATGAAATTAAACTATATCTTTACCAATGTCTAATTTTCATGTAATATACCATTGGATGAATTTATTCAATTTGAAATATATAATACAATGAATAATGGATTAATAAAAATATTACATATATAAACTGGATGTATATACACCAAATAAATGTTAATTAATTCATAATTACAAATAAGTATTAATAGAATCACAATTGATATGAAATCCCTTACCTCGTGATTCTTTTTGTTTTAACATGTGTAAAAATAATTTTTAGTTATTTTATACAAGCTATTAACATATAACTAAACCATATTAGTATTTATAATATCATATATTATCATTTTATAACATCTTATCACCCATTCAATATTAAAATATTTATATTTTCATTGTTTTTTTTGTTAATTTCCATGTTTTATCATGTGTGTTTCATTAAGAATAATAACAATGTTGCACATATTTATAGTAGTATCAACTATAGAGTTTTAATAATCACATATTTATAATATTTATCCACAAAAATTCTATTAAAACAATTCATGAATGTTTTTTTATTGAAAATCAGTTATGATAAAATAATGGATATGATTAGTCGTACATATTCTTGAGTATTGTTTCCATTTTCCAATTATCATTAGGATAAGAAGATAAGTCATATATAATAATTAAATAATTATCAAGGTAAAATATGTATCATATTATATAATTCTCTAATATATTTCTTCCATGAGTTTTAGTGATGAAAATAGAGTCTTATCAATTCGTGAAGGCGGTAGTACACAAATACATGAATGATGTTATCATAATTATTTAAGGTCAAAGAATAAAAATAAAATGATATATATCACTTTTTCAAGATGATAAATATTTAATTAATATCATTATAATATCATGTGTATGAAATCAAGTATTAATATAGCCCATATCCTCGTCCATATGTTGTGTTAGTGAAAGATGAATCATATCCCTTCCTGAGGTTGTAGTATACAGTACACACAAGCAATGTTATCGTAGCTCATACATAATTGATTATAAAATGGTGTATATAATATTACAACTTTTCAGTTATAATAGTAATAAATAAATTATATTGAATTTATTTTAATAATAATAAAAACATGTGATATTAGGTAATGGGAAAAACAAATGACATTGGTTTTCCAGGAGGTAGTGTGCCAAACAAAGAAAGGATGATTTCATAGCATATATGGGGGAGATAGATATAGTTTTAGGTCATTACATTAATATAAAACATCCAATAATATGTAATATAATTATATTATTATATCAAAATCATACAATAATTATTTAAGTATCTGGATGAAGAAATAAAATATAAACGTCCATTAAAGAACATTACTTCTTCTTCAAATATCCATATACGGTTTAAAATAAAGACATCCAATGTTGGATTTTTACCCATATATAGTCTTCATGTATGAGTAAATAAATGATGGGATGTTATTTTTATGTTATTTTCTGAACTAAATTATTTTTTTCATGTGTTGATGGAAGAAGTTGAGGTACCCATTTAATTGTGAGGGAGTGGACAAACATGCTATTTCTAGGAAGAATTCATTGCTCCATGATTTATCATATGTCAGATGAGTCCAAAATGGACCATTATCAAAAACAAAAAATATTAAACGTATTAATATTCTTATCTAATATTATTTATAAAAATTTATTAATATTTTATTTCCTTATCAATTTAATTTAACAACCCAGTAAGACAATTTTTACCATAAATATAGTAATTAATTTCTAAATCTATGACTATTAGTTTTGGAAAAAGCTAATTTTTACTCATTAGATGTTATAAATTATTATTATTAAAGATATGGAATCCATTTTTCAATAATCAACTCATTCGTGTGGATTTTTTTCAAAAACATAATAACATAGAGGTGATAAGAAAGTATGTTTTTAAAAGATTACAAATAAATGTTTGCAATAATTATATTTTTAATATCAGTATAAAAATTATTAAAATGAAATAAATTATGTTAATTTATAAATAACTGAGCTAATTTTACATTAAATTTTATTTTAAATATAACATTTAATTATAAATTATTCAAAAAAATAGGTAGTTTTCAAATGAAATTTTTTATTTTGAACTACTTATCAACAAATTAAAAATTCTCAAAAAAATATAACAAATTATCTGTAAGAAAATATTTATATTCATATTTCTAAAAAATTATTTTTTCATAATTTTTAGAAAATTAATTTTAATTTATGTTGACAAAACAAGAAAAATCCATCTTTTGGGAAAATATTATTTTTGAAAAAATATTTCATTATAATATAAAATATACTTATTTAACATAAAATCAATCACCTACTAATAAATATATATTTAAATAAATATTTGTATAACATGGTTAATCCTATTGAAACCCTGAATTCTAATTTTTATGTGATAACTATCATATTAAATTATAATAGAATGTTTTTAGTAAAACTCAATGTGGTGTGAATTGAATGCTATCAACAAAAATAAATTTATAAAAACAAAAATATATTATAATGTTTTGGGGTGTTACATTGGTCACAAAAATAATCAACCTATAAATTTAATGGATATTAAATTTTTGACAAATGATGATAGTTCCTCGTCATATCATGCTCTTTATCCTCCATTGCTTTCGAAAATATTCAGATTTTTCCAAAAAAACAATAACTAAAAAGTCATCTGATTACTTAATAATATAAATTAGTATCAAGAATCAATATCGGTTATTTTAATTAATGTATACAAGGTACCAAATAAATTTCATCAAATGTGAGAATATTCATGTGGTATAGCTTGTACATTATTTGAAATTATACACGTTTCAAATCATTTTTGTTCAAAGTCGAGTCTCCATTTCCAAAAAAACAATATCCAATAATTTTGATAATTTTAGAGTATTGGATATACTTATGGATCAATTTTAAATTCATACCCAACCTTATTACACCCTTCTGGTATATAAATTTAATTTAACCTGACATCCAAAATTTAATTCAAAATCATTCCACAAAATATCTACTTAACTATTTTGTATACATTATGATAATTTAATTTGATCTTAAATAACCTTTAACTCTATTGTTGTCTCATAAAACAATTTAGGGCCTAAAATGTTTTACTTCCACAGCATCACACCAAAAAAACGAATAGTGAAATATATTTCCATATAATGCCTCATATGATTCCATTTGAATACTTTTATTGAAAACATTGTCCTAGAAACCAAATAAAAATTGTAAATATTGATACCACATAGATTTAATGTCATGATAGAATTACCTCATTATGTAATCCACTGTTGAAATAGTATATTTAGACAATCCCTTATTTTAAGGATGGTAAAAAGTGCTCACATAAAGGTCTATACCAAGATAATTATGAAGTCTTTATAAGAAATAGGATTTATAATTGGGATATAAATCTGAAAAAATTGATAGATGTACACCATAATATATCATAAAATAATTAATAACATGTCTGGATATGAGATCACAAGTTAAATATACTCTTATTGAAGAAACAATGCATATCCGGTTATAAAAACAACGATAATAGATATTTCACCATTTATTCATTTGTTTTTTGTCAGTCTTGTGTTAAATTACATAGTAATGTCATCCTATTTCCATTTTAGAATAGGAGGAGGTTTATTGGCTCTTTTATCATGTTTTATTGTGGCTTTCACATATTGACATACAAAATATTGAACCACATAAACTACAACATACCTATTCAAGTTATGCCACTAGAAATGTTCCCTCACATATATATACTTCATTGTGCGACAAGGGAATATAGATAAATTTGATCTATGAGCATCATACAACAACAACCATTTTAAATTTGGTATATATAAAACACATAATCCATATCCAAATTTATGATTACCATCTAAAAAAATAATGGATGCTAATTTCTCACAATTAACATCCTTAATTATCATTTGTATGTAATCATCATCAAATTGTAATGGTTTTTTTCAAATAAATATATATTAAAAATCATTTGAACATTTACTGATATATTCTATTTATTAATGATTCATATAAGCATATTTTCATTATACATAAACATAAGTTCTTTCTCTATCCCCATCTTCATCAAAACACCATCATCATTTCTATTTAAAGCATCTATTGAATTTTTTCCATTCCCTAGGTTGTAGTCTATGGAGAACCCATTTTATTTATGTTGTTAGAGCCATCACCTTTATCTCATAATGAGATCTATCATATTTTAGGAATTTATGATCTATTTATTTCTCATAGATTTCAGTATAGAGATAATGTCTCCATGACATCAAGGAATAAAATATGACTTCAAAATAAAAATCAAGTGTTGGGTATTTATGTTCCCAATTATTCAAAGTCATGGATTTATATGAATTGACTTTGTTATTTCCCAATGGGATACAATCTTGTTGCTTCATTGATGAATCACTATATATTAAACTATTACCACTTCAAAATTATAGAGTCAAAATTATGGGATTGGTCAATCTCTTTATATTTTGTAAAAACACTATTTAAAATAATTTATACAAAAATTTCCCTTTGTAAGTATTATTTGTTAACTTTTTGTTGAATCATAAAAAACATTCACAAAAAATATTGTGTTTACCTAGAAATCCAATGAATCAATATACCTCAGTTCTGATTTTTTCTCTAGATATGATATAGCTACCATTCTCATTATATGGTTGACTAATATTCCTTCCATGGGGACAATATTCTTATGAATAGTAACTTCTAGTTGCAAAAAATTACAATTACTAAATTTCTCATACAATTATTTCCTTTTAAGATTATCATAAATAATACAAATTAGATTCTCATGATTCTCATATATTATTGAATACATGAAAATATAATCAATGAATATAACAACAAAATCATCATGATAGTCCATGAATACTCTATTTATTAGATCATTAAGAAATACTATGTATTAGACAATCCAAATGAAAAATTATAAATATATAATTTCCATAACATTTTTTAATCTAATTTTGAAATATATTCCTTCTTCAATCCCAATTTATAATTCATGGATAAAAGTTTAATAATTGAATTTTTTTGAGAACCATGAATTTGATCAAATAATTTAATAATATGGTCATATATCACATGTTATTTATCATAATATCATCTATTTGACCATGATTTATGAACTTCATCATGGATATATATTTCTTATTAATAATATAGTGGATCACCATTGGGAAACACCTAAGAGAATAAATCCCATATCACCCTGATCCCCAGTTTTTTCAACAACCTCACTAATTCCATAGCGACCCTTCTATGTAGAGTCTACTATATTGGTCATGAATTAGGAGTTAAATTAATGAAATAATCAACATCATGATCTATAGGATTTCTAGGAAATTCGTAGGAATTTACTTAATTGTATTCCTATAAAATATGAATATTCTCAATTTGAATATTGCATTCTCAGTCCCTGTAAGACTTTTTTCTCTTATTACCAAAGAATCTAATTATGAATTGCTACTGAGATGGATCAAGATATTCTGACATGGTAAATAATATTCTCAAAAAATATTTAATTTTACATATTCAACACAAATCCTAATTTCATTCCTCTTGGAAAAAAATTTCGCATTATATCATGAAAGTTAGTTCACATCATGGATTATATATAAAACCATAGGTATGATAATGGGTTTAGAAAATAAATCATGTTTATGATTCCTTATGTTATCTACATAACACATCTATACTGCACCGAAACATCCCTTAGTATTTATGACTTAGAAAACCCAACATATATTAAAGGGGAAATGACTAATTTTATTATGAAACATTATTGATATAAAAGAGTGGGAGGAACCGTAATAAAATAAAAAATTACATAAATTTTAATATAGGAATAATTTATCTATCACTAATTCGTTGGTCTATTCATCCACACATGTACTGATGACATAGTCTTATCCTTAACCTTTTTCATCTTCTATAGTGGATTCCCTTGATGATTTTTATATCGATGTGAATAATGACCCATTTCATTCTGGATAAAACACTGAACATAATTTATTTGTTTCTTCATCTTATATTCATTTACCATATTTTCTTTATCATCACACTCGTGATACACTAATATCACATTCAATAACATCCCATTGTTTTTTTCTTAATATTCACAAGATATAAATTGATATGACCACTTCTTTTTCTTCAATGAATTTTTTTAGAAATCTTCTTCTTCAATGAATTTCCTCCTATTACTGATAATAATACATCTTCTATATTTTCCTATTATATATATTGATTTTATAAAATTCCTTCCCTATTTTTATAGAACATAAAATTATTTCATAATAGGATAATAAAATTGGAGAGACCGGGTCCATTTAGAAAACATCGATTATTCCATTCTATGAAATGATCAAGGTTGGAATCTGTTTTGCATAAGTAATGTTGATTCCAAATTTCCATTATAATTTTTCTATTCATTTTATTTTGGAAATAAAAAACTCTATCTTGAATAAATGATTACTAAAATTTTATGTACAAAATATTTTATAATTTTTTTATAAAAAATAAATACTTTTACCATACATAGTTCTATATATATATATAATGTTATCGAATACATAAACTAATTTTGTTCAATTTGATTATCGTAAAGAGTATGCAACCCAGAAAAATAAGTATTAAATTTTATCAATATTTTATAAAAAACAATTCTTTTTCTCATTCGCACTATCAGTCATTTAAATAGATCGATATTGAAATTGACAAAACACCATATCTATATATAGAAAGTGAATTTTAATGATATGTTTAATAAAATACATTGGATTGACTAAGGATTAAACAATAAATTTGGCAAAATATGTTATTGTACTAGAACATTCTCTTTTACAATATGATGGTTTATTACACAATGACATTGTACATTCTTTTATAATTTAGTTTTTGAAGATCCATGTGTCCAAGTCCTCTAGAAAAACATGGAAAAAATATGACCATTTGAGATATAAATGACAATTTAAAGACTTACCTATAAATACTAGATTATTTGATTTTTTTTGAGTGACTGATTCAATTTTCCTCTAGAAATTTACAATTCCTACTAGGAATGAATATAAATTTTATAGTCACTTGTATTTTATTAGATATTGACTTCTTATGAAAACCATGTCAGTTTGTCTCCCTAAAATATTTATTATCAATTTCCATCTTCATTTAGAATGTCTGAATAATATCAAGGGAGCCTGTGGAAATGAAGATAGATATACTCATCAATATATTGATCAATGAATGTTGGGGATAGTAACATATAACCAATATTTTTATCGAGGGAACACATGGATAGTGTGATAGAGGTCGATCGTCTATCAAGGGATCATAGGGATAGTGAGACAGAATGATCATTGTATAGAGGGATTCTTTTAGTATGTGAAAGATAGGGATTATAGTAAGTATAAGTCAATGGACCTTAATCTAAGGTCTTTTTATACCCTACTCTTTTGGAAAATATTTTTATATTCATTTTAATTAGTTATTTTTTTAAAAGTATTTTACTTTTATTGTATATAATTGAAAATTATTCTTTTTCATTCTTAATTTTATCTGTATATTTTTTATTATAATAAATTTGAATATGATACTATTTTTTTACAATAATTCTGATTCTATATGATATTATATAGAATCACTAATTTAATAAATAATCTTATTTATCATGTGTTGGGAAAAATCATTCATTATATCCTCTTAGTATTTTTTGGGTGTGATTTTGTTTAATGTCAAAGACAAATGATCATGAATGAGTATGGTGTGTGTAAACATAATGTTTTCTTCATAGGACTAGAGATGGTGAATAATGGAGAATGAAATCGAAAAGGGAATATAAATGTGGAGCTCGATACATGGACTTTGTATCATGTCTGGGAAGGGTATGCGGCTGGGTACAAGGCAGTGGGAACGGTACATGAGAGTGATTCGAAAAACCAAAATGGTTCATGGTGATGGTTTTTGGTGAAGGGTGGCGGTATGTGGAATTATTCTTGGTTCCTAGGATGGAAGAAGATAATTTCACAACATATGAGAAAAGTTAGTACATGGAAAGATGTGAAGAAAATGGTTTGTGGAATATGAGTGGTTCGTTGTAGGAGGATTTTTATGTGGTGGAGGATATACTGAATCGAAGATTTTGTAATTATTTCATTAGTAGATGTTTCACCTATATTTTTATATATCAGCACTTAAAATCACACTAATTAAATATTTTTATAATATTATTAGAAACAACTCTTTGCTCTTAGAATTCATTGAAGTTTGATGGTTGTTCGTGAGGGGGAATTTCACGAAGGTTGAAGTGGTTCGCGTGGAAGAAATTCCACATTAGGTTTCTTTAGGAATTTATATCCCACAATGGACACTGTATACAGAGGAAGATGGTGTGGTAAATAGGTGGTTAGTGAGGGAAGTCTGTGAACAGAATGTAGTTCCTAGGAAGAGGTTGTTTTGTAGAGGTGGTCCATGATGTCATTATATGGAGGAGGTATACGATTTTGAACGCGGAGGCAGTTTGCGAACAGAGGACGGTTTGTGGAAGTAGGAATAGTATGAAGAGGGGGTGATCCATGTACCAAAAATGGTAATTAGTACACATGAGAAGACGATTGTTCAAAATATTCTTAATGAATCTTGAATAAAGCAGCAATTTAGTTTGCGAAATTTTTTTCTGTACCTAAAAGTACCCAAGATGGGGGATTTCATCTGTGGGTGAAAAAGAAACATCAACAAAGGAACTAACTAATGTTATGGATGGGGAAATTCTGGAAAATTAAGGGACCTACATGTACCTAAAGTGTTCTTGTACTATAGGACTATAAAATATGTGTGGATTATTTTCCAAAAGTATTATGAAAAGGAAGATGACCACATTGACCCTTTGAACCGACAGTGAGCTAGAGAATGAGGCATAAGGTGTGATCATTGGGAATTCAGTAATCAAACTCTAAACCTTGTAATAGTAGTGTGCTTGAGCATAGAATATCTATCCTGAACATTGTACTCATTATTGGAAGTGATCCTTGGTGAATTTGGTAAATTGGAACACAGTCGTTGTATACTCCTTGGATGTATCCCAGTGAGGGTGAACCAAGTAAAAATTGTTGTTTCTCGTACATGTTTTATATTCTGTTCACACATTCCAAAGGGAATTAGAGATAATATAGTTTTATATGACTAAGCAAGATCCAATGGGAAATAAATTTTAATCTTTCATACATTTATTCACCCCCACCTCTTAGGGTATTTGAAATAGTCGTACAAAAAAATGGTATCAAAGGGAAAGGTCGAAAGATAGTGATTCTCTTTCAGAAGGATAAATGGAGGTGGTAATTGATAATTAAATTCTTATCATAAAGAGAAGTTATTTTAAACTATGGTAGAATCTGATTCAACACTCTTTCTCATCAGAAGGAATGTATATCATTACATCATCTATGCAAGGAATATTAGATGACATCAATAGTGGTGCTTTATCAGAAGCTGGGTGAAGTGAATTGGATTCTTATTCTAAAGGGATCATTTTTTAGGGGGAGCTATATAAAGTGATAATTATACAACAGTTATTTCTTATGAAACATCACATACATTGAGGGAAAAATTGTTGAACACTTATGGTGGCGAAACAAAAGTCTGAGAATCCAAGTTTCATTTTCAGTTGAAAATTTATGAGCATTTAAGAATGGACCTCAATGAGACTGTTGATAAATTATTTGATAGAGTAAATGTTATTGTTGAAGATATGTGGGGCCATGGAGAAGTAAATAATGATATAAAGATTGTGAAACTTGTATTGATAAAACATCCTCTGTGGTTCAATCCAAAATTTTCTGTGTTTGAACACAATGACCCGAATGAGCTAACACCTCACAACCACATAGTACCCTTGTAGTATTTAACATGAAAAATGATGATAATGATGTAGTGGAAAAGTGTATTTCTAAAGAAGTGTCATTCTATTCCATAATGAATCTATCTATTGAAGATAGTCCACGAGAGAAAAATTTAGACAATTTCATCTCATTTATCCCCTCAAATTTGAAAAGGGGAAATGGATGTTCAATGGTAAACATCCATTTGCATGATTTCAGTTTAGAATAATTTGGTATTTTTTAGTAAAATTTCCTAAGAATTTTGATTATGATACTGAATCAAATGAATAAATTCCCCAAAACTTGTAATCATAAAATGTGAAATGTATGATAAGTATTAATAGAATTTTATTTCAAAATAACAATATTCTTTCAAAAGAAGATGAATCTTCAGAAAAATATGAGTAACAAGATTTGGAGGACTATAAGGATCATAATATAGATAACATGGTGCCAGTTTCTAGAAATCAATTACCATGGGAAGATAATGAAAATAAATATTGATAATTTCAAGGAAGAGTTGATCTTCATGCTGAATTATAATCTTCCCTTGAAGAGGATGATATTTTGAGAGACAAAACAATGAAAGCTAACAATGTTGTTCATGATTCCAAAATTTATATGTTGTAGTAGGATGAAGATAATTCTGATCTGAATATATAAGTTGGAATGGTTTGGTCTTCAATGAAAAAAGTCACAAAAAAGGTGGTTGTGTACAAACTCAAAATTGAAGAACATGAAATAAAATTTGATAGTTTGACTAAAATTGGAAAAGATAAAATCAAACATATCAATGAACATGAAGAGGAATTAGTTGATCTGCAATGAATAGTTCAAGATTAGTAGAAGTAGTTAACTATTAGTTCGACATTAAGAAACAATATCATACAGTAAAGGGAGAAGAAGAGAACTGCATAGAGTGGTCCAACAGAACTGAATGAACATCAAAATATGAATGATAAGGCTAGGGTAGGACATTATATAAAACATGATGTAGTTATGGTTCATGTTAGAGAAAAAGAACCCACTTAAGGATTGAATATTGATTTGGGTACAAAGTAGAATTATAAAATTTAGAGATCCCAAGGAATAGTAAGTTGAACAACATTGACACATAGGAATGTACCTCACATAAGATGCTATTGTAGTTGTAATATAAGACACTTTCAAAATGTGTGTTCAAATCAAAGAGGTACAAAAGTGAACAAGTAAATCATAGGTGGTTGTATAGATATCAAACCTCTTGGTAACAATATGATAGTCTTGGTTTTAGGAGTAAAGGAATCAAACATATGGCATGATACTGAAAATCAACAATGCAGAGGAATGTGCCAAGGCTGACTAAATATTTTCATAAAAAGTAGTCAAATGTATCATCAAGAGATCTAAAAATTCAAAATTGATTTTCCTCTTTGCAAGGTTAATTTAGTCATTCATATATTCAGTATGATAAAGATTATCATCCAATGCGGGGAATAGAGTCAAATACATGGGTAAAGAAGAAAAGGGTCAAACAGGAAGTGGTAGCAAAAAATTTCATTCATCGAATCAGACCACACTGGTATATAGATCATTGACAGTGGATTCACATCCCATATGATGAGAAATAATAATATACTGGCTGGAATCTTGTACGATAATGAAGGTATCATAATTTTGGGTAATGATGAGGGCGTAAAAATTATTAGTTCAATGAAATCCATCTTTTGTGGAAAATACATGATACGACATGATGTTGTGGTTGTTGTGGGGATTAGTCACAACTTACTTAGTTTTAGTTGATTGTGTGACTCAAGTCACACAATATGTTTTTCAAAGAAATTATCTGTCATCAAGGAAAAGCATGGTGTTGTGGTGTTGCAAGGAAATCCTAAAAAATGAAATTTATACATCATGAGTGGAGAGGAAGATATGTTCTTTTTGTCCAATGATAAAGAAAACATGTTATTGCACAAGCTTCTTGGCCACATAATCCAAGAATTCTTCAATGATCCATTGAACTATGATGAGGCTTGAAATATTCCAAGATTTTCACATGATTGTACACATATCTATGGTGACTACCAATAAGGTTAGATCATTCTAAAGACATATAAACCATAGTATAAGAAGTCCATCGGATTTCATGAGTTGATGCATTTTGAGGTGTGTGGGCCAATTTCACCAAGGTATATTGATGGAAAGAGATATTATTTTCTCCTTATTGAAGATTATAGAAGAATGGAATGGATTTCAATAATCATCCACAAATCTAGGTATTCATTTTTATTAAAATACTTCAACAGGAATGTGAAAATATTCTTTGTAAGAAAATTAGGATAATTCGAATAGATAATGGAACAGAGTTCATGAATATTTGAGTGGAGTATTATCTCGATAAAAATGGAATAAGGAATCACTTATTACTTGTAAGAACTCCACAACAGAATGAATTAGTTGAGAGAATAAATAATATTGTGAAGAACATGAAAAGATCAATTCACATTGAAAAAGTCATTTCATTGAAATTATTGAAAGTAGAAGTGATGATAGCAGTCAACACATCATATAGAGAGTTACTTTTTTTCAAAGGGTACACGACTCCATACGAGTTATGGAATGTACGGAATCCATAATTAACCCAATTTAGAGTCTTAAGAAGTAAATTTTTCTTTATAAATAAGGAAAAATGGATAGAATATTTTAATCTTATAGGGGGTAAAGGGGTATTTCAAATCCACTAAAATAAAATCAATGCATATAAATAAATAAATATGTAGATAGGAAAGATATTTGAAAGTCAGGGTGTGGATATAGTGGAGAATGAAAATAATCATTATCAAATACATGATAATACTGGGGATGATAGTGATGAAAAAATGAGTATGCCAGAATACACTCTAGCTCTAGATGTTGATTCTAAAGAAGACTCTGATAATTAGAACAAATTGTTTTCTTCTGATAGACTTAAAAAAGAGATTAAATTTTTAGGTAGAACATAACTGTGATTAGATAACACCAGTGAAGAAAAGGAAGATGAATTATCTATAGAAAGAATTATATTTGTTACATGTGGAGCCTAAATGCATTGATGAAGCCCCTATGGCTGAGAATTGTGTTTAGGTAATCTAGGAAGAGCTTTACCAAATTGAGAAGAATAATATGTGGGGGATTTTTTGGAGAATAGAATACAAGAATCTCAAAGGGAAGAAATCGTCCTTTCACAACAAAATGAATGATGACGGTTTTGCGATCATAAACAAAAACTACATCTATGCAAAGGGTAATCTATATAGAGTGCATTGACGTTGATGAAACATTTTCACTGGTTGCGAGACTGTAGACAGTCTTATTATTCTTGGGCATAGTAGTGAAAATATCATGCAAGGTTTTCCATATGGACATTAAGTCAAAATTTCTGAAAGGACTACTAGAAGTAGAATTTTATATTGGAAAACTAGGTGGTTTTATCATTCATGATAATGAGAACAGTGTTTTTCACCTAAATAAGGTTTATATGGTTTGAAGAAAGCACCAAGAGCATGTTATTCAAGGATTGATCAGTTTCTAAAGACGCTCATTTTACAGCATGGTGGAGTTGATATCAATTTGTATGTCAACAATGATAGCATTAAAAGTATCATGGTGCCTAATTTTTTCAATGACATAATCATTGGTGGATCCCATGAATACCAATGTGGGAATTTTTATAAAATCATTAAAAGTGAGTTTGAAATGTTGATGATTGGTGGGATGATGATTTTAATGGTCTTATAGGTGATGCATGGAAGGAGTGGAACTTTTATTTCTCAATAAATATATTCCAAGGAGGTATTGAGAATGTTTGGAATGTATAATTCCAAAGTGATGAAGGCTTAATTTTCTACCAATTTGAAATTTTCATGTGATGATAAAGGTAGGTAATTTTATAACCCAAAATACAGGAAAGTCATTGAATGTCTATTGTACCTGATATTGACAGGGCCTGATATTGTATTTTCTATAGGCAATTCATAGAGTTATAAGAAAAAACCCTTGGTATTCAAAATGATTGTAGTGAAAATAATACTTTGGTATATCAAGGGAACAATGTATTTTGGTTTAATGTATATTCACAAATATTAGTTGGAGTAATTGGGATATACAGATGCATATAGGGTTAGATCAATATATGATAAGATATCAACGTTGGAAGGTACTTTTTATATTGGATGATTGTGTATATATTTGTTGAAAATCAAACAAGATTATGTTTCATTGGTCACTGTAGAAGATGAATAGATTGTGGCTACTCAAGCCGGTATACAACTATTGTGGATGAAGTAAAAACTTGAGGATAAGGGAGTTGTAGTTAAATCTTTGGTCATAATTAATTTTTATAATTCAAGTTCAATAAATCATAGAAAAGCTGATGTACATCACTCAAGGATGACGAACATTGAAATAAATTATTATTTTATCAAGGGGATGGATGGGAAAGGGTTTGTAAAGTTGGATTCTGTACCAACTGAACAACAAGTTGTAGATATTATTACAAAGGTCTTCCCCGAAGAAGAAATGAAAAGGAAATGAAATTATTTTGGGAATTCAGTCAAATCACCACACTTAATAAAAAGTGTGGATGTGGGTCCACTATCCCAATGGTATGGTGTGTTTTTTCCTAATATACTGATATTTTTTCTTTACCCTATTGTAGATAACCCAAGAGTTCCCTCCAAGTTTGTTGAAAAAGAGGGAGAAAGTGTTACTTTTCTAAGAGGAGAAAAGGCATGGGAAGAAGCTATTAGGTGGAGAAGTGAGATAGGGGGAGTTGAAGCCAAGATAATGTTGTTCGGATAAGCTATGTGATAAGGGAACATAAAATCAGATGTTACTATAAGTGATCAATAAATGATTACATATCACAATAGCGGAGGTTCATGATGAAAGTAGTTGATTGGTTTCAATTGTTGGATTCTAGAATGAAGTAGTTTGTTGATGAAAATTGGAACAACCCAAACCTAGTTATGCAGAGTTGGTTCATTATTACATAATATTGGCATGATCACAAGGGATGAAATACTGAATTACTAAACAGTTTAGTATCCTTAGAAGTACTGGATACATACTTAAGTTTTACATTACATTATGAAATTAAAAACAACATAATTCTGTCTCCTTTGAACACACTCATATCCCTTAGATTATCCCAACAAGTCTGTCATAATAGAGTCCTTTGCAACCTAGTAAAGCTGAATCATAAAATGGGGTGACCTCAAATGCTCAGTAAGGATAACAATATAGCAGAGACAATGATAAATAATAATAAACATATAAAAATGTATAAGACTAAAACACAAGCCTTTTAATAGTAAAAATCATTATAATATGGAAAATATAAATCAAATAATGTCATTTTCATATTCACATGGATATTCTACATGTCAAATAATCCCAAGTAATATCAATAGATAATTTCATAATAACGGAATGCATAATGTCGTATATAATAACCACATAGTCAGGGCCTTATACCAAGACTAAAAATAAGATTTTTTGATGGCCTTGAACAAAGACACTAGTTTATATATTGAGACTTACCGATGCATTGAAGAGCTATATTGGGCTCCACCCATCACTTTCTAAGTCCATTTCATTCATTTTATGAATAGTTTTAAACAAAATTTAAACATTCGTATTAAAAATAGCATATGAAATGACATTATTTTTACCACAAACCATGAATGGTATAAAAATAGGACATCCACAGTCATACATAACCCATTCAATAAAATATGTAATATTTTATTATAATAAATCAACCTCAATCAAATATAATTAATGATATTAACATAGATGAAAAGAATTAGTAAAACTATTTGAGATAAATATCCGCTTTTTCATGAAAACATTTAAAAGTGTCACTATTTATCAAGAAGTTGTTAAAAATTATATTTTTCATTAAAGTGTATCATATCATGTTTAAAAATTAAAAATAATTATTAATTTTCAAAAATTCATTTCCATATTAATAAATTCTTAACACTATTTTTTATAACATGGACATGAATCAGAAATATTTTAAAGAATATATCTTTAAAATATTTAAATTGATATTTTAGTTAGAGTTACTAACCAAATGAGAGATGTTTCTATAAAAATAATTGACGTAATATAAACATTATAATATCATGAGAATGAAGATATTCATGATATACTATATCAAAGTATAGTATTTACGCCATATAAAATTGAATTGGTGCATAAGAACAATGAATTCTCAATGGATAGTAAATTGCGATGAAATCCCCTATAAAGATCATATCCTTTGGTTTAGGATAAATCTATGACATAATTATATGTGAAAAATATAAATTC
Source organism: Viscum album (assembly GCA_963277665.1). Lineage (NCBI taxonomy): Eukaryota > Viridiplantae > Streptophyta > Magnoliopsida > Santalales > Viscaceae > Viscum > Viscum album. The sequence goes on from OY728160.1 coordinate 699,960,059, forward strand.
ACTCAATTTAATTTCATATTTAGTGTTAATAAATCATAGGACATTCACACATATTCTTGTAAAAACAACACCAATGACATGGATGTTTTACTCATTGAATGGAAATTGAGTTGAGATTAATCTTATCAAGTTCATATTGATGAATAGATAATTTATCTATGGAGTTACTATGTGTATAAAAATTATATCAACAAAAAGAGGACTGTAAATTGATATATAAGTAAATAAATACTGACTTAACACATAATGGTAGAGTAAAATAATCAATGATGTTTTCTTAAATCCCAGTGAGTGGAAATCCAAATTAAAAATTCACTTACTGATTTGGTAACATTAGTAACATACACCCCATGAAAGAAAAATCATATAATTATGATTGAAATACCCATAAATTAAATTATATTACAAAAATAAAACAATCATGTGATGTACATACATGACACAAAAGTAAATAGTTTCAATATAGCATAAATTTCACGGGAATAAATAGTGAGATGAAACCCACATACCATGTAATTTTCCTTAGTCGAGGGTATGGTAACCACATATATAATATTAAAATAATTGTTATTAAATTATACATGAACTATATACATAAATATGATATTATATATGATCTTATAATATTTATTTGTTAATAATATTTCAGTAGTATCATTTTCTCGAGTGTTAACAGATTCATTGTACTTTATATGTTTCGTTACATAAGTCTAGTTTGATAGGGATAGGATGTATTTGATTCATATTCATAATGATATTAAGTTAATAAAAATTATTATAAATCATAAAATGAAAATTATTTTTGAATGACTATGATGGGGAATGAATCTCATCACGTTTGTGGAGACGGTAATCCATACATACATATGAGCGAAAATATCATTCTATTGATGGTGAAATTGAATTTAATTGGATGCTATATCTTCTATACAGAATCATCAATATGTTATATTAAATATTTCTATAAATTATAAAAAAAATTATACACATCAAAATAATATAGTGTTGAATAACAAACTACACCACAACGTGGAGACGGTAGGTCGTACAAATGCACGTATGGTGACATTGTCAATCATAAGATGGATAGATTAATGAATATGGTTGTAGCATATTTATAATAACATCACAGTATGCAGAAGGTATTGGTTTTATTATTTTTTTATGGAAACAACTATCAATGAGGAAGTGGAAGAATAAAAGAACATTGAAAGAGGTGGTGACATTATTTCCTCTTCTTTGGGTGCTTCCATTTGATTTGATAAAAATGGATCCTTAGGTTGGATTTCTTGTCATGACCTATCCCCTGGGGCCTGTCCGGTGACTACCCCAGGCCCGCCATCCAAAGGCCAGGGGCTGGAGACTAGCACCAAAGGCGTAAATCCCTATGCTGGGATGGCCTTGCCATTATAAAACATAAACACAGACAAATAATGTAAGCTGAAAAAAAACTAAGTAAAACTATATACAAAAGAGTGTTGAAAAGTAATTGGGCTAGAATACAAGCCCAACATGAAAGTACAAGTACAACTGAAAAACAAGTACAACTGCAGAAATGTAAAACAGCTATTGGGACGTCCTCTAGAGGATCCTACATGAAGGGTAGGTACAAATAGCCTCCACATCACTCAACGTTCGTCCCTCTCCTCCGTGTACCATCATGCCATGTGGTTCACCTCTATGTTTCATCCAGTCCTATTATCCTCAGCTTCAGTCAGTGATGTTTGTCATCTGCAACCAACAGAACGAGGTGCGGGCATAGCCTGTGTAGGGGTTAGTATAATGATACTGAGTAGGGACCCTGAGACCCTCAATGTCTCACAAAATCCAACAAGGATAATCCACCATGAATGAAATCAACAGATGACCCCACTTAGATATATGCCAATACATATACCTATGTTATCATTTATTCAATCTCATTCATGAGATAAACACAAAAGTTATTGACTCAGCTCATCCCAGATTTTATTCTATGGATTATATCAACATGAACCCTTAGCTGCTAGAGAACTCATCCTCTATCGAGTATAGTGGGATAGCCGTGTCACACTGAGGTGCTTCCCACTAACATGGACGACTGAGGTACTCTTCCTGTCGAGTACCGTGGATCTGTCGCGCTCACACAGAGGCACTCACCCTCATATCCTACTGACGTACACCACGTGTCGAGTATTGTGGGTATGCCACACTCACATAGAGGCTCTCCCCACTGTGGGACTTCCGTGACACCAATGTGCTCCCCACTGGACTAGTCGAATCACTTTGAGTCGAATCAGTCAGCTGTCGTAAATCTCAGCCAGCTACTAGGTTCCCACACAAATGCTTTCTCATCTCTAGATGATCCTCTCCACAAGCTAATATTCGATACTACAACTATCATGACATCCCATGTAGAAGTATGTTAAAGGTTCTGCTATTCATAGGGGTCTCAATACAACAGATGGTGCGTCGATCGGATGCCCGGTCTGTGAGTTATTAGTCTTTTAGTTTCAGGGGTCCTGTTGGATTTGTGTACAATCCAACCTGGCTGTATCTCAAATATACCATGAACTCTAGTAGGGTATTCTCAAAGGGACCATCATGTTCTACGAATACCAGCGTCGTTGACGGTTCGTCAAACAGACTTCTGGTGCCAAAGATATGGCCAAAAGAATGTAACATGTTTGGTAATGGACCTAGGCCCGGTCCGACCCAGTTGGACCTACTCGGCCCATCACAGTCTAGGAGGACCCGCTCTGGGTCGACTTAGTTAGACCTACGAGGTCTAACCCTTCCCCTTGGGCGGGATAGCCCACTCGGTTCGGCTTGGTCCACTGGGCCCGTCCCAATAGACTATATGGGTGGTTCGACCTGAAAGTTGCAGCATAGGGTGCGTGGCTCGGAGGCTGGGGCCGATTCGGCCAGCACCATGTGGGACATGGCTTAGGTAGCTCAGCCAGGATGGTCGAGCCAGTTCGTCGAGTGACGTCGCGAAACACGCCACGGTCCAGCCCGGGTGGTAGGCACGACTCGTCCGGTTCGACCAGGAGCCAGGGGTGATGGTAGGCCACGCGGGGCGTTGGGCCGGGAGCGGGGTGCGCTAGTTGGCCAGTGGGGTGCGCGGATAGTGTGAGGGTTGGCCGTGGGTGCCGGTTAGGGAGCGGTTAGGAGGGCAGAGCATGGGCAGCATGGGGGCAGGCCATGGGGCGCGCGAGCAGCGCACAGGTAGGCCTATAGGGCGTGAGTAGCGCACGGGTTTGTCCAAAGGTAGTGCTGGATGCCATGGGGGCGGTGCGGTTCGCGGAGGCCGTGAGTAGCACAGACTTTGTTGTTTGAATCTCCATCGCCTCATCGTTATTAAATTTCCATGCTAAAGAACGTCAGAATAATTAAAAATGACGGAGGATATAGGGCCATGTTGGGTTGGCCCACACGCACCGCATTAGGGAGGTATCAATTGTCTCAATAAGAAAATTAGTTGATCATTAACATGTCTGAAACAAACCCTTTCTATCCAATGAATAACATAATTAAAGGTATAACATCATCAATTAATAAACCCTCAACCATTTGATTGTTGGTCGTCATTTTTTGACGATGTCACGGAAAGAAAACGAAGGAGTTTTCTGTTCGTCGAGTTCCTCATGCACTCCCAATCCTAGGTTGTGTCAGTTCATTGACGATGATGAGGAGGGAAGATCGGCCGAAGACATACCACGTCAAAGGGGGGTTTCGAGGAAGAAAGTAAAGGAAGAGAAGTCTTCATTTTCTAATTTGATCTTCATCGGAGGCATTCTTCGTTGGGAGCATTCTCCTAATATATCTCCCTAGTTCCTCCTTTCTCTCCACTCCACCGAAAATGAAATTGTAGCCAAATAATAGATAAGGATATATTATTTTCATTGGTGTAAATTCAAATTGAGTGATTTAATTAAATTAGTTGACTCATTTAATTAATGGGGTGGAGTTGGCATAACAATTGAAATTGGAGATTTAAAATTAAGTGGATCCACCTAATTAATGCATAAGATTTGTCAAAGATTAACTAGGGGAGGTCAAGAGGCTCTCCCTCGTTAATGAGGGGTAGTTGAGTTGTGTTATCCTCCTTCATCAATAGGGGTTAAGCCCTATGTGGACCCCACGTCATAACCTCTCATGGGAGGTTATGCTCAGGTGGACCCCACCACCATAACCTCCAAAGGGAGGTTAAGGTGTGGTGGTCCCAGCTCCAACTCCCATGAGGATGTTTTAACCACCCAACCTCCACATGGCGGTTAAAAATAAAATAAAATAAGGTTACTTTATTTTATTACTTCACATGAAAACCTAAAAACTAACTTTTATCCTCGACTCACTGTCGTTGAAGTGAATGTCTTCTTAAGTGAATATGACGTTGTGAGTTCAACGGTGCTCTCGGATTTCAATTCTGATCACTGGTTCAAATGTTAAAAAATCTCACTCATATGTTTAATGAACATACCTTTAAAAAACATAAAAATTTGATTCTGAGCATACTAGGCCTCAGAATCATTTGTCGTAAACATTCACGGACTGGTAAAATTCCCATGTATTAAAAATATTTCCACAGGATTTTTGGGTCTTTACATTCTCTCATCCTCTAGGATTTACATCCCTATATGCTAAAACTCAAACAAAGGGAACAAAATGAGGTACTGAGAAAAATCTGAGCCTCCCGCTCCCATGTTCTCTCCTTAAGGTTCTCATGCCTCTAGTGAACGCACACCAGTGGTATCGACCATCCACGTAGGACCAGCTCATGTCTATCCTCAATCTCCACTGGAACCTTTATGAATGTCTCCCTATCATCGATGTACGACTCTTCAAGGTCGATGATGTGAGTAGGGTCGTGCACGTATCTCCCCAGTTGAGATACACGAAATATGTTGAGAACTTTGTGCAATTGAAGAGGAAGATCCAGGCGGAAATCCATCTTGCCTACTCTACTGAGGACCAACAAAGGTCCAAGGAATCTCAAGAATAACTTTCCACCTCGGCCAAATCTTCGTAGACCCCATCGAGGTTACACCTTTATGAAGATGTTGTCTCCATCCTCTAACTCTAGAGGCCTCCATATCCCATTAGCATATGACTTTTGTCTGCTCTATGTAGCCTTCATCTACTCCTGGATGATCTTCACTTTCTCAGTGGTAGCATGTACCATCTTTGGTCCCACTAGTACTGACTCCCCTGGGCCAGTCCAGCATAAAGTTGATCTACAAGGTCACTCATACAATTCTTCAAAAGGTGTTATCCCTATGGTGGAGTGATAACTATTATTGTAGGAAAACTCTACCAAAGGTATGTGATCCTACCAAATGCGACCGAAGTCTAGGACACAAAAACATAGCATGTCCTCGAGAGTATGAATGTTCTACTCAGTCTGACCATCTGTCTGAGGATGGAAGGTGGTGCTCAGACGAAGTTGTTCCCCAAAATCCTCCTAAAATCCCTTCCTTATCCGAGAAGTAAATCATGTGTCATGTTCTGAGACAATCGTCGACGGTATACCATGTAAACGCACAATCTCTTGCACATAGAGGTGTCTCATGCTCTCTTCTTAACCCTACTCTATGATCAGTAGGAAGTGGGACGACTTGGTGAGTCGGTCGATGATCACCAAAATTGAGTCATGGACCCTGGATGTACGTGTAAGACCTGTCATGAAGTCCACGGATATCCCATACAACTTCTACTCTAGGACCTCTAAGGGCTAAACCAAGCCTGCTGGTACCTGGTGCTCTGCCTTCACTAGCTGACAAGTGACGCATCGTGAGACAAACATTGCTATGGCCTTCTTCATACCAAGCCCTCATTGCTTTCATCGAAGGTCTGGGTATGTCTTTTCTACTCTTGGATGTCCCTCTATAGGGGATGTGTGGAACTCCCTAAACACTTCCTCTAGAAGTGCCACTAGTACCAAGTTACGTCCTCTGAAGAGGATGACGTGATCTCCACCTTCAGAAAATCCATCAGGTGCTTGGCCTTTGGATATCTGAGCACATCATGTCTCACAGTTAGAATCTCCATGTTGTGCTTCCCTGACTCGCTGAAGAAGAGGAGTGACTGTAATAGACAGAAGGAATGTTGCTCCATCTCGGTCCATATAAGAAATATGTAAAGCATCTAGCTGCTCTGCTGCCTCTCTTAGTAGTTGTATAATAGATCTCTTGCTGAGCGCATCTGCAACAACGTTCCCCTTCCTAGGAGTATAGACTATCTCGAAGTCATAGTCCTAGAGGAACTGAAGCCAACTGCATTTCCTCATATTCAGGACCTTCTGAGTGAAGATTTACCTGAGACACTTGTGACCAGTGTACATAGTATAACGTTCACCCATTAGATAGTGTCGCCACATCATCAAGGTGAAGACCACTACTACTAACTATAGGTCGTGGTTATCATAGTTCTTCTCATGTTGACTTAGATTTTGTAAACCATACATGATCACTACTCGCTATTATATGAGGACACAACTGAGTCCAGTCCCTGATGCGTTGCAGTAAACTCCTTACCATGCACCTTCCTCTGGAAGCCTCATGATGGGGGCACTAGTCAACCTCTTCCTCATCTCCTGAAAGAACTGTCGGCATCTCTCCGACCACACAAAGGGTTTCCCCTTATTCTTCAAGGTTGATAGTGGTGTTGTAACTCTGGAGAAGTCTAGAACGAACCTCCGGCAGTTTCCAGCTAATACCAAGAAGTATCATACCTTCATCACACTCCTGGGTGGCTCCCAAGAAAGTACTGCCTCAATCTTTGATATATCCACTACAACTCCAGCCTCTGATATGACATGTGCCAAAAATTGAACCTCTCATGTCCAGAACTGGCACTTCGAGAGCTTACCAAAAAGATGGTGCTCTCTGAGTGTGTCCAGTTCAAACTGCAAATTGTAGGCATGCTCCTCCTCAGTAGTCGAGTAGATAATAATGAAGTTGATGAAGACTATGACAAAGTGATCGAGGTATGGCGGGAAGATCGTGTTCATGATTCCCATGAACACTGCTACAGTTTTGGTTACTCCGAAAGGCATAACCAAGAAGTCATATTGGTCATACTGACATAAGAAGGCCGTCTTTTGCAAATCCTCATCTCGAACTATGAGTTGGTGATAGCCAGATCCGAGGTCTGTCTTCAAGAACCACCGTGACCCCTTTAGCTGATCAAAGAGTTCATCGATCCTTGGGATTGGGTAATTGTTCATCATGGTCACCTAATTCAGGTGACTGTATTCAACACAAAGCCTCAAGATCCTGTCTTCCTTCTTGGAGAACAGAATCTGTACTGCCCATTGAGAAACACTGGGCCGGATGAATCGATTCCCTTGTACGTCCTATAGTTGTACCCACAGCTCACGAAGATCAGTGAAATCCATTCGTTATTCTGGTGTAGGTATCATTTTCGTTTCTGGGTACATGTCAATGTCGAAATCCACCTATCTGTGGGGAGGTAGACTTGGTACATCATCAGGAAAAACAACTGTATGCTAGTCCACCACTACAGGATTTCTCTGACATTCCACGTCAACTGCTCTGAGGGTAAGGCAGTCCAACTGATGAGTGATCAGCTGCACCCTCCTCCGAGTATGTTCGTCCTATGCTTTAAAGTCTCCCTTATCACCAGTGAAGGTATACCTAGTCTCATCGGTGTGGACACACCGCACTATGTGCCTAATACAGTCGATGTGACCATGGACTGTAGTTAACCAGTCCATACCCAATATGACATCGTAAGGCCTCGACGTCGCTAAGAGGAGATCCCAAATGATTCTCTCGCTTCATATAGTAAGCTCACACTGCCGGAACCAGTGCGTATTCATCGAGTATGCTCCCATAAGAGTTTCTAGCCAGAAGGATTAAGCCAACAACTCTGTCAGAATCTTCAAGCTCTGAACGATGGAGGTTTCAATGAAAGAGTGACTAGAACCGAGGTCTATAAGAACTGCAAATAAGGTGGAGTAAACATAGATCATATCTTGAATGATCTCTAGAGAACCGTGTTCATAAGACTCAGATTCCTAGAGTTGAGCTCTCCCTTTCCCACCTGCTCCATGCGGTCATGGTGGACCTCCTCGTGGTGGTGGTGGAAACACCTCATAACGGCGTCCACAACCAGATGCACATCCAACTCCTCTGCAATGTAATCTTGATCCCTACGGACCAACTTGATCGAAACTCTACCTCTACCTATGAGGCCCTTCAACTGTCTGTTCATCATCCGAATGGCGGGTCAGATAGTCACGAGTCATGTGACCATGCCTGCCGCATTAGTAACACTGCCCACTCCAGGAATGTGTGTTTCTGCCCCTGGTGCCCCGTAAAACCGATCCTAATCCATGCGGTTGCCCACCTATGGGTCTGGTCCTCTTGTACCTCTTCGTCATTTATCTAATACCAGTTTCATAAGACTCTGTTGCATGTCGACAAGTGGTGGGTCTCACTGCTGGAGACTTCTCAAAAAGGAAACTCTCTACTAAGAGGGCTCCCCCAACACCCCTACCTACATCAGGATGATGAGGGAAGTCATTGAAGCCCTGATCTCTTGCATAATCCCCTAATAGAAGGTCTGGGCACGAGATAATGGGTCCCCTACCATATTTGTATAGTAGTACGAGAGCTCGGTGAACCTCACTGAGAACTGAGCTACCAACATGCTACCCTACTGTAGATGCAGTAGCTCCTGTATCTGCACTGCATGAAGGGTGGATGGGACAAACTCTGCCAGAAATTGGATCTCAATGTCTATCCATAATAGTGTAATCTTGTCATGAACCTGGAGCATCAAGCTCCACCATCAGCCTACTGCTGCTTATAGATGGCTGATAAAAAGAATCACCATGAAGTCTGCCGGTGTCCTTACCAGTCAGAAAACTCTCACCACAGCCTACATCCAATCCTTAGCCTCATGTGGGTCTATCTCACCCCTGAACCAATGTGGCCTCTAGGACTGGACTCGTGCAATGCGTTCAAGTAGTGTAAATCATTTTCTGCTGGGGCTGGTGGCATTGGTGGCCCAATAGGTAGTGATACCGCTCGTGCCTCCTCTGGAAGAGGGCCCTGCAACAAGGCCTCATCGCTCAGTGGGATATCTGCGGGTACAACTCTCGGGGCTCAAGCCGGTCAGTTGCAGAGAGGCATCCTGAAAGAAACTTATCTTAAATGGTCCAAAGATTATACCTGTTGAGCTGGCCTGATTGAGTTGACTTAAAGAAAAACTTTTGAAAACACACATGCAATCAGTGTTTTTGTGCACTGATTCGGAAATCAGAAGTCAGGGTCCTGGTGTGTTGATACGTCGGTTGCCGCACCAACACTGCATCCCCTGAACTTAAAACCACACTCGATACCCTTAACACTATTTCTTCACAGAAAATAATGATCATAGTCCTAAGTTCTGTGGTAGAACCGACTCCTCTAATACCAATTTGTCACGACCCGTCCCCCAGGGCCCGTGCTGTGACTACCCCAAGCCCGCCATCCATATGCCAGGGGCTGTCGACAAGCACCAAAGGCGTAAATCCCAATACTGGGAAGATATTGCATTTATAAAACATAAACATACACAAACAGAGTAAGAAGGAAGTAAAACTCAAGGTAAAATTGTATACAAAAATTGCTAAAAAGTTACGGGGCCGGAATACAAGCCCAACAGGAAAGTACAAGTACAACTGAAAAACAAATACCACTGAAGAAAAGTAAAACAATGGTCGGGACGTTTTCCGGGGAATCTTACTTGAAGGGTAGGTATATATAGCCTCCACATCACTCAATGTACGTCCGTATCCTCTGTGTACCGTCACACTGTGTGGTCCGCCTCCTTGTACTGTCCAGTTCTGATATCCTTAGCCTCAGTCAGCGCTGTCTGTCATCTGGAACCATCACAATGAGGTGTGATCATATCCCGTGAAGGAGGAGTATAATGATACTCAGTAGGGACCCCGAGACCGTGGATCTACCGTGCTCACACAGAGGCGCTCCCCACCGTGGGTCTGCTGTGATCACAAAGAGGTTCTCCACCTCGTAGCCTGATGTGGTACTCCATTTGTCGAGTACCATGGGTCTTCCATGCTCACAAATTGGTTCTACCCACCACGGGTCTGTCATGAAACCAAGGCGCTCCCCACTGTGCTAGTCGAATCACTCTGAGTAGAATGTTTCAGCATTCGTCAAGTATCATCCAGCTACTATGATCCCGCACAAATGCCTGGTTGACTCTAGAAGATCTGATCCACAAGCTACTGGTCAATACTCTAACTGTCAGAAATTCCCATGTAAATTATCTCAAAGGACTGCCTCGTCATAGGGGTCTCAATGCAACAGACGGTGCGTCCATCAGATGCCCGGTCTGTGAGTTATTAACCTTTTAGTCTCGGGGGCCCGGTTGGATTCATGTACAATCCAAACTCACCTTATCAAAAATCTACCATGAACATCAGTGGGGTATTCTCAAAGGGATCGTCACATTCCAAGAATACTAGTTCCACTTACAGTTTTTCAAATGGACATCTGGTGCCAATGATATAGCCAAATGAATGTAACAGGGTCTGTAATGGGTCTAGGCATGGTCTGACCAGGTCCAACCGACTCAGCCTAACCTAAACTAGGTCGACCCGGTCAGACCCACTGGGTCTGACCTCTCCCATTGGGTGGTTCAGCCTACTAGGTTCATCATAGCCCACTGGGCCCGGCCCAGCGGGCTACAAGGGTGGTTCGACCCGAAGGTCGCCGCGTAGGCTGCTCGGCCTGGAGGCCGGGGCCGGTTCGGCTAGCACCACGTGGGGCACAGCTTTGGTATCGCGGCCTTGAAAGCCATTTCGGGATGTCCAGTGATGCCGCTAAGGACGTCATGGGCCATCTCGGGTTTCCGGTGTGGTTCTACCTGAATCTAGGGCGTGGGCAGGCCACAGGGCGCGCGGGTAGGCCCATGGGGTGTGTGGGAAGCATGTGGGTAGGCCGCGGGGTGCCTGGCAGGGTGTGGTTAGGCCAGCGGGGCACGGGCAGTGCGCAGGCTCGGTCGGAGGCGATGCAGAATGCCGCGGGGGTAGTGCAGTTCATAGAGGCCGCATGTAGTGTGGCCTTTGTCGTTGTAGTCTCCAACGCCTCATCATTGTTACGTCGCCATGCCAAAGAACATCACATGAATGAAAAATGATGGAGGATATCGTGCCATTTAAGGTTGCCTCGCACCCTCTTCTTTTAAGGAGGTATCAATTGGCTCAACATGATAAGAAGTTGATAATTATAATTTCCACAACCAAGCCTTTCTATCCGATGAATAACATAAGTAAAGGTATAACATTGTCAAGTATTAAACCACCTACCTTTTGATTGTCAGTCTTCATTCGTTGATGGTGTTGTGGAAAGGGAACAAAGGATTTCACTGTTCACCGTGTTCATCATGCACTCCCAATCCCGGGTTGCATCGGTTCATTGATGACGATGAGAGACGATCGGTCAAATACATCCCGTGTCCAAGGGGGGTTCCGAGAAATAATGTCAAGGAAGATCGTTCTTCATTTTCGAAGGTGTTCTTCATCGAAAGCGTTCTTCGTTGGGTGCATTCTCCAAATATTTCTCCCAAGTTCCTCCTCTCTCTCCATACCACCCTAAATGAAATTGTATCAAAATAATATATTTGGATCTATTATTTTCATTGGAATAAATTCAAATTGAGTGATTTAATTAAATGAGTTGACTCATTTAATTAATGGGGTGTAGTTGGAATAACAATTCAAATTGGAGATTTGAAATTAAGTGGCTCCATCTAATTAATGCATGAGACTTGTCACAGATTAATTAGGAGAGGTCTAGAGGCTCTCCCTCATTAATGATGGAGAGTTGAGGGGTTTTATCCTCTTTCATCAATAGGTAGTTTAAGCCCAGTGTAGACCCTACGTCATAACCTCTAATGAGAGGTTATGCTCGGGTGGGCCACACCACCGTAACCTCCCAAGAGAGGTTAAGGTGTGGTGGTCCCACCTCCAACATCCCTGAGGATGTTTTAACCACCCAACCTCAACATGGAGGTTAAAAATAAAATTAAGTGAGCTTACTTTATTTTATGACTTCACACAAAAACCCAAAAACTAACTTTTATCCCCGACTCACTGCCGTCGAAGTGAAATTCTTCTTAAACGAATATCGGCGCTGCGAGTTCTATGGGGCGCTCGGATTTCAATTCTGAGCACCTGTTAAAATGTGATAAAAACCCACTTGTTATTTTATTGAACGCACCCAAAAAAATCAAAAATTGAATCCAGGAACACCGGGCCCTGGAATCATGTTCTTTAATCTTTTTCAGACTCGTAAAAATCCCATGTATTAAAAACAATCCCATGGGATTTCTGAGTCATTACATTTTGGATCAAGGTAAGACCACTAGGGAGAATTGAGGGAAGTATGGATGATATTTGATCAGGGTTTGTCCAAGACAAAGGGATTTGGATGTGTAAATTTGAGAGAAGGATAAGAAACCTCTTATAAGAGAGGTGATGGTCACTTTAGGAAACGTTTGAAGTATTATTTTGTTATAAATTCATTTTCAGTTTATAATGGCTCCAAATGGATTTATTTCAAGGATAAGGTAGGGATGGGTCTATATATTCTCAACTAGAAGGTTTTTGGATTTTTAATGTCACCATATTAACAATATATCTTTGATTTAATTCTTAGTTAAATAGTATAGATTTTACCATGTCGTCTTGTATTTTAAATTACATGGTAAATAAACATACAATAAAATTCAATGTGAACATCATGTTGTTCATTAATGACATATTTATCATTATATAAGTCCATCATCCAACCGTTATATTTTTATGAATATTATATCATATAATAATATAGTATTTGTTTTAAAAAAATCATTAATGTCAATTTGGATGCTATTTAGTATTTATTTTTTGTGAAAGTAAAAAAAAATGATAACTTCAAAATAAATATATTAAATCATCCATAACATGTCATATTATCCTATAAAATTAGTGGAATGCATAAAACTTCCCAATTAACATTTATTTAAATATTTATAATAGAAATTATTTTAATCTTTCATTAATAAGGTAATTATTGTATCATCATTGTCTCATAAATAAATTTAATTATTTATAGTCATATATTTATAAATAAAATACCACTATGTAATAAATCTTTTTATATTTCTATTAAATAATTATAGTCTAATTTATCTTATGTCTAGCCTTATATTAAAAAAAATTAGTTATTAAACCTTTAATTTTACACTTTTAAGTCTTCATTAAAATATATAGTAATAAATGTATTACTCTAATCCCTGTGGATCAAAAAGGATATTATTTTATTATTATCGTTGACTTTGGTCTAAATACACTTACTCAATAGAATTAGGACATGATTTAGGGTAATTATAATATCATTTTTCCCATTAATTGCCATATTTACTTTTTAATGTGTTAAACAAAATTCAATGATACTATTCACAAAAAATTATTTTTATCCTATTGAACCACATTTTATTAATAGATATAAACAATTTCTATGTGATTTTTTAAATTCAATTAATAGAAGTAGTAAAATTACATATTATGCAAATTTGAAAATGTCCCTAGAAGGTGTGTAAAAGACGTTAAATTTATCAATAAACATTTATTCCTCTAATATTATAATAAACTAACTCCAATGAATTAAATTGAACTAATATAGGTATTATGTTTCTATTTTGACTTTAAAATAAATTTTAATTAAAAATTAATATTTAAATAATAATTCATCTTTAAACAATGGGGTAGTGTTTTCACTATTCATTAAAAATTCAATGTTTTTAGAAAATTACCAAAAATTCACTCAAAGATAATTTTGATATTCCAAATTCCAAAATGATTTCTATTTTACTGATTTCAAAACATAGATGTTTTATAAATTAATTTAGAAAATTATTCCCATTTTCAAAACCTAGGAGCCGGTTTTAGAGAAATAAAAAATATCAAAAGATTTATATGTGTTTATGTCCAATTTAAATTTAAAATCACATCCAATGACCTATATAAGATTGAATGATAAAATAATAATATAATTATACTAAAAACCATTTAAATGTATAATTTGACTCTATAAATTATTTTTATTAAAATATTAGTTTTCATTTAAAATATATTATTTTTCACTTTACATTAAAATATAAAAGTTATCAGAAAAGCACCGAAAATTTATCGAAACTAAATTTTTATGTACTTATTCTAAAGAAGAATATTATTTTGTGAAATTGAATATATAAAAGTTTAAAATATTATATTTAAAAAGGGTTCTTCATTAAAAGGATATAAAATTACATTTTTTGAAAAATACTTCTTTTATCGGAATAATTGAATTTGTTCTTATATTATGTCTCAGAAACACATAATATGGATGTTAAAATTTTATTGAGAATATAATATTAAAAATTCATTTAATACTACTAATAATAAATTTTTGAAAGGCTAGTTTGGTACAGCGTGGTGCATTCGAACTCAGTGTAGTGTGTATGGAATGATATTGAATTACATTGAAGAAAATAACTTTCTATGAAATATTGGGGTGTTACATTCTTCCCCATATTTGGAAATTGTAACCCCTAAATTTTAAAATTGGGCTTGGGAACATCATTGAATGTCCCGCTTCTGAAAAAGAGTCAATAAAACTATCACTTTAATAGAATGAAAGAGAAGTATGAAGGTCACTTGAGATAACACATACTAGGGTTCCATGTAAGAAAACCTGGATATTGAGGATAAACTAAGTGTCATATTCTGATGGAGAGTGATATAAAACATTATCAGTATAAAGAAAACAATATGAAAAACAACAACCTATGATAGAATAAACTGTCATTAGTTTCCTATTATGAAAAGTAATCAAATAATGCATTCTGTTTTGAGTTCCATTTCATAATTTTGACAAATTTATATATGAGATTGACTAAGAACATAAATAGATATATTTAATTTTCAAGTATAGTTTAATACTTTAATAAATTTAAACCACTAATTCATATTTACTCCAAAATATGAGTATTCAAGATGACTTGGTCATAACTTAAGTGCTGGAATCAACATCAAGAGAATAACAAAATCCACAAAGGATGAACTATATATTTCCCATATATTTAGAGATTAACCAAAACCAAAATGGTTATTACATGATTAGATGATCCCTAAAATGGATAACCCTTTATATAATGAAATACAAATCTTAATTTCCAAAATTAAATAATCAATACCTAATGTACAATAATGACCATTAAAATAATCAATTGAACATAAAATAATTCAAATAATCAAAAATATAATTGAAACCCAAAACACATAATATTTTAATCACATAGTATTCCATATTAAATCTTAAGATATATCTCTAAATAACACCAAAAATCATAATGTATCATACTGAAGTGTAATTAAATAAATCACATATTCTCAATGATAGGTTAATAATTAAGTTTAATAACATAAATCTATATAAAAACATAGATTCGTACAAAATTAAAAAACCACCAATACTCTTAATATTATATCCCATAGTATTCTATTTTTCATAGATTTATAAAGTTCCTATGAGAGTAAATGTCTTATAAAATTAAATTTATCATATTCTCAACAAATCATTTGAATATTATAAGGATATCCATTTGATAAATCATAATTCACAAGTCAAATTATTATTGATGAATATAATATTTTAAATAAAAATAATTAGTCACACTAACTATGGACATCATGTAGTCCAGTGGTAGGAATTAAATCCCAATCACACTATGGTTGTGGTTTCGATTCCCACATAATTTTATGATGCAACATGTTGCCACACGGTCTGCCTTTCATCTGTTTTCAAAAAATATGTTTTATAACATTCCCAAATTGAGATATATTCCTCAAAATAACAAAAACAATATTTTACCACAAATTTTATCTCATAACACACATTTTCATACAAAAAATTAATAACCAGTAATTGCCACAAATTGATGGATCATATAAACACAAAAGGATCATTATTAATATATCCACAAAATAAAATATTATTATTCATCAAGAATTTTCACATAAAGAAATGTAGCGTTAAACATAAAATAGAAAATTCTTCCCAATTAATCCCATAAAAAATAGAATTAATACTTTTAAACATTTCTCAATCTGTTTATTTTCACATAGGGTCTCCCATGACCTAGTGGTTATCCTATTAAATAGGGAATTGACTAGGGTAATGCCTAGGTCCCCTACATTTATATCAAATGGAAGTAAATGGATTCTTAGGATCATTTTTATTTTAATCTATAGTTATCTTAATTTTTCCTCATTAATTATTTAATTTATTTCCATTTTCCAACACATATATTATTTCTTTGTTCCATTGAGTCACTTTCGTGTGTGTCTCCTTCCACATTTCTGGCATAATAGAAATTTGGATTTCTTTTATCTAAGGTCTCCACTATTGGATCTATTATCATTATATACATATCTATTATTTGATGAGATTGAGAGTTGGTTAATTTATATGTTGTTGATCGTATTTTTGGAAAAGTGTTTCGGTGTGAAAATGATAGTTTTTATGCCTATCAACATTCCATTTAGTTTCTTATTTCCACCATCAGTCCCACCTTGTACATCATGTTCAATGTTAATATGACTTCCTTGGTATCCGACCATTGACTAAAACCATAAAGCATATAGTGAGTAATAATAATCATAAAATCATTTAGATAATATCATGGCACCTTATTTTTAATATAAAACACTTTAGGATTAACAATTGATATTCATTATAATCATATATTTAAATCCATAAAATTAGTTTTTCAATAAAATATGTTTTATCTTATGAATATCCCCTACATGTTTCATAAAGAGTCATACAAACCCCATAGTCATGCACCAGTTCAAATTCGAGTAAAGATCGAAGCATTTTTTTATAGTTCCACCCCTAGATATATCTGTGCCAAAGTTTCCTCTACCTTCTCATATCCATATTGGGATATATTTCATGTAAATTTTAGGAAATATCTACATTACCTAAATTTTAATAAGTTCATCTATACCAATCCTCAATGTCTATCATTGGGTAATGTTACCTAATCCTAGATTTTCTGAATCTAGTTTTCAATGTTTGTTCTAATATTCCTCTGATACCAACTGTAACACCCCGACCCTTGTGACCCAGATTTGGTGCATTAATACATAACATTGGCATGATCACAAGGGATCAAATCCCGAAAGAAGGATAAGTTTAGTAGCCTTTTATGTACACATAAGTTTTACATTACATTATGAAATAAAAAATAACAACATTGTGTCTTCTTGGCACACACTCAAATCCCTTAACTTATCTCGGTAGGTCAGTCATAATATAAATTTTTTCATCATTGAAAAAATAGAACATATAAAGGGGTGAGCTCACATGCTCAGTTAGGATAACAATCTAGAGAAAACATTAATAAATAAGAATTAACATTTAATGAAATGTATAAGACAAAAACACAAGACTTTTAATCTTAAACCTCATTATAATATAGAAAATATAAATCAAATAATTATATTTAATTATTCACATGGATATTATACTAGTCTAATAGTCACATATAATAACAATATCTAATTTCATGATGATGGAATTCATAAAGTCGGACATTAAAACCACACAGTCAAGGCCTCGTGCCAAGACTTAAAATATGATTTTTGAAGGCCTTATGCTAATAAACTAGTTTGTCCCATGAGACCTACCAATTCATTGAGGATATATAGAGGGCTCCACTGATAATTTACAATGTCCAATGCATTCCTCATGTGAAAATGTTAAATTGTAATTTAAACATTCATATTAAAACTAGCATAATAAATGTCAATATTTTAACCACAAGCCAGGAATTGTATATATAAATATAACATCCACAACCATACATAACTCATTCAATACAATATATAATATCGTATTATACTAATTGAACCTCGATCATGAATACTGAATGATATTGGAATAGATGAAAATAACCTCTAAAACTATTTTAAATAAATATACATTTTTATTAAAAATATTAAAAAATATCACTATTTATTTTGAAGCTATTAAAAATTAGATTTCAGAATCAAGTATTACCATACCACATTGAAACATGTAACAGAAATTCTAATTATAAAACATTCATGTCCATATTAAAAAAATCCTTAACACCATTTTTGAAACATCAACATTAATGAGAAACATTTAAAATAACAAATCTTTCAAACATTTAAAATGATATTTTATCTAGAGTTCCTAACCAAATGAGATATTCTTGAATACATATAATTTAGCTAAAAATGATTTTAATGTCATGATAATAAATGGATTCATGATATAATATGTCATTGTATATTATGTACACTATATAAAAGTGAATTGGCGCATAACAATACATATGTCTCAATGGAATATAAATTGAGTTGAATTCTATTTTAAATACTTTATCCTTAGGTTATGGATAAAAAAATTCCATAATTATTGGTGAAAAATATTAATTCACCCAATATTATTGGATATTAAGTTTAAAAAAATCATAGGACATTCACACATTAACTTTTAAAAACATCACCAATGACTTTAATGGTTAACTCAATGAATGGAAATTGAGTTAAGATTACTCTTATCAGGTTCATATCGATGAATTGATAATTTGTCAATGGAGTAATTATGTTTATCATAAGTATATCCATGCAAAGTGGAGTGTAAATTAATACCTAAAAAATAGTGATTTCACACTTAATATTTGAGTAAAATAAACAATATAGTTTGCCTAAAACCCAATGAGTGGAAATCAAAATTATAAATTCCCTTTCGATTTAGTAACATATAAAGCATTCACCCCTTGAAAGAAGTATCATTTAATGAAGATGTAACTACCCATAAATTATTTTATATTACCCTAAGATTACAATCATGGGTAGTACATACACCAAACAAAAGTAAATAGTGGCAATATTGCATGAATCTCACATTAATAAAAAGTGAGATGAAAACCCTATACCTTGTGACTTTATGTAGTCGATGGTAATTTAACTTCTAGTATAATAGTTACATAATTGTTATTAAATTATAAAATAAAAACATACAGAAATATGATATCATATATTATCTTCTAATATCGTGTTGTTTATAATATTTTTGTAGTAATATTGTTTCGAGTGTTAACATTTTCATTTTCCTTTATATGTTTTGTTATGTATGTAATCATTGTTAAGGATATGATGTTATTGATTCATATAAATAATGATATTAAGTTAAAAGAAATTATTTTAAATCATAAAATGAAAAGTATTTTCGAATGGTTATGATGGGAATCAATCTCATCGCGTTTGTGGAGACGGTAATCCGTACGTACGCACAAGCTACAGTATCATTCTATTGATGGTGGAATAATATTTAATTTGTTGCTATACCATATATAAATTGTCATTATCATTTTATATTTATTATTTACATAAATTATACTAATTATTATACCCCAAAAAATAATGATGTGTTGAATAACAAACTACACCACGACGTGGAGATGGTAAACTGTATGTACGCACGTATTGTGGCTTTGTCATTAATAGGATAGATAGAATAATGAATATGGTTGTACCATATTTATAATAACATAATAGCATATAGAAGTTAATTTTGTTATTATTATTGTATGGAAAAAACAAGGAAATAGGAAGTGGAAGAATAAAAGAACATTGAAAGAGGTGTTGAAATTATAACATCTTTTCGAGTGCTTCCTTTTGATTTGATCTAAAGGGAACCATTGGATGGCTCTCTGATCAATGTAAGGCCTCTAGTTTGAATTGAGGGTAGTTGGAAAGATATGGGAGCATGTTTTGGCCAATATAAATTGGATTTTATGTGTTAATATGATAGAAGGGGAAGATCCCTTTTATAAGAGATGTGCAGGTCTTTTTAGGAAAAGCCTGAAATATTATATTATTAAAAAATTATTTTCATTTTATAGTGGTTCGTAATGGATTTATCTTCAAGGATTAGGTAAATATGGGTCTAAATATTCTCAACAAAAAGGTTTTAAACAACTTTAGGTCAACATATTGACCTTATTCTTATATTTAATTATTAGTTAAATAGTTTTACTTTTCCCATGTCTTCTTGAATTTCTATATTGCATGGTTAACAAATGTACTATAAATTGCCAAGATAACCTAAATTGGTTCTTTAATGAAATATCTATAATAATATAATTCTTTTCTCCAAACCATATATTTTTAGGAATATTATGTCTTTTAATAATATAATATTTGTTTTAAAAACACATTAATGTCAATTCTGACAGTATATAGTACTTAGTTTTTGTGAAAGTCAAAAAAACCTGACTAATTTAAAAAAACATTATATAAAACCTAAAATGTCTTATTAACCTATAAAATTAGTGGAATGCATAAAAATTATAAATTTACATATATTTTAATATTTAAAATAATTATTATTTTATTCATCAATTAATTAAGTAATTATTACATCATCATAGTGTCATAAATAAATTTATTTATTTAATGTCTAAAAGTTATTAATAAAATACCATTATGTATTAATTATTTTTTTATTTCTAATAACTATATATAGTCTAATTTATCTTTTCTGTACCCTTATATTAAAAATTTTGTAGTTATTAATCATTGAATTTTAAACATTCAACTATTCGTTTAAAAAAATAGTAATAAATGTATTAATCTAATTCAAGTGGATCAAAAAAGGATCATATTTTATTCATAAGGTTAATTTTGGTCAAAATAATTTTATTTAATAGATTTAGGACATATTTTGCGGTAATTTTAATATCATTTTTACCTTTAATTACCATATTTAATTTCAACTATGGTATATAATATTCAAACGTTACTATTCGCCAAAAATTATTTTCAGCCCAGTGAACCACATTTTACATATTTATATAAACCACGTATCTTAGATTTTTGAAATTAAATTAATAGAAGGGGTAAAATTACATTTTATGCATATTTTCAAATGTTTATAGAAGGTGGGTAAAAGGCATTAAACTGCTCAACAAAATTTTATAACTATAATCTTTTTATAAAATGACTCCATTGAATTAAATTGAATTAATATAAGTATTATGCTTCTACTTTGACTTTGAAATAAATTATAAATAAAAATAATTTTTTAAATAAAACGTCTTCTTTAAACGACGACATAGTGTATTTCAATGTTCATCAAAAATTGAATGTTTTTTAAAAAATACCAAAAATATCCCCAAGAAAATTTTGATACACCAAATTCCTAATTGAGGAATATTTTACCAAATTCAAAACATAGATGTTATGTTAATTAATTTTTAAAAAATATTCTTATTTTCAAAACTAGAATATGAGTTTTTGAGAAGTAAAAACTATCAGAAGATTGATATGTGTTGATGCCCAATTTAAATGTAAAATTACTTCCAATGACCAAAATAGGATTAAATTATAACAATAAAATCATATTATACGTTAAAACCATTCAAATATATAATTTATCACTATAAATTTCTTTGATTAAAAAAATTTCTTTCAATTAAAAATTTGTATTTTTCACTATTCATCAAAATATAAATGTTATCGGAAAAGCACTGAAATTTTTTCCAATATATATTTTCATATCCCACTTCTAAATAAGAAGATAATTTGGTCAAATTGAATACAAAAAAGTGTCTAATATTGGATTTAAAAAGGGTTCTCTATTAAAAGGCTGTAAAATTGCATTATTTTAAAAATATATCTATTATCTAAAAAAAGAATTTTTACATATATTATGTCCATAAAACACATAATATGGATGTTAAAATCAGATGAAGTATATAATATGCAAAATCTATTTTACACTATTAATAATCTATTTTTGGACAACTATTTTGGTACGTCCTGGTGTGCTCGAACTCGGTGTTGCATGTACTGCAAGCTATTGAATTACATTAATGAAAAATAACACACTATGAAATCATGGGGTGTAACAGACTTTAAATTTTACTCTAGTTTCTCATGTTAAGCATCGATCACATGGGATTAAAGTATGTACTAGGTAAATCATTTATTTTATCATAACCACATGAAGTGAATGGTGGTTGATGATGGAAAAAGTTTTATGAAGGTATCCAATAATAATAATTGTTATGAGAAGGGTTGTCAACAAAACAAATGGGGGAGATTGTTGGGAAAAATCCCTCAATGTGTCCTCTCGTTATGATTTTTGTGTGACTGTGTCTGTTGAAAAATCTAGATGATCTTAAATGAGTATGATTGGTGTTTCACGAAGAAATTTTTTCTTGATAGGAATAGATGGTGTGAAAATGGTGAAATAAATTTTTAAATAATGAGAAACAAGGATCTCGGGACATGGACTGTATATCATGTCTAGGAATGGTACACGACTGTGTACTAAGAAACACGAAAATTACAGATGAGAGGTTCATGAAAGTAGAAATGGTATGCGATGATGGTTTGTGATGAATTATGTGCATTATAAAGAAGGAATGATGGTTCTTGGTATAGAAGAAGAGAATGGATCCATGTAGAGGGAAATGTGGTACGCGGACTGCCATGAAAAAAATGGTTCATGGAATGAGTGTAGTTTGCGGTTAAGGGATCAGTTCGCAGTGGAGGCTATCCCGAATCAATTATTTGGTAAATAATAGATTAAAATATTTTTATGTAATTTTATCCTATATAAGGAGATAAAATATCACTGATTAAAGAGTGAGTTAATATAAATAAAGAACTTCTCTTTGCTCTGGGAATTTAGTGATTTTTTAAGGAAGTTCATGGAGGAGACTTTTGCGAATGATGAAGTAGTTCGCGTGGATAAAATTATGTTGTAGGTTTTTTCAGGAAACTATATCCCATAAATGTCATGGTATGTGGAAGAAGAAGGTGTAGTAAACCTATGGTTAGGAAATGCAGTCTGCGAATAAAGAACAGTTCGTAGATTGAGGGTGTTTAGCAGAGGAGGTATATGATAGCGATGTCAGAGGTAGTCTGTAAATGAAATATAGTTCCTGGACATAGTAAAAGGATGAAGAAGAGGGGATCTATGTACCAATCATAGTACGTGGTATGTAGGAAAATAATGAGGTTTTCAGTTTGCTGATAGAATCATGAAAAGGCTTCAAATTATTTTTTGAATTTATTTTCCTATAATTTTTAGTACAAGGGAAGGTTTATTTAAACTGTGGGTGGAAAAGGATCATCAATAGAGTGTCAACGTAAAGTTGAGGATGCAATAATGTAAGAAAACTAATGGACTTACCTATCTATAAACTGTGTTTGACCTACAATTCTATAAATTGTGAGTGGATTCTTTTCTAAGAGCAGTGAGAAAAGGAACCGGAAGATGGTGACCCTTTCCACCACAAATGAGTTAGAGAAAAATTCATAGGGGGGAACCTTGGGAATAAAGTGGGAAAATCCTAAACTATTTAAAGGTAGTGAACTAGGCAGAGAATATATTTCTCAAACATTGTAGTCATTATTCGAAGTGACCCTTAATGAATTTGGTAAATCTGGACACTGTCATTGTATGCTCTTTAAACGTATCATATTGAGGTTGAACTAAGTAAAAAATATTATGACTCTTTCCTTATTTATATTATGTTCATTCCATGAAAAGGGAACAATGGAGGGGATAGTTTTGTTTAATGATGAAATAAGATTCAACGGGGAATAAATTTTAATCATTCATACCATAATTCACCCCCACCCCCTCAATGTATTTGACCTAGTGGAACTAACATCGTAACCATTGGGATTATGATACATTTGTTATTATTGTATAATATCATAACCATTCTGATTATCCTTACTTTTGTAGTATTTTTCTTCATCGAATTCGATTAAATGCTCATTACATCACCACTACTTTCTGATTACAATTATATATGTTGTGAAGGTAAAATCAATATCTCGATATGACCTATGACATGCATATCAGAATCTACTTGATTATGATATTATTATTGTTGGACCGAAGGTCCAAGTACGATTGAAATTTATATACAACATATGTTTTTTGAATATGATTTTTTATCCTTGTTAATATATTTATTTTATGTTAAAAATGAATGTTTTTAAACATACAATCTCCCCTAAGGTATTTTGCCTTCATTATATACATTACCATCGATGAATTGGAAATCGAGTGAAATCTCAATAATATTGATACCTACAATTGGTATCAGAGGAGTCTTCCACTGATCATATATTTTCAAAATGTTTTATCATCTATTTAATATTACATGGTAGATAAATATTGTTACAAAAATTTCATAATTAAATACATGATACACCAATGTGTGTTATAGAACCTAATTTTTTGGATTTATTAAAAAAATGAAAAAATCAATATTAGTTCAATAGATAACCTAAATCCAAATAGACCCCCTATTTTTATGGATTTTATTATGAGTATTCGATATATAAAATTAATAAATTCATTAAAAATTATAGATTTGACAATTTCATCATATTAACAGAATATTGCAACATCCTAAACAAAAAGGGGAACAATTTTACAAATCTAGTGAAGCAATAATTTGAAATGAACTAAAAACTAGAAACAATTAATTATGTTCAATGATGAGAAGAATTTACAGTTAGATTTATTCTTGTAAATCTACTAATTGTATCTAGAAAAATTTACTAATAACTGATTTTGAAACCTCAAATTGAGACATTAGTTGATTCATATATGAAATGAGTAGTGGTTTCTAATGAAAATATTGTTTTATCAAATATAGATATTGAATTATTTATTCATGAAATCATTCAAGTTGATGTTTATTTTCCCTCTATTGTAGACATGTAGAAAGCGATGGTTATGGATAAAGAATCAGTTCATATTAGATAAGGTGATTTTTGATCAACATAACAAGTCTATGATGGGTTTAAAAAAATAAAATGAATATTATTCTATAGAAAATGATATTATAGAAATATAAATTAAATGTTTTGAATAAGGTAACAAGTAAAAAGAAACTGAGGAGTTTGACGAAGAAGTAGAAGAATGAGAAGAGGACATAGAAGAAATAGAATATAAATATCTTCATCAAGATGATATTTCTCCTGATAATATTTCATTAAGGAAATCATGTAATTATTCAAAAAATATTCTTAAATGTGAAATAAAAAAGGGAAATATATAATTCAAATTAATTGAATCACCCCAAGATTCCAAGAAGCTAAATCTTCATCCAAGAAGGATGAAAATAATTTGTACCAAATATCTAAAGGTAGTAAAAGTATTGAGGATAATTCCATTGAAATTTATGATGTAAATATTGATGAACAAATAATTGAAAAATTACTATCAATGAAAGATAACGGGAAAATAGTTCACAAAGAAATGGAACCAGACATATAATTCTTCTTGAGAATCAATGAGAAAATTAATCCGATTCATCCAAAAAAGATCTTCAGAAAGAGAATATTTTATTGTTTAGGCTTTCATATGTATTGACATTTCAATTCCCTTATTTATAAATCTATAGTCTTGATGTCAGATGCTTTATGATTGTCTAATACCAAAATCAGATAAAGAAATTTCTATCAGATAAAGTGATTAAACTATAAATGGAGTTAAAGGACTATCAATATTTTTATCATTTTCATTAAAAATCATATTTTAAACGGCTATGTGGTATCTAAGACTCAATACTAAACTCAATAATTTTGATATGAATTTCTAATAGATAATAATGGACTTGAAATAATTGTAAAATTATTTTATCCAATTAAAAAATGATGTGATATAAAGATTAATGTATTATCAGTCTTCCAAATATTATTCTCAGAATCATACAATGATTTTAAATGATCAGAGTGAAATGATGAGGTATTTCAAGGATCATATAAAGAGGCTAAAAAACATATCATGGATGTAAGCACCCTAAAAAATGAGTTTTACCAAAAACATCAAAACAGAAATAAAATAATTCAGATACCAGAAAAAAATCAACAAACTCAAGAGGAAAGGTTACATGATATATAAAAGAAAATTCGGTCTCAAAAATTGATTATTTCAAAGCATGAGGAAGATAATAATTGGTTCCTGAAATTTAAGCTGATCGTGAAATATTTGATTCCAAATAATTATTAAAATTTTCACATTAATCCTCTATTGTAATTTATTTTTAAAAACGTTTTACTCTGAGGAAATAAATTAGCATTTCTTCAAATTGAAATATGATTGTTTAAATGTTTTTGTAATTAATATTGGTTTAATATTTTTTCATTATTTTTGTGAGTGATTATATTGTTTATTTAACTTCATATTTTTTTCTATAAACCTTTTAATGTATTACTATACTTTACCCATTCCATTTTGAAAATCACCAGGGAGGACATTTATAGACATGGTGATATGATTTTAGAAAGAGCTGTATGTTTTAGTAAAGGATAGAGAAATATCATTAAATAAGAGAATCTAATCTTTATAAGGAATTTTTTATCCTAAGGAGGTGTTAGTCGTATTCATTATTTCTCTCAAATTAGTTTTAAAACTAATTGGGAGATATGTTTTTCTTATTCAATTAAAAATATAATATACCTAAACAATAACTTCTTAATATGTTCAATGATATCTCTTAATTAAATCTTGTGGATTTTTCCTTCCAAAAGAGTAATATTGATGAATCAAAATTTTATTTATCATTTTTCCATTCCATTAGTTTTGGAAATAAAAAAGTCTTTCCTAAATACATGATTACTACATTTTTATGTCCAAAACATTATTGAATGTTTTTATAGAAGATAGTTAAATTTTCCATAGTTTCAAATAGCTTTAAATAAACTGAAGTTTTAATGTAATATTAGTCATTATGATCACCATAATGAGTATGGAACCAATAATAATCAAATTCATATTTCTATAATACTATTATAAAACATTTTTTCTTTTCATTCAAAGTGATTTTATTTAAAATAGTTTGATATTGGAACTAATAAAACATTGTATCCATATCCAAAAATAAAATTTTAATGGTTTTTATAATGAAATACATCATATTTAAATTTATTTTAATCCTGAATATAGAAAACTATTTTATCATACAAGAAACATTTTATTTTTCATTATGATGGTTTAATTAAAAAAACTGTCAGAAATTCTTTTATAATATAGAATTTTATTGAGTGAATATGATCGAGGGCTTCCAAGGATATGAAGACAGAGATACAAATCACTATATTGATCTAGTTATTTGAGTAATAGTAAGATAGATTAGATCATTATATTGATGGAACACATCGATAGTGTGATAGAAGGAGATGATTATATTTAGGGCTCACAAGGATAGTGAGACAAACTAATGATCATATCATGGGCTATCTCTGGTAATGGATTGTTATAAATTCTTCAAATTATGAAATAAGGGACCTTCATCATAAGTTATTGGATACCCTACTATTTTGGATAAAATAAGTGTATTCATTTGTATTACCTATTTTATTACAAGTATTTTGTTTCTCGTACATATAATATAATGTGAAACTTTTATATTTATATTTCTATTTTGATCTTTTTTGCAATAGTTTTTATTACGATACAATTTTTAACATTGATTAGGATTATATACACTAAAAAATAGAATCAATACTTTTTAGGTTTCTCTGATATATCCAAACCATTTTTATTATAATTATTTTGTTTGTCATGATACATCATAAACATTATGATTACGATATTTTTGTATTCACTTTATACTATGAATATGATTAAAATCTGATTATGTTACCCCTTCTTTCTTTTTACGATTCTATACACTGTGAACATAGAATAAATTTCTTAACATAACTTGTGACATACATATTCGAATATACCTGATTATGAAATTCTTGTTACTGGACCCATGGTCTATTTTTGAATACAATTTAAATACATTAGAAATTTTTTTTAATAAAAATGTCTAACCATGGTAATCAATGTTTCATTTATGTTTTAAAATGAATGATTTTAGATATAAAATTCACACCCCTCCAATATTTATTAATATTCCTACACATTGAGATCCAACATTTAATCTATAATCTAACTAGATAACCCTCTAATGGTTTCCCAATAATTTTAGACACATTATTCTTCTTTTTATATTTATGATTAGAAACATTCACATCATTTCAATTTGATTCTCATAATGATTTTTTTATAAATTTCTCTTAAAAGTCATTTTACTCTTCAATATCTATTTTATCTTACTCCATAACATTCTAATTTAATGACCACCATTGCTCAATATAAACTTTAATAAAATACACAAAAATAGTAACATTTTTTTCCAATACCTCCCAAATCCATAAATAACATCTCCATAGACTTCATCCAATGTTATGACACATTTTTATTTTTATTCCCACTAAATTATGGGGTATTTTTTTGGTTAATTTTATTCAATATAGAATGATATAATTATTGAACCATTTTTTCTATCCAAGAAACAATATTTTTTATAACCTGATCATGGTTCTATAATATATCCATCATTTTATCAATTCAAATATGATATTTATTAGTTTACTCTGATAGGAAATATTTACATTTTCCATGAGTATTGATAACCTGTTTCAATTAAGGAGTCATTACTGAATAATGGTATACACTGTATTAGCTCAAAGATGATGAATTTTATGTCATAATTTGAAATTAAATATATGGTCTGACATATAGAATATATTAAAATTCATGCATTGTCAATATAATAATTATAAAATTGGGTACTTTTAGGATAACATTATTTTCCAATCCATCATAATGGTTTGTAAAGATAATGAAAAATATACAATCCATATCCCTTGAGAGTGTCAAACTAGGTATGTTGTAAGGCTCATTGTCTTTGATGAGGTGATTATCGGGTCTTTCATTATGTTAATTTATAAAATCTATTACACCAAGGTACCTCTTTATAAAAACATCAAACACTTATAATATCCATATAGAGAAATACTACTAGAAAAAGTCATAGTCTCTACCTAACCAAAATGATAAGATGTTATTTTGTTCTTATCCCCCAATTCAATCATAGGGTTATGTTCCCCAACCAATTTTCTCCTAAATCTAGTGCCCAATGTTTCTTATAATGTTACTCTGATTCCAATAGTAATGACCCTAACCCCAGTAGCTGAGAGTTGATGCCTTAAATTGTTACATTGGTATAAATATAATGGGATAAATCACAATAGACTGTGAATTTTAGTAGTTTTATAGAACTATATATGTACATTAAACCCATTTTACATTAGGAAAATAAAATAAAACATTATATATATCATTAATAATAAATTACAACCTTGTATGTTTTCTAAAGTGTCATATTTTCATATCTTGTGTAAAAAATAAGTTTGATATAATATTTTTAGTATGGTTATGTATATTGGAAGCTTTCATAAATCACTAATATATTGAAAATATATCAAGTTAAATAACATAAAATTATGCCATTTACAGATCTTGATAGCCTGAATAATAACACATACGTAATATAGAAAGGAAAATAATTTAAAATTGAGATATTTAATCAAAAAATTGAGAATAAAATGAATCTATTAATAATATAAATTTAAGAACCCATTTTTTTGCTATAAACTACTTTGGAATTTTCTTGATGTTATTACAGAGCATCTCCTTCAGACGGCGTGCGATTTCGAGCCCCAGTGTGGCTGATATTAAATTTTCAGTGCATTCACACAGGGCACACCAAATAAATAGAATAACTCCTAAATGGTAACTCTGATCAAAAAAAACAAGGGCACCGTTGAGTCAGGAGAAATCCGTTTACCCTAGGACGGGTGTAATTTTTTCGGGCGCGTGCCTCCTGTGAAAAATGCCACCATGGGAGTTTTAGTAATTTAGTGGCCTCTGGCGTTATGTTTTATAACTTTCGAAAGGAGTCTCGGATTAAAATTCAGAGACCTCTGTTGTGCTCGAGAGGTGCTTCTTACTCTAGGGGAGGATTATCCTTGACCCTGTCCTGATATTCGGATGCAGGTCCTCTGGTGGGTTTTAAAAATTAATTAAATGTTAATTAATTTTCATTATTTTAACACTTAACCACCTCCCCTCCACCCCTTGTTCTTCCTCTGGAAGAAAGAGCTACCAACCAAGGAGCTCTCAACCTCAACCCCCGAGATCCCATCTTCTTCCATGTAGATTGCGGATCTTGCGAAGGCGGATCACTCGCAATGCTTCAGGTTGTGCCCAATGGTTAGGGATTTTTTTGTTTCTTATTTCAATTTCAAACATCCCTCTTTAAATTGTTATATATGAATTACATTTGCAGTTGTTTTACCGATCGAAGGCCATATTTGCGTAATACATGTTCTAAGCATTCATACGCTTGTTTTGGATTGAAATTATGGGTCTCGAGGTGTCCGCAGTTTTCCAACGTATATCCAGAGTTGTTTGGGTGTTTTATAAGGACTTCAGCAGGATCCGGCGGCGGTCCGGCCATCCCTGGTGGCAGCTCCACTATGGTTCGGAGCAACAGGCTACGCAGGTAGTTGAGACCGGACGGCGGGGCACATTGGGTATTGGAGAGGGCTCGGTGGCTGGGAGCACGGTCGAGCGGAGGAGCCGGGCGAGTGGGCTGCGGAGGGGCCGGGCGAGCGCATCGACCGGGTGGGCTGGGGGAGATGACGCAGGCGCGAGCGGGGCGCGCCGACGTGGAAGACCGGGGTCTGCATGACCCCGGCCACCGGACAGGGACCCGCACGTCGCGGGTCCTATGGAGAATCAGTCGGACCAGCTGAGCCTGTCCAAGAGATGCGGTCCGGCCCGCACGGTGAACCGCGGGTAGGTTCAGGCAGAGGGTGGGCCGGCCGAACAGGCCCGACCCACCTTGTTATGGTCCATAACTATTAAAATTCCCCTAAAATGAAAACCAGGTGTCCGATTTATGATCTGTTTGTGGAAACACGTTTGTTGGCTTGAGAAAAAAAATTAGATGGTCTTGGGGATTTTTAATCCCCGGGATAAGGGGGTCAGTGGCGCGACACACCGTTAAGTTGTTTAAACACTTTCCCGAGATTCTTGTTTAGAGCAGCGTAGATACATCCAGAGTCTATTTAAAGCACCGTCAGTGGTGTTGCGACCCTAGAGTCAAGGCAGTGTTTTCCAGATGGTTTTCGGGAATCGAAGCTGGAGTTGAGATGTGGGCCCCACTGCCTGTCTTTTAAGCTGTGAGCCGCGTTTCACAACTGTTTCATCGGACGTCCATTCGGGGCGTGAAAGTAGCAGATTTAAGGTGTTTTCTGAGGGAATTGCAATAGAGAAATCCAGTCACTCTAATTCAGCATGGTGGTGCGGCCCCATGAGGGTTGTTTTGGGCATTGATGGTGAATTCCAACTTCTTCACCGGGTGTTCATTTTGGACAAGTGTTTAGTCAATCTCGTGTGGGACCCATGTGAGTGTTGTGTTCTACTGTATGTACCTTTCACATATCATGACGTAGAGGGTCCTCATATTCTCGATAGTGTTAACCAACAGGGTTGAGTGGGTTTCCCCTGGTGTGGTTCATGAAGGTTTAGACCAGCATGGTTGAGTGGTTTTCCCTGTTTCTTTTCTCCATGGTTTGATCGACGGAGTTGTTTGGGCTCCCCTTTTTCCATTATCCATGTGGTCTTTCAGTATCACGTCCCTTCGTGTAACCTGGTAGTGTTTTTGTGGATTCGGTGTGACCAATACATTACCCTAGCACCGATCCTCTACTGAGGATGTTGTTTCTAGTAGGGATGGCCAGAGCAGTTCTGGGTTTACCCTCTAAAAGAGACTGGGCAGTGGGCTACCCAACTACCTCTTATGGTTTACCCTCTAGTAGGGCTGGGCAGTGGGTTGTCAAAAGACTTATTTTAGACTCAGTTTTTTCTACTAGGCTAGTCTGTGGATTTCCTCTGTGATTACTAGGGCGGGGCCCTTTGTGGTATGGGTCAGTGATGTGACAGCTTTGACTTTGAGCATACCTCTCGACTGTGTGACAGTGATGAGGTGTGGTTTGACTTTCCCCAGAACTCTCAAGTATGAGGGGCACATTCCCCACCAAGACCCATCCTTGAGACGCAAGCTAAAGCCATGAGGGAAATTCAGTGCCGCCCAAAGAGGATAGTGTCATGGTGCTGTGATTTGAGCCCCTTCACTTGCATTTCAGGGCAGATGGGTGGAATGTTATGCATCGATGGTTTTTACTTCTGGGACTGTTGGCTACTCACTTTCTTGGGCATAGTTACAGGACGGATATCCCCTTACGATCTTGTTCGAGTTTCTTTACAGAGCATATATATATTTATACCTTATTCCAATACCCACTCCTTGGGTTTTGGATACTCTCCTTCTAGGAGAGGCAATGATGCGCGGGGAATGCCACGTGCTTTCAGTGTCTAGATTCTTGTGGTTGGACGAGTCTACTCTCCTACTATAGGTAGTGAAGACTCGACAAGAAGTTCATCTTCTCAATGTTTCTAGCTCCTTGTGATAGGATGAGTCTTCTTCCTTCCTCTTGTTGGGTTGAGCAGTACTCTTTACTACACTCTCACTACTGTACTCCTTTACTATTCCATGTTCGATCTTATGCACACTCTTTGGTACCTCCTTTGTTTCTCCCACGATCCTTCGGGGTATCCTACTAAGTATTTTTATACTCAACACTACTTGGGCTTTTCCCACACGTAGTGTGCCCTTGTAGATGACAAACATGTTGGTTGTGACTTTAGTAGAGCTTAGGAGTTCGGTAGAATGGACCGTGTACGGTGGTCATAGTCGGGTTCCAGGTGTGGTACTCTCCTATATTTTTTACTCTTTTTTTACCTGTTGCTGGGTTGTGGCTCTTTTCTAGTTGCCCACGTGTTTTGCCCTTTTCTTTTCAGTTTACCTTCAGCACTCACTTTGTACTGTTTAATTGTTGATGCACTCTTTGTGGTTGTTTATAGGAGTTGCTACATTACATTCTCTTTTACTCTGCACTATTGCATTGAATGAACTGTGTGTGGGTGTATAGGTACTTAGGAAAATGCTTCCCCGAGTTGTTTATCCTTTGGGTCTTGTCGGCAGCCCCTGGCCAATGGGGGTGGGCTAGGGGTAGTTGTGGCTCGAGCTCGGGCAGGTTCGGGTTATCAATAAGTGGTATCATATGTGGTTCATTCCATGGGAGGTTGTTTGGACATCCCTAAAAAGTATTTGGTTGGGATCTAGGGCGACAGTATCAATGTGTCTCGAGAGTGGCTCTGAGGCCAGGGAGTCCAGTGATGGTGCGGTGACAGGCGTATCCATTCACCAGGACCCTGATAACACACTTGTTGACTCGGCATGATGATTCATTCGTTGCGGGGAAAATTGGTTTGGGAATCAATTAGGATTGAGTCTTTTACTGTCCTTCTTGATTCAACTCCCCATTGTTGTAACGGTTGTATACATATATGCTCATCTAAGCATAAAACTCCTTAGTAACAATCTGGATGTCTCTACAAAGATAGCCAGCTAGGATACTAGAATTGGTTCGTGAGGACAACCCTGTGAGCTACGAGGACTCAGTCCCAGACCCACCATTCATGTCCCTTTCTCTGGGTGGACCGGTAGCAGCACCCCTACCTAGTGACCAGCAGACATCTCAATGAGAGCAGATGGAGAATGGTCGCAGGATGAGCGCACTCCATGATTTCCAGCAATAGAGACTACAGAGGTTCAGTGGTGAGCCAGACTGTCAGGAAGCAGTGGTTTGGCCCGAGATAGAGGTTTCCCTCTTCAGGCATGCGTAGACACCAACAGATCAGAGGTTGGTTTGGACTAGCAGCCTTTTCCATGGAGCAGTTGGGCGTTGATGGAGTCTGCTGACTCAGTTACTCGAAGAGTCGTTGATTTCTTGTGATGACTTTTAGATACTATTTCACGAAGAGTTTTACCCTTCCTGCTTATTCTCCATTCGAATCCAGGTGCTTCTGCAGTTTCAGAAGGGAGGGATGACGGTGACTGAGTACGCAACTAGGTTCACAGACCTTGCACGTTTTTACCCAGACTTGGTCCACGATGTCAACATCAGAGCACAGAAGTTCGAGCATGGTCACCATAGAAGGATTTGTGCTATCATAGTACCCTTGGGGATTTCCACTTATTCCAAGGTGCTAGATCAAGCACTGGTGACATAGTTCTTCCTGTCACGTTTTACAGTTGGTGGTGGCAGTAGGTACGACAGAGCCGAGATGTATGTCGTAGCTAGCATGCGCTGGATGACAGAACCTTGACGTAGGTGGCCTTCCGACCGCCGATTTTGAATACATGGTCATGCACAACTGTGTCAGCAAAGCGCATGACCTTAGCTAAGCACACCCTTCTATGAGTGGGCTTATGGCTATAGTCGTACACCATAGTGTCGCCGGAGGGCACCAGAGAAGCCCATAGAGCTGCGTTGCTATGATTGTGTTGGGCGAGGTCACTTGCACGTGACTGCCCGATCAGGTTTGCCAAAAACTTTGGGTAGGCCGCGTGTGCACCAGCACAATGGAGGCATCTTCATGATCAGAGTAGTCCCTAGATAGGTGGTACTAGCGGAGGAGAGGGAGGAGATTGAAGTGG
This sequence comes from Viscum album, assembly GCA_963277665.1. NCBI lineage: Eukaryota > Viridiplantae > Streptophyta > Magnoliopsida > Santalales > Viscaceae > Viscum > Viscum album. The sequence goes on from OY728160.1 coordinate 699,994,637, forward strand.
GGGATGACTTTATGAGGTATTTCCATCACCACCAGGCAGTCCACGTCAGGCTCCGGGAGCTGACAGTTGGGACCACATATAGAAATGATATTTGGATGTCTACGATCATGCAGAGCATGAGGGGATAAGAGATACCCTCTACAGCTCTTCAACTTTTTTTAGTATAAATGTTAGACTTTGTGTGTGAAATGTTTTTTCTCTCGGTTCCTTTCTTGAGTTGTTAATAGGGTGACGTAGGGAGTTGGGTGTAACCATGTGTTAGTAGAATAGAGGGCATGGAACCTTTCTCTTTAATCAATGGTGATGACACCATCGATTTACGAGCGTTTAAGAGAGTAATGGTTAAGAGACATCGACTATAAAACCTTGCATGATCAAATATCCTTTGGTGTTTCACCATATGTATATTCTGAACGAGGGAATCACCAGGCTTTGTCCCATGTCCAATGGTGATTTCAGTCAGGGCGTGTGATGTGGGGGTTCGACTAGGGAGGTGAACTACCCCCAAGGGCCTTCAGTCCGTTTGAAACAATGATAAGGGATGGAGAGTTTATCTACCACCATTCCCTAACCCCCCAAGTCTAGAGTGGGTTTACAATGCCTCCCACATGACATATCTCTGGAGATGTGTGCATGCTCCTATGCATGTCATCGGCGAGGGTAGGCCTCATGTGAACTGATCAAATCCCTTATGTTCAGTGATGTAGAACTATGCAAGAGTTTTTCTGGGTATGGGAGAGCTAGGTGTGGGCTTAGTTCCCTGAGTTGTTTCCCTAGTTTTGCTTTTCGGGGATGAAATTCCCTAATGGTGGAATAATGTAAGAACCCAGTTTTTTTGGTTTAAAAGACTTTGGATTTTTTTTGATGTCATTCCAGTGCAGCTCCTTCAGATGGCGTGCGATTCCAGGCCCCAATGTAGTAGGAATTAAATTTTCAGTGCGTTCACATTGGACATGCAAAATAAATGGAATAACTCCTAAACGATAACTCATATCGGAATATCGAGGGCACCGTTGAGTACAAAGAATTCCGTTTACCCTAGGAGGGGTTTAATTTTCGTGGGCGCGGGCCTCCTTTGAAAAATGCCACCAGGGGTGTTTTCGTAATTTAGAGGCCTCAAGAGTTATGTTTTATAACATTCGAAAGGTGTCTCAGATTAAAATTCTGAGATGGATGTGGTGATTGGGATGTGGTGCTTCCCCTAAGGGAGGCTTACCCTTGACCCCGTCGAGAGGTTCGAATGCTGGTCTTCTAGTTGGTATTAAAAATTAATTAAATGTTAATTAATTTCCTTTATTTAGACACTTAACCACATCCCATCATCCCCTTGTTCTTCCTTTGGTGGAAGGAGATCCCAACCATGGAGCTATCAACCTCAAGCCCCATGATCCCATCTTCCCCGAAGGAGATTTTGGATTCCGCGAAGGTAGATCGCTCGCGAAGCTTTATATTGTGCCCAAAGGGTAGGTATTTTTTTTGTGTATTTCAATTTCAAACATCCCTCTTCGAATAGCTATATATGCATTAAATTGTTGTTATTTTACCGATAGAATCCCATATTTTCATAGTACTTGTGATGAACTTTCCAACGTTTGTTTTTGATTGAAATTCCATGTCCCAAGGTGTCTGTAGTTGTCCGACGAAGATCTGGAGTTTTTTGGGTGTTTTTTGGTGACATCAGTCGGATCAGGCGGCAGTCCGGCCATCACAGGTGGCGGCTCCACCATGGATCGGAGGAGTAGGCGGTGCAAGCGGGTGGGACCGGATAGCCTGGCGCAATGGGCATGGGTGAGGGTGTGGTGGCTGGGAGCGCGGTTGAGTGAAGACGTTGGGCGAGTGGGCGGCAGAGGCGTTGGGTGAGTGCGGCGGTCGGGTGAGGTGGGGGCGAGAATGCGGGCGCCAGCGGGGCACGATGACGCGGAAGACCAGAGTCTTAGTGACCTCGGACAGTGTACAGGGACATGCGCTTCACGTGTCCCATGGAGAATCATCCAGATGGGCTATGCCGGCCCAGGTGATGCGGACCGGCCCGCGCGGTGAACAATGGGCCGGTTCAGGCAGAGGATGGGTCGGCTGAACCGGCCCGACCCACCTCATTTCATTCCATACCTATTAAAACGCCCCTAAAATGCAATCCAAGTGTCAGATTTATGAGACTTTTGTGGAAACACGTTCCTTGGTTTGAGAATTACATTTGGAGATGGTCTCGTGGATTTTTACTTCCCAGGACGAGTGGCTCGGTGGCACGACACACCGTTAATTGGTTTTAACACTTACCCGAGATTTTTGTTTTGTGCAGTGCAGACACATCCAGAGTCCGTTTTAAGCATCGTCAGTGGCATAGAGACCCTGGAATCAGGGCGGATTTTTCTGGAAGATTTTCAGGCATCAAATCCAGTCTTGAGACATAGTCCCTACGGCCTGTCTTTTATGCTGCGAGCTGCATTTTGCAACATTATCATCAGACGTCCATTCGGGGTGTGCGAGTAGTCGATTATGGGTGTTTTTCCAAGGGCATTGTAATGACATAATCCTCTATCTCTAATTCAGAATGGTGGTGTGGGACCCACGAGGGTTGTTTTGGGTGTTGATGGAAAATTCCAACTTCTTCAGCGGGTGTCCATTTTGAACAAATGTTTAGTCAATCTTCTGCACTTTTTCAAGGGGATCGCAACGGTGCAATCTGTTCATAGTGCATCGGGACTAGGATGCAGGTACCATATAGCACTGCTCGTGTGCAGTATTGAAATATGAATCTTTTTATCCGGATATCTGTTACACTCATGTGAGTAGTCAATTTGACGTGTTTTCCTGAGGGGATAGGAATGTTGTGATGTGCTCGACTGTTTTCGAGACCGAGGCTCAGGACCACGGGATGTCATTCGAGTGTAAAGCAGTCGTGAACGACTTTTATGTCGGATTTCCATTGGAGGTGAGTAAATAGTCTATCTAGCATGTTTTCCAATGAGGTTTTGAATGGTACGATCAGTTTGGATGTGCGGAGTCTCTTTCGAGATCTCATTAAATGGGGAAGCATGAAAGGTTTTCCGATGGAAGTTCTTCTTGCTGTGTTTCGAAGTAAACCCTTGGCATGTTATCATGATCACTTCTTTATGAGTGAAGTTGATGTTTGAAGTGATGTGGTTGGCTGTGCTAGGGTCATGGAGGGAGTAGGTTGGAAAAATTATGTTTTCTCCCTTCATGCTGACAGTAGGTGTCGTGTTCATGATAACCATTGGGCTAGAGATGTGGTATAATCTGGAGTATATGGGGATTCATGGAGGTACAGGTTGTAGTTGTACCCGATAATGGTTGGGTACTTGGTTTGGAGGTGAGTTGGGGCCACACGTCGTGTGGTCCCCATGTGTGTGACATGTTCTACTTTACATACCTTTGACCTCTTGCAACATAGAGGGTCCTCATGTTCTCGATATTTTCGACCATCAGGGTATACTGGGCTTCCCTTGGTCTGGTTCATGACTGTTAAGTCCAGTAGGGTTGAGTGGTTTCCCATGGTTCTTTTCTCGACGGTTTGATCGGTGGAGTTGTTTGGGTTGCCCTTTTTATTTTATCCATGCGGGCTTTTAGTATCATGTCCCTTTGTGTTCCCTGGAAGATTTTTTGTGGATTCGGTGTGACCAATACATTACGCGGGCACTGATACTCTACCCAGGAGGTTGTTTCCAGTAGGTATGGCCAAAGAAGTTCCAGGTTTACCCTCTAGCAGTGACTGGGCAGTGGGTTACCTGACGACCTCTTAGGGTTTACCATCCAGTGGGGCTAGGCAGTGGGTTACACGATGCCTTCTTTCAGACTCAGTCCTTTCTACTAGGCTAGTCGGTGGCTTTCCTCCATGACTATCCGAGTGGGACCCTTGGTGGTATGGGTCAGCGATGAGATAGATTTGACTTTGAGCAGACCTCTCGACTATGTAACAGTGATGAGGTGTGGTTTGACATTCCCTATAACTCTCAAGTACAAGGGGGAGATTTCCCCCACCAAGACGCAGACTTGAGATGCATCCTAAAGCTGTGTGGGTGAGTCAGTGCCGCCAAAAGTGGATAGTGTCAAGGTGAGGTGATTTGATCCCCTAGACTTGTCGTTCGGGACAGATGGGTGGGATGTTGGGCATCATTGATGTTTACTTCATGGACTGTTTTCTACATAGTTTCTTGGGCTAAGATATGGGATGGAGATCCACTTACGCTCTTGTTCGGGTTTCTTGATGGAGCATGTATATATATGTATATCTTGTTCTAGTACCCACTCCTTGGGTTTTGGCTACTCTCATTCTAGGAGAGGAGAAGACGCGCGGGGTATGCCACATGCTTTCTGTGTATATGAACTTGTGGTTGGGCGAGTATACTCTCCTACTATAGGTAGTGAAGACTCAATGGGAAGTTCATATTATCACCATTTCTAGCTCCTTGTGATTGGACGAGTCTTCCTCCTTCCTCTTGTCGGGTTGAGCTGTACTCTTTACTGCACTCTCTCGATTGTACTCCTTTACTATTCCTTGTTCGATCTACTGCTCACACTTTGGTACCTCCATTGTTTCTCCCTTGAGCCTTCAGGGTATCCTACTGAGTATTTTTATACTCACCCCTAATTGGGATTTTCCCGCCCTTGGTGTGCCCTTGAAGATGACATATATGTTTGTCATGACTTGAGCAGAGCTTAGGAGTTCGGGAGCTTGGACAACGTACGGTTGTCGTAGTCGGGTTCCAGTTGTGGGACTCTCCTAGATTTTTTACTTTTTTACCTGTTGACACGGTTGTGTAACTTTTCCAGTTGGGTGCGTGTTTTTTCCTTTTCTTTTTATTTTAACTTCAAAACTCACTTTGTACTATTTAGATGTCGATTCACTCTTTTTGGTTGTTTATAGTAGTTGGTACTATACTTTCTCTTTTACTCTGCACTATTTCATTGAGTGGGTCGTGTGCGTGTGTAAAGGTACTTAGAAAAAGGCCTCCCCGTGTTTTTTAGCCTTCAACGTTTATCGCCAGCCCCAGGTTTATGGATGCGATCTTGGGGTAGTTGCGACTCGAGCTCGGGCAGGGTCGGGTCATGACAATAATATTGAAATTATCATGGAAATTAATAACTGTCATCTTAATGAATGAAATTCATAAATATAGAACACCATGATCTAAAGCAACAATTTATAACCCCAACATTTTCTAGAGATGTATCAATATTATTTTCTGGTATTATTTAAATGGATTTTTTTAATTTGATTTGGGATAATTTTTTTGTTCTTTTGGGTGGAATGTAGAAAAAAATCGGAAGAAAAAGAGATAGTGCATGGTTAGCACATAATTTGCGAAATATTTGTATCCTTTCCCAACAAACCGTGAACCCCTGGACAAAGATAAAATTTACACAAAATTCATTGTTTATCAAATCATGTTCCCTAAATTGGGAAACAGTGAACCTCCCCACTAGAAGTGGTGCAAGGTTATCCAAATCATTCTCACATTCCAAGCACACCATACATACGATTTAAATTAAAATTAAAATTATATTTTATAATACCCGAACACCTATATAAACCCTAAATTGACCCCCAATCATCCAATAATGATTCCTATGGATTTACAAGGTGCCCATATAGATTCCATGACATCCCAAACTCTGTACTTCATGATTCCTTATTGGAATTGAAGATGTACCCCCTGGTAAGAGGATCTAATCCCATTTGGTTTCCATCTTCTCTCTTGTATCCCAGTCATCATTGAAGTGGAATATATCTTATATCTTATTGGATATAGATCAAGATTGATTGATATAGATTTATAATTGTGGGATATTTAATTATCGATATTGAATTAGGGTTTTTCATATATATCTTGTTTGACATCATTATTCAACGCAAATTGGCATTTCCCCTTTGTAGGTGTTCTATATCAGTCTCATGGTAGGAAGTATATAATTAAAATATCAATGTATTTATTTATATAATGTGTATGTAATTTTATAATTTCAATTGGATTATTTTCAATTAATTTTTTTGTAAATTTAATTATTTAATTTGGTGAGTTTATTAAATTTTGGATTGTGAAATTGGCTATATAGAAATTTTATACATAGAATAAATAATTTTGGAATTAATTGAAATGATGTTGGGATTTTGAATTAGATTAATTAATTTTTGAAACAATAAATAGAGTTGAATTTGATTAATTAATTGTTGAATTAATTGATTGATAAAACATGGGTTAATTAATTTATGAGTAATATATTGGTGTTATATTTGATTTTTTAATAGTTAAATTAATTAAGGGAGTTGAATGTGATTAAATACTCTCTAATTTTTTAATGGATTTGAATATGATAAATTAAATTATAAATTAATAAATGGAGTGATTGTTTAATTAATTATTGAATTAAAAAATAGAGTGGACTCAGGTTATTTATTTTTTCAAAGAATTAATGTGGTTGTATTGGATTATTTTTTTGAATTGATTACTGCATTTGAATGTGATTAATCAATTGTAGAATTAATTAGTGGATTTGAATGGGTTAATATAATGTGGTTTCATTGAATTAATTTGTTATAGAATTAATTAATGGAGTCTAATGTGGTTACCTAAATGTTGAATTCATTAATGGAGTTGAATTTGGTTAATTAATTGTTAATATAATTAATGGGATCATATTGGATTAATTAATTTTGGAATTAATTAATGGAGTTGAATCTGATAAATTAATTGTTGAATTAATTAATAAAGTTGACTATGGTTTATTTATTGTTATATTATTTAATGTGGATGTGTTAAATAAATTAAAATTTTAATCAATTAATATAATTGAATGTGATCAATAAATATTTTAATTAATTAATGTAGTTCAGTTTTGTTAATTAATTTTTCAATTTACTAATGGAAATATATTTGTTTAATTAATTGATAAATTAATCAATGGGGTTTAATATGATTAATTAACTGTTGGATTAATTAATAGAGATGGCATTGGTTAATTTATTTTTCAATTAATGAGGGAGTTTTTTAGATTAATTAATTTTTGAATAAATTAAAAGGGGATAATGTGACTAATTATTTATAGAATTAATTAATTTAATTTATTTGAATAGTTAATTAGTGAATTAATTAAATGATCTGAATGGGATAAATTAATTGATGAATTAATTAACAAAATTTATGTGAACAATTAATCAGCGAATTAATTGAAAAGATTTATTATCATTAATTAATTCTTTAATTAATTTATGGAATAGGGATGAATAATTTGTTGGTGAATTAGTTCATGGAGTTGAATGTGTTCAGTTAATTGTGTAATTAATTAATGTAATTGAAGTGAAAAATTAAATGTTTAATAAATTGAATGGATTGAATGAGATTAATTAATTTTTTAATTTATCAATGGAGTTAATGTGAAAAATATACTATTGAATTTATTGATGGCTGAAATGTTTTTATTGTTTATTTGGATTAATTACAATTAAGATTATTTAATGGATCAATTTGATTATACAAATTATGTTTTTGGTATAATTAATTGGGGAATTAATTATTAAAATGTTATTATTTTGGAATAAGGAAAATTAATTATTGAATTAATTATTGATATATTGTTACTATGGAATTGGGAAATTTATTTTTTGAATTAATTATTGTGATATCTTAATTTTGAAATATGATTAATTAATTGATGAACTAATTAATGGATAATATTGTGGTTTTTTATCAAAGAATTGGATAATTAATTATGAATTGATTATTAGGGAAATGTGATTCTTGAATTGGATATTTTATTGTTGAAATGATTATGATTGAATTTTTATTTTTGAATTGGATAATTATTTTTTTAATTATTTTTTTAGTTATTGTGATTATTGAACTTGATTAATTATTTGTTGAATTAATTAATGGTATTTTTTGGTGTCATGAAATTATTATTTTGAATGGTGAATTGATTAATTATTTATTGTTATATTGAAGTTGATGAATTGCGATAATTTATTTTAGAAATATTTTTTTGGACATTATTATTATTATTATAAAATTCATTGATTTGATTAATTAATGTGATATTCATGTACAGGGAATATCCTGCTAAATGAAAAGTCAAAATTAGGATATGAAATGATTAATGGTAATGATAAAATTCACATGTGATGATCTAGTGTGGGATGGGGTATACATCATCAAAATCTCATTTTTTGAATAGAAATAGTGAATGGTAAAAATGGAATTTATATGAGATATTAGTGTGTGGGATGGGGTCTACTGCATCAAAATCATGTAGTGTGATTTGAAATTAGGAATGGTGACAATGGCATAAATATATGATAATCATGTGTGGGAAATATCTACAATATCAAAATCACATTGAATGAATGAGGTAATGAATGGTATCAATGTAATTCAATTATATGATATTCCTTATAGATATTTAAAACTCTCAAATGATCCTATAACAAACAAGTCTTGATATACATTAACATTATATAACTTTTTCGGAATACGTAAAACATTGCTCAAATAGATTCTTGAAGACTGTGCTACTCTATTGCCATAGGAAACAAGGAAACAATAACCTAGGTTAATAAATGAGCTACATTATTTCTTACTAGGCTCTTCTTGAATAAAACCTTCCATAGACAAATCAAACATAATACACATCTTTATATCCTAGGGAAGGAAACATAAAACTATGTTATCCTATAGGCTTAGTAAGGGTAATCAAGGAGGACATGTAAGTACAGTACTGAGTATATGGGTATGATAACATGATCATGAAAAGATAAGATCATACCCTTCGTATCAAAGGCCATATACATGAATACTGGCATAAAGAATGGTAGTTTGGAAGGCATGAATAATAAGTAAATAAAGAAAAAAATCCATGAAATCATAACATTGGAATGAAACATGGAATTGTGGTAGACACATAATCATCTAATATGATTTTCATAGTAACCAAGGTATTTATTTTATGACCACTTGGGTCGTTTATGATCACTCCCTATACCATCATGGATTTTATGGTTTAATCCTATGTTCATCATGGATGCATGAGTTCATGAATCATACCATCTATGTAGTCATGTTATTCTCCCAAGGTCATCTTAGAAGTCTAGTTTCATTCCCAAAACCATATTAGTCTATCCCATGAGATATAAATCATTTCCCAATGTAGTTTTAATACATATAGGTCCCTCCCATCTCATAATGAAAGCATACATAAATGTTCTACAATATCATAAATAGTCATTTCATAACCTAAGAAATGAAATAGGTGTTATAAACATTTAATAGTATGAAATCCTATTTAAAGATATAGGTTTCATAATCATTTCATCATAAAGAGAATCTGTTAAAAGAAGTGGGTTTCAAACATATATACATCTTTAATGTGAAACGAGTTCCATAGATTTCATTATACCAAAACAGAATCTGTTTATAAAAGTAATATGAATGGAAAAATTTACTACGTTTTCCATAAAGTAAACTGTAACAATAATGGATGTTTTCTTAAATGGTAAATAATATTTATTTATATTTTAAAAAAATATATTGAGGAAAATATCATTTGGTCTTTGAAAGACTTATTTTTTATAATCTAAAACCTTTTGAAAATCATGTTATTATAAAATAGATTTTAAAACATATAATGGACGTTTGGAAAACAATAACACATTTTTAATATAATTTTTCCCTGAAAATGATCTCTAGGGATATTTTAAAAACATTTTTGAAACCATTGTTTTTTAATACAATATATTTTATAATGAATATATAGATAATCAGATTTTACATAAAATTATTTTATTAAGTAACAAAGAGTTATAGTAATGGTAATAACATATGGGGTTATAATAAATAAATATTAAGGACATAATATCTTTAATGTTATTGATATATGGATCATAACATTTCCTCAAAGTCGTATTGTCATTAACAATCATGAAAAGCATAGATATTATTTCAATAAACACTTACCACTAGGTTACTTAAGACTGTACTCATCATGTATTAAATGTAAAATACATGGAGAATAAAATTTCATGAATACAATGAGAGTCATGATATAAAATTTAAGAATATACACCATCAAAAATGAGTTTGGGTTCATAATAATACATGAGTCTCAAATAATGGAATTTGAGAAAAAAAATACCAATTTGGTAATTTTTGAAACATTAAACCCATGAAAGAATGTTTGTAAAATGTATATGTTAATATCAATAAATGTAATTACACTATAAATAAAATTAAATCATGAGATTTATATACACCACAAAAAATAAGAGTGGCGAACATAGCATGTATCTTTGAAAAATAAAAAATTCAGATGAAATCCCATTTAAATGTATATTGACTCCCATATTTCTCATTCAAAACACCTATATAATAAATTTAAATTAATAAAAAATATTTAACATAAAAATATATTTATATATAATACTGTGTATTTATTTGTTATGACCTCATATTTCCCTCTTGTTAATGATCCTATGTTAATGTATCACTTCGGGTAATATTCACTTTGTTCTTTATATATGTCTTAATTTGTTATAGCATGAGTCCTTGTACTTATATAATAATTTTATGAATTTAAAAAATTATAAAAATATCATTTAAATACTTTATATTTTTATTATAATTATCTATATAATATATAAGTATGAAATTAAATACACAGTTAATGGAGACGGTTGGTTATATGTACGCATGAATGTTGTTTCCGTTTTTATTGTGGTATTGAAGGAAATTATGTAAATGAAATTTGTATATATATTTTTATATGTATATGTATATGTACATCTCATTATTCAATTATAATTATTATATCTTATATATCATATAAGTTCAATAAAAGCATATTTAATACATTCCATTTGGTGTTTGAACGAATCACATTGCATCGAGGGGCAGTTGTTCACACATCCCCAAAAAAGATTATCGTACTAACACAAAATGGAAATTAAATTGTATGTCCTATAAAAAAGAATAAAGAATCTTAAATATATAATAAATATCATATATAACATATATAAATAGAGTTTATATCATAATGGTCTCCAAGAGTGGTTTTAATGAAAATTTAACAATCATCGTTTGGATGTTACATGCATTATCCATCCATCCTAAAAAATTACAATTTCACACAACTCCATAATGTTTTGTGATGAAAGATAAGATTCATAAAGCTTCCAAAATTATATTAAATATGGAATAAAAGCATTATTTTATCTAGGTAAATTAGGATTCATATGGGAAACCTCTCACTTATAAAAAGTCACGGTGCACACTTCGGGCTATGCCCATTTCTTGAATTTGTGAAAAATTACCATTGAGAGGTCCCTCAAAAACAGATCTTATACTATGTCATTTTTAGAAAATATTATAATGTTAAAATAATTGTATCCATGCATGATCTATTAAATTTTTAGTGGTGTCATGTAAATCAACAATTTAAACCCCAGTTAATACCTATAGTAATGATACTCCTCTACACTCTCTAGGATACGCTGATTCAACATGCTCGTTTTGGTCCCTTCCACTTGTGAAGAGTATAGATTCCTCTAATTTTTTCCCTAAATACCTTGAGATGAAACCCTCCATAAGAAAATATAGAAACCTTGTCACATAACACCCATTCTATGTTATACCATTCACTTTTACTCTTGTATAATTCCCACACCAGCCATTTCCCAGATTCTTCTCTATATCAATCCTCGCTAGATGGTGTTTAAAAATAGTATAACCTATATGAAAATAATGGAATTCCTCTTTTGATACACACAATTTAATTTCTAGAGAATCCATAGTATACTTTATTCTGTGACCTTGAGATGAACCCCACAGTACTCAAATCCTAACATTAAACAAGTGTATCCCCTATATTATGAGAATACGAAGCCAATTGTGAAATTAATAAAATTTCATGAGCATGTAGAGTTTCAATACTAATGTAATTATCATGATATGACCCAAAAATTTCTACCATGGTAGCCTCCAATGGTGTGTCCCCCCATCATATTCCTCGCCCAATGAATGGGTTAAGATGCCCTTTTGTACCACCATGATGGAGAAATAATGGGTATCTCAGTAAATAATCCAGGCACACCATGTCCTATCACATGATGTTAAAATGTGAAATTAAACTATACTAGGAACATGGGATTCCCTCTTCACTAAACATATTGAAGAAATTATGGAAATGTCACTTCATAATCCATACATACCATTATATTTATTATGAATGAAAACTATAACATTACCCTATACATCATACATGGGATTCCATGTGTGAGAATTGTACAGTTCTTCTATGAGAGGTTTGATATTTCTCATGTGATACTCAATAAATGATACAACATCACGTCATTCCCCTTTCACTCATAATCCCAACCCACAACATCACTTATCCTAGAAGTACCACATAAGAATCCACATGTTAGACCCAACCACAAGACCCCTTCTCCTTGAAGTACCACGGGTTTCTTACTCTCATGATACCAAACCAAATAATTTCTAAACATAATATCACCCCAGGAAGCAACCACATGTATTCCCCAAAAACATTCTCATTTGTCCTAGAAGCACCTTGGGACTCTTCAAATCAAATGACCCAACCACATAATCACTTCTCCAAGAATCATGACATAAAAATACCACACATAATACCAAACCACATCATCACTAATCCTAGTACCACCTTGGTATGCTCCCATGCATAATCCTCATAGATATCATCACAAATACATTCTAGAAAAGTAAAATCCCATTCATAATCCCAAATCATATAATCATTAAAGAAATATCTGGGTAGCAAACATTATTATTCTCCATTCACTACAAAAGTGATCATAGTAGCACCTAGTAATATCCTAATCATAATACCCAATGACACCATCATTGTTCTTAGTAACTCATAGGATTATCCCACATGTATACCCCACAATTTCCTTTATTGAGACTCCTTTCATGATATGATTCTACATTCCACATGATGTTAAACTGTATAGACTAGTCTTTACACACTATCTTAAACTATGACATTAAACTATATGGGTTTTTATCACCTTCTAAAAAATAAGTCAGGTATGGGACATCCATTTGGTTCTATCATGAGAACCCCATGTATGAAATCTTCCCCCTATGGGGATACAGTAATGTCAAATCTTCTCCCATTGAGACATACACCACATGAAAACCACATTTGTGAATTTTTTTCCCCTAGAGATGCATTATTATGAAATATTTTCCATGGGGACACACTCCAACAGACAAAAAAATGTTAGAAAATTCCTTGTGGATTCACTCAGCCAAATGAAATGTCTAGTATCTTTTACCCTGAGGAAATAGTATATAAAATCTGAATTGTGAAATCGTCCCACAGAGGAGAAATTCCCCCAAATCACATTTGATTAATCATCCCCTTTGAATTCAATAACCACCAACCACGATTTAAATAATTCCTTAGGGGACACACTCAATTAAATCCCAATTGTGAAACCATTTCCCTAGGGAACACAATCCACAAAATCCCATGTTTTAAATCATCTACCATGGGACACAATTAACTATTTACTATGTGTGAAATAATCGCCCCTTGTATCATAATCCATCAAAACATGAGTTTGGAATAATCCGCTAAGGGAAACACTCCACCAAATACCAATTATCAAACCTTCTCACCCAGGGACACAGACCAAATATAAAATAAGAAATCATCCACCTCGAGCGACACACATGACCAAAACATCAAGTGTGTTCTTCTTCCACCCTAGGGGACACACATAACAACTCTATTTCACCCCCAAAAAATTAAACATATAACACATCTTTCAATTTATGATGTTCAACCAATGACACATATTTCTCCAGAATACATTAAACATGTGACACACCTATCCATACAATATAAAAAAAACATGTTTCCAAATCATGAATCAATACCTCATAAAATTAACATGGGATTTTTTAGGATAAAATCATTGGAAGATTTTTTTCCAACGCTATCAACTACCTCATAGGAAACATGGTATTCCTTAGGTTCCATTACTAGGGATCCCTAAACATGATATTACTCTTACTTCAAAAGGGTAAGACATTAAATGTTAAAAAAAGAACAATTTCTAGAGGTTCCATAACATACCCTAATTTTCCACCTACTCTAACCAAATTAGTATCCCCTATTGAGTTGAATGTAGATTAATTATTAAGTATCCTGTATGAGATGTCACAGAGAATGAGATTCATAAATATGAATCAATTCTACGAGGGACACCCATCTGAAAAAAAAATATCATAAAATAGTAATTCATTGAAGAATTTGCATCCCATTAACCCATTTTTTCCAACGATCCATCATCACCACAAATCGAGGTGGATATTTCTCGCCTCTAGAATGTTGTAATGTGGGGCATCAAATATGAGTAACGATGACGATGTATTCCCTAGCTGTGAAAGCCTAAAAAAGACCACCAACTTGAAAAATGATATTAATTTGTATCATGCATGACTATAGTAACTTAATTTTATGTAATATATTATAAAAACATATAAATATTGATTAATTATTAATTTTAATTTCTAACATTAATTTTTTTTTATTTAATAAAAAACATGTCCTTAAATATGAATAAACAAAACACCATCATCACTAAATTCATCCTTAAAATTCATAAACAAACTAAAAATATAAAATTAAATAATAAAATTATACATAATTGTTATGAATCAGTTTTATTACCTTTTATTTTATAGGAATGATCTTTTTGAGATGAAAAAAATAATTAGATCACTTATATGAAACTCAATAAAATTGATCAATATTACCCACACCAAATATTAAAAATCAAAAACATCTAACAAATATACATGTTGAAAATGGTTAAAAATATAGATTTGAGGGGATATTGAATAAGAATACGATTCTGAAATTTTTTATTAATAGATTTATATATTTCATATTATATGATAGAGTAAATTATACATCCTAGGAATACATTTTTTGGGGTTCCTTTTCCCAATTTTAAATTCTTGAAAATTATTTCTTATTATATACCATAATATATTTGATATGGTGTGATTTCTCTCTGCTAAATTTTATATAGAATATTCATTCAATTCATGGATTTGGAAGAACAATATATTGTAAATTGTTTATATGAACATTTATTGAAAATATACCATAATTGAAATGTGTTTTTATTAATATGTTAATATGGACATAATGGCTTTCATTTTAAATAGAACATTAAAATCATAATTACTTCAAATGGATAATCCATCAAGGGATGTTTTATTCATTTAAAAAACCAATTCATTTTTTTATATTCATGGTGTTTTAAGTTACTCATCCAAATTACATTTCCATATCACAAAAATTTTACAATGACTATTTCTTGTATTTGAAATTTTCCCCTTATATTTTTCTTAGTCTGGAACCACCATTTTTCTTTATATTCAACAATTGTATGATTTTTAAAACCCATTTATAAATTATTTAATATTTAATTATGGTTATTTTCGATTACATAACCACGTTTTAATGTTTTTAAATATATTATTAACATTATCTATGTGGGTTATTTTTTATGAAGTATGAAAATATTCTACATTATATATCTACAGGTGGACCAATCAATCAACAAACATTTTCATTTTATATTAATGTTTATCTTTAAATATTCATGGTTTATAAAAGAAATCATTTTCTTCTATATATTATACAATATTCTATTTAAAATGATATCAAAATATGATGAATATTTTTTATTTCCAAATTTATTTATCAAAATAATCTAAATAGTTTATATTATCAAAGTCAGAATCATTTTTTAATTCATATTCTTGATCCCGGATGTTCACAAAATGATACATTTCACTATATTTTCCCAAAGTGATTTCAAAATATCTGATTATATAATGTAAATAATCATTCACTACCTTTATCCTGTCTATTCTTCAAGGGCTTATAATCCTAGTTTTTTCTAATGAAATCCCACAATGATTTTCCTTTTTTATTTAATAATAAGTGGTTAAAATATATTTTATACAATGATTTATGGATGAAATTATTAACCTAGTGGTGTATTGTTTATCTATATGGATTACATACAATATTCATTGTTTTGAAAGAATTATATTTACCTATAAATTTATTTAATTTTATTAGAAGGCCCTTTATTTTATATTGGATTCTCATGTTATGATTATTTATGGATTAATGAGGAATAACTCATGTACATACCATTTTAATAGGATACGAAGCCCATTTTCATTCCATGGGTTACATGAAATGTGATGAATGAATTTTATTTCAAGTGGAAACATATAAATGGATTGTGATGGGTGGTGTCCAATATCGATCATAAATGAATTAGTTAATGTTTTATATCTCATGATATAAGGTAATGTTGTCATTATATGATATTATTACAAACTAATGCTAGATCCTTCATTGATATTCTCAAAAACATGAAGGTGAGATTTCTTGGATATGCTAAAAAATATGGGTAGGATTTCTTTGATATTCTCACACCTAAATTGCGTTAATACTATAAAATTAGCCCAATATGATGATTCTATATACTTATATTTAATCAAAAGTACTATTTGTATTCAAATTACAATGTTATGATCTCATATATGATGTTTATTTTAACATGTTTCCACAATATTTTTTACTTATATATTATATTATTTAATAAAATATTCCATGTTTGTGGATTTGAGTCTTGATAGATTTTATTTTATTATGCCTATTGATTATATTTATATTTTATCTATTTATTAGTTAAGATCATATATTTTCATCAATTTTGTAACACATAGTGAGTTCTCAATATGGCCCATTTATATGATTCAATTATTCTCAATAATGATTAAAATAAATACCAAATGTCACTTTAAATATTATATTTTTTTATATATTTGTCGGATATTTTGATGAATTTTTATGGATTAAGTGGTAGAACCAATTTATATTTGATATATTGAACATGGGTTCTACTTGTTAAATCATTATCGTAACTCTGTAAAACCCTAAATATTAAAAGTACAATGTAATTAAAGTGTATAATTATTTTATAAGGATCCAATATTTATGGATGTATCAAATAAATAGTATGTAATTTATATTGATTTTAGCATTTGATCCAGTAGTATATGTCTAGGGAACATAAGTTGGTATTATAGGAGGGTTTGTATAAATTTAGAGGATAAAATGTAACTTGTTGAAGATAAATGTGAAGTGATAACAATAATTAAGGATTTATAGTTTATTCTTTTTTATATTTTCAATGGCATCGATAAACCATTATGTAGGATACACTAAATATTTTATATTTTGGGAGAATTAAGAAACCATAACAGAAGATAAATTTATATGGATATATATAAATAGAAGATAACATTTGGATTATTTTTTAATGTTTATAATGTGTTGTAATTGACGAAATAACTTACCTTTATAGATATTATGTGTGGTTGGGGTGTAATAGCTCGAACCTCTCTGGTCTATTTCTTTATGAGAGTCTGGTGTTTGAGGTGTTCTGGGAGGTCAAGGTTTCCTATTTCAAACTATTTAAAAAAAATTATTTCTTTGAATATTATTTCCTTTTCTGTGAATAGAGTCAATTTTGAGATAGATGTGAATAGTTCCATTGGTGTGATAGATGTGAATAGTGTCATCGGTGTGGCAAATGTGAATAGTGTGATCGGTGTGTTGGGTTGAAGACTTGTGTTAGTGAGTCACCTATCGATTGTTCATATTCCCTTAGGAAATATAACAGTAGGTCATCTATCTATATATCATTAAAGGATTTGTGTTATTTTCTATCCTTGGATCATTTCTCCTTGGTGTTTTCCCTGTTGTATGTGTACCCACGTTCAATTTTCAACCACAAAATTTCGATCATCCTTCAATATAAATTATGTTATACCACTATTATTAAGGGTTCGAAGATCTATTTTATCTCACTCTAATTTTAATTATATGGAATGTGAAATAAATATTTCTAATAGAATTCCCATGGGTTTTGGATGATTTGGTTGTGTCACAATGTCCTCATGTGGATGTAGTCGTTTTTGGAGAGGTGATCTTGATCTGTTGTGTTGGCCTCTTCTCATGAAAAGAACATTTAAATCCCTTTGTGTTTGGGGATTCATGGATTCTCTATTATTTTACATGTAGTTGTAGCATTTTCATGCTTTATCTAGAGGATCATAATGGCATTGACATAATAAATACTTTACTTCGATTAAATAATTGTTATTTATTTCTTAGATATGTTATTGCATCTTGGTTTTATATATCGTGTGATATCAATTTTTTTATTTGTTGGAATGCCATTCTTTATAGAATTTTTTAAAGAACCTAATGATGGTATTAATTGTAAAATAATTTTCTAATGATAAATAGTCATTCATAATGAATCTGGTTGTTTTATTGTCCTTGGAGATAAATCAAATTGATGTAGTCTTTCTTGTTTTATTGAACTGGATAATTAAATATAGAATAAAGGACCTATTATATGATAATGATACTTTGTTTAAGGGCCATTAGTTATAGTCATTCCTCTAGATGCCAAGTGCCTTATTCTTTGGAGTTGTGAGTTCCTATTTTGTGCGAAGGCTGAATGCATTATTTTGGTCCAAGAACCTTGTTACTATGTTTTTCGTTTTCTAATACTTGTGTTTTTTGGAGAAGCCTTGGATGGATGATCCTGGAGGGTTGTTTTGGTATTTTGGGTCATGGTGGCCCAATTTTTGTTGTATCATTTTAATCCTAGTGTGTACATATTCATTGGTTTATGTATATGGGTGATGGGGAGGATATATGGGATGATGTAACTGATCGAATTACAGATTACCATTGATATGGATGTTGTTGTTTTTGAATATTTTGTTTGATATCTTTTTTACCTTATACCTACATGAGGTACTTGTTTTTTCTTACACTCTCTCGAAAATATGTGATTCCATTTGGGGTACGCCACATTATTTTTGTTTTTATCTTCTCTAGTATAGATGGGTCTATGGTCTTTCTAAAGGTGAAATGACTTGACTAGCAGTTCACCCACACACCGTGTTGAGCCCCATTTTATTTTTTTCATATAATTCTTTTCAATAATTCCTTGGAATATATACAAGTGAAAATGTTGTTAATAAATTACTTAATAAATTTTTAACCCATGTGGTAGGATCTCGCAGTGGTGCAATGTTGAGGTTATGATTCTAAGATACCACAGACATAGTTTTGTTATGCCTGGAGGGAATAGAACTTGTTTGTAATGAAAATGTAAGGTAATATGGAAATGATAATGGTTAACTAATGATTAAATAATTAATTAACATAGTTTAATATTGAAAAAATTGGATAATGTAATTTAATAATTCTATTTAAATGGTTGTGTGATTATATGATATCAAATCTTAGGATTGGTAGTTGGGGGTCCAAGTGACATTATCTAAAATAGTGTCTAAGATCAGGTTTTTTTTATAGTGCGGTTGGGATTTAAATTATATCATGTATTGTTTTTCTATACGCTACTCCACCCTATCAGTTAGGGAAAATGACACACTGGGGATTTTGTGCCCTAGAAGGTGTTTTTTCCAACATCCCGGTGGGAGGATGGATGACTAACAACCCCCTTTAGCCAAATCTATTCTCTCGACAGTTACTGGTGCTAGTATGAGCAATGCTTAGTATTCCTCAAATATATGTGTAGAGGTATTTTATGTCATTGGGTTATTTCAAAAATATATATTCTGGATATAGATTCTTACGGACTATTATAGGTGTAATGTGTATAGGAAATTATGGCTTCGGGATCCATACATTGTGTATGGGTTATAATGGCTTGAAGTTTAATACCCTATGTATGATACACATTATGTGTGTTTTGGATGCTCCAGGAATTGACCTGTTTACTTTAGTTTTATGGTTTTGGGGGTGAGTTTCATGAGGATCATGTTGTGGTTCTTTTCACAAGTTTCTGTGGTTTTAAATTTTAGGAGAGATATGACCTGGACGTGCGACATTGGGGAAAAAAAGAAAACTAGTGGTGAAGTGGTAGTGGGTTACACTTGATATTATTTATTATATTATATAATATTGTATGTGATATATGGTAAGAGTATCCATGATGTGGTGGGGAACATAGTATACCTTTTTGGTGATAAGCTAGTTTAACTTCTTTTTCAATGGGGTTTAGCATGGTTTCATTTCTTTTTTCATGAGAGGCTCTGGGGAGGATCATATTTATTATAATAATATACTCACACTTTTTATATATAAACAATTTTTAGGTCACATGGAGCAGGTTGGAGGCCTGGGTGGTCACTGCTAGCATGATGTGGCAGGAGATGTTCAAGATTCATTGTCATTGCCATTTTACTTTCTTTTGGTACTTATAGTTTTCCCATTCATATATAGTAGATATTTCATGAAATAACTTATTTGTACCTGGTTTTAATTTATTTTCTAGTTTTTCTAGGTGCTGTTTGGTTTTTTTCTTATATCTCTATTTCGAATGTGTTCTCTTAGAGAACTTTGCCTCCCATTTTGTGTGATTACTATAACCTTGGTGTTATTCGCAAACCCTGGGACTACTGGAGGAATAAAACAGGGTTTATTATATCTCTTATCACATTGTCGGCCTAGATGGGTTACACATTGTTGGTAGGAGTTTTGAAATAGTTTTGTTAATGGTATATTTGATGGATAAGATGGAGTTTGGAGTTAGGTAGGGGTGATTTTCCATGTGATGGAAGGGAAACAGTGTCAGCTATGTTTATAATGCTCTATAAACATGGGAGACCAGCTAACACGTGGGTATTTAGACCTCTATATGATATTATGCACAAACCATTAATTTTATAGTGGCTACTAAAAAATGTGATACTTGTCGTTGGGTAGAATCCTTGGAAAGGATCTTGAATCATTATTATTCTCTCTTATGATTGAATGAGTAGAACTTGGGATATATTGACCTAAAATTAATAAAATAGAACAATTAATTAATTAATATTGAGTCCACAATATTCCTCTTTAAGACCACTTATAATTTTTTATTTTTCATTTATTGCTCTAGGTTGGCTTCCTCGTCAATTTCTCATATAATATATTCCGCAGGTTGTGCCAGACGATCACAATATAGTATTTGTTAACAACGAGGACACTTTGAAGAGGACACATAGAGAGTTTCATTACTAGAGTCTGTAGATGTATGAGGGAACCATTTTAGATACATTCATGGATGAGAGGTTAAAGGAGGTTGAGATAACATTCTATTCAATCAATTCTCGGATGAAGTAGTATATGTCATTGGTTGTGATGATGTTGTGTGGGGTAGTAATTTAGTGGTGGGTTTTGTTTCGTGAGGATCCTAAGGAGTTGGTAGTCTTGTGGGAGGAGTTCCATGACCAGTTAAGAGTCAACATTCTCTCTTCAAATACGAATGAGGCCAGTAACATATAGATGCTTACCCTTTGACAGGGAGCTTCTTTATGTCAGAGTTCAGGATCGTTTTTTGGAAAATTCAATGATATAGTTCAAACATATTCCAGATGAAGAGGTTAGGGAAAAGAATTTTAAAGAGTTTTTGGGAACATTGATCGAGTTCCAAGTCACCCTGTTTATGTTGAAGATGTATCAAGAAGTACTATAGAGGGTAGAGGTTATTGAGAGGACATTTTCTAGAACTGAATCATCACAAGAGGAGAGTCATGAGGATTACTTGTGAAGTAGAGATATGGTTCGGGGTTATAAGTTTTCATGGAAGAATAGTTTTCATTTGGGTGAGGATTGGATGCAGCCCTCAATATCTCATTTCTTCGGTGGTAGAGGATCTTTAACCAAGGAAAATAGAATAGTAACTTTTTTATGGAGGTTGAGTTCAATAACATCGAGAGTTCTTAACCATTCAGAGTATTCAGTCTGCACCGCTTGTTCCATTTCAAGTATCTCGATTGAGGCAGTTTTAGACGAGGTAGTAGAATGGTCTTTTACCATCTTTGGATCAGTAGATTTCATTTGGGTATGGTAATGGATAGCCTTGGGATGCTCCCCATAATTAGATATTATATCATGGATATAGCGGTGGTCATCAATTGTGTTATAGAGGCCATGAAGTATGTCACAGTCAGCTTCATGTTTAGTGTAGCTAGCATCAGTTGAGTGAGATATCATCTGAGTTACCATTTGTATGTTTTTCCCTTGGGTGTATGTCTGGTTTCATTCATGAGCAAAACACTCTTTGATATCACCTTCCATTTTCCATGCTAAGGGACTTGAGGTTGAGTGGATTTTGGTTCCCATGGCATTGACTATGCCAGATGGAGGCCGAACTGACATGTATGAAGTATCTAGAGACTGTGAGAAATTTCTGGGGAAGCACTACCCTAGGGGAGATTTCTTATGATCGAAGATACAACCATATAATTTCATCGTCGACATGGATTGTTTTAATTTAGTGAAATTTATCTTGGATTTTATTAGTAGTTAAGTGGTGATCTTCATTGCTGATGGGAGGATTGTGATATTTTTGGAAATAAATACCCTCATATGGGATTGAGGCATCTTCATTCATGTATTACTTGGTGGTTGAGCTCATGCTGAGTTCTTCGGAAGATCAGAAGTTGGAATTTCAAAGGTTCATAGAATCGAACCATGATTTCATTCCAGAAGAGGTTGTAGTGATAACCCTAAATGAGAGAATGAGTTTGAGATCAAGATAAACCATAGGGAATATCTGATATCGATGTCTCCATATAGGATGGTGACTTCTGAGTTATGGTTTTTGTGTATACATATCGATCGTTTCTTGAAGTGTAGTTTATTTGGATGAGGGTGTCACCATGGGGAACACTAGTTTTGTTCGTAAAGAAGAATGACAATAGTTTTTGTCTCTGTATCGATTATCAATACATTAACAAAGTGACAGTGATGAACTTTTATCCACTTCTATATGTTGGAGAATTTTTATATGAACTAAAGGGTTCATAAAGCTTCTCAAATATCGATTTGTGGTCAGGATATCATCATATGTGTGTTAAGGATAAGGATATTCCAAAAACATTAATCCATTGTTGATATTTTCTTTACATGTTTCATGTGATGTTGTTTGTGTGATTAATCCTCTATCTCTATTCATAGGATTGAATAATGTTGTGTTTCCTGAGATCCAGGATATGTTCAGGGTGGTCTTCATAAACGACATCCTTGTGTTCTCCAAGCCGGAGGAGGAGCACGCAGAGCATCGAAATTCTTTTTTTAGATTCATTCAATGAAAATATCTTTTTGGGATGTTTTTTAAGTGCATGTTTTGGGCTCATGGAATTTATTTCGTGGGGGAATGTTGTATCCTTGTAGTGGTTATCTATTGATCCATCAATTATAGAAGTAGTTGTTTCTTGGGAATCCCCTTAGATAGTTGTAGTTGTGGCATGTTTCATTGCTCTTGAAAACTATAATAAAATTTTCATATCTGATTTCTCTTAGGTTGAGACGCTTATGACATTACTAATAATAAAGGATCAGGTGTTCATATAGAGTGATCAGTTTTAAGAATCTTTTGAGTATCTAAAGGGAAATTTGTTTAGTGCTCCAGTTCTTCTTATACCACTATAAGGAGTTAAGATTATGGTTTTCTATGACGCATCATATATGGGTTTAGGATGTGTTTTGATGAAGTAAAGATTATTGATTTTTTATGGGTCTCATTAGTTATATCCCCCTGAGCATAAATATGCAACCACAATATTGAGTTGGAAGTAGTGGTGTATTCATTAAATATGAAAAGATATTATCTCATCGGAGAGAGCATTTTGGTCTTCAATATTTATATAACCTTGATGTATGTTTTATCCCAATGTAACGTGATCTTACAACAACATCAGTGGATGAAGTTTTTAAAAGAACATGAATTACAAATCTCATATACACATGGTATGGGGAATGTTATAGGTGATGCACTGAGTATGATTTCATGTAGTGATGCAGTGCATGAATTAGGTGATTCATAGATATTAATGGGACATTATTCAGCATTACATATGGAAATGGGTTATGTAGGGGGAAACTGTCGAATTTTTCAAATGATGGTGCATTCATCTTTTTTGAGGAAGGT
Source organism: Viscum album (assembly GCA_963277665.1). Lineage (NCBI taxonomy): Eukaryota > Viridiplantae > Streptophyta > Magnoliopsida > Santalales > Viscaceae > Viscum > Viscum album. Next base: position 700,018,749 of record OY728160.1, read on the forward strand.
GGAATATTCCATGTTGGGGGACCATTAGGGGAGTTCATTAAAGACCGATTTGTTTTTTGTGAGGCCCCTAATGGATGGTGGGTCTGAAGATGAAAAACATCAGGTGTTGTTTTGGGGAATAATTTTTAGTCTATTGGCGATGTGTGAGATGGATCTTAGATAGTTCCATAGTGACTCCTTATCAGTACATCCTGGGATGAAAATATGAACTAAGCTTCGAGGAATCATTTTTTGGGGATTGGGTTGAAATATACAGTTGTGGAGTTTGTGTGTCAGTGTTTGGTGTGCAAAACGATGAAGGGTGAGAACAGTGTTGCCATTTGGAATCTCAAGACATTATATATTACTTAGTGAATGTGAGAGGATATATTGAAAAACATTATTACCAGATTAACTTAAGATAATGGAGGATATGATTTGATATTAGTATTTTTGGATCATTTTATTAAATCATCCAATATCACAGTAATAATGGAGCTGATCTCTATAGAGGTTATGTCGAGGAAATACCAAGATGAGGTTGTGCGACTACATGGCGTCCCTAGGACAAAAATTTCTGAAAAAGATTCTAATTTTACCTCTTGGGTGTTGAGAGGTCTCCAGCATAATTTTGGTTCACATCTATTCCTTAACACCGTTTTACATCAGTAGACAAATGATCTGACAGAGTGAACCACCCAGACTCTTGAAGACAAGTTGTGCACTTCTGTCCTAGATTTTGATGGTTTGTGGATAATGTAGTTACCCTTTGTAGTGTTATATAACAAATATAGTATCCACTCCTCCATTGGTATGGCACCGTTTTATGCCTTCTATAGCTGAATTTACTGTTATATGTTGTGATGGATTAGTGTTAGAGAGTCAATAATTCTGGAGCTATAACTAGTAAGGAATATGATAGAGGCGGTTCAGGTGATTCATGAGAGGATGAAGGAAGTGCATGATCATCAGAAATCCATTACTGGTCATATGAGGAGACCTCTACAGTTCTGCATTGGGGATCATGTGTTTCTAATACTGAATCCCAGTCATTGGATGAAAATGATTGGAGGTAGGAGTGTGATTTCTCCCTAGTTTGTTGGGACATTCGAGGTGTTGGGTCATGTAGTATTTGTTTCATATTGGGTATCACTTCTCCCATGGAGGAGTAGGATTCATGATGTTTTACACTAGTCTTAGGTCCATCATTATCCTCATGACAACTATCACATCATTGATTTGGGAGAGATATATGTTAACGATGATGCATCCTCTAAGGAGTGGCCTATAGATATCCAAGACCACTAGGAGAAGGTGTTGAAAGAGCATGATATTCCTTAGGGGGTAATGGTGACTTATTCATAACACATTAATAAATATCAATTTCTACAAACAATATTTCCAATTCTATGAATAGTGTCATATGTGAGATAGATGTGAACAATAACATCAGTGAGATAGATGTGAACGGTGTCATCAATGAGTCATATGTGAACAGTTTCATCGGGGAGTTGCATCGGTGATTCACATTGTAATAACCAGATCATTTATGAATAAAATTCCATTTTTTAATGTCTTGTGGATATATAAAACATATAAAATCTTTTATTATAATTATTAGGTCTAAATTACCATTATGTATCATTTACATTGACAATATAGTTGTTGAAAAGTGATGAACCAACAAATATAATTATATGTTTTAAAAAGATCATTTCGACATAGACAATGGACATGATGGCCTCATCTAGTAAACTCGTCCCATATAAAGCTCATTTTTTAGAGATGAGAAAGGACTTATCATCACTAGGATTCAGTCTTGACTAAGCCCAAACCAATCGTCAACACGTTAATCATGAATGGAATATCCTACAAGAGAATTTCTTGTTAATATAGATTACCACTCGGGAGATATTATCTATGATTTCCAAGAGACTTTCACCAGCACACACATTACCATTAGGTATTATATTGGTGTTATGAGGGGTTATGTTACTAGGTATTATTTACATTTTGTTTAAATAAATTTTATAAAAATAATTCTTAATTGGTAAATTTATTTAGGATAATATCCATTCTAAATAAAGGTTTAATTTGATAACAATAATTTTCATGTAAAAATGTTACTTTTGAGTAATACATAAATTATTATATTAAAATATGGATTTTATTAATAGTAAATTTAATAAAATTTATTATATTCATTGATTATATATCTTCCTTATCTGTAAATAATTAGGTATTAGGTTTGATAAGAGTTATATTTTTATGATAAAATAGACTGCGTATTTGTAAATATTTTTTGAAGAATTAATAGATTTTTATATAATTAATATTTTAATAAAATATTATTATCAAATAACTTTTATTAAAAATAAATGGGTATATACCCGGAAGGTTTGAAGCGTGAGTTAAAACTCACGCTCCCCAATATTTGTTAATAAAAAGTAAAGGTCAAGTGATTACATGAAGTACATGGAGCTTGTACCAACAAGAGAAAAAAGAATAAAAAAAGAAGGATCCATGAAAAACCTCTAAATCATCCATGAGAGGGCCAAAAATCTCACCATGGAAGGATTCAAAATGATATGTCATTGTAGAACCATCAAACCATCACCCCCCCAATGTCCAGATCATCATTGAATTCTTATTGCAAAATCCAATGGCATATAAATGAGTATATATTTTTGATGATGTCAGCTGTAATTTTTATTATGGTTTACGAACTGGTTTTTTTCAAAACCGATCAATTTTCAATACATGTTAGTTCACATTATAAAAGATAAAATTCAAATATTTAGAATAATATTTAGGTAAAAGGAATATTGTCTTTTGTATTATGAAAATTAAATTATCCAATGGAAATTTTTTCATAATTTTCTGAGATAGTGAAATTTTTGGGTATAAAATAAATAATATTTAAATATGTACTGGGTTTTATGACATTACCATGACTCTATAGTGATGTAATAGATATAATAAAATGTTTATTAGACCAAATATATGTTTTAAAATTAAAATAATTTATTTACTAATTTATTTGACTTATTTTATAACACATTAGTGAATCCTCCAAAATGTATAATACATTATATGATTAAATTCATTTCCTTCAGGGTGTGAGTCACCCCCATACAATCAAGGATAATATTTTAATGCATTAGGCCCTAGGACATATAAAATAATGTTCTAAAATCCCCTTTTCAAGAAAAAATGAGCAAGAAGCATGGTATGGTTTGATGTTTTGATTATTTTTGTGTGTACTTTCCAAAACCCAAATAATAAAGAATTCCCCCTCTGTTGCTATTTAAACCCACACAAGAACCCATTTATCATCACTCAAACTACTTGAAACTCATTATCACTTTTCTCTCCACTCCTTAGAGTCCTCACAAGGCACCCCATGCTCTCAATAATCCCATACTAATCATTTAAGATTACACATCCATGTAATGGATCCTCACTTCCCTTCCTTTCTTTTTCTGTCCAAGTTTCCTTATATTGTTATTCACATTAATTTTTCAATTAAAATTTATGGGGTACATTTTCTTACCTCCCCCATACTTCCCTTATGTTTTTGTATGATCAAATACCTCCTTATCTCTCATTTATATCCCCCATGTACACATGTCACCATGATGAAGTTTATAAGTGTTATTCGATTTCTCCGTATTCTTCAAGTTTATTTATCATATTATTACATTTATTTAAAAATACATGTGTTAGGGAATGTATTTTTATGACCCTCATACAGTATATTTCATGAATATATTATCTAAGACCACATTCCCTTTCATCAATCAATTTTTTTTATTTTTTCTGTCTCGCTGTTTGGTTGCAAAAATTGCACCTAGATTTACATGAAAAACTCGCCTTGTAGTGAATACCATGTCCATTTATATTTTAAGGGTATGAATAATTATGGAACTATTCTTATTGATTATATAAATTAATTTATGTATTTCAAATTCATTTATTGAGGAATATATAATGATGTTGAGTGAAACCATATTATATGATCTATGTGGCACACATAAGCAGAAGATCAAAATGTTCTTGAATAGTGCCCCCTGATAGAGCTCCAATGCATTCTGTAATGTTCAGTATAATGATATGTCATGTTGTTATTGTGGATTGACTGATTCATTTTAGGAAAATTATACACTATGTTGTGATAAATGTTTACATGATTTCTTTATGTTTATGATGTAGTGTTTTATGGTGTTTCCATATTTCCATGTTATTATAATCACAATTTTTCACACCTATATGTTCATGTTTCTCTTACACCCCATTGATATTTATATTTCCTAACATGTATTGTATTATTTATATTATGTCATGTTTACTCCCTTGTTGGTATTTATATCTCATCATTTTTTTATTTATCTCTTTAGGTTATCCCATGCAATGCTAAGTAGGAAGGAATATTGTGGTCATATAAAAGAAATTTTTAATGACGATATTGTACATTATGTCCCAAATGGTCATGTAATGTTCATAATCCCCAAAAAACTAGACCTCATAATAATATATGTTGTATAAAGTTAATTTTTATGTAATAAATCATTTTTAAATGTGTAAAGGAAACACGATTTATTATAGTTCGTATTACATGATAGGTTTAGTTGTATTGGGATTAGGGTTAAAAAAACTAGAGTGTAATCCCTAGGGATAAGACTATGTATAAGAAAATAATCCCTAAATTTTGTTTAGTATTGAGTAAGTCGTTTATTGATAAAATATTTTTGAATCTGAAAATGACCATGTAGTTGTTGCTCTGGTACATATATATCTAGGGTTGAAACCTGAAAACAATGTTTTGAACTAGACCCGAATAGGATTCAGTGCATGAAAAATGGACTTGATGCACTCTTGGTTTGAAAATCATGGGGGATTAGATTTGGTTAATTCATATTCATAGTATTTAACCATTATTAATGGAATAAAAAATCCAATAAGAATATATGTTAGGAAATATATCATAGATAACTTAAACTGAAGCCTAGAAATTCAAATGTTAATGATTTTGATGTTATTTATATTTTAGACCTTTTTTTCATTTTATTCACTTTTATGTGTATAATAGTTAAAAATTAGTACCGCTAATTTTCATTTTATTCTTTCTAATTTCATGAAATAGGAGTACTTGAGATAATAACTGATGAAATGATCAATGTGATTACTATTCTAATGAGATGCCCAATCTGATGGGAGAGGGAATTGAAAACTCTACCATGAATCTCTATTAGTTTACCGATGTTTTGAATAGAATCATGGGTCAAGAGGAATTTCCAAAACCAAATAATGATCAATTCACAAGATTGAGATTGATGATACATAGGCTTCCTACATTCAATAGATCATCGGATCCCTCAATCACCAAACACTTGATCGACACCATTTATCTGATCTTATCCATCATTCAATGTTTTGATCAAGAGAATATTAATTTGGACACTTATCAAATTGAGGGAGAATCTAAAAATGGTGGAAATTGATAAAAAAATATGATGCCTGAGGAAGAGATCTCGGTGATGGGATGGAAAAAATTTTGGAAAAAAATCGATACATTATTTCATGCACCCTCCATCTTAAGATGTAAAGATATTTCCATGCACTCATGAAAAAGTATGAAGAATATGTTAGTGAGTATGATGAAAACTTCACCAGACTGACAAGAAGAACCTATGGTTCTATCGTTAGTCATGAATGCAAGGTTGACTGATTCTTTTGTGAGATAAAACCATCCAAGAGCAAATCCCACGAAATCCTTAACATTTATAGCTATGAGGATATTATCTAACATTCCATCAATGTTGAGATGGATATCAGGGAATTTCAATGGTATCATGGGAATAAGAAGAGTAAGGTGTACTTTAATTCTGGTAGATCGATGGATAAATCCAATTCTTATAAGAAATTATAGCATCCCTCTTTCCAAAGGTGCATAAATAATCACCATTGAAATTAACTTAAGGGTACGAGGAAATTCATGATGTACGAGAAGTAAGGGAACCAACAATGCAATTGCTGATAAGAAAAATCCTCTACTATGATAGAGGAAAATAACACTCAATTCGATTATCAATGAACTATACATTGCTACAACTATAAATATACATGACACATTGGGAACTAGTGTCCAATTCCAAATGTATTATAAGGAAATAGTCAACCTCAAAAGAGCATGGGTGAACTTTTTATGTCACTACCGTTAAAGGGAATCCTGACAACCAAATAGTGATAGGTATTATAGTTATTCATTTATGAATATTGAACATACTTTTTTATTATGGTTCAAAGGATTATTTTGTTTCCCAAAATTCAAGTAGAACAATCCAAACCCCACAACAAATCATGGATGTATAGATGTCATTAATAATGAAAAATAGTGAAAATGTTGCATCCCATGAATATAACACCTCTCTTATCACAATTGTGGATGTAACATCCTAATTAAATTCACCACACATCCCTTTCTATAATTATATGCAATTATTTTCATGGATTGGATTTCCCTATGTAGAGCCAACATAAATTGTCACAAGAGAGAAATCTGTCTTCATATGTTGAATCGACCCATGATTCTATACAAGTGAAATGTGGTGGATGAATCTTATTTATCTCCGTCATCTCAAGTATGGATATTAAATCCCTATGAGCATGTGTATATTTCCAATACGATTGAGACTATTGAAGAAACCATCCACAATGTCATGCCTATTTTGTGGAAATTCACTGATGTGTTTCCTGAGGAATTTCTTAGTCTTCCTCCTATAAGAGTTGCTGAATTATAAGTTGATCTTATACATGGGTTGTTTCAAATATCCAAGAATCCATATAGAATTTCTATTATAAAGCATGATGAGATAAATATACACCTACAAGAGATTATGTATTAAGGGATTATATGTAGAAGTGCTTCACCAAGGGGTTCACCAGTACTTTTCATCAAGAATAAGGATGGGTAAATGCACCTTTTCATTGACTATCATGATATTAAAAAAATCAAGAGAAGAAACAATTATCATTTTCCATGAACTGAGGAATTTTTTGATTAGCTACTTGGAGAACAATATTCTCCTAGATGGATTTACGGATGGGATATTATCATGTAAGGGTGATGAAGGTGGATATCCCAAAGACATCATTTTGTACAAGGTATGCCCACTATGAATTCATAGTAATGCCTTTCAGACTCACTAATTCTCTAGTAATCTCCATGGAATTGATGAATAGTGTCTTTAGTGATTTCCTTGACAATTTTTTTGTAGTATTTATAGATAATATTCTAATATAATCAACGAAACAAAGATGAGCATGGTAAGCCTCAAAACACTATACTAGATCCCTAGGGAAATGATAAGCTCTATGAAATGTACAAGAAAGAATGAGTTTAGGTTGAAAGAAGTATCATTCCTGGGGAATATCATCATAAGAAATGGTATATCAATGGATCCTTCCAAACAAAAGAAATTGAGGGATGGTTGAGGATAACATATGTGACAGATTTCCATAGTTTCATGGGGTTATCTAGTAATTATAGACAATTAGTGGGAAATTTAACACTATATTCAAACCATCTTACCAAGATAACTCAGATGAGATTCATGTTTTTCTAGAATGACGAATGTTATGAAATATTCATGTTGATGAAGAATTGGTTTAACACTACCCATGTAATAACATTATAAAAAAGTGTGTATTTTTTTGTATTCTTTAGTGATGCTTAGATGAAGAGCCTATGGAGTTTATTGATGAAAAATGACAAAAGAATCACATTTACTCCAATGAATATTGAAAATTCATGAGAGAAAAATTCCCACACAATATCACAAGTTGGAATTTTTGATCTTTGTATTGAAAATATTGAGACATTATCCCATTTGGGACATGTGTGAAATATATATGGATCACAACATTCTTAAATATATTCCCATATAAAGAGATAAACATTAACCAACAAATATGGTCAGAGATCATTTGGGATTATGACTGCTCTATCTATTAACACTATAGGAGAGATAATAAGGTGGAGGATTCTCTAAATTTAAAGGGCCCCAATATTCTAAAATTTATGAGAATTGAGAAACATCCAATATTCTTAGATTTGATGAATATGGACATGGGTATGATAATAAATGGAAAATTATCAATCTTTTCACTACAGATTGCTCAACCATCTACTATGGAATGGTTAAAGAATGCTCAAAATGTTTATGATGGAATTCAAATGAAATTTTAAACTATCATAAATTGGAAATCCTCTGAGTACAATGTTAATGACGAAGGAATTGTGATATTTGTGTCAATAATATGTGTTCCATCAACTCTAATGATAAAGAATAGATTTTTGTATGACACACATAGTTCAAATTTCTCTATTCACATCAGAGATACAATAATGTATCATAATATATATGAAAATTATTGGTGGGATAACAATAAGATGGATATCTCCTAATATACATCAATTTACCTAGTATGTTATCATGTTAAGGATGGGATGAAGAAGTCTAGGGGGGTGATGCAATCATTACCTATACAAACATGGAAATTCTGGAACTCCACCATGAACATTTTCACCATATTGCTGAGGATATCCATAATGAAAAAATGATATATAGGTTATTGTGGATCAACATACAAAAAATACACACATCATTGCAATTCTATTGGATTCACCATTGGATAAACTAGAAAAGAATACATCATATAAGTGGTATGGTTGCATTGTGTACCACTATCGATTGTATCATATCTAGAGCCATGATTCACCTCTAAATTCTAGAAAATTATCCGACGTGCTTCGAACACTAAGATGAACTTCAGTTTGGCATATCATCGTAATATTGATGGCCAATTGTACTGGACTATCCAAACACATGAGTGCATGTTAAGAGCATGCTCAATGGACACAATAGAGAATGGGATCAACATAGTCTTATAGTTCATTTCTCTACAAATATTTCCACCCAAACAACCAAATGTCTCATAATGAACCCCTTTTTGAGAAGAGGTTCAGAACACTGGCATGTTGGGATGAATTTTTGGAATGAAAACATCAAAATCTATAAATGATCAATGAAATTGTGGAGAAGGGTAAGACCATCCATTATCACATCAATGTAGCCCAGAGTTAACATAAGTTCTATACTAACCATCATCGATGAGACCTAGAGTTTTATGTTGGTGACAAGTTATTACTCTACATATCTACATGGAAGTGATTAATGAGACTTGGGAAGAAAATAAAAGCATAGTCCACAGTAAATTTTACCTTTAGAGATCCATGATCGTATAAGAGTAGTGGACTATAGACTAGAATTTCCACCAAACCTGTCTTGATTACATGATCTGTTCCATTTATCACTCTAATGTAAGTACATACCAGACCCATCAAATGTACTCAATCTATAGGTGTTACTATAGGAAAATTAATTCTCTTATGAAGATACACTAGTGAAGTTCTTATATTATAGAGAAAAGTTCATAAAAAATAAGATGATGCCCTTCTTCATTTTTTTGTGATCCCATGATTTTGAATAAACAACATGGGATTTGGAGGAAGTGATGAGGTAGAGTTACCCATATCTGTTTTAGTCTGGGAAAAAGAAGTTTCAAGCATGAAATTTCATCAGGGGGTGGTTTTAATGAATCAATAATTTATGAAAAAAATTCATTTCTTTTAACTTCTTATTGATATAAAAAACACATGGACTCTTTTTATTATTATAGGGATAAAATGACTATTAAATATCCTTACCATTGATAATATATACATAGATCAATGGTCACAAAATTGATATAAATATAAGGTATTAAAAAATCTTCTCGGTAATGAAAAATGAGCAGATGGACTCATCCAGTAGACTTGGGGTGTACAAAGCTTATTTTAAATGCTCGGAATGGAGGAAGCATCACCAGGATTCACTCATTACCACGCCCAAGCAGAAATTGAACCTTATAATCTTGAAAGGAATATCCTACAATATATGTTCTATTTAATAGATATTCCCTCCTGAGTGTTGTTATCCATGCTACCCCAAGTGTTTGTAACCCTCGCACACGTTACCCTTAGATCTTATGCAGGTATTATAAGGGGTTATGTAACAAGGTATTAATTCTTTCTTACATAATCCATTTTTAAAAAAAAATCTTATTCCATCAATGCCTTTATGAAAATAGTCATTCATAAAATCGATGAATTTTCAAAATTGAATTTTCTGATTTGTTAGGTTCATTTGAAAAATTTATACATTATAATATTCATCAATGATTTTATTAATAATATTATTAAATAAATTATTATTAATGATTAATATATTAGTTCTATATCAGTAAATGATTGGTTAATAATTTTGATAAGGGTTATATTTTTATATGACAAAATAAGGAGTGTATTATTAAAGAATTTAGTTTATGGAATTCATGACTTTTTAAAATAATTAATATTTTAAGAAAATATTATTATCAAATAACTTTTTTTATAAAAAATAATTTTATAATTTTTATGAAGTCATGTGTAAGTTAAATTAAGGATTAGAAAACTATTTCTTAAAACCTATAAATTTTCAATAAATGTAAGATCTTATTTTGAAAGTGAAAATTAATATATTTGTAAAATTATTCATATAAAATAAATATTATTATTGAAATCTATATTTCAACATTATCCAATGTTGAATTTTTCATAATTTTTTGAGACAGTCAAATTTTTAGGAAAAAAATAAAATATATATAAATATATAATGTGTTTTACAACAACATAATGAACAAATAGTGATGTAAAAAACATCATAAAATGGATATTATACCAAATATATGTTTTAAATTTAAAATAATTCTATTTTATTTTTATTTCAATTATTCTATATTTTCTTACTGAATCCTAAAAAATGTATAATATATTTAATGATTTTAAATTCATTTCCATGAGGGTGGGACTCAACTCCACATAAGAAAGACTAGTTTTTAATGTCATTGTACCATTTCCTTATAAAATAAGGTATTCCACTCCCGTTGGCCAAAATCCATGGGCAAAAACCATCGGTTGGTTTGTGGTATTGAATATTTTACCGTGTAGTGTCCAAAATCTAAATAATTAATAATTCCCCCACAGTTCTAATATAATCCCACCTAAGAAACCATTACACTTTACTAAAAATCCATGAATCTCTACCTCAAACATATCTTCACTTATTATAGTCCTCCCATGATTCCCCATGCTCCCAATAAGCCTCTCCCAATCCTTTGGGATCACACATCCAAGTAAAGGATCCTCATTTTCCTTCCATTCTCATTTTTGTCAGAGGTTCAATATATTGGTGTACCCTATTATTTTTGAATTAACAATTACGGGGTATGTTTTTAAACCTCTCCCACACATCCATTATTATCATTTTATGATGGGATACCTCTTTTTCTATGATTAATATCAACCTTTTAAACATGTTTCTATCCCAAAATGTTGTAATATTTATTCCATTTCTATGTTACGCCTTCTGTTTCCACTACTAGAAATAAAGGATTTACCAACGGTTTAGAAGTGTTGGGAAAGGCTGGACAACCGTTGGTATAACATATACCAACGGTTCTGCCAACCGTAGGGAAGTAAGCTGTTGGGAAAAACATTTCCAAACGGTTTACAGCTGAACCGTTGGCATAGGGTGGAGAAAAAATACCCTATTCCAACGGTTCTTTAAAACCGTTGGGAAAAAGATTTCCCAACGGTTTACAAACCGTTGGCATAATTGCTTAAAATTAGCATGTTTTTCCCAACGGTTATGTAATCCGTTGGGAAAAATCCCAAATCTACTCTTTCCCAACGGTTCTAAACCGTTGGGAAAATTGTTTTACCAACGGTTATATGAACCGTTGGTAAAACTAATCATAGACATTCTATGCCAACGATTTTGAACCGTTGGCATAGCCTCTGCTGGGCAAATTACCCAGCAGCTCCCCAATTTGCCTAGCAGCTCCCCAATTTGCCTAGCAGCTCCCCAATTTGCAACCAGCTCTCCAATTTGACGACCACCAAGTCTGGTTTTGTGGGTTCCCTCTCATTTTTCAATCCAATTATTGTACCTGCAATAAACTAACACATACATATATAATTATTGTACCTGCAATAACCAACTAACACTTACATATAGAGAACAAATTCATACACGTTTAACATATAATGGTAGAACTATACACATCCATAATTAAATTAGAATTGATAATGTAATTATTAACATACATAATTCATTTAGAATTCAATTTAAAATTTAGATGACAATTATATGTGGAATCTGGAAGTCAATTCATAATTTGATCTGTTTTTTGTATACCATATATTTTTACCTAAAGTAATGTCCATTTTAAACATAATACATACACCTGGACTGCTACCGGCCACAACGCGCTTCAGATTGAGGTGGGGTTGACTCATACACGTCAAATATGACCCATGGATCGTTGTGATAATGTATCGACACAATCCGAATGCGTTTGGTCAGTTTTTCGTATGCCAGTTGATGTTTTTCAATTAAAATGACGTACTTTTGAAACAAAAGGCAGACACTTTGAGTGGTTCCGGCCACACCGCGCCTCATATTGAGGCGGTGTTGACTCGTACACGTCACATATGACCTATGGATCGTTCTCCTAAAGTATCAATGGAAACTGAATGCGTTTGGTCAGTTTTCCGTATGTACTTAAATTGTTGTCCATTTTAAGAAAAAGAGAGACACATAGAGTGATTCCGGCCACACTGTGCCTTATATTAAGGAGAGGTTGACTCGTACACGTCACATATGACCCATGGATCATTGTGCTAATGTATCGACACAATCCGAATGCGTTTGGTCGGTTTTCCGTATGTCAGTTGATGCTTTTCACTTAAAACGACATCCTTTTGAAACAAAAGACAGACACTTTGAGTGGTGCCGGCCACACCGCATCTCGGATTGAGGCGTGGTTGATTCTTACACGTCACATATGACCCATGGATCTTTCTCCTAAAGTTTCAACGGAAACCGAATCCATTTAGTAGATTTTCGGTATGTACTTAACATGGTGTCTGTTTTAAACAAAAGAGAGACACTTAGACTGATCCCGGCCACACCGCGACTGGGATTCATCCCGGGTTGGCTCGTACACATCACATATGACCCATGGATCGTTGGGATAAATTATCAACTGATTTGGAATGCGTTTGGTCGGTTTTCCGTATGCCAGTTGTTCTTTTCACTTATAATCCTTTCCATTTTAAACAAAAGAGACACAGTTAGAGCGATGTCGGCCACACTGCTCCTCGGATTGAGGCGGGATTGAATCGTACACATCACATATGACCCATGGATCCTTGTGATAATGTATTGACACAGTCTGAATGCCTTTGGTCGGTTTCTCATATGTCACTTAATGCTTTTCACTTAAATTTGACGTCTTTTTGAAACAAAAGACAGACACTTTGAGTGGTGTCGGCCACACCGCGTCTCCTATTGAGGCGGGGTTGATTCGTACATGTCACATATGACCCATGGATCGTTCTCCTAAAGTTTTAACGGAAACCAAATCCGTTTGGTCGTTTTTCCGTATGTACTTAAAATGGTGTCCGTTTTAAACAAAAGAGAGCCACTTAGACTGATCTCGGCCACACCGCGACTCGGATTCATCCTGGGTTGGCTTGTACACATCACATATGACCCATGGATTGTAGGGATAAATTATCAATAGATTCGGAATGCGTTTGGTCGGTTTTTCGTATGTCAGTTGATGCTTTTCACTTAAAATGACGTCCTTTTGAAACAAAAGACGCACACTTTGAGTGGTGCCGGGCACACCGCGTCTCCGATTTAGGCGGGGTTGATTCTTACACGTCACATATGACCCATGGATCGTTCTCCTAACGTTTCAACAGAAACCAAATCCGTTTGGTCGGTTTTCCATATGTACTTAAAATGGTGTCCGTTTTAAACAAAAGAGAGCCACTTAGACTAATCCCGGCCACACCGCGACTCGGATTCATCCCGAGTTGCTCGTACACATCACATATGACCCATGGATCGTTGGGATAAATTATCAACAGATTCGGAATGCGTTTGGTCGGTTTTCCGTATGTCAGTTGTTCATTTCACTTATAATCCTTCCATTTTAAACAAAAGAGACACAGTTAGAGTGGTGTCGGCCACACCGCTCCTCAGAATGGAGCGGGATTGACTCGTACACGTCACATATGACCCATGTATCCTTTTCCTAAAGTATCGACACAGTCCGAATGCGTATGCTCCATTTTCCGTATGTCACTTGATGCTTTTCACTTAAAATGATGTCCTTTTGAAACAAAAGACAGACACTTTGAGTGGTGTCGGCCACACCGCATCTCCGATTGAGGCGGGGTTGATTCGTACACGTCTCATATGACCCATGGATCGTTCTCCTAAAGTTTCAATGGAAACTGAATCTGTTTGGTAATTTTTCCATATGTACTTAAAATGATGTCCGTTTTAAACAAAAGAGAGCCACTTAAACTGATCTCAGCCACACCGCGACTTGGATTCATCCCGGGTTGGCTCGTACACGTCACATATGACCCATGGATCGTTGGGATAAATTATCAACAGATTCGGAATGCGTTTGGTTGGTTTTCTGTATGCCAGTTGTTCTTTTCACTTATAATCCTGTCCATTTTAAACAAAAGAGACACAGTTAGAGCGGTGTCGCCCACACCGCTCCTCGGATTGATGCAGGATTGACTTGTAAACGTCACATACGACCCATGGATCCTTGTTCTAAAGTATCGACACAGTCTGAATGCCTTTGGTCGGTTTTTCGTATGTCAGTGGATGCTTTTCACTTAAAATGATGTCCATTTGAAACAAAAGACGGAAACATTGAGTGGTGTCGGCCACACCGCGTCTCTGATTGAGGCGGGGTTGATTCTTACACTTCACATATGACCCATGGATGGTTCTCCAAAATTTTCAACGGAAACCGAATCCATTTGTTCAATTTTCTGTATGTACTTAAAATGGTGTCCGTTTTAAACAAAAGAGATCCACTTAGACTGATCCTGGCCACACCGCGACTCGGATTCATCTCGGGTTTCTCGTACACATCACATATGACCCATGGATCGTTGGGATAAATTATCAACAGATTCAGAATGCGTTTGGTCAGTTTTCCGTATGTCAGTTGTTCATTTCACTTATAATCATTCCATTTTAAACAAAAGAGACACAGTTAGAGCGGTGCCGGCCACACCGCTCCTCAGATTGAGGGGGGATTGACTCGTACACGTCACGTATGACCCATGGATCCTTGTACTAAAATATCAACACAGTCCGAATGTGTTTGCTCCATTTTCTGTATGTCACTTGATGCTTTTCACTTAAAATGATGTCCTTTTGAAATAAAAGACAGACACTTTGAGTGGTGTCGGCCACACCGCGTCTCCGATTGAGGCGGGGTTTATTCGTACATGTCACATATGACCCATGGATCGTTCTTCTAATGTTTCAATGGAAACCGAATCCGTTTGGTCGGTTTTCCGTATGTACTTAAAATGGTGTCCGTTTTAAACAAAAGAGAGCCACTTATACTGAACTAAGCCACACCGCGACTTGGATTCTTCCCGGGTTGGCTCGTAATGTCACATATGACCCATGGATCGTTGGGATAAATTATCAATAGATTCGGAATGCGTTTGATCGGTTTTCCGTATGCCAGTTGTTCTTTTCACTTATAATCCTGTCCATTTTAAACAAAAGAGACATAGTTAGAGCGGTGTCGCCCACACCGCTCCTCGGATTGATGCGGGATTGACTCGTACACGTCACATACGACCCATGGATCCTTGTTCTAAAGTATCGACACAGTCCGAATGCCTTTGGTCGGTTTTCCATATGTCAGTTGATGCTTTTCACATAAAATGATGTCCTTTTGAAACAAAAGACGGACACTTTGAGTGGTGCCAGCCACACCGCGTCTCCGATTGAGGCGGGATTGATTCGTACACGTCACATATGATCCATGGATCATTTTCCTATGGTTTCAATGGAAACTGAATCTGTTTGGTCGGTTTTCCGTATGTACTTAAAATGGTGTCCGTTATAAAGAAAAGAGAGCCACTTAGACTGATCTCGGCCACACCGTGACTCGGATTCATCCCGGGTTGGCTCGTATATGTCACATATGACCCATGGATCATGGGAAAAAATTATCAATAGATTCGGAATGCGTTTGGTCGGTTTTGTCGTGTGCCTGCGGTGACCGAGAACGCAGTTCTGGTGTCATAAACGGCCAAAACGGGCGTCAAACGGTCAAATTCTTAGCGGACGACCTCAGATTGACCTAAAACCACCGTCCAAAATTTAAATTATTATTATTGACGCGTACGCGCAGACGGCACGTCAATCGGACATGCGGTTTGCACGGTACGACTCAATATGCGTGTTTTAAGTGATGCGCGCATTTCATAAACGCGCGTGGGGGGGTCCAAATGGGCTGGACGAAGTCGGAATGGCCTGAAATCAAAAGAAAAATATGGTTGAGTGATTTCTGAAGTGGTCGAGCAGACGGCACGTCAATCGGACGTGCCGTGTGCCCGCGGTGATCGAGAACGCAGTTCTGGTGTCATAAACGGCCAAAACGGGCATCAAATGGTGAAATTCATAGCGGACGACCTCGGATTGACCTGAAACCACCGTGTAACATTCTAATTATTATTTTTCATGTGTACGCGCAGACGACACGTCAATCGGATGTGTGGTTTGCGCGGTACGGCTCAATATTCGTGTTTTAAGTGATGCGCGCGTTTCGTAAACGCGCGTGAGGGGGGTCCTAACGGGCCGAACGAAGTCGGAATGGCCTGAAATCAAAAAAAAATATGGGTGAGTGAATTCTGAAGTGGTTGAGTAGACGACACGTCAATCGGACATGTTGTGTGCCCGCACTGACCGAGAACGCAGTTCTGGTGTCATAAACGGCCAAAACGGGCGTCAAATGGTCAAATTCATAGCGGACGACCTCGGATTGACATGAAACCACCGTGAAACATTCTAATTATTATTTGGGACGTGTACGCACAGACGGCACATCAATCGGACGTGCGGTGTGCGCGGTACGGCTCAATATACGTGTTTTAAGTGATGCGCGCGCTTCATAAACGCGCGTGGGGGTCTAAACGGGCCGAAAGAAGTCGGAATGGCCTGAAATCAGATGACAAATATGGGTGAGTGACTTCTGAAGTGGTCGAGTAGACGGCATATCAATCGGACGTGCCGTGTGCCCGCGGTGACCGAGAACGCCGTTATGGTGTCATAGACGGCCAAAACAGGCGTCAAACGGTCAAATTCATAGCGGACGACCTCAGATTGACCTGAAACCACTGTGAAACATTCTAATTGTTATTCGTGACATGTACGCGTAGACGGCATGTCAATCGGACGTGCGGTTTGCGCGGTACAGCTCAATATGCGTGTTTTAAGTGATGCACCCGCTTCGTAAACGCGCGTGAGGGGGGTCCAAATGGTCCGAACGAAGTCGGAATGGCCTGAAATCAGAAGAAAAATACGGGTGAGTGATTTCTGAAGTGGTTGAGCAGACGGCACATCAATCGGACGTGTCGTGTGCCCGCGGTGACCGAGAACGCAGTTCTGGTGTCATAAACGGCCAAAACGGGCGTCAAACGGTCAAATTCATAGCGGACGACCTCGTATTGACCCGAAAACACCGAGAAAAATTCTAATTATTATTCCTGACATGTACGCGCAGACGGCACATCAATCAGACGTGCAGTGTGGGCGCAACGACTCAATATGCGCTTTTTAAGTGTTGGGCGCGCTTCCGAAAGGCGTGTGGGGTGGTCCAAACCGGCCAACCGACGTCGGATTGGCATGAAATCGGACGAAAATAACGGGTGACTGAATTGTGAATTGGTCGGGCAGACGACACACCAATCGGACGTGCCGTGTGCCCGCGGTGACCGAGAACGCACTTCTGGTGCCATAAACGGCCAAAACGGGCATCAAACGGTGAAATTCATAGCGTATGACATCGGATTGACCTGAAACCACTCTGCAACATTATAATTATTATTCGTGACGTGTACGCGCAGACGGCACGTCAATCGGACGTGCGGTTTGCACGGTACGACTCAATATGCGTGTTTTAAGTGATGCACCCGCTTCGTAAACGCGCGTGAGGGGGGTCCAAACGGGCCGAAAAAAGTCGGAATGGCCTAAAATTAGAAGACAAATACGGGTGAGTGATTTCTGAAGTGGTTGAGCAGACGGCAATTAATCGTACGTGTCGTATGCCCGCGGTGACCGAGAACGCAGTTCTGGTGTCATAAACGGCCAAAACGGGCATCAAACGGTCAAATTCATAGTGGAAAACCTCAGATTCACCCGAAACCACCATGAAACATTCTAATTATTATTCGTGACGTGTAGGCGCAGACGGAACATCAATCGGACGTGCGGTGTGCGCGCAACGACTCAATATGCGCTTTTTAAGTGTTGGGCGCGCTTCCGAAAGGCATTTGGGGTGGTCCAAACCAGCCAAACGACGTCGGATTGGCCTGAAATAGGACGAAAATAACGGGTGAGTGAATTGTGAATTGGTCGGGCAGACGACATGCCAATCGAACAGGCCCTGTGCCCGCGGTGACCGAGAACGCACTTCTGGTGCCATAAACGGCCAAAACAGTCGTCAAACGGTGAAATTCATAGCGTATGAAATCAGATTGACCTGAAACCACCGTGAAACATTCTTATTATTATTCGTGACGTGTACGCATAGATGGCACGTCAATCGGACGTGCGGTTTGCGCGGTACAGCTCAATATGCGTGTTTTAAGTGATGCACCTGCTTCGTAAACGCGCGTGAGGGGGGTCCAAACGGGCCGAACGAAGTCAGAATGGCCTGAAATCAGACGACAAATACGGGTGAGTGATTTTTGAAGTGGTTGAGCATACGGCACATCAATCGGATGTGTCGTGTGCCCGCGGTGACCAAGAACGCAGTTCTGGTGTCATAAACGGCCAAAAAGGGCGTCAAATGGTCAAATTCATAGCGGACGACCTCGTATTGACCCGAAACCACCGTGAAACATTATAATTATTATTCCTGACGTGTACGCATAGACGGCACATCAATCGGACGTGCGGTGTGCGCGCAACGACTCAATATGCGCTTTTTAAGTGTTGGGCGCGCTTCCGAAAGGCGTGTGGGGTGGTCCAAACCGGCCAAACGACGTCGGATTGGCCTGAAATCAGATGAAAATAACGGGTGAGTGAATTGTGAATTGGTCGGGTAGACGACACGCCAATCGGACGTGCCGTGTGCCCGCGGTAACCGAGAACGCACTTCTGGTGCCATAAACGGCCAAAACGGGCGTCAAACGGTGAAATTCATAGCATATGACATTGGATTTACCTGAAACCACTGTGCAACATTCTAATTATTATTCGTGACGTGTACGCACAGACAGCACGTCAATCGGACGTGCGGTTTGCGCGGTACGGCTCAATATGCGTGTTTTAAGTGATGCACGCACTTCGTAAACGCGTGCGAGGGGGGTCCAAACGGGCCGAACGAAGTCGTAATGGCATGAAATCAGATGAAAAATACGAGTGAGTGATTTCTGAAGTGGTTGAGCAGACGGCACATCAATCGGACGTGTCGTGTGCCCGCGGTGAACGAGAACGCAGTTCTGGTGTCATAAACGGCCAAAACAGGCGTCAAACGGTCAAATTCATAGCGGACAACCTAGGATTGATCCAAAACCACCGTGAAATATTCTAAATATTATTCCTGATGTGTACGCGCAGACGGCACATCAATCGGACGTGCGGTGTGTGCGCAACGACTCAATATGCGCTTTTTAAGTGTTGGGCGCGCTTCCGAAAGGCGTGTGGGGTGGTCCAAACCGGCCAAACGACGTCGGATTGGCCTGAAATCGGACGAAAATAACGGGTGAGTGAATTGTGAATTGGTCGGGTAGACGACACGCCAATCAGAGGTGCCGTGTGCCCACGGTGACCGAGAACGCACTTCTGGTGCCATAAACGGCCAAAACGGGCGTCAAACGGTGAAATTCAGAGCGTATGACATCGGATTGACCTGAAACCACCGTGCAACATTCTAATTATTATTTTTGATGTGTACGCGCAGACGAAACGTCAATCGGACATGCAGTTTGCACGGTACGGCTCAATATGCGTGTTTTAAGTGATGCACCCGCTTCGTAAACGCGCGTGAGGGGGGTCCAAACGGGCCGAACGAAGTCAGAATGGCCTGAAATCAGACGACAAATACGGGTGAGTGATTTCTGAAGTGGTTGAGTAGACGGCACATCAATCGGACGTGTTGTGTGCCCGCGGTGACCGAGAACGCAGTTCTGGTGTCACAAACGGCTAAAACGGGCGTCAAATGGTCAAATTCATAGCGGACGACCTCGGATTGACCCGAAACCACCGTGAAACATTCTAATTATTATTCCTGACGTGTACGCATAGACGGAACATAAATCGGACGTGTGGTGTGCGCGCAAAGACTCAATATGCGCTTTTTAAGTGTTGGGCGCGCTTCCGAATGGCGTGTGGGGTGGTCCAAACCGGCCAAACGACGTCGGATTGGCCTGAAATCGGACAAAAATAACGGGTGAGTGAATTGTGAATTGGCCGGGCAGACGACACACCAATCGGAGCTGCCGTGTGCCCGCGGTGACCGAGAACGCACTTCTGGTGCCATAAACGGCCAAAACGGGCCTCAAACTGTCAAATTCAGAGCGTATGACATCGGATTGACCTGAAACCACCGGGGGCTGTCCAGGGGCTGTCCGGGGGCTATCCGGGGGGATGTCTGGGGGGCTGTCCGGGGGGATATCCGGGGGCTGTCCAGGGTCCAGGGAGGAGGGGTGGCTGTTCGGGGGGCTGTACGGGGGATGTTCGGGGGGCTGTCCGGGGGGCTGTCCGGGGGGCTTTCCGGGGGCTGTCCGGGGGGGTGTTCGGAGGGTTGTCCGGGGGATGTTCGGGGGCTGTTTGGGGAGCTGTCCGGGGGGTGTTCGAGTGGTTGTCCGGGGTATAAGGAGGTGGGTGGGGGGGCTGTTCGGGGGGCTGTCCGGGGGGCTGTCCAGGGGGCTGTCCGGGGGGCTGTCCTGGGTCCAGGGAGGAGGGGGGGTGTTCGAGGGGGCTGTTTAGGGGCTATCCGGGGGGTGTTAGGAGGGTTGTCCGGGGGGCTATCCGGGGTCCAGGGAGGAGGGGGGGCTGTTCGGGGGGCTGTCTAGGGGCTGTACGGTGGGGTGTTCGGAGGGTTGTCTGGGGGCTGTTCGGGGGATGTTCGGGGGGCTGTCCGGGGGGTTGTCCGGGGTACAAGGAGGTGGGTGGGGGGGCTGTCCGGGGTGCAGGGAGGAGGGGGGGCTGTTCGGGGGGCTGTTCGAGGGGCTGTCCGGGGGGCTGTCCGGGGGGCTGTCCGGGGGGCTGTCCGAGGGGCTGTTCGGGGGGCTGTCCGGGGGCTATCCGGAGGGTGTTCAGAGGGTTGTCCGGGGGCTGTTCGGGGGCTGTTCGGGGGGCTGTCCGGGGGGTGTTTGGGGGGTTGTCCGGGGTACAAGGAAAACCCAGCCCCCCCCCCCCCCACACCGTACCTGGACACCCCTACCCCCCACAACCCACTTGGAAAACCCAGCCACCCCACCCCACCTGGACAGCCCTACCGTCACCCCACATGGACAACCCATCCCCCCACCCTACCTAGATAGCCCCTCCCCCACCCCACCTGCACACCCTCCCCACCCCACTTGGACAACCCTGCCTGGACACCCACCCCCACCCAACCTGCATACCCTCCCCCACCCCAAACATCCCTACCCCCACCCTATTTGGACTACCCATCCCCCTCCCCCACCCTACCTAGACAGCCCCCTCCTCAACCCTACCTAGACATCCCCTCCCCCACTCCAAACAGCCCTATCCCCTCCCAATTTGGACAACCCATCCCCCTCCCCCACCCTACCTAGACAACCCCTACCCCACCCCAAACAGCCCTACCCCCACCCCATTTGGAAAACCCAGCCCCCTCCCCCACCCTACCTAGACAGCTCCCTCCACCACCCTACCTAGAGAGCCCCTACCCCACCCCAAATAGCCCTACCCCCACCCCATTTAGACAACTCAGCCCCCTCCCCCACCCTACCTAGATAGCCCCTCGACAGCCCCTCCCCCACCCCAAATAGCCCTACCCCCACCCCATTTGGACAACCCAGCCCCCTCCCCCACCCTATCTAGAGAGCCCCCTCCCCCACCCTGCCTAGACAGCCTCTCCCCCACCCCAAACAACCCTACCCCCACCCCATTTGGACAACCCAGCCCCCTCCCCACTCTACCTAGACAGCCCTCCCCCACCCCACTTGGATATCCCTCTATATCCTCCCCCACCCCATCTGCACACCCTCCCCCACCTCAAATTAAAACATAAATTCATCCAAATGAAAATCAAATTTTCAACAAAAATAAATTCAACCAAAAGTACCATATCACCCCACTAAACAAACCCTTTACCATGTTTGAAGAGTAGAACAAAAAACATAAAACAAATCCAAGGGTTCCGTAGACAGCAACCCTAATTTAGCCTAAATCAAATCATCAAACACCAACTAAATAAGGGAATAACACTAAAACTAAGGTAAAACTTACTAATTTGAAGTGTGAAATAAGATTTTTTTGATTGAAGGTGGATCTTGGGTGTAAAGAGTGTCGGGGCCGAGAAGAATTCACGATGTCTCTGTGTGTAATAGATCTACAATCGGGCTGGGTGGGGGTTCAGCTGGTCTGTATTTGGGGGAAATCTTTCCCAACGGTTTTTAAAAACTGTTGGGAAAGATAGTGTTTTCCCGACGGTTTCATTAAACCGTTGGGAAAACTGAAGTGTTTTTCCAATTTTTGCCAACGGTTCTCAATAACCGTTGGGAAATGCTCCCCAATACCACACCTATACCAACGGTTGTAATGAACCGTTGGTAAAAACAAACCCAGGCACATATATCCCAACGGTTCTAATGAACCGTTGGGAAAAACCTCCCCTATACACCTCAATACCAACGGTTATAGTAAACCGTTGGTAAAGCCTTCCTAAACAATCCTTAACCAACGGTTTCATAGAACCGTTGGTATGTAAGTGTGGGGAAAAACCCAGATTCCAGTAGTGTTCAAAATTCATTACGTAGGGAAATTTATTTATATTTCCACCATTCATTAAATTTCATTTTTATATGAATAGATAACCCTTTCCCTATCATCAATAATTTCTATTCATTTTTTTCCTGATGATTGGTTACTGAAATTTCTCCACGATTTCCCATGCCAAAATAATCATATAGTGAATACCATGCTCATTTCTCTATCAAGGGTATTCACAATTATTATTGTATACTTATTGAATATATAAATTCATGTATTTATTCCATATTCCTTTATTGTGGAATAAATTACGATGTCCATTGAGTCCATGTTATATGACCTATGTGGAACACTTACGCATGAGGTTAAAATGATCAAGAAGGGTGTTCCTGGATATAGATCCAATGCATTGGGTAATGTTTACTATCATGATACATAATTATGGGATAGTGTTTTACCTGATTCCTTTTAGGGAATTTTTTCCACCATGTTGGGACATGGTTTTAATCGATTCCTTTTTTTTAATGGTGCAAGATTTTATTTTGTTTCTATATTTTCATTTTATGATAACCATGCATTATTAGGCCTTTATGTTTATAATAATTATATGATTCTTTGAAACTATTACTACCTAACATGTATTGTATTATTCATGAAATTCCAATTTTACATAATTACTAGGATTTATAGCTAACCCCTTTCTTATGTATCTTTTCAAGTTATCCCATGCAATGTGACGTACAAAGGAATGTTGTTGTCATGTAAAACATGTTTTCAATAAAGTTGTTGTATTTTATGTCATAATATGTCATGTAATGTTCTTAATCCCTAATGAAAATAGACCTGTTGATAATTTTGGATGTCTTAAGACATATTTAAGGTAATAAAGGATTTTAAATGTGTAATAAAAACCAAAGTCGTTATACGCATATGTGAGTCACATGTAGGTATGTCTTCTATTGGTAGTTAATCTATCTATAGGTGATATGTTTTTAGTTCATCTGTCTCAAGGTCATCAATCAGTTGGTTATATGTTGGTAGGTCCTTTTTCTATAGGTCATCTATCCTTATGTCTTCTTTCGAGATGTTATCTGTAGGTAGGTCATCTATTATTGTGTACTCTGTCAGTAGTTCCCCTACTTGTATGTCATCTTATAGTAGGTATTATATCAATGTATAATCTATTGTTGGTCTTTTTTCGATAGGAAATTATTCATTAGGTAAACTATCAGTCTCTCAAATAACA
The DNA here is from genome assembly GCA_963277665.1 of Viscum album. NCBI lineage: Eukaryota > Viridiplantae > Streptophyta > Magnoliopsida > Santalales > Viscaceae > Viscum > Viscum album. The sequence goes on from OY728160.1 coordinate 700,043,145, forward strand.
GTATGTAATTTTTTGGTAGGTTCAATTGTGTTTCCATGTCAACCAGGGAGAAGTGTTTCCCACATCCTGTAGTTTCACCTATTTGAAATTTTTGTTGAAATAAAATGAAATAAATTCATTGTTTTAATTCTTTTAAGGAAGATTCAAATAACATGACCCCAATATTAGTTTTCCAAATGGTCTAGGTGCCTTTAATTACTAAATCAATGTAGTTTTGAACAGATATGCCTTTATTGAAAAATTTAAATCATATCTAAACTGCTGCTCTATTTAGATTTTCAAAAGGGATAAAATACATTACACCTTGTTCTTTATTCTAAATTCTATGTGTGGGAGGATCCCCAATCCTTTATTCTTATGGAGTTTTGTTATTTTTCTATCTCCGTATTGTTTCTCCTTGGTGTTTCTGCTGCTGAATGGGTACCCACTCTCTTGGTGGAACCAGGTACTATCGATTTGTATTTGATATAAGTAATGTTATAACTCCATTATTCTAAGGTATTAATTTCTTTACCATATTTATATTTTCTCTTTTATGTAAGGTGATATCCATGTTTCTAATGGAAATTTATTGTTTGTTTTTTAATGATGTTGTGTCACGTCGTCCCCTGGTGGATGTTTTCATTGCGGGAGAGGTGATCGTGCTCTATTATGTTCACCTATTCTCATGCAATGAATTTCAGAATCCATTTTAGGGAGATAATTCATGGATTCAATATTCCTTTACATGTATTCATATAGTTTTAATGTTTTATCCATTGGATCACACTGAAATTTACATAATAAATACATGGACTGGATTAAATAATTATTATCAATTTCATAAAGATGTTATTGCCTCTTGATTTTCTAGATCTTGTGATATCTTTACTTTTCATGATTATCATTTTTTTCTTGATGGAAATAAGTAATGAATGTAAATTTGGGTTAAATTATAAATTAATTATCTAAATATAAAGAGGCATTTTAATGAATTTGGTTGTAGTTGTTCTGCTTGGTGATAAATATAAGGATTGCATTTAAGCATGTTTTATTGAATCATTTAATTCAATATGGAATAAATGACTGGTTGTGTGATATATATACCTCTTTAAAGGGTTATAAGTTACAATATATATTTTAAATTCCACGTGCCTTATGACTTGGAGTTGTGTGTACTCATTGTGAGTGAAGGATGAACGCCTTTATTATGCCCAAGAGCCTATTTTCATTGTTGCTAGTTTCAGGATTCTTGTGTGGTCATGTGTGCCTAGGATTCATGATATTAGAGGGTTGTTGTAGTATGTTGGGGTAGGGAGTCCTAGTGGTGGTGGTTGTAGTTGATGCCTATAATGGAAAAATTTTATGGTTTATGCATACGATTTTCGGGTAGGATACTAGGAATAATGGAACGAGTTGAAGAAGTGTGCATCAAAGATATGAAACTGGTTTCTACTTAATATGTTGTTATTTATCTAATTCACATTCCCTTCCACTTGAGGTAGCTGGTATATCATACTCACCATACAAAATATTAAATTATTCAAGGGATACGCAATGTTCTTTTCGTGTTTATCGTGGATCCATGATCTTGACATAGGTGGAAAAAACATGACATGTTGTTCACCGACAAACAGTGTTAATCCCTTTTTGATTGGTAGCATTGAATTATTTCCTAGAATTTATAGGAATGTATAATAGTTATAATGATGTTAATAAATGATTGAATAAATGTTTAACTAATAGGTTGGGATAAGTATATTGTGTGATTTTGAGGTTATGATTATGAGAAACCATGGACTCAGTTGGGTTATGCCTGGAGGGCATGGAACATGGTTCGAATGCAATTGAATTTAATATGGAAATGATAATGGTTAATTAATGGAAAAAGAATTTATTATAATCAACTACAACTAATAAAAATGGGTAATTTATTTTAATTAATCTCTTTAAATGGTTGTGTACATATTGGATATCAGGTATTAGTAGTGGAAGTTGGGAGTCTGATAGACACTTTCCCCAGTTGTGTCTGAGACTAGGTTTTCCCAATAGTGTGATTGTGTGATATATTATTATTTGTACTATTTTTTGTTTCTATATACTACTCCACCATTTCGGTTAAGTAAACTGACACCGTTGGGATTCTGCGCCCTGAGGGTGTTTTCCCCAACATCCCGGTGGGAGGATGGATGGATGACTACCAACTTTGGATATCCCTCTACCCATGTTAGTTATATATGCTGGTATGCAGGAAATTTATTTATACCCATACATGTTAGAAGAGGTATGTAATGGAATGTGGTTATTTTACAAACATATATTGTGGCTATTATTTCCTATTGGCTACTATAGGTGTAATATGTATAGGTTGGGATGGTTTGAGGATCATTACTCGGTTTATGGGTTGTAACACATTGAGGTATAATACATGATGCTTGATACATGCTGTGTGGGATATCACGTATCCCTATATGTACATGTTTACATTTTTTGTTTGGCTGTGGTGGTGAGTTTCATGAGGTTATTTTTGTGATTATTCTCCTTGATGTCTAAGGGCAAGCCTTTTGGGGGTGTGATTAATAGGACGTGTGACTTTGGGTAGAAGAAAAAATCCAGTGGGGAATTGGTATCAAGGTAACTTTGAAAATATTTATTGAATTATATACTCTTGTATAATATACATAGTGAGAGTATCCATAGTGAGGTTGGGAACATTGTATACCTATTTAGGTGATGACATAATTTCACTAGTTGTTTATTGTGGCTAGTCTTTCTTTATTTACTTTTTCGCGAGGGGATCTAGGGGATATCCTAATGATTATAATGTAATACTCACCCTATGTATATATATATAATTTTTCAGGTCACTTGTTGCAAGTTAGTTATTTGGCTTGTTACTACTAGCTTGAGGTTGTAGGAGCTTTTCGGGCTATATGGTCACTATTATTTTAAATTTTTTGGTACATTCATTTTATCCTTACAGTTATAGTATTTCTTTCATGAAATTACATATGTGTAATTGGGATTATTTTATGTTTTTTTCTATGAAAAATATGGTTGTTTTCTATTTAATTTATCTTTTTACAATTGTTCTATTAGAGGGTAATGCATGTAATTTTGTGTGAAAATTATACCCTCGGTGCTAGTCACCAAACTAGGGACTACTGAAGGTGTGGATCAGGGGAGGACATTATATATCTTCTCACATTATCATCGTAGTAGGGGTATACATTTTGGGGAGAGTTTTGTTACATGAAGTCTTTGTAATAGATGTATTTGTGGTCAATAACACATTTAAGGGTGTTTTTGGTATCACATAAATTATCACCATGTGGACAAAAATGTTTCATAATGATACACCTGTACTTACACACATGAGGTATATGATTTGTGAAATCACATGAAATTTTCAATAAATTGTAATTAATTTATCATGATATTAAATTAAGTAAATGAATGTGATCGAACCTAATTGAGATAAATCTAGATTGAAAATAGAGTCACATAGGTTGAATGAAATTTTAAGGAAATATTTATGATGAGTAATAAATTTTGAAGAGAAATTTTTCATGTATTACAATAATTTTACTATAGATATAAATATTAACCACTCATGATTTTATAATTTTGGATATTGTAATGGATGATTCAATATAGAACTATGTTAGAAATGGATTTTATATACAATAGTTCGATCACCCAAAAATAAATCTAAAAGTAAAATAAGTATATTTTGAATTCTTGTTATTAATACAATCCAATTATCATGAATTATTTTTAAACACCAGAAAACAGTATAATTTAAAAACACATTGATGAATAAGAAGATTGAGTGTAATGGGAGTTTGGTTGATGAATATGATAAATTAATGAGGACATGGTTATGATGTGTAAATACAATGGGATGAGTCCCCATGGATGTTTTTTAAATGAAAATAGATAATGTTTTATCTATGGTAACAATGGCATTTTTTAAACTAATAATCAAGGAAAATTTGACACCTCAAAGAGCACATTGAATATAAAATTTGTTAATGATAAATTACCACAAATAATTCAAAATAATAAATGTTGAAATTTTTTTTGTTATTTAATATATTATCCAATCCAGGGACTATTGAGGATGATAAAAACCATTAAATTTAAATAAAATTGAATATCTATAGTAAAAAATATATTTAAGTGAGTTATGAAGTTGATATGAAGTGATTAACCCTAATCATACACCCAAAAACTATGAGTGTTGTATATATTTTTTGTTTTAAAAACTCCTCTATACCATAATTTATTTCTATGAATATTGAAACGATAAATTGATGACTATATGAAAAATTTTCAATATAGTATCTAGTGGCCTGATTTTAAAATACAATATCTATACCAATTATCAAATAAATGTGTATATTTTCAATATGAAATATGATTATATTTCCTTTAGTTAGAAATTATTCTTTGTTAAGAATGGATTTTTTATGTTAGTATAGTTGACAAATAATTAAGAAGTTATAAAAATTACTAATAAAAAAACCATGATCATTAATTAATTTAATACTAACTATTAGCTATGTATAGAAATTTACTCTGGTTATATTTGAGTATAATTAAAATAGTGACATAAAATATTAACTTTATCTATATTCCTATTATGTGAGAAATGAATGGTTCAGTAGTCATGAAAATGATAGTGAAGTTGAAAATAAGAAAAAAATTAAAACTATTTTCATGCGTATATTTTAAAAATCCAAAATTATATGATTATTTTTTATGAAATAAAATTATGAGGTCTCCATTTACATTAGTGGGGAGAAATTAACAAAAAAATAATTTTATAAATAAACATTGTGATTGATAACTGGTGTAACAGACCACACCAAAACAATAATAACCATGAAATATTAGATAAATATAATTATAAATATAATAAATCGTATTAACAATATTAATTAATATTTTCAATGGATTGTTAAATTTTAATTCATATATTATTTATATAATTTGATTATTTAACAAAAATTTATTATTTTTTATAATAATTATTTTTGTATAACAGATGATTTAACCAAAATTAAATAAATTAAAAAAATAATAAATATTATATGAAACAATATATAGAAGTATATTATATTATAGATTGATATGTAATAACATTAAGAATAAATAATGATTGAAAATATTATTTTTCAATAAAAATAATTTTTCAATATGTATTGTATTAAAAAATAAAAGCTAAATTCTAAAATTTTATAATTTTAATTAGATAAAAAAATCATTTTTCAGGAAATTATAATGTTAATAATATATTATGGTGAAATTTTAGGATTTTATATAACATTTTATTTTTATGTTAATAGATATAAATATTGTTTTTACTAGAATCATAGAATTTCATACTATATCAAGATGTAAATATAACGTAAGAACTAATAAAACTTTTTCTAGGACATAATAATAATTTCGAGATTAAAACTATATGTATGATAATAATATTATGAATTTATAAGCCCTATGTCAGATAACATAAGTAATATTTTCAAAAAAAGTTGTGTTTTGGTGTTTTTTTTCAATTAAATATTATATTAACAAAATTTTATTTTTGAAAGATTTTAAATACACAAAATAATATTTTCTTAAAATTGATAAATTTATATTATTAAAATAAAAAACATGGTTAATTATAACACACACATAAATTTTAATCATAAAAAACTTTTTCTAGAAACGATATTTTAAGAGTTATAAGCACTAATGATAAATTAAATTTAAATTATGTATATAAATTTTATCCAATAAAATTGATTTTCAACTCGGACACATTATGTTGATATTATTTTATAAGGCCGATTTTACTTTTAGTAATTAAAATTCTATTAATTTTGTGAAAACTAGTTTCTATGGTAAAATAAAAAATAATAAAATAAAAAAATCTATGGTAAAAGAGCTTGAAACATGATTAAAATATATTTCTAATGGAGTTATTTGGAGATTTTGACCCATATCAAATCTGATATAAAATTATTTTACTTTTTTTATGTCACATGTTACATAAACCATTTTAACTTTTTATATACAGTGTATATATTTACAAGATTGGAATTCTCAAGACTTATAAAGGGGTCTTTCATCACCACTTCAATATAACACAAAAAATCAATCCCCACTTGAAAATATTCCCTTAAAAATTCATATATAATATAATTTCACTCTATTAATCTTAAATTAACTTGAAATTAGATAGGGTACTCCATTTCAAAGAATTGCATTAAGAGAATGTTCAAAATCACAATGTTTTTACTTCTCACTAAATAATATTCTCTATAGTCTCTTTTTATTTTAAAAAGAAATTAAACATTACAAAATTATTAAATAATGATTACCATTATACTAAATTATTTGTCTTATGGGATACACATTATGTACCTCTTATCAATTTTATTAACGTATAATAAATCTTGAATCAAGTGTATCTACAAACTGCATCCTCTAAGATCCAACGTTCATCATTTTACATTACGAGCATACACATTTATTCACAATGTTGAATTATATATATATATATATATATGTGTGTGTGTGTGTCTGTCTGTCTGTGTGATTTTTTTGAAATATTTTATATTATGTAATGATTAAACTTGTTACACTATTCGGGAATTCTAGAAAATTGAAATCATCATCCATACATATGTGCAGGCTATCACCTCCATGGATAGATGTATTTGGTCGTTCATCAACACCTTTCATGGATACATATATATGTAAATTCAAAGGCTAATTGTGAGATTTATGAAATTTTTATAAAAATGTTATGTCAAATTGGAAAAACCAATTTACAATGTGTGAAATAAAAACCCATTTCAAATTCAACCATTCAAAAAGAAAACTATAATAGGGAAACATTGATTCCTTTATATTATGTAGTAACTCAATATAGGATATCTAACTCTTCAATTTATTTAGTTCTGATATATCACAACAACAAACAACATGTATGGTAATTATTCATCTATAATAAGGTTATTACATCAAATCCATTTCAGAGTCCATTAATTTTTATATTTTTCTATAGGAGTTGATTTAACAATATATTGGATAAATGTTATGAATTTTGTTATGGATGATTATGGGAGTCTATATAACTGTAATATATGATATAAATAATATTTAATTATTTTTTCCATTTTATAAAGGTAATATAAACAATTATTTCATTATAAATTAAAACACAAATCATTCACTAAGAATCATAAAAATATTATCCTCATAGAATTCATCATTAATGATCATAATGTAAACTCCCATTTAATGAAACTAAAAAATATCATATAGTTATAAATAAAAATTTACAACGCATCTTATTATATTTGGAATGATGACCTTTGGGTAAATAAAAATAACGACATCTCTTTTATAAAAATATTTTAAAATGATCAATATTACACTCAACCAATATTGAAAATAGAAAATAACCAAAAAATATAAATTTGTAGAATGAAATTAAATGAATAATATAATGGGTTGTGGATCTGAAAAATATTATTAGAAATTAATTCAGTTATTTTGCTCCCAGCTAATTAGGAATACAATGGAAGGGGTTCCTTTTCAAAAATTTAATGACCTGATACCTATTTCATGTTGTACACCATATAATTTTTCTGTGGTGTGATATTTATCTATGGAATTTATTTTTACATATTTAACTAATTAAGGTTCTTAAATTTTAATATTCAATAATTTCATTTATTTTTCTTCAATTTAAAATACAACAATGTTGATATGAGTTTTTATGAAACTGTTAATCTAACAATAATGGTATTAATTTCCTATATTATAATAAAATAATTATTTTTTTATGAATATAATATACTTGGGTAACTATTAAAATTTCAACAATCCATCCTCATTTTCTTTAAATATTTCAAGTATTTTACGTGTCCACACTAAATTTCATTTTTCTTGAATCGTATTTTACCTGATGCATTTTTTATAAGTGAAACAAAACTCTTCTATTTTTCACATTATTGAACCATAATTATTGAATATAAATATTCATCATATTATTTTAAAAATATCATTTACCACACTTCAATAATTTATTATTTTCATTTTATATTACTAAGCATTTTTAAATGATATAATGAATTTTTTAATGTTATCTATATGGATTTTTTTCAACAAAATATGAAAATATTATATTTTTAATACACATATGAAAACATCATTACTTAAAAATTTAATTTTTTATATGAAACATTATATTTATGATTTTTTTCTGACCTGAACCATTCCATACCATTATATTGTGGGGAATAAGGTGTTTTTTGAGCCTTGAGAAGTATAGGGTACTTATTTCATCACTTAGAAAAAACTTATAGATTTTACATGTTTTCCAATGGTGTCTCACCCTAGTGGTGTCACCATGGTGGTTTTACCTTATATTTTATTCAACCTAAAAGAGTCACCCTCATGGTACCTCATCCAAGTAGTGTCACCCTAGCGGGTTCTCCGCCTTTCAGTCGCTCATCTGGTTGTGCTTTACCTGGCAGTGTCTCGCATGATGTTGAATCACATGTAGTGGTAGGAATTTCATGCAATGGAGTCTTGCCCTATGGTTCATCGTATAGAGGTGCCTTATACAGTAGAGCCTCGTCTAACAGTTCCTCATCTAGTGGTGCATCATCGACCCATGCCTTGATAGCGGTGTCTCGTTCAACGTTGTCTCATAAACAATGTTCCATATTATTATAGTTTTCCCATTTTGACACAATTATATGATATAAAATAAGTTAAATGAAAAATTTAAATGTTTTTAAGATAGATTCAAAATACATAAATCAAATATTTAATTTCTAAAGGGTCCAAGATCTTTTAATTGGTCCAAATGTTTAGTCTTGGTCAGATCTTCCTTTAATGGAAAATCAAATTCGGATCTAATATTGTGACTCTGTTAATATTTTTGTAACTTTGAGATTTATTTCCACTTTTTCTTCCTTATTTATTCCTCTTCCATTGGGATTCAATGAATCCTTCTTTCCCATAAGAGTCGATAAACTACTACAGGGGTTGGGTCATGTTTTCCAATGGAATTTTCACCTTCATGTGGGCCCCTATTTTTGTTGCAAATAGGATATAGGGATCATTATTCATTCAAATTGAATTTATTTCATCTATTATAATTTTTCATCATGTGGGATGGGTGTATATATTTTTTTCCTTGTCAATATAGTTAATTCCAGAGTAATATATATATATTTGAATTGGTTTATGTATCAATATACTGGGGGCTGTTAATGTGTCACATCATCTATTAGTGTTATCATTTTTATGATATTGTGTTTTTTATTTTCTAACTAACCACTTAAAATAATGGTCCTTGGGGTTCTTCATTTTTTCATGGGATAGTTGTGGATTTTATAGTGTTTAGTTTTTTTAACACTTATATATGAATGTTTTTAAACAACATATATTCATCTAATAAATACATAACCAATTATAATATTTTTTTTATAACCACAAAATTCACATGTAGAATTAAATAATGCTTGATTTTTAAAATCATAAAATTTTCATTCTTTATAATGTTATGTAATGTGATGTCTGTACTTGTTTCCTCTTGTTTTTATGGGGAAATTGGATGACATGTGGCTATGTTTTTGGGTTTGGATGGGTGGGATTTGATTAAGAATCAAGGCTATAGTTTTTGTATGTACTTTTTTTTGTTGTATGTGGTTGTGAGTTGGTGTATGGTAATATAAATGTGGTGATTTGGATATAATTCCTTGAAAAAAATTATTCATTTGTATGGGTGCTTCTCCATTGATGACATGAAAAAAGCTTCACCTCTGATCTAGTGGTCTTGGTACGATGTGTACTTAATGTGAAGTGTGTTAATTTACCATGACATATATATAATTATTGAGGTGTGTTTGGTCATGCTGGTTTCCTTGATATTAATGTAATAATTAAATATTTTTTTGATAATGATTAGAGTGACTTGGGTTGGTTTGGTTAATGTGAGGGAAGTTTTCAATGAAATATTAAAATGATGGTTGTGTGATAAAACCTGATTGATGATAAATGATGAAGTGAATGGGTTTTGAACATATAAATAATGTGATTCCTCTTTAATTTATTAATCTTCTTCACCATGTAAAATTAGTATAATAAATATATTTAAATGTGGCATTCAAGGTGATAGGGTTGTGAGTAGGTTTTCTATTTGAGTATCCATAAGTTGGACTGGAATGTTTGATACTATACCTATACATGTTTATTCTCGTGTTTTATATATTCAACACACCCATGTTGAGCACTATGTGATGAAAACCCACATCGTCATGTGTGGTGTGGTTTTCCCAACATCTGGTAAGGATTACGGATGTTGGGTACCAATAGTTTTATGATCTCTCATCTAGGAGAGATACGTATGGAATTATTGGTGATGGATAAAGGGTTATTAGTTCATTAGATGGTGGTAGTTGTGGAATAAGATTCCCCATGAGATATTTGATAGACTAGGAGTTTACAAGGGCGGTTATGTGTGTTATCTTGGGTGTATTCGTGATGATCTGTGATGTGTTTTCCCAGGTGTCATAATGATGATAAATGACGTGATTTTTATTGTGGACTAGGGGAGTGAGGTGTGTGATGTGTTTTGTGGCCTAGGTGTGTATCAGTGTGATGTTTTTTGATGTTTAGGTTTATATTAGAGGGATGTGTTACGAGGCCCAGGTGTGTACGACCAAGATGTGATGTGGTATACAAAAGGGATAGGAGCACCAGGACAAATGATGCTGAGAGAGAGTGAAATACCATTGGGAATGTGGTATAGGGTTCCATATCATCAATGTTCCTTATATCATATTATAATACAAGAAATTAATTATCTTATGAGTGTGCCATTATGATTTTTTATGGTTATTATACATTTTTATGTAATTTTTTGTTATGTTTATTTCTAACTGGTGGAATAGTATTACCCTTTCACATGTGCATGAGAGACTTTTGTTTCCCTAAATAGTATACTTTTATGCTCACTGTGTATATATTAAAATGTTTTTAGTTGTCAATGTGGATTTCTTATACCATTTTGGGAGTTTTTAGATATGTACTTTATACAGTTTTTGTGTCTCTTCTTAGCTGTGATTCTGGGTATTTACATTGGAGGCTCTTATTGTATCAATTATAATTTTCCATACATTTGGTATGGATTTGTGATTTATTTTTTTTATAATGTCTTAGAGTTTTTAATAATTCATTCTATATCCTGATGTTCTTTCTAATAGTGGGTAATGGATCCCATATTATGATATCATTACAACGTTGGTGCCATTCGTCAACGTAGGGCCAACATGACTTAGGATATAGGGGTCATTATATCACTTCATTAAATCCCATCCCATGAGGGGTGTCTTTGAAGAGAGGGGATGTGATATAGTTTTATCATATCTTATGGTTGAGAGATAATATGGAGCTTCAAGTTAGGCATAGTGATGAATTCTTTATGAGTTATTGAAATATTTGTAGATGACTTTGGTGTATGATATAGGCTAGGGAGGCTGGAAATGACACTGTATCTTAGGGACCAACATGATCCAGTGCATGGAATCAATGATTATAGAACATCCATGTGAGATGGACCTACATATAGGAAAGATACCAAGGATTGGTATATACATCATAATGAATTATCTTCTTATTTTATTTATGATCTTTTGTTAATGTTAAAAGGGATAAAATAAATATAACAAAAAAATTAAATTAAGATAAATATTATTGAAAAATTACATACTACTAGGACATAAAAAATACAGGTTTTCTAATTAGGAATGGATCCTTGTCGATGTCATATCAAGATGAAGAAGTTGACACTACCATATTGATCCAGTTGTTCACCAAAAGATTAATCTAGTTGAGGATGATTAATAGTGTCATAAATAAATTATGTACATTCCCAAAGTAGTAATTGAGGATTTATGAGGGTAGTTTTCCACAAATGATGACAATGATATGGCTGGAAGAGAATGAGATAAATTTTTTTTATCTGGTCCCCGACTGGGTTTTGGTTCCCATTGGCACATAGTCAGATGTGGCGTACTGCGCGCCAGTGGTAAATATTGTTCATGGGAGAGATGAAAGAGGTAGCTATTTTCTGGGTTGTCTTCGAGAAGGATTTCATGGTAGAGTTCCTTTTTGTGACTGTGTTTTCTAAGAAGAGGTACATGCTACTCACCCTTAAGTAGAAGAGTATGTCAGTGTGAGATCTAGGAATAATGTTCAAGTACCTTCAATGTTTCTCCCTAGATCCTTTATAGATGAGGACCCTTACGTGATAAATCATTATATGGAACTTCGTCCTTCCATTCAATATGATGTTACTCATTTTATGATTCCAATTTATTAGGAGGTTATAAAAAGGGGAGGTGATTTAGAGGATGAACTAATGAGGAGTTATATTGAGAAGTGGGATCTAATAGATTTCTTCCACTGGAAGTGTCTTAAGTTGCAAATATAAGGTTCCAAAACCATGCCTGTTTTAACTGGAATGAAGTTGACCTCAATATCTTCTTTTCTTCCATCTAGGGATAGTTGTTTTTGTTCCTTTTTATCTGAGATTTAGAAAAGTTTTTTTTTTGGATTTTGGATTCGTAATCATCACTATTTCAAGTTCCCAATAGTTCTTTGATCACAGATTGGTGGAGGTGGATAGGTTATGCTACACCATTTGTTACAATATCAAGTTATACCATTTCAGTAGCAGGGGAAACATTATTTTTCACCATCAATGGGAGATGGAGTATATGGATTAAAACCATAATAGGTTCCTCGTGTTCATGGATTGTGACCCAAGTGGGGACGTGTAGGTTTTCATCAATATAGAGGCTGAGAAGCTGCACATGGTCATTTTCAAGAAGTGGATATAGTAGTTAGAGAGGGGCCAAAGATTTTCAAAAGTAATATCTATTTGATGAGAACCCTTTTTTTCCTTGTTTGATTCTATAACTTCACACTCCATTTTTTTCATCCGCTCTATCCTTTAATCTGGTAATAGACATAAAGAGGATTCTTGTTCCCTTGGTGTTTATTAGGTTAGTCAAAGGCAAAACCAAATTGTTTGATGTGTGTCAGGGGTTTAGACTAATGATGGAACTGTATTAGTCTTATGGGGATCTCTTATTTCTACATATAAAACCATATGATGTCATATTGATATGTAATGGTGGTATTCTATACATGTGGTTGTTAAATTTTTATAGAGAATAGTCATGTTTTCATATGTTGATGGTTACTATGTGGTTTTCATCAGTGCACAGAGTTTTTAGGTGGGATATAATTGTTTGGAGAACTTTATTTACTTTCTAGATATGTTGTTAACTGAATTAGAAGAAATTGGGATGGTAGAGGTTTTGAGGATCATTGGTTATTTTCTGGATATTTTTCCCGATAATGTTGTGACGTTACCCCCACAACGTAATGTTGAGCTCATGATTGAATTTCATCCCAGTGCTTCACTAATTTCATGGAACATTTATTATTTTTCACATTATATGTTTGGGAAGTCAATTATTTTGATATTTTATCAAATAAATAATGGTTTTATCTAGCCTAGTATTTCATATATGGACGATACAATGTTTTTCACAATGAATGCGAACTTTGTTCTGAGGTAGTGCATAGACTACCATAGGTCAAATCTGGTGATAGTCAAAAACTGTTAACCGATTATGGGAATAGATTATCTCTTCAACTAGTTGATAGGGGTTAGTTCGTTTTATTAGATAGATCTATGGTTTGGATATCACTAGTTAAGGGTGAAGAATGAAGATTTCTCGAAGAATGCCCTCAAATGTAGGTATGGGGACTTCGAGTTTTTACCTATTCCATTTGGTGTCACGAACATAGATATCATGTTTATGTGACTTTTATATTATCTTATTTGTTAGTTCTTGGGATGGTTTGTTACCAAATTCATCAATAATATCTGGAACTAATTAAATTCAAAAGAGGACCATGTCAAGTAACACCGAACAATCTTACTGGTTCTTCAACACCAGCATCACTATCGAATTGTTTCCTTGGGTACGACCTGGACATGTAAGGTCCAATTCAATTAGAATGTGGTGTCTTATACACCTGTGATAGTAGACACTTCTAATGTTGAGTCATTTGTTTCCTGGGAAGCAACCAAAATCATGGTAGAGGATTATAGTTTTCATGGTCTCACATTCTACTATCAGAGGTTTGTACTTGATTTCTCTTGTGTTTCATCCCATTTGGATATTTTGAAAAGGAAGTACCAAGATTTTTTTTTGGATTGATCAGTGTGAATTTTCATTTGGTTTCCTAAATGGGATGCTTGTTAGTGTAGTGGTGCTCTAGTTTACAGAGGAAGGGGTAATGTTTGAGGGGTTTTATGATGATTCTCCTTTGGTTTTGAGATGTGTGTTGAGGAAGTAGCAATAAGTGATCTCCTATAGGTTTATCTGGTTACACCATCATGATCATCATCATGCCACCCATGATCCAGGATAGAAGAAGTTGTGTTTGTGCTGAATTTGTGGTGGTATTACCTCTGTGGGGAGCGCTTTGTGATCTTCAAATAACACACTATCTTGAGATATATGATTTACCAACATGATTTGAATATGTGATAGAGGAGGTGGAAGCATTTTTTAATGCCAATTATTTTGAGATATCATATATCTCAGAAAAGGGTAATTTAATTGACTATGCCTTGAGAAGAAATTATGGAGGGATGTTGTTCAAAAAATCTACAGATGCGTGGAGTGAGATAGAGGAGTTATCATCTTTACATTTTGATGCCAGAGTGGATGGTGCTAGAGAATATTTTTTTTGACGATGGTCATGTTTTCTCTAATTCAGAAGGTTAAGTAGTCTTAGTGGAGAAACTCATAGGAAGAGCTAATGAATGATCATGTTGGCCATTGTGAATCTCTAGAGGGGTGGTCAGAAGATGGTCAAAACCAGATGTTGTTTCATGATATTTCATTGTTATGGTGGAAATACACAAAGGATTTCTTCGTGAGTTTCATAACACACCTTTTAAAATACACCCAAGAGAGTCAAAGATATACTGTGGATTAATAACATGGTTTGGTTGGCTTGGGATTACATGGAAAATGGTGGTGTTTATGGAGAAGTGCGTGTATTTCTAGTAGGAAATGGTCGGGCATGATGTCCTTGGTGGTTATTTGCAGCACTCTGATGTTACAGAGTGGAAATGGGAATAAATTTCAATTTATTTGGTCATAGGATTACCCATATATAGATGATGTTGTGATGTTATATGGGATATCATGGATTGGTTGATGTAATCAGCTCACTTGTTAGCGATCTAAGAGTCTCGAATAGTGGAATCCTTGCCTAAGAAGTATATTGAAGTAGTGTGGTTGCAAGAACTATTGTTTTCCATTGTCTTAGATTGAGATACATGTTTTACCTCCCGAGTCTTGACAGTATTTTAGCATGATTTTTGATCATATTTATGCCTCAACACTACTTTCCACTCCTAGTTTGATGGTTAGATGGAAGAGACTATCCCTACAAAGGAGGATATGTTCCTAGAATGTGTCATGGACTTTTGTGGATCATGTTCACAACAAATACCCTTGGTATAGTTCATATAAAATAATTTTGATCAATGTTAAATTAACATGCATCCATTTAAGGCTATGTATGGGAGGCCATGTTGCTCTCTGATATACAAGACGGGGGTTCGGGAGACAACTGTTCTAGGTCTTGATGTGGTAAAGATCATGAAAGAAATGTTTTATCTTATTCATGATTGGATGAAAGTAGTAGTGTATCTGTAGAAGAATTTTTATGATTATAGATGTAGGACCATGTATTTTGATGTTAGGGAATGTGTTTTTTATAGATTCCCCTAGACATGGGAAGTGGAGGATTGAGAGAGGTATTAAGCTTTCTCCCAAGATTTTTGGGCACATTGAGGTGTTTGGGTGAGTTTACTAGGTGGAATAATGGTTTCCATTTCCATCGTAGTTGGAGAGGAACCCTGGAATACTTTACATCACTTATCTTGACCAGTATCATCATAATGAATCCTCTTTTATTGACTGCGGTGAGTTTGATATAGAATATGACATGATGTTTTTGAAGTAGTTTATAGAGAACCATGATTCCCTAGGGATGGTGTTGTGTGGACGAACCATTCATTTTGTTTCTGTGTTGTGGAGAAATGGTATTTAGGAGGAGAGTAACAAGGAGAAATAGTACCATATTCATAACAAGTACCACGAGTTGTTTAATGTTTTTTATTGCCCAATTTTTCTTTTTAATTTGATGTTTGATCCCTGTTTTATATGAGATGAGATGTTTTCCTTTGGTCTGTGATGTTTGAAATTTTCCTTCCATTTGACAAGGGGATTAATAGATTCTTAATTGAGATAAATAAACTCTAACTCAGTTAAACCTATGTGGGTGAGTTTGTGCCACTGAGGGGTAATATTATCTTGACATGGAAAAAGGAATTTATGAATTTGTGTGTTTTTTGATGGCGTGGTTTATCATTTTCATTATTTTTTTTATAAAAAATCCCAAGGGCGGGGGGGAAACATCAAAGGTAGAAAAGCACTGGGATAGCTGGGGAACCCCATTGGAAGCTATGGAAGCCAAAAGTTACGGAAACCTAGGGCATCTCCACTAATCAGTTTCATTGCATTAATTGGAAAGGAGAGACCATCCTTAGGGAGAAAGACATGAGGTCCATGTGAATTCATGGTGGAAAGATGATTAACGACCATATTACCCTACCAAAAAGTGTGAGAGAGGATTGTGCAATTGCAGATGAGTCTCATGGACCTTCTCCTCACATAGTGAAGGGACCAGGTAATGCTCCACCTTCCAATCATGGAGTCGTGCTAGATAAGAGAATCTGTCTCATCCGTCGAAAGACCAATATTACTGCATTAGCAGAGTTTTTGGCTCGTAAACATTGCCATACTCATGGCCATAAGAGAGGGGACTCTACCAAGGTGAATAGAGAAAGCAAGGATCACATGTCCTAATGGAATCCAAGAAACACCACCCCCTATCATCTCATTCATTGAACATGAGCCGTCAATGTTGAACTACTAACCAGACGGAGGGGGACCACATAACACAATTTACAACTATGGTGGGATGGAACACTGAAGGACCCACATGTAAGGATCTGAAAGATGGGGCCTTAGCATCTTTTGGAAAGTAGGAACCATGTTCCTAATCCGGAATTTGGTCCTAGCCACCAAGGACCATCCAGTGGTCTGAGAACCCTCATACCTGGCCCTGTTCTGAGCCAACCAAATGCACTTGCAACCTGTAGAGAGGATAATTCCATTATGACTCCTCTACTTCCAAACATCATTGGAACCATGATTGCATCGGTCTAGGAATGGAAGGTCCCTTAGTAAAGTGTCTCAAACACCAATGAAGTCACTAAAGGCCTTCCACACGAAGTGTGCCCACTCACTATCGAAAAAGAGGTGATTCGACCTCTCCTCTGTCTCGTCACAATAGTAGAGGCAGCATGAATCCATGCCAATACCAGAGTGCCTCACATTTTAATTCATTGATAGATCTCTATTCTAGATATGCCATAGAACAAAATTAATTTTAGCAGGAACCTCCTTAACACATAAGTACGGTCTCCAGGAGTCATCATGGGCAGTACAAGAAGACACCCTCTTGAAGTACTTGGATGAGAAATCACAGGGAGCCGACATAGAAAAAAATATGGTATGGTTCCTCCATGATATTGATCATGTTAATGGAAAATCATTGATCAGTATCCAGAATAGAATTGATAAAGATTGGGAATCTACTCACCTAGTTTAAGGTGATGTTGTAACCCAACATCACTAAAACATGAGGAGAGTGCCCACCCAATTATGATGCCATAAGGATATGTTCTCTGCTCCCACAATCCACCTGGAGTGTGAATGAAGAGCACTGATGTGGGAGCTGACTGAAGCACAGAGTGTTGATTGCCTCGTATTGTATCCAACCACCCAACCATTCATCATTGATTACATGAACCTACCCCATAGATATTGACCCTTTAAAACCTCCCACACCAGCTTTTCCCTCATGCTGAGAAGGGAAGCTGAGATACTATTGAATGAAATACCACTATCTATGATTGTTCTTGTAAGCCTCTACCACAAAACCATGTGATTCCTCCCCTCATCCTACACAACCCAAATAAAGGAGGACATAATGGAATTTATCTTGGTAATCACCCCCTTTGGGACCTTGGAGGTCGATAGAGCATGGAAAGGGATGGAGGAAAGAATTTTGTTGGCTAGGGTGATCCTACCCCTAGAAGATAAGAATCGGTTCTTCATATTATTATTAGGCTGGGGAATTTTCCTTATAATGGAACAAATATTATTGATGTGTTCTCTACCAAGGCTCACCACGAAACCCATGTACTCTATGGGAAAAGAGTTGTGACACATACTAAGAATATTGCGCAAGGAGGCCATCTTACTGTCAGTACAGCACCAAGGTACATAAAAAGTGCACTCTCTATGGTTAACCACTTGACCACACAAATTAACATACTCATTAAGGACATAATTAAACCCACATAAAGACCTCCAACCAGTATTCATAAAACCAATGGAGTCATTTACAAACATCAAATGGGTAATATTGAATGCCATGGTGTTATACAAATATAAACTGATATTTCCATTCCTGAAGGACATATTTATGAGGTGACTAAATAAATCATGTGAGTGAATAAAAAGACATGGTGAGAGGGGATCCCCCTTCCCCAGTCTACAAATATCCTTAAAAGAATGATATTGTAATTCCATGAAAAAGATTTCCAAATATAGATATAAAAAGCAGCGGAGAAGTAAACCAACTTCTCAAGCTGTGAATCCCATACCTGTGAAGGCCTTGATAATAAACTCCCATTATAAACAGTCATTTTATTTTTACATAACTAGTTTGACAACATATTACCTCATTGGACTGTATAGTTCGTAGCACCAAGGAGTACTTGGGACAAAGCGATGGCCCCTTGAATGGACCAGTGATTCAAAAAACCATGCTTCTCAGGAGAAATACACTAGGCTAGTAGGGGACTCAACCTGTTGTTGAGGATGATGGCAAGAATCATATACGAGAAGTTTGACATACTCACTATGTGATAGTTCTGAAGGATTGAGGAGTAGTTAATTTTAGGAACAATAACCATAGTAGTGGCACTTGTAACTTGAGGGAGACACCATCCTTGAAAAATGTCTTGAATAGACCACACCACATCATCCTTAGCCATGCTTAAGGAATCCCAGAAGAAAGACCTCGGGAACCCATTCGGGCCTGGATCACTATCTAGATTCAGCAAGTTCACATCCCCTCTGATTTCCTCTTCACATGGGATGGCTTCAATTTCAATGTTATCTTGTCCAGAAACCACTCTCATAATAGCCTCTGTGAAAGCGTCATGTAGTGACCCAAAGCTTGACAGATATGGACATTACATTACTTTTGCAGAATACTTAGTCCATAACAAGAAAAGACACCAAAGGACCATAATAATTTACTGTCTTTGGAAATTTGGAACATAATCTTCTAATCTTGGTGAATGATCTTCAACATCTCTTATAAAGATATTACATTTTTTTACCTAAAATCTTTCTTTATATCCTCGGGAAAACAAAACATATAAATGGTGAGCTCAAATGCTCAGTAAGGGTATGCATGGGGAAAATAAAACAAACCATATACATTTGAACATCCAAACATGGACATAAAGTTTAAAAATCGTAATCCTGATTGTAAAATAAATCTTGGCAGTACGTAAGGCATTGATCATAATGGAACATCAATCAAGATAAAATAGCACGGGAATAAAACATGTAATTATGGAAAACCATTAAGAACATGATATTATTTCCATAGTAGCCAAGGCATTGCTGCCAAGACCATCTTAGTGGAAAAAGTCCCTTTCTGAATCGAGTTCACTCCTCGTTCCAGTCATGTATCACTAAATTGGATTAACTTACCATTTCACCCATGTATATCTAAAGAGTTATAAATATTTACTCAATTCATTGGAGGGAGATATCGGTCCTACCCATCTCTTATTGAAATCATTATTACTTGTTCCACAAAATAAACATAAATCATTCACCATAATCCAAAGAATAAAATGGTTTTCATAAACATCATCCCATCATAACGTAATCCATATAAAAAATGGATTTAATCATAATAATAATCAAACCAAGTAAATAATAGATACATTATACATGAAACATAATCATAATAAATACATTCATCTTAGATGGAATATAGTTTTGACAAAACACTTGAAATGAATTCTTGAGGAAAATATCCTTTCTTCTTCAAACTCATTTTCTTTTCACAAAATGCCATCCAATTTTAAAATAAAAGGATTTATTTGAAAATAATCATGAAATATTGTAGAATATGCTTCATGAAAATAAGTATTTATGAAACAATAAAAGTCCGTTCATGCTGTATAATTTTAAAAAAACATTCTTCTCGTACTTTTGCCGGAAAATTCAAAAAAGTACCTCGTATGGTAAACAAAAGAAAGATTACTTACATAACATGTAGTAAAATTAAAAAATGGGTAAAAAGGACATTAAACATATATGAAACCATTTTTAGAAAACAGGGACATGGATGATAAATATTACCCCAGTAAATACTTACAAATAAACAATCTCGGATAAAAACGAGATTAGAAATGTTATCCCTTACCTTATGTATCATATGCTTTGTATGTATCCAAAACACATGTATAATGATTTAAATAATTTCATTTAATTATTAAAGAATCATATTAATTGTTATGATATCATATATGGTTCACTTATGACTTTATATTACCCGCTCGTTTGTAAATTCCATTTTAAAGCAGCGTTTTGAGTAAAATCGTTTCATTTATTGTAGGTATTTCGATTTGTTTTGTTGATATTTTTACTCATATAATGATTTAATTAATTCCATAAATAAAAAATGATTTATATATAATATATATTCAGTATATAAATATATATTATAGATCAATAAATGGAATGAAATACACCGTTCATGGACATGGTAGTCGGTACGTATGCACGAGCGATGATATCGTTCCCATAATTATTGAATAGAATTTGAGGGGATGATATAATATCTCAGAATCATTATGTTGTTATAATAACCATATATAGTTATTATTTACACCATTATACCCATCCTAGTAAGGTGGTTTAGGAAAAACTAATTACACCACGGCGTGGAGATGGAATTCCCTACGTACGCACACGCAGTGATTTCATTTTCCATAGGATGTATAGAAGGTGAAATGGGGTTTTTTAATATTTATAATACCATATGAGAATATTATTGATACTTATTTTATTAATTTACAATGAAAAAACTAAATAATAAGATGTTTAACAAGAAATAAACATGAAAGAATCAGTAGAAGAGATTATATCTTCTTCGACATACCTTCTTTAAGCTTCCTCTTAAGGAAATAGAGTTGGTCATTTGAGAGGACCAGAACCTTAAGAATGTTTCTAAGAATGTGTAGAAGAGAAATGGGTAGGGGTTTTCTGAGCATGAAGGCACATGGTGTTTGAAGAGGAGAGGGAGGAGGTTCCCTTTTATAAGGGAGGAGAGGGGCACCTTTGGAAACCTCAAAAATATTAATTTTTAATAAATAAAACCCCACTTAAAACCCCCCAAAAATGACTCATATTCGAATATTAGATTATATAGGGTTGTTATATCATCAAGAAATAAAATTTATACATGTTTTAAATTTATTTTAAACTTAATCAACTTGATTTATCCTTATTTAATCTATATAATTTTATTTGGGGTAATAAGATTCTAAATTTTAAATTGTTATAAATAATTAATTATGTGTTGTTAATTATACGTAATTGGATAAAGTATGACATTTTATACCATATAAATTTTATTTTATAATTTTTAATTATTTTTGTGATTTTTAAACAATTTATATTATGTTATTTTTATAAAATAACAATAGTGTCAATTTTGACCATATTCATTTATTTGAATTTAAATAAAATCCTCCCATAAGATATGTTCGAAATAAAAGCATTATTAGATTCATAACATGTCATATTTCTGTATAAAATTAGTGGATCACATTTAATAGTTCATATAATATTTATTTTAATATTTTTAATAACATTTATTTGACATTTCAATCAATAAAATAATTTCAACATCACAATTGTGTCACCTTTAATGATAATTATTTAATCCCTAAAAATTCTAAATAACTACATATTATATAGATAATTTTATTAGATTTCATTATACTATTCATTTTCTAAGTTTCATGATGTTTATCACTAAATTAAAATTATTATACTTATAATATTTAAGAGAGTGACATGTTGTCACTTTCTTTGGTTTTAATTATAATTAAATTTTTTTCTTGGTAAAAAGTCTATAAAATGAATCTATTATGACCCTTAGGTGATATTGGTATACTTTTAGTCATCCAATAGAATGTTTTTCAGGTTTTAGGGTAATTTGTAATCTTATTTTTACAATTAATTACGTGATTTACCTTTAACTATAGTAAATAAAAATTACCATAGTTACTATTAATAAAATCAAATAATTAAAAGTAACCTATTTACATAATTTGGACCCATTGAATTCAAATATGGAATCCATTTTTTAAAACTAAAAACTCAGAAGTTGGAGTAATAAAATTTAAAATTAATCTTGGTGTTAAGAAAACGGGTTTTAAAAGTTAAAACTATGCCAAGGATTGAAATGGTTCTACCTATGAATTCAATGTAAAATAAACAGTATTGACATAAATTATATTAAACGGTAAAAATATAATCTATTTATACTTTAAAACTTTTCAATATTATAATTTTAACATATAAATTATTGCGATGAAAAGGTTGTTTTTAATTTAAATATATCATGTTTTTACTCTTCATTAAAATATAAAAGATATCAAAATAATATGAAAAAATTTATCCAAAGTAAATTTTTATATCCTGATTCAAAAGAAGAATTTTATTTTGTCAAATTGAACTTATAAACATGTCAAAAACTAGATTTAATGTGGGTGCTCCATCAAAAGGTGGAAAAACTGCATTTTATGGAAAATACTTATTTTACTCAAAATATTTATTTTGTTCTCACACAATGTTATAGAAAATGTGTAAGATGAAATAATAATGTTATAACATTAAAATTGTAGTTAATACTATTCATAATGGCGAGTTAATAATAATATTATTACCATATATCGTTGTTTAGTGAAACCCGCTATTGCGTACAACACCCGCTATCGAGGAAGGTCGCGATTACGTGTAATTCAAGGAAAGTCAGGATTGCATGTAGTGCAAGACTCATTTGGTGTTTCATACTACACAAGACATCAATGAAATTAAAAAGAATAATTCTCATAAAATCTCAGGTTGTTACATTCTACCCCTCTTAAAATGAATTTCGCCCTCAAAATTTGTTGGGGTTATAAATGGTATACTACTTGAATGTTTATTTCATAGAAACCCACATCGTAAAAAGGAATACAAAAATATAATTTTTCAAATTAATGTATGAAACATATCGGTTACCAAAAATCACTCATCACTGGGTTTCCACATAGGAGAACAAAGTTGAAAATATGGATATCGAAGAGAAACCTAACCATCATGTTCTGATGCAGAGTGGTAGAGAACATGGCTATGAAAAAAACCAACAATCACAAAGCCATAAATTTGTGATGATCTAAGGTACCATATGATTCATCAGATATAAAGACTCTAGGAAAACATATTTGGTTTTCAAGATCATTTCCCTAAAGTTGAAGAATTTGAATTAGAAGAAACAGTTACATTATTTCGGTACAATCTCTCCATTGTTAGTGCCCTACACAATTTCCAATTTATATCGTAAAGAAATGAAGATGAATTTCTCATTCTTGAAGTGTTAGCAGATCATGTGATAGAATGATGGGTCATTCCATCTATCTCAAACAAAAGGTTAGAAAAAGTTATCAAATATACATAAGTCCATCTATGGTGAGGTTAATCATATATGTTTCCAAAAATGGACTTATACTTCATCTATAATACCACATAATAAAATAAAACTCATTTCTACTAACAAGGGGCTTTCTGTAGGCGAGTGGTAGGAGATAAAGGCCTGTCGCACTTCGGTTGTGGGTTCAATTTCCACACCCTTGTCCGAGGTGATGGGTTGTTGCCCGTCCTGCAGGTTGCCCTTATTATAACATCCCATCAATAATATCGAAAAAAATTTCTATCCTTAAACAATACTATCTTATGTCCACCACAATCCATTCCAATCATTAGGCTTATCTAAAATACTTCTGTCCACGCTCATAGTATAAAGAAAACAATTTCTAGAAATGTCATCTACTGAGCATGTGAATACCATCATTTATCCCCCATATATCATACGATATATCTTGTTGGTCACATTCGAAACATGTGAATACCTTAATCATGTATTCTATTGAAAAATGAATACCCATTGAACCTTAGTGAAAACATGAATGCAGTAAAAAAATAACTCATTCCACATATCAAAATCCAAAAATTTCTATTTACTCAAACCATGATATTAGTAATGAGCTCATTTGATTTTCTTTTTATCCCTTCATTTTACGGATATCATCTTATTCCCAAAAATATTTCAATCACTTTTCATAGTTACCAGTACCATAAAATTATTGAAAACCAATACATAGATATTCCAAAATTCCACGATATCATAAATGAGATTCCATGATACTATTACATAAAAACTTAATCATTATACAACATCATTTTCATACTTAACATCACAAATAGTGATCACAGGTGACTTCCCTTTATCCTTTTCCTTATGAGGATGCTCACGTCGATCAACATTAACATTTGGATTAGGGCATTGATTTTCATAATTCCTCATTTCATTGCACTTGAAGCATTGAAGTGTTGGCGGAGCATTCTCTATAGTATTCTCTCTATTCACATCATTAGCTACCTTTTTCACTTTACATAGACACTCAACTGCTTGATGACATTCTTTTCCACAAATAAAAAACTTTCTAGTACCTTTTAGGAAATCTCCACCATGCATTTATCTACACTGTGAGCATAAAGGTACATTCATCTTCTTTTCACCTTTGTTCTGAGATTTTTCCTTGAACTCCATATTTTTTTCTTGTCAAAACCATGAGATGAATATTTAACACCAACATCCAGTTCTACCTTGATAGTACAAGGCATAGTTTCATCATAGCTACTGAAGTCTCTTATAGCTAATGCGCTTTGAAGACTTGGTTCTAAGCCACTGAAGAATCGATCAAAATTAAATTCAGGTTAGATGATAAATCCATATGCATACATTTATAGCCTTGTAAAATTTTATTTGTATATACAAACAGATTCATCATCCTTTTTCTTAAGCTCATGGAACTCCTTTTCCATCTTTCCTCAAAAAATACGAGGGAAGTACTTACTGAAAAATAATTTCTTGATCTCATCCCATTCCATGGATTCAATTTCATCTCGGGCCCTCATATTCTTAATTAGAGTCCACTATTGGTCTGCTTCACCTACTAAATGGTAGATAGTCAGAATGACTTTTTCTTGTTCCGAACAGCGATGTATGGAAAATATCTTTTCAATGGTACCGATCCATTGTTCAGCAATAAGTGGATTAGAAGATCCACTGAAAGAAGGTGGACATTGCCTCATGAAGGACTCAATAGAATATTTTTCCCTTCTATTTTCATTTGGATGTTTAGAATGATTAATAGATTTTGTAAGTATAGCAATAATATTTTTCACTCCATCTCCAATAAGATTGGTTTGTTCAGGAGGACAATCATTGAATTGTCCATTACATTGATCAACACAGTTCCTTTGGGTTCCAGCCATCATCGAAAACACAAAAAGAAAAGTGTGAGAGGAAAAAATCATGCTAGGGATAACAACATAATAAAGGGGGAGTAACTTCAATATCTAAAATCTTAGGATTAATTCTAATACAGTTATCGTAATTCTAGGACTATAACCTATACTTATACTTAACCTTATAGACATCCCTAGACATACCATAGAAATAACTCTAGAGATTTCACTAAAGTTATCGCATCCTAGTTTCCAAAGGTTGACTAAACCTTTCCGCTTATATAAACTCTAGAGACGCAAATCTTGATGTACATGGAAATTAAATTAATTTTTTAGAATACTTAATACATAACAAGAACAGACACCAAAGGAACATAATAGTTTAGTGTCTTTGGAATCTTGGAACATAATCTTCTAATTTTGTTGAAAGATATTCAACCTATCCCATTAATATCTTCCCTTTTTTTTACCTAAAACCATTATTTATATCCTGGGGAAATGAAAACATATAAAGGGTGTGCTCAAATTATCATTAAGGGTAATCATGGAGAAAATAAAACAAACTATATACATTTGAACTTCAAAACATGAACATAAAATTTAAACATCATAATCATGAGTTGTGAAATAAACCTTGGCAGTATGTAAGGCATAGATCATAATGGAACATAAATTATGATAAAACATAGTGGGAATAAAAAATTTAATTGTGGAAAACCATTAAAAACATGATATGATTTCCATAGTAGCCATGGAATTCTTTCCAAGACCATCTTAGTGGACAAAGTCCCATTCTGAAGCGAGTTCACTCCTCGTTATTGTCCTGTATCACTGAAATGGATTCAATTATCATTCCATCCATGTTTATATCATGAGATATAAATCTTTACCCAATGAGTTGTAGGGAGATATAGGTCCCACCCATCTCTTATTTAAATCATTCTTACTTTTGCCACAAAATAAACATAAATCATTCATCATAACCCAAAGAATAAAATGGGTTTCATAAACATCATCCCATCATAACGTAATCCATATAAAACAAATGTATTTAATAAAAATAATAATAACAAAATGTAAATAATAGATACATTATACTTGAAACATAATCCTACTCAAGAATGCCATCTTAGATGGAAAATATTTTTGACAAAACACTTGAAATGAAATCTTAAGGAAAATATAGTTTCTTCTTCAAAATAATTTTATTTTCACCAAATGCCGTCCAATTTTAAAAGAAAAGGATTTTTTTGAAAATAATCATGAAATATTGTAGAGGAAGTTTCATGAAAATAAGTCTTTATGAAACTGTAAAAATCCATTCATGCCGTATAAGTTAAAAAAACACTCTTCTCGTACTTTTTTCAGAAAAGTCAAAAAGTACCTCGTATGGTAAACAAAAGAAAGATTACTTAAATACCATGTATTAAAAGTCAAATATGGGTAAAAAGTACATTAAACATACATGAAATGATTTTATGAAAACATGTAATTTGATGATAAATATAACCTCAGTAAATACTTACAAATAAACTATCTTGGATAAAAATGAGATTGGAAAAGTTATCCCTTACCTTATGTCTGATATGCTTCGTATGTATCCTAACCTCCTATATAATGATTTAAGTAATGTCATTGAATTATTATAGAATCATATTCATTGTTATGATATCATATATGGTTCACTTATGAATTTATATTACTTTTTCTTTTGTAAATTCCATGTCAAAGCGGCATTTTGGGTAAAATCATTTCATTTATCGTACGTGTTTCGATTTTTTGTTCTTGATATTATTCCTCATATCATGATTTACTAAATTCCAGAATGTAAAACATGACTTATATATAATATATATTCAGTATATAAATATATATTATAGATCGATAAATGGAATGAAATACACCATTAATGGAGACAGTAGGCCGTACATACACATGAACGTTGTTTTTATTTCCTTATTGAATTGAATGGAATCAAGTAAATGAAACATATATGTACATAAATCCAGTATCATTATTATGTAATATCTTTCATGATTATTTATTTTATATATACTTTATAATCGTACTTGAATGGTTAGTAATGGAAAATGAATCTCATCCCATTCGTGGAGATGGAAGTCCGTACGTACGCACGAGCGATGATATCATTACCATAATTATTGAATATAATTGGAGTGGATGATATAATATCTCATAATCAGTATGATTTTATAATAACCATATATAGTTATTATTTACACCATTATACCCATCCATGTAAGATGGTGGTGGAAAAACTAATTACACCACGACATGGAGACGTTATTCCGTAACTACGCACGCGCAGTGATTTCGTTTTCCATAGGATGGATAGAAGGTGAAATGGGTTTTTTTAATATTTATAATATCATATAAGTATATTATTGATACTTATTTTATTACTCTACAATGAAACAACTTAATAATAGTATGTTGAAGAAGAAAGAAACTTGAAAGAATCGGTAGAAGGGATTACCTCTTCTTTGACGCACCTCCTTTAAGCTTCCTCTTATAGGACTAGAGTTGGACTTTTGAGAAGAACAAAATCTCCAGAATGTTTCTAGGGAAGTGGAGAAGATAAATGGGCATGGTCTGGCTGAGCTTGAAGGCTCAAGGTGTTGTGAAGAGGGGAGGGAGGAGGTGCTCTTTTATAAGGGAGGAGAGGGGCACCATTGGAAACCTCAAAAATATTAATTTATAATAAATCAAACCCCACTTAAAAACCTCCTAAAATATCTCATATTCAAATATTAGATGTTATAGGGTTGTTATATCCTCAAAAAAATAATATTTAGACATGTTGTAAATTTATTTTACACCTTATCAACATGATTTATCCTTATTTAATCTATTTAATTTTTTTGTGGTAATAAGATTCTAAATATTAAATTGTTATAAATAATTACCTATGTGTTGTGAATTGTACATAAATTAATAATTTATGACATTTCAGACCATATAAACATTAATTTATAATTTTTAAATATTTTTGTGATTTTTAAACAAATTTATATTATGCTATGTTTATAAAA
Organism: Viscum album; assembly: GCA_963277665.1. NCBI lineage: Eukaryota > Viridiplantae > Streptophyta > Magnoliopsida > Santalales > Viscaceae > Viscum > Viscum album. The sequence goes on from OY728160.1 coordinate 700,072,093, forward strand.
TAACAATAGTATCAATTTTGACACTATTGATTTATTTGAATTTAAATAAAATCCTCACAGAAGATATGTTCAACCTAAAATCGTTAATAGATTCATAACATGTAATATTTATCTAGAATATTATTGGATCACATTAAATAATTCATGTAATATATATTTTAATATTTTTAAAAACATTTATTAGATATTTCATTCAATAAAGTAATTTCAACATCAATATTGTGTCACCTTTAAGGATAATTATTTATTACCTAAAATTATAAATAAATTCACATGATGTATATAATTTTATTATATTTATGGATACTATTCATGTTAGAAGTTTGATGATGTTTGTCACTAAATTAAAATTATTATACTTATAAAATTTAAGAGAGTGACAAGTTGTTACTTTCTTTAATTTTAATTATAATAAAATTATTTTCATGGTCAAAAGCCCATAAAATGAATCTATTATGACCCTTACGTAATATGGGTCGCCTTTTAGTCATCATATAGAATTTTGGCAGGTGTTAGGGTAATTTTATAATCTTTTTTTTACCCTTAATTACCTGATTTACCTTTAACAACAACAAATAAAAATTACCGTAGTTACTATTGATAATATAAAAAATATAAAATTATCCTATTAAAATAATTTGGACATAATGAATTCTAATATGGAATCCATTTTTCAAAATTCAAAACACAGAAGTTGCAGTAATTAATTTAAAATTAATCCTGTTGTTAAAAAAATGGGTTTTAAAAGTAAAAACATTTCCAATGATTGATATGATTTTACCTATGAATTCTATATAAAATTAATGGTAATGAAATACATTAAATTAAATGGTAAAAATATATTCTATTTATAAATTAAAACCATTAAATATTATAATTTAACCATATAAATTATTGGGATGAAAAATTTTGTTTTTAATTTAAATATAGCGTGTTTTTACTATTCATTAAAATATCAATGTTATCAGAATTATATGAAAATTTTATCCAAAGTAAATTTTTATATCCTGAATCTAATGAAGAATTTTATTTTGTCAAATTTAACTTATAAACATGTCAGAAACTAGATTTAATGTGGTTTCTCCATCAAAAGGTGGCAAAACTACATTTTTTTTAAAATATTTATTTTACTCGAAAATTTTATTTTATTCTCACACGATGTCCCAGAAAATGTTTAAAATGAAATAATAATGTTATAAACATCAAAATTTAGTTAATATCATTCATAATTCCTAGTTTATAATAATATTATAACCATATATCATTGTTTAGTGAAACCTGGTTTTGCGTACAACACACGCTCTCGAGAATGGTCTTGATTGCGTGTAATGCAAGGAAAGTCATAGTTGTGTGCAGTGAAGGACTCCTTTGGTGTTTCATACTACACTAGAAATCAATGAAATTAAAAAGAATAAATCTCATAAAATCTTGGGTTGTTACACGTCATGGATACTAGGATTTCCCATCTCCATCCAGGGGTTGGGTCTAGAAAGAAGGTTTTTAAAAAGGCCTCTGCTAAACATCTAACTATATCCTAGTTGTTCATGAAGGAGCCATCCTCCAACCAAATTTTGGTCCTGAAGTACCTATAATTTTAGATAATGAATGCATGAAAATATGTAACATTATAATCCCCATCTCACATCCATATATCCCGTGAAACATTGAGAGTAGTGTGTTCCTACCTTAACAGAAATTCTATAATATGGTCCTTAGAGGACAGCTACCCAAACCCTTCTTCTTTCCATTCCAGTTCTAAATTTGACTCAGGCCTCTCCATCACAATATTGATCCCATCCAATTCACACTCTATTAGGTGATGGTTTCTATAATGTCCTGGACCTCTTCGACCCATTCCTTTGTTAAAAAGATGGTCAAGAAGTGTTTTGGAGGAAAAAATGAACTTTTCCCACACATTCCAGAATTTTGAAACTACACGCCTTTTAGTCTGAGTACATGCCGTGTACCCACTTTCCGGGTATACCCCGTGTTGCAAGCCGTGTCCTTGCTATGTGGAATAATGGGTGCACGTCGTGTGTCAAGTTCTACATGTCGTGTAGTCCTTCCCTGCGTACGTGTTACCAGTCAACGGCCGTGTACCATGTTGGAGCTGTGTCCTTGCCGTGTGAAATAAATGAGTACACACCATGTGTCTAAACTACACGCCGTGTAGTCCCTCCCCGCGTTTGTGTTACCGTCAAACCATGTGTTGACCAGTCAATGGTCGTAGAGCCGTGTTGGAAGCCGCGTGGAGACCGTGTGAAAGAACCGAGTACACGCCGTGTACCATAAAGTACATAATGTGTACTTTTTATTTTCACTCCTATAAAAGGAGGGGTCACTTCCTCCTTTCAACTCACCCCTCTCCTCCCCTCTCCTCTGAGCAGAGCTCTCTCAAGAGACTCGAAGGCTCTTCCTTCCATAACTTCTTCGTCCAAGCTCCGATTTACTATATGTCAGCGGTTACAGGATCGTAACGACGAGGCGGAGCTTCTAGGCTTGGATCCGTTGTCTTTCCTTTGGCCTTTCCTTTGCAAATTCCACCCGAGGATGTTTTTCCAGGACCCGACAGAAGTGACGGACGCCGACAGGCATCTTCTAAGGTTTATTCGGGGGAGTGTTGCATTCAATAACCTGTTGAGGTAGGGATCTTACATTCGTCTCTTTAATTTGTGCATCATGCAGGGTGGGTGTTCTATTTTTTACGTGAAAAACTTTTTAACCGGTCTAATAAAGATAATAACTGGCTTATATAACGGGGATGGGAAGTTGTGATTGCTGTTACTTTATATCCTGTGATATTATGTTGTGAATTGAATGAGATTCTACCTACTGAAAATCACGGTCGTTGGGGGCCTTTTCTTACGCAATTAAATATTGCCCTCTCCTTCTGGATTTTATTATGGGTGGAAACCTTGTGGAATGTGGAAATTGGTTAATCACGTAAAGTTGTATGTTTAAAATCCGGAACCCTTGTGTTATCACCCCGGTTAAACAAAATGGAATAATGAACATGTGGGTGTTGTCTTAGTTAAGAGTCATGTGTTGGGGGTGTTTTGTGGGTTTTTGTGTATCGGGAGAATAGCATGGCTGCAGTTGATTGGTTATGGGTTGGTGTGAATGTTATGATGGTGATGGGCAGCGGGGCTGCGATAATTGGTACGAAAAGGATAATGACGTATGGGCTTTGGTGTGGTTATGGTTATGGTGGTTGGTAGTGGGGCTGCAGGGATGGGTTTAAATGTGAACGAGCTATGGGTTGTGATAATAACTTAAAAGTGGAAGAGTTAATAAATGGTGGGGAATTGTAATGGAATGGGAATGATAATCAATGGGTTGGTTGGTTATTAAGAAAGGCTTTGATGTGTTGCTCGTGATTTTCCTAACTTGATTTGTGGATGGTAGGGATAACTTTTACGAACGATTGATGTGGTTAGTTATGGATAGTTTCCCAGTAGTTAAGGAACTAAATAAATGAATTCTGCTGAAACGTGAAAACCTAAATGGGGTTGGAGTTGTTTGTTGTATGCATACTTCGTGGTAGTAGTGCCGAGGCACGTGCTCAGTTTTCTCCTTAGAAGCCAAAGGTTGGGATGTGTGTTTGGTATATATATATATATATATATATTTGTATCTTTTTTTATTACACCCCTCCCATGTTGAGCACTTAGTGCCGAACACTCCCATTTTATGGGAGAGGGTGTTTTTCCCTTAGTTACTAGCTCCTTCCTGCTCCTTCTACCCTAGGTTGTGATGGCTTGAGGTGACCTTACTCCTAAGACTCTTTGGGTAGGTTTAGATTGTGGCAGTTTTAGCCCAAGACTCTTCGGGCAGGTTCTACTGTTTCCCAAGATTCTTCAGGATAAGTTCCAGGTGTGTGCAGGTGGGATACGTGGTTGTGAGGCCCAGGTGTGTGCGGGCGGGATACGTGGTTGTCAGGCCCAGGTGTGTGTGGGCGGGATACGTGGTTGTCAGGCCCATGTGTGTGAGGGCAGGATACGTGGTTGTGAGGCCCAGGTGTGTGCGGGCGGGGAGAGTGTGGGAGCGTCAGGATATTTGTTGTTAGGAAGAGCAGCTAACTAAAGGGAAATGGTGCAGGGTACCCAATACTCTTGTCCTTATATACTACTACTACCTGTTGTGATTGTGTTTTGGTGAGTCTGGCTGGTGAGGTTCGGTGGATAGAATTCCTTGCTAGGTTTCTTCTGTGATTCTCACGGGACATTAGGATGTCTCCTCACTTGTGCACTAGAGCTTTAGGATTCCCTACTAAGTATACTAGTATGCTCACCCGACGTTTACTTTCAGTTTTCCAGGAGGACTACCAGGGCCATGCGGGACCCTACTAGTCGAACAGTTGGAGTTGTTGCTGTTGGTGTACCTTTTTTTTCTTTTGGAATTGTACTCTGAGATTTATTGTACTTGTATCTTGTTATAAAATTGTTTAAACATGCATGTTGGATTGGTTTGGGTTTATTTCTATACACTTGATCTTTTCCTTTTTTTTGGTGGTTGACTTGTCCTATTTCCCGATCTTTAAAAATAAAAATGGTAATGCCTCCCATATTTTTGTGAAAAACTCATACCCTTGGTGATAGTCTCCACCCCAGGGCCTACTGGAGGCGGGACTCGGGGGTCATTATCTCCCTTTCACCATTGATAGCTCAGGAGGGGTATCTTTGGTGGGAGGGGGTCATGATAGAATGGTATCAGAGCGGAGGTTGAGAGATAGGATGGAGTCTGGAGTTAGACACAGTAAGGATTGCATGGGATGGTTGGGCGACAATGTTAGTTAATATTGGTTCGTGACAAAGGCCAGGGAAGACCGGCTAGGACACGAGATTTTAGGGGCCCCCGTGATCCGATGCAAGGACTCTGAGCCTACCGAACGACCAAGTGAGGCTACATTGATTGTAGGGTGGAGACCCTAGGTAAGGTACATGCATCATCATGATTGTGTTTTACTTGATTTGGGTGTTCTGGAAAATAAATTGAAATAAAATGATAAAATGAAACCTTGAGTTTTTCCTAACTACTTGGGCTTAGGCGATCCTTGTTTACCGTACATCTATGGCACCTAGACGTCATCCCCGGGTGGCTTAGACGGTCGAGGCCCAGCAGATTCTAGCGGTCGATCAGCTAAGGATTGACCGAGAGGAGGAAGATTGCTAGTGGAAGAAGACTCTCCGTTGTTTCCAGCAGCATACCCTCAAGAAATACGAGGGTAGTACTTCAGATACAGAGACCGAGGGGTGGATTGAGGAGCTAGGGATCACTTTTACCTTGATATGTGCTCTGAGGGAGTACTAGGTTCCCCTAGCAGTCAGTCAGCTGAGATGTGTGGCGCGACAGTGGTGGACGCTCTACCTCGGAGAGAGGATAGAGGCAGGGGTTCCATGGGTTAACATTGAGAAGGAATTCTGAGAAGAATTCCTTTCTTCCTCGATCAAGGCGGAGAAGCGGAAGGAGTTACACTCCCTTCAACATGGGAGTATGACGGTACGAGATCTGGGGATCAAGTTCAACGATTTCATGTGCTTTGCTCCCGATCTCTTTTCGGATGAGGAGTCTTGGGAGAGATGTTTAGAGGAGGTGCTTCATCCTTCGCTCATGTATGTTGTCACCCCCTTCACCCTTCCGATGTACATGGCAGTACAAAAGAAGGGAGAGGTTGAAGAGAGGATGCACCCGATAGGAGGTGCACCCCGAGAGGGGATCCATCCAGGTTCATCGAAGGGGATGGCGGTCAGCAGTAGGTGTCCTACGACGGGACCTTCCAGGTTCAGGCCAGTGGAGATAAGTCCCCAGCAGTTCCAGTTTAGATCTTCTGGTCCTCGTCCCTTTTTCAAGAGCCTGGGACCGAGGTGTTTATCTTGTGGAGGTTTCGGGCACGTTCAGAGTCGGTGCCCGACCCGAGCTCAGTACAGTGGAGGTGGGCAGGTTCAGCGCCCACCTCAGCAGCACTAGTTGCCGACGAGGCCCTTCCAGCAGCAGCAGGACCATGATCCTCCGAGGGAAGACTTTGCCCGAGGGAGCTGACCTCAGGGGGCTCCATAGGGACCTCGACCAGGGCATGGTTGGGGAGGTGGACGACATCAGAGAGGCAGAGGATCTGGGCGTGGATAGTTCCACGCTGCAGAGATGAAAGCTCCAGCAGGACCAGAGGTGGTGTGAGGTACGATTTGTTTGTTCATCACTCTTGTTTCTGCTTTGTTCTATTCGGGAGCCTCGCACTCCTTTGTTTCACCTAATCTAGCCCATGATTTGGGACTAGATGTAGAGAGAATTTTTGTACCACTGGTACTGAGTACACCAGTTGGGGGAAATACCAGCGTATCATGTGTTTTCCGGTGATGTGGGCTGACGTTGGGACCACATCTATCTAGTGGGGACCTTCTACTGTTACAGATGCAGCCATATGATGTCATCCTAGGCATCGACTGGATGTTTTCTGTTAGTGTCGTTATCGAGTGCTTCTAGAGAAGAGTCGTGTTCTCCGACGTGGATGGGAAGCGCATATCTTTTGTCGGCGAGAGGAGGTTTTAGGCAGGAATCCAGCGTGTGGAGCCTCTCCTTTTCTTTTTGGGTGGGTTATTAGTGGTTCCAACTGATACATAGATGATGGATGTCCCAGAGGTTGTTGGGGAGTTTCTCGATGTTTTTCCTGAGGAGGTTGTGACTCTACCACCCCCCACCCCGACATGACATTGAGTTCGGGATAGACTTACAGCCCGGTGCCTGTCCGATTTTGATGGCCCCTTATCGGATGGAACCTTCAGAGTTGCGGGAGTTGTGGATTCAAATTGACGATCTGATGGATAAAGGTTTTGTTCGACCCAGTGTGTCGCCATGGGGTGCTCCGGTTTTGTTCGTGAAGAAGGAATATTGTGGTCTCAGGCTATGTATAGGCTACCAAAGGTTGAACCAGGTAACGGTCAAGAACCGTTACCCCCTTCCAAAGATAGATGATATCTTCGACCAGCTAAGGGGAGCAGGTTGGTTTTCTAAGATTGATCTACGATCGGGATATCATCAGCTGAGAGTGAAGGAAAGTGACATCTCGAAGACGGCTTCTAGGTGCAGGTATGGGCACATCGAGTTTGTAGTGATGTCGTTTGGAGTTACGAATGCACCAGCTGTGTTCATTGGACTTATGAGCTTTGTCTTCTGAGAGTTTCTGGACCGGTTAGTCGTTTTGTTTATCGATGACATCTCGATCTACTCATGATCAGAGGAGGAGCACGTTGATAATCTCAGGGCAGTCTTGGAAGTCCTTCGACACCACCAGCTTTATGGGAAATTGTCGAAGTGTAAGTTCTTGACACAAGAAGTACACTTCCTTGGGCACGTGGTGTCTCATCATGGAGTGTCAATGGACCCGTCGAAGGTGGAGGCAGTTGTTTCTTGGGAAGCACCCAAGAGTGTGGTAGAACTTCGTAGTTTCCTGGGGTTAGCAGGTTACTACCGAGGTTCGTTTTAGACTTCTCTCGAGTTGCTTCTCCATTGACAGCTTTGACTAAGAAGAACTAGGTCTTCTTATGGAGCGAGCAGTGCCAGAAATCTTTTGACTACCTGAAGGAGAAGTTGGTCAGTGCTCCTGAACACAGGTTTCCAGAGGAAGGGTTGTTGTATGAAGTGTTTTTTTATGATTCTGGCCTTAGTCTGGGGTGCGTGTTGATGCAGAAGAAGGGTGTGATTTGTTATGGGTCTACATAGTTTCACCCTCATGAGCGTAACTATGCCACCCATGACCTGGAGCTTGCAGAAGTAGTGTTCGCACTAATGTTGTGGCCACATTACCTCTTTCGGGAGCGCTTTGTGGTCTTCTCAGATCACAAGAGCATGCGTTATATCTTCTCCCAGCATGACCTGAACATACAGCTGCGGAGATGGGTTGAGTTTATCCAAGACTATGACATTGATATCTCTTACACTGATGTTAAGGGCAACATTGTGGCTGATGCCCAGAGCAGGAAGTCACTTTAGGAAGTGGTTCGAGAATCTGCTAATGCTTGGAAGGCGATGGGAGAGTTGGCTGCCTTGCACATGGATGGCAAGGTAGAAGGTGTTAGAGGCTGTTTATTTTAGATGATGGTGCAGTCCTCCTTGATGAATCAGGTGGAAGAGTCTCAGTGGGGGAACTCCGAGGCAGAAGCGATGCGGGATCGTGTCGATCAGGGGAATGCTCCAGAAGGATGGTTAGAGGACAGCTGACATCAGATGCTTTTCCAGGGAAGGTTGATTGTTCTTGAGGTAATGTGTGAGGTAGTTCTCCGTGAATTCTATAGCTCAGCCTTGGCGGTATATCCAGGAGTTTCAAAAATGTATCGAGGCCTGAGGGAACAGTTTTGGTGGCCCAGGGTGAAACAGGCAATAGTAGAGTTTGTGGCAAAATTCCTACTGTGTCAGCAAGTGAAGGCTGAACACCGTGTTCCCAGTGGTTTTTTGCATCCTTTAGATGTCCCTGAGTGGAATTGGGATGACATCTCAATGGACTTCGTCACAGGACTACCCAGAACTCAGGGTAGTTATGATGTTATCTGGGTGGTGGTGGATCGACTGACGAAATCATCTCACTTCTTAGCAGTCAAGGAGTCGGCCCTAGTGAGTACCTTAACACATAGGTACGTAGAAGAGGTGGTGTGTTTTCATAGAGTTCCAAGGACTATTGTCTCATATCGGGATACTCGGTTTACCTCACGAGTCTGGAGGGGGTTACAACATGCTTTTGGCACCCAGATACGCCTTATCACTGCTTCCCACCCCCAGACCGATGGGCAGACGGAGCAGACTATCCAAACGTTGGAGGACATGCTGCGAGCATGAGTTTCGGAGGATCATGTGTATGACACTTTCCTTTTGTAGAGTTTTCCTACAACAACATCTTCCACTATACTATTGGCATCGCACCGTTTGAGGCTTTGTATGGAAGTCCATGTCGTTCACCCATTTGCTGGGCAGAGGTTGGTGAGACAGGTTCACTTGGGCCAGAGGTAGTACAGAGCACCACAGAGAAAGTCCAGCTTGTACGTGAGAGGATGAAAGCGGCTCAGGACCGACAGAAGTCTTATGCTGATCATTAGAGGGGGTCCTTATAGTTCGAGGTGGGGGATCATGTGTTCTTGAAGATTTCCCATTGACTGGGGCAGTCAAGGTTTGGAAAAGATAGCAAGCTCTCACTTAGGTTCATCGGACCTTTTGAGGTGTCTAGGCGACTTGGTGAGGTGGCATATCAGCTAGCCCTGCCACCTCAATTGGAGAATGTTCATGATGTCTTCCATGTCTCCCTGCTTCGTCAGTACTTACACGACGACTCCCACGTTATCGACTGGGGAGAGCTAGATATGGGGGATGGGGCGACCTTCAAGGAATGACCAATCAGAATCGAAGACCGTAAAGAGAAGGTTCTCCATGGATGAACCATTCCCTTGGTCCGTGTGTTGTGGAGGCATGGCGGCCTCGAGGAGAGCACTTGGGAGCGGGAGACCCAGATGCACACTCAGTACCCGGAGTTGTTTTGACTTGTGTTTTTCCCATGTTCTTCTGAGCTTGTGTTGATGTTGTACTATGTACCCTTGTTATATGGAATGCTTGTCTTGTCAGTTGAGAGACCTTTTGTTTCCTTGTTTCCTGGTAATGTGTAACATGTCCGAATATGTGGAAAAGTGGAAAACTTGACCCTTAATTGAGACGCATTAATGCGGATGCGATCAAACCCGTGCGGGCGAGTCATTGCCGCCTAAAGCGGATAATATCCCGACATAGGAGAAGGAATTTTCCCAAAACCACGTGTTCGGGAAGTGTGTTGGTTGTGTGGTGTTGGGGGTAGTTCGAGTTGAAAAAAAACCTAATTTATGAAAGTGGGAAGACCCAATTCTTAATCGAGACGCATTAATGAGGATTCGATTAAACCCGTGCAGGCGAGTCAGTGCCACCTAAAGCAGATAATATCTCGACATAGGAGAAGGAATTCCTAACACATATGATTAGGGTTGTTGGTTGGGTTCTTGTTATAACAAGATCCCTAAGAGGTATCTTGTTGGGTTCCCTTGGGTTGGTTTTTAAATTCTTGGGGATGAGAATGTTTTAAGAGTTATCTGATGTAATGGCCCGGACCTCTCCGGCCCATTCCATTGTCAAAAAGAAGGTCATGAAGTGTTCTGGAGGGTAAAATATAATATTCCCACACATTACAGAATTTTAAAACTACACGCCGTGTAGTTTGAGTACACGCCATGTACCCCCTTTCCGGGTATACCCCGTGTTTCAAGCCTTGTCCTTGCTGTGTGTAATAATGGGTGCACGTCGTGTGTCCAGTTCCACATGCCTTGTAGTCCTTCCACACGTACGCGTTACCCGTCAACGGCTGTGTACTGTGTTGGAGCTGATTCCTTTCCATGTGCAATAAATGAGTACACACTATGTGTCTAAACTACATGCCGTGTAGTCCCTCCCCGCGTATGCGTTACCCTCAAACTGTGTGTTGACCAGTCAAAGGCCGCGGAGCCATGTTGGAAGCCGCATTGAGACCATGTGAAAGAACAGAGTACATGTCGTGTACCATAAAGTACACTCCGTGTACTTTTTCTTTTCACGCCTATAAAAGGAGGGGTCCCCTCCTCCTTTCAACTCACCCTCTCCTCCCCTCTCCTCTGAGCAGAGCTCTCTCAAGAGACTCGAAGGCTCTTCCTTCCATAACTTCTTCGTCTGAGCTTCGATTTACAATACGTCAGCGGCCACGGGATCATAACGACGAGGCGGAGCTTCCTAGATTGGATCAATTGTCTTTCCTTCATCCTTTACTTTCCGAATTCCACCCAAGGAGGTTTTTTCGGGACCCGACAGAAGTGACGGAAGCCGACGGACGTCTTCTAAGGTTGATCCGGGGGAGCGTTGCAATCAAGAACCTATTGAGGTAGGGATCTTACCTTCGTCACTTTAATTTGTGCATCATGTGGGGTGGGTGTTCTATTGTTTACGTGAAATACTTTTGAATTGGTTTAATAAAGATAATAACTGGTTTATATAACGGGGATGGGAAGTTGTGATTGCTGTTACTTTATATCATGTGATATTATGTTGTGAATTGAATGAGCTTCTACCTACTGAAAATCACAGTCATTGGGGGCATTTGCTTACGCAATTAAATGTTTCCCTATCCTTCTGGATTTTCTTATGGGTGGAAACCTTGTGGAATGTGGAAATTGGTTAATCACATAAATTTGGCTATTTAAAATCTGGAACCCTTGTGTGATCACACCGGTTAAACAAAATTGAATAATGAACATGTGTGTGTTGGCTTGGTTACAAGGCATGTGTTGGGGGTGTTTTGTGGGTTGTTGTGGATCGGGTGAATAGTAGGGCTCCGGTTGACTTGGTTGTGGGTTGGTGTGAATGTTATGATGGTGATGGGCAGCGAGGCTGTGATAATTGGTACTAAAGGGATAATGACGTACGAGATTTGGTGTGGTTATGGTTATGGTGGTTGGCAGCGGGGCTGTAGGGATGGGTTTAAATGTGAACGGGCTATGGGTTGTGATAATAACTTAAATGTGTAAGAGATAATAAATGGTGGGGAATGGTAATGGAACAGGAATGCTAATAAATGGGTTGGTTGGATAGTAAGAAGGGATTTGTTGTATTGCTTGTGTTTTTCTAAACTTAATTTGTGGACGGTAGGGATATGTTTTATGAATGATTGATGTGGTTAGTTATGGATAGTTTCCCAGTAGTTAAGGAACTAAATAAACTAATTCTGCTGAAACGTGAAAATCTCAATGGGGTTGGAGTTGTTTGTTGTACGCATTCTTCGTGGTAGCAGTGCGGAGGCATGTGCTTAGTTTTCTTCTTAGAATCCATAGGTTGGGTTATGTGTTTGGTATATATATATATATATCTATATCTTTTGTGTTTTATCGCACCCCACCCATGTTGAGCACTTAGTGTCGAACACTCCCATTTTATGGGAGAGGGTGTTTTTCCCTTAGTTACTAGCTCCTTCTTGCTCCTTCTCCCCTAGGCTGTGATGGATTGAGGCGACCTTACACCTAAGACTCTTCGGGTAGGTTTCGATTGGGGTGGTTTTAGCCCAAGAATCTTCGGGCAGGTTCTACTATTTCCCAATAATCTTCGGGATAAGTCTCAGGTGTGTGCGGGCGGGATACGTGGTTGTGAGGCCCAGGTGAGTGCGGGTGGGATATGTGGTTGTAAGGCTCGGGTGTGTCCGGGCGGGATACGTGGTTGTGAGTCCCAGGTGTGTGCGGGCGGGATATGTGGTTGTGAGGCCCAGGTGTGTGCGGGTAGGGAGAGTGTGGAAGTGTCAGGACGTTCATCGTTAGGAAGAGCAGCTAACCAAAGGGAAATGGTGTGGGGTACCCAATACTCTTGTCCTTATATACTACTAATACCTGTGGTGATTGTGTTTTGGTGAGTGTGGCTGGTGAGGTTGGGTGGATAGAATTCCTTACTAGGTTTCTTCTTTTGGTATCACATGACATTAGGATGTCTCCTCACTTGTGCACAAGAGCATTAGGTTTCCCTACTGAGTATACTTGTATTCTCACCCTATGTTTACTTTCATATTTCTACTAGGACTACCAGGGCCATGCGGGACCCTACTAGTCAGAATGTTGGAGTTGTTGTTGTTGTTGTACCTTTGTTTTCTTTTGGTATTGTACTTTGAGCTTTCTTGTACTTGTACCTTGTTATAAAATTGTCTAAACATGCATGTGGTATTGGTTTGGGTTTATTTCTATACACTTTATCTTTTCCTTTTTTTGTTCTTGACTTGTCCTATTTCCCGATATTTAAAAATAAAAAGGGTAATGCCTCCCATATTTTTGTGAAAAACCCATACCCTTGGTGCTAGTCGCCACCCCGGGGCCTACTGGAGGCGGGACTCGGGGGTAATTATCTCCCTTTCACCATTTCCATCTCAGGAGGGGCATCTTTGGTGGGACGGGGTCATGACAGTTTCCAACCCACACCCAAAGATCGTCACTGAGTCTCCATTGTTTTTTATAGAGCCACTCCAATGCATTCTCATTCAAGGGTTTATTCCATGAAGAAGATACTGTATTCTGGAAATCTGGGTGCTCAGTCAACAATGGAGAAAATCCAACACCAAACCATCTATTATAGATTGTATAAATCCCAAGAAGAATAAGGGAGTGATCAGAAATATTGCAACCCATATGAGACACCATGTCCTATGGAAAAGATAAGGTGGCATAAATATTAGTGAGGTGGTGGTCCAGCCTGCACATGGTGCAATGGGTTCCCCTATAATTATTGCACAAGGTGAACCGTCGACCTAAGAATCCAATATATAGAATCCACTTAGGAGATAAAAATTGGTTTAACCCCAGACTAGCACATCGATGGAAACATTCTCTACCCTTCTTCTCACCAAGATCTAAAATTATGTTAATGTCACCCCCTATAAAAAAGAGGGTTCTCCCATTATTGAAGTCCTAAATCTCCACCCAAAGCAGGGCACAAACACATATGTCATAGCTTCTTTACACAAATAAGAAGAGGCAGTAATGCAACCCACACTTAATCCTCGTAGTGATGAACTGGTTCGAGAACTGGACTAGATCCACACTGAAAGTCGAGTTCATAAATTTACAAAGAAAGGTCCATTGAGAGTATTATTGAATGAAACTAGAAATCATGATCCTATGAGAAAACATATATATTTTTCATCTACCTTGTTTGGTTTTTGAGGTATCAAGGAATGTCATTCTCATTTATTTCAACCGTTTTCACAAATTCCCATTTTTTCCATGATATCTAAAAGTGTATCTCCTAGGTGGTGTCACCCAATCTGTGTCACCCTAGAAATAGACCACCCTAACAATTTCACCTTTATATAAGACCACCCTAGTGGTTTCACTCTAGTGGTAGCTCTACTTGGTGGACTCTCACAGGCGATTTCTCTTTGGCGGTCCCTTGTCCAGTGATGCCACTTATGGTGATGTAACTTGTTGTGGCGACTCACTGATGGTAGCATAAGGTTCATCTAGTGGTTCCTTAACAATTGTTTCCTCACTCAGGGTGCCTCATCTAGTAGATACTCAAATGGAAGTGTCTTATGAACAATGTTCAAATTTTTCCAATTTTTCACTTCTGACACCATTATTTGAGGTAAAATGAGTTAATGGAGAAATTTAAAAGTGATTAAGACCAATTAAAAGACCATAAATTGAATCATTAATTAAATAATAGTCTGGATTATTTTAATTACCCAAAATGCTTGGTCTTTTCTAGATCCTCTATTAATGGAAAATCAAAACAATATTGAATCTCCTAACTATATTTTGATTTTTCATGAGGCCGAGATATCTTTACCCTTATTCTTCCTTCATTCATCCACCTTCTATGGAATTCCCCAAATAATCCATCCCATTCGAATGGAGAAAAATACTATCGTAGTTGGATCATGTTTTCATAGTGATTTTCCATCTACATTCACTCCCCTATTTTGGTGCTACTAGGGAGGGTGGATTGTTCTTCTTCCATGCATGTTTTCATTCATCTATTATAATTATATATCATATGGTCTAGGTGTATAAAATTTTTACGTTATGAATATTGTTGATTCTAGATAATAAATAATAATTCAATTAGTTTGAGAATAAATATATAGGGTGTTGGGATTGTGAAGTTTGATCAGGTTGTGTTATTGTTTTTTCTGACATTCTAATTTTTATGGGTTAACTACCCACTAAAAACAAAGATATTGAGAGTCCTTCTTTGAATGAGATAGTTATAGAATTAATTTTGTTTTTTTCTCATTTTATTATTGTATATTAAAGTTGGTTAACCTCATATAATTTGATAATAAATTGATACTCTATGATCATACTTTTTGAGTGATAAAAAAAATTCATGTTGAATTAAATTTGGGACTCCTTATAATATTTGAAAATGTATTGGCCATGGTATGTGAGGTGATGTGATGTGTGTAATTTTTTTTTGGATTTTGTGATTGGGATAAGTTTATCACTTTTGTCTATGTAGTGGGATATGAAGGTTATGTTATGATTATGCAACAGGGCTATATTTTTTGCTTGTGATTTGGGGTGTTTTTGGATTTGGTTGTGAGATAGGGTTGGTTCTATTAATGTGGGGGTTTGGGAAGGATGCCTTAAAAATCTATGTTTTAATTTTTATGGGTGATTCCCCATTGAAAAGATGTATAAATCTTCACCTCATATCATGAATCCATTGTACAATTTTTCTATAATGTGAAATGTGATAATTTAACAAGAGTGTTTCTGTGTTTCTAGGGGTGTTTTGTGACCATCTAGTTTCTGAGGTAGTGATGGAATAAAAAAAATATTATTTTGATAAAGAATGGATTTCCTTGCATTGGATTAGTTAATGATATGGAAGTGGTTAATGAAATATTAAAATGATTGTTCTATGATTAAATGATTTTTCCTTTAACATATAGGTAATGTGAATAAGACATAGTTTTTCGAGGCTCTTCACCTTATGAAATGGAAGCTATAGTTGTTAATAAATTCAATTATAGGTGGATGAAATGATTATAGTGTTGTGTTTTTTTATTTGGTAAAGAACCAGTTTGTTGGTATATAATATTGGATAATATATATAATTGTATATTCTTGTGATTTTTAAATGCTCCCTATACGTATTGAGAACTATGTGTCAAATATCTAGTTCGGTATGTGGGGTTGTTTTCCCAACATTCGGTAAGAGGTGCGGATTAATGGGTACCTACACTTTTCTAATCTCTATAGCCAGAGAGATAGGTGTGGAACAAGCTAGGATGGTCATCGGTCTATTATTTCTTTATAATGTGGTTGAGGTTACACGGTTGTGTTTGAGGGAGATGTGATAGACTAGGTGTTTGAGTTCGAGTTGATTTGTGAAGTCCCAGCAGTCTTCGAGATGAGATGTCATTTTATTTCGTAGGGTTCTTCAGGATAGGACTGATTTGATATGTTATGTGGAATAGGTGTCTATGGGAATGATGTGTTGGGTTTCCATTGTGTGTTCGGCCAAGATGTGGTGTGAGGACTAGGTGTGTGATGCAATGATATGTTGTATGGGTCAGGTGTGTGCGGGAAATATGTGATCCAGAATATGTAAGGAATGGGAGCATCTAGACGTATGATATTTAGGGAAAATGGAAAACTAGTGGCATAGTGATTTGGGTTACCCTATCATTAATTTTCTATATAAAATATTATATTTCTTGGCAAGCGTTATTAAGTTATCATAACTTGGTTTGGTTAGGATGGTTAGTATACCCGCTTAGGTGATGGTTGGTTCTATTTTTTTCTCATGGGTGAATTAGTATTCCACTTTCAAATGAGCATGAGATACTTTGGATTTACTAATGAGTATACTTGTATACCCACCATACATATATAACTCAACTTTCTAGTTTCATGGAGAATTTTTTGGACCAATATGGGAATTACTAACTCGTACCATTGAACAGTTGTTGTGTTTTTTCTTAGCTTTATGTTTGGGTATTTACATGAGAGAAATTTTTTGTATTATTCATAAATTTTCATGCATGTGGGATTGTTTATGTATTTCTATTTTGTATCATGTCTTGTAGATTTTTGGACGATTCATTCGATCTCTGTAACTTGTTTCAAATAAACAGTAATGCCTCTCATTTTATGAGATTAATACACAATTGTTTCTAGTCGCAAACACGGGGATTACTGAAGGCTGACTTAGGGTCATTTTCCCCCTTTATTCATAGTCATCCATGTAGGATTATCTCTAGAGTGAGTGGGTCAATATTTATTTCCAATGTAGTTACATATTTTTTTTATAAAATATTTCTTTTAAAAATCCATCTAATATCAATAAAATTTCTTTTTTATAATGTAGTTTTTCTATAATTTTTAAAAAGTTTTTTTCATATAAGTTATTGTCATTTGTTAAATATTATACATGATCCATTATATTCATCAATTTAAATAATCTAACATATTTCTGTATAATTATTTCAAAAAATTATTTTATATTATGAAGATGATCCATCACTGTCATTGGATTTCTATTTCCATAAAATGTTAATAACCCTAGATTTATTTAAAACTAATTTTCACAATGAATAAACAATTTTATGTATTATTTATTTAATTATGTTCATGTACAATCCATACATCAACCTATTGGATAAATTATTAACATAACCAAATACACAATTTCTTCATAGTGAAAATATAGTATTCTTTATCTTCATTAATTTTTATTTATATCAACTATTTTTTGTTTCCATTGGATACACATTTATTATATATTGTGATATCATTTTTGGATAACTAATGAATTTTTATATGATTCATTATTTAATTGTTTTTAAAATTAATATAAAAGCTATTATCTTTCCATGGGATCGTATGATGTGATGAATGAACTGATATTAGGTAGAATTTATATGTATAAATGATGTAGGGTGGGGCCATATGTCGGCCTTTTATGCATTGGATATTATTTTATATATCATGAGATAATTTATCATGATCCCACTTGTATATTTCCATAAACTAATTTATGAACCATATTGGATATGCTCAAAAAACAATAGAGTGATCCTTCTAGAACAATCTAAAAATTTAATTGTCCTTCATAGATAAGCTCACAATATTTTGATACCATATGTTTATTTTTATTCCAAACGTCTTATTCATACTATAATTTCACTGTTTTGATATTAGGGATCATGTTTACAGACTCATTTTATTCATATATAATCTAATGAAATTAATTATAACATATTTGATGATTTGGGATCTATTGGGAATGATTTTATTTTGTATTTTTATTATAATTATATACTAATCATATTCTCACTTATTATCATGTATTTTTATCTTTTATGTTTCCCTTATAGTGTGGTTGAGCTCATAATTTCTGATGTCTTTATTTCCATTGGTAATGAAAATTTTTAATACATAATAATTTTCTATAAGTGTATCTTATGTTTGGAATATTTTGATGATGTTAATGAAATATTATGGATTTTTATTGAAAAAAAATCCATTTGACTCATATAACATGGAATGTACAAGTTAGATATTCATTTAAAATATCTAAAACTATAAACCTAAAATATTACATGGAATTTTAATAATATGTATTTTATGTATCTATTAATTAAGAAATTTTCATAAATAATTTGTGTAGTGTATGTTATTTTTCTAATATGATTATTCTATGAGTATAAGGTCCATTAATTAGTAATGGTTTCTACAATTAAATTTTCTTATTCAATGATTTATCTATACTCATTAGGTTTATAGCAAGTTTCAATACATTTTACTTCCCGTTTCAATAAGGTGGAGGCATTATAGTCACAATTTCGACATTGATACATATTATCAATTGATATAGAATAATTAACTCTATAATTATTCCCATAAATTGGTTGAGTGAGTGTTCAATTCTTTCCTTAATGATGATTTTTTTACATTATTTGAATCTACATTCACCTTAGTATATTATTTATTTCTATAAATATCTTCCATAGTTTCTGGGATAGGTATATCAAAGGAATCATCAATTTTATACTTCATAAATCCATTAAATTAAAAATTTAAAGGAATCAAATCAAAATAATATTTAGAATCAAATTAATGGGGGATCCTATGATCAGATACTAATTGATGGAATATATTGGGATATATAAAACTCAATAAGGGGTTGATTAATATTTGAGACATACTAGCATGTAAAATATTTTCCATTTATATCCACTTTACATATTAAATGTATTTATCTTTCACTATTTCTCTTATTTCCATTGAAGGAATCTCGTGATAAACTACAAAATAAACAATAATTGATATTATAGATTATTCAAGAGTCCATCCAATATTAAAAAAATACCTTATTATTGTTCTATGGAATCGCACAGTCACAAAAATTCTCTATTATTATCAGTGAAATAATCGGCGAGTTTATATATATGGACCTGTATTTATGGAACCAACTACATATAACGTATTCTACAATTTTAAACTCCTTAAAATATATGATATGGAAAATACTATCTCAAAATATATATGTACTGCTTTATAGTTACCATGATTGAATTAATTAATCTAATTATATTTCTCAATACTCAATAATCTGTAGGGCTATATCTAATTTCATTAGTCTTTATGAAATAAATTTATTGTATAATGGTAAATTCAATATTCTTATTCATTTGAATAAGTAATTTCATTATATAAAATTGTAGACTATATTATTTCTCTATATCAAAAATGTGAAGGATCAATTCTTCATAGTATCATTGATTATTTTAAATACATTGATATCAACAATGTGCAACCTAACTATAGGATTTCCACTCTCTGTTATATACTCAAGGTCTATAATAGGATATAGTCTCTTCTACTCCATATTATATTAATTTATCAATAAGATATATAACATAATTGTATCTTTTGTTAATTTTATAATGTTATTATCCTACTACTATAAATAATACCTTCAAGAAATTTAAACAATATAATAAAATTATAATAAAATTATAATCCCCTTTATTTTCATCCACAAACCATCCCCTATAATCTGATTTAAAAAACTATAAAATGTCTATTTGAACTAATATTAAATCTCCATGAGACATTGGAGTATTATTATTCGTATCATCTATAGAAACATTATCAACTTTTTATATCCCTACTTAACAACTAGTTGGGAATCACATAATGACATGGATAATCGCCTCACCCAATGATTCTAGCGAATTCTCTCATACCTTATAAAAGAAAATTCATGGTGTGACATCATATAATGCATCATTATTCTATCTATAATAATTATTATATCACATATTTCATCACGTATTTCTCTTCATCCTAGGACTTCAACTCAATCCATAGATCAATTATATTCTTTTATTTCTCTTCAAACTACTTCACAATGTAGAATTGTTTTATGAATAATATTAAATTCATCATCATTATATCTATAAAAAAATCATGATTCATAGATTAATTGAAATTAAATGGATTTGTAAAATCCTCAATATAATATACAATCTCATGGTGTATCATCTAGAACCATAATATCTAAAAAATAACCTCAAAAGATTTTATTAATTAATTACCCTTATTAATATCAAAAAAATACTTTAAAAATGTTCAAAAGTAGTATGAAACAACATAGATATATTAAAAAATTGTAATGAATTTGAAAACTAATTGTATTATGTAATATTCACATGTCATATGAAAACATTAAAAATCATCTAATTTAATCATGAAATCTTATACATTCACAAAATATCTTATGGAATCATTTAAAAAGTTAGGAAAAATTCATGAAATAACATTTTTTCATCATAGTATTATTTTTATATTTTTTATAGAAATATTTTTTATTTCTTGATATTCATAACATAACATATATAAAATTTATTCCATTATAAAATTCAGTACTCCCAAAAAAATGTAGTTCATCTGAACTATAACATAATATGTATAATATTCTTTGTAAATATTTCCACAACCTATATCTAAAAAAAATTTAAAACACAAATAAATACATAAAAATTTTATTTGTATTAATATCAATCCATCTAAAATCGTAAATAGAATACTTCTATTGAAAATATTAAATTCATAAATTTTAAGGAGTATTTAAATTTACATTCACAACATTGATCACTATTTTTCATCAAAAATAATTTGAGTATATTTAATTAGGAATTGATAAACCTAGTGACATGTCTTTACAATGAAAAAGCATGATTCTCATCTTATTTGTTAGTATCATCAAATATTTACAGTATCATATTTTATGAATACACTATAAAACAATCCTCTACTATAGAAAACATTCTCTTACTACGTTTTTATGTACAATATAATTTAGAATCTCTTCAAACACATTCCGAAAATCATTTCCAGGAATGAATAGATATCAACTAATCCAATAGATTTTGATAATTTTATTCTCATATTTACCCAACTAAATTCCACATATGAACTTATAATATGCTTCTTAATCATCTTAGGAAAGATTTCCAATAAATAATAAGAATATTTATATCATTGATACCTCGGAATCGACTTATCAAAATTAATTTCCATTGTGAATGAATATCCAATATAACTTCACATGGTAGTATTTGTTTTCTATAAATATATATTTATATTTAACCTATTGTATAATCATAGTGACGACTTGAAATAGAATATTATAAAAAATCATCCAATTTACATAGTGAATATAGACAAGCTAACAAATGAAATTTTTGCCCCATCTCATAATTCATGTGTAATATTTTTTCAATTAATTATTGTTCATTAAATATTCACAATAATATTAATGAACTCATGCTTATTAGTATTTTATATAACAAAAATACACTATGGTTTCAAAAAATAAAAATATCTTGTTGGTATCTAGTCTCTTATGACTAAAAAGTTTTTGGATCATATTAAATATGAAATATATTATTTTGTACAAAATATGTATAATGATATTTGGATTTTGGGTATTGTAGTAAAACTATTAAAATTTGGACACAAAAAATTAGCATCATTGGACCAAAATTCATCAATGTGTAATTTAAGATATTTATTGTTATTTTAGTTTATTGGAAAATACCTTTTCCAACATTTCAACATGGTATCTGTCAAATAATATGCTTTAATGGTGGGGCATACATTGAAGGAATGCTTTGGAACCACAAACATGGTATGTAGAACCAAAAAGGAAGTATCCATTTAATGATTGAATTAGTGCATTAATAAACCCATAAAGGATGTGTGTCTATAAGTATCTCTTCATTTGTGGTCAACGATAATTATTTAAAGTGTTACATAAATGAATATTTCATGTATGTGGAATGATTGGAAATATGAACAAATGGTGATGAAATATACACAAAGGGGTTTTGGTTAATTATGATTAGAGGGGTTTTTAGATCATTTGCCTAATATAAATAACATCTAATCATGTAATTAGAAGGAAAAAAATTTCTCAAAGAGGATAATCACTTGATGAATTTGAAAATGTCTGATGTGGTTCATGAATGATAAATTCCATAATCATGAAGGTGGTATATTATGAATAAAGTTTATATAAGGGTATTGTGAGGCATAATAGCTGACAATGGAAAATTTCATATTATGTTTCAACTATCTATATATTTAAGGTAGTCTATAAAGTCACGTGTTACATGAAGAACTAATTTCATGACTTGTCAAGAAATTTGTGATGTGATTATTGTAGTTTGAGAATTGGCTAAAAAATTTGTGAATGAACATTATGAACAAAAATAGTATGAGAAAAAGGGTATTTCACCTATGATTTTTAAATGGGACTTTATTTTACACACATATATGTGTGAAAAAATATTAGGTGATTGAAAACAACAAAATATTCTTCAATTGGAACATGGATTACACATTAGTAGAGACATTATTGAGCTGTCAAATTGTGTTTTGTTACAAACTAGTCTTGAAATAATTTCCACGCTAAACCTTGTATTGGAAGTGATCTTATGTGGATTTGTTACATTGGAACATTTCCATTAAATTTTACATGGGAATATTCTCTAAAGGGTTAACTAATTAAAATATATATTTATTATTTATGTTTTAATTCACATATTATTAAATTCAACATGAAGGAGAGATAATATTGTTTTTTAATGATTAAATATGATATAAAAAGAAAATTGTTTTATATATTTCATACCATGATCACCCAGATCAGGGTATTTAATCTTGTTGGGATACAAATTGGGTTTAACGTTAAATTTTTATTGTCAATGGTTGACGCTCAGTAATGAAATAGAAGTTATTAATCAAAAATAAAATATGATATTTAATGGAAAAAATATCAAGTTATCGATAAATAGGAAGCAACACTTTCATGTGGACATATAAACTATTTAAATTCATTCTTTTTTCTATAATAGATTATGAAGTTCAATAAAATGTATACCATATAAAACTGGTTGTTGATGCCATTGAAATCATGGCCTTATGTATGCCCTAATCCAAAAAATATATACAAAGATGATTTTAACTATGTAATCACAATATATGTGGTAAAAGATTATAAATATTTAGTAAGGGGATGAAAATGTATGAGAATCAATATTAAATTACCTATCTAAAAAGTAATAGGATTTGAGTAAGAATCATAATGAGTTAGTAGTTGCATTTTATGATCCGGTGAATGTCATTTTGGAATCCATGAATGGTATTCGAGAGATTATCAAACATTTGAATATCATTAATAATATCCTAAGAATATTCCATTCACAATTTAATAAAAATTGCTTGTTATTTTAGGATAGTGAACCAATGGGACTATAATGGATATCTTACATAATACCCTTATCACATAAAAGCTATAAAAGTATGATAATGGTTCTCTAGAAAAGGGGAAGTTGAAAGAAGTGAAATTAATGGAAATTAAGAAGCTCAATATTGAAGATAGGTCCAAGGAAGATAGTTTGGATGAGGTCATGTAATTACACTCCTCAAATATACAAATATAAAGATGAAATATAAAAGGAAATGTTAATATCCCATGATTTTCTTATGGAAAATTAGTTATTTTTAGAAATGATTCCTAATAGGTTTCAAGATAATGATCTGGATGATGATAAATTTTCATATAATTCACTAAACATTATGAAAGGTTGGAGAAATACCTTGATAAATTTATTCAAAATGGGTTAACATCTATAAAAATGTGAAGACAGTTCATAATAATTTATGTAAGAATAAATGGGGGCATATAAGAATCATGAAGAAAATTATATGGGGAATTTATTAGATATTAAAAAACAATGGAATAATGATGAATGATGAAGGAGATGTAAATTTTAGAGTTTACCTTTATTTCTAATTATGATCTGATCCTGATGATATAGATTTTTGTAGGGAAAAAAATCCAACTGGGTGGTTAATGATTCCAAAATCTATAAAAAACTCAATAAAGAAAATTTGTCTGAGTTGGACGATGAATTTGAAAGGCTTAAATATGAAAATATTGAAAAGAAAAATAAATTCATTGCGTAAAAGGTAAAAATTAAAGAAAAACATGAATTTTAAATATTGCGGAAAAAAAGTAAATTACCAATTCAGACACATAAAATACAATGAAGATGATTTTGTGGACCTAGGAAGAAAAGTAAAATATCACGATAAACTATTTCCACCAATAAAGCAATATATAAAAGAAAAAATTGAAATTTAGAATTAAATGTTTCACCAAAACAGAAAAAGGAATGACAAGAGAATAAAATGATTGCTAGTAATGATTAGAGTTGTATGGGGCTTGATTAAAAATAGAAACCAGTAATGGATTATGATAGAATACGAGGACCACATCAATTGTTAGAGATTAACATGATTATAAATCTGAATGGGAAAATATAGAGATCCTAGGGGAAAACTAGTGGTGTAGGAGTTTTACACTATAATACCGCTCGATTTAGATGTTATTTCTCTAGAAAGTTAAGACACTAACATATTTTTTATCATATAACCCTAATGGAACTAAGGGAAAAAGTAAAACATAAGATTACAAACATAGCTCCATATTCCATGATATCATTCAATTTTCATTTCTTCTGGTGTGGATGATATAGACACATGACCATATATTTTACATCAACTATAAAAAAGGAATAAGAAAAACCAAATTCAATATTGTTGTGAGAATAAAATCAGGGAATATTCAAATTAAATGACACCAAGAAATTGATTTAAAAAATTATAGGATGAAACTAGTCTGTCATACGCAGATCATGGTAAAGAATATTGGAAAAAATTATGGATCGTAATGAAATGAAATGACCACAAATTTGTGGAATAGATCTTTTCCAAATCATTATATATAACTAGAATATGGATTAGTGATAGTGGATGAACCTCCCATATGATAAAGAGTAAGGATATACCAATTGGAATCATATGAGACAATGATGGAATTTTAATATAATGAAATTACGTCGTCCATAAGATTATTGTCTTGGGGAAATTTTGGTTTTTTAGAAAATACATGATACATGTAGATTCCTTGGTTCTTGTAGGTCTCAATCATATATTTCTTAATTTTAGTCAATTGTGTGACTCATGATATTACATAATCATATCTTGGAAATTTTGTATCATGAAGGAAAAAAGATTATGAATTCTTTTTACAGAGTAACAATGAAAAGGGAAATCTTTAGCTTGTGATTGTAGAAGAATATATATGATTTATATCTATTAAAGTAGAAAACATGCATGGAATAAACATCTAGGTTATTTGATCCTAACATCCATAGATTATATGGTGAAATGTTACACTTCTCTAGATCATACTATATTATAACACGATAATACCTAGATGTTTGATACTTGTCTATAAGGTAATATAATTTAAAATACATATAAGGAAAAAGTTTAAAGTTAAAAAAGGTTCTTGATTTGGAAAATATGGATTATTTTCACATATTTTACAAATAGATAATGATGATAGGGGATATTAATTTATCTTTATTTATTTACTTTAGAATAATGAAATGTGTCCCAATCATCACCCACAATTCTGATATATTTAGGTTCATAACACGCCATCAAAGTGAAGTTGAAAATAAGAAATTTAAAAAAATATGGATGTCACTAATAGAGTGGGTAATGGATTTCACAAACTTTCAGGTGGATGATTATCTCATGAAACATGGGATAAATAATCATGTTTTAGTTGTGAGAACTCTACAACATAATAGAGTAGTTGGTAAAAGAATTCAAATTATCAACAACATGGCTAGAAAAGTGATCCTTGAGAAAGACCATCAAGAATTTCGTTGAAATGATATAGTGATAAAATGGTCTATATATAAAATAGTTCATTATTATGAACAAATTAAGGGATGACTATGTATGAGAGATGATATGGAGTGGAGACAATGTGGAATTTAATTTGAGTATTTAAATATTAGAGTCCCATTCATAATAAGGAGAAAGATATGAATTTTGAAACTCATGGATAAGAAGCGATATTTCATTTCTACTGAAAAAGAATAAAATAATTTAAATTTTTTAATATATAATGGGAAAATGTAAAAAGTAATAATAAGTTAGTGTTTGAATATGATCATAATCTTCCTAAAATACATGAAGATTATTCGTAAGATAGTGATGAAGAGATGGGTGGATCATACAGAGTTATTGTACCTATGGAAGATTCATAAGAATAATATCATAATTATGTGAATTAACTAAAATAATTATCTATATTGAAAAAAATAATTTTTATGAAATTGATAGTCTGAAAATAATCAGTCATCAAACTGCTTTAGTAAAGATGATGAGGATAAAAAAAATATACAACATGATTTTTTCATACATAGATAGAACAACAAAATTTTAGATAATCCTCATGTGAAGTGATTTTGGTTTAATAAATTAATGATGAACCTAACCAAATAGAAAATAATCATACATGGGATTCTTTTTTAGACTAGTAGAAAATAATTTCATCATGACCAAATGAGTTTTTTGGAACATGTGGAATGAATAAGGCAGGGTGATTCAATATAAATAAAGACTAATGTGCATGTTATACTTCATGATTGGGGGAATTGATATTGATGAGTCATTTTCACCTATTACATGTATCATTATTATTCTCTAACTCTTGGCCAATGTAGTGAAAAATATAATTTTTTCCAGATTGATGTCAAGTCGTAATTTCTGATTAGGTTTCTAGAGAAAAGTATTATATATCAAGTATCATGACTTTTTTTCATTAATAAAGATTATTAGATTGTTTTATATTTGATAAATTCATGTTATGGTATGAAATAAGATCCAAGATCATGGTATTCAAGGATCAATCATTTTTTGAATAAAAATATATTTTTAAACATTGCAGTTCAATTAAATTTTAATGTAATCAAATGAATTAATAAAAGGATTATAGTGATTGTATTTTTTATTGACATTTTATTTGGTGTAACAGATGATGAGAATTTCTAACAATTAAAAAAAATCAAAGAAATAAGAGTTTGAGATGTCATTGATTGTAGAAGTAACCTTTTTTCTTAGTTTACATGTGACACAATGAAGGAATGGTATGTTTATTTCTCATTATTGATTTTACAAGGATTATTTTAGAATATTTTTAATTGAAAATTATATGGATATGAATTGAATGGTGTCTAACCTAATGAAAATTTCAAGAGAATATAGAGACAACATTGTTAATTTCACATAATATAAGTAGAGTATTTGAAGTATGTTGTACGTAATAGTTACAATACTTGATATTTTATTAGAAACATTCCTAGAAATTTACTATCAATTAAATAACACGTAATTACACATACTTGTATTGAAATTAATAATTTTTTATATCAAGGGCATGGTGAATATCATATTACAATACAATGAAAAATTTCAGAAAGAGTTAATGGGTTATATATATAAATATTGGTCTAGTTTAGAAGATTATAGAATACGAACATCTAGTGGTGATTTCAATTTTTATGACTATTTATTTCATACATAAGAATTTAACAATATTATATCTCATTTATAACCATAAAATCTGAAAAATATTATGGCTACTCAAGCGTATACACAACTATTCTGAATGAATCATCATATTAATGACATGGAAACTAAAGTGAATCCCCAAGTCAGAATACTTTTTGGTAATTCAAGTAAAATAAATCTTATCAAAAATATATTCCATCACTCAATGACAACGAATATTGAAATCAAGTACCATTTTATCATGGAAAATGTGGATAATGGGATTGTAATGCTATATTATCATCCACCAAAACTATAGAATTAATATATTTTAAAAAATTCCATACCCAATGAATCATTTAAAAGTCATCGATTGGATTAGGGAGTTCATTTCACTCACCAAATTAGAATATGTGTGGATGTGGGACCCCCAATACATAAGTTATGGAGTGTTTTTCCATTATGTAATGACACATGTTTTTTTAAAATTGGCAACCAAAAAATAGCAACCTTTGGGTCCACTAAAAAGGGGTATAAAATAACATCATCAATATAAAGGGATAATATGTTTGTGGTTGCAACAAGGTAGTGGAGTTTTAAATATAATGATTCCAAAAATGATCGATCAATGGATATATTTCACTATAGGGGAGGCACCTAAAGAAGTATTTGACTATTTTTAAAATCAATTAATTCAATGATTTACATTTCATGTCATTGTTTGTTTTCAGGAAGATCATGGATCATGTAATCTTATAGTGTTTTTTGGAAAATCATTGATACATATCAAGAATCTCAATTAGAAAATTTTGGTAAATGTAATAAAGAAATTTTAAATAATTATAGAAGAGGTATGAAAAACTACAATGAAAGCCTTTTTTTGAACATAAGAGGTGAATTAAGGAACCCTAAAAGTATTCAATTTTTTAGGATACAACATGTCTTAAATTGAAGGTTGTTGTTTTAGGGGGACCGAGAGTAAATAAATGTGTTATGCAGACTATATAGATTGTTCAATATGCAGTGATGGATTATCCCCAAAAGTGTTTTAGGTGAATATGATTATAGGGTTTTTTGAATCCTTTCCCCTATATAAAGGACATAAAATAATTTCACTACTATAATTGAATTTCATTGGATTATATTTTCACTATAATAATTCACCTTTGTCTTATGTGGTTCATGAATAAGAAATTCAATATTATAGAAGGATGTACCTCAGGAAGACATATTGTATAAAGGGTTTGTGTACCACTGTATCTCTCAAATGAAAAGGGAATGCAAGGATTCATCCACTTACAAAGCTACGGTAGTCCAAAAATAAATGAGGACCATGAAGAACTCACACCACGTGGTGGAAGGCAATTCATGAAGTGGTTAGGGTAGTTCATGAAGGGACTAAAAAAATCTCTCAAAAGAAATTTCCAAAAACTAGTAGTATGTGGAAAAGTGGATTTCACAATTGATCTAAAGATTACATCATTGAACAGACAAATATTTTTTAAAAATTATTAGTTAATTTAGTACAACAAAATGTGCTTCAAAGCAGCAGTGAGCACACATCAGTTTAGAGAGAATTGAGTTATGAAATTGTGTTTGGTTGTAAACCTATAGGGGAATGGAGCCATATTGAATCTTTTATTGGCATTGAGATTTAATGGATTTGGTATAGAGTCATGTTACCTATGTATGATCCTTGGATGTTAGCATGTTAGGGTTAACCAAGTAAATTATTGATCCCTATTATACTTTTCTATAGAAAATAGAGAGAAGTGTGTTTTGATTAACAAGAAAACCAAATCCAATGAGATTTATTTTAATCTATAATGTCATGATTCACAACCCTAGAGTATTTAACCTAATTGGGAAAACAAGATGAACCCATGGTAACTAGATTTTGATGAACAATTGTAGAAATAAATAATTATTATAAATCATTAATACATTCATGCAATTTACCTGCATTATAAGCTTATCTTTTCATTCAATATTTATATTTTTATAAACTAATCAATTGAAAATTTTTATATATAAATGAAACATAAAATAAGGAATAGAAACAATTTCAACACTCATAGTAAATGTACAGATTCTTCTCATAATTAGGATAATGATGTTGGAGTGTGACCAAACATAATAGGAATATATTTTGGTTGATGACACAATTAATGAACCATAACATTATGCACCTTGAGAAACATGTTTCAACTCCACTTGGTGCAATAATGTTGTAATAATTCATAACATATAAACCACAATCCTTTTATAGAACCAATAATCTAATAGTCTCGAAACGAAATCGAATATCATGATAAGATACTCTTATGCTTTCCATGTAATATAATGTTAACTTTTACACAAAATTGTGTCTTTAAATGGGGGATATTGATTAGTGGTAAGTATTTATTTATAACACTATATAAGGAATAAATTGAAATAATATAAAACAAATAAAATGATAATTCTGGAAATTAATTTCCCTCGATTGAAAATGGGTGACATGGAAAAGTAATTAGTTAATTTAATAAAAAAAATAAAGTCAATTTATTATTGTGTAATAGGCTAATTTAAAAATATAACCAAGGAATTAACTAGAAAATTGATGAAATCAATAATGTAGTTTGACCACTTATTGATTGACCTAATGATAAGCCTAAAAATTTCATTATCCCCTCAAATATAAAGAATATAATTTATTTATATGGCACAAAATACAAGAAATTTAAAACCATCTAATTTTTCTACTAATAGAGTACATCAAATAAAAGGCATGGTAATTGGTAATATATTTGGTAATGATATTAAAATATCAAAATATATTTTTTAGGATTTATTTAAAAAATTATAATTATTGTGTGTAAATGATGAGAATTTAGTCATAAATCCATTTAATTTAAATGGATTTCACAATTAATGGTTAAAGATAATGTTTTGGTGATTAAGGTTATAAAAAACAGAATTCTCTATCAAATCTATAGTAAATATTAATATTTTTTCCTGTCAACAGAAAAATAAATTTGATTATTGTATCAAATTCCTTGTCATCTAAATCAATATAGATTTAAAAAATTTGAGATATGATTATGCAAGCGACAAACCCATAAGAAAATGATATTTTAATAGCATGTATAAAGTATTTCAAGAATTATAATTTCTAATAAAAACTAATAACCCTTTAGATAATATGGAATGTTTAAATTCATGTTATATGAATGATAATATGTATTGAAAAAATAAATTTCAAAAAATATAGATAAAAAAGGTACTGTGTTTTTTATTAATGCCTACTTTAAAATGATATGGTCAATTCAAATATTATAGAAATTATAATATATATTTATTAGAGTGGTAATATATATTAGATGATATATTTAGATATACGAATAGATGATTAATATTGTAATATTATCTAATGGATTCAAATTAAAAAACATCAAGTGAATTATTTTAATAAGGCATGTGAAATAGTATATAAATTATCAATTGTGATAACTCCCAACAATTATTTCTTTCAGAAACTAAAAATCAGACTATCAATAATATAGATATAAAAAAAATATGATTTTTCTAAAATAATATTCTTGAAACTAGTGGTAATGGGTTACTTATATAAAAATAGTCAAGAATTAATAATATTAGGAAATTTATTATATTTATATCAGTTATGGAATAAAACATTTCAAAACATAAAATTTATTTTAATGTTATTGAGGAAGAGTTAAATAATTAATTAGGCTTCTTTCAGGGATATTGAATTTAATAATGTATTATAAATATATATCAAAAATCATAGAATATTTTGTAATATACAAAATGACACCTTGATTTATGATAAAAAAATTCATTTTATAAAAAATAATGTTATTTTAATGAGATGATTATGTGAGATTTTGTCTAGAAAAATAATTATTTAAAAAAATATTTTATAGACTGATAATGAATATTTTGAAGATTATTTGTCCAAAAATTCATTAAAAATAAAAACAATTACCTTATTAAAATTAATAAAATACTATGGTTGATAAATATTAAACATGCCAAATTATAAGGAAACAAAGTAAATTATAATTTAAAATTTGTAACATATTATTCCAAATATCCATAAGGAATTATTTGAGTGGGGAATATAGTATAAAATAATTAATTGTGATATATAATAGTTTTTTAATTATCATATATGGGATATTTTTACATGTATAGTTGGAAAAATATCATAACAATATAGTGGAATTTAAAAAAACAACATAAATATGGAAATGTGATTCCGAACATTCTATAGTAGTTATATTATGTGTAATACAACATTGATGGTGTTGGAATGAATGATTCCATTGACATAAAAATGGGGATTTATGTAACTAAATTATCATTTTCTATAGGAGTACGAAGTTATTTAATGTTTTCAATATGGATATAAAATTGGCACATATAAAGGTAAATTTATAAGATGAATTTTACATTAAAAAACTATGTGGTTTTTTTATTTTCTGAAATGAATAAAATATAAAAAAATCAGAAGAAAATTTATTATGTATTGAATAAAGACCCAATAGAATGGTATTCATTTTTAGCTCTATTATTACTGAAATAAGAATTCTATCAAGTATATATAATCTCATTTTTTCTGTGAATAAAATTTGAAATTATGTAATTATGGACCTGATCAAAGTTAATGGGATCATATATGGTGGACTGAGAGAATTAAAATAAAAAAAATTAATTATGATAATAACATAGGTTTACAAATGTCAATAATTAGTAAAATAAAATATTTCCCGGGATAATAGTTTAGTATACGGTTATTTAGACATTTATATCTAAATAAAAATATCCCAATTAGGTAATTAAATATTTTTAAATGTTGTATTATAATTCACTAGTATCACCAAATTCAATTTAATAAATTTCTATAATATATTATGCATAAAAGTTATTAAAAAAATATGAGGTATAAATAAGTACATGAATGGTTACACTATATAATAAATTAATCAGTGGATATTATGTCTATAAAAATACATTTAATGCTAGGGTGATTAAATAGATCACATTAATTTATATTTTAATAACCTTTGATTTTAGAGTATATTTTCCTCAAAAAAAATTCAAATACAACACCAATCAAAAACAATAAATATGATACACTTTATTAATATTAAACATGATCATTATAATATATAGGGTAAATTAGAGTGTATAGATAGAAGTAAAAATATTATGAAATATTAGTAAATAGAATCAAGAAGTAGAATAATTTTTTACATTTCTTTTTTATCTGAGTCGTGAAATTAATTGGAATCACTAGGTTTTACTATAGAAAAGGCCCAAGATAAGCTTTATTAAGTTCATCTTGAAAAAATAACATGCAGGAGAAATTAAATATCATAAAAAGTATAACAATATCCAATATGTTTGAAACAAAAACCTTTATTTACACCATTACTTATATCAACCTCAGTTATTATTTTGAGTAATTTAGGTGTTTTTTTATTTTTTTCCGTGATGATAAGAAAAGTACTTATTAATGTAATAAAATATTATTAATAATTTTAATTCATTTTATTATTTTTTTTAAATAATGTATTTATGTTAAATTAATTTTTATATTTTATAATTTATATTTTGAATAATTATCCTAGATTTCCATCTCATCATTTCCAATTTTGTTTTTTTAAAATCATGAATAGGTGTTTATATGTGAATAGGGAAATTACAGTTTTTTACAAATACATTCTCCTTAATGAAATCATTATGATATAAGAATGAATTTAACAAAAAAAAATTACTATAAAAGAATCCATTTAAAATTTTGTATAATGATATTTTATATGTTATATTGAATTTATAAATAGATTGATTACTTTTTTAGAACAACACCTATGTTTTATTCTAATTAAAAAATAATTTTGTTATTTTTTTTCAATAATGATTTTTTCATAATTATTTATTATGTTTTTTATAAATTTAAAATTAACATATTTTTTAAAAAAAATAATAAAATAAATTTTAAGGGATTCATTACAGTACATGAGTTTTGTTTATATTTTTCTAAATGTGAGTTTATATAAATACTTTTTTTGTAACATTACATGATATTTTATTAAATTATTATTACGAGTTATATAAATTCAATATTTTGAATTTTTTTATAGATATGGACTCATAATGTTTAAATAGTGTTAACAAGATCCATTTTATTATTAAGAATAAAAAATTATCTATATCAAATGATATCAAATTTGGTAATAGAGTAAAATGATAAAATGGGTTAAAATTAGAGATAATGTCGAAAATATTGCAAAACATTATAAATACTAGATTGTATGAATCTATTATATATATATATATATATATTATCTTCAATTTTAACTATGTCTATTGTAGAGAATCTTGGTTTTGTGTGAAATATATTTTTTCATAAATAATATTTTCCAAAAGTTTCCATCCAATCATCTATAAAAGGCCCCTGTCATCACTCCATTTATCCTCACATATAAATATTCCAAGGTTAGCCAAACTATTCCAATAATTCATTCCAACTTATTTTTCGCACATTCTACTGGTACTAGAATAAACAAAACAAAAATCTAAGATAGATTAATAAGAGGGATAAAAATGGATAACTTAGGAAGAGGTAATTTTTTATCAGAGTTCTTATAAAGTTCACACACTATATATATCATCAAATTATTCTTTAACCATCATATTATAATGAAATAAGTAACATTAGGATACTAAAATGTAATTATTTTTATTGAATCTCAATTTTCTAACATCCTTGTTATCCATTCAAAAATAGAAACATTTCTTTTGTTATATGTTAATTATTTCCTTCATGAAATGACATATATCTTTTTTCATTACACCCTTTCCTAGATGTAATTAATAATGAATTAAAGAAAAATATGGGTCATTTATAACATGATTATGATAATGGGAATTTTCAATCAACATTATATTAATAATATTTACATTTAAAAGACACTATAAACTGTATTTCCTTATATGATTATATGGGGAAACATTTCAGAATTTTAATAATTTTTTAAGTCTATTAAGCTAAAAAAAATATGTTTTAAAATAATGGTAAGGAAAATATATTTCCACATTCGTGGGATTATGAATCTATAAAATTACTTCTTTTAGTCTTGTCAACATAAAAAATAGTATTGGAGTAATTTAAGGACAAATCCCATGCTCTTGAGGAGAGAAAATACTAAAAAATAAATGACTGAAATATAATAAATAATAAAACATTAAAAATGAAATATTCCTAAAAAATTGAATCAGATATCTAACCAAATTAAATTTTTTTCTAAGAGGTTATCCAAAAAATAGTAGTGATTTTGGAGTCAAGTTAATGGTTTCTCATCACATATATCCGTATTATTTAACCTATAATCAATTATAAGGTGTATATATTATCTATTAGAGTATCATTTAATGAAAATATTTAGACACATGGTTTTTTATGCTCATTCCAATGTTCATTTTTTAATGATGGTGTTAATTTTAAAGTAATAATATATTTTCATATGAAAATAATTACGTCAAACCTTTTTAAATCATTTATAAAATTTATTTTATTTTATAATCATATTTATATTGTTGAATCAAGAAAATTATTCCATATGATTTAATTATTACTTATATATTTACCAAATATATAATTATTTTAAAACGAATATATTATCTATTTCTATATAATAGTCTATTTTATATATCTCTAAAAATCTAATCTATTTCTATTATATATGTTCAAAATATGTTATCTTACTCCAAATAGAACTTATATTTATAGAAAATAATTTAACACATCTGTATGTAATTTATTTTCGTTATGTGTTCTCAAAATAAACATGAATATGGCTAAATTAATTAACAATGTATATTGGAAATAACATTATTCGATCATAAATTTTCTTCTTCTTTTCTTTTATCAAATTATAAATTTAACAGATAAACCGTGACCTCAGAACACCACTTGTTTCCTTTTCGAGTCTGGCCAGCCCGACCCTATGTATGGCTATTATGGGATAGGCGAACCCAACACGACTCGTTTTGGGATCGGTAGACCACTATATACCCATTTCGCGGTGGATCATGTCCAAAATGTCCTCATGGAGGCCATGTGAATCAGTTTAGGGTACATCTTATGGCTGGGGAAGTGAAAATAATCTGTCGAGAGATATGGGGATGATAGAAGATAGAAGATCCCACATGAGGTGGGTAATTTAGTGATATATAGGTTGTGAGATAAGGAACTGATTTGTGCGTCTGTTCAAGGGAGAAAACATGGCTTGGGTGTGGTGAGACGATGGTCAATTAGGTTGGGGTGGGTTGTATGTTTTCTAGGGAACCTATGTGGAACATGTTATGGTGTTTCCTCAATTGTGTTTTATTCCAGGTGAATCAGACGGTGGTAGTTGAGGCATACTACACGTAGCGGTCAATTAACTAAATGGGATTGGGACATTTCCTCAAGCAGGGGGCAGTCGTGGACTAGTGGTGGTGGCATCATCTTGATTTTTATAAGGGACATGGTGGTGTGGTGCTTCAGATGTGGAAGGGGTAGAAATAGTTTCGGGTCTAGAAAAACTATGTCTTCCTTCAGTAGCGAAATTTTATATGAATTTTATTTTCACTAAGCCTAATATAACACTTTTTCAAAACTAGTATACATAATTTTTTTCATTTTTTTAAAAAATTTGGAACACCCTCAATTTTTTTTATATCTATAAATTCCTAAAATTGAGTATTTTATGGTCACCGGTTTGATGACTTCCAGCTATCAGATTCTAGAATATTTGTTAAAGAATTTTTCAGAATTCTATAATAAATTTTTCTAGTGATTCATGTAAATTTTAAAACATATTAAATATATGTTCATCATATTTCCTATAACAGACAACCATAAAATTATTTGTATCAAGAATTTCATATGGGAATAATGTCACCATCAGATATTAGATAAACATGTGATTATTATTTTTGTGACTAAAATACACCCCTCTATATAAATTTAAATTAAATAATTTATTATTGGATCAAAAAATTCTGAAAATTTCTCTAAAATACAATGATGGTACCAAAAAAAAAAATACGATGTGTTGGGGATTCCAAAATTTTCATAATTGGACTAATGAATCTTTTTCATCTATGACTAAAGGAGCCCAGATACTATCTGAGGATACAATGTGAATTATTTAATGAAGATAATTTAAAATAGAATGAGTACCTCATGAAAATCAAACCTCGTTCATCTATCTCCTAAAAACAACAACTGTTTCTCAAAGGATCCAAGCCAAGAAGCCTCTAGAACATTTAAACATACATCAATAATCTGGCTGTATGTTGTTCATCAGATTCTAACTGCTTTCCTGGAGCTATGGGGATTTCTTCACATTTTTAACAATCACTTTGATCTCATTCCTTCCATCTAAAAGGGATAAATATATCAAATGGAGAATTTCCGGATATAGGTTGTAGGATTAGATATGAGACCCCGCTTCTAACTTATGAATTGCACATGGAATAATCTTATACTTATCTTATATAGTGGATGTCGAAAATTATTGGTTATGGTTTCCCGTACCCCGCATATTTGTCATTATATAAATAATTAATAAATATATAATTATAATGAAATATTTATATCATAAAAAGTGTTTAAATTTTTTCACCTACTTATAATGTATATTAAATTTATTTCATTATAGAACTACTCATTAACTAAGCTCATAATTTATCACTAATATTAAACGATCCTTGAATATTAAAATAATATTCAATAATATACTATTTTTTCTTATCTATACATAACCAACAATAAGTATATTTAATAAATAAATACAGTCCAATTACTCTATACTTGAAAATTGATTTTATTTATTTATTAGCGATTTTTAATAAATTGGTAACACTCGACCAGCGTGGTGGGTCCTACCATGTCCAATAAAATATCTCAGTAGAATTGGGAGGATTTTTGAACTTGTTATTATGTGTGACCCTATAGGACCTCATCTCAAATGCAGTAAATAATGTTAATAGACTAAGAGAAATGTCTACCATCCCATAAAGACCATTAATGAGATAATTTATAGTCATAGTATTAATAGCCATCTTAAAAACACAAACTCTGTAATATAATTTTATTTCTTACGATATATTATAAATTTACACAGACACTTTTGTCATCATCCGTTCATGATTTATTGTTTTATCTGACTAGATAGATTTTTCCACTTCTTACATGGAAGATAATTTATTAATTTTCAAAAATCCTAATCAAAATGTCATGATATATCACATCCAAAAATTAGAATTAAAAAAATCATTCTATATTTTTAAACTAGTTTAAAAGAACCAATAATGAACCCAACACATGCTACCTCACTATAACACAAATTTCATAATTTAATCTTTACATCGAAGTACATGATCAAAACATACAAAATGATAATGTTCTCAAGTCATAAGGCCAATACACTTATCTTTTGAAAGTATTCAATAATGAAACATGAGACAGATGGTGTTCCTATTAGTGGGGGTTCCCTCATGATCTCACCTAATAGAGATCCACAAGTCTGATAATCCTAGGAAAATTTCTCAATTCATATGAGTCCCCATTGCATGAGGGTCACACATCAGTAATGTTTTTATAGAATGATGTATTTAGACCATATGACTTAAAATTAACATTACTTTAAAAATATAACTAGGTTCTATTTATATCCTTGGAACTGCTATAAGCCTTTTATATTACATGTAATCCAAGGAAAATACCATCAAAATAGTTGACATGAATGTATCATCAATATTGTAGTAACATAATCACATGTATATATCACACTGTATGCGTGTAATGATAATAAAATTATGTTAATAAGTAGGTTATAGGGACCCTACATTCATTTTTCAAACAATATAAACACATAATGCCACACATTTCACTAATATTAACATAACCAATTGTTTGGGGTCCTTTTTAACCAATGTTGAAGGTTCCTTCAACTAATGGGTTTGTCTTTTGATCGTAATGGGTTAACATAACAAATGAAAAAAGAAAATAATGAGCTAAATAAATATTTTTTACACATTAGAGGAAATGTTGAGAGGGAATAAAGGTACTAGTCCAATAAGCTAACACATTGCAAAATAGTTCATGGAATTTTGAGTTACTGTTATTTTCCTATAAAGATACTAACTATATAATCTACATATAGTGTAAAATCTAAAACATGTAGACAATAAGAAATGGTTTCAAGGATACTCCCTACTCAAACACTAAATAAAAACAGTATTCCAAATCTACTACTGAGGGATATTTAGATTTGATGAAATAATGGGATATATATAATTATTTAATAAAAAAGTAACCAATAATTTCTAAATTGGTAATCATGTTAATGTAAATAATAATAAAACTATTTTTTATAAATCTAAATTGAAATTACAAGAACCATAGAAAATTATCAATGTGAGTAATACATTGTAAATGAAATATCTTAACAATACATAGTTTTCAGGATTTGTATGTACACTTTTTTATTACTATTCCAAGAGAGTAATATTTATTTATTACAATCCTTACTTACTATTGATCTCCCTTGGGGATAAAAAAGGAAGATAAAGAGAAGAATAAAGAGCATCTATATGATTCCCTATATGTAAAGTGTATCATGTTTTTATTTATGTATAGTAATCAATAGTTATTTCATGAGGATGAGGATGTCGACAAGTTGTTGGATCATATCTCACAATTAATCCAAGATAGAGTAGAGAAAGAATGTTATGTGATATTAGGTTCATTTTTTATGTGAATTATTATAGAAAGGAATAAAGTAGTAACTCAGGTACACATTACGATCTGGTACATTGAGAAACATGTTTCCCTTGTATTCCAGATGAACCACCAACAAGATAAATATATCATTATTTCCAACAATCCATCATGATTCTCGAAATTAATTGTTATCTATGTATTAATATCAAGACAATGTTTCTCCTTGATCATTTGGAAATTGTTTTCCATGATGATTAGAATATATGAAAATAAATTATATGGTCCTTAATGTGAACCAGAGGAGGATGGAAAATGCTAAGTGGTCTAGGGCTATGTCTCTGTTGAAGACACTAATACACCATACAAAAATTAATCAAATGATATTGAGTGATAGTAATGAGAAGGAGGATTACACTTTATATGTGGCATGAAAGGAAACTAGAAGTAGAACTATAGAGCTATCTAGATGAATCAAGGCCATACTTCTATATCGTTTATTTTGGTCGTTAACTATAATTTATCATTATATAAAATGTTGGAATTAGATACCATGTTTTATTTCAAATTTTTGTTCATATAAAATAACTAAGTACATTCTAGATGATTGTAAATGGTGAATTGGATCTCCATGATACTATTATTATGAGTTAAGGAGCCTTGGATGTGGATATGGGCATCAATATTCTCCACGTGGTTTAGTTCCTGTTTTGAAGAATACTCATTATGTACTGTCAAAAACATGAATTATAATCTCAATTTGATTTTTGGACACCATGATATTTTATGTAAAAATTAGATATGAACGGTTTCCACATAATAAGAATAACATGTGTTATTTAGTGGTTTATCTTAATAAAAGACTGTATATTCATTAATTAAAAAATCAAAAAAATAAATTCCATGTAATAAATAATGAAGCTGACTCATTTAATACCCACCCTTGGCACTTTAGGCATGGTCATTTAAATGAAATGTTGTTATAGAAATTATATCATGTTGGACTAAACTGATTTAAAAAAACCTTGACATATGCCATGATTTTTTAAAATGAAAAAATGACCTAATGACCCTTTTCTAGAATAATGGAAAATCCACTAAATTACATGAATTAATTAATACTAACAGATTTGGTCCATTTAAAGTAAAGTAAGGGGTTTTTTTTTGGAATATAATTACATTCACATATATAAACCTTCATATAGAAATGTTAATTTTGGAAAAAAATACATATTTTTATAAAGGGACAACATTTTCTATTCAAATAGTCAATTAAAGATTTACTTTGATGAATTTAATGCCCCAGTTGTAGAAGAGTTGGTATAGGAGAAACCTAAAAAAGAGAAAGTGGGATATTACGT
The DNA here is from genome assembly GCA_963277665.1 of Viscum album. Classification (NCBI taxonomy): domain Eukaryota; kingdom Viridiplantae; phylum Streptophyta; class Magnoliopsida; order Santalales; family Viscaceae; genus Viscum; species Viscum album. Next base: position 700,112,736 of record OY728160.1, read on the forward strand.
TATTCTTAATCCCCAATTACTACATAGGTATAACAGAGAGGTTAGAGAACCATAGAATAACTTTTTTCATTTCCATGAGATAGGTGAAAATTTTATCATTGACTATGATGGACCTCAGAACTATATGAATGATGTATAAGCGAATGATACTAATAAATGGACAAATTCCATGGAATCTTATAATGAGTCCATATATCAAATTCATGTTTACATTTTGGTATACCCTTATTCTCATTTTAATCCCATTAGGTGAAAAAGTGTATTAAATAATAACATATACTTACATGTTATGGTGAATAATTATAAGCCATAAAATCTATAAAAGGGTTCCAGCCAGCCCCAAGGCATAAAATAGGATGATTCCTTCTCACTAGTTGTGATTCTTACAACCCTCATAATATTACACGTGATAATAGAAGTAAAAAATTAATAAATTTAAGAAATAGATGTCAAAAATGATTTTAAAAATGTCTTGTTGGTTGAATACATATACCTGGATCAACCCAAATCATTTTTATGTCAATTAATTCCAATAAAATATAAAATATATATATCAATATATTGGATGAAACAATCATCATGGTCATGGAATGTTAATTTTTAAGAGGATATTAGAGAATTTAGTTTCATCAAAAAATGGAATTGAGCCTTATGTCAATAAGGATGTTAATGGGAATTACAATTTTATCAAACTAATAAATGTGAATGGCATGATAATTTAAGGAAATAATGTGAATCTTTTATAGTGTGTTAATACATGGTAAAAATGAATTATTCTCCAAGAATGTATTTGGTTACAGAATTATCTTTCTAGGGATCATGATTTTTAAATGGATACTTTGGATATGTCAATGATTAAATATTGACTAGGTATATAAAATGTATAGTATTGACCAATCCAATAGATTGTTGCTTCCAATGTCACATGGTATCCATATCTCTAATAAAATATTCCAATATAAATATGAGGAGATAGAAAGAATTAATAGAATACATTATTCTTCGGTAGTAGAATCTATTACATATTCTAGACTATGCACTATTTTTGATGTTTTTATATTATTAATCTTGGTGGGAAGATGTAAATATAATCTAGGAGATCCACATTGGGAAGCTTTTAAACTATCTATAAGTACATGATTATTAAAAAGGATATATTACACATGTATAGAGGATATGAGTAAAAATTAGTGAGAGGACACACAAATGCTAGTTTATAGATGGATAATGATGATCTAAAATTTGAGCCCTGCTATATATTTTTCATAAATGGGGTTGCAATGAGTTGTATAAGTTAAAGGAAACTTGTGATCACCAGATCTATAGCATTATCATAGTATAGAGATTCTTTTATCATTTCTAATGTGGCATTATGGACACATATATTTATATTCGATATTGGATTTCTTTATGTTAGTGCATACGTCATTCCAATTTATTATGATAACACTATAATAGTAGTGTTTTCCGAGGAGCCCAAGTGACACTAGATGAAAAATCATATACTATATAATTATCATCTATTGATGAATTTTTATTAGTGAGGTGAAGTCAAATTTAGAAGTTTATCCAAATAGAATAATATGGGAAAACCCTGACTGAACTTGGGTCTCAGTAGAAGAATGATTCACTTGTGAGAGTAAGAATATTGAGAAATGTAAGAATTTGTCTCTAATTTCTGTGAGAGTGTTGAACGTGGGATCCTTATTCCCAAATTATGAATGTACATTGATAACCATTTCATGTATATAGAATTATATGTACATTTTTTATTATAAATAAAAATTGTTGACACATTTACATCCACTATATTTATGGTAATTATCTTATATTATCTGTCATATCAAAGGGATTTAAAAGTTTTTTTTCTATAATGGGAACGTAGATATACTATGACATTAATAATAATGGTACATCCTGTGTTCTACATATATCATGATAACGAGATATAGATTATATGTAACCATCATTTTAATGGATCATAAGCATTGAGATATGGTCTCATGAAGTTTTAACTTTGTGATCTTTAGAATATATGATAATGATGAAATGCCAACCAATAAGAACCCCAAATGGGTCAGGTGTCATTCAGTGTTTCTATCTATGGACAAGTGTATTATTCTTCTAACTCGACATCACTATCAATGTGTGTAATTTGATCATGTACATTGATTCAAGGGAAAAATCAATATTTTGGTGTCATGGTGTTGTAGCCAATGTTGGGGCACTAATAGTTGTATGAAATTGGATAAATGATAAAGATAAATGTGTCATTTGATTTTGAGGAAGTGATATGGTGTTCCTAGTATATCAGGATTGTAGTACATTCATAAATACATGGACATGGTTGTTTATAGTATGTCCTTCCACTTTGATAAAAAATAAAAAAGAATGAAAGGATAATTAAACAAATGTGTTTCCATCATTATGATATATATCATGAAAAATATATTTTGTTAAAAAATTCATGTTAGTAGGATGAATATTATTGTTGTGACTATTTTGTATCTCTCTCAGTTCATTGATGGGTTTCTAGAATCCCCTCATGGTATATGAAGACAATTCACTCCTATAGAGATGAGGGACTAAAATGTTACCCAAAATAGCCGAATCAAGAATATTCCAAATTCATCTGAATAGGTAAAAAGGATTTGTGGGGGGAAACACTGGGTCTAAGATTTCTCCAAGTAAAAACCATCATCAACAAATAATAAATCATTATTACTCAGTTATTGAATATTTATATTGAATTTATTTATTTAATGTATTTACAAGTGGTTTTGTAAATTCATGAAATAATATTATACAAATGAATATTAGTTTAATATTAAATGTTTATATATTTTAGGTTTTAATTAAAATCCATGTTAATGAATTGAGGTTTTTATGTAATATATTTAATATATATTAAAATTAGGTGATAAAAAATAAATAATGCTTCTAATGTTGTTAATTCATCATCATTTTCAAATTATTACTCATTTTGTCGATGTGAAATATACAAGGGTTGATGAACCCCAACTTGGTGTCTTTGAAATCCACAATACATTCATATGAGAATCTAATTCAATATATTATTAATCAATCAAAATTGTGATTCCCACATAATCGAGAGTTAAATACTCCATCTAAATGATAGATCTATGAATTATTTTATGTATTGAAGGCATATGATCAAGGATATCTTCGTGACATCAAAGAAATCATTATATCTCCACTATAACACATAAACCATTTAATGGTATAAACACTAATTCTCAAGTAATTTATTAACAATCTTGAGGGATTATTCTATAAATCCATCAAGAAATAGTTGTCAGTGAAATGTTACAGATGAACTTGCTTTGATTCAAATGTGGTACTTGTTATATTTTAATTTTAGTGCTATAGATACTTTACAAGATATTTTCATAACATATTGAGGATCTAATCATCTGAAATAACATATTTTTTCACTCTAGTGACGAATATTTTAAACTCCCCAGCTCACTGGCTTCCATTATTCTCCCCTATTGAATAATTCTAAATTGTCACTACAATGGGGTGAAAAAAAATATTATACCCATTTCACTATTAATTTGTATTTTTTAATAGAAATGGATACAAATTCTTTTGTTTTAATGATTATTTATAAAACATTTTCAAAATATTTTTTTTCTATGATAACATTCTTTAATTATTAATATGCTTCAAAAGGGATATCATCTAATGATAAGAACCTTGTAATTTATGTGAAAAAATAATGATGACTGTGAATAATTTTTTTACAAAACCCATTAATTTTCCCTTTGTAAATTATCTTATGAAGATATGATGTATACTCTTATATTATTATGTCATACATAATAATAGTGTCTCATTATGTGATTGGATGGGTCAAAAACATCCCTACAAATCAATGTCAAATGTTTTATATCTAATAAAATAAAAAATTTCTTTATTCTGAGTATTTTTTAATATTTGGTCACAATTTTTTTGGTCTAAATGATATAATTTAATAATATTAAAAATGTTATGATTTTATATACCTATGTTATTGGAATACATTCACATTATGTATCCATTATAGGGATTCTGTTTTATATTTCTATTAGTTAATTCTCATGATCTTATGATCTCATTCCCTGATGATTAGCTTGTAAAGACCCAAACTGTTATAAATTTAATTTCCCATAATATTTTATTAAATGTATTATTATGTAACAAGGTTATAGAAAAAAAATGTACGTATTGGGTTTTTTAAATCATATCAAAATAAAAAAAACTATTAATAATATTTAACATTAATAATATTGTTGTTGAACTGTGATAATAGGATTAGTAAAAATATATGTTTTTAATAAAGTATGTTTAAATAGAAAAATAATGTGACGCCCTCAACCAGTAGGATCATTCCCAATAAATTCCATTTGTCATATATTTATGAGTGATATTACATCTATAGGCTTTACCTTGACCATTCCCAATATGGCATCCAATAAATAAAATATGAGTGAAATTGTTTATATGAGAAGTTTAGGCTCATGGAGATCACAACAATAACCATGTACGCCTAACCTCCCTAAGAAACCCTCCCCACATCAAATCATATTCTTAGGGAATTTTGAGGTGTGTTAAAGGTTTATGTATCAAGATCATATAAATATGACTATAAACATTATTTTGTGAAGAATAAAAAAATATTTTCATCCTATTATTGTTACATTATAAAATATTTTTATTTTGATACATTAAAAATGAAATAGTGTTTTTGGTTACTATACAAATTAAATTAATGAATTCTTTTTGATTATTAAATTAATCATTAAAATAAATATTATTTTAATATAATATTATTATCTAATATATATTTTTTTGAAATATAAATTATCATATAATTTTTATGAATTCAATAGTAAATTTTAATAAGGGCTCAGAAAATGTTATTTTCAAAAACCAATCATTTTTTCAATAAATGTTGATTCTCATTTTTTAAGTGAAAAAACAATATTTAGAATAAAATTTACATAAAAATTATAATATTTTTTGAATAATATTGTTAAAATTACCAAATGGTGAATTTTTATTTATTTTCTAAGACAACCGAATTTTCAGGTAAAAATTAAATATGCTATAATTATATTTTATGTATTATGTAATAATAATTACCCAAAAGTGATGTAATAAAAACTATGAAGGATATCTATGACAAAATATATGTTTTACCTTTAAAAAAATTTGATTTTAATTACATTTAATTAATTTAATAATGTCTTTTTTAATCATCCAAAACTATTAATTTTTTATGGTTTAAAATCATTTCATTAAGAGTAAAACTCACTTATGCATATAAAATGTTATTATTTTATTAATTTAATCCCATAGAAAAATGAAATAATGAAAAAAAATCTCATTTGGTGGAAACCATGGGATAAAAACCATGGATGGGTTTTTTGTTTATGTTATTATATAGAGTCATAAACCAATGATTATAAAATAATAAAAAATTATCCTCTCTTTTCATATATAAACCCACTAAATAACCCATTTATCTTCATTTAAAACATTTATAACTTCCATACTCTTCCCTATATTCTTTAGAGTCCTCTCAATGTGTTATAATTCCCACAATAATCTCTCCTATGTATTTAGAGTCACACAATCAAGTAAGGGACCTATCTCTTCGCTTTTCAATTCAATTGTCTTCTTCGTTTTATGACCTTTGATTCTAATTCCTCATTTTTGGATAGGTTGTTTAATATATACCATAATTTAAATTTGATTTATAATTATTATATACCCCTATCACTCTCATAAATCTCTCCCATTATCATTAATGTGCACCCATTTCCATGATGAAATATAGTTACAGATCCTCACCTTCTCATATTTATTCACGATTCATTATTATCTTATGCCTATTATTTCTAGTAAATAATTTTGGTATATGTATTTATGTGTTAATATTACTATAAATTTTATGTAAAAATAATGATATACATGTTTTCCCCTCATAAATCCATTTTATGGATTTTTACGTAACTCCATTAAACTGTCGAAATTTAACTAGGATTTTCCATGTATAAAAAATAGTTTCAGAAACACCATACCCATTTACTATCAAGGGTGTTCACCTTTATACAATTATTCATCATAGAATTTGGGATAACATTTACATATTCCACACTCCATGATCATGTAATAATATAAGATGACGAATTAATCCAATTTTTATAATCTTTGTGAAATGCTTCAACATGAGAATGAAATGAAAGTAATAGGTGTGCCTAGAATTATATCACACTATAATGAATTGGGTAATTTTTTTCTTATAATACATCATTTTGAGATAGTGAGTAAAAATTATTCCTTTATGGGACTTTTTCCATCATCATGTCTAGGCAGTTAGCTTTAATCTATGTTTATGGTGTACTGTTTTATGTAGTTTCCAGACCTCTAATGTTTCCTTTATGTGTATAAGGCTTCATCATTTTAACTTATAACATTTTTTGATTAATAATCATTTTTATATTACTATTATATATAATGCATTATCTTATGAAATTTTTATTCCCTTTCTGGTCTTTATAACACATCCCATTATTTTGTATCTCCCTAGGGTTTCCCATGTTGTTTTGAGAGCAATAAAATTTTAGAAACTTGTTATCTATGTATTTAATAATATTGATATATCCCATTTTTAAGATATTTTTTCTGATTAAAATTCCATACGACACAAACCTTATCATTCTTCTAGGTTGTATTAATTGTATCCTTATGTAATAAATCATGTATTAATGTAACATAAAGAAGTGGTCTCTTATAGTTTCTATAAATGGAATGCTTATTTGTTTTCCGGATTATGATTAGAAAACACAAGAGAATGCATTATATATAAGAGTAATTATAATAAAACATCCCAACAAATTTTTATGTATAGAGTACATGATTTATTAATAAATATAATCCCCTTCTATATACAAAAATTGGTTGTGATTTGGCACCAATGTACATAGATTTAAAATCCAAAGACCCCATGTTGAGCTAGACTCGATTGGGAATCGGTGCATGAGAACAGACCTTTTACCCACAGGGTTTGACTCTACAAGAGGATATTTTTTTGTCAAATTCATTAGCTCATTATGATCCATTATTTTATATCAAGAAATACGCATAAGAATATATGTTAGAAAATAGATCGTTGGACAATATAGATTGAATCCTATAAATTCATAAGTTAATAAATTATTGTAATTTATAATTTATACCATTTATGTCATTTAATTAAACATTTATGTGTTTAATTATTTCCTAATACTAATCCCTAATTTTCCTTTTACTTTGACCAGTGACCATAAATATGAGGAATTGCGTAAATAAACATGTTAAGGGTAATGTGATGAATTCCATAACAAGATTCCCAATGCAATGGGAGTAATAATCTCCACATTAATGATGATACTCATTCTTATGGAATAGTTTATAAATAAAAATCTATATCCAATTGAGTGTACAAATACCTCTAAGAGAGATCAAGACATGATTGAGACATTATGCGACAAAGGCCATTGACTCTAAATGGATCATCTAATCACTTAATCAAGTGACAAAGGATTGACTCCATTGATAAGATCTTCTCTAATATTAAATCATTTGAACAAGATATGTTTATAATGGATGTTTATAATATGGCGTAGAATTGTTTTGTGGAGGACATTAATAAAAAAATACAATTCCTGAGGAAGATATTGAAGCAATTAGGTAGAAGGAAGTTCAGAATCTTTTTGATAAAAAGATTTATCACACTCTACAACATAAAATAGAAAAGGATATACTTCCACTAAAAAATGTGAATAATCTATCAGTGAGGACTAGTAAAACATCACAAAAATATCAATATGAACCACTAACATTTTCATTACACCTGAATTTTATTTTGACTACCTATTTAGTGGGTGAGTCCTAGTCTACACAAATCTCTAGTGATTAATGACATAGATAGGTATGAAGAAATTTTATAATGTCCCCTCAATGTTGAGGTAGAGACTGAACAACATCCACCCTATTAAGGGGATAATAATAAGAATGTAGTGTCTAGTTTCATATGTCTGATTACGAAATTAAGAAGTTTTATGAATGTTCAACATCTCATTTGTCAATGGCCTGGAAAAAAGTACTCTAAAAATTTCCAAAATATGATGAGGAAATGAATTAGGTGAGGGAACGAAGGACTCCAGTCTAGGGATTACAAACATGAAAAAAAATCAATGGAGTAAAATAATGATCCAATAAACCATCAATGCATTGTTCATTTCTTCAAATGTGTGGTACCAAGGAATTTTTCTAACTAATTAACTGACATAAGGGCTTAAAGAAACCACCAACAACCGACAATGAATTATGGGAGGTTTTCATCCTCACAACCACTTACGTGGATCCTTGAAATGATGTGTATATTTTAATACTAGTTATTTATTAATTAATAGATAAATGATTATTTTATTTAGGTTATATGAATTTCATCCCATCTCGAAGGTTTATTATAACTATTAAAATACCATCAAAAATCATATATGTGCTGTAGTTGAAGAAAATTAAAAATGGTTATGTTATAGAATACCAAGTATATAACACATCCACTTAAAAAATTTTATGTTTTAACATCCTAAAGAACCATTTAATTCTCCCTTTTGTGGAATTATTTTACGTATAGGTATGTATTTTCTTTCTCTGTATAGATCCAGCCACTATTTCCCCGATAAAGAAATCACTCATTGTATCATGAATCAACCCCTGATTCTGTACAAGTGCACATATGAGAATGAATCTTATTTAAAAAAATCACCTAAGATATGTATATTATTTCCATATAATAAAGTAAATCTAGCATTAATGATTGGGTCTAGGGAATGATTCATCCCTAAATACATTCTCATTGTGATGGAATATGCTGATATGTTTTTGGAGAAATTTCTTGGTCATCCACTTATCTGATATGTTGAATTTTTAATTGATATTATACTAATGGAATTACCATTATTCAATAGTCAATATATAATTTCTATAGTGTATCATGATGTGTTGAAGAAACAACTACAAGAGAATATGGATAAAGGTTTCATACACCCATGATCCTTATCATGGGGTGAATAGTAATCTTTTACAAGAATAAGGATTGGTCAATAAACATTTTCATTGATAATAATTAGTTCAAAAAGATCAAGAAAAAGAAAAACTATCCCTTGAAACATATTTATGAATTATTTGATCAGCTATATAGTGAAAAAAATTCCCCCTAGTGGATCTACATTCTAGATATTTCCACATTAGGGTGACGAATGAGGATATATCCAAGACTTCTTCTTTTTAAAATGTACAAGAACTATGATTTAATAATGATTCCCATAAGACTCACTAATTATCCATAAATCATCATGAACAAGATTAAGAGTGTCATTATTTATTACCTCAACAAATATTTGTTATTCATTATAAATGATATTATAATATTTTTCAAAATAAATGGGGAATGTAAAAAGAATATGAGAACTCTGCTAAACACCATACAAAAATAGAAGATTTATGTGAAGTGAAGAAAATGTGAGTTCGTTTTAATGAAGTCTCATTATTGGGTCTCATAATTGTAATAAATATGTTATATTTGGACTCTACAAATTTAGAAGCCTTTGATGGATTATCATGGCCAAAATATGTAACAAATATCCGTAGTTTCCTTGCATTAGAAATATATTTAACATTGATCTAAGAAAAATTTATAATGATTGTCACCCCTTATGAAAAATATTTCTATGAGGGGATTAAAATTTTCTTGGATAGGTGAATGTGAATAGATATTAAAGGAGTTTAAAAGTAGGCTTATCACAGAACATCTATTCACACTATGCGAAAGTGGATAACTTTTCATAGTATTCAGTGATGCACCAAAGAAGGCATTAGGATTGGCATTAATGAAGAATCAAAATGACATAGCCTATATATCATGGATGTTGAATGTTTATGAACATAACTACCAAATGAATCATCTAGATATGGATGAATTTATATTTTCTTTGAAAATATTGCATCATTAGCCAGTGGGGGTGTGAAATATGTATATATAGTAAAACAATTAAATATATATTCATATATAAAGAGTTTAATATGAAACCATGATGACGTTTATGGATAATTAAGGACTATGTCAGGTCAATTCACTATAAACATGGAAAATCAAATAATGTGGTAGATTCTGTTAGTATAAATTATCCACAAATTTTATCATTTATTATAATTTAAAATTATTGGTTATTCATAGACATGAAGAGGATTGACATATGAATCACAGTGGAAGTAACATCATCAATCCATTAACAAAATATTTTTCATCCATCTCTTTTGGAAAAGATAAAATGTGATAAAAGAGTTTTTGTAGGAATTCAAAAAAATATTGTAGCTAAAAGTATAGGGAAATCCTCAATTGTCAATTTCAATCAACATGTTGTTAAAAAATATGTTTCAATACTATGTATACCAACAAATCCTTACTAAAAAAGGAGTAGTTGGATGATGCACACATCACAACCTTCTCTATCCATCCTATAATCACAAATACATATAAAAATATTCTATAAAACTATTAGTGAGATAATATAAATAATGGTATCACATAATATACATTCATATGTCTTATATGATATAATTTGACAGTGGAAATTAAAAAATTTCATTGGATGATGCAACAATTACACATACAAAAAAAAAATGTCAAAACATCACCATAGAAACTGTCACAACAAATTTGTATACATCTAGATAGAATCAATGTTATATGGGTTATGTTGGAACAACTTATAAAGACGGCGCACTTCCCTGAGATTTTAGTGGATTCGTCACTGGATCAAATTATGAGGTTTTACATTTGGTAAATGGTGAGGATGAACGAAACTCATTATCGATTTTATCTAATAAAGATCCATTATTTTCATCCATGTTTTGGAAGATTCTCAAGAATTCTCTGAATTATATGTTTAACATTAGAACGACATATCACCCTAAAACTGATAGTCAATCCGAGAAAACTCTCCATACACATTAGGATGGGATTAGATCATGAAAAATTGACATAAATGGAAGATTGGATCAATATCTTCTTTTATTCACTTTCCCATACAGTAATAGTTTACACTTAAGCTTCAAAATGTCTCCTTATAAAGGATTTTAGTATAATATATATAGAAAACCAACATATTTTGATGATTTTGGGGAACAAAAAATACTAGTTTGGGAAATGTAATAAAACTTTATGAAAATTAATCAACACATCAAGGAATCTATGAATTGAAATAAGAGTAATTTTGACCACTATTGAAGAGACATACAGTTTGATGTTAAAAAAATTGTATTCCGCTACATATCTCTAAGGAATAATGTGATGATATTTGGGAATAAGGGAAAGCATAGTGTATGATACATTCTATGTGTCCCTCTTGAGTATTTATATAGTAAACAAATCGCATGTACTCATTCTAAATTTGGTACCGTTGGAGAATCAGTTTTTCTATGAAGAGAAGTCGGTGAAGATCATAGATCATTGTGAAAAAGTTCCATTAAATATGACAATTAACCTTGTAAAAGTGATATGGAGAACACTAATGATTGAGGAATTCATGTGGGTACCATTGGAGGTGATGAAAAAGATTTATCCTCATCTGTTTTAGTGTAGTTAATGAAAAGTTAAAGGGTGATTTTTTTAAGGGGAAAATATTGTCATTACCAAAACTGTTAAAAAATAAAATTTCCCTTATGATTTTATTAAACGTCTTATTATGTAATATGGTTATATAAGATGTATGCACTTGTTTTATTTTCATATATTCTATCTAATTTTAAATACCATTAAGAATATATATCATTGATAATATATCCATTTAACACTGACAATATGATTATTAAAAATATAATGTTAAACAAATCCAATTGACATAGATAAAGAAAGTGATGACAATAAACAATATGATTTTACCCTATGAATTAAAGTTATTAGATCTTATGGAGGAGAAAAAATACCTTTGATTTTACCTTCACCAAGACCATGAAGTGATAAAATATATTCAGAATGAGAAAAAACTTTTATGAGAAAATTCAAGATAATCGAGATCATAGTGAAAACCATGTATGCTGAACCACCCACTCAAAGACACACTATCTTAATCCATACCCTTAGGGGTGTATTATGGTGAATTAATGGTATGTGTATCAAGACCCTAGAAATATGATTTTGTACATTAATTTTTATATAATAAGGAATATATATTCATCATACTATTATTATATTATAAATGTATTTTATTTTGATACAATAAAATAAAAATAATATTATTGTTCAATATTATAATCCAAAAAAGGAATTTTTTGATGATATAATTATTTTTTAAATAAATATTTTTTTAATTAAATATTATCTTCAAATAAATTTTATCAAATATAAATGATCATTTAATATTTATGAAATCAAATGAAATTTTTTTAAGGGTTCAAAAATAGTAATTATAAATAACAAACCATTTTTCAATAAATTTCTATTCTCATTAACATAATATATACATATTTATAAAATTATTTATATAAAATAATAATATTTTTTGAATCAGAACTTTCAAATTATCCAAATGTTTAATTTATCATAATCTTTTGATACAGTATCATGTTTGATTATGAATTCCATATAGTATAAATATACAGTTGGTATTATGTCATCATAATGAACCAAAATTTATGTAATAAATACTATAAATGGTATCCATGGCCAAATACCTATTTCCCTTTAAATCACTGTGATTTTATGTCTATTTGATTATTTTTATAATGTATTTGTGAATCTTCTAAAATCATTAATGTATTTTAATGTTTTAAAGTAATTTTTTAGTAGTATGACTCACTTCCAGATAATGAAAGTAATTATTTTATTATGTTAAGAACATTTCATATTACAATAGTGAAATAAAATATCATTTGGAAAAACCATGCCCAAAAAATATGGTAAGGTTTGTGGTTTGGGTTATTTTATTATATAATGTTCAAAACCTTTGTTTGAGAAATAATAAACATTTATCATCAAGTTTACTACATAATCAAAACCAATATCCCATTTATCAACAATAAACATAAATATTGAACCATATTATGCATGTCTACTCTATATATAGTCCTCGTAATGTGCCACATTCTCTCATGAAGATCCTCCTAAGAATTTAGTGTCACACACTCAAGTACGGGACCCGTCTCTTCTCTTTTCAATTCAATCATCTTCTTAATTTATTTGATTTTTTTACAATCCCTAATGTTAGTATTTTTTTATACGTATCCCCAATATATTAAATTTTATATACAAATGATTATATACCCCTTTCACTCTCATTAGTAACTCCTATGAACCTTTATGTACACTTGTTAGTGTTCCAAAATTTTGTACGCAATCCTCACCATCTCTTATTTATATGAGTTAATTTATTATCTTATGCCTTATCTTTCCAGTTACAAATGTTTTGGTATTTTTTCACTTGTGCGTATTAATTCATATTTTATGAAAAAATTACGAAATACCCATTTATCTCTCATAAACCAATTTTTTGATTTTTTTGTTTTATTATTATACTGTTGAAATTTCACTAAAATTTTCCATGCCAAAATAATTTTGTAGTGAACATCATTCCTATTTATTATAAATTTTTATTACCTTTACAAATATATAATTCCTATTATTGGGAGATACATGTCAGTATTCTAAACACCATTATTATCAAATTAAATAAAATGATGAATAAATAGATGGTGTATGATCTATGTGGCACACATAATAATTATAATGAAATGATTCTGAATGGTGCATCCATAATTATATATTGTTCCAATGCATTTGTTAAAGTTTATAATCATGATACATAATTTTTTGATATTTAGTATACCTGATTCATATATGTAAATTTTTCCATCATGATGTCTTTTCTGTTATCCTTGAACATTGTTTATAATGATGTTTTTTATGTTGTTTCCATATTTCTAATGTTTCCTTTATGAAAATTATTCAATACCATGGTTTCTTGTTCATGTTTCTGATTAATTATCATTTTTATATGAATATTGTCTACAAAGAAAGGCCTAAATCCATCATTATTTCCTTATAGGGCATTATAGATAACTTGTTTCAAATATATATCCTTAGGTTATCTCATAAAACTATAAAATCCATGCAATTTTATAAGATTATTAAGGAACGTTTCAACATTTATGTTGTATCCTATGTTCTAGAGTTTATTATTTGTAACTGAATCTCAAAGAAACTAAATTTATCATCCTTTATTGTTGTATTAAGTACATTCTTCTGTAAAAAACTGTGTATTAATGTGAAATAAATAACACTTTTTTTCTATATCTTATGATCCAATGATCCTTTGAAACAGATATATCTCTCTTGTTTGTTATCTTACTTGCTTATTATAAAACATTTTTTGAATCATTATTAATTTTTCACATAGAAATCATTTTTCCCTCTTTATTTTGTTTCCCACACCACCTGGAAATTATATACAATATTATTTATAGAAGAATTTTTTATATATAATTTATTGTGACATATATTAAATAAATTATGTTCAATAATAATTGTATATATCCCATATACAATGATTGCAGTCATTTAATTTCTATAATAGTGTAGTTATTTCACAGATTTATTATTTGAATTAGTAAAATGATATAACATTATGTATGTTTATATTAGGTCAACTCACTATTTTAGAGTGAGGTTAGTAATTTTTCACATGATTAGGTTAAAAAGTAATGGGAACCCAACATAATTTATCCTATGATAAAAGAATTATTAAATTACACGAACCAATGTAAAAATGGATGGATCAAATGTGATATAAAGTTATCATAGCCTATGAGTTAGGTAACATAGAGTATTAAATTCATATGATACATTGTTCAAATTTAAATCATATTTCCACTCTCATTCTCTTAGGATATTCTTATTGGTTACATGAATCATACTATATTGTTTTAGTAAATGTTTGGAACAATTGGAAACAAATTGAAAAATGGGTGTGATGGAAAATGGTTTTATATCCCCAAATAAAGAAAATGGAATGGGATATGGAGTAAAAACCACTGTGGAAATTAACACATAAGATCTAATTAAAGAAACAATAAAACGGGTAATATTGGGCTCCCAAACAGATCAAGGAATGATAAACAGTCTAAATTGTTCTTCAAGTGGAAGTGTTTTCTTTTTATTAGTGGGTCCTAAACCCCACTAATTATAAACCAATGGCTTTATATATTTGAGATTATATTTTACAATATCTAGTGCATAGACCATGATAGTATTTCTTTAGTAGTATATTAATTAAATGATAGAGGACACCAATGTTAGACAATAATGAATAATATGATGAAAAGGGGAAAGTATGAATCCATTGAATTGGCTCAGTTAATTAAAATATTTTGCTGAAATTATTTTCCACAAACTATTCAGACTCTAATGGAGTAATAATTTTAAGAGGATAAATTGTATTGATCATATTAATAAAACATCATGAGACTCACCAATTTTTCCTCCAACTTGATTAATTAATATAAAATATAGATATATTAATTCTAAAGAGGAATAAAATAAGATACTAAAATGAATTATCTATAAGTGTTATTAGAAGTTAATAATAAAATTTTAAATCTAAAACTATGATTCAAATTTAAAAAAGTGACTTCAATAATTCTAATGTATTTAAAGACTACAGATGGAAGATAATGTTTCATGAAAACGTGAATCATAAATAAAATTCATGATTGATTTTCAAATTTTTTATATGCTAATGATCTAGGTGAAGTACCATGGGATAAGATATAGAGTGTAAATAGATTTATTTTGTGTTAATTCTAGTTTTTTCGATGTAATGAATGTTGAAGAGAGACGATGATTATAGTCAATGAAATGATGGATAATGAAGCCCAAAATAATGCACCACTATAACATTGATGGTTAAAATGTATAGATTTTAGGTATTAAAAAATAAATTCCCCAATCTATGGGCAATGAAAGATCATACGATGTATCATACTATAAGAAAATGGAACAAGGAATAGAATATACAATGAATATTGAAAAATTAATCATGATGATGATGTTGTGTAAGATATACATACATTAAACTCCAAACCTATAACTATATTCATTGATTTAGGATTACACAATGTTTTTCTATATTGAAAGTTCTTTAATGAATATTTATTCTCTGCTACAATAATTATCAATTGATTTAATAGTGAAAAAACCTAGTGTTTTTTTAATTGCATCCAATTTATACAACTATTATCTACTCATGATTTTTTGGAATACATTCCATATTTATTTAGGTATAATTCCATTATTCAGATTTAATTTAATATTGGAAATTTATGGGTTCTCCCCATATAGTTATGACATCAATTTTTTTTAATAAATCTCATTAAATGTATTGAATAATCACATTATAAAATAGCAATGAGAGGATGACTATAAAATTGATAGGTAAGTAAATTATAAAATATTGAATATGAAACCTAATTAAAAGTTACACTCAGTTTAAAAAATTTGGAAAAGTTTTATTTATGACATCCTCTTATAAGAAATTATATTGATATATTCCTAGATAAATTGCCTAGTCATCCCAAAAAATGTGAGGTTGATTTAAAAATATTAATCATACCATTTTTTAAGAATTTTAAAAAAGATTCCTTATCATATAAATCAAAAATAACATTAATAATTTAATTATGGTCATTTTCAGAATCTTGATTACAGTTTTCTAATCCATAGAGATTCACCTTGGTGTGAATAAGTCCTCTTTAACAAGATGAATTATTACTTAATACATCATTGCATTAATTATCTAGAACATAATAAAATCACTATAACAAACTTGTATCCCATAACCATATTTATTAAATCATCATTCATCTCAATTGAGTTTAGTACATCCCAATGATTTATCTTCAATCTAGATATCATCAATTTTGGGTGAAAATAGAGAATACACCCATGACAACATTGAATATGATGTTAAGATAATGTGAATTCATATGACTTTCATTCACATAAACAATTCCCATGAAATCATCATGGATATGAATAATATAGTTTCTAGTGGATATATTGAATGATTTATGAACTATATACTTTTATATTCAAGGGGCATGGAAGAATGTGAATATAATTTCAGGATTGTATTAATGTCCTTTAGAAAGGAAAACTGTATGCCTAATTTATTAAGTGTGAATTATGATTATTTAAATAATCATTATTGGTTATTTTAATCCTAAATATAGTATATCTATAGATACATCAAATAAATACATTACTAGGAAACATCTCTGACCGACCACTATAACCAAGATACATTGTTTTCATAGGATAGATTCATCATGTAAATTCTTTTTGAAAAATTCATCACTAAAATCAAATCCAATAATCTTGATAATAAATAAATGATTAAATTCCATATGTTTATAATAATGTGATGAAATCCTCATGTGACATATGAATATGTTTTTCACATAACATGTAATTAAATTACCAGGTAGGAGGGAAGGGTTTATAATTTATAATGATAAATAAAAAAATTCATTGTTATGTTTCATCATTAAAAATGATAAGGTAACCACTTTTAATCATTTTTAATAAATATACCATATGAAAATTACCTGACTGATGGTCTATATTTGGTGGTAGTAATATTTTCATAAAAAACATGGTGGAATTATATCTATTGTGCACGTAGTGATATTTATAATAATTACAATTTCTTAAAGAATATATTCTCAAATAATGAGTTTAAAATGTACGAAGGGATATTTTTTTCACTGATTAAAATTAAAATTTTATATTACATTGCATTTAATTGTACGAAAAAAATTTAGAAGATTCTCTAGAAGAATGAATCGACCCACTCTATCCCTAATTATTATTAATGGGACTAGATATTTACTAATATTCATATGATAGATATAAAAATAAAATAGTATGGGATTAGATCCAACCTATAATTAATGTCTGATCAGTGATAAATCTATATATTTATTAAGGAATCTGATAATAGTGATATGGTGGGGCAAAGAATGTAAATATATTATAGATTTCAATTTTGATAAATAATGTAATAATAATACTTGAAACCAAGATATGTGTCCTATAAAAATTAATATGGAAGAAGAATATCTTAGATAATTCCATAATTGATCCTTCTTTATTAATTAAATAATCCGAATGATGTATATAGATTAACAAAATCCCACTAATAAAACATGATAAAGGAAATTTTATTGTATTTAACTCAATATATTCTCTTTCAATATGTTTATTATTAGAAATATAATGGGATGGTGAATATATTTCATAGACTGATAGAGATGTGTGAAAACAACACATATTATTTTTTCAAAACCTATATAATATACATAAATGGAAGAATTACATATCGGTATTAACATAACAACTCAAAATGTTAAAACACATTATTTCTATATGCCAGTATTTTCAATCGATCCACATATCATGTTATATATAAATTAATTCATAAGACATTATAGAGTACCAATATAAATTATATCCAATTATGATCATGTTTTCTCATAAAAAATATGGGTAAGTATTTTTCTTACTACATATATATAGAAGTTACAATGAAATCTAACACTTAATGTGATGTTAAATATGGACTATTTAGAAATTGGAATATTTTACATGATCATAATAAATGGTCTTTAAATGAATATGGAATCAACATATTAATCTCTTAAAGCTCTCTTATAATAATATTTTCCCCTATACATTTAAAATGGGACCATAAGGGGCTTTTTATGGGAGGATATATAGAACTGAAAAATAATAGAATAATTTAGAGAATCGAATATAATAAATTTGACCTCATCCAAAAAAAGATATGGTAAAAACCATTCATTTTATTATAGATTAATCAAAAATTTAATTAAATAATCTTTTTGATAATCAACAACAATGTCACGACCCATACCCTGGGGCCCGCATCATGACTACCCCAAGCCCATCTTCTATATGCCTGGGGCTGGCGACTAGCACCAAAGGCATAATCCCAAAACTGGGGAGGCATTGCCTTTATAAAAATAAACACACACAACAGAGTATGCAGCTAGAAGTAAAACACTAAGTAAAACTGTATACAAAAGATAGTGCTAAATGTAAAGGGGGTTGGAAATACATGCCCAACAGTAAATTACAAGGAAAAGGAAAAGTACAGGTAAAACAGAAAGAAGAAAAGTAAAGCAGCCACTGGGTCATCCTCTGGGGTTCCTACCTGAAGGTATGTTATAAATGGACTCCTTAGCACTCCTCGTTCGTCTATTCGCTTCATGTACCATGTGGCTGAGTGGTCCACCTCCGGGTACTATCCAGTCCCACTACTCTTTACCTCAGTCAGCGTTGTCTGTCATCTGCAACCAACGCAACTAGGTGCGGGCATAGCCCGTCCAGGGGTGGGTATAACGATACTCTATTGGGACCCCGAGACCCTCAAGGTCTCACAAAATCCAAAAATGAAAAAATAAAATGGTATAAAATCTACGTATAACCATTACTTAGGTATATGCCCATACATATACCTATTCTATCTAGTAACCCATCTCAATCATGAGAAAAAACACTAAAGTCAAAGACTCAGCTTATAACCAATATTTTATTCAAGGGGTGGTAACATGTAACACTATCAGTCAAACTATCAAAACCCCAGCTACTGGTGTACTCCTCCACTATAGAGTATTATGGGCAAGTCGCATCACACAGAGGTGCTTCCTCTCGTTGAGTATAGTGGGTCTGCTATGTCACATAGAGGTGCACCCAACTGTGGGTTTGTCGCTTCACACAGAAGCACTCCCCCTCGTAGCCTGCTGAGGTACTCCTCCTGTTGAGTACCATGCGTCTGCCACATCACACAAAGGCTCTCTCCACTGTGGGTCAGCCGCATCACACAGAGGCGCTTCCCACTGGGCTAGTAGAAACGCTTTGAGTTGAAATGTCAACAGTTGTCAGGCATCAGCAAGCTACTAGTTCTTTGTACTCTACTCGCAAATCTCTGGGATGATTCTCTACACATTATACTGGTTGATACTCTAACTGTCATGAATTCCCATGTAAAATTATCTCAATGGTCCGCCTCGTCATAGGGGTCTCAAGACAATAGATGGCGCGTCAATCAGACGCTCAATTTGTGAGTAATTGGAATTTCCGTTCCATGGGCCAGTTGGATTTTAGGTTGAAACCAACCTGACTATAAACATATTTTGTCCAAATAACAAATGGGGTATTCCAAAAGAACCGTCTCTCTCTAATATTTACGTCGCCGTAGATGGTTCGTCGATCTGACACTCGTATCCCATGTTACGCGAAAAAAGTTGTAATCGGGTCCAATAGGACCGGGTCTAGTCCAAACCAGTCGGATCGACCCGACCTAACCCGGGTCTGGACCGGGGTCCGACATGTTCCGTGTGTGTAACCCAACCGAAAGGTCTAGCCTGACCCAAGGGGGATTCCCAAACTGAGTGGGCGGCCTGGCCCGGAAGACAGCATGGCCCGACTGGCTGGCGGCCTGTGACCCGATTGGCTGGCGGCCTGGTGGCATGCCCTAGCCACGCCCTGGGGGGAGTTGCTTGCCCCTGTCTCCCAAATTATTGAACCATTCGAGTGGAACCAAACTGGAACCATGTGGCGCTGGTGCAGCTCATGCGGGACCCAGTGGGGTCCCGCTCCTCCCGGCTGGCCGAGCGTCCAGCCACTCCGCACCACCGGCGTGGCATGACGGTGCCACGCCCCTCCACAGCGGCCAGCCCTGGACACGGTTTTTCACCTCTGCATGGCATGCCGGTGCCACACCCCTTCACCGCGGTCCACCTAGGCCGGGGGTCTACACCTCCGCACGGTGCGACGACACTGCGCCCCTCCGTCATGCCTTTCCCTGGCCGCTGCTCTCTTCCTCCTTGTGGCGTGACGGCGCCGCACTCTTCCTGCGATCTGGCTGCCTTGCGCCTTCGGTTTCTTCACAACCGACCCGATGTCGGTCGCATTGCTTCACCGCTGTCCATCGGCCATGGTATTTTTGCGCCACCACCATCATGATCAAGGGAAGAAAAACGTAGGGGGAGGTTGGGTCTGTGTTCTTGCTGTCCGAGCCCTCCACGTTATGTTGATATCATTCGACAATTCACAACATAAATTGAACGACATATAAGGGGAAAAAACAACTCAAATCCCCCTACCTCATTTGTCGATCATTTATGGTGGAAGGAGATTTTGGAGAAGACAGAGTCAAAGACGACGTCTGCGTTCTTCGTGGGCATCACATCTCATTCTTTCCCTGGTTGAATTTAGTTTTTCGTTGGCAGAAGAGGTTCTATTCGTGTGCGACAGTTCTTCATTGGAGAATTAGTTTCTCCTAATTTTGTCCATTTTCTTCCAAGCCCTTTCTTAAGGCTCCACCAAATGAATTACCAACCAAAAATAATGAGTTAATCTAACCCATTATTTAATTTGTTGGCCAAAATATTCAAAAAAAATTCAAAAGGTGTTTTAATTAAATGAGTTATCTCAGTTAATGAAATGGGTGGAGTTGGATCAATTAAATGGTTGGGAAGGTGAAGTGTTTTCTCCCCCTTTATTGGGAGTTAAGAGGGTTTAAATCCCGTGTGGTCCCCACCAAGGATATCTTCCCAAGGGAGGTTCTGTATGGGTGGGACCCACCCCCTTAACCTCCCATGGGAGGTTAGGGTGCGGTGGCCCCCACCACTAACCACCTCATAGAGGTTTTAACCACCTCAAAAATAAAAATAAGCTAACACTTTTTTATATTTAACGTTATTAAAAACCCCAAAATCTATCTTCCATTCTTGACCATCTGTCATCGAGGCAGAATCCTTCTAAAGTGAATACCGGTGCTACGAGTTCAACAGTGCCCTTAGATTTCAATTCCATGAACTGGTCCAAAAGTTATAAAATATCGCTCGTACCTTTACTAATCTAACCCAAAAAACATCAGGAATTGATTTTGGGCACACTGGGCCTCAGAATCAAGCGCCGTAAATTTTCACTGACTCATAAAAATCCCATGAATTTAAAAAAAATCCACGGTATTTCCGGGTCTTTACATTCTCCCCACCTTAGAGCTTTACATCCCCATAAGCTTCAACTTGAACTAAGGGAACAAATAGTGGTACTGAGCACACATCTGAGATTCCCGCTCCTATTGCTCTCCTAGAGGTTCTCGTGTTGCCAGTGAACGCGTACCATAGGTATCGATAGTCCACAAAGGACCCGCTCCTGTCGATCCTCAATCTCCTCTACAACCTCTATGAAGGTCGCCCCATCCTTGTTTGTCCAGCTCTCCAAGGTTGATGACGAGGGATTTTTCATGCATGTATCTTCTCAGCTGAGATATTTTGAAGACGTTGTGCACCCGGTGCAACTAAGGTGGAAGAGCTAAGTGGTAATCCACCTCGCATACTCTATTGAGGACCTGGAAAGGTCCGATGAATCATGGAGATAACTTTCTGCCATGGCCAAATCTCATTCAACCTCATCGAGGTGAAACCCATAGGAAAATGTGGTCACCATCCTCAAACTCTAGATTCCTCAGTCTCCTATCATCATACGACTTCTGCCTACTCTGTACAGTCTTCATCCTCTCCAGGATGATCTTCACCTTCTCCATGGTAGGCCACACAATCTCTGGTCCCACTAGTGCTGACACCCCTGGTTATGTCCAGCACAGTGGCGATCTTTATGGTCGACCATACAAGGCCTCAAAAGTTTCCATAATGATGGTGCATTGATAGATGTTGTTGTGTGAAAACTCTACCAAGGGCACATTCACAGAGCATGTCCTCGAGGGTTTGAATGGTCTACTCAGTCTGACCATCTGTTTGAGGATGGAAGGTGGTGCTAAAGAGAATCTGTGTCCTTAAATCCCCCTTCAACCCCTTTCATAGCTGGGAAGTAAACCATGCATCACGGTCGAGATAATAGAACAAGGAACTCCATGAAAATGCACAATCTCATGCACATAGAGGCATCCCAATCTCTTTACGAAGCCCTTATATCTGATTGGTAGTAAGTGGGATGACTTGGTGGGTCGGTCAAAGATCACCCAAATCGATTCGTGTCCCATGGATGTACGTTGATAACCCATTACGAAGTCCATGGATATCCCATACCACTTCCACCCTGGGAAATATAAAGGCTGATCCAGGCCTCCTGGTACCTGGTGCTCTGCCTTCACATGCTGACATGTGAGGCACCGTGATACAAACTCTACTACTGCCTTCTTCATACCTAGCCACAAGTGTTGTCGTTTGAAGTCATGATACATCTTCACCACTCATGGATATACCACTAGAAGAGAAGTGTGGAACTCCCACAACACTTACTCCCAATGTTCCATTGGTACAATGGTATTCCCTCTGAAAAGGATGACCTTCTCCCCACCTTCAGAAAATCCATCAGGTGCCTAACCTAGGGATATATGAGCACGTCGTGTCTCACAGTCAACATCCCCATGTTGCACCTCCTTAACTCATGGAAGAAGTGGAGGAATGACTATAAGAGACTTAAGGAAGGATTCATCATCTTATCCACAAAGGATGTCTGTAAAAAAGACACCAGCTCTTTCGCCTCTGTTATCAGTTGTATACTAGATCTCATATTGAGATCCCCTGAAACTATGTCCCCCTTCCTAGGAGTATTGAATATCTTGAATTCATAGTCCTAGAGGAAATCAATCCAACATTGTTGTCTCAGGTTTAGGTCCTTCTGAGAGAAGATATACCTGAGACTCTTGTGATCAGAGTACACGGTAAAACGTTCACCCATAAGATAGTGTAACCGCATCTTCAAGGTGAAGACCACTGTTACTAACTCCAGGTCATGGGTAGCATAGTTCTACCCATGCTGTCTCAGCTTCCATGAACCATAAGTGATCATAGCTCACTCCTGTATCAGGACACACCCGGGTACGGTCCGTGATGTGTTTCATTAGACTATGTACCCTAAGCCTTCCTCTAGAAACCTCCTGATGGGGGAACTAGTCAGTCTCTTCCACTTATCTTGAAATCATTGATGGTATCTCTTCGACCACACGAAGGGTTGAACCTTCTTCGTCATGGCTGATTATGGTGCTGCAACTCTGGAGAAGTCTGGAATGAATCTCCGGTAGTATCCAGCCAATCTTAAATAACTTTGTACCTACTTCACACTCATGGGTGGCTCCCAAAAAAGTACCAACTCAATCTTCACTGGATACACTATAACTCCAGCCTTTGTGGTGACGTGTCCTAAGAAGTAAACACCTCAAATCCAAAACTGGCCCATCCAGGGCTAACCATAAAGTTAGTGTTCTCATTGTGTGTCCAATACTACCTGAAAATGGTAGGCATGTTCCTCCTCAGTTGTCGAGTAGATTAGAATGTTTTTGATGAAGGCCATGACAAAGGGATCAAGGTAAGGCTGGAATATCCTACTCATCAGATACAAGAACATTAATGGGTCATTGGTTAAGCCGAAGAGCATAACCAAGAACTCATAGTGGTCATACCGACATCTGAAGGTCATCTTCTGCACATTCTCGTCTCGAACTCTGAGGTGGTGATATTTTGATCTGAGGTCTATCTTCGAGAACACTCATGTTCCCTTTAGCTGACCAAATAGGTCATCAATCCATGGAAGTGGGTACTTTTTCTTTACGGTCACGAGGTTCAGGTGATGGTAGTTGACACAGATCCTCATGCTCCCATCCACCTTCTTGGCAGACAAAATCAGGGCTTCCCAAGAAGAAACACTAGGCCCAATGAATAGCTTCCCCTGAAAGTCCTCCATCCTTACCCACTTCTCACAATGCTCAGCGGGAGCCATCTGATATGATTGTGTAGATATTGGTGTCATCCCACAGTACAAGTCAATGTAGAAGTCCATATCTCTGCAAAGAGGTAGTCCTGGATCATCGTCAGGGAAAACATCTGTGTACTGGTCCACCACTACAAGGTAAATTAGACACTCCACGTCAACTAATCTGAGGGAAAGGAAATCCAAATAGTGAGTGATCGGCTACACCCTCCACCGAGAAAATCCTACCTATGCAGCAAAGGTTTCCTTCTTGATGGTGAAGTTGAACATGGTCCCATTCATGTGCACAAACCACACTTTTCACCAAATGCAGTAGATCTGAGCATGGAATGTAGATAAATAGTCTATACCCCAGATGACATCGTAATGCCTCAATGCTGCTATGAGGAGATCCCAGCCGAATCTCTCACCTCCTAGAGTAAGCTCACACTGCCGGCACCAGTGCGTACTCATCGAGTCGGCTCCCGTAAGAGTCTCTAGTCGTAAGGATCGAGCCAATGGCTCCGTTGGAATCTCTGAGATCCCAACGAGGGAAGTGGAAATGAAGGAGTGACTGGAAGCTGTGTCTATAAGAACTTCAGCTAAGGTGGATTACACACTATTAGTACCGTGAATCATCTCCGCAGCACCGTTGTCATATGCCTCAGCTGCCTGAAGCAGAGCTCTCCCCTGTTCATTTTCTCCCTGCTGTCACGGTTGTCCTCCGAGTGGTGGTAGTGGTAGAAAATAATAACGTCTTCCACCACCAACTGCTCAATTAGCTCCTCTTCAACGTCCACCGACGCCCTGTGGACCGACACGATCGAACCAATGCGTCTTCCTGGGAGGTCCCTCAACTGTCTACTGATCATCTGAATGGCGGGTCGGACAGTCACGAGCCATGTGACATTGCCCGCCTCATGAGCAACATTATCTGATCCTGGCATTTATTTCACTACCCTGGGTGCCCTGCACAATAGATCCTGAGTCCTACAGTCGTCCACCCGTGGGTCTTGTCCTCTTGGACCTTTGTGTTATCTATTTACTGGCAGCTGCAGAAGACTCCTCTCCAAGTCTACTCATGGTGGGTCTCTCTACCAGAGACTTCTCAGTAAGGAAACTCTGCATTATGAGGTCTCTATCTAACACTCCACCTACGTTGGGATGCTGAGGGTGATCATTGATTCCCTGATCTCTCATTGACCCCCTGCTCAATGGTCTGGGCCCTAAAGAATGGGCCTCGTACCATATTTGTGGAGTAGTGTGAGATGTCAGTGAACCTCACTGAGTACTAAGCTGCCATCATGCAACCATGTTATAGATGTAGTAGTTCCTATATCTACACCGCTCGTAGAGTTGCTGGATCAATCTCTGTCCGGAGCAGGCACTCAATGTCTGTCTAGAGTAGTGTCACATTGTCAAGCACCTGGAGCATCTGGCTCCACCATCTGCCTACTACTACCTAAAGGAGAATCCCAGCAAGGATCACCACAAGGTCTACTGGTGTCCCTACCAGCCTGAAGTCTCTCACCACATCCTCCGGCCAATCCTCAGTCGCTAGTGGGTCTGTCTGTCACTGGAACCTGGGTGGCCTCTGGTGCTTGAATTCGTGAAATGCACTCAAACGGTGAGAATCGACTTCTTCGGGTGCTGGTTTCATCGGTAGCTGAACGGGAAGTGGTACCGCTGGTGCCTCTGCTGGAAAGGGGCCATGCACCGAACCCTCGTTGCTCGGTGGGTTGTCAGAGTGTATGAATCTCAGGGCTCTACGGTGAGGCATCTTAAAAGAAACAAATGCGACACAGTCAAACCATTATACATGGTGAGATGACATGTTTGAGACAACTTAAGAAAACATTTAAAGACATGCACGCAATCAGTTTTTTTGTGCACTAAGTCAGAAATCAGTAGTCAGGGTCTTGGTGTATGGATACATTGGTTTCCCACACAAACATTGGACTCCCTGAACTAAAAACCACACTTAATACCATTAACACTCTTGCTTCATAGAAAATAAAGATCAGACTCTTGAGTTCTGCAGTAAAACCGACTCATCTTATACCAATTTGTCATGACCCATACCCCGGGGCCTGTATCGAAACTAACCCAATCTCTCCATCCATAGGCCAGGGGATGGTGACTAGAACCAAAGGTGTAATTACTAAACTGGGAAGTAATTTCATTTATAAAAAGAAACACACACAACAGAGTATGAAAATAGATGTAATACACAAAGTAAAACTGTATACAAAAGAGAGTGCTGAAAGTAAAGGGGGACGAAAATACAATCCCAACAGTAATGTACAAGGAAAAGTATAAATACAAGTACAACTAAAAGAAAGAAAATTAATGCAGCCACTGGGTCGTCGTTCGGGGTTCCTACCTGAAGGGAAGGTACAGATGGCCTACTCAGCACTCCTCATACGTCTGTCCACTCCGTGTCCCATCTTGCTGAGTTGTCCACCTCCGGGTACCGTCCAGTACATCTACATTCAACCTCAGTTAGCGATGTCTATCATCTTCAACCAACACAACCAGGTGTAGGCATAGCTCGTGCATGGGTGAGTATAAAGATACACAGTAGGGATCCCGAGACCCTTAAGTTCTCACAAAATCCAACAAAGAAAAACCCACAATGGTATAAAATCAATGGATAACAAATACATTAGTATATGTCGACAAATATACCAATGTTATATAGTAACCCATCTCAATCATGAAAAAAACATTAATGTCAAAGGCTCATATCAAAACCATGATTTTATTCTAGGGGTGGAAACATGTAACACTCCCAGTCAAACTGTCCAAACCTCGGCTGCTGGTTTACTCCTCCTCTAATGAGTATTGTGGGTATGCCACATCACACAGAGGCACATCCCACTATTATAAAATGTTGTGGTACTTATCCTGTCGAGTATCATGGGTCTGCTACGTC
Source organism: Viscum album (assembly GCA_963277665.1). Lineage (NCBI taxonomy): Eukaryota > Viridiplantae > Streptophyta > Magnoliopsida > Santalales > Viscaceae > Viscum > Viscum album. The sequence goes on from OY728160.1 coordinate 700,140,584, forward strand.
ACACAGAGGCTCACCCCATTGTGGGTATGTCTCATCACATAGATGAGCTCCCCTTAAAACCTGGTAAGATACACCTCCTGTCGAGTACCGTTGGTCTGCCTCGTCACACATTGGTGCTTCTCACTATGGGTATGTCATGTCACACAAGGTCGCTTCCCCTAGACTAGTCGAAACATTCATGAGTCGAATGGTCAGCAGTCGTCAGGTCTCAACAAGCTACTAGGTCTCCGTACACTGCTCGCTCGTCTCCGGGAGGATCCGCTCCACAAGCTTCTATTCGATACTCCAACTTTCACGAAGTCCGAAGTAATGTATCTCAGTGTTCCGCCTCATCATAGGGGCATCAACACAATATACAACGTGTCAATCAAACACCCAGTCTGTGAGCTGTTGGCATTTCTGTTCTAGGGGCCCGATTGGATTTTAGGTTCAACCCCCCCCGACCATACCCCAACTGTGTCAAAACCATAACTGGGGTACGCCAAAAGAACCTTCTCTCTCTAAGCTTTTCGTCATCGTAGATGGTTTGTCGATCTAACACATGTAGCCCATGTTATTTTCAAAAAGGTGTAATCATGTCAAACGGGTCTGATTCCGGTCCGACTCAGTCTGACCGACCTGACCCTACCTGGGTCTGGACTGGGAGCCGACCTGTTCTGTGGGTCTGCCCCAGCCCGAGGGTCCGGCATGGCCCGAGGGGCTGGCCCGGCTCGATGGGGTGGCCCCACCTGAGTAGGCGGCCTGGCCCGGTGGCCCGCGTGGCCCGGCTGGCTGGCGGCCTTGCAGCCGGCCCTAGCTATGCCCGAGGGAGAGGCACGCGCCCCCTGGATCCCGAATGGTTGAACCATTTGGGTGGCACCAAACCTACGCCATGTGGCGCCGGTCCAGCTCACGCGGGACCCAGAGGGGTCCTGCTCCTCCCGGGTTGCTTAATGGCCAGCCGCTCCACACCACCGGCGCGGCGCAACGACGCCTCGCCCCTCCCCCATGGACCACCCTGGCCATAGCTATACACCTCCACGCGGCGTGAAGGCGCTGCTCCCCTTCACCGCGGCCTGCACTAGCTGCGGTTCTGCACCACCACACGGTGCCATGGCGCAGCATCCCTCCGTCGCAGCTTTCCATGGCCACAACTCCCTCCTCCGCGCAGCATGACAACACCGCGCTCTTTCGGCGAACTGGTGGCATTGCGGCGCCGATTTCTTCACGGTCGGGCAGACGCCAGTCATGTTGCTCTGCCGCTATCGGTTGATCGTGGTATTGTTCCGCCACCACCATCGTGATCAAGCGATGAAAAATGGAGGTGGAGGGTCGGGCCGTGTTCATGCGGTCCGAGCCCTCCACATTATGTTGATATCATTCGACAATTAAGAATCCATAAATTGAATAACGTAGAACGGGAACAAAAAAACTCAAATCCCCCTACCTCATTTGCCGATCATTGACTGTGAAAGGAGAGTTCAGAGAAGATGAAGTCGAAGACGGCGTCGGCGTTCTTCGTGGGCGTCACTTCCCTTTATTTCCCCCATTGAAGTTAGTTTTTTGTTGGTGGATGAGACGTTCTTCGTGGGTGACAATTCTTCATTGGAGAATTAGTTTCTCCAAAGGTTATCCATGTTCTTCCAAGACCATTCTCAATGCTCCACCAAATAAATTTCCAACAAAAAATAATGGCTTAGGCTAACTGATTATTTAATTTTTTGGCCAAAATATTCAAACGAATTCATATGGTGTTTTAATTAAATGAGTTATCTCACTTAGTTAAATGGGTGGAGTTGGCTCAATTAAATGGTGGGGAAGGTGAAGAGTTGTCTCCTCCTTTATGGGGATATAAGGGGGTTTAATGCCCGTGTGGTTCCCCCCAAGGGTATCCTCCCAAGTGAGGTTATGTGTGGGTGGACGCCACCACCATAACCTCCCATGGGAGGTTAGGGTGTGGTGGCCCCCCCACTAACCACCTCTTGAAGGTTTTAACCACCTCAAAAATAAAAATAAGGTAACAATTATTTTTATTTAACTTTATTAAAAACCGTAAAATCTATCTTCCATTCTCGATGATCTTCCATCGAGGTGGAAGCCTTTTTAAGTGATTATCGGCGCTGCGAGTTCAACATTGCCCTTAGATTTCAATTCCAAGCACATGTTCAAATGTTATAAAATCCCGCTCGTACGTTTCCTAAACGTACCCGAACAAAACTTTAGGAATTGATTACAGGAACACCGGTCCTCGGAATCAAGTGCCGTAAATTTTTGTGGACTCGTAAAAATCCAATGAATTAAAAAAAATTACATGAAATTTCAGGGTCTTTATGAACACGATTTGTAATTCAAGGTTTGTGAAAAGGTATTCCTCCTAAAATCTCATTCGATGTAGGTTTTGAGATTTTGGAAGAAGGGTAATATGTTCCCTTGGTACATTGTCCGCTTTGAGATTATTAATCATGTAAATGTTGTAGCCTTTAACTCCAAAATCCCTCTAAATATTTCTCATGTACATGTTGTGTTTCACATATATCTTTTGAGAAAGTACATACTAGATTAATCAAATCTATTGAACTCAATTTTATTTAATTGAAACATGATATATCTTACGATGAACAAAATGTAGTTATCTGGGATTGAATGTAAAAAGTATTGAAGGATAAGATCACCAACCTCGTCAAATTTGTTTCCATAAAATAACTATTATGATGAACCTTCATGGAAACCAAAGGGTAAAATTTTAAAAATATATGCTCAATTTTTTTATTTGAGTAATTTAATTTTACGGAAAAAACATTTAAATGAGATATAATAAAATAGAAACAAATTTCATTATATAATTTATTATTATGTAAATAAAATTGAAAAAACATGTTTTGATAAGCGCACTAAAATAAAATAAAATTGTGATATATTTAATTTGTATAAAATAATATCATTATAATACAGTCTTTGAATTTGTGAGTATAAATAAAACTAACTTCATTATGAAATCAATATCATCGTACAAATGTTGTGGTATATCCGTTTATAATGATCATTTTTATTATCTATTAATGGATTTTTCATCACTTCATTTTTTTATAGACAATTCCAAAATGATCATTAATAAATATTTATTGAATGAAAATTCATGTGGTATTATTTCAAAATCATTTAAATAACAAGGACATCCAGGTTTATTGAACTAATGTACACAACAATCACCACTACATATATATTACATAGATATTATATTAGTTTATATAAGAGTTTTTTATTAGATAATAAGATGATAACAACAAGAACATTTAATGTTAGTCATTGTTATTAATCATTTGGATTCATTTTATTGCCTATATACATTTTGTATTTTTATATTAAGAATATTTTTTTTTCAATTTTATATTTTCTAATTGATTACAATTAACATAATCATTGGGTTCATCTGGTAAAAATAACATTTTAATTATTTTTGGGATTTTACTATAGAAAATTAAGTGGATTTTGAAAATAGAGGTTTGCTAATATAATAGATTTTAGGTCATCACAATGTTATAATAATGGATTAAAATTTGTTTACAAACATTACACCCCAGAAATGTATTTGAGAAGTAGAATAATCCATTTATGAATATTTTATTGAATTTAAAATCAAATTTTTGAAAATCATGAACATAAGTTTTATTCTAATAAAAAATTATTATAATTTTTTTTACTAATTAACTATTCAAATAGATTCAGAAATATTTTAAGAGCTTTTAATGATAAAATTTTTTTTGATTGATTATTTAAAAACAATGAAATATCGTAGATGTCAAAACAATCTGTTATTTTAATATAAATTCACCTTTACATCACATGGATTTTTATAAATATTATATTTATTAATTTAATATGAATTTATTAAAATTATTTTCTTCCCCATCCTGAAATTGTATATTGAAGATTTTTATTAAAACTTTTTATGGAGATATTAAAATTTTGAAATAATATAAATTTTAGGTTTAATAATAAAATTTATTTACTATAGTTAATGTTAGTCACATCATAAAATATTTAGCTGGTTATCATGGAGTTAAATTCATATATAAGGACACAAATATAACAAAACTATACCAAAAATTTAATGAATGAGTGTCTAATCCTTATAAAATATAACATATTTCAAATTTTATTGTTTTTTTTTTAAAATTATCTTCAGTGTGACGATAAATTTATTTTTACAAATGTTTATTTCAAAAAATTCCATCTCATTTATAAAAGGCCTAATTCATTACCCCATGTATCATCATGTATTAACCAGGATAGATAAACCTAAATCTTTAAAAACCTATCCCAGAACCACATTACCATATCCTAGCAATTATGGTCTCACACAAAGATCAATCTAATAATGATTAAGGGGAGGTATAAGGGGGGATATCCAAAAAAATAAAGTAATTAAAAATTTATTTCTCCATATAATTCCTATAAATATTCTATAAACATTATAATATAAGTGAATAAGTTTCATTACTATACTAAAATTAATTTTTATTAATGTAATAATCATTATCTAGAAACATCATTGTCAAAAGAAAATGTAAATGCCACTCGTGTTATATGTAGAATATTGATTCCATGAAATAACAAATTTTATCAATCCTAATTTCAAAACATGGAGGTTATAAAAATTTAAATAATAATTATCTTTTATAATCCTAAAATTCATAAATACATCTAATGATAACTTTTTTTCTATATAAAAATAAATTTGTTTAATGTAAATCTAACCAACTAAGACTTGAATATTGAGACATTATTCATAATTTTAATCTTTTTTTATCCTATAATTCAGATGTATATATTTTGTGACAGTATATAGATAGAGTGGTTTCTAAAAATTATGAACATGATTAAAATAATATATAAAACCATTAACCATGGTCAACATATCAAAATGTTTTTTAAGGAATAGACTGGAAAAACGCCAATTAGATGAGGAGAGCACAAACAATAAAATTAGTGAATGATATATATTAATAAACTAACCATAATAAATGAAATATACAATAACATGGCCTTAATAAATCCATTTAATAGACATAATTATGTTATTCTTGATCATAATCATATTCCATAAGCAATATAGGGGTCGATGTAAGGGTTTCTTACCAAATATTTATTTCTATAAGATACATTTCAATTGATGCACTGGTATTCATTTATATTGTATTTTTATTTACTCAGTAACATATTATATCATGATGATAATTATAATCAATGTATTTTAACTACCTTCTCTTGATAAATCTTTCAGGGCAGTTTTGATTTTAATCCTCGTAAGTGTGTTTCTTTGAAATTCATCACATTAAAAGTATTGATGTCTTATATCGGAATATTTATTCTCCATATCTATTTTCAATATATTAATTTAGGAATGATTTTTTTGTAAACATCAATAATTTTTTGGTTCATATTGATGCTTCCATTAAATTATTTATAAATGATTAAAAAGTAATATTTCAAACATTGTTTATATAATGCATTTTTTATCACCATTACACATAATTGAAGATATTTTTTTAAATTTTACCACACAAAAATATTTTATAAATTTAATTTTCATTATTCATTTTGAGTAATAATTTCCATGTTTTCATATTTTATAAAATAAAGTCATATTAATATTTTTCAGAAAAAATTTTGTTTTTAAAGTAAATGATTTTTCCTCTAAATTTTTAGAGAAATATTTATAATAATTTTAATAAATAAATAAATATATATCATCATTATTTAATGACTTTTTTGATTCACTGGTGAAATAATCTAAAGATTCCATCAATATTTTTTATGTTCACAACTTTATATTATATTTTAATGAAATTTTCATGTAATAATTTATTTCAAAAAAGATAATTAATATATCAATGAATTATGAATACTCATATATTCTTAATTCGAAGATAATTATTTCCCAACATTATCTGATGAGTGGGTATAATATACATCTTAATTCATTGGATAATGAAATGACCTGACCCTAATTGGTGTTTGAGCTATATCTTTACCAAGCCTGCCTCCATAGGCCAGGGGATGGTGACCAACATTGTAGATATAACTAACTAGGGGATGAATTTACCTATGTTGTTGTAATCACACACAGTTCCATCTCAATTAAATATTATAGATTAAATAATTTAAGTTATATAAAATACTAGAATAAAATAATGCATTTGAAACCTCTAGATTATAAAATATTATTGTAGTTTAAATAGAGAAGTAAAAAAGGAAAAAGGCATGCCAATCCAAAAATATGACCCAAAAAAATAAACTCTAAAAGGATGGGAGATCTCAACACCAGATCTTAATGTTGCATTCATCATAGATGATCTAAAGTACCATGTATCCCTAAGTTCCTATGAATTCACCACTGACATGTCATTCATATGAATAAACAACCACCATGTACCGTAAAATCCCATCCATGAGGTAATATATATGTACCCAATAAGAGGCCCTAAAATTTGATGTTGGAGCAATAGAAGATACAATATGAATAGAAAGGTAGTATGGTGTATACAGGATGGTGGTCAACCCAAATAAGACATAGTGTAACCTCTTCCAAAAAAAGGGGGTCAACACTTTGTGTATATCAAATAAACAACAATTAATCTCTACCTATATGAATAGAGTAACTTCTTCTAATTTTGGGATTATAAACAAAAAAAGAACATGAAATTCCCCATTCATCCTTGTATCATAAGGAAAGAGTGTATCCAAATCCAACAATATTGATATATATATATATATATTATATGATCAGTTAAAATAATCCCCAAGGAGATAGTAAGGGGACCTATTCATCACAACTCATCAAAAGGACTATAGTCTCCAATAGTCCCAACATACCATCAATGGTGTCCAACATCTCACTTGGCTGCCCAGAAGTAACATTGTTAAGGTTCTCACATCAACACAATGTAAATCATCTGAGGGGTAAAATCCATATAGATGACCTACATACTTGTGTATCGTAGGGTGGGGGGGTTCCACTGTGTAATTATCTATAGAAGACTTAACCACATGCTAACATGGTGTTCCACACTAGTGTTATGAGGACGTGTGTCCCATATGATATAAGGTTTCTTCAAGATAAGTGTATGTAGAGGACATGTACACAACTTTGTCAATGGGTTCCACCCTAGTTACTTAAGGACCCTCATCTTATCCTATAGTGTGGAATTACTCAATATGAATTATTATAGGACCACAACTTTGTTTATGCAGGGGGTACAACTATTTAGGTCTAGGATAAACACCATTGGGTGACATGGTCTTCCACTTTTTCAATGGATAAACCATTCCCTATCCCATAAAAGAGTTCAACTTGATAGGTTGAGGAACCAAACCAAGACTGATGGGGGGATACACTCTATAGGAAAAGGTATCGAACCCTAGTGAGATAGAGGTTTTCCAGTCCTGTCATCATTGACTTTCACCCTACATGATAGGGCCTTCCATTTGTTTGGTACGGGACCATTCCCAACCAGATGTGGTTCATCTCTAATGTCTCTTTTGACCCTATTCATGATCACTGCCTTGGACGGGAGTCACCTATATAAGTACCATCCATGGAAAATTTCACATTTTATTTGAAAAGTTACAATGGTTGGTTACATCGAATTTTATGTGAAAAAACTAGAGATAGTATACTTGTGGGAGAATAAAAAAATGTCATAAAGAAGGGGATATAAAATATTGACGTTTTATTAATAGGAACCTTCAGGTACATGATATGTTAAGGGGCCCACATGGTTCTTGATCCCGCTCCAGCACCTGGACATTTCCTTCGAGGTCTACAACTCGCAAACCATGTTGGGATATATAGTGTGTGGGGGATCAACACAACATTCCTATTCCACTCTGGGTATCCCAAACAGGTTTTTATTCCAATACATATGTTACACCCCATGTATGGATACATTAGTACAATTCATGTCACTTCACATAAGGTGTCACCCATGTCGCTAGCGGTACCTATGCACTATGGTCTTGTCAATGGACTTTGGTACTAAACCATGTTCTGGGCCATGTATTTCCACATGTGGTTATTCCCATTTGTTTTTTCACGTGGATTTGAGCACCTAGGGGAGTGGTACATTTTTTGTATGGATTAAACTTGGTGTTCCATCTTTATAAATTTATATAACACTAGTTGCTGCTTCATAGGGTCTACACACTATGTGTTCTTCACGGTTCAAGACGTATAGTCATGATTTTCAAAAAACGTTGGATCCATATTTGAGGCATTAGATCCTATATTTAACCTTTTATTTCATCCTTATATACAGCCTAAAATAAAGGATCTATCTTTGTACATCAGATTTTCTAATATAGTGGCTATAAATCCATTTTTAAAACCATCCTATGCACCACCATACTCCACACATGTTTATTTCCTTCCACCATGGATGATTAGACTTCCAATCATCAAAATGATATTCCAAAACCTAAATAAATCACAAATATATCATTGATTCATCAATTCATCTCTCATATGATGTTTTAATGTGATTTTAATGGTTATGTTGGGCTCAATACAACCCATAAATGTCGATTTGTGACTATGGAGTTCAACTAATGAGGAACAAAAACCAATTTATGGGAAAAAACCAAAACAAATAAACATTAACAATTTCTATACATGTTTTCTTGGTAAATAATCAAGAACTATGATATTTTAGGTTAGATAATGAGAATAAAAAAATTAATCTATATGTGGGAACTTATAAAGTCAATAATTGTGGAATATAAAAACAAAGGAATGATGTTATATATCAATTACATCAAAAAGGAAGTAATAATAAAATTTATGAGTCTAACCTATATATTAGATTGTTAATCATCAATGACCATCCACTCTATTTATGTATGGAGTTCATTGTGTTTACTCCACTCTGGTCATCTTCGATACATATTTTCATAATCGTCCAAGATGATTTCGCCCACCTAAAGGGATGAGGAGAAGCTCTTCAGAGTACCAGGTTTTTTAGGATAAATCTTAGAAAATTCACATGATGATATATTTAAATTAATTATGATTTAATTAATACAATTAAATTAATTAAATTAATTATTTTATTCCTTAAATGAATGTACCTCTAATAGCATGGATATCTGAATTCCCCCTCATAGATCTATTTAAGATCGTTCCTAGAGTAAATAATTTGTTCTAGACTAAACTGTAATATGAGATTTCTAATTTGATAATCTAATTAATATTTTTCCACATTTATTATGAAAATCAAAGCATTTAATATAAAATATTTTAAATATTTTTGAATGATAAATTTCATGATCACTAAGCCTTAGAATTTCATTCCCTCATAGATAGCACTAAAAATATATAAAGATATATTTCAAACTATTATAATGAAAAAATTGTGGGTCTATATCATTATGTACATCAGGATTTTCTTCCCTGAATAAAGAAACTAAACAAAAAACTCAGGATACTAATCATTAATTGTTCTCTCTCTCTCACAGGATCCCTAACACATGTTTTAATGCTTCTATATCCTGTGAACTAATGTTATGACCATCTACGAAGGGTCCCCTCCTATCAATCCTCAATAGCCACTATGTTCTCCATAAAGGTGGATCTATTCTCGATGTCCATATCTCTCAGTTTGATGATGTGTATATAGTTAATAATGTATCTCCTCAACATTGATACAATGAATATTTCTTGTACTCGTTCAATAAGTGGTAGTTGGGTGAGGTGGTAAGAAACCTCGCTAACCCTCTTCATGATCAAAAACGACCTAAAACCTCACGGGGATTACTAGGATCATCATCCAATCAACTATAATCCTATTCATGGGGATACTCTTAGGAAAAACATGTTCTCGACACTCAATCACCAAGGGACTATAATAGTTATCTGTTTATGATTTATTCCTTCTCTTTAGAGTATTCATCCATTCATGAATGACTTGGACTTTTTTTATCGTTTCATTCACCAACACTTGACCCACACAACCTTTATATTCAATCAATATCCATCACACTAGTGATTTGAATGTTTTTCCTGTAGGTATACTCAAATAGTTAAATGTATATGAAATATTTTTAGTTTTTTTTATGAATAATCTTCCAAGGGAATTGATCCTCCCATCTCTGACCAATGTCTAATAGAAAAGCCATCAGTATATCCTCTAACATCATGATAATCTAATTAGTCTTCCCATATATATATATATGTTAGCGGTAGTAATAATCCTAATTTGGGTCAAAATACCTCTTGATAGCCTCTCAATATTCGTTATGTGAACCATAATTCATGGCCCCTGACAATCTTTGAGGAAAAATATTGAATTATAAAAATCACCTGAACATAAAATGTCCCCAAAGTCTACACAAAACTCTACTACCCCATAGATAGGTATTTTTTTACCATCGTGATTTATTCAACAATCACCCATATGGAGTAAATTCTATTCAATATATATGGAATCCTTGAAACAATGTATTTGGGTATTTTGTCCCCCATCCATTATGGTATCTCAATGTACTAAAAGTAACCTACAAGAGCCTGGTACTCATCCATCAGAATCTGATAGGCGAGGCATTGAGAGATCAACACGAAAAATGATCCATCTCATTTTAGACAACAACAAAATTCATTAGAAGTCTTTTTATATATTCCCTAGAGCTGTATGTACAAGTAGGGGATACATGTTAAACTCTCACATCACCTCCTCCAACATCATTTTTGGGACCACCAACCATCCCTGGAAAAGGATGAAATGATTAATCCTTCATAATATCCATCTTGTGATACCCTTGTTGATATATGGTCATGAATTACCCCACCGTCGATTCCACCCAGGTGGATCTATCTTATTCGATTGATAAGTGGAGGAGTCAACACCATCTACAATAGAAATGTTTCACCCTTCTACTACACCAGGGTCAGCTACATGAATTCCAATGACTCAGAATCCTCCTCCACCAAGTGAGCATGGGAGTTCAAACAATGTAAATCTATTACCACATTTCTATTTACCTGATTTTACACAATCTTAATATCATAGTCTTGTAGGAACTCCAACCAGCACTGATGTCTCTAGTTCCAGTCACTCAGTATGAAGACATGCATGAGACTATGATGGTTTATGTAAATGATGAATTTCTCCCTATAAGTTAGTTCCTCAAAATCATAAGGGGGAATACTACCACATTCAGTTCTAGGTTGTGAGTCATTAAATTATACTCACGTGGTCCAACTTCATCAACATGTTTGTGATAACAATTTACAACTGCATCAACATGCAATCAATCCAAGTTCATGAGTCATCACAAAACACTACAAACATTGTGCCCTTATTTGATAGTCTCAACGTAGGATCACTGATCAACCACATCCTCAACTCCTTCTAGGCCCTGTACCACTTCCCAGTCATGGTAAAAGGGTTCTCTTTCAACATCTAGGGGCTAATGGGGTTGTAATTATGGAATATTATTCCAAATGCCTTCAATAGTACACTTCAAACACAATAAAACATTATGCATATGGCAAGACTTTGGTAGATCTCCAGACAGAAGTTCATCATTAATTATTGTTTCAATAGATAATCCATTATCATAAATGACATTTCCTTCAATTTTAATCTTGTGAATAAAAAAATGGACCTTAAATATCTTCATCAAAATATGGTGATATTATAGAAAATCGATAACCAACATCATGTTATCTGTATGTTCCTCCTACAATTAAAAGTATATGAGTATTTCATCAATGAAAATGACAAAAAACCAGTCCATGAACAACTAAATGACCTAGTTCATCAATTCCAAAAACATGGTGGGGGTGTTCATCACATCGAAGGAAATTTCTATGATCAAATTGTGTGCATAGATAAATTAGAATTCGATCATAGCAATATTATCCCCCAAAAACCTCAACTGGTGATAGTCAAACCTGTGATCAATCTTTGAGAACCATTTAATGCCTCTAAATTGGTCAGTTATTTCTTCAATACTTTGAATGTGGTGTTTCTTCTTTATTGTTACATAGATTAGGAAATTATATTCCATGTAAAATTCACAATATCTAATTTTAAATTTTCATGAACAACACTAGAGCTTCCAAGGTACACACTTTCTTTGCTACATCCCTTCACTTTAAGGTCTTCCAAATGTATATGTTGCTCTGGATTCGTGGTCGGGGCCATCCGATATTCCACAAAAGATATTAGAGTAGTCCTAAAATTAATGTATGTAAAAAACTTTATCTCTATATAATAGGTTATACATGGATGTCCTCAGACAAACCATCCATGAATTCCTCTTGAAATTAAAGCGATCTAGATACCTAAAGAGACTACTACACCAAGAGATACAACTGAAAACTGATGGGTGATAATATGCACCTTTATATTCATAAAACCCACTTGAAATGCTATGAGAACCCACTTTTATGAAAAGATGAATCGTATCCCATCAGTATGAAGTTATTTGAATTTTTTCAAGTCGTAGATAGTTAAGGATCAAACCGTAGAGAAAAAATCCAATCCCAAGATAATGTCATAGTGTTACATAATGATGACCATATGGTCCCCCATTATCATTTCAACACCAATAAATAGATCTCACTAATAAAAGATGAAATATATGAAGTATTGTTCCCTGTAGGAACCTCTTGATGAAGCGGGCGGGTGAGCGCCTCAACAACGAGATCCATCTCTCACAAAAAGAGTATATAGAAGATAGAATTATTCAAAAATATGTATAATAAGACAAAATGTTAAGTATAGAATATATATATTCTACTTCTAATCATCTCATGAACTTTTTGGTCATAAGCCTCTAGAGCCATCAACTCTCTTCATCCCCAAATTCTCGCTATCTAATCCTGATGTGGGCCAACTCGTGTTGTTCGTGGAAGAATCTCATAGCTTCATCCACCACCCACATCTCCACTTTATCCTCTACAATTTACTCCTTCCTAGAGACCAACATATCTAACTAGGATGATCTGATACTCAATAGGTGGTGGGGGTTGCTACATTCCCACATGGTGGAAAATGTCCATGGGATAAACCATGAATTGAGGCCTCATCTCTCATTGTATTATCATCATGATCTAGAACTCGTATCCTAACCAGATATTATCACAAAATATTTCTATAATTTTATTTTGATTTACCATTTTAAAATAATTATATATGTGTGTGTGTGTGTTTATAAACACACACACACAGACACCAATAGAGGGAACAATAATGAAGGGTAGTGAAAGACTAATTACTATATGATGCATGTACCGTTGATCCCGGAAACCAATGTCTTAGTATTCTGAGTCAACATGAATATAGTAATGGTTGGGGTGAATGGATAAATCTACTTCCCAAAACAATATAGGGTTCCCTTTCCTGATATCTGGAATTAATAATATTTTAAACTATTACCCTAATCAGAACAAACCCCCCATAAATTGAATACACCCAAAACCATCCCAAGGATTGAAAAACCATCTATAGAAATCTATCACAACACATCCCTAACTGGGGGAAAATATAAAACTACCCCAATCCATCCTTTATAAGACAAGGTCTACTGACTAGTTCCAAAGTAATATATAACATATAGAATCCTTTTGTAAAGTACCATTATGATCACACAAAAACATCTCGATGTAGAAGTGCAGAGGAGTGAATGTAAATGATGAAATACACTAGGGTGAAAACCATGAATGTAAATCCTATATTTATTAAAAGAGTTTTTTAGTGTAAATTAAAAAGTAAATGGGAAAATAAACACCCCACTTGATAGATGACCCAACATGAAAAAACATGAAACTAAAATGTTGAGAAATCCCAACTTTTGATCTCTATGATTTGACCACCGTACATTGTCCAATGTACATGGTATTCCAAATCACATATGAATACACCACTTACCTTTCGCTCAACTATATATGACATGAAACATGTGATAATATAACATGTAGTTTGGATCACATACATACCTAGTAGGAAACATCAAAATAAAAAGGATGATTGGTAGAAGATATAAAAGAAATAGCATGATAGTAGGTTGTAAACAAGATGTTGTTTAACCCAGTCAATTGATTTTACATCCTAATAAAAATAGAAGGTTATCAAAATCATGTGTAGATGTAATACCTATAGAGTCATTCCCATCAATATTATGATAGTAATGTCATCCAACAATGAGAATCAATACACATCAAGAACATTGAATACCCCATGTGTCTTCACACCCCATGGTAGGAAAGTAACAAAATACAAAGATATAAATATAAATATATATATTATTAATAATTGTAATTCAATATTAACATTTAAGGGTACCACCATCTATAGTCTTTTCCTAGGAAAAAGTGTCTCCATTAGTCCCAGGATCCAATCAACTATGTATAGAATCTAATGAGCCCTGCCAAAAGTTAATGTGTGAAGTCCTAAGATTCGGAACAATGTCATATAGATGAGGGGAAAATATATATAAATAGGACCCACTCTATAGTGCTTCCTAAGGTGTAATATATAGTACCTCTCTTGTCCATTACTTTGTGAAAATCTGGAGACTGAGGTGCCCTAGGAGGTAGTGATGAATCATTTTAAGAGTTTCTCATAAACCAATTTCATCCAAGGGTAGCACATTTGATGGTGAGTCATCCACCGATAGGTCGTGAAAGTAGGTCATGATGGTGATTTTGGACTAGTAATTATGTGTGGTGACTAAAAATGGTGACTCATCAAAAGTTGAGTCATCCAATGATGAGTCACCTGACGATGACTCGTCTACCACTAGCTTATACACAAGTGCCTCGTGGCAGTGGATCACAATAGTAGGTTTCAAATGTTGAATCGTGATGGTTTCGCATAGAATGGTGAGTCATCCAATAGTGATTAATCTGAATGTGACTCACCCACTAGTAGCTCATACATAGCTGAAAGACAGTGGTGGGTCACAGTTTTAGGTTTCCAGTGGTGACTCACTATAGCGACTCGTCCAATAGTGAATCATCCTAGGGTGAGTTTCCTGATAAGGTGCTCATCCCCTGGTATCTCATCCACTGGTGACACAAGGAAGTGAATTTTTATACAATTATATCACACACTAGTGACTTTTTATGGTGTCCCACCCAAAAGTGGGTCATTTCCACTATTTTTCAAATTTCCAATTTTCCTAGTTTTTTCAGTTTCTCAAATTTAAAGTTTTATTTGTAATAAAATTTTCTTAAACCCTTATTTAAGTGACATTTATGCCTTTTCAAATGATATAAAATATATCCTTAAATTCTTATTGCTCCTGAGGATTTTAGATAGTCAAACCATGTGGTCTTGATTGAGATCCGGATTTAATAGATTTTGAAACCATTTTTTCTATTGATGTAGGATTTGGACTTTCTAAAGCTGATACCCTTTATTCCATGTATGTTTCCCTTTACCATTTATAACATTAATCACCAGAACCATTCATCCTAGATATATTTTTCATGGTTTTGTGTCCTTCATATCATGTTTCCCTAGAGAATGTTTTCCATGTTGCATGTGCACACCTTATTTTGGGTGCAAGTCGGAATTGTTGATTGAATGTTCGTTGAGGTTGGGATCCTTTCATCCCTATTTTATTGTATATCATACATGGTGGGTGTATGAATGTACTCATGTGAAGATATGATAATTCAAATTAATTTATTATATCTGAATAGATGTAAATATTAATATGCACGTTTGGTGAAAAGTGGCATACATTATTCTTTGATACTTGTTGGTATTGTGATCTATATTGGCTATATACCTACAAAAAATCTAGGTCATTGGTGGTATTTTTTTGTGATCCTTTTCTGAATTGGGATTGTGTTTTTCAAGTCTTTTGTTGAACGACTACATATATGTAATTTATTAACCACATATATTTGGTTAAATAATTCGATTCCCCAGGATTGAACATGTTTTGTGATTAACCAAAAATTTAAAAACTATAAATAAGAACAGGAGCCATGTTAAATCTATAATTTGGGCTTTGTATTGCTTTGTGGTGCTACTATTAAGGGTATGGCTATGTATGGGGTGGTACAGGTTGTCTAATGGAATCATATGTTGTGATATTGATTGATTGTGGAATGCATCAGTGTGGTGTTGTTATCTAGTGGGGTTTCCATGTTTATACTGATGTGGGGTGCTGATGAGTTTGGTTTATCTCTCATAAGGGTGTGGTTTGGGTAGGATGAGTATGAATAAAGAAATTAGTAATTTGTATGTGTAATTATATTGGGGTTTGTCAATGAGTAGTATTATGAATGAATTACACCGTGTTTCAGGATTGGAACTTATTTATAACAGGAAATGGTGTTACACAATGTAGAAATATGAAGTGTATTAAACAAGATGGATTTTCACCTTCTAAAATGACTATGGAGGTGTTGACTATTTACCTATGTTGCCTGTTTCCAATTTTTATTAGTAGTTTCCCATGTAGAGATGGTATAAATAAATGAATAGTTTAACAATGATTAATATATTTTTTAATTTAATTTATGGGGATTTGGTTTAATTTAATGTCTTTTTTGAGGAATTATTTATTTATCCTCTTTAGAAGTGATAGTCATTAATGTAGATAAATGAGTGTAGTGGTTATAGTTGTCATGAATCTTCTGGTTTGGGCTTGATTTCGTGATATTATATCTATATACATGTATTTTACTTTGGGTTTTCATTACAAACCCTTCCCTAGTTTTACATTATGTACCGAACACCCACATTTTCATTGGGGATGTCTTTCCCAAATATCAAAATTTGAGGATGGATGGATGTCCACCTGCCCTTTCCTTCTCCCTCTTCCTAGTGGTTATGGATCAAAATTCTTTGGGTGGGTTGTGGTTTGTGAGGCCCTGGTGTGGGTAGGTGAGTTCTATTTCTCTTATGTCCTTGGGATGTGGTCTGGTAGTGGCCCAAGTGAAACATGATGTATGTGTTCTAGTAGTGCCCTAGGTGTCTGTAGGCGGGATGCGTTGTTATAGTATCATAGGTGTCTACGTGTGAGATGTGATTTGGTATGTGGACCATGTTTCTATGGGTGAGATACACTTGTCAGGCCCAGGTGTATGTGATTAGGTTGTGATGCTACTATTTTGGAAGAGCAGGGAGCCCCAAAATATTTTTTGTTATGGTGTGAGAGAGGTAATAAATGGAAAAGTGTTGTGGGGTACCCTATCACTGATTTTATTACTATATTACATTACATGGCTTTCATTATTTGGTGGGAGTGCCTTTGTTAGATGGGGATGGTGAGTATTCCTTATTATATGTCGTTGGTTTTTTTCATTTTTTCATGGTATTGTTATTATGCTTTTCAAACTTGTACTTGAGAGACATTGGTTTCTTCTATTTAGTATACTTGTATGTTCACCCAATGTATATAAAACTACATTTCGGTTTCCAGAAGGACTACAGGGACTGTTTTGAGCATTACTAGCTTGTATTTTGGGACAGTTATTATGTTGCATCACAGATTTATGTTTGGGTATTTAATGTGGATCTCTTCATTGTATTTGTAACAGTTTTGTTGTTGACATCCACGTGGGATTTATTTTTGATTTATTATATATATATTGGTATTGGATATTTTATATAGGTTGATACTTCTTATCTACCTTTTTCATGGTTAATATAAAATGTTAATGCCTCCCATTTTTTTGAGATTTTTAAACACATGGTGTTGGCCACCACTACATGGCCTATTGGAGGCGCGACTCGGTGGCAGTCATTATATCTCATCCTCCTTTTCCATATCAGGAGGGCAGTAATTGGATGTGGTTTGTTACGTGGGGGTCCACAATATATGTGTCAATAGTTGACTCATGCCCATGATGATGGGGGTTCCACTTTATGTCCTGAAAAACTACACCCTATCTGATAGGTGGTCTCCCTAGGTAAGTAATTATAGAGGACCCACAAACAGAATTGTCAGGGGGGTTACACTATAGTGTCTTGAGTACCCACACCATATCCCATAATGGTGTTCATTTTCTGTAGTGATCCCATTCCCAGGTTGATGGGGGGGGGGGGGGGGGTTCGACTCTATATGTTGGGGACCCTCACCGTAGTGCGATAGGGGGTCCCAGTTTAGTCATCAAGGACATTGTCCCTATCTTAGAGGGTTCTACTCGATAGGTAGAATAATGACATCTATGAATATAGGAGGTTACCCTCTATTGGTTGACGTCTCACACAACGTTTTAATAGGGGTTTCCGCAATGTTCAATGAGGACTCATGCCATATCTGATTGGGGGGGGGGGGGGTTCCACTGAGTAGGTAGAGTACACACACCCAAATTTTGTAGGTTCAACTCTATAGTCTATGATGATCGTATTTCCAATCACTTCATTCTTACAGAAGAACCCAAATATGTGGAATCCCAAAACATTTCACATCATATCCCAAAACACATAATGAAGGTCACCATTACATTCTACGCTTAAAACCATCGGATTTGATACTCACGCCCTAAAATAAGAGTTGAAATGAAGGAGATAGTGAAGATTTAATTTTCACCAAAACCATATAGTGTTAAATTGAAAGTGGGGTGATTAAAAATGCATGTGGTATTTCTCCAAAACATATTCATTACCTTGGAGGTAAACAAATCTGTAACTGTGAAAGGATAAATGGTGTGTGGGGGACCGAAATGGTCTTCCCATGCCACTCAGGGTCCCAACCTTGTTCTCTACTGTGTTTTCATATTCCATCCTGTGTATGTCTGCATTAGTTCATAATGTGTCGCTTGTCATGGTGTGTAACCCATGTCTCTAGTTATGCCCACGCATGGTGGTCATGTCTATGTACTTTTCTAAATAACCATTTTCTATGCACTATACATCTACCGGTGTTCCAACTCATTTTCTCTTCAAAACATATCAACCACTCATAGGATTAATATATGGAATTTCGGGAGTCTACACAATTTCACATCCTTATAAATTCAAAAAAAACTATCCACTTTAGCATAGGGGTTATATGTTGGCTATTAATCAGTTTACAATGTTTGTGGTTTCAGTTTTCATAGAACTTATAATTCACATTATATGCTTCAAATTCAGTCTTCTATCATTGATTTCATCATTATCTTCAACCAAGATTCATGAATCTATAACTGGATAGTGTATTAAAGCTATATGTGGATGTAAAACCAATTTATAAAACTTCATACGCACCACCTTAAACCATTCATGCTTGGGTCATTCAAACAAGGATGATTCGAAATCTGATCGTCAAAATAATCAACCACAACCAAGAGGCATCCATGATTTATCCCTACTTTTTTTAATACATCCCTCATACATTGTTTTATCAGGATTAAGAGATTCCAATTGTTGCTGATACTAAGAGACAATGTCGCACTCGGACCTTGTGATTCAACAAATGACTAACGTGAAAAAATTGAGGGGGAAAAACAAAAATAAATTTTTAACAATCATTGTTTAGGACATCTTGGACAATGATCTAGAACTGTGATATAGGGGTTATAAAATGAGAATAATCAAATAAAATTATATACCTAGGAGCATGGAAATAAAACTATTGACTTATATTAGAGGGGGGGATTAATATTATAAATCCACATAATCAAAAAAAATTAATCCAATAAAAAATGAGACATACTTGTGGATTTGATTGTTCATCATTGAAGAATACAATCCCCAATTATTTAATGACATTTTGTGTTTTCTGTGCTCCAATCATCTCTAATCCATAGTTTTTCATCATCTGAGGTGATTAAACCAATCGAAGGAGTGGAGGGAATCTCGTGACAATCCCAGGGTTAGGAGGATAACCCCAGTAGAGTTACAAAAATGATTTATTTAAATGAAATATGAATACATTATTCAATTATGTTAATTAGATTAAACATTTAAATAAATAAGTAAACATACCACCAATTAGAGAGTTATCTGAACAGCCCAAGATGACCTATTTTAGGTCACTCCTAGGGTAGACATAACATTCCAGACAAAACCATGGTATCAATTTCATGATCTGATCAACTACATAAGGCTTATCACATTTTTTAAATAAATAGAAGTTTTATAAATAAAATTATATTTTCAATTACTATAAGAATAATTAATGGCACATCAGGCCTTGTAATCATATGTCCTCTTTGCAATTAAATCCAAAAATATAATTTGAGGTATTTCAATGTCTTACACGGAAAAAATAGGATCCCTACATATAATGTCTTAAATCTCATGAGGTAAAATATATATTTGTTCACATGACTCTTATTATGGTTTGTTTACAAATTTTTGTGTGGACATTGCAATTTTATAGCTTTATTAAAAACATTATGAATGAACAAGATTTTTTTATCATTGATCAAAAATGTTTTACAGGAAATTATTTATTTATAGTTTGGAAAATAATATTATTCATAGAGTGTGTTTTGTTTATATTTTTTCATAATGTTATGATTTCTTATGTCATTGTTTATTCAATTCTCCCATTTTATGTTTCCAAACCATCTACTATTTTTTTAATTTCTATGAGATCACATTTATGATATAATGATAGAATTATATGATGAATATGGTGTATGATTAAATGATTATATAAATAAGATAAATCTACCATGACCATGTTATCTCACATGATTGTGATTTTAAAAATGTATGATGTTGTAATTTTTTCCATTACATACCATTTTAGCCCTCTCCTTTTTTCATCTTCCCTATGAAATAATTTAAAGGACTATTTGTTTAAGAATTATTTATGTATATTTAACATTCCAGGCAAATAAAGAATATTTCATTTTCATATTTATTAATATTTTTGAATAAAATTTTATTATTACATTAAAGGGAATGCTATGTCTGATGATGTACCCAATACGCAATGACAAGTTTCTTTGAATTCTTATGTTGCACACTAATAGTATCATAATATTATTTTAAATGGTAGTTAATGCCTAGCCATTTTAATGGCGGGAATGAGCTGAACTGATAAAAAATGATTATATATGTTTTTTTAAATATTTTAACATTTATCCAATAAAATTTAGAGGCTTAAAATAAGAAATGAATTTTATTTTTAGCGTAAATATTCTAATGTTCTTAAAAAGGTCGATTAACTTCATTTTGATGGAAAATCCTTCTTAAAAATTCTTTTTTTTTTCAATTTTTATATTTTATATTTGACAAAATAAAATCCTTCTTTATAATCGGGACATCAAAATTTATTTGTGTAATGTTTTGTAATTTTTCCGATAAAGTTCATTTTTTAAATGAATCGTGAAAATGATGAATTTTAATTCAAAACCTCCTTTTAATCTAATTTATTTTTATGGATATATTATCATTTTAGTTGGGTTTAATGTTTATTTGAAATATATTTTTATAATTTAATCCAATGATGGTCATTAGAATTAACCAACGAGCTTGTACCCACGTGGTACAAGCTCTTGCTTGGCATCCAAAAGATCCAGGATCAAATCCGCGTAGGGATGAATTTCAGGGGTACTATAGCAGTACTGTAGCAGGGTGCAGTAGTAGTACTGTAGCAGTGGCGGAACTGTTACAGCGACGGCACTATAGCGGCGGAGGCACTAATGGAGAGTACTATAGCAGTGGCGGGGATGTAGCAGTGCTGTAGCAGTGCAAGTACTGTATCATTACTGTTCACCGAGGGGTCATTTGGGCCAAAAAATGGGCTTCCAAGCCTTGTATTCAGGCCACTTGGACTTGGGACTTCGGGCTATGTAATGGGTCTCCCTCTAACCACACTAAATAGTTCTTTTAATTTAATAATAAATTGAGGCTTCAGCCCCAACCTTTTAAAAAAATTGTCCATTAGAATTAATTATACTTTGAAAATAGACATTAACATGTCTCAATTTTTTGATAAAAATTATTTCTTAAAAACACCCAATTTGTTTTGACATCAGAAATTAACTATATATTTTATTAATGAAACTTCTATGTTTTTAACTTGGTAAAATGGAAATCATTCTTGATTTTGGAATATCAAATATAGCTTAGAGGGAATTTTTGGTATTTTTCTGTTAATGACCATTTTTTAATGAATAGTGAAAAATACAGCATTTTAATTCAAATTGCCTTTTCATCTAATTTATTTATGTAGTTATATTTTCATTTTAATTGGTTTTAAAGTTAATTGAAGTATGTTTTTGTCACTTAATACAATTTTGTTCATTGGATGTAATTTCACTTTTTAATTAGATGTAGAAACACGTCAATCTTTTGATAAATTTTACTTCTTAAAAACTTGTCTTTGGTTGTGACAATGGGAATTATTTTTAAATTAATTACTGATATTTCTGAGTTTGTAATTTGGTAAAATGTATTCCATATTTAGAATCTGATGGTACAAATTATGTAAATAAGACTTTTTTTAGACATTATGAATAGTAACGACGATAATTATCTTTAATTATCATGATTAATTAGTAATCAGGTAGTTAAGGGTAGTAAAATAATTTCATATTGATATAAAATGACCCCAAAATGTTTCCAAATACTCCTTTTTGATTCATGGTGGACCATGGTAAGCTTTATACAAAACATCAGGGCCCATAGAGTCACATGGGTGTGATAATGACATTTATGACATTATTTTTTAAAAAGAAGAGAAATATAACAAAGGTTTATATATCCTAAGTAAAAAAATTATAATTATGTTTAAATAAATGGTCTCTTCCACTATAAATATTCATTGGAAATATAAAAATATTTCCTATGTCATGGTATTATTTTTATAACTTTTACACATTAAATAAATAAATTTATTTATGACACCATGATGATGTAGTGATTACCTCATTAATCAACGATTTAAATAAAATGAAAAGATAAGGTTTAATATAATAATTAAACTTGTTTAAAACCTATTTTATGGGTATATTTCGTACTCTTATCACCTTATCCTCGAAATATATAATTGTGGGACCTTTAAAATCTGAAAACTATTTTATAATAAAGTAGCATTTCAAGACTTTCCAAAAGTGACCCTCCTCCCTATTATAAAAGGCCTTCACCTATACCCCCTTACCCACACCTATCAAGGCCTTGGATCATCCAAACTATTCTCATATTATCTTTCCAGATCCCTCTCTTACTCCTAGAAGCCTCAATTTGGGCAGAAGTTTTCCCAAGGAAGCCATTGGCTCAAATCAAAAAGAGTTACCCGAATTAGAGGTAATGTCTTCTATCGAGTTTCATTCTTTTATTTTCATTCTTCACTCACCACTATATTTTTATTATTTGAACCCATAATAAAACTAGTATCCTCAATATACTAGGATGTATTTATGATAATGATTATACATACACTCACACACACCTCTATCTAATGGTTAAAGAACATACAGTTTATGTGGGTTGCGAATTACTGCCTCACAAAACGATGATTGTTCAATCTTCTTTTAACACCTTTCATGGTGGAAATTATGATGTAACTATTTTTATATATGATATATATTATATTCATGTTCCCTATATGATTATATATTTTATATTTAAAACATACCTTTATGCTTTTCATGATGTGCAATTGTGATAATGTCATATGGGGAAGTATGGACGACCACCCCCTCAGGTGATGTGACTCGTTCATGCCAAACATGTAATTTATAAAGAATGTAATTAATTAACTTATTTTACCTATATTAAATATATATTATACAAAAATTAATATATATATATGTCTCATTTAGTTTTAATTCCTTTATTATGACAATGAAATGAATGTAGTGTTCATTGTACGCACGGCCTACCGTCTCCATGAACGGTGCATTTCATTTTTATATCAAAATGTTATGGAATTGTATAAAATGAATATATAATGGATATATATGATATTTAAATCATAAATTCCATTCTGGATATGATTAAATTTTAACTACATGGGATATTCTTTTCAAACAAGTTCATTATTGACTCATGTATCGAACATCGACCAAACGTATGATATGAACTCACATAATTAAATAATTATTATAACATGAAAAGAATTAAATAATAAAATTTAAAGGATGTCCTTATGAAATTATAAATTTTCCTAAGTTTATTATTCCGGAATTTAATCAAATGAACAGTACAAGTCGGACTTGAAGTAAGGGATCCTACCTCTCTCTTTCTTTTCAAGAACTCTTTTGTATGTCATTTCATTTAAGCCCCATGTTCTTATGATGGGGATGTTGTTTTATATACCTATTACTTCCCTTTTCATGATCACATGATGAGATACCCCCTCTTACTCTCATCATTTCGTTTTATAAATGTTTTCATGGGGCCGTTAGGCTGCCGAATTTTTGTAAGGGGATTTCTTATCTCACTTTTAATTTCGTGAGATTTCCATTGTTTGGCACTTATTTGTTTCATGTGTTGTATTGTGTACTTAAATTTCATATATATTATCATGAATTTATTTATTCATGGTATTATGTGATTTATTTGGGGTTTATTATCTTTTTGTCACATGACTCGATTGATTAAAACGAGGTAAGGGGTTTTTATCTCAATTTTTATTCTAGTGAGATTCCTGCTACATTCTCCACTATTTCCTTTTCTGTCGTGTATATAAATCCCGTGATTGTATTATTTATGTAATATACTTTAATTTATGGGTATATACATCTTATTTTTATGACCCTTATTTAATGGGGGTACTTTTCAAATGTTACCCAAATCGGTAAGGGAACCTTTTATCGTCCACTTTTTAAAGGACTTATTTTTGTTAGGTCTTTTAATTGGCATCATCATATGTTGGGACATATTATTATATATCTTTATTGATTTAAATTTTATTTCCAAGTAATCACATACCCTTTTTCTCTCTCATCAACTCATTTTCGGAATTTTAATGTGACGCTGTTAGGCTATCGAATTTCAGTAAGTGAACATCTTAACCCAATTTCAATTCTTTGCGTTAAACCTCAAATTCTTGATTATTTAATTCTATGAATATGTGTGGTTGACCTCTGATTTTTTTACCCTTAATATCCACTTATATTGGGTCTATTTATATTTGTCACACATAATTATTTAATTCATTTATCCTTAATCTGAGGATATTGTCTTTGTATGGGACATCGTCTCATTCTCCTTTCATTAAGGCATCTTTTTATTTTTACACGACATTATTTTATACGATGCATAAAACCCTTTTGAATTTTGATTTCATTCAAAGGGAATCATTTCTCCATGAAGCATTTTACTAGACGAAAAAAATAAATGTTTCTTTTTTTAACGTAAGCGGTGACAACGACCTTTTCCACCGCCACGAGTATTATTGGATCTATGGATTCTTTAACAAGCCGTAATGTTGTCAAAAGAAAAATAAATACCATATACTCTTTTTACGTATTTCTGTTTTGGAAATGGTTTTTAGAATGGATTTATTATCTTAATTGTTTATATTTTCATTGCAACAAAGGAATGTTATGTTTACTTTATGCATGTTTTATGTGATACGATTATGTTATTGTTCTTGGGAATTATCTAGGAAGTCGGGTGGTTCCGAGATAAACTAAGGGAGGGTGAGCCCTAGATAGCTCTCTAATGCATTGGGTAACACAAAGGAGTTAAACACTAAGTTTAAACTGATGAGATTTTCAGAATATAATTGGATGGGTATTCCAAATATAACCATGAGGGTTACTCCCTACGTAAGAATGTTATGAATGCCTCCAGTTACCTTTATGTATTATGATTTCTATGAGTTATTCATAAATCTTATGATTTCATGAGGTATGTTAAAGTGCTTATTTTTTTAGTAAAGTATGATTTCATTAATTCTTAAGTATACATGGACTTATGTTTTCTTTTCGTATTTTTATCTCCCTTACTAAGCTTTTTATGCTCATACCAAGTTATTGAAATATTTTTAAAAGGACATAAAGTGGAATAGGGTCAAGGATAGGATCAAGGAAATGTCATGTTGCCTAAAACATGTAACTAGACATGACTCTTTTGTTCAAGAGTTTTTATTTTGTAAAAAAAATTTAAACTGAGTAGATGTGTCTACATTGTACTCTTTTTAGATATAATATTAATGTGTTAATTCTATAAAACTATAAACCTGAAAAGATCCTCAATTTAAATTATTCATTTAATTCAAGATTATGTAATGTTTTAAGGATGGGTCCTTATAGTATATTAATTTTTGGTAGATGTTTAGGTAATTACGTGTAATAAAAAATATTTAAAGCTAATCTAAAAAAACTAAAACATTAGGTTATCATATTGTAATGATTTTTGAGTTGAAATGTTTAAATTGTAACAATGATGTAAAATATATATGGTTGGATTGGATCCCTCAGACTTGTACTAGGGGGTTCTAAAAATATCTCAATTGGGATTTAATAAATATTGTTTAAATATTTACTTATAGTGTTAAATAACTCTCATAAAAATAATTATGTCATATATTTTGGAGTTTAGATAACCATTATGTTAAGAGGGTAATTAGATAAATAAAAATTTAGAAGACAACAATAATTATTCACAAGATAATATAATCCATGAGTTTGTTATATATTTTATTGTAAATGTATTTCAAAACATTCTAACTGATTTTTTAGGACTCACTGGAGATGAAGATACATTTATAATAATGATCAAATTTTTAGGTTTAAGGAATTAAATTTCATGGTTAGTGTATAAAAATGGTCCCTAATGATTTAGAGGGAAATTTCCATTCTAGTTTTTTGAATTATTTTTATTTCTGGTAGGTAAGTACAATTAGAAAAAACCATTAGTCTTCTCTTCCATGTTATGGTTATTATTAGAAATTATTCCAGTATTTGAAATAATTATTATAATATATAAGGTTAAATTTATATTCTACTCTGAGTGGATAAATAATTGAAATTTTATACCAACCAAGATAAGACTAAGAAAAAGTTTTTTGGGGAATATCAAAGTTTAAATAATAATTCATGTAATCAATGATCAAGGGAGGATATTCCATTGGTTTGTTTTATCTTTAGGTAGTAAGTGTAAACAATAATATATAAGTATTGATAACATATTGGTGAATGTAATACATGTAATATTGGATAGATAAATATCTATTGATATCTATGAAATTTCATATATAAATAGTTAATCTATTTTGATATGGATTTATCTAGTCATACCACAACATTATTTACCCTAAAACATAATGTTTTCCTAATAAAGGATTACATATAATGTTTTCATAGGGAAATATTATCATAATTTTTGAATTCCCTCAAAACCATTTATTTTAGAACTAAAAGATAATTTTTGGTATCATTAAAGGAGAAAATGAATATGCGTACGTGATCTGACCTTTTGGTCACATTAAAAAGAGTGATGAAGAACTATCAAATTAAATATTCATATTTTAAAATTTATAATATTTTGAGTTAATGAATATAAGAAAAATATATTTCCATATATTTTTATTGATAATTTTAAAATACATATATAGATGGATCAAAACCATTTGAATCAAATGATTAGGAAATCGAGAAAATGTGTTTATGATCCTTTTAAAAA
This sequence comes from Viscum album, assembly GCA_963277665.1. NCBI lineage: Eukaryota > Viridiplantae > Streptophyta > Magnoliopsida > Santalales > Viscaceae > Viscum > Viscum album. The sequence continues at coordinate 700,168,102 of OY728160.1, forward strand.
TTCTCTAATGGTGTTTGAATTGTTTCTTATTATCTATCAATGTAAATATTTTTTTTCATTCACCAATAATTTTTTAAAATGAATATGTATTTTAGTTTTGAGTTAAATGTTTTTCATCATCTATTCACCCCCACCCCTAACCCTATAGAAATAAAGTATCTTTCACATATGTGTCACCAAAAGAATTAAAGATGTTTTTATATTCAATTTGATAATTATGTGGTTTTTAAATATGAATCAATATTTCATAATTTTCACGTATTCCTATAGATCATATTCATTTCTTACTCATTATATCATTTTATTCATCTTTCATATAGAAATCATGGATTTCCCTTAACATCGAGATTATTCCCATATTTGATGGAATATGTTTCTATTTATAAAAAGAGAGAATGGTTAAAAATATTCTATCTCTTATATTATAAATTCGTCATCTCATATATATTTGTGTATATATTCACTATGTTGTGATATTTTATTCATTGAAATATGGGAGGATTATTAGAGATAATGGTAGATGTTGTAATTTATTAATGGCATCAATCTCAAGAGAAGATTTTATATGAGTTATTAGTTCAAAACCATTCAATTGAATAAATAAAATGAATGATTTTATCTTTCATATAGATATTAAATTCGTGAAATCATTGTTACAACCATTTCATGATCATTTTTGGGTTATTTTAATGGAGTTGGACCAGTTAGTAGAAGAATTAATCATTTTGGAAAACCAAATCTATATTCAATGATATTGATATCTTCTTAGTTATTTTAATATAGGAAAGAAATTTTTTTAAAACTTAATGATATGTTTGACTCTAAAATATTAAAATTTTATCAATAATATTGGGATGATTTTATTATTGAAAATCTCAGAAACATTATTATATCGTGTGATTTGGAATAGGGATTATCTGTAATGAAAAAAATAATCTTATCAATAGCATGTAATTTTTAATACCTAAAAATGATCTAAAGAATCTATATTAATTAATTTTCATGAGGAGAAATCTAATGAATTGTTTAATTCCATGAATAATGATGAATAAATATAAATTTAATAAAAATTCCTGAAATGTTTAAATGTTATGTATCATATAGAACATCATTTCAAGTTCATTATTTATATAAATATTGGGAATTCATAATAATATTTCCCAAGTAAAGGGTGTTGGGAGATAGTCGACGATATGTCCAAAAGATCATTAAGTATGAACAAGATGAATAATGGTATAAGTGGTTGTAATTATACAAGGCAATGGAAAATACCAATAAAATAACTAAATGGAATTTACTTTCAAAATCATACATAGAATCTTATGAAGAGAAAAGTGAAAAAAATATAGGAATCCATGTTTGAATGTTTTCATTTATAGAAAAATTAAAACAATTCATTGATACCTCATGAAAGTTATAAGAAAGCAGGTAAGAGGAATATATTGAAAAATATAGCCCAAAATAATTCCAATTTATGATAAATCTAAAGGTGAATTTGAAGGAAAAAATTAAATGTTTAAAAATGAGAAAATATGATTGAAAATTGAGATTATTCTAAAATAAAATCCCTTAATAAATCAAATATCATGAATATTAGCATGTAAAATATGGTTTTTTAAGAATTATGGGTGATATTAATGAATTAAATTAACTAACAAAAAATATTCTATAAATTTATATATTAAATAAAATGTATAAAAATAAGGATTAAAATTTAAAAGATGATAAATATGTTGAAACAATTATTTCCCATTATAAATAATAGTTTTAGTTTTAAATTTTTTTCAAAGAGTTTAATGAAAAACTAAAATTCTAAATAAATATATTAAATTCCAGATTTATATATGTAGAATTTTCAATAACTGAACAACCACTTTTCAAAGACACTAATTTTTTTATAAAATAATTTATTGTTTATAATTAATGGAAAAATATATATTTAGTTCCTAAAATGAATAAGATATACTTGTTGTTAATTTATGCGTATGTTCATAAAATCAAAGAAAATATCACATTTTTTAGAATAATTCTATTAAGAAAATGATTAAGGTATGATCTAGGGTAAATTAAAATTTTACTAACCAGATAGAAGCTATGAAAACTTTTTATGGTAAAAATAAAAAACACATGACATTATTTTATTAAAAAATAACTTCAAAAATTGTGATTTTATGTTTGATGGAAAATTTTTATTCAGTATATGAAATCAAATCATATGAAATGCATTAAAATATATCACAACATAAATTAAATAATTTTTTTGAATAATGTTAGATATGATAAAAATATAGTATAGTGAATAATATTAGGATAAAAAAGTGAAGGATATATTCCATATTTTATGTGATACATAATAGAAAACATGTTTTGGATGGGATATTCCAAGAATTACTAGAAAGAATTATCTCGTTAAACCATAATTGATGTAAAAATAAAAGTATAATACTAAATCTGTCAATAGGTAGAATAATAAATAGAATTTTATTGAGGATATGGTTGATTAAAATTCATTTAATGGGGAGAAATAATTGATTTTGTATTGATCTTTCTCTTGATACATGAAAAAAAAATCATCAATGATATCCATGTGTATGACGGAGGAATATTAACATCCATTAATCATGGATCAATAAATGTTAAAAAATAGTTTGTACAACCAAATTTGTGGTAAGGAAGAATCAAATGAAATTTCATTTATCAATGGATTGATATATAATTCCATTAGTTCTTATCCTTTTTGTAATAATATTATTGACGGGATTTTCTATAAGAGTGAAGGTTTCACTACGGGACGAAGGACATCATATTAATCATGATTGGAAATTGAAAAAAAATAACATTATATGCCAAATATGAATTCATAAATTAATATGTTTACTAATGTTAAAATGTTGCAATTAGAATTAAAAAAATATATCCATTTTGGTTAAAAGAATGTGAAAATAAAGTTATATAAAAAGATGTGAGAAATCTAAAAAAGTAGAAATATGAGGGGATAACTGGGTTTTAGGTGTGTTATACATGAAATTTGAAACCAAGAGACACAAGAATATAGAATAAAAATGAATAATCCAATTCAACTAATATACAAGTATTTCATTAATATGAAAAAGATTAAAATTAAATAATATAGATATAAATTAAAATTCATTTACATATGATTTTACTCATATAACTAATTTATAAATTATGTTATATAAATAAAAAGATCATTAATGATTTATAATTTATTAGAGATGTTCTCAACAACAAAATGGATTTGTAATCCAATTAAATTAGTCCAATAATATACATAAATAAAAAAATTAACATGGGGGTGTATCTTAATAATAAAGGTATACTAAATGAATATAATTTAGTATATACAACAACTAACATTAGTGTCATAGAAATAATGAACTACATTATATTAGATGATGGGTGAACTATATATGTGGATCATGTCACTTATATATAATATAAGATAAATTTCAATGTGATTGTTTTCTTTGTAACACCATGATTAATGAATTTTTCATTAGAAAATTTAATGAGTGAGATGCATGAGTTATTTTCTTGAAATATATGTGTGGTAGAATGAAAAATTGGTGTAATAAAAGAATATAAATATTTTTTTGAAAATTTTGAGGTAATAGTCTTATAAAATCATGTAACTTCTGGAACATCATTTCAAAATTATGATGATTTTCAAAATCTCAAGGGGATGAAAATATATATAATGGTATAATTTTACTGGATTTGAACATTTCTATGTTTTTCACAATATTTATAATATTTTCAAAGATGAAGAAGGATTGGGGGGAAATAGAATACAAGTTCCCAAAAAAATCATTTCATGTGAACCATAATACAAAAATATGGAGATATTATATAGGGTGTTCAAACAATTAAAATTATATAAAATTCATATCATCATATATTTATTTCTCAGGTTGAACTAGATAGTTTTACCAAATTATTAAAATACATGGATTGTATAATATCTGTTGAATTATAAACAAAGTTAATTTATGAAAATGAAACCTATAATATTGTTCCATATCTTAAATATAATAGTTTGTATAGGACTAAATGGTATTTTAACATAGTAAAATGATAACTGAGTAGTACCAAAAAAAATCATAGATAGTTTATAAGGTTTAGTATCAGTGTGATGGTATAAAAGTATATAAAAAATCATTTTTTCTATTAAGGATTGAAATGATTTATATATTCCATGTGATTCGATAAAAAAGGAATTTTAGATGTTTCAAATAGTTATTTATCCAATTCTATAGTTTGAATAAATAGAGGATTAGTATTGCATTCAAAATCCATAGGGTTTTATTCTTAATGTTGAATCTACTCATGAATTGAAGAAGAAATAATAATTGGATAAGATAAGACAAAATACACGATACATATATAAAAAATTTAATAGTAGTTTAATCATCATGTATTTTAAGAAATGAGAAAATTTCTATAACATTTATATTAAAAGAGATCACTTAAATTCATTCATTTTAAATTACTATATCAAATAAATTATTGTTTTTGTAAGTAAATAGAATACATTTAATAATTTTTGGTCAATTATAAAATCACATTATTAGTTCAATAAATAGAAAGCTGATATTATTTCAATTTTTCAATTTATTACATTTAAGGCTATACATTTACCTTAGAAAGAATTTTTTATGTTTTTTGGAAAACATGAATTGATGAAACCATTAACACATATAGTATTGGTGACTAAAAATTCCTTGGATGGTGTAAAAAATAACATAGATCAGAAATATTTTTTAATACATATTGAAATAAAACTATTAATGACAATGTCTGAAATAATATTCTTAATTTCCATTTATTACTGTGAAATCATCCAATCAAATACAAAGGATTCATATATTATAGATGTCAAATAAAGCTTCTACAACACCAAAGGAACTATATGATTTAGATTATATTATGAAAACCTTAAATCCATCAATCATTATATATTATTCAATATTTTGTGATGGTAGTGATAAAAAAATTATGATGAATATTATATAATGAAAGAAGGTAAATTTAATAGTACTCTAAGAAAAAATGTTTTGTCACAATTTGAATAAAATTACTATTGTATGTTGTACCATCACAATTAATAACATAAATGATGTTGATGATGTCACAACATGAATATATAAGGGTTCATTTCATGTTACAACTAATTAACTGGTATAGAAACCAAATTTAATATATTTTTCAATGAACATGGTTTAATATTACAGGTTGAATAATTTTTTTCATATAATACTTCTTAATAAATATGAGGAAATATTAAACGGCACACATTTTTAGGGTTTAAATTCTAGAAGGAATAATAATTATTTAATTAGTGGGTGTTTTGTTTTGGAAATCAGAATATAAAACAGGATCTTCAATGTTTGGATATATTATATATGTATTTTTAGACATCTTTCAAGATCTAGTGAATATCCCTGGTGTTTTTAGGTGTGGATAAGGGACCATAGACAATAATACATCAATTTTACATATGTTCCTTACTAATGGAATCACAATAGTGGGTGCACCATGATTTTTTTGGATAGAATATAGTGTCCTCTATACCATGGTGTTTCATGGAATGGGAGTTTATTTATTCTATTCAACCATTTGGGATAGCATTTTTGTTAAACAGATGTTGCTGAAACCCAATGTTTTGGAGTAGAAAGGCATGCTTTGGGAGCTCGTTCAGCCATAACTCCCCCCCCAAATCCTCCCCTTTCTCTATGTTATTTTGGGTTATGTTTTTTATTTTATTATGATGTCATTTTCCCTATATCATCTCCACATTTTTTCTATTCTTCCCCATTGAATTCTATTTTATTTTTAGGGTACTCTATCAGTTATAATAAATCATGGTGTTGTCAACTAAAATTGATTCATATATAATTGTTTTTGTGTAGAGGGAATCCCATGATAATTTATGAATGTCATCACATTCTATTTCAGTTAAGGTACATTTATATTTCAATTTTCCTATAGTTCTATACTTATTTGAGGAAATTTTATATTATATTGTATAATTAATTGTGGATATTATGGGTATATGTTTTGAGGGTGTGTTTTGATTTTTTTCACCGTGCTTCCCATGGTTTTGGAGAGTATATATCCCTAGGTACAATTTTTGGATATATACCGAATTAAATTAAATTTAAAATTATTTATTTATTATTTATATAAAAATAAATATTAATTATATTTGTTTTATAATTAATTAATGGATATTTTTTATCTATTGAGGCCTCTTAGTGATGGGCACTGTCCAGATGGGGTTTGTTGAGGATGAGAAAATCTATCATAAAGATCATTAAAAAAGAATATTCTTTGTTCAAGTTAGTTGAAACCTATGCGCCAATTTTATAATTATGAATAATATTTTTGTCTTATTTTTTTATTTTGAGACACTTTGGGTGATCAAAAATTTATTTTAATTAAATTGTAAAATATTAATGATTCCCATGAATGATATAAACAATGATTCATGACCACAAAGGAGTTTGGGAACTTCATTGATTTCCCAAGAGGATGATTTTTTAGGCATTAATTATATTGTATTCTTTGAGATGTATAGACCCCAAGGGGTATAAAAAAATAAAATTAATTTAATGTATCATTCCTAGTGTCAGATCCACTAGTTACATATAGGTAAGAGTGAAACATTAATTAAGATGAATTGACTAGAGTATGCCTTATGAGTACTCATAAATGAATTATATGCTTTGGGAAAATTGGTATGGGTACAAGTTGAGTGGAATATCCCATTGATAATATATTTCTAGGGGTTTTGAAGGTGAGAATCAACCAAGGGATATGTTGCGATGTGAGGAGGGATTTATGTAATATACATGACTATGGAATGTGAGAATTTCCTTGTAAAGAAATATGGACTATGATGTGATCATGGGAATATATGGTCACATTTTATTCCTATATGAGATGTATATAGACCCAATATATGTAATTAGAGTAAGGAAAATCATAATGGGTGTCTTGGAATGATAATAGAAAGGGGGACCTAGTGGGTGCCCCAATAATTAGATTCTCCCATTGAGGGTGTGTGTGGGAAATGGGTTGTGATAACTAATAATATCATCATACAACCCTTTTAAATGATAATCCTAATACAATATAAATAAAGTTAAATAGGTATTTAGATTTATACATGTAAATGTTGATTATATAAAGGGGTAAGTTTCATCCCCTAGGAGTTGAATGTTATGTACAATGGACATTTTAGCATATGTTTATCCCTTAGGTACCAACAGTGATCCATTATTATTATCAAGTCACATGGAATAAAATCTAGGGGATTTTTAATGGAATTTAATGAATAAATTATTCATCTAGGGACATCCTACTTGGGGTCAAAAGTGTTTCCTTATTACTGAGACCGCCTAGAATTTTCCTCCTAGGCGTACACACTGTTTTTGATTACTTGGACTTCGTAGATTCATCATAGTAGGGGGAAATATTGTTGGATGATGACATAGATATCAAAGGATTACAATATTAGGGGAGAACAATAATTCATCAGTACATGTACCTCTTAGGATCATCTTCTAAGGGTTCAATTTTATTTTCTGATTACTTATACCACCTAGAATGATCTTCCAAGGCATCACTAATGTTTCTTGACTATTTGTTCTTCTTATGTTCATCCACATAAGATTTTATGTCGTCACCAAATAATCATTATGACAACAAAGGGTCACCCTATAAGTTGAAGGATTATTCTGATGGTAATTTATCTCTTATTATTACCTCTTGATGGTTGGACATTGAGCCTGATTATAATGGGCCACCTAGAATTATCTCAAATGTGATAGATTTATTATGGATATTATAGGTCTCCTATGATGACATACTAAGGGTAACGAGCTTCTCTTATTAGTTGGTATATGTTTATGTGGTATTATATATGATGCATTGCTATTCAATGGAGTAGGTTTGTTTCAATTTAACGATTCATATTATAACCAAAGGATAAATTGTGGTTAATAATTTACACACCCACTATATTTATTTACCTATTTTTTGAGTGTATGATATATATTCATAATGAATTTACATGTTATAGATTAGACCATTTTGTTGGTCACCTATTGAGCTATACTTGAACCTCACATATGATGTTATGAGACATGGTTAATCGAGTATACTTTATTGATCATAGTTTCAGGTTGGTTTGAGGCTCATAGTAACTTGATTGAGAAGGACAACTAAGAGATGATTTATAACTAAAATGAGTTAAAGGGATGGGTAAATTGTTTGTAACCCCATATTTCATCATTTTTTATAAGCTATATTTTATTTTCCTTATGAAATATCTATCTTGAGGTATGATTAGGAGGATTCAATGTATATTTCCTAATAAATTTACTTATTATTAATGTATTGTATTAATATCTTTATCAGACATTCATTTACAATTGTAGATCATTATTGATCTATTTTTTATTATTGTCAACAATAATATAGGGGTATATAATATCTACGATACTACCCAATACCATCATTTCTATATGTAATCCTCTATCATATGAGATAGCATGCCCTATTTATAGTGAAAGTTATTCTATCCTAGGAACCACATAGTGGTCATTTCTTGCAGTAGGATGTTTCAATGTATTATTAGTGTTTTCATATGAATACTACCATTTAGTTAATTTTATTTTTTTCTCATAAAAATTAGTGAGTTGATATATAGGTTTCATAGATATTCCTTAGATATTTCAATATATATTAAACTAGTGGATCAAAAACACATTTTTTGAATGGATGTCAAAGTTAATAGGGAAATGGGATTTATGTTCATTGATTATAAGGTTTAAATTTTATGATTTCTCCCAAAATGTTGGCATATTGAGTTTTGTATCGTGTTATTTTTAGTTACTTTCTATTTTATAATTTTTAATAGGATAGTGTACATGAATCATGTTTAAAATGTTGGATTAACACGACATATGATTTGTTATGTGTCATTTGTTTCACTGATGACAAGACCTAATTAAATTATGTGTTAGTAAAATGGTATATGGTGTTTAACATTGAATATTGTTAGAGGTATTCTACTCACCTGAACCATAATAATATATTTATTCTAATGATATATTACGTGGATTTGTTATAAGATACATGATTATAATGCCTTTTTAGTCCCACTTGGTATGGGACATATATTAAAACATTTGGGTAATAAATGAAATTGATTTAATAGAAATGAAACTCAGGTTGTTTGTTATTATATAGTTTATAGAAAAAAATTGGTTCTATTATTAAATGATTTGGTAAAAAAATATATATGGGTGTTACCGTATTTCATTATGATTGAATTATAATTAAATAAACCCAATAACTATGGTTACTTGACACAAATAACTATAGGGAGATTCCAAATTGAACACATGTGTTGATATTAGAGAATGTTGTTTTTGAGGTGGTGATTCTTGCATGAAGAAGCCCAGGGAGGATATTCTTGATATTGTGACTCTTAGGGGGTTGTCTATGTAAATTATAGGTGGGAATTAGTGCTATTGTATTCTAATAGCATTGAATATGGTACATTATTATTTCTTGAGACACTTGATTAGTAATTTTGGGATTTTATTTTTCATGTGATGATTGAGACTAGAATGTAGTAGTGTCGAACATGAGTTCTGATCTATGTGGAATTAGGTTTATAGGTTATGTTTGATAAACTAATTTTATCATATATAGATTATGGTAGGTAGGCTATGTGTTTTGGATGAAATGAGATGTGTTATATATGGGAGCATACGCTATGATGAGGGTCATCCCGTGTTCTAAACTCTACTATAGTGAAGAAGATTGTTTAGATGCTTTAGGTAAATAGATTGGTGCATGTGAGGTACTACCAACTATGGGATATCAGAATTATAATTATTTAGATTTTTTCTACATAGAAGTAATGGATAGTTTTCATTCCATTATATCAGTTCATAATAGGTTCCCTTGGGGATATGTTTTAGGTATAGAGATGCATTTTGTTTTTATTAGGACAAAACCATGACTGCTTGTCCTCTTCATTTTAATATCTTATTATCAGGACTGCAGGAATATGGTGATAATCCCAATATATATTATCGGTCTCCTAAGAGACAAGTGTTGGAGCATGGATGTATGCTTCTGGTCCAGAATGGATTCCATGATAATAGATAACTTTGAGATAAATCTTGTAATAGTTGAAATCCTTAATTTTTATGAGGGGAACTAAGCATGATTCTAGATTGATGATATTGGAATGCTAATAATATTCATCATTTTTAGAGGCAAGTTATCTTAGGTTTCATTATGTGTGACTCTTGGAATAATTACACTGGTTTTGTGATTAGGGATGTACTAATTCATATACTTGTTTATTTGGAAAAAATTAAAATAGCATAAATTTTCTTCACACAACTCTTGTCTTATATGAAAATTATTCGAGGTTATATGTCATGTGACTCATAGGATCGTGAATATGGTTATGTGATTGGATCTTCAATAGATAATATACCAACTAATTTTGACAAAAACTCAAATACCCTAATTTTTTAATGCAAGGACCTTATTGAGTTATGGATCAATGAGTATACCTATATATATTTTGGATGAATTAATAAGATAATATTCATAGGTTCTTAGGATCCTAGAGTTTTATGAAAATGTAAATTTAACTCAATGGGTGGGGCATCATCATAAAAGGATCATGTGTGGTGGAATGACCAATACAGGTTAGTCCTAGCTAGGTTTACAAGAAAAATATGATCATGTATTTGGAGGAGTGACACTTTTGAAACAATGGGGCTTACTGAGGTTACTCTTTTGGAATGATAAAAGGTAATTCCTATAGTGGGGTGCTCAATTTTTCGAAATTAGATACTGTGACATTTTTATGATTTAGAATTCAACAACGGACATGTTTAATGTTAATTTAATATTGTAATTAGTGTTGGTTGATGTTCATATTGGATCTTGGGTATGAGTGAGATGAACACATACAATCATTATATGTATAAAATGATATAGTGGATACCATTGAGCAATGACCCTTTGGTGGAAAGGTCATGGAGATTATAAGAGAAGCCATTAGATGGTCAAGGTGGAATTTGAATGTTGGTGTCTAAAAAAACAACATTTTTTCTATTGTCATGTAAAATAACTGATTTTACATGTAGATGAGGTTTTTTATGGAGTACATACATATGTATAGAGATTTGGATAGACATATTGTGATATTATGGTGGTTTATTCTGTGAATAGTGATTTATGATAGGAATTAAGACATGATTCTCTAGTATTTTAAAGAGTCTTGGGTGAAATAAAATCCAATATAATATTCAGGAGTGAATCATATGAATAATCATACTAATCGTAATGGTTGGGAGGAAAATGATTTTTCAATAATAGGATATCGGTGTTATGGTTTGAGGGATAATTGTGACCCTTCCAGTCTGGGTGATTAATGAAAATTCTAAGTTAGAGGTATTTATTTCTATTCATTACACATTAGTAGGAATAGATGAGCATCTGTTGATTGTATGAACTAGAGTAATTAAAACCACATATATGGTGTGATATTGTATGTGATGGATTGGATATTTTATTGAGTACAATTTATTTGGTTTGATAAATGGATTTTAGTATTAAGGTGTTCTTATTTAAGGAAAATTTGGAATGTTTGTGGATCATGTTGGGATGATGGAAAAATCTCTGATTTGATTTGGAATCAAAGATAATGAGATGTACTATATTTTTACTTTTTTATGTGAAATTGTGTATAGTGAGATAGAAATTCCATTGAGTGGGTCATTGGACCATTAAAAATGCATTTTTGAAATTGATTCTATTTTTACAGAATATAATGGATCTAAAATTGAGCTCTATATGTCGAGTTTTAGAGTGGGGACCACCATCATCTTGAAAATAAATTGAATAGTGATACCTTAGTGTCTTAGGATTGAATGTATAGGCAAGATCCATATTTTTGGTTTAGTGATGATAACAAGTGGTGGAAAAACATTTAGAAGAATAGTGTAGGTCATGTTTGAATTGAATAACACAATATTATTTATGTTTTTGGGTATAACCTGGGGAATTGAGAATGAATTTATGATATTGATAGTTGAGAAAAAAATTTAAAACAAAATTGGGGGTTTTCAAGGTTATGAAATTATATGATGAAAATGTGGTAAATCCCCACATGTTTTCAAGGTCTGAATTTCAATTAGAATTTAAATTCTGATATTAGTGGTGAGTTTGTTTTGTGCACCAGGAAACTGGTATTGCGTACTAATATTTTTATTCCCTAAATGTATTTTTTTTAACAAGGATTATCTCTAATGAAGATTTTTGGTGTCTCGGAAGGTTTCAGAAATGGTTTTGGTGGCGAATCACAATGATTTGAAGTAGTATCCCACTCAGAGTGTTACCATGGTGTTCACACAATGAATATTCATGAACGTCTAAGGATTACCCTCAACCTATAGTTTTCCCAATGTGAACATCCATCCACTCTATGAAATTGGAATGATGAGTATTTAATTTGAAAAGGGTGCACACCCCACATTTATTTGGATGAAACATGTTCTCATAGATAGTCTGTTCAGATAGCCCACACCTACTCTTCAATGCCCATTGATATGTGGTGTTGTTAGTGTTTTTTTGAAATGTGAATTGTGGTATACCCTCCATATTCTTCCAAATTCTTCTCTAATGATTCCCAATAATTTTGGTTCAATTTTTAAAACATGAACTATCAATTACACTAGATAATGGTGGAATCATCCAAAATGGATGGGAATTTTTTTAGGTTTGCATTAATAGAGTCATTAAATGATTTTTACAATCATTCAAATATAGTTTAAGTTGTGTAACATTGTGGTATTCATTTTTCGAATGGTTTTACCTTACATTGATTAATTTTTTTATTAGAATAGGCATATAAATTTTTTATTTTTCATGGATCGGTGTCAAGAGTGTGCAAGGAGTGGTTTACAGACATTTGGAGTTGGTTCAAAATATCATATAATTCCATGTGATATTATAGGCATTATACTTAAATAACTTAAATATTAAATTAATATATATTATGTAAATAGATTTAATATTTTATTATAATTTTATTATAATTACTTATTGGATTAATTTAAATGAGTTATCATCTCATGTTGAAGGGTTTTTCTATATGGAAATGGACGAAACTAGAAATATGTTTCAGGCGATGACATAGAAGTTGAAAAGGTCTCATTTGATGTAGTTTTTTAGGTGCATTACCTATGGTATTATGAACATTTTTGGATAATGTGATTTGTGGTCCCACCGATTTTGGGAGATCCAAAATTACAAATTTATTAAATTGTTTATACAAATGAATTAATTGGATTAAGATAAAAACCATTGTTAGGGCCTGGTGGGTCCTTTGGAATTATTTTGATTACTTACATAATTATTAGATGAGGAAATGATTAAAAAGTATTCATTAAAATCAATGGACCCAAATGGTTTCAAAATAAAATAAATAATATTTATATATTGGACCTTATTTTTAATCCCTTAGTGACATCTTAGTATATGTGGGGGATGAATTGAGAAGTATGACATATAGATAAGCCATGTGAAAACCCTAAAATGAGTTTGAGAGTTTGTGGTAGTTGATAAGGTATGGGGTGAGTTCCATTTCATGAATATTACTAATTTTAATGGTCTTGCCTTGGGATAACTCACCTAGGTTTGTAATGGGATGGGAGGTAGGCTTGGCTCCATCTCTAAAACTATAGAAAGTGATACCATCCTAGTAAGTAAATTGAGTCAGTGATGTGATCACTATGATGTTGACTGTTAATTATCTCTTTTAGAGATGGGTTTCGAACAGAGATATGTAATTGAAAAATTGGATCACATGATGGGTGACATTTAATTATGAGAAATAATGGATCCAAATGGGTTCCATAGTGATTTGTTTCCCCCATTGTTATTGTGTGTACGAAATGGTTAGTGATGATTACACGTTTCATCTTGAATCCATATAAAATGATTACCATGAAACAATTAGATTTTTATAGAAATGGTCCTTCCATTTAGTCATGAGATTATTTATTACTACGGTAGACTAGGTTCATCCAACAATATGCCACCAGTAATACCACGTTACAATTAAAACATAGTTTCACTGACTCAGAGTTTGGGATGTCACCTAAAAATAGTTAATTACCCTTGGATTACCACCATGTGATTAATGATCATTCATGATGACTAATTTTACCTATAGGAACCATATATTAATTGGTTGTTAGTGATTCCTAAAAACATGAACTACCTAGGATCCAAATCAAGAAGATCTTAAGTGTTATTGGATTACCTAAAGTACAGAATATCGTCCTTATAGGGGTCAGAATTATAAGATTATTATTTCCAACTCTTAGAATCAATCTATTATGTTTCGATAGTCATCCATGAATATTTATACATACTAGGTTCATCTCCCTAGATATTGGTGATACCACCTGGAGAAGATTATGTTTTCCTAGAGTCACCAAATAGAATTCATTTATGGAGTGTGGTGACTATTGATCACCCGTGATTACATTTTTCCTATTCTATTGATACTTATGATCATATAATACCTATTATTACCTCATGGATACCAAATTTATACTTGATTTAATAAAAAATAATGAATTACTATATGTGGGGTTTTTTTCTCTAAAAATTATTTTGAATAGTTTTATAATTTTTGTAGAGGCACCAATGCATGGGAAAAATTCACTTTGGTAAGATCTTGGGGTTTTTATTATAACTAGAGGACAAATGTTTGTTATTTATTTGTCCTTCCATCTATTATTTATTTATTATATAGTGTATTCAAAATTGATAAACATTTTGATTTATTTTTTATCTATGGAACTATGTGGTGATTACCCCTTATGTTTTAATCTCGCCATGTTCAATCTAGGATGAATCATTCATACCCAATTGGACTTCATGGATCTTAGGTTCAGTTTGGGTAGAAGCCATAGTAACATGATTATATGGGATACCTCTGATGGTATTTCTAATTGATATTAGGTGATTCTTGTGGATAGTTGTTGTTCCTCATTTATATTATTTTTCTTTTATAATGTATATGGTATTGGTCATGTGTATGATAGGTTATGGATATATGATATTTAGTTTCCCAGTATTATTACCTATTAAATTACCTCATTATAATAGGACGTGTTTTATATGATTTACTACACTCTAATTTATTATTTTTTATTATGTTTGTGTTATGTTTTTGGTTATTATGATGTCTGATATGAGGGATAGTCGCCCTACAATACAACCCAGGACCCTCACTTATAGTTAAAAACTTCCAGAATATGGCGAAGTGGACCTAAGGCCCACTAACTACTCCTCTTTTAGATAAACCACTCCGTGTTAATGGTATATGGGATGAATTTAGATGAAATATGTATATATTTACTTGTAATATGTTGCAATAAATGAAAAATTATTTCATATCATGATGAATATAATAATGAAAGAAGCCTTCCACAAATTTATGTAGATTTTGGAGTACATTCTCTCCCAAAATCATAGTGTGTTAATAACTATATTATCTCACTATCATTGAATTTTATTGTTTTCAATGGAGGATAATAGTTTAAGAGATATTCTTTTATAGAGGGATATAATACCTATTTCAGGAAAAAAGTGGTGAATTATTATATGAGAGATTTAAATTTTCTAGAGTTAATATTATATAATGATACGGCTTTTTTTACAGTGTTCAACAAAAAAATACAAAGGGGGATATTAATTATCCTATATAGATTATGAAAATATAATTGTTCATTTAAATTGAGTTAACAATGGGGTTTCTTTTAATATGTCATCTATGGAATTGTTAATACATTTTTAAACACTGAACTGATTGTTAAAAAAATATCACAAACATTATAAAATATTAGGATATGTTGTTTAGATGACTCTTATATTAGTAAAGTGTTCTGATAAACATTAATTTTAATAATTATATGAATGATTTCTTGGGAATATCATTAATATGTCTGTTATATTTATTATGAAATCAAAAAAATTCGCATAGATATATGGAACACACATTGGAGTTGAGAATTTTTGAAAATGATTGGATATTTTATGAGGAAGAACATACCCTATAATATTTCATAAAAAACATATCAATTTAGTATATGATTATTGATAATTAAAATATGAAAATAATATATTAGTTTTTTAAAATTATTGGTATTCTGGTCTGGATATTAATAACCTGAAGAAAAATATATGACATAGTCATCTCAACAAATTTTTTGTTATTGTTGGAATCACGTGTAGTGACTCTAGTTGTACTGATGAGATTTAAGGTTGAACTAATGCCCTAATATAAGGAGATATCAAGTGGTTATGATATACATAACCTGACTTCCTTGAAGAAAATCATCCATCATAGATAAAATAATTAATTTTTATTAAATATATTCTCTCTTCTAGGGATAAACTATGTATTTTCTAATTTTTTCTGTATATATGAGGAAACCTATTTATAGAAACTAGTATTACATCATGGAATAAGAATTAGATCAAAATATGGGAATAAACATGACTATAGATATTTTATGAGTTTTATAAATATCCATTGATGGTTTTTTTATATTCATTTGGCAACCCATACCATGTTCTGTATGACACCTAAGATGAAATGTTTTGTCATTGTTGTATATATTTAATTTTTATATTAAATAATTATGTTAATAAATCATATATGTTCAAAAAATAATCATAAGAGAATATATAAACCCTTTTTTTCATGTTTTCTAATTAGACAGAAATTTCACAATTGATCGGATCATAGAGTCAGTTGAAGAGACTATGAAATAATGATAAACTTATAAGTAATTATTTATATTTCATGTACATAGGCTTTATAAGAATATTTAATATTTTTTTATACTTATCTTCTTTGAAAAAAATATAAGTGCATGTATATGAAGATCAAAATAGTTAGACATGGAGGATTATATACTGGGAAAAAAATATTAACCTTTCAAAAAAAACTGCATTTCTTATGAACTCATTCGCACAGCGTAGAACATGTCATATTATATTTTTTTCATTCATTTATATAATATTTTATTGGTATTGGAATGATTGTTTTTATTTTTTTTTCAGAAACCAATGTTTATCCCTTATGATTTGTCATCATTCATCTAAGAATCCTAGTATATTATATGTGAACATGTAAGCATTCATAGTGACTCAAAATATTATGCCCTTTTTATAAATAAAAATAAATAATTAAATATATAAAATCAATGATGGATCATGTATTATTATATGTTTTAAATAATGATAAATTATTTATGTTGATTAATATTTATAATTTTCATTGTTTAGTGGGTGATCAAAAATTTAAATATATTTGTGTATAATATCGTATATTTTGTGAAATTCCATTTCTTAAAAATAAGAATCATTTTATTTCAATGACAGATATACTAAAATAGTGCCTATTAGTGTGTGAAAAGTTTATTTATTTTACATAGATAGAGAACATACATGAGGATATTTAAGAAGTGGGTTTCAAAAATAGTGTTATTTTTTGGATAAATTTCATATATTTAACCTTATATAAATTTAATGAAATGAGAATGGAAAATTTATACACAAAAAATTATAATATTATTATGGAAATATGGATCCAGGATTATTGATATTAATGTACACTCTGATTTTAATTCTGGTGAATGATTTGATGATAATTTCATTACCGTGCAAAGTATTTATATAACAAAGCCTGAAACAAAAATTTCATCCCACCCATTTTGAATTATATAATGTTGGATTGAACAAATCATAAATATATGTATTCATTTAAATTTTCTTGATGTGTATATAAATGATATTAGTAAATAGAATCATTACAATAATCATTTGGGTTCATTATAAATAGGGTAAATAAAAAATAAAAAATAATGTGGAAGATATATATAGTTAATAGGATGATATGTTTTGATAATAAATTTGGATAAATTGATATTGAATATGGGATTTTTTTAATTATGTATATAATATTGTATTCAATGATGTTATTGAATTTTTTTAAGGTTGTTTTTACATGAATTTTTATATCAATTAATCAAAGAGATAATAAAATTTTATATTTGAAATTTTTAATAATAGAAATATGATTTAACCGAAATCCTAAGAAATTATGATATGTAATGATTTTTTTAACTGATGTTGATCTTATAAAAAATGATTGATATTTTTTAGTGAACTATAAGTTTTTAATTTTTGTTTTTTAGAATGGTAAAATATAATATAATTTGTGAAATATGTGATTTTTTGATGGTTTTATCATGTATTGATATACTGATACGTGAACTCGTCAATCCTAAACCCTACCAGGTCCATTGATAGTTATAAATAATTGTGGAATCTATTTATATATTATAGGGATTACATTTATTAACATACTATATCTTAATAAAATATTATCACACTAGGATAATGATTTATATAATGAATTTAATTATTTTATGTGTTCAGTATAAATCCTGAATGTAATGACCCAGAAATTCTGTGGAAAATTTTTTCTTCAATAAATGGGAATTTTAAAAGTCTGTGAAAATTGATGGTGCATTATTATGAGTCCTGAGAAATCTCTGGTGATCAACAAAAAAAATGTAGGGGTTGTTTTTTATTATGTTCCTTGTTCTTCTTTTCATTCAAAATGTAGAATGCAGTTATGATTCTTTTTGCAGGTGAGTTGTTGTTCATCGTTCTCCAACATTTATGAGCCAAGTGTTACCACCCTAAACGCGAAGGGTACGAGAAAAACCAACAAGGCCTGACCACTCCGTTGTTCTTGTTTGTGATGGTCTTCAGCATGGAGAAATAACAAAAAAGCGGCGTTGAAGGCAACGAAGGAAATAGGAAAAGGTCGTGATTCATGCAGCCTCTGGAAACCGCCGCCATAATCCCTCACACTCCGGTTTCCCACCGGCCTGCCCGGTGCACTTTTTCCCACCTGGATCCCTGCCCTGCTGCCTGCCGGCTTGACCGCACCCCACCAGTGTGCCCGTCGGCCTACCCAAAAACCTCTTAGCCTACTCGGCCACCTCCCAGCCACTCGGCCTTCCGATCGGCCACCCAACAGAACCACCACCGACCCACTCATAGCACCCTAGAATAACTGGCCCAGCCATGCCCTCCGAGCCGAGCCACGTCGTGCCTCACCCTCACAGCGCTTCGGGCCAAATCGTCATTGAGCCCATCCCGAATAGGCCATGCAGCTTGCTAGCCTGGGCCCAGCGTGTCGGGCCGAACCTAATAGGATGGCCCACCCAATGGGTCGGGCTAGACTCCATAGGTCTGACCGGGTCAACCCAGACCGGGTCGGCCCACTACTGACCCTTTAAATTCTTTGTCCATATCTTTAGCACCGAACGACTATTTGAAAAACCGTCTCCGGTTCTAGTTTCTTCGAGTGCGATGGTCACTATGATTATACTCCACTGGAGTTTGGGGTAAAGTTGAAATACTGTCAGGTTGGATTGTGCACAAATATAACCGGGCCCTCAAGGCTAAAAGGCTAATAACTCACAGACTGGGAATCCAATTGATACAACTTTTATTGAGTTGAGAGCCTTATAATGTGGAAGATATTTGAGATACTTCTATGTGGGACTTCATGAAAGTTGGAGTAATGACTTATAGCTCATGGAGCAGATTCTCTTGGAGATGAGCTAACGTAGTACGGAGACCAAGTTTCTGGCTGAGACCTAACGACTACTGACCGTTTAGACTCGGAGTGACTCGAATAGCCTAGTGGGGAGTGCGTTGGTGTCATGGAAAACCCAAAGTGGGGAGAGCCTTGGTGTCTTGGCAGACCCACGATACTCAACAAGAGGAGTACCTCAGCATGCTACTAGAGGGAGTGCCTCGGTGTGATGCGACAGACCCATGGTGGGATGTTTTTCTGTGTTACATGGAATACCCACAATACTCAAATATAGATGTACCTCAATAGTCCAAGGTTAGTGGGAAGCACCTTTGTGTGACGCGGAAGGCCCACTGTACTCGACAAAGAAGGATTTCTCCAGCATCCATGGTTTCTATATTGTAAATAAAAATCCTTGTCAAATTTAGTCGATAAATTTTGTGTTTATCTCATGATTGAGAAGGATTACTTGAAAACATAGGTATATGTATGGGCACATACCTAAGTGGGTTTATCTTCTGATTTCATACTTTTTGGTTTGTCCTTGTTGGTTTTGTGAGACCTTGAGGGTCTTGAGATCCCTACTGTGTATCGTTATACTCACCCCTACACGGGCATTTCCTACATCTCGTTGTGTTGGATGCAGACGAGGGACAACGCTGACCGAGGCTGAGTGTACCCGGACAGGACGGTACCCAGAGGTGGATCACACGGTGTGATGGTACACTGAGGAGATGGACGGAACTGGAGTGCTATGGAGGCTATCTGTACCTACCCTTTAGGTAGGATTTCCCAGTGGATGATCCAGGAGTCATTTCCTCTTTTTATAATACTTGTACATTCAGTTTACTTATACTTTACAGTTGGTCTTGTATTTCCGGCCCCTTTTATTTTTCAGCACTACTTTTGTATACAGTTTTGTTTCCATGTTATACTCTATTGTGTACATTTTCTAGTTTTAAAGGAAATGATTTTCCCTATTTAGGGATTTACACATTTGGTTCTAGTCACCATCCCCTGGCCTATGGATGGCGGGCTTGGGGTAGTCATGGAATGGGCCCCGGGGGTCGGGTTGTGACACTGAAAATCATGGATGGTTCTGAAAACCAAATATAATCCATATAAATACTAAAATCTAATATAAAAAAGTATGAACGTGTCCTTAAAAATAAAAATCTATTCCCCAATATTCTATTAACACTCCTAGGAAGACCCAATATACTGTTGTAGGAATGTATGGACAAAATGTGACAGTTCATATGTGTATAAAGGAGGGTGAGAAATAACAATTATCTTGGTCATCTTACAAAGTGAGTATACATCAAGAGAATAATTATCTAAAAATGCATACATGAAATAATGAACTGTTGGATACCTATAATTAAATACACATTTACTTTAAAAAATATATACTACATTTCTCTCAATATTTTATTTTAGCATACATAATAGTCTATATTAACATATATGGGTGTACATATGTTATAGTATTCCCTGAATTATGAGAAAATATTATAATGATGAACATATAATCTACTAGGGTTCTTTTATACATAATAATATATCCCCATTATACTATAATCTGGCCCATGGATTCTAGAGAGGAGTAATATTAATACACAAACTCTGTGCCCCACTACGTTATTATTTATCCCTATAGTATTTGTATAGGATTGATTTTCATAACACTATACACCCTATAAACTAACAATATCATAATAAAATATCATCTAACACCCCTTCATAACTTATTACCTAATGAATAACCATATAGGTACAATTTTTTGATCCTTGACTACAAAATATAAACCCATGTCTTATTAGATATATACATGATAACAATTCTTCCCTACCTATAGAGATGTGGGTGAGATAGTAGCTAATATCTAATCAGACATTAAGTAAAATATGTCACTGAGAAATCATAATAAAAGTGTTTATCACAATAGACCTTGATTCAACATATTTCATTGATAATGAATTTAAGAATTGGGTGAAACATCTATAATCATGAACTAAGGTCATAAGTCTAAATGAGATTTAATATATCTGCATTATCCTTCAGCTAAAACCAGAGTAGATGGTGGAAGTGAGTGCACGCTCGGATGTGAACCCATATATCCCTGACAATCTAGTGGGTGGGTACAGTGTGAAATATCTTATTCTCAACATCATCTACATCTATAGGAATAACTAAATAAATAAATAAAAAATTAATATACAAAAAAAATTTCACTTTTTATCATCATAGGTTCGACGTCATATTTAGATATATTATATTCTAAGTAAACCATATAATTGTTTTTCTTTTTGATAATGAATTTACTATTTATTGGTATATTATTCATTAACTAAAATGTATTAAATCAAATATCTATAAATTAATCGTTAATTGATAAATTAATTTGTATCT
The DNA here is from genome assembly GCA_963277665.1 of Viscum album. Taxonomy (NCBI): domain Eukaryota; kingdom Viridiplantae; phylum Streptophyta; class Magnoliopsida; order Santalales; family Viscaceae; genus Viscum; species Viscum album. The sequence continues at coordinate 700,190,271 of OY728160.1, forward strand.
TCATAAAATTTATATCCATCAATGAAAAAAATATTAAAATTTAATATAAGTCTAATTAAATTTTAAATTAATTATGGGTTATTATTTTATCGAAATAAATTATAATTTGAGTATAATTATTCATTATTAAAATCAAAAAAAGTAAAATAATAGTTTATAAATATTATTTTGGAAGTATCATAATTAATTTTCCTAGAAAAAACATCTCTATCAAGCTTGTATACATTTATTTAATAATTTTAGTAAAATTTGTCCTATGAACATTACTAAATATGTTCAAAAATTATACCAATGGGTCTTTTTGTCTAGAGAAGACCAATAAAATTTATATCACCCAAATGACACGTTAAACTGACCCCTATGATACCTAAAATCGATCCAATTGACCATGAGTTCTATATAAAACCCCAACAAGTCATATTGATCAGATCCAACATTTTATACCCTATCGAAATCATGAATAGTTTGTTATAATCTCGTTGATATAATGGCCTCTATGTCCTTGACATGTCATGAGTGAACACACCACCTCTATGGAATAAATTACTTATTATATGAAATTCAATAATTTTTATTAGATGGCACTAACTCTGGGATCCATATGGTCATTTGGTCAATGTATCCTCATGGTACTCTATCTTATCATACATACCAAATATCATATCTCCTTCAATGTGGAGTTATAGACCATTTATGCTGGCTTGGAATGATTTCAATGCCTATAAACAACATGATTAAACTGTAAATGGCTATACTTTCTTCATTTCATTCCTCTAGTTGGACTTATTCCATTCAGTCTATCATTATTCATGGAAGTTTCTATATTGATAATATTATATAAATATGTTAAATATTTTATGATAGGTATTATCCTCATGAGGACAAGAAAAATTAATTTTTATCTCTATAATAAATAAACAAGGCCATAAAATAATGAAAGAAGATGAAATCCTATAAAAACTATCTTCACTAAAATTATTAAAATATTTATGGGATTATTGAGAATATTTCTCATTAGATCATCTTCATCATTTCTCATATGATAATATATACATTTTATGTTAATTCATTAAAATCAATTAAATTATCTATAATGTCTAAATATGACTCAAATTGTCATTTGAGAAAATTACTAAAATAGAAATCATACTTCTATGTAGTTTTTTCAACAAAACCATAATTTATTGTCAAATAACATATTAAAACCATTATTTGAAAATTTAGTTTCTAGATGTCCAATGTAAAGAGGGATGTTTTAGTATTTTAATATTCTCTCTTAGAATAATAATGATTTACACATTCAATTCTGATAATTCCAAATCATTAATAACCATTATTATTTATTGAATTACAGATAAAATTTTGTTCCTAAGGATTAAAAAATAGTTGGTATACTATGAGGATAGATTAATTATTTTTAATAACTAAAAATAATGAAGTCCAATTCCGAATAACTACACCCGTAAATCTTTTTGATTATTCTGTATCATCATGGATGATCATACGATAGTAATCATTTGTGCAAGAGTAATACTTGTATAGGGTTTATTTTCATTTAAAACATTTGAAATGGTTTATTTGAGTAAAATATTATTTCAATTATTAATTGAAAAAGAATTAAATTATTATTCAGTCACTGTTAACTAATGGAAATTATTATTTTTATCGCTAAAAAATATTAAAAAAACAAACCAAAATAGAAACCCATTATTTTGAATTAAAATATGGAATATCATTTATATTTTAATGTTCTTAATATTTATAAAATTGTTATTTATTCCTTTTAAAATATTATTTTTGATTGATTACTATATAAAAATGCCACATTACTAAAAACATGGTTTATATTTGGGCCATTTATGCTTTATCATCAATAATAAATCATAATAATATATCTTTTCAGAGGAAAACAAGTAATTATGACATATTTTATTTTTCTCTCCCTTACTTACAGTGGAAAAAAATTATTTCTCAAATATATTTCCAGTAAAATTATTTATCATTGAAATTTTAAATGCATTGTGAAAAATCTATCTTTTAAATATAATATGATGATTTATTATTTAAATGAAAATAAATATAATGAAAAAACTACCAAAAAATGTATTTCAAATTTATAAAAAATAAATATTATAAATATGAACATATTTTCCATAATATGATTATTAAAAAACGTGGTGAGGGGGGGTAGGTGTAGTAGAACTATTTTTAATAGTTAAATTCATCCCTATGATATGTGGAATTCATAACATGTGATCTAGTATCCACCACACTTCATACTCACTAGTCGATCTTTTATAGTCTCATCTTATACCCTCATCATCCCCTTATACTTCATAATATCAAAGGAAAATAATCTCATACAAGCTCAAAAAATGATAATTGATGAAATAATTATAGTACCATATTAAATGTTCATCATCAACTATTAACCAATACGCATCCTAGGGAATTTCCTGAAAACACTAATAAATGCTTACACATTTGCTACTATATCAATGAAAAACATGTATGGGCCTTCATCATCCCCATATTAATTATCTTATAAACTCTATTATATGTGGAAAGTCTCTAACTCATAATACTACGAAAATTTTTAATAATAAATCAAATATAAAAATAAAATATATGTTAATTTATAAAACTAAAAAATAAATATTAATCATGACTTGTCATTCACTATCTGTAATAATCTACCAAATAGTATAATCGGTTTACATTACCTCATACAAATGGAACACTATGATAGAAAAATAAATTAATAAAAAAATAACATATAAATTTACTTTAAAATGTAAATATAAGAAAATTATGACATCCTAGTCCTAGTTCATTCCAATAAAACTAGACCTAGTAAACCCCATTCCCACAATCATGCTTCCTCCCACACTAGAGGCTACTTACTCAAAGAACTGGTGTATGATTTTATGGTGGGGATACTATATACCTATTTATTTGAGTGAGACTTAATATTAATGTTATGATATGAATATTTTATATATTATTGAAGCTAGAATTACAATCAAATTAAAAAATTTGTCACATGCATTAATAATAATCATTATCAAAAACAACAAATTGGATTTCATGGTTTTAAAAATATTAGAATTGGAAAAGAATATTTAATTCAATAGGAAAATATAAAAAAATCCAAAATATATATCTATGAGTATCATGGGAACTGTCTTTATCGTATTCTCTCATACTCTAAACTAGAACAGAAATCAAGCATTATTTATTGTGCACTTCCAATAATCCCTACATATATCTATAATATCTGTCTAGGTACCAATCAGTTGCCGGGATAGGTTTTCAATAAAAAAATTAGTAACCACCAATAGTTTCTAAACCTATTCAGTATATGATTATAAAAACTAATAGTGTTCATGTGAAGTAAAAATTAATAGATGTAACTAAAAAAATATTTCATATGATAGCTCGGGTTCCTCATGGGGTACCCATCTAATCCTACATACTTCAGACTAAAATGGAATGTCTCTAGGTATATTAATTATTTTATTAGTCTAGGGACTAAATATGGTAACCATGTATAAAAACATTTTATAGTGAATAACTCCATTTAGATTCATAGAGTTTATTTTGGTTTGTGTAATGACCAAATGTTTTGTAAATTACATGGCCTTTTGGAATAAATAAATTCTTTACCAAAAAATCTATTAGATGAAAACATACACAAAACCGGGGTTGTTATGTAAAACCACATGGTCTGTAAAATAGAAAATGTCATTATAAAACATAACCATTGGTAATATATCATTTTTATATTTTACAATACTATTAGTATATTGAGGGTTACAATATATTTTATTAAAAATAAATATTCGGAGAGATGTCCTCGACTGGTAAGATTATACCGAATGGAGAAAATTTATCAAACCATATCAGGATATAACATCACTCAGATTTTAAAATATCCAATATTGTGATGAGATTATTCCACTAAATCTTGAACAAACCAATTTTGACTCTTGTCCTGGATCATAGGTATCATGTATCAAACCATATATGTCAAACCACCCCAAAAAAAGCTCACCATTAGAGACCTTACCCCATGGATATTTGATACTATAATAATGGGAAATGTATCTAGACCACAAAAGATTGAATTGATATATTTTATTCTTAAGAAAATGGTGAATATATTTATCAATTTTAAATATTAGATTTTTAGAAGATTAAAAAATGAGTTATATACAAATTATATTTTCATATAATGAAGCATAAATTTTATTTTTTGGAAATACATAAGTTTAACCACGAAATTATTTCCAATGAATTAATTAATTTTTTAAATAAATTATATTTTAATAAATTAATATTATAATTTAAATACCTACTTTATAGAAACAAAAATATAATTTTATGAATTCAAAAATAAATTTCATATGCTTTAGAAAACTATTATTTTAAAAACACAATATTTTTGAAAAAAACATAGATTTATGATATAAAAATATAAATTTTATTACATAGATATTTATTTGGATAAAATATTTTTTAAAATGGAAATATTGAAATTATACAATTGTTATTATTTAAATAATTTGGATATAATCGATTTTTTTGGTAAAAATAAGATATAATATAAATATAATGTATGTAATAAGATATCATAATTTCCCAAAAGTGATGTAAAATAGTTCATTGTTGGGATCAATGAACCTATATATTTAACCATTAAAATAATTTGTTTTTATATTATTTTTTTAATTATATAAACTGATAATGAATAATCTAAAACCTTTATTACATTGTATGGTTTTAAAAAAAATTATTCATAAACATGACTCACATGCACATCCCTAAATAATTATTTGAATTATATCTGTTCCAGCCATTATAAAATAATGAAAACCACTCTTATTTGATAACCCCATCAGATAAAACCATGGGATGGGTTTTTGGTAATTATTACCATATCTTATATAATACTAAAATTAAATTTCTAAATTTAAAAAGAATTATCCTCTATTTTTTTGTATAAACCCACATAATCGCCAATTCCAGTTTACAAAAATAGATTTCTTCATGAAATTACTCTTTCTTTAAATCTCAAGAGTCTTCCCAAGGTCCCAAAATCACTTATGAAGCTCCTACAATGTTTTTAGTAGTGTAATATCATGATAAGGGACCCTCTATTTATCCTATTAATTCATGAACCTCTATTAAATAAAAACTTTTTATTTTCAGTTACACATGTTGTGATATGTTTTAACAAAAACAAATTACTATCATCATGATTTCCATATGATAATTGATCCATTTCACACTCATTTTACTATTCTATAAACCTTTTACGTACCCATAGTATTCATCAATATTATTTGTGGTTTTCGAAGACATAAAATAATGTATTTAATAAATCTACCCATTTCCACTAAAGGGTATTTATCTATATATACTTATCTATAATTGATTTTATACTCCCATATATTTAAACCACACTGATTAATAATGGGATTAATCATTATGAAATATTATCCAAATTTGAATGATCAATGTGGAACAATTTTAGATATATATAATATGAATGTTCCCAGTGGGCCTCCAATAAGATATCCCACTAATACATTGGTTAATGTTTTTATCTCATAATATTCCATGTATGGTTTGTGGGAGTTTGTCCTATGAAAAAGGTGTTCTTTTTTCTTAACATTTATCCCTGAGTTATTCTTATGATCTCATGTTTTACGATGTTTCCACATTTCCATGATTCCTTTATCTTATCATCTTTTTTCATTCCTCATTGTTTAGGATTATGTTTACAACCCCTATTATGTTACCTTGATATTACTCTTGTCTCACATGTATAGCCTTAACGTATGAAATGATATATTTATTCACTTATTAACTTTTATAACACAACCTTTTATCATGTATGACCCAAGTTATCACTTGATGTTTTAGAATATCAAAGAAAAATAACAGCATGTTTCATAGTTTTTAACTAGTGATGTTGTATTTTTCTTGAAACATGACTTGTTATGTATTCAATTTCATAAATAAATTTAGCTAAATGACTATATAATTTTGTATTAACTGTATATTTTAAAAATACATAATTATAAAATGTTTAATAAATTATTTACCTTCATAATTAGTATCAAAATAATGTCTTCTTATTTATGACATTAGAGGTATAAAACAAACTTTAATCATTGGGAAAAATATTAAACATTGGAAAAAATATATTTATCTTTGAATATTATAAATAATATACTTTACAAGTAAATATACCCTTATTTTGATTCAACAGCTAGATTTGGATCCATCATACAAGTACCTCAGGGTAATATCCCCAAATAGAATGTATTGAGATAGTCATGATTGTAACCTAGTCCACAACAACAAGCCTTGATGGAAACCTAGTTTAACACTCATAGGATATATGATTTGATAAATTCACAGTTAACTTGTCAACAATTATTATGTTCAAGATTTCCATAAGATATTATTTTAGGAAATATATCATGTATAAAATTAATTCAAACATATAAATTTATTTTTTATTGAATATATTTCAATTAAGATTTATCCCTTCAATGTTCATTTTTTATTATTTATATGTTTATTAATTTAAAATAATAATCCATTATTTTAACTTTATTATTATTTAATGGATGTAATTTTTTTAAAAAAAAGTCAAATAATCAATGTGAGGGGTAACGTGATTGCTTCCAAAATGACACACCCAACCCATTGGGACTGGAATTAAGAAAACTGTTACAGTACATCCACAGTAAAATCATGTTTTGATCAAAAACATTAAACAATATTATCTCCAATATCCTCTCAATAAATATAAATATATAATTAATTCTTTTAGAAAAAATACCATCAAATTTTAGTGGATAATCAAATCCCTTAAACATGGAGAAATGAATTACCTCAATTATATTGATCTAATACTGCCATCAATTCCATAATCAAATTATGTAAATGATGATTATTTATCTTATAGAGATAAAATATTTTCAATGGTATTTGATGTTTATTATATAAATTTTGTGGAGGAAATCGAAGTGAATAAGGTGATAAAATATTAGTAAATGTTTTCTATAAATATTTTTATTCAATTATCATTGATAAAATGGATATGTACTTAATTTTCCTTAAATAAGGAATAATTAATACCTCTGTTCATATGAATCAAGTTTCAATGGACATTCACAATATTCCTCCATATTTTTAAATTACCTATAATAGTTAATTTGATCACTTCTTTTGTGTTCTGAAGTCAACACTATTAAGATAATTTTCCATTCATGAAATTCATATATATTTTTATGATGTCCTCTAAAATAAATTAAGGTCACCAAATATCAATGTTATCATTGGGAAAATATGAATAAAAAGGGTTTAATTATTGTGGTTTGATGGGATAATATAATGTTATAAATAAATTAAAACATCCTACTTTTCAAAAGTGTGGGACGAAACATACATATAATTTCCTATGGGGAATGAGAAAATTATTTTGGTGTAGAAAAGAAGGGAAACTAGATAGAAATTTTGGATGGGAGGAACCTAAGATTATGATGGATAAAAGGAATACATTAATTGTCCATTATCAAATTCTCTAATATTTCGACTATAAGGAACATGGACACAGTGTTGATTAATTCCTTATGTCGTGGTTAGTCGATGAAAGTTGACCAAAAAAACCACTATGGCCGAGATAGATTTTTTGAGATTAAGTAATAACAATAACTATGATGGATCTCGACTATGTTATTGGGATAATTATACTTGTTATTCCATAAATAATAGACATTTTAATTAATAATTTTGGTTCTATTAATTGATTAATATTATGAAATTTTAGTTGAATTACTCAAACACCACATAAAAACAATGAAGTTGAGTTATTAGTGAATTCAATGATTGGGTCAATTTTCACATCCTAAATATATCACTTATCCCATAGCAATTTTTTTTGAATTTTCTAGATATCCTTTTTCTTCCACCATTAGTTGAATTTGATGCTTTTTTGGGAATGAATTTTTATTCCTTATATAAATGTAACATAAATTTCTAAGAGATGTCTATTACCCACCACATCGTATATAACCATCAGATTATATATAATTTCAAGGTTGAGTCTAAATCTTCTGTGGTACCAACACCTTGTGTGTGGAAGTTATTTACTTCGAGTAAGTGTATCCAACTCAAATGATTGATAATAAATTATAGATCATCCATGATAACATGAATGTTTTGGGTATTCAATAATGTGTTTCTTGGAGAATTTTCTTATATTCCTCCAAGCCGTCTAGTTGAATTGTCAATCAAGATAATTCCTATAGCATTGTTGATATCCAATAATTCATATTTAATGGTCATCGATGAACATGAGGAATTGAAGACAAGATTATGGTAGAATTGATATAAATGGATTATACACACAATTGATTCCTTATGGGGTCAAATAGTCCATTTAATTAATATGAAGGATGGTTCTATGTTCCTCTTCATTGATTATCATGAGTTAAACAAGATCACAATAATTTAAAATTATACTCTTTCATTTATAAATTACTTGAACGATTTGATATGTGGAGACCAATACTTCTCCAATGTGGGTCTCTTTTCCGGATATTATCAACTGAATGTGAATAAAGAGGATATCCACAACACTAATTTTCATACAATGTATGATCATTATGAGTTCTCAGTTATTCAATTTTGACTCACTAAAGTTCTAGTCATATTCACTATGTTGATGGATATTGTAAATATGGATTAACTCAATAGTTTTTTTAATATTATTTATATATGATATTATTTTTTCTCTAAAATAAATGTGTAATAAGGGGGGATTTTATGTATTGAAACAAACAATATTAAAGAATGAACATATATATTCAATATGAAGTATATGTGAGTTTTGGGATGGAAAAGAAACATTAATAAGGAATGTTATCATCAAAAAGGTGATAACATTGGATCTATAAATAATTTTGGAAGACAAAGGATGGATAAAAAAGATATATGTTTTATAAATACGCAATTTAATTAGATTAGGTGGATATTTTCATAAATTTGTGAAAATATTCTCATAATTTTCAATACCTAAAACAAAGATTACTTGGAATATATTCCTGATAGTATGGAAGGAGGATGTCGAATAAGGCATTAAAGAGATTAAATTAATTCTTATCAATGCTCTTTTTCCCATATTACCAACTAGTGGGGATGTTTATTTGAACTAAAATGATGTTTTCAAAATGGATTACATTTTGTACACATATAATATGATAATATGATAAAATATGTCCTTATCTAATTAACGATCCATTGTACAAACTACCCAATTAATGATCTAGAATTTGAAAAGGTTGTCTTCCAATTTAGGATTTGGTGAAATTATCTCTCTGGATAAAAGTGTGGAATATATAAATACCATAAGAGCCTCATATTTATATTAATATAAAATGAGATTTATATAAACAAATGAAGGGGGTATGATCAGATCAAGGATTATGATTTTTCAATACATTACCATCCAGAGAATGGAAGAAAATTGGATGATACTTTGAGTTCGAATGATCCCAAAACCCTATCTAGGATGAGGAATTCAAAGGATATGATATAATTATACAATATAAGTAAATAAATAGGAATTAAAAAATGATCTTCACCCTATTTATCTCAAATATATTATCATCTATTTATTCTGGAGAGGATCAAGGGGTCCCAAAAGGATGATGATTTTCTATAGAAGAAGGTATTGAATATTTTACTGTTTAACATTCCTAAAGATATATTTGTATGATTTATATCATATAAATTAATACCATCAAAATGAAAATTAAAAATGGATATTTTGGATGATGTTTGTAGATCATCATTATAAATTATTCTTGAAAACTAAATTTTGAATATATATTTAAAAAAATCTTATGGGATGACCACAAGAGGGGTATTATAGTGTTTGTAGTTTGATGTTTAGTTTGGTAAAAAAAAGTAATGGTTGAGTGATAGAAGTAGAATTGTATTTTGAAATAATATCTTAGATAAAAATGTAAATTGGAAAAAATAATCATTGATTTTTTTAATTATAATTTTCAAGACCCCTAGAGGCAAAAATATAATCTATGTAGTAGTCAATCGCCTTATCATGTCAATGAATTTAATATCTATCATAAAATATTCCTTTATTGACCTACTTACCAAGATATATAAAATGGAATTGATAATACTTCAAGGAGATCAAATCAATATCATATATTATCAAGATACAAGGTTTACCTTGAGGTTCTGGAAAAGCCTTTAAAAATAATTTGATACAGTGCTAAGATTCGTTACCGCTTATCACCCACATACAGATAGTCAGTCTATAATAACTATTAAAACCATTAAGGATATTTTGAGATATTTTCTAATAGATTTAAAATATTTTGAGACTATCACCTTCTCATAGAATAATTCGGTTTTAACATTAGTTTTCATTCATGAATTCGAATAGAACCATATGAGGATCTATATGTGAATAGGTGTTAGAATCCAACTTGATATGATGCATTCATAGATATGATACTGATGTGACCTAACAATATCAATGTGATGACCCAAAAGGTTCCAAAAATTCAACTCAATACAAAATATGAAAAAATTATTTAGGAATGTTATGAATAGAATCATCGAGGGGACTTGAATTTTTAGATCAGAGATAAATTCTTTGATTTCTATATAACAATGGAGTATTTTTCAAAGGATTTAAAATAATTGAAATCATAGTACATGATATGTTATTCATCATGAGATCCTTGATCACATTGGAGTGATGTCCTATCAACAATCACTCTAACCAAACCTATATCTGGTACATGATTTGTTCCATGTGTCCACCTTACAAAAATACATACTAGAACCCTCACATGTAATAAATCCATAGGGGGTACTATTTGTGATTGTGCTTCCGTACAAGGAGTTCTTGATGAAGATCATATATCATAGATACAATGTTATGAAAATCTTGAAAACTCACCTAGTCGAAGTGTAATGGAGAACCATAGGTTTGAGTACATAAGATGGGAACTGGAAGAGGTGATGTGACCAAAATAACCAAGCCTATTATATTATATGAAATGAAAAAATATTTGGTGATGATTTTTAAAGGTGTAATATTGTAACAAACTAAATTTTATAAATTCAATTCCCTTTTTGAAGGAGTAAATTCCTTATCGTGTAATATTGTTGTAGAAAACACATGCAATACTCTTTATATTTTCTGCCATTACATGGTCTATAAAACTAAAATGTTCATTTTGTATCATAAAAATAAATAATATAGTCATCATAGAGTTCCAATTATGATTTTTTAATGAAGTGTTATGATAAATTTTATTTCAACGTAAACAATGGAAGGGATGGCCTCGACCAGTAGGGTCATACCATATGAAGTCCACTTCTTGGAGCTTCTAAGAGATATAAAATCATTGGGATTTTTCTCATCCAATATTAAAATGACATTCATCAAATAAATCAAAAAAATATTAATGTGAGAATTTCACAATCATAGGTATCACCGAACAAATTATGTACCTCAAACCAGACTAATATTTTTTTTAAAATCACACACTTTACCCTTACAGTGTCATATAAGGTAATAAAGGGGTATTTTTTATACCCTAATTGAATGAATTTTAATTTTTTAATTTTAGTTATGTAATAATATATTTTCCATTTCTTAATAATATATTTAGAAATTATTAAATAATTAATTTTATATAAATTATAATTTGGTATGATGAAACACAAACTGTATTTTATGAAGATATATAGTATCAGTCATGAAACTCTTTTTAATGAATTAAATAAATTTAATATTAATTATTTAATATTTTTAAATAATATTTATACAATATAAATGATAATATTATTTTATGATGACAAAAAATAATTGTTTTATGGTTTAGAAAATTATTATTGCAAAAAAATCTGTACTTTTCAATGTATTCGATATATTGATCTAAAAAAATAAATTCTCATAATTGGTGATTTATTGGCATAAGTGAGAATTATTTATTAAATAATAATGTTAAAATTAGGAAATTGTGACTTTTTTATAATTTTCAGAGATAACTGATGATTTTAGTTGAAATTAGATATGATATAAATATAAACTATTACTTATTTCATCATAATGACCAAAAATGTTGAAATATATGACCTAATAGGGATATGTGACCAAATATATATTTCTACAATATAATAATTTGTTTTTAATTTTTTTTATTCACTTTATTCACAAGTAGTGATTACTAACAAACCTATATTATATTTTAATGTTTTAAAATAAATTCATTATAATCATTGCACACTTCCACAATACCGATTGGAATATTTTACTATGTTTAGTTGTAATACATCTATACTAATTAAAATACATATTTATTGGAAGAAGACATGGAAAAAATACCTTGGATTCCTTGTGGTTTTTATTTTATAATCATAGAGTCCAAAACCTAGGATTTTAAATTAATCAAGGATTCACCCCTCTTTTTCTATATAAAACATCTCAAGATCATGTTATTTATTTCTCAAGGTCCATGTATCATTAAATTAATCTTCTTTTACATCCATATAATAATCACATGGTTCTCATATGCTATGAAGAAGCTCCCAACATGAAAATTTTAGTGTCCTTTGAAGGTAATGGATCCTTACCTTATCCTATTTATTTACGAAACTCCTTGAAATTATCCATTTTGAATTTAAATTTATCACGTTTGGATATTTTATAAAAAATTTATATTATTTTCAACAATATTTTCATGTTATGAGTGACCACTTTCAATCTCATTAAACACTTCCATGAACCATTAGGTACCCCAATTATGAAACTGAAATTTCCATGGGATCTTCTATGCCAATGAATTTTTTTAGTGAATTCCCATACCAATTTTTAATAAAGGGTTTTTACCTTGATATGAAAATGCAAAATTATTTAGGGACTCCAATGTATATAACCCACACTCTATAATCATGTGATTTAACCTGATTAAATATGATCTTATGCTGAATGGTCTATGAAAAACACTTATTCATTATATATTATGAATTTTATATGTAGGCTTCAAATTATACATCCCTCAAATGTATTCGGTAGTTATTTTAGCTCATGATATTCCATGTGTGGGGAATGTGAGTTCATATTTTGAAGACAATGTTTTTTAGTTAGTATTTATCATTGATTTATGTTCATGATGTCATGTTTTTGGATGTTTTAACACTACCATCTCTCTTTTATTCTACCATTCTATATCATATCTCATTAATTATGATTATGATTTTCATCCCACTTATGAAGACATAATAGGAATTCGGGGTCACATATACTTCTTTATCATTTTCTATTATTTTTTAGTACATTATTGTGATTTATATCTTACCCTTTTATTATGTATTTACCTAGGTTTTACTTTAACATTTTTGAAAATAAATTTAAAATAATGGTATTTTTATTATTTTTAAATAATCATGTTGTATTTATTTTGTTAAATTTTATTCTATGTACCAATTTTAAATAGTATAGTTGGAATCATGATATTTTGGGGAATTATTAAGTAAATCTAATTGAAATAAATTACAAAATAATGTGTTATAAATTATTCTTTTTTATCGTTCATGAATGAGAACATTATGAAAAAACATTGGAGATAAAGAAATTCATTCTAATTTTTTGATCAATGAGGGGATGAGACCATGATTTCATAATGAGGTGTTGCTCATAGTATTACAATGTCATAATAAAATTGGGGGTTCTATATTGGGATTTACATAATTGTATCAATTTTTATCATCACATTCATCTCCAGGGATCATAGGTCCGTGATTCTAGACCTAATTAAGCTAATCCACACCGATCATAAAAAATATAAAGTTCCATAGTAATAGAAACTAGTATATTTAATAAATTCTCATGGTCAGAGAGGTATATCCAACCACTATATACAATTACATTTCTTCATTTAGATTTAATAAAATCCTTAAAAAGTTTATTTTAGTTGTTTTGGATTTACTCCAAATATATAATAAGGGGAATGAGTACCAACATCCTCAAGGGTGTAAATTTTTATTTTAATAATCTTTCACTTCATAGGTAATGCACAAATGTTCACATATGAAGATCATGGGAGGAAAATATAATCCTATAGTACTTTGGGGAATGTTCATATAAATGATACCATAACATGATAATAGAATCATTTCCTTGTATCAGCCAATTTTTTAGGACAGAAAGAAAGGAAATAAAAAACTAGAAAAACTCACTAAAAATAATAGATATTAGGTTTCCAGAATATTCCACTGAAGATGGTGACAAAAACAAAGAAAAGAATAAGTATTAACCATATAATTAATGTGGTTGTCCATAAAGTTGAATGTGACTTGAATAACATATCATATGGAGATGATCTCTCAAATTCAAGATGAGGATAAGAAAATGATAAATCACATGTTGGAGTTACTAAGTGTCTGAGTGATGATAAATGGGACAATAAAGGTTAATGTATGGAATGGATAAATAATCACTTATCACTTTTTCAATGGAACATTGTTTGATTTCATGGTTTGAAAAACAGTTCACCATCCATATGATAACGATTATTCTTTCATTATTCACTCACACAGTTCATGGTCAAGGTTAAATCAACTATGTGAAAACAGTTTGTCTGGCACTAAACAAAGGCCCACACAATATATGGTCATGGAAAACTATTGTAAAATTCAAACACACAATATCTAGTTCAATAATTTAACTTATTGATGGGTTTTATTGTTTTTTCAATCCATTTTTAATAGTTTCCACCCATGATCCACCAATAAATGGTTTTGCAGTTGAGTTCCTGGGTTAGTTCTTTCCATGCACTAACCGTGCACCTCAAAACGTTTCTCCAAAAATCTAAAATTTGGGGCCCACAAAAATTCCAAACACTAATGAGACAAAATTAACATATTTGTGTACATTCATTTAGATAAATAAAATTATATTGGAATTATAAGGATTTGAACTCTATGAAAAACCTTGATCTTACATAAAAAAATAATTGTTAATTTCTACAAACTAAGGATGTAAATTAATATTATGACTCACATATCAACAAATGAAAAAATATATCCCTTTATTATGTTGACAAATTATTGAACTCTTAAAAATAATTATGATTCTCATGTTGGTAAAAAATTCCTCACAAGCTTGTGTGGAGATGATGTCAAGTCAATCCCTCATAAAAGTGTTTTCAAAGAATGTCACAGAATATACCATAATATTTAGCGTTAAAATTTCATATAAAAACATATATACATTATCATTTATGAAATCCACCCACATATCCTAAATGGATTGTCTAATTCTATCATAATTAGAATATCATAATCCCAGTAAAAGTTTAACAATATAATAAGTAAAAAAATTAACTAATTTTAAAAAAAATCAACTATTTGTTTATTTAAGAACAAAAAATTAAACATACAATGATACATAATAAAGGGAACATATCACCATGGCACATGTGGAGTAGAAAATAATTATTCAAAATTACTCTATCCAAAATAATTTCTATATGTGAAAAAAAGAAGAACAACACGTTAATAATTTATTAGAAGAAATAAATGAATGAATGTTAATATAAAAATTATTTAATCTAATTTAATAAATAATTATTGTAAAAGTTGTCGGATTCAACTCAATAATAGGACTTGTCTTCATAAATCTTGAGGGGAATAAACCCGTCCAAGTCAATGGTCTGGTGGAATCTTCCCTTCAACCCTACCATGATAAAAAAAGGAGTTTATCATGGTGTAGTTAATAATTAAACAATCAATACATCACATCCTCAAACTACACAAAATAAATAATAAATATATAAATAATTTTATTTTTAAATATTTTTTTATATAAAATTTATAGAAGACAAGAAATATCTACAGAAAATAGTAACATTCAACTTATTGGGATTTTAAAAATAATGTATAAAATCTTTAATATTATTATTTGTGATATTAGTTTTCATCATCGTCTTCACCTTCTTCCTCAATTTCAACAAATTATATTTATTTTTTTTCAATTATATCCCTATTTTTAATATTTATTTATACTTATATCATCTATAATATCAAAAACACTATCCATTGGTTTCAATGTCTAATAATTGATATCTATAACTATTTTACTGAGAGATGAATATTGTGATTTATCTTAATAATTTAAAATGTATTCTAAGACTAAAAAATAATTTTAATATTATATCAAATGATTTCGTTGAAATTTATTTTTTATTACACCCCATCAGTTTAATAAACATCTTATAAAATAATAAAATGTTTTTTATAGATGTTATTTCTTCATTAGCTGATGTAGTTCGTTTAGTTTCTTAAATATGTATTTTATAAAAAAAAATTGTGATGAATCTATAGCATGAATAAACATGAGAAAGTTAATTATGAATAGGAAAATTAAATCTTAACTAAAATATTTTTTTACCCCACTACATGGTTATGAATAAAATCAACATTAATTTACTAAAAATATATATAATATTTTATCAATTTTTATCGATGTTTCTAACTGTACAAAAATGAATATCAATTCTATTCTCATGTTATGATGACTAATTTAGATAAATTATTTACTATTATAATATATATTTTATATATTTATTATTCATTATTATGATAAATGTTACATTTAATCCTTTCAAAGAAAGACCAAAAATAAATTATCATCATTAATTAACTGGATTACAGAAAATTTGAGGGAATTTTGTATATGAAAATACTATAATGTGAAAAAAAAAATTGATTTTTTATGAAACTAAAAATAAAATAATGAATAATAGAACATACTATATGAAAAATAAATTTTATCTTAATTGAGAAAAACATTTATGTGAGTTGTATGAAATTCATCAACTAAACTTTTTCATTCATGTTCATCTCTAAAATAAATCATGGCTTTATTAAAAACCTATAATCGATTCACTATGTCCTCAAAAAAATTTATATAATTTTATACAATTTGAAAAAAAAAATCACATTTAATATATAGATTAATAAAATTATAAATTTGTTATTTCATTCTATATGTATAATTCTAAAATTAATCTTTAAACAAATGATTAATTATAGAACATTTTATAAATTCATCCATATATCTCACAATGAGTACATACATTGAGACATTACTGTCACAACATATTTCCATCATATTTAATTTTCAATGATTACTGTTCTTTTAAATCAAATAACATTGGAGGAAATACTTTTACCCTTTTTATAATTACATTCATCAACATCATTTTTAATATTACTCATTTAATTATATAATTATGTAGTGAAACTAATTTCATATAAAATAAATTATATATCATTTAACTCACACAAAATTATTGACTATAATAACCATACAAGATAGATATGTGATGTTCATTCCATTATAAAATGAAAATATTGATATTAAAACAAATTAATATGGAAAATTAATTTAGAATGGGATAAATTTTTGGAAGATTATTTTGGTAACCTCAAGTATTGAATCCACTAGTATAATAATACTAAAAATTCATTAAAATATATACATTTCATATTTAGCATTATTGAGAAATTTTATTTCTCTTTTAAAAATAACATTTCCTTAGAAAACATATAAATTTTTGTATTATTTAAATGTGTCATTATGAATTAATTTTTCTTTCATGGAGTTTCTAACACATTATTGAAATTATTACCTAAAATATTCAAATAAATATGCCTTATAATTAATATTTGATAAACTAAAAACATTTTTAACAAATTTTTCTTCCAAAAGTAATAATATGTAATAGAGAGATGAAAATTTTCAACTAAATTGAATTAGCCACCACTAATTAAATTAATAATTCAATTATTCCTTTGATAATATTACTTATATGACATTGAAAAGAATGATAAACAAATTTATATTTATGATGATATGAATTAAATGTGTTATTGGTTTGAAAACCAGTTTTTTTAATATATCCTTTGATGTACCATATAATACTTAACACCATATTTTATAACCCCATAACATATTAGAATATAGTTTTACATAAATTAATCACAAATTTCGCAGTATATTTACAATGTAACGTCAATATCATGATAGTAAATTCATTTTTTGTGAATAATATTTTAAAATTTTTTAAATTAATAAAATTTATAGAAAATAAAAATATCCCACTATAATATTTTTTTTACATTTATAGGATAAATGATTAATATGAATTAATATTAAAAATAATGTTTCCTTCAAAAAAACATAGTTTTTAAAAAATTATATTTTTTCATAATTAAAATGAATTAATAATTATAAAATATTATTATATATAAACTTTTATATTGAAATTAATCAAATTATATATTAGAATTTTTAAATATCAAGAACACCTAAATGATTTTACTTTCTAAAGGACATGTTTTTTCGTAATAAAAAAGAATTTTAATCTTAAAACTAAATCTATAAATCTCAGATGATTATTTTTTAAATATTTAATCACCTATGAGTTCATCATGTTATAATTATCTTATGCTTATTTTTTAAAATTCCTATAATAAAATACTATTTTTATATTGTAAAACCCATGATTTTATTTGAGATTTTGTAAATTTTTCCATATAAAAAATATTTTAATTTTGTATAATATAGGTTAATATATGTATTATTGTTTTTTAATGAATAAATAATATTATTATCATAATAATAATAAAAATAATATAAATAAAAAACAATGTTTATCATTTTATATTAACCATATTTTTTGAACTAAAAAATACACATTTTTCTAAAAACTTGTTTTTACAGATTACATACCCTGACATTAAATTTATTTTTATTTAAGACAATTATTTAATATAATAAGTATTACTTAATGATAATTAGTTCTCCCATATTTATTAATTCAATCCATTTTATTTTTAGTCTATAAAATTAATATACATTGGTTCAAACTAATTAAAATGGTAATAATCAAATTGGAAAAATGGGAAAATTCTATGACTAAACGATTATAAAATGATTAAAAATGTGTGAAAAAGTATTTCGGATGGAAAAAAACAATAAAACCATACCTTCTCTATTATTTACCAAATTATCATCCATTTAACACTTTTAAATTAGATTTATATTTTATATATTATAAAAAATTCACTCCACCACTTAAAAAATAAGGCTTCACCACCCAACATATCTTAAAACCTAAATACACATATATCAGCAAAAATTGATCCAAACATCCTCAAAATAATTTATTTTAACATTTTAACGATTATTTTATTTTAATTTCCTCATCCTTTTAAAAATATTAATCCTATTTTTATTGTAATTGTTTCAAGGAGTAAGGTAAAAACTCTTAATTATCGCCTTTGCTTTCCATTTATTTTCACTATTCTTCAACCAAATTATGAAATTAATTATCTATTATGTTATTATGAAATCATTATTATCATTATACTACTAAATAAGGGTTTATTTCTCATTAATAAAAAATTCCATTGTACTTATAAAAATGAAAATTCTTCTTCTATTTTGTGTGGACCACCCCCTCTCTAAACAATATGATACCTTTATTCATAACAACTATATAAGGATTTTTCAAAAATTAAATATAATTAATATAATATAATATTTATAAAATAGTTATTAAAATTTAATTATATAACATTACCACCCTTTTTCACATCCAATGAAAATTGAATATATACCTATTTGTTAATTTATAGACTACTCCATACATGAAAGTATGTAAAGACCCGTAAATTCCAAGGAAATTTTTTTCTTAATTTTCTTTGGAATTTTACAAGAACGCAGTTTCTGACGGCGCCTGATTTCGAGGCCCGGTGTGCCCGGAATCAATTTCTGAAGTTTGGCTCGGGTACATTCAGTGAACAAACGAGCGGGTTTTTCTAACTTTTGAACCGGTGCTCGGAATCGAATTCCGAGGGCACCGATGGAATCACACCGCTGGTTTTTTCTTAGAAACGCCTCTTTCGGATTTGCATTTTCTCGGGTGTGGTTTTAAATTTCCGGGCTTAAGGTTAAGAAATAAAATAATTGTATGACAAACTTTATTTTATTTCACTTAAGCCGCTTGGAAGCCACTTGAAGCCACTTAAAGCAGCATAAGCTGAGTTGTTGCGGATAGGGTGCTATCCAAAAATATCATACCATCTTGGAAGGATATTTGTGAGGTGGGACCCGCACGAGCCACACCGTTTCTTTTCAGCTAAGTAACGCACCCACGAAAACCCGTCATTACGAAAGTCAACTGACGTGTTTTCTTAATTTCTTAACGCACCAATTAATTGGGCGGTTTTCTTCGTTGAATTAATTGGGTGGTTTATTTAGTTGAATTAATTCTACGAATTAATGGGTCGTTACTTATCTCTTTATTTTTTTCTTAATCGGTTTGAAATCCGTTGGCATAGTAATAAAATAAGACCAACGCCAAATCTTGAGGACTACACGTTGGGAGGCTTCTGACAGAATTCTTGTGCCTTCACCCTTCTTCGCGAAGAACGCGAATAACGCGAAGAATGACGGCCTCCGACGAAGAATGCCGAAACCGTGGAAATCGATGACGCGACGCCGTGTGCCGCGACGACGTTGTTTCCTCTTCCGCGACGTTCTTCTGCGACGTTCCTTCATCTGCAACAAAATCTTCGAACTTCTGTTTGAGGTAAGAGTTTACGTGTTTCTTTTAAAACTCCTTTGTGGTTTTTAAAAACGCACGAATTCAATTATTAAAATTAAATCGGTTGTTCTTGAACCTCGGAGTTTGTCGACGCGCACTGTATTCCGCGATGACGCGACGCCCTTCTGCGACGACGCGACACCCTTCCGCGACGACACGACACCTTCCGCGACGCGACGATCGCCTCCTTCCGCGGTGATCAAATCCGCGAAGAACCCGCATGCGACGACTTGACGAGGTAGGGGTTGTTGTGAATATTTTATATTCCCATTAACCTTTCTTTAAAATTAAAGAACCGGGTTCATATGAACAATTTTAATTTATTAAAATTGTTTTTTCATGTGTTGGATAATTCTCCCATTGTTATTAACTAACGCAGAGGGTGCGGGCCAAACGAACACGGCCTGAAAACCCTCCGTCGTTCTTCGTGATTGTGCGGATTAGGCGGGTGATGACAAAATGTGACGCAAGGGCGATTTGATGATCCCGCAGTGATGAACGGAACCCGGGAGGAACAACGGCGCAAACGGGAAGGAAAACGGACCACCGGAGCAACTCCGGCGGCCGGCGGCGGCGGCGCCCCGGCGCGCCGCCGGACAGGGCTGCCATGGCTGAAGCCGGGGCGGCGGCGGCTAGTGGACCCGCGGCAGCGTGGGTCCGGCCCCCACGCACGGGACGCGGCTATGCTGCGTCCGTTGACTCCAGCGCGGCCCTTCTAGGGTCGCTGGTTCTTCCAACCCGCGGGGCCGGCGTCCCGCGGCTGCTGCGTTGCTCGGCTGGTCGGCTGAGCCGAGCCGGGCCGCACCATGGCCGGGCCGGACCGGGTCGGGTCGACCCGGTTTGGTGGACCCAGGGGGGGTTGGGCCTGGTCGGCCCGGGCCCAGACCCCCCGTCTTCGGACCATTATCGGTCTTTTTCCCGTAACATGAGCTACCTACCATCGAACGACGCACCGTCAGCGGAAATACGATCCTTGGATCGAGATGGTCGTTTCGGTATATCGCACTCAAGGTTTCGGAATACTTTGGGTTCGGCCGGGTTGGTTCATCCACGAAACCAACCGGGCCCTCGGAGCGGAAACGCTCATATCTTGAGCTCCGTATGTCGGATTGACTTGCCGTCGACTTTGTGGGATTCCTCTAAGGGAGACAGATCGTTTGGCTTACTCCGCTCGAGATTTGGATGCAGTTGAAGTATGGTCGGGTTGGTTTTAACATAAAAACCAATGGGGCCCCCGGGACGAAAAAGCCAATAACTTCAATACCGGGTGTCCGATTGACGCGTCGTCTGTTGCGTTGCGTTCCTGTTGACGATATGGAACTTTTGGCATCCTCCGCCCGAGTTTTGGATGCGTTTGGGTTATAGCCGGGTTGTATTGTACCTGAAATCCAACCAGGCCCCTGGAATGAAAAAAGATGATATCTTTCATACCAGACGTCTATTTGACGAACCGTCAGCATTGTTGGTGATCACGTTGAGAAACGGTCTCTATGAGTATACCCTATGAGAGTTTGAGGTACAGTTTAGATACGACCGGGTTGGTTCACTTATGAAACTAACCGGGCCCCTAGGACGAAAAGGATAATAACTCATAGACCGGGTGTCCGTTTGACACACCGTCTGTTGCGTTGAGTCCCCTATGACGAGGCGGTCCTTTGAGATACTTCTTCATGGGACTTTGAGATACTTGGAGTATCGACCTGTAGCTCGTGGAGCGGACCCTTCCAGAGAGGAGCGAGCGGAGTACAGAGACTGTGTAAATGACTGAGACCTGACAACTGCTTGACCGACTCGACTTGGAGTGTGTCGACTAGCCCAGTGGATAGAGCGCCCGGTATTTGGCGGCAGACCCACGGCGGACAGAGCGCCTGGTAGTTGGCCACAGACCCGCGGTACTCAACCGGAGGAGTACCTCTGTAGGCTATTAGGGAGAGCGCCCGGTATTTGGCGACAGACTCTCAGCGGATGGAGCGCCCGGTAGTTAGCCGCAGACCCGCGGTACTCGACAGGAGGAGTACCTCAGCAGTCTTAGGTTAGTGAGCAGTACCTCGGAGTCGTGACAGGACCACTGTACACTCCAGAGACGGAGCTCTTCAGCAGTTACAGTTTCGATAATGAAAATCCTGGTTTGAGCTAAGACTTTTGACCTTTTGTTTACCTCATGATTGAGATGGGTCACTTGCTAGCTTAGGTATATGTATGGGAATTTACCCGGGGTAGTCGTTATCCGTTGATTTCACAATCCTTGTGTTTCCTCATGATTGAGATGGGTTACTTGATAAATTAGGTATATGTATGGGCATATAACTAAGTAGAGGTTATCTGTTGAGATCTTCATTGTGGTTATCCTTGTTGGTTTAGTGAGACCTTGAGGGTCTCGGGGTCCCTACTGAGTTTCGTTATACTCCCCCCTACACGGGCTATGCCCGCACCTCGTTGTGTTGGTTGTAGATGACGAGTCAGTACCCGAAGGTGGACTACACGACGAGTCAGTACCCGGAGGTGGACTACATGATGAGATGACAGACAAAGGCGGTTGACGGGCGAGAGCGTGGGGGAGGCTATCTGTACCTACACTTCAGGTAGGATCCATGGTGGACGGCCAGGAGCTACACCATATGTACCTACCCTTCAGGTAGGATCCGAGGAGGATGACCCAGGAGCCACTTACGTCCTTCCAGCTGTTATCTGATTTGTTATACTTTTTCAGTTGTAGTTGTACTTTCTTTTGGGTTTGTATTCTGGCCCATTTACTTTTCAGCACTTCTCTTTTACCTAGTGTTTACTTTTTCCGCTTGCTTACTCTGTGGTGATTGTTTTCTTTTATAAAGGCAATGCCTTCCCAGATATCGGGATTTACGCCTTTGGTGCTAGTCGCCGGCCCCTGGTCTATAGAAGGCGGGCTTGGGGTAGTCACGGCACGGGCCCCGAGGACGGGTCGTGACAAATTGGTATCAGAGGAGTTCGGTTGTACCGTAGAACTTATACCTCTGATGTTTCTTTCTATGAAGAAATAGTGTTAAGAGTACCGAGTGTGTTTTTCAGTTCAGGGAGTCCAGTGTTGGTGCGAGCGGCCGACGTATCCATACACCAGGACCCTGACAACTGATTTTCGACTTTGTGCATGAAAACATTGATTGAGTGTGTGTTTTCCAGAAGTTTTATTTAAATGTCAGCTCAAACCAGGTCAGCTCACCAGGGATAATCTTTGACCGTGTCACGATGTTTCTTCCAGGATGCGTTTTCACGGATGACCAGCTAGAGCCCGGAGGGATGTGCGTGCTGACAGCCTCTCGAGCGACGAGGCTTCGGTAGAGGGCCCTCTTGCAGTTGAAGTACCAGCGGTACTACCAATGGTTGGGCAACCAATGCCACCAGCCCCAGCATGAGGCAATGCATGCTACTTGAGTGCGCTGCACGAGTTCCAGCGCCAGAGGCCACCCAGGTTCCGGGGAGAGACGGACCCGCAGGCAGCTGAGGATTGGTTGGAGGCTGTGGTGAGAGTTTTCAGGCTAGTGGGGACACCGACAGACTTCATGGTGATCCTTGCTGCCAGCCTCCTTCAGGCAGCATCAGGAAGGTGGTGGAGCCACTTGTTCCAGTTTTGCGACGGGATGACCTTCGCATGGGAAGACATAGAGACCTTCTTCAGGGTGGAGTTTGTGCCAGTAGCTCTATACCCCGAGCATTTACAGGAGATTCTTCCTTTGCCGCAGGGTTTTCGATCAGTTGTCGAGTCATCTATGGGCAGTATACAGATGATGCAGAGGTCCAAGAGGACCAGACCAGTAGTTGGACGATCTCGGGATTTAGGATCAGTGGTGTGGGGCACTCGGGGTGGGTTCAGAGCTAGGCGTGCTAGAAACGGACAGTGTTTCTCCTGCGGCAGGAAGGGTCACCTGGCACGTGACTGTACGACCCCCCGCACGGTTGATCAGCCGGTGTTGGAGGAGCCACCGAGACAGAAGCAGTGGCTGGTGCTTGAGAAACAGCCGAGCAGTGGACAAGGCAGTAGAGCTCCGAGAGTAGGTGGATAGGATAGGAAATAGTGGATACGTCCTTTGTACTTCTAGTTCCATGTTGCTTTTGTATTCATGTCTTTTTACTATGATCTTCAATAATAAAAAGACACTTATCTTTGATTTCTTTCATATCCCTTTGTTTGGTTGATACTGAGTGGTCCCGGTTAAACTGTTGACTTAACCCTCATTTTCGAGATTTCTACTGGAGGAGACCCAGTGACCTCACACTGATGCCGACAGTGTGACTCGACCTTTGGAGGCGAGAGTGATAGTTGGATCTCTTGGTAGTTACGTCGAGGCCTTACGACGTCATCCATGGCATGAATGCATCATTGATGCCATGATTGACTGTATTAGGCAACGAATGTGGTTCATCTAGGGGATGTGACCAGATTTATCTTATCGGCAAAGAAGAAATCATAGCATCTCTTGTGAGACTAGAGAAGGCACAGGTCATCCAAGAGTGGATGAGGACGGCACAGGGCAAACAGAAGCCTTATGCTGACAGGACTTGGAGGCCTCTATAGTTCGAGGATGACCATCACGTCCTTATACGAGTCTCACCTCGATGATGTTTACGGAGATGTGGCCAGGGAGGCAAGTTATCTCTGAGGTTCAACGGACCTTTCTAGGTCCTCAGCTGGGTAGGCGAGGTGGTTTAACGCTTGACCCATCCACTTCAGTTTCACTAGGTGCACGACGTTTTCCACGTATCTCAACTGAGGAGATACATGCTCGACCCTCTGCATATCATCAACCATGAGGAGCAGGACAATGGCGATGGGGTTACTTCCACGGAGGTTCTAGTGAGGATCAAGGATCGACAGGAGCGGATACTACGGGAACGATCGATTACTTTGGTACACTTTCTTTGGCAGCACGAGAACCTCCAGGTCAGCACATGGGAGCGGAAGGCTCAGATGCGTGCTCAGTACCGCCTTTGTATCCCTAAGTTTGTGGTGAAGCTTTACGGGGACGTAAAGCCCTATGGTGGGAGTAATGTGAAGACCCGTAAATTCCAAGGAAATTTTTTTCTTAATTTTATTTGGAATTTTACAAGAACGCAGTTTCTGATGGCGCCTGATTCCGAGGCCCGGTGTGCCCGGAATCAATTTCCGAAGTTTGGCTCAGGTACATTCAGTGAACGAACGAGCGGGTTTTTCTAACTTTTGAACCGCTGCTCGGAATCAAATTCTAAGGGCACTGATGGAATCACATCGCCGGTTTTTGCTTAGAAACGCCTCTTCCGGAGTTGCGTTTGCTCGGGTGTGGTTTTAAATTTTCGTGCTTAAGGTTAAAAAAATAAAATAATTGTACGACAAAATTTATTTTATTTCACTTAAGCCGCTTGGAAGCCACTTGAAGCCACTTAAATCAGCTTAAACTGAGTTGTTGCGGATAGGGTGCTATCCAAAAATATCCTACCCTCTTGGTAGGATATTTGTGAGGTGGGACCCACACGAGCCCCACCGTTTCTTTTCCGCTAAGTAACACACCCACGAAAACCCGTCATTACGAAAGTCAACTAACCCGTTTTCTTAATTTCTTAACGCACCAATTAATTGGGCGGTTTTCTTCGTTGAATTAATTTGGCGGTTTATTTCGTTGAATTAATTCTATGAATTAATGGGTCGTTACTTATCTCTTTATTCGTTTCTTAACCGGTTTGAAATCCGTTGGCGTAGTAATAAAATAAGACCAATGCCACATCTTGAGGATTACACGTTGGGAGGCTTTTGACAGAATTCTTGTGCCTTCACCCTTCTTCGCGAAGAATGCGAAGAACGTGAAGAACGCCGGCCTCCGACGTAGAACGCCGAAACCACGGAAATCGACGACGCGATGCCGTGTGCCGCGATGACGACGTTTCCTCTTCCGCGACGTTCTTCTGCGATGTTCCTTCGTCCGCAATGAAATATTTGATCTTCTGTTTGAGGTAAGAGTTTTCGGGTTTCTTTTAAAACTCCTTTGTGGTTTTTAACAACGCACGGATTTAATTATTAAAATTAAATATTTTGTTCTTGAACCTCGGAGTTTGTCGATGCGCACCGTATTCTGCAACGACGTGATGCCCTTCCGCAACGACATGACACCCTTCCGCGACGACGTGACGCCTTCCGCGACGCGACGATCGCCTCCTTCCGCGGCGATCAAATCTGAGAAGAACCCACGTGCGACGATTTGACGAGGTAGGGGTTGTTGTGAATATTTTTTATTCCCGTGAACGTTTCTTTAAAATTAAAGAACCGGGTTCATATGAACAATTTTAATTTATTAAAATTGTTGTTTCATGTGTTGAATAATTCTCCCGTTGTTATTAACTAACGCGGAGGGTGCGGGCCAAACGAACACGGCCCGACAACCCTCCGCCGTTCTTCGTGGTTGTGTGGATTTGGCCGGCAACCGCAAAACATGACGCAAGGGCGATTTGATGATCCCGCAGGGAAGAACGGAACCCGGGAGGAACAACGGCGCAGACGGGAAGGAAAATGGACCATCGGAGCAACTCCGGGGGCCCGCGGAAGCTGCCGGCGGCGCGGGTCACCGGCGCGGCGGCGCTGGCGGCCGGCGGCGGTGGAGCCCCGGCGTGCGGCCGGAGAGGGCCCCCGCGGCCGCGCGGGTCCGGCCCTCATGCACGGGACACGGCTATGTCGCGTCCGTTGATTCCAGCGCGGCCCTTCGAGGGCCGCGACTTCTTCCAACCCGCGGGGCCGGCGCCCCGCGGCTGCCGCGTTGCTCGGCCGCTCGGCCGAGTCGAGCCAGGCAGGACCGGGTCGGGTCGACCCGGTTCGGCAGACCCAGGGGGGGTCGGGCCGGGTCGGGCCGGGCCAAGACCCCCCGTCTTCGGACCATTTTCGGTATTTTTCCTGTAACGTGAGATACAGGCCTTCGAACGACGCGCCGTCAGCGGCAATGCAATCCTTGGATCGAGACGGTCGTTTCTGTATATCGCACTTAAGGTTTCGGAATACTTTGGGTTCAGCCGGGTTGGTTCATCCACGAAACCAACCGGGCCCTCGGAGCGGAAACACTCATATCATGAGTTCCGGACGTCCGATTAACGTGTCGTCGACTTTGTGGGATTCCTATAAGGGAGACGGATCTTTTGGATTACTTCACCCAAGGTTTGGACGCAGTTGGAGTACGGTCAGGTTGGTTTTAATTTAAAAACCAACCGGGCCCCCGGGACTAAAAAGCCAATAACTTCCAGACCGGGTGTCCGATTGACGCGCCGTCTATTGCGGTGCGTTCCTGTTGACGATACGGAACTTTTGGAATCCTCCGCCCGAGTTTTGGATGTGGTTGGGTTATAGCCAGGTTGGATTGTACCCGAAATCCAACCAGGCCCCTGGAACGGAAAAAGATGATATCTTTCAGACCAGACGTTCGTTTGACAAACCGTCAGCGGTGTTGGTGATCCCGTTGAGAAACAATCTCTATGATTATACCCTATGAGAGTTCGGGGTACAGTTGAGATACAGCCGAGTTGTTTCGCTTACGAAACCAACCGGGCCCCTGGGACGAAAAGGATAATAACTCACAGACCGGGTGTCTGTTTGACACGCCGTCGGTTGCGTTGAGACCCCTATGACGAGGCGGTCCTTTGAGATACTACTTCGTGGAACTTTGAGATACTTGGAGTATCGACCTGTAGGTCGTGGAGCAGACCCTTCCAGAGACGAGCGAGCGGAGTACGAAGACCGTGTAGACGACTGAGACCTGACGACTGCTTGACCGACTCAACTTGGAGTGAGTCGACTAGCCCAGTGGACTGAGCGCCCAGAATTTGGCGGCAGACCCACGGCGGACGGAGCGCCTGGTAGTTGGCCGCAGACCCGCGGTACTCGACTAGAGGAGTACCTCTGTAGGCTATTAGGGAGAGCGCCCGGTATTTGGCGATAGACCCTCAGTGGACGGAGCGCCCGGTAGTTGGCCGCAGACCCGCGGTACTCGACAGGAGGAGTACCTCAGCAATCTTAGGTTAGTGAGCAGTACCTCAGAGTCGTGACAGGACCACTGTACACTCCAGAGACGGAGCTCTTCAGCAGTTACGGTTTAGATAATGAAAATCCTGGTTTGAGCTGAGACTTTTGACCTTGTGTTTACCTCATGATTGAGATGGGTCACATGCTAACTTAGGTATATGTATGGGAATATACCCGGTGTAGTGGTTATCCGTTGATTTCACAATCCTTGTGTTTCCTCATGATTGAGATGGGTTACTTGATAACTTAGGTATATGTATGGGCATATACCTAAGTAGAGGTTATCTGTTGAGATCTTCTTTGTGGTTATCCTTGTTGGTTTAGTGAGACCTTGAGGGTCTCGGGGTCCCAACTGAGTATCGTTATACTCACCACTGCACGGGCTATTCCCACACCTCATTGTGTTGGTTGCAGAAGACGAGTCAGTACCCAGAGGTGGACTACATGACGAGTCAGTACCCGGAGGTGGACTACACGACAAGACGACACATAGAGGCGGTTGACGGGCGAGAGCGCGGAGGAGGCTATCTGTACCTACCCTTCTGGTAGGATCCGTGGTGGACGACCAGGAGTTGCGCCATCTGTACCTACCCTTCAGGTAGGATCTGAGGAGGATGACCCAGGAGCCGCTTCCTTCCATCCAGCTGTTATCTTTTCTGTTGTACTTTTTCAGTTGTAGTTGTACTTTTTTTTGGGTTTGTATTCTGGCCCATTAACTTTTTAGCACTTCTCTTGTACCTAGTGTTTACTTTTTCCCCTTGCTTACTCTGTCGTGCTTGTTTTCTTTTATAAAGGCAATGCCTTCCCAGATATCGGGATTTACGCCTTTGGTGCTTGTCGCCAGCCCCTGTCCTATAGAAGGCGGGCTTGGGGTAGTCACGGCACCAGCCCCAAGGATGGGTTGTGACAAAGTAAATGTTTCTTTTATCACTATATTTTATTTTAATTCTTAAAACTCTAAAAAAAATATTGAAACACCTTATTAAAGTCATAAAAATGTTATTATAATTCTATTATAGTGATAAATTATTCCCTAAACGGGATTAGATACCCTAATAGGGGAAGAATAGGGGTATGGATATTATTTTCTAAATTCACCCTCCCCCATTAAATATTTCCCTCTTTATTATAGGGTCACATCATTTTGTCCATACTATTTATATTTATATTATCCTTTCCAAAAATAATGTTTATACATAGAAAATAAATTTGTAGATAAATAACCTGGAAAAAATAGTTTTACATGGTTAAACACACTAGGAAATGCCTAAGGAGAATAAAAAACCAATGTACACATGTGATAAATACATTAATAATCACTTCAAATACAAGGTTCTAGAGAGATCAATTCTATTCCAATTCTAACTAACTTTGAAAATTATATATAATGATAAAAACTTCCCAATGGTCACTCACTTAATCATTCTTTTGATGGCTCACTACCAGGGTAAGAGATAAACTTCTTCCTCTTTCACTACTCACTACTCTGAAAAGGATTCTCAAATAATTTATAGATATATAATTGCGTTAATTTTAAATAATACATACATACTAAGTATTATTTTGTTAATTTAATTTTACATTTTGGATGATTCATTACTTATAATAAAATACATGGACGTAAAACTACTTATTTTCCCTATACCTATAACAAACTTCTCTTTGATGTAGACATAAGAACTAACTATTCCTTGGATTTGACGTGATCTTCAATAGATTCCATGTATTCCTTTATATTCATTTAGTGTCTAATAGAAATACTCTTTCAGAAAGTATAGTATTATAGTGTATATTGACTTTTATCTTCTTCTGATTCAAAAACTAAATATGAAAATTATACTGTTCATAGGAAAATCATAGTATGTATCTCCTTGCATGAGATCTTCAAAATAATTTTTCATATAAATGGGCCATAAATTCCTATTTACAACTTTTAGACAAATAAAATAACTTCACATTCTAATTTCCCCATGGATATTACATTCATGAAATAATTTTTATGTTTTTAGAAACATACTTTTGGAACCACCTACTTTGAGAACCATCTACCTTCTAACCCACCAACTTGGGGAACCACCTTACACTACGTAGCACAATTTCTTCATGAGTAATCCCTATTTCACATACAGCCCTCACTTCATGGATGAATGATTCCTCCCAATTAAACTTTCCTTTATGATCTATATTTCTCTAGAAATAAATCTCCATTTTCTGTAATGCCTTCCCAAAATACTCCCTCATGAACCACTTTCTCCTTCATGGAATTTCGTATTCATAATATATGTCACAAAATACCTCCTAGTGAATCTCTTCCAGATTTCACCAAATTGTATCAGTGTTTATTATTTATAATGAAATTATATGAACCAAATTAACATATTATGTGTATTTATTTATTCAAATAAATATTAAAAACCCACTAATCATAATTACTGAAACTCTGATGTAAAACCACTAAAAATTCAATCTTATTATGTGGGTTGTACAGTGCCTTTATTCCACAGGGATGATAATTTCATACACAAATTAAATCCCATTAGAAATCCTTAAATCACTACCAATGGATAAAAATTAATTACCTCCAATAAAATATTCATCCTACATAGTCTGCAATGTGAATAACTAAAAAACTATTATGGTGTTTAGTTGGAAAAATGTTTTTTATTTGTTGTCAACTAACTCTCCTTGTAAAAGAATGTTTTTGTTTTCCAAGAAAAAAACCCAGTCCATCATAATGTGGATATTTTAATGAAATATATTTCTGAACACATGTTTTCAATTCTATCTTCCCTGGACACAAATGACGTCAGAATGATGAAGATGTTGATCATACACTTTATTATATTCAGATCCATCAACATGACATTAAAACTAATTTTATTCATATAAATATGAGAATGAATGGATTTTAAAAAGAGTTTTGAAAGAAAAAATTAATGTCAATAATTATAAATTTTTTATTCATTCTAAACAAAATCCCAAAATGATTTACTAATCAAGATGTTCTCACAAATCAAGAAATCGAACATAATAAAAAATTTTGAAGAAATTTACTAAAGGTAAGAAAAATTTCCAAGATGCAAAATGATATTTCAATAATAATGGGATTTACAATATAATGGTAATTACATCATAATGAAGAGATAATGAAAAATATTTTGCTGGGCCTAAGGAAGAATAAAATCGTTAGAATATTTTAATCACAGATTTTTTATACTAAGATTTCCATATAAGGAAAATTCATTTTGAGATTATCATATTATAATTTTTTACTGAGATTTACATACTATTAAAAAATCATACAGAAACCTTAGTAATCATATATTTGTAGTAGGAAAATCATACAAATTTTTCTTACTCGGATTTGCATATAAATATTTTCATACACAAATTTTTATACTCATATTTTCAAACTCATATTTTAATAATCAAATTTTGTACTATAATTTTCAAACTCGATTTTTCATAGTTGGTAAATCATACTAAAGTATTCCTAATGAATAATTCATACTAAGAATGAAATATATTTTAATGATTAAATAAAGAAAAACATCATAATGAGATGAGAATAAAAAATATATTTTGGGCCTGATAAAGAAACTTATAAAAGTAATGAATTGAAAAAAATAACATGATGAGGTGAGGGAGAAAAAGACCCTAATTAGATGAGAATGAAAAATTTGGTAATCAGATAAGAAAGAAACGTATTGTAATAACGATGAATGTGAAAAATATCATAATGAGACTAGGATGATAAATATAGATTATCGAAAGAGTTGAGAAAGTGTATAATGATTTAATGTTTTCAAACATGAATATCAATTTTTAATTAATCATAGGGAAATATAAGGAGTTTTTATGAATTTAATGTTAATGTTTTATATTTGATATATTTTCTTAGATTTTGAGTTTTGAGGAAGAGAATAATGTTTCCATGTTTCCCACCAATTATTTTTTTAGTCACTAATAAATACGTCATCAGAGCAATTGTTCATTTATAAATTTCATACAAAAAAATCCAAAGTGTTTGAAAATTCTGTGTGAAATTTCCCATTTAAATAAAGAAAACATTTATTGGTCATTCTAGTAGAAGTTTTAGTTTTTAATATTGAGAACAGATTGATTGTATGGAATCATCATACATAGATATTTGGATCTAGGATCCAATATAATCTTATTCAATGAATCAGATCCATAATCATCATAATCAGAAAAATCAAATCCAAAATCTAGCATCATTGTTTTGAGAAAATCGGATCTAGCATCATTATAATATGAAAATTTATTCCATCCAAATCAAGAAGATGATTAGGACTTATAAATTGTGGATCAGAATCAAACATTCCTTTATTATTTTGTTTGGATTAGTTATTTAATAACAAAAAATTGTCATTATGTTAGAGTCTATATAATTATTACAATAATGTGGTAAAAGGTGACTAAGAAGAGTCTTCACAAATTTCCTTAACTTATTCTTAATATTGGATTTACATAGACCCGCAATAGTGGCTATTAAAAAGATTTTGGTTCTCACACTAAGGCTGAACCATTTAAATATGGTGTTCATTACTTCATTTTCTACTTATCCAGGCATGATTATTTACAAAATGTTGATAAAGAAATAGATCTTCACATGATGAATTGGATATGTTTCGAACTTAATTAAAACCTATAATAATTGACAAATGGATTAACCCCTCTATATTTAATATTTTATTCAATCCATTGGATCTTAAATTGGTATCATAAGTAAGGTTCCCTTATTGAATCCTTATCATGGATAATATCAATTCTATCAACAGTAGATGAATTCGTACATTTGATGGAAAAAATATTATGGATGGAAAAATAGGATGATTCCTTATATCTTATCTCTTTTACATGATGTTGTTGAGGCATATACTATTTATTTTATACCGTTTATGAAATATTATCCTATGAAATTGTTTTATAAGAGAAATATAGAAGTTGATGTAAAGGATAAAAATTTAAACATTATTTCGTTATAAGATAATTTTTATAAGTAGGATATGGGTGTGAAAACATCAAAAAGTATGTGGGACTAATTCAAAATAGATTTTCAATGGAATACAAAGGTTAATAAAGCAAAACTAAAAATTTTGGTGTAGTATGTATTAAGACATCAGAATGATAGATAAAAGCAGTTGGTGAATTCATCACTAGAGTAAATGAAATTGTTTTCATCATCATAGTGTTTAGAGATGTTATAAAAGATTCTACAATTGTGAAGAAACTTTTGAGAACTATTTCAGATAGTTTTGATAGTAAAATTTCATCATAAGATGTTAAATATGATTTATTTCATGCAAAATTGAATAACTATTTTTTATTATGAAATTAGGATGTCTTTAGTGTTTGAAAATAATAAGAAATATGATATAGATTTTTAAGCTATGAGAATGTTTAAAATTCATGATATTTAAGATTTTGAACCATGTGAATCTGAAGATAATGAGAATTTTGATTTTAATTAAATAATAATGTCTCTTATATACATAAACTATATAGAAGAAAAGGGATGTATGAAGGTAAACCTCCTCTAAATTTTGTTGAGTGTGGTGGAATTGGAAACATTGCTTTGAATTTTCCTAAGATGAAATTTGGATAATATCAAGATGTATCTGATGTAAAGCATTGATGGATGAAGAATAACAAAAATGATAATGAAGAAAATCCTTCAAATGGATACAAGAAAAAGTTTACAGGAATCAAAAGATGTGTGTTGAGTAATATAGTTAAATCATACTCAAATGACAACAATTATTCATAATTTGATAGTTAAAAAAAATTTATAAATTGTATTAAAAAATTTGTTAAAAAAAATAATTCATAGAGATTGAAGAAGGTGGTGAAGAATTTATAGCGTATTAGATCAAGATAGAACATGTTTCATGTCATGACAAAAACAAAAATCTAAATAAATAAATTAGAGTTATTAAGATTAATCATCAAGACGTTTATGATAGAACAAAATATGTTTTCAAGTAAGAGGATAATACATCGAGAGGATTTTATGTTACAAATATATAATTGAGAAATAGGGAATGAAGATCGAAGATATTGGTATGAATCTTGAGACTATGGATGAATAATTAAAATAGTTTCAATCATAACTTCTTAACTTAAAACTATATTTTTTAAAGATGGAATAAAATATTAACAAAGCTTTGGAAGTAATAGTTGAGACTTATAAATTTATTGAGATGTCTTAAAATGAGAATGAAGTGAAATATTAACTTTCCAAAAATTATGTTTCATCTAATTATGTTAGCATTTCTAGTTTTAGAAAAAGTGTTGGGAAGCCATCGGTTGAAAAAGGATGTGAGAACCCTTTAAAATCTACATAATTTTTAACAACACTAAAATGAAAAGATTTTCCATGTCCTTAGTATGTTAGTCCTGAAAGAATATTCTTAACTTAGTAATGTTTCAATATATAAAAATATTATTTCAATAGGAAATCACGGTTTTGTTGTTATTTATAGTTTTGTGGAATATATGGGAATAGTTCTTATAATTTTTGTCAAAAATTATCCTTTCCTATAAGAAGGTTTAAAAATGTGTTTGATATAATGAAAGTATAAAGGAAAGATTTTTTATCTTATAGAATGATGAAAAAGTTAATACTTAAGATGTTAGAAACATGCCAAAAAGTAATCAATTTTATTATCTGGACGAATTTCTGGAAGATATGATCAAGATTGTCAACATGTAGAAATTTGTATGACACTCCTTTAGAAATTGTTTTTTATGATAAAATAATAATTGAATGTTGAAAAGAAGAATGTTTAGGAAATATATTTTGTTATTGACACAACATTAAAAGAAAGAAAAAATAAACCATGGATATTTGATAGTGGTTGATCATCACATATGAAAAGATACATAAAGATCATGAAACATGTTTAAAGTCATGATGGATGAGCAATTACATTTGGTAATGATAGTTTCTTAAAAATCTTAGGAAAGAGAAAGTTTGAGATTAAACCTGAAATGATGAAATATAAGGAAGTTTTATTTATTGATGGGAAAATATATGACTTACAAAGTTTATGTCATCTTCTTTATGATATAAAAGAAGATTTTTTTAGAAAATATTTTTGAATTTTCAAATGTGCGAAAAATGATAAATTCATTACAATAGAGGAACGGACTTTTGGGAATCACATTCAAATAGAGGAATCCAGTAACTCCTATTACATGAGTGTTTAAGATGAATAAAATTTTTTCTCTAAAGACGTGGGAACAATTGGAAGAAAAAATTTAATTAAACATTACAAATTTGATTCCATTGGGAATTTTACAGAATTGAAAAAGATGATATGAAGATGTCTGTATTACTTTTCAAAACGTAATGATGAATAAAAAAGGCTCTGAGAGAATTGAGATTCAATCTACCAGACCACTTGAGCTCATTAATTCAAATTTATGTGGGCTAATGAGACGTCAATCAAAAAAATGAGATTTATACTTTACTACTTTTTATAATAATTTCACTCAAATGACAAATATCATGTTTACGCTAAACCAGAAAAAGTCTATTGGAAAGTTAAAATTCATCTAAAAGTATGTTGAAAATGAAATGGGGGTTTCCATAAAGAATTTGGGCTATGGTAATGGTACTAAATTCACCACCAATACATCTGAAAGTTATATCTGAATGTATGGTTTCATACATCTGTATAGTTCTCATTATACTCCACAAAAAAAATTAATAATAGAAATATTGAATAAAAACATGGTGGAGATGGTATAAATTATGTTATCTGAATAAAAACAATGAAAATTCTTTTAATGGGTAGAATTTGTTATTGTTGTACATTTTTAAAATAGATACATGTTGAGACCTAAAACTGACATGAATCCATATGAAATGTGGTATCATAGAAAATGTTCATT
This sequence comes from Viscum album, assembly GCA_963277665.1. Taxonomy (NCBI): domain Eukaryota; kingdom Viridiplantae; phylum Streptophyta; class Magnoliopsida; order Santalales; family Viscaceae; genus Viscum; species Viscum album. The sequence goes on from OY728160.1 coordinate 700,226,934, forward strand.
AAAATACATTAACATTTTTGGAATTCCACGATTTCTCAAAATAAAGAATATATATTTGGTAATTTTTGTTGAAAAATATAAGGACGGAAATTTTAATGGTTATTCACCAAATGGAAGAGTTTACAAATATAAGATTTTTTTTAAAAAAGTGTTTGGACTCATATGATGTGATGGTAGTTGAAAATCATAGTTCCTTAACAAAAGTTATTCATAATGATAAGGAAGATATACTATATAATTTCAATAATAGTGAATTTTATCCAAAGCATCCTTAAAACGATTCATATGAGTCATGTGGTGAAGAGATTTCATCTTGAAAATAAACTAAAAATTTTCCATTCAAACAAAAAACATGATCAATATGAAAATATTATTGTTATTCAGAAGGATTCATTTCAGATAAGAAGAATGTTTAGTTTAGATCATCATACATCGCTTATCTCATAAGATGAACAAGAATCAGTTTTAGAATCTTCTCAACAAAAATAAATGGTGGATAATATGAATGAATAATTAGATGAGATTGAAAAAAATGAAACCTAGTAAGGTGTTTTATGTCTAGGAAATAAAAAAATTCTGAACCAAGTGGGTTTATAGAAAAAAGATAAATAAAAATGAAGATTTTTCAAGAAACAAATACATGCTTGTTCTTAAAGGCTTGGAATAGGTGGATGGAGTGGATTTTTATGGGAATTATTCCTCATTTATGATATTATAAATTATTATAATGTTTATTTTAGTGTGCTCACATCGGAATTACAATGCTTATCAGATGGATGTAATGCCAGTTCTCTTAAATTGTGAGATTGATCAAAATTTTTACATTGAAAACCCTTGTGGGTTTCCAAATTATGAAAATGAAAAAAATTATAAATTAATGAAATCATATTATGGGTTAAAAATATTCATGTGCATTTTATTTTAATCGTGAGAATTTTTTGAGAAAGTTGAGCTTTTCTAATAAACAATGTTGGCAGCAACATGTATGTGGAATATGAAGTCTTTGGAACTCCAATTGTTATTGTTTATATAGATGATAAATTTTTTCTACTGAGAGAGAATATGATTGTAAAACATTTTCTGAGAAATAAAGAATAATATTGAATGGTCAATGTTGGGATAATTATCTTCATTTATTGTCTTACAAATTAAACAAAAATGCCTTTTATTATATCAAGAAATTTTTTCCAGTAAATTGTTAAAAACATTTGGAATGGATGAATCCAATAAAGCTCCAACTCTTATTTCAGTGATCACAAAAATGTGTAAATAAGAATCAGGAACAAGTGTGAATCATAAATACATTTGAAATATGATATAAATTCTTCATTACATTACAGCCTTGAGGGATAATATTGTTTACATTGGGACATTGTGTTCCAAGTATCAATGTAATCCAAAATAATCCCATATGTAGGTATAAAATATTATTCTGAGATATGTAAAAGTAACAACTACACATGGGTTGTTATATAAAAGAAATATTGAGATTTTGTTTCATGGTTTTAGTGATATTGATTGTGCTGGATATTGTAATGATAGGAAAACAAAAAATAAAGAATATTTTTTGTGGTTAAATTCTGTGAGAGTTGGAATATTCAGAAACAATGTTGAGTAAAAATGAGAATATTGTTATTCAAATATGAATAAAATACTAAATATTATAATAAATTTCAATGGATGAAAGTTCAGCAGAACAATTTTAAAGAAATATTTTCTAAACCATTGAATTTAATTTGTGATAATAAGATTGGAATTGATCTTTTTATGAATCATGTCCGACATTCTAGACCAAAACACCTTCATATCAGGTTTCAATTTATAAAAGATAAATTTTCTTTTAGAGATGTCATGCTGAAATACATTTAATAAAATTATCATATTTCTGATATCATTACAAAATAAATTCTGAATTAACTATTTCTGGAATTAATGTTTCAAATTCATGTTCATCCTCCTCTAATATCTTTATAAACCTCATAAATAAATACCCCCCCATGATTTTTATTAGGTTGAAAAAGAGGAAGATAAAGTAACAACGTTTACATTGTAATATATTTTTTACTTATCTTTATAAATGAATCAAAAGTTTAGGTTATCATAAAATGGGGGAGAGAAAAAAAAGTGAGAGGAAAAATTAAATATGATGGAATATATCTTTTCAGGGCCATAAAATTTTCATTCAACCTAGAGATGTAATTCTATCAAACACATTACATTATCTGGTAGTGTGGTGTCAGGACACCCTCTATTGAGAAACGATATATTATGGTAAAATTAAAAAAATAAGAGTTATGAAAAATTATGAGAGTTGAAAAGTTGTTCATGTGGGTATTTAATAAATACAAAGTGGGATATTAAAGAATTGTTGTGTTTTTTGGTTTCATTTTATTTATTTTTTCACAACTAACTCTCTCTGTGAAATGTTGTTTTCATTTTCTGGGAATGGAACCCAGTCCATCGTAATCGGATTATTTTCCAAACACATGTTTTCAAACAATGGTTTTTTTAATATGTTTCACCAGACATAGATGAAGTTGTCGATAATGATATTTATCTAATTCAAATACATCAGCATGAAATTGAAAATAATTTAATTCAAACTAATTAGAGAAATAATGGATTTTTTGTATAGTTTTTAAAGAAGAAAGTTAAGTCATGAGTTAAGAGGATTTCATACTTTCTAAAATGATATGATTCTTTGGTGATCAATAATTTTTCATAAATAATTAAAACAATAATAATAGATTTCTTTGATGAAATGGTGGATATATTTGAATAATTTTATAGTTAAAAAATGGTATCTCCATCATACAAATATTTTAACATAATCAGAATTACATTAGAATGAGGTGATAATAAAAAGTATGTTATTGAGCATAAGGTAGAAGATAATCGTATTGAGATTTTAGAAATAAGATATTTCTTACAGATATTTTCGTACTTGGGAAAATTTTACTAATTTATTCTTAGTAGAACATTATTACTTATATTTTCATAATAAAATTTTCATACTGAGATTTTTATACTGGGAAAATTGTACTGATATTTTTCTTCTCAAATTTTCATACTATGATTTTCGTACTCAGATTTTCATACTCAGATTTTTGTACTCATATTTTCATACTCATATTATAGTACTCAAAATTTCATACTCAGATTTTGGTACTGAGGAAATAATACTGAATTATTCATAATTATTTATTCATTCTAAGATAGAAAAAATATCTTAACTAGATGATAAAGAAAAATATCCTAACAAGCTAAGAAATAAAATGATTGTAAAGAGTTGATAAAGAAACATACTTTAATGAAGATGAGAATGAAAAATATCATAATGAAGTGAGAGTGAAAATGTTCATAATGAGTAGAGAAATAAAAATAATGTACTGAGATGAGAAATAAATTGATTATAATATAGATGAGAAAGATTTTTTTTTAATAATTTGAGAATGATAATGATCATAATGACCTAATAATGGAGAAAAGATTATAATTGGTCAAATATACATTTTAATTTTATGTAAATATTAGAGAAATATAAATTGTTTCAAATATGTAAAAGATGATGTTTTAAATTCAATATATTTTTGAATACTTTTATTTTTATGGTAGTGGGGGATGTTTCCATGTTTTCATCTTTTGTTTTTTAAGTCACCTTTAAATACTTACTCATATAATTTATTCATTTCCGACTTTTAAACAAATAGAAAAGGAAGAGCGCATGAATATACTATGTGAAAATTCATATTTGAATGAATAATAATTTAATTAATAATTGTAACAAAGGCATGAGTTATTTAGATTAAGAATAAATTCATTATATTGAATAATCATACAAAGAGATTCAGATCTAGGATCCAACATTATCATATTCATAAAATAATATTCAAAATAATCGTACTCAAAAAAATTTAATCTAGAATCCAATATCATTGATTTATGAGAATCAAATCCCCCATCATTGTATTGATACAATCAGATCCATTCAAATTAGACATAGGATTTAGATTAAGAAATTTTGGTATAGATACAAAAAAGTATTTATTTAATTATTTGGATAGATTATTTAATATAAAAACATTTTAAACAGATAGTAGTCAGTATAATCATTCTTATCTGTAGATAAAAGTTTTCTATCAGGAGTTGGCTCAAGTTATATGCACTTCTTCTTAATAGTAAATTTTCATACACCCAATGGGTGTGGATTTAGTAATGAATTAGCTTCTCAAATTGAGGCTGAACATTATAAATCACATGCACTTTATATTAATTACAACCTTTTCATGCATGAGTATTTACTCAATTTAGACAATGAAATAAATATTAAAAGGTTGTAGAGTTATGTTTTTGAAAAGAATTGAAATATATAAAAAGTGAAATATTGATTCAACCCCCCTCCTCTTATATGTTATTCTATCTTTTGGTACATTAGTAACCTTATATGGAGGCTTCACATAACCACCCATGCCCACAAAACGTTAATACCTTTTATGGTCTACAACATACAATGTGGTCTATTTTATTTCCTATACAATCCATTTACCTCCATTTCTATCTAAAAACTCCAAGAATCGTGGTACATAAATTATTTTATATGAACTCCTTTATATTATTTTTAGTTCTTTGAAAAAATTATGCATTGACCCTTCATTTACAATAAAAATCCCGATTTGAAGCTCAAAAATATGGAAGACAATAGGAAAAAACACCCCCATAAGTGCATCCTCTTTGGAAACAGGAACCACATTGAAATATACATTTCTATATTTTTTCAATAAAAAAAATCAACCTAACAAACTGAGTTTAATCCTTGATTAATTTTTACCTTACACTATATTATTACAAAATAATAACTTTCTTAACCATACTCACCATACCATTATACATCATTCAAGTGTTGGTTTGTTTAACTGCCTATACAAACAACACTATAATTTTATACCATTTAATAATATTGAAACATAAATACCATTATTAATATAAATTAATGACGAATAATTTTAATTTTGTTTTTTAATTGTTATATAAATTTTTAATTAATTGTTAATGTATCAACAATGTTCATGCAAAATAAAAAACATTTCAAAAAATTTATTTCCATGAATAATACATAAAGAGTTTATAGAATGAAATTAGAAAATTAACCACCAATAAAAATATATATTTTTGTACCTATAATGTTCTTTTAATGATTATTGTGGAATCAGTAAACATGAATTAATAATTCAATTACTAAATTTTAAAAAACAATTTATTGATGTGAGGTAAATTATTTGATAAAAATAAATTATAACTAATATATATTTATAAATAATTATAAATTGGGAGTAAAGAAGATTATAAATCTAAATAAGGTTATGAAATAGGTGATTATGAAAGACGAATTTTTAATATAGGAGGTTATGGTGTTTTTGAATAAGAAAAAATACATGGTGGGTGTTATTTGTCTCCATTTACCATTCCACAAGATATGTATAATATTTGGCAACATATTTCTTTTATTGGTGTATTGACCTTTATATTTCATCCAAGTATAATTATTATCTATCATTTCATGATATTTTATTTTCCATTTGATGGTAAGCAACATATGTTCTTCTGTTTCTTGTTTTACCTTTACTATAAGGGTTTTCCACCTAAATATAATACATTTGAGGAATGTTTTGTTTATACACTTATTTTAATTTATATGGTCTATATATTATTCATTAGACATATCATGTCAAGAATTTTAATTTATTAATTATATTTAGTAATTAATGTAAATATATATCTTTCAAGGGATTTCTATTCAATCATTTCTTTAGAAGTATATAATTTGAATAACTAAAAAAATATTTGATAGAGTTACAATATTTCATCTCGAAAATCTAACATATATAAAAAGGATTATCTACCCAAAAAATTGATTTATGTTTTATTTTAACTTCCCATCATTAGGTAACTATCAATTTCCCTGATGAATTTCTCCCCCATAAAATTACGAAATTTTAAAGAATTGATTATGTTCACCTTAAAGATATTTTTTTTCAATTTTCATATTTTTCATTTCCCAAAAAAATCCTTTATATTTAAAAACATATTTAATTTTCCACTCAAATTATATTATTCTACCGCTTCCACTATTTATAAATGTATGTTGTATTAACTCTTTTGATGATGTGGGATATCAAAAGATGCATTTTGAAATAATCAATTAGTATTCCATTTTAGATCATATGTTTTACCTTATACATGGCATTCGATCTGGAATATATTTTATACATTTCATTTCTCTAATATATAATATAATTTCTAATTTTTTTTATATTACCCTAATATTTTTTGATGTTTTTATTTAACTCTGTCACATAACATCCTATATTACAAGTATAGTGAAAAATTATTCTAAAAACTATTTTCATTTTATCTTACCGTCTTAAAATTATTCTTTCTGATGTTTTTATTACATATTTTCTAATATTTTTACAAATAATTTAACTCTTTATGATTATAAATATTTAATGAAATATTTTTTGTATTTTTTAAAAATTTATATATTTATATTTGAAATGAATTATTGATTTCAAAAATTTATTTAAAAGAAGGAACTCTTTAGTGTCTCATTCCATTACATTCACTAAGGTATGTTTGAAAAATAAATGCCTTTATTATATTATGACTCACAAATATATGTGTATATATATATTTTGTAATTATTGGTCCATGTATAGACCTCATATGAAATGGGTAAGCCATTATATCCCTTGAAATAAATGAATTAAATATTTTATTACTCGATCAATCAAGGGAAATTGTTGAGTGAAACCTGATACAGTAATTCAATGAGGTATGTGAATCCTAATCTATTTATGGAAATAGGTGATTGATTCAAGAACTACTATAAGAAAAATTTCAACAAAGCATGGCCGACCGATAGAAATAGGATAATGGATCTTGATTCAATATGGTAAACTAATTCTAATTCGTGAGCCCCTATGCTATGATTCATATTTATATGTCTGTGACCCATTATTATGTTGTTCCACATACTCAAGTTAGATGGATCATCTATTATGCTTCATTAATTATCTAGGTATGCTTTACTAATGTTATTTTCATGGAACTAAGTTATAGTCTCACAAAAAAATTATTATCTTTAATCACTTATTATTATCATTGGTTGTCTCTTATATTTCCCTTAGTGTGAATATTTATCTCCATATACTTATATTTATATTAATTATTTTATAAATATTATCATTATTGATGAGATGTATATTAATAAGTTTATATATTTATGACTATTAATATATTTTCATGAGTATTATAAAAAATATGTTTACAAAACTAATGTTTAAGGATAATAAACCTTTAGTTCATTTCATTATGAGCCTGTTTGAATAATGAAATGTTCAATGATGTAAAATTTCATATTATGTGTCTTTATCTACCTTGGCTATTTATTATTTGTTTTATTGAATATCTATTTTTTTGGATTAGTTTATATATTTTTAGGAGTTGGGATTAGAGAACTTTACTGGAAACCCTAGTGATAATTCTAAATATAACATTACATGGTGATATTTTATTGATGCTTCCAGTATGTTGTATTCTCTTGGATATAAATCTTGTTATGAATACTTCCAAGTTGATGAGGTTGTTTCATAGATAAATGAAGGTTTAGGTACCACAAAAAACACTGGTTGAATATCAATTCAATTTTTAATTTGTGCATGATTATTGGGAATAAGAATTAATACATTTCTTGACACTCCTAGGGTATATATTTTAGCTAATCACATTATATTTATAAATCAATATGAATTATTTATGCCATTATTTTTTGTCACGACCCGTCCCTCGGGACCCGATCCATGACAACCCCAAGCCTGCCTTCCATTAGCAAGGGGCTGGCAATTAGAACCAAAGCTGTAATTACCTAAAACTAGGAAGGAATTACCTTTATAACATGTAACCCCAAAAAACAACATAAAAACATGATTAAACTGTATAACTAAAAGAGTTCAAAAAGTAAAAAGGGTCTGGAATAAAAACCCAACAGTAAAGGTACAAGTATAACTAAACACAATACAACTGAAGAAAGTGAAAATAAAAGCACCTATGGGTCATCTTCTGGAATTCCTACCATAAGGTTAGGTACAGGTGGCCTCCTACGCACTCCACATCTTTCTGTCTCCTCCGAGTACCGACATGTCGTGTGGTACACCTCCGTGGGGCTTCCAGTCTTAAAACTCACCCTCCATCCGTGTTGTCTGTCATTTGCATCCAGCACAACGAAGTGCGGGAATGACCCGTGTAGGGGTAGGTATAACGATACTCAATAGGGACCCCGAGACCCTCAAGGTCTCACAAAATACACGATGGATAAACCACAAAGTATGAAATCAACAGATAACCCCACTTACATATAGTCCCATACATATACCTAAGTCATAAAGTGATCCAACTCAATCATGAGGAAAACGTAGAAAAACTGACTTAGCTCAACTAGGATTTTATTCTAGGCATAGTATTAAGTAACATCCTCAGTCACATTTTTGAACCCTCAGCTGTTGGAGAAGTTCTCCTCTATTGAGAACAGTGGGCCTACCACAACACCAAGCGTGCTTCCCAATATCCTTGGACTGGTGAGGTACACCTCATGTCGATTAATGTGGGTCTGCTGCATCACACAGAGGCGCTCCCCACCTTGGGTCGGTCACGTCACCAAACACGCTCCCCCTCATAGCCTACTAAGGTATTCCTCCTGTCGAGTACCATGGGTCTGCCACGACACCAAGGACCTCCCCACTATGGGTATGTTGCGACACCATGTCTCCCCCCAATATTCTAGTAGAGTCACTCCAAGTCAAAATGGTCACCAGTCATCAGGTCTCAGCAAGCTACTAGGTCTCAGCATTATGCACGGTCATCTCTTGAATGATTTTATCCACGAGCTACTGGTTGATACTCCAATGGTCTGGAAGTCCAGAAAAAGAGTATCTCAAATGTCCAACACTTAATGGGGGTATCAACGACACATACAACACGTCAATCAGATTCCCGGTCTGTGAGTTATTCTCCTTTTAGTCCCAGGGGCCTGGTTGGATTCATGCACGATCCAACAGGACAATATCTCAACTATACCCCAAATAGTAGGGGGGAATATTCAAAGGGACCGACACACTCCAAGGTTTCCAGCGCCGCTGATGTTTCATGAAACAGACATCTGGTGCCAAAGATATGGCCGAAGGAGCATAAATGGGTCATAGTGGGCCCAGGTCCGGTCCAACCTGGCCCTACCCTGCCTGGGCCGACCTGGTTTGGGTCAACCCAGCCTAACCTGGTTCTGGTCAAACCGGCCTGACCCGTTGGATTCAACCCGGCCAGCTGAGCCCTGCCCAGCAGGTCGCGAGGGGCCACGGAGGGTTGTGAGGTTGCGGACCGGCCACCAGGGAGCGGACTAACCGCGGGTCGGTGGGAGGACAGTTTGGCCCAGAGGGCGACGCGTGGGCGGCTCGGCCCAGAGGGTGCCTCGAGGGTGGCTCGGCCCGAGCCGCCAGGCCAGTTTGGCTTAGAGGGCTGCGACATGGACGTCTCAGGGCGGCTCGGCCCGGAGGCTGGGATGGCACTGCCATGGCCAGTTCGGCCAGCGGGTTGCGCGACTGGGAGATCGGTCGGCCGTGGTGGCTCGATCGGCGGATAGCGCGACCTAGGCGGCTTGGTTGGGTGGTAGGGGTGGCCGGGAGCCGGTTCGGCTAGAAGGCCAGGATGGTCGGGGCCGGTTCGGCCAGCGGATGACGTATCCAGGGTGGCTCGGCCCAGCCCAGGGCGGCTTGGCAGGAAGGGCGGAGACCGCGGGGGCGGTTTGGCTGGGGCACCATGAGGGTGTGTAGGTCTAGTTTGGGTGACAATGGCATGAGACACCACGAGGGTGGTGTGAGTATTGGGGGATGTAGGTGCTGGGGTTGTTGCCTTCGTCGTCTTCATAACCTTCCTCACTTTGGAAGAACTCCGCAGATCAACACAAGGGTTATTGAGAGGATGGTCCATGTTAGTTTGGCCTGCTCTCTCTGCATTATAGTGGTAGAAAGTGGTTCACAAGAACTAAGAACATCAAACCATCCCACAACGATTAATCCTAATACCCGCAGAAGGAAACATATGCAGATAAAATAGTTATAAAGTTGATCTTCATTCCTTGATTTAGAAGGGATGAACATGGGAATATAAAATCATTCACAATAATCCACAACTCGTTAGCTTGATGATATTTGCGCAAGAAGGTAGTACGGTTGTCAATAATTTCCCATGTTGGTTTCCTCCGTATATTTCTTCTGAGGTAGAATTCATAGATGTTCCTCATTGGTGTTCTTCGTGGAGGAAGCGTTCTTCATGTAGGAAGCATTCTTCTTTGGAGAGAGGAATCCACTATGTGTTGGGCATCATGTCACTTTTCCAGTGCATCATTTCTTGGTGAAGGAATCCCAAATACTCCTCCAAATCTTCCTATATACAGGAGTAGGGGGTAATGATCATGGAATTTATAAAGGTTCATTTATTAGGATCCTATATAAATTCCAAAGATGTTGTTATTTAATTTAAATGGTGGGTAAGACAATTAACTTTGTTGGCCCAATTAATAACGATCATTGGCACAATTAAAGTTTTGTGGTGGTGTTGAAGAGGCTCCCCCCACATTTAAGAGGGGGGTTGGGAGTTTTTCCTCTCCTCCCATTAATATGGGTTTCTAGATCTCAGGTGGTCCCCACCACAATAAATCAATAAGAGGATGTTTAGTTCCAGTGGACCCCACCCCTGAACATCCACATGGTGGGTGGTTACAACAAAATAAAATAAAATGTGGGATTATTTTATTTTATTATTTCCACTAAAAACCAAAAAATTAACTTCCACCTTCGACCAACTGCCATCAAAATGAATGTCTCTTTAAGAAAATACCAGAGATGCGAGTTCAACGGTGCCCTCAGATTTCAATTCCGAGCACTGGTTCAAAAGTTCAAAAAAATCATTCTCACACAATTACTGAACATACCCAAAATAAAGTTTAGAAATTCATTTCAAGAACTTCGGGCCTTGGAATCACGCGCCACCAATTATCATAGATTCATAAAATTCCCATTTATTTAAAAAAATTACATGGAAATTCTCTGCTATTTACATTCTCCCCACCTTAGGCTTTATGTCCCCATAAGACAAAACTCAAACTAAGGGAACAAGTGGGGGTACTGATCATGTATCTGAGCATCCCTCTCCCATGAGGTCTTCTTGAGGTTCCAATGTTGCCGGCGATCATGAACCAGAGGAATCAACCGTCCACGAAGGAACCGCTCCTGTCAATCCTAAATCTCTACATGATCCTCCGTAAAAGTTTCCCCATCATCGACATCCACCTTGCCCTGGTCAATAATGAGAGAAAGGTCATGCATGTATCTCCTCAGCTGGGATATTTGGAAGATTTTTTGCACCCGGTGCATCTGAGGTGGAAGAGATAAGCAGTATTCCACATCACCGACTCTGCTGATGACCTAAAAAGTTCAGATAAACATCAAAGATAACATTCCCTATCAGCCAAATCTCTATAGACCTCGTCGGGGTGAGACTCGTAGAAAGAGGTTGTCTCCATCCTCGAACTCTTGTAGTTTCTATCTCATTTCAGCATATGACATCTTTCTGATTTGTGAAGTCTTCATCCACTCCTGGATGACGTGCACCTTCTTTGTAGTTTCCCATAACATCTCTAGTCCCACAAGTGCTGACTCCCCTAGGTCTGTCCCACAAAAAGAGATCTGCAAGGTTTCTCGTACAACACCTCAAAAGGTGTGATCCCAATGGTTGAGTGATAGTTGTTGTTGTATGTAAAAACCACCAAATACAAGTGATCCTCCTAGCTATGACCAAATTTGAGGACACAAGCATGCAGCATGTCCTCGAGTGTTTGAATGGTCCGCTCAGTCTGACCATCAGTCTTAGAATAGAAGGTGATGCTCAAATGAAGCTACGTCCTGAAATCCTCTAGCAACCCCTTCCATAGACGGTAAGTAAAACCTGTATCATGATTGGAGACAATCATCATGGGTACTCCATGTAGATGCACAATCTCATGTATATAGAGGCATCCCAAGCTCTCAACTAAACCCTGCTCTCGGATCGGTAGGATGTGGGATGACATGGTAAGTCGGTTGACGATCACCCACATTGAGTCATGTCCCCTGGATGTACATGGATGTCCTCTCACGAAATCCATGGATATCCCATCCCACTTCCACTCTGGGACATTTAACGGCTGAACTAAGCTTACAGTTACCTAATGCTCCGCCTTCACTTTCTGACAATTGAGGCATTGAGAGACAAACTCTACAACTTATTTCTTCATTCCTGGATACTAGTTTTGTCATCGGAGGACCTGGTACATCTTTTCCACTCTGGGATGTACTAATAGAGGGGATGTGTAGAACTCCCTCAACACTTCTTCATGAAGTGACACTCGTACCATGGTACATCCTCTAAAGAGGATAACGTTCTCCCCACCTACAGAAAATCCATCAGGTGTCAGCCATGTGGATATCTGAGCACGTCAAGCCTCGCAGTCAGTGTACCCATGTTTTTCCTCCCTACATTGTTGATGATGTAATTAAGTGACTTTAATAGGCTATAGAAAGGTTTCTTCATCTATTTCCACAAAGGATATCTGCGAACCAACAAACTGCTCAGTCACCTCGCCTAGCAGTTGTATACCAGACCTCCTGCTGAGTGCATTTGAAAAAATGTTCCCCTTCCAAAGAGTGTATACAATCATGAAGTCATATTCCTAGAGGAACTCAAGACAACATCGCTATTTTAGGTTCAGGTCCCTCTGGGAGAAGATACACCAGAGACTCTTGTGATCAGAGTACACTTTAAAGAACTCACCCATCTGATAGTGTTGCAACATATTCAAGGCGAAGACCAGTGCTGCTAACTCGAAGTCATGGGTAGTGTAGTTTGGCTAGTGTTGCCTCAAATATCGGGAACCATATGTGTTCACTGCTCACTCCTTCATTAGGAAACATCTAAGTCGGGTCCCTGATGCATCGCAGTAAACTACGTATCCTACACCCTCCTCAGGAAGCCTCAAGATGGGGGCACTATTCAGCCTCTTCCTCAGCTCTGGAAAGCTCAACCGACATCTCTCCGACCACATAAAGGGTTTCCCCATATTCTTCAAGGATGATAGTGGTGCTGCATCTCTGGAGATATCTGGCACAAACCTTCGGTATTATCCAACCAAACCCAGGATACTTCGTACTTCCGTCACACTCTTGGGTGGCTCCCAAGAAAGTATCACCTCAATCTTCGCTTTATCCACTAGAAATATAGCCTCTGATATGACATGTCCAAGGAAGTGAACTTCTCAGATCTAGAATGGGCACTTTGAGAGAATACCATACATATGGTGCTCTCAAAGTGTGTCCAGTACTACCTGAAAATGGTAGGCATGCTCCTCCTCAGAAGTCGAGTAAATCAGAATGTCTTCGATGAAGACCACTATAAAGTGATCAAGGTGCGACTGAAATTACCTATTCATGAGATCCATGAACACTTATATAGTGTTTTTATGCTAAAAGTAATAACCAAGAACTCATAGTGGCTGTACAGACATATAAAATCCATCTTCTGCACATCCTCATCTCAAACTCTGAGCTGGTGATATCCTGGTATGAAGTCTATCTTCTAGAACCATCGGGATCCCTTCAGCTGATCAAAGAGATTGAAAATCCTCATAAGTGGTTACTTGTTCGTCAGGGACACCTAGTTCTGGCGCTGATAGTCTAAAAAATTCCTCATGCTCCCATCCGCCATTTTGGTGAATAGAAATGGGGCTGCCCATGGTGAAACACTGGTCCGGATGAACCCCTTCCCCTGCATGTCCACTAGCTGTACTCGTAGCTTGTGAAGCTCCGAGGGAGCCATCTGATACGCTAGTGATGATATCGGTGCCTTCTCAGGATATAGGCCAATGTAAGAGTCCACCTCTCTTCAAGGAGGTAGACCTGAGACATCATCAGGGAAAACATCCATGAACTGTTCCTACACTACAAGATAGCTCAAACACTCCACATCAATAGCTCTGATGGTAAGGCCAACCAACAGTTGAGTGATTGGCTACACTCTCCTTTGGATAATTCCATCATATACTGAAAAGTATCCCTTTTTACTATTGAAGGTAAACCTGGTCCCATCCGTGCAGACACACCACACTTTGTACCTAATATAGTCAATCATAGCATGGAATATAGATAACCATTCCATACCCAAGATGACATCATAAGGACTTGTCCCTGCTACTAGGAGATCCCAGCAAAAGATCTCACCTCCTAGAGTATGTTCTCATTGTCAGCACCAATGTGTAATCATCGAATCTACTTATTTAGGAGTATCTAGCTGTAAGGATCGAGCCAACAACTCTGTCAGAATCTCCAAGCTCCGAATGAGGGAATTGGAAATAAAATAATGACTGGAACCTATGTCTATAAGTACAGTAGCTACGGTGGAGTAGACACAGATCGTACGTCGAATCATCTCCGGAGCACCGTGGTCATAGGAATCTGATACCTACAGCTAATCTCTCCCTTGTCCACCTACTCCCTATGGTAGGGGTGGACATCCTAGTGGTGGTGGCAGTAATATCACGAATCATCGCCCACCACCAGGTGCACGACCAGCTCCTCTTCCATGTTTTCCTTCCCCCTTCAGACCACCACGATCGAATCTATGTCTCCGCCTGAGGGGTCCTTTGAACGCCTGCTGATCATCTATATGGCGGGTGGGACATTCACGATCCATGTGACCCTACCCGCTGCATGAGAAACACTGCCCGAAACTGGCAGGTATGTCTCCACCTCAGGTGCCACACACAACCGACTCTCAATCATGTGGTCGTCCACCTGTAGGTCAGGTCCTCTAGGTCCTCTACGAAATATGTCTGCTGCGAGCTGTAGAAGACTCTGCTACATGTCGACTAGTAGGGGATCTCGTTGCTAGAGACTACTCCACAAGGAATCTCTCCACTAATAGGGATCTCTCTAACACCCTCGCCTACGTCGGGATGCTGAGTGAGATCACCAGAGCCCTGATCTCATGCATAAGTCCCTACTCGAAGGTTTAGTCACGGAATAATGGGTCCCACACCATATCGGTGGAGTAGCGTGAGAGGTCTGTTAACCGCATTGAGTACTGAGCTACTATCATGCTTCCCTGCTGTAGATGAATTAACCCTTTTATTCACACTACACAGAGATTTCCTTGTACAAACTATGCCCAATATAGGATCTTGAAGTCTCCCAAGAAAAGCGTAACCTCATCTTAGACCTGGAGCATCAAGCTCCACCATCTTCCCGCTACTGCCTGTAGAAGGATGGCAGCAAGTGTGACCATGAGGTCTGTTGGTGTCCCTATAAGTCATAAAACTCTCACCATAGCATCTAGCTAATCCTCAGCCGCCTATGGGTCTATCTCTCCCATGAACCTAGGTTCCTTATGGAACTGGAACATGTGCAATGCTCTCAAGAGGCATGCACCATCTACTACAGGGGATGGTGGAATCTGTGGCCCAATGGGGAAAGGTACCACGGGTGCCTCCGCTGAAAAACATCTCGGTCCCGAGGCCTCATTGCTGGGTTGGATATCAGTCAGTACAACTCTCCAAACACTAGCCGACTGTCTACGTGGAGGCATCCTGCAAAGAAATAGGTAAAATACGATTAATAGGTTAAACTTGGTGAGATGACCTGGTGAGGTGACATAATGAAAATTATTGAAAACAGTCAAGAAATCAGTGTTTTCATGCACTGTGTTGGAAATCAGTTGCAAGGGTTCTGCTGTATGGATATGTCGGTCGCCGCACCAACACTGGACTCCCTAAACTGAAAACAAAACTCACTACACTTAACACTATTTCTTCACAAAAGAGAATGATTATAGTCCTATTTTCTATGGTTGAACTGACTCCTCTGATACCAATTTGTCACATCCCGTCCTCTAGGGCCAAATCCGTGACTACCCCAAGCACACCTTCCATAAACCAAGGGCTAGCAACTAGCACCAAAGACATAATTACCTAAAACTAAGAAGGCATTGCCTTTATAACCCGTAAAAACACACAACAAGATACGAACACAATTAAATTGTATAACCAAAAGTGTGTTGAAAGTAAAAAAGGGGTTGGAATAAAAGCCCAACAGTAAAGGTGCAACTTCAACTAATTCAATAAAACTAAATAAAGAGAAAATAGAAGCAGCAATTGGGTCGTCCTCCGAAATTCTTACCTGAAGGGTAGGTACAGATAACCTCCCCAGCACTCCACGTATGTCCTTATCCTCAGAGTACTGACACGCCAT
The DNA here is from genome assembly GCA_963277665.1 of Viscum album. NCBI lineage: Eukaryota > Viridiplantae > Streptophyta > Magnoliopsida > Santalales > Viscaceae > Viscum > Viscum album. Next base: position 700,243,319 of record OY728160.1, read on the forward strand.
ATGGTCCACCTTCGGGTCCCATCTAGTCCTAGCACTCTTAGCCTCCGTCAGTGTTGTCCCTCGTCTGTATCCAACACAATGAAGTGAGGGCATAACCCATGTAGGGGTGAGTATAACGATACTCAGTATGGACCCTGACACCCTTTGGGTCTCACAAAATCCACCATGAATAAAACACAAAGTATGGAATCAACAGATAACCCCACATAGGTATATTCCAAAACATATACCTAAGTAATCAAATGAGTCATCTCAATTATGAGGAAAACATAGAAAAACTGACATAGCTCAACTAGTATTTTATTCTAGGTGTAGTATCAAGTGACATCCCCAGTGACATTTTCGAAACCTCTTCTGCTAGAGATCTCCTTCTCTATCGCGTACAGTGGGCCTGCCGCGACACCAAGCATGCTTCTCACTATCCTTGGACTGCTGAGGTAATCCTCCTATCGAGTACCGTGGGTCTATCACGTCACCCAGTGGCACTCCCCCCTATGGGTATGCTATGTTACCAAGTGCACTCCACCTCATAGTCTGCTAAGGTAATCCTCCTGTCGCGTACGGTGGGTCTGCTGAGACACCAAGGCGCTCTCCACTATCGGTCCTCCGCGACACCAAGGCGCTTCCCAATAGGCTATTAGAGTCACTTCGAGTCAATATAGTCAATGTTTCTCATCTCTTAGCCATATAAAATGTCTTCATAGTACACTCGCTCACCTCCAGGAGGATCCGATGCACGAGCTATAGGTTGATACACCAACTATCACAAAGTCCTGCGAAAATGTAATCTCAAAGGACTGCCACATCATATGTATCTCAACACCACAAACAGCATGTCAATTGGATGCTCGGTCTCTGAGTTATTATCCTTTTAGTCCCGGAGTCCTGGCTGGATACATGCATGCTCCAACCTGACTGTATCTCAACTATACCACAAACTCCAATGGGGGTATACTCAAAGGGACCGTCACACTCAATTGTTTCTAGCACCACTAAAGGTTCTTCAAATAGACATCTGGTGCCAAATATTTGTCTAAAGGAGTGTAAAGGGGTTGCAGTGGGCCAGGGTCCGATTCGACCTGATCGGACTGACACAGTTTTGGATGACACGGCTTGACCCGTTCGGCTGTCCAGCCTGTTGGGTTCGGCCTGGCCCACTGGGCCCCACCCAACAGGACGTGAGGGGCCACTGAGGGACACAAGGGTGTGGACCAGCCACGAGGGAATAGACCTGCCACGGGACAGCGCAGACTAGCAGTGGTTCGGCGTGAGGGTGGTTCGGCCGGGAGGGTGCCGCATTGGCGGCTCGGCCCGGAGGGCGCCGCAAAGTCGGCTCAGCCCAGGGTGTGGGGATGGTTTGGCTGAGAGGGTTATGGTGAGGGAAAATCAGGGTGGCTCGTCCTCGAGCCCAGGATGGGGGGTCTACGGCCGGTTCGACCTATAGGGTGCGTGACCGAGGCTGGTTCGGCATGGAGGTCGGGTGGCCGGGGTGCTCGACCAGTGGAGGGTGGGGACAGGGTGGCTCAGTAGGGAGGCTGGGATCTGGTTCATCCAGGAGGTAGGGATGGTCAGGCCCGATTCGTCCGAAGTACGGCACGACCAGGGCAGCTCGGCCAGACATAATGGGCAGAGAACACAAGGGTGGTTCAATCGGGGCATCGTGAGGGGGTGCGGATGGTTCCGGTGGGGCTTCACGAGGGGGCGTGGGGCCAGTTTGGCTGGTGGCAGTGCGGGACGCCGCGGGGGAGGCATGGGTTATAGAGGCCATGGGTGGCAGTTCCATTGCCTTCGTCGCCTTTTTCTCCTACCGTTCTTTCGAAAAACTCCACAAATCAACAAAAGTGTTATGGAGAGGACATGCGATGTTAGTTTGGCCCGCACACTCCGCATTAGAGAAGTAGCAAGTAGTTCACAAGAAAAAGAACATAAAACCCTCCCATAATGATTTATCCCTATACCCGAAAAAGGAAACAAATGTGGATCAACTAGTTAAAAAGTTGATCAGCATTCCTTATTCTAGCAGGGAAGAACAAGGTTATATATAATCATTCACAATAATCCCCTACCTCGTTCGATTGATGAAGTTGGGGCAAGAAGGTAGTATGGTCACCAAAGACCTCCCACGTCGGTTGGCTCGGCATGGTTCTTCCGAGGAAGAAGTCGTAGACATTCCTCATCGGCGTTCATTGTGGAGGATGTGTTCTTCGTGGAGAAAGAATTCTTTATTGGAGAGTGTAATCCTCCAAGTGTAGGGTGTCGCATCACTTAATCTGTGCTTCATCACTTAGTGAATCCATCCCAAATCCTCCTCCAAAATTTCTTATATATAGGAGAGGGGGGAAGGTATGAAATGATCGTGGAATTTATGGTAGTTCATTTATTTGGAACCTTCCTAAATTCCAATGACGCTATTATTAAATTTAAAAGGGGTGGGGGAAGCCAATTAACTATGTTGGCATAATAAATAAGGTGCTTTGTCATAATTAAAAATTTGTGGAGGTGTTGAAGAGGCTCCCCCAACATTTAAGAGGGGGGTTGGGAGGATTTCCTCTCCTCCCATTAATAGGGGGTTTGGAGATCTCAGGTGGTCCCCACAACAATAAATCAACAAGTGGAGGTTTAGTTCCGGTGGACTCCACCCCCGAACATCCACATAGTGGGTGGTCTCTACAAAATAAAATAAAACATGTGTTTATTTTAATTTATTATTTCAACAAAAAACACAAAAAAAAACTTCCACCCTCGACCAACTATCATCGAGTTGAATGTCTCATTAAGCGAATACTGGCTCTGCGAGTTCAACGGTGCCCTCAGATTTCAATTTCGAGCTCCTATTCAAAAGTTATAAAAAATTCACTCTCATGTTTAATGAAGTTACCCAAACAAAAGTTCATAAATTCATTCCAGGCACTCCGGGCCTTGCAATCACACGTCGTCATTTTTTGCATACTCATAAAATTCCCATATATTTTAAAAAATTATATGGAAATTCTGGGACTTTACATTTTTTTGGAAGAAATAATATTAAAATTACAATAGAAATCCTTTTTTTAAACTACCCTACATATAGGTTGATACAATTATTCCATTATTGAACCAAAATAATCAAATGTCAAAATGAAGGTACCATTATAGAATACATAATTATAATTTTCTTCATATGCTCATTTACTATGTTTTTAAAGAATATTATCTTAAATTATTTAATTCTTACAGGAAAATTGGATCTTCAAATTGATTTTTTTGTAATTTATGTCACTAGAAATACCAATGAGTTATCTATAGAGCCATATTTGGAATAAATGGTTGAGAATATAAATATTTTTATATTATGAGGGAAGACATATGTCACAAAGTCTTATATTTTATTGAATGTTTTATATCAATATACAATCTATAAATTTTGTCATTTTTTAATTAATAATCACTCATTTATTTTTATTTACTTGATATCATGGAAAATAATGAGGTCGTATTTAATTTAATTGGGAATATGTAATTCCACATGATTTTTTATATATTTTTCTATAAATTAATAAATTTTTTGTTAGATTATTCTTTATGGATCAACAAAATAATAAAAAACACATAACATTAGATCAATATTTTAAAATACATATATGAATAATTAAACTCTTAGTAATAAGAAGGTATTAATAAAACAAAAATATTTACATGATTATGAGAAAAGATTAGTATGATATAATATTAAAAAAGGATTGTTCTTACTTAAATTGTAACATCCCAGGTAAATAAAGATTTATACATTTTCATACTTATTAATATTTATGAATTAAATATTAATTTTACTTTAAAGGGGTTTCTATGTTCGATAGCTTACCCGATACGCATCAAAGAGTTTCTTTGAAATCTTACATTGCAAACTAGTAATAAAATAATATTATTTTAAATGGTAGTTAATACGTAGCATTTGTATTGGCGGGAATGAATAGAAATAAGTAAAATATGATTATATATGTTTGTTAAATGTTTTTACATTTATCCAATAATGGATAAAGTCTTAAAGTACGAAAAGAATTCAATTTTAGGCATATATAGTCTAATTTTCACTAAAGGTCCACTTATCGCCTTCTAATGGAGAACCCTCTTTAAATATAGTTTTGGTAACTCTTATAAATTATTTTTGGACCAAATAAAATTATTCCTTAGAATCGGGACATCAAAATTTACTTTGTGTAAATTCTTGGTATTTTTCCAATAAAGTTCATTTTTTAATGAATAGTGAAAAATGTTGTATTTCAATTCAAGACCACTTTTTAATCTAATTTATTTATATGATTAGATTATATTTTCAATTGGTTTTAAAGTGAAATTAGATTATATTTTTACCATTTAATCCAATTGTGGTCGTTGAAATTAATTTCACTTTGAAATTGGACTTAAACTAGTGTCAATCTTTTGACATATATTGTTTAATAAAAACACGCTATTTGTCCTGACAGTGGGAATTAATTAATAAATTTATTAATATAACTTATATGTTTTGAATTTTTTATAATATAAATTATTTTCGAATTCGGAATATCAAATATAGCTTAGGGTCATGTTTTGGTATTTTTCTGAAAAACATCAATTTTTTATGAATAGTGAAACCACTAAGTGGTCCTTAAAAAAACTGATTTTTCATTTAAAAGAAAACATACCACCTCTGTGTTTTGAATTTCAAAAATCCGGCATTCATGGTTGTCATTAGGAAGTAAAATTTGGTTCAATGGGATTAAAATAATTTTTTGTTGAATAGTAACTTTTAAGTTTTAATTGCGATTAGAGGTAATTACTGTAATTTAATGTAAAAATAATGTTTTAATAATATGAAATGACCTCGACACATGTCCTACCCTTATTTGATGTGTCATGGATGATTAAGAAAATCCATGGGTCAACTTGGGGACCCCATGGATGTCACACCCATCATCTTTAAATGAGTTTTTATTTATTTTTCTCTGAGTTAGGTAGTTTGGGGTTAAGCCTGGCTTAAAATTTGAGGTTTTTATTTTAAAAAAACTCTTGTAATGGTTTTGATTGTGTCCAGCGCATCGCGGTCGAAGCCATGCAACCTCGCTCCGGTCGCCGTGCGACCCCGCCCGATTAACCACACTGCCTGCTCGGTGCACGATTAATTAATTAATTATCAAAGTAATTAAGTTAAATGGTTAATAAAATATTTAAATCAAAAGGTGTTAAAGATGATTGTTTGATTATATTTATTACTATTATCATTTTTTTCTATTAAAACTTTTATGGGCCGCACGGAGTAACCGTGTAGTTTCCCAACTCTTTAAAAATAAAGTTGATGAAACGAAGTTTAAACAATTTTTTTTAATGATAATGAATATAGTTATTATTATTATTATTATTATTATTATTATCATTAATATTATAGTTTTTGTATGTTTTATTATATTAACACCAATTTATAATTATAAATTCATTTAAGTATTAGATTTTTAGTTTTATTATTATTGTTTTTATTTTATTTTATTTTACTTTTCATCCCCTTTTCATTATTATTTATTGGGGTTTTTATTTAGTGTATTATTTTCTTTTTATTTTATTTCCCTTTATTCTTTTTTTTCTTCTTTTCTTTATATTCATTCTCTTTTTTTATCCCTCTTCCTCACCCTCTTTATCTCCCACGTCGCGCAAGGCCCCCCTTTCCCGATTTTCATTTTTCTCCGCCCCCCCATTTTTTCCCCGTCACGCCATACCTCTCCCCTGGAATACCCTAGTGACATTGGCTATTTTCCCCCATGCTCCCTCATATTCCTCACTGGAGCACATCTCCTCTTCCGAACCGACATCACCCTGCCCTGCCTCCTTCCGGCTCACCTCGGGCCGCCTTCACCAGTCGCAACGTCACCCCCACTTCCCAAAAAACTGAGCGGTGCCACACCCTCACACGACTGCCTCCCTCTCGGCCAAACCTTCCGGCAGAACCCCTCCCCTGGCTTTCCCCTCCAGCGCGGCCTCCTCCGGCGCATCCTTCTTTGACGCGGCACCCTTCGGCATGGACCGTCCCCTCACCTTCGCTCCTCGTTGGACTGGCTACAACCGAACCACACCATCGCCTGACCTACCTCCCTTGCGCCACCTCACTCTCGGCCGAGCCACCCAACTACCCCCTCGCCTCGAATCCCAGAGCGCACCACCCCTGGCCGCACCCCCTTCTACTGCCTATGCTTCTTTCTGGTGACGAAACTGAACGACACACGACCCTCAAACCCTAGTCGCACCCTGCTTCCCTTCGATGATCCTCCCATCCGGCGGTGCCTCTTTGGCCTCCTTACTCGTGCATGAAGGCTCCCCTTAGCCACCTCACTGCCTTTTTCCCCCTTCTCACAACAAAATTTCCCTCTTTTCAGGCTAATTTTCTAGTGTGGCGCACCACCGAAGGTCTTCCCCTTGCCTGGTTGTACGTTCAGACCGTTTCTATAGGTGTGTTATGCCTCGGTTGTTCGTTCTTTCAATTTTATAAAGATGCTGTTAGAGTTTTGGTTTGATGTTTGTTTCAATTTTGGTGAAATTGGATTGATGTTTTGATGCTAGAGTTCATTTGAGTTGATTTCAAAGAATTTGGTGTGCAATTGGAGTTTAGAAGTCATGTTGGAATGTTTTTCTACATTCCAGGTTGGTGGTTCCGCGTATTATTATTAATTGAAAAGTTCATTTGCTTAATTAATTAATTTATCATGTTTACTAATAAGTTTGTGTGGTGTGCAAAGAATTTTTACTTGAGGTTCGGTATGTTTTAATGTGGTTACTAGCGTGTTAATATGAAATGAGAATGTTGCTGCGAAAACCCCTGTCGAACTGCTTGCCAGAGTTTCCTAAGTTGTGCAGTTTATTTTTTTAGAATTTGAAAAGGGTGTGAATGTTTTTTTGGGCGTAGCGTCTATAAGTGTTTGGTCATAAGTGAACATTTAATGAGTGTTTGGTGTTTAATGTCTTGCGGCGTATTTCTAAAGGATTTGAAAAAAATTTCGGGTAGTTTTTTTAATTATAGCAATGGTCTTTTTAACTGGGCAGATGTTTTTCATTAATTGCATGCGTAATGCAAGTTGGGTTTCTGAGGTGACGTCGCGTGCCTATGGTCATGTAAGGGGGGTTTGGGTCAGATAGGTGCGTAAAGTAGTGGGTTTTCTCTAAAAAAATGTATTTATGAAAATTTGGATCATTTTATTAAATAATTATTAAAGATGAAAAATTTGTTTTGACTGCATGGTGTAAGTGTTTTCGGTGTTTAAATTCATGTGATATTGGTTGAAATTGTTTAATAAATTCTTTTATTGGTTTTTTTAACTTTTAAAGTGTTTTGTTTGACCACACTGTATTTTTAACTAGTCGTGTAAGTTGTGAAAATTTAGTTTGAAATATTTTTAGTATGTGTATTCTTCCAAAATGGTATTTCTGAGTGAGAGTAGTGGTTTTTGGCATGTGCGGTGTCTTGTTTTATTTGGATTCATAAATATGACATGTGACAAGAACTTGAAATTTGTTTGAGCACAATTTGGGAAGCCCGGGTAGCTAGGAGGGTAGACTAGACTAGTGGGCTAGTGTTCTAGAGTTGGCTCGACCCAGTTTCACTAGCAGGACTCACGATTGCAACTCTAACTAAAAATATGCTATTCTGAGGGTCGTGGTCTTCTAAGCCACATTTTCTGAGGGTTGTGGCCTTCTAAGCCACGTTTTCTGTGGGTCGTGGCCTTTTAAGCCACGTTTCACAGAGACACGAATATCTAGGGACCCAAGCTAGCTAACACCCATGTGGCCTCTCCCGTATTATTTCTCATTGGTTAATTTACACTCATTAGTGTGTCACTTTGGTTATTTTAAAAGAATGTGTGTGTGTGCACGCATGTGTTTTAATTTAAATTGTTTCTTTTTAAACTGTTTTCTCTAAACATGTTTTCTCTAAAGTTGTTCAATATTTTAGTTCTTTTCTTTAATTAAAGTTGTAAATCTATTTTGTCATTAAATAATTATGCGTGTAACCTTTTCTCAGTGGCATCCTACTGGGATTCTATATCACACCCTACATACACCCTTGGGTGTATGTAGATTTTGTTACTTCTGCATTCCAGGTTGTGACTTCGTTCTCAGTGATGGTGGTTCAGGTTGCAGTTGGTCTTTTCATGCAGAGCAATGCTGGTGTGACCTCTATTTAGCCGGGAGGTTTGAGTATGAGTTTTAGTTTCTGCTGTCGTCTTTTCTTTTTAGTTCTTGGTTCGAGTTGTAGACTGAAAAAAATGTTCATATTTTAAAGGTTTGTTTGGTTGTTTATTTCTAGTTTCAGTTTATTTATCTGGTTACTTGTTTTGTGTTTACTGTTTCGGGTAGAATCTTTCCTACTTGTTACTTATGATACCCGGGCACTTGTGCCAACCCGTGGGGATCGGGAACGCCCTTCGGGCCTTGTCGCGGACCGGGTCTAGCACTGGGTCGGATGGCGACCCGGCCTGGTTCGTGACAAAATGGTATCAGAGGGAAAGGTTTGCTCTCTTGGGTCTTTTTGTTTTGAGATAGAGTCTGAGTATACCAAAATTACGGTTGTCGGGACTCGACGTCCTGGCTACGAGTAAGGTTCCCGGCCAATACACCTCGTGGCGGGACTCAAGTTACCCAAGTATGTTGAGGTTTGTCTATGTTTTTGGTCCTTGCGGATAATCTTGTCTAAAGAAATGAAAAGGGGTAAGGTCAATGGTCCTAGTGAGCTCGCAGGGTCTGGCAAGCCATGTAGAGCTGGGGACGCTATCCTAGAATACCCTCCATGGCAGTGGCGTGACTGGCGTATGGCCGCCAACCATATATTCCAGTCACCCACTGACACAAGTTTTCTCTTGTGTAATTTCTCGTCTCCTTGTTTTGGATTCGTGGTAATTTGGTTTTTAATTAAAAATGTTTTGGTCTTGGATTTTTTTTTCAAATGAAACTCCTTAAAAATGAAATGGTGTGTGAGGTATGAAAAGTGTGGGTTGGAAGTTTTAGTTTTGAAAAAAAAGAGAGGTTTTGTTTTGATCCGTGGCGCTCTCATGGGCAAACACATGCATGAGTGTATACAAAAAGGGAAATGGTTAATGACACGAGTGGATGAGTGCCTTGATGGATATGAGGTGGGTGCCAGTGCGGCACGAGAACATGCATGTGCGAGGCTCATGGGACGCCATTGGTGTTTGTGCGACCCACTGACATTGCTTATTTTCAAAATGTTTTGTTAAACGAAAACATGGTGTATTTAAATAATTAGTGATTGTGTGGTGTGTACTTGTATTTTTGAAAGGTTGGACATGAGGCGTTTTATGTCGAGAATACTTTTGACTGATTTGTTTATTTAGTTTAAATTCTTATTTGTAAGCTGGTATGCAAGTGTGTGGTTAGTAAATTCTTTTGAAGAGTACATCGGGGAGCCCTTGCAGTGGTCCCCCTACACTTTTAGTGTTCGCTTGCTGTATGTATTGGCCATTGGACCAGTTTTATTAGGTCCATGGTTCTTCTTCTTGGTTAGTGTACGCCCCCCATAAAGCGTTGGCATGTGATGGACATACGGCTACTGGTAATTCCCCATTGGCCGACCCTCCAGTTGGTTAGAGGAATCTCTTCCCAAATTCTAGAATTTAACTCACCCCTCCTTTTTGTAACTAAGTGGATCCTCTCGCAGTTGGATGACAGATGCGACGGGAATTGAAGGGAGTTTTGGTCATTTAAGTTGTCTGATTCGTCGGGTATGAGGTTTGACATTGTTGTGTCTGAAGGTCCCCCTGGAAACGGTGAATGGAATTCCAATGGGGAAAGTTGGAGGCGGTTCCAAATTATTAGTCTTGACCAGTGTCTGGAAGGGCTTTTTAGTACTTTAATTATCTGCAAGGGTCATGTTTGGTGACGTCTTGTATCTTGAGGTCTTTTTGATAGTAAACTGTGGTTTGGAAGTGGAAAAGGAGACTCCAGTGGGAAAAAGGTTGAAGCAACCCAATGTTTTTGTAGAGGTCTATCGTTATAAATGACCTCTGGTCTTTGGTTTGTTTTGTTAAAGGGAAGGTTCATGTTAGGCTACTAGTTTGGCAGACCCAGTCGTATGAGGCTGCTATGGTCGTTTGCAGGAATCACGTGTTGTTCAAGATGCAGTTTAAAGTCATTATCAACATAATGTTTCTCTCAACAACAATGATAGTTCTCGGTGACGATTTATAGTGTCATGTTCTCATTCAGTGTAACAAGGGATGATTCACGTGTACCATTTAATCTCTCGTTTGGGTGAATGTTCATTGTGATATTAATTAGATGTCATGGTGTGTTGTGTCTGATGGTGTTTCCCAAGGTGAAGTATGATTGCATGTGACACCGAAAGGAGAAGCTCTGTTCGGGAGTCTTCTATGCCTGACTACGAGGCAGAAGATGCTTCAAACATCAGGTCTCCAGTGATAGGCCTCGGAGTGAAGCTGGCGCGTGGTCAGGAACCCCGAGAGTGTATGAGACCCCAACTTTATTTCGGTCATTGGTGTTGAAAGTGAAAGCAGCATAAATTTTTTTCTGTGGTTGTTCTGCTCCGAATGAACCGTTTGGTTGCATAAGGATTTCGTGACCATGTGGAGGCGTGTTCGTCTCATTGCCTTAAAGTATTGGGGGTTGTGTCCCACTAGATGTAATCACTTTATTTTATAATGATCATCCCGGGATGTGGATGTGTTGGTCAGGTATTAGGTCATGGTTTTGATGCCCCGGTGGTCTGGCCCCTCCCTACCCGCCCCTTGTGGTGGGGTGTTTGGTCACCGTCAAGAATTTTTCAAAGTTTTTTACCCTTTGATCGTTCTAATGGCGACGAGACCCACGATGGGTCTCGCGCAAAGGAATCTAGAATAAATCGGTGTTGGCCTTTCCTTAATGGTGGGGAGTCTTGCCGAACCTCCCCATGTTGGTTTTCTAGTCTCATCTTGGGAATTGGTATGTTCTAAATAGTGGGGAGACCCACATTTGGTCTTACACAAATGTCTGTAAACTGAATCAGTGCTAGAATTTTCTTTAATGGTGGGGAGTCCGCTCGAACCTACCCGTATCGGTTTTCCAGTCTCGTTTCGAGCGTCAGTGAGTTCCTAATGGTGGAGAGCCCTTCGGGCCTCCCAATGTTGATATTTTTCTTCTGTTACTAAATAGGGCTTGGTGATAAGTGATGAGAGCGTTCCGTGGATGTGGTTTGACCTTGTCTGTTGATTCTAACCAAATGGTGTGGTTTTAGTTTAATAATGTTTGAGTTATTTCGTCTTCTGAGGTTGGTTTCCGCGGGTGCGAGAGTCATTTTCCTTGATCAGTCAACTGGAGGCATTCTAGCTCTTCGGGGCGGGAAACACATATCAAAAATTCTTTATATGATTTTCTCGAAGTTTTATTTGAGTCACTTTCTCTGAGCATGATGTGTTTGCCTCTTCCCGCTTGTTGTTTGTGGGAATCTTCTTTGAACATCAAGGGGTGTCGTTCCATACTTTAAGTCTTGACCTTAGTTGTGGCTTTCAAGGGACGGAAAGCTTTATGGTGGGGATAATTGTCACACCCATCATCTTTAAATGAGTTTTTCTTTATTTTTCTCTGAGTCAGGTAGTGCGGGGTTAAGCCCGACATAAAATTTGATGTTTTTATTTTAAATAATCTCTTGTAATGATCTTGATTGTGTCCAGCGCATCGCGGTCGAAGCCGTGCATCCTCGCCCCAGTCGCCGTGCGACCCCTCCCGATTAACCACACTGCCTACTCGGTGCATGATTAATTAATTAATTATCAACATAATTAATTTAAATGGTTAATAAAAGATTTAAATCGAAAGGTGTTAAGGATGATAGTTTGATTATATTTATTACTATTATCATTTTTTATATTAAAAATTTTATGGGCCGCGCGGAGTAACCGCGTAGTTTCCCAACTCTTTAAAAATAAAGATGATCAAATGAAGTTTAAACAATTTTTTTAATGATAATGAATATAGTTATTATTATTATTATTATTATTATAGTTGGTGTAATTTTTATTCTATTAACAGAAATTTATAATTATAAATACTTTTAAGTATTAGATTTTTAGTTTTATTATTATTGTTTTTATTTTATTTTATTTTATTTTTCTTCCCCTTTTCATTATTATTTACTGGGGTTTTTATTTTTCATATTATTTTCTTTTTATTTTATTTTCAATTTATTCATTTTTTCTTCTTTTATTTATATTCTTTCTCTTTTTTTATCCCTCTTCCTCACCCTCTCTATCTCCCCCGTCGCGCAAGGCCCCCCCTTCCCGATTTTCATTTTGCTTCGCCCCCTTGTTTTTTCACCGTCACGCCAGACCTCTCCCCTGGAATACCCTAGTGTCGTCGGCTCGTTTCCCCCTGTCTCCCTCATCTTCGTCACTGGAGCACATCTCCTCTTACGGACCGACATCGCCCTGCCCTGCCTCCTTCCGGCTCACCTCGGGCCTCCTTTGCCAGCCGCAACGTCACCCCCACTTCCCGAAAAACCAAGCGGCGCCACACCCTGACAAGGCCGCCTACCTCTCGGCCGAACCATCCGGCAGACCCCGTCTCCTGGCTTTCCCCTCTGGTGCAACCTCCTCTGGCGCATCCTCCTTCGGCGCGGCGCCCTCCTGCGTGGACCGTCCCCTCCCCTTCGCTCCTCATTATACTGGATACAACCAAACCCCCCCATCACCCGACCGGCCTCCCTTGCGCCACCTCCCTCTCGGTCGAGCCACCCGACTACCCCCTCGCCTCGAATCCCAGTGCGCACCACCCCTAGCCGCACCCCCTTCTACTACCGGTGCTTCTTTCCAGTGACGAAACCGAAAGACACCCGGCCCTCAAACCATAGTCGCTCCCTCCTGGCCTTCGATGATCCTCCCATCTGGAGGTGCCTCTTTTTCCTCCTTAATCGCGCATGAAGCCTCCCCTTATACACCTCACTCCCTTTTTCCCCCTTCGAACCGCAGCACTGCCCTCTTTTCGGGCTAATTTTCTAGTGCGACGCACCACCGACAGTCTTCCCCTTACCCGGTTGTACGTTCGCACCATTTCTATAGGTGTGTTATGCCTATGTTGTTCGTTCTTTCAATTTTATTAAGATGCTGTTAGAGTTTTGGTTTGACATTTGTTTCAATTTTGGTGAAATTGGATTGATGTTCTGATGCTAGAGTTCATTTGAGTTGATTGCATCGAATTTGGTGCGCGATTGTAGTTTGCGCGTCATGTTGCGAAGTTTTTCTAAATTCCAGGTAGGTGGTTCTATGTATTATTACTAATTGCAAAGGTCATTTTATTAATTAATTAATTTAGCATGTTTACTAATAAGTTTGTGTGGTGCGAAATGAATTTTTACTTGAGGTTCGGTATGTTTTAATGTGGTTACTAGTGTGTTAATATAAAATGAGTATGTTGCTGTGAAAACCCCCGTCGAACTGCTTGCTAGAGTTTCATAAGTTGTGCAGTTTATTTTTTTTTGAATGTGAAAAGGGTTTGAATGGTGTTTTGGGAATAGCGTCTATATGTGTTTTGTCATAAGTGAACATTTAATGAGTTTTTGGTGTTTAATGTCTTGTAGTGTATTTCGAAATGATTTGAAATTTTTTTTGGTAGTTTGTTTAATTATAGCAATGGTCTTTTTAACTGGGCAGATGGTTTTCTTTAATTGCATATGTAATGCAAGTTGTGTTTCTGAGGTGACGTCGTGTGCGTATGGTCATGTAAGGGGGGTTTGGGTCAGCTAGGTGCGTAAAGTAGTGGTTTTGCTCTAAAAAATGTATTTATGAAAATTTGGATCATTTTATTAAATTATTATTAATGATGACAAATTTGTTTTGACTGCATGGTGTAAGGGTTTTCAGTCTTTAAATTCGTGCGATATAGGTTGAAATGGATTAATAAATTCTTTTAATGGTTTATTTTACTTTGAAAGTGTTTTTTTACCACACTGTATTTTTTACTAGTTGTGTAGGTAGTGCAAATATAGTTTGAAATATTTTTAGTGTGCGTATTATTCCAAAATGGTATTTCTGAGTGAGAGTAGTGGTTTTTGGCATGTGTGGTGTCTTGTTTTATTTGGATTCATAAATATGACATGTGATAAGAACTTGAAATTTGTTTGAGCACAATTTTGGAAGCCCAGGTAGCTAGGAGGGTAGACTAGACTAGTGGGCTACTGTTCTGAAGGTGACTCGACCCCGTTTCACTAGCAGGACTGACAATTGCAACACTAACTAAACATATGCTATTCTGAGGGTCGTGGTCTTCTAAGCCACGTTTTCTAAGGTTCATTCCATTCTAAGCCATGTTTTCTGAGTGCCGTGGCCTTCTATGCCACGTTTCACCGAGACACGAAGATCTAGGGACCCAAGCTAGGTAACACCCATGCGGCCTCTCCCATATTAGTGCTCATTGGTTAATTTAGACTCATCAGTTTGTCACTTTAGTTATTTAAAAAGTAAGCGTGTGTGTGCGCGCATGTATTTTAATTTAAATTGTTTCTTTTTAAAACTATTTTCTCTAAACTTGTTTTCTCTAAAGTTGTTCAAGATTTTAGTTCTTTTCTTTAATTAAAGTTGCAAATGTATTTTTTCATTAAATAATTATGCGTGGAAACTTTTCTCGATGGCATCCTACTGGGATTTTAGCTCACACCCTACATACACCCTTGGGTGTATGTAGATTTTTTTACTTCTTCATTCCAGGTTGTGACTTCGTGCTCAGTGATGGTGGTTCAGGTTGCATTTGGTCTTTTCTTGCAGAGCAGTGCTGGTGTGACCACTCTTTTGCCGGGAGGTTTGAGTATGATTTTTAGTTTCTGCTGTCATCTTTTCTTTTTATTTCTTGGTTCGAGTTGTAGACTTAAAAAATGTTCACAGTTTAAAGTCATTTTTGGTTGTTTATTTCTAGTTTCAGTTTATTTATCTGGTCAGTTGTTTTGTGTTTACTATTTCGGGTAAAATCGTTCCTACTTGTTACTTATGATACCCAGGCACTTGTGCCAACCCGTGGGGATCAGGAACGCCCTTCGGGCCATGTCGCAGACAGGGTTAGGCGCTGGGTCGGATGGCGACCTGGCCTGGTTCGTGACAATGGAGCCCCTTTGTAGGAAAATGTCATTAATAACTTTTTATTTAATGTTAAAATAAAAATGTCACAAACATGTTTTGTTTTACTAAAAAACATTTTAAATGGGTTTATACATGTCACAATTTTTACTATAAATATTAATTAGAAACTTAAAAAGATTTAATACATCATGATATATTTTTTATAATATTTAGACATTAAATAAATTAAATTATTTATGACACCATGATGATGCACCGATTACCTCATTATTTAACGATTTAAAAAACTGAAACGATAATGTAATATATAAGATTTACACTTGTTAGAAACCTATTGGATGGGTTTATTTCGAACTCTTATCACCTTATAATCGAAATATATAATTTTGGGACCTTTAAAATCCGAAAATCATTTTATAATAAAGTAACCTTTTATAACTTTCCAAGAGTGCCGCTCCTCTCCTCTTATAAAAGGCCCCTAACTCTACCACCATACCCACACCTATCAAGCTGTTGGCTCGGCCAACCCCTACCCATTTTATCTCTTCACTTCCCTCTATTACTCTTATAATCCTCACTTTGGGAAAAAGTCTTTCCAAGGAAGCCTTTGAGCTCAAATCAAAAACAGTTACCTGTTTTAAAGGTAGTGTCTTCTCTTGTGTTCTTAGGTTTTATTTTGCTTCTCCAACCCCTAAACTCTTTTTATTCCTTTATTTTGTAACAACACCATTATATTCAGTATACTAGGATGTTTTTATGAGAAGTATTAGAGATACACTTATACAAACCATCATCTAATGGTTAAAGAGCATACTGTTTCCGTGGATGATGAATTTCTGCCTCACAAAACGATGATTGTTCAATATTCTTCTAACAACTTCAAAGGTGGCCATTAAGATGAAACCCTATTTATATATGATATATAATATGTTTATTTTTATCTTAAGCTTCTGTATTTTTCATTTATGGCATACCTTTATGGCTTCCATTATGGGTATACGCGATATCTTCATTTTAAGAAGTGTGGACTACCGCCCCCTCAAAGTGATTTGACTTGTTAATTCCATATGTGGGACATATAAAGGATGGATTTAGTGATATTATATATTAAATTATACTGGAATTATAATATACCTTTATGTAATTATGATTCCATTCCATAAAATATGAAATAGAAATGGAAGTAGCGTTCATGCGTACGTGCGACTTACCGTCTCCATGAATGGTGCATTTCCTTTGTTACCTCTAAATGTTATGTAATATTATAAATGCATGTATATACTTTATGTATATGATATATATTATATCAACATAATGAATATAACTCTGGATATAATGGATACACGAAAAACTTGTAACTATAAAGAGTTTATTTTTGACTCATGTACCAATGATCGTTAAAACGACCATTATTAACTTAAATAATTACATAGTGTTCATGACATGGTAATAAGTGATATAAAAGGAATAATGAACATAAAAAAGGTTCATAAGCAAGTAGAAATTAACTCAAGTTTATTATTCAGGATATTAAAGAGCAATCGAGTCACATCAGATATGAGGTAAGGGACTTCATCTCAATCTCCACTCATTGAGGTATATTTTGTTTTATACTAAACTTTGTTTAAGACATTGTATACCCCTTTGACTTTTACGCTTATTCAAAAGGATTATTTTTTTATATGAAGCATTTTAATAAATGAAAAATGGAATGTTTTTTGTCCTACGTATGCAGCGACAATGACTTCTCCACCACCATGACCATTATTTGAGTTTCGGATTCCTCTACAAGCCATAACCTAAATTTTTTTTAAAATGAAAAATAAATACCATGTATTACTTTTCTTTTATTTTGGTATTGAAAATGGTTTTCATCATTTTTTATTATATCAATGTGTTGTATTGATATCTTGTGATTGAAATGAGGAAATGTTATGTTTCTTTCATTCATGTTTTACGTGATACGATTATGTTTTGGTTCATGAGCATTGCTATGAAGATGGTTGGTTCCGGGATAAACTAAATGCGGGTGAGCCCGATATTGCTCTCCAATGCATTGGATAACGCGAAGGAGTTAAACTTTAAGGATTCTCTGAAGAGATTTAGGGAATATACTGTGATTGGTATTTCAAACATAACCATGAGGGTTACTCCCTACGTAAGAATGTTATGAATTCCTTAAGATACCTTTATGTCTTATGATTTCTATGATTTATTCATGATTTGATGAGGTATGTTAAAATTCATATGTTTTATGAGTAAAGTATGATTTCATACATGGACTAATGTTTTCATTTCATACTTTTATATCCCTTACTGAAATTTTTATGCTCATCCCATGTTTTTTAAATATTTTCCATAGGACTTAATGTGGAATAGGGTCAAGGATGGGATCAAGGAAAAGTCATGGTATCTAAAACATGGAACTAGTCATGTTTCTTTTTAAGAGTTTTTATTTTATGGAAACATAATAGAGTTGTCTACTTCTTAATCTTTTGAGATGTAATAGTTATTTCCTAATTCTCTAAAACTCTAAACCTGAAAAGATCCTCAATTTGAATTATTCATTTAATTCAATATTAAGTAAGGTTTAAGGTCGAGGCTTTATAGTTGGTATCAGAGGTCGGTTTATATAACTTTAGGAGTTAGAATTCTATTAAATGATTATCCAAAAATATTTTCTTATGGTGAAATTTAATTGGTATAGCATTTACAGATTACCATGTTGCTTTGTTTAAGATATTTATGTGTTTAGAATGATTTTTTTGAAGAGGAAACACAGAAGTTGTGCTAGGAATGTATACAGATGGAAATAAACTTCTAAATCGGCATCCTAAGATGGTTAGAATCACAATTGAACAGTTTTTTGTAGTGATGGCTCAGTTGACTCAGGTGATAAATCATGGTTTTGTTTACTGACGATATTTTGGTGTTTTCAAAAAGTATAGAGGAGCATGAATGTCATTTAAGGGTCATCTTGAAAACCTTAAAATAAAGGAAACTATATGGAAAATTCAGAAAGTGTGAGTTTTTGTTACAATAAATTTCTTTCCTTGAACTCATTGTTTCAAGAAAATGGCATAACTGTTGATCTTGCTAAAAAAAGTTGTTGAAGAATGGAAAAGACCCAGAAATGTAACCGAGATCCATAGTTTTCTTGGTTTGGAAGGTTACTACCGAAGGTTTCCTGAAAATTTTTCACAGTTATCTACTCTAATGACTAAGCTAACTCAGAAGGGTGTTATGTTTATCTAGAAAAAATAATGTGATGATTGTTTTCAGTAGTTGAAAAGAAGATTGGTGAATGCTCCAGTTTTGGCACTTCCTTCCAGGAATGGTGAGTTTGTTATATACAGTGATGCTTCATTGATGGGAATTGGTTGTGTCCTTATACAGAATGATCGGGTAATTGCATATGCTTCCCGTCAGTTGAAAAATCATTAGGTAAATTACACTACAAAAGATTTGGAATTAGCTATTGTTGTTTTCGCTTTAAAATTTTGGAGGCATCATTTGTATGGAGTAAAGTGTGAAATATATACTGATCACATATGTTTAAAGTATATACTCACTCAAAAATAATTGAACATGAGATAGAGGATATGTCTAGAATTAATCCAGGATTATGATTCTACAATTAATTAACATCTGGGAAAAGAAAATAATGTGGTTGATGCTTTGAGTCAAAAAAGTAAAGCTTCATTAACAATGTTGCATTTGGAACGTGATCCTTTGGTTAAGGATTCGATGAACTTTGGCATAAAAGTTGTTAGTGCAGGATGTCCTTCTATTTTGTTTTAGGTATCAATGAAATCTTCTCTATGAGACAGAATCAAGCAAGCAGAGAAGCAAGATAGTGAGCTGCAGAAAAAGGTCGAGTTAGTTCTAGAGGGTAAGTTTCCTGAATTCAACATTGATAATGATTGTGTCTTGAGATTTGGGAAGATATTGTGTGTGCCTTGTGATTCAAAGTTGAAGAGAGAGTTGTTATGTGAAGCTCTTAGTTCTCCATTTTCAGTTCATCCTGGCAGTACTAAGATGTACAGAGATCTGTGTGAGTATTACTGGTGGGATGGAATGAAAAGAGATAGTGGTTATTTCACTGTGAAGTGTTTGAATTGTCAGTAGGTTAAAGCAGAGCGGAAGTTACAGAAAGGGATGCCTTATCCTTTACCAGTGCCAGAGTGGAAATGGGAAAATATATCCATGGACTTTGTTGTGGGATTACCAAAGACATCTCGAGGTAATAAAGCAATCCAGGTTATTGTTGATCGCTTGACTAAATCTGCTCATTTCCTTCCTATTCGAGATACTTTCTCTCTAGATTAACTTTCTCGATAGTATCTTAAAGAGATATTCCGGTTGCATGGAGTTCCCCTCTCCATTGTATCTGGTCATGGTCCCAGGTTTACTTCTATCTTTTGGAAAGGCCTTTAGAAGTCATCAGGTACTGAATTAAGTTTTAGTCCATCTTTTCATCCTGAATCAGATGGGCTGTCAGAACGATCAATTCAGACTTTGGAGGATATGCTACGTGATTGTTCGATGTATTATCAGGGAAGTTGGGACCAACATCTTTCTTCGGTTGAATTTTCATATAAAAATAGTTTTAATTCCAGTATACAGATGGCACCGTTTGAGGCATTATATGGGAAGCAGTGTCGAACTCCAGCTATCTGGGATGAAGTGGATCAAAGGAAGCTGATGGGACCAGAATTGGTAGAAGAGATGGAAGAAAAAGTTTAGATGATTCAGAAACACATGAGAACAGATTAGAGCAGGCAGAAGAGTTATGCGGATTACCAGAGGAAGGATCTATCTTTCAAGTTAGGTGATCATGTTTATCTCAAAGTTTCACTGTGGAAAAGTGTAATGCGATTTGGTAAGACAAGAAAGCTGAGTCCAAGCTTCATTGGACCATATGAAATTCTGGAAAAAGATGGATCTGTTGCTTACCGAGTGGCTTTACCTCCGAGTTTATCTCAGGTACACAATGTTTTTCATGTTTCGATGTTGGGAAATTATATTCCAGATCCATCTCATGTTTTGAGCCTGGAGGTAGTTTAGTTGGAAGAGAATCTCTCTTATGAAGAACAACCAGTCCCGATTCTTGACCATAGAGAGCAAGTGTTGCGGAATAAGGTAATTAATCAGGTAAATGTTTTGTAGAAAAACCATATGGTTGAAGAGGAAACGTGGGAATCCAAAAATTCTATGAGGGATAAATACCCCCTCTTATTTTGATGAGTGAATAAAATTGCGAGGACGCAATTGCCAAGAGGGGGGAAGGATGTAACATCCCAGGTAAATAAAGAATAATACATTTTCATACTTATTAATTTTTACGAATTAAATATTCAATTTACTTTAATGGGGTTTCTATGTTTGATAGCTTACCCGATACGCAACAAAGAGTTTCTTTGAAATCATACGTTGCACACTAGTAATAAAATAGTATTATTTTAAATGGTAGTTAACACGTAGCCATTGTATTGGAGGTAATGAATATAAATAACTAAAATATGATTATATATTTTTGTTAAATGTTTTCACATTTATCCAATAAATGATAAAGGCTTAAAATTCAAAAAGAATTCAATTTTATGCATATATACTCTAATTTTCACTAAAGGTCCACTTATCGCCTTTTGATGGCGAACCATCTTTAAATGTAGTTTTGGTCACTATTATACATTATTTTGGACCAAATAAAATTCTTCTTTAGAATTGGGACATCAAAATTTACTTTGTGTAAATTTTCGGTATTTTTCCGATAAAGTTTATTTTTTAATGAATAGTGAAAAATGTAGTATTTTAATTCAAAACCACTTTTTTATCTAATTTATTTATATAATTATGTTATCTTTTGGATTGGTTTTAAAGTTAAATTAGAATATATTTTTACAATTTAATCCAATAGTGGTCGTTGGAATTAATTTCACTTTGAAATTGGACTTATACTAGTGTCAATCTTTTGATATATATTGTTTCATAAAAACACGCTATTTGTACTGACAGTGGGAATTAATTATTAAATTAATTAATGTAACTTATAAGAAATTAATTTTTTAAAATATAAATCATTTTTTAATTGGGAATATCAAATATATCTTAGGGTGAAGTTTTGGTATTTTTCTGAAAAACATCAATTTTTGTTGAATAGTGAAACCACAAAGTGGTACTTAAAAAAACTGATTTTTCGTTTAAATGAAATTTTACCACCTCTGTGTTTTGAATTTAAAAAATCAGACATTCATGGTTGTCATTAAGAAGTAAAATTTGGTTCAATGGGATTAAAATAATTTTTTGGTGAATAGTAACTTTTAAGTTTTAATCGCGATTTGAGGTAATTAGTGTAATTTAAGGTTAAAATAATGTTTTAATAATATGAAATGACCATGACACATGTCCTAACATTATTGGATGTGTCATGGAAGACCAAGAAAATTCATGGGTCAACTTGGGGACCACATGGAGCCACTTTGGTTGGAAAATGACATTAATAACTTTTTAATTAATGTGAAAATAAAAATGTCACAAACATGTGTTGTTTCACTAAAACAATTTTTAATTGGGTTTATACAAGTAATAATTTTGACTATAAATATTCATTAGAAATATAAAAAGATTTCCTACATCCTGGTATTTGTTTTATAATTTTTAGACATTATATAAATTAAATTATTTATGACACCATGATGATGCACCGATTACCTCATTATTTAACGATTTAAATAAAATGAAAAGATACTGTAAAATATAAGACATAAACTTGTAAAAAATATATTGTATGGGTGGATTTAGAACTCTTATCACCTTATCCTCGAAATATTTAATTTTGGGACATTTAAAATCCTAAAAGCATTTTATAATAAAGTAACCTTTTATAACTTTCCAAGAGTGCCCCTCCTCTCCTATTATAAAAGGCCCTCACCTCTACCACCTTACCCACAACTCTCAAGCCTTTGCCTCAGACAACCCCAGCCCATTTTGTCTTTCCACATCCCTATCTTACTCCTAGAAGCCTCACTTTGGGCAGAAGTCTTTCTGGGGAAGTCTTTGAGCTCAAATCAAAAAGAGTTACCCGTTTTGAAGGTAGTGTCTTCTCTTGTGTTCTTATGTTTTATTTTGCCTATCCAACCCCCTAAAATCTTTTTATTACATTCTTTTGTAACAAAACCAGTATCTTAAATATACTAGGATATTTCTATGAGAAGTATTAGAGATACACTTACCCACCCCTTCATCTAGTGGTTAAAGAGCATACTGTTTCCGTGGATGGAAAATTTCTACCTCATGAAACGATGATTGTTCAATATTCTTCTAACACATTCAATGGTGGCCATTAAGATGACACTATATTTATATATGATATAAAATATTTTTATGTTTTCCTTAATATTTTGTATTTTTCATTCATGGAATACCTTTATGGCTTCCATTATGGGTATACGTGATATCTTCATTTGAGGAAGTGCGGACTACCGCCCCCACAAAGTGATTTGACTCGTTAATGCCATATGTGGGACGTATAAAGGATGAAGTTAAGGATATTATATATGACATTATACTGGAATTATAATATAACTTTATTTAATTATGACTCCATTCCATAAAATATGAAATAGAAATGAATGTAGCGTTCATGCATACGTACGGCTTACCGTTTCCATGAACGGTGCATTTCATTTCTTACCTCTAAATGTTATGTAATATTATAAATGCACGTATATACTGGATATATATGATATCTATGATATCTACATAATTAATATAACTCTAGGTATAATGGATACATGAGAAATTTGTAATTATAAAGAGTTTATTTTTTACTCAAGTACCAATGACCGTTAAAATGACCGTTATTAACTTAAATAATTACATAGTGTTCATGACATGGTAATAAGTGATATAAAAGGAATAATGAACTTGAAAAAGGTTCTTAATAAAGTAGAAATTAACTCAAGTTTATTATTCAGGAGATTAAAGGGAAATTGAGTCATGTCGGACATGAGGTAAGGGACTTCGTCTCAATCTCCATTCATTGAGGCATATTTCGTTTTAAACACAACTTTCTTTAATACAGTACCACTTTGAATATTACGTTTATTCAAAATAAATCTTTTTTTATATGAAGCATTTTACTAAACGACAAAAATAATTTTATTTTGTCATACGTATGCGGCGATAATGACTTCTCCGCTGTCGTGACCATTATTTGAGTTTCGGCTTCCTCTACAAGCCATAACCAAACTTTTTTAAAAAATTGAAAAATAAATACCATGTATTACATTTCTTTTATTTTGGTATTTAAAATGGTTTTCATAAATTTTTTATTATATCAATGTGTTGTATTGATATCTTGTGATTGAAATGTGGAGATGTTATGTTTCCATTATGCATGTTTTACGGGATACGAATATGTTATGGTTCTTGGGCATTTTTATGAAGACGGGTGGTTCCGTGATAAACTAAGGGAAGGTGAGCCCGATATAGATCTCAAATTTATTGGGTAACGTGAATGAGTTAAATGTTAATTTTTCTCCGAAGTGATTTAGGGAATATACTATGATGGGTATTCCAAACGTAACCATGAGGGTTACTCCCTACGTAAGAATGTTATGAATGAATCAAGTCAACTTTATGTCTTCTGATTTCTATGATTTATTCATGATTTGATGAGGTATGTTAAAATGCTTATGTTTTGTGAGTAATGTATGATTTCATACATGGACTAATGTTATCATTTCGCACTTTTATATCCCTTACTGATCTTTTTATGCTAATCACATGTTTTTGAAATGTTTTTCATAGGACTTAATGTGGAATAGGGTCAAGTATGAGATCAAGGAAAAGTCATGTTATCTAAAAATGGAACTATACATGTTTCTTTTGAAGAGTTTTTATTTTATAGAATCTTAGTAGAAGTGTCTAATTTGTATTCTTTTGAGATGTAATAGTTATGTCCTAATTATCTAAAACTCTAAACCTGAAAAGATTCTCAATGTGAATTATTCATTTAATTCAATATTAAGTAAGGTTTAGGGCCAGGGCCTTATATAAATAAGGGTGATTATATATTGTTTTATATTTTAATAAAATAATATAAATTTTTACAATGTTATAATATTTTTATATCATGACTAATAAAGTAAATACCATTAATTTTTAACATTATGTGATAAAATATTACAAAATCTTAAAAACATCATTTTTCAACAAAAGATGTTTTTTCAACATATAGTGTATTAATTTAGGAAAGAAATTTATATGATTTTAATTATGTATTTTTTATATTTAAATTCATTTATTAATTCATAATTTCAATATTATCATAATTTATGATTTTCCTATTTCTTTAAAAGATTATTTTTATATGAATACTGGAAAATACTATTTCACTAAAACTCTGACCTTTATGGATATATCGAGAATAATATATATAATAAATACATATAAAACATATATTTTAATCATAAAAATTATTTATCTAGTGAAATAATGATATTAAAAAATTGAAATTTGAAAACACATATTTAATATTTTTGAAATTATGCAATATTTTTCTTACAAAAAACAAATACTAGTATTTATATTTTAATTGAGATTTCAATTGGGAATTAATGTTTATTATTTTATTTAAATTCACATAAAAATATCAAATATTATAATAAACTAATTAATTTTATTAAAACTATCAACATTAATAGTCTTTCCCTAAACATAATTTTAATTATTAATAATTCACATTTTCTGATAATAAGTTTCTGTAATTTTCCTACAAAATACATAAAATTAATTTATATTACACATATAATTTTAAATTTTAAAAGTTTATTTTATATTTTGAATCATTTTATACAAATCATTGAATTAGTTGCATATTAATTTTATGTTTTATGTGCAAATTACTATTTCAAAAACAAATTACCATAGTAAAATAACAAAATAATACATGTGAAAAATCAACGATTAAAACATTTAAAAAATGATAAAAACGTATTTTGGATTTTAAAAAGTATATGATGATTATAATATATTAATAAAATTAATTTTAAATATAAATGCATTTTATTTTAAGGACCCATACTCAAAATTCAAGTAATAATTTATTTTTGAAATAAAAAAATTATAATTTTATTCATAATAAATTTGATAACATTATTTATATGGTTTTATTTAAATGGATAATGTCTATATTTAGTAATTTTAATTGTATAAAACAAACTCAATTTTATAAATCATTAGTATATACAGTCATCATGGAGTGATATTTGGAGATTGGTTTTCAAAAATTTAATTTTTGGTTGAGTAGTAGAGTTTTTTTATGAAAACAAATTTTTTTCATGTTCATACATTGTCACACTATATTGTGGATTTGTTTTAGAATTTAATTATTTAACTTTTAATAAAATTATTAAAATTAAATTGATTGTGAAAAAATTTATATTTTACATAAATATATATATATATATATATTTATTTATTTATTTATTTGAAAAAAATTCATCTTTCCAGAAATGAAAATTTCATCTTATTTTAAAATATTTAATTTATATCTATTCCCTCCAAATATAAATATATAATTTCATAAGATAGACTCCATATTTTTAATATTTTTGTATGAAATTAGTGTTTCCAATTTTAAATTTCTAATATTTACCAACCGTTACTTTATGATAAAGAGGAAATTAGTTAAAGTGTGAGTTAAACATTTTAAAATGAGTTAAAACAAATATTTTATGTGTTAAAATAACCTAACATGTATACATACTATTTTTTGATCTTATTATGTTTCTATAGATTCTATTAGTAAAAATGGTCTTCTTGGATCCCCTTGGCTTGAGTAAGATTTTTATATATCTTAATAATTTTTAAATTACTTATGTTGTTATTTCCCTCACTTATAAAAGGAAACCACATGTCCTATCATTTATATAGTTTAGTAGATACTTAAATCATAAATATATTGCCCAAATTATTTCTTAACATCTTCAAACATGTCCTAGTGGTCTTTCTTTTATCCAAAGAACATCCTAGAAATTCATTTTTTTAATAACCTTTGGGAATTGTGTTAAAAGGAGACATATTTCTAAACCGGGTTTTTCTTCTTTAATTCTTCTTTTACCTCTTTCAAACGCATCATAACTATTCTCATATAATAAAATCATTATATACAATGTCATTTAATTTTTTGTATGTTATAATAATTTTCACCAAATTATACATCTAACATAAAAACACTCATGCACACAGGTGGTCTAAGGCCTCACAATATGAAGTATTTCAATTTTCATCCCCAAAACAATATGGTAGAACATAATGATGGATCAAAATTAAAAAAAATATGTTTTACATAATTTTTATTGTTAAATGGTAAATAATTTTAAGAAAATTTTATTTATTATTCAAGGATGAATACAAACTCCTCTCATGTGAACATGTTGACTACAGCCTCATGAAGTGATGTATTATGTTTTTCCTCACCACCATAGGTGGTTCATATATATATGTTAAATATTATAAATAATTTCACATTTATTATATATTTATAATTATATAACGACCAAATAATACATACCATTTCCCTCATCTTTATTGAAAAATGGAATTTTTAATCTCCTGTATGTTTGGAGTATTGTTTCTATGTTGTAACGTGAATCATCTGTCATAACAGTATTTATTAGATGTTTATAAAAGTATAATTTATGTATAAAAATGAAAAATATTAAATTTTTATGATTCTGTAAATAATATAATCATGAATCATTTGAACATAGTTAACTAACTGTATTGATTTGCAACTTATAAACCAAACATCCCCATAAATTCCAATGTGAACATAATTAATTAAGTGATTCAGTATTGCATGGTAATATATGCAATAAATTGAATAATAAAAATATAATAATCTTAAAATAGATTTTTTTAGAAGAATTTTTTGCCTTACCCAGAAAATCAAGGCCCCTAAATTAAGATAAAAAAGTACAACTTACAGATTTCTAAACACATGAGTTTTGTTCAAATCCAGTTTCAAAAGGGGTAAAAAGCAGCAGGGAGATTGTCATACCATGTGAAATCAGCATCTTCATTTCCTTTGTTATCCAAACCATCTGCAATAGAATTAGCATCCCGATAGACATGAGTAATAATGTGATTCAAAGTTCAAAGGGAGTCCATGCAATTTATCAAACGATTATGGAACTTCCAAGAAAAGTGATAAGAGAATTCCCTAATGGCAGACACAATACCAGTTGAGTCACCTTCAAACCAAAGATTATTCCAACCATGATTTTTAGCCTGTTCCACAGCAACAATAATACCCATCTTCTCAGCTTCTAAAGTGGAAGGAAGCCCACAGGATCCATGAAAGAAGCCAATTACCTGACCCATATGATCCCTGAAAACGGATCCATATCCAGAAGGCTCTGGATTTCCATTCAATGCACCATCAGAGTTAATTTTAAACCAACCAAACATTGGTGGTTTCCAAATAACTTCAAACGTATTATAAGAGGGCATGAAATTACCTTTAACACCAATACGAGCAAGCATAGAGAAATCATTCATATAATTGGCACCGAAATGTTTTTTAGGGAGGCTAACCATGCGTGTTGCAGCAAGGATGTTCGAAATAGCAGAAGTATTTGAAAAATATTTCTTTCCTTGAATTACATTATTTAATATAAAAAATAATTCAAATAAATTTTTTATGTGTTATGATAAATATATTATGTGACAATTCAGACTTTTGGCTTGTGATATTTGATCTCAAAACCTTGTTTCAACAATATTAAATATTTATTTGAAATAATTTTCTGTAAAAAAACAAAATATTATCATTGGAAAAATATTTCGTATAATTTTTTAATATATTATGAAGCACATAAAATCATGTTTACAACATAATAATAACATTATAAATTAATAATGAATAAAGTAAGAAGTATTTATAGATGTTAAGGAACCTATACAGATGAAATAATAACATGACATTTGGAATAGTAATTTAACCCTTTTGAATAGAAAACATGAAAATTGTATAGTAACCACAAAAAAAATATTAATTAAAACATATTCATCTTATAAGTGAAAATATGATATAATTATATCATAGTATTTGTAAATTAATATTTTAAAAATTATTAATTAAGTGTTACTATTGTGGTAAGTTATAAATAATTATTTACAAATATACTATAATTTTAAAATTTTAAAAGAAAATATATTTCTATTAAACGGTTTCAAAGAATATTATTTTATTTTTTCATGATTGTTAGTTATTTTTATGAGACATTATTTAATTTTTCAACATTTAATAAATATAATTATATTTTTAAATTAAGTATTTTTTTATGTAAATTATAATTTTAATTAAAAATTAAATTCAACATAAATATATAATTATTCTCATAAAATTGAGATCATTTTTTAATTTTAAAAATTTATAATTGTTGACGGTGGTTTTTTGGTATTTTTCTAAAATACATGAATTTTTCTGAATAGTAATATATGATAATTTAAGATATATGCAAAATTCCTAAATTATAGTGTCAAAAGTAATGTTTGGATGATCTAAACACAAAATTTATAACTATCCTTCATTATATGAATATTTTTACTAAGTATTCTCAAACTATACAAGGTCATGAGCCAAAATAATTCACTAATGATTTAAATAATGAGAAAACATACCTCTAATCCACTATAAATACCACCCCTCATCAATCATCTCCCCACCCATAAAATAATTTATCAATATCTAAATTCTACAAAATAATATTAATAAGACCCTACCACATATTTAGTTTCTCTTGGTCTCACTAGAAGTCCAAAATAATTTCCCTAAAGAGGATTTCAAGGAGGATAAATTCAAGAGGTAAATTCATCTTCCCTATTATATTATTTTTTTCATGTTCTTCTTTTTCTCACCTCAAATCCCCTCATCCAAATGGTACATGAACTCCAATACCTCACGTATACTATAATTTCATTATTATAATGGAAAAATCATACATTAAACCCCTCGCCTGTTCTTTTTATTCTATAAATGAAAATGTCGTTCATGAGGTGTTAATTTATCATCTTCAAGGCTGATAAATTTTATTTTTCTATTTATACCGATAAGGACTATCATACAAAAATTTTATGGTTAAAGGAATATAATATATGTATTATAGCTTATTTAATGTTCAGGAATTATTAAATAAAAACTATTTTATCAAATAAAACTAACATGTTCATTGCATGGAAAACCCACAAAAAATAATCCAAACGATTATCACTAACATCTTATTTAATGATTCATCCTCATATAAAATAATCTAATGAATTATGTTATCATTTAACCTTATTTATTTTCATTAATAACTTATATCTTCAATTTTGTACTTCTATTTCAATTTTACGTGATCTTCAATACTCTTATACAAGAGAACCATTTTTGAAAACATAGAAAACAGGCACACTCGAATGATTGAATTTAACACTATAAAAAATTAAAAAGTCTACAAATTAACTAAATAAAATTATAATAAAGAAATTACTTGTTGAAAATGTTCATTAATTATAATTGAATTAATTTAATGTTATTATTCAGGATATTAAGATCAAGTGCAGAACAGTTTTAGTCACATGGTAAGGGATTCTACCTAAACCTCTTTTTTCATTCATGTTATTGTTTCTCTTTCTTAATCGAATAGTAATTATTCATTATTATTATATAATTTTTATAAATTCTATTTATATGTTTCAAAATAATGTATCCAAAGAATACAATCCATCATTTGCGGGGTAGTACCTAGTTTTCGTCATTTCCATTTTCAATTATTCTTGATTAGAAAATCTTTTTCAAAGGAACTTCATGATTTCATACTCACATCCAATTTCACACCATATTATATTTTACAACACCAATATTTTTTTGAAATAATTCTTTTATCGTGAAAAGAAATATCTTTTTATTTTTGGATTTATGAAAAAAATACACATTTTAGGCTCTAAATTATCATTAATATTTTCCTTCATGAAGACTAAAATGTTTTATTTCAAAAGATTCAAAACAATACTTTTACATGTTTTCACTTAAACTGGTAATGAATAATAATTATTAATGCATATTTTACATTATAAATTTATTTTTATGTTTTTAATCAATTCTTTTATGGGATCATTTATCATATTCACATTTTTTATTACTTGTTACATGATTACTATATCCATTTAATTCCATTGGTAAACCATATGTTTATTCTACATGTGGCATGTGTATTCATGAACATGTTCATATAGGTGCCCGTATATAGTTCTCCAATGAATTTGATGATTCTTAGTCTCCTGATACATCATGTTGGGATAGGGAATAAACATGATTCCTTTATGGGTCATTGTATATCAATTAATATAGTCCCGATGATTAACCTTGACTCATGTTTATGTCTTGTTATATGTGGTTGCACATGACTACGATTCCATTATTATACGTTCAATTTTTATATGTGTTATTTTTCATTATGTATATTAATGCCCCATTACTTTTATGTCATCCTAATTTTATTTCTAACCCATGTGGTATGTTGTATTATTTTGCATATTTCCTTACTAGGATTTTTGGATCATCCCTTTTTTCCTTGCATCGCCAGGTTATACTATGTAGTTATAGGAGCTCAATGTAAGTTAGGATCTCATTATTGTGATTAAATAAAATATTTTTATTCTCTTTATTTTTGTATAAAATCTCCCATATATACTATATTTTAAGATCCTTCTTTGGTATGTTTTAGATCATTATATAATAATATGTGATAAAAGGATTGTGTTTCTATAGTTTTTATTAGAAGAATTGTCTAGTAATTTTTGTGATTATGACTATAAAAATCTAGAGAAAATCACAGGGATAAGACAATGTATGAGAAAACATCCCCAAATTCTGGTTAGTATAGATTAAATGGTTTATCATAACAGTACATCATTTTCTATATATTACAAGTGTATGTGGTTATGGAACAGATTTACAACGAAGTAACAACATCGACAAGATGCTCTAAGACCAACTCTGGTAAACCTGGTACACAACAACGAGACTTATTGTGAAACTTGTTTCACACACTTGGATGATATTCTATAGTAAATTTATAACATCATTATGAACAATTATTATGTGAATAAATAAACTCCCAATTAGAATATTTGTTAGGATACAGATCAAGGATAACTGAGATTAAATCCTCAGGAATCAGATGTTAGGATATAATATTACATTACATGTTTATCATTTTATTTTAAAATGTTACATTTTATGTTTATTAACAAAGTATTAAATACCCTTATTTTTACATTATTTTTTCTTAGTTAATTGAATGAAATATAAAAACATGTTTCAATAATAACATGATAGGAAATATGGGAATTTCATTAATGAAATGAAAAATATAATGGTAATAGGATCTCAAATCTTCAAAAAATACTTTCTCAACTAGAATAGGTTATGAATAATTACATGAATTGCGTACAATTCCCTCTTTCTCATAAAATAGAGAATTTAGTAGTAAAATAATTTATATGGAAAAAACCTCACATGTTTAGTGGATGTTTATATTCCCACCTCATTGGAGAATTGATTAACACCATTGAGAAGATATTATATATCCTTTAATTCTCATAAGAATAGAATTTTGTACTGGTAGATTATTGATTTTATGGGAAGTAGTTTAGTGGTTGACAATGATCATTTACACAACGTATGAGGTGGAAATTGATCCCATGTAATGGGAATATTTAAACATAATATTTTTCAATAAATATTTTCCACAAAACCACTGCCTGAAGATGGAAATGGAATTACTAAGTCCAAATCAAACTGATGATAAGTCTATTGGGGCATATGAAGAAAACGTCACATCTTTAACATGATATTCACATTAAATTTTCATGAATACTGAAATAAATGTGGATCACTTATTTGGAGGAATAAGGTCGATTATTTGAAAATATTTGTCAATTCTAGATATTAATAGATACAAAAAATTACAGTATTCCCTTAATATTTAAATAGATATCAGAGACTCTCAGTGGTCATGTGTACCACTAGAAGAAAATGGAAAAATGGAGTTTAACATGGTTGGATCTGCCAATAAATCCCACTATAGAATGAAGACCCAACATCCTACGTGTCACAAGTGAAGGTAGTATCATCCTATTAACTTATTAAATGGACCCAATATATTCTTTAAAAATTGAAGAGATTGTCATATGGATGATAACTTCTAAAGGGAGTGAAGAATACCATTAATTTTTAATAATAAATGGAGAATCATATCAATGTTCAACATTTATTGCAGTGTTTCCACTAAAGGAACATGGGTATTTTACAATCCATTTCCCAACACCAAGGTTTAATTTAAATAAATGAAAACAACCTCTAAGGAATAATTGAAGGGAATATGCTATCACTATAATTGAGATAGATCTTAATAATGTTGTGGTGATAGGTAATATAGTTATTCATTCATTGTTATAAAATTTATTATTTGATTTTGGTTCTCGGTTTTCTATCATATCTTTCATGTTTAGTCTAACAATTCAATCACCACCTCATATTTTGGAGGCTGGGTTATATATTTATATAGAAAATAGTGCAGTTACTTCACTAAGAGTTCATAACTCCTCCCCAGTTAATTTTTTTGGTTTGAAAATATAATTAAATATTTTAATTCCCTCATCGATAGAGTTTGATGCTATATTGGTCCTAGATTGGAAACCCTTATATAAATCCAACATCACCTATAGGGAAAGGGAGACCATTATTCACATATCGAAGAATACTCAAATTCTATACAATTTTATAGAGGAAGATTATTCCCTTTCCAAGTAATAATCTCATTTTTGTATATTTGTTCTTTATGAGTAAGCAGATCAGCTCAAATAATCGGGAAAATAGAGAGAATATTTCTCAGAGACATGCCCATTATAAGGGATGAAATTGATGTATTCCCAGAAGAATTATATGTTCTTTCTCATAATCAATAGGTTGAGTTCTCAAATGAACATATTTTTATATATTGTCTTATTTCAAATACACATTGTAAAATGGCCACTTTTGAGCTAGAAGAACTAAAGAAGTTATTATAAGAGAATCTGGATAATGGTTTTATACTCCCAATTGATTCATGGTATAGTGTGTCTACCTACATCATCAAGAAGAGGGATAGATCAATGTTCATCTTCATTGATTATCATGTGTTCAATAAAATCATGTTAAAATATATGTATCCCCTTGAAAAAATTGATGATTGTTTTGATTAGATACATGGGGCCAGTTATTTCTATAATGTGGACCATCAATGGAGATATCACAAATTAAAGGTGAGGATGGAAGAAATTCCCATGACTACCTGCCAAAAAATGTATGCACACTATCAGTTCATAGTGATTCCCTTTAGACTCATAGACATTCTAATAATTTTCAAGGATTTAATGAATAGAGTCTATAGATATTACCTCCCCAATTTTTTGGTTGTTATTAAAGATGATATTCTGATATAATCCAAAATCAAGGAGGAACATGAAGAGTATTTTTATACCATGCCAAAGTCTTTTTAAATTGAGAAAATTGATGAAAATTATATTAATTGTGTGTTATGTAAGGATGGTGTATCCTTATTGGGGCATGTAATCACTATAAAATGGATATATATGGACCGTTCACTGAGAAAGGAAATCGATGAGTGGTCCCAAACAATATTTGTAATGGATATTGATAGTTCTCCTTGTCTATCTGGGTAATACTGGTGATATGTAAAGAAATTTTGACAATTTTATAAGCCACTAAACATGATGACTTGAAAGGGAAAAAATTTTCTTGGATAGGGAATGTGAACACTACTTTAATGAGTTGAAGAGAGGCTTATTAGTGCACCAATAAACACACTACCAAAAAGTCAGAAACTTGGTATGGTGTACAATGATTCCTAAAAGAATGGATTAGGTTTTGATCTGATAAAAAATGATAATGTTATATTATAAATCTCCTATATTTAGAAAATTAATGTGAAAAACTGTCACATGTATTATTTGGATTTGGAAAATGTGATTTGTGTATTGAAAATCATGCAACATTATCTCTATGGGTGGAATTTTGAGATTTATACACATCAAAAGAGTCTCAAATATATATTCAGACAGAAAGATCAAAAAATGAACCATCATATAATGTTAGAGCTTATCAAGTATTATGACTGCTCAATCCACTACCATTAGGGTAAGGAAAATAAGGTTGCAGATTCTCTAATTCGATAAGACCCATCATATTTATCTGTGATTAATATTAATAAAGATTCAATATTCTTAACACTTCAATGAATGGGCATCAGAATCATTATGGGAGTAACGTCATAAATTCACTTTCAAATGATTTCTCGACCATCCCTTGAAAGGAAAATAAATGTTTCTCAAAGGAATAATGTGGAAATTTAGAAGGAGGTGGAAGCCATGAAAAAAGTAATTTCCTCTGACCTTGAAATAAATGAGGATGGAGCCATGCTATCTTGGCCATAAACTTATGTACCATCCACTCCATGGACAAAAAATGGCCCTCAAGAAATAAAAACACATCTCAACCATTTCTATTCACTAAGGGAGAACAAATATGTATCGATATGTCTAAGAGAACTATCAGTGGGTCAATATTGAAAAGGAGGTTGCTGAATATACAAAAAAGTGCATGGTATTTCAGAAAGTGATGTATGTAAGTGAACATTATAAGGGGATGATGAAACCACTATCCGTAGAAACATGGAAGTAGGATAACATTACCATAGAATTGTTTAATGGACTTATAGAGACATATAGAGGAAAAAATTCTATATGGGTGGTTTTGGATTATCTTATAAAGATATCTCACTTTATCAAAATTTGAGAGGATTTCTCACTAGATTAACTTGCATGAGTATATATTAGATATGTGATAACTCTTAATAGTGTACCAATATTGATTGTATCATATTGATATATGAGATTCCCCTCAATTTTCTAGAAAAGTGTCCATCAAGCTCTATGAACTGAGTTGAACATCAATACAAACTATCTTTCTCTGTCTAGTGGAAAATCTAAGAGGAATATTTAAATACTATGTGATATGTTGAGATCTAGTTATATGGACTTAAAAGGTGGATGGAAACAACATATTCCTGTAGTTTATTTCTTCTAAAAAATGGTTTCCACCTGATCATCCAAATTGATCAATATGATGACCTCTATGGGAAAATATTTACAACACCATCATGTTGAGATGATGTCAATGATCCTATGTTTCTATGACATGATATAGTCAATGAATTGGTGGAGAAGGTGAAAACTATTCATAAATACATCAAGGTATTTCAATGTCAATAAAAGAGCTATGCATATAGTCGTTAATGAATCGCTGAGTTTAATTTAGAAACATGGTATTCCTATGAATATGTCTTTGGAAGAGGATCATGATATTTGGGAAGAAAGGAAAGCTAAGTACTAGGTACATCAAGCTCTTCGATATTCTGGATCATGTATGTGTTATGTCATATCGAATACTACTTCAACTAACCTTGTATCAATTAGATATTGGGTTCAACATATCCCTCACGAGGAATTAAATATTGGATCATTCCCATGTACTAAATTCAATGTTGGAGCAATTGGAATATGATCACTCAAATGTGGAGTAGCTAGTAAAGATCTTTGATTATAGACAAAATGTTCTATGCATCAACACAACTCACCTATTCCAAATACTGTAGTGGAACTATTAGTATGAAAAGGAAACATGGGAAGTGAAAGAATAATTGAAGGAGATGTACCCTCAATATTTTTCCACATGTTATGAAAAATGAAATTTTGTGGGTGAAATTTCATAAGTTGGGAATAATGTAATGACCCATATTTATTAATTGTAAACTCCATTTTTATAATTATTTCATATAATATTAACCACATAAAATCACATTTAAAACAATATAAAAACATTAAAAAATAATAATTAATGAAAAAAGAAGTATTAATTGACGTTAAATAACCTATAAAAATGAAATTGTAACATGATATTTGGAATAGTAATGTAACTCCTACAAATAATACATCAAAAAAATTGAATAGTAACTTCTCCAATGAATGTATAAATAATATTTATCCATCTAATAAGTGAAAATATAACATTATTATACTATAGTATTAGTAAATAAATATTTAAAATTTATTGATGAATTTTGGGAATTTTATTACTCATAAATATCAAATTAAATAATTATAATTAACTTAATAATTTAAAATAATTTATTTTTTCATAAAAGTTAGTCATAAATTAATAATTTGTTTTCTCATGACTGTGATTAAATTTTATGAGAAGTCAGTTTATTTTTCAAAGTGTAATAAAATCTTTTATAAATTTAAAAAATGTGTATTTTCGAGTAAATGATGATTTTAATTTAATTTTAAATTTACTATAAGCAGGAAAATTATTTTCCTGAAATGGATTTCATTTTATGAATTCTATGATTCAAAAAATGGTTAGGGTAATTGTTTTAAAAAATACAGGAATTTTTCTGAATAATAAAGTAGGATAATTTACCGTGAATACAAAATACACTATTTAAGGAGTAATATATGATGTATTTATAATCTAAGGCCAAAATCCAGAAATATCATTTATTATTTTATTAGATTTACTATTAATTATCAACCTATTCATAGTTTATAGGTGAATTAATAAACATAAAATTAAATAATTAGAATACAATCATGTCCTCCACTATAAATACCATCCCTCACCCCCACTTGTCCTCACACCTTCCATGTTTCGAGCCATGAAAAAATTATTCCCAAAACTCTTTACAAGCTCCTCTTCCACATCCAAGAGATCTAGGACATATTAGATGAATTTACCCTTTCCTATAATGAGGTTTTCAAGGTGGATAAATTCAAGAGGCAAATTCTGATTTCCTTTTATTTTAATTTCATTTCAGGGTCTTTTCCCATTATCTCTTTAAAACACTCTTATAAATTGTAAAATATCACTAATACCTCACATGTACTAGGATTTTATTATTATAAAAGAATAATCCATCACTAATTCCATTTCCATTTCATTTTTTTCTGAAAATGAAAAGGTCATTCTTGGGGTGTTAATTTATCGCCTTCAACGATAGTAAATTTTCATTTTCCATTAACGCTTACAAGATTGAACGTAAAACTATCTTTAAGGTCACAAAATTTATAATATTTTTATTATAGACCATGTAATGTTCTATAATCAATATATTCAAGTTATTTTTAATAATAAAATAATCATTTTTTTGTGAGTAAAAATCCACCCAAAATAATCTAGGCAATTATCACTATCTTATTATCTAATGATTCATCCTCACCAAAAATATCCAAATAAATTGTATGATCATTTAACAATATTTATGTTAATTAATAACTTATAACTTTAATTTTGGATTTATATTTTAATTTTACATGAACATCAATACTCTTGTACAAGAAAACATGTTATTAGAACTAAAAAAATAAGCACTCTAGAACGATGAAATGGAACACTATAAATCATAAAAAGGCCATAATTAAACTAAATAAAATTAAAATAAATAAATTACGTATTGAAAATGTTCTATAATTATTAATTAATTAAGTTAATATGATTATTCAGGATATTTAAATCATGTGAAGAACCATTTCATACATAAGGTAATGGATTCAACCCAGATATCTATTTTTTCCTTCAGTTTAATGTTTCTCTCTCATAAACCCATTGTAATTATTAATTATTTTTTTATAATTATTATATCATCTATGTATATATTAAAATTTTGACATCCTGGGTAATTAAAAAATAATTTTTTATAACAATTAATATTTATGAATTTTATTTTCATTTTACTTTAAAGGAGACACTATGTGTGATAACGTACCAGAAATGAAACATTGGGTTTCACTAAAATATTATTTTTCACACAAGATTGAGTTATACCAAAATATTATATATTATTAATATTATAATTTTATGTTGTAGTTATTTCATACCCATTAGAATGAAAAGAATGAATGATAGTAACTAAATTAGGAAAATATTATTTACACATTTTAATATAATGATTTATTTTTCAGAATATTAATTGGAAATTTAAATAAAAAACCAATAGAATATATTCTATGTCTTTTTATGAAAAACAATTTATGTGTAAATAATTATCTTTATAAAATAATCAACTCAATCTCATATGATTATAATAACGAAATATTCATTTATTCTAATATTTAAAATTTATCTTTTTTGATATCTTGACATTATATATGTACAAATTTCATTTTACCAATAAATTGAGTATATTTCTAAAAATAAAAATTTACATCCTTTTGATGGTAACCCTATATTAAATCCGGTTTTAAAACTATTTAATGTTATATTTGAAAAAAATAAAATTTATCACTATAATAGGAACATTAAAATTAACATTGGTTGAATTTTTTTAATTTATTCAATAAAAATAATCTTTTAATTAATAGGAAAAAATAACTCATTCATATTCCAAACTATATTTTTATCTAATTTAATTATTATGTTAGATTATAAATTTACATGATTTTACATTAAAATTAAATTTTTTTATCATTTAATCTAAATTTTTTCAGGGGATGTAATTTCACATTGAAATTAGATATAGAATTCTATTAATATTTGGATTGTTTTTACCTTTAAATACATTTTTTTTCATCTTTATGATGGGGATAAATTTTAAATTAATTAATAAAACATATATTTTATGAATTTGGAAATATGGATTCTATATATTTAACTATAAGGTCCAAATTATGTAAATATCACCTTTTTATTTTTGAAAATTCAGAATTGTAACATTGGTAATAAATTGTATTACCACAGTTAAATGTAAATTGGTAATTAATGTTCAAAAAGATAATATAATTATATAAAACTACCATAACACATGTCTTCATTTAATTTTATGAGTGTATCCAAATCATGATCACCCATGGGCCGATTTTGGGAAAACATGGACCCACTAAGATGACATTAACTCTTTTATAATATTAAATTCAATGAATAGACATTTTTGTTACACTTTTGTTTTTAAAATGTTATATATTTTAATATGGATTTATATAGGGGATCTCTTATACGATAATAAGTCATGGGGAAGATAAAAAATATTACCTATATCCTAATATTTTATTTATAATTTTTAGAATATAAATAAATACATATAATTATGATACAAGAAGAATGTAGAGATTTATTAATTAATGAATGAATCAAATAAAGGATTTATTAAATACTAAAATAAATATTATTTGACCTAATTTAGGTGACCCAAAAATTTTATCAATATTTTAACATGTTGGTGATTATTTAAAGGATTTGTTTCAAATATATCCTCCAATTATAAAAGTTTAAAAATAATTTATTTATTAGTTTTAGAATTGACTGTATTGGAATTTTAAAATATAAAATATTTTACTAAATCAAATTAGGTTCCTAAAAATATAACATTTTTCCGAAAGATTATGAAAATATCAAATATTTCATTAATTTGAGCATTTTTCTTAAATTAAAAATCCTATTTCCTCAAAATAAATGATTTTGGGACCATTTGAAAGATAAATTGTATTTATATTAATTTATTATTTTATATGTTTCTAAGCGTGCCCCTCCCCTCTTCTATAAAAAGTTACATAGTATTTTCTAATACTCACACTTCTAAAGAATTTTGTATTGGCCAAGATTATCCCAAAACCATTCAATGAATCTATCTACACCTTGTTGAGGACTTATTTCAGGTATAGAACCCCTTTCATAGGTTTCAAGGTGTTCGTCAAAGATCATCACTCGATGAAGAGGTATATTTTTTTAAGTGTTTCTATTTTATTTCTTCTTCCACATAAATTAAATCCCCTTTATCTATTATAAACTAATAAATCCAATTTTTTGAATATAATTAGATGATATTATTTTAATATTATCACCTAAACCCTTCTCTAATTTCATCAAATGAGAAATGAACATTTTTTTCGTGTGTACGGCGGTCTATCGCCTCTCAAACCGATAAAGCACATTTTTCATTATTGTCATTCAATACTATTTATAATTATGCTATAAATTTTTATATGTTATATTAATGGAATATTTATCATCTTAAAATAATAATATTTCAATTATATTTCCACTTTCCATGCACATAATAAAGAATACGTCGTTCCTGCGTGTGAGTGAACTATCACCTCGACAAAACGATGTGAATAGATTTTATTCATCACATCAGATGTACGTTAAATATAAGTAAAATTAATTGGCTATTATAATGTAAATAATAATTGGATCATTATTTAATGATTAAATAATAATTTCCTTATTTCCATAATGATTAGTGAAAAATAAAAATGTTAATCATGTGTACCTACGACCTAATGTGTCCATAAATAAAACATTGTTCGTTTTTCAAAACAATAAATTATGGTTAGATATAAATATTATGATTAAAATATAAAATTTATGTATATTGTATTAATACTATTAGGTATATTATTTACTTATGACCACATGGACTAGTGACATCAAAACCATGTTAATTTTCGAGTCTTGTACAAAATATACAAAAAACATCCGCTATGAATATAAATAATTATGTATGTTTCATTATATGATAATAAGTAATAGAAAATGAATAATAAACATGATATGTGTTCACAATAAATTATAATTTATCCTATGTTTGTTATTGACGAACAAAATGAATATACGTGACGATTCAGACTCAATGTAAGAGACTTTGTCTAAATTTCCTTCTATTTGGGAATATTTTGATAATATACACAACCTTATTTTTTATGATGTATAGTAAACACCTTTGATTTTTATTTTCAATAATTTTTTTAAAAAATTATTATATTTTTCGATGAGATTTAATAAATGTAAAAAGGAATGTCATTTTAACATACACGGCAACAACGTCATTTTTTTCCACCATGACCTTGATTTCATATTTTATTTCCTCAACTAGTCGAAATGTTTTTAGAAAAAAATATATACCATAATCCCTTTTAATTTATTTGTGTTTGAAAATGTTTTGAGATGATATTTAGTATGTCAATATATTGAAATAATATTTTGTGATTGAAATATGGAAATGTTATTTTTACCATTAAAAATATCTTTTGTTTTATGATTTTGTTATCATTTTAGGAAATTGATTTTGTATATGGGTGGTTCCGTGATAAAATAAGGGTAGGTGAGACCATGCCAATTCTCCAATGGATTTTTTAATTTGAAATAGTAAAATTGTAAGGATTATCCAAATACATTTAAGGAATATATTATGATGGGTATTCCAAACATAACCATTAAGGATACCCCATACGTAGCTTTGAAAGAAACATTGTAAATTTGATATGGATTCCACAAGGAACCATTATGATTTATCATTACTAAGAAGTTTTTTGAGAAACTTATGTTTTTTGAGGTTTGTTAAAGAGTTTATTTATTATGGTTGTAAAATAATATTTTTGTGAATAAGCTTTTATGAGTTTTAAATATTCATGTATCAATGGTTTCATTCCTTTTAATATACCTTATTGAGATTTTTATTCTCTTCCAGTGTTTTTTAAAATTTTTAATAGGTTATAAATATGATTTAGGGGAAGGAAGATGTAAATAACGTTTTTATCAGGAAAAATAAATCATGTTCACTTTTTAATATTTTATAATATGAAGGAAATTGTTACTGTTATTGCTGTGTCAACTTTGTATATAATAGATATGGCCTAATTCACCATAAATAAAATCCATAAAAGATCCTCCATGTGAATTCTTGACATAAATCCGGATTATGAAATGATTAATGTTGTGTCCATATAGGTGGTATCAATATATGGTTTAGACAACATTAATGATTATGTTGTGTTGAAAAGAGATAGGGAAATCTTATGAGTTTATAATCTTCAGGTTTATCATAAGTTATATTCCATAAAAATCCCTTTTGATGTTTTATGTTCAAATAAATTAAGATTATT
Source organism: Viscum album (assembly GCA_963277665.1). NCBI lineage: Eukaryota > Viridiplantae > Streptophyta > Magnoliopsida > Santalales > Viscaceae > Viscum > Viscum album. The sequence goes on from OY728160.1 coordinate 700,285,453, forward strand.
AATGGTATTTTTGGAGACATTTAGTTTTTATGCAATAATGGGTAAATTACTTTTTTGTACGTAAAATGAAAGGCATGAGATCAGAATAATGGTTCAAATATTTTATGATTATTTTTGAATAATATATCATATTATTTGGAATTTTATAAGAATTATATAGTTTTTGAAGTTGGAAAACCCATAGTATTGATGACAACCCATCACTTCTTGTTAGGCTATGGGGATCGAACCCACAACTAAAGGGAAAAAATATTGTATTACCTACCACTGGCCTCTGTGAATTCCCTAGTTAGTTTGACGTATCTATTTATGTTAAATAAATTTATATATTATGAATAAGCTTATTTGGTAGATATATAATTTTACAAATAGATAACCATGTGATTGGGTAATGATTTACTGATTAAGTGATAAATGTTATACTAGAAGATGGTCAGTATTTTTGGGACCATTATATGATTAATGTAAATATAATACTGAGATATCATAATTGAGTAAAATGGTTTAACATTTTTTTAAGAGTCTATGATTTTAATAATGGAGATACGGTGATTTAGGTTATTTATGGAAATGATTTTTCTATCATGTAGAAGTTGTGATTAGTTAATTACTTTTTGGTAAGAGACATTATGAGAAGATGATGTTATTTGAAGAAAAATGTAAAAATTTATTTTAAAAGATTATATGATTAAGTTTTTATACGTTTTGGGTTTCAAACATAGTTTTTTTTCGTCGAGGAATTTTATGTATAATTATTTTTTTAATGGTTTATATAGAACATTGGATATTATTGTTTAATTTTAAAGATTAAAATTATTCTTTATTTTTATATGGGATTATTTTTTATGATAATTATCTAATCATTTACTAACCATTTTGGTTTTAGATAATTATTAAGGCTAGAAGAAATAGATATTTAACCATTTTTTGGGGATTTGATTTTTTATAAGTTGATTATAGACATCAGTCATGAAAATTTTATCTTAAATACTCCTCTTTGAAGTAAAATATGAGTTTGTGTTGGAATTATATAAATGGATATAACCCTACTTGTTAGGTAACTATATTTTTAATCTACTAATTATAGGTACCAAAATAATTCATTGAAATTATAAAAAGTATCTTAAAACAAAAATGTTTTTTGTTTATTTTTTATGATAAAAGGTTAAGCACCATTTAACCAATAACATAATTATGGTTTTTTTGTTGGCTTTTTTCCTGGAAATTTTCTCTATCAATCCCCATGAGAAGATTATATGTAGTTTTCCTTCTATATGCATGTTTTCCTAGATAGAATCCTAGTATGTGTTATCTCATGTGTCTTTCTTACATTCCTTTCTTTATTTTTAAGTGTCAGTTTTATTGATTCATTTTCCGTTGTGATATTTCAATAAAGGTGTTTTGAATAGTAATACATTAGTTACCCCCAATGAATTAAAATTATGAGGATGCAATTTCCAAAAGAGGGGAGAATGTAAAATCCCATGTTATTATACAATAATAGTTATTTATATCTATAAATATTGATGAACTATATATTGATTTTTTAATGGGACACTATGTGTGATAGTGTACCCAACACACAACAATGGATTTTTTCAAACACTTATATTGCGTACAAGACTGAGTTATATTAAAAAAAGTTACATTACTAACATTATAATTTTAAGTTTTAGTTATTTCTTTTCCGTTAGAATTGCTAGAATTAAAAATTTTAACTAAATGATGAAAATAGGGTTTACACTTGTCTATATATTGATTAATTGGTTTTAAAATAAAAATAGAAATTTAAATAAAAAACCAATGAATATTGAGGATTTATTTTAAAGAAAAACTATTTAAATGTGAATAATTGTGTTTATAAAATAATCCAATCAATCTCTTTGGATGATATTAGTTAATTATTAATTCAACTATATATATAAAATTCATTTTCTGTGTTTTATAGAATTTATATAAGAACAAATACAATTTAATGGTAAAATGATTGTTTTTATAAAAATAGAATTTCACTGCCTTTTGATGGAGAACCCATTTTAAATATCATTATGAAAAAAGGCTCTATTTAACAAAATATAATTATTATTTTAATTAGGACATAAAAATTTTCTTCAGATGAATTTTTTTTGATATATATTTTTTAAATAATAGTGAAAAAATAATGCATTTTATTTCAAAAATAACTTTCCTTATAATTTAATTATATTGTTAGGTTATAATTTTATATAGTTTTATGTTATAATTAATTGAATTATTTATCATTTAATCCTATTTTTTTCATTTTATGTAATTTCACATTAAATGAAAATGTATGTCAATATTTTGATTGTTTTTACTTTTAATTAAACTTGTTTTCTTGTTTTGAAAACATGGATTAATTTTTAGGCAATTACACCATATTATATTTTTTTATTTTGAATAAATGGATTATATATTTGGAATCCTAATTTAAAAATTATGTAAAAATGTCCTTTTTATTTTTTATCCTTATGAATACAAATTTGGTAATAAATTTTATTACCACAGCTAAAGGTAAATCGGGTAATTAGAGGTAAAAATAATAACATAATAATATAAAACTACACTAAAAAATGTCCTAATTTATTCAGATATGTGTATCATTACCCTGATGATCATTTGGTCAATTTGAGGACCACCTTGAGCCATATTAATTATTTTAATTGTTTTATAATATTATAATCATTGAATTGTCATTTTTGTTACACTTTTGTTTTTAAAAATTAATGTATTTTAATATGGATTTAAACAGAGAAGATATTTGACAATAAATAGAAATTGGAAATATAAAATTATTACCTACATCCTGATAATTTATTTAGAGTTTTTATAAAATACACAATTAAATTTAATTAAGATAAAATTATGGTGTAGTAATTTATTAACTAATGAAGGAATCCGAAAAATGACTTAATAAATATTAAAATAAATATTATGTTACATAATTTAGATCATACAACTTTTTTGGACATATTAGATATTTTATAGATGATTCAAAGGATTTGGTTCGAATTGATCTTCCTATAAAAAAATATTCTAAAAATCAGCTAATGAATAGTGTCAAAATTAACATTATTGGTATTTTAAATTAAAAAATATTTTATTAAATGAAAATAAATCCCTAAAAATATAATATTCAGAAAAATGGTTACTAAAATAACATATATATCATAAATAAAACTTTTTTTGGACTTTTTACATGTTATGGTAATAAAATTAATCAAAAAATTGTAAATAACATAAAATCATGATAGGATTAAAAGGGTATAATAAATGTATAAGAAAAATAAATATGGAATAAAAAATATAATCCTTTTCTAATTTTAGTTGGATGATATGGATTCAACAAAACATTATCTTATCATTGAGATAAATTATTTTGGTACCATTTAGAACTGAAATTCAATTTATATTAATTTAATATTTTAAGAGTCTTTATGGGTGTCCCTCCCATATCCTATAAAAACCCTTCCCACTATTCTCTAATGATCACACTTTCAAATCCTTTTTGTTTTTCCAAGATCAACCCAAAACACATCCATGAATCATTACCCAGGTTCTTGAGTCCATAGATTAGGCATAACATCCACTTTAGAGATGTCAAGGTGTTCTTCAATGGTGATCGACTGAAGAAGATGTATCATTTTTTAGTGTTTCTATTTTATATCTTCTTACAGTTCCTTTAAATATCCTTCGTAAATGATGAACTAATCACTCCAGTATAATAAATATAATGATATTTTATTATGTTAATATCACCCCTAAATGAATATCTTATTTCATCAAATGGGAAATGAACATTTCATTCGTCTGTACGGTGGACTACTAACTCACGAACCGATACTGTTCGTTTTTTATTACTGTCTATAAAGACTATTTTTAATGATAAAATAAGTTTTTATATATTATATTAATAAAATTTTAATAATTTTAAATGAATAATATTTCAATAATGTTTTTATTTTCCATGCACATTAAAATAATTATTTCATTTTTGTACGGGTGAACTATCACCACCACGAAGCGATGAGAATCATTTTTATTCACCACATAAGTTTTATAATATATATAAGTATATTTAAATGGTTATTATGATTTTAATAATATTATTATAATTCTGGAATGTTAAAATAAAAATTACATATTTTCTATAATGATCAATTAAAAAAGAAAATGTTACTCAAGTGCATGTATAACCTACCATTTCCATGAATAAAACATTGTTCATTTTTCATACCAATAAATAATTGTTTGATTTAAAAACAAATATTAATGTATAAAAGTTATTATTCTTTCATGAATACTACTCTTGAGAAGATTGAATTATGACCACATGAACTTGTGACATCAAAACCAAGTTCATTTTCAACTCAATAACCAAATATCATCATACCGTCTGATATGAAAATAAATAATTATGTATGTTTTATAACAATTTAATGAGTGATAAAAAGGGAATAATAACAATTTAAAGGAATATTTTGAAATTTTAAATTAACCTAATTTTATTATTCATGATCAAAACAATTTTCCATAATGATTCTAATTTAAGGTGAGGGAATTAGTCTCAATCTATTATCATTGAAGGATTTTTTATAATATAAACCACTTAATTTTATAGGGTGTATAATAAACCCCTTTTATGTTTAATTTCAATCAATTGTTTTCAAAAGTAATAGTTTTTTTATGAATCCTTTAACAAAAATACAAAAGGAATATATTTTTAAAGTACATGGAGACAATAACATTTCTACTGAAGTGACTATTAATTGATATTTGGCTTCCTCTACAATGCATAATTATTTTAAATGGAAAATAAAAACTCTATTCCATTTTCATTTATTTTTGTATTGAAAATAGATTGAGAAGATATTTACTATTTCTATATCTAGAAATGATATACGGTGATTGGAATGTTGAAATTTTATTATTCAATTAATCATGATTTATGTGTTATGATTATGTTATGGCTCTTGGTCCTTTATTTATATAATTTCCATTCCATGATAAAATTAGGGTGGGTGAGCCCTGGATAGATCCCTAATGAAATGGCTGATGAGATGAAGTGAAAGGATAATATTTCTCCTATGAGATTTATGGAATATACTGTTATGGGTATTCCAAACATAACTATGAAGGCTACTCCATATGTAGCTATCAAAGATACATTGTATGCTTGATATAGATTTCAGAAGTTCTTTTATGATTTATGATTACTAAGATGTTTTTTATGAATTTTATTATTTCATGAGGTATGTAAAAGAGTTAATGTTATATGTGTGTAAAATATGATTTTCTGTGAAATTTTTTTCATCATTCGTAAAATATTCTTGGATTAATGGTTACATTTTTTATTTTATATCACTCAATATTATTAAATTTTAAAGGTCGTGTCCTTACAAGAAATTCATGTATCCAAATAACAACATCCATATTTGACGGGTTAATATGTGTCTTAGAATGTATTCCTATAGAATAAATCATTTTAAGAAATCCCGATTTAAGGGAACTTCCCGATTTCTTACCTATATCCAAGTGCACATCATAATCTATTTTATGCTACCATTATTTTTATAAAATCACCAACTTTTAAAAAAACAATCTCAATTCATTTACGGTTTTATGTTATCAAATGTAACATCCCAGATAAATAAGGAATAATAAACATTTCTTATTTATTAATATTTGTAAATTAAATATTAATTTTACATTAAAGGGGGTGCTATGTTCGATAGCGTACACGATACGCAACAACATGTTTCCTTGAAATCTTAAGTTTCACACTAATAATATAGTATTATTATTTTAAATGGTCGTTAACTCCAAGAAGTTTTATTGGAGGTAATGAACAAACCTAACTACAATATGATTATAAATGTTTGTTAAATGTATTTACATTTATCCAATAACTATTATAGGCTTAAAATGTGAATGAATCTAATTTTAATCATAATTTACATTAAAAGGTCAATTTACCACCATTTAATTAAGAACCCTCATTAAATATAGTTTTGGTCACTTATTAAATTCTATTTTACCAAATAAAATCCTTCTTTATAATGGGGACATCAAAATTTACTTTGTGTAAATTTTTGGAATTTTTCCAATAAAGTACATTTTTTTAATGAATAGTGTAAATATTGTATTTTAATTCAAAACTATGTTTTAATATAATTTATTTATATGGTTAGATTACCTTTTTTATTGGTTTTAATGTTCAATTATAAATATTTTTACCATTTAATCTAATTTTGGCCATTGGAATTGATTTTACTTTGAAATTGGACATAAACAAGTGTAAATCTTTTGATAGTCATTGTTTCTTAAAAACACGCTATTTGTTTTAACTACGAGAATTAATCATAGAATTAATTAATGAAACTTCTATGTTTTAAATTTTGTAAAATATACATCAATTTTTTATTTGGAATATCAAATTTAGCATAGGGTGAATTTTTGGTAATTTTTTTTTGAAAAACATCAATTTTTGATTAATAGTAAAACCACTTAGTGGTTGTTAAAAAATGGAATTTTTCTTTTAAATGAACTTTTACCACTTCTTTGAATTGAATTCCAAAAATATGACACACATGGTTTTTATCATGAACTAAAATGTTGTTCAATAATATGACAATAATTTTTGGTGAATAATATATTTTGACTTTTATTTATCATGGTTAAAGGTAAATAAGGTAATTTAAGGTAAAAAGAATATTATAATAATTCAAAATTAACTTAACCCTTGTCCAAAACATATTGGTTGAGTCATTAACTAGCATGTAAATCTTTGGGTGGATTATGGGACTCCATTCACCACTTGGGAGTGATAATGACAATTTAGATTAAAGTAAAGGCAAAATAGACATAAACTAAAATCTTTTAGTAATTAATTTTTATATGGTGTTATATATGTAATATTTTTTAATATAAATATTAATTGGAAATATAAAAATATTTCCAATATCATGGTATTTTGTTTATAATTTTTAGACATCAAATAAATTAATATATTTATGACACAATAATGATGCAGTATTTACCTCATTAATAAATGATTTAAATAAATAAAATTATAATGATTAAAATATTATCCAAAACCAGTCTTATTTTTATTGGATGATTTTATTTCGACCATGAGTCATTGAATCTTTGACTATAATGATTTTTGGACATTTTGAAACCGAATATCATTATATAATAAAATAGTATTTTTCACACTTTCCGAAAGAGCCCCTCCTCCCCCTTATAAAAAGATAAAACATATTACCAATTACTCACAACTCTAAATCCCTTTGCCTCGTCCTAACTCTGCCCAATTAAGATCCTTACATCCCTCTTCTCCTCCTTGAAGCCTTACCTTAGGCAAAGGCACTTCAAAAAGTCCTTTGGTTCAAACGAATGGTAGTTACCCAAATTAAGGGTAACAATTTCTCTTAAATTGTTTTCCTTTATTTTACTTCTCCAACCCTAACCTCTTTTTATTCCTTTATTTTTTAACAAAACCAGAATACTCAATATACTAGGATGTTTTATGAGAATTATTCGAACTACACTTGCACACACATCCAACTAATGGATGAAGAACATAATGTTTTTGTGGATAGAAAACTAACGCCTCACAAAATGATGGTTGTTCGATTATCTCCTACCACCTCCCATGGTGGAAATTACGATGTAAATATATTTATATATGATATATATTATTTTTATGTTTTATTTATTCTTCTGTAATTACTATTTATAACATACCTTTATGGTTTCCATTATGGGTAAACGAGATAATTTCATTTGAGGAATTGTGGACTACCACCCCCTCAAAGTGATATGACTCGTTCATAACATTTGTGGTACTTATAAAGGATATATTTAATGATATTATATATGATAAAATACTTAAATTGTAATACTACTATGTATCATTATGTTTTAATTCCATTAAATATGAAAAATAAATGGAAGTAGTGTTCATGCTTACGTATGTCTTACCGTCTCCATGAACCGGGCATTTCATTTCTTACCTATAAATGTTATGTACTATTATAAATACAGGTATATACTAGATATATAAGACATATATAATATCTACATCATTATTATCATTCTGAATATAATTTACTATTGACCACATGGACAACTTGTAAACATAAGGTGTTCATTTTTGACTCAAGTACCAAATATCAAGAAAATGACCATTATTAACTTAAATGATTACATAATGATTATAACAAGGTAATAGTTTATATAAAAGGAATTATAAACTTGTAAAATGTTCTTAAGAAAATATAAATTAACTTCAGTTTATTATTCAGGATATTAAAGAATGATCGGGTCACGTCGGACACGAGGTAAGGGATTTCTTATCTCACTTTTAATTCTATGAGATTTCCATTGTTCGTCACTTATTTATTACATGTGGTGTAATGTGTACTACCATTGATATATATTATGATGATTAGATTTATATTCAAGGTATTCTTTGATTCATTTTGTGCTTATTAACTTTTTCTCATACGATTCAATTTGAAGACAATGAAGTAAGGGTTTTTCGTCTCACTTTTTAAACCTGTGAGATTCATACTATATTGCCCACTATTTCATTTAGTGTGGCATATTTAATTTCCATGATTGAACTATATGTGTAATATACTTTAATTTATGATTATTTACATCATCATTTTATGATTCTTCTTTCATGTGGAGTTGTTTTGTATGTTACTAAATCGGTAAGGGAACCTTTCACCCTCCTCTATTTTAAAGACTTCTTTTTGTTATGTCTTTTAATTTACATATTATTATGTTGAGATATGTTATTCTATATCCTTGTTGATGTAAACTTTATTTATAGGTGATGAGATACCCTTTTTATCTCTTTACCTCATTTTCTGAATTTTAATGTGACATCGTTAGGCTGTCAAATTTTTACAAGGGAACTTCTTAACCCAATTTCAATTCTTCGGGTTCAACTTGTACTTCTTGACCATGTCATCCAATGAATATGTTTTAATTACCTATGATTGTTTTAAACATAATAACCAATTATATAGTGTGTATTTATATTTTTCATACATAATTATGTGATTGATTTATCCTTAATTTAAGGATACCTTCTTTATAAGGGATTTCATCTCAATTTATATTTCCACTGAGAAGTCATTGATGGTATGCCCCAATTCACTCTTATATGGTGTATATACTATCTTTTGACATATTATATCAAGAATCCTTTTATTCTCATGAAATTATAATGTTCTGATTAAATGTTATTCCTCATTTATTTGTATTCAGCGTCTCTCTTTTTGTTAAAAAACTATTTAACAAAAATGTTGTCTTAAATGTTTTAAAGATTTACTCTCATTAATTTCCATGTTTTCAAAATTGGTTTTAGGATTTAATTATATGGATAGTAATGTTTTCAAATGATAATTCATTTAAAATCATCAAAGGGGAATGTGACACTTTGATTCCAAAATCTATTTTTAAATTGTTTTGAAAATGATTTGATAAAGCATTGTTTATTTAAATATCTTGATTTGATATAGTGGATTGTGGAAATGTTATCTTTACATTATACTTGTGATATATGTTATGATTATGTTGTGGTTATTTGGAATTTTTTACATATACGGATGGTTCTGTGATAAACCTAGGGTGGGTGAGCCCGAGATAGCTCTCTAATGCATTGGGTAATGTGACTGAGGAAAACATGATGTTTCTCGTAAGAGATTTAGGGAATATATTATGATGGGTATTCCAAGTGTAACTCCCTGTGTAGCTATGATAGCTACAATTTATGTTTGATATGGATTCCATATGTATCATTTATGATTTGTGATTTGTGTGTGTTATTCATAAATCTTATTATTTCGTACGGTATGTTATGATTGAAAAGTATTGTTTAAATGATTTGTATTTTTTTATGGGATAATGTTTTCATCCCTTATTTTATAACACTAACTGAGCTTTTTATGCTCATCCCATATATTTGAAATGTTTTCCTCAGGACTTAAATATGAATAGGGTCAAGGATGGGATCAAGGAAAAGTCATGCTGTCTAAAACATGGAACATTATATGTCTTTTTAAGATTTTTTATTTTATAAAAAAATTGGATGCAGAGTAGTAGTTTCTACTTGTAATATTCAAGTTGTTATGTAATAGTTACGGCCTAATTCTCTAAAACACTAAACTTGAAATGATCCTCAATGTGAATTATTCATTTAATTAAATATTATGTAATGTTTAGGTCTGGGTCCTTATAGTTGGTTTCATAGGTCAGTTTATATAACTTTATAGGTTAGGGTATTCTTTAAGAATAAGTGACATAACCATAATGGTTGGGATTTTAGAAAGTTTCATAGTTATTTTAGATAAAGTTAATGAGGTTAATATAACATGAATAAGTATATGTTAGTATTTACCCTCCTCATAAAATATTATATGATGATTTTACTAATATACACACACTGACCTTTTTGGTCTTAGTAAATGGTTGGATCTAGCGGGCATCAATGTAACAGTGGATGTGAAGAAAACTGTGTTGGTTTTATGAACGAGCAACTGAATGAAATGAGAGCTCCAATGAGAACTGTTATGGTTATTCTCAACCAACTATCTGGAGTCATGATAGAAAACCTAAACCTTGGTGATTTGTATAAGGCATCGTATATACGAGTAACAAATCTTTACAGATGTTAATGTAATAATAATAAAGGAAAGTATGTTCAAAAACCTATGTGTCAAGGATGTGGAAAGAAACACCTAGGAAAAAGCATCAAAGGGACAGGAAGATGCTCTAGATGTGGGGATGAAGGTCATAATGCAAGAACCTTCTATGGAAAAAAGGAAGCATCCTGTTGACTTTAGGAAATGGTAGTAAGTTATTTCTAAGGGATCAATTGAATTTTGTAAATGTTGTGTGCATGGTCATTATACAAATTGATATCCTACAAATATGTTTTGGGAATGGTATCACTAGGACCATAAAAATATATGTTTACCAATACCTAATTCCATTCCAATTGAGGATGAAGAAATTGACAATGACTAATGAAAGGCATGGACTATTTATTCATATATGTTTTGACATTATTGAATCTTAGGATATGATTCATGATTTTGTTTGACGGAAACAAGTATTTAAGAATAAGTTGGTAAATAATGGTTAATGGACCCTGAAGAATGTTGAATGATTAAGAAGTAAACATATAATGTATTCAAGAGTTATGGTAGATTTTAGGATGGTTAAATTCTTAAAAGTATTAAGGCTCTTTTGATGATGGGAATAAATTAGAAGTCTTTTTATAGAATGTGTAACCTTGAAGGATGATATATGAAAATCTTATTCAAGGAATAATTATCTTTTCTTTTGTGGATATAGTTATAAAGAACCATTTGGGTTTATATGATCCTTGATTTTGATCCAATTACAGGTTAATACATTTTGGGATGAAAAATAAAAGTTATTTGTTAAAATTTGTCGTTGAAATATGTTATGGTTATTTTTGATGAATTTATCTCTTTTTGGGAATTTTATAAATTTTTTTAAAAAGGACGACATGCAAACTGTGTGACATCCCGTCGCATCAGAAAAATCTGTGGGAATCGATCCCACAACCAATGTGCGGTTGGGATTTACCACTACCCCTATACTACGTGAAGTCCCTAGTTAGTATGATGAATTATTTTTAGTCAGATGATTTTATGAATCAAGAATAAGCTTATTTTGGGTCATATATGTAATTTATTAACTTATCATGGAGAATATGTGATTAGAATAATTACTTTTCAATATGAGACATTAAGAGTATCTGATGTTATTTGGAAATAAATGTTAAAATTTATCTTGGAAGACTATGTGATCAAAAACTTATGAGATTTGGGTTTTAATATTAGTTTGGATTACATTGAATAATTTCATGGACAATTTTTAATCTAATGGTCTTTGTTGAACTTTGGATATTTTTGTTTAATTTTAGAGATTAAGAGTTGTATTTCTTTTTATAAAGGATTATCCTTTTTGGGGATTATTTGATCTTATACTAACCATTTTTAGTTTTGGATAATATCTAACGACCGGGGAAATATATTGTTTTTTTGTGGATTATGTATACTCTAGAAATTGATTTTACCACTTTTAATGTGACCAATTCAGTTTGAATACTCATCGTTTGGAGAAAATATGAGTTTTTGGTAGGAATTTAGTAAAGGATGAAAGACTACATGACAAGTACGTATGTTTCCTTATGTTATTAATTAAGCACATAAATAAATTCTTCAATGAAAAGTAACTTAAAAAAACAATGTCTGTTAACTATTCCTTCTCGGGAATCAAAGACTGTTTAACCCATCACATGTTTGGAATTTTATGGTGGTTAACTTTCTCCAAAACATGTTCTCTATCACTCTCCCTCATAAATTGATGGTTTGGTTTCTCCACCATATCCATAATTTCATGAAATCCTAGAATCTATTGTCTATAGTAACCTTTGCACTTCTCTTTCCTTATTTTAATGTGATAGTTTTCTTGACTCTTTTGTTATGTGTGATACTAAATGAAGTTTCCAAGCCCGGTTTAAAAAATTGCGAGGACGCAATTCCCCAAAGGGGGGAAGGATGTAACATCCTAGATAAATATCGAATAAGACACATTTCATATTTATTAATATTTTTCGACTTAAATATTAATTTTACATTAATGGGGATTCTATGTTCGACATCGTGCCCATTACACCACAACATGATTCTTTGAACTCTTAAGTTTCACACTAAAAATATAATATTATTATTTTAAATGGTCATTAACTCCAAGACAGTGTATTGGCGAGAACTAACAAAACTAACTACAATATAATTATACATTTTTATTAAATTTATTTACATTTATCCAATAAATGTTTGAGGCTTAAAATGTGAATGAATCTAATTTTAAGCATAATTTACATTAAAAGGTCAATTTACCGCCTTTTAATGGAGAACCTTCTTCAAATATAGTTTTGGTCACATTAATACATTCTATTTGACCAAATAAAATCATTCATTAGAATGGGGACATGAAAATTTACTTTGTGTAAATTTTTGGAATTTTTTCGGTAAAGTTCATTTTTTATTGAATAGTGTAAATATTGTATTTTAATTCAAATATATGTTTTAATCTAATTTATTTATATGGTTACATTACCTTTTTAATTTTTTTAACGTTTAATTACAATATATTTTTACCATTTAATCCAATTTTGGTCATTGAAATTAATTTAACATTAAAATTGGACATAAACAAGTGTCAATATTTTGATAGTTATTGTTTTTTAAAAACACCCAATTTGTTTTAACAACGGGAATTAATTTTAAAATTAATTAATGAATTTTTTTTGTATTTAATTTTGTAAAATATACACCATTTTTGTATTTGGAATATAAAATTTATCTTAGGGTGAATTTTTGGTATTTTTCTGAAAAACATCAATTTTTATGAATAGTGAAACCACTTAGTAGTAGTTTAAAAACTAAATTTTTCATTTAAATGGAATTTTACCACTTCTTTGAATTGAATTTCAAAAATCATAGATACATGTATCTTATCAATAATTAAAATGTTGTTCAATAAGATGCTAATAATTTTTGGTGAATAGTATTTTTTGACTTTTATTTACCACGGTTAAAGGTAAATAAGGTAATTCATGGTAAAAAGAATATTATAATAATTAAACATTACCTTTACACATGTCAAATACTTATTTTTTGATTCATTAACTACAATGGGATTCTTTGTGTAGATTTTTGGACCCCTTTGATCCACTTGGGAGTGATAAAGACAATTTTGATTAATTAATTTAATGTAAAGGCAAAATAGACAAAAACAAAACTATTTTAGTAATTATTTTTTATAAGGTGTTATATAAGTAATCATTTTGACTATAAATATTCATTGGAAATATTAAAATATTTCCTATATCATGGTATTTTTTTAATTTTTAGACATCAAATAAATTAAATTATTTCTGACATAATAATGATGTAGTATTTACCTCATTAATAAATGATTTAAATAAATAACATTATAATGATTAAAATATTATCCAATAGCTATCAAATTCTTATTGGATGATTTTATTTCTACCATTTGTCATCTTAACTTCTACTATAATGATTTTTGTACCTTTTGAAACAGAATATCATTATATAATAAAATACTATTTTCAGACTTTCATAAAGAGCCCCTCCTACCCCTTATAAAAGAAGACCACTTCTAACCAATTCCTCTCACCTCTCAAGCACTTAGGATCGTCCAAACTCTGCCAAATTAAGTTCCATAAATCCCTCTCCTAATCCTAGAAGCCTTACCATAGGCATACTTCACTTCAATAAGTCCTTTGGTTCAAACCAAAGGTAGTTACGCACATTAAAGGTAACTGTTTCAATTAAATTGTTTTCTTTTATTTTACTTATCCAACCACTAAACTCTTTTTATTCCTTTATTTTGTAACTAAAATAGTATACTAAATATAATAGGATGTTTTTATGAGATGTATTCAAAATAAACATACACACACCTCAATCTAATGGATGAAGAACCTAATGTTTCTGTGGATGGAAAACTAACGCCACACAAAACGATGATTGTTCGATTATCTCCTACCGCCTCTCATGGTGGCCATTATGATGGAACTATATTTATATATGATATATATGATTTTTATTTTTTCTTTATGCTTCTGAAATTTCCATTTATAACATAACATTATGGTTTCCATTATGGGTAAAAGTGATAATTTCATTTGAGGAAGTGTGGACTATCGCCCCCTCAAAGTTATCTGACTCATTCATACCATATCTGGTGCGTATAAAGGATGAAATTAATGATATTATATATCTTAAAATACTTTAATTTTAATACTAATATGTATCATTGTGTTTTAATTCCCTTAAATTTTAAATAGAAATCGATGTAGCGTTCATGCGTATGTACGGATTACCGTCTCCATGAATGGTGCATTTCATTTATTACCTCCAAATGTTATGTACTATTATAAATACTTGTATATACTGGATATATAAGACATATATAATATCTACATCATGATTATAATTCTGAATATAATTTACTATTGACCACATGGACAACTTGTAAATATAAGGTTTTAATTTTTGACTCATGTACCAAATATCAACAAAACGACCATTATTAAAATAAATGATTACATAATGTTTATAACATGGTAATAATTGATATAAAAGGAATTATAAACTTGAAAAATGTTCTTAATAACGTATAAATTAACTTTATTTTATTATTCATGATATTAAAGAATGATCGGGTCAAGTCGGACACGAGGTAAGGGATTTCTTATCTAACTTTTAATTCTGTGAGATTTCCATAGTTCGTCCCTTATTTATTACATGTGGTGTAATGTTTACTACAATTGATATATATTATGATGATTAGATTTATATTAATGGTATTATAAGATTCATTTTGTGGTTATTAACATTTGTTCATACGATTCAATTTGAATACAATGAAGTATGGGTTTTTCATCTCACTTTTCATTCCCATGAAAATCATGATATATTGGCCACTATTTCCTTTTGTGTGGAATATGTACTATCCATTATTGTACTCTTTTTGTAATATAATTTCATTTATGATTATTTACATCTTCATTGTTTGATTCTTTTTTCAAGAGGTGTATGTTTTTCACGTTACCAAATCGGTAAGAGAACCTTTCACCCTCCTGTTTTTAAAAGACTTCTTTTGTTAGGTCTTTTAATTTACATCTTATTATGTTGGGATATGTTCTTATATATCCTTATTGATGTAAAAATTATCTCCAAGTGATGAGATACTCTTTTTATCTATTCAACTCATTTTCTGAATTTTAATGTGATGCCGTTAGGCTTTCACATTTTTACAAGTTAACTTCTTAACCCAATTTCATTCCTTTAGGTTGAACTTGTACATCTTGAACATGTCCTCCTATGAATATGAGTTAATGACCTATGATTGTTTTACACATAATATCCACTTATATTATGTGTATTTATATTTTTCACATATAATTATTTGATTGATTTATCCTTCATTTAAGGATACCATCTTTATAAAGGATTTCATCTCAATTTACATTTCCACTAAGACTTCATTGTTGGTATGCACCAATTAACTCTTATATGGTCTATATAATGTCCTTTGAAATATTATATCATGAATCCATTTATTCTCAAGATATTATAATATTTTGATTAAATTTTATTCCTCATTTATTTGTATTCAAGAATATCTCTTTTTGTTAAAAAAACTCCTTAACCAAAATATTATTTTAAATGTTTTAAAGATTTACTATAATTAATGTCCATGTTTTCAAAATGGGTTTTAGGATTCATATATAGCTCATTAATTTTTTCAAATGATAACTCATTTAAAATATTCAAAGTCGGATGAGACACTTTGATTCAAAAATCTCTTTTTAAATGGTTTTGAAAATGATTTTATATAGCATTGTTTATTTCAATTTCTTGATTTGATATAGTGGAATGTTGAAATGTTATCTTTCCATTATACTTGTGTTATGTGTTATGATTAGGATGTGGTTATCGGAAATTGTTTACATATATGGGTGGTTTCATGACAAACCTACGGCGGGTGAGCCTGAGATAGCTCTCCAATGCATTGGGTAACGTGACGGAGGTAAACGAGATGTTTCTCCTAAGAGATTTAGGGAATATACTGTGATTGGTATTCCAAGTGTAACTCTGTGTGTAGTAGTGATAGCTACAATGTACGTTTGATATGGATTTAATAATTAACCATTATGATTTATGATTTGTGTGTGTTATTCATAAATCTTATGATTTCATATGGTATGTTATGAAAGAAAAGTATGGTTTCATTATTTGTATTTATTTATGGGCTAATGTTTTCTTTCTTTATATTATAACCCTCACTGAGCTTTTTATGCTCATCCCATGTTTTTGTAATGTTTTCCACACGAATTAAAGATGAATAGGGTCATGGATGGGATCAAGGAAAAGTCATGTTGTCTAAAACATGGAAGTAGACATGTTTATTTTTAAGATTTTTTATTTTATAAAAAATTGGATGCTGAGTAGTATTGTATACTTGTATTATTCAAGTTATTGTGTAATAGTTATGGCCTAATTCTCTAAAAATCTAAAATTTAAAAAATCCTCAATGTGAATTATTCATTTAATTCAATATTATGTAATGTTTAAGGTTGCGTAATTATATCAAATATTCAACTTACTCTAAAAATTATCTTTAATATTTTCTTCCAACCGCTTGAAAATTCATTTATTAACTAAAATGATGTATTTTTCACTATTCACCAAAAAGTGATGTTTCTCAGAAAAATACACAAAATTAACCCTAATCTAATTTTGACATCATAAATTTAAAAATAATTTTTATTTTATCAATTTTAATTTATAAATGTTTTGAAAATTTATTTTAATTTTTTTTGTAGAAGGACATTCAGATAAGATCATTTAGGAAAATGGTATTATTAAACATATATGAACATCACCAAAAACTATATATTTCATTATAAATTTTTTTTATTAATATATGAAAATTATAAATAGTACATGAAAATTATTTATTAATATTCTTATTAATATTTTTAATAGTTATGTTATAATTATCTCCTATAAAAATTATTACATTAAAATGATGATTTGTATAAACATCAGTGTTGCATGTAACGTACGTCGAGTCAATGTTTTGTGTATCGTACACTAATTTGGTTTCATGTAACACACACCATGTTACTGTTTCATGTATGAAAAACCATTGAATAAATTCAATCTTATCTATGATGTATGTTAACCATAGTGTTTCATGTAGAGTATATTAAACATTATTCTGCATGTATTGCATGATATCATGGTGTTGTATGTAACATAATACAAAAATGTTATCTTAACATAAAATGAACTATTTTCACAGTTATATGAAATAAAAAAATAAAAAATATTATATTAATTTTATAAAAAAAATTACAAAATCATGGGTTGTTACATTATACCCCCTGGAAATGAATTTATCCCTCAAAATTAATCTTGGTTATCAAATGTTTAATAAAAGAATGTTTCACTCAGAGAAACCCACATCATAAAAATTAATACTAAAACATTCCTTAAAAATTTAATATTGAAACCATAATGGTTACACGATGTAACTCGTAATGAGATTCCCACATTGGAGGACATAAGTGGGGAGTGAATAATTGGACATTTAATATGAATATTAATATCATGTTATGATAGAGAGTGGTAGAGAAGAAGGTTAGGAGAAAGTTAACTATCACAGGGCTGTAAATCTAAGATGGCCTAAGGGACCATCTGATTCATTAGAAATGAAGGTATTGGAAAGATATATGGTTTCAAGATCATTTTTCCTCAATTAGAATACATTTAATGGAAGGATATACATGCATGATTTAAGGAAAATGTCAACCTTTGTTATTCTTTAATCCTATTCACTTATTTCTCTAAAATGTTATGTGAAATTTTTATTCGTAAAGTATTAAAATATCAAAATATCTTTGATATTAAATCCCATTTTTCATCAGTTATAATCAGAAATTCATTTTTATAATAGGTTATCCATTATTCATAAATACATAAGTGGTAAAATAAAAATTTATTCTCACAAACATCATCAAAAGATTATCATAAACATTAGAGAAATGGTTAACCTTATGAACCTTCCAAAATAAGAAAATTCAAAGCATTAGAAATTAAGTGATTAATAAGAATTTACATTTATCCCCCATATATAACAAATTAACCCATAGTTTTCACATTATAAACTTTTGAATAACCTCATCATATATTCCCTTAAAACCATGAAATAACCTTAATTACCATAAATCCATTTTGAAATCATTCTTTCTTCTTTGTTATAATGATTATTTTAAATATTATTTAAATCCATAATGTTTTAAACATAATCCCTGATGTCATAGAAAATATAATCAATAATTGGTTCTATGGTAATTTGTACCATCCAATTTATATATTCATATCTAACACATCATCGTCCATATATCATTATCTCAATTTCTAATATTAATTAAGGGTAACCTTCCCTTAATAAAAATATCTCCCTTATATGAAATCATTTTTCTATGCCTTCATCACCATCCAACGTGTCCTTATCAAATGTTAATGAAAATTTATACTAAAAATAGTCATATATTTCATGATACATATATTATAATATATTAATTCCAAAAAAATAAATACTCAATTCCTCAAACATTATTTTTAAACCATTACAGAGGCCTCGTCAACTTATTCTATAGTATAAATTTCCTATAATATGAAATATGAACCATGAAATAAGGTTCATAGACAACAATAAAATCATGCTTCTTATGTTTAATATAAAAAATACTAGAATAAAATCACTTACCATTCACATGTTCATGTACCATTATATAATCATAACAGATAAATGGTTGCAATTATCAACATTTCACTTATAAAAATTTATTCCCAAACATAGGAGATCATTTCAAGATATTGAAATTGTAAATTTACTTCGAAAACTATTTTCAATTCCAGAAACAACCAAAATTTAAATAACATATTTCTTTCCCTTTTAAAAACATTTTTTCTTATAGAGGAAGCCAAATATCAAATATCAGTTATGGCGGTAGAGGAGTCATTTTTTACGCATATATTAATAAACCTTTTTTCATTTAGTTAAATTCTTTGTTGAAAAAAGATTCAATTTTAATGAACATAAATGACAAAGTTGATTATTATACACCGTATAAACAAATGTGGTGTATGACATTAAAATATGGCTCAACGAAAGTAAATTGGGATGAAGCCCCTTACCTTGAGCCCAAATCATCATATATGTTACTTGTTCATCTCGAATAATAAACATAAGTTAATTTATAATTTTATTATAACCTTTATCATATTTATTATTCATTTTATATCACTTATTTTCATGTTATAAAAATTGCATAATTATTTGAGTTAATATATGTTTTTTTGTCGATATTTGGTACTTGATTAAAAAATTATATTATTTTTCTGTAAATTGTCAATGTAGTAAAAATTCCATAATCTCGAGAATGTTATTCATTCTTTAAATATCATATATATCTATTATACATGTATTTAGTATAGTCTATAATAGTTGTAGATAATAAATTAAATGCATAGTTCATGGAGACTATAGGCCTTAGGTACACATTAACAACACTTTCATTTCTTTTTCATATTAAAGGAATGAAAAAATGATGATACAAATGAATATTATAATTCAAGTATAATAAATATTTTATATATGTTACATAATATCATTTCGTCCATCCTTTATACATTCCATGTCTGTAATGAATGAGTCACATCACTTTTAGGGGGCTGTAGTCTACATTTACACAATAGAAATTTTAGTATTTACACATTATGGAAAGAATAAACGAATGTTGTAAATAAAAAATAATATAAGAATAGAGAGAAAATAAATATAATATATAGCATATATAAATATAGTTCCATAATAATGGACACCATTATAGGTGGTGGGATAAAATTGAACAATCATAGTTTCATGA
The DNA here is from genome assembly GCA_963277665.1 of Viscum album. NCBI lineage: Eukaryota > Viridiplantae > Streptophyta > Magnoliopsida > Santalales > Viscaceae > Viscum > Viscum album. The sequence goes on from OY728160.1 coordinate 700,306,064, forward strand.
GGTCGTAGTTCGTCGCACACAAAAAGAGTATGTTCGTAATTAGATGGAGGGGTGTGTATGTGTAGTTCAAATAAATATCGTAAAGATATACTAGTATATGGAGTATACTATTGTTTTTATATAATAATAGAATTATAATAGCATTGAGAGTGAAGAAGGTAAAAAGGACAGGTACTTGAGGGAATACGCAACCTCTAAATCGGGTAACTCCTATCAATTTGAGCCAAAATAATTTATTGATTTGCCTTTTTCACCAGGTAAGGAATATATGTGGAAGGTACATATGTTGGGAGATTATGTTAGTAAATTATTTTGAGTCAAAGGGCATGATATGTTTGAGTAAGTGGGTATAGGTGGTGGCCTTTTATAAGAAAGAGGAGGGACACTTTTGGAAAGTATTGAAATATTATATTATTATAAACTAATTTTCCAATTCAAATGGACCCAAACTCATTTAATTCAAACATAAGATGATTTTGGGAAGTATCATAATCATAACATTAAAGTTAGACATGTTTTCAATATTTTTTAATCCTTATATTTTGGGAATAACTTTTATTTTACCCTTTTTTATCTCACATTGATATTTTTTTATTTATACATTTCAGGTTAATTTAATTATAGTAAAATGTAAAAGATCCAAAAAATGATACGTTTATGAAATATATGGACCAATCAAAACCTGTTTTCCAAATCATTTATTTTTAGTATTTTGAAAACATTTAATAAACTATTTTCAATTTTATGTTATAAAATTATGTAAATTATGACACTATTCATACATGATTTTTTTAAAAAGTCATAACATGATTGTTTAAAAAAATACCTTAAATCAAAACTAAAATTTATTAGTTATAAATAAAATTCCTAGATGAAATATATTATTTCATGTATTATTTATTTTAATATTTATTATATATTTTATTTTGATATTTTTTTAATAAAATAATTATTATATCACTATTGTCTCAATATTTATGGGAATTATTTAATCTTTAAAATTAAAAATAAATTCCCATTATGTAGATACATTCATTATATTTCTGGAGAGAAATTATGTTCAATGATTCGTCCATTTTATCTCTAAATTAAAATTATTATACTTTTAAGAGATAAGAGAGTGGCATGTTGTAATTTTCATCAGTTTTAATAATAATTACATCACATTCATAGAGAAAAGTCAATTAAATAAATAAATTATGACCATAGGTGATAAGGTTCGACTTTTTTTCATATAATAGTATTTTTTCAATTTTTATGGTAATTTTATTATCTTTATCATATTGTTTGTAACCCTAACTTACCTAATTTAACATTAGCTATGTTAAATAAAAATATTCAAAGATATTATTCTTAAATGTCCCAAAATAAAAAGTATCTATTTAAAAATAATTTACCTCCAAAGTCAAAATGTGAAATAATTATTTTAAAATTCAAAATATATAAGTTTCATTAATTTATTTAAAATTAATTATCGTTGTCTAAACAAGAAAGTGGGTGTTCAAAAAGTAAAAACTATCGAAAATTTAACAATTGTTAATGCCCAATTTTAAGGCGAAATTATTTATAATGACTGTCATTAGATTTAATGATAAAACCATTGTATAATTACAATTTAAAACAAATTAAATGTACAACATAACTATATAAATAAATTATATGAATAGTCCGTTTTGAATTAAAATGCAGTATTTTTAATTTTTCATTAAAATATATATTTTATCAGAAAAAACCAAAATATCATCCAAAGTAAATTTTGATGTCCTGATTCAAAATAGAATGTTAATTTTCTTACGTATAATATATAAAAGGTTCAAAATCTAGATTTAAAAAGGGATTTACATCAAATGTTTATAAAACTATATTTTTAGAAAAGTACTTTTTTTATCTGAAATAATTAATTTGATATTATATAATATCTAGAAAACATATAAGATAAATTTTAAACATCATATATATATCATTTATTAAAAAAATAGAAATATTATTTTATAAACCCAATTATTCTTTTTTCAATTGGATTTCATAAAAAATGGTCCATTATATTTAATTTGTTTTTATTTCCATTTCTAATAAATTTTGTAACCAAAGAATTATTATTTCAAAATTTTTAACCGTGTTTTTTAATTAAGAAGATAATATCGATTCCCTCTATTCTAAAAACAAGGAAATAACTAACATTTTAAATGATAATAATATTATTATATTATTTTCCTGTGTAAATCAAAATTGTGTGCAATGTTTGATTTCGAAGAAACTCATTGTTGCGTGTTGAGTACGCTATCATAAAAAGATGCCCATTTAATGAAAAAATAATATATAATTAAAAAATATTAATGTATTTTAAAATTTATTATTTTATAAATACCTAAGATGTTACATCATTCCCCCTTTTGGAAATTGTGTACCCACAATTATATAAATAGGATCAGAACCTTCACTGAAAATTCCACATCGGAAAAAGAGTAAATAATACTATCACAATAAAATAATTAAGGGGAAGTACAAAAAATATAACCTGATATAACACATACTAGGATTCCTTGTAGGAAAACATGTATATAGAGGAAAAACTAATAATATTTCTATGATAAGTGTGTTAGAAAACATGATTTCTGGAAATTTAACAACTAGAAAACCATACTCTTGTGATGGGATAAATAGCCTTTGATTTCCCAATAGGAAAAGTAAACAGAAAAACTTTTTTTAATATATTTTTCATAATTTTGTAAATTTAATTTATGAGTATGACTAAGAACATAGTGAAACAAACTTACATATCAAGTAGAGTTTTATCTTTTAATAAATAACTTCCACAAGCACATATTTTCTATAAATGATGAGTAATCAAGATGACTTGGCCACACCTGCAGCATAAGAATCAACTTCTATAGAGTCACATAAACCAATAGAATGAACAATATATTTACCCTATCATTTAAAAATTACAAAAACCAATATTTTTAGTATATGATCTGGTAATCCATAAAAGGAATAATCATTTATATAATGAAACACTACTCTTAATCTCAAAAATTAAATAAAAAATATCTAATTTTCAACAAAGACAATTCCATAATATTTATCGTAAAAATTCCTCAAAATAATCTATCTATGATTGAAACCCAAAACATATATGGATTTTATCACAATTTTTTTGAAGATATATTTTAACCTTTAACATCAAAAAACATTGACTACTCTTAAAATATTATACATAAAAGTAATTAACCAAATAACATATTATCCATGATTGGTTAATAATTCCCATAAATAACCCAAAATAAAAATATGTTAATAATTAAATCATTGATTTCTCAAAAAATAATACCTTATAATTGAAAATAAAATTCCATGGTATTTTGTTTTCCATAGGCATATAGGGTTCCCAAAAGGGATAAAGTCTTCCAAAATAACATTTACCACTTAATAACCAAATCATTATCCTTTATTAAGGATATCAATTTGATAAAACAAAAGTTCCAAAATTCAAAATATTCTGATTCCATAAACATGTTTAACAAATAATAATATGTCATGCCATCCAAGGACTTCACATAGGCTAGTTGTGGGTGATAAAGCCTTATTGCACTTCAGTTGTGGGTTAGATCCCCCTAGCCTGGTCCAATGTTACAGGTTTTACATTTTTTAAAAACTATATAATTCATATAACATTACCAAAATTATATTAAATTATCAAAATAACCATAACATATTTTAATTTAATGTTTATCTCGTACCATTCCTTTTTCATCAAAAAAATTAATAACCCATAATTGCTTCAAATTCAAGGACCATATAAACCATAAATATTTTATATAATTATGTACACCAAAGAAAAATAAATTCTTCCTTAGATTTCGTTTTCAGATAACAAAATTCATTGTTACACATACTAAGGAAAATTCTTCCATATTAGTGGCATCAAAAAAATAGAATTTATACCATTAAACATTTAATCACCAATAGATCTAACAGAACTCTTGAATATATAAAATGTAGACATCATAATAATCTAGCTTCTTCGCAATCCCTTAACCATGTTTTTAAAATTTATTCCATAATACTTCTTTCCTAATTAATTATGAATCATGTACAATGATTTCATAATTTCAAAGTATATTCTATGAAATAATCAATACCATTCATTTTCCATTTTTATTCTATTTATCATTGATTAGAATAAAATTTGGTATTGGTAAACAAATATGTGTACTATCCTATTGATCCCATTCATGTACCTTCTTCGTTTGACATATATTTTCATAATGACCATACACCCCACACTTAAAAAATTTTATTGACATCTTATAAATAACTTCTGTACCTTTCCAAGAGTCAAATAAACGCTTCCTTTTTTCATGGGAGTTTATTGCATTATGTCCTTCATTACCAAATCTATAGATTTTTACCCTACAATTCAAACATTTTTTGAGGTTCTTCATTCTACATAAATGAGAGATATTTTGTTGAATATACTTAACATTATGATTATAACCTAAAATCCCACATGGATTTGTTTCTCTTATATAAGATGCATTATAAAAATCAATATGGTTCAGGTGGTTAATAATTATTCCAGATGGCTGGTTTAGAATAACCATGATATTTCCTTGGGAATCTCCCATTTCATTTTGTTTCTTATTTAAATAACAAACACATTTTCCTTCACATCCATTGTTACTTTTGTTCCTTCTATATCAGGCCATTTGCAAAAACCAAAATGAATAATGTGAGTATATTAGTAAAATTATAACATAATATTTTATAAGGAGGGTAAACACTAATATGTAATTACTCATGTAATCTTAAACTCATTAAACATAATTAAATTAACTATGACCCTTTATAATTTTCTATCCCTTTTTTTATATTTGACTTTCCACTTATGACAAAATAACACTCTAAACTCAATATTTTTCTAAACCGACCTCTATTAACAACTATAAGGCCCCGACCATAATCATTATCAAAACGTGAGAGATGTTAGTAATTTGAATTTTATTCACATTGAGGATATTTTCAGGTGTAGATAATTAAATAATTATGTCATAACTCATACATGAAAACTTATATATCACATGTAGACATTTCTACTAACTATAATTTTGTTAATAAAACAAAAATTCTATAAAAAGAAGCATAGAATCATTTCATGTTCTAATTTCATAAATTTTAATTGATCCCATAAATGATTTTATTCTTCATTATGTCCAATGAAAAAAATTAAAATCACGAGATTAATATAAAAAGGCTTGGTGAGGGATACACAAAAAATAAAAAAAAATTTCTTTGAGAAAACATTAAACCATAACTACATTATAATAAAGTAACCATTTTCAGATTTAAGAAGTAGTAAAAATAATTCCCTAAATAAAAGATCAGTTCATACCATTTTTGTAACCAAAATTTTATAATAAAACCAATATAAATTGACATATTACATATAAAGATAACATGGGAAAAAACATATTAAAATAGAATAAACATATGGTCGAATTCCACACATATCACTAAATTTAATAAACATATAGCCGACATCCATACCCAATGAATTGGAGGTTATATTGTAACCACCCATCCTTGGTTTATCATGAAACCACAATTGTTTGATTTATCATGTAACCACCAGTCTTTGGTTTATCATTTAACCACCCGTCAAATATCCACGTACCATTATAGAATCATAAAACATAAAATATTTCAATTATCAAAATTTGACTCCTAAAATTTCATTTCCAACCACCAGAGATAATTTCATGAAATTAAAATAGTAAATACACTTTGAAAACAATTTTAACTACAAAAAAACAAAAAAACATTAAATAATTTATTTCTTTTCATTTTAATAACATTAAGTCTTATATTGGAATCCAAATATCAAATATCAGTGATGGAGGTAGATGAGTCGTTGTTGCTGCATATGTTAAAGACATTCCATTTTTTCGTTTAGTAAAATTATATGTAGAAAAAAATTCCATTTGAATAAATGTAAAATCCAAATGGGTTTATTATACACCGTATAAAAGAAGGTGATATATAACGTAAAAATATTCCTTAATAGAAAGGATATTGAAATGAATTCTTTTACCTTGAGTCCAAATTGACATATATGTTCTTTATTCTTCCAGAAAAATGAAATTAATTTAGTTTAAAGCTATTTTTGAACCTTTTTCATGTTTATTATTAATTTTATATCACAAATTATCATGTTATAACAATTGAGTAATTATTTTTGTTACTATCGTTTGTTTTGACGATATTCAGTACTTATGTTGAAAATAAACTTGTTTTGATGTAAATTGTCCATTTAGTCAAAATTCAAAAAGCTCCAGAATAATATTCATGATTTAAATGTCAATTATATCCATTATTTGTGTGTTTATTGTATTCCATATCATTTATAGATGTGAAATTAATTTCAATGTTAATGGAGATGGTAGGTCGTACATACGCATGAATGCTACATTCATTTTATTATCATATTAAAGGAACTAAAACTGAATGATACAAGGGTATATAATAATTTCATTATAATATATACATTATATATGATACATAATTTCAATTACACCATCCTTTATATGTTACATGTATTCCATGAACGATTCATATTACTTTGAGTGGGAGGTACTCGATAATTTCTCAAATGAGAAAAATCATATTTATGAATTATGGAAAGCATAGAGGTATGATGTAAATAAAAAACTATAGAAGAATATAAATAAAATAAATATATTATATATCATATATAAATTCAGTTTCAGCATAATGGCCACCATGATTAGTGTTCGGAGAAAATTAATCAATCATCGTTTCGTGAAATAGTGTTTCGTAATACACAGAAATAGTACGTTCATATCTATTAGATAGAGAAGTGGGTAAATTTTGTTTTAATACATTTCATAAAAACAACCTAGTATATTGAGTAATCTAGTTTTGTAATTTAATCATATAATAATAATATCCTATAGAGTTAAGAAGGAATAAAATAAAGGTACTTGAGAGATAGTTTAACCTATAAATCGGGTAACTCCTTTTGATTTGTTCCAAAATGCAATCATGAATTTTCTTATGCCCAAGGTAATGATTCTATAAAGAATGGATGGGTTTTGGGATCTTATTTTAGTAGAATTTGGATGATAAAATGGTCTTTAGAAGTGTGTGTAAGTGGGTAGAGGTGGTGTCTTTTTATTAGAGGGAGGACGGCTTTTCATGAAAGTCTTGAAATATTATTTTATTATAAATTGATTTTCGGATTCTAATGGTACAAAACTAGTTTATTTAAAATATAAGAATTTTTGGGTCTTAAACCCAACATCCTATTAAAATTATTCATGTTTTTTATGTTTTTTTAACCCTTTAGTTTTTGAAATAACATATATTATACCATTTTTAATCTTACCATGATATTTTATTAATTACACTTTGTGGGTTAATTTAATTACCATAACATGTAAAATGACCCAAAAACGTTCCATTAATAAAATATTTGGACTTATAATATCCATTTATTCTAATATTATATTTTTTTTGAATTTTAAAACATTCAATAAACTATTTTATATTTTATGTTCTGAATTATGTCAATTTTGACACTATTCATACATGAATTTTTCAAAAATTCATAACTTTAATATTTAAAAATTAATACATTATCTAAATAATAAAACGTTATAGTAATATATATTATTCATTTATGACATAAATTATATCAAATAACATTTATTTTAAAATATATAATATGATTTATTTTCTATTTCTCTTAATAAAATAAACAATATATCTCTATTGTGTAAATATTTACGGTAATTAATTAATATCAAAAATCTAAAAATAAATTCCCATTATTAAGATAACATAATATTATTTTTCTGACTATTTATATTCAATGTTTAAAAATTTTATCTCAACATTTAAATTATTATACATATAAGATATAAGGGTGAAATGTTGTAACTTTCTTTTGTTTCAATGATAATTACATCACTTTCGAATAAAAAAGTCCATCACATGAATCAATTATGACCCTAAGGTGATATGGGTATAATTTTATTCATCCAATAATATTTTTAAGGTTTTAGAATAATTTTATTATACTTATCATATTTTTTTCACCATAAATTACCTGATTTACATTTAAGTGTGGAAAATAAAAACTACTAAAGTTACAATTCGTAATGTCCAAAAATTAAAGGTAGATATTTACACAATTTGGAACCTCTGATACCAAATATGGAATCCATTTTTTCAAATTCAATATAGAGAAGTTTCATTCATTAATTAAAAATTAATTCTTGTTGTTAAAACTAGAAAGTGGGTTTTTTAGAGGTAAAAACTATCAAAAGATTGACATGTTTTTATCCCAATTTCAAAGTGAAATTAATTATAATGACCAAAGTTTGATGAAATGATAAAAAATAATTATATTAATCTTTAAAAAAAATTAAATATAATATATATCTATAAAAATAAATTATATGAATGCATATTATTGAATTAAAACACATTATTTTTCACTATTCATTAAAATATAAATTTTATCATAAAAAAAAATTTCATCCAAAGTAAATATATATATATAGAATCTGAAATAGAACACATAAAACTGAAAAAAACTAGATTTAAAAATGTTCTACATCAAAAGGTGGTAAAACTACATTTTTAGAAAAATATATTTTTATCCGAAAAATAGAAAATTTTCATTTATCATATCTCGAAAACAAATAAGATGTATTTAAAACATAAAATATATATTTTTGATGAAATAAATATCAGTTAAGAGTAATAATATTTTATAAACACAATTCCTCCCTTTAAAATATTTTTTCAAAAAATCATATTCTTTATATTCAAATGGTTTTTATTTCCATTTCTAAAAAAAATGGTAACCAAATAATTTATATTTTAACATGTGTAAACATAATTATTGTAATGTAGTTGATACTATCAATTACTACCATTACTATTACTAGGTGTAAAATACCATTTATATTTATAATAACATTATTATATTATTTTTTGGCATATCTAAATGTTGTATGAAACATAATATTTTGGATTAACCCATTATTGGGTGTCGAGTACCCTATAAGAAAAAGCATCCCCTTAAATGTAAAATTAATATATTATTCATAAATATTAATATTTTTTAATAATTCTTATTCTATAATAACCTAGGATTATGCAGTCTTGTTTCTATGAATAAGAAATCGAATGAAATGCGAGATTTAATGAAAAATCATGTGTTTATTCTAAACTAACCTTCAGAAGGCGTGACTAACCACTTGAGCCATGTTAATTTGTATAAGGAATCATATATAAGAGAAATGAATCTACAATAATTTTTAGGCAATAATCATAATGGTATGTATATTCAATGACATATCTTTCAAGGAAAGGGAACGAAACACCTAGTACAACCTTTTAAAGAGATTGAAAGACATTATAGATCTAGTAATGATGGTCATAAAGTGATAACACTCCTTGGAAAATATAAGTATTAAGATGAATCTTGGAACGAGATAGACGTTTTCATTAATTTATGAATTTAATGTTTTAAATGGGGGGAGTATATTAATTATTCCATTCAATGTCTTATGAAGAAGGTTCATTAATGGAATTAGGGATTCCATGATAATATAAGTTTGACAGTACCGAATTCCACTCCAATAGAACATGAGAAAACTGACAAATACCTATATGGTATTGATTTTTTTATCTCTTATTTTGACATTATTTTATATTAGGACATGATTTGTGTGTTTTATTATAGCTTAAAAAAATTTATGTAATAAATAATCATGGTTTAGTGATCATGAGGAATGATGGATGATTAATATTTCTTCATTTTAGGACATTGAGAATTATTTTAGATCTCTAGATAATGAAATATTTAAACATCTTAATTCCATTTTAATGATGGTATTTCTTTTGATAAATTTTTTCTAGTTTGTGTACCCCTGATGTTTTTTTTGAAATTTTTATTCAATGTAGAATTAACTTTTCTTTTGTAGACATAAGTATGGATAAACATTAGGGTTTATATATTTTATAAGTAATAATGCATTATTACTTTTTGGAAATAAAATTAATGGTATGAGATAAATATTCAGGTTAAAACGTGTTATTGTTATTTTTTGAACATTATAATAATTTGGGAATTTTATAATAATTATATAGTTTTTGAAAAAAGGACAACTCGTAGGATGGGTGACAACATGTCACATCTGGTAAGGATGTAGGGATTAAACCCACAACTGAAGGGCTACAAGAGTGAATCACCTACCACTAACCTAAATGAATTCCCAGGTTAGTATGACTTATTCTTTTTAGTTAAATTATTTTAGGTATTAAAAATAAGTTTTTTTGGTCTAAATATATTTAATTAAATAAATAACTATGGGATTGGAAAATGATTGAGTGATTAAGTGATAATAGTTATTTTGGAAGATGTGTACTATTTTTGGGAACATTATATGATTAAGGTAAACAAAATACTTTGGTATTATAATTTAGGTGTAATGGTTTAACTATATTCTTGAAGAATATAATATTTCAATTGTGTTGATAAGGTTATTCTAGACATTTATGGAAATTATTTACCAATCATGGAGAATATATGATTAGGATAATTACTTTTGGATATAAGACATTAAAAGTGTTCGATGTTATTGAGTGATAAATGTTAAAATTTATATTGGAAGATTATGTGATCAATTTATTCTATGTTTTGGGTTTCAATAATAGTTTTTATAATCTTGTGGAATATTATGTAAAATTGTTTATTTAATGGTATATGTTGAACTTTAGGCATTACTATTGAATTTTGGTGATTAAAATTAGTCTGTCTCCATATAATGGATTCTTATTTTTGTTCGAATTATCTGATCTTGTACCACCCATTTTTTTAGATAATTTTTAAGGTTAGATGAAGTATATAGTTTTCCTTTAGTGGTTGGTGTGAGATTTTAGAGGCTGATTATAGTGCTTCCATCATAAAAAATTCATCTTAAATACTCATTATTTGGAGAAAAATATGAGTTTTTAGTGTAATTCTATTAATGGATGAAACTATAACTAGAAAGTATGTATATTTCCTTTTGAACTTATTCTATGTATTAAAATAAATCCACAAATTTCTTAATAGGACCATAAAAAATGTTTTCTATTTATTTTTTCTACTATAAATTTCTTCTCCATTAAAAAATCACAAATTTATGGATTTTTTTATTGTTAACTATTTTCATGATTATATTTTCTATCACACTCCATCAGAACATTATAGTTAGTTTTTGATCCATATCAATGTATTCATATATAAAATCATTGTATGTGGTTTACTCAGGTAACCTTCTTTCTTCCCATTCATTATTTCAAAATGGTTGTTTTTTTATTCTTTTTATGAATTGGAATTTCAATTAAGTTATTTTTACAAGTCACACCAGATATATTGACACCAAATTAAAATTGAGAGGACAAAATTTCAAGGCGGTATGTGACATCCCATTTAATTATCAAATAATTCATTTATATATCTATAAATATTTTAGATTTAGATATAAATTTTAGTTTAAAGGGGAGAAAATGTGTGATAGAATACCCGATATGAAACATTGTGTTTCTCTAAAATCTTATATTTTATAGAAAACTGATTTTTACTGAAAAATGATATATTATAAATATTATCAATTTATATTTTAATTATAGAAAATCCATTATAATGGTACTAATGAATGATATTAACTAAATTATAATAATAGGGTCTAAAAATGTTTATATAATGATTCATTAGTTAAAAATTTAATTAGAAATGTAAGTAAAAAATAAATTGAATATAAAGGTTTTGATTTAAAGGAAAACTATTTAAGTGAGAATAATTGTTTTTATAAAATAATAAAATCTAACATGTTGGATTATATTAATGAAATATTGATTAAATATAATATTTAAAATTCATCTTATGTGTTTTCTAGACATTATATAAGAACAAATACTATTTCAAAAATTAAATGAATGTTTTTTGAAAAATGTTGTTTTACCACATTTTGACGGTGATCCCATTTTAATTAAGGGGTTTGAAAAGTATATAGGTGATATTTGAAAAAAAATTCCTATTTAGAATCCTATCATCAAAATTCACTTGGGTTTTATTTTTTTATTTTTTTGATAAAATTTATTTTTAGTTAAAAGTGAAAAAATATTGTATTTTTATACAAAAATACATTTTTGTCTAATTTAATTATTATGTTTGATAATAGTTTTACTTGTTTTTAAGGTATAATAAGATAAGGTTTTTTTGTTTAATCACATGTTGGAAACTTTATGTAATTTCACATTGAAGTTAGATATAAATGTCTATCAATCTCTGGATGGTTTTTACTTTTAAAACCCCATTTTATTCTTTTGACAACGTGGATTGTGTTTTAATTAATTACTATAAATTCAATTGTTTTTAGTTTGGATAAATTTTTTCCATATTTGGATTCATATGTTATAAATTATTTAAATGTGTACTTTTTATTAGAGGATATTATGAATAGAAACATTGGGAATAAATTTTATTAACATTGTTAAAGAAAAATATGGTATTTAAAGGTAAAAATAATATTATAACAATATAAAACTACCAAAACATATGTCATATTTTAATAGGATACGTGTATTCCATTCATAAGAATCTTGGTTCGATTTTATGACCACATGGATCCACTTTGATAACTTTAATGCTATTATAATATTATATTCATTGAATAGTCATTTTTAGTTAGACTTTTGTTTTTTAAATGTAAAGTATTTTATTATGGATTTATATAAGGGATCTATTCAACTATAAGTATTCAATAAAAATGTAATAATATTACCAAAATATTTATAATTTATTTATTATTTTAATATATTAAATAGTAAATTCAATGTAGGATACAATAATGATGTAGTATTATATTAATTAATGAAAGATTCCAATAAATAATTTTATAAATACTAAAATAATTATTATATGACATAAGTTTTGACATCCACAAATTTTATGGAAATATTTTACGTTTTTTTATTATTTAAATGAATTGGATAAAACTTATATTATTATTAATATATTTTTCAAAACAAAACGAATGAATAGTGTCAAAATTGACACAATTGGTATTTTAAAAAGTAAAATATTTTGTTAAATTATATTAAATTTAAAATAATATAAGCTTCAACAAAATGGATAGGATATTTCCAAATATATCATAAATGGAAATTTTTTGGGTCCTTTTACATGTTATTCTAATTACATTACCAACAAAGTGTAAATAACAGAATTTCACAGTGAGATTAATAATTGTAAAAAAAGAGTTCAACAAAAAAAATATTATAAAATGATAAAAAAATCTGTATAATTATACTTGGATGATTTTTATTCGAAAAAAAAAATCTAACACTATAAATAAATTATTTTCTCTCCATTTGGAACCAAAATTGAAATTATATTATTTTAATATTTTAAGAGTTTCTAGGGGTTCCCCTGCCCTCTCTAATAAAAGGTACCCACACTTCTTTAATACTCACACATCCAAATACTTTTTTTCAATCCAAAATCTTAACAAAACCCTTCAAATGGTACCTCCCTACATTATTGATGCCTTAATTTGGGCCGAACACCCACATTAAACGTGTTATGGTGTTCTTCAAGGGTGATCAACCGAAAAAGTGGAATTGTTTTTTATGTGTTTCTATTTTATATGTTCTTACACTTCAATTAAATCTCCTTCATTATTGATGAACATGAAACTCTATAATCCTAAATATACTGTTATGTTATTATGTTAATATCATCACCTAAACCCTTCCCCAAATTTATGAAATCGGAAATGAATATTTCATTCATGTGTACGGCGAACTACCACCTCCTGAACCGATATTTTATATTTTTCATTACTATCTTTCATGAATGGTTATAATGATGGAATAAATGTTTTTATATGATATTCATTACATATAAATAATTTTAAAAGAATAATATTTTAATTATTTTTTGACATTCCATCCATATAAAAATGATATGGTTATTTGTGCATACCTGTTAAATTTAACCTCCATGAAGTATTGTGAGTTGTTTTTATTCACCACATCACTTGTATGATATATATAGTTATATATAATTTATTATTATGATTTGTAAAGTATTCTGATCATTCTATAATGTTAAAATAATAATTTCCTTTTAAAATAATGATAAATTAAAAATGAAATACAATTAATACACACTTCCTCACCCCTCTCGCCAGATCACATGACACCCCCAAAGGCTTGGGGGTACCCCTCAACGCACACCCCTACTCCCTGTGACCTCTTCTCCTAGTCAAATATGTCTGGATTTAATTACATTTGTTATTCAAATCATTGAGGAAAGACCTCTCCTCCCTTATCCTCAATTTTCCCAACATTAATTCGACCTAGGTTTCTCCCCATAGGGTTTGGGTAAACCCTATGTTTTTTTTGGTATTCCCATTTATTTGTCTTATATTGTCCAAGGATTGTGGTAATTGTCTATCGGGACTCCCTTGTGGATGTTCCGGCTACCTCCACTGATATTGAAATGGTTTGGTTGGTTTTTGTCTGGCGATTTTTTTTCTGGTTATGGTTTATGTTTGTTTCTATGTTTTTCACCTATTGAATTATGTCCTTTATGTGTTTTAAGGCTCATACGAATCATCTTGTAATGTGTTGGTCCCTCCCTTTTTTTGAGTCCCCAAGTCATGGGCCACTCAACTACAGGTGCATAGGTAATTGGATACATTTGTGTGGGTTACAATGTTACATTTATAATCAATAATAGAAATGATTACACAAGTTTTGAGATAGGCATGTACATGTATATATATATATATATATATTAATTCATCTATATATTAGTGAAGATAGGATATGCATATAATAATATGTGTAAGGATGCCCTCTCACATGCTTATGGACATTCAGATGAGTGAATATGTTTTAGGTGTCCATTAATGTGTGTGATGGTGTATATGCTCAGTAGAGAAGCATCATCTTTTATTAAGAATGATTCAAATGCCGAAGTAAATTGTTTGGTTCTACATTGAGGTAGGGTCCCTTTCCATGTCCATTATTTTTAATGAATGCATTAGTTTATTTATTATTGAACTACCCTTAGTATTTAATTAATGCAGTACAATTATATTAAATTATTCCAAAGATAATGTTAATGAAATGTTAAATATGATATATGAATTTATTGGTAATAAAATTCACTATTTTTTATTAAAACCCCATCGATAGAGGTGCACTACATTCAAGAAAAAAGTGTTGAATTTAAACTTATGTGATTTATAGGTCTGATACTTTTGAATTGCTTTTACTTTGAAGATATGTATGAAAAGTGACCTGATTAGAACACATTCCAACATTAGATAGTTAATTTACATCCTAGACGTATGAAGTGGGCCTTGTCCCTTCTATTTTCTAGTTAACTGAATACACCCCATGGGTGTCTAGACTCTTTAGGCCTGGAATTTATTGAGTTGGATTTTGATAGGTTTCTATAACTTTCTAAATGACTTAAATTGGGTTTTACCAATGTAATGGAATGACATCGATTTAATGATGTGGTTCAATTTGTTGGATGGGGTGACCTTGACTCTTGAACCCTCAAACATATTTTCGATTATTAGGAAAATTGGGTGATATGACCTCATGTAGGGTGACTCATACCAAATGACATGTATTAATTGAATATATTAATTATATTAAATTTATTTATTTGTTTTAAAGGATTTAAATGTAATGGAATCCAAGAAATTTATCTAAATATGGAAATTGAGATATATGATAAACATAGACTCGTGCATTTGGGTTGAATGGGAAGCCTTTGTTAATGTTTTGATTTAAATGCACATAATGGTTTTCCATTAGTAAAAATGTGATTATGTTTTCTATTATGTAATTGAAATTGCCTAATGAAATTCATGAGAGGTTAATTCCTCATTCACTATATGTTATGAATATTTATGCCTTATATATAAAGGGGATCCAAATGACCATGAGAGCCATGGGTAGAAAGACCGTGGGAGCTTCCATGTTTATTTCAATGAGATTAATAGAACTTTTGGATTTTATCTAGGGGAGATAACCTGTTTGAAACCCATTGTAAAGGATGTATATTTGTTATGTCTCTATCCATCCAATTTTGGTCACCAAAGCACCATGCGAGCCTTATGTTGGAAGACTGTGTGAGAAACCAGGTTGATTGATAAGAAACTGGGAGATCTCTATGAGTAAGTCCAGGAGTAAGACCATGAGATCTACCCTGGTATTGGATGTCTATGAGTTACATCATTATCCATAAAAACGTATATATACATATATATATAGTGATTTGATCAGAAAACCCATCCATGTTGGGAAGTAGGTATCACTATCAGGTGTCATGTAGGAGCTTGGATATGTGTTAATTATCTATTCAATTTTTTCATTAATACATCATATATATACACTGTTAAATTTATATCACACTATCTAGATAGGGCTAGACATGGGTGGTGCTGGCCTACTACGATTTATATCTAACACCCCACTCGGGATGCCATTATACTGGGGTACCTGAGTAGACAATTCATGTTTATAGGATTACAGACCATAGACATTCATTTTTGATATATTCTTGTACCCAGGGTTAAGAGAAAGGATTTACATGGATCTCAGTATGCTTGTGGAGTTTGCCTTAGTAATTTTTATTTCATTTCCTCTATTAAGTCCTATATTTGTTTTTTTATGAAAATCATGTTGTATGATAACCACTTTCATTTATGTATCTTTACCATGTCATGGATACATTGTGTAAAATAGAATTGACCACTTTTATAAAATTATTATTATATGTCTTATAGTACTTATTCAACTTTTTATATACTGTCTTTTCTCTTTCTGTTGACTATACACAGATAATACCATTGTGTAACATTGGTCAGTGGTTATATTCTCTCCTATATCACCACCTGAGACCCTTGTTTCTTGGAGTATACCTCTGGTATATGTGGAGATTCACTTGAGGCCATGTGACACACCAGTCCAGCTACCAATTCGATAATAAACTGGAATGAGAAATGAAAAAAGAGGTATTAGAGGAAAATTTTCTTTTTTGATTGTGTTTTGGGTTTGTATACATGAGACTAATAATGTAATAGTACGTTTTTAATAGATACACTTGGGACTGATCAATCCATGTATGAGAAATAACCATGTCTCAAGGTTTAGGATTGATGTTTTTTTGTTCTCTATTACATTTTAGTTGATTTAACCTAGGGTGATGGTTGTGCATTCCATTTCATCATTATTTATGATATTTCTATAATTTTACCCTTGGCCTAATATGGCAAGGTTGACGCATTGAATGAAACATTATAGGATCATAAGATATTCGTATTTCATGTATATGCCATGCAATGTAGTTGCATATGTATAAATCTTGTTTATTTGGAATTGTGTCATGAGTGAAATTCTAGGTTTGGTGTTTTATGAAATTGATTATATTTTTAACTACTTAGATAGTTATTCAGAATGATTTCCAATTATTATAAAATTCTAGAATGATTAGTACACTGTGCTTCATCTTTATTTAGTATTTCTTGATTTTTTACATGGAATGCATCTTGTTTTTCCTACCTTTAAAATATTCCATATTTATTTATTTATTACTTTTTATTCTATATTTATTTCTTATAATGTATTTTTTTGTTATATATGGGTTGTGAATGAATGGGAACACATTTTCAATTATATGTTCTATGGACGCCTTATAACTGGGAAAGGGTGACCAGCAGATTCAAAACATTTTGAACAAAAAAAATAAATTTTAAGGATTTCAATAATCCGTTAAGGTTAATAAAGTTGAAATTAAAAGTTAAATTGGTTTTGATTAAATGAATCCAAATGATAAACCAGGAAGTGTATGGGCGCTTTATAGGTTAGTAGATGGCCACCCATCTGACTGCACCATTATATAAATGAGCATGTTGTAATACGAATTGGTTTTGGTTTCAATTAAAGGGGACCAATTTTCTATAAATTAAGTGTATGTGTGCTTTATGAATTGGGAAATGACAACCCTTAAAAAATGTAATGGAATGGTTTATTGTGAATTGGATAAAGATAAAGAGTTGTACAATTTTGATATGAAGTGAAATGGATTATTTTGACCATTATAGGTTTCATAAACTATTGAAAGGAATTTATTTGGATAAATTTCCCTGAATTTTCAAGATCTCCACACCTGTTAAATGTTTAATAGAATGTTTTGTGGAACTATTAGGTTTTTTCTATGATTTGTTCGCTTAATCAACAAGTTTTTATTCTATTATTAAAAATGGTACATGATCCTTGAGATTAAATCATCTAGATGTTAATAGATTATAATGTCACTATATAAAAAGGGATTTTAAATGGAACCATAAGGGGTGACCTTGGTAATACCCTCATTTGTGGGTAGATTGGGACTTTTTTTAGATTCCTTTAAATGGAACAATAGTTTTTCTCTATAGGTATTGTATCTTTATCAATGTTTTAAATGTTAAGATATTTTGAATGTTACTATTGTTTGGTGTGAAAAAATTATTGTGTAGGAACTTGTTCTTAATTAAAGGATAGCATGTGGTAGTTAAATCTTTTATATATTATGTTTCATGCAAAAAATTTTGAGTTTCTGACATTTGGTGTCATTCGGGTGTCATTGTCCCAAGTAGGACATTCATTTTTTAAATTTCACCCCTGTTTGGAGTGGGGTTCCTATCATTCTATGACCTTTTTTATGTGATTGGGAATTGATTAATTATTGTTCTGATCATGTTGGGAATTCCTTAGGCATGGTCAGATTCTCTTTCGGTCATTTTATCCCTTATCTTTTCCTTGGGTAGTATACATTGATAAACGTGGTAGCATCTAGTGTTAAATGAAATAATGAACCGTTTAAGATTAGTTAAATCGTATATTTTTGTGCCTTTTATTGCGGTATTGAGTCATATCTATGTAAAATGACACGATCTTTAAATAAAAAGGTTAATCATAACACACCAGATCGGTTTCTAAAGAACTTGGTGTTTCGAAACACCAGTCTTTTTCGTTTCACTTTCAGTTGGGCCTTGATTTTATATTACATTTTACATGCTAATGATATCTCATAAAAGTGTCACAAATCCTTCTATGTTCTATTGGTCTAGCATGCTTGTGAGTGTGTTGTTATCATCTTCATAGTATCTAGGACACTCTTATGGTGGGCAGTGTGGTTTCAAATCTTGTAAATGTGGCCTTCCAAAAATAAGGGACACTAATAAAATTCCTTTTTATAATGGTTGATCATGTTTTATTTCCTTTGAGGCTTACCATTTTTGAATTCATATCTGTTTTTACTATGAAACCCTATGTTCTTATGATTCATTGGGTATTGAACCCCTTATAAAAAACTTTTTCTTTTGATGATCTTAAGTTGTAATATTGTAACTATCATGGAATTTTCATGCATGGTAAAGGAATTCTGTTTGGAAAATTGAATTTCATCCACAGGTGATGCCAAGTACCTTCCTAGTAGTAGACCAGATCTAGTTTGACCTATCTTTCTTCTAGTATTCGGGTATACCAAACTATAATCTGTTAGAAAATTATTAGTGTTCTATGTTAGGTTATGAGCATGTCACTTGTCCTGTGTTCATCCTAGATTCACTATGTGAGCATCAATCTCACACCAGGCTAACGCTTTAATGACATTGGTCTTGATTTGGTGGTTCCCTTATGGAGTTTCACACATGATGTGTGGTTTCTATTGTATTTTTACCGTTATAAATGTCATCATGAGTTGGGTGAAGGCTTCGGTGAGCGTTTTCTTTGTAATTGTGAGATTCCTTGGGAGAAGGTATCATTATTCAGCTTATAAAATTATGACCATTAAATTGGATTTATCCTTAATTAGTCGGCTATAGTGGATTTAATTTTTCCACTACTGTTTAATGAATATAGTTGGGGAAGAACCATACGAAATAATTTCATCTAGTAAAGATGGTTGTTGTTGGTTCTGTCTTCTTCATTTCATGAACAATTGGATCAATATTATATTTTGGTCGATGTATAATTAACCATTGGATCATTTCATAAATCATGATGCGTGTGATGCTGGAATACTTGGAGCATACTTTCAAAGAAATTTCAAGCTATAGAGGAGTGGTTTTTTGAATTTGGTAGCTAAATGTTAAAGCCTAAGGTGGGATGTACCATTGGCTTCATACTTGGTGAGAGGAAATGGTGATCATGTCTCTTTTCATTCTAGATTGGGTAAATTTCAACTTGGTTTCAGATGGGAAAATGAGCATTGGCTCGAATTTTAAATGGATTAAGTGCTAGTTGCCTTTGAATTTATTAAAGTTTCATTGGGTGTTTGGTAATGAAACACATTTTTTTGAATGAATCATCATGACCCTGTTAGTTCATGTGAGGTTTTTGTAGTTTCTGAAGGATTCTCTAGGATGAGAGGTTCAACGGTGGGAAGGTTGTTATGATCCCGATTCTAAATCAATAAAAAAAGTTATGGTAGTCTGAACATATCAATTACTAAATGGGTATTTTTTAAAAACCATGCATTATAATTGAATTACATTAGTATCACTCTCATATGTGATGTTTTAGCACTTCGAAAACCCATGTTAAGTTTTCCCATGTGACTCAAGATGTTTCCGGAGTGCCAAACCCAAAATACATCAAGTTTTGAAGTACAATAGAGGGAATATGGTTGGCACATAGTCTGCTAAACCGTGAGTCCCACTATAAATAACGGTGTGCCATTTTTTAAGTGGATAGAGGCATTTTTCATGTGTTGCGAATGGTTTCTGAAGTAGCACACCTAGCTCCTGCAAGGTGACTGTCATATTTAGGGGGTCCTAGACAATTTGTGCACATTTTCTTAAACCATGTCAGTAATATTATGTAGTTGGGTCTATTTAGGAAATTAAATAAATTAAATTAAAAATTAAATTAAATTAATACAACACACTCCCTCACCCCTCTCTCCAGATTGCGCGAAACCTCCTAATGGGGGGAGGGGTACCCTTCGACCTGCACCCCTCCACCCTACGACCTCCTCTACTCATCAAATCCATTCAGATTTCCTCACGTTTTCCACCCAAATCTACAAGGTAAGACCTCTCCTCCCTTCTCCTCCCTTTTCTCACCTTCGGTTCATCAAATCTTTCACTCCATATTAATTGGATAAACTCAATTTTTTTTGGTAATATGATTTATTGGTCTTATATAATCCTTTCCTTGTGCGAATGGTCTCTCAAGACACCCTTGTGCATGTTCTGGGAGTCGATGCTGAGGGAGAGGTGGTTCGGGTGGTTTTGGACGGCTAGACATATTTTAAGGTATGTTTTATTTTATTTTTCTTGTTTTTTAATCTGTTAAATTAGGTAATTTATGTATTTTAAGGTTCATATTTATCATCTTGTAGTGACTTGGTCGTTTCCTTGTGTTTTTTAGTCTCCTATTAAGGGAGACTCTCTTGTGTGTGCATAGGTATGAATATATATATATAAATATGGGGCTTCCCCTGTTATGTGTATAATCAACAACATAAATTATTAAACTTGTATGGGCTAGGTGCTCGAATTTATATATATAAAAATTCATGTGTAGTTTAATGGAAATGGGTATTTCCATAAAACCATATGTTGTAGTATCCCCTTGCATATACTCATGGCCATGTTGGTGTGTGCATAAGGGATAGGTGTCAATGCATGTGTTTGAAGGTGTGTATGCTCAGTGGGGGGAGCACTATATTTTAGTTAGAATGATCCATGATCTAAATTGGATATCGTCATACTACATTTAGGTATGGTCACTTTCCGTGGCCTTTTAATTGAAGTAATGCAGTAGTGAATTTAATATTGCACAAACCATTTCATTTAATTTATGAAATATTTTTAGAATAAATGCTTCTTGTGATAATGTTAACAAATTGTTAAATATGACATGCTGGTTTATTAATATGAAAAGTCATGGGTTTTTAATAAATCTCGTCTAATGAATGTGCACTACATTGAAGATAAAAATGTATAAAGTATAATTATGTTATTTCTTGGTCTACTACTTTTGTATTGCATCTTTATTAAAGATATGAATGGAAAGGGGAATTATTAGGACATATTCTAACAGTTGAAAATGAATTTCTTACCTAGAATTATGAATTGGGACTTTCCCCTTTGGTTTTTTGTTAACACAATACACCCCATGGGTTTATAGACACTTTAGTCTTGGAATTTCTTGAGTAGGATTTTGATAAGTTTCCATGAATAAATTAATGACATAAATTTGTTCTGACCATTTGAATAGAATGAGACAACATTAATTTGATAGTTCCATCCATTGGATGGTGTTTCCCTAAAACTAGAACCCTTAAACCCACATTCCATGCTTTGGAAAATTGGTTGAGATGAACTCGAGTAGGGTGACTCATAAAATATGTAATGTCTTGAATGAATTTCATAGTCATATTTTATTTCATGATTTTTGTTGAAGGGTTTAAATGAAATGGATTCTTTGAAATGGAATTGAATATTTCCATTGAGATTCATGAGAGGCCATGCCTTATGATTTTGAGTTGAATGGGAATCCTATGATAGTTTTTTTATTGAAATTCTTATGTTGGGTTTCCTTTAGAATAAATGTGAATATTCATTTTTTTATGTAATTGAAATGGGAAAATGAAATGAATGAGATGTTAATGCCTCATGAACTATATGTTATGAATGGTTTTGTCTTATAAAGGAAGGGGACCCAAAGGACTATGCAAGCCTTGGGTAGGAAGATCATGTGAGTTTCCATGTTTATTTATTTGAGGTTGTGAGAGATATATTGTTAGGTAAAGGGATAAACCATAAGATATAACCCTAGGGATGGATATCTGTGTGTTACATCTTGATCTAGCTAATTTTGATTTCTAAAGGCCTGTGAGAACATTGGGTTGGAAGACTGTGTGATCTTCCATGTTGATTTCTAGGTAACCATGAGAGCTCTGAGAGTTAGGCCTTGAGTTAGACCATGAGAACTACCTTGTTATTTGATGTTAGAGAGTTATGTCACGGTCCATCCCAACAAATATCTATATATATATAGTGACATGATCAGACATACCATCCATGTTGTAAAGTGTGTGTCACTATCAGGTGACCCGTTGGAACTTGGATGGGTGTTGATTATTTATCTAATTATGTCATTAAAACATCATATGTGTACACATTTAAATTTTTGTTAAATTGTCTTGATAGGGCTAGACACCAATGGTGGCGACCTACTGAGATTTATATATCACGCCATTCTAAGGACTCCATTCCACTATAGTACCTGATATTCTGTTCTTGTTCCTAGGACTTCAATCCTTATACCTTTTTGTTGCTCTACAGTTATACCTGTGGTTAAAGGAAAAGGATTGAGCTTCATCATAGGATCCTCGTAGTGTTTCCCTTAGGACTTTTTTGTTCTTTTGTTTGTTTGTGTCATGTATTTATTATTTTGTTTGAAAAAGTTTGTATGAAAAGTACTTTCACTTATATATATTAACCATTTCATGCATGAATTATCTAAACTATAGTTGACCTCTTTTATAAAATGATTTTCATATATCTTCCACTACATTCTCAACTGTTTATAAATAGTTTCCACTATTTATGTTGTTTGTTCTCTAAAAATACCACTATAAAAATCTAATAAGAGGTTATAGTCTCCACAATATCATCTCCCAAGACCTACTCTACTAGTCGTTAACCTCTAGCATTCCATGAGATTTTCTTGAGGCCATGCGACCCATCGGCCCGGCTATATGTTTGATGGTATGTTGGGCCTGAATGTGACAAAAAGGAAATGTGTAGTAAAATGAATATAAAATTTAAAATAAATAGTGAATTATAAATATAAAATATATAAAAATATTTTCCATCATAATTTACACCATGATATATTGCAAGTAATATTGAACATTCATCATTTAGCATGGTGGTAGTTTGTTTTACACAAAAAAGTATGTTTGTTATATATTTGATGGAAGATTGTGTTACAATAGGTTGAAACCATTTCATGACAACATAATATTATATTGAGGATACAGGATTCGTTATAAAATCATAAAAAAAATAAAGTTCATGGGGTGGATAAGAAAAATAAATGAAAGGTCTAGAGAAAAGATATTACCTCTTAATTGGGTAAATCCTTTTTCATTACGCCAAAAGGCTTCCATAGACTTAATTACTCACAATAGTAGGATTATATGAAAAATTTAACATTTTTAGGAAGTGTATTGAGTGGTTAGTTTTTTGAAAATAATAGGATTTATAGGTGTTATTTTGTGGGAGTGGTGGTAGTATTTTATAGGGAAAGAGAGGGGCATACTTGGAATTTAGGTAAACAAACATCTTGTACACATGATCGTACCAAAATAATGTCATAAAATCTAATATAAACCAATAATTTAAGGTTTATGGATTATATATGTCAAGAAAATGGTTCTTAGAAATGTGTGGATGTCATTTGGGCCTTTAAGATTAAGGTTTAGCCCCTAATTATGCTTACTTTTACCTTCATCATTGTGATTATTTTAAATAACTTTTACTGATTTTTTGGGCCAAAAATTTATTTTATTTTATTATAAATTATTTATAATACTAAATACAATTTTTTGGCTATATTTAAAAAATAAATTCACATAAGTGGGAAAATTAAAATTCATTCTAATCCGGTAGATGGTGCGAAATAACCTATTTTTTCAGTTTAAAATGTTCCAAAGGTTGTTAAGATTTTATATTCAATTTCAAAATAAAATTTATTACAATACCCTAAATGGTATTATTATATGTATAAAATTAATGATGAGACCTTATACCAACATTAATATTTAATTTAACATTAATGATTATTTAAACGAAAAGGCATTTAAAAATGATGTACTTTTCAATATTCACCAAAAATTTATGTTTCTCATAAAATTGAAAAAAAATTCTCCAAAATATAATTTTGAGATTTTAAATTTAAAAATTTATTTTATTATAAAATATTAAATTTCTAAAATTGTCAAAAAATCAATATTTTTCACAAAAGGACATTAAAAGTGGTATATTTGAGAAAACCATATTATTAGGCATAAATGGAATTTAATAAAAATAATATCATTGGTTATCAATATGTTATAATTATTATAATAAATTATAAATAATATTTCAAAAAATTATATTAAGATTCACTCTAAAAATTTTGACAACTATGTTATAGTTATCTCATTAAAATAATTATAATGGTAAATTGAAGTTTCATTGAAACATTAGTGTTGTGTGTAACGTAAGATGAGTGGATGTTCCGTGTATTATTATCCATTTTTGTGTTGTGTAATTCATGACATGTCAGTGTTTTCTGTAGTGCAAGACATCAAGGAAAGTCCATCATGCATGTAATGAACATTAACCTCCCTGTTATTTATAGAGCATGACATATATTACATTTCATGTAGGGAATTATTACATGGTATTACATTTGAAGTAAGTAAAAAATATTTCTTTAATATAAAATAAATCTTTTTTATTGTTGTGTGAAATAAAAAATATCATAAATATTAAATTAATTTGAAAAAAATAAATCAAAAAATATATTTTTGTTGCTATGTCTTTAAATTTCCTCCATTTCCATATTTTATAATATGTGTGTAAATAATTAAATAAATTAATTAAAAGGTTATTTTACCTCTCCTATTACTTTTTTCCAAAACTCAATGAATGTAAAATTTTTATGAATTTCAAATATAATGTTTGAAATTGATTAAAAAGAAAAAAATGAATTATTTTAACATATATGATGTAATATAATTTTTCTATTTTCAAATCATATATTTTATATGTATATATATATATTCCTTTAAATTGTTGTATTTTTTTAAAATGAAAAACTATTTCATTATTTTTTTCATGTATTTTAGTTTTTAAAATCATATTTTAATTGAGGTCGATATATCAATATTTGAATATATTTTACATAAGGGTTTAAAATTATATTACGAGATTGATTATAGAAATTTAAAATTTTATATATTTTATATATTGTATGGCCCTTCAATTTTGTTAATGAACATGGGTGAGCCTGATATCTATCTCCAATACATTGGTAAAGAATTATATTCTCCAAAAATTTATATTTGAAATAATCAAGTAGGTAATTAAATTTGTTAGGGTTCCTGTAAGGGTTCCATATAAATGATCTCAAAAAGAACCAAATATATTTTCCAATGATTTATAAGGTGCTATAATATAAATAATTTCATTTCCTAAGAAAAAATATTGATCACTTATTTTATGGTGTTGTTATTTCATTTAAGGGAAAATGTTTGCTTTTATGGAATTTTTTTTTCAAGGGTGGTGATGTTTTATAAGAAACCATCATTATTATGATTTTTTTAATAATTTTTATTTAGTTATTTTTATGAATTAATTTAGGTAGAAACATTGATATCATGTGTAATTAAAATATTATTTTATCTCAAGGTATCTAATACTAAAGGAAAACCGTCTTATATGATCTCATGGTTTGGAAATACACTAATGTGTTTCCTTCTTCATTTGTATATGTAGTTATCTAATAATTTTGTTCTCATAAGTTGTTTCCAACTTTTATTCATACAGTTTTCTGTATTACTAGGATAATTGATGAGGTTAGGTTGAATACTATGAATATTTTCTCAGAAAAAAATATGTGTTTCATTTTAATTGTATTTTATTGTTAAAAAATAGACATTGAGTATGACAAGAAACTTCATAATAAGTTTATTTTTTATGTAAGATTTGTGATAGTTTATCTAAAAAAATATACATAAAATTGACTTTAAAAATGAAAGAAAATTAATTCCTGTTATAAAATTTTATTATGGATTCAATAATGAATAGATACTCGTTGTTGGTATCATGGAATGGTTTAGATAATATTATAGGATGCGATAATATTCTTATCCATAAGAGATTATAATATATTGTTATAATAAGATATAATTTATATATTACTATGTTTATTCAAAAAAAATATTTGACTATTATGAATGGGAATACATAAATTATTTATCGAGTTTGATATAAGAAGTCACTATGAGAAAATATTCCTTACATATCACAAACCCAAAATAGTCAGAATTAGAACATGTCCATTTTCACTGTATTGGATTAAATAACAAATTATATTCATTATTTTGGAACCCAAGTTAGAGATAAGAGATATTCACAATTGAAGAACATTTATATTGAAGAGTATTTCATAAAATAAATACCTCAAATTTCAATTCATATTCGCACTCAGTGGTTCTCGATAGACGGATTACTGTTCTGGAAATAATATTTGATGTAATTTTTTATTAAGATCACTAAATTTCCATTATATAAATTAATCATTATCAAATTTAATATTATAATTTATGTTCAATTATGATTATTAATAATGAAAGAAAATATATTAATTAATTAGAATGTGTTGAATTTAATATTTTTTTTTGAAAATTATTTTCCAATGGGTATTTGAATTACGATAGGTATAATTAGAGTAATTGAGGTAGAAGTTGGAATATTTAGTGGTCATGTATAAATATAACATCACATGTTTGTTATGGTGCACACAAAATTTTATATTATATAATTTTTTAAAATTAACCAGTTTTATTAAAGATTAAATCCATTATATCAAAGTGAATTAAATTTTTATGATTTAAATTTTATGAGAAACTAGTCCATTGAGCTGATATAGTAGAATTTGTTTTATTCAATAATCCTATGTTACATTGAAATAAGTAAAAAATGTGATCCAAATTTAAGCAAATAGAGAGTAATTTCTCAAGGAAATCTAAAGTGAGGGAATTTTTTTATATTATGATAAGTGTGGTATAATTCACCATGAAAAATGTTTCATAAATTCTTGTAAGTGTTTCTTATGTTCTTATTTAAAACATGATTCTCATTATTAAGGTGAATTGGATCATAGTTATGATGATAAAAATAATTACATTTTTAGTGTAAGGTGTTTTAATTGTTATTAAATGTGTTTTTATGTGATGAAACATGTAAAGATAGGTTTAGAGGATGGAATTAAAAAATATCACAACAATAAATGTGTATCTAACTCTTTATGAATACATTGATAGACGTTAGACCATAAAACGATGTGCTTTCAGGTACAATACATGCTTATTTAGACAATTTCAATTTCTTGTTCAAGTCAACATCCACATATTCTTTAATTTTAGAGTGATTTTCCCATAAATTGGAATTTAACCTCATTAAATGATGAACTCTTCATAAAAACTCATGGAGGTAGTATTAAGGAAAACGTTTATAATAATCATCTTATTATTGTTTGTGGAGATAATTTAATAATAATTTTATTTTCAATGTCCCTTAAAGAGTTTTGTGTTTTTATAGGTATAGATTGAATTTCTATATATTATTACTAGAAATATGTTAGAGTTGAAGAATTTATTTGTTGGAATGATTTTTAAATTTTTAAATGAACAAATTCTTACCTTACATGGCTTACGGATAATATTGGAAATTTATTAATGTTGGAAATTTAATTAATCTGTCACAAATTGTTGAGATGAATGAAGCTATTCAAATTAGTGACATTTATATTATAAATTAATATATAGATATATTTAATAATGAATTTTTTAGTACTATAGCTACACAAGAGAAAGAAAATTATTGTATTAGTGGGTTATAGTAAGATAATATCAAAACCTTTTATTTAATGGCTCTAGTATAATTTTCTAAAAGAATAATTTTTCATAGATTCATGATAATTACTAAATTCATTGAATAACTTATATATAGGGTGATATTTTTAGTTTTTCATAAAGAACGATGGGTTGATGGGGGATTTTATGTTATTATAGAACATTAAATAACATTACTATTATGAATAAGTATCATCCACATCCTAAATATGAATTTCTTCGTTAGACTTGGGATCTCATTATTTTATCTTAAGTCTAAGTGTCATCAACTTCTGGTTATAGAGGATTTAATTACAATTAAATAATTTTGGACTAGGTATAGTAATTATGATCATGTCTTTAAGAATTTTGGGTCAAAAATCACTATCTATGTTCATGGACCATATAAATAGGGATTTCAATGAGCTTTTTCTGATAAAATTATGGTTTTTTTAATGAAGGAATATTATAATATATTAAAATTTATTATGGTTATAAGAAAAATTAGAGGTTTTATCATTAAACAATAAAAGAAAATAAATTATATGTAAATTTTAGTAAATGTGAATTCTTATGATGAAATATTTCAATTCATTGAAATTGTTTAAATAAATATGGAATACATATTGATCTATCAAATACTAATGTTTATAAATACTGTCCAAGACGTAAAATGGCCCAAATATTCATTGTTTACTTGGATTATTAGGATACAACTAACTGCTGGTTGAAAAGTATGCTATGTTATTTTTTCCAGTAACTATTTTAATTATAATAGTAGTTTAGTACATCAATACCCAATAATGGGATAATAGATCCTAACAATTAAAATAAATATTATTGAATGATCAATTTTTAGTCTTGTTTATATAATCCCATGACTTCATGAGTGGAAAATTCAATATGGATTTTGAATATTTCAATTATTATTTGATTTGAATATTGATAAGAAATTCAGAATGAAATTAAAATTTTCAAACAACTAAAAACAATTTATTTGATGTTTGAATTAATATAAATATATATTTCTTATTTTTCTAGAACAATCCAATTGTTTATGGATCGTATAATGGGGTTGTGGGAAGGACCCCAAGGGGATAATTTACATATGATTAATTCCAAACATGAACCCCATACCTGCAACCTAGAATATATAGGTTCATGACTATACAGACCATATGGGAGTTGTAATAAAACCCTATGTGTTTTCATAGAGTTTTTTAGGTATGTAACATTGTTAAAATAGTGTCTATGTACCATATTCTATAACTATGTATTGTAACTACCCTGAAACTATGTTGGATGCACATTTGGCACATGGTTTTGAAAACATTTCATCTAAACCGTGCAACTCTTCAAAAGTGGTGAAGAATGTGATTTTTAATCATTTATTTTAAAAACTCAATGTAATTTACCTTCTATTTTTCACCTCTTGTGATCCATCCTACCTCTCATTTTCCTCATTCTTTAAGCCTAAAAATGGGGGGTTTCATGGGAGTTTCTCTAGTACATTTTCGTGTATCCTCCCCTCATATATTCTTCGTTGTTATTATCATAATCTACATTCAATTATTTTATTTCCTATTAAGGTATTTTTTTTCAAATTCCCTTAAATTATAGTGTAATTATATATATGTGTGGGGGTATTTTGGTCTAAAAAGTATTAAGTTGTCTGAAGATGACATTTTCAGGTAGTCACTTAGTGATTCTTTAAAAAATGACTCCATTTTGGATTTTTTATGGTTTTTTTGGTTCAAATTAAAACAAATTTCTTATTGAATTAAAAGTGGTTATAAGACATTATTCTTAGATAGAGTTTAAGGATATGATATGGGACTCAAAATATTTTGGTGTTCTTCTTGTACAAAAATGTTTTCTGTGCATATTTTTGTGTTATTTGTTTTTTTAAAATTAATTAATTATTTATAAATTGTATTAATGAATTTTATAAAATTCCATGGTGTGGAGAAGGTTCATTGAATCATGGTTGGTAACCTGTTAGCTGTGGGAGACCATATAAGATTTTCGAATTTTCGGTTATCCCTCATAAAAAATTAGAATGCACAAAATAGAGTTAGGTTCTATTGTATGAAATCCTCATAGATTATTTTTTCCATTATGGTAGATGTTGTTGCTTAGGCATGAAAATGTGAGTCATTTCAATTTTTTTTCAAAAATGGAATTAATTAAATAAATTAAATTAGATCATTCAGTGAAAAATTACAGAGGTTTATGGACAACCCCTACATGTAAGTTTAGAAACTCTTCTACTGTTGGAAAAGGCCGGGACTTGTAGACATTAGGTTGAATACATACCTCTTAAAGTGTGAGGACATATTGAGTAAGATCGAGTGGAGCAAGTTTAAGAGCTTATGAAACTTCCAATATGGGATGAGGGTGGTATGGTGTTCATCAGCCCCGTAGGCCTTAGTGTAATCCATGAATTTTGATAATTTTGTCTTATCGAGATTAGAGAGGGATGATAGACACTATTCTTTTGATGTATCCATGTCTATATTGATTAAAATTGTGTAGAATGAGATCATATTAGGTTTTTGAAAATACCAAGAGTGGCCTTGGGGATGAATATAGGTTAGTTCAATCTCGTGATGGTTACCCTTTTGTAGAGACCCCATATATTAGGGTTGGTATTGCTACCTTCTTCAAGATGTTGAGTGACACAACATCCTAGGGTTTTTGGAGATAGCATGATATTGTGAGTGGGAACAAACACCCATATGAAGATTTCATTAATGTAATGAGACCATGGGGACCTAGTAGGCTCCCTTAGGACTTGTTCCATGAGTCAAAGAGTAATTATGGGTATGGGATGATTAAATAGTGGTTGTCACATTATAACCTCAGTCAATGTCTTGAACCTAATTAAGATGTGAGGAGCTGGGTCATGCTTTGAGCAGTCTAACCATGGGTTTTATGGTGGGTTCTTTATATATCCCCCCAAACATATAATTCCATATTAATTCCTAGAGTATTATATTCCATAAGGAATCTTTATGATTTTATAGGAACTCCCATGGGGGAGATTTGTTAAAATTCGAATAAAATATATGCCTCAGATGAGGAGAATATTATTGGGGAGGTTGGATGAGATTTCTTTTGGAATTATTCGAAGACATATCCCTCATATATGTTATGTTTTTTATTCTTGTGTGTTTTTACAATATTTATAACTCTCATAGAGGTGTATGGTTGAGATACCAATTGGGATTATTCCTGACTATGGATACACCCATTGTGTAGGTATGAGATACTCATCATGATACGAGTGTTTTAGAGACCAGGTGATCATTTGGATGGCCACATGTTAGCCAAGAATGTATCATAAAGTGGGGAATTAGATCCTTAAATATTCATGGGGTGAGCTATCTTTAGAGGAGTGTTTGGATTTGTGTACTAGGGTGAGTGTGGCTCCAAAACACTATTTACAATAGTATTCAATCATAATGGATGTATACAATGACTATGGAATTCTACCATATACTAGTTTTGTGATATTGTTGTATAGTTCACATTATGGGTTGTTCGAGGGGTTCTGTTTTGGTATGATTTCCCAATATTCTTAAAGAAACACCAGTATGAAAATGAATTTGGTATAGTCTATTCAGGCATAGATCCAAGGATCAATATTGGTTTATTTTATTTATTTATATTAGTTGGGAATTTCATATGAACATATAATGATATATGGTGGATTGTAAGGGACCAGGTTTGTAGTTCCCCACTAAGCTTCACACTCACACCCTTAATATACCACAACTGAAAATTAGTACATGAGAAACCATTCACATGGATGTTGTTGTAGGTTGGGTTAAGGACTGGGTTTTAATCGAGTGGGATGACTCATACATGAACATGGGACTTTGGATGAAATATTGGTCAAATATTTCATAGTGTTAGGGTCTTTTATTTTTATTTTATTTTAGTTTTTTTGTAACTATCCAAATGTGTGGTTATTTGTATATATAGAATGGCTATTTATTATATTCTTGTTTGAATTTATTTATCCACTTTTTGATTTTTTTTGGATGGATAATACAATTTTATTATATATCTATTTTTTAATATGATATAAGTGTTATTATCTCTCTATTATACCACTATAGACACCCATTAGATGTCTAAATCCTTTAACATAAGGGGATTTACACCTGATGTAATGTGGAGAACATCTATAGGGGAACCGGTTATTAGTATGTTGTAATGGGATGTTACAATATAATATCGAAATTTTAATTTAATTTTTTCATACTATTTTTGGATACAATCGACTATATATTTAAGAATTTATTAGATCTTATGATGCATGTCATATTGGTGCATCAGGGATTTCTATTCTAATAGGAAGGCCATATTTCCATCAATATGGGATATTTTTCTATCTTTTGATGTTAATGTTGGAAAATATTTTCACATTGGGTGACCCACTTTGATGTTTCAGGTTTATGATTTATTTTCATTTCTAGCTCTTGGAAAACTGGAAAATTTCAGTGTTTTGATTTGACTATTTCCATATATAGGAAAGGTGAATCTCATACATTACATGAGGGATGCATGATTCACCTAAATATAGGTCTAATTTGTTATGGTTTCAGTAATTGTTGAGGATCAGTTGTTTAGAGTGTCAACAACAGCCCATATATTGTTCTATACTAAAAGTTCTTTGTTGGATTATAATCATCCATTTTAACCTAGAGATGGATTTGAAATTTATTTAAGTTCATGTGGGTCTATAGTGAAATTATTATTGGAAATTAGGATGATTGCACAGTCCTTTTATACCTGAGGTACAATGACCTTAGTGGGTTGGTATGACACTTGGTGTCTAATGGCTGGCACCATGTAGGATTGTATTTATGTTTGGTTGTTTAAAGTTACAGTAAAAACCAATATCATTTTTTACCACATATCATATATTACAATTCAACATAACCAAACTCTTGGTTGTTTTATCTCAATATAGATCATCCAATTATTTTTCATCTATTTTAGATTCATTTTTATAGTGAGACAATATCCTTAAGAGAAGAATACTTTTGGATTATGATTTTGAGTATGGGTACCCTTGTTTTGGGCTTTGTTTAGTGTGTTATGTTCTCATATGTTACCATGGTGAGTTGTTCTTAGCATGGTGAAGCTGCGAGACATTAAAGAGAGGAGTGTGGATGATTCCTAAGAGTTATGACCCTCATTGGACCTAATAGGTTTTACTATGTGGGAGACAAAAATACCATTAGTTTTAATTAGTATCTAGTTGATTGATGATAATTTGGACCAAGTTAAACTATTTCTAGGGGATTATATGAGTTTATTAGTACCTTTGTGTAATATGCAATGGTTGTTGATTCAGGTTTTTAGATGATCCTTTAACAATGTTATGAGATACCAGGTGGATTATTAAGACCATAATAGTGATGCTTGGAGACTAGGTGTGTTTTTTAGGATTACATTCCCATTGATGAAGATAATAACTTTTGGTTATAGGATAATTCCCCATGGAAACTATTTATATGAATAATAATTTCATTGGTGGAGTGCCCGCGTTTTTAATAAAAGATCCAAGAAAGATCCTAGCATGTAAATACTAATGTCCTTAGAGAATGATCATAAGGGTATGGTTTCCTTTCGATCATGGGGAGATTATCTGCGGGGTGGAATAGGAAATAACCATGAGCAGGCTGAGGACCAAATATATTTTGGGGGTAGTTTATGGGAAAAGTATCTTTGGTACCTAATGATAATACATCATAAAGTGAAATTTTTCATGAAATTATATTTTCAGTATGTAACTTACATTGATAGCTACAAGAATTCATAATGAATTCTTGGTACAATTGAAAAATTATATTTAGTAGTTTATGGTCATGGGAATCATGCTTTATATGTCTTATAATGATATAGAGGTATTGTAATAGGAATGAATTAGTGAAAGTGGTAGGGAATGGTTAAAAAATGGGTCCATCGAGGATACAATTATTTTCTTACATCGGAAATCCTGTTGAGGTTTCACTGGGTGTTTCAAGATTTCGTAGATATGCCTCTAGGGAAGAATTTATCATGATCATGTGTGGAATGTGTGTATGTAGTTTGGAAAAAAATTTGAGATGGGACAACTGATGGTTTTCGAATATTTTCAGCATATGTATTTTGAAATTTTCGGCCTAGAACTACACCAAGAAACATTTTATTAGATTTTATGGGATACTTTTAATCATTGGTTAAATCCATTTGAGTAAATTTTGGGGTGATAATGTTGTAACTGAATGATAGAGGCACATTTTTTCTCACCTAGAATTTATAATTGAGAACTAGGAATGATTTTATCATATTTTAATGGTTAAGGGTCTTAGAAAAAAAGATAAGAATGTTATTAGAATATAGAGAATGTGTTTTGGAAGGTGGTTCTAACACTAGATTACTCTACATCATAGATATATATCCATAATGATAAATACTATCATAGGTATCACCATAGGAAAAATGTTTAATGAGAAGATGATATGGTTGTAACTTGAGAAAGGTGGTAATTGGTAATTTTTTTATTTGTGTTTTAGGGGTTTTTATTGGTTATGGATCATGGTTTGGTGGCTAAAGATCTATTATAGTAATGTGAACGTTTTTAAACTCTTTAGTTGATTTATGAAGAATCATATTCATTTAATTAATAATTCATTATTAATTCATTTCAGGATATAGTTTTAGATTACCACTGAGAT
Organism: Viscum album; assembly: GCA_963277665.1. NCBI lineage: Eukaryota > Viridiplantae > Streptophyta > Magnoliopsida > Santalales > Viscaceae > Viscum > Viscum album. The sequence goes on from OY728160.1 coordinate 700,341,566, forward strand.
GTCTAGAGATGATAAGTGGTTTGTTCCAGAGGTATTATGTTCCTATAATCATATGAGTTAAAAATTAATGAGGTAAATTGATTTTTTAAATTACTTGAATCATAAAATGTTTCTTGTAGATTAAAAACATAATTTTATAATTTTGAACCCCACGAAAGGCATAATTTTGACTTATAATGAATATAATTTGTTGGTTCTGAGATTTAGGGAACACCATGGGGATTAGAGTCAAAGAGATCTTGGTATTGGAAAGTCATCATGGGTGCAATGTTATTAAATTATTTGTGTTGACAATAAATTCCAATCCTGAGGCGTATTATCCAAAAGGTTATAGGTAGTTTTCCAAAGGCCAATGGGAACTGTCTCTCAATCGCTAGTGTTGGGATTGTATGTCCTGTACTATTTTAATAGTCTTTGATACTATCCACTATAACATTGTGAGGTGGGAATCATTTGATGGTGTTGGACACATGGTTGGGGTGTGGGTTGGCCAATTTTACAAAAATACCATGCGCCCTTTAAAATATTAGAGTAATGACTATTCTTACCCTCCGTTCAATTAAGACCCCATCCTTAATTTTCTCCCATTCATGTGAGTTTTACATCTCCACACATCCCTCCATCATTAATTTGTATTATGGGGTTTCTTAATGAGTGTTTTCTAGGATGTTTGAGGTATGATCCCCCCTTTGGTAGTCTCAAGTATTCTTAACTTATCATGTTTATGGATATTTGGCATCAATGACATGGTTTAGTTATTATAATTCAACTATAGCATAGTGAAATTGGATACTGGTAGTGATGATTTTTATTTACCCTAGTTAAGGTAATTATGAGATTCAATCTAAATATAGTCTCTTATCTATTCACCAAGGTATTTATCTATTAAAAAATTAACGGATTCCAATTTTAAAATAAATTTTATTTCCATTTTATTTTGAAATTACTTTTTGGGATTTTTATTAATGTCGATCTTGGGATAGGAAATGGGCCCCAAGGTGACATTTGGTTGTTGTTCTTGGGTGGTAATAGTTTCTGATATAGAATTTGTTATTATGAAAAATTGGTCAAAATGAATGAATTAATTTTAAATGAGTATTATTAATTATTTACAATTACTTGTTATGGTATAAGATTATAGAATCATAGTCTATAACCTGTTGATATGAGAAGGAGCATGGCAGGCCTTATTAGTTGTTTTCATCCATTAGATATAATGGGAAGGTTCACAATTATGATAAGTGGTCTGATGTACTATCCATATGGCTTACATTTTTTTATATAGAATGTGGATTCATGGGAATCACATGGGGGTGGTTTCATTGGTTATTTTAAATAAATGAAATATATTAAATAATTTATATTGAATGTTTTAAAGAAAATGTTATAGGGTTTGTGAATAATAAATTTTTGTTAGCTTAGTACTCAGCTGTCGATGGTAAAGGATGGTACACTGAGACACCATGAGACCTCTGAACCACATGAAAGGTGATTCTAGATTGAAGGAGACTCAGGGGATCATGTGTAGGTGAATAGTAAACATATAAACTCTACGTAATGGTGGAATTGTGTTCTTATTTGTCCAGGTCCTAGATGAAATCCATATAATTAGAGTTATTTGGGATCACAGAGTGGAGCGTAGTATCATATACCCTTTTCTGGTGATATTATCGGTCCATGTTGGACAAACCATAGGTTGCCCAAGATTATATTGGGATACCGAACAAACCAATTGTGACCATGACGAGTAGGATAGGTTGTGTGCCATATCATTGTAATTAACACTTAGGAGTGGCCCCATGTAACTTGATTGGACTAGCTATATTATGGATGATGTCAATTTACACAATGCACTTGGGTTTTAGGTGATGACCAGAAATACTGATCGAGGATGAGGACCCATATGATGGTTCATTTGTTGTTTTAGAATCAGGGGTGATCCAATTAGGCACCCTTGTGACATGTGAACTGGGTGAGAGTGTAGTTTTGGGTATGAGTTGAGATAATCATCAGTGTCACTTTTAAAACCAGGATTGGTCTTTTGAATTTCATTAGGCCTTGATCTGATGGTTCATGATCTGGGGTGTTTAACCATTGTTTTCATTATGGGTTGGGTATATAGACCCCATTTGTATGATTTTATATTTATTCTTGAAGTGGTATATACCATATAATGTCTAGATGATTGGATAGAGACTCCCATAGGGGAGGTTAGTGGAAATTATTCTGGGTTATATGCCTCAGAAGTCAAAACACACATAGGGGAGGTTGGATGAGATATATATATTGTGCAATCCATGATGGATCACTCTTATTGGGTGGTGATAATTAATGGGTTTCGATTAAGATGGATCACTATCATAGGGGACGTAGGATGATATTCATATTATCCTTACATGTAATTGAGGATACTCAAATAGTAGAGGTATTTTATACTAGTTATGTTTCCATATATTTGGAGTCCATATGATCATATGGACAGTCGCATGTTATCTTAGTGGGAGCCTTATAGTGGTGGCTTAGACCTGTAATGTAAACAATTTAGATTTTAAAAGAATGAAGGTAGATTAGATATAGTATGTTATATAAAACATCATCATTAGAAGAGAATATAAAACCTTGATACTTTAAGATATAATTATTTTTGAATAATTTCAATCTCTTTGATAGCATGTGATATATACAACATCAGGTTTAAACAAAACATAATATTCTATTAAAATATTTTTATTTATAATTTTATGACTATAACATAATCATTATATTGGGGGGTATTAATAGTAATAAATATAATATGAGAAGTTATTTTAAAAAAATGTATTAGAAATTTAATATTTTTCCTATTTATTATAAATAATATAACATTCATTTGAAATAAAAAATAATTTTTTCTTCTTCTGAAATAAGATATTTTTTTAAAGGAGGTCTAGTCACTCTTTGCATGCATAATTTAAAATTTATGTTTAACCCTATTTAAAAACGTATTTCTCCAAATTAATAAAAATTTGGAAATATAAATTTCTATATAATATTTAGTTGAATTTTTTAAAATATTCCAAACTATTAATTTTTCAACAAAGAGTGAGAATATTTCATTTTTTATTGAAATATTCCTTTTTGTTTAAATATTTTACTATTTTAAATTTTAAAAAATTGGTCTCAATGTAATATTATTTCTATGATAGTATAATATAACAAATTTAGATAATTTTAATCAATTTCATAAGGATTTATGATTAAGAAAATTATCATTTCAATTCCTTCTATGTGAATTTTTTTTGACACAACTATAGGTTTTATAGAAGTTAAATTATATAAATTTTTTATTCGATTTTTAAAAAAATTATTCCATATATGCAATATGAATAATTTATATTCTCTAATAAATAAAAATAAATTACTTTTCATTATGAATTTTAACCTCAATAAAAAATTAATTCTCAAGGTTAACATAAAAATGGATTAATAAGGGGTTAAACTAAGAAGATAAGTGTTAAAAATGAACTAAACATTGTCCAAACCCAAATTAGTAGTAATATTTAGATCACATCACCTCTAAATATCTCTAATGACAAATTTTTTATGTATTTTTCATTAATATTATGTTCGTGTAATAAATATTATTCAGAAATTAAATTTTTATCCTCTCCCCACTTATAAAATGTGACACACTATCCACACATATTCACACTTCTATGGTTATTTTCACTTTCCATGATTTAATAAAATATCTACCACAATACCCGAAAAATCATAGAGCCATTGGTATGATCTTAAAGACATACTATGATTAAATTTTTTTCAAACCAAAATAAATTGTACGAAGAAGATTCAAGTTTATTAACTGAGTGATTTTTATTTTCTTTATTCTCCCTTTAACATAAAATATTTTTAAAAAATAATTATATAATAACCACAGTATATCCTACATACTTATATTGTATTATTTTAAGTTCATTAACCTATAGATATGTCCACTTTTATTAAATGGGAAACAAGATTGTCAATCATGTACCTAGAGGACTACCTCCCCGAGAACTGATGTAATTCATTTTCCATCAACGTATTTCAAGGACAGTTATAATGATATACTTAACACACACACAGACATAAGCACACACACACACAAACATATATATATTATATTTATTTTATTATTATTCTTCTATTCTTTTAAAATCACATATAATTTTTAATGATACATTCTATTAAAAATATTATAACTTCTCTCTTGCGTACACTGGACTACCGCCTCGTGAATAGATGTGATTATTTTTTATTTAATGCTTTACAGGGAAGGTAAAAATCAAACATTTAGTTAATATATGTTATATAGAAGACATTTTATTGACTTTATAAAATAATTTATCAAGAATGTCCTTATAATTTCACCCATTAATGAAATAATAATGTATGTCATGCATGTGTACATCGTACCATCTCCATGAAGTGACATGATCCATTTTCCATGGTCACTATACAAAAAATGAATCTAATGCAAAATATGATATTTATAAAATTAATATAAAAATTAAATCGATGTAACTATGTTATTTATACAAAAATTGGAACTTTCAAGAAAAAAATTCATGATAAAAAAAGAAATTAACATCTGTAAAAATTAAAATAATGAAATATTATTTACATATGAGTGGTAATATATTATAATAGGATCATATATGATATTTTTAATAAGAAAATTTTTATTGTATAAATTTATAGCATTATTAAAATCATTATACATGAGTTTAAATCATTTTCAACTAAAAAATTTCTGGATCTATGGGACATCTTCTCAATTTCCATTTATTTGATGCATATTATTATGTTATGTACCTACTATATATAATATTTTGTGTTATATAAATATTTTTTATTTAATATATTTAATACATAATACTTAATCTTATATTATTTCTATATTATAATTACATAATCTACTAGAGATTAACATGAAAATCTAGATGTCGTTAATACATTCATAACTCAATTTTTTCACTTGGTTATATTACTTCTTCATTATCCTTAAAATTATATGATAGAGTGTGTAATGAAAACAAAAAATATTATTTTTTATTTATATTTTATTATTTTAACTCTAACGGGATACACAAAAATAATTCACTGATTAATAATAACTTATTCATTATGACCATTGTAAGGGTTTCATTAAAAATCTAATTTTAATCAGGACAATCAGTTCTTGAATATCCATTAAAAAATTTATTTAAAAGTATCTAAAAGTCCCATTAAATTTTATTTTAATTTATTTATTCATTACATTTTCAAGTAAAACAACCATCTTTTCACTCTTCGGTACTTTAAATTATAGTGAAAATGATTTCAATAAAATATTACTCAGTTTCCCGCATTTATCGAAAATCATTTTCCTTCCAAATAATGTTTCTAAAAAATGTTATCAAAAATTGGTTTTCTCATTTCCAAAATGAATTATTAATTAAATATTTACATATTTTTAACTCTTTTACCCAATCTTTGAAAATGAATATTCATATCATTTTTAAACAATGCCAAATGACTTTTAATAAAAATGTGAATGGGTTATCTATTCTAGAGTAGAGGACATGAAAAAAGTTATTTTAAATCATGAACATTCAATTATTTAAATATTATTTTAGATCTTATAAATTTTTATATTTATATTATTTTTCTTAAAAAAAATTGAAAATTTATTTTCTTAAAAAATCTGATGGAAAATATTATTTTCTTCAATAAGGTTTTTAATGAGAATTTTATTATATTTATTTTCACTAATGAAATCAACCAATTATTATACCATTAATCCAATATGGATATATTCAATTTATTACATCCTATTTTTTTAAATATACATTACATTATAATTTCTCCTAGTGAATGTTTTGACATTAACATTCTTAATGAATTTCAGTAATGAATAAATATCCCTAGAAATATTAACTTTCGTATGGTCATTGTACATTTAATTTACCCTATGTATCCACATTATTTTTCATTGATATAAATAATAATAAAAAATTATATAATTTATATATAAGGTCTTTTACTTTTATTGTTATATGATTTTCTAGGGAAATTTTTGTTAATTTTAATTACTTAATCGACGCAAAAAAATTCAACAAGTATTTTTCATGAATTAAATAAATTATTTCATATAAGAGGATTTCATAGGAAATGGATATATAGTTGGGGACTAATTATATATATCCTTTGATGCATCAGTTGTCTAATGAGATGAATTCATTTATTAGACGTTGTTAAACATGTTTTTGGTGTATACCTACTAGTTATATTTGAACAATATTGTGAAAGGTCTTAGCAGTATAAGTATCAGGATTCTTGATATCATGAAATTAAATAATTAAGAATATACATAATTATGAATTTAGTTATTTTTATCCATGATATTTTCATAAAGATATTATTTATGGATTAATTTCATTCTCAAATTATTGATTAAACAACATGTATTATTAGTTATTTACATTTACATACTAATTATTCTTTATCTAATCATGGTAGTCATTTTAATAACAAAATTATATGATTTTTAAAATACATAACATTCCACATTGATTATATATTAATGTTCATGATTTATTTTCTCATTATAGTTACTATTGTACTTGAACCTTACTGCACATTTTTGTTTACCCATATCTTGGTTTCATTCCATGGAATTTGATAAGTACACTATAAAATACATGAAATGATATTTTAGATAGAATAATGTTATTATGAAAAAATCATGTTGTGACTTTTTTATTAAAATATGATATGTGAATCAGATATGTATCTTGTATACCTAGACTAATAATTAATTCAGCACTTCGGGATATGATTCCTTGTATATAATGCCAATGTAATAAATTGGACACCTACTTTGGGGAAATAGGTTATTGGTGTCAATTATTGGTGTCATATAAAAGTATGTAGAATCTTTGGGAAAGTATATTAACAAAAACATAGATTATGAAACATTTTCATATGATAGAATCGAATTATTTTTTTATAAGGACATGTCAATGTTGTCGTAAGGCATATATTATGTTGATTTTATAGGAAATAAATCCATGTATGGATACTATAGAACATGGTAATAATATAGATGTAACTTATGGTAATAACTATAAAATATTTACATTCATATGAACTCGATCAATCTATGTACAGAAAATCTAAATTTACTATACACTTGTTGAAAAACACCTAGGGGATGTGATTTGAAAAAATTCACATTTTACTAAAAACCATTATAAAGGATTTTAATAGATGATGAAAATGAATGACCTACATCAAAAATAAGGTTTATTATATTAAAAATAACTTTTCATGATTTATGAATAATATAAAAGATTATATGGTTTCCGCACTATGATTATTATTTCTCACACTATGCTTATTTTATTTATTCAATGGAGACAACCCAAAAGAATAATGTTAACCATGAATATGAAGGAATATGTAGTGACTATGAGAAAAAAATTTGAAAAATTTTAGGATGGAAGGATAAAATAATAATTCATACTAATTTATACTAAAATATGATCAATACCCTATACCAAAACCATCTCTTAAAATCAGTAACGAAAAAACAATTGAGTTAAATTTAGGATATGATGTGAGAGACCATTAAAGAAAATATAGATCCATTTACATCATTTTAGGGATCCATTTACATCATATTTGAAATATGGAAAGTGACCCCCATTAAAGTTCCTTAATGGAATGGTAAAATATATTATGTTTCGAAACGAATGGAATAATGAAATAAATTACAGAGGAAGAGAGAAGAGTGTGATGAAAGGAAATAAATTTCATCCAAGTGATCCATTTATAGTTGATTTTAATAACTGTTTTACACCTTATAATTATATGACTCTGTTTATTTTTATAATTTTTAACACCTATAATGAAGAAGGGACAACATTAAAATGAAACAAATCATGTATTTATGTACTAGTATTCAAAAATTAAATTATAAAAGTAACTCTATCCCTAGGGTATTTGGATTATAATAATTATGAAACATTTAGTGATTGTTTATAATTTTAGAAATATATGTGTCATTGATAACATAGAAGTTATGAATATCATCATGGGTTATGAGTTTATGTTTGATCATAAGTAAAAATAATTAAACATCCACTTTTAAACATTTTATGGTGGGAATAGAACATGATTGAGGATAATTTTAGAAATGATTTAGGGTAACATAACCCATTGGTAATGAATATGAAAATTTTATTTGAGGATGAATTCCCATACAATCTATTAGAATTATCATTAATGGTATTAGTAATATTTATGTTTTATCTTATTTATGATTTTGTAGTAGTTACGAAATATAATAAATTTAGAATATTATAGGAATTAAATTAATATTGTTTTAGAAAAAGGACAACCTACATACTAGGTGACAACCCATATCGCCTGGCAAGGAGGAGGGTCTTTTAACATCAATTTAATGATTATAAGGTTTTAGAACCTACCACTGGCCTATATCATGTCCTAGTTAATATGTCATTATATTTTATGAAAATAATATTTTTAATAAATTTTAGAGATGAACCCGTGAAGTTTCAATTATTGTTTATAAAATAAGGTATAACATGAAATAACCATATTTTTTAGAAATCATTGAAAAAAATACAGAATTTCTTGTCACTCTTTTATATATCTTATGATTCATTTAAAATTTTCATCAACGATAAATATTCATTTGCGATATTCATTCCATGGAGTAGTAAGTGATTTTTATATTGATAAAATAAATACCAAATAATTAAATTTAACTTATGAAATTGAAACCAATCAAGTAAGTATAATTCATTATAATCTTATATAGTAAAATAATTCATAAACATTCAGAAAATGATCATGAAATCAAGTGTTATCTTATTACCTTCATATATTATGAATCAATGGAATTTATATGAATGCATTTTTTGTGGTTATTGAATTTCATTAGATTATTAACATTATTGTGATCTGTGACCTTTATAACCCTCCATAATTATTGGGCATTAAATCTTTCTTCCATGTCTATTTATTCACTTCCCACTATTGTCCCCCAAATTATAATTTTAGTTATTTTTAATTAATTATTAAATTTCACATTTCTATTTCTACATTTTTTTAAAAATGTTTTATTAAACCTTTTACTATGTTCATTTTTAGACAATTGTATTTCCAAATTTTAAATCTGTGAATATTTAGATGATGTATAACTTGTGAGAACACAATTAATTGAACGTTATAAGAATGTTACACCTATAGATTTTAAATGAGTAAATTTAGGTTCATTAGTATATATGAAATAAAAAAAATATTAAAATAGAATATAACACCATTAGACATCATTGAATATTTATGTTAATATGAATTCAATCTCTTCATTATCTAGTGATTCACAAAATAACAGGTTTAAACAAAACATTACCCTCAATTAAAATATTTGTATTTGAAAAATAACTGTTATAACCTAGCCATGAATTTGACAAGTATGAATAATACTAAATAAATTATGAAGATTATATGGTACAAACAAGAATAAAAAACTATTGATTATTTATTTAATATAAATAACAAAGGAATCATCTGTTAGAAGAAGAAGTGTTTTCTGAAAATTTTATTTTTATAAAATAATTTTTTGTTGCACTTTAAAAAATTATTTGGCATAAATTTTTACAACTTTTATAAAATAATTTTGAAAAAAATAAAATTATTTTTTGAAATATAAGATTATAAAATATCATTTATTGTATAATATTAAAATTTTCAGAAAAGGATAATTTTTTTAGAGTGAAATATTCTAATATTTTATTGAAAACTAACATATCATTTATGTAATTTATAAAGTTTAACTATATTTTAAATATAATTTAATGTAAAATTATTTAAATTATATTATAATATTAAAAATTTATGAAATTTTATTAAAATAAATATTTTATTCTAAAATATATTCTTTTAAAACCTTTGAATTTTTTATTTAGGAAAACTATTTTTTTCGATGCATATGTAGGATTAATTTAAATTTAAAATATAAAATTTTTTCAAATTGAATTTGTAGAAATGTTTTCAATATTTTTAATAACAATAATTTATATTATTAAAAATGGAAATATTAATATTTTACCATAACGAATTCTAAAAGAAGTAAAACTTATTTATCATTTTTAAGATTAAAACGGGGTTTTCTGGTGGTAAACTAGAAAGATAAGGGTTTAAATGACCTAAAAAATGAAAACAAAAATTTTATGGAATTATGTAGACCATTTAAACCATAATTATATGTAGTGACCAATTTTAGAATCTTTTCTCCAAATTAAAACAAGGTTTTAATTACATCTATTATAAAATTTTATGTGTGTGCTCTTCCCCAGTTTTAAATAACCACCTATATCCCCCCCTCTTAAAAATTTAATATCCATTTAGTTTGAAAAATAACATAATAAATTACTTGACTACTCCCTTAAAAACATCCCAGATGCATTTTTTATCATTAATCCACCTTAGTAAAGCTTCTGGTGCATACCTTAATAAGCTGTATGTAGAAGTAGTAACATTCTTAAATGAGCATTATTTTTTTTCTTCTTCCATGTCCTTAAAATATTATTAATCCATTCTTATATAATAAACTAAATATATTCTATATACTTATATGTAATTATTATAATTTCATGACCTATATAAATATCATATTCCATGAAATAGAAAATTAATTTCTTTATTTTCATTATGATGGACTACCGCCTCACGAACCGATTAAATATGTTTTCCATCGCCACATTTTATGGGTGGATATAATTATGGATTTAACACATTTATATTATATTTTTGATATTATTATAATTTTTATTTATAATATCCCATATAACTCCATATGTTCACTTCCCTTTAAAATATAATAACATTGCTCGTGTGTTTGGATGATTATTGGCACACGAAGATATGTGATTCATTTTCCAATTATGATTAAAATAGAAGGTAAAAAAGATAAATTTAATAAATATATTTAACATATACAACATTATATTGATTTTATAATATAAATATATCACCCAATTTCTTTCCCATTAACCCATTAAGTAATTGATAATGGCCTATGTTTGTACATAAAAATTACCATCTCCATGAACCGATGTGAATCATTATCAATGTTCAAATTTCAGAAATTCCTATAAAAATTGTTTCTAATAAAAATATATTATATTCCTAAAATTAATATCATTATATATATGATTGAACAATATAATTTCCACATGAATGAGATCATTCATCAAAAAACATGAAAGGTAAAATAATGCAATTGTCACTGAAAACGATACCAAAAATATAATATTATTAACAAACTGTTAGTAAAATTTTATAATGGATCATATATAATATTATAAATATTAATATTTTAATGATAAAAAATTAATAACACTCTTCAAACCACTATACAATAGATTTAATAACCTCATACACAATGAATGTGTGGGAAAATAGACATCATTACAATTTCCGTACATTAGAGAATATTATAATATTATACACCTAATTTATTTTACACGGTTTATATATTTCCAATTATAAATTTAATAATATGGATAATTAATAAATAATTTTAATTTTTTAATTTTTTTTATTTCATCTAAGGGGATTTGACATGAAAATTACAAAGTGTAATGAATTTCATTTATCAATTTTATTTTATTCTGTTGTATTACCCCTTCATTGTCTCTAACATTTTATAATTATGTTTGGAAATAATATTTACTATATTATGTAATATTTTAACTTTTTGGTGTGGATTTACATTTTATACAAATAATTGATTCATTGATTAATTCTCACATCAATTTTATAAAACAAGTAATGGTTTATTTCACAATCCTATATAATTAACATTTTTTACATTAAGTTTCATTGAAGTAAATAATTGGATCAATATATAAAATAATTTCATTAATTTTAATATCTTATATATACTTAGGATTATTTTCATGTAATATTACCCCTTTTATACTTTTCTGTAATTAAAATGTTTTGAAAAATGTTTTCAAAATACCCATCTTTATTTCTCTCATCATTCAAATATAATTTTTTCTTAAAATCCATGTTTCCCAAATAAATTAATGTAATTTTTTTAAAAAAATTATTGAAATGATTTGGTAATGGAATTTCAACAATGTTTAATTTATTATAAAATTATTTGACATGATTATTCCTGAAATTTCCTAAATAGTTGATATATATCTTTTACAAAAAATGTGAAAGGTAAATTATTTTTAAGATATATGCGGTGAATGATATTTTAGATTCTATTGAGAAATAAATGATTTATGAATTCTTTTAAAATATATTAAGGGTTATTTTCAATGAAAAATATTTTTTAAAATATGTTTTAATCATTTCAATTTTAAAAATAACATCTAAAAGATCGTCTTCAACAAGAATATTTTTAACGAAATTTTATTGTATTTCTACTCATAGAAGTTATCAACATATTATTTTAATAATGTTTCACTAAGGACATATTTTATTGATATAATATCTATTATTTCACATGTCAATTTATAATAATTTTTACGTGGGAAAGTATTGACATTATCTTTGATGATTAAATTGTGTAATCATAAATGTTCACTTCTATTATTGACTTTCTTATTATCATAAAAAATTTATTTTCCCCTAATTATACATATTATGTTTCATGGATATTCTTATTACATACACTATATATCATTCATAAAAATGGTATCTTAATTTAAAAGTTATATGATTGATTGGAGAAATTATTTCTAATCCATATTCCTTAATCAACAAGAATCCTTTTTTAAAATTGATATTATTCAAAAATTTAATCGATTATTCAATATATGAGGACAGGTTTACACATGTAAATATAGGTGGGTCTCTGTTATTGATATCACCTCAATGAAATAGTAGTCTAATGAGAGGAATCATTTTGATATACCTAGTTAAATGGGCTCCTATTGGATACAAAACTCTAAGTTTTAAACTATCTTCTGAAAGTTATTCACCATAGTGGTATTATAATGTCTTATATCATGAAAAAAAAATTAAAAAAATAATTAATTTAGAGTTAAATTACTATTACATGTGATTTTGTAAGATTATGTTATCTCTAGATGCATCTCGTTATTAATATATTGATTAAATGTCCTTTTTCGTTATTTAACATGTCGCATTCAATATGAATTATCTAGTTAACAGAGTCATGTTATTGATTAATTTGAATGAGTTTAAATATAATTAGATTCCCATATTGATTATGCCGTGTTGATTATACTTCATTTTCTAGTGATACATTCCATTGTACTGAAACCTTACTAAGAAGTAGAGATCTATCTTTTTTGTTTACAAGGAATCTTGGATATATACTGTGAATGATAAGCAGGGATACTACAAAAAATTATAATATTAATTTTTTAGTGAAATTTAATGTGTGAATTAAGTATTTACCTAGTTTACCAAGAATAAAAAACAATTAATTCCTTTAGGATGTGATTCATTGAATCATACGATAATGTATTAAAGAGGATATCTTCCATGGGATACTAGGGTCAAGAATCCAACATGAAATCTATGGGGGGGGTTGTTCAATACACTAAGGCGTAGCCAGTCTAGTATAGTATAGTGATATTTGTTCCATGTTTATAATGAATATGGTATATTCTCATAGTGGCGGTTTTTAATGACTACAGGACACTCCCATATAGATTGTTTGTGATGGTTTTATAAAAGAAACCATATAACTGGATTGATGAGTTTTGGTTGGAATTAATTCATGAGTTTCTCAAAGGATCTTCAGTTTTGTTTTGATGTAAGTATGGTTGATTAGCATCATAGACCCTAGGATTGAGAGAGTTCTATTTTATCTATTTATTATATTGGAGCGATTTTCATGAATATATCAGACCATATACTTATATAAAAGGACCCAATTGGTTGTTCCACACTACGTTCTATACTCACATCCTACTCATGGAACCACAACACATGGTTACCCATGAAGATGATCACTAGGTTTTTAGGTATCAGTGGGGTGGAGGGACTAGTTTTTACCAATAATTATGGCTCAAATGTGTAAATGGATATTTGGACTCAGTATATATCATGGATTCCATAAATCTGGTGTCTTTTATTATTTTCTCTATTCTATATTTCATATATAATAAGAACAGTGGGTGGTTATATGTATATATTTCATGGATATTTTTTCCATTACTATATTAAATTTATTAAATCATTATTTATATTTATTACTTCACGGATATTCAAATGGATATTTTTCCACTACTATATTTTATTTATTATTTCATTCAGTTAATTATAATGAGTAATTATTTGTAATCTTATAATTATTGTGCACTCTCCTATAAGGCTAATAGTCTCCCTACAATACCAAATTAGACTCTTACTACCACTCATTTTCCTCTCATTTATGGTGAGTCATTCCTAATATATAGTGGTGACCATTAGTTTCAACACCAGTTTCTAATATGATGAAGTGGGAGGTTACATTTTCATCCATAAATAGTGTGTTTTTATATATAGATATTCTTATTTTATGGTACTTGGTTACATTTTTATATCGAATGATTAGTAAATCGAAAATGATTCAAGATAATTTATATCTCATCTATCCAATTTTACTATACAATTCCATACACTTTTGTTTATAGTGTCTACTTTAAAAATATAATCATATAATTTATGCGGTGTATAATGTGAAATATATATTGATAAAATATGATTGAAGTATTTATTATCTAATATAATTCATCATTAAGAAATAATCGAATATTAAAACTAATATTCTATTAAGGAAATATAATTTATCATCTTCCATGAAAATAAAAATTATTAGCTGATTATTTAAGATAAAAAATATATATCATCAACTATTCTATGAATATACCATGCCCATAAAGTGAAGTATTTAATGATTATTTCTCTAAGAATTTTACATGTAAGTAATTCATATGTTTTTTTTGGTTTCAATGTAGTTATAATTTTAATAATCTAGATTATGAAATCATAGAAGTATGATCATGTATTAAAGGAAAAGGTTGAATTGATAATGAAATATATGTTTCTAGAATTTAATTTTGACCAATAAGGTTTTCTTATTTTCAGAAAAAGATAATTTGTTCCTCATGTTTTATAGTTGGCGATGGAATTTTTTTCATGAATCGCATATCTCTCCCTTTTTTGTTCATCCTCCAAATACTAAGATGTATTGAGACCATCATAAATACATTTAGTGGTATATAATGAACAAAAATATTGCAAATTTAACCATGATATGTTTTACTTATGAATAGGTTAAATCACTCATAAAATATATTAATTGGATTTTTCATCCCCTTATAGTGTGACAATGGAAATGGTATAATGTATTCATGTATTTTTTGGATTTATTAGAAAAGAAACCTTAAGGTAACAATGTGATATAGGTTATTATTCATCTCTTATTGAATCTATATATTTTCTTCTTATTCAAAATAAGAAGTATTTATATCATCTTTTTAGAATTTATGTTAAAGAGATAATTAAATTTTATTGAGTTCCTTTTTCTACTATATTTTTTCATGATCCTAGTTTTACATCTAGTATTTTGGAAAACTATTCAAAAAAATTTGGGTTGTGAATTAACTCTTAGAATATCTTTTCAATCTCAATATGATCGAAATTAAGAATAAATGATTCATAAATAGACTGATTTTCATTGAGCATGTTCATTAAATTAATAGGTGATTTTGGATGAACATATTTCACCAGTTTAATTTTCATATAGTAGATGTTTTCATTCAAACATACATAATTATCCATTTCATGAATTATATTGTTTTTTCAGACTCCATCTTGTTGAAAAATGATGGTAAAAGAAGGTATTTGGGAGTAAAATTTTTAGATAATATGGTTGCTAAATAGAATGTGGTTAATTAAAATGTGTGGGTATCTCCTAGTAGGTATAAAACATATGATATTAATTATAGTAAATATCATTATTTATAGGTAGGCGATTATGATTTTCTTAAATAATATTTATGAAAATGTGTTATTTTTTTTGGTATGCTAGAAAATTTTATCCACAGATCATAAAATTAAATGAAAATAAGGAGAATATTAGTTTAGTTTCAATCGAGTGTTGTTTTCTCTTTATTTATCTCCATTATGTGATGTTTTTTCATTTTTATGTATGTATGTACAATTTGTATCATATATAATGAGTTTTAAATTAGTTGTATTTGAATAGGAACATTCTTATAAGGATGAACTTGTTAAAATTATTTATTATATGAAAGAAGTTATTGTAGAATAAGGTTATTCACTCGGTTATGGTTTTAATGAAAACCCATTAAATTGAAGAAGCTGCGAATGAATTTGAAAATTCAGTAAAAGAAAAATATCCATTTTTTTAAATTAGGAATAAAATTAAATGGTCATGATTTCCAAAAAGTTTGGTGAAAATAACAACCTATGAAATGTTTTTAATAGATAAAATTAATTATTCATAAATAATTAAGACTTAAATTTTATAGATCTATAATCTCTATAACAATATGAATTAATTTTTACATCTAAATAGATATTATTATTATTCACAATAAATTGGTTTACATATAATATATGGTTTTACTTAAAATATTTATCTTCATATTTTAGAATTTTTATTCAAAATAAATTATTCTCATTTTTCTTAACATTGATTCAAAAATATATGATTTTAAAATTTTTATAACATTCTATAAATTTTACTTTTAGAAGAATAGTAGAAAATTCACATGATTAAGAAAATATTCATTTATTTTATAGTATTTACAATTCCACATTATATTTGGTATTATATTATAATTTTAATTAGTTCCATATTATTAAACATAATCCAATAGATGTATTTATGATCAATATAATACATGAATTTGGTATAGAATCATCTTTTACATAAATGGAATTTTTATTGAATATTGTTATTATTCTGGTTTGAGGGGTTGATTTTAAAATAGTTTCTACCACTTAAACAAATGTAATTTGATAATATAAACATCTTATGTGGGTTTATCTTGTCCAAATTTGGAAATAATTCTAATTTTTTCTTTTACGAATAATATCATTTGTGATAGAAGATAGTTACTACAATAATTATTAAAATATGATAAAAAAATTCTAACTAATTTTTTTTAAATAACATGAAAACATGTATAAATTATATTTTATGGTCATATTTAAATCATATATTCATCATTATCATATAATAACATAGATATCAACCATATAATATATATTTCCAAAGTTTCTTATATAATCCATTTTCATTGCTTACTAATAAAATAAAAAATATAAACATCTTCCGTATATACCAGAAGACTACCCCCTTGTGAGATGATATGTTTAATTTTGAATCAATAGCTCTAATGGTTGGTAAAGATGATTCATCAAAATAAAAATATATAATATATATGACATAAACATCATTTTAAAATTGTAAATTAATATTATATTTTTTTCATTACAAATAAATGATGAATATAAACATAGCTTATTTATGTGAAGACTCTGTCCCCAAAAACTTATGTATTTTAGTTTTCATCACATCCTCATAGGAATATCATATAAATATTTATTTAATGAAATAATATTTTATTTATGATATAATTAACATTATGGAATGATAAAATAATATATACCATCTTTCCCTTGTTTTCATTGAAAAATGGAAACAATACTCTATAGGATCCTAAGAGTAGCTTGGATAGAGATGCATAAAAGTGGTGATGAATAATAGTATAAACCCCTTTAAACGATCCAAAACATATTACCCCTTAAATTAAATTTATTGGACTTGGAAAAAAATTGATTATAAGAGTGATTTCTAGATTCATAGTGTATTTGACTAATATCAAAGTAAATTATATAGATTTCATTTTTATACATAAAAAATAAATTATATAGAAAGAATAGTTTATATAATAACTTTTGATAACCTTAATACATGAATCGAAACTTCTAAAAAATTTATACAATAGATAAGTATTGTATTAATGGAATAAAAGATATATTTAAATGATTAAATTATTTAAGCCTTAAGACTAAGGTAATAAATAAACTTATCTAATGGTATCCTTAGTATTATACTTACATGGAAGTCTATATTTCTCTAACATGAAATATCTCGATATAATTATTGGAATATGATATATCTTCCTATCACCATAATCCATGGATAGGATGATTGTCATCTATCATTCCATATATGTAATCCCTGAATTTGATGGGAAAAATTTAACATCATCATATCCCCTAAAACCCTAGATCATAATAATAGTCAGATGTGATTAAGAAAGTAATTGTTCTAAAATAATCTACCTAACTTGTATTATATAGAACTACCAACTCTCTAATGTATTAAAATTACTTGGAAAGAGAAGTTAAAGCATAGAAAAGATTTGAAGATTTTAATTTGGAATGTTATGAGATATTAAATCCTCAAATGAATTTATATTTATTAGAAAAACATCAATAGTCATATTTACAAGTTTTTTACAACTGCCTCCAACATCTGGTACATGACAGGTCACAATGATTTGGCATAACTAAATGTATGAATTAATTTTTTGGCACCATTACAATGGTAAAGAAATTCCTTAAGATAAGAAAGAGTATATGTATTCTAATTATAAACATCCGATATATTGAGATACTTGTATATCACTTTATAATATAATAATCCTTATAAGGATATGACTGATTTTTTTGGTAACATAATTAGTACTATTGTTTTGATATTTTTCAGTATGAAAGTTAGTAGATAATCGTAATTCTTGGTCTGATAAATTTTAGGTTTCCTTACTTAAATGCATACCCAAAATGATGTTCTTAATTAGAAATATAAAGTTTATATTTATACTATATTATAAAATTTACTATGTATGGTAAAAAATAATTTTAAAAAAAAACATATTATAAATTGGGAAATAATAATTTAGAAACATGTTTTGGGAATGTTTTCAGGATTTCAAAAACTAAATCAATAGAAAAAAAATAAATCACTATAGCAGCACTATACTAGGGCACTATAGCTGTACTATAGTAGAGGAGGAACTATAGTAGTTGTGAAACTATAGTGGCGGAGGCACTATAGGAGGAACTATAGTGGTGGCGGCACTATAGCAGGTACTATAGCAGACCATGCACTATATAAGTACAATTCACCAAATGGCCCTTTAGGACAAAAAATGGGTTTTCAGGCCATGTATTCTGGCCAAATCACCTTGCGGCATTGGGCTATGCAATGGTTCTACCTATAAATAGAAAAAAATGTTATTTGTGTTAATAATAAAATCAGGCTTTAGGCCCAAACTTGTAAAAAAAATATAGTCCTTTTTTATTTTAAGAAATAAGAATTTATTATATAGAAATTAAATCACCTTAAATTTGTAACAATGTTGACTATCATATAATTTATTTGAATGATTATTCCATAACTAATAATCCTTATATCCCTTAATTTAAACAACTCCCCCATTATAGGAAATTCTCCCTTTTGTAAAAAATGTTTCCCACTTTGGGTTTTTTAAAAGGAATGGGAATGAATCAAATGTTTCCTAAAATGTTATAAAAACTAATATATGAAATAATAATTAACTAAATAATCATCAATTTATGTATTAATAAATATATAACTAATCAGAATTATAAAACATTCCTGAACATAGGATTTTTATGATGATTAATTCATTATAAAGTTGCAATATTTTTACCATGTACATGAACGCTCAAATAAAAATATTTCTTTGTTAATAAATTTCATTATGAATTAATTTATCTTCTTGAACTGACACATATCATTACATATATTTTCAATCATTTATTCTTGATTCCATTTTGGAGTCTTCAACCATTTTACTTCCTTATATAATTTTTTTTTATTCTCTCATAATGATCAACTCATTTTCACACGAATTGAGCCTCCTAGACTCTAACTCCATATATCATATATTTTATTTCAAAATGTTTACATACTCAATTAATTAATTAATATAAAACCATAATTATTCAACAAACATGAACCTATCTTCAATATTTGATGATAAATTGTGAATGTAGTTGGTTGATTCTAATAAGATTTGTTTCGCTTTGAAAAAATAATCATCATGAAAAAGAATATCTGAATCGACTTTCATAGACCACTTCACCATATGAATACATGATTTTTTATTAGTATAGGAATTTTATTGTAAGTAATTAAATTTGGATTCAATACGAATCACTGATTAAGTTAAAACATTTATCAACTCCAATTTCTCACTAAGACTATATGTAATAAGTTGACTTCTAGATTAATGCTTATAAAAGTATGGAATTGTTGCTTATAACCTCCTAAAGTATTGAAAAGTATAATAAAACCCATTATTATCTATAGTTCATATATATTTGATGATCTTGAATAATTTATTGGAAGTTTTACATTTCTTTTTCTTGTTTCAAATCCTTCCCTTTCTTATCATTATTCGTAGAAACATTTATTTCATCTAAAATTTAATGAATTTTAACAACTCAATTGGTTTAAAAATTTTCTTAAAAGTCATTATTTTACTTTTTATCATCCAATTAATTAATTGATGATGATTTTTCTTATTTTTTAGAAGATCATTTTTCTTCCTAATATCTTTTTTATTTTTCATCCTAATCGTACTTAGTGTTTAAATCAGATGAAGATGATAATTCTAATGATCACTTTTCTGAATGTGTTTCTTCATCACCAACATCTTATTTATCAGCATTCTCCTTCTATTCCTATTATAATTAAACTTATTATTCCTATTATAATAAATCATCATCATCTTCTTCTTATTCATTACCTTATTCTTCTTCTCCTTGTTTTTATTCTCAATATTCTTTGTCAACTTTTTTATTAAGAATACCATCTCTTTGTCAAGATATTATAACACTTCCCTTTCTTGCTATCTCTAGTACTGAATGTTTCATAAGAATATTTGGAACAAATTCTTTATCAACTTATTTTTTCCTTTTCAATCTCAGGAAAAATAGGGAATTTAGCTAATATTGTAGATGTTGCTTAAAAGATTTATCATTTTTATAGAATAATCTCATCCGTATAGGATATTAAAATCACTAAAATATCTAATTCTATTTAATATATTTTAAAAATACTTTCCACAATCAAATCTTATAGAAATATCTTTCTTTAATTCTTCTATTTCTCAACATCCCCATGTTTTTTTAAATCCCTAATCATTAATTCTATTTATTTAGTAGGGTCAATTCAAAACATTAAATACCTTGACTTATTCTGAGTCTTATGACCCATAATTTTCTAAATAAAATCAACATGAATATTATATTATTTTCTACTCTAAACTAGAGAAGTATTGTTAGACATTATATTTTTCTTTTTATCATCTTTGTTTACTTTCCCTAATAGTTGTGTCTCCTATGAAGCGTCGTCATCCTTCTGAAAAAAAAATCTCAATCATAGAAAAAAAATAACTTCATTATAGACATAATATCCTCATTGATAAAATAAATATTTTTGTAGATTGGGTATGATTTTTTTCTCAACATTAAACAAATCCATTAACTTCACAACTAACTCGTTGAGGAAGTCAGGAAACAATATTATCTCCAAATTAATTTAAGATGTTTTAATTTTTTTTCAAAAGTGATGATGACGAACATTTTGAGATCAAAATGTCTTATTACCCTAAATAATATTGTATAAAAACATCATAAATGATAAAGGAATATTTATCACCCATTATTGAATGATGAGAACCATAAATCCATAGAGATATGACTTTTTTATCCTGATTATAGTGACATACATTATGTGCATTCTCATAAAAATAAAATAGAATAAATTAAACCATTTTCTTTATCAAATGTACTAAAAGAATTTGGAAACATATGAGAACGTAGGTAAGATTATCATTCATATGGAATTAAAAATTGTTCTACAACATTTTTATAAGATAGATTACATTATCTCCCAAAAATGGTGATAAATACTTTATCCTTTACATATTCCTTTTCAAAATAAAATATATCATTAAACACAGAATCAATTTTTTGATAATAAATATTGAGATATTTATCAGTAATTTCAATGAAATTGAACTCCCATCCTTGAAATGAAATAATTTTCATAAGTGTGTTTTTTTATTTTTTGAGCCACAACATTTCTATAACAATATCCCTTAATTCAAAAAAAATTCAATATTTTCCTTAGTTTTAATCATTACTTAAACTGAAATGTGTGAATGTAATTAGATAAAGATTATAAAACTGTGGGATTTAAAAAGAATAGTATATCAAGTAAAAATCATTAAATATTTACTGTGGGACACTAGGTGACACATCCTTATATTAGATCTTTGTAGTTGATTAAACATACATAAGAATTGAGATAGAAAAACGTTTTGATCTAATGGATGAGATTCAAACCTAAGGAATGTTTTTTGAAATAATTTTGAACAATCATGGTTATAAATTATTTAATCATATTGAGAGTGAATCCAATTAAGAAAACCTTTTAAATTTTTGTAAAAAATTTTCGTTTCTATAAAACTAAATATATAACAACAATAATTATTAACTAATATAAGAAATATTGTGAAAAAAATGAAAAGAAAAGTTCCTTTTGGATCAGAATGTTTTATAGGTATGATTAAAATATTCTTCATTATTTAAATATTAAATATATTCTGATAGAATTCTAAATGGAATATTATTATAAAATATTTATTATAAAAAGTAATTATGATTTTTTAACATAAAACTAAATATGATAATTTTAAAAGTAAAACTAAATAATTTAATTTTTTTTAAAAATATGATTATGCAAAGTAATAAAAATTCCCAAATCCTAAATATATTTTTGAGAGTTTTGAATATGTTATTTTTATTAAAAGAGTGAGTCTGGAAAATAGATTAGTGTAATATTTTTGAAGAAATAGTCATTTTTAGGAAATAAAAATCTTCAATAAAAGAAACATGTGTACTCCACCTATGAAATGGACTAACTTAAATTATGGATATAGATAAAAAATAATTATATATAAAAGATAATTTAACATTGATCATTCCTATTTTTAGTTTAATATATTCAAATAATTTGTTACGAAGAGGTATAGTGAATATATTAGAATATTTTTCTTACATTCTAATTAATTATAAAATTATATCTCATTATTCTATGTAATTGTAAGGGAAATATTTTATTTTATCCGTATACATAGAACATGGGTGACTTTCTGAACTTTTACTTAATGTAAAGGATATTTTATAATCACAAAGAATATTAGTTTTTATAAAACTCATTCCAGGATTGTGAGTGTGTGTTTCATCAACAAGACTTGAGTATAATAACATCCAAGTGACGCATATTCTGCGTAAGAATGGAAATTTTCATCTAAGTGTGGTTTATTACATGATCATGACACTAAATAATATACAAATAAATGATAATTTTGAAATGTAATTTTCATATCTATTCTACATCCACCAAAATCAGCATCTATTGAACTTTTTAGTTCAAAAAAAATTCTATAATAATATAAAGTAACCAAATACATGGGTCCCTTAAAAAATTATAGATTTTATATATATATTAAATAATATTCTTTTATTTTATATTTATATATTTAAAATAATTATAAATAAAAAAATAAATCCAGATGAATAGCTAAATTAAATTAAACATCCTATCATTCCTCTAAAAATATAGTCATGAAATTTTTTCCCAGCATCATCAAGATACAGACTATTATATGTACAAATGGGAGTAATAATAAATTTAATATTTTCATATCCAAATTTATTTTGTATATATTTTATATGATTTTTTACAAAGTAAAATTTCATTCTAGTTTTTATGTAATTTGAAATCCAAAAATACATTTTAACTCACCCATCATACTTATTTCAATCTCATACTTTATAAGATCTGTTAAGTAATATATTAAATATTTTTTAGTTAAACCAAATATATTTCCACCAACAAATATTTTTACAATCATTATGTAATTATTTAATTTTTTTCATAAAAATAGTTGGATCTGGAATTCCCTTAACAAAATATTTTTCAAACAAAAATCCAGTTAATCAATCATAATAAGATCTAGGGGCTTCTTTTAGTCCGTATAATGATTTGGAATGCTTGTAAACATGTTGTGGATGTTTTTTATTTTCAAAAATAGTGTTTGGTCAATATAAACTTCCTTTTAAAAAATCCAATTTCAAAAATCACACTTCACATCTATTTTAAAAAGTTTGAAATCAATGAATGTTGTAAAGGATGGTAGTATTTGAATAGCTGCATATGATTCTTTCAGTTTGTATTATTCTTTGAAATAGATTCATTATTATTTATTATAATATTTTTTTTAACATTTCAATATAAATTTATAACAATTATTCCATTTTCAAAACATTTAATATGATAACCCCATTTTACTTCAATTATAGAAGTTTACCTAGGCCATTCAACTAAATTCAATGCATTGTTCCTCTCATAATCATTGAGCTCATCTTTAATTTCCATAATCGAATCAATATCACCGAAATCATCATCAGGATTTTTAGGTTCAAATTGGGATC
This sequence comes from Viscum album, assembly GCA_963277665.1. Classification (NCBI taxonomy): domain Eukaryota; kingdom Viridiplantae; phylum Streptophyta; class Magnoliopsida; order Santalales; family Viscaceae; genus Viscum; species Viscum album. The sequence goes on from OY728160.1 coordinate 700,366,205, forward strand.
AAAAATCATGATATTAAATTTCATATCTCATGGAACTTCTAGTCCTAACTGGTTGATCTCCAACATGAATTGTACATTCACTAGGATGATTCCTAATAAATAAACCAACATCGCGGGTCTTAAAAATTCTTTTATTCAGTAATAGGTATAAAATATTCATAAGAAATAACATTAGAAACTAATTCTGGTGATATTTCTTCATGAGATGAAATTTCCAAAAAAGGATAAAAATGAGTTTTAGAAATGATATATAAGGAAATATGTTGAATTGTTTTTATAAAAAATTGATCAATTTCATTAAATATAATAGGTACTATTTCCTCAATAATATAAGAAATTTTATTAAAATATTTATATGACATAAAATAAGGTGAATATCTTAAACATATACCTTCTTAAAATTTGATAGTGAACCTGTGTAAATAATCATCCATATTTGGGATGAAAACCATAAAACCAAATACCTTGAAATAAGAAACTTCTTGTTTTATTCTTATCCAAAACAAAAAAAAGTATTTTTTTATTAAGAAAATTTATAATAGGAACTTGATTTAAAGTATAGAAGGTACTACTAACCACTTTATCCAAAAAATGTTTATAAATTGAGTATTCACTCATCATGGTTCTTGTTATTTCTTATTGAATTTTATTTATTATTTAAACCACACCATTTTAAAGGGTGTTATAGTCTTTGACATGTTTTTCTTAAAATGTTTCTTATTACAAAGCTTTTAATAATGAAAATGTAAAAACTCTCCACAAATATCAAAATTAATTATTTTCAAGTACAGGTTTTTCTCATTTTTATCATTAGATGAAAAATACATAAAATGAAAACTATATTTGGATTGATTTATAATAAAATAGACCCATGTATATCTATTTTAATCATCAACTAAGAAATACACAGACTATTTTCCACTAATAAATATAGTTTCTACAGGACCAAATAAGTTTATGTGCAGTAACTGTAAGTCATCCTATTTTGAGACTTCAGTAATATATTTAACACTTTACATATGTTTCTTACCATCTCAACAAGTGTTATAAGATTTTGATGTATCAATCCTATATTCATGTACATATATAAAATATCTTTTATTATACAATATAAATATGTTTATATGGTTACAGTGTCGAATAACTCTATTTCATAACTAATATATATCCTCTATTACACTAAGGGAAGATATTTATTTTATTAAAAAGTTATATAGGATTAGTGCGCAAACATTCTCATACGGATCGGAAGAAATAATAAATTCATCCTTGGAGTTATATAAATTATAGCTATTATTTGTAAATTTCACTATGTAACCTTCATCACATTAATGGCATTTTTTATAAGGTTTTTCTTAGTTCATAAAATAAATAAAACATTTGAAATAAAGGTATTTCCAAGAAGAACCATGTTACATATTCTGATAATCTATCCTTGAAAATTATCTTCAAAATTTATTTTCCACCTTTCATCTTGATTATCTTCATAAATAAAAATTTATTTCCAGTAATGTCCCTAGAACATCCAATATAAATGTAATATGATTTTGTTGTTGGTGCCAAAATTGTTTTATAGAAAAAATAATAATTTTTTGAATCCCCAACATTCTTGTTTTTAGTATTGTTAGAAAAAAAAACATTAAGTAACTTCATTTTTTAAAATAATTAAGAGTTTTGAAAAAAAGACTGAATTTTTTTAAAATAATTAATAATTTTTAGTCACCCCTAAATTTTCTCGTATTCCAAAAAGGATCACTTTTAGGTGTAAATTATTTCTTGAAGATGATATTCTTTTGTGTGAAAACAATTCATATATTACCAGTATAATGTCTAAATTTTTTTAACATTTTATCACTATTTTTCGTTCTATTTAGAAACAAATATAAAAATTCTATATATATTTAAATTTGGGATATTTGTTTTAAAAATTAATTCTTATACACATAGGTAATAATTTTATGACCAATTTTCTGAAAATTGGTTGTTGAACCGTTTTTCTCAAAAAATAATTTTCCAAATATTTTAAAATTTATTAGTTTTCAAAAAAAATATCAATTTATTTGCAATGATGTTATATTTTAATAGTTAAATGTGTTATTCTGGAATATATCAATGAATGTTTATCATTAGAATTATCATGTTTTGTTTTCAAATTTTACAATTCTCAAATTCTATATTTTTAAAAATATGGAAACTGTAATGGCCCAGACCTCTCCAATCCATTACTTTGTGAAAATGTGGTGTTGGAGATGTTCCGAGAGGTCAAGGTGACTTATCCCCAACACTTTTCCAATTTTTCCAGTTCTGTGAACTATGTTTCCAGTTTTATGAACATTAACAGATCGGTCTCACAGATCGGTCTGATAGATCGGTCTCACAGATCGGTCTGACAGATCGGTCTCACAGATCAGTCTCACAGATCGGTCTGACAGATCAGTCTCATAGATCGGTCTCACAGATCGGTTTCATAGTTCGGTATGAGAGATCGGTCTGACAGATCGGCTTCACAGATCTGTCTGACAGATCGGTCTCACAAATCGGTCGAACAGATCGGTTTCACAGATCGGTCTGATAGATCGGTTTCACAGATCGGTCTGACAGATCGGTTTCACAGATCGGTCTGACAGATCGGTTTCACAGATCGGTCTGACAGATCGGTTTCACAGATCTGTCTCACAGATCGGTTTCATAGATCGGTCTGACAGATCGATTTCAGAGATCGGTCTGACAGATTGGTTTCACAGATCGGTCTAACAGATCGTTTTCACAGATCGGTTTCATGTACAGTAACGGTGGGTGAACAGTGTTTCCAGATTCCTACAGTTTTTCCCCTTTTGGCGTTTCCTTTGACGTAAAATACATTTAAAGCCTTATTTTAAGGGCTCTTAAGGCCGTTTCAAAGGCCATAAATCTTATATTAATTATTCCAAAGGTCGGGATGTATTTACTTGGTCAAACCACGTGGGTTAATGCGATCAGTTTTTAATAGAGAATTAACCGGATCTTAAAACGTTGCCCCATTAAATCTTTAAAAAATGGATGAGATATCTTTCTCTCATGTTCTTCCTCTTTGTTCTCGGCTATGAGACTCCATAACCTTTCAATCCTTCCCATTAGAGTTTCACAATCAAACTTTACTCCTCGGATCAGTTCCGCTCTGTTTTGATGCAACCAAGTTGTGTCGATCATTCTTCGTTATATGGTATGTTTATCATCATTCTTTCGTTGGTCATCTTCTATTACTCTCCTTTCCATATTATATAATGTAATTTCCAAAATTCTAATGGGTTTTCATGGGGTTTGTTGGTACTGTCGTACCGTGGCATCCTCTGGTGGATGCAGTTGTCACGAGAGGAGGATTGTGACACGTTGTGTGGATAATGGATGTCAAGAACTCTTCCAGGTAGGGGATTCATGGATTCTCTAATTTTATATGTTCAATCGTAGAATTAGCATGATTTATCCCTTCGGATCACAATGAAATTGAACTAATTAAATACTTGAACAGGATTAAAAGAATTGGTTGATCGCATGTTGTTTCTTTATACCGTGATAACGGTTTGCCTCATGTTTTTCTAGATAAAGTGATATCTATGATTTCATTGATTTTTTGTTCGTTCATGATAGAAATTGATAATGAACGTAAATCCGGAATTAATTTTAAATTAATTGGCTAAAGATAAAGAGGCATGTAAATTAATCTGGTTATCTCCATTGTTGTACTAGTTCTAATTTGAGGATAATCAATTTAGGGAAGTAAGAATGGTTATTTTAATTGTGATAGCTTACTGATTATGTATCCTGTAATTGGAACCTACGAATAAACAAATCTGATAATTCAATATGGATTAAAGAACAGGTTGTGTGGGAATTTCTAAAAGGGTTATGAGTTACCCTCTTGTTTGATAAAGGGTCAAGAGACCATGGTTGTGACTATTGTTTTCATGCTTCTTGTGATGTGATGTGAGCCTAGATGGATGTTGTGATGTGTGGAGGCATGGGGACTTATGGTTGTGGTAGTGGATGACACCTAGGGTGGCGAGATGCATCAGCTTATGCATGTGGGTGTCGGGGAGGACACGAGGGGTGATGGAATGGGATGGATGTGGTTGCTAGATTCTTGTGGTTTTCTTTGAATGTTAATCTGCTTTGCTTTTCCCCACTGCTCAAGGAAGCTGGTCTTGCTACCCTTCTTCCAAAGGAGGCGAAGACGCGAAGGGTATGCCACGTTCTTTCCGTGTTTAGCCTCTTGAGGGAGAATGGTTCTATGCTATTTCTATAGGCGGAAAAGACTCGACATGTGGTATATCTACTCACCGTGTTGAGCCTCCTTTTTGTTTTGAAGCATAGGATGCTTTTCTAGAATGCCTGGGAATATGGAAAAGTAATTCTGTAATGAATGTTTGATTAAATGTTGAAAATCCACGGGTATGGAGATACTAGAATTTAAAGGTGATGTGAATCATAAAAGGAGCAGTTGATTTTGAATGTGATGCCAATTCAGTTTAATGTGGAATTTTTCATGGTTAATTAATGTTTAAAGAATTAATTAACGTACATTGGAACAGATAAAATGAGAATGGAGTAATCTAATAAAGCTCTTCAAATGTTTGTGTGCTTATAGGACACCTAGTCTTAGAAGTTGCAGCAAGGAGTCTGAGAGACGTTAGCTGCAGTTGTATCTAAGACTAGGTAATTCCAATAGTGTGGATGTGAGTTATATATATATATATATTCTATACTTTTTGAGTTTCAATGCGCTACTCCACCCTGTCGGTAAGGGAAACTGACACCCCATGGATTCTGAGCCATGGGGGGTGTTTTCCCCAACATCTTGATGGGAGGTCAAATGGTTGACTACCCCCTTTGGCCCCACTCTCTTCTCTTGGTAGATACATGTGCCAACAGGAACACCAGTTAGTTTCCCCATATATGTGTGTAGAGGGTTGTAATGGCTTGTGGTTATTTCACACACATATATTCTGGATATAGTCTCCTATGGAATACTATAGGTGTAACGTGTATAGGCTGTGATGGCTTGAAGATCCATACTTGGCATAAGGGCTATAATGGCTTGAGGTATAATACATGATGTATGATACATGTTATGAGGGCTGTGGTGGCTCTCGGAACTTACCTGGTTACTTTTGGTTGGGAGGATGGTGTGGTGCTTCGCCCAGGTGTCTACGGGAAAGCCTTTGTGGTGCACAAGGAGCAGATTGTGGAGCTTATCCCAGGTCTCTGTGGGCAAGCCTTTGGAGAGAGATGCATAGGACATATGTCGTTGGGGAAAAGTGGAAAACCAGTGGGGAAGTAGTAGCGGGGTACCCTTGATATTCTTTATTATATGTTATATTCTTGTATGCGTTACATGGTGAGAGTAGCCATGGTGAGGTTGGGAACTTAGTATACCTGTTTAGGTGATGAGTTAGTTTCAATTGTTGTTCACTGGGATTTAGCATGCTTTCTTTACTTTTTCACGAGAGGCGTGGGGAGGATCCTACTAAGTATACTGTTATACTCACCCTATGTACATATAAACAGTTTTTTAGGTCACTTGGAGCAGGTTGGAGATCGCGTTGGTTACTACTAGCTTGTGGTTGGAGGAGGAGCTGTTCGGGCTTGTGGTCACTGTCGTTTTACTTTTTTTGGGTACTTTTAGTTTCCCCTTTTAGTTGTAGTACTTTTGCATGACATTTCATATATGTACATGGATTTATATTATTTTTTTTAGTTCTGAGTTGGAGTTGATTAGAGTCTATTCTATCTCTCTCTTCTGCATGTGTTCTCTTAGAGGGTAATGCCTCCCATTTGTATGTTTATTATACCCACAGTGCTAGTTTCCAACCCGGGGCCTACTGGAGGTGGGACTCGGGGGTCATTATCTCTCTTCTCACATTGCCGACCCAGGAGGGGTACACTTAGTGGGGAGGGGGTCGTGACAGAGTGGTATCAGAGGTCTGGTTGAGGGATAGGATGGAGTTTGGAGTTAGGCATAGGTGAGGTTGCATGGGATGGTAGGGAAACAGTTTCATATATGTTTAGAAAGTGGGGTAAACACTGGAGACAGGCAGAGACATAGGCATTTAGGGCCCCCTATGATCTTTTGCACGGACCTTTATGTTTACGATGGCTACTAAAAAAAGTGATACTGGTTGCAGGGTAGAGACCTAGGAAAGGATCATGCATCATTATTCTTTGGGCCTATGTTTGAATGGGTAGACCTTGGGATAGGTAACCTAAAAAATTAAAAAAACAAAAAAAATTAATTCATTAATGTGGAGTCTTCCATATTCCAGGCTTAGGAGCTCTAACATTGGTTATTTTATAGGTATGGCTCTAGGTCGACGTCCTCGTTAGGTTTTCATAGAAGATGTCCAGCAGGTTGTTCCAGTAGATCGTCACTGGGTAGAGGTTGAAGACGATGACACTTGGAGGAATACACTCCGATAGTTTCAGTGCCAGAGTCTACAGAAGTACGAGGGCTCCGTTTCAGATGCAGTCACAGAAGACTGGTTGGAGGAGGTTGAGATAGGCTTCAGTTCAATTCATTCTCGGAAGGAACACTGGGTGTCCTTGGTTGTGACGATGCTTCGTGGAGCAGTGAGGAAGTGGTGGTTCTTGTTCCTCGAGGATCATGAGGAGTCAGTGATATCATAGCAGGAGTTTTGAGACAGGTTTAGAGTTGAGTTTCTTTCTTCGACTGCGAAGGCGTCCAGTCTCCAGGAGCTTCTTACCCTTCGACAGGGGAGCTCCAGTGTTCAAGAGTTTGGAATCTGTTTCAGGAACCATCTACGATATGCTTCAGACCTGTTACCAGATGAGGAGGCCAGGGCGAGGCATTTCGAGGAGGCTTTGTGTCCAGAGATACAGCGCCAGGTCACCCCATTTATGTTAAATACATATCACGAGGTGCTGGAAAGGGTAAAGGTTGTTGAGAGGACATTGGCTAGGACCGGATCGTCACGAGAGGGGAATCGTCATTATTCCTCATGAAGCAAAGCTGTGGTCCGGGGATCCCAGTTTTCAGGGAAGAAGAGTTTCCGTTCACCTGGGGGGAGGTTCCCGCCCTTCCCATCTCGTTTCTTCGGAGGCAGAAACTCTCAGGCCTATGCCAAGGGATCAGGCGCTTGTTTTTCTTGTGGTGGTCGTGGTCATCAGCAGCGGGAGTGCCCGACTTTTCAGATCAGTCATTGTGCATTGGGCGCTCCGCTCTAGGTTCCTCCATTGAGGAAGTTCAAGCCGAGGCAGTAGCAGCAGGTTCACCAGCTTTAGATCACCAGAGGGTAGATGGAGGAGGTAGAGGACATCCCCATGACGCTCCCCATCCTCATAGAGCAGAGCGCAGCCGTGGTGGTGGTCGTCATCAGGGTTAGAGAGGCCGTGGAAGAGGTCGTGGTTAGCTTCATGCTCTAGCGTTTCCAGCCCCAGGCGAGCCAGATGTCATTCGAGGTACCCTTTTCTTGTTTTCTACCTTAGTGTATGCCTTGTTTGACTCAGGAACAATGCACTCCTTCATATCACCTACCCTTGTCCATGCTTTGGGACTTGCGGTAGAGAGGCTTCCAGTGCCCTTGGCGTTGACTACGCCAGCTGGAGGTCGAGACGACTTGTTTGATGTATGTAGAGATTTTGAGCTAGTGTTGGGGAAACACCACTCTTGGGGAGATTTCCTATGTTTACGAATACAACCATATGATGTCATACTCGGCATGGATTGGTTGTATTCGGTGTAGGCTATTGTGGATTGCTACAAGAAGAAGGTCGTTTTCTTTGATGCAGATGGAGAAAAGGTGGTTTTTGTTGGTGAGAGAGATCCTCAGATGAGTCATAGACGAGTTCCATCCTTATCATCCATGATGACTGGGATGATGCTGAGTTCTTCATAGGTTCAACCGTTGGCATTTTTAGGGTCGTAGAGGAGTACCCGACCATCTTTCCAGAAGAGGTTGTATCCTTACCCCCTCGACGAGAGATCGAGTTTGGGATCGAGCTACATCCAGGAGCGTCTCCTATCTCTATGTCTCCGTATAGGATGGCCCATTCTGAGTTACGAGAGCTACGTATTCAGCTTGATGGTCTGTTATAGTGTGGTTTTGTTCGGCCAAGTGTGTCACCGTGGGGAGCTCCAGTTTTGTTTGTGAAAAAGGCTGACGACAGTTTGCAGTTGTGTGTCGATTATCGTCGATTAAACAAAGTGTCAATAAAGAACTACTATCCTCTTCCGTGGATTGATGACCTATTCGATCAACGTAAGGGTGCAAGTTGGTTCTCAAAGATCGACTTGCGGTCAGGATGTCATCAGATGCGTGTAAAGGATGAGGATATCCCGAAGACTGCTTTCTGTTGTCTTCATGGTCATTAGGAGTTTTTTGTAATGCCATTCGGCGTGACGAATGCTCCAGCTATTTTCATGGGGTTGATGAATGACGTGTTCTGTGAATTCCTGGACATGTTTTTTGTGGTTTTCTTCGACGATATCTTTGTGTACTCCACATCTGAAGAAAAGCATGCAGAGCATCTACGAGCTGTTTTGGGAGTTCTTCACCAACATCAGTTGTTTGGGAAGTTGTCCAAGTGTGAGTTTTGGGCTTGAGAAGTTCATTTCATGGGGCATGTTGTGTCCCAACAGGGAGTAGCTATGGATCTGTCGAAGATATAAGCAGTGGTGTCTTGGGCATGCCCCAAGACCGTGTTAGAGGTGCGAAGTTTCCTTGGTCTCTCAGGATATTATAGGAGGTTTATAGACAATTTCTCCTGAGTTGCGACTCCTCTGACCACTTTGACCAGGAAGGATCAAGCGTTCATATGGACTGATCAGGGTAAAGAAGCTTTCGAGTATCTAAAGGAGAAGTTGGTAAGTGCTCCAGTCCTTTATCTTTCAGCGGAGGGAGTCCAGTTTGATGTTTTCTGTGATGCCTCACATCTGGGGCTAGGCTGTGTTCTCATGCAGAAGAGGTCAGTTGTTTCTTATGGGTCTCGGTAGTTGAGTCCCCGTGAATTCAACTATGCCACCCATGATCTTGATTTGGCAGCCATGGTGTTTTCTCTGAAGTTGTGGAGACATTACCTCATTGGTGAGCACTTTGTGGTTTTCACCGATCATAAGAGTTTGAGGTATGTTTTCTCCCAATGTGACTTGAACTTGCGACAGCGTCGGTGGATGGAGTTCTTGCAATAATATGACGTTGAGATATCGTATACACCTGGAATAGGGAATTTTGTAGCTAATTCACTATGCTGAAAGTCACGTAATGATGTTGTGCGTGAATCTGGTGATTCCTGGAGAGTGATGGAAGAGCTATCAGCTTTTCATCTTGATATGGGAGAAGTCGGGGGTAGAGAATGCTTTTTCCAGATGACAGTGTAGTCATCCCTGATGAAAAAGGTGGAAGAGTCTCAGTTGGGTGATCTAGAGGTGGAAGTATGGAGAGACAAAGTTGTTTGTGTTGAGGCCCCTGATGGTTGGTCGGAGGATGAACAACACCGAGTGTTGTATCATGGAAGCCTTTTTGTTCCCTTGGCGATGCGCGAGACGGTTCTCCGAGAGTTCCATAGTTCACCCTTGGCAGTACATCCTGGTGTGACGAAGATGTACCGATCCTTGAGGAGTCGGTTTTGGTGGCCTGGGCTGAAACGTACTGTTGCATAGTGTGTGTCTCGATGTTTAGTCTGCCAGAAGGTGAAGGTCGAACACCGTTTTCCTGGTGGTCTTCTCCAGCAATTATAGATTCCTCAGTGGAAGTGGGGGGACATCTCAATGGATATTGTTACAGGTTTACCTCGAGCTCCAGGAGGACATGATGCTATATGGGCGGTAGTGTATCATTTAACAAATTCGGCCCACTTCATATCGATCAAGGAGCCGAGCTCAGTAGAGGTTTTGTCGATGCAGAATCTAGAGGAGGTGGTGAGACTTCATGGAGTACCTAGGATGATCATTTCTAATCGAGATCCTCATTTTACCTTCAGGGTGTGGAGAGGTCTCCAGCATGCTTTTGGCTCTCAAATGTGCCTTAGCACTGCTTTTTATCCTCAAATGTATGGTCAGACAGAGCGAACCATCCAGACTCTTGAAGACATGCTGCACTCTTGTGTTCTTGATTTTGGAGGTTCATGGATGAAGCACTTACCCTTGGTAGAGTTCGCTTACAATAATATTTTTCACTCTACCATCGGTATGGCGCCATTTGAAGCCTTGTATGGCGGGCCATGCCATTCTCTGTTGTGCTGGACTGGGGTCGAAGAGTCAGCAATTCTCGCACCAGAACTACTGCATAATACAACAGAGATGGTTCAGGTGATTCGTGAGAGGATGAAGACAACATAGGATCGTCAGAAATCATATGCTGATCAAAGAAGTATACCCTTAGAGTTTAATGTTGCGGATCATGTGTTTGTGAAGGTGACTCCCCATCGTGGGTAGCGAAGGTTTGGTCATGGAAGTAAGCATTCTCCCCGGTTTGTTGGGATTTTCGAGGTGTTAGCTCACGTTGGAGTTGTGGAGTATCGAGTAGCACTTCCTCCTTAGATGAGTTGGATACATGATGTTTTCCATGTATCACAGCTCCGTCGTTATCATCATGATGAATCTCATGTTATCGATTGGGGAAAGATCGATATTGATGATGATGCAACCTTCGAGGAGCGACCTGTGGAGATCCAAGACCGTAAGGAGAAGGTGTTGCGTGGGAGTTCTATCCCCTTAGTACGTGTCTTGTGGCAACACAGTGGCATGGAGGAGAGTACATGGGATCGTGAGTCACAGATACGTGCTCAGTACCTAGATTTGTTTAATGTTTAACTCCTTTCATGTAATGATGTTTTCATTGTGGTTGGACGTTTCAGGTTTTATTTATATACTTTTCATGTGATGTTATATTTGAATGGTATGGATATGGATTGTTTGTTCCCATGCTCTTGGATGTCGTAGTTTTTTTCCAACTTTGAAACAACTCATGGTGGTTTTCCCCTGAGAGGTATCTTGTGGGGTGGTAGTTCGGACCCCTCTTTTCTTCTGGGTTGGTTTTTAATTCTCGAGGATGATAATGTTTTGAGAGATATCTAATGTAATGGCCCGGACCTCTCGGATCCATTACATTGTGAAAATGTGGTGTTGGAGGTGTTTCATGAGGTAAAGGTGACTTATCCCCAACACTTTGCCAATTTTTCCAGTTCTGTGAATAGTTTTTCTAGTTTTATGAACAGTAACGGATCGGTCTCACAGATCGGTCTGACAGATTGGTCTCACAGATCGGTCTGACAGATCGGTCTCACAGATCAGTCTGACAGATCGGTCTCACAGATCGGTCTCATAGATCGGTCTCACAGATCGGTCTCACAGATTGGTCTCCCAGATCGGTTTAACAGATCGGTCTGACAGAGCAGTGTCATGGATCGGTCTGACAGATCAGTCTCACAAATTGGTCTGACAGATCGGTCTCAGAGATCAGTCAGAAAGATCGGTTACACATATCAGTCTGAAAGATCGGTTTCACAGATCGGTCTGACAGATCAGTTTCACAGATCGGTCTGACAGATCAGTGTCACAGATCGGTCTGACAGATCGGTCTAACAGATCGGTTTCGGAGATCAGTCTGGTAGATCGGTTTCACAGATCGGTCTGACGGATCGGTTTCACAGATCGGTCTGACGGATCGGTTTCACAGATCGTTCTGACAGATCGGTTTCACAGATCGGTCTGACAGATCGGTTTCACAGATCGGTCTGACAGATCGGTTTCATAGATTGGTTTCATGTACAGTAACGGTGGGGGAACAGTGTTTCCAGATTCCTACAGTTTTTCCCCTTTTGACGTTTCCTTTGACGTAAAATTCATTTAAAGCCTTATTTTAAGGGCTCTTAAGGCTGTTTCAAAGGCTAGAAATCTTATATTAATTATTACAAAGGCCGGGATGTATTCACTTGGTCAAACCGCGCGGGTTAATGCGATCCGTTTTTAATGGAGAATTAACATGATCTTAAACCGTCTCCCCATTAAATCTTAAAAAAAGGGACGATATATCTTTCTCCCCTGTTTTTCCTCTTTGTTCTCGGCTATGAGACACCAGAACCTTTCAATCCTTCCCATTGGAGTTTCACAATCAAACTTTACTCCTCGGATCAGTTCCGCTCTGTTTTGATGCAACCAAGCTGTGTCGATCATTCTTCGATATAAGGTGTGTTTATCATCATTCATTCATGGGTCATCTTCTCTTGTTCGCCTTTCCATATTATACCATGTAATTTCCATGATTATAATGGGTTTTCTTGGGGTTAGTTGGTACTGTCATACCGTGGCATCCTCCGGTGGATGCAGTTGTCACGAGAGGAGGATTGTGACCCGTTGTGTGGATAAAGGATGTCAAGAACTCTTCCAGGTAGGGGATTCATGGCTTCTCTAATTGTATATGTGCAATCGTAGAATTATCATGATTTATCCCTTTGGATCACAATGAAATTGACCTAATTAAATACTTGAACCGGATTAAAATAATTGGTTGATCGGATGTTGTTTCTTTATACCAGGATAACGGTTTGCCTCATGTTTTTCTAGATAGAGTGATATCTATGATTTCTTTGATTTGTTTTTCGTTCATGATAGAAATTGATATTGAACGTAAAGCCATAATTAATTGTTAATTAATTAGATAAAGATTAAGAGGTATGTAAATTAATCTGGTTATCACCGTTGTTGTACTTGTTCTAATTTGAGGATAATCAAATTAGGGATGTAAGCATGGTTATTTTAATTGTGATATCTTACTGATTAGGTATCATGTAATTGGAACCTACGAATAAAAAAAATCTACTAATTCAATATGAATTAAAGAACAGATTGTTTGGGAATTTCTAAAAGGGTTCTGAGTTACCCTCTTGTTTGTTAAAGGGTCAAGAGCCCATGGTTGTGACTGTTGTTTTCATGCTACTTGTGATGTGATGTGAGCCTAGATGGCTGTTGTGATGTGTGGAGGCATGGGGACTTGTGGTTATGGTAGTGGATGACGCCTAGGGTGGCGAGATGCATCAGCTTGTGCATGTGGGTGTCGGGGAGGACACCAGGGGTAATGGAATGGGATGGATGTGGTTGCTGGATTCTTGTGGTTTTCTTTGAATGTTAATCTGCTTTGATTTACCCCACTACTCAAGGAATGTGGACATTCTACCCTTCTTCCGAAGGAGAAGAAGATGTTCATGGTATGCCACGTGCTTTCCGTGTTTAGCCTCTCAAGGGAGAATGTGTCTATGCCCTTTCTATAGGCGGCAAAGACTCGACGGGTGGTATATCTACTCACCGTGTTGAGCATCCTTTGTGTTTAGAAACATATGATTCTTTTCTAGAATGCCTGGGATTAGGGAAAAGTAATTCTGTAATGAATGTTTGATTAAATGGTGAAAATCCATGGGGATGGAGATAATAGAATTTAAAGTTGATGTGAATCTTAAAAGGAGCAGTTGATTTTGAATGTGATGCCAATTCAGTTTAATGTGGAATTGTTCACGGTTAATTAATGTTTAAAGAATTAATTAAGAGAAATTATAACTGATAAAATGAGAATGGGGTAATCAAATAAATCTCTTCAAATGTTTGTGTGCTTATAGGACACCTAGTCTTAGAAGTAGCAGCCTGGAGTCTGAGAGACGTTAGCTGCAGTTGTATCTAAGAATAGGTAATGCCCATAGTGTGGATGTGAGTTATATATATATATTCTGTTATTTTTGTGTTTCTATACGCTACTCCACCCTGTAGGTAAGTGAAACTGACACCCCACAGATTCTGACCCCTGGGGGGTGTTTTCCCCAACATTCTGAGGGGCGGTTGAATGGATGACTACCCCCTTTGGTCCCGATATATTCTCTTGGTAGATACATGTGCCAACAGGAACATCAGTTAGTTTCCCCATATATGTGTGTAGAGGGCTGTAATGGCTTGTGGTTATTTCACACACATATATTATGGATATAGTATCCTATGGACTACTATAGGTGTAACGTGTATAGGGTGTGATGGCTCGAGGATCCATACTCGGCGTGTGGGCAATAATGGATTGAGCTATAATACCTGATGTATGATACACGTTATGCGGGCAGTGGTGGCTCCAGGAACTTACCTGGTTGCTTTTGGTTGGGTGGATGGTGTGGTGCTTCGTCAAGGTGTATTGGGGCAAGAATTTGTGGTTCACGATGTGCAGATTGTGGAGCTTAGCCTAGGTGTCTACGGGAAAGACTTTGGAGAGAGATGCATAAGACGTATGTTATTGGGGAAAAGCAGAAAACCAGTGGGGAAGTATTAGAGGGGTACCCTTGATATTCTTTATTATATGTTATATTCTTGTATGCGTTACTTGGTGAGAGTAGCCATGGTGAGGTTGGGAACATAGTATACATGTTTAGGTGACGAGTTAGTTTCACTTGTTGTTCACTGGGCTTTAGCATGCTTTCTTTACTTTTGCACGAGAGGCTTGGGAAGGATCCTACTAAGTATACTGTTATACTCACCCTATATACATATAAACTGTTTTTCAAGTCACTTGGAGTAGGTTAGAGATCAGGTTGGTTACTACTAGCTTGTGGTTGGAGGAGGAGCTGTTCGGGATTGTGGTCACTGCCGTTTTACTTTCTTTTGGGTACTTTTAGTTTCCCCTTTTAATTGTAGTACTTTTTCATGACATTCCATATATGTAATTGGATTTCTTTTATTTTTTTTAGTTCTGAGTTGGAGTTGATTAGAGTCTATTCTCTCTCTCTCTTCTGCATGTCTTCTCTTAGAGGTTAATTCCTCCCATTTGAATGTTTATTATACCCTCAGTTCTAGTTGCCAACCCGGGGCCTACTGGAGGTGGGACTTGGGGGACATTATCTCTCTTCTCACATTTCCGGCCCAGGAGGGGTACACTTTGTGGGGAGGGGGTCGTGACAGAAACATTATAATAAGAATGAAATGTTTTATCTTACTAGGTTTTGGATAATTATCCGTAAAAATATATAAAATTTTTATAAATAAGATAATTTGAATTTTTAGACATATTAGTAAGAAATTATTATGTATATAAATTTTCCATTAAACCTTGATTGACCAAGAGTACATTTGAATAACATCCAATGTTCATATATCCAAAACATCTATTTTAAAAAAAATTAAGAATAATATCAACCACTAGCACTCCATGTGAAGAATCATTCAAGAAATCATTTAATTTTGATTTAAAAAGTTTCTTGAAATTTCGTTCCAAATTTTTTCATTATTGCCTTTCATTTACAACTTTGGATAATGAAGTTAGATATTTTTATATTTCTTATATTCATAACCAGAATCATGAGAATCATTTTTGTCATCATTATCCCTAGGAAGATTCTTATAATTGTATTGAAAATTTATCATTCCAACTATAGTGTCCATCAATTTAGATATATTAGCTATGTCATGTTCTAAATGTTATGATTTTATAAAATCTAACTAAACGACAAATTTCTTCTATCTCAATGATTTCACAACATTGGTAGGAGACTAAATTTTAGAATTTATAATAAAAGTTGTATCATAATAAACCCCACGATATTTCTTTTTTTCTTTTCCAACATATCTTTTGAGTCTTCCAATATATTACTTTTTAGTATCAATTAAATCAACAATAGTAAAATTATTTACCTTCCATATATCCTCCACAACTATTCTTTTTTATTCTCCCACACTAAGAATTATATCAATAATTTTTTCAAATAAAATTTCACCATAGAGTAATTTTTCTCCATGATATTGTAAAATATTTATAATATTAATTAATATTTGATGTATCATTTCTAATAACTCTCCATATCAAAAATAAAAATCATGGTACTCGTCTATAAGAATAAATCTTTTAATTCCCATAACATTGGATGTACAAAAATTTGTAACATCCAATTTACTCTAAATATAATTTCAAACATTATAAGATGATATATGAACGTAGATATTCCTCATCGTAGGACATTCTAAATAATTTATAAAGTTTTAGTTCAACTAATATTCCAAAATATTAGTATTTGTAGTAGTAGAAACATCCTTATCAATAATCTTGTATTTTCCAGTACGTATTATAAAAATATGAACTATGGTGTTGATCAAAAAAATATTCATTTTATCTCTCCAATATTCATAGTCATTTCATTCAATGATTGGTGGTGGAGTATGATAAAAATTATCAAGAGAGCCAAAAGTCATACCTTCTATATTAAAAATAATAAAATCTCTTTTCATCACAAACATATCATTGTAACAAGAATTATAAACATGGTGTTTATATAAAAACTCAAAAAACATGTAATATATAAGGAATTCAGAAAATAATATGTACATAAGCAATAGAAACAAACCCTGATAGCAAGTATAGTATCATAATAGTATCTTATATGGATATACTTACAATATTGGGATATTATAGCTTAAAACCCATTATAATAACCAAAACACAATATATATTAAATTAAATTTATCAGAGTCAAGATCAAAATTATATTTGATTTAATTGATAACAATGTATTTATTATCATATTCAGAGTTATACCAATAATACAAATTTTGTTGAAATAAATATTATTAGGAAAAAATTCTATAACATTTAATAGAGAATATAAACTTGTTAAAAATTAATACAAAAGAAAATAATTGTAATATTTTTTTAGGAGATATATTTAAAATTTTCTATCTCTTTTAATCTTAAGCGTAATTAATTAAATAACCTTAACTAATGATATCAATTTTTTACACTTACAATCAACATTGTTTTTCTTTACTTGGAAATCCATCGATATGATGATCAAAATAATCCATGCCTTCCAAACACTGAAACACCACGATATGTTGATCGACATCTACATTACTATCCTCACAATCTCTTGATATAATGGATAAGAATCACTGAAATCCTATCTCTATTATCCCTTGATCCTGAAAATGATCAAACCTGATTACAAATGAATATTTGATAAAGGAAACTGCCCAACAAAGATTAATTGGAACTAAAAACTCTCTAATTTATTATAATGACAAAAAAATGAGATCTTCTTGTATATGAAACATTAAAATTCTTGAGTTGTAAATTACATCATCTCCAATATCCAATAATGAACTGTTATTTTTAGAAGAAGCTCAGATGGTTATATTTCAGGGTTTTTTGTGATAGCCTTGAATATATAGAACGTGAATTCTAACATTTCTTTTTCATAACTAAATTTTCAATGTCATTTTTAAGACTATAAGTGTGATAAAGGTACTCATTATTATAGAATATTATAACAACAGGATTGTACGAGAGAATTACTTAGGAATTTTCCATATTATATTCCTTTTGAGGATCAATCGGATATTTTTGGTTTCAGAATCAGTCTAATTGTTATGAAATTTTTCAGTATGAAAGACAGGGAAAAATTTAAACTCTTGGGTTGTCAAATGTTATGTCCAATTTATCAGACACATACTCATTCTTATGATCATAATAATGAATGTAATTTTTATATTTGTAATATATTAGAACTTTTCCTATGTGTGGTAAAATATAATATTTTCGACAAAAACATACTAAAACACATAAGACATGAAAAGGTAGTGAACAATATTTAAAAAAGTTTTTGTGATTTCCAATACTAAAGGAATATAAATGTCAGATGTAATAATTTTTACCCAACATACTCATGTGTACACCCGGTCTACAATCTATGTTTTGTAAAATAATTAATCTTTCATTACCACTTTTTTAGATCATTATAAAAGTATAATTAATGAATAGAAATAAGAATTCTTTCATGAATGATATTTTCTATATTATATATTCATATACCATTTGACCATGGTGGAACATCAAAATCCATTTTTGGTCTTATAAAACAAACATCCTCAAAACGTCTGGATTAAAGTCAATAAATTATGTGATTAATTATGACATGGTAATAAAGAAAATAAGTGGAATATTAAAACATAATAAACTATATTATTTTTCATAATCATATTAATAACTAACATAAACTTATTATTATGAATTATAAAAAATGTACATGTCGTGTCATATTTTTTGTAAGATGTAATCTAACTTAAAACCCAGTTTTCAAATATTTTTATGATTTGTTATAATATCATTCCTCCATGGGCATATTGTTTTTTCAGGTGTAGTTATTTAAATAGAATAATTAAAATACTTATTTTACCATAGCTTTGACTTCCTTACAAGGTCCATTATATTTATTCTAATTTTTTGTATTTTACATGGGATGGTTCACATTCATTTAATGTTAAAATGAATACTTTTTACCATACATGATCCAATTATCATTTTCAATCACCATAATCATTATTGTAAATTTGTATTCACTTGTAATTCTCCATTTATTAAATGAAAAAAACCTTTGTTCCCTTATTCTAGGTATTTTGGATTTTAATATTGGGTTTTAAATGTATATAACAATATTTTAAAATGGTTATCATATGAGTTTAATATTATATTTTTATGACATGGATGATGGAACTGAAATATTTTATGTGTTACATGAATGTTGTAGAATTTTTGTCTTTGTTTATTATGATGGGTTATCATGATAATGAACACTAATTAATTGGTTTATGATTATATTATCGAGATAATTATTCTCAAATTTACTAAGAAGGTCATTCCGTCTATAAGTTTTCTAATAAGGGTTTTAATAATTTTATGTCCCAAGGAAAATAAACGACTTAACTTCTCATTATAATGAGATTTAATGGATTTATTTTCATTAAATATGGAAACATATTTTTTTTAGTAAATTGTTTTTCCCATTAAGTATTACGATGTTTGATTTTACGAATGTATTCCTCATTGGATATTTTTTACAAAGAAATCCTCACAATTACAATTTTTTTAAATATTTATTATTCATATATTATTAATGAAAAATATTTCATTGAAAACAATTTTTAATTTATAAAAAAATTATTCCTTGAGCTCAATGATTATTATGTCAATGGAAAACACTCTTTGGTGTTCTCATGGCACTTAAATAGAATAGTTAGTTTTTATTCATTTGTATATGTCTCATATTGGAGATTTGTTTTTCTAATTACAAATTTTCAATTTTTTTATCAATATTTATTCCATATTTGTATGAAAAATTATGAATTAAAGATTAATATAATTATTATTGTTTAGGAAAATAATACGTGGTCATTTTAAATGTATTAATTATGAAAAAATGGGAACTGTTTAGATGTGACCATGTTAATTGATGGGTTTGTTATATTTGATTATAATATATTTATCTAAAACTATAAACATGAAAACATATTTGACAATAAATGAAAATTAATTCATGTTTATAAATAAAATTATAATTTGAATAAGGATCTATTTATATAGGGGAAATGTATGGTTAAGGGATTTATCCCCATAAAATTTTCTAATCTATATAAATTTACATTATTCAATCCACTTGACCCTTGAATGGTGACGTTCAATTTTATATATTACAAAAAATTCCACTCCCACACCTTATTGAAGTGTCCTCTACCACCCCACTTATCATCACACCCAAAGAAACATATTTCTACATAAATACTACCAAAACCCATCACTGATATTCCTGGCCTATCCTAGTGATACTAGCCTTCTCAAAATATCACCATTTTAAAGGATTAATCCTATTTAAAAAATGATGTTTTTTGACACCATTATTGATTGGCCTGAAGGACATTAGTTTTTTTATTCTTTATAATCCCCATTTTTAGCTGGGTTGATTTTTTAATGAATAATATAAAGTATCATTTTTTGTATCATTTTCTACTATTTAAAAATTCATAATTTTCTTATTTTTCTGTCAAATTAATATATGTATTATTTAATTACATATAACCTAGTTAATTAATTTTGAATCATTATTATAATATATTTTGATAAATTTTCATTATGAGGTTAAAAAAATTTAAAAAAACCAATTTTTCAAATAATTTTGTGATTATATATTAAATTAACAACATCCGCTCAAATAAAATTATTCATGAAGAAATAATTCAATATTTGGAATCTAGATTTAAAATTTTGGTCAAAAGATGCATTTTTTAAGAATAGTAAGAGTTTTAATTATTTATCACCACTATAAGTGTAAATTGTGTAATTGTTGTTAAGTATAATGTTATAAGGCCTAAAAATATTCCTAAATATTTTTTATAATTTATATTTTATGATTTATATAAAAAATACCATCAAAAGATTTAATATTTGGTAATTTATTCCAAATTCCCTTTCATAATGACCATAATATATTTTTAAATAATCAAAATGAACAAAATGTCACGCTATTAAAATATATATTATTTTCTTCATAATTAAAAAAAGTTATTATATACAGTAATAAATTGTTATGTAAATGTTTATTGATTTTTAATAATGGAATTTTTAATTTTTTTTACTAAAAACATAATTACCATAAATATACATGCAATGCCGATATAATGTATGTGAAAACAATTGGGAAATAAAGTAAATGATTTAATAAAATCATTGAGAAAAATATTTTTGTGGATAAATAGTTTCATAAGAAAAATATAAAAATATATTACATATTATATATGTTTTAATGGTTTATATTCATGAATTTAAAGTAAAATTAAATTTCTTTTACTAAGAATGACATATATGATATTTTATAGAAAGTAATAATTTATTACAAGATTTAAAATTCCAAAAAAATTTATAATAATACATGTGAATGATATATAGTAGAATATATCAACCATTTTATATTTATGGGTGACATTTATTTTTTTTAAACCTTACAAGACCCTTAAGGAATAAAAATAATTCATATCGTATTAACCATGAAAATGTATAATGGGTAATGAAAAAATGGATAAGGGTGTAAACATAACCTAAACATGTTCACATTTTATTTGGTGAGATTATTTAAAATCAAACTAAAAATATATAATAAATATAAAAAAATTTGAAGCTTTTCCACGAAAATTTATTTATATTAATATAATATTTTTTATAATTCCATGATTACCTCTCCCATCACTTATAAAAAGGAACCTACTCTCTTCTCTTCCACTCACATTTTTAGCACTCTGATTAGGAAAAAACCATACCCTAATCTCTTCCTGTCATACCTAACCCCAATATATGCTTCTTATTTTGGTTATAATACCTGCCATATTATGCATATTGGTTAAATAAAAGGATGTTTTTTTAATGAAGAAGATAATGAATGTATGTGATGATTCATACTCTAGGTAGTGTATGTTTTACCACAAACCCCTAAATTAAATTTTTTTAAATATTTTTTTAATAAAAAATTTATATCCATTTACATATTTTTAAAAATATTTTTATATTTATTTTATTTGGACATAAATGGATTATAAATGAAATTTTATGTATATTTTTACTTTTTCTCAATGGTTTTAAAAATCAATATTTTAATTTATTTTGTAGAGAATGATTTCAGAATGTTTAGAAAAATAAATAGGAATGTTCTATTTTAATTTATATGGTGTTAATAGTCTTTCCTCTGACAATAACAGTAATTTTATGTCTATATTTTTTTATCAGATTCCATGTTTTCATCCATGAAAACCCCCTATTAGTGTATTCTAATAATTTCTATTTTGAAATTTATGTTTTAATGTAAAGGGATATAACAATATCCAAAAATGATAATATTATCGATTGAAAATTGTTTTTTCATTATTTTGATGAAGGAAATTAATTATTTTATTTCATATAGGTATTTATTGTCCATGAAAATTATTTATAGTTATAAGTGTTCCTGATATAGATCATAATAGAAGGTATGGTAGATATACCTCTCTTATACATTGGTTAATGATTATATTCTCTAGATAATTTTTATTATAGTTAATAATATTTTTCATTCCACTTGTATTGGTTCCTATAAGGGTTCTATGGTGATGGTATTCCAGGAATCCTATGTGACATAACTATTTTATCCAATTTTTTTCATTGAAGTTCATTGATTTCAGAATGATATATAATAACTTTTTGTTTTTAAAGGATTAAATATTTCTTTTTAGGATAAAACGGTATGTTTTTATAAAATTTAACTCATGGGTTGTAATGTTTTATAATAAAATATTATGACTACGATTTTCCCATTATATTTTCTTATATATTTTTTTTCTGAAAATCATGGTGTATTACAAATAATTTCATGTGTAAGTAAATGATTATTTGAGATAAAAAAAATTTATGTTAAGGGAAATCTCTCTTTTATGATCTAATGGTTTTCAAATGTACTAACATTTCTCTTTATTTCATTATATATGTCCCATAATGATACTTTTTCACATAAAACATTTATAAATGTTTTTCACATTGCTTAAGAATTAGTATGAAGAAATAAGAAATAATTTTTAATTTCATGATGATTTTTCTTTAAAATAATAATTTTTTATTATAAATTTATTAAATAGTGATAAAATTAAATCCATTATAGAGGTGTCATCTTTGTAAAATATGTGTTTGTTATGAAAGATTTATTATGTAACTCTCTAAAAAATCAAATCGAAACTATCATGGAAATTTGTAAAATTTGGTTATGAACTAAATTATTAAGATTTCATGACGTTTTAATGCTAGGTCCATTTAGTTGTTATCATATAAAATCTTAAGATAAATTTAACGATTTGGATGTTTTAATGCGAGTTCAACATAATATTTATCGATATCATACTGGGATTAGAATATTAAGGCTGATGAGAGTTTAAAATGAATATAAACAACATTTGGGGTTTTTGTTTATGATATTTAGGATTATTAAGAGTATTTTCGAAGGAATTTATGGAAATACCACCTTTTTTAGTACTTGTTACATTGAAACATTTATTTGAACAATAACTCTGTTTATTTTATGGACAAAATATTAATATTATTGATTACATTTATGGTTATGATTATCTTTGATTTTTATTTCATAATGTTTCAATAGGATAAAATGGTTATTATATTTTTGGAACATTATATTTATAATATTATTAACCACTATATTAAGATGTTTTTAGTGACTAAGTGATTAATGTTATTTTTGTAGACTCTCCCTATTTTGTGATTGTTATATGTTTTAGATAAATTGAAATGAATTTGGTTATGAAGTAATTACATATTTGGAATTAAGGATAATTAGTCTTTTTTATTTATTTTTTACCTTATGGTAATTCATATTATTTATGGAAGACGTTTGTATATTTTTTAGATTATATTTTAGTGGAATATTTTTTGTGATGTATATGAATTTATGAATGAAATTTTTTGTTTGAATATAAATGATAAATTCATCGAAGAAGAATATTTTATAAGGTTACTTAAATTTATGGGTTTTATAAATATTTTTTATGAGTTTTATGTTTAGTTATTTATGAAATGATTTAAGTTGAACTGTTGGGGTTATTTTTGGGTATTTGGATATTAATGTCACATTTATTTATATAATAGTTTTTTACTTTTAGGTTTTATCACAACTTATTCTAACCATAATAGTTTTAATTAATGAAAATATATATATGAGGAATAACATTTTATCCTTTTAAGGAATTACATGATCCAGTTGAAATATATTTTTGTTCATCAAGAATGGAAAAAAAATTCAGTAATTCTACTCATTAGTAGAAAAAAATAGTATAATATTGGAATTTATTAATTGTGTATACCAAAATATTCAAGTATATTTTATTAATTTCTTAGTCTATAATGTAAGGGAATTATTAAACATTTTGAAAACTATATTAACATTAAAATTTAATTATATTACATTTATTTTTGATGATTTAATAATCATTTTATATCTATTTGGTATATGGTATTGTGGTCATTAATTTTCACACAATCATTAAATTTTTTGTTATAAAAGTTCTATATCAAATTTCATAAATTTAAAGACATTAAATTTTTTTATACATCCATATTTTAAATTCCCACAAATTTTATCATGTCTAAAAACTATTTAATGTGTTATTCTAGAAGCCCTTTGAATGTTCCCTTCATATATTTCCATAGGATGTTTTATTATACATTTTTATGATATGGGAATCCATGAATGATATATTTAAATGTAAAACCATTAATTATAGATCTAAAGATAGAAAATATAGAATTAAATATATTAAATAGTGGAAAATGTAACACCCTCATATTTTAAAAGAACATTATGATCAGTAGTGTAAAGAACACACATCACCAAGAATGAACACATCATAAAATATTATTTTTTAATTGTGGAAAATTTCACCTAGCTATTGAATTGAAATATATGAATATGATGAAAAAAATTGTGAAATATATATATTTATGAGTGCTTCTCAACAAATATCGGTTTATTCTTTTGAATTAAATAATTTCTTTTTAGTAATGTCTTTTTATGCTTCAAAATTTAGTTTTATTAAAAATATTAACATTAGAAGATATTATTGTAAATATTATTTTTCAATTTTAAAAATTTTATTTGATAAATAGGATATAGTTATTAAATTTAACATATAAAAATTATTTTAGGGAGAATTATTTGTATTCCTTTGAATGGATTTATTTTCCAATGAATATTGAA
Source organism: Viscum album (assembly GCA_963277665.1). NCBI lineage: Eukaryota > Viridiplantae > Streptophyta > Magnoliopsida > Santalales > Viscaceae > Viscum > Viscum album. Next base: position 700,390,769 of record OY728160.1, read on the forward strand.
ACTTTTAAATTTTTATAAATTTATGTGTCTATTATAAAGACCCAAAATGATTTGAATTTCATATCAAAATAATATATGTACTTGTAATTATATATAGTCGATTAAATAACAATTTAATCATCATTTTATATTATTTTTTTACATGATCAATCTTAGGCTTCAAAATGATATTTGTTAATACCAATTTTTAGTGCATTTTATATTTTTCTCTTAAATTATTCTCCTAAAGTACTATAAATTGAATCCTAAAAAATGGAGTCTATATATGTAAATATTATTTCAATATTTTTAAAATTGTACATTTCTTGTGGTTCATTGTGAATAGTTATTGTAGATAACTATTATTACCTAGGTAAGGGTAAATCGAGTAATTTTCGTAAGACATACCGTCATAAGGCCAAAAAAACTCCATAAAACATTTCTTCAATATATTTTATAGGTTTTTTTGTTACCAATAATTTTTTTAAACTTTTGAAATCTATTTCCATTTCCCCTTGATAGTATCATCTATATTATTTAAAAATAATAATAAGAACTCAATTCTAGTCACTTTATTTTAATACCACTATATTTTTCCCATTGTTTAAAAAATATTTGTTCCATGATCAATATTCATTTGGGATATAATGTTTTTTCATTTAATTTTTTTATATTTTTACTTATTAATTAATATTCTTAACTACATATGCAGAGATGAAACAATACTTGTATAAGCAATTTAAAATTCAAGTGAATATTCTTTAAAACTAAAAAAGAAATATATTTTTGGGTGAGTTGTTCTGTAATATGATATTGATAGATAAATATAACATATTATATATTTTCTAAAGTAGTATATATTAATTCCATTAATATATTTATTAATATTAATTCATATTAAATGAATAGTTTCAAAAATTACATTATTAATATTTGATAACAAACAATATTTTATAAAATAATTTAAAATTCATAAAATTTAAATATTAATCCAAGTGAATGGGATATGGTGTAATATATCCAAAATGGTCCATTTATGGGTCACTTAACCATTTATAGGATATTTCATGACACTGAAAGAGTTAAGGAATTTGTTATTATTGAAATTATCAAAATCGTTAAAAGGGTTTTAAGAAAATCTAATAAGGGGGACATATAACCTAAAGATGAACAAATTTTATTGGATGAGAGGATTTAAACTCATACATGTCCTATATTAGAAATATATCGATTTGAGTCCACTTTTAATAGAAAATTAATTTATATTATTTTAATAATTTATGTAATTCTAAGAGTTCCCATCCCCTCTCTAATGAAAGGGAACCTCCTATCCAATCATACCCACACATTTTGAGAACTCTAGTTCTGTAATTCAGTAACCAAATCCCTTACCAAAATACCACCCTACATTTTAGTGGTCTTATTTTGGGCAGAATACCAAACCTTAATGAGATAAAAGTGTAAACTGAAAGTGTTTTTTCCATAAAGTGGTAGATGAATAAATTATGTTATGATTTAGACTCGATATAATGGGTAATTTACCATAAAACACTAATATTAAATGTTTTATAAATTTATTTTATAATTATTTTCTATATAAAAATTCTTAACATTACTATTTACATGTATTATTGTGGACATAAATGTATTGTTACTATGATTTTATTTCAATTTTCAATTTTTTAATTGTTTCAAAAATGAATCATTATTTATTTTTTTTATAGAATTTTTTGACTTTATTTTCAAAAATAATAATAAATCGATAATTTTAACAAATACGAAATCAGTGGGTTTTCCCACCACTTTAGTGGTTTTTTATATTTTATTTCTTGGATATATTTTTATTATGGTTATAACAATTGATATCATGATGAATGTTGAGACCCATATAGCCCTCTAATGTATTGGGAAACAATTATGTTATATGAATAATTATGTTTGATTTTTTCTATGTTGGTTATTCCACATTTAAGGGTTCTTATAAGAAACCTAGGAATATGATTTATTAGGTCAACTACATGAATATTTGGTACATTCTAATGAGTATTCCGGGAAGTAATTTTATTTCAGTAGGTATGCCAAATATAATTTTCATTATGGTATGATTAGGCCCATTTAGAATTAAAATATATGTTTTTAAAAAATTATTTTCATGGGTTCCAATGTTTTCAACGAAATTAGAATAATAATTATTTTGACATAATGTTTTAGTATAATATTATTTATAGAAAAACATTAGGTAGAAAAGCTCATTTTAGGTGCATATAAATGACTATTGGAGCTCAATGGTTATTATTTTAATGGAAAAGTATATTTTAAGATGTTGTGGTTTTAAAATACAGTAACAGGTTTCATCATTTATTTTTATAGGTATCGTACTAAGTTATTTTGAAAATTCAATATTATAAAAAAAATCAGTAGGCTTAAAGATTATTAATAATAAAAAATATTTCAATCCTTATGTCCTAATAATTTTACGTGAATAAAAAATGTATTACATTAAACAAGTTCTGTATTATAAAAATTTTAATATAGAGTGGAAATTACCACTTTTTTGAAATATAGTTTTGTTATATAATAATTATAAATTTATTACTTAAAATTATAAAGTGAAAAAATACTTCATGTTTTAGAAGGTGAATTATTAACTAAGAATTAATCATTAGGAAATTTTTTATGTTGGTGTCATTATAGTTTTTGAATGAGTAATATAGAAATTATTAATTACTCCATTTCTTTTTATATTATAATATTTCCTCTTCAACAAATTTATGAAATATTTTACCTATTATTTTAAAAGTAAGTAATTATTATTTAAAAATTTGAATATTATTATGATGATGAAATAATTATTCACCACACTTTCTATTGAGCACAGAAAAATGGAAACGACACTAGTGTTATCTATAAACTACACCCTCCAAAAGAGACATTATATATTTTCTTATATCATCCATAAAAATATGATTATAATGTTTATATCCTCAACTATATGATAATTATATAATTATTAGGGCTGAAAAATTATAAATAATAACCTGCTTCTTCATGTTATATGGAAAATGAATATGCCGCTTTTGTATACGTTCAAACTACTAACTATTTGAATGTGTGGTAATTATTTTTTTCAAAATATTATTTTATTCTATAAAAACAATCATAGAATATATTTCCACACATTTATAACATAATAATAATATAATTTTACTTATATTTTAATTATGTGTTTCCAATTATTGATTTATCAACCAAACTCACCCTAATATTTTAGCTTTTCCTTATTTTGGTCAGTTTAACCACCTATATGTACGAATATAAAAAATGTTAGTGATGGATGGATATATAAACATAAATATTTGAATAATTTTAAACAAAATTTTAAATACATTTTTTATTTCATGAATTTTTTAACAAAAAATTAACAAATAATCAATATGTTAACTTTGTTTGACATATGTTACCAGAAACATGCAAATCACCAATTATATTATTTGGAATTGTAACTAAAATTAAAATGGCATGAAATAATATCATTATAAATAATTATAATACATATATTAAAATAATAATAATTATCTCAAGATGATTAATTTTTAATCAATAAATTATAATTTCCACTATTATTAGAAAAACAATACTAAATAAACAGTTGACACTTATGACATATAATGATGAAAATAAAATGTAACTATATAATTTATTTATAATATATTACAATAAAATATTATTAAATATATATATATATTTATATATATATTTATTTATATTTATATCAATACATCTACAAAAATGTAATTAAGATTGTTATTTTTGTTTAATTAAGAGGAAGTTATAGCATGCTTATCTAAGAAAGAATACAATGTAGTAGTTATTTATATCTATGTTCAATTACATGAGATGTGCTTCATAATTAACTCCATATGTTATTTTATTTGATGTATTAACTATATTATTGCCTTTAGTTATAATAAATAAATTCCAATTCCTGACATTTTAATGTACATTTCATAGTATCCCTCTTATGATCTTTTTATTCCTATTAAACCATTACCATAAGGGTTTTTTGTCTCAATTCCCTTTCATTGAGATTTTTATTATTTGTGAATATAATTTTATTTATATGTGGATTATTCAAAATATTAGATATATAATATAATGAATTAAAATTTATTAATTTTATTTTATGATTAATTTCAATACACCTCATTCATGGATTCTTAATAAAAATATTTCTTTAGTCATAGAAAATATTTATAACTAAAAAATAGTTTTATTGAGTTATAATAATTATTATCGAATTAATTTATTTCAGACATAGTTTATTTAACTATATAGTTTTAATTTATTTTATTTTATATACCACTATATATAAATATGAATTTTAAATTTATATATCCTTCTATGATGTATTTATTCTCTAAAAATGTAAGGAATTTTTATAAATAATTCATATTCTATGGATTAATTATCTTACATCAATGTAAATATATTCCCTTCCAACTAATTTTTTCTTTCATATTTTCAATGGATCATATGTTTTATCATATGTGAACTTCATTCTTACCATTAAGTTATTTTAAAATTATGTTTTATTACACCAATTTATGATGTTTTTAAAAAAATGTTTGTTAAAGGATTCTAACATATTTTCATTCAAGAACATATTTTATATCATTCACTCCAAATATCATATAAAAACTATTATATATATTTCAACTATTAATTTCGTGAATGTTTTTTTTAATAAAATGTTTCTAATAATCTTTAGATAATGTTTATGATAATTTTTTTTGAATAATACAAGGAACTTCTTCTTTGATGATTTTACTCAAAATGAATTCTAAAAATGCTTTTATTTCCTCTCTAATTATTGAGTATTATTATTTAAGAACATTTTATTCCATTTAATGTAATATGTTTTCATTTTATTTTAACACTTTATTATTTTGAAAAGAAAAATAAATATTCTAAATTTTTTTGGAATTAAATGATTAGTTTTTAAGAGGAACTAATATTTAAAAAATGGATTTTATATGGTTTTATTTATAAAAATACTTCATTTATGTTTAAATATATTCTAAACAAATATTTTTAAATTTTCATTTTATTATAATTTTTTAAATCCCTTTCCTAATTTAGAGGATAATTTTTATTAATCTCATATAATTTAACTATAATGGTGTTTTGAGGTAATTTTCATGTTTTTGAAAGAAGTGTGTTACCTCTCATTTTTTATTGATTTATAAAATAATATTAAAAAAATTAATATATGTTAACTCCCAAGATCCTATTCATGTTACATTGAGGTTGTTTTATGACACACTATAACTTATTTATTTAGAAGTCTTATTGAATTCTTAAAGAAGGTTTTTCAAGAATCCAATATTTTTTAGCTGGGCTAATTTACTGATGAATAGAAAATTAAGGTTTTATAATCTTTTTAGATATATATGATTTTTTTAATTATGATTAAATTGGGTTCTATAGAGTTTTATAATTTATAGGGTAGTGATTTTTATTTCATTAAATAATGGGAAAAATAAGTGATGTCTTGATACACCAAGTGAAATAACTAACAGAATCCTGGTACACAAAGGAAAATTAGCATGTGATTTATTGTATACTATGGTAAATAGGTGAGTGAGACCCAAACCAGAAAATAAAATTGTTTATCTTTTCTGATCCATAATATTATGATTACTACTTTTATGTGTGTTCTACATTGTAATGGTATTCCTTGTGAACATGTTATGAGAGATCATGTCTTACAGTCCATGAGTTATATATGTATGTTAACCTTATAGTATGTTCATGGGTCTTGATTAAGATATAGTACCCAAATTCTTATATTTTTCTCTAATATGACCATCCTTAGTCATATATTATATTTAATTTACAATACATCTAATCCCAACCATTTTTTATGATTCAATTATTTATGTTATAATGATTATCATTACTTTTGTGATTTCAAGAAGGGGATTTAGGGATATAAAATTTTAGAGAAATGTTCAATAGTAGTATACAATAATTTTTAATAGTTAATCTCTAAAGAAAAGAAAACTTTAGTTTTCATGATTATGATATTATTTATAAAGTGGTAGGTTTATTGATATAAAATAATGAATTAAGCATGTTTATCTACCCTAGGTATTCATTTTTTTACTCCACCAAGATAATACAAAAAATACTGAATGTCACTAATTATAAACAATAATTTACTTCTGAATTTATAATTCAATTCTGTAACTATATTATATGTATTTTTACCATTTTTCCAAAATATTATTAACTCATCAATCAACTATTTATAGTAAACATTGTTATTATTATATGGATGACCTAGAATTAAAAACTCTAAAAAAATATAATGTTCCATAAAATATACATGTAGCTTTGTTAAATGGATTTACAAAAATGAGCTAATAAGAATACCAACTAAAATAAGTAGCAAAAACATTAAAACCATCTATAAAAATAATTAACAATATATAATGATGTTTCATGTAAAGGCAGATACAACATATCAATTTTTTACATGAATATACTTTAAAATAATGATTTTGGATTCCATTTCTAGAAATATTTGATCAATTCAATTCCATGAAAGAAATTATCTTATGATATAGAAAATAAACAACATTTAATAGGTGTCATAAAAAATAACTCAATTGTATTATTAGAACAATTTTTTATTATACATTTAAATGTATTCATACATAGATTTAACAAATTTTGGAAAATAATCTCCCTAATTATAATCACAATAAAATAAGATGAAATCATTCAAAAAATTATGAATCCTTTGATAACTATAACCCAAATTATGGACCCAAAAAATAAATTAACTTATTAGCTATAAGATATTCTAATACATAATTTAATTAAAATAAATTTTAGAACATCCACTATTTTTTGTATCTTGTAACCTACGTATAATTCCTATTTGATTGATTTAAAAAATCATAAATTCTATATAGTTCTAATTTAAAATCTTATTCATGCGTCATGTTTTTTATTTCCTTAAAAGGTAGGCTAGCAACCCCATATAATAAATTTATCATGAACCTGACAATATAAATTGCACCATGATTTATTCATCCTTTAGATGCCAAAAAACATAATATATCAAAAAAAATTAATTCATGAACTACATCTGTATTGTATATATAGAATCTCATGATATCAAATTTCTTATAAAGACATTTAATTTTACGAACAAAATTTTCTTATATGATGATACAAATTCAATAATTACTTTTACACCATCAATAATGACGAGTTTTTTACCTCATGCTTGTGGATTTTTTAATCACTCATACAATCATGAAATATAACTAAAAAATGTTTTTTTTATTTCATCTATTAGTATTTTTATAAAAAAATTTAAAAAAAAAATATAACCATAATAAAATTACTAAAATTTAATAAATTTTAATATTTTAAAATAATTATTAGTTTTACCTATTTTATGTTTTTAAAAATTAGGTATTTTCATAATTTATAAAAAATTTATTGATTTGAAATATTTTTTAATAATTTCATATAATAATTGTAATTATTAGAAATTATTTTTAAATTACTTATATTTTAAAAATATATTATGAAAAAATTTAAAAATTTATTAAAAACATGATACTTTAATTACTATAATAATTATTTATAATTTATAATAAAATTTATTGGGTAAATTTTATTATAATATTAATTATTTTGACTTTCAAAAGTATATTTATAGGTTTTTATAATTTTTTCATTATTAGATAATATTTCCTAAAATATTTATAATGTTATAATAATTTTTAAATATTTTTTAGAAATTTATTTCATTTTTTAATTCTATTAACATTCCAAAAATATTTATTAATTATTATTTTGATAATTTGTATGTTAATTTATATTTTATTTGATATATTTTTTTTATAAATACTATGAAAATTTATATCTAAATGTATACTTTAAATCCAAATAAAAAACACTTCCAAATCACTCTGGCGTCATTTGGGAAATAATGTACACATTTTTGAGAAGTCAATAAAACGATTACCCCCCCCCCCGACATAAAAAAATAGTAATAAAATGAAATATGGACATTATAAATAATCATATTAATACGTAACTAATGTTAAGAGATACTGTAATTGATCCTAAAATTAATCCTTTAATTCTCAAGTGATTTTCTTTAATCTTTCATGTCACTATAACACACTAACCAGTTATTTCATCTAACTTCACAACATCTACTCCCAATGATATAGTAATTCATAATCAATATTTATAAAAATTGCATAATCCCTGATATCTATGTCTCCCTAATATATAGTATGAAATTCAAGGTAAATGTATTCCCATAATTTAGATAAGTTAAATAAATTGCTTACACAATTCGGATAATGTGTTAAATACAATTAATAATTTACCTCTTGTACTCATTCCAAAATATTGAATACTCTATCAGGATGTCGATATTTTTTTCTCATCTTCATGATCCTCAACATCCAAAATCATATATATAATTTTAAAAATATGTTATCAGCTACCAAGAACTATAATGGACTCCTTCTAAAACCCTTGTATGATTTCTTCCGACTCTCATCCATCCAAAATGCTAATTATCAACTAGGCCATCTCAATCATAATATGCACCATGTTAGGGCCCAAAATAGCTAAATCACTACCCATGTACTAGTATTTGGGTTATTTATATTTTATTTGAACAAATCTACCAATTGTTTTACTCCAATATTAGAGAGATAACTTTGTTTTATAAAAACTATAATAAGTTTTAATTCACTAACAAAGAAACACTAAAATATAATACATATAAACACATCTTATACTCCCTTATATAAAAGGCTCTATCTGTATATATATTATTTTAGGGTTCAAATTGTGTGCTAAAAAATAATACTATATTGATGGTCTGTTATAACCAACACTATATCCTTGATGTAAAACATCTATCCTGATAAAAAATTTCCTACAATAAAACTCTTTTAATATTTACAATCTCATCAATTTTTTGATTCATTAAATCTTACTATGAAGTGTACTCTAAAATAATTGACAAATGATTAGTATTCAATAGCCTTAATATATAAACTAAAATTAAAACACAACCTAAATATGTAAATAGAAAACCATTCATGAATTCCATGAATATGTCATTAAATTTTCAGTTTGGAGTACCAAACAACACAAAAAATTACTAGATCCTAATATGCTTACATCACAATCTGAGTAGTTAGTTATTAGACGATAAACTAAACCAACTCATGTTTCAACTTCTGCCTCCAAACCTGTCTCATGTCATCTTGATATATCTTCTTTAAATCAATATAAACCACTATAGTGAAACAGTGACACTCTCATAAGAATTAATTATTCATCCCCTGAGGAAAAAATATATACTATAAATTTGTATCATGTTAACCCCGTCCTTACAAAAACCCTCCCTAAACTCTTTAAAAATGATGATATCTTGTCAATAATCACATGTAGGGTCAACAAACCATGCAGGTGTAAATTGAAAAATGATTGTAGAGGTTAATGTAAAATAGAATAATTAACCTTTCCCCTCAACATCTTAAATAACTATCCAAAATACTAATATATATATTTACACTCATTGTATTCCACAATCACCTTTTACTGATAATAAATTCTTCAAATAAGTCAGTCAATGAACTTCTATTTCAAGATTAATAACATTTCATGAAATCAAAATCAGAGATAAAATGTTCCAATATTTCATAACATAATAGTCACTCTATGAGAAAATTGATATCATACTATTGTGTTCATTGTACCCTGCAAATTTTTTCCCAATAATGTATTTCTTCTAAGAGTTAAGAGATAGAAAACACTACTTCCTTATGCCAATAGTGTATGGAAATGTTTCACAAATGTGTCTTAAATTGTCTCAATCCAAATACAATTACCACATGATTTTACATTAACAGTAATCCAAGGATAAACAATAATAATTATAGTAATCCACAAATTATATCACCATAACAATTAATTTTTTTTATGTGAAATTTTTAGATTTTATTTTAACTATTGGAAGGTTTTTTAATACACCCCGTTCCAAATAAAATAGACTACATTTTTTTATACTAAAAAAATATCAATAATTTATAAATATAGGGAAATATTAATAATAACAAGATAACCCCTATAATATTATTAACATCAATATACTCATCGGTTTATCCTGAGTAAATATGTCTTCCACATCCACTACGTATACCAAAACTCCCTCTATCAAAATGTTTTTATTAAATAATTAAAACAATTGAATCAAAAATTGATACTTTTATTAGTTCAAATTATGATGATGTTAACTAAGGGTCATCAACACTACTCATTGGTGGTCTAAAATATTAATCTCATCTCTATAATGACCCTATATTTCATCCTCAAAAAACATTATAGATATATCAAAATGAGGTAGAAAAACATAGTTCACAAAATAACAAGAAATTGATGGGGCATTCATCACCCCGTGTATCATGTATAAAACACTTAATTCCAATAATTATATTTATAAATTTACATCTATATATCCCCATTATTTCCTTACATATGATGATATCCATTCATAAGAACAATATTAGCAAAAATCCAAGTTTCTCCTAGATGGTTGAATAATTCCCAACACATTGAAAACTGTACTTTCACATCATAGTTACATGGTTCAACTATAGGTAATCAATGATAATTATTGAGATCCCATCGAACATATTTTTAAATTTGATAGTATAATTCCATTCTAGTGAATAAGGTAATATGAACTCTCATTATAGAAAAACATATACTTCTACTCTCATCTCATGGAAGTCAACAAGTTTTTTCTTATATCTATAATAATAATTTTTTTATGGAAATGTGTAATCAAAAACTATACCCAACACATAGGTGGTGAGATAAAAACCATATAATTAGACATATCATCATATTCATTCTCTACCATTTAATAATAATGGAAATTAACATTAATATTAAATAAATCTATAGTTTCTAAAATTATGGTGATAGTTTTCCTCTATTGATTCCTTAAAAATATAATTGTTATTTATCAGTGTTTTATAATAGTTAAACTCTAATATGACTAGTATAGGTGATTTACCATCATAAACACACAATAGAAATTTGAAAATAACCTTACCAGGTTGTTATAAAGGTGTATTTTTATGGTCATATATAAAAGATTATGAGTTAAAAAATCCACATTTTTCAACCAAGAACTAGAACATAATATCTAGATACCATAACTAAAATATGACACTTATTTCCAAGGATTTTTATATCCTAAATCATCACTAGAAAACTCATAGGAATTTTTTGTTCTCTTATAATACTCAATAAAAAATTGAATAATTTCATATACTTATATATAGTCTAAATAGAACATTTCACATTGTTACATTGTCAGCATATAACTTCTCCTAGTCTAGATGATCTCAAAATGAAAGCCCCTCGAAGAAACTAATTTCCATATATTTCTACCTACTCATAGTCACTGATCTAAAGAGCATATTTTTGATGTGTAGAAACATATGGTAGTCCTCCCCCTCCCCCTCTAACTTACTGCCACACTCGATCGATTAATACCGTCTTGTGTACACTGATGATATGACGTTAAATATTATCCCATATCACTACATCATCCAATTCCATAACAAATAATATATTATCCAAACAATATAGCTTTGAAGTTTAAAACACATGTATCAGGAAATAATAAATTTAATACTATTTATCTTGATAGAAGGAATATCATACTCATGATGGATATGATAGAGAATAAAATTATCTATAACATGATCATGATCCTCCTCACTATTCAATATGTTTTGGTCCTAATAAAGAACTTCTTCTTCCACCAGTTTATGATGATCCATAACCATGTGTTAGGAATTAAGGCTTCCCATACATAGATATTACATATTTTTTATGAATTTTCAATATATTACAAGAAAATATTCTGAGGAAATATATTAAATTAGAGTATTTCAAATCTGGGCACACAATATTCTAGTTTGGTGAATGAACATGAAGATATCACATAATGATATTCCCCTTTAGTACTATTCATAGACATACCTTTTAAAAACCATTATTTATACCTTGGGTAAAGGAAACATAAGCTTGGGTGAGATCATATACCTAGTAGGGGTAAACATGGGATATATATAAGTATACCATGAACATATGGGTATGAGAACATGATAATAGAATTTGAAAATCATACCCTTATTAACAATGATCATAATATTGATTCATGGAACAATTATTAGAATTTTATATCACTTGAGTAATGAGGAAATCAATTAAAATGATTATTGAGAGCATAACATTGTTGTAATACATATTATATGTCATAAACATCAGATTATAGAATTGTGAACAAATATAAAAAGTTAAATGTTCACCCATTTTGATATGGACATGAAATTATGCCATTGAATAATGTTATGGACATACTACTAGGTAAATGCATAAAATTATGGAACTGATAAAAATATCCATGCATAACACTATAAACATGTAACTTGGTTGACACATAGGATTGTAATCATACAATCAGGTTCACACATAACATTATTAACGTGTTATTATGTTCACTCAAAAATTTGGAACATGTAATCATGATAATTCATAACATTATGAAAATGAAATCAATTTAATTTATAAAAATGGGAACACGTAATTAGGCTCACATGTAACATATTTATTCATGAATTATCTGTCTTTACCCAATACATTGGATGGAGATATAGGACCCAACAATCACATAATAAAAATCAGGTTCACTTGTTCCATTGGATCATAAAATAATAAAGATATCAAATCACATGAAAAGAAATTGTTTAAATAAAATTTTCATTATATAATTACCTATATAAAAGATAATGGTTTTAAAATAATATCAATATTTCATCAAAGCATTACGTGTGGAAATAGAATCAAGTTTTATACGAAATTTTTCATGATAATAATAATGGAAGAGAAATGAGTTTCAAAAACATATCTTCCTCATAAACCATTTAGATATACAATAATTATGGTATCCTTGGATTATTTCCCAAGTGAAAATAAGTTTCATAAAATGATGTCATCATAGATGGAGAATGACTTTGAATTATCATCAGGAAAATTTCACTAAGAAAATAAATTTTCATTGAAAATACATTTTTACCAATATAATTTATAAAGAATTTTGAAAATAATTTCCATTTTAAATATAATTGAATATATATATATTAAAACTCATAGAAAATAATAGTCTCGATTGAAAGAAAAATCATGGTGTACTTGTTAAAAAAATATTCCATGCATGGTTTCGGTAAAACCTCAACTGATATTATTTGAAAAAAAAGAAGACGATTAATATAAAAACTTTTTTTAAAAATTATTTTTTTAAATAACACAATTAAATAATTTTAGTAAAATTAAAAAAAAATTAAAAAAATTTATTATAAAACACTGTTTTGAAAAAAAATGGTTTTCGACTGAAGATATAAAGAAAGATGATTTTCCTTAAAAAATATTCGTTAATTATTTTATTTATAAAAGAGTGTAAAATTTGTACTATTAATTACAAATATAATTAATGACCATAAGATATGAAAATTAATTAGAATTAGTAATAGGTTGATCATAATATATCATCTTTGGAGAATTAATCACAAATAATCAAGATAAACGATTAGATTGATATGTTCATCAATTATAACTTTGGAATAATTAAAAACATAATTTCCATGAATGAGATATACTCAAATGGATATTTCATACGCATATTATTAGGATAATAAACATAAAATACATTTTTGGGAAATATAAACCCCATATAAAATAAATATGTGGTGAATATTGAATGTGTTAGAGATGTAAAAAAGTGAGACAATAATCCATTACCTTAAGTCTCAACTTATATCAGAATCATTAGAACCTCCTATATAATAATTATATGTTTATTATAAATTTATTATGGAAATATATATATACAAGTTATACAATAAATTATTTACTTATGAAAATTTATTACCCATTTATTAAAACTTTCTTATTTAAATCAACTTTCTGACAATAACTACATTCTCTTTTAGTTTTGATTTGTTATTTTCTGTCCTATTACATTGTTAAAGTTAAATAATATATAAAATTAGATCAATAAATGGTATTAATATATATTTATATATAGAAATTATACATCTAATTCTAATCCAGAAAAGGGTTTTTTGAAATAATGTATGTTGTTATCATGGTGACATTTGGCAATATGTATGCATTAGTAATGTTTTCATTTTTTCATGATCATTTTTGAAATGAGGAGACTAGTATTTTATATTTGGATAATTATAAAAATATAAAAAATAAAGGATTATTTAATAAAATTTATTTATTCATATCATCCATATGGGGTGGTTACAGAAAGATAGAGCCATGTTACTTCCTGTGGGGGATAATCCACCCTTACATAAATGTCGTTATCATGTTTTACTGGATGAAAAGGTAATGAATAAAATGATATATTATCATTTAAAAATGATATGTTTGTAATTAAAATCATATTATTTAATTTATATCACATTTTCATTAAACTTATCTTTATTACCTTCCAGGTAAAGTGTTATGAAAAAGGACTCTCATCGCTCCGTGGGGTGGTAATCTACCATAATGATGACCAACATTATCCTTCCTCCTATAGAATGAAAATTAAATGGGTATATATGGTATAATGAAATCATAGGTATAATTATGTGATAAATATTATATATATACTTTATATTCATAATCATACCCAAATATTAGAGATGATAATGAAAAATTAATGATATTGATTCATGCGGTGGTAGTCAATTGTATACAAGAATGATGATTTCATAACATGTTAAACAGAAAGATAGATGTTTGTAGGTTATTCTATTCACATAAAAAATAATTTTATTTCATAGAATTTGGTAATAAAAACATCATGTTCTAATAAAAATTTATGTAAGTGGAGTAATAATCAAAGAATAACGCTCATGGAATTGTGTTACCTCATCTTCAACTAACCACAATATGTTGGAAAAAAACACCTTATAAGGGTGGATTTATACATAAAAATGAATTAAAATATTAGAAGAGTAATTTTGGGATATTATTGGGTCAGGTATTAGATGAACCAAAATTTTATTCAAGTTGTAATTAATAAAGAATATGGGGAGGTCTTTTATAGGTGAGGTAAGTGGAACATTGGATATTTTTAAAAAGAAAAAGTTATAGCCAGGTTTTTCTCAAGAAATAAGGATAATGTTTTTTTATTATAGATCCGAATAGATTATAAGGTCTAAATATGGCTATATAATAGATTATGTTAACTTTATTAGGAAATGTTAACTTTTATATTTTTAGTTTAACCCCCATGTAACTCATTATAACCTTAATTACAATAAATAACTTCTAATATTTTTATTATTAAATGTGGAGAAAATTTAATTTCACAACATAAGTTAATGTAAATTATATTTATTTCTAATATTGAATCAATTTTTAAAAATACCATTATCTTATGTTCAAACTTTAATTTTAAATAATTCTCTATATGTGATGGGAAAGTATTTTTTCAAAGAAAAAATGTTCAAAAGATTGTAAGGATTTTAAGAAAAATTCAATATGTAAATGATTTAAATTATATAAATTAGATTTATATGTATATAATTTAACTAATTAAAATTTAGAGTGAAATAAAATATTAATTTTCTTTATAAACTGTTTAAACTAAAAGTTCCATTTTAATTAAATATAAGTATTTTTTAATATTACTGAAAAGAATAATCTTTACATAAAATTCTAAAAAAACATTAAGATTATTATGATATATTAAATTAAAATTGTTCATTTTTTCATCAAATGAAATTTAAAAAATTTCTGAAAAAATAGTTTAAAAATTAGTGCACAAAAGGGTGAAAAAACTTGTTTTAAGAAAAGTATTGTATTTAAGAATTAAATTGGATTTTTTATTATATATTTTCTAAAAACATATATGTAGAATTTTAAGCCATTTATTTAAAATAAATTGTGTATATTTCATTTAAATAATTCACCAAAACTGGGTTTTTTAAATTTTTATAGTGAAATTATTTTTTATGAAAATTTAATTTCAGAGTAGGATTTCCCTTATTTTTGTATGTTTTTTATTATTTTTTAATTAATTAATCACAAATATTTTAATTTATATACATGGGTAAACCATATATTTCAATAATTTATTTTCTCATATTCATATGATCAATTATAATGGCTAAAAGATAACTATAGTTTTGAATAATAATATTTTAATACTATGTCACATTTCATTTAAACACAATGTTGTCTGCAATACTATATAAACTCAGTGTTTCATGTAATGAATGAAAAATTTAGTGTCGTTTGTGAAAAAAATAACTAAAATTTTTATAAATTTACTTAAAAAATATATATTTCAAAAAATTATAGGGTCTTACATTATACCCCCCATAAAATTAATTTCACCCTCAAAATTTAGCACATTGGTACCAAAAACAGAGGATACATCTACCGAATTATAGTAGTAGGTTCCTACAGAGCCTTATCAAGATATTTTATTTACCCCAAAAAATTTACCAAGTGTGTGGACTTGTTTTTAGAAGAGTTTTTATTTTAGCTATAATCTCAATCGATTGTTCCTAATAAGAAATATCATGCTCCAATTGTACATGATCTGAGATCAATAACTATGATGGATTTGGTATATAATTCTATATAAAATATACATGTAACACATCATGAACTTGATATATATTAGGTGTATGTTTCAAGTGATAATATGTTGTCCCATTACAATCAAAAATCTCCAGGGAACTTTGGTCTTGATTATCATTGATTGGAGTTATATGCATCCCAAATTAATTACCCGTTCTTAGAACATTAGTATAGAATAAGTTCAGGGTTGATCCGTAGGGAAACGTGGCGTGCATGAATTTAATTGAGTTAATACTTAATTATGTGAAGTATGAAAATTTTAGAAACGATTGGGTTGATTTTTGGGTTTTGATTGAAACTAAATTGATTTACTTTGAAGAATGGATATAGTTTGAAAGAAAACAATGGGTAAATTTAAATAGTTCTTAGAAATGGAAAGAAAATATGTGTTGGGGCTGTGGTTAATAAGGAGTTATTATGCAGATTGTTTAAATGTTTGTGTTGTTCATAATAATTCAATCATTAAGGATTTCATTTTGTTACAAGATTTCCTTAGTCTGGTTCCTCTTGTTTGGAATTAGAGCACCTTACTCCTTGGTCTGGTAGTCAATATCCTTAATTCTTTATTATGTTCAGTCCATTACTTGAATCGGTGAAAACCTTCCAATGGTCATGGATGTTTTTACCGTTAGTTTTCTTTTGTATCGCTGAGAATCCTTCCCTTGATCCGGCTAAGAATTCTCAGTTATATTAGACAATGGTTTAAGAAGAGTAAGATTAATTACAACAATTCAAACACAACTATATAAAACAATATACAAATTATGATCCCATCATCCACATCCCCAACACAAGGGGTTTAGTTACACATAGAATTTAGGAGAGAAATGACACACGTGATACCTGAGGGATTCATCATGTAGGCATTGAGGTAGAGTATCGAAAGATGGAATGGTGGAGTGACGACAGTAGCTTCGGGAATGGTGATAGTAGAGCTTCTCTTTCCTCTCAATGGTTCTCAACCCCCTAAATCCATAGGCCAAGGCCTCATT
Organism: Viscum album; assembly: GCA_963277665.1. NCBI lineage: Eukaryota > Viridiplantae > Streptophyta > Magnoliopsida > Santalales > Viscaceae > Viscum > Viscum album. Next base: position 700,408,516 of record OY728160.1, read on the forward strand.
TTATTGAAAAATAAAGTACACGACGTGTATAGAAATTACATTTTGTGTACTTTTCGTCAACGTGTTTTGGCACCATTTTATCCGCTGGCAGGTGGCCGAGCACACCGTTTTTGACTTTTGAACACGGCACCGCCTTCAAGTTGAGTGTACACAACGTGTAGTGCCGCCATACACGGTGTGTAGTATCAAAAGTTTGGCCGCCAGCCCCTTCTAGAACAGCAGACATGGCGTGTAAAAGTTCAAACACGTCGTTTCTTCATCAACGGCCACATGGGCGTGTGGACTTTTCTTTGGCAACCACCACTTCTAGAAATTAGTACATAGCGTGTAGCGCCGCCACACACGGTGTGTATCTTCTGCCTGGTGACATGGGCGTGTACTCACTCCTTCGGTCTGTGTCCCTTCCTGGATGTACACAGCATGTATGAAAGTACACGTCGTGTAGTTTCAAAATTTTCACATGCATCCCTTGATTCTTGTATTTAGCCAGAAAGCTCCTGAAAGTAAACTGAAACCCCAAAATCAAAGAATATGTTCATAAAAAACAGATATTTGATGAAAACATGGTTTTATCTTCAATTATATATATGGAAAATGTATACACAAATTGGGTGCATCAAATTCTCCCACACTTAGTATTTTGCTTTCCCTGAAGCATAATCACAACATCTAATTAAGAGCGTCTATACTTTAAAAGGAAGTAATTTAATTAATCAAATGTATAACTGATAAATTTATTGAGGAAATATTCTAAAAGGCACAAAAAAATTCAATTCATAAGATATTAAAATCATGCCTCATATATAATGTAATTAACCACTCTCATCCTCTTTCAAGGCATTTTTCAACCTTTCAAAAATAAACATGCCACTTGATGGTTTACCTTACCAGTTAAAATTACACTCCATGCTCAAGATGTTTTTTATCAAAGTTATTCTCAATACAATGCTTATACACACTATTCATAGGGTTGCAAGATATCTTGTTCTCTAAATCAGAAAAATTGAATTACCAAAAATCATGAGTTCTTTATCAATATGGTTCAGAAGTTTCTATGGCTAAGGGTTGGTAGGTTCATATATGAAAATAAATTTTGAGGTTTGAAAAAGGATGTCTAATTCCTTTAAACAACATTTCATGATATTCAAAGAAAATATCATTGAAAATACATCCTTCAAAATCTCAGTCTAATGATTTTGTAATCGTCACCAACTTCATTAGGAAAGTAGGGTTTATGGGAAAATAAGCATAAGGTCCCCTTGTTGTTTGTTTGTTGTTGTTGTTATTTTTTACAACAAAGCACAAGGGCATCCCTTGTGAATACAATGAGTAGATATTTGGAACCCATTCTGCCCCAAATATTCAAGAGGCACTCACCCACACTTTATTTTATGGCTGTACACAAAAATATGACATGTATTGCAAACCCCCTCTTTAAAGATTAAATGAATAATCATGCAATGTTTAAAAATGAAATAGGGTAGGAAGGGAAATAGTCTTGTAATGTGGATTCCTATAAAGTTTGTTCATGGCTTCTATGGTATTAACGAAGATTAAACGTAGGGTAGGTCTCAAGATAAAGGGTTTGAAACAATCTAATGCCCCAATCATGTTAATGTAATTCAAAAATTTCTTCATGTGTCGAAAAGAAAAACATGCAAATTCTGGTAGTGATATATATCCTAAGAATATCTCAAAAAGGAGGGTATTAGAAAAGAAATATGAAAAATGGTTTAAAATACCTCTCAGGAGTGGAAAAATAATAAAGGGACAATCAGGTCATGACATGCATATAATTTATTAGCCTAATTAATGTAATTTAATCAAGGATGAAAGGTTACAATTGAAACTATATCAGCAATCATTTTAAAATACTTGAAAACTAGAAAGCATGTACCATCTCAAAAAGATCCTACTAATAACTATAGTATTTATAAGACTGATTAACCAAAATTTCTTTACATTTTCAAATATAGAGTCTAATAATGATGTCTCCTAGGTTAGTTTAAGGGAAAAGACTAAGGTGAAAGATATAGAGGCACCCCCACACTTAATACTGCACATGGTCCACTAAGTGCAACAGAAAGGTAAAGGGTGGGAAATAGAAATGAAATGGGGGAAAAATGAGGGAAACCAATGGAAGAAGTAAATCCAAAAAGAAAGAAAATAGAAATGGAAAAATACTCCCCTCGTGAAATGTGATGCCCAAGGCGCTCCATGCTCGTACCTGTGACTGTCGAGAAAAAAGAAAACTACAAAGCTGCATAACATCACAGCACAAAAAATGATAGAAGAGATATATAATATAAAGGAAAATGTCACTATCATGGGGTCACCTCAGGGGAGGCATCATCCTGTACAGAATCGGACGGTAGAGACGGCACAGGAGGCGTGGTAGGGTGAGGCTCTGACTCGGCATCAGGAAGGGTAGCTGAAGAAGTAGGAGCCGCAGGTGCTAGATTCAGGATCAGAAGCTCAGCATCAGGCCCTGGCCCGGAAGAAGTGGCAACAGCAGAGCTCACCTTTGTCATCAGAACGGAAGAGGTGGCCGGCGCAGGAGACAGCGGTGGAGCAGCAGCAGAAGGTCCAGGAACGGAGGCAGAGGCTGGTGGCTGAGGCAGTGGAACACCAAGATGCTGAGCAAGATGCACCAACAGATGCTCATTCCGGTCCTGGCGGCCATCCAGACGAATCAAATGGTGTGTAATGGTGTCCTGGCGGCTGATGATACGGGCTAACTTCGGCTCTATCATGGCTAGGCGGAGGGAAATGGACGAGTCGACCGATTGTGCGGGGGTAGGTGGGATGGGGGATGGGACAGAAGAAGGAATGTCAGAAGAAGTGGGGTTAGTAGGAGGTGGGTTAGGTGGAGAAGCTGGAGGGGGTGGTGAAAGGGGAGCAGGGTCATCAGGTGGGGCAGGGTCAGCAGGTGGGGGGGCTCGAGCCTGAGCAAGAATATAGGCACCCCCTACTTCCGGACCAATCCAATGCGAACGAGCATGAGGAAGTCCATCTGCTGGGATGAACATATCAAGTCATGAGGTAATGAGGGCTCGAATACCCCCAAGTGGTGGGAAAGATGGGTGGTGTAAAACCCGCCGTTCAGGTTTCCCTGACGGCCGGTAAACATGGAGTGAAAATAGGAGGCAGCCAGATAGGGGAGGTCCGGGTAAGCATGTCGGATGACACAGGTAAGAAGCTCCATGTCACGGCCAGTCACGGCCCCCATATCCTCATGGCGGGAAAAAATGATGGCACTGAAGCACCGATGGATGAAGATAAGGACAATGTCGGCTATAAGAGGCTCTTCTGGGAAGTGGGGGAGTACCGGTGGTCAGGCCCAGCGATCTCCCGCCACATGGCAATAAGGTCATAGTGCTCGGGCCGAGTCAAGTCAGAAACGGGGGGTGGTGTGATAATATGGTGGTAGAATCCGCACCCTCGGCCAAAATCTGTCATCGTCAGAGAAAAACATCGGCCGCTTAGCCGGAATCTAACTACTGGCACCGCATCTTCAGGTGTCTCCCGGTACTCCGCTCCATCAAATTCAAAGGAGGCCGCAAACTCCAAAAATAAATCTCGGAACACAGGAGTGCTGACCTGGAAAATCTCGAGGAGGGCGGTGTGCCCGAGAAGTTCCTCCAACTCCTCCCAAATATCGAGCCACTGCGAAATGATGCTGTCAAGGTACCTACCGCACAATAGTATCGACCGACGAGAGAAACGTCGGATCCTGTCATATGCGAGGTCGGTGACCGGGAATACCGTGCAGGGATAGGGAGCACCTGCAGGTCCCGGCCCAGGTGTCGGTGCAGCAGCAAAATCTGGCTCTAGAGGTGGATCCGCAGAAGAAGAAGGAGGCTCGGTGGAAGGTGTGCTTGAAGAGGAACCAACTTCTGAGGATGATGGTATAGAGAAAGTGGTAGTTGGTGCAGCAGAATTAGGCCCGCCTCATCTGGAGGATTGAGTGGCGTCAGAATGGACAACGTAGGGAGCTCAAAGACCGGAGCGTCGGGGTCCAGCTGCGTAGGTGGTCCGATTCAGATCTGATGATAGATGGACCTCTCGTCCTCACTGGTGGAGGTTGGCCGCTTCCCGTGGGAAGGATCGTGATCTGCCATATCCTGAAATAGAAAGAAATATAAAATAAAATAAAATAAAAAGAAAAAGGAAAGAAAACAAGACAAAGAAAATGTGAGAAAACTGGAAAAGAAAAGTACATGGCGTGTACTCCAGAGTACACGCCGTGTAGTCAGAAAGGGAGAGTATCCCGTGTTCTCTGGAAAGACACGCTGAGGGTGGAAAGAGACCATGTAATAGGACACGGCATGTACCGAACATACACATCGTGTTCACACCAATGTGCAGGTGGTCGTGTAATAAAAAGGACACGACCAAGTTGCTATCAGTTATAAGAAAATGATACACGCCGTGTAAGTACTAGCCCCGGCGTGTTTTGAACATGAAGAACATGGCCCTGTAGAGGGGGTGACACGGGCTGGCTATAGATATAAATGACACGGCGTGTACCGAACATACACGCTGTGTTCTGGCACATGGGGTGATAGGCCGTGTTAAGCACCACACATGAAGGGGCCAAAGGAAATGGGCTACACGATGTGTATCGCACATACACATCTTGTACATTCAAATTTCTAAATATTTTGTGTGTGGCCGTGTACAGATATGCACGGCGTGTGTTCTTCATATCGTGGCCATGTACCGGCAGAATCCGAACAGTCGGCCGATCCGATTAACATCCTAAACGATTCTAAAAACATGAAATAGAGGGTGCAGAATGGAGTTCCTGGACTGAGGATCACAATGTGAGAAGAATCAGAACCTGAAACACCCCAAATCGATGGATCTGGAAAAGGGGGTTCGGATGGCGTTCGGGAGAAGAAACAGGAAGAGGGGGAAGAATGGGGCGGTCGTGCGACACGGCCTCAAGCCGGGTGGCTCGCGGATTATATAGTCGCGGTACACGGCGTGTATTTTTGGTACACGTCGTGTATCCCAATTATTGTTTTAATTAAAAAATATAATTATTATATTAAACTATATAATAATTATTAATAAAAATTAAAAATAAATATATCGACATATTATTTTATACATAAACCTATACACGACGTAAATTGGGAAATACACACCGTGTATTTTAAAATAAGAAAAAGAGTAGTACAACCTTTGGTCCGGTTCTTGGGTCGGGATTCGAACCGGTGATCGGCCGATTCGAATGGATGCCCTCATCCACTGGAGAAAAGGTTGTTCTACTGTTCATATTTATTTTATATATATATTTATTTTATATGGCCTATACACACGGAAAGAAAGAAAAGCATGACGTGTGGTTTTTATTTAGGAAAGGATGGGGTGAAGCGGGGAGATTAGCGCGATTCGAAACCGGGTATTGTAAACCTGGTGCCGAGACATTGCCAATCCGCCATCTTCACCAGCACATAATTTCTTATTTTTAAAATGATTTTCATTTATATTTGAAAAAATCATGGCACACACGGCGTATATCAGAGTACACGTCGTGTGGTTTTATTTAAAGAACAAATGATGGAAATGGGACGGTTGTCTGGATTCGAACCGGGGTCTTTTGAAACCTGATTACGAATCTAGCCAACCGGCCCATCCCCACCATGGGTTTTATTAAAAACATATATATATATATATATATATATATAGATTTAAAATAACACACACGTTGTTTAATTAAAAGGAGGAACCCCGTGCCGATGGTAGGTCAAGGGGATTCGAACCGAGGATGGCTCGAATAAACTCCAGTGACTTTGTCATCAGCACTGGCATCATCCCTGGTTATTTATTTGTTATTCTATAGATTTATACTATTATGTTTATAAATTAAAAATGTTTAGTACACGCCGTGTATTTTAGTGGGACACGGCGTGTAACATCTTGGTTGCCTCCTAGGAAGCGCCTGTTTTAGGTCGTTGTCTCGAACTACTTACCTTTCTTACCTGAGGAGTTTGGTGGACAACGTTCCCACTATGTTATCTGTAGGATGGTAAGCATTCATGCGCTGCCTGTTTACCTTGAATGGATGACCATCTTCTCCAGAAATTTTGACCGCTACGAGTTGGAGTATGCTGATAAGATGGAATGTTCCCGACCAGCATGACTTTAACATCCCTGGAAATAAGCGAAGACGAGAATTAAAGAGAAGTACCTGATCATCGGGTTGGAAAGATTTCTGTGATATCATCCGGTCATGAATGGATCTTTTCTTCTCCTTGTATAACTTGGAATTCTCGTATGCCTCTAATCGGATCTCATCTAGTTCCGACAGTTGGAACATCCATTTCTCATCAGCTGCCTTTAGATCAAAATTCAGTGCTTTGACGGCCCAGTAGGCTTTGTGTTCAAATTCTACTGGAAAATGGCAAGGCTTGCCATAGATGAGGCAGAACCGGGACATTCCCAGTAGTGTTTTAAAAGCAGTCCGATATACCCACAAGGCATCATCTAACTTCTTGGACCAGTCCTTCCGTCAAGTGTTCAATGTTTTTTCCAGGATCTACTTGAGCTCGCGATTGGGGAGCTCTATCTGTCCACTGGACTAGGGATGATATGGTGTCCCCATCTGATGCTTTACTCCATACATCAACAATATTCCTCTCATCAGTGTGTTGTCCAAGTGGGTCCCTCTATCACTAATCCGTACTCATGGTACTCCAAACCTGCTAAAAATATTTTTCTTCTAGATATTTATGACTACCTTGGCTGTGTCGTGAGCTGTAGCAGTATCTTCCACCTATTTGGAGATGTAGTCGATGCAGACCAGGAAGTAAGTGTTCCCAAAAGATGAGGGAAAAGGAACCATGAAATATATTCCCCAGACGTCGAAAATCTCGACCTCTAGGATGGGGTGCTGAGGCATCTCGGCTCTACGTCCCACATTACCTGTCCTCTAGCACCAATCGCAACAGGAATCAATGGCCCGAGCATCTCTATGCATGGTGGGCCAGGACAATCCAGACTGTATGATCTTAGCTATGGTACAGTCCGACCCATGATTTCCTCCTACTGGTGAGGTGTGACAGAACTCCAGGACACCATGAGCATCATTTTTTGGGATGCAATGGCAGATCACTCCATCTACACAGTTTCGTAAAAGCAGAGGATCCTCCCTGAAGTACCTTTTCACATCAGAGAAAAATCGTTTCTTTTGCTGGAAGGAGAGGTTGGGGTGAACAACACCTGTAACCAGAAAATTATCGATATCAGCATACCATGGTCGAGCTGTTTCACTGATCGAAAAGAGGTGCTCAGCAGGAAAATCCTCCCTGATCTTCCGATCTTCTTCCTTTACCATGTGAGGCAGCTCGAGGCGGGAGATATGGTCTGCAATGAAGTTCTCACTCCCTTTCTTATCCCAGATCTCAAGATCAAATTCTTGTAGGTGGAGTACCCAGCAGATTAATCAGGGCCTCACAACTTTCTTGTTGAGTAGGTACTTTAGTGCTGCATGGTTAGTGTAAACAATAACTTTAGACAACACTAAGTAAGAACGAAACCTGTCAAATGCAAAAAACTATGTGAGAATCTCCTTTTCTGTAGTGGTGTAGTTAATATGTGCCTCGTTGAGCATCCTGCTGGCATAATAGATAGGTCGGAAAATCTGGTCAAGTCGCTGGCCCAAGACTTCTCCCTCTGCGTAGTTGCTCGTATCGCACATCACCTCAAATTGTTCCTCCCATTTGGGAGAAATCATAACTGGAGCTTCCACAAGGTGCTGCTTTTGATGCTCAAAAGATCTGACACAATGGTCATTGAACTCAAATATGACATCCTTGGTTAGTAGATTGGTGAGGTGTTGGGATATTTTGGAGAAGTCACGGACACACCGCCTGTAAAATCCTGCATGCCCCAGGAAGCTGCGGATGGCGCGGATGGAAGTCGGTATTGGTAGTCGTGAAATGACTTCAATCTTCGCCGGGTCAACCTCTATCCCCTTCACATAAATTATGTGGCCAAGGACTATGCCACTTTTCACCATGAAATGACACTTTTCCCAGTTCAAGACTACGATAGTGTTCTCACATCTTTCCAAAACAATCTCTAGGTGCCGTAAACAAATGGTAAATTATTTTCCATAAACGAAAAAATCATCCATGAATACCTTCAGGATTCGTTCCGCCATGTCGTGGAAGATGGCCAGCATATAGCGCTGGAAGGTGGAGGGGGCATTACACATGCCGAAAGACATCCTTCGATAAGAAAATATGCCGTAGGGGCAAGTGAAAGTGCTCCTTTACTGATCCTCTGGAGAAATTTATATTTTGTTGTAACCAGAAAAACCATCGAGGAAGCAATAGAAGTTGTACCCTACTAGCCTCTCTATCATTTGATTCATTAATGGAAAGGGGATGTGATCCTTTCTTGTTGCATCATTTAACTTTCGGTAATCCACACAAACTCGCCAGCCCGTGATAGTACGTGTAGGGATGAGCTCGTGCTTTTCATTTGAAATCACAGTGATACCCCCCTTTTTGGGTACCACTTGAAGAGGACTCACCCATGGACTATCCGAGATGGGATAGATGATGCCTACATCCAATAATTTAATCACCTCCTTCTTCACAACTTCCTTCATGGGAGGATTCAAGTGTCGTTGTGGTTGCCAATATTGCTTGCCACCCTCTTCAAGTAGAACCTTGTGAGTGAAAATGGTAGGGTTGATGCCCTTCAGATCAGTGACTGTCCACACAATAGCATGCATCCGCTGTTTGAGAATCTGCATAAGTGCATCTTCCTGCTCATGTGATAGTTCTTCATTAATTATAACAGGAAAAGGTTGATTGGGTCCTAAATACCCATACTTGAGAGAAGATGGAAGAGGCTTCGGTTCGAGTTCAGGTGCCTTTAAAATCGAAGGCACAAGTGGCTGCACCTTGTCCCGTTCCAAACTATCAAGAACAACTGCACACTGCCAATAGTGGCTGCCCTGGCCTTCTATGAATTGAAAGTCTTCTGGCGCTTCTTCTAAGAGAATATATGGATCAGTTAAATTATTCGAAGTAAAAGAACATAACAGTTCATCCCCTTTGCTGCTAAAATGATTAACCATGGTGGGAAATGCATAAGAATCCCCATGCTCTGACAAGGAAGCATGTTTGACAGATTTGAGGATGTTATAGGAAACTCTTTCATCACCTACATGAAAAATAAGCTCCCCTTGGTGCACATCGGTCAGTACCTTCCCACTTACGAAGAGAGGCCTTCCAAGTATAAGAGGTGCATCCTGGTCATCACCCATATCGAGGATGATGAAAGCAGCCAGGAGAATCTGCCTACCTACCATTACCAGTACGTCCTCGAGTAGTCCCTTCGGGTGCTTGATGGATCGATCAGCAAGTTGAAGGGCGACGCGGGTAGGCTTGAGCTCGTGGAGTCCCAGCTTCTTGAAAACTCTGAGGGGCATGAGGTTCACGCTGGCCCCTAAGTCGCAGAGGGCCTTCCCAAACTCACAGGATCCAATAGTAAAAGGAATAGTGAAACTACCTGGATCATGGAGTTTGGGAGGAATGGAATGTTGAACCACCACGGAGCACTCCTTCGTTAGTGCAATAATGCCCAAATCCTCCATCTTCCTCTTATTCTAGAGGATTTCCTTCATGAATTTGGCGTATGATGGAATTTGTGTTAGGGCCTCCACAAATGGTATGTTTATATGTAGCTTCTGGAAAATATCCATGAATTTGCTGAATTGTTGGTCCAGCTTCCTCGGCATCAATCTTTCTGGAAAGGGTAAGGTAGGCTTTAATGGTTGGATTACTTCATTTTCTTTATTTTGTAAATCCTCCTTCTGCGAGCTTTTGGATGACGGGGGGTCGGTATTGGTACCATTTTCTTCATTAGTGGGTGTGGATTCACCTTGCTGGTGTTGATTGGTTCTGGTGGAGCTTCTTCCCACTCTAGAGAATTATAGCATTGGCCTCCTCCCTTGGATCCTTTCTGGTGTTCCCCGGTAGTGTACCGGGCTACCTCCTTGAGAGTTGATTTTCCAGCAGGACAATATGATTTTCCAAGCCTCTAATCGAAGCTTCCTGATTCTGGAACCGAGTCTCAGTAGTAGATATGAATTTAGTCATGATATCCTCTAACCTTGAGGTTTTCTCTTGCTGAGGTATTTGTTGAGCCGGTGGAGGAGGCGGCTGCCGTGGCTGCTATGGATGAGGGTTTTGATACCCTTGTTGCTGATAAGGACCCTGATGGGATTGTTGCGGCCATTGGAATTGGTTTTGATATGGAGGCTGGTTGTAGTTGGTTGGTCGCTGGGGCAGAGGATTCTACTGTTGTTGGCCCCAACCTGTGTTCTGTTGATCTCACCATGTTGGGTTCTGGTACTGCTGGTACTAGTTGGGCCCTCGATTTTGGGCAACATAACTCACCTCGCTCATCGAGGGGCCTCCAGCAGATCCCGGGAATTCTCCCATGACGTGGTTATCACCACAGTCACCACATACTGGATGGTTCGCCACATGAACTTGAGATGCTCCTTTGAGGTTCAATGCGTCTATTTTCTTGGACACAGCGTCCAACTGAGCTGCTATCATAGTGGTAGCGTCAATGTTGTGCATACCTCGCTTTTGAGTCCCCCGCTATGAGTGCCACTGGAAGCTATTGGCTGACATGTCTTCCAGTAGTTCGAATAGTTCTTCAGAGGACTTTTGCATCATCGTACCTCCAGGAGCAGCGTCCACCACGGACATGGTATTCGTGGTAAGTCCTCCAAAGAAGTCTTGAACTTGCATCCGGAGTGGGAGTCTGTGATGGGGGCATTTTCATAACATCTCCTTGAAGCGTTCCCAGGACTCGTACAATGGCTCGGAGTCGTGCTGATTGAAGTTATGAATCTCATTCCGGAGTGTCACCGTCTTGGATTGTTGGAATTACTTGGACAGGAACGCCTAGGATAGCTCCTCCAGGGTGAGGATAGATCGTTGTGGCAACCCCTTTATCCAGTCCTTTGCCTTATCCCATAGAGAAAGGGGGAATATGAGAAGACGGATGGCATCCTCGGAGACACCATGGTACCGAAAGTTATCGCAGATCTCCAGAAAGATGGAGAGATGGGTGTTCGGGTCCTCACTGTCCAGGCCTCCAAACTGGACTGTGTTCTGGATTAGCTGCATGATAGTATGCTTGATCTCGAAGTGATGGGCCTGGACTGGAGGATGAACAATGCCCGTATCAGCTCTGTGAATTGATGGAAGTCCGTAATCGATAAGGGTACATCTTGGAGGTTGTTGTTGATGGGGTGGATCTTGCATAAACTGCTTGTGATGGGAAAAGCATGGTCATGGGAAGAGTTTTTGCGGCGGCCATTGGTAATCCTTTAGGAGGATTCCATTAAGGCTCCAGGAGGTTGCTCCGGTAGACCAGCAGTGGGAGGCTGCTGATCCTGGTAGTAATGCTCAGTCGCAGCATCTACGGCTGGTCCTCCCTCTTCCTTGTTCGCCATAGGTTGTGGTTGATGGTTGTGAGTTTCTGTATGTGTACGCCAACGATGAAGCAAGGTCCGTTCGATTTCCGGGTCAAGCGGAACTAATTCCGAAGATTCGGCACTTCTGGATCGTGTAATGTGTCTAAACATTCACTTTATGCTCTGTACAACACAAAAACGAAAACCAGGCATAAAAGGGGAAAAAATTGAAATGGGATTAGAAAAGAGATTTTTGATCATTTTTTATTTTTATTTTCACTTAAATCAATTATTAACACAATTTAAATCTTTAGCACTAAAACCAAACAGGGTCCCTGGTAACGGCGCCAAAATTTGGTCTCTCTTATCGTTGATTAGAGTTATATGCATCCAAATTAATTACCCGTTATTAGAACTTTATTATAGCATAAGTTCAGGGTCGATCCACAGGGAACTGTGGCGTGCATGAATTTAATTGAGTTAATACTTAATTAGGTGAAGTATGGAAAATTTAGAAACCATTGGGTTGATTTTTGGGTTTTGATTGAAACTAAATTGATTTACTTTGAAGAATGGATACAGTTTGAAAGAAAACAACGGGTAAATTTAAAGAGTTCTTAGAAATGGAAAGAAAAGATGTGTTGGCGTTGTGGTGAATAAGGAGTTCTTATGCAGATTGTTTAAATGGTTGTGTTGTTCATAATAATTCAATCATTCAGGATTTCATTTTGTTACAAGATTTCCTTGGTCTGGTTCCTCTTGTTTGGAATTAGAGCAGCTGACTCCTTGGTCCGGTAGTCAATGTCCTTAATTCTTTATTACGTCTAGTCCATTACTTGAATCGGTGAAAACCTTCCAATGGTCATGGATGTTTTTACCATTACTTTTCTTTTGTATCACTGAGAATCCTTCCCTTGGTCTGACTAAGAATTCTCATTTATATTAGACAGTGGTTTAAGAATAGTAAGATTAATTACAACGATTCAAACACAACTATATAAAAAATATACAAATTATGATCCCATCATCCCCAACCCCAACATGAGGGGTTTAGTTACACATAGAATTTAGGAGAGAAACGACACACGTGATACCTGACGGATACAATGTGTAGGCATTGAGGTAGAGTATCGGAAGATGAAATGGTGGAGTGATGACAATAGCTTCTGGAATGGTGATAGCAGAGCTTCTCTTTCCTCTCAATGGTTCTTAACCCCCTAAATCTGTAGGCCAAGGCCTCATTTTATAGAAAAATAATGTACACGACGTGTATGGAAAGTACACGCCGTGTACTTTTCATCAATGCGTTTTGGCGCCATTTTCTCTGCTGGCAGGTGGCCGAGAATGCCGTTTTTGACATTTTCACACGGCGCCGCCCTGCAAGTTGAGTGTACACAGCGTGTAGCACCGCCATACACAGCGTGTAGTATCAAAAGTTTGGCCACCAGTCCCTTCTAGAACAACAGACATGGCGTGTAAAAGTTCAAACACGTCGTGTCTTCATCAACGACCACATGGGCGTGTGGACTTTTCTTCAGCAACCACCACTTCTAGAAAGTAGTACACGGCGTGTAGCACCGCAACACATGGCGTGTATCTTCTGCCTGGTGACATAGGCATGTAATCCCTCCTTCGGTCCGTGTCCCTACCTGGATGTACACGACGTGTATAAAAGTACAAGCCGTGTAGTTTCAAAATTTTCACATGCATCCCTTGATTCGTGTATTTAGCCATAAATCTCCTGAAAGTAAACAGAATCACCAAAATCAAAGAATATGTTCATAAAACAACAGATATTTGATGAAAACATGTTTTTATCTTCAATTATATTTATGGAAAATGTATACACAAATTTGGTGCATCAAAATTATATACCTAGGGTTTAGTTTTTCCATCTTTCTTCTAAGGAAAAATTCATAGATATATCTTCTCCCCAACATAAAATTTCTAATATCAGCGATGATTATATAAATAAAATTCTTATCAACTTCTCCAATAAATTTATCTAAATATTTCAAACCTTTATTTCAATTTCAATATTTATATCATGTCACAATAAATTTATTTTTGGTAACTTCATTCTATTATGTTGTAGTTCTACACTTCTTTACATAAAGTTCTTTATAAGGTTCCATCTGAATGCTCATGTAAACGATATAATTGCGATAATAATCCACTTGACGAAGGTGTTGCTCCCAACCACCATTGAAATACATAGAACATGATCTTAGCATATCCTCTAGGGTTTTAATTTTTTCAATAGAATGATCATATATCTGACGATGATACATATTACTAAATCTCTATTAACTGTAAAGTTATTACTAAACATAGCACCAAAACATCAAAGTAAAATTTATTTTCCTATCAGATAAAAATAATTTTTTTACACCATAAAACATTATAATTTCTTTAAAATTTATTCTTTAAATAGAATAGTTTTTTTTGAGTTAGTAATTGGATAACTAATGACATCTGTTCGTGAGGTGGTAGTCTGTTATTCACATGAATGATGATTTCGTTATCCATTTGATAGAAGTGGATATGGTTTTAGGTCACTCCCATAAAATAACAAAATATGATTATATGTATGTTACCATGGATATAATATGATCAAATAAAAATAATAATTTATGTTTGTGGAGGAACATATAATATAAAAATTCTCATTGAATAACGTTACATCTTCTTCTAGTAATCTCCTTATCTTTGCACCAAAAGCCTTTATAAGATGGATTTTATCAAAAATTAAGACATTTAGGATGATAATAGAGGTTTTGGCTATTGTTTTTTAATTTATTTCCTAGAATATTATATTAACATGTGAATATGATTAGATAAGGGTGGTAATTTATAAGTGAGGTTAGTTGAACATTTTTAATATTTTTAATATAATAATGTAAACCCACCTTTTTTCATGATACAATACTCCAAAAGATATTATTATAGATCTTTATATATTATATGATCCAAATAACGACATTAAATATATTTTATACATGTTTTTATTTCATTTAGACACTTATCATTTAACTTTAACCCCCCAACCCCATGGTAAACCATTTTTTACATTAACCAAGAAAAATATTTTTTACTATTTTTACTATCCATTATGGAAAAAATTTGTTGATGTTAAATTATAATATAAATTATTTTTATTCCAAATATTTTATCCATTTTTTTAAATACCATTCATAAAAGTGGTATAATTTAATTTATAATTAATCTCACATATGTGATGAGGAAGTGGGGTTTCAAAGTGAAAATATTGAACAATTTACATGGATTTTCTATGAGAATTTAAAAAATTTAATTAATAAAATGGAATTAATTAGATTAAAATTCATCTAATTTGACTATTATAAATTTAAAAAAATTAAAATATAATTTAACCTTATAAATAATTTAATGAAAAAAACTATCGATTAAAAATTCCCAAAATTTCATCTTATGATAATATTGACGTTATGATTTCCTAAATTAAATTTATTTTGTGAAATAAATGTTCTAAAAGGGTTAAAATAAATTTTATAATAAGTGTGTAATTTTTTAAACAAGTTTTTATAAAATTATAATTATTAAGAGTAAAATTAGATTTATTCTTTTCTGTTTTCAAGAAAAAAAATAATATAAATTTTAAATAATTGATTGAATATATACATTATAATTTAATTAAAATCATTAATATTTTTAAAAACAATTATTTAAGTGGGATGGATTTTTTTATTAAAAAAATTCAGAAAAAGATTTTCATTATTTTCTAATGGTTTTAATTTTCATTGATAACTAATTGGTCAAAAAAGTAATAATTTAATATTCAATGTTATATCATATATTTTCATTATTTAGTTAATTCTATTCCTAATTATTATTCCATTGGATAAAATGTGACTATAATTTTCGATAGTAATATTTTTATTGTATATTGCATTTCCTTTAAACAAATCATTACATGTACCCCAATATATACTTATTATTGCATGTAATGGAACAAATAATCATTTTTTCTCGTATAACAATTTGAAAATAATCAATTTATTTGAACAAAAATATTTCACAAAATCGTTGGGGGTTGTTAAAATGCATGCTGCTAGATACCTTAAAATAACTCATGTGAAATCCTTCTATTATATATACTTTAATCTAGTCTATTAATTATATCTATAAAAACATTTTTTATATATGTATTAATAGCTCTCTAAAATTATATTTGATTTATATTCATTACACCACATTAATGATATATGATCCCATTTTTTATTCTCCTTAATATATGGTGAATATTTAACAACGATCATAAGTTATGAAATAAAATTTTCAACCATAACTTCTCCTTATTATTAAATTAGACATTTATATTGTCTATGAATTCCCAATGTTAATAAAAATAAAATCGATAGAACAAGGTAAAAAACTCAAATAAAGGTCTATAATAATTATTATCAATTAAAAGATGAATTCAACATTTTAATGTTATATGTCAATGTAATCGATTCTTTAAGATCACATGGTACCTTTATAGAGAACTTGGAAGATCGAAGTATGTCTAATACACTTCTATAAAATATTCAAATACACTATCAAAGTCTCTACCATATAATATTTGGATTCATTATATTTATAATTGGGTAAGTGCTTTACAATATTCATCAATTTCACTAACTACTGTATTAACACATATTCATTATTTATCATATAAATAAGGTTCACAATCAATATCCTCAAATATCAGGGTTATGGATGCTCTAGGAAAGTCAATTTCATCTTATATCAGAGAATCTATATTAATGTAAAAAATAAAACTCTTCAAGAAGGATAATTATTCATTAAGGTTGTATACATATATAACTACAATAAAAATTATCCAAATTACATCATGTCCATGATAATGTCATATGATGGTGAATATGTTATGTTTCATTGACAAAATAGTTCCCAAATACAATGCATAAAGAAAGACAACAATACCCTAATAATAAAATACATGTTTCTCACTCTTATATACACCTAATCATTACAACAACAACAATTCTCAATTTTTTATCCTCAAAATAATTCTCTCATATTATCACATCAATCACTTCCTCATTAACAGGTTTGGTTTATTTGACTAATGAAATGCTGGTTCCTTTATTCCTATTTATACACATTACCATAAACATTTGTCTTAATATTCCCACTCAAATCACAATCCCACACTCATAAACCAATCCATAACATCATGTCATACCTGTTGAAGAACTCCCCAGACCAACATCAATTAGGATAGTGGATTTGGATAGGTAATGAGGTATCCACACATATATAAGAGTTTCTACCACGTAACAAACAAGTCTTTTGGTTAAAGAATATCATAAAAGGAAAATTTATATTAAAAAACATCCTATAATAAGTTGTATTAAAAATTAATAATTATAACTATTATACTCATAAAATAGTCCCCCCAAAATAAGACTCATCCCAAAAAATATATATTATATTAAACTATAAAAAATATAATATAATAATATTATTATTTTCAAAATAAATCTACTCATACTCCCAAGAAACTTCAATATACTTTTACAAGAATATATAGAGTGAATAATAAATAATATAAGTTATATAAGTGAGATAAATAATAACATAATTTCCATCTTGAGTAGTGATCTTACTCATCAAAATAAATTAAACAATAGTGCGTATATAGTATCAGATCATCACAGATTTCAATATTTTCTAGGTAAATTTCCCAACACAAAATAATTATTTTGATTCCCCTATTTTTTCTTTTTATTTAATATCAATGTCAAAATTCATAAATATTAGTGTATATATACTCTATAAATCAATATTTTATGAATAAAAAGAGTTTTCTGAATTTATAATCTACAAGAAGTCATACATTCCCAGTCTACCACACACATTGTGCTATTATCCAACAATTTACTACCAAGATATGAGTAAATATTATATAACTCTAAAGGGCCATAATCTCATCATATCATAATAAAATATCATATAATATAACATAATTAGTTCCCACCCAATTATTCAACCTGATTTCACCATCTACAAATGCTAATAAACTAGCTCCATACACATAACATAATACAATCCAAGAAAATAAAAAGTCTTCCCAATACTAAATTTTTTCTATGAGACCACAGAGAATAAATTATCTAAATTAATGTAGAGATGTAGTTGAGTAATTATAGTAATATTTTAGTTCTATATCCACCTTTATTTTTGAGATATTTGAGAGATAGTTTGTGACCACTTGGGTAAAACACTATCAAACTCAAACTATGATCAGAAGATTTTATTTTATTCTATAATCTTTTATAATCCTTAAAATAAAAACATAGTAGTCTATAGATGAGAGTAAAAGATCAGATGTCCCCTTATATAATGTCATCAATGCATTAGTTGAGAATATAATATTGTAATTAATTTTTTACATTATCAACATCCTACTAGAAATATTACAACAAACACAATTTAAGGTAATACGCCCAAGTAATCTCAAAAAAATATTGTTTCAATTTCAACATCATATATATTTTTATTACATTCCAACTAAAATAAAAATATTCCTTTATTAACCAATTATTTTTTAATAATTCTTGTAATATAATCCCTATACATGATGATTCTGAATTATTCTATCATTAATAACTCATCAATTGAAAATGTATTTATCAACCACATGAGGTATCTATTACTTTTAATGAAAAATATACTCATCCCTAACTTCAAATATATTTTATTTATAGAATTAAATGTATAATAATACAAATATGAACAATAATTATATAGCCCCATTACATAATTATTGAAATAAACTAATGTAAAATCAGTGGCTTCTAATATCATTAAATATGTATCCTTCTAATTTTTTATATTGACAAAATTATATCAACCTAATTAACCTATATTGAATGAATTTTTTAAAAAATATTCTTCTAAACATTCTTAAAAATATCCAAAGTTAATATAAATGGATTTTGAGTTCTTAGAGGATTCCAATAGAATTTTCAGTTTCCAAAATTAACTTTCAATGTGCCATCACATCCACTAAATGGGTTTTGACCAACCTGGAGGTTCTACAAAGCTCCCTCAAATACCTTGTCAACTAGTTTCTTTAACACACCACCACCTTCCATGTTTCATTTTCAATTGATGATATATCATTGATTTAACAAACATTAATTATTAATCTCAACTAAAATTGAGATATTTCACGTTGTTATGAAATTTCCACATAAAATTCCATTCTAAGAAATTTTTTGGATATCACAAGGTTATAATGATTTCACCCCTTATATGGGTGATGTGACCATGTGAAATGCCATTTTTAACACCAAACATATTATATGGTACAATGTTTTATATATTTTAAGCAGAATAACATCATTTTATTAGTTTTTTACTATTGAATGAGTTGGTATAGGCTAGGGTATGTGTTTTTGGTAACTCAATAAACTTATGAGGTGAGGAGTCATAGTGTTACAAAATTTTATCTTTTTCTCTCAATCATATTCCCTTCCAATTTATAAATAGAAAAAAAATATTATCCACAGTTCACCTACACTGTCAAATATCCACGGTATATGAACATATCATTTTGATGATATTCCAAAAATATATTATAAATCGCTATTTTGGGGGATAAAAAATTATTGTGAATTAACTTCACAACATGTATCACATATTATATAATTTAGGTGAAGTCACACCTTGCTAATTATCACTTACTATAGAATTGTTTGTACAATAGTTCACAACGTTTAATGGGTCACTTTCATAACTTCCTTTATTAACTACTCATGAAGATATCAATTTGTTATCATATGTATATTCTTATTTTACTAACATGAACATCTCACCATGTACCCAATGTTGTTTTGAAATTTTTTTTTCATAGTCATTAGTGATATGCTCCAACGTATACCATGTGTTTCTCTAAATTCCACGACCATAAAAAATTAAATCCTTATTAATAGATATAATCCACAGAATATCAAAAAATATCACATAAAAGAGAAAACAATGGTTTTGTAACTTCATTATAATAATTGTACAATTTATGGCCACTATATATATATAGAGAAAATTTAAAATTCTAGTCATGATATTCAATTGAATAAAATCTTTCTTCAACTCAGTCCTTTATAATTCTAATTTTCAATAACTCCCATGTTATCAGTTACTCTTCTTTTTATTTCTTATCCCTTTTTGGAACACATTACCATTTTGATCTTCTATATATATTAGGTTTATCAAGAACATTAATATTTCATTATGTTACATTTAACTATATTGATGATTTGTCAAGACTTTTGAATTTCGAATTCAAATTCATGAAATTAATTTACATCATGTGTTACTTATTTAAATTCATCTCTGAGTTCATATTATATTAAATATCCACCGTAAGAATAAATTAACTATTTTTATACTTATTTCAAAACCATATATCATTTTTCGATTTCAAAATGAAATATTCCTATAAAATTCTCCAAAAATCAAAAATTATTGTGTTGAAACATAAATCATGGTGTGAGTGGTTTTTTCAATCTTCTGTTTTATTTCAATTTCATGTTGAATTGTACTATGAAAAGATCTCTCATTATACTAAATTTATCTATATTATAAAATATATTGGGTCATCACTGTCATGCCCATTTTTCATTCTTCATGGTATAAATGAAATGACGAACACTCTTTAAAAATTATGTTTTCTTTCTATTGTACCCTTATGAAATAAAAAATCATCTCAATCTATGAAATTGTTTCGATGATAAATTATTGAACATTATGGGCATATTATAATAGGTAAAACAATTAGATTCACCTAAACAACATTTATAGTATGAAAATCCTTCCCACATGAAGACATATTTGAAAATAAGATTTTACAATATGGTTGAATCCTTATATATAGGGAATCAATCCAAATTACCCATATATAATATTTATGAACCCTTATATATCATACATCTATTCATTACTTTTTATCATTTTGGACATAAAATTATTTTGAAAAATCTTATGTATGATAATCTAAAACAATATTTATCAAACACATTCTAATTTTATAAAAAATATTAAATCCAAATACCATAAGTATATAGGGAAAATATGTTTTCCCTTAGATTAATTTTAGTTTCCAATCGGGTAATGCATGGGATCCAAAAATCATATATGTATAGAGAGATTATGTTATATATAAGTGTATTTTGCCAAATTATCTATAAGTTTAAACCTCATACATTGCGTGATAAACATGCATCCATCGATATATGTTCAATAAAATTGAAACCCATTTGATTATGTCTCAAATAATCTAAAAAAAATTAAGACTTATTCATAACATATCTAACATTCATAATAAATTATGAAATAACTTACAAAAAAATTTAATTTACAAAATTCACATTACAATATAAATATATTTACATCCAAAATAAAGTATGGTATTTTAGTTTAAATGAAAATTATATTCTTAATATCTCATATATCTTTTTCATCCTATGTAGTTTTAAAAAACAGATTTTATCGAATGATTATTTCATCCATATTTTTCAATAAAATGAAAAAAATTTATCATCTATAAATTATTTTTCCTTTATTCATTTTTTTCATTAAAATTATTGATTCGTCATAACACTCTTTACTCCCAAAATGATGATAATCAATTTTCTTCTTATTTACAGAAATGATTATTATCTTTTCATTAGTCAATGGCACTATAAATTTAAAGATATTATATCCCTTCCTAAATATATTTAGTTATGATTTTCAAAAGAATTGTGTTTCAATTAATTTACCAATACATTTACCATTTACATAAAAAAAATATTTGGAGTATTTGGTAATCCATATCATCAATGCTTTCATTGACCGTATTTATCTTCCAAAACAATAGGATATTTTAACTAATTATTCAATATATTTAGTGCCCTTAATAATATATTAACAATCCTTCATTGTAATTTAAATTTAATACCATGTCAATTATAAATTTCGATGTTATATAGAAATTCAAGATAGTAAATTTAACATGATTTAGTACACTATCAAATTAATTATTCAATCCTACTATGTTGGAACATTATGTTTTAATAAAAAGTCAACGTAAATAACATCATTAATGTATGTTACACACAAATACTTCTATAACAACATATATAATGATATTATAATTTATTTTGAACATTTTATTTGTGATCTCAATCAAAATCATACTTGGATATCAATATTTATATAATAGAGAATAATATATGTGAGTCATACCTCATGTTCAGAAAATTGATGGAACTTTTCTACGATAAACCAATGATACAACCTAAGGTCTGCTATTATAGATAATTCATAAACCATCTCTATTCATGGATAAGGTTAATGATCTTTTGAATTTCCATCACTAGCTCTATTTAATTTATTTATTTTTGTATACAAAATAAAGTGATAATATCTTTTATGGTGAAATAATTAATTTTTCTTAGTAATTTATTCGCACAAGAATTTTTTCATAGATATTGACCAAATGATATTTCATTTTTTGTTCAAAAAACATAAAATTATTCCTTTAATTTAATCAAATCTCCTCCATTAATCTATCTAACTAATTTTTCAAGGATTTAAAAAAATGATAAAGACCTCATAACCTTTTGGAATTCCAAAATATTCATAATGACATTTGGAAAAACTCAGATGTGGCATTGAACCCAATTTCACTCTATATAATGATCAGTAACACCTATACATTATAATCTCAATATATATAACCATATTAATTATTTATTTTTCAGGGGGGATACTTGATATCATTTTTCAATCAGATTATCTTAAAACTATATGAGTTTCCTCATCACTGCTTGTAATATACTGAGCATTTTCTAGGGATTTCATGAGATTATTTAAAGGTACAATTTTTCTTTGTGTCTAGAATTTTATTATTTTGGTTTTACATTGTGTTTTTTAATATAATTTTTTGAAAAACATGACGGAAAAGTGGTTGTACATGATTGGTGCACATCTAGAGTAAATCGTGCGCCCTAGGCCGATAAATCGTTAAACCCCGAACAATACAGAGTTGCTTGGATAGCACATGGTTTGTAAAATTGTTCACCAAAAAATCATAAAAAATAAAATATTAAAATAATAGGTTCACGGTTATGTCAAATGGTTAGGGGAAACCAGGAACACCTACCTAGGAAATCGTGTATGAAATATTTAATGCTCTAAAGAGTAGTTTTAAATCCTCTTAGACTCCCGAAACTTCTCCCATTTGGCCCAAAATTGGACCAAATAAGTTTTAAATGATTTTAGAGGGTTTTGGAGGGATTATAAGGCTTTCTGGACTCATTTAATTTTGATTCAATGCCATGAATGCAGGTTTGCAAACCTTTCTGTAAGAGAAACTTAACGAGCTTTCTTTCCTATACTTATCTTTTTCTTTCCCCTTTCATTATGATAAGTTAATCTATGCATTTGAAAGATTTATAAAATATATTTTGGATATAGATCTAGTACTTTATATCTAGATCTATATTATAGATATATTT
The DNA here is from genome assembly GCA_963277665.1 of Viscum album. Taxonomy (NCBI): domain Eukaryota; kingdom Viridiplantae; phylum Streptophyta; class Magnoliopsida; order Santalales; family Viscaceae; genus Viscum; species Viscum album. The sequence goes on from OY728160.1 coordinate 700,431,526, forward strand.
ATTTAATTGATCTTGATTTATGAATTACATCCTTTTCTTGAACTGTGTCGTTGTGCCACACAATTTTGGGGTATTTCCATTGAAAAATGTTTGTCATTGTACCGAAGATAGGTGGTCTAAAATTAAAATCCCAATGTCTTGATTACATTTATTGGTATGTAATTAAATAATTTTTATTATATGTTTTTCAATTTAGTTTTGAGTAAATAAATTAAATTTTTGAATTAATTAATGGGGGGAATTGTGAAAATTTGGAATAATGGGACTGTAGGTTTTCAGTCATTAATTGTTAATTTAATTATGTGGGAATTGGAATTTTCGAATTGGATAATTTATTTTCAAATTAATTATGGTGTAATTTAGTTTTTTGGACATGATTAAATAATTTTACACACAATTAATGAGAATGGTTCTGATTATGAAATACTTATTCGAAATAATTGATTATTGAAATAATTATGGTGAAATAGATATTTTTGAGATAGAAAAATTAATTGAGGAATTAATATGGGGTATTGTAATTTATTTTCATAAGATATTTAATTGGTTAATTAATTGTGAATATATTTTTTTCAGTTCGAATAATTATTTGATGAATTAATAAATCGTATTTATATGTTTAATTAAATTTTCAAATTAAATAAATGTATTTATTAATAGTTGACTTAATTAATGGGAGTTATGTGATTAATTAATTAATTAATTAACAAATTAAATTAAATAATTGAATATTTTATTAATGTGGTTTGTTGTGTTATGGAAATTGAATGAGTTAGATTGAAAAATTAGAGAATTTATTATTGGGGATTGCTTTGATAATGTAATTAAATGAGTTAGATTGATTAATTGGTAAATTAATATATGGGGATTGTTTTTTATTACAGTTGAATGATTTTGATTAATTAAATAGAGAACTAGATAATGGTGGTTACTGTGTAATACAATTGAATGTGTTTTATTAGTTAATTAGTGAATTAATTATGGTTATTGTCAGGTAAATAAAATTCAATGAGTTAGATTAATTATTTGGTGAATTAATAAGAGGTTATTGTTGTGACATTGTAATTTAATGAACAGAATTAATTAATTAATGTGTATTTTGGTGATATTTAATAGATAAAATCATATAATTCACTCCTGAATTAATATTGCCTCAAAGAGATATGTGAACTGGATAATTAATTATTTAATCAATGATGAGATAATTAGATTTTTTATTTAAATAATAAATTTTTAAATTGATTATAAGAAATTGAGTTTTTGGATATTGATTAATTAATTAATGGATTTGACCAACATAATTTATTTGGGAATTAATTAAGGGGACATCTCTGATAAAATAATTATTTATTTAGTAATGAAATTTATATGATTAGTTAATTATTGAATTGACTAATATAATTGATTTGATTATTTAATTTTTGAATTGATTATTATAATTGATGTGATTAGTTAATTGTTAAATTAATTAAGGAAATTGATGTGATTAATTAATTGGTGAATTAATTAATTTTTTTAGTGTGATTAATTATTTTTTTAATTAATTTATATTATTGATGTGATTAATTAATATTAAATTAATTAATGTTATTGATTACATTATTTAATTGTTTACCCATTTCATGTTATTGATATAGTTAATTAAATTTTTCATTTAGTAATGGATAAAAATTATAAATAAATTATTGAATTAAACAATGAAATTGTTTTGTTGAATTAATTATTAATTAATTGTTGTCATTGATGTAATTAATCAATTATTGAATTAGTTATTGGAATTGGATTAATTAATTTTAGAATTTATTTTTAGAACATTTTAATGGTGAAATGTGATAATAGGATTAATGTTGATTAATATTAACTGATGAGATATAGGGATACATGTTCTATTTTGATAAATATGATTTATTGATATTCGTGTGTGGGAGATGGCATGTTGCATCAAATCCCATTGTGGTTAAATTAATATTCGTGTGTGGTAGTAGGCATACTGTAACAAAATCCCATTGTGATGAAATTGATATTCATGAGTGGGACAATGCCTGGTGCATCAAGATAACACAGTGAGTAAAATTGATACGCTTCTGTGGAAGTTGGAATGCTACATCAAAATCCCACAGTGATTAAATTGATATTTGTGTGTGGGACATCTTCAACATCATCAAAATATCCCAAGGTCCTATTCTTAGAGACCCAGACTGAAAAATATGGCATTGAAATATGGTTATAATTAAGCATAATATTAATTGAATTGAAATGGATTATAAAATACCATTTTTTTAAAATGAATTGTTAATTGATAATGAATAGTGATTCAGACTCTACTTTGGACTGAAGTAGGTATTGAGATATAGATTTCCATAGGAACATGCGGATTTATGTGGTTAAATAAATGATAGAGGAATAAATTTAAAATGTTTAAATTATTACTTTCATTTTATTCGTTATACAACTACATATATTATTATTGACTATATATTCTTTTAGACTTCATTAGTGGTGGCATACTTAGTGGTACTCAAACCCTACTCCGACTTTTGGATTGGTACCCAAATAGATAACATGTTTGGAGGATATGTGAAGTGCAATAGTTTTTTATTTGATTGATGATTGGAATGGAGGATGGTGAAGGAACCAGACGTGGTTATAGGATACCATTTGAGGAGTTATTGGTGTCTTCATTTATAGTTTTCATCTTAGACACGTAACACTTACATTATCATGAAATTTATACTATTCAGTTTTTAAATTGTCGTTCCAAGTTTTAGTCATCTTATGGTACTGATATTTGACTTGCTATGTTATACCATTGGTTATTCTCTTGATTATTTCTATTTATTTCCACTGGTTTATTACTCTTATTAAAAAGAGAGGGTATAGTCTACCCGTGATCGATAATAGTCCCTCACATCTTGTCTGAATGTTGTACCATATGGGGGGGTGCGCTTGTGATCATTTTGTGGTCTGATTTATGTAAATTTAGAGTGGAACATGGATTGAGATTTGAAAAAGTGGTATCAAAGGAGTTTTGTTTTCTCTTTTATTTTTTATTACCATTTGGGAATTTTTTAAAGGAGACAAGGAAGTTTTAGGATTTCGTTATGAGATACCACATGGGATTAGATAACCCATGTATTGGGGAGAACACAAGTCCCCAACGAGGGATTAGTATTAATGTTGTTTTATATAATAGTTTAATATAATTTCCCCTTGGGTTATTCACATGTGTTTCGGTATGACTATTGATGGTGAAATTTTCCTAGATTTGAATCTTGGCCCATGATTGAATGAATATTGAGTTTTCATGCATCATTCTAGGCACTCAGGGTTATTATAACAAAAATCATTTTAGGAATGTAGGGAAAAAATTTTATTGGTATTTTGTTCAATTTGAACTATTTTTCTTTTCAAATGTAAATTAAATTAAAATGGTGTCTATCATAAAATTAAGAAATATTGTAAAATAATTCATGATGAGACTAATTGGGTGTCTAAATGAGAAACATCAATATTGATAATGTGTTTACCCTTACTAACCATTCCCTAGGAGTATGATATTTACGGGTTTTGAGAGTACCTCGGTTTGTATAGTGTGGCGGGGAAAGGGGGAAGACATGATATCATTTTGTGTAAAACCCTCTTATTAACAGTGTTAATGTTGTGAATTTGGAATACTTAGGTTTTCTGTTTGTACATTGATGTTTGTAGTCTGTGTAGTGATAATTCCCCAGTTTGATAACTCGGTTTGGAGTTATGTGATGGACCATCTAGTTTTAGATCATTGTGGTTAGATTTTTGTGACCAACAATTCTCAATAATTTCAAAGTATAAAGGGATTTATTTAATGGGAGGTAACATAGATGATGGAGTATTTGTGGTTGTAACATCACGTTACCAAATTGATTGTTGCCTCATTAAAAATGTCATGGTTTTTCCTTTTCGCTAACTAAGTATGTTTTATAATGAATTGTGAGGATACCTATAATGGTGAAGTCCTAGGATTTTTGGACACTAACCTTTAACTGGTAATTTCCGCAATCTTCAAGAGGGTTACACACCATGTAACTGGGTTACAGAACACGTAATGATTGTTTGTTACATACAATTATAAGTGTTCACATCATTAATGGTTAAATGTGATGGGCGTGGTTTTACACATTTTTTTTCAATTAATGGTAGGTTTTAAATTCAATGAGTAGTTTTTTTGTGGTTATGGATTTTAACTATTTAATGACATGTACTGTCTTTACATATAGTGCAATACAAAATGTTCCAGTTATATACAGGTCTCCAAACCAAACAACTCACTTTCCCGCATCTCTGATTTTTTTATCTTGACTTATAATCTTCTCAGGTGATCTTGGATCCCTCCAACCATATTGGGTCCTTTCATTCAGAAATTGATCATCACTTAATTACAGTGTAAAATAACAGGCTTCCATTCTGCCCTTTTTATTTATCACATCTCTTTTTACTCCTAGGGGATTAATAGGCAATCTTGAAATTGAAGGATCTATACTCCATTTTCTTAAATATCATTTCTATGTTTATTTTCTAGGTCTTCTGTACCTTCACTATAATTCTAGTGTTTCGTTGTGTCCATAGAGTTTTGGGGAAAAGGTGGTTATTTTATTTCATTTGGCCAAATAGATTAACCTTGAAATTTATTGATTTATTTTATTTTTTTATTTAAATTAAACAATTTGATATTTCATTCATCTGGTTTTAATAAAAATTCAATTCCAAGGAATTTGGATGTTTAAAATGGTTTTGGGAAAAAATGGGAAAAATAATATGTTTCGATGAATTTTATTATGCTTTCAAATGGATGTAAATTATTTCAATTGACTTTCTAAATTTAAATTTTGAATTGGAATTGATGGAATTTGTTAAATTTTGAAATTGGACTAAATATTTTTTGTTGAAACCCAGTGGTTTTATCTTGTTAAAAGCGTATTTTTTTATTACAACCTATTTTTGGTTTCAAATGGAAAATTAGAATTTGAAATTAGGGGATGTTATATAATTTCATGATAAGAAGTATTATAAAAATTTCCCATCATTGATTGTACAAGATATCATGAAATCCAAATGTATATTGTGAGTTATTTGGACAAACTCTACGATTATAAAATGTTCTAAAGCATAAATATACAAGGTCTCAACCCCAAAATAATTGTGATGTGACAGATTTGGAATGTATAAGATGTATGTGTCTATACACATATTGTGATGATCACTTAAAGAGTGTGGATTTTTATAGCGTGGAACATTCATACCTATTTATTATTTGAACATGTTGCTCACTTGTTTATATTTGATAAATAAATTTATGCCAATGTTGGTAAACAAATTTACCTAGATTACAAATATTAATAAACTTTTTTATATATAAATTATTATTAAAAATTTATTTAGAAATATTCCGTCACTTGTGAATCCTTTTTTAATGTATTTTCCATCATTTGAACTATATACCATTATTTTTTTAAATATGATTTAGAATGACAACATATTTATATAATAAAAAAAGAAAGTAGTCCTTTGGTTAATATTTTATGGAAATCTATTATTGAATCCGTGCAGGCACCCTATTGGTATTTTTAGATCATACCCTACTTTTGTCTTTAGGTATTTATATATTATATTCTTCTAGGTTTGAGAAAGGGGAAATGTTCTATTGGAAGTGGATCCACCGATTGAACCATGGACATGGTGAGATCTATCCCTAGGTATATGGGATGTTTTTACCATATTTTGGTACTGAGTTTTTAGTTCCTTGTAATTTTTTATGCCTTATTGACTTCGCGTACATTACTCTCAATGTATTTTAATTTTCATATCAATATTATCTTGTTTGTTTTTAGTATAAATTGTTTGTGAAAAAATAGTTTACACTTTCATTTTGTATGATGTCGTGTTCTAGTCTCCGACCTGTGGGTATCCGGAATTCTCATATGGCTACGTTAGGTCTAGCATGGTTATCAGTTTTCTATGGTACCTAGGTCGGTTTGTGACATAGTGGTATCAAATTGAGGTTTGTTGAGATTTTTTCTTGAAGTCATTATGCTTCTGTGATAACCTTTTTTGACATAGGAGGTATTTCTAATTGAGTGTTTGGAAATTTCACACTACAATAAGACTTAAGGTTCTAGGGGTGGTTAAGGAATCGCTTATTATGGATTAGTTCTAGTACTTTTCATATTTTGATTTGGATTTAGTGACATACAAATCTCATTTTTTTCTATCGTTTGGGATTATGATCCCCTCATTTCTATGTTTGATCATTCACTAATGTCTTCCTTTTTCCTGCTGATGTTTTTTAGCATCGTGCCTCTGATAAGACATGCAAATCAGGTCTAGGAAGTGGATAATACAATCGTCCAACAATAAAAATCCTCAAATATAACATAATTTAGTTTAGGTGATTATGCATAATATCGAAGTTCTTGGATAGGAACCACCTTCAGTTCTCGTTCAGGGTCTAGTTTTGGAACCTCAACGGGACATTATCATAGTTATTTCTCAAGGGTTACTTCACTAGAATCCACTATTATTCAACGACTCCTCAGATACTGAACATGATGAGGAGTGTTTGGGTATGATAGAACATCTATTTGAGTTCTTGGATACATCATACACTATCATGGTGACAGGTTTCACCTTCGTACTGGAGGGTCTGAGAAAAATCTGGTGGGAAATAATGTTGACAATAAATAAACATGAGGGATTAGAGTGGAAAGATTTCATAATTATTTTACCTAACCTATTCAATCTAGAATCGAATGTGTTTTCCCAGGCTATGTGTTTTTTCATGCTTGATAAAGCTTACAAAAATGTAACTGATTATTCAAATCTCTTTTTAAAACTTGTTAAAATTTACCATGATATTGTATCTAATGACATGATTATGGCTATATGGTTTGAGTAGTGATTTTTATCTGATATATGTTCTTAGGTTTTTTAATATTTGGCTTCCCACTTATGTTGACGTGCTGGATAATAGATAATGGTGGAGACATACCTAGCTAGTATGTTAGGTTTATAAGGAGTTCTTTATATTTCAGTGGTAGTGTGACTTCATTCATGGGAAATAGGAATCATGATGATTCCTAATGGTAGAGTCATTGCTATCCTCTTATAGTTGTAGGTGTATTTCCTTTTATTTTCTATTAGAGTGGAATACATGGATACTCTAAGAAGTTATTCACTTAGGAACACAAGAACTATGGATCCATTAGGGATTCAAGAAAATTAGATAAATTCTCCCATATATTTTCTACTCTTTATAGTGGAAGAGAATCATGATCTCCTCCTAAATCTATGGAGTAATCAATCACATCATGTACAAAATAGTTCCATCCATAGGCATCTGGAACGTAGAATCTTCATGCAATTGAGCAGTATCTAGATGAAGTAGGTAATTGTCCAGTGGCTATGAGTGGTACCATTATTAGAGGATTTTCATTAGTGGATTCTCTATTTAATACTAGTGAATCTCATTTATTTATTTCAAATCGTATTTTCAATCTACTAAATCATCATATGGATATTTTATCTAGTGTAATGGATATTACTACTCCCCTTGCAAAAAATAGAGATAAGGGTCTCTGTAGTCCCACAAGTGACTTCTCACAATCAAATTTTGAGTTGTCATTGTGATTTTTGGTCCACAACATAAAACCTCTTCAAATTATTTTTAGAATATATTGGATTATTTCAAATAAATCTCGAATTTGTTTTTATCTTAAATGGCTCTAACTGAATACACATAGTTGTTTTTCTCATGCCTTTTAAGGATAATGGTCCCCATGGTTGAGTTGACCCAGACCATCTTATCAATTGTTTGGGAATGTAATATTAGTGTTTTGCTTTGATCATGAGTGGGAATCATTAAATGATGTTATCTATCCAATTTTAAATGAGTATCCTGACATAATTCCTTCTTATATCGCTATTTTTCAACTAGTAATGGAGACCATGATTTCCATAAAATTAATGTCATGTACTCAAACAGTTTATATACCATCTTACTACAAGGCTCCATCTGAACTGAAAAATCTAAAGTCTTAATTATATGACTTTCTTGAGAAAAACATTATAAGTATGAGTGTTTCACATTGGGTGGTTCTAGTTCCCATCACTAAGAAAACATTGGTTTCTCTTCTCTTACGTGTTTATTACTAAAATCTCAATCGAGTTAGAGTGAAGAAAAACTATTTCTTCTATGGATTGATGATCTATTTCATTTATTGAAAGTGGTTATTATGTTTTCAATGATTGACAATTTTTCTAGTTACAGTCATTTGAGGATAATGGAATATTACATTTTGGAAACTCCATATTAGAGAAGGTACAACCATTATGAGTACTTTATTATGCCATTTATTCTGAAAATATCACATATAGTTTCCATGAATTAGATGAAAATGATTTTCCATGAATATTTTGATACCGTTCTGGTATTATTTGTGGAAAGAATCATTGTTTTCTCTATGTCAGTGAAAGATCATATATGTTATCTGAGAATAGTTCTGAGTCTTTTAATAAATCAATGAATTTATTTATTGCTTCCAAAATATAGTTTCTAGATTAAAAAGGGATATTATTGGGACATGTGGAGTCAAAACATGGAATATTAGTTTATCTTGAAAAGGTGAAGGCTGTTTTGAAAAGGGAGAAACCAAAAAATGCCTTGGATATTTGGAGATTCATGAACATCACAGAATATTAGCATCCATTTGTAATGGATTTGTCAATTTTTTCATCTCCGTTAAATGATCTAAATTGGATGTGAGTGATGTTTTCATGGATTTATCAATATTATAGTTATTTTTTCAAGATAAACCATATTTTGACTACTATGACAGTGTTGAATATTACATAGGCTGGGTAGGGCAATGTGGTCTTCTGTGATGCATCAGGTTCAGGGTTGGGTTGTGTTCTTTTGTAAGTAAATCATGTCATTGCCTATGGATCTCATTATATTATGACCCAGAAGTAGAATTCTCATACCCATGACCATGATATTGAACATATCATTCATGTGGAGAATATTTGGAAACATTACATTGATGATGAAGGGGTTACTTTTTACTCATACCACAAGATATTCAGTAATATCTTCTCTCAAAAATATTTGACTCTCCTCTAGAGTAATTGGGTGGATTGCCTGTAGTTATTCCATATTCACATCACCTATACGCTAATGAATGGGAATTTCACTAAAATTTCTTTCCATAGGAATCTTTTTATCTAATAAGTGATAAAATTTTCGAAAGAGTGTAATTTGAGGGACCTTTTTTCACAATTCCATATTGTAGTTTAAGAGAATGTGGCAGAAGCTTATATATCTAACATCCAATTGACATCCCCTTTTCGTAGGAAATTTTTTTTATCAATAGCTTCATGATTAAATTAATGGAATTAGAGACTCTATTTATGATTGGGAGATAGTTTCCTAATGGCTTTTCTCCAAATATGGTGCTCTATGTCCTCAGAATCACATCATTGTGTCGATAGCATCAATAATGGATGTGATGGGGTATTTTCATAATTCGTAGTGGGTTGTAAACCCCATATCCACAATGATGTTCTATGAAACACTATGGAAATTCTAGTGGCCATATATCATATAGGGGATTTCTGTGTTTGTTTCCCACGTTTATAACTTCCAACAGGTTATGGTCGAGCATCATAATCCTTCAGTATTGGTTCAACCACTTCCAGTACAATATTGTAAGTGGGATGGTATCTCTATGTACTTTTTGGTTAGTATTACATGTACCTAGAAATATAATAATGCATTATGGATTTTTATTGATAGTATAGAGACGTCGGATCACATTGGAAACATTTTTGATACATCCAAAGTTGAGGCGTTGTAAAATATCTATGTGAAAAATATTGTCCATTTTCATAAATTTCCATCTTCAATAGTCTTTAATAGGGATCCCCAATCCACTACTCATTTTTTGTAGAGTCCTTTAGGAGGCACTAGGATCTATGGTCTATTTGATCATGGCCTACCATCTATAGTCAGATTGAAAAAGAGAGATAGAAATATAGATTCATAAGGATATGCTTCACTCTTGTGTTTTGACATTGTTGGGGAAGTGGGTGATCAATTGGGGATGGTTGATTTTTCGGGTAACCATAGTTACTAGTCAACAATTTGAATGGCTAATTTTGATGTCTATTATATTCATCCTTTTAAATATATATTGTGTTGGTTCAGCAATGGTCAATGTTCCATGGATTCTCTATGTTTTGTGCAAGAGATGGCAATGAAGATTCAATTAATGCATCATATAATTTTAATGGACCAATGCTCAAATAAGTCTTATGTTGATCATCACCATAGACTATTGTAATTCTGAGTTTATGACCATGTGTTCTTAAATTTTTCCCATCATATGGACCATCGATGTCTTGGGATTCAAGGGAAGTTTTCTCCTCATTGTGTGGGACCTTTAGTGGTTGTAGAGCAGGTAGGGAATGTTCCATACAATTTATCACATCCACCATGGCAGATGTCAATACATAATGTGTTAAATGTGTCACATCACATAATGTATCTTTCTGATCCATAACTTGTCTTGAGCTGTAGTTATATTGATATTGAACCTCATTTATCTTTGATAGGTTGGTATGTCATGATTGTAGATTCTGAGATGAAGATTCTTCATTAGAGGAAAATACCTTTGGTTTTTGGGTTATGGAAGCATGGTTCTGATCACCCTGAAACATTTTAATGTGAGGCTCTAATGACTGAGAATTAGGATCATCTCTTTATCCAGGAATCTTTTACATGGGTTTAATGGGGATAAAAAGTTTTTATAGTGTTGTATGATTCCATTACATAATTGACAGGAACATCTTTAAACATTTCATGGTTTTTCCTAATTTTTAACTTGTTATGGTTGAGAAATAATTATGAGGATACCTATAATGATGAATTCATAGGTTAGTTGGACTCCCACCTTTAATTGGTTGTTTTTGAAGGTAGTGGGTGGGTTACACATTGCAGAACCAGGTTACACATTGTGTAATGATTACTGGGTACATACCTTAATAAGGGTTCATGTCCAGAATGGCTAAATTTTTTAGTGAGTTTTTACATATTGCGAGTTAATTAAATTTTGGTTTTTAATTCTAAGAAACACATTTTTCAATGGATATAAATTATAACATTTTCATGATCTAAAAGTGGACTACACTTCTTGTAGTATCATGCCTACTGGTTATATATAGGTAGCCAGACCAAACTTCTCACTATATCTCCTCTCCAATTTATTTTCTCTCGACCTAGGCCCCCCCTCAAAGATCTTGGTGCCCTATCTCCCTTGGGTCCTTTCATTATTTGACTGATCATCATTATATTGTGGTGTGAATTACAAGGTAAGAATTCTCCCCGTTTTCTTCATCTCTTTATGTGTCTCCTCATCTGGGATTAATAGGTCATCCTAATATTGATGTACATATACATCATATTACTAGATATCTTTTCTCGGATTTGTTTTGAGGTGTTCTGTTCCTTCGCTCTCATTGGTAGGTTTCGTTGTGGGAGTTATGTTTTAAGAAAAAAACAAGTGATTCCATCCCATTTGGCCTAATTAGATAACCATAATAATTCTTGATTTATATAATTTTTTGATTTATATTCATTTCATTGATATTTCATTCAATTTCTTTTTATAAAACCCCAATTATAATTATTTGGGCAGTTCAAAATGGTTTTTGAATGAAATTGTGACCCCCCCTATTTTAGTTGAATTAGGGTGTGTTTTCAAATATATGGAGATAGTTACAATAGTATTATTGAATTTAATCTTCAAAACCTTATTTATTTATTTTATTAAATTGTGAAAATGGATTATATTTTTTTTATATAAACCCAATCGTTTTATCTTATTAAAAATTCATGTATTTTTATTCAAATCTATTTTGGTTTTAAATTGAAAGTTAGAATTTAAAATATAGGGATGTGATTTTATATTATATATAGTAGCCTAAAAATAAATTTCCCATCATTGATTATGTAATATCACATGGAAGACATAGGTAGATTGTGTGTTATTTGGACACACTCTATAATTATACAATGTTCTAAATCAAAAATGCAGCAGGTCAAATCTTCGATGGGATGGAGATGAGTCGCCATTGTCCAGTGTTTGAGGGATGTGTGTATATACATATTATCATTATCACATATAGATTGTAACATACTATATTTTTTATGTTTTGAACATATTTATAATATGACCAAGAATCTCTCTTGTTTATATTTCATATATAAATGTATATCATTGTTGAGAAATTACATTACCTGACTTTTGAATTTTAAAAAAAAATATAAAAAATTTATTTAATCCATTGATTTAGAAATACATCATCACTTATAAATCCATTTCTTAGTCTATTTTTCACATTTTGAACCTTATTTAATGAATAGTTTAAATATACTTTAAAATACCAACCCATTTTATTTTTTAAAAAATTTAAGGCATTTATTTGGTTAATCTATTATTGGAATTTGTTTATAGAATCCTTGATCAGGCTATACAAGGATTTCAAGATCACAAAATACTTGGGCCTTCAGTTGTTTTTATATTATTTCCTACCTGGTTCAGGTAAGGGGAAATGATATCTTGGTGGTGGATCGAGCTATATAACATTAGATAGAGTGAGTTATGTCCATAGTTAATTGGGATTTTATTCCAGTTTTGGCACTTGGTTTGTAGTACATTGGTATTTTTTATTCCATGATGACATCCAGTACATTACTCCCAGTGAAGTTTCTTTTTTATTTTAATACTGTATTATTTCTTTCTCTTCCATATTTCTAATAGAAAATCAATTCCCAATTCCAGTTTGTATGTTTCTAAGAGATTGTTGCTGACCTTTTCGGATTGGAAAATCCTTTTAGGATCTATCTGTACTGGCTTGGTTATTTGGATACCAGGGTACCCTGGCTGGTCTTGATAGTGGAGTTACTCAGCGATGACTTCTTAGTGTAATTTTAACTTTTTAAAATCAAGTATTTTACCTTGAAATCATCTCATGTATACTATTAATGCTCCGTTATTATTATTGGATACCTAAATGTGTTTTCATTGGATATGGGTCCTCGTAGAGGTTGAACATATGAAGTGGTATATATGGAGTTTTATGGTTGATGGTACTCCATCAATAGTTTATGGATGAGGTTCTCAGGATAGACCATATATTGATAAAATCTATGGTGATTTAGTTTCATGAAAAGTAGTCTTAATGATGCTTCTAATGTTGGTATAGATACGTCTATAGTTGGAGTGTGGAGAAAGATTGTGAGTTTTAAGTGGTGGAATTTTAATTCCAATGAGGAACCTGTAGGGTGCTTGTTAATATTCCTTTGGAAAATTACTTGTGATACTTAGAGGTTGGAGATATATTTCTTTTCCAGTTGTTTTTTATGGAATAGATTAATGGTTATTTTAGATTGTGTTCTTAAGGTTGTTGGTCATGGTGATTAGGAAAATACCTTAGGTAGGTTGATGGTGTTGATCATGAGATTGATGCGTCTATTGAATAGAATATGATACATGTGTATTATCATAGTGAAAAAGTGTTATGGGTAAGGATGGTGTTTAAAGTTCATGAATTGAGGAAACATAGATTAGTTCAGTTGCAAACATAGGGGGGGGGGTAAGTGGATAACATTGTATAGTTGCCCGGTCATTTTGACACTGAATATTATGGATTCTTGGGAGTACAAAATGAAGATGAGTAGTAATAAAGTTGGAAGATCTTAAGATCCAAACCATTTTACAGAAATTTCCTGAGATTATTTATAAGTACTCGTTTTCCTTTTCTTATGTACATTTAATTTTTGTTTTACCTTGGGGCGTGTTTGGGTGAATTTTGAGAAATATTGAAGCAAGAGGGATTGTACACATTCGGTGCATGGTTAGAGTTAATCATAGAACCTAGTATAGATAATAAAGAAATTCTAGATAGTAGGGATTTACATCGATGGAAAAGACATTTCAAAACATGCACACATTCCCCAATAACCATGCGTGATATTTTTAATGGCTCTAAATTTGTTTTTAAATTCACCCAAACACTTGAAACTTCCCACATTTGAATCAAAATTTGTCAAATCTCTTTTTAATGATGTAGAATTATTAAAAAGTGATTAAATGGATGTAAATATTCCATTATTCTCTATTCTAATACTGGATTTGATATTCTCATCCCTCTTGAAAGTAGTTCACTGAGCCATTTTGGTTCTCTCTCTTCTCTCATTCTTCCCGATTTCTTTATGGGAATATATTCTATTATTTGGATGGATATATTCCACATATTTTGGATCTAGTTATATGATTTTAAATCTATATTTATATTAGCGGTATCATGATTTAATGTATCATGATTTTTGTATTAGATTTGGATCTCGATCTACATCGGTGTGCTACTGGATTTTAGGGAATTTTCATTGGCAAGAATTCATCAGCATTTTTGAGGTAGGTGGTCTAAAATTAAAATCCGATAGTCTTGATTAAAATTATGTGTATGTAATTATGTAATTTCTATTATATGTGCAGTAGTTGAATTCATGATTAAATTAACTAATTTTGTAAATTAATTAATTGAGGGAATTATGAAATTAAGGAATATTGGGATTATATACTTTTGGATAATTAATTGTTAAATTGATTATGTGGGGATAACAATTGTCATATTTGATAACTAATTGTGAAATTAATTATGGAGTTATTTGGTTTGTAAAAATTGATTAATTAATTGTTCAATTAATTAATGGGAATTGTTGTGATTATGAAATAGTGATTTTAAATAATTTATTATTGATTTAACTATAGTGAGATATATATTTTTGAGGTAGATAATTCAATGAGGAATTATGTGGGGATATTGGAATTTATTTAGTTCAAACAATTAATCGATGAATTAATTGGTTATTTTTTTATTTAAAATAATTAATTTATGAATTAATTGTTGGATGTTATCAGATTATTTAATTTTTGAAATAATTAATGACATTAGATTAATTATTTATAGAATTAATTTACATAATATTTTAATGATGAAATGTGATACGATGATTAATGTTCATTAATATTTATTGATGTGACATAATTATACATGTATTATTTTGATACTTTTGATTGCGTGACATTCGTCTGTGGGAAAATACCTACTATATCAAAAGTCTATTGTGATTAATTTTTTATTCTTGTTTAGGACATAGTCTGCTGTGTCAAAAGAATATAGTGTCTAAATTGATATTTTTTGGGGAAATGAATTCTACATAAAAATCTCATTGTTTTTAAATTAATATTCATGTTTGGGACAATACCTATTATGTCAAAAATCACAGAGTTATTAAATTAATATTCATGTGTCGGACATAGTCTGCTTCATCAAAATCATGTGGGATCCTAGGCTTGGTTACCTAGAACCAAAATATTGGAGTTGGAATATGCTTCCAATTAGTCATAATATGAATTTAATTGAAATGGATAATGAATGGCCAATGGTTTAAATAAATTTTGAATAGATATTTTAAAATTTTTCAAACTCCCACATGGGACAAAGAATGTATTGATATATGGGTGTCCATGAGAACCTGGGTGTTAATTTGTTTATTTAAATCATTATTGAATAATTTTAAACTATTTAATTTATTACATTAACTTTATTCTTTACAAAAATACATACATTATCAATCTTTTAATTTCTTAGATGATGTTGGTGGTAGCCTAAATAGTTTTACTCACACTATACATGGGAAAACTAATTGGTACACAAATAGATTACATGTTTTTAGGATTGGATAATGTAAAATGACGTTTATTAGAGGGCAGATTCGGAGGTAGCATGTGGAGGAAACCTGACAGACTGTCGGGCCCCACATGGAGGATTTATTAGTGTCTTTACATTTTTTCATTTTAGGCACATGATAATTACTTTAGAATGACATATGTAATATTTAGTATTGATATTCTCTTTCTATTTTTTGTTGATATTGTGATATTGAATATTATCCTTGTTATGTTATATCATTTGTTATTCAGTTGATTATTGTTATTTATTTATGTAGGTTTATTACTCTACTTTATAAATAGGGCATAGCATCCCATCAATGATAATAGACCCTCACTACTATTCATATGCCTCTTGTATATGAGGAGGCACGCTGGAGGTCATGTGGTGATCCGTCTCATGGAACTGGTAAGTGGAACCCAAGTTGGGGCCTTACACTTCTTTTATCTTTTGATTTTGAAAGGTTTTATGTTAAATCTCTCCAAAACCATATGTAGTCTTAGTTTTTTATTTTATACCGATATGGGCTTCTTCTTCCCCAAAATGTTTTAGTTTATCTATTCTCAATACAATCAATACATCCAAATACAGTCACCCTCTTACTATGAATTCATCTATTTTGGTTATGAACAACCCATGGAACATATGACCCCTTATATCCAAAAACCAATCTTATCATATAATAAAATAATTAATTCTATGAGTGTGGAGGTACCTTTTTTACTTTCTCATGTAGCATAATTTTGAAGTTAATAAAAAGTAAAAAATTAATTTCTATTTTTCTTCTAGTAATTCATTATGATTTTCCATTGATTTTTACATTGTCACGAACTGAATCTGCTCGCCACAGAACCTGGAACCAAACCAGATCCATGATAAGACCCGAAGGGCATTCCCGATACCCATGGGCTGGAACAAGTTCCCTGGTATCATAAAATAATGTTTGGGAATTATTTACCCAATTTTATAAACACTAAACAACAAATGAACTCAATAAAACAAATCTGGATTTTTCCTCTAAAACCATCATTTAAAAAATTTCAGAACTGATTTAAATTATTTGAAATAATGTAAAACATCCATTAAAAAGGTAAAAAAACCAAAAATGGATAGCCAAGAACCCTCATGGAAAGGGGCACCACTCTCAAGTCATCTCCACAAGACTTCACCACCATGGACCTGCTAGAAACCCGAACCACATGAACTAAAAATTGTACCCAACCTGCAACAAATTAAAAACAAGTCTACATACAATCAAGGGTTTATGTAGGGTGTGATCCAATTCCCAATATGATACCACCACTAAGATATTCCATGTGATAAACATTAAAATACAAAAAACATGGATGTTTTCAAAAACATGTAATTTCTACTTACAATTTCTAAAAGATGCAACTTTAAAAAAATCAGTTTTTAAGTGGGATAATTTAAAGAATCAACGCTATTAAAATAAATTCCGAAGATATAGAATTTTCCAGATGAATATACTGTATTCTGACAGAAATTATAAAGGACTTAATGAGCACAAGAAATAAGAAGATATCCCTGAGGCAGTAGCTCGTTGTGGGTCCCAGGTACCTCATATCTCGATGAGAGTAACCATCACAAATATCTGTTGTTCTACACAAGCCACTTATTGTGGACATACCTCCAATCTAGTGGTCCCTAGTAATCATCATCATATTTTAGTTAGAGTCATATGCATCAATATTTCTAAGTGAAATTGAGTCCAAACCCCATGGATTCACTCGCATACTAGTACACGTCCACCCACCTAGATACCTGGGTTTTCCCTTTGTGCTCAAACAAGTTCAAAAATTCATGAAATATAATTTTCACATGGAAATATCATTTCCATATCAGATATTATCCAAACAGAACATATGTACATCACACAAGTCAGAAAATCTGCTTTTTCAGTCAAATGCATTTCGAAATCATACACACACCAAAATAGGTCACAACACTTTTCACATCACTTCGACACATCAACACATCTTTTAATCATTTTTAAAAAACATTTACATGGTGATAAACATCACATAACATCCCACACAGACATTCCACATAATAAAATTTTTACCTTCAAAATCATTTTATCATCATGCTTACACAAAATAACCCACAATATGTTTCACTCTAACATCACAATTTAATAAAACATTTCAAATATTTAAAAAACATTATAAAATTTTTTTACAACATAAAACATCACTTAAAGATTCAAAAATGGATGACAGGTGAACACACACACCTAATAGTACATGTGCACCATTTTCCCACTTTGTTAAACTAACTAAAACATTCATAATTTTCATAAAAAGAACCCAAGTGGTGTAAATATGTCTTGCACACAAAACCAATTTCCAAAAAACCATTTACGAAAAAAACATATCAATTACTATCCAAAATAGAATTGGCAGCCCAAGAGACATTTTTAAAACCAACATCAATCCTTATAAAATCCCCTTTAATAATACTACAAAATATACAAATGAAAACACACATTTTCATAAAATTCTCTCATAAAGTATAACAATATTTTACACATAAAAACTATTCAAATACCCTCTTTTTAGGCCCACATGACAGTAATACATTACCAAAACAGAATTGGCTGGCCAAAAAAGATTTTGTAAACCAATTCCATAAGTTATAAAATACCCCAAAATAATACCCCATGAGTTACACATGAAAACAACCAATTTCAAGTCAAAATTCAATTATAAAAGTAAACACATATCCAAATCAATCATAAACATTTTTCACACAACACCCAACATATGAGGAATTTCATAAATGAGTAAACATAGAAATATGACTTATCAATAATTTTTTACACATGGAACAACCTACCTTTTATGTCGAAACACTCAAAATATGGTTCAAAACATAAACCGCACCACCACCACACCTCATGGAAGTGAAATCCAACCTAAAACCATATGATTTCACCAAATAGACAAGAAATTAAACCATAGGTTCGAACCCTAATTCTGGACATTAGGAACCTCATAGATAAGGGATGAAACCCTAATCAGATTGAATGTAACCCTATGAAAATTAAATGATGAATGAAAAAGACTAACTTACTTGAGGGATCTTGTAGAAATCGCCCCAAATACACCCTTAGCTGAATTTTCAAACAGAAAAATATTCAAGGGAGGTTTTAATAGGGATAGAAGGACCATTTAAGAATTTGAATGGGGTAAAAAGAGTGTGAAATGAAGGAATTATGAAGGAAACGAATTACCTTTATAAATCTACACGAATTGAGGTAGCCTAAGACATTTCGACTTTTTCAACGAAGACAACGAGATTCAAAGAGGGGGATAAGAGATTGGGGGCATGCCTAGGTTCAGTGGGATTGGGGTAGAGGTGGAATCACCGAAAAATATTTAAAATTGAATAAGTTATTATGTAAAAATGTTTTTTTAAAACTGGAAATGGGCTATCGTGGTGGCCCAAATACTTAAACAAATACCCAAATCACCCATGATTATTGATTTATAATGGATCAAAATTTAAATGTTGGTGTTAACAGATCAGAGGAGGCCAAGTAGGAATTTGAATGGATGAAAAATGTTAAAAAATTAATGAGTTATAAAATAAAAAAATTATTTGAAATCTGGAATTGGGCTCATGGTTTGGCCCAATTCATGGAAGCTCAGTCATTCCTCCATAATATCTTGTGAAACCCCCAAAACAATGTATGAATTGATAATAAATTAAAATTAACTTTAAAATATGTTATTCATGTGAAAATTCTCCCCACATTGAATACTTTCCGCCCCAAAAAGACACAGTATGCTCAAAGAAACAGCTAATCCCAACTGGGAAACCAATAGGTACCCTCTTGCCAATTTTCGCCCCCCAAAGGCCAAAACACATCCAGTGATCAATTAAGGAAGGATTACTCTCACAAGAAGAACTTAAACCATATTCCTGAAATTTTAAACCACATTCATACTTTATCCCAAAAGAATAATCCTCATACACTAACCGAATAAGACTCAACAAATTCAACCAAACGAACAACAACTTTGAACAAGGTTACACTTACCTTACTTTAACTAAACCATTGGGCGCTCTCCATTCTCACAATTTTCTCAGGGAAGATGATGGTAGCTAGATATATCTGAATGAGACTATCTATGCTAATACATGAACATGGATAAATAAATGTTACAGGTACCAGGGGACACAATTACGCTCCCCACCATAAGAGACAACCAATATTTTTTTCAAAGATAGAATTTGGACATTAATAGGGGGAGGCCTTAACGGAATCCCTAGTACATAGGGTAGACTTACATTCAAAATTTATGAAGGAACATACATTAGAATCATAGTGGGTCTCCCCACCATAAGAACCAAACATCTTAACTAACCAACATTTTCTAGCACAAAAAGACAAAAAAAATTCATGAATTTTGAAGGTCGCACAGTTAGTCCACACAGTTTGTGAAACCGTAAACTAACAATGCTGATTAATCTTCCTGCATAACTTACTGGCACATAGTCACTCTTAATCATTCAAAAACTGTGTGCTCAGCGTATCTAACCAAATTTCCAACCCTTCTCCATACACTCAATGGAAACCAATGGTTGAGGGAATGAAATTGGGTGGTGACATGGGTACAAGGCCCTCCACCTATTTGCACCAACCGTGAACAATAGAAGAAATATAATGATAACACAGTTTTAAAATCATCTTATCTTTTATATGTAGGATAGGACTTTGTACAAGGGTTTAAATGACCTTAGTATTTCCCCTGACTACGATCCATCTTCTCTCTGAGACCTATGGTTGGGGCTCAAATGATTGGGGCATCTTCGGCCTTACAGTTAGTCTTTAGAAACCCACTGAATGAGAATTATACTTTCAGTTCCACCAATAACTACACCGCAATCCCAAATATGTTTTCCAGTAATAACACATTCCATACTCACTTTTCCCTATCCCAATATTTCACTGGAATAAGGGCATAGAAGATACACACACATCACACCTTGTTTCTTCGGGTGAGAAAAAATCAAAGTAAAGAACACCTACACTGACCTTCCTATAAAATGGAAGGTTTTGTTGTTTTTTCAAGGGAGACATTCGCCCAACATAACAAGGAATCTCAATGAATTGTACGACTTTCACATTTACGTTCAATCGAGGACATGACATCACACAAAATCACTGAACATGACCATGGAGACTTATATAAACAATGCATGGAGAGGGACCTTATACAGCATCCCAAAACAACACACAAATCTAGAAAGTGGCCACAATATCCTCTCGTGACCAAATTTCCCACACTGGTAGTTTAAGGTGAACTCCTTCTTCTAAGAGACTATGAAGGACTGAGAGGACCTCTTAGACACCATCCTGATACGCATCCATGCTAACAACCCCAGACAACTACCACCTTCGACAAATCAAGAAACATAATAAGCTAAGGCCTCTTTCAATATTCCATGATCGCTCTCCCACTACAAGAGGATACAGAAAAAACCATGAAAGTAATGGGTGTAGACTCAATCTAAAAAGAACTAGAAAAATATTACTTACATTAACCAAATAGAGGATCTTCTAACGGAAAAACAACTTGGGTTTCACTTCAGTTGTGCAGTAACCCATAATGGGGCATACCTTATCCAATGAGAGAACCCAAGGACCCAACCATCCTAGTCCATTGGTAAATACATACCTCAACAATATCCAATTAGATGAGGGGAAACATCATAAAGTCTTTCCAAAATATTCATAGGGGAGGCCACTAATCATCCCTTCAACCCATCATACCGACCAAACACAAAAGAAAAACATTGTTCAAACAAGAGGGGTTATTGAAGTTAAAACATTCCATAACATCAACATTTCCAAAAACACATAATACACACCATCCTAAAACATTCATAAATACATCATGTTTTCCTTTTGAAAACATATCTTGGAAAACAAAAACATTACACTTCTTAAAACCAAGTCACTTTTAATCCAAATTTCCAATATTTCAAAACTAAAGAACACAAGATAATCCGAGAGGAAACTAGTTTCAGTGGGTGACTTGGAAATATCACTGGAGGCCATATTACAATCACTTCACTATCATAGAGAGTGTTCTATTGAATATCCCTAGCTCCACATGGCTTTCCAGGCCCTGTGAGCTCACCGACACTAGTAACCCAACTCTATTTTAATTTCCCCTAATCATCATCAATCCCAGACATCCAAAGAACTCATATAAATCCCGACTTCCCCTGGCGACTCGAATCCCATCATGAGGTGTGGTGATCGGGTAAACTACCCATAACTGAAATAAAAAGTCCAAATAATCCTAACTCTAGACTATCATGAATATTATCTAAATAATGTGACCTAAATAGTAAACCAGGACCTCCTCTGATACCATTTTGTCACGAACCGAATCTGGTCACCACTGAACCCAGCACCAAACCCAATCTATGACAACACCCGAAGGGCGTTCCCAATCCCCATGGTATGGCACAAGTTCCCAGGTATCATAAAATGATGATTGGGAATGATTTAGGTGATTTTATAAACAATATACAACAAATTAACTCAAAAAACAGATCTGGATTTTTCAAATAAAACCATATTTTACAAAATTTCAGAACTAAATTACGTGATTTGAAACAATGTAAAAAAGGAAATTAAAAGGGTACAAAACCAAAAATGTATTTCCAAGTGCCCTTGTGTAAAGGGGAACCTCCCATAAGCCATCACTACAAGACTTCACCACTATGGACCTGCTAGAAACCCGAACCACTGGAACTAAAAATTGTACCCAACCTGCGACAAAAAAATAACCAAGTCTAGTTACACCAAAGGGTGTAAGTAGGGAGTGATCCAATGCCCAGTATGATACCACCATTCAGAGATTCCATGTGATAAACATTCAATGATGAAAAGTATACAAGTTTTCAAAAACATGTAATTTCTAGTTACAATTTCTAAAAGATGAAACTTTATAAAAATCAGTTTTCAAGTGGACTAATTTTAAGAATAAAAAATTTTAAAAAAAATTAAAAATCTACTGAATTTTCTAGAAAAATACACCATATGTCGATGGTAATTAATAAGGATTTAATGGGCACAAGGAATAGGAAAATAACCCATGGGCACTAGCTCATTGTGGGTCCTAGGTACCTCATATCTCAGTGAGAGTAACCATCATAAATATTCATTGTCATGCACGAGCCACTAGTAGGGAACATACACATAATCTAGTGGACCACAATCATCATCATCATAGTTTAGTTAGACTTATAATCATCAATCTTGCAAAGTGAAACTGAGGCCAAACCCCACGGATTCACTAGCATTCTAGTACACATCAACCCACTAGATACCCGGGTTTTCCATTTGTTCTTAATCAAGTTCAACAAGTCATGATATATAATTTTCACATGAAAATATCATCTCCACATTAAATATTCACCAAACAGAACATATGAACATCACACAAGGCACAAAATCTAGTTTTTCATTCAAATTAATTTTCAAATCATACACACACCAAAATAGCCCAGAACACTTTTCATATCACTTCAACACTTCAACACATCCTTTAATAATTTTTAAAACACATTTAAATGGTGATACACATCACATAACATCCAACACACACATTCCGCATGATACTCTTTTCAACTTAAAATCAATTTATCATCAAACTTACACAAAAAATCCCATAAACAATTTTCGCTCGAACATCACAATTTAATAAAACATTTCATAAAATTTAAAAACATTAAAAAAATGTGTGACAATAGAAACCATCACTTAACCTTTCAAAAACTGATTATAGGTGAACACACACACCAAAAGAAACATATACACCCTTTTCCCACTATGTTAAACCAACTAAAACATTCATA
Source organism: Viscum album (assembly GCA_963277665.1). Lineage (NCBI taxonomy): Eukaryota > Viridiplantae > Streptophyta > Magnoliopsida > Santalales > Viscaceae > Viscum > Viscum album. The sequence continues at coordinate 700,455,253 of OY728160.1, forward strand.
ATTTTTCATAAAAAGAACCCAAGTGGTGTAAATATGTCTTGTCCAAAAAACACATTTCAAAACAACCGTTTAAGACCAAATCCATACCAATTCCTATACAAAATCTATTTTTCAGCCCAAGAGTAATTTATAATGCCACCTTCATGTGTTATAAAATCAACTTCAATAATACCACAAAATATAAAAATGAAAACACACATTTTCATAAAATATTCTCAAGAAGTATAACAATGTTTTACACATCAAACCTATTCAAAAACCCTCTTTTTAGGCCCACATGACACTAATACATTACCAAACAAGAATTGGAAGGCCAAAAAAGATTTAGTAAACCAATTCCATAAGTTATAAAATACACCGAAATAATACCCCATGAGTTACACGTGAAAACAACCAATTTCAAGGTAAAATTCAACTATAAAAGTAAACACATAACCAAATAAATCATAAATAGTTTTCGCACAACACCCAACATATGATGAATTTTAAATTCAATAAATACAACAATATAACTCCTCAATAATTGTTTACACATGGAACCACCTACATTTTATGTCAAAACCCTCAAAACATGGTGCGAAACATAAACTGCACCACCACTACACCACAAGGAAGTTAAATCCAACCTAAAACCACATGATTTAACCCTAAAGGCAAGAAATAAAAACCTAGGATCGAACCCTAACTTGTGGAGATTAATAACCTCCATGATGAAGGATCAAACCCTAATCACATTGAATGTAACCCTAAGAAAAATGAAAGAATAATGAAGGGGACTAACTTACTTGAGGGATCTTGTAGAAATCTCCCCAAATACACAGGTAGATGAATTTTCAAACAGCCAAATATTCAATAGAGGTTTGTAAAAGGATAATAAAGCCTTTTAAGAATTTGAATGGGGTTAAAAGAGTGAGAAATGAAGGAGTTATGAAGGAAAAAAATTACCTTTATAATTATTCTCGAATTCAGGAATCCTAAGAAGTTTTTACTTGTTATGAGAAGGAAACAAGCTCCAAAAAGGGAGAGAATAGATTGGGGGCATGCCTAGGTTCTGTGGGATTGGGTTAGAGGTAGAATCATCGACAAATAGTTAATATTTAATTTTTTAATAAATAAACAAAATGTTTTTTAACACTTGAAATGGGATTTCGGGGTGGCCCAACTACTTAAATAAAAACAGAAATCCACCATGATTCTGGATTTATAAAGGATCACAATTTAAATGGTGTTAATAGATCAGGGGAGGCCAAGAAATAATTTTAATGGATGAAAAATGTCGAAAAATGAGTGAGTTGTAAAATAAACAATATTTATTTTAAATATGGAATTGGGATCACGGTTTGGCCAAATTCATGAAATCCCACTCATTCCTCCAAAATGCTTGGGAAACCCCAAAAACAAAGCATGAATGGAAAATAAATTAAAAATACCTATAAAATAAGTTATTTATGTGAAAATTATGTGACCACTGGGTCCCAGTGATATCACAGACACCCCACATTAACATGGTCGTAGGGTCTTGGCCCGCTAGTTACCACCAGTTGCCCCGTAGACACGTGGTCCCCACCTAGGGGACCCCCTACATGGCTGAACATGTCATCTAACTAAGGACAGCCCCCAAAGGCAAACACACGTCCTTTCCAATGTTCTTTTTCCTCACTCACGGACACCCTAAGAAACTTTCCAGAAGGTCACCCATCATGATCACTACTCCAGGCCAAGAATTGTTAACTATGAAGTTCTAATCCGGAAGGCTCCTGAAAAGGAAGGTGAACCTTGCTGACCTGAGCCATATCATTTAGTCATTTAACCTTTATAACTCTAGGGTGTTACACCCCCCCCCCCATTGATAGCACAACATCGTAGTTGTGGGATATACATCTCATCCCAGGCAGTGCACTGCACTTAAGGTTGGGGTTCCTCCTCTGATACCAAATGTGACAAATGGGTCCCGGTAACAGCACAGACACCCAACCTTAACCTGGACATTGGGTCTTGGCCCACCAGGTACCACCAGTTTCCCCACAGACACATGGTCCCCACCCAGGGGTCCACCCCCATACCTAAACGGTTCATCTAACTCTTGATTGTCCCCACGGCCAACACATGTCCTTTCCAGTGTGCTTTGTCCTCACTCACACACACCTAGGGAAACATCCCAGAAAGTCACCCATCATGATCACTACTCCAAGACAAGTGTGCTTATCTGTGGTGTTCTAATCAGGAAATCTCTTAAAATGGAATGTGGACCTTGTTGACATGATCCAAATCTTTTAGTCATTTAAACCTTTATAACTCGAGGGTGTTACAAACATCTTGTACAAAAACCATTTTGCATATTTTTTTTGAAATCCTCAAATTTATAATTCGATGCACCTAATACAAAGAGTGATAAATCCCATTTATTAATTGGAATTCATTTTGTACAATAATATTATTACTTCATTATTTTTGGCCCTTTCTCTCAGATATATAAACCCCAAAAGAAATTCTTACATACCTTATAGTGGTACATGTCATGGGGTCCAAATTAGATAGGATACCATTGATGGGTGATTAATCTAAGGTGTATGATTTATGAAATTATACATTTTGAATTAAAATAGTATGACTGGTTAAAGTCAAGGTCCTATCTCTTAAAATCCACCTTCACCAATTTATAAAAAATAAGAAACATAAACACACAAGATAGTTTTTCCATGTATTCCCATAGTGTGAGATATTACTCCATGTCATGACCGACCACATATATGGTCAAGGATCATTCTATCATTAAATTTTTTTACTGATCAAAAAATAAATACATGTCAAAATTTCTTTAGAGAAGATAAAATTCAAATATATAAATGGGTTTTTATCATTCACTTCCCAAAAATTATATGTCAATATTTTTATTGTAACTACCAATACATTATTATTTTACATTAATTTTTATGCTTGAATATGATTTAAAAATAATTAAAGGATAAATTTTTATAAAAATTAGATCAAATTCATATAAGAAGTCAATTTATATGTTTATATTAGTGTAGGAGTAGCAGATCAATATTTTAGACAAGTTTATTTAGGATTATATCATCATTAAATAGATAATACATAAAGTTAAATAATATTCTTCCTCATCTAAAATGTACATAAATCAATAAATATATATTATAATTACTAATACAATTTAGTATTTTCATGTTGACTGTAGCTTCTATTACATGGTCCTACCCATTCCATGATAAAAATACTATTCAGTGATATAGATGATTAGCTTCCTCTCTCAAATCTTGAAGAGCGTAATATTATTTAATTCCATGTTTTTATGATTCCTCAAAACATATAAAAAACATTTTTATTAACTTAATAAAATTTATTTAAGGATTTATCACTATATATATCCTATAAAAATGTAATTTTAATCAAAAAAACAAATTTAAATGATTCCAAAATTATCCAGATGGAATTTAATTTAATTTGACTTCAAATAATATAACTTAATTATTATTATATTATATTTCATTAAAATATATAAAAATGCTATAAACTAGTTTCTAATGATTTCATTGACTATTAACTTCATATTTATCAACTAAAATTCATCACTGTATCATCATATTTTTATTTTATCGTAAAAAAATATTATGGTAGTTTTTAGGATGACACATACACAGTGGAATGTGATTCATACGAATCACTGAAATATAACAAAATTGGTATCAAATTTATTTTATTTGATTTCAAATCACCCATATGTTCATTTTTATAAATCATACTAACTCTAAACTTATAAATGTTTAGAAAATGTCCTATATTAAATATTCAAATTACTTTTACATAGGCCAGATGTCACTCATATGAAACTCAAAAGGACAAAAAAATAGATTTGTAATTAACCTTTCACTCAATATTTATTTTATATTTTTAATCAAAAATATATAGGGGATAATGTGGGAACCCACACCCATCACATCCAAACCAGATCCTAAATTCTATTAATGAAATAAACTAGTCACCAAAAAAATATTCAAACTAAAATTTCAAATGAAAAAAACCAGAAATATGTTCCATGTATATCACCCTCAAGACATGTTCCATATATTGACTATGAGTAACACTCTAAGAGGGGATGCGTTCTTTCATTACTTATTCATCCATCGTAATTCATCATTAGATATGGTGAATCACACTCTTACAGAATTACCCTCATATAGTATGGAAATTATAAATTTTCTTCATCAAACATGTAATTACATAATTCCATCATTTGATTATAGAACATATGATATCAAATTCTTCAGATATAAAATCTTCTAAAAAATACACCAAACATGTTGAGACATAATATCATATTATTGAAAACCAATATAACCTCCTCAAAAATTCATCGTTCACTTTAATCTCTCACTCAACCACATAAAACATTTTCTTATACAATAATTTCATTCTTATGACACACCAAATCACATCCATTCTCCTGTGAGAAAAATTTTTGAAGAAAAACCATAGGTTAGTGTTTGGTATTATAAAGAACTCCATCTCTTATTGAAATATAAATTTATGGTCATGTCATAAGATGGTCTCCCCCATAATATGGGTGCTCAAAATTTTAATTTTCTTCATATTATCAATATAAGAAGTCTTTTTAGAATCATGTGAAATAAATAGATTTTTTACCTTTCTAACTAGGAGTTTTGTACCTTTACCTAATCTTTTACAAGGAAACTAAAAAATATTTTGGTGACCTCTAAAAGGCTCAAAATAATATGAGAGGGGTTATATTATAATATTTCATCACAGTGTCTCAAATATATCCATAACAATAAATGGTTTTGTAGTTATCTCAATTGTATCATCTTGAGAAAATTTATATTTTATCATGTCCATGAGAAACCATCTCCATAATAAAATGAATCAAGATATAAATATTTTTATTCCTTAAAAGTTCAAATATATTTTTAGAAAATTCAATGAAACGTTCATTTTCAAACAAATTCTAGAGTGTTAATTCCACTTTTACCCTTAAATGAACAACCTTTCAAATAATACAATTCATTTTTCGAAAACAAATGTAACTTCTACATAGTCAATGTTTGTGGTTCTCAATTTTACTGAATGTTTTTTGTATAATTCCAACTATCACAGTTATCTCTCAAGAGGTAAATTCCACATATAAAGGAAATTTTATCATTAAAATCCCTTCAAAGTTAGAATTAGTATAATAAAATAGATTTAGTTGTTATACATTTATATAAAACATCAAAAAAATATAATATTCATTTAATATATTTTAAAACACTATTAAATTCATTATAATTGATTCTTTTTCATCACAGTAATATATAGAAAATAGACTGATAACCTAAAAAAATTATTCTACATGTTTTGAGATAACTGTAATCTTCTAACCAGTTTTCCTAATTTCTATTTACATACACTTCCACATTTATCATCCATCCAAAACATTATCCCCATCTGAATAGGTGTAGATAATGGTTTTGATCCACCCTTCGTAAAAATTTTTAAATATTAATTATAATTCATAATTATGGTCAAGATGAAAAGATTTCATTCTTGTATCAATTATATTACAAAAAATTATCTCAACTCTCCTAGAATAAATTTTTTTAAAAGGAACATATTTTGTTTAAAAAAAATTCAACAACACTATTTTTTCACCACACAAAATTATAAAATCAACGTAAAAAAATTTATTGATTATACCACATATTGTTTCTATTAAATTTAGTTTTAGTACCAACTTTAATTTGGGAAAATTAATAAATTTAATGATAGTTTATAACATTGAATATATGTCCCATTTTCCTACTTCAACCCATATAGGTCATTCGTCAATTTAGACACGATTTTTCTTTCATTTTCAACTAGGAAACATTAGATTTATCAATATATCCCCTCTTCCAACTCATGATTTTAAAAGGTCAATATAACATAAATATTAAAAAAATTATACTAGCTATGATCTTCTATTTCTAGGAACATATCGATGGACTTGTCATTAAAAAGGTAGAAAAGGTATCTTAGAAAAAATAAACCTCATCAATATGAGATTAATCTTTTCAAAAAAATTAAGACTTTATTTATGAGGACTTTTCCATGCTTACTTACCTTATTCATAAAAAACCTACATGTTCTTAATTTAATTTTTATTAATAGTTAGTTGGAAAAGATCGCAAGTGGAATTAAATATTTATTTTCTTTATATATTTATTCATATCTCAAATATGTTTCTCATGTTAAAACTATTCATCCATAGAATATATCATAAAAACATGTTGTTTCAATTTCATTATTCAGTCTTTTTTTCTCCTTGTTTATAATTAATTGATGTGTATTAAAATGGTATTATTTTCATCCTAATGTTCAGTGGGATATATATAATATTTTTTATATTGTCAAAAGACATTGTTTTTGCAATATTTTGGTAAAATTCAATTTCAAATAATTGAGGTTTAGTTTTTGTTTGTATTGCTTTATCTCCTATGAAAATAATACTATAATTATTCAATTATGTTATCAAAAATATAATACATATGAAATAATATAATTATTTTTATTTTCAGTTATTTTAAAATAATGATATTAACTACTATATAATGTCATTGATTATTACATATTTATACATTTCTATTATAGAGGAATTCAAAAAAGGACATTATCACATCATTTTCATTGAATTTTTTTTTGATTTGAATCATTGATTTTAGTAATTAAAGGACTTAAAAGGCTATAAAATAACTAATTATTATATTCTCTATATAACACATATCAAACATGGGATGATTTAAATCTGACCTAATTAATCATTAGGTTTGACTGGTGTAGATTTTTAGTCTGGACCTGAACCATCGAGGCACCACATAAATCAGAGGTAAGCCAAGTGTTGTACCCTACGCCTACATTTAATAGTATAGGGATTCTTACTAGAATTCAATATTCATATCACACATGACAATATTTATAATAATTAACCTTAACACACACACCCACTACTCTATGTACTTCATAATAATACAGAAAAAAAGAATAGTACTATTTGAAGAGGAAATAATAAATGCGATAATATTGAAACATGTTAAAGCGTTGTTAAATGAAGTATGTTTGACATATCTTTTTTTAATGATAAAAAACATGATTCCTTTTTACTAATGTTTCACATATTGTATTATACAATTTTATATGAACATATAACTTATATAGTATTTCTGTTATGACTTATGGAAAGCCACCAATGGTTACGATTCACTGATACCATCAGACTCGAGTAATTATTAATGATAGCTTCACTACCACCAAACTCATGTCTCCAGTACTACTAGGATGACATTACTCTAGACTCAAGTCTCTAGTACTAATCAGATGAGAAACCACTAAAGGAGTAACTGTCAGCAGAGTCACCACCACATGTAGCGTAACCACAAGCACTTTTGTTACCATTATTGTCTGAGATCATCAGTATGAATGGATCAATGAAAAAATTTATTTCTAGATGGTTTGAGCCAGTCCTCAATACATAGTAAAATTTGATCTGAGGAATGTGGGTCTCCTTCAACAAGCATTTTTGTATGTTTAAGAGGGATCTCACTCTCAAAACCCCGAATAAATTGACCCAATGATTACTAATGAATAAGAAAATTGTGTGAGAAAATATGTGAAGTAGATTATAAATATTTTATTTTAAATTCTATGATGATTAATGAAATATAAGCACAAAAACCATTATTTTGATTGATTTTTATAATAGACATTGATCATCTGAATCATTCCTACAGATTTTTATGATCCTTGGTTCTTCTTCAAATCATTTAGAAAAAAGCATAGTCTCCTCACAATTACTGATCTGAGGATTATGAATGTATAGAACCCATCAGACTAATATTTTTCTATTCGATCTATTTTTTTACTATTGAGTAGTGCGTTTTCTTACTATTAACCAACAAAATTTTTATTTTTTGCTTTCCTAGAGATTAGTTTTTGTTCAATCCTTAATCAATATTCTTCCCACAATGTTTGTGGAAGAGGACTTTGTGTGTCCTGTTCTTTTAATTCATCCCACATATAAATATGGAAGAGGATTTTAAGCCTGGACAGCCTGTTTTTGTTTACTGTATACCTAATCTAGACTGTGGACTTATTTTATTATATCTATAATCTTCTTGGCACTATGTGATCACCAAGTTGAGATGATTAGGTCTTACCTTGAAGATTAAAATATTTTTTAATATATTTTGTCACTGTGTTTTTTGGTTTTTTATATCATATTCTTGATAAAATTTCAATTAAAAAATTGATAATTAATCTTAACGAATACATATATATGTTTCTATCTAAGAAAATTGTTCTTAAATGATAGGGTATTTCTAAACCATATTTTAACTAAGACCTAATATATCTTTATAGAATCTTTTAAATTCATATACCTTATATCAATCTATTGTTTTGATTAATTGTCCAGTGTATTCTATTTTGGGGTTTTTATTTTTAGTCTATTTTTTTAAAAAAGTGTTGGGAATATAGTTCACCCCTCATGAGTTACAATCTCCGACCATGATTTTTTTTGAGAGGTGTATTTATAATTAACCTCTTTTTACTATGACTTTAGATTTATTTTAAAGCAATCAAATTTATATCATTTCAAAATTTTAGTTCATTATGGATAATAGTCATGAACTATCTACTACCAATAGAATACTTTATTTTAATGAAAATAACTATGCTCAATCCAAAATCAAAATGGGAATGTATTAGGAAAGTAAAGGTTTTGATATATGGAATGTAATAGAAGATCAACATGAAAAAAAACAAACTCCTAGAAGTGAATGGAGTAGTTCTATGAAAACATCTTACAATAATAATTGTAAATATATCAATTATTTGTTCTGTTCTTTCAAAAATGATGAATTCTATTGAATAACTACTTGTAAGTCAGATTTTGAAATATGGGATACTTTGTCTGTCTCACATGAAGAAACATCAAATGTCACAGAAATGAGACTGAATACCTATAAAATCAAGTATGATACTTTAAAATTTATATTTGATGAACATATTTATGATATGTATCTTAGAATGGATTAAATAGTGAATACTATACACTCAATTGGAAAGAAACTGTCAGAAAAAATCAAGTGATGATAATTATTATATGGTTACCAGACATAAATATAGGAACAATTGTGTAAATCAAAGAGCCATGTGATGTATATAAAAAACATGTCAACGAGTTGATAGGAAATATAATGATGTGTGAAGAGTAAAATAATGTCAAAAAAATTGAAGAAGATGGATCAAAAAGAAAATCACTTCAAATCTACAACCTCTATAAAAAAAATTACAATTCAAATTTTCCATTGAAGAATGATCTCTGAATGAAAATGTTGAAGAAATAGGACACATGGAATGACGAGTTGAGCGATTATATATGAAAAAAAGTTTATGAAAAAGTCAAATTTCAGAGGAGATTATTATAACAATGGAATGTGTAAAAAGGATTAAAAATTGGATTAGAAAAAGGATGACACTAAAAATAATGTTAACAACTATGAATGTATGATGAAAGGCCCTATTAACGATGACTATCTAAAATTAACATTTAAGAAAGTATGAGGATAAGGACATGAGATAAAAAAAGGTCATGGATACCAATATGGAGTGCCTCCAAAGACAGTTCAAGTGACTCATATTCTAAACAAGAAGATAACTCTAATAGATCCAATATATACTTTACTGCAAGCACAACATAGGCTCAAAATGATCTTAATGTGTCTTCTACTAATGATTTATTCTTTTCTGAAAATTAAGAATGAAATGATAATGAGGAAAACCTAAACTACAATGATTTTTATGATTATTTTAATATGCTTGAATATTGTTTTCATGAACTAAAATATAAATATATGTCTCTCAATAAACATTATTCTTTAATTGTGAATGTTAAAAATAATTGTATTATTGAATAAGATAAAATTAATCAACTATTGAAATAAAATAATGAATTAAAATTGTAAAATGTTAAATTAAATAATGTCATAGAATATATTATCAATGTTATGTATTCATTAACTAAAATACTAGGAAAAAAAGTTTATCCCATTTAAGAAACTGGCACAGGATACCAGCCAGGACAATGAAAAATTACAAAATCCAATTTTACATAATGTTCCAATGTGGAAAGTTAATATAATTTAATCACCAAATCAATTGGACATACATTTTTATAATCTCCACAAGTCGTCAATATATTTATTGTAAACCTATTAGGAAAATATGAATACCAAAATCATTTTTTACTAACATATCATGACCCATGAGAATTTGGGTACTAAAATAATTTTTGGAATAAACATTTTATTTTATGAATAATATTTATAAATATAAATAAGAAGCATAGGGTATCTAGATAGTGGATCTTCTAGGCACATTACTAGTGATTAATCAATCTTAAAGAATTTGATTATGTTTTAGGGTGGACAAGTCACTTTTGGTGACAATGTAAAAGGGAGAATCATGGATCATGGACAAATTGGTAATTCTAATTCAGTATCAATCTCAAAAGGTTTATAAGTGGATTTTATCAATTCAATCTACTTTGAATATCTCAATTGTCTGATGATATGTTTTATGGGTGATTTGAAAACAATCCTTTTCAGGATTTTCATGATAAATATGATTTAATTTTTACTAGTTTGAGAAGTCATATTTTTTATTGTATTGATTTAAATTCTTCAAATTCTCATAGAATTTATTAATTTAGTTCCTTTAATAAAGAATCTTGGGTTTGGAATACTATTCTAGGACATTTCACTATTCACTCAATTTGAAAACTATCAAGAAAATGGTTAGTTAGAAAACTATCAAGTCCTGAATTCTCAAATGATAGAGTTTGTAATCCCTGCCAATAAATGGAACCATCATAAGATTTCTTTTAAATATAAGAAAGAGTTTTATACCTCTAAAACAATTCTGTTAATTTATATGGACCACTTTTGGCCTTCTATATTTTCCAGTCTAAATAAAAAATACTTTTTCTATGTCCTTGTAGATGAATTCCCTAGATACACATACAAATTCTTTCGAAATCACAAATGTGAATCTTGTTCTTATATTATTAAGTATTCCAAATATTTAGAAAACCTTAGTGGACTTATGATACATACTGGAAGGTGTGATCAAGGATGAGAATTTGAACATCTATACTTTGAGTCATTTTGTTCTGAAAATGGCTATAATCACAAATTTTCTGCATGTAGAACTCCACATCAAAACGATTTGGTAGGAAGAAGAAATATGACTCTTCAAGAGATAGCATGAACCATGTTAAATGAGTATGACCTAAATATATACTTTTGCCTTGAGGCTGTTAATAAAAAATGTTATATAATTAAAATTTCTTTGATTAGACCTATATTTAATAAAGCACCTTATTATTTATGGAATAATAGAAAAGCAATGTTTAATTAAATTAGAGTCTTTGGTTTCAAAGTATTTATTCTTAATACAACAAAAAATATGGAAAACTATCCTCCAACAGCGACGAATGAATTTTCCATTTATCTTTATCATACAACAAAGACTATATGATATTTAATAAGAAGTCCATAATAATAGAAAAATCATTTCATATCATGTTTGATAAAATTGATCCCAATGAATCTAATACTCTCTTAGAAGGCCTTAAAGATGATCTTCCATCATTGAATCTAAATTCCAAACCTTCTGAATGTTCTGTTAAATAATAAGACACTACAACCAATGATCCACCAGAACCTTTGTAGGAATAAAACCCTATGCCAACCATCCCCTCTTTTAATGGACCCATTAGAACTCATAGACACCACCCTTTAGATGAAGTAATAGGAAACATAGATAGTGGTACACAGATCCAAGATTCTATGAGAAATCAAATTGAACATCAAGACTTATTGTCATAGATTAAACCTAAGAGCATAAATGATGCCACCAATGATGAATGCTGGGTAATAGATATGAAAAAAGAACATAATTAGTTTGAATAAAATAATGTTCGGGAACTTTTTTACTAGACTAAGGGTACCTTATCTATTGGAACTAAGTGGGTGTTTAGAAACACAGTTGATGATTCAAGAACTATAGTATGAAATAAATCTATATTAGTTTCAAAATGTTATAATTGAGAAGAAGTTATAGATTATGAATAGAATTTAATACCTGTAGCAATACATGAAGACATTATGATATTTTTATCCTATGTAGCACATTTGGAGTTCAAAATATATCAAATGGATGTTAAATGTGCTTTCATAAATTTATTTATAATTGACTTTCTTTTTTACAAACCCCAATATTTCAAAACCCACATTTCGAACATCTTTTTTTAAAATTTTCAAAATAATTTTGTTGTTTAAAATAGGCTCCAAGATCTTGGTATGATTGTAATACCTCATTATTTGTTACAAAGAGTTTTTAAAAATGAATTTCTGTTCCAACTATCTTTTTAAAAAGAATTTTGAAAGATGCTTTGATTGTTCAAATTTATGTAGATGATATTATTTTTTGATGTACTAATGATTCCTTATGTTTTTATTTCTCAAAATTAATGAAATGTGAATTTGAAATGAGATTAATGGGTGATCTAGAATTAATTTTTGGATTTCATATTTTCTAAAATAATGAAGAAATTATTTTAAATAAAATTAAATACACTAAAGATATATAAATTTTTATCCATAGAGAATATAAAATCAAGTGTTACTCCCATCAGTACTACCTATAAACTAGACCTTCATGAAACTAGGAAATCAGTGGATCTAACTAATTATAGGTGTATGATTGGTAATATTATGTTATTAATTTATAGTTAGTCTGATATTTTGTTTTTTGTATGTATGTGTGATCACTATCAAGAAAATACAACAGAGTCACATTTATTAGCTCTCAAAATAATTTTCCAACACCTCAAAAAATACAACCAATATTGAGTTTTTCAACTCAAGAGTAAATGATCATTATTTAGTTAGTTATTCAAAAGATGACTTTGGGGGTTGAATGTTTGATAGAAAAAGAACATTAGGAATGTTTCATATTTTAGGATAATCTATGGTAGTATGTTGTAATAAGAAGAAAATTTATATTTCAATATTCACTACTGAAGTATGATACATAATAGTAGGAAGTTTTTTTCACAAATCTTATGAATGAATCATTATTTATTGGGCTTTGGATACCAATTTAGACAGATATATATTAATTTTGATAACAAACGTGAAATAAACATTTCAGAAAACCCATTATCTCACTTTATAACTATACATATTGATGTAAAACCTCACTTTTTGAGAGATCATTATCAAAAGGGAGATATAAATTTTGAATTTATTGGAACTGAACATCATCTGGATGATATATTCATGGAGAGTATGAATTATTAATGATTAAACAACATTAAAAATGAAATGGGAATGATATACTTTGGTTGTTTAGTCACCACTGATGAGTCACCATTGACAAGTCACTTTTTATGAGTCACCTATGATGAGTCGGCGTTGATGATTCTCCATTCATGACTCAACTATAATGAGTCACCATTCATTATTCATCAGTGAATGAGTCTTCATTCCATATTATGTGAACGTTATTTTTATGACCATTTAGATTTTTTGTAATAATTAAAATTTTATTATCATAATTTTATTATTCTTTTTTGGAATCCCTAAATTGTAAATAAAATTAGGATTCATCAAAATCAATCCACCTCTCCAAAACCTTGAAATCCCAATCCCTTTCCTTTTTCATGAATCAATATCCCAACTTCAATGTTCCTCTTAAATCCTTCGACTGATATGAATTACCTATGTGAAGAGAGTCCCAAAATGAAATCCAAAAGAGATAAGGCCTTTCAAGAGATGATGATTATTCTAAAAATTCTTGAATGTTTTTTTAGTAAATAAACCTCTATATAGTTGTGTAGTAGAAGTAGAAAAATAGATTGTTGTACAAAGTTTTTCAACTATAAATCTGCTAATGATAATGGCAGCAAACAAAGTGGGTAAACCGGTTTACAATGAATCATTGAGTGTATTTTACAGGTCTAGTTTTTGAACTGTATCAGAATGAATGATTTTTTATGGGTAGAAAGTAAATAGAACCCAAATAGGTCTAAATTGAGATGATATTTCTTTCTCTTCAGGAGAATGGGAAAAATGTCTACAGTTTCTTCACCAAGGAGTTTATGAGGATTTTCAAGGCAGTCTACTAGATGATTATCTAGAAGAGTTTCTCCACGAATTAACTAGAGATTGAACCAATAATAGACCTATAAATACATAGATTATTGGTGAGTGAAATATACTATTTAACATTGTACATCGTGATTTATGTACCATAAAATGGGACTTCAACACATTGATGTTTCAAGATGTATACATACTTTATATGACTAAGAAAGGGAAAGAATAAATCTTTTTTGATTTTTGAAGGCCGTTATGCATGAGATATGAAAGAAGAGATCTTGATCAATCTAACTTATTTATCCTTATATGGTATCCACTTTTCTAGATGACAAGGGTAATGATAAACATAAAGAATAAGAAAACGGATAAAATTTGTGGGTTTTCCCATAAAAATCTATCTAAAAAAGAGTAAATAACGTAGGAATACCGGGAAAGGATGTTGGGTTAGGGATAATGGAAATCTATACGATAAATTAAATCTAATTGATCATATAACTATACAATATGATACGGTGGATCATGGTCTGGAACCTGATGAAATACCTAAGTATTCTTTTATAGATGTTATTGCTGAATGAAATAAAGAAGAATAACAAGATGATTTAGTTGAAGAATGGAGTGATCTAGAGATCATAAACCCTCCACCAAGAGTATCTGGTGAGAATGTCAGTTCTACATGATCTCTAGCTTATATAAAAAAAATCATACTTGAGATTAAGAATATGAGAGATATTAGTGTTTAGAAAGAATCTAATTATATATTTTCTAATTTTGACCCCTCATGTGAGCAGTGTAATGATAGAGGAAATGATTTTATTTCTAAAATAGTATATAATGAGATTAAAGATCTTGAAAAACTAGTTTAATCTTTTAGCGGGATTGAAAAATAAAAACAAGATGATGATATTGATAACAATCATAATGTTGGACATAATGGATGTGGCCTTGATCACGGATTTGATAAATATAATGAATGATTTTTTTCTCATGATGGGAGTGTATAGAATGGTTCTAATCCTTCTCATACTACCCAAGAGTTAGTTTAACATCAACCATCAATGCTAGTTGTATCAAGTCTCATCAAAGAAATATAGACTAGGGACACACTAATTCTTGATATTCTAAAAGTCGTACCAATGGATAAAGAAGAAGAAAGTGAGGTGGAGAAAACTCTCAATCGTAATGAGTAGATAGATAAAATAGATTAGTTGGAATCAGGGAAGACCTTAGGAACCAATCAAACAACAGATATTATTGCAAAAACTAAGGGGGAGTAAATTACCCTTCCAGTTAATCGGTCAGTGGATCAGAACCAACATACATTAAAATTTAAACTGCAAGAGATCGTACTTGTTCCCTCAATAACAGAAGTTGGTCAAAGCCCTCACAAGCCTTAAGACACTCCAATTCTTCCCTATATTAGATCTTCGGTTAGATAATTTGATGAATAGTAGATATATCCTAGTTTTTTAATAATTGGGTCGACATATAGTGATACAAATGAAGACTTTAAATTCAGAAGAGAAGGATTCTTGGTAAATCTGATAGATAAAGATGGTGAGTTGTTTCCATTCACTCCCACGGAACTAGAAAGACCTGTTAAGGATTCTGTATAACATGAAAAAGGAAATATTTACAATCCTTAAATATTTTTTCTTCCTAATGTTGTAACAAAATCTTATTTATATTCGTTAAAGAATTATGTTTATTTAGATATTGAAAATGTGAGAAATAATATGGTCTCAAAATTTTCACATGTCTTGAACAATCAATCATCTCTTATAAGTCACCTTAATGAAGAAAAAGATACATATTTGGTAGAGATATTCCTATCTCATATTCATCCAAAAGATTTCATTCTTTTTCAACAGATAGAATATGAAAATAGATGACTGTCATCTATATTAGAAATTTGAAATCTGCAATGGAGGATTTGCTAGCCGTTTTTTAGATTTTATAAGTTCCACTTCTTAGAGGATTGATAGTTTCACTTATATTGCCTCAACATCATATTCACTACCTCCTTCTCTATTAAATTTTAAAAAGGGATATTTTTTAAAATTTGTTATGAGAAGAAATATGAAATACCTTGTGTTATGTTAGTACTCATGAAGAAAATATTCAGCAGATACATATTCATGGTGAACATATCCTTCTGTTCATAAATGTGTATATTGCTGATCTCATACAATATAAAAAAGTTTTCAAAATATCAATAAAATAATATTTTCTATAGATATAAATTAGGAATGATATGTCTAGTAATTTAATGTTACTTTTTGAGAACATGATTTTCCCACCAGTTAAAAGAGTCTTTAAAATACATGTGAGTAAATAAAGGTACTCACTTCATCTCTTCAGAGGATTTTGGATGAAAACCAGATTTGTTAATGCAATGGATGGGGGATGTAACGGAAAAGTATTCTGAAAATAAATATTAACTTCATGAAACAATGAATCTCTTAAAAACATTTATTTTTTATAAACTATCTAATGAAAATAAATTTTCCACCTCCGTGATTTGAATTCCGAAAAAACTAGTATACATGGTGGCGTTCGGTAAATTGTTTAGAGTTTGAAAAGACAAAATTAATTTTTAGTGAATAGTAGTATATCCTAATGAATAGTAATATCAATAGTAATATAACCCTTATGAATAGGAAATAATAATATTATTTTATTTCCTTAATTTTATAAGATAATGAGACCTTGATTAATTTTTCTAGGAGATATAAAAGGAATTATTGTTTTAAAATTCATATTTTTTGAATAAATTTTTATTTTACATATAAATTCAATTAATAATATTTATAAAATTATTTTCAAAAATGGAATTTATTTTTGAATTTTACAAGTCAAAAAATTCTTACGGTGAGTTATTGAGAGTTTTCTAAAATACATGAAATTTTTATGAATGGTAAAATATGGTAATTTAACATTTATATACATTATCATTTAAATTCACTATTCGAAGAATCATGGATTATGTAAGAACACTTGGTTTGAAATAACATGCACATATTAATATTCCTGGTAACAAGAATCAATGTTATTGGTTGTCTTTAGAAAAATAATAAAATGATGAGAAAATTTGTGGGAAAACCCTTCTTCTCCTCCACTATAACCCCCCCTCCCACCACTCCCTCCTATCTTCATTCCTATAAGCCTCGAAACTCCTAGAAGTTCTTCTCGAATACCCTTCCATAGTCAGCCCAATCTTCCAAGAGATCTTGGTCTTTCCAAAATAATAAAACTTCTTCCCATAAGGAGGTTCTCAAGGAGGTAATTTAAAGAGGTATAGCATCTTCCTTTTTCATTATTATCATTTTCATTTATCTTATTTTCTTATTATCTCATACCCTTATCTGTAAATTGATCCTTATAACTCTATAATCATCAATATACTATAATAATACCATGTTAATGTAAAAAAATTTATCAATATTCTTACACACACTCTCTCTCTCTTTTAAATGAAATCATTGTCTGTGAGGGTGAAAATTACAACATTCATGGACGGCGATGTTTCATTATTCAATTTCACATTAATTATTGGTCAGGAAATAATTGATATGGTTAAACTAGAATATAATATATATAATAAAAGATACTAAATTTCTTGTAGCTAGTATATGTACATATTATTGTGTTATATTACAAAACCATTTAAAAATAATCCAAATACCTCCCAATAATCTATGTGATTGTCATTAATATTTCATCCAATGATTCACCCCTATACAATGTAAACAAATTGATATATAACCATTAAAACTTCGTCATGTTCATAAATAATATATATTGAATTTTTTATAATTGCATCCTTTCCACATGAACATCCATACTCATATACAAATATAATTATCATGGAAACCAAGGAAACGAACACTCCTCAACATCAGAATTCAATTTTATAACATATAAAAAAGGACACAATGAACTTAACAAAATTATGATAAACTAAATAAATATCTAATAAGATATTAATTAAGTTATTAATAAGTCTAATTTCGTATTCAAATACCTTATGTTCAAGATCCAAACACATTCAGACTTAAGGATAGGGTTTCCACCCGAACCTCCATTTTCATTCCGGTTACATTTATTATATATTAACCTCACTTAATTTATTATTAATTAATATTTACTCTACATAATTTAATGTGTAAATGTTATATATATGTGTTACAACCAGAATCATAACTTCATTTATGGGGAGTTATATGTATTAAAAGGACATTTCAAAAATTATTCCAGAAATACAATCCCGATTCAAGGGAATTTCACAAATTCATACCTATTTTCAAGGGAACTCTGCAATATATTTTTAAAGACCCTTATTTTTATAAAATCACATATATTATTATTAAAACACCATCATTTTTAACTTCTTGTTTTATACAAATATTTTTGAAATATAACTCTTCTTTTTGAAGTAAAAAAGTATTTATCTCAAGAATTACTCAGCGATTTAACAAGAATATCTTCATCACTCTCAACACTTTGGTTGATTATTTTGTATTATCTGGTTTAATATTTATGATATCATATAATATATTTAATTAAATAATTTATGATTACTTTGACATTTAATGTGATATCTTAAAACCATTCATCATTTTACTCTGAATGATTAGTGTTTATGTTACTGTTCAGGGAAAGTTATTTAAATTTCATGTGTTCATTTCAATATGAATGTATATATTGTTTATGTTTATCCTCATTCATATGAGTAATTAATTAGACATGTTACAGGATGGTTGGGTCATGTTATATTCCCTTGATGCATTTTCAGTTCTCATGAGACAAATAGATATGGACTTGGTAGAGGCCTTTCTTAATTATTGTTGTGGTTTTGGATGAGGCCATAATCATTTTTAGAGGACGTGGAAAATTATTTATGGTATATTTTAGATTTTCTAGAATTTGAATTTCCTTCATTATGAAACATGATATTTATAGTTTGTGAGACTATTCGACTAGTATAATACCCATGATTATTTTTTATTAATGAATTATTTACTCAGCTCATATTCATGTCATAATGTGTTGAAGTTAATTAATTGTAAATGCATGTGTATTAAATTATTAAACATTTTTAATGTTTACCTTTTTGATATATTCAACTATATTGGTTACCCTTCATGATCCTTTGAGCTCACCCCTTCTTATGTTTCCTTCTTCACAATAGAAAATGATGTATATTACGATTAACTTTCAGGGATAATCTAATAGTGGTGTATTTTACCAAATAAATGTTTATGATTTATTTATTTTCATGTAATAATGTTGAAATTATCTATATTTCCATTTTCCAAATATACTAAACAATTAATTCCATAAAGATACAACTTTCTTGTAATCGTTCCAATATAATTTAATAAGGCACCGACATTAGAAATTTTTGGTCTGTTCATTGTAGTTGGTATCAGAGGAACATTAATTGAAAACATGGAAATAAGAATTAGAAAATGTAGATTATGGAACAAAACAATAATATATTATATGAGGATAAAAATAAAAAAAAATAATGAAATTTTTAGTGAGTAATATATTATGTGGATCTTTCTCAAAAATACAGACCTCTCTGGATACTACTCGTGGATGTGGTTCTTGTACATATGTTCTAAGGAGTAAAAAAATATAATAGGGGTTTTTGGGATTGAACAAGGATATCACAGTACCTAAAAACGGGCATCAATGCACACCTGGTATGACACACCTGGTGGATATTCTTAGTATAATTCACTTTTTCTTTACAATCCATTATGAAGGATTTAAATGTAAATTTTTCCTTATAGAAACCATGTTTTTTATTATGGGATTATCCATGCATAGAATTATGATAGGTATTTTTTTATCGAGATAATACATTACGATTCATAACCTAATCTAGTATATTCCATTATTTAGAATTGGAACCTAATAGAAGGAATAAAAACATCATGAATGAGCGTATCCCATGTTGATATTTCCTTCATGTGTAAGATAGGGATGTTGGCTTGGGAGTTGTGACTAGTGTGGAGAAACTAATAACAATTTTTGGAAAACTCACTCAGGCTATGAAAAATAACCTTACACATATGGATGATCTGAATCCAAAATGTGGAGTAGTAATATTGGATAACATTAGACATCAACATACTACATCATTTAATAGGACTATAACCTTATTTATAGTGAAGCAGTGGAAATGTTCTTAGAGAATATAATTCATACCCTGGGAAGTAACATAAAAGAGAAGGTTTTCATGGTATTTTATCCTTTATTGGTAGATTCTGATCAATTTTGGTCACTAATTCAAAACATAAAGGAGGATAAAGAAATAGAAAGCATGGAATGGAGTTAATATAATGACCATTTCATAGATAACTAATTTCCTCATGAACAATGTGTGGATATAGAAAGGTAGTTTTTCAATTCGAGTCAAGAGGAATATGAGAATTTTACAATGTATGAAGCTAACTTTACAAGGATAGAAAGGCATTTCTTGTACTACATACATTATACAAGGAGAAAGATTAATAAATTATTTTATATTCTAAATCCATTCCTCTTATGGGAAGTGGTCTCCCAAAGTTCCTCATCATATGAAGAGATTGTTTCATGTGCTATCAAGATATTAAAATAATTCTCCATGTCTTTTAACATTAAAGGAATGCAAGATAAAAAAAGGTTTTCTAAAAACTCTAGAAAAGGAAATAAGTAAATGGGGAAGAAAGGAAGATTTGACTTTCTACCCTGTGAGAATTTTGAAAGGAAACACCATCATGCCTGCTTAAAATAAAAATGGGTGTGCTAAAAGTGTGGATAAAATGGAATTCATTTATGGGTTAGAAATGGAATAAAGAAGATAATAATGTTCAATGCTATAATTTTAGGGATTTGAGACACTATGATAATTATTTTCCAAATCATCAATGAAGTGTTCCTCATAAAATGCCCAGGTTACAGGGACAAGCTTATAAGATCAAAACTGCTAATATTAAAGTTATTAATGATGTCATAAAAGGTATTAAAATCATTTCTTCAAACCTAGCCAATGAATTATTTGATTCAATATCATCTTTTAATTTCATATATTCCAAGTTTTCCCTGATAATTAAATATTTAAAAAAAATTAGTAATGGATTTGTCAGTCCAAACTCCTAAGGGAAGTATCATTGAAACAACGTTGTGTCAGGTAGTCCACATTACAGCATAGAAACATGATTTATTAGCTGATTTTATTATCGTACTCATGATTTAATTTTATATATTCATTGGTATGGACTGGATTGTTTTTCATGATGTGAACATTTATTTCAATAAGAAAGCGGTTATAATTTTTGAGGCCGATGTGGAATCCATAATCTTTAGTGAAGAAACATCACCATCTGATTCTCATCTAGATCCACCCCCAATATCTCTATTGAATTTCATTTTTAGGGATTAAGGGAATGAAATAACTATGGGTGAGGAATAAATGTACAAATAGTGGAAATACCTATTGTGAAGGAATATGTCGATGTGTTTCCAGAGGATTTACCTGAACATCCTTCAGAGTGGGAAATTGAGTTTTCCATTAACATAATTCCCCATTCAAGAACCATATTAATGAATCGTATAGAATATCCACTGTGGGGTTAGTGAAACTGAAGAAAATCTAGAGTAATTTTTTGATAAAGGATTTATTCTCCCTAATGTTTCTTTATGGAGATCCTCATTCCATTTTGTTATGATGAAATATGGTTCTATGAGGTTTTGAATTGAATACAGGGAGATAAATTCTATAAAAATAAAGAAAAAGTATCCCCGAACTCTCCGTGATGATTAATTTGGTAACTTCATGGAGCCCAATATTTTTCGAAGATTGGTCTTTGATCTATATATCATCAGTTTTTTGTGAGGAAGTAAGAGATTTTAAATATAGTATTTTGAACCACTATGGGCATTACAAGTTTGTAATAATGCATTTTGGATTGACTAATTCACCCTCTATTTGCATGGATCTAATGAATATATTTTTCAAGAAATATCTGGATGAATTTATGTTTCTATTTATTAATGATATCTTGGTATACACCAAAAATCTACAAAGATCAAGAAAATCACTTTTGCACTATTTTTAAGACTCTTAGAAGAAATTAATTATATGGGTTGTTTAGCAAGTGTGAATTTCGGCTTTAATTAGTTTCCTTTCTGGGATTTATTATATCTAATGAGAAAATATAAGGTGATCCTAGGAAGACAATGGTTTTGCATGAATGGACTACACTAACAAACCTAACTGAGGAATATAGATTTATTAGTTTTTAATGTTATTATCAGTGTTTTGTTCCGAACATCGACCATTTATCTTACCCAAATTCCATGATTATAGGTAAAGGGGTCAAAATTTTATGGACTGTAGAATTTGACGATTGTTTTGAAGAATTTAATATGATATTAGTGAATTCATTGATCCTAACTCTATCATCGGGGAATGATGGGTTTTTATCTATGGTGATGCATCAAAAAAAGGAATTGGTTGTGTCCTTATGCAGAATGATAGAGTTATTTCCTAGGCATTATGGATGTTAAAAATTAATGAAAAACAATCCTACTAATGATATTGAGTCAGTAAGGGTAATATTTTCTCTGTAGATATGGATACATTATCTCTATGGTGAAGAATGATAGATATTTATAGATCATAAGAGTATAAAATATATCTTCTCACAAAAATAACTCAACATAAGGAAAATTTGATGTCTAAAACTACCCAATGATTATGATTTTCCCATACACTACAACCTAGAAGATGAAAACTAGGTAACTAATGAATTGAGAAGGAAAGATCATGGGGTTCTCAACAAAATGTGGAATGAAAATGATCTTTTTTATATGGATCTTCTTATGATGGATATGGGAATTATCAAAGAAGGTGAAACATCACTACTTTATCAAATGGTTTCCCAATAGTCTATAATGGAAATAATTAAAAAATTACAGTTAGATGATGAGAGTCTTCAATATAAAATCAACGTTGTCAATGATGGGATGTTGGTTGACTTCATGGGTTAAGATATAATTCTGAATTATGGTAAAAGGACATGTGTTCCAACTCTTGAAAAGCTAAAAAATGTGTTATTGGATGATGATCATAGATCAAATTTCTCTATATGCCATAGTAAAACTAAAATATATAGATACATGAAAGTAAGTTATTGCTGGGAAATCATGAAGAGAGAAATTCCTAAATATGTATGAAGATATTTAGTTTTCCAAGAAGTTATGGTGAATGACAACATCCAAGAGGATTCATGTATCCTATACCTATTCCTACATGTTAATGGGATAACATAAAAATGGATTTTGTCACTGGATTACCCAATACTCCATAAATGAACGACGCAATATGGGTAATTGTGGATCAACTTAGGAAATCAGCACATTTCCTTTCTATATGGGTGAATTTTCCACTAGATATCATTGCAATAATCTATATAAATAATTTTGTGAGACTTCATAGATCACCTCTATCGTTGTTTCTTATCGTGATCTATGATTTACATCAAAACTCTAGAAAAGTCTTTAAAAATATTTTGATGCTGGGCTTTGATTGAGTACTGATTATCACCCAAAAACTAACCTGAAATTAGAAAGGATGATCTAAACCTTATGGTCCATGTCGATATCATGTTCACTTGACGTTAGAGGTATGTGGGATCAATATTTAACATTATTTGAGTTTTCCTACAATAATATTTTCCATACATTTATTCAAATGGAACTATATGAAGCATTGTACAGAAAGAGATGGCATACACCAATTTGTTGGGATGATATTGGAGAAAGGAATATTGTGGGCCCATAGCTTGTGGAGGGAATAAATAATTAAGGTAATGAATATTCATTGGCATATCAAAGTATCTCAAAGTAGAAAAAATATATTCTAATAATCGAAGTAAGGATTTGGAATTTCATGTGGGAGATCTAGTTTTCCTAAAAGTATCTCCATGAAAGGGTGTTATAAGATTTATGAAGAAAGGGAAACAAATCCATAGGTACATAGACCATTTTGAAAATATGGAGACAATTAGATATTTTTCATATCATTGGGCTATTCCAACTTGACTTTCTAAAGTAAAAAATGTGTCCCATGTCTCATTGCTGAGAAAGTGCATACTAGAACCAACACTTTTCCTCACTTATGAAGGTATAGAATTGGGACCTAACCTATCCTACTATGAAGAGCCTATCTAGATTCTCTACACTAATGAACATGAGTTGAGAAATTATATGACTCATCTGGTAAAGAATTTTTGTACAACAATGGATCCTGGGAGCTTATAATGAAGATGTTCCAAAAACCATTTGTAAGGAAATATTCCGGTAATTTCAAGGAAGAAATTTTTGAAAGGAGGGTTGTAATTTAATACCCCAATATTTTTCAAATAAATATTGAATGCATTGAACACCAAGTCTCTTTAAAACACCACCTTTTTATAACCTAGCCAGCAAACATAATTTTTCCGCCTTTGGGATTTGAATTTCTAAAAACTAACTTACAAGGTTGCGTTCAGTAAGATGATTAGAGTCGGATAAGACAAAATTAGTTTTTTTTATTTTAACATATAATTATAAATAGTATTATGAATAGTAATAAGATCCTTATAAGTATTAAATACTAATATTATTTTATTGTCTTATGGTTTTTGGATAATGATATCTTGATTATTTTTTCAAGGGGATATAAAATATAGTATAGTTTTACAATTGTTATTTCTTGGATAATATAGGATTTTATATTAAAATTAAATTAATAATATTTAGAAAATTATTTTTAAAAAATGGTGTTTATTTTTTATTTCTACATGTCAAAAATGGCGAGGGTGAATTTTTTAGATTTTTCTGAAATACTCAAATTCTGGATGAATAGTAAAATATGGTAATTTTGAAAAAAATATACAGTATAAGTTAAATTAACTATTACAAGCCTCATGAATGATGTAAGCATACATGTTTCAAAATAAAATGCACATATTACTATTATTGCTAATAATAATATATATTATTGGTTTTTATTGGAATAATATCAAATCATTTAGTTAAATAATGGGAAAATCATCCTCTCCTCTACTATAATCCCCCCCACTCCATTTTCACATCATTCCTAAAATCCGTAAGGCTCTTAAATTTTCTGATCTTATACTCTTCTATAGTCACTCCCCACTTCTAGGAGCTCTTGGTATTTCCAAAAGAGAAAAACCCCTTTCCTTAAATAGGTTCTTAAAGAAGTTATTTCAAGAGGTAAAGCGTCTTTCTTTTTTGTTTAGTTTCATTTCAATTTATCTTCTTTTCTTATTCTCTCCAAACCTCATTTGTCCAATTGATACATATAACTGTAGTATCATATAAATACTATAATTATACCATTATATTTTAATATCAACTATCAATATTCATACTCTCTATCACTCTTTTTTAAATGGCATCATCATCTGAGAGGTTCCAATTTACTGCCTTTGTGGATGATGACGTTTCTCTATTCTATTTCTCCTTAATTATTGGCCATGAAAAAATATTAATAGTTGAATAAGTCTAAAATATATTTATTATAGCTTCATTAATATTCTATAACCATTATCTATACATAGTACTAATTTCTATGACAAAATAATATTTATAATAATCCAAATACTGCCATATAATCAAAGTGGTTATCATTAATATTTCATTGGATGATTCCTCCCCATGCCATATAAAAAAGTTCTTTATATAACCATTAACAATTATATACGTTCATAAATTATATATAATTTCAATTATAGATAATTAAATTTTCTCCACATGAACATCCATACTCATATACAAATATACCGACCATGAAAACCAATGAAACGAATACTCCAAAAAAACAAATTCTATCTTATAACATATCAATAAGGACATAATCAACTTCAAAAATATAATAAACTAAATACATGTTTAATATGATCTGAATTAATTTATTAATAATTTTAATTTAATATTTCTAGATCGTAAGTTCATGTTTCGAACACATTCAGACTTGATGTAATGGTTTTCCACACGAACCCCCATTTTCATTCTGGTTACTTTTATTATCTAATACCTAAATAAATTATAATTAATCTATATTTACTGCTCATAATTTATGATTGAATGTTTTTTATATGTTTTTCAACATTAATCATAATTCCATTTATGGGGATATACATGTTTTAAAAGGATATTCCAAAAATTCCTCCTAAAATACAATCCTGATTCAGTGGAATTTATCAAATTCATACCTATTTTATAGGGAACTATATAATATATTTATAGAAACCATTATTTTTCAAAAATGATATATTCTATTAGAAAAATTTCAACTTAATTAACTCCTAGGTTTAATTCATGATTTTTTTTAAAATGAACTCTTTTTTACAAGTAAAATAATATTTATCTTAAGAATTAATTGATTATTTCATAGTAGTATCTCCATGTCTTTTAACACTAATGTTGATTATTAAATATTATTTTGATTAATAATTATGATATCATATACCATATTTAATTTATTTTTTTATGATTAGTTTAACTATAGATGTTCTATCATAAAACCATTCCATATTTTACACTGAATGATTAGTGTTCATCCATAATGTTCGGAAAAAAGTTATTTACATTTCAAATGTTATTTTTGATATGAATGTATATATTTTTTAAGTTTATCCGCATTCATATTAGGAATTAATTGGACTTTTTATGTGATGGTTGGGGCCTGCTATATCCCCTCAATGCATCGATTGGTCTCATGAGACTAATAGATATGGACTTGATCGGGGCCTTGCACTTTTTTAGATATGGTTTCAGTCGAGGACTTTCTCATTTTGAGATTCCTTGGCCAAGGCCATGATGATATATTTTAGAATGTCTAGAATATGAATTTCCCTCATTATAAAGCTATAAATTCATCATTCATGGGTACATTCAATGAGTATAATAACGATTATTATGTTTTCTTATGGAATTATTTACCCATATCACATTCCTGTCATAATGTGTCGAAGCTATTAATTTGCAGTGGCAGGTGCTTTCAATTATTCATCATGCCTAATGTTTATTTTTATGATATCTTACATTGTATTTCTTACCCTTTCTGAGAATCTAATATCACCCCTTCTTATGTTTAATTTGTACTAGGACATGAAGAGGTATATTATGATTGACTTAAAGGGAAAATATTACTGTGGTGGAGTTTCCCAATGGAACATTTATGTTGTATTTATTTATAAGTTGTAATAATGAAATGATGTATTTATAATGTTTCAAAATCAACTAATCAATTCATTCCTTAGGGATATGAATTTTCAATAATCCTGCCAATGTAATGTAATAAGTCACTAACTCAGAGAAACTGGGGTCCGGTCTTTACCGAGGAGGCTCTATCATTATGGACTTTATTAATATTTTGAATCCTTTCCTCCATTTCCATTAAACCACTGTTCTTTCTCAAGGGTTGATTCTTATTTCTTTTGTTATTTCAATCCCAACTATATGGACAATTCAGTACATTCCTTCTCTAATCTATCTTTCAAACAATCTTATGCCTCGACCACTTCGGTGTAGAGTTTGTCACCAGTTAAAGCTATCAGGAAACTCAGAGTAGTTCTTTTCAGAATACTAATTCCTCCATTTACCACTATAAATTATTTTACAACCATTTTTTAAACTTATAATTTGATAATTTCATCTCGGGATGATGATAAATACAGGTCAACAGAAAAATCGAAGGATAAAGTTGGTCATATACCATCCTTTAATGAGTGAAACTATTTTTATGTTATATTTTTGATAGGTTTTGTGTACTTTCATCCAATATTCATTTCCTTATTTGAATATCTATCTTTTTGAATATTAGTTAATGCAAGTAATTTATTATACTTTCCAGTATATGTTTTATTTCTAATTATGTAATCTCAAAGTGGGATATAATATAGAATTTTCAATTTTGATATAATAATGTATATATCTAATAGTTGTTTATTATTTATTTATTCCATGTTTTATAAAATACCATGTTTATTTATCGTCAAAAAGGTGGGTACTTTTGGAACCTCACATAATGGAGTATTTTTGAAATATCCTATTATAATGATCGCGAACTAGGATTCATTTATTAATAATGTTTTTTATATTGTATGATTGAATTATATATGAAAATATTACATTTATTATATTTATATTAAGTGTTATAGCAAGAAACCATTGGTTAAGAGTCACATCTATTTCCAGACTCAAGTAACCTTTACCTCTATGTTGAGCTACAACCAGACTCAGGTCATAGTTACTGCCTGGATGAGCTACCACTATATTTAAATCACTGTTACAACCAAGATGAGAAACCACCAGACTCAAGTCACCTTTACTGCCAGGATGAGATACAACTAGAAGTTAATCAATACTACCTCTAAAGGAGTTACTGTTAGTAGAGTCACTTATAGATGACAAGTCACTACTCGCACTCATATTACCATTATTGTCTGAGATCATTGGAAAGAATGGTTCAATAGAAAAATATATATCTAGATGGTTTGACCATGTCCTCAAGTCATAGTGATATCTAATATAAGTAATGTGGATTTTCTTCAAAAATAACTTTTATATATTCATGAAGTATCTCTCTCTTGAAACACCGAATTAAATGATCCAATATTCACTAATGACAAATAAATGTGTGTGATAAAATCTATGAACTCTCTTTAAATTGACAATTCACATTCTATGAAGCTCAATGAAACAGTAACACTGAACTAATTATTGATATTGATAAAGAAAATAGATATAGATCATCTGAAGCATTCCTATAGTTTTTTATGATCCTTTGATCCACTTAAAATTTACATGAACAAATAATAGGTTCCACACCATAGTTGATATGTGGATTATTAACATACAAAACACATCAGACTATATTTTTTCTACTTTTTCTGGTTTTTTTATTTTTTAGTAGTGTTCAATTTTCCATTTAACGAACACACATTTTCTCAATCATATTATTGGAGAAAACTTGTTATTATACACTTTATCAATCAGTTTCCCAATATTTTTATAGAACAAATCCATATGGGAGCTATTATTTTCTTTTATCCCATGTTTTAGTGTGGAAGAGTATTTTTATCCTAGATGGTTCGTTGTTTTTGATTGTATACATAATATAGTTGGTGGGTTTTTTTATTATATTTATAATCTTATTAGCTGAAGGTGTTTGCTAAGTGAAGGGGATTAGGTCTCACATTGATACTAAACCTCTTGTTTATTCTATTTTGTCACTATGTTATTTTTGTTTTATATCCTATATAATATAAAATTTTATTAAAAATAAATCAATTTCTTTGATAATTAATCATTACTAGTTTATATATATGTTTCCATCTAAGCAAGTTTCTCTCAAAAGTTTTGGTATTTCTAAACCGTATTTTAACTGATACCCAATCACTCTTTAAGAAATATTTTTAAAGTGTATTTCTTATATAGATCTGTTATTTTGATTAATTGGATAGGTTATTTAACTTGGGGATTTTATGTTTTAGTCTATTTATTTGTAATATTTGTTATTGGGAGCCCAACTCACCCCCTCTTGAGTCAATCCCTATGACCAACAAATACCAATCTTGGGCTTCAGTTATATTAGAACACTAGCCTAAGGTAAAAATTATATAAAAAAATATCCAAAAACAGTGGCCAAAAAATTTATTGTCCAATAAATTACCCACATATTAAATTTCAAATAAAATCATTTATTTGTAATCTAAATCCTCTATAAACCCTCCTAGACTTATAATAAGTTATAGTTATCATTATATCCAAAGGAAAGGGAAATATATTAAACGGTTGAGATTATATTATTTATAAGGGAAAAAAATCAAATACTTAATAAGGGTCAGACCCTGAGCATATGAGAAAACATGGGAAGAACAAAATTAAAGTTAAAAATTACCATGGGATTTTAACTGATAATCATAAACATTATTCAAAATTAAGGACTATGGAATTGAAACATATTAACAAATTATGTTCATCAAAACATTTGTTACTAAAACATAAAAGAATTCACAAATATGAAATGAAAGTATAAGAATGTGGGAAATCATTAAAACATTAAATATCATTATCATTTTTAATAGAATATAAATAAATCATAAAATATAAAATGGAAATTGAATAACCATAAGCATATATATTCCTATGAGAAAAAATATTTCCATATCATGTTGACATAAAAACATGTAAACAAAACTTCCTTCTTCATGTTCACACAAAATATATTGAAAAAATGATTCATGTATCTCATTCATGAAACATTTTTTCACATCACGTATTATTTAACCTTAACCCACTCATTAGTGTGTGATATGGGAAACCACCAATAATTATCCATACACATGAGTTCCACATAAAAATAAATTGTCATTATATATTAAATAACCCATGGAAAAATGATTCTTCTTCATAAATATGAAATTTAATGTCATTAAATTTTCATAAATAATATTTGAAAATAAATTGTGTTCTATAAAACATAAAAATCATATGAACTAACAAAATTAATTATTTCGTTCAATACCAAAAAGCATAGTTCTGAAAAATAATCATATGATAATAGAAAATTGGGATTGAAACATGATAACTTACACGATTTGAATTATATAATTTTTAAATTAAGAAATAAAAAACGAAAAAAGTGAATTTTGAAAATATTTTGTATTAATCATAGTAAAATTTAATGTTATGGTTGCCTTTTCTAAATGTATCCTTTTGTTTTAAATGTAAGAAATGAGTCTAAAGAAGTTCATTGAAATTGGTTTGGATTAATGTATCATTTTACCCATAGAAAAAATATGAAAATAATTTAAAATGAAAATCCTTGGAACAATGTGGTTAAAGAATAAATTTTATACCACAAACAATGAAGTTTCAGTAACCAAGTCCCATGTGTATTTAGAAATATTTGAATCAATAGTCATTCGAATCATAAAATTAAAATAATTGTATAAATTCTTTGAATTATATTTTTTATTATTATAAATTAAATTCTGTAGCAATATATACATCTTGAAATATGAAATTGGTGCATAAAATTAAAACAATACTCAATGAAACTAAATTTATTCAAGAAGTCCTTATTATTTCCTTATCATATAATTATAAGACACAAGAAAAATAGAAAATGATATTTAGATATGAATCCCTTTCATTAAATTATTATAATGAGAAAAAATAAGTCAATGTGGAATATATACAATATCAATAATAAATATGTCGTAAAAACAATTCTGATGCTTTAAAAGGGGTCATGCATGCGCGTCATAATACGAAAATATAAGATAATGTTTCCCTACTTTTCCACTTTATATAGGGGTAAATATTTCATCAATATCATTGTCTATATCTTCACATTGATCAAAATAAGTTAATGAGATATTGATTCCTCCTTCCATGGATTCCTCCTTAGAGCCAATTTCCTAGTCCGTGTCACCCACATAGATTTAAGTCACATTTTTACATCTAATTACAGGCTCTATCTCTTTTTAAAAAATAGTTCATTACATTTTTTTTATTGACAGTGAATAAACATTTAATCATTGGAGTATTCCCATTGGGTAACTATAGCTGTGTCTGGATATTAGGAACATTGGTCACATGAAAATCTACCTCTAAGTGAAGAATCTCGTGTATGGTATATTTACCACCAAAACCATGTAATCCAATGTGAATAATGTGGTAATTGACTCCATAATAATATGTTTTCCACAGATAATTAACTATGTCATCCCATGTTTGTTTCATGGGGTAAGATTTCTTGGTTAGGTCAAATGTTATATGTCTTGTGGAGATAGATCAGAAAATATGGTCGAGATAGATCGGTGAACAAGATTTTTATCTTTTATAGAAAGGATGGTTTACTTGAATTCCCCATAGAGGATGATAATGTTAGTATGTCCTAAGAGGGTAAATTGTAACAGATGAGTCTACTAATCGATCAAAACACCCTATGGATGTGGATCTGGTGTTGTGAATCAGAACACCTAATGGAGATGGATTTGGGGGGTGCATCCTTATGAGGTAATATTTCACACTTAAGTTTAGAAATTGTTAGGGTTGATCCTAAATGAGTAATTCTACATTCCTTGATTTTAAGACATTGAATAAAACCCAAATAATTTAGTGTCATAGTTTATGGTCATGTTATAAGAACGATCCATTTAGTTTAACATTTTCTAGGAAGGTCTCTAGTGATGTGAAATAAGAATCAATAAGGGATGGTGTGGGGATTATGGGAAGAGGCCTCCCTTTATATGTCTATTAATCTTGGGGGAATGGTTTTTAGCATAGTCACTGATGTTTCCCAAAGGTGTTGGATCATCCTGTGTAGGGAAAGGATATTATAGGGCTTACTCATGAAGGATTACCAGGTATGAATATCTTCGAGCCATGTTGGGAGTGGGTGGAATCCCATGATGATCATACATGGGACAACCTTTGTTTGTTACATCTGGTAATTCTATAGTTTTTTAAAAAAATTGGCACGTTGTCACGTATTTTAACATAATAAGCATAGGAATTTGGAAAATAATGTTTTAAATCATGAATCACGGACATTGGTGACTCAATCCTCACCCATATGGAATAGATGAACACTTCTCATACACCTTTCAGTGGAGAATGGAATTCGATCATTTGTGGAGAAGTGGTAATTCCCAATTTTTATATTAGATTCCCAATTCGTATATGAAACAGGGATTATATTACCAATGATTAATAGAAACAGGTGTGGTGGAGGGCCATGACAATGTTAGAGTAAAGGGGTAAGACATAGGATGGGGTCTTATTGGTAACATGTGGACATTATGTGTAGTTAAAACATCATTTATTGGTGTGGAAAACAACGTCATTGAACCATCAAAAATAGGTTTCAGTAGAAGGGGTAATATGGAGATACCTAAGAGAGAGGATTCACAAATCATTGATCCTCACAGAGAGGTGAAATGGGACACCTAGTTTACTTGAATAGGTAAGGTGATTTGGAGGGGATATGATTCACAAAACAGTGTTCCCCTACCTCTAATTAACATCCTGAAATAGGTATAGATCTTCGTGAATGCTAAATGATTCCCAAATACATAAATGGATGAGATATTTATCCACCTATGAAAAGGTAATGATGCATCATTATATGAATCTCCACATTGGGTGGAGGCTCTCAATAAATCATGGTGGGTGGTTTCATTTTGATTAGATTCCATGATCGATCCATTTTCTCTTTAGTTTGGGAGGCTAAGGTGGTTTGGGAATACTATAGGATTTTTGGTAGTTGATATATTGTGTTCATTCCAACATATATATGGATTTAAGGGAGTATTTTTAAGAAACTATTTTCTCAAATATTGGTGGAATTCATTATTTTTTATGAGCTTTATGAAGGGGATCAGTTTCTAAATCCCAAGTGTGTCTACCATAGATATTACAATAAACCTTTCACATGATTTTGAAGACATCCATAGATATAAAATGTTTTTAAATTATTGTTACCTTCATGAATTATCTTTCCCAAAAAGAGAGACATGTCTTAATGTTGATGATTCATGTAGATTAACTCCACATGGTTAGGTAATTCATGATCTCCTTTTATTTACGATGGTGTGAGCTTCCCGAAACAAACCCCTTATAGTGTTTTTTGGGATTTTTTTGGGTCACATTCACACAGAACTAGGCATTGTTTCCTAGTATATTCATGTGGAAAATGTATTTAAGAATTAACCAATTCCTCCCATAGAATAAAATCTTATGGTAAAAGTATTGTCATATATTTAGGGATAAACACTTTAAATTTGAAATCATCCTTCTTTCATGATGCTCATTTGAAATTTCTAATTTTTTATGCTCCTCTGAGATCAGAGAGTATTCATAATTCTATAAATACCATAGGGTCCTCATGAGGTACCACCAGACCATCACATAGAAATCATAAATCTCAATTTTTTTGTGAATCTAAACCCCTTCTAGAGTGCTTTTTAATCTTTATCCTCATAACTCATGGATCTCACCTTATCTATAATCAGATATCTTTTAATAGTTCCTTGTGATATTTATCTCTGGGATACAAATTTTAAACCCCACCTCTATGAACTAAAACATCATGAATGACCTTCATGACATGCCTTTGAGAATAGATATAGAAAAACTCTAATTTATTGAATCAAATGGCCACTCAAGGGGCTGATGCTAGTTCTGCTTGTCAGGACAAATTAGTCATAAAGATGATAATTTAGGAGACAATTCAGAGAACCTTTGATCATGAATTGATCATTTCACTAAAAATAATGTTTCAAAATTATTACCCATTAGGGTTAAATATTATGGTTTTTGCATGAGATAATATGTTTCATCCCTTAAAACATAAAGGTGAACCAGCCTACTAGTTCCAATGTATGTAAAGACTATACCAGTGGCATAAGGATACTGATTTCTGCTTCTAAAAGGGACATGTTCCAATCATAGAAGGTAAAAATTATAGCCACATAAATATTATTTATGGGGATAATATAGAGGACAAGACACCCCCTACAGTTTGAGATGATTCTCAAAGAAGGTTTTGATAATCCAATCAAGGGATGGACAAACAACTTGGATTTTCACTAGTGTTGAAACATTACTGATCAATTTGACAAGGCTTACTAGGGGAGTGAATCATACCATGAATTTGAGGCTAATATAAAAAAGGTGTGTATCTACTACGTATAACAGTCCTTATAGTTTAATGTTTATAGTGACCAAGATATCATACATGAGATGGTGATCATATGGTCACCAGAGGAAAACACCATACATTTTTACCATGTTGAGGTTAGAATCAGCATATGATACATTCTCCATATTTATTGGATCCCATTTCAAGGGTCTATGTAAGATAAGTTCATACTAACAAATAATGTGTGGGGTTCCAAGAAAAACTACAATACCTAGTTAAGGCACTACTAAATCTATTCCATGGAACTAGTAAAGAGAAATATGGGATGGGGGCATCCTAATAAATAAATTGATTATGTATTTCCTACAAAAACTGGGGTAGGATATGCTCTAGGGGATGATCCATCAAATAATCTACTTGGGAGGCCATGATCATTCCTTGGGTCCTTTCAGTGGAGCAAGGATACTCATATTTTTGGATCCTAGAGGCAAGAAAATGGCTTACACAGGGATACAACATTAGTCCTAATGCTCTTTAGATTAGACATTAAGGGTTAATTAGAAGAATAAAATGTTTCTTGATTATCCTAGTATGGGTTTCACATTTTGTGTTGTGGTTAATAACCTTCATTGTAGTATTAATGTCGTCAGTGGGGAAATGTGTCAAACTAGTTTTCCTAGTATTCATGAAGTTGTATAAGGAGTTCCACCACATCAGCAAAGAGAAAAATATTCTCCAAGTGTTTAGGGGCCTCCAATTGTTATATAAATGGGTATCCACTCACCTAGTGGGGTAAGTGTACCCAAACCCACTCTCAACTCCCATTATGAACATATGTCCATCAATGAAAAAAATTTCTAGAGGTCTTCTACTAAATCATGTCCCTACGGATTTATTGTTAAAATTTGGTCTAGAATATCAATTCCTATTTCATCCACTCTCCCATATAATAGTTATGGTGACCAATGATGGTATTTTTACCATTGAAAATTTATTTTACCTCCTCACCTTTTGAGGTGGGGTAATAGTGGTGAGGTTTGACTAGGAGCTGATCTCTAAGTCACACAACCTGCACTGATTTTAAAGTAAGATCTAGGGAAAATAGTGGATGACAATGAGAGTGTACATGGAAGTGATCCATTATTGTTAAACATTGGTACTTATTTATATTTATATCATGTTAATCAGTATGGAAAAAATATGATAGATATTCCACTTCCTATTGTCACCTAAGAGTTAATCCAGGAATATGCTTTTAAGTTGGGATAGTGTATATCCTATAGAGAAATTGAGTCAACAGGATCCCTGAGAAAATAAATGAGAATACATACAATTGTGGGACCAAGGGAGATTGATGTTTAGATCCTATAATATATGTAGGTATTTCTTTATGATTATGTCTGCAGTTTCCAAGAGAGGAGAGGAAACATGCTCAATGTTCCTAGAAAAATAATCATGGGAGGGATGAATACCCTCCGAGGAAGTTCCCTAAGGGCATGTAAAAGCTCCATTAAAGTGGTTACATTATAATTATATTCTTGTATATGTAGTATTTATAGATTATTACGATACCTGGGGGATCTTCAGGTGGATCGACACTCTCTACAAGATCTGGTGACATCTCAACTGAGAGGGGATAATCCATAGAGGGATGGGTCATGTTAGAGCATGAATAAAAATTCACTTGGAAGATGTTTTTATATAAATAATATAAATATATTATCTAGTCCACTCTTAGGGAATTTTACATCCACTAAAGACCCATGGGGAAGGTTTTTTTGGAAATGTCCTCCTTTTCAGAGCTCTCAACCAGTGGGTCAGCTGCTCACTGGCAACTTCAGGGAGACTTGAATATGTCCTAGGTATGTAAAAAAATTGTATCTTTCATGTAGTATAATTTACTACCATATAATAGGTAAATAATACTATATCATGTGATTTGTATGTCATCATACTCCTAAGAGTGTTTTATAATTCTTCTGGTACTTTCATAGGGATTAGCGAGCACTAAGGAGGAGGGGGTCATGATGAACCTATTGTATAGGGGAAGAGAATATCAACCATTAAGGGGGGAGAACAAGATATCTACTTATGTTAGTGATATGGGTTTCCAATCATCATCTGAAATGATGCATGTGCTGAGACAATGGATTATAGGGTAATTCTCTTTCTAGAGGTGTTCTCTTGAACATTTCTGAGATCGTCATCGGACTATATTATTTATGTAAGCCTCTTCCCCCTTTCACCTTTTTTATTAGTTGACATTATGTTATAGGATAACATATATTTTAATGGTATTTAAACTGGTTATTGGGGCTCATCTAATGACATAAAAATTTTATTTTTCAGTGTTAGGGGTAGATTTGGTGACACATGATGCTTTTCGTTGGATGGAAATGGTTGAGTAGACTGCGGAGGCTAGGCTAGCCATGGATGTTGTATTGTAGGGTAAATATGATACCATTACCTCAATGGAGGGGGTTGATATAGTTCCCATGATGGGGATGGTCAAAGAATCTATTGTGGTGGATCTAGTGCTAGTGGAGATACCTGATGCAGCTTTTGGAGCTAACATTTCAATGTTGGATGGGGAGAGCGTACCAACAGATGAGATAGTTACAGATATTTTTTTAGAAAAACAAGATTGTAAGTTTCCATAAGTCGAGGATATTGGAGATGAGTCCATGATTGTGCTTCCATAAAGGGAACCTAAGGAGGATGGGATGGTCATGTCCAACTCAAAGGTTCCATAAGGGGAAATGTAGGCTTTTCTTGTAGGTGAGGGGCCTGATGATGATCTATTCCAGGAAATATTTCACTATATTCGAAAGAATGCATACTAAAATTGAGACAATAATGCTATAAGGGTTTTAGTATTGTTTCTTCCTTATGGTCCTACATTGCTTGAATATTTTTTTCGATTTCGGCTCACATAACATTGAAGAGAATTTGATTTTCCATCACAAGGCATGTAGTTTTGTGTAGAACATTATCAACCATGCCTAGATAGCTAACATGACAAGATGAGTGGGATCTATCTTCTATAAGCTAGTGACCTTGGGTATCATTAGGGTAATCTCTATCATCCTTTATGGAAAAACATAGGAAAGCCATGTTGATAGAGAACTTATACAATGGAAGGTTCTAGGAATTCCCTAACAGAAGCACCAGGTAGAGGCCTCTAGGGACCATAAGGAAGATGAAGGGGAGGTCGACCACTAATAAGAGTTTGCAGAGGAGCATGAGGTTTTCATTTAATCCCAAGAAGATTATATCATCCATTTTATGCCCCAACTGGCAGTGGATGAATCCAAGGTGGCAAAGATGAAATCCATTACAGTTGTGTTCTAGTACAATAAGAACCGATTATGAATCAGAGCTGATGAAGTCTTCCTAACATAAAATAAATAAAATGTTGACCTCATAGAGTGGCATCGCACCTTAGGTCCCACTCAGAATAGGATAATTAATATCAAACACTTTATTTTCATTGACTATCCTTATGGGAATTTTGATAAATGTGATTTTAAAATATATAGATTTCCCTTTGAAACTTTTTTTTGCTTTTTCAAAATCAAGCATTCCATGTTTCCTTAATTTTTTTTATATAACATATATAATATTCAGGATATAAGAAATGATTTATCCTTATCCACCTGTGATTCATGATCAGTGTGAGAAAAAGGGTATTACCATGTCATTTATCATTAATATGAGATTGAAACACATTGACCATTCACTCGGGCTTTGCATTTGATAACAGAACCCTGGGAGTATTTTGTCCAATATGGGATACAGCTAGAGTATGGAGATCTACAAATACCCTACATAATTTTCTAATTTTCACTCATTTTTTAATAGGTTAACTCTTAAGGAATTTAATTCTTCCCAAACTAAAGGGAATATAGATCATGAATCATAATTCCCTGAATCTAGAACACAAGGGGACTGGCGTAATGACACAATATGACTAGTGACCATGTTTGAAACAATGGTTTTTTACTACTGACCCATAAATAGGTACAAACAAACATGGCTTGATAACTGTACATATTTGTAAACCTGAGACAAATCTCATAAGTTTTTATAATGTATTCTTGTGAGGTGACCAAGGATGGTTGGTGAGTTATTTTTTCCAGATACCCTTCTATTTGGGGGATCTTATTATATAGAGGATCATGAGGATCCAAATAATGGTCATTTTCTTCATTAAAATGTAGTGATGGAATGGTTTAATAGATTCCAACACTCTATGAATTACACCACTATGGATTATAGCACATTGTGGTGGATGTAACTTTTGACCCAAATTTAAACTCTACTTCCATGGGAGTAACATGTAATATTTTATATGATGTTGGAAGATATAAATAATGTGGTAAGTTACAATAACTCTTGAAAAATATTAATGGGAAATGTATTAAGACTCTACATTGTTTCGTATCATGAAATCAATGATATAAATACATTTCAACATCATATAGTGGGGATATTAGATGTGATGTTAAATTTCATATGGTATGGTTGATGTGTCAAACAATTACACATTGAGTTGGAAATACAATGGTCATGTGGTATGGTTGATGTTTTAATCATATAGTGTGGGTCTTATGAAACGATCCACCCAAAATTTCTTCTTCAAGATAAATCAAGAGGGAATCCCAGGTATGTTTCATGGTTTATGATTAATTTTCATTTTTTATAAGAAAACATTTTTAATAAAAGACCATGATACTCTCCCACCCCTAGAGGATAATATTGTAAGAGGGTATAATGATGGGAATGCTCCTTGAAAATAAAAAATAATAATAGGGAATCTTCAAGAATGTCACACCAAGAAGAATATTCTAGGGTGTGTGCCACGCAATTTAAGGTCATGATGCTTAGACCGGGACTTTTAGGTTATGTTTGTAATGTTTTGATCAATTGGGTCAATGTCCAAATATTATATGTGTATCATGGAAGAGTGAAAACTGACATGAATTGTGGTCCAAGAGGACCTAATGTAACACAACACAAAATCAAGAGTGATAGAATAGCATTTAAACTCGTAATTATTGAACAAGAAATGTTCTCCTAGTTTTAAGAAATATATTTCTTACCATTGACACTATAATGTTTTTAAAACATTATGGAGTAAATTACTGACAATAATTTTTTCTTAATAAGGATCCATTCTACCTAAAATATAAGGCACATGTTTCCACCAGATTACGTTCATAATTCTAAGACTAAGACTTTTAGTTTAAGTTCATAAATCAGGGACCAATAGAAAATAATTTATTTTCATAATTCTTGAACTAGGTTCATCTAAAATGGAAATATGTAGCCTGTCATAGTGGCATACACAATGTGAGTGGAGGAACAAAAGGACTCAATTACATGAAATACATACCCGATTTTGTTTTCTCATAGTTTAGTGTCATGATTTTTGGACTTGGGAACCTAGTATAAGGACATATAGCTCATACCAAGAGAAAATAGTTTATGGTCATACTGCTTAGACTAGGGAGTACCTTTAAAGTATAAGATTTGCGAGAATTTATGAGAGAGCGGATGTGAATAGAGGTCCAAGAGGGCCAAACACAACACAATTCATTCCTGAGGATACATTAACACATGATGCATGGATTTCTACTCTGAGTTAATGATCATTGGGTTTTGACTAATCAATGCATATATGTCTCTAAATTTTTTTAGGGAAACCTAGTTCAGACTTATAAACATGGGTGATCCAAAATTGATGTGTTGAATAATGAGTGGTATGGAGATCATTCTTCTTGTTGAGGAGAATAAAATGAGGGGCATAGGTTGTAAAAAATAAATAAAATGCGTGATTGTGACTTATAGTGCATGGAATGTGAAATGGGAATAATTGAAAGACAAGTAACAAATGATGAACTTTAACAAAACCTAGGTTCAATACCCTCATCTGTTAAATATTGCGAGCCAAAATAAAATATCAACGATTGAAATAATTAGAAACATTCGAACTTTTATTTTATACCAAATATCTTTTGATGATTGATCCCGAGATGGTAATTGATTGAATATGAAATGAAACCATTCCATTAGAGATGTATGTAAGATTAAAAGTATGATGGTTTTACAAATTGAGGAAATTAAAAGGTACCAATGTGGAAGTAGAGAATTTATACAAAAAAATTTGATTGTTGTGATCTGTCCAATTTAGAATATCAAAGTGCTACCATGTATCCCATGAGTTTAGGAATAAATCCAAAGATAGTTATAATCCAAATCATTGTTGGAGACAATCATTTGTAGGGTTTCATTCTCTTTAGTGAGGATACTATATCATATCACAATAGGAGGCATCCCAGTTTGACTTTATGTAATTGTGTGATTCATCTTGTACTTTTTATATAGGGCATCATATATTTATATAAGGTAAAATTATCAGTATCCCATAATTATTATACAAATAACCTTGATTTAATATGGTGTAAGGTTATAGTTTAATATTGTGTGTTGAGTACAATAGGATTGGTAATTTAATGTCATAAAACATGAAATATGGTTTCTACTAGTTTATAGCCATTGTTCATGGAATTTAGGTATGGTCATTTGTTTATGGAAACATATCATTGATTAGATGGGGTATGGGTGTCGCAATATGGTTCACGTGATAGGAAAGAGTTAAAACCTTTTGGGAATTTTGGAGAAAATTAAACCCTATTATATACAATCATTGAGAAACTGATCCTTAAGTCGACATTAGGAATCTTGGGAATAAGAGGCCTTATGGAATGTTGAAAAAAGGGATTGACCCAGGATAAAATACCCAAGTGTTTCTAAGTATCTCATTATGATGTGAATCAATACACATGTAGTTATAGAACATAATGTGTTTGGTGTCTGATTCTAGTTGTGGTCTACCCTCTCGAATGAGGGTATTAAATCATCCCATACTTGGATATGAGGAATATCATATCTATAAAGGGTGTGGATAAAATTTAACATCATTAATTGAAGAAATTATTATTTGGGAATCATATATGCTTTATATAGGGAATCCTAGTTTTACATAGTGTCAGATCAACTCTTATTAAGAGGAATTGCGACTAAATTTTGGGTGATGTTGCTCTTTAATGTCATATGCTAAGGAAATCTATAGGCATTCACATTGGTATTACTATTATTACGTTACTCATACCTATAAATTATGTAATCTCATCCCACTAATTGGTCCATTCAAAAGGGATCCATCCACGTTATGTTTCAGTATGCGGAGGGGGGAACTCAAACTGATCCACCTGCCTTTTTTGTCGTCATCCATGTCAGTTCTATTGAAAAAATTGTCGGCTGAAATAGAAGGATATACACCATTAATCATTGAAACCATATCAAATATTAAAGATATAAACCTCATCTGGAGGAAGGTCACTGATATCCAAACTCCCAGATGAGACTAGTTCTTAAGGACCCAGATTTTCCAGCAGATGGAAGTGAGAATGATAA
Organism: Viscum album; assembly: GCA_963277665.1. NCBI lineage: Eukaryota > Viridiplantae > Streptophyta > Magnoliopsida > Santalales > Viscaceae > Viscum > Viscum album. Next base: position 700,497,664 of record OY728160.1, read on the forward strand.
CCTGAACCTTTCATTCCATGATATTGTTCTCCCAACCTAGAATAAATGAGTATATGAGGCATGAATGGAGGATAATTTATTTTCAACATGTCATTGTGGGGAGAGTAGAAACCCAAGCTCTGCCACCAAGTTACTCTGCGAAAAAAGTGGATCAACCAATTCTCTACTCGAGTTCATACAGCAAAAGCATCGAGAAACCAATGGGATAACCTTGCCTTGAATGTTCTCATCCATTGGAAAGAATTTATTTTTTATGCACCAAACCATAAAGATAATTTTTTTTGGTATTTATTTGAACCAAGACTTCTCAACCCATTCATTTTTTGTGTTTTCCGCTTGAATCTCCATTCTAACTTCCCAGATACAAAACCTTCCCAAGATTGAACTTGTGTAACATCCACTATCAGCCTCCTCAACAATGTAAATACTATCATAGACCACACATTTCTACACATTAAGAGTTTCCTCAATAAGAACAGGATTATCATGTGCTTCCTTGAAGGAAATATTAGGGGCTCGACATCCCAAGAAGAAGAGTCTCCCCCTGCTATGTTATCTTTCCAGAATCCAACATCCCCTCTTCTAATGATACACCATATTGAATCGTGGAGTTCCTCAAGGTGGGTAAACATACTCCTTTCCAAGCCAGTAGCACCTAAGTTATCATCTAATAGGATCAGATGGAATTTGGTGTTTATTTGATTAACTTTTCCAATGTTTTCCCATCATCATCTACAAAATGTTATAGAGTGTCTTATTTAATTCTTCAATCATTCCATTTTTATTCTACATGATTGTTGAAATAATGGATGGACCACATGTTGTATTTGGAATACACCTTATTTAGCTCAGCCGCCCAGAATTTGGTACTATTGTATATCTGAATAGTGTAAGGAACTCTAAATCAGTGGATGATATGGGAACTTATGAACTTGAACAGAAATCAAGACATAACATCCTTAAGAGTAACCATGTAGTGACCCATGATTAATATACATAGTTATCACATAATGTTTCAATATATTTTTTACAATACACAAACACGCGCCTAAGGAATGTAATAGTTTCATGTCATTTGAAACATGGAAACATAAATAGTAGTCCATATGTGAGGTATGTTATCTCATACTACATTATTCATGACTAGAACCCTTATTAGAAATATCATAAATAATACATATCTTCATAACTTGGGGGAAATAACATAAGAAAGAGTTATCCTACATTTTTAGTAAGGTTAAAAAAGGGGGATGCATAATCATAAGATTAACAATAGGGTTTGGTAACATGATCATAACAATTGAAAGGAAATCCCTGCATAACCAAGATCATAATCATGAATATTTGAACAAATATTGGTAGTTAATAAAACATGAATCATAAGGAATTAAAATAGAATAATCCATAATAGAATAACAATGGCATAAGAAACATAATTTTGGGTATACACATAAGCTGAAGAAAATCATTTTCATATTTTTCAAGGATCATTGAAAAGTTTTCCATATTGGTATGTGTTCACTCCCCCAGAAATATTATTATTCAAATTTCAATACATGTACCATAAAAGTAGTCAATATTCACTCCCAATACCATCATAGTAGTCATGTTTCACTCCCAATACCATTATAGTAAACAATGTCGTTTACTGAATTGATTCCACTCCTCATTCCAATCTGTCTATCTCATGAGTTTGAATCAATACCCAATTCATTGGGGAGATATATAAAAAATGAAATACAAATGGATATCATAAATATTTCATCAAATCATAAATTTTGAAAAATATATAGGATTCATAATCATTTCATCTTATAATAACCTGTGAAAAGAAGTTCGTTTAATAAGAATTTATTACGGTATAACCCATGGGAGGAGAAATATATTTCATAAAAATATTTCATCAAAAACAAAACCACTCAAAGATAAAAATAGTTGTTTCTTTGGATCATATCACCAATAATTCATAGGTAAAATCAATGGGTGAAATCATAGATGTAAAATAACTTTGAATGATCATTAAAAAAATTCATGAGGATAATATAATTTCCACCATTGAAAAACTCTTTTCAAAACATAAAACATTTAAAAATTTATTTTAATTTTAAAAATAACAATGAAAAATTATAATTCAAGTATAAAAACTGAGTCTAGACATGAATTAACATTACAAAAAAAATTTTTGAATACATAAAACTTTATATAAACAAATTCCCAAAGACTGTAATAGTCTTGTGACTCTGGAAACATGGAAACATAATCATCGATACATAATTGAGATAAATTATTTCCCATAAAGTTCTTATTGATTATAACCCCTCATATACACATAAAAATAATACATATCTTCATAAAATAGGGAAGGAAACTTGAAAATGGGTGAGCTCTTATGCTCAGTAAGAGTAAACAAGGGTGATATATAAGTATAATCATAATCATAAGGGTACAAGAACTTGAACAGGGAAATAGAATTTCATACCATTCATATCAACAATTATAAATATTAATCATGAAATAAATAGATTCACATAAAATACCATCATGGTAGTCATGGTTCACTCTCTTACACATCATAGTATCATGAGTTCACTCATCATACCATCTTGGTAGTCCTAGTTCACTCCCTTGGTTATCATAGTAGTGAGGGTTTATTCCCAAGTCCTTCATAGATTTTCTCAAGAGATAACAATATTATCCCAATGAATTGGAGGGAGATATAGGTCCCACCCAAATCATAACAAAACAAAAAACACATATGACATTATATAATTTAAAATCTTATCATAAACCATGAAATAAAAATGGGTATTATAAACATGTAATCATATCCTAAACTATGAAAAAAATATAGGATTCATAATCATTTCATCAAGAACATAACTCGTGAGAAGAATCGTATTTCAAAAACATATAACCCATTAAAATAAATGGATTTAATAATGTCCATGAAATAAATAATTACCCATTTAAATAAAGAATATGGATATAACCTTTATATCACTTCCTAGAAAGGCATGAGTAACATCAATGGTTTTCATCATTGATGGAAAATACTGTGGAAATATCATTAAAAATCATTTTGGTAGAAAAATATTATATACCAATTGAAAATATATTTTTCTAACATATAAAGTTTTAAATAAGAATTTTCATTTAAAATCCATTGAAAAATTATAAAGAATTCATAAAAATCATTTTGAAAATATTTCACCTCAAAAAAATAAAAATTTATGCTTGAAAACATTATCAAAATAATTTTTCATGGATCATAAAAAATAGGATTCAAAAAATTTTGAAATACTATTTCTTTAAAGGAACATTTAAAATTTATAATGTAATAATGAAAAAATTAATGTAATTTCATTGAATAGAAATATAAATATTATAATGAAATCATGAATTTTTTTAAAACTATTCCTTTGAAATTACTTTTAATACTTATAATGAAATATTGAAAATATTTTTAAAAAACTTTATATGTAATACATTGAATATTTATAAAAAATTATTAAAAACTCATAGAAAACTATTTCATTGAAAATAGTTTGAAAATATAAAAATAATTCCTTAACAGATTTTTAAAACCATTTATTTTATATTCATTTGAAAATAATTTGAAATACTTTATAGAAACAATGGTTTGAATGGAACATAGATTTCTGGTCGATGAGAAGTATGGTCGGACTTTCTAAAAAAACATTCATAAGAATATTATAAACCAATGAGTAGAAAAATAGTACTAAAACATGAATATGTCATGAAAAACCATAGGATAATGAAATTCATGATCATTATTGAGATATGTATTGTAATATTTCAAAAATGGAAACATAATCATAAACAACATCGAAAAGGGATGAAATTGATTCAGTAAACTCTTATCACTTAGTAACATTGAACTATACTACCCAATTAATAAATTAAAATTACATGAATAATAAAATATCAAGAAATAAGTAGATTCATGATATATCATGTCAATACAAGTATGTACAGCATAAATAAATATATATAGGTTCATAACATGATTTCTGTCTTAAATAATGTAAATTGAGAAAAAAATATCCTACCAATTTTGCAACTTTTGAAAAATAATCCTCATAAAAGGAAGATCAGAGAATAGATATATAAATACCTATAATTTTAAGTATAATAATAATATAATACATCCATGATAATTATACACACCACATAAATGGAATGGGTGGTTAATTAATCATGTATCTCATAGAAATAAAAAATAGAGATGAAATCACATTACATCGTGTTCTGACTCTAATAATACACTTAACGACATCCTGTATAATAAATAAAAGTTTATTATAAATCTATCATAGAACCATATTATTAAATATAATACCATATATGGTTTTATTGTGACATTATGTTACAGGTTTGTTTATTCTTTCATGTTAATGTTACACTTCAGGTAATACTCGCTTTGTTATTCCAAAGTGTCTTAATTTCTTATATATTTGGTCCTTATAATTATATATGGATTATAGAATTCCATAAATTATGTAAATATAATTTCTTTTCCATATATATTTATTATAATAATCTCTATAAAATATAACTATAAAATGGAATACGTTGTTCTTAGAGACGGTAAGCCGTATGTACACATGAACATTGTTTCCATTTTTATTATCATATTAAATGAAATAAATAAATTGAAATATATGTATATATATGTATATAATATCATTAAAGTATAATTATAAAGATATATATATCATATAATTTCACCAAAACCATCCTTAGTACATTCTATGTAGTGTCTGAATGAATCCCATTGCTTTGAGTGGGCGGTATTCTATAGGTCCTCAAACGAAATTATCGTATTAAAAAAATGTAATATAAAAATATTTTTATTGTAAAATAATTACATAACAATAAAAAAATTAAAACTAAAATATATACTATATATAAATATATTTTTCATCATAATTTGAAATATGATATGGGGTAAAGGAAAAATTAACATTCATCAATTCGTGAGTGGTAGTTCATCACACACGTAAAAACTATGTTTGTTACCAATTATATAGAAGTGTGTATAAGTGTAGGTATAATAAATATCATTAAAACATCCTAGTATATTTAGGATTCAGTTTTTTATGTAATCGTTGATTAATAATATTTCTAGGAGTGGAGAATAAAAATAAAATAGTGGAGTTTGATGAAAGACGTTACCTCGTAATCAGGAAACTTATTTTGATTTGTGAAAAAAGGAAACCTTGGAATAATTCTTATCTAAATAAATATTTAAAGGAGGAATTTGTGGATTTTTTGACACTATTTGGGTATATTTGGGATGAGATAATATGTCTTGTGAGGTTTCCGGAAGTGGTAGAGTACATTCCTTTTTATAGTGGATGTGGAGTGTCGCTCTGGTAAATACCAATATGTATTAAATAATGGGATGTATCATTTACCTAATGTACCTAAAAATGGAAAAATAATGGATTATTTCGAATATATTATCTAAATTATCTACCAAACACAACAATATTCTCATTTTAATAATTTGGTTCCTTAACTTCTATAATTGATTTTTTCACTCTTTTTGTTTTTATTAAATCATATACTTTTCTAACATAATTAATATAACCACTAAGAATAAAAAAAGTTAAAATAATTATATAATATAGAAAAAATTAATTATAAATATGATACCTAATTTAAAAAAAATAAAAATATCTTGTTTTTGGAAAATAATTTTTAAAACAAGCTTATGTGACTCCAAAAACACAACATAAACCCGAACATTGCTAAAAATGTTTTTACAATCTATGTGTAACAATATTCATTATAAAATATTAATTAGTCCATTATATTAATTTATTTAAATTTTTTCTAGAATTAAAATCACTTGGAAGAATATATATTTTCTTTTATTAAATTTAAATCATTTATTAAATTATTATTTATTGTAAAGTAACATTAATGTAAATTTGGACATTATTTATTCATTATTAATTTTAAAATATTGATAAAATATTGTAATTAAATATATTATTTTTAAGGCTATGAAACAAGTTATATTAGTATAAAAAATAATAAATGACAATAATACATTGAATTTACTTCACTTTTAATATTTGGTACCATTTATTTAAGTAAATTATTAACTAAATAATAACTACGTAGGATTTTCATATGAATTTTAAGTAACTAAATCACCAATAAGAATTATTGATAATACATTATGATAGAAACAACTAATTTCTTTTCCAAAATGATAATTCTTACTGAAAATATGTTATTTTGAAAATATTTCACTATTTATTAATATTAATGTTATGGAATGTTACCTTTTTTTCTTTCATTACATAACCTTTTATATAGGGATTGTTGATTTTATAATATCCCAATAAATCATAATATTATAAAAAATAGTGAATATGGTCGAATTATTGTCATTAAAATGGTTTCTGGATAATTTTCAAGTTAATCTTGGTCTTTAAGATTATGGTCAATCCATAAATAATCTTAGTCTTACCTTAATCTTGATGTATAATTGTAATCACGTTCACAAAATTCAAATTACTTATGTGGGAAAATTAAATTTAACCCTAATCCCACATACTTCGTGAGAAAGCGTGTTTTTAATTCAAAACATTCAAAAATGCAATAATTTTTTATAACAAATTTCCATATAAAATTTAATCAAATGAACTGAATTTGATTAATATATGAATAATTTACCTATTTGGACATTAAAACCCAAAATAAAATATAAATAAATATTAATAATTATTAAAACGAAAATTTGGGTTTTAAATAAAATACAGTATTTTCAGTATTCATCAATAAAATGATGGTTCTCATAAAAACACAAAAAAATCACCCTAAGCTATTTTTTTTCATTATAAATATAAAAAATTAATTTTATTTCATCAAGTTCAATTTATAAATGTTTCTAAAATTAATTTTATTGTTTTTTATAAAAGTACATTGAAAACACATCAATTGGGAAAATAATATTTTAACACATTCAAAGAATTTACCAAAAAATTAATATTTTTCATAATCAATATGTTCTATTTATATAAATAATTCTACACAATGTTTGAAAATTATTTATTAATTAATATTTCAAATTCTATCACTTATGATATAACTATCTCGTTTTAACATTTCTAACAATAAAATTATGTTTCATGGAAACTCAGTGTTACATGTAACCTACCCCATGTCAGTGTCCTGTGTATCACAAGCTAAGTTGGTTCCTGGTGAAATGAATTTTTATATTAGTGCAATTAGAGATATCAATGAAAATTAAATCACATAAAAAATATTTCAAAAAAATATCTAGGTGTAATAGTCTACAACACTTGAAATGAATTTTTCCATATAAATTAAACTTGGTTATAAAATGATTGATAGTGAAAATATTCATTCACAGAAACCCACATCGTAAAAATGAATAAAAAAATTCCATAAAAAGGGAAATTTGGAACCATAACAGTTAACAAAAGTAACTCATAATGAGATTTCGATATAGGAGAATGTGGGTGGGAAGTGAAAACTTTAACATGGAAGAGAAATATTACCATCAAGTTCTCATATAGAGTTATAGAGAACAAGCTCAGGAGAATTTCAATAATCAAAATGTAATAAATCTGAGATGACCCATGTAACCTTATGGTTCATCAGAAATATAGGTATTATAAAAATAATGAATTCATTAAGATCCTTTTTCCTAATGATAAGTAATTTTTATTAAAAGATATACATTCATCATTTGAAGGCAATTTGACCATTTTCTTATCCTTAATCCACTTCATCTATTTATCTAAAATGGAAGGTGAATTATTGATTCCTGAATTACTAATATATTATGAGGCCCATCATATTCTATTACATCAGTTATCATTAACACAATATATTTTGAACAGACTATCCAATTTGCATTAATCTGCATATGGAGACATATCAATTTAAAAATAGTAACATCATCTGATGTTTTACTTCAAATTTCTCTAAATGGTTTACCTTATAGCCCATCTAAAATATGACACTAAAATTATATAGAAATAATTCATGAAATTATATTAATATTGATCCCTCGTATATAATAATGTACCACTTAGTTGTCACATTCAAAAAAATTCATTCTGTCATTGTATATTCCCTTAATTACCATAAATCCTTTTGTAAAACATGTATCTTATTTATTCCAATTAATACTATTTATATTATTTATATCCATGAATTCAAAAAATTTATCCTTGTTGAATATAGAACAATTTATAAATAATTAGTACAAGGGTAATCTATTCAATCAAAATTACATTTTCATATCATGTATATATTTATACAATCATTATTATATAAACAAAAAGAACTAATTAAGCTTTACCTTATCTTAATCAAAAGATCACATTTCCATGAAATCTATTTTCAATGAGTTAATCACCTTTCAACATGTCCTTTTCAATCATTGATGAAAATTTATACTAAAAATACGTATATATTTCATGACTCATATAACATAATCTCTTAATTCCAAAATACAAACACTTATTTCATACGAAATTATTCTTAAACCATTACACAGGATTCATCAACTTATTCCATCATACCTATTTCCTAGAGTATTAAATATGAATATTTTCATAAGGTCACTCAACTTCAATCCAATCAAGCTTCTCATGTTTAATTTAAACAATAATGGAAGAGAATCATATAGGTTTTACATGTCATTTTCAGTACCTTTATCTTTATTAGTATAAAAAATATTCATATTAACATTACGATTCTTTTTATTATATTTTGACATGGGAAATCGATTCACTTAATTCCTATATATTACACATCAGAAGCATTAAATGTAAACCATGTCCCTTTTAGTTCTCTCTATTTACTAAAACCATAAAAATATTATGAGAAACTATTATCATAGTTAAATAACACATAATCATGAATTTTTACTTATTGGGAGCCTAAATAATGGATCTTACTTCATTAATCTTTGACAACATTGGTTTATCCTAGGTTTTTAATAGTGAACAACTATTTAAATCTGTCATTATGTTTTGTAAAGTGTTTTTGAATTTCCAAAAAATATCACCCACTAGGGTCACACCAGGTGTGATGTAAGACACATTTTTGGGTACCAGATTACCTTTAGTTAGGTATGGGAAAAATCATCGAAGTTGTTACCCCTAAGAACATTCATTCTAGAGGTGCATCAACTTTTACTATCCATACATGTATATATTTTAGGACACCACCCACTTTATCCTTTTCCAAAATTCAAGGATATTTTTCAAGGATTTTCCTTATCCTAAGACTTATCATTTGAAACTTCCATAGGAATATCACTAAGGTAATCTCATCCAATATTATAATTGTTAACTAATCCATTGATTTGATACCAACTATAAAAACCCTATCTGAACATACAATAACATTACATAACATTTTCATAATACTAAAACAATATACAAACATTACCCAAAGACATTACATGTTTAGAGTTGTTGGAAACATGGAGACATAAACACTGATAAAACATTGTGCAACCTTATCTCCCACAAGATTATTTTTTACTAGAACCCTACATAGTAACATCAACCATAATACATATCTTAATAATCTAGAGAAGGAAACATGTAAATGGGTGAGATCAAATTCACAATAAGGGATAATAATGGATATATGTAAGGATATAAGAACAATATCATGAAAATAGTATACCATACCCTTTGAATCAATGTTCATAAACATGAATCATGGCATAAAGCATAGTAGTTCATAAGACATTAATCATAAGAAAATAATTAACATAATCCATTGAATCATGACATATGAATAAAACATGGAATTATAGAATACACTAAGTATATAATATGATTTCTATAGTAGTCAAGGAATCACTTCCAATACCATTTTGATAGTACGGGTTCAATCCCCATACCATCTTGGATGTTATGGTTCACTCCCATGTCTATCTTTGTAGTGTGAGTTCACTCAGAAATCCATCTCGGTGGTCATAGGTCCCTAACAGGTTAATCCTAGTATTCATGGTTCTTTCACAAGACAATATTAGTATGTCTCATGAGATATAAATCTTTACCCAAGGCATTATAGGGACATATAGATCTCACCCATGTCATAATAAAATCATACATATGTGGGACACAAGGTCATTAAAAATAATTTCATAAATCATGAATGAAAGGGGTATCATAAACATGTAATCATATAATAACCTATGGAAAAAAAGGTTTTGAAATCATTTTATCAAAAACATAACCCATGAAAAGAAGCTGATTTCATAAACATATAAATTTGATAATAATCATTTTTAATAAAGATTGTGAAAACAATAAATTCCCATTAAGGGAACGAATATGAATTGATCCTTTTAATTATATTCTATAAATTAAGGATTAACATCAATGGATGAAATCTTATATAAAAAATAAATTTGAGATATATTTTAAAAACATTACATGATGAAAATAAACATTCTTCGTTTAAAAAATATTTTCAAAACATATGACCATTTGAAAAACATTTTATATAAAAATCCTTTTAAAATGTAGAAAGAAGGCATGAAATTAATTTTGAAAACATTTTACCTTGAATAAATACAAAATAATATGGAAAATAAATTTATATCCTTTTTCCATGAAACAAATAAAATAATATTCATAACTGTTTAAAAAAGGTTCCTAAAAAACACTTTTAAAACTTATAAACAGTGGTTGAAAACAATTTGAAAGCCATTTCATTTAAAATAAATTGAAAAATATTAACTAAATCTAGAAATCCATTTGAAATTTTTTTCTTTGAATCTGATTTAAAAAAATATAAAAAAATCCTGAAAAGATATATCAAAAAATATTTCTATGATACTTTCTAAAACATCTATAGAATTATAGAAAACATTTAGAAAAACACTTCTTAGAAAATATCTTGAAAAATTATAATGAAATCTTGTAAAAATATTTAAAACCATTTCTTTTAAATTATTTTTAAAACATATTATTAATTATTTAGAACATGTTGAAATGTTTTTTTGGAAAAATATGGTTTTGAAGGAACATTGATTTCTGATCGAACAGAGAGGTATGGTAGGACATTAATAAATACATGTTCTTAGTAATATTATGTTGAAAGAGTATAAAATTTGTACCCATAAATGAATATATAATTAATAACTATTATATAATTAAATTCGTGGAGGTTCTTGATATATTGATTGTAATATATCAGCAAGTGAAGCATAATCATAAACAATCTCGAAAAGTGATGAAATTGATTCAATAAACACTTATCACTTGGTAACATTGAGCCATAATCCACATGTAAAAATTTTAAATTAAATTATTCTTAAAATATCATTAATGAAATTATATCATGATATAACATTACAAATGCATTATTTACCCCTCGTATAAATAAACATAGGTACACAATATGATATTTGTCTCAAAGTTTGTAAATAGAGACAAAACATTCTTATCGATTTAGAATTTTTTTAAACATAAAGCCCTTAAAAAGAAGTTCATAAAATTGATAATAAAATACCATTAATTTTATGTATAATAATCTTAGGAAAAATATTTGGTAACTATAAACACTATACAAAAGGGATGTGTTGTGAATAAATCATGAATCTCATGGTAATAAAAAGTGAGATGAAATTCCATTACCTTGTCTCCAGACTCTCATTGTAGTCATAAACCCCTCTTTTATATTAAATATATGTTTATTATAGATCTATAATATAAAAAATTTATTATATATATTATCATATATGGTATTATTATGACATTATATTTCTTTTTTCGAATTGTTTCTTGTTATGGTTAAGCATAATGTAATATTCTCATTTTTTTAGCATGTGTCTTAATTTATTACATCATTGTTCTTTATAATAATATTCTGAATCATTAATGAAAACAATTATTTAAATATAACTTATATTCATTATATATTTATAATAATAATATATTGAAAATATAAGTATGGAACTAAATACACTGTTTATGGAGACTGTAAACGCATGTACTCATGAACATTGTTTCTTGTTTTTATTTTTTTATTAAAAGAATGAAATAGAAATAAATTTTTATATATATGTATATAATATAATTAATATATCATTATAATTTTATATATGTCATATAATTTTACTAAACCAATCTTTAATACATTCCTTGTTGTGTGTGAACGAATCACATCACTATGAGGGGGAAGTGGTATACACTTCCTCAAAAGAAATAATCATATTAATACAAAATGAAAGGTAAACATATATGTGTGGTAAAAATAATTAAATGAGAATAATAAATAATAAATATAATATATAATGTATATAAATAGTATTTTCATCATATTTTCCAATATTAGTGGAGGTAATGTTAAAATGAACAGTCATCTTTTAGTTAAGTGGTAGTTGGACTTACACATAAATAGTTCATTCATTACCCATTAAATGGATGTGTGTGTAAGTTTAGGATTATAAATTATAATAAAAACATCCTAGAATATTTATTATACTTTTTTATAATAGAAATGATTAAATAATAAGATTTTAGGGAGTGAATAAAGAAAATAAAAGACAGGAGTTTGATGGATGATATTACATCTTCATCGGTTAACTCCTTTTAATCTGTGACAAAAGGATTATATATATTACTTCATGAAAAAGTGAAGATTCAAGAAGGAATGTAAGTATTTTTTGAGAAAATTTTTTGAGTTTTTATGATGAACTTTTTCTTTAATGGTGTGAGGAAGGTTATAATTATTTCCTTTTTATAGTGGAGCGGGAGTGTAAGTCTAGTAAATACAAAAAGGTATTAAATAAAGGGAGGTCTAATTTACATAATGTGAATCATAAATGGATAAATAATGAATTAGTGTATAATTATGGTCAAAACCATTCTACAGCACACAAAAATAGTTTAATTTTAATAATTTGGTTCCATGACATCAAGGATTTCCCAATTTTATTATTTTGGTTTTTATTAAAGCATTTAGTTTTATAATCTATGTAATTTCACCATTATGACTAAAATAAATATATATTTATTATATAATATATATCCACTAAATTATAAATATGAGAACTAAATTACAAAATGAAAATCTTGTTTTTTTTGTAATTAATTTTTAAATCAAGCTTATGTGACGTACAAAACACTACATAACCATGTACTGTGTTAAAAATGTTTTTACAATCTAGGGGTCAATATGTTGATTATAAAAGCATAATTGATCCATTACCATATCATATTAAATATTTATTAACACTTATGAATAGAATGGAAGAATGTAGATTTTTTGTTAAATTTAAATCATTTAAAAAATATTTTTTATTGTAAAATAACATTAATGTCTATTTTGAAAGAATTTTTCGAATATTAATTTTAAAATATGAAACAAAATTGTTGGAATTAAATTATATTATTCTTATATTCATATAAAATGATATAATAATCTGAAAAATTTATCCAAGACAATAATTCAATCAATTTACTTCACTTTTATTGTTTAGTATCACATATTTTTGTTAATTATTACCTAAATAATCATTATGTCTCCCTTTCTTATGCATTTTAAGTAACTAAATCATTTATAAAAATTATTGAAATTAATTAATGATAAATATAAATAAATTATATTTCAAATGGAAATATATATCCTAAAATATGATGTTTTAACATATTTCATGGTTTATAAATGTTAATCATGTGGAAAGTTGTATTTTTGTCTTTTTACTTATCTAAAACTTTTTATAAGGCATAGTCAATTATTAATTTTCTAGTAACCTATAAAATCAGAACCAATATGGTTAATGGTAAAATTATTAGCATAAATATTTTTATAGAGGTTTCCATGTCATTTTGGTCCTTATGATTTTGGTTTAGTACCAAATTAAGCTTAGTCTCACCTCAATCATTGTGATTAATTTTAATCGTTTTCACTAATATTTTTCGTCAAAAATTTAATTTCATCCTGTTATAACAAAAATATCATTCTAAATAAACCCCATTGTATAAATTTTTTAAAATTTCAATCACATAAGTTTGAAAATTATGTTTAATGCTAATCCAGCAAATGTGTCGAGAAAGTGGGTTTTTAAAGTAAAAAATATTACAAAGATCAACAAGTTTTTATAACTAATTTTCTTATGAAAATTCTTCCAATGAGCTATATTTTTTAACTAAATATTTAATATTTCTATTTTGACTTTAAAAAACAAATTAATATTAAAATTATTATTAATAATTATTTAAACAAAATGGATATTTTTTTTCTAAAATACCTTATTTTGCAGAATTCATCAAAAAAAGAATTTTCCAAGAAAAATAAAAATTATTCAACCTAAGATAATTTTGAAAATTTTAAATAAAAAATGAATTTAATTTTATCAAATTAAATTTCTAAAAGTTTAAAAAATATGTATTATTTTTTATAGAAGGATGTGAAAAGTAGTTCATTTGAAAAAATTGTATTTTTATGCATGTAAATATTTTAACAAAAATTATAATTTTAATAATCAATTTTTTATATAATACATTTATACACAATATTTTTATTTATTTAATACTATTAATATTAAAAAAAATATTATCTAAGTTAAAACTATATAATTTAAAAAATGGTAACAATAAATTGATGTTTCATAGAAACTCGTTGTTGTATGTAATGTATGCCATGTCAGTGTTGCATGCTGAATAAGACAAGTTTGTGCCAGGTAAAAGGAATTTTTGGAATATTAAAATTATAAACAATAATAAATATTAATTCATTTGAAAAAAAAATATTTTCATAAATCCCAAGGTGCTACAATAGGATTCAAAACAATGATTGCCCATGATGTTATAAAATTTAGTTCATGTCATACACATTAAAAAGTTTTTTCTTTTTTTAATTTATATAAATTAAGAAGTAGATTTTTTTTGTAAATTACATGAAGATTAATTTCAATTATTTTAGTTAAAATGTAAAAAATCTAAAAATTTATTTTAAATAACATAATAATATAATAAAAAATTTGAATTGTTTTTTGAAAACAATGTTCTAAGGAAAATATATTTTTAATGGAAAAGATAAATAATATAATATTTTTTAAAAAAATATTAAGTATATTAAGAAACAAAGTGTGTAAAATATTGATATTACATGTAAATATCATGAATAAAAAGTTTAGAATTAAATTAATGATAATTATTGAGAGATAGATCATAATATTTCATTAATGGAAACCTAATCATAAACAATCCTGATAAACAATGAGATTATAAAAATAAACTCCTACCACTTCGTTAACATTAAATAATTATCCTAGTGAAAGAATAAATTAACATGTAGTATAATATGTCATTAAAATTAGGATATTATTGTTATACAAGGAAAATTGGTAATATATGCACATCGTAATAGGGTATTGGTGCATGACGTAACATGTTAACAAAGAGGGAAAATTGAAACAAAATTGCTCGACTACATTGTTAAAATTTTAACTCTTACACTATGAAATAGATATAATAAAATGGATTTGTAAATCCCAATAAATATCAGTATAATAGTAAAAAAATAAATCAATTGTATGTATACACACCACATAAGATAAATAGGTGGTGAACATGGACAATGTCTCACCAAAAAAAGAGAAATGGAAATCCCTTATCTTAAGTCTCGACTTCTGTTATACTCATCAAATACTCATTTATAATAAATATTCTATTATTATAAAAATACTATAGAACCATATTCTATTTTTCATTCCATATATTATTTCATTATAACCTTCTATTACCCTTTTATTATCAATTCCATACTAATATTATGTTTTTGATAATAACAACAATGTTTTCGTACAGTTTTTTCTTTTGTTACATTGTTTGTCAGATAAAATTAATCATGATTTAATAGTCATTGGAATTATAACCATGATTAAAATATCATATATTATAAGTTTATATGTATACAAAATATTTTTTTAAAATATATAAAAATGAAATTAAACACACCATTAAGAGAGATGATAACTCATACGTATGAATGAACATTGTTTCAATATTTTAGTAAAATTAAATGAAATTATAGTAAATGATGTATATATATATTATCATTACATTCTATGGTTTATGTTATAATATTACCTATTTTTTTAAACCTATTCTTGATACATTTCATGTAAAAACTGAATGACTCACAATGCATTGTGAGGAAGAAGTCCACCACACACATGAATGACATTATCATACTCACCTAAAATAGAAAGCATATAGACATAAAAAATTTAAAAAATATCATATATTAATAGTATTCATATCATTATTCCCAACCTTGAGTGGTTTTAATTGATAAATTAATGACATCGATCTAAAAGGTGGTAGATCACTATACAAAAGAAAGATGGTTTCGTAAACCATTTAAAGGAAATTTTTTGTAGGTATTTCACTTAAAAAAATTTATGTATATTGAATATAATAATTATATTATATATTAATGATATAAAATTAATTTAAGGGATTTGGGGAATATATATAACAAAACAATTCATTGATTAATGTAACCTTGTCTTTTGGTATAACTATTTGGTTTGCATTGAAGGCCTTCCTTAGTTGGATTTTTTTCCAAAATGAAGGATTATTATATGATATTAGGGAAGAGAAGAAAATATATCGTTTGGTATTTTCCAAAAAAAATTGTTTTTGTTGTTGTGAATAGAGGGGAAGATTCTGTTGACTTTTATAAGAACAGTTTGTTGAAAATATGTAAATTCATGAAAGAGAGAAATGTACCCACTTTTTTTAAAAGTCAAGTGGCTCAAATAATGAATTAATATAGATCCTAGAAGATATATGATAAACATATGGAAAAAAATCGGTTTTACAAGTTTATATGTCAAATTTTCCTTTATTTTAATGTTTATTCCCTTAGTAAACTCATTTTTTGTTTTAATCTCCATGATTAATTTAAACTGTTATCAGTAATTAAAAAATTGTGTTTGAGGTATTTGACATTATAAATTATTATGATTCCAAATATGGAATCCATTTTTCTAAATTCAACTCATATAATAGGTATAAATTAATTTAATATTCAATCCTTCAGTCCGAACGAGACAATGTGTTATTAATGTGAAAACTTTTAAATTCTTAAAATTTTGGTATATCCAATTTCAATTTGAAATTAATTCATGTTGCATATATTTGGTTTTTTATTTTAATATTAAAAAATGTTATACTTTTATATCATATAAAAAAAACTATATATATATATATATATATTAATAGAAAGTTTTTTTCATTTAAAATTCAATATTCTTTACTATTCATAAAAAATTAAAATTTTCAAATAAATAATGAAAATTAAACCTAGTATAATAATTAAATTCTTAATTAAATTTTTTTTTTGAAATTTATTTTATAAGTATTTCAAAAATATATTTTATTATTTTTCATAAAAATAAAAAAAATGATGTTTTCTAGAAAAATAGTATTTCCAAAACATATAAAAAATTTATCTAATATTTTGTTTTTAATTATCAATATGTTTTCATTATATGAAATGATTATATTTTAAATAACTTTTAATTACTATTCATATTAAAATATTTAAGGGATATGTTAAATTTGATGGCCTTGTATAATTATATTAATAATGTATCATTATTTTGATTGAAATTAGAGTTGAGTGTAACGTAAGCAGAGAATTTTTTGCATGTAGTGTAATATTAACATGGTATTGTGCATAAAGAAAGACTAAATTTCTACATCATATAATCCAATCCATTTAATAAAATTAATTTATTAAAAAAAGTCATAAAATATTGGGGAGTATAATTCTACTGCCATAAAATTAGTTTCTCCCTTGAAATTGTTCATTCAGATACAATAAATCGAGGGTACTTCTACCACATTATATCTTAAAATTCCCAAGTAGCTTCTTCTAACTAGTGGTTTTGTAGAAAAAACATTGACACAGTATGTGGTATTGTTTTTTATAACTTTAGTTGAATGATTCAAAATCTCTACTAGTTGTTCCTCATATGAAAGATCATTCTATTAGGTATGACCATTGACTTTGTTACATGTGAACGGTTAGGCATGTACTTTATCAAGAAAGATACATTGAATACCTCACGGAATTGATATTGGTTTAGTGGAATCTCCAAAATATATTCTACCATCCTGATATGAATAATAATTTTAAAATAATAGAAATACCTACATCTAAGATTCCATTTATTCTAGAATCTCATAAACTTCATCCTTAGAGAAGTCATAGAAAAAAAATATTTCCAACTTCTAATTATATATCTCATTAGTGGTTATCAGTAAAAATTTTCTACTGAATCTGAGCTTGCATGATATACTACAAAGTGTCTCTTAAATTTTCATCCATTTCATTATCTATCTTATGTCCTGATACCATTATTTCTCCATCCACTTTCCAGCAAGTTGTATGTAAAAACATCTTTCTATAGAGATATTCATAGGGGTCCATTTAAATACATGAGTGAAAGATATTTTTTCATGAAAACTATAATAGAATAAACTATTTATCCCAACAACCTTTTAATTCAAAATAATAGGATCCCAATATATCCACTAGGGATTTAACAAATCATTTAGACAGATAATCTATTTGAGGATGGTATAATGTGCTGAAACTCAACTCTGTATTAAGATATTTTTAAATAATTCTCTCGAACATTGACGTGAACCTGAGATCCCAATTAGATATAATGGAATTTGGTACTCCATGAAAAATTACCACTTATTTAATATATATAATATCAAGATAATATAGATAGAAGTCTTCACAGATAGATATGACGAATGAAAACATAGTATGGTGATCGGCTACCACCCATGTAGAATTATTTTCTTTAGAGGTTTTGGTGAGTCCAATGAAGAAATATGTTGTGATTTTATTCCATTTCCATTCTAGTATATGTAATAAATATAACATTCTTATATACCTTTTACTTTTATCCTAAATAATTTTAAATAATTATTATTAAGATACAAACTCTAGGATATATCCCTTTATGTAATCCCAGCAGAAGTATTCTTTAAATAACATGACATATTCTTACTTATAAGATGAATATTAAATGAAGAAATATGATATTTCTCTAACAACTCCTTCTTCATATATGGTACTGAAAGAATTTATACTTTGTTTCAAAACCAGCTCTTTCTATCATGATCAAAGTTAAACATAATCACATTTCTAACCTTCTTTTTAATCACATCATCTTCTTTCTATGCCTCATTATTTTTCACTTCGATAGATGGTTGAACATTCAATTTACCAAGATAATATTTTCCCTCTTTCTATAATATTTTAATATCCATCCTTTAAAAATCCATAAATATTGGATATTTTGTTAATTCCTGTAATGTATAAGAAATAGTTATCCTTTCAACTCAAAGTATTGGCCTCCTAGTTCCCTTTCATTTTGTTGTAATATAATGAGAAGTCATTCTCCTTAATCATCCCTAACCATGTTCTTTGGTTCATGTTTAACTCCAATTATGTGAATATATACTTCAGTATTTTATGATCAATATATGTATATATATATATATATTAATTTTTTCCATAAATATAAATCTCCAATATATTTAATGAATAAATTACCACAGCTGACTTGAAATCACGAGTATGGATATTTTTCTCCTAAACCTTCTGTTTTTGTCAGGAATAAGCTATAACTAGGTAATTATTCATATTAATGTATCCTAATACTTTATTGGATGCATAAATATGGATTTGAAACTAATCTACCCTACACTATATTGTAAGAATAGGTGCACTGACTAATATTTTCATTAATTCCATGAACTTTCCCTCACATTAATCTATCAATATGATCTTGTATATCATTCAAGTTAATATGGAAAGTATATTGGATAAACATGGTAAATTATCCATAAAATTTTATACTTTCAAGATATTTCAAGAAAAATATGGGATGCATACATTTTGGTTGGTCTGTGTCAATATTCAATAGCCACTATCATTGATGGATCTACATATATACCCTGTCTTGAGATTATGTGACCCAAAAAACGAAAACTTTTTTATCCAAAATTCACAATTTTTAAATATTTCTTGAAATTTCACCTTCCATATGGCTCTTTAGCATAATTATAAATAGATCTTCTTTCACTTCCTTTAAATTTGAATAAATGATAACATTGTTAATAAAGAATGCCAAAAATTGATCTAGGCAACCTCTAAATACACTATTCATTAAATCAATGATGATAATAGATAAATTAGTAAGACTGAATGAAGTCACTATATACTAATAGTGTATACAACTTGTATGGAATTTTATCCTTGTATGTTCTATTTATTTACCTACAATTATTGATATCAAAAATGGAGGAAAATCTGGGAAATTTATTGATCATAGTTAAGTAGATCAAAAAATTCAATAATATGGGGAATATGATACTTGTTCTTGATCATGGTATTTTTTATCTCATGTTAATAAATATTGAGCCTCATTAAGCCATATTTATTTTTTTTTTAAAGAATATATGCACCCAAAGGTGACACACATAGAAATATGAATTACTTATTATGGTTTTCATGGGTTCTTTTGATTAATTCCAACAACACAATAGAAGAAATTCTACAGAGAGACATTAAAATTAGAGGGGAACCATGTATGATTTCTATCAATAATTCTTGTTCACATTTTGGTGGGAGGCTATAAAAAACTTTTATAAAAACATAAAGAAATTATTTCACAATATTATTATTATTGATGTTGTTTTTTCCCAACCATTTGTGATAAACAACCCATCTAAATATAAATCAAACCCCATATAGTAGATTTGATATCCATTGAAATTATATACTTGTTTTCATATAAATAAACATTAATTAGTTTGTTTGAAATACCAAATTTTAAATCCATTAACTCAACATAAAGCCAATCCACGACTAATATGACATCAAATTCAACCAAAGGAATAGTGAAAATATCTGCGAGAAGAATATTTCCACCAAAGTCAACCGAATAGGAACCGTAGACATGAAATGTGATCATCGTACAATAATGTATTTTTACTGCTAATTCTAAATCTAATCATTGGTATGATATTGTTATAAACATATAAAATTATTTATACATAATATAGTGGGTAGATAATTTTTCAAATAACACATTAGTAGTTCTTTAATGGATGGTAAGTGTACCATTCACCACGTAGTTATTGTACCATGCATCAACATCAATAATCCCATGATATTTACACTTATCCATTAACTATTAGATTCATCTTCATCATTTATCCTCAGATTGGGAAACTACTAATCATAATTAAAAATCTCCTTACACTTGAATCATTGATGTAAAGGTGGTGCATTTTGTGTACCATTATCAATATTAACACTTTTAGATAACTTATTCCCCTCTATTTGGTATTAAAATGTTCAATGAACATATTTTTCACTCATTAAACATTATTATTTGTTTTTTCACTCTTGGAGAGTTATATAATGCTAATATTTTTTCTCTCAACATATTTTATATTTCCCTTTGAACATAATATTTCATCTCATTCTACAACAATGTGATTGATAAGAAAATTCAACCTTCACTTCCAAAATGATTTCATATAAAAAAATATTAATAGATACTAATGTTTCTTATTGATAACACCCTTAGAACTCTTGGTTTTAAGAAACTAAATAATCAATCTTACTAACATTTTCATGGATAATATAACCTCATGTGTACATTAAATGTCTTGTAAAATTGGCCTTTAAGTTATAGAAGGATTCAACATCCTTTTGAATTATCTCAAATAACTCCCTCTCTGTAATCTGATGAATAATACAAGGTGTTTTATTATTAAAAAAAAATTTAAACCACATCCAAATCCACTGAAACAATTTATTCTTCTTTCCTCGTATTCTTGATAACATCCACAATTGAGCTACTTCACCTTCAAAATAGTAGACATCAAAAATTAATTTTTCATGTTTTAAACACTGGAGATCAAAGAATATATTTTCTGGTTTACTAATATATTTTTTATAAAAGAAGTAGATTAGATGAAAAACTATAAAAAGGTGGATGCCACCCTTGAAGGACTCAACATAATGTTTTCCCTCATATTTTTGTTTGGCTGTTCAGTATGATTCGTAGATTGAGAATGTAATGTGATCATTAAAATTTGGTTTTTTATTCCATCTCCCATATAATTTGGATTTTTATAAGTAAAATCATTTCATTTTACATCACATTCAGTATTAACGTGGTTCCTTATGTTCCATCGGTTGACTAAAACCAAAAAAGCCTTGTGTATGAAACAAGAATCATAGAAGAAATAAAAATAATCATGAACAATCACTAATTGAATGTGTAAATTATAAAGGATTATTAAATCTATGACACATTATTATTAACATAGGTCATTAATATCCATCATTTATTTAAATCATTCCTGATGGTTCGTGAATATTTTGTGAATTTCAAAAGCATATCTCTTAGGAGTGTCAAACCAGGTGTGCAGCAAAGCCCATTGGCAGGTAGAAGTTCTTAATCGAGGATGACTCAGTATCATGTTCGGGGGTTGTCACCCATATGTACATTTGTCTATGACCCACATCCAATTCTATTTTTCAGATAATGATTTATTTCATGGAAACCACTCACTCTATTCTTTACAAAAATTTCATTAAATTTTCCTATACTTTAAAACATCCTTATACTTAAACATAGATATTTACATTGGGGTATCACTATGGTTTTCACATATAATTTTCAAATGAATAACTAAACATATCCCTTGAATTGAACACTAGAAGCCCAATATTAACATATATATACATCCTATATATTTTTGGGAATATTTATTACTATACAAAAACACATTCCTAAAAACAATAAAGTTTTAGTGATTTTGGAATCATTGAAATATAAAGACAGGCTTGTAAGTGAACTACATTAACTACTACTAGGTTATTCAAAACAATGACAATTTTATACATATCTTACATAATAGATATCTTCATAGATCAGGGGAATGGGAACATAAAAAATAATGATCTTAAATGCTCAGAAAGGGTAAACATTGGGGATACATAATAATGACATGAACATCCTTTACTAAGAAAAAACATCACCACATTTGAAAGGCATACCATGTATATCAATGATCATTATCCTAAATCATTTCATAAATATTGGTAGTTCATAATAAATGAATCATATGTAAGTCAAAGAAAAAAATCCATGAGAGAAAAATATTAGCATAAGGCATGAAATTTTTTGGCAAGGTCATAAGCATGGAAAATCATTATCTTATTAGTCAAGGATCATTTAAAATGGTAACATATTTTAATGTATTCCATACCAAAACCATAATAGTAGCCAATTTTCACTCTAAATAACATCATGGTAATCATGGTTCACTCACATGACAATCATAATAGTCATGGTTCTCTCTCATGACCATAAAAGTAGAAAAAGTCCATAACGAAACCAAGTTAACACAACATTCATGTTTGGTCAATCACATGATATTTAAATATTTAACAAAAAAATGGATTGAGGTATAGTTCGAAACACATTATAATATAATAAATATTTGTGTCAAAGATCATAAAGATTCATCATATCAAAACCCATGAAATTAAAATAGATTTTATAAATATTTGAATATATCATAACATATGAAAAAAAGACAGGTTTCATAGTCATTTCATCATATAGTAACTTCTTAAATTAAGTGTATTTATTAATCATTAATCATGGAATTTCCCACAAGAGAGAAATCAGATTCATAAAAAACATCACCAAAAACAATAAACCATTCTTAGAAAAAAATACAAGAACTGTATCCTTGGATAATTTTACTATAAATTCATAGGAAAAATGAATTTATTAAATTATAGATTGATTATAATTTTTAATGATCATTTTAAAAATTTATTGAGGAGAATATCTTTTATGATCAGGGAAAACTATTTCTAAAAGTTAAATTTTTGTGGAAAACATTTTTCTATAAAAAAAACTTGAAAACTCTAATGAAATATTATATGAAAGTATTTTTCATGACTTCGAAATATTTTGTTTGTGTCATACACTTTAAAGCAAATTTTCCTTTCAATTCTCTGTAAAATATCAAAATGAATAACTTTGAAAAAATTAAATGAATATTCTTTCAAAAAATAGTTATTGAAAGCTAAAAAGGGGTACAAATTTAGTTTAGATATCGTAGGAGGGTAATATTCCAATTTGTAAGCATTTTTAGATAACATTTTTTTGAACGAAAACAAATTTTTAGCAAAAAAACATTAATAATATCATATTATCAAAAAATATATTTTTTTATTATCCAATTCTCCAAAAAGTGTAAAATGATACTAATAATTAAATATATAATGAATAAAAAATTGAGAAGAAATTTCATTTGAATTCTTGGGATATGTATTATAATATTTCACCATGTAAATCTTGTCATAAACAATCATGAGAAATGTGAGATTGTTTTAATAAACTTTTAACACTTCAATAAACATGAATAATAATACCAATGAAAGTATAATATCACATAAAGGAAACAAATATCATAAAAATAATTAGATTAAATATATAACATGTGTATGGGGTATTATATACACCCCATAAAGGAGTATAGGTGCATAACATAACACGTTTCTCAATAAATGAAAAATTGAGACAACATTATCTTACCCCTTTAGTAATGTTTTAACTATCAACCTAATGAATGATATATATGGAAATATATATTTTAGACCCAATAATAATATTACAAATAAATATTAAATACATAATTGGGAAGTATACACTCAACATACTTGAAATAGGTGGTGAAAAAAGCTTATGTCTCATAAAAAATAAAACTGAGGCAAAAATCCCTTACCTTCAATCTTCATTTTGATTGTACCCATTCATAAATATTTTATTAAAAAATATAGTTTTATTATTAATATATTATATAAACATACTCATTTAAACCATACCATATATTATTTTAATTTTAAATATTATAACTCTTTTATTAACAATTTCATGTTGGTGTTACATTTTGGGTAATAACAACATTGTTTTTCATATATGTTTAGATTTATTTTATATTTTTATCATTATTTTTTAAGGAATTCATAATTTAATGATTTAGAACCATGATAAAAATTTAAAATATTCAGATTAAATATTGATTTATAATAATTCATAGAAGATATAAATAACAAATAATAAGCATCATTCATGGAGACAGTATGATGTACATATGCAGCAACATTTTTTTTAATTTTTTTATCATATTGAAAGAAAATAACATAAATGATATAAATATATTATCATTCTAGTAAAATTTTTATTTTATATTTATAAAAATTTTATAATAAAATCATACTTAATAAATTCAATATAATTGGTGAATGAATCACATTGCTTTGTGAGGTGGTAGCCTTCCGTACACACAAACCATGTTATCGTATTCCCAAAAAATGGAAATCATGATGATATGTGTAATATAATAATTAATAATGAAAAAAACGTCTTAAATATCATATATATCATATAATAATTTTATTTCCATCATTATTCTCATCCTCAAGAGGTGGTAATGGAAAAACTAATTACCTCAGTGTTCAAGGTGGGAGTTTGCGTACGCACAAACAATTATTTCAAAACACATTTGATGGTTCTATGTGGAGTTGTATGTTTTACCCATAAAATTAAAAATATAATTATATGTAATATACTTGTGATATAATATTTGAATTATATAAAAATATTTTAATGGGATTCTGGAAAAATAAAAAAAAATTGAATGTTACCTCTTCAATGGGAATCTTCTTTTTGTTTTTCACCAAAGTCCTTCCAAAGATATATTTCATCCAAAATAAGGGATTCTTGGATGATAGAAATGAATTTGAAAACTGATTGGGTTTGGTATTTTATAAAAAAAAATTTAAGGTATGAATGTATAGTAAGTGGAGGTGGCCTTTAATATGGGTAGTGAGTGGAAAATGTGAAAATTTTTAAAAGAGAGAATTCCTCCATCTTTTTCCCTTGTAATGTGGATACTATAATTGAAATATTTCTACAATATAATGGATAAGGTCTATATATGGACATAACTTTTTTTTTGACAATTTTCTAGGTCATTGTTCCCTTATGTTTAATGTTTAGTCCCTTAGTGAACTCATTTTTCTATTAATCATCGTTATTAATTTTATTAATTATCACTAATAATATTGTTAAAAATTTGTGTTTTCATTAATAGAAATTTTATATTATTTTAATTATAAATATAGATTCTATTTTTCCAAATTAAACTAATATAATTATAAAAAATTAATTTAAAATTTAATCCCACATACGAGATGATAAAACCCATTTTTAAAAGGAATAAAAGTGTAGAATTTTGAAATGTTTCTATATCCAATTTCTAGGATAAACTAATCATAATGATATTTTTTTGATCTATTGAGGTATAATTGAACTAATTATACATTATAACCTAATTAAATAAATTAACTACCTAAATAAATTAAGCGATATGGTAGTTATAACTAATAGTTCGTTGTTCTTTACTATTCTTAAAAAAATGAAACTTTTCTAAAATATATATATAATTGACCCCAAGATAATTTTAAAATTTTCTATTCAAATATAATGATTATTTTTTAAAATTATATTTCAAAGTGTTTAATAATTAAATTTTATTATTGTTCACTAAAATATATAAAATTATTTTATTGAGAAAATAATATTTTCATAACATTTAAAGTATTTATTAAAAACATTCCATCATAAAAATGATTTACTTATATAGAACCATTATATATTAAAAATTATTGATAACTATTCACATTAGTATTTTTAACATATATGTTATAACAATATGTTTTAAAAAATATATATTAATTATATATCATTGTTTTTTAAAAACTCAATATCTCATGTAACACAATCTATGATGGTGCTTTATATAACAAAAACTTTAATTGGTGTTTCATGTAATGAAATATTAACTTTTTGTACCAGAAAATTAAATTAATCAGTAAAATTTATTTTATTTAACAAATAAAGTTCATAAAAACTCAAGGTCTTGCCAATCACCTCTGCACACATGGAGAAGAAAACATTCATGGTCAGAATGAACATGAACTGGAGAGATACATCTTGTGGGAAAGGTCCCGGTATTTCAAGTACCTATATTTAAGCAGGACAAGGAATCATAGTGTTTTTTACAATCTTTTGTAGTCAATGCACAATGTTTTTCTAGATAACACATGTGTGATACTTCTTCATAAACTCGATGAAATCATTGAACATGGTGGGCCCACATTTTACCAACATCTAGATCTGGTGGCAGAGATTCATTACTATCTAATGTGTACTACATGACCTTGAATAGACATCCTACATAACCTAGTGAATCTCATGTCCTTAGATATAATGGAGGATAGTTCCATAAATATTACATTTATAGAGTGTAGAGACCCAACATTGACATACCTGGACATTACATTACTTTTACAGAATACTTAATACAATACAAAAACAGGCACCTAAGGACCATAAATTGTTTAGTGTCTTTGGAAACTCAGAACATAATCTTCTAATCATGGTGATAGATGATCAAAATATCCCATAAATATATTCCCATTTTGTTTTATTACAAAAAACCATTCATTATATCCTGGTGAAAAAGAAAATATATAAAGGGTGATCTCAAATGCTCAGTAAAGGTATGCATGGGGAAAATAAAACAAATCATATACATTTGAACATAAAAACATGAACATAATGTTTAAAAATAAATATATAGAGTTTTGAAATAAATCTTTGTATTACGTAAGGAATAGATCTTAAAAGAACATAAATCATTATAAAATAACATGGGAATAAAAATGTAATTGTGGAAAACCATTAAGAACATGATATGATTTCAATAGTACCCAAGGCATTGCTGTTAAAACCATTATAGTGTAAAGATTCCATTATTTATCAGGGTTTACATGTCATTCCAGCCCTCTATTACTGAACCATATTTACTTGCAATTCAATCCTTGTTTATCTCTTGAGATATAAATATTTACCTAATTCATTGGAGGTAGTTATAAGTTTCACCCATATTATAATGATATCATTCTTATGTGTTCCACCAAATAAACATAAATCATTCATCCTAACCCAACTAATAAAATGGGTTACATAAACATCATCACATCAAAACATAATCCATATAAAACAATGGATATCATTTTATCATAAACTAAATCAAACCATTTAAATTATTAGAACATTATACTTGAAACATAACCATATTAAATAATGTATTCTTAGATGGAAAATCATTTTGAATAAACACTTGTAACAAATTTTTTAGGAAAATATCCTTTCTTCATCAAAATGATTTTATTTTTCCCAATGCCACATAATTTTAAAAGAAAATAATTTTTATGAAAATAATCTCGAAATTTTGTAGAATAAGCTTCATGGAAATAATTTGTAATGAAACTGTAAAAATCCGTTCACGCCATATATGTTAAAAAACATTTTCCTCGTACTTTTTACCAGAGAAGTAAAAAAGTACCTCATATGGTAAAAAGAAGAAATTTTCCTTCCGTACCATGTAGTAAATGTCAAAATAGGGTAAAAATTACTTTAAACATACATGGAATAATAGTATACATTTTATTTAAATATTTTTAGAAGACATGAACATGGTTCATAAATATAACCCTAGTAGACACTTACGAATAAAAAATCTTGGATACAAATGAGATTGGAAAAGTTACCCTCGACTTATTCAAGAATCATATTCATCTTTATGATATCATATACGATTCACTTATGACTCTATATTTCCAGTTCATTTACCAATTCCATGTTGAAGCAACGTTTTGGGTAAAATTTGTTTCATTTATCGTACGTTTTTGGACTTTTTGTTCTAGATATTATTTCCTATATCATGATTTACTTACATATAAAATTTAAAAAAATATATATCATATATATATTCAGAATATATATATAATAGAAAGACAAATGCAATGAAATACATCGTACATAGAGACGGTAGGCCGTACATATGCTTGACCGCTGTTTTCCTTTCCTTATTGAAATGAATGGAAGTAAGTAGATGGCATATATATACATAAATCCAGTAGCATTATTATTTCATATATCTCAGTATTATTCATTATATATACATTATAATCATTCTTGAATGGTTAACTTGGAAAATGAATCTCATCGCGTCGTAGAGACGGTAATCTGTACGTACGCATGAGCGATGATATAATTCTCATAATTATTTAATGTAATTGGATTGGAAGATATAATATAATATATAATTATTATTTCCACCATTATACCCATCCAAGTAAGGTGGTGGTGGAAAAACAGATTGCACCACAGCGTGGAGACGGTATTTCGTGTGTACGTGGGCGCGGTGATTTCATTTTTCGTAGGATGGATAGAAAGTGAAATAGGTTTGTTTAATATTTACAATAACATATATGTATAAGATTTATTCTTATGTTATTAAGTTATCATAAAACAACTAAATAATATGAAGTAGAAGAGGAAATAAATTTGAAATAATAGGTAGAAAATATCACCTCTTCCTCGAAGTGCCTCCTTTAAACTACCTCTTAGGGCACTAGAGTTAGTCTTTTGAGAACACCAGAACCTATATAATGTAACTGGAGAGGTTTTTAAGAGTAATTGGCATGTTTTGGCTGAGCATGAAGGCCCAAAATTGAGTGAATATGATAGGGGTGGAGGTTCCCTTATATAGGAGAGGAGAGGGGCACTTTTGGAAACCTTGAAAATATTAATTCATAATAAAATCAAAACCCACTTAAAAACCTAAAAAATTACTCAAAATAGAATATGGGATACGATAGGTTGGTAATATTATCATCCAATAAAATTTAGATATGTTCATAATTTTTTCTAAACCTTATCATTTTGATTTATCCTTATTTAATCTATTTTATTTTATTTGTGGTATTAATATTATAAATTTCAAATGGTTATGAATGCTTACTTATGTGTGGTGAATTTTACATAATTAGATAATTTATTCAATTATAGACCATATAAATTTAAATTGTTAATTTTTAAATATTTTTGTGATTTTTAAATAATTTATTAATATTTTATTTTTATAAAATATCAATAGTATCAATTTTGACACTATTCATTTATTTGAATTTAAATAAAATACTCATAGAATATATATTCGAACCAAAATATTAAATAGATTCTTTAAATGTCTTATTCATCTATAAAATTCATGGATCACATTCATTAGTTAATATATTATTTATTTTCATATTTGTAAAACCATTTTTTTATATTTCTCATAATAAGATAATTAATACAATATTTTTGTATAATTATTTAATATAATTACATGTTGAATAAAAATTAAAATTAAAATACTATGATGAAGATAAATTTAATATATTCCATAAAAATACTTTTAATATAATTTATAATCTTATAATCAGAACATTTAAATAGTTATATTCATTAAATAATGAAGGTGACAACTTTGACATCATTTAAAATAAAATAATATAAATGTTTTAATATGTTTTATATGGTTATAAATTGTCCAAAAGTAGAAACACGGTTGTTTATGGTGTATATATACTCAACCAATAAGTTTTGGTCATGTGTTTGGGTATTTTTATGGGTATTAATATTTTAATAATAATTGTATTATTGACTTTTCACTAAATAAATAATTTCTGCATCTTTAATGTATAAGCTATTAAGGTAATTATATATTGCTTAAAAATTAAAAATAAATAACCATGATAAATAAAAATATTTTAAATTTAATTTCAGTATTTATAATCGAATTTATATTTTGTATAACCTTATATTAAAAGTAATTTAATTATTAGAGTTTGAGTGATACGTATTTCAAATTCCTTTAAATGAAATAAATTAAAGGACTTAATCTCATCCAACTGAGTTCCAAAAGATAAAATTTAAACCCAATTATATTTTAGGACGAAATATAATCATCCAGTTATTTTAAAACAAGTGTTAGGGTAATTTTATAATATTTTTAACCCTTAATTACCCAATTTACTCTTTAAAGTGGTAAATAAAATTTACCGTAGTAACTATTCATAATGGAAAAAAATAAAAGAAGCATATTAACATAATTTGGGCCTACTGATTCAATAAATGGAATCCATTTTTCTAAATACAAAACACAGAATTTGCAGTAATTATTTTAAAATTAATCATGTTATCGGAAAAAATGGGTTTCTGTTTAAAACATTGCAAAAGATAGAAAAGTTTTTACCTATGAATTGAATGGAAAATTAATGCTAATTACATAAATTATATTAAATAGTAAAAATATATTATATTTATACATTAAAACCATTCAATATTATAATTTAACCATTTAAATTATCTTGATGAAAAAATTTGTTTTTAATTACAATATAGCGTATTTTTACTATTCATCAAAATATGAAGTTTATCATAATTTTGTCAAAAATTTATCCAATGAAAATTTTTATATCTTGATTCAAAATAAGAAGTTTACATTGTCAAATTGAGCTTATTATCTTGTCAAAAATTAGAATCTAAATGGGTGCGCCATCAAAAGGTAACAAAACTCCTTTTTTTAAAATAGTTCTTTTATCTGAAAAACTAATTTTGTTTTCATATCATGTTCTAGAATATGTGTAAGAAGAATGATAATGTTATAAAATTAAAAATAAAATTAATACTATTCATAACATCTACTTCATAATAATATTATAACAATATATCATTGTTTAGTAAAACATGATATTGCGTACAACACACGCTATTGAGGATGGTCATTCTTGCGTGTAATACAAGACAAGAATATTGTTGCGTATAATACGAGATAATACAGGGTTGTGTATAGGGAAAGATAATCACGGTGTAGTATACAACACAAGACATTAATAAAATTAAAAAAAAATCTTTCTCATAAAATGTCCGGGGGTTACATTCTACCCCCCATTAAATGAATTTCACCCTAGAAATTCCTCTGGTATATAAATTTTTTACTACTTTAAAGTTTCTTTCATAGAAACCCACATCAAAAAAGGAATACTCAAACTTAGTTTTAAAAACTAAAGTATGAAATGTAACGGTTACCCAAATTAACTCATCATTGTTTTTCTACATTAGAGAACATAGGTGAAAATATGGATACGGAAGAGAAATTTAAACATCATATTCGGATGGAGAGTGGTATAGAACCTAGCTATTAAATAGCCAAATATCACAAAGCCAAAAAAAATTTATGATATATGGTACCATCTGATTCATCATATATGAGGGTAGTAGGACCACGTTTTTGTTTTTCAATATCATTTCCCTAAAGATGAAAATTTTGAATTATAAGAAATACATACATGATTTTGGTACAATGTCGTCGTTGGTCGTTCCATGAACAATTTCAACATAAAATATTAAATAAATGAAGTTGAATTTGTCATTCCTGAATTGTTAGTATATCATGTGATTGAATGATGGTTCATTCTATCTGTCTCAAACAAAAGGTAGGAAAAAGTTATAAAATATACATAAGTCCGTATATGGTGATATTAATCGTATATGGTTCCAAAAATGGACTTCTAATTCATCTATCATTCCACATAATAAAATAAAAGTAATTTCTACTAAATAGGGATTTCTTGTAGGCTAGTGTTAATTGATAAAGGCATGTCACACTTCAGTTGTGGGTTCGATTCCCCATCCTTGTCTGATGCAATGGGTTGTCGCACGTCCTACAGGTTGTACTTTTTCTAAAACAACACCATTATAAAATTCCAGAAATAATATCAAAAAAATGTTCTATACTTAAACAATACTATATGATGTCTAACATAATCTATTAAATCCTTTAGTCTTATCCAAAATACTTCTTTTCAAACTCATAGTATAAAGAAAATTATTACTAGAAAGGTAATATAACAAGCATGTGAATACCATCATTTATCCCCCATATATCATAACATATATCTTGCTGGTCACATTTGAAACATGTGAATATCTTAATTATGTATTCTTGAAACATGAATTACAATAGAACCTTAGTGAAAACATGAATTCTATCAAAATTTAACTCTTTCAATATACCAAAATCCAAAAAATTCTATATACTCAAATCTTGATATCACTTTGTCCTTATATTAGTCATGAGCTCATTAATAATATCCAACATATTATTTTCACCTAATCCCATCATTATGCGCATATCAACTAATTTCCAAAAATATTTCAATAACCTTTCTTGGGTTACTGGTACCATATAATTATTGAAAACAATAATAAACCAATACATAGATATTCCAAATTCCATGATACTATAAATGAGATTCCAAAACACTATTTTGGAATCTCGTTACATAAACACTTAATCATTCCACCACTTCATTTTCATGTTCATCATCACCAATTGTGATCACATGTGACTTCCCTTTGACCGTTGGCTTAAGAGTTTGTTGATTTAGATCATCCTTAACACTTGGATTAGGGCATTGGTTAACAAAATACCACATTTCCTTGCACTTGTAGCATTGAAGTGATGTTGGTGTGTTCTCTTTAGTATTTTATCTATTCACATCACATGCTACCTTTTCCCATTACATTGCAACTCAACTACTCGATGACCATCTTATCTTCAATTAAAACATTTCATAGTCCCCTTAATATAATCTCATCCATGCTTCTTTCCACACTTTGTGAATAACAAAACATTTTTCTTCTTTTCACCATACTTTTGAGATTTCTCCTTAAACTCCATCATTTGTTTCTTGTCAAAACCATGAGATGGATATGTAACACTAAATTTCTATTCTACCTTGATAGCACAACACACAATATCTTCATAGATTCCGAAGTCTCTTATAGCTAATGCATTTTGAAGACTTGGTTTTAATCCACTGAAGAATCAATCAACTTTACTTTCAGGTTGGATGATAAAGCCAGATGCATACCATGGAAGCCTTCTAAAATACGACTCATATATACCAATAGATTCATCATCCTTTTGCTTAAGCTCATGGAAATCCTTTTTCACCTTTGTTCGGAGAGTATGATGGAAGTACTTATTGAAAAACAAGTTCTTGAACTCATCTAATTCCACAAATTCAATTTCATCTTGGGGCCTTGAATTCTTAATTAGAGTCCATCACTAGTTTCCTTTACCTTCTAAACTGAAAATAGCCAAAATGAATTTTTCATGTTCTGAATAGAGAAGTATGGAAAATATCTTTTCAATGGTATGGATCCATTATTCAGTAACAAGTGGATCAGAAGACCCACTGAAAGAAGGTGGATGTCTCTTTATGAAGGACTCAATAGAATATTGTTACCTTCTCTACTCATTTTGATGTCCAGAATCATTCATTGCTTGTGTAAGTATAATAATAAGATTTTTCACTCCATTTCACATAATAATTGGTTGTTTAGGAGGAAATCATTGCATTTCCTAGTGCATTGATCATTAACATTGTTCCTATCGGTTCCATCCATTATCAAAAATCCAAAATGAATAGTCTGAGAGGAAAAAATCATACGAGGAAAACAACATAATCAAGGGGAGTACATTCAATATATAACATCATAGGATTAATCCTAGGTTATTCATTATTGTTATCATAGTTATAGGACTATAACCTATACTTATACTTATCCTCAGGGGCATCCCTAGACATACCTTAGAAATATCTCTATGGATGTCACTAATGTTTTGCATCCTAGTTTCCAAAGGTTAACTAAACCTTTCCTCTGAAAACAACTATAGAGACCAACTCTTGATGTACATGGACATTACTTTACATTTACGGAATACTTAATACATAACGAAAAAGACACCCAAGGACCATAATTGTTTAGTGTATTTGGAAACTCAGAACATAATCATCCAATCATGGTGACAGATCTTCAACATCTCCCATAAAGATATTCCCCTTTTGTTTTCATACCAAAAACCATTATTTATATCCTGGGGAAAGGAAAACACATAAAGGATGTGCTCAAATTATCATTAAGGGTAAGCATAGAGAAAAGAAAACAAACCATATAAATTTGAACTTAGAAACATGAACATAAATTTTAAGCTTCAAAATCATGAGTAGTGAAATAAATCATGGCAGTACGTAAGGAATAGAACATAAAGGAACATCAATAATGATAAAATATCATGGTAATAAAACATGTAATTTTGGAAAACCATTAAGCACGTGATATTATTTCCATAGTATCAAAGGCATTGCTTCCATAATAATCATAGTTGACAAATTCCATTACTGAACCGAGTTTACTTGACGTTCCATCCTTTTATTAATGAACCAGATTTACATGCCATTCCAGCAATGATTATCTCATGAGATATAAATATTACCCCGATTCTTTGAAGGGAGAAATATTTCCCACCCATCTCATAATGAAATCATTCTTACGTGTTCCACAAAATAAATATAAATCATTCATTATAACCCAACGAATAAAATGGGTTTCATAAACATCATCCCATCATAACATAATCCATATAAAAAATGGATATAATTTCATCATAAAAAATATCAAACCATTTAAATAATATGAACATTATACTGGAAACATAACCATATTAATGAATGTAATATTAGATGCAAAATACTTTTGAATAAACACTTGAAATGAATTCTTGTGGAAAATATCATTTTTTCTTCAAAATCATTTTTATTTTCTCCAAATTCTGTGCAATTTTAAAAGAAAATAATTTTGTTGAAAATAATCATGAAATATTGAAGAATAAGATTCATGTAAATAAGGTGTTATGAAATGGTAAAAATCAGTCACGCCGTATACGTTAAAAAACATTATCCTCGTACGTTATACCATAAAATTCAAAATGTACCACGTAAGGTAAACAAAAGAAATATTCCTTCCGTACCATATGGTAAAAGTCTACAAAGGCTAAAATGACATTAAATATAAATGAGAGAATTTTAAATATTTTATGAAAACAGTTTTAGAAGATATGGATATTGATGATAAATATAACCCCAGTAAATACTTATGAATAAACAATCTCGGATAGAAATGAGATTGGAAAAGTTACCCCTTACCTTCGGTCCAATTTCTTCTATCGGTGTCCAAAACTCATGTATAATGATTTAAATAATGGTATCGACTTATTCAAGAATCATAGTCATTTTTATCAAGTCATATATGATTCACTTATGACTATATGTTACCCCTTCATTTGTCAATTCCATGTTAAAGAAACGCATTGGGTAATAATCGTTTCATATATTGTACGAGTTAGGACATGTTGTTCTTGATATTATTACTTATATCATGATTTACTTACTTCCAAAAAGTAAAACAAGATTATATATCATATATATATATTCAGTATATATATATAATAGATAGATTAATGAAATGAAATACATCATTCATGGAGACGATAGGCCATATGTACGCATGAATGATCTTCTCTTTTCCTTATTGACATGAATGGAAGTATGTACACCAAATATATATGCATAAATAATGTAGAATTATTATGTCATATATCTCAGTATTATTCATTATATATATTTCAGAATATTTCTTGGATGGTTAACATGGAGAATGAATCTCATCACGTCGTACAGACGGTAATCCTTAGATACGCATGAACTATGATATCATTCCCAAAATTATTGAATGGAATTAGAGTGGATGATATAATATAATATATAGTCATTATATCCACCATTATACCCATCCAAGTAAGGTGGTGGTGGAAAAATAGATTACACCACAGCATGGAGACGGTATTCCGGACGTACGCACGTTCGATGATTTCATTTTTCATAAGATGGATAGAAGGTTAAATATGGTTGTTTTATATTTATACCAACATATAATTATATGATTTATACTAATGTTATTCCTTTAAAATTAAACAACTAATGAAAATTAAGTAGAATAAGAAATAAATTTGAAAGAATCGGTAGAAGATATTACCACTTCCTCAAAGTGCCTTCTATAAACATCCTCTTAGAGAACTAGAGTTGGTTATTTGTGAAGACCAGAACCTCTATAATGTTACTATAGAGGTTGATAAGATGAATTGGTAGGGTTTGGAAAATCTTTAAGGCTCTAAATTGAGTGAACAGGAGAGGGAAGGAGGTTTCATTATATAGGAGAGAAGAGGAGCACTTTTGGAAATCTCAAAAATATTAATTTAAATTAAAACCCAACCCCACATAAAAACCTCAAAAATGACTCAACATAGAATATGAGATGAGATAAGGTAGTAATATCATCAACCAATAAAATTTATAAATGTTTGGAATATATTTTATACATTATCATTTTGATTTATCCTTATTTAATATATTTGATTTTATTTGTGGTAATAATATTCTAAATTTTAAATGGTTATCAATGCTTACTTATGTATTGTAAATTTTCCATTATTAGATACATTATGACATTATATACCATATAAATTTAAATCTGTAATTTTTTAAATATATTTGTGATTTTTAAATAATTTAATAATTTGTAATTTTTATAAAATATCAATAGTGTCAATTTTGACACTATTATTTTATTTGAATTTAAATTAAATCTACTAAAAAGATATATTAGAAAAAATATTTAATAGACTGAATTTTTTTTAATAATCTATAAAATTCGTGTACAACATTATTTAGTTCATATAATATTTATTTTAATTTTTTTAATTTTTTTTTGATATTTCACTTTATAAGATAATTACTACAACAATTTTTTATAATTATTTAATATATTTATTGGTTTCATAAAAATTAAAAATAAAATACTATGAGGAATATAAATCTAATATATTTCATAATAATACTTTTAATCAAATTTATCATCATAAAATTACAACATTTAAATTGTTATACTCATTAAATTACGAAGGTGACAACATTGACTTTATTTAAAATAAAATAATATAAATGTCCTAATCTGTTTTATAAGACATAAAATGGTACAAAAGTCTACAATTGTATTCTTATGATGTATATGTACTCTAAAAATAAGTCTTGGAATATTTTTTGGGTCTTTTTATGCGTATTATTATATTAATAAAAACTATATTATTAATTTTTCACCAAATAAATAATTTCTAAATCATTAATGTATAAGATATTAAAGAAATTATATGTTTAATAAAAATTAAAAGAAATTTACCAAGATAAAAAATAAAATTTTATCTTACAAATTATTATTTATATTCTAATTTATATTCTTTATAACCTAATATTAAAAATAATTTAATTATTACAGTTTGAGTGAGACATATTTCACATTCCTAAAAAAAATTAAAGGTCATAGTCTCATCCAAGTGAGTTCAAAAAGATAAAATTTCAACAAAAT
Source organism: Viscum album (assembly GCA_963277665.1). NCBI lineage: Eukaryota > Viridiplantae > Streptophyta > Magnoliopsida > Santalales > Viscaceae > Viscum > Viscum album. Next base: position 700,536,068 of record OY728160.1, read on the forward strand.
TATATTTTTGGAAGGAATATAATAATCCAATTATATTAAGACAGGTTTTATGGTTATTTTATAATATTATTTTTACCCTTAATTGCCTGATTTACCTTTAATTGTGGTAAATAAAATATATCGTAGTTACAATTCATAATGGGAAACTTTAAAAGTAACCTATTAACAAAATTTGGACCTAATTATTCCAAATATGGAATCCATTTTTTCAAATTCAATACATTGAGGTTTTAATAATTAATTTTAAATTAATCTCATCGTAAAAAATACTTGTTTACGTATAAAACAATGAAAACTATGGAAACTTTTTACCCATGAATTCAATGTAAACTTTATGGTAATTACTTAAATTATATTAAATGGTAATAATATATTCTATTTATACTTTAAAACCATTCAATTTTATAATTTAAAATTAAAAATTATCTTTATGAAAAAGTTTTTTTAAAATAAAATTTAGGGTATTTTTACTATTAATGAAAATATAAAGGTTATCAGAATAATTTAAAAAATTTATCCAATGTAATTTTTTTTATCCTGATTCAAAATAAGAAGTTTAATTTGTCAAATTTAACTTATAAACTTCTCAAAAATTATATTTAAAATGGGTGTTCCATCAAAATGTGATAAAACTGCATTTTTTAAAAAATACTTCTTTTATCCAAAAAATTAATATTGTTCCCATAACATGTACTAGAATATGTCTAAGATGAATGAAAATGTTATAAAATTTAAATTGTGGTTAATACTATTCATAATGGCTAGTTCATAAAAATATTATAACAATATATCATTGTTTAGTGAAACTTGGTATTGCTTACAGCACACGCTATTGAGGAAGGTCTCTCTAGCATGCAACACCAACCAAGAATAGTGTTGCGTATAGTACAAGATAATACAGTTTTTCATATAGTTCAAGCTAATCTTGGTGTAGTTTAAAACACAAGACATCAATGAAATTAAATATAATCTTTCTAATAAAATTTTAGGGTGTCACATATAGTGTTAGTTCTAGGTTAGGTTCTCTCATAAGGGTAAACATCACTGCATGCCAATGGATTTTTAATGTTTGGAATGATCTATAAATATAATCCCATGATGTAGATACACAACCGTGGGATTTTCCAAATCATAAATTCCCTCAAATATTGGATAACCCGTGGGTCTTGATGATTAAGCACTGATATCCACCTTGTTTACTAGTTTCCCATCATCATTAGCTAAAATGATGGGAGTGATGCCCCACTGAAGTGTCACATGAATGAATAAGTCCAACTTATGAGGCAATAAAATATATGTGGATAAAATTCTATGGAGTCGTCATGACCATTCTGCAGCTGAGTTACTTGAGTGACTTTTAGCTGAGCAGGAAACGAGTCCATTACCTGGTGAGTACACTCCACAAAGGTAATTAGTTCTTTTTTTCTATTTATATATTCACTGTTGATTAATTTTCTGACTATATCAAAGTCTCCCTTCATATAAAGGTAGGGTACATCAATCTCATGATCCAACTCAAGAGTTTTTATGAGAACCTGATACTATTTACCATTGCTGGTGAAGCCTTCTGATACTAGGAATGAGTATGGACACATGGCAAATGTTGTGGTGATAAAGAAAATCAACATGCCTACTCTATTGAGATTTGTATTGTTGTGAATTATACTATTTTGGTGTTGGGAGGAACCATTGTAGTGAATCAACCACCATGACATAGAGTGTTCCACTAATATGATAACCTCATCTGGTAAATCAATTATCATTGGCAATTCATCTATAATCAGATGGGAAACTAGAAAGTCTACTAATACTTGATCACTGAAAGATTTCAATGGAACGAAAATTATATCAAAATTCTAGAGTATCACTACCAATTGTCCTATTTATCTTTTTCACATTTGGTAATTCAAGATACACATCAACTGGTCCTAATCAGACCGTATTTGTATATTGTGAGGTTGTAGGTAGTGCCACAACATTAGCACTACAAAAATTAGTGTAAGTATTCTATTCTTAATATTGGTTTCTTTTGTCTTCACATAGAGGAGAATTAGAATGATATAGTATAAACAATTCCTTATACTATCATTATTATTATACGTAAGAAGGCTATTGTGGGACCATTCATGGGCGGTCACGTAGACCACCATTGGCTTCACTGAAATAGGTGGAAATAGAACTATGGGTTATAGAAGCTACTACTTGATATTCTAGAATGAAGTCTAGAACTCCTCATCACACTGGTAGATAGTGGTTTTTTTTCAAGATCCTTGAGATTGGATTACACCTAAAGTCAAGTTTTTCAATTAAACAGTGTGTGTAGGTTGCATGGAAATAAAGGCCTCACAGCTCTTGGATGTTTCTCAGGGGAGGCATTTGGCTTATTTTCATGATATTACCTAGTTCAATCTCAATTCCCTCATATATTATGATTTTATGGTGAAATTTACAATTGGTAACAATGAATGTGAACTATAAAGGGTTCATCTTAAAATGAAGGCGGACGGGAAGCCAAAAAAATTCTCAATATCATTGAGATGGCCCTGATTCTGAAATTATTTTACAACCAGTACATCTATATAGAAATAAACTATTGTCACAAGAATTGTATTGAAAATGTTTTGTGTGACCCGCTCATAAGTGGCTCCATTATTCATCAAGATGAAGGTAATCACCTAATATCTAGTGGTCTCTAGGGGTTCTCATAAGGATGTACACTTCTCATCCTCTTGGGATATCTAGATCTGTGTATACCTATAGTATCCATCAATAATGGATAGGTTCTAGAACCTTAATTTAGTATTTATCAACATCATTGTTAATAGAAGAGGAAAATCATCCTTTTTTATGAGGAGGATGAGGTCTTGAATGTCCATACAGACTCTGATATACCCATTCTTATTCCTAATAAGGATGATTGTGGATAGAAACATGGATTATTAGTCCTTAGAGAAAAAGTTTTATTTGATAATATTATCAACCTCGACCCCGACCATTCCACCATGAGAGGGGTGATTTTACAAAGAGGCTTTTAAACCCATTGAGACTCACTGGGAGGATAAGATGGTAGATATAAACCAAAGTGACTTGTCCTAGAATATCTATGAAGCTCCAAGAAAATAAATTAAATTGATATTTTAGGAAGGCCTTGAATAGATACATCTCTCGGGATGCATACTTAAGGGGATTAGTTTTTGCCTCATATCATCTCAGGTACCAAGGTTCCCCTAAATCAGATCATCAAAGCTGGTAGAACCACCCTTTTCAAAAGTATGGTTCGTCTTCTAGATCCACTTCATCATCTTATATAGGGTAATTATTTTGAGGTGGTTTTCCCTAAACATCCAACTTAGGGGGATAATTACTTCTGGATAGCGATAAAGTGAAATCTTTATTGAGGTGTCCATGTTCTAATGAAATTGTTTGGATAGAGGCTGTAGAGTTGGTTTGATCTATCCTCTGAGTGTGAATTTCAAGATTAATGTCAATGAAATTGTGGAGAATCGATTTTTTGTATCATAATATTCTCTATGAAACATGACTAAAACACATGATGGTGGTCTTAAGAAAAAATTCAAGATACCTTATAAGAGTAGGGACATATGGTATCACCCGATCCAAAACTATGTAAGAGTACGAGTTAATATGTGGATGTTCCCAATTTTTAGGTATTCTAGAAACCTTATCTTAGAGACATAAATGAAAATGACCATGTTTGGTTTTGTGGGTTACATCCAATGAATTTCTAGAATAGTAGCATCATCCATGTATACCCATTAATTAACCATGTAGGATGTTATATCATTCATCTATTTAGGCTCATTATTCTAAATTGGATTCCCTTATCTCGTATAGTATTTCGAATCTCTATAGTGGAATTAATAGGATTATATTGGAGTTGTTTCACCCTAGAATACACTTACTCAACCATTGAGTGAGTACTTTAGGCAATATTGATGTGAGGAGGGTACAATATCATGTAAATTAAGATAGTGAATTCCCAACAACAGATTGTCGGATGTATCCTATGAGACCCCCATGAATTCAGTGCTTGATATCAATCCACAAAATCTAGTCTTCAACCAATCCCTTCCTCATAGAATCTTCTCAGACTAGTCATAACCCTGAATCATTAGTTCAATGGAAATCATATCCCCTTTGATCATTCCTAGCTTATAGATCATCTAGGTCATGATGATGTAGATCCTAGAACATGTTTCACTAGGGTTTTGTGGGTCTAAATGACATTCAACTATCATGTAACATACAAAATAGGTATTTTTCCTATATATAATGGCTCCCTCGTCTATCATAGAGAATTAGATGATGTATTTATATTCCTTTTTCACATCCAACTCTTCATTGTTGGAATCTATGGTTGTTATCTCTACATCTAATTGGAGGATCCTTTTCAATGCTTCATCAAGAGCCTCAGATCTTTTGTTAGATAAGAAGAGCAACTCGAGGATTTGAAGACTTACAAGTATTAATGTGATGGGATTTAACATATCATACATCAATTCCAAAGGAATATTTTTTCCAAAGTGGGTTTCTCCATAGAAGGGGAATAATGGTTGAAGTGTTATTTACCACTAGGTTCTAGATGGTACTAAAAATATCCTAATGCAAGCTAGTTGACCTTCCCTAAACCACTACTAGTTGAATATCATTTGGTATAGGCATAACTCTAGATGGATACAGATGATAACTATGTTGTCTTGGATGACCATCTCATTCAATTAACATGGTAAGAAATGGAGGTGTCCTTTATGAAGTATGTTGCAATGAAAATTCTTAATGACCTCTTCAAATAACATGGTTCATTTTCTCAGTTTCAAGAACTTCTTGGTTTTAGGCATTGTACTAGGAATTCTAGTGTCCCACGTGTTTTTATCCTTTCCCCCAATAGCACCAATTGGTGGAACCCAGGTGGTTTAGCTAGAATTATTCACTATAAGGGATTCATGAAGGGATCCACTAACATGACATAATTCCAATATGTGTATTCTTTCTCTTCATTAGTTAACTAATCTAGTGTTTGAAAGACCCTAGGGTGGTTCTAAACTCATTGGAGAAAGAATTCATTTATGGTACAGAATGGATTTGACACTCGAAGGGGAATTTGGATTACCCTGTAATATCAACACCTTTTATATTGTCATTTGTAGGAATGTGGTATAGATGTGAATGTATTATTTTGGAGAAGGAACAATGATCACTAGATATATATTCCTTTCATATAAAGCCCATATGACACCACGAGAATGAGAAATTTCCTTGTGATAAAACCAATCATCATATTTCATGGTCACATGGTTGGAACCCATCTTCAATTTACTAGAACCCTTAATATCACTAATGAGGTCGGGAGATATATGTGTCACCTTTGCGAAAAAATCACCCAATATAGACAAACCCTTATACACTTATTCTTTAATCCAATCCTTGAACAGATATCTTTCCATGATTGTATATCTTATGATCATGTGGGATATAAAATGGTTATGGTGTTTAGTGCATCTAGATTCTTTTAGTTTCTTACACTCTGGATGATTCATAAGTTATCTCTTAGAAGAATAGTTATAATATTTTGTGATTTTTCCATCCCTAATTGAAAAATTACAGTTCCTTCTATATGGTAATGGAACTCTTGGATCCGGGATATAACAATGATTTGTTATCACATTTTCTGGTCTCAGTTGCTACTCTTGGCGTGGTGGTGTTTGGAAGGTCTATTCTTGTAAAGGTTTTTCTTGGTAGGGATATCCTCAGTAAGGATCTTCTTGATAAGGTTCCAATAACACTATGTGATTTTTATGCCACTACATGCATGGTGGAGGCCATCTCTACATTTACAGGCCTTCTAATAGGGGAAATAAGAGGTAACATGCATGACTATCTAATTTTTTATTTGGTTAATTCCAAATATTATTCCATATTAGAAAAATCCATGCACTAATGAAAAATATTAATCATGATGAGGGTAGGGAATAAATCATTCTATACATTCACCACATTAATTATTAATAGTTACTCTTGTGTTAGTGGCATATCAAGTGAATTCAAGTGTCCTTTCTGATGGGAAGCAATGTCAGTGACTCTCTCATCATAAATTTGTTATCACTTATAGAAGGAAATAATGATTGTATTTTTCTTGGTGGAGATGAACTGGTAGAGGAACATCCAATAGAGGTCTTCACAACCTCTCAGAGACCCTATGGGTAGTTGGATATACTAGAAGAACGTGGGTCCTTCCAACTTTGGAAAATGACATCTATGTTTGGAAGCCTCTTGATATTATAGGTTCCCCAACATTGGGCCACACCTCGAAGTGAAGTGGAAAAGTACTGAAATAGGTCTCACATTCCATTGAACGTGAAATATCTAAGATTTCATGAAACATGGGTCACTCAGAAGTTTTCTACCCAAGGTAGGTATAGATTTATATCATTTTTTATCACTAAATATTAGAACTTTTAGTCCCCATGGAATAAAGTGAGACTTACTATTAGGAAATCATGTTGGTGGGTCCCTATCATGGAGAGTTTCCTTATCCACCAATTTGTTTATAGGATCATAAAATTAAATATTTCTCTCATCAACTCAAAAAAAAATGTGAATCGATCTCCAAGGAGGGTAATTATGTAGCTCAGGTTGGTTTGATGACTCATTCCACATATTCATGCCACATATTTCTGCCACTTCTCTCTATATATGTGTGGGGTTACAGACCCAAATAGTTACATTTTTTCAAAGAAGACATGTTTCCCCACTCAGGGAGAAATGGGATATCATAGAAAAGCATCATAATTTGAGCCCAGATCTGCATTGATATCAATGATGAAAACATTATTCTCCTAGAGAAGTTGGATAAAAGATTCCCTTATAGGCTATGTAACTAATTTTGGATTGAATATGAATGGATAATAGTAATCCAAATTTCCATTTACCTTTTAAATATGTTTATGGGGTGGAAAAAAACTCATTGGAAGGATCGTTAGTGCCACAAACATTCCGCTACTGATGTGTGAGGACACATGTTGGAGGTTCTATCTGGTAATGTGATTCCCCTTGAGGTGTGTCTTCTCTAACAAAACTTTTATGATTACCATGTCCCTTTAATCATATTTAATAATATGTATGACCATGGACATGGTGATGTTATCCAAATTGGAACCCTTGTCATTAGTGGATAGGCTGGGTTATGGAAAAATAGGGTGGAAGTTGAGAGACAGATTATGTCCCTAACCTATGATATACAAATGAGGAAGTTTGTGATACATAATATAGTGTAACATTGTATAATATTGAATCATATTTTTTAGAGGGTTTAAAGATATCCAAAAAACTCATGGAATGTTCCACTAGTAATGTTACCAAATCAACCCATAGACACTGCAATTCAATGTCCTCAAGGATCTACTGACTGCATGGATATGTCAATTGATGATCTTGAAGGAGGTTGAATGTCATCCTGATAATAATAAAGAAAAAAATAGCATGGACCGCATTGAGGTACTTTTGAATTTTATATCTTTAAAGTCAATGGTGGCCATAATACCACAGAAATATGTTTGGGGGACAGAACATCCCACAGACCCACTTTCGTAGAAAAATGTTCCTTCTCTTGGTTTTACCATTCTCCAATTGATGCTGAACAAGATATGGGTGGTGACACTATTGTATATCAATTGTTTTTTTGGATGACTAGTAGAAAAGTAGAAGTTTTATTCATATGTTTTATGTGAGTAGGGATGTATCAAGAGGTAGTACCAAGTACATCATCACATCCATGTCGGATGGGGTGTTCGTAACTCACTTTGTGCCAAGGTCTAATCATTCAAATATGCCTCATAATAATGCTCACCATATGAAGGTAAAAATCTAGAAACCAACATCTCTTCTACATATTTTTTATATTTAAAGATGAATGAAATAGGTGCGAATTGGCATGGATTCACTGTGAGCCCCAATAATGGGGAAAATTTTATTCCAACTATAAATTCTGAGAGCAGGGTCTAGGGAACCTAGGGAACGGAGCTTTTAGGATAGTGAACATCAATTGTTGGTATCATACTTGATAATATTACAACATGGGAGTTGTCTCCATTATTTATTATTCTATCCTCTTTTAATCTGAGAGATCAATGTGGGTGACTTTTACTTGGAAATTCCCAAGATTTTTCCTACTATAGAAAGTGTCCCACCTTCTTCCACAATATGGTTCTTTAAGGAAGGGTACTTCTATGGAAAGCAGACAGCCTCTGTGCACTTTCATTGTAACATAAAGATAGCCTCCAACCTGATTATTTCATAATTGAGGAGGACCTCTATTTACGCTATCATTAATGTGGAGAGGACCTCCACATTTATTAGTTTCAACCTGTAGAAGACCTCCACTTTTATTAGTTTCAACATGTCTAGTACCACCATTTTGATAATCAAGAATATCAGGAGGATCTCTATACTTGTTTGTAGTGACATAGAGAGAAAATCTATATTCTATGTTGGTGGAGTAGGGTTGACCTTTTCTTTGAATGGATGTATCATAGGGAGGACCTATGTGATTGATGTTTAAATTGATAGGATGACCACCTCTAGGGTTTTTTCAATGCACAAAGAGCACCTCCATTTTCATTTTCGAATGAGCGAGGAGGGACTAAACATGGGATAGTAATAAAAAGTTGAGGACCTTCATGATCATTGGAACCTGGGTGGGGAGGAACTCCTTTTTCCCTAGTAGCATCATAGGCAGAACCTACATGATGGTTTCTGAAATATAAGAGAGAAGCACCACTTAAGAAGGAAAAAACATGTTAAAGACCAGTGTATTGAGTCTCATTCTCAATGGATGTCCCATAATAGTGTTAGGCATGTCCAGTGACTGAAAGAGTCAAATCAATATATCCATGAGGTAGCTGGGGAATTGATACCCACTAGCTGAAGATGGATCCTTATTTTCCCAGGGATCTGATGTGGTGTCCAGTAGTGATATGGGTAACTAGATTTAAATAATACATTACATATTGGGATATGTTCTTGGAATTCACATGATATTTGTATTAGATGATTATAACTTGGTCCAAATGAGCAGTGGTGAAGTCCACCTCTCCATCAGCCTATGATACATATCATTATTATTGATAATGAGGACTGATTATTACCCTCCTAAGAAGATATGTAGTGGTATTCATGACTGGAATGAATCAAGAATTCCCCACCACCACAACCATGGATATAAATTTTTTGGGATCCTCATCAGAGAGACTCATGAAGTGCTTCATCATTTTGATTGGGGCGGTTTCCCCCAGTGTAGCCCTTAGGGGGTCATTTCCAATGAGGATTTGAGGCCACTATGCCTTTCCGGGACATATACCTTGTGGGAATGACCCCATCCTACTCGAACTGGAATATGAGGGTGTTGATCACCCTCCTACGGATGATCTCATAGGCTGAGGTGGGGTGGGAACATGATGGTCATCGTTGCGGTAGAACTCATGGATAAGGTGAAGTTGTGCGGGATTTCTACATCAATGTTACTCCTTCCATAGTGCATGTGTGCATTTGGATATTGATTCATTATATCATGACTCTTTTTAGGCATGAAAAATCATCCATCAATATAGGTTCATGGAATGTTATTCCAAATGTCACAACATCATCCAATATTTTTAAAATGGGGAGGGATTCTTGCTGAAAATTTCATAGACCGAGTATTCTCAATTCTAGCCACCCAAAATTTTTCATGAGTTCTATGTTGGGAGCAACATTTTCATGGTGGGACCTAGCACTAAATATCTCTATTCAGTTACATTCAGATAAAAAATTCACTAGAAACTACTAGTCCCCATATTGTGGAAACAATATTCATATTGGGTTCACAAACTTGATTTTTGATGCTTTCATCAGGGCCGCACCTACACAACCTAATATACACCCTTCGTCAAATATATCACCACATTTCCATTTTTCAAAGTTATAAATATTTTAACATATTCATCGGTGATGCGTTATACTTGATCTAAAATAGATAATGGGATAATAGTTCCACCTTCCATATATTTCTCCATGGATCTCATTGCCAGTCCAGGTCTCCCTCAAAGATTTAATTCATTGTTATTTAAATCACTCTCAGTAAAATATCATTATAGATACATATTAATTATAATACTAATTTATTCTCATGGAATCAACCTTTGGTATGGGGAGTTTTCTTAATGGGAGTCTATGGGCATTTCTAGTTGTTTGAAATATTGGTTACCAACAAATATTACTCTAAAAGGAGAATATCATATAAGGAATCTCGGGTGTGGATCCAAGTTCATACCTTTTCTATCATGACATAATCAATTCAATATGTATAATCCTTCCAAGTATTTTTACCTCATGAATCCCATTTTTATTTTATAGGCTCGGAATTCTAGGTTAGGTCATAATTTCTACAAGCTATGGAGATGGATCAGAATGTCTAGTTTACATGGATTAGGAAACTACTTTATCATCTTGTTGAGATAGTGTAGTTGATCAGAATTCTTCTTAAAAGAGAATTAATTTGGCGTGTCTCTAGGAGGGAATATGTTACACCTGATTTTAGAAATGTTTCAGAAAATCCAACAGAGTCAAATCCAGATTTTTTGATAAGAAATCCCTAGATATCAAAATCCTAGAGTTCTGTCCCAATGACGGAAGATTTCACACATGGATAGTTTACTATTGGATAAAAACACCCAATAGAGATAGATTCATATTTTTTTATCCGAATTCCCTATGGGGGTGGATCTGGGAGGCTCATCCCTATGAGGAAAAAAGTCAAACCTAGATTTATTTTCTATTTGGATCAGAAGCCAAATATGGTGTACCAAGAGTTACGGATCAGAACTTCGTGTCGAGGAGTATCTAGGAAGTTCATACATGGGAGTGAATATGTCACACGTGATTTTACAAGTTTATTGTTTTGATCCTCAATGAGGCATATTATTTACTCTATTTAAATGATATGTTTCAAAACCCATGTAATTTGATTCTGTGGTTTTAGTTTGATTGGAAGGATCAATCCATTAATCTTAACATCATACGATAATGAATTTCGTGTTGTGAAAGGAGCATAAAAGAGGGATGGTGTGGGTCTTGTATTTAAAGGATTCCATTTGAAAGAGAATTATTATTTGGTAAGAGGTGTATAACTTATGCATGGAAGATTCTCAGCATTTTAAGAACGTCTACTGTTAGGGAAGGATATTGTGTTACTTATGAAAGAATGATTCTTGGTTGTGAATCTTTGAGGACCACAGTGACAGAGTATTTAATTCCATGATGATCATACATGGTAAATATTATCTATATTACACTCATTAAGACTATAGTATTAAGTAATTTTATGTGGAAATTCTTGTGAAATTTAACATCATGAAACTGGGACATTGAGTTAGGCGGTTTTATTTTATGTAACTCATACATGGGGGACTCAATCCTCACCCCTATGGATTGAGTGACCACTGATCATTTTCTTTTTGGGGGTATATGGAGTTGTAACAACCATGGAGGAGTGGTACATCATGATTTTTACATTAGAGTCTCAATTCAAAGAAGAAACATGTTTTAGACTAACTGTGATTATAAGAAATAGTTAAGGTTGAGTCCAACGCCTCACTTGGAGTGAAGTTTGTGGAACTAGGATGGGATGGAACTAGTCACATGGGGACTTGAGGTGTACCGGAACTAGTCATGGATTTTTCTAGGGTTCCTTGGTACTCGACCATTGTAATGGTTTTCCATAAATAGTTAAATACCATATAGTGTTCTAGAAGAGAAGTTTCTTGAAGCATGGAGCTTTGTGGAGAGGTCCTTCATGAAGCTAAAAATCATCATGAATATCAGGGTCATTGATAAAGGATAAGAATCATGAAACAGGATTCCCCTGCCTAAGAGTAATGTCATCCCACAAGAGATAATTTCTACCCAAATTATTAATACTTCATGAAGCCTCATGTTCCTCAGAGGACCTTCTTCCTCTGTGAGTAGAACGATACTTCATTGAAGTTGTCTCCACTTTGGGTGGGGGACTCAATGACATATGGTAGTTGGGTTTCTTAATAATGGGAAACCTTGGGTGAAAATTTTCTCTTCAGTTTCTGATGATCCAATGTTTAAAGAATATGGATATATTTTCTGAAAATTGGAAGGTTGTGGTCTATCCATAATGTTCATAATATAGTATGTGTTTATTGGTAATGATATTCTCAAATATTGTAGTGTTTCTAAATTTGAGTGACCTTCATGAAGGGGTGTGGTTCCATGAGTCTGATTGTCACTATCACAAGGATTTCCATCTACCCTTCATACGATAGAGAAGCTCTCCAAGACTCTAAAATTTCATCACATAGTGATTACCGTCACTCCTTCTCAAGCTCATGAAAATGTTTTATGCCCCAAATTTTATTCATTACAAAGATACCTCTATAATGATTGGGCCTTTGAGAGCTACTTACATAGATAGAGTTGATGTCTTCCCAAAACAAACCCCGTAAAAGTATTTTTGGGATGTCTTGGTTTGGATTCCCCTGAAAATGGTCATTCCTTCTTGGATTGTTCTTATTGAATCCATATTTCGACATCAAAAAACATTGAGTATCTCAATAATGAAACCAAGAGATGAAAAAAAATATTACAACTTAAGAAATATTCTAATAAAAATGCACTTGAAAGTGTGAGATCAAAAAAGTCAGAGTTAAAAAACAATGAATAATGATAAATTCAGATATAATAAATCTAATACTTATTATAAAAAAATTTAACAGAATTTATGCTCAAAAAATAAAATGTATCTCAAACTAGTACATTTTTTTATTAAACGCCTAACTTGTTTCAAATTAATTTTGTGTATGCTCTTAATGTCCTCAATAATACAATTCTATTTATTAGATACATTATTATCAACCATATCTATCATTATTTTAAATAATTATTACTATTTATTATCATACAATATTTTTCATCATATTTTTTTCATTCCTATGTCGATTACTTGAGTATATTCAGTCAGTTTTTAATATAACTCCTTATATTTGGGAAACATGGTAAAATTGATATAAAATAGTTTAATAGTATAAAAAATATTAAAATTTTTTTGGATTTAATTTTTATATATTAAATATATTTTTAATTACATCAATTAATGTAGTGATTTCAAATGAATCTCTTTGCACTAGGAGGAAGTCGACCACACACACGCATAATTAATTTTTCAATTTCTCAAAGAATAAGATGGAAATAATTTATATTATAATTATACATTTTAGAATCATATTTATACTATGTATAATATTTATTAAAAAATCACTTCATTAAAAGAAATCATGATAGGTAGTTATGAATAATGGATGATGTCTCATTTTTTAGGTGGTACTGTGTTCCCACGTCCTAACAATATTTTTATTTTCCTTAGCAAAGGAAAATATTGAAATTATGATTACTAAATTTATATAATAAAAAATCATTATAATAATTATACGGATTTCATTGTATTTTAATGGATTTAAGATATTTTATGGAATAATATTAATTATAATAGATAACCAAGTGGGTAAGACTTACATTGGAGTCATAATATTCCCCTGGAAAACTCCTTGGAAGTGACAGATTTAGGGTATCATAAGAATTCTAGGATCTTATGGATCAAAAAATGAATTCATATATAGGTATTTTGTTAAAATATTTTTGGTAAATTATAATGGTAAATGTAACTATGGAGGTTTGGATGTGATCCACATTTATAAGTGATGAAATGAGCTATTCTGAATACCCTTTCAACTTCTAGGATATCATTAAAGTATTCCTTGTTCAATGACTCAAAAATTTCACAAAATTATGTCTAGGTAGATTGGATAGAAAAATCCTAAAATAATTGTTCAAAAAAATCAATCAAGTTTCATGTATTTTACCATAGGTTTTTATGTTTTAACATTTTAATTTTTACCTTGGTAACTAGCTTTTAGACATCTAATTTATATTTAATTAGAAAATATTAGTTAAAACCTATTGAAATATTTTAATATTTTGAACTGGAATGTAATTTATATATATTATATTTCAAATCATATATATGAGAAAATAAACTTTAAATTTTCAATATGAATAATATAAAAATAATTTTATGTAGAAAAATGATTTTTAAGAATTATGTGTTCTATAATATTTTTTAAAATTTAATTCTAATTGAAAGAGTGTTGATATAAATATAAATTATTTTAAACTAGATGATCCATTCATTATATAAATTAGATAAATGTAATTTATTAGATACAAATAACACATTTTCAACAAAACAATTCGCTTAAAAACATTTTTTACCATTATCATGGAAATTGACATTTATCATACTAATATTACATTTTTTCCCAAAAATTAAATTGAACCTATTAAATTATATTTAAATGTTTACATCTAATAAGGAAAAAATTATATTTAACTAGTAAAAGTGATAAAATCTCATTGTTAATATACGCACAAAAAAATAGTTTTTAGTGTGACATATTAGCTGAGCTTCAAAAATGATAAACATGTATTTTATTATGTCAATATACCATTTCAAGCTAATTTATATTTCATATTAAATGTTTATTATATCTAAATGGTTATAAAAAATATTCATGCCCTATTTTACTACAAAATTAGATTTTTGAGCAAAATTGTTATTTTTTCTATTCACTTAAAATAGTTTATAGTTAAAATATCATAATAATTAATCAGATAATAATAATCATATAATAAATATAAAAACAAATTTAATTTTTTTAGTTAAAAATTATAAATTTTATTAATTGAGTTTTTTAATAAAATAATAAAAATAATGAAAAACTATTTTATTAAACAATGACATTTTCAAATATAAACTTCTATTATTATTATTTTAAACCGTCTGGAAACTAAATTGGTATTTACTAACTATTAATATTAGACATAATTTTTCATCATTACTCCTATATTTCTTGAAATTAAAATCATATCACATAAAAATAAAATTTCAAGAGAAAGAATTTCTAAATAATTAAGTATCTTATTAGTAATTTTATGTGGACTAATTGAGTTTTATTCATATTAAATGTATAATTTATTTTAATTCAAAAAATATTTCAAAAATTGGTTACTCTTACTCATTCTTAGAAATTCAACATCATTATTTTAGTAGACATACTGAAATATTTATATTTCATCTAAATATATAAGGTTTTCGATTATTTTTTGTGTTTCCTGGGGAGAAATTTGTTGAACACATTGAAAAAATTATAGGTATATGTATACTGAAATATATGGTTGTTACATTCCCCCTATAAATTTAATTAAATTTATTCCTCAAAATATTAATTATTAACTACTAATGAAAATCCCCAATGGTGTCTTGATGTTGGTTATGACTCAATATAATATTTTTTAACTGGTATGAACTATATAAACATAAGATACATATCTTATTCCTAAAAATAGGATAGTCCTCAATATGGAAATTTCACTATATAATTTTTCCAAGAGTATAAATATTTATTATCGAGTCACACATTATATAACTATTTATAGAGGGGTAATATAACTATTGATTCATTGAGATAATATCATAGGTTAATATAAAACATGTTGTCCTTACTATAGCTACATTTTCTATCCATGTAAAAAAACCAGTCCAACATGAAAATCATGTTTAATATATAAAAAGGAGGGCTATTAGGATTTACATAGGGAAAATTACCATTAACATTGACATCGAATTCAATAAAAAGGATTTTTCTTTGATAATAAAATAATTAGGGTGGTGATTTAATTTTCACAAAAAATCCTAGTCCTACTTGGGTTTCAAGAACTATATCCCAATCTGACATCCTGAAATACCAAGTTGAGGGTGAGTGATCTTTTTACCCTTCTTTTATTCATGACCTTCCTTGTAACACCCTCATATTTGATAATATAATTATCATAAATAATTGTTCTGTGTTTGATATCATTATTTACCTGAAAAATTAGGTTTAAAATGAATCCATGTATATTATAACTTCAGTTTAAATTGAATATTATAAATATGATTAACACATATTGAAATATATATAACAATATACTTAATTATAATTTATTTATTAAACAAATTATATATATGTAGAAACCTAGGTAATAAAATATTAAACCATTTCCATTTAGTTTGGAAATTTATGAATAAGATAGTTATATTCATTATAAAAATATTGAGTAATTTGGAAATAAATTAGTAAATAGTTTTATTAAAATCATTACATATAATGTTTTATTTAAAAGATTAATTTTAAAATTATTTATATTTTATTTTAAGAAAGGAATTTTCTAATTCAAATCTTGTTTACAAAATTATTTTATGATATCATTATTTTTATTTTCCCAAAAAAGTAATTTTTTAGTGAATACTGAAAAATATTAGTTTTTTACTGAAAATAGTATTTACATTCATGTATATATTTTAAAAAAATTATATTTGATAGTTCTAAAAATAATTATATCATTTCAATTACAAATAATCTAATTATGGGTTGTAAAAGTAATTTTATACTTTGATTTTTTAGAAAATATTTTAAAACATACTATGGATTTTTTCTAGAAAATTATTTTTCATATAATTTTATGTTTTAATTAAAATTAAATTCTACTTCATCATTGAATTTAATCATGAAAAATTTATTTCATATTTTTAATTATTTGGCTCAAATTTATTAAATAGTTATCTTTTAGTTTTAGTAAATCTGAATAGTAATCATAGAAATTTTGTAACCACAATAAAGGGTAAATCAGTTAATTAAGGATACAAATAAAGTGATAAGGACTCAAAATATCCCTAACAGTTGGATAAATTTTATTAGATGATTTTACCTCATATATTATAATCTAATGGTAGAATATATGTCATTTTATATCATTTGTATTTTATTATGACTTTTATAATATCTTATGTATATAAAAGTAAAATATGTCACACACTTGTTTTTAATGACACTAATATTTTTACCATTTGAATAACTAGAGGATATATTCACTTATAAATAAATTTTTTAAATTTGAATTATTAAAATTATTCATGTAAAAAAAATTTCATTATTTTATAGAATAAATTACCAATAATGATTAAACAATTATAAACCAATAATTCTTCAATTGGAGAAAAATAAAAGAAAAATTATTTAAAAAAAATTAGTATAGTTTAATTTGAATAGATTACAATGATACATGAATTCTATTAAAAAACATAAAATATTAGGTTTGTAATGAAATATTTTATTCTAATTTCATTCATTTTCTTGTTGTAATAAAAGTAAATGAAAATGAAAAGTTATAAAATTAATATTATTTATAATTTATGAAAATTGTATTTTATTAAATGGTGTAAAATTGCTTATATCCCATGTTAATTCTTGTGGATGGTATTTTGATTTAAATATAAAAAATGGTCTATTTATTGAAAAGATTTTCATTCATAGTAACTATTAAGACCCTCCAGGTCAAAAAAACATGTTCTAACTATATGTTTGAAAATGGTTAATGAGTGGTCAAACAAAATGGTTTGGATAAAAAGGATACCCAAATATATCCAAATTTTCTTAAATGATGTTATGTTAACTATTAATCATATTTTATTATTATATTATCTATTTGGAGCCATTTGGACATCGATATTAGTGTATATTAATTTAATATTTTAAGAACATCCAAAAGTTCACATCCTCTCTCTTATTTAAGGGAACATGTTCTTCTCATTTCATCACACATTAAAAGGATTTTATCTTATTCATTATCCTTCTAAATCCTCTCTTTACATCCCTCCTCACAACCTTGAGGGTCTATTTTGATCATAATACCAACATCAAAATTATTTTGGTTGATAACATTAGATATTGTTTCAGGAAGAGGAAAATAAATAAAATATCTGATGATTCAGACTCTATGTAAAAAAACTATAAAATAAAGCCTATTTTTAAATTATATAATAATTATATTCATAATCATTCTCTTCCATGACT
The DNA here is from genome assembly GCA_963277665.1 of Viscum album. Classification (NCBI taxonomy): domain Eukaryota; kingdom Viridiplantae; phylum Streptophyta; class Magnoliopsida; order Santalales; family Viscaceae; genus Viscum; species Viscum album. Next base: position 700,554,097 of record OY728160.1, read on the forward strand.
ATAGTTTTAAAAATATTATATATTTTTTTTTCTATAGACATAAAAGTATTATATATAGAACTTTATGACTTTTACATTCAAAATGTTTCAAAACAAAATCATCTGAGGACTTTTTTACATAATATAAAATATAAAAATGGAACATAAAATGTTAATGTACCTAGTGAAAAAAAACATCACATACAACAAAAAAACCTCAATTTAATGTTCAGATTCTTTTAAAAACCATCATGTTTTATTCAAAGAAAACTCATCGTTCTTTTTTATTTGTACTCTCATATTAAAAATGGGTTTTTAAATGATAAAACATTTTGATATAATAATGTGTTTTACATACAGTTTTAAAAGATTTTTTCAAGGGTTTTATTCATCATATTGTTCTTATACATTGTTTACGAAGGATTATGCCCCATTATAGAACACAAGTGAGACTGTTAATGATTATAAGAAGGGTTAATCTCAATTAATACACTTTCTTGAGCCTGATATCGCTGACACGATGGGTATTCCTGAATAAAACTACAACTTATTTTTAATTATTATGTTATTTGTAGAATTATATTGGATTTTGGTCATATGGTTATACCAATTGTAAGGTTTTAGTGATGATGATTTCCTGAGGCACCTTCATGAATTTTATTTTATTTGTAATGAGTTTTAAATAATATAATTTTATTTCAAACAGTATTATTATGATATTTTTAATGGAATAATGATGCAATTTTTGAGGTAAAATATTTTGTTTTTAAGAAATGATTCTTCAATGGGTTTTTGTGTTTTTATCTGGATTATCATATTTTATATACTACTGTCAATCAATGAACATATTTTACATATTCTATTGTTTTAAAAAAATTCATTATTATTTAATAATTACTAGGGACAATGATGTGGTAAAGATAATATTCTCAATTATATTTCATGTAAATAAAATATGTTTCTTTTTAAAAAAATTATTTGTGGAAAAATTAATACTGAGTGTATGTGTTGACTTTATAATATATCAGATAGTTTTGTCAGATCTATAAACTATTTATCTACAACTATAAACATATAATATCATTGGGAATTCAAGAAATTTAATTCTATTATAAAGTTAATAGAATATGTAATATTTAAATATTGTCCCATATAGTTGGTGTCCTAAGTAAAGTTTATATTACTTTATGGGATATAACAGTTTTAAAAAAATTTCATTAAAATATTTACATAAAATTTATGTTGAAATGATATTTAATTTTTATATTAACATGTTTCTTCATCTAAACAATGTTTGTTAAAAAAATTCCATAGGAAACAAGGATGATTTATTAGAAAGGAACAAAGAGGGTTAAATCCTTCTAACTATAATACCCCTAATTATCAGAATTGGAATTGGGAAATTTTTTATGGTGAATTCCCAATTTAATAAATATATCTAAAATGGTGAAAGGAAACCTAGATAGTATCTAGTTCAACTATAGAGGAGCATGATGATATTTTACCACTTCATGAAATATCACCCATTAGTGATTTTTGGATCTTCAAATATAGTGGTGGAAAAAAGATCGGTCAATTCCATAGAAATTTTTTTTCATGTCAAGCATTGTTTAAAATATCAAAATTTTACACTTGGAATTTATCATTTTGTAAGTGAAGCTGATCGATTGTAGTATTTTTATAATAATGCAAAAGAGAAAAATTATTTTATTTCATGGAATGTGACATATTTAACAATCTATTTATTGATAAATATTTTAAGTAGGTTTCCCAACTTAGGATAGATAATCAATTACTATAATTGACGCAAAAGGAAAAAGATTTTGTAGTTGTGTTTAAATAAAATTTCTTATGGATTTTCAAAAATACATCATATTTTATTTGTGATCTTGATAGTATGATTGATCATTTTTTTCATAGTTTTGAAACCAATATATTGATGGTAATTAGCTTCCCATGAATGAAAATGTTATGATAAACATGTTTAGTATAAATGATAGTGAAAATTGTATTCATCAATGATCATGTATCCTGTGATAATTAGAAAAAAATGGATTAATGACATGCAATAGGAATAATTCATCAATGAAATAGGGACATAAGAAAAATGTTCTCATCTTGGGATAAGTGTGGTAAAAATAATCTTTGGGAATGTCTTTTAAATTATATATTTTTTTACTGGTGTGGTATGCTTGTTCATAGGGTTCGTGATTTTAAAGAAAAGAGTCATTAATATAAAAAAATAGGGTAACCAATAGTCATCCATCAGTGAGATGTTTTAGTTGTAATGAGATGGATCATTATGCTCTAATTCATCTAATGTTAGTTACTCATGATTTAAATAACCAAGACTAATATCAGAAAGGTATGGGAAAATTATTTAATACTATAGTGATTGATGCATGGTAATCTAATGAAGTTTTAATAGTTGTGTTGCTTATTTATTCAAAATATACCAGTACCCTACATGGATCATGATATTTAAATTCATTAATTTCTAAGATATTATCATGTAGATTGGGAAAAATACCTCATGAATGTATGATATATCTTTTGGATAAAACTACCTGTTGAAAAACTAAGGTAACACATATTTAGAGGAATTATCGTATTATTATCTATAGAATGACCATTCCTACAAATATTGTAGAAGATAACAGGGTAGAGTTTGATATTATTTTGTGTATGGATTGGATATTGGTTTATCATGTTATGATATATTTCATAGATAATACATATTTTCTCAATTATTTTATATTTTTTATAACATATAACAATATTGGAAATTTTATTAGAAATAACCGTGAATGTAACGTATAAATGATTTTGAATAGAAATTAATTTTTCTATTTACTAATTTTATATTAGTTATGAGTAAATAGAATATTTTACTTAATATTTAACAGTTGATTTCTTGATCAAGAAGTGGAATTGATTATTGACTTAGTTACTGATTCAAAGCTATCATAAAAACCCCTTACTAAATGTCCCATGAGGAAATTTTACAATTGAAAAAAAAATATAATATTTTCTAGATAATTATTTCTTTCAACCAAGTACTTCAAATTTGGTTGATCCTATTTTATTTCTTAAATTCAAGATGGTACAAGGAAGACCTGTATTTATTATAGAGAATTGAATAAAATCATTGTTAATAACAAGTATCTCTTGTCTCATATCGATGATTTGATTGATCTGCTCCAGAGAGAATATTATATTATGATGATTGGTTTCATATTGTGGTAACATTATTTGAAGTTGAAGGAGGAATATATCTTGAGGATTCCAATTTATACTGTGTATGGACATTCCAATTTTTTAGTTGTTTCATTTTCGTTTTATAATTAACAAGTTGTATTTATATATATTATTAATAGATATTTTCATTAATATTGGTATATGTTATTGTTTGTATGTATCAATGACATAAGGTTATATTCTATATTTCATTAGGACCATGATAGAAACATAATTATTGTTTTAAAAAATAAAAATATAATTGGTTATGTAGAATATTTATTAGGATTGAATTTTTTATTCACAATATTTATTTCATTGGTTGTGATGTTTCAAAAGATTACATATTTTTTACCCTTAAAAAATAATGTTGATTAAGAGTTAAAAATACCTACCATTGTCTCAAATATTCATAGTTTTCTTATATTTAGTAGTACAAATGGGGGGTATTTTTTGAAAATTTTGCTTGGTTTTTTATCACACTAACATTGTTAATTTGAAAATGTGTAAAATTCATCTATATAAAAGAGTGTAATTTTTTTAGTATTAAAATGAATATAGGATAGTACCTTAGTATTGTATCTACCCTTTTCAAATTATGACTCTTTCATCTATAGAGATTAATATTTTTAAATACTTTCTTTCTTCATCACAAAAAATGATTATGTAATTTCTTATCCGTCACATTAATTAAAATCCCATGAGTTAAATTATTATTCACATGAATTAGAATTATCGGATGTGGTTTTTCTCTATAAATTTTGGGGCATCATTTATATGAATAATATTTTTAAATATATTTTGATCATAAAACAATGAAGTATATATTCTCTTATAATGAGTTAAACATAATATAGATAATATGCTTGGATATGATCAAGGATTATGAATACATGATTTAATATCATCCTAGAAAAATAAAAAGAAGCCAATGCATTCAGTTTGAAAAATAATCTATGATAAACATGTTTTGTTTAGAATATGAGCATTAGGTTAATGATTTAATAAATTTTTCAAATATGTTTCATATATAGTAAATCCATCTATTTTTTCAGGGGAAAATATAATAGTCTCTATAAAAAATAATTACAATGTTTATAGGGTTGACCATCTGTTACAAGAAATGGTATAATTGGTTAAGAAGGGTAATTTTCCCAAAATTGTTATTTAAAAAGAAGGTGTTTTGGGAAATTTAAGGAGATTATGTGTTACATAAAATTCCTAGATGAAGATATTTTTTTGAGTAAATCCCATAGTTCTATGTTTTCCATTTATCGTGGTAGAATGAAAGTGTATATAGACCTTCAGATGTATTAATGTTTGGATGGAATGAAAACTGATACCAATGGACTTACCAGGAATTTTTTGACTTGATTTTATGTAATATTAGAATGAGAATTTAAAAAAGTGATTCTTTACACATTCCTAGTACTAGACTATAAATTGGAAAATATATTTACAGATTTCATTTCTGGATTACTAAATACTTCTTGAGGTAATAATTGTGTTTTATTATTATTGATCAATTAACTAAATATATGATCTTCCTTTACACTTTAGATATAATGTATATTGAAAAAACAATGTTGACTACCCATTATGAATATAGCGAGGTCCCATGATGTTATTCACTCCATCATATCTGACCATTATTTTAGGTCAACATCAAATTTATAGAATGTTTTTATAAGTCATTTGCAGATGAATTAAATTTCTTTACAGCCTTTCAACCTTGGTCTAATAGACTTTGCGAACAAATAATAAATACCTTGGAAGAAATTATTTGTGATTTTTAAATGTATTTCTAGGGAATTTGGGTTTAATATCTTTCATTTTTTGATTTTTCATATAATAACAGATTTTATTCAATTATAATGTTGGCACCATCTGAGGTATTAAATGGAAAGAGTCTCCTAATTCATTTTTGGGATTAGGTAGGAGAAATGATGATTATGGGAGTATAAATGGTTGAGTAAATAGATTATATGATGAATGTAATTAAAAAAATTATGAGTATAGGGTAGATCATGATGAAAAGTATGTGGATAACGGAAGGAATGTTATTTCCTTTTATATTGGTGATATTTTCTTTTCTTAAAGTATCTCGAAGAAAATGTTTTATGTGTTTGGGTAAAAATAGGAAGATAATTAAATGGATTATTATATAAATTTAAATCCTATATAAATTTATATTATTCCCTTAATAAGTAAACTTTCCTCATATTTAATCCAATATAAAAACGTTTTACAAGTTTTCACGTTAAGAAAACATGTGTTTGATTTATCTCTTGTTTTAATCCCTAATATAGTTTAGTTAGTAGATAACCTTTCTTATGAGGAATACTCAGATCATATTATTTACCATAAGAATTTATTTTTATGATATAATTTGATTATCCATGTTTAGGTTTTGTGAAAAATATATATGGTTGAAGATGCATCATTGGAATCCAAAAATGCAATGAGGGAAAGATAGGTCCACCTAGTTAATAATTGAAAAAATGTGACGAAACAATTTGATAAAGGGTGTTATAATTTACAAAACATTATAACTATAGATTAAATCATTTTAATATAATTTTAGAATACATTAATTAGATAGTTATATCCATTAAAATATAATGTATTTTTTAAATCAATAATGGAAGTAGTTTTGTTGCAAAAAAATTCCCATACGGTTTTATTTAAAAGCATTATTTTAAAATTTTAAAATTTTATTTTGACTACATGATTTTTATTTTTTAAAAAAGAACCTGAAAATTATCCTGAGATGATATATAAAAAAATTTTGAACAGATTTATTATTTAGTAAACAGAGTTAAATATAGAGTTTAATATTGAATTTTGAATTTTTTTCAATTATTTACAAATAGATATTCTATTTATATGAATTATAAAATTTTATTAGTTTTTTTTATTTAAAATAATCCAATTATCATTTTAAAAATATATTTTAAAAAAGATTTTTTTATAATAAATTTTTTAAATTAAAATGACATTTTACTGAAAACCCATTTTCCATCTCACTTTGTATATTTAATTTTAATGTAAATTCCTCAACATATATGAAATAAATTTTTAAAAATCAATTAAAAATTTTAAATAATTGATTTGTGTTTTATTAAATATATATTTTTGTTTTTAATAAATATGAATAGTATCCTTAGTAATTGTTTATCACAATAAAGGGTAAATCATGTAATTAAAGTTACAAATATAATGAAAATGACTAAAATAAGAGCCTAAGAGTTAAAAAAATATTATTTGATGAGTATATTAAATTAATTGTAATTTATGTGTTGAATATATGGTGTTTCATTACAATTTGTTTTAATTTTTAAATTTATAATATTTATTTAATGAAAATCCTAAAATATCACACTCTTTTTTGTAACTATTATATTATTTGACATATAAAAGACCAGAGGATATTATAGGTTATAAATTGTTTTTTCAAATTCAAGTTATATTTCTTTATTATAGAAATTTATATTTAATTCATAGTGAAATATGTTATTAAGTTAAATGCTTACTCAACACTAACATGGTTATTATTCAATTATTAGAAAAAATAAATCAAATATTATTAAAATTACTATAATTATTATAATTTTAATCAATTAATGTGACACATTAAATTTATAGATAAGTATAACATATTAATGATTTATTAAAATATTTTTTTTGAATTTCATTTTTTTCTTGATGTTATTAATTTTAATTTAATTGAAAATCTATAAAATTTACATTATTGATAATGTAATTAAATACTATTAAATTAAATGATATAAAACTCATAAAAATAATATATCTACCCAAGAAATAATGTTATGTTTTAAAATATCAAATTTTTTCAATTTATGGATCATTGGTCCATTGATTGTAAATATTATGACCCTCATGGAGAAAAAAACATTAATGTCGTGGAAACTGTGAAAAGGGTTGATAAAGGGTTAAAAAAGATAACGCTAAAAATGTAATCAAAACATGTCAAATTTTTAATTTAGATTATAATTTTAACTCCACCGAGTCATATATTCTGATAATATCTATTTTGACCCATTGGAATAGACTAATTAGTTAAAATTAATTTAATATTTTACGATATTCCAAGAGTGTCCCACCCCTATCCTATAAAAGGAAACATCTTCTTCCCATTTAACCATACAAAAAAATATTATTCATTCATGTTATTCCAAAATCCATTCCTTAAATCCCTCATCATATAATATAGTCTTCCTTTATTATAAAATCATACTATCAGTTTATTGATGTAAACCTGAAGATATTTCTTAGAGAAGTGGAAGATAAAGAACACACATGATGAGTACGACCTGAGGTTAGGGAAACATTAAATTGAAACGTCATTTTAAATGTTATAATGATTTATTTTAAATATATTTATCATGTATGTGAGTATTTATAATTTTATTTTATTTTTTTTCTATATATGTAAAAGTAATATAAAAAAAATTTATGATCCTATATTTCAATGATATTTAAGGAAGAATTTTTTCATCGAATTTTTTGAATTTCTTTGAAAAATAAAGTGAGTAATATTATATTTTAATTTATAATGACAAAATGAATTTTCACCATTCTATAATAATTATTTGAATTTTTCCCTTCTCTAACAAGACTTTATTATTTCTTCAATGAAAACCATGCTTTCCTTAGTTTGGATGTTTCGGTGTTAAAATTGGATTTTAAAAGAAAAGGATATTTTGAGATCTACAATTGTTTTTAACATAGTTTTAAATGATTTTTTCTTTTTTTTTTAATCATGATATGGTCCCTTTACATTATTTATGACGTTTTGAGGCCCATTATATCTCAGGAGTTATCTTGATACAACTTATATGAAGGGTTCATTCCCATTGTAGATCATAGTTGATCGTGATATAGATTATATTATTTTTGCTTCCAAATATTTGTTTTATTAATTGGGAATTTATTATGTTCTGTATGGAATTATATTTGATGTATTTTTTGTGGTTATTCTAATTTAAATAGTTTTGTAGGTATTGTATGATGATGATTTCCCAAAAAAAATTCATTACTTTACTATGAATTCCCCGGGGTCTCCATGGAAATTAATTGATTGAAAAATGTGAGATAATGATTTATTTATCTTAAAATATTATTCTCTTTTCATATAAAAAATTATGTAACACCCCAAGCATCTGTGGTACGCTTCCCATTCAACAATACAACAGCGTGGGTTGTACGCAACTTTGAGTTCTAACACACCATAACCAATCAAACTAGCTGTTATGAATATTAATACCCACTTTTTGAAATATTATAAATTTTTCTTTAAAAATGTACTTAATTTCTAGATTCGGAATACTGAAATTAGCTTATGGTGAATTTTTTTTAATTTTTCTGAAAAGTTCAATTTTGATTAATAGTGAAAAACACCGAGTTTTTATTTAAAACAAACTTTTATTTAAATATATATATATTTTATTTAAATTTATTTTAGGTCAAAATAGATACATAATACCTATATATGTTCTATGTGATTCACAAGAGTCAGTTTATAATAATTTTACATATAAAAAAATGTTATTGAACTTTTTACCGTTTTTAACCACCACCTTTTAATATTTGCAAATTTACATTAAACATAATTTTACCACTTATGTGAGTTTAATTTTAAAAATCCGAGAGACACAGTTGATAATAGCTAGTAAAATGTTGTTCAATAAGATAAAAATAACTTTTGGTGAATAGATACTTTTTACTTTTATTTACCCCGGTTAAAAGTAAATAGAGTAATTAAGGTTAAAAAAGATATTATTATTACCCTAACACATGTGTAATTCTACTGGATATGTATAATTCGACCAAAAACATCCTTAGGAATAAAATATGAACCTCTTTGGTCCACTTGGATTAGATTAGGACATTTATTATTATTTAATTCAAAGAAGAATTAAAAGTGTTAAAGTCAATATTTAATAACTAACCCATTTTTAATATAGGGTTACACATAATATAAATTCGACTATAAAGATTAAATAGATATCTAAAAATATTTCCTACATGGTGGTATTATATTTAAATTTTTTAGAAATTAAATAATTTAATTTATTTATGACACAATAATGATGTAGTAATTGCCTAATTAATGAAATATTAAAATAATTGATATTATAAATATCCAAATAAAGTAATTTTAATACTTTTTAGGAACTCCACTAATTTTCTGGGTTAATATGACATATTAGGGTCGGTTAGATGAATTTTTTTTGAAGTAATAATTCTATAATGAATTTAGAAGAAACAAAATACCAAATAGTGTCAAAATAGACATAAAAGAGTTTTTAAATTAAATATTATATTATTAATTGATATTATATTCCTAAAAATCTAATATTCGTCCAAAAGAATTATATAATGATATTTGTATCATTAATTAACCTCTAGGGTTTCTCTGGGATGTTTATAGTAAGTATATATACCATATAATATAAAAATGCAAAGCGACATGGTAAATGTCAAACTATTTATATAAGAGTTAAATATAAAAGATAAAGTTAATATAGTGACCCAAACCTGTCTAAAACCTATTGGTTGAGTGGTTTTAGACGCATCCCCACCTTATTAATTAAATAATCAACTTTGGAGCATTTAGAAACTGAAAAAGATTTTATTATAAGATAATATTTCTAGCTTTTCCTAAGGTGCCCCTCACTCTCTTGTAAAAGGGCACTTCCCATTGTCTCAAATTCACACCTCCAAAACCATTTGGCTCAGCCAAACCATGCCTGAATACCTTCTCAACAGTAATACCTTCATTTTATAGGCCTTTATTTAGCCATAAATCCAATATATGTATCCCTTTTGATTAAATCAAAAGGAAGAACCCGAAGAAGAGGTAATGATTTCACCACCCTCTTTCATGTTCTTTTCTTATTCCACAAACACTTTATTTGTCATTACCATAAAAAAATAATTACTCCAGTAAATTATATATAAAGTCATAGTATTATAAATATGTCTCACCAATATTTCTTATTCTATCCATCTTATGAATGGTAATGTCACCATGTGTGCGTACGTATGGCTTCCTGTCTCCACGTCATGGTGTTATTGTTATTCAATACATTATTATTTGGATGGGTATAATAATGATGTGTAATTGATGTAAATAATAAATATAACATGATAATTATTCTTTATATATGATATACCATAAAATTATATATATTATTTTAATATCCAAAGAATGATATTTTTGGTCGTGCATTCATACATATTACTGTCTCCACGAATGCGATGAGATTTATTCCCCATTGTATCCATTCAAGACTAATTTTCATTTGATGATTTAAAATAAGGTTTATAGACTTTATATCATTCTGGGTATGAATAATTTACATCCCATCCATAAAAAATATTACTCACATATTAAAGAATATAATGAAAAACAAATCTGTTAACACCCAAAACAACGATAATACAAAGATATTATAAACAAAAAAATGCTTAAAGATCATATATGATATCATATTAATGTATATGATTCTTGTATAATTTAATAACAATTATTTCCCATTAAATAGGAGGTTAATCTACCCTTGACCAAGGAAAAGTAAAAGGTAAGGGTTAATTCTACAATTTCGTTATTATCTGTGGTTGTTTTTGCATAAGTATCTACTAGGACCTCTTTATCATCCACATCCATGTTTAATAAAAATGTATTTCAAAACATTTTTACTATTTACTAGAAAATGAGTTAAAATAATTTATACCCTTATTTGAACTCATATGTTTTGAATGGAAACTTTTAGTTGTTTTCCAAACAATCTGCTTTACGACCTTTTCGACAAAATTTAGGTAATAATGTTCTTTTTAACTTATATTGTGGGTGCGTTTATTATCTGCCATTATAACATCATCAAAGCTTCCCTTAAAATATTATAAGAATATTTTCAAAATAAATGTTTTTTTTATAATTATGTGACTCTTATATTATTTCAAAATAGAAAGTGATATTTCTCTAAAAAGGTTTTGATTTCATATATGTCCATATCCATTGATAGATTTTAATCTTATTTGAAATTGATTTATTATGATAAAAAACTTCCATATTGTATTAAAGGTTTTGTGATATGTTTGACTGTGGATGTTTTATTTGTATACCATTCATTATTTATGGATGAACCAATGATATTTTTTATGCTAGTTTTAATACGAATATTTTTGTTAAGATTAAACCTTTTCATATGGGGAATGCATTGGACATAGTAAGGGACTGGTGGAGCCCACTATAGATCCTCAATGCATCGGTTGGTCTAATAAGACAAACTAGTGTCTTGGCACAAGGCCTTGACAAAATCTTATTTTAATTCTTGGCACAGGGCCTTGACTATGTGGTCCTGAAAGTCTGGAATTGTGCATTCCATCATTATAAAAGTGGCTATTGATATTGCATGTGATTATTCGACTTGTAGAATATCCACGTGAGTAAGTAAATGGCATTATTATGATTTATATTTTGCATATTATGATGATATATATGTTGAAAAATTATTTTTTCTTCTTTTCTATACATTGCCTTAAATGATTATGCTTATTTATGAATGTTTCCACTATATTGTTATCCTTTCTATGTTTTATTTTTCTTAGGATGTGAAGAAATATATTATGACTGACTTGTATGGATAGTCTCTAAGATCATAGTGTTTTTTATAGAAACATTTTTTTTTTAGTTTTACATTATACGATGTAATGTAAACCTTATTAATGTATCTAGTACTTTCATGGCTACTAAACTAATTGGTCTTTCGAGAATTTATCTTATGTGGTCATGCCAATGTTACGTAATAATGAACCGACTCTAGGCTTCTAGGTTCGGGGCGTTGTAGTTGGTATCGGATGAAGTTTTGTACAAACCTTGGAAACTAGATTTTGATAAACTCTAATTAGATCACATAGCCCTAAGATATACGTTGATGATTAGTATAGAAGAAATTCCTAGAATTTTGTTATTGAAGATATTTTGTGAGTTTTCCAAGAAATACATCCCTGTTTGGATACGAGCAGGTAGAGGTGGCTCTAACAGAGATGTACCTATGGGTAAAACCAGAAAACACCGCCTTGAGCTAGACTCAAATGGTAACAAGTGCACGATAATGGGTCTTGCTGCACTCTTGGTTATGACACTCCTGAGGGATATGATCTCGATTATTCTCATTTTCATTAAAAACCATTATGAAGGGTATATGAGTATATTCTTCCTCATAGAAAATATTTTTATGGATTATATTCAATAACTATTCAATTTATGTTAAGTGTTTTATTTGTTTGGATTTATTTATTGCGGTTTATAAACTAATCTAGTGTATGCCATTGTTTAGAAATGGCACCTAGTGGAAGGAATGGAAACCATATAAATGCACACACTCCATGTAGGGATTTACCTCTAGCTCAAGATAATTACAGTGGAGCTGGTGATACAACTAGTGCGGATCAGCTTATTACTATACTGGGACAACTCACACGGTTTATGGATAATAACTTTACCTGTATAGAGCACCATTATCCACAACATGGAGGATCAACGTTACATTGCTTCATGAGGTAACAGCCTGGAGGAGTCATGAAACGTCTTCCCATAGTAGAGTGAAAATGGGATTATATTATGATGGACATTTTCATGGTACTACCAAAGACTCCTAGATGGGATGATAAAATTTGTGTCTTTCTTGATCATCTTACCAAGTCAGCACATTTTCATACTATAAGAGAATATTTGCCACATGAATTTTTATCAATATTATATATTAATGATTTTGTAAGACTTCATGGAGTACCCCTATTGATTGCTTCTGATTATGATCCTCGTTTTACATCAACATTCCTGGAATGTCTTTCGAAAGCCCTGGATTCTGAACATCATTTGAGCACTACCTAACACCCTCAAACAGATGGACAATCAGAAAAGACTATTCAATATTTGATGACATGTTGGGATCATCCTCACATGACATTCAAGGAATGTGGGATCAATATTTACCTCTAGTAGAATTTTCTTATAAAAATAGCTTCCATTAAACTATTTAAATGGCCCCATATGAAGTGTTATATGGAAATAGATGTTGCAAACCAACCTGTAGGGATGATGTTGGTTAAAGAAAACTCATTGGCCCAGAACATGTGGAGGAAATGATGGAAAAGGTTAAGGTAATCCAAACCCACATCAAAGCCTCTCAATGAAGGTAGAAAAGATATGCCGATAACCAAAGGAAGGATTTGGAATTTCAGGTAGGAGACCATGTTTTCTTGAAGGTATCTCACTGGAAGGGAGTTATATGTTTCAGTAAGAAAGGAAAATTAAGACCCAGGTACATCGGACCTTTAAAAAATTCAGAACATATTGGGGCTATAGCTTACTGGTTGGCAATGCCGCCAAGTCTCTCTAAATTTCATGATGTGTTCCACGTATCTCTGTTGTGAAAATACATGCCTGACCCAACGCATGTACTCACTTATGAGGAATTAGAGTTGGAACCCGATCTATCTTATTGCAAACAGCCTATCAAGGTTCTTAATACAAGAGAACAAGTGCTGATAAATTGGATGACTTGTCTTGTAAAAGTTCTAAGGTGAAACAATAAGATGGAAGAGGCAACGTGGAATTCGAGGAACTTATGATGAAGAACCACCTGAGCCTTTTTACGTAGTAATACTCAAGAAATTTCTAGGATGAAATTAATTGAAGAAGGTGAGAATGTAACACCCCAAGCTTCCACATTATGCTTCTCTTTGAATAATACAATAGTGTATGTTGTACGCAACTTCAAGTTATAACACACCACAACCAATCAAACTATCCATTTTGAATAGTAATACCCACTTTTTGATATTTTATAAATTTTATCAACCAAAATTGACTTTTTTTATTCATAATATCAAAATTAGCATAGGGTGAATTTTTGGTATTTTTCAAGAAACATTCAATTTTTGATGAATAGTGAAAAACACTGAGTTATTGTTTAAAACCAACTTTTTATTTAATGATTAATTTATTTTATTTAAATTTATTTTATGTCAAAATGGATAGATAATACCTATATATGTTCAATGTGATTCATTACAGTCAGTTTATAATAATTTTTTATATATAAAAATTTTATTGAACTTTTTACCGTTTTCTACCCACCTCTTAGGAGTATTTGTAAATTCACATAAAACATAATTTTACCACTTCTATGAGCTGAATTTAAAAAATCCGAGTGAAACAGTTGATATATGTAAGTAAAATGTGGTTTAATAAGATGAAAATAGTTTTTGATGAATAGTAACTTTTTACTTTTATTTAACACGGTTAAATGTAAGTATGGTAATTAAGGGTAAAAATGATTTTAGTATTACCCTAACACATGTCCTAATTCTATTGGATAAGTATAATTCGACCAAAAACAACCTTAGGAATAAAATATGAACCTCTTTGGTCCACATGGATTATATTAGGACATTTATTATTATTTAATTCAAAGAATAGTTAAAAGTGTTAAATTCAATGTTTAATAACTAAACCATTTTTAATATTGGGATACACATAATATAAATTCAACTATATATATTAATTAGAAATCTAAATATATTTCCTACATAATGGTATTTTATTTATATTTTTTAGAAATTATATAATTTAATTTATTTATGACACAATGATGATGCAGTAATTAAATAATTAATGAAATATTAAAATAATTGATATTATAAATATCCAAATAAATTTAATTTATGTATTTTTATGAATTCTACTAATTTTGATGGATAATATGAAATTCTAGGGTTTTCTAAATGAATTTTGTTTGAAGTAATAACACTGTTATGAATTTAGAAAAAACAAAATACCAAATAGTGTCAAAATTTACATAAAAGAGTTTTTAAAACAAATAATATATTATTAATTTATTTTCTATTTGAAAAAATATAAGGTTTTGAAAAAAGAATTATTTAATGATATTTGTATCATTAATGAGCCAATTTGGGGTTTCTTGGAAGTTTATAGTATGTATATTAACCATTTATATATAAAAATAAAAAGAGACATGGTAAATGTCAAACTATTTAACTAAGAGTTAAATGTAAAAGATAAAGTTAATAAAGTTACCAAACCTATCTAAAACTTATTGGTTGGGTGGTTTTTGACCCATCCCCATATTAGACTTTAAATAATACACTTTGGGGCCATTAGAAACCGAAAATTATTTTATTATAAAATAATGTTTTTAGCTTTTCCTAAGGTGCCCCTCACTCCTTTTATAAAAGGTCACTTCCCCTTCTCTCAAATTCACACCTCCAAAGCCATTTGGCCCGGCCAAACCCTACCCAAATACCCTTTAAACTATCCTCCCTTCATCCTAGATGACTTCCTTTAGTCAGAAATCCATCCTAAGGATCCATTTTTATCAAATAAAAAGGAAGAACCCGAAGAAGAGGTAATGATTTCACCGCCCTCTTTCAAATTCTTTTCTTTTTCCACTTACTCTTTTTTTGTTATTACCATACCAAAATAATTACTCCAGTACCTTATATGTAATTTGATGTTATTATAAATATGTCACAACTATATTCATTATTTTATCAATCTTATTAATGATGATATCACCATGAATGTGTACGCACTACTTACCGTCTTCATGTCGTGGTGTAATTGTTATTCAATACATTATTATTTTGATGGGTATAATAATGATGTGAAATTGATGTAAATAATAAATATAACATGATAATGATTATGTATATATGATATACCATCCAATTATATATATTATTTTAATATCAAAATAATGATATTGTCGCTCATGAGTATGTACACATTATCGTCTCAACGAACGCGATTAGATTCATTCCCCATTATATCCATTCTAGACTAATTTACATTTTATGATTAAAAATAATGTTTGAAGAATTATTATAATTCTATGTATGAATAAGATACATCATTTCCATAAAAAAATATGACTCACATAACAACGAATATAATGGAAAATGAATCCGTTAACACCAAAAACGCTGATAATACTAAGATATTATTAACCAAAAAATATTAAAAGATCAAATATGATATCATTTTAATGTATATGATTCCTGTATAGTTTAATAACAATTATTTTACCATTATAAAGGAGGTTAACCAACCCTCGACTAAGTAAAATTACTAGTAACAGTTAATTCTACAATCTCTTTATTATCCAAGGTTGTTTTTAAATAAGTATCTACGGGGACCTATTTATCATCCACATCCATGTTTCTTAAACAAGTTTTTCAAAAAAAATTTCTATTTACTAGATAATTAGTTAAATTCATTTATACTCTTATTTGAAATTATATGTTTTTAAAGGAATCTTTCAGTCATTTTCCAAGCAAGGTACTTTACTATCTTTTCGACAAAATTAAGGTAAGAATGTTAGTTTTAAGTTATACGGTGGGTTCAGTTATTCTCCATTGTTATAACATCATCAAAGCTTCCCTTAAAAGCTTATAAGAATTTTTTCAAAATAAATATTTTCTTTATAATTATGTTAATCGTAAATGACTTCAAAATAGAAAGTGATATTTCTCTAAAAATGTTTAGTTTTCATCTATGTCAACATCTGTTGATAGATTTTAAGCTTATGTGAACTTTATTTATTATGATACAAAACATACATATAGTATTGAAGGTTTTGTGATATGTTTGACTGTGGATGTGTTATTTTTAAACCATTCATGGTTTATGGATGAATTATTGAAATTTAATATTCCAGTTCTAATATGAATGTTTATGTTATGTTTAAACCTTTTCATATGGGTAATGCATCGGACTTAGTAAGTGACAGGTGGAGCCCGCTATAGCTCCTTGATGAATCGGTAGGTCTCATGAGATAAACTAGTGTCTTGGCACGAGGCCTTGAAAAAATCTTATTTGTAGTCTTGGAATAATCTCTTGACTATGTGGTTATGAATGTCTATTGTTATGCATTCCATTATTATGAAAGTGGCTATTGATATTTCATGTGATTATTTGACTAGTAGAATATCAATGTGAGTAAGTAAATGGCATTATTTTGATTTATATTTTCCATATAATGATTATGTTTTTGTTTAAAAGGCTTTTGTTTTAGTTATATACATTACCTTAAAATTTATGCTTATTTATGAGTGTTTCCACTATATTGTAGTTTTTCATTTTATGATGTAATCTAAAACTTATGAATGTATCTAGCACATCCAAGGCTACTAAATTAATCTGTCTTCTGAAACATTATCTTTTGTGATCATGCCAATGTTACGTAATAATGCACCGACTCCTGGCTTCTAGGGTCGGGGCATTACAAGTTATGTTTTCATGAGATATTTTTTTATTATTTTCATGTTTTTCACCGAACTAATGAATTTATTCATTTTATTTCTATTAATAAGCTTTTAGTTCTCATCCTATTTTTTTAAAAGTTTTCTATATGGAT
This sequence comes from Viscum album, assembly GCA_963277665.1. NCBI lineage: Eukaryota > Viridiplantae > Streptophyta > Magnoliopsida > Santalales > Viscaceae > Viscum > Viscum album. The sequence goes on from OY728160.1 coordinate 700,571,784, forward strand.
TATAAAATTGTTATCCAAGATAAAGAAAATTTACATGTGTCATGAATTGAATATACTGTTATTTTTTAAATGTTTTGGGGAAAAAAGATATTGTGTATAAGTGTCCACATTAAAATACATGGGATTATTATTTAAGAGTTATGAACTACCTATTTAATAATATAATCCTAAAAGTTATTTGTGAGTTATGAAAAGTGAATTATAGTTTAATTTCTCCAAAATAGGTAAATTGTTTTACTTTTTCCCTTTAATAATAGTATGGAATTTTTAGTAATGTTATTTATGTTTTTGAGATATTCTGTCATAAAAAATATTTTTTATTGAATTTTAAGTGTAATTATTATACGTAGTTTCTAAAACATATATAAAATGAAATTTATAAAATGGAATTCTTTTTTTAAGTCATAATATCAGAAACTTCTTATGATTTTTTTTTTATTTTTCTGAACTCACTACCTTTTCACTAAAGTGTATAAAATAAATATTTTTCAAATAATAACTTATATTTATACAAAAAATGAAATTTAAAGTACCATTATAGTCTAGATATTTAGTTAAAGTGAAATTTGGTCTAGATATTTTACAATAAACTAGTTAATTTGTTTTAAATCATGAATATACATGATTATTATATACATTAATTTTTTCTTATAAACACATTTTCCTAAAAAAATAATTTGGTTTTATGAATTTAAATTGAAATGTAATTAATCAAAATTTAAAGAATTAATATTGAAAAATGGGTAACCAATATGGAATCATTTAATACAAATTTGGAAAGTATTTGAACTTTATTTTTTGGTTATTATGATGAGTATCCATGATAAATATTTGTCACTTTAATCATGGTAAAATGTGTAATGTTGGGTCAGGACAATGTGATAAGGACTTCATATCAACCCAAAAAGTTTATTTATTTCAATTGAAGGAATAAATTAGAACATATATAACCTAAAATATAATATATTATTTCTTTTATTCCATTTTTTCCTTCATAATTAAATTTATATAATTTTAACTAAAGAAATTACAAAATTTCACTTCTTTGACATTAGTTTGTCTAAAATTTTCAAAACTATAAAATAAATAAATGTTCTATTATAAATATATCATTTAAATGATAATAAATTTTTACATCATAGTAATATATATATAATTTCTAGGGATTTAATAATTACCCTGAATTCTTACACCATAAAACATAGTATTTATTTAATTAATAGAAATATTAAATAAATGATTTTAAAAAATATTAAAAGTAAAAAAATTTAAATTAATTATCATGGTCAATGAATTTTTTAGATAAATATGTCTTGTTAGGGTTTTGTTATTTGTTTATGTTTTAATTAAAAAATAATGTTGTTTACTTTAATGTTAATGTAAATGAATAGTTTCAAAATTAAAATTAATGGTAATTTATGAAAAATAATATTTTACTAAATTATTGAAAAACATAAAAGTTTTAAATGGGTAAATTATAGGAAAATTTGTCTAATTTATCATACCTAGACAATTTATTATAAAATTTTTACATTATAAGAAAAATTATTACCTCTTAAGACAAAAAATATTTACGATTACTATTTGTTAATGAATTGGTTTAACCAAATATAAGGAGTAATATGATACCCAAACCTATAAAAAATTAATATTATGAATATATTTTTACAATAAACTTTTTTAGTTTTAATTAATGGAATTATATAATAATTATAAATGTTAAGAACATTAATAATATTTAATTTTTTTTAGTAATTTCATATTATTCATTTCCCTTCCATAAAAAAGAACACCCCTTTAGTATTTTTATTTCACATCCTGGAGACATATATCTCATCCAAAACCATAGAAATTATTTTATAAGATTCCATAACAATGAATTATAGTTTATATAAATCCAAATATACAAATAAAAGAGACATTAAGAATGGATTTAAATATGGTATTTCAATAAGACATAATTGTATTACCCAGTATCTGTAATGTATTTTATATTATAACTATAATAAATATGTTTTATTCAACATAAAATAATTTATTTATTATAATAAATATTTAGAAATTTTATTATTGTTATATAGAAACCCCTACCAACCTATATTTTATCAAATGGGAAGTGAAAATTTCACTCGTGTGTATGTGTGGACTATTGCCACCACGTAGTGATACAATTCATTTTTTATCATCAGTATTCCTGAATTATTATTATGGTTGGTTAATGTTTATATATTATATTCCAAACATGATAATTATTTTTGATGTAAAATATCAAATAAAACATCACACATTTCCATACGTTGAAAAATGATAATGTTGCTTGTGTGTATGTGTGTACTACCACCTCCACAAAGTGATATAATTTTGTTTTTCACTTCATATTTATATATATAGTAATAAGGATTTATTTTATTTATGTATATATATGTATGGTATTTATGATATAATAATGATTCTAATAATTTAAATTATTATTTACTATTCTTTCATTCCATCTGTCAAAAAGTAAAAACAATATTCATAGCTTGGTACGACTTTCCGTCTACAGGAATAGTTATATTCATTTTTCTCTATATATATTTTATGGATAACTCTATATATATAATGAATATATATTATATTTTTATCACAATTTAAATTATGGATATTATGGATCCATGAACAAAGTACAAGGACAAGAATGACTAAACAAAAATTCTTCTGAAAAAACATAAAAGTTAGCACACTGAAACAATGATCATAATAAAGAGTTATTAAAAGATGGGTGTTAAAATATTTTAAGTGGATAATATATGGTATTAAAAATATATAAATTACTATTATATATATTTATAATAAATTTTTACATATTATACATTATTTTAATTCTCTTTTGAACAACTTGAACTCATTGTAATGGATTTGCAACTCATGTTTTTGTCCAGGAGACACATGTCATATTCAATAATTGGTTATTTTATATTGTATATATAATATCCATAATGGTATTTTATGACTAGTAACATGAAAATTAAGTGTATCAAAAATGCTTTATCAATTTCATGACTTTTAGGTTTCATAATTACAAAAGTTGTAAGGGTTTTATGTAATAATATTGTTATACATAAGCATTGTTTGTGATTATGTTTAAAATGATGAACTTTTATGAAATATCTCCCAAAAACACTATAATTATCATCTCCTCTTATTATTTCATGATAATACATTGTTTATTTAAAAATTCAATCAATTTAAATACTAAAGAGTACAAATAAATACTTTTAAGGAAAACTGAGTAAGTTTAACTATTCAGTCTAAAATTATTTTTCATCCATGTACATATTTTATAGAAATGATTTCAATAATGTTTTGACAATTATACTAGGACTATATAAATTAAATTTTACCAATGGTATTTTTTTAAAAAAAATTGTTTAAAAGGAATTTTTTTTCATTTTGAATAATCTACTTTTTCCATTTTCTAGAAATGTATATGAAATCATTATTTTAACATATATGATATGAATATAATTTCCAAAAACCATAACCAATAAATGTATAAAATTGTATATAATATTATATATGATTATTTTCAAAGAAAAAATTTTCCATAATATTTTATTGAACTAGATTCAAAATGAAAATGGTATTTTTCTAATGAAATATCCCAAGTATTATTTTAAATATATTTTCTTATAAGATTAAATCATTTGATGTTACATATTACTTATTGGGGTTGTGATCAATGGATACCATACTTATTATTTATCTATAAATTATTTTTATATAATGATTAAATGATGAAATTTTAGTGAAATATGATTCTTTTACAAGTTTTATAATATTATTAAATGTTTAATGGCTTGAGAAACTCGTTTAACTTATACGGTTATGATCGGATAAATGTTTTATGATATTTCATAAAAAATATGTAATATTTTCATTATAAAATGGGAGAATGTAAAATAATATATCCAAATAATGCATTGGTTGAAGATAGATATCTCATGAGATATTGAGGACTATAATGGGGTGTAAACCTTATTTAATAAGGGTCTATGTATACTATGATAGTAATAGGAGTAAACCTTATTAAACGATATGATGGAATGGAGTGTGAACCCAATAAAAAATGACATTTTTTATAGTGATTCATGATTAAGAAAATATTTATTATGGTTATGAGTATGATAAAAATGTATTACTTATTATAGTGGTATGTTTTCATAGATAATGATATTGGATTCTTTTGTGATTCATGACATATTGAATACATTTTTTAATTCCACAATTCAACATTATGATCAATGGTATTACTGATATATTAATCAAATGTTAATCCCGTATTTTCTTACCCTCGTAATTTTATTATTACTATGTAATCATTGATATATACCTCATATACACTTAATATACATCTAATCTCACCTTTTCTATATACCCTTTCCATAGCATATAAAGAAAAAAATTAGGTTGTTTATTCCTAAGAAGATTACTCTGTGGGATGATCTTTTTGGTATAATTTAAATTTATTTCAATACATAATAATTTTTTGTATTTGTACTCTATATACACTAAACAATTATATTTATTGGATGGATAGTAATAGTGTGTATTAAAATTTCATCTAATATTTTGAGATATTTAGTTATAAAAATTATGGGCCACAATATTTTGTATCAGAGGAAGGTTTCTTTACTATTAGTAACTATAATGATAAAAAATTTGTGATTAATCTTTAGATAATCCTATGTATTTGAGAACATTTTATGTTACGGTAATGAAATGGTGGTGGTTTACATTGAAATAAATCCTAATTTAGATACTATATGTGGATATGGTTTTTGAAAAGATGCATCTTTGGGTAATAACCATTAAAAATTTTGGTTAAGTATATATATTCTATTATTATCTTTCATAATGAAAAATCCCTTACAATTAAACAAGTTTGACACTCTTAGGGATATGATGGTGTTAATATACATTTTTTCTATTAACCATTACAGTCGACACAATTATATACTGAACAAAGATAACATTGGTTTAACCTTATGTATAAAATATTAGAAATATTGTGTTATGATTTAGAAACTATATAAATTATTTTTCATGATCTCTCACTATGATTTTTATGGATCACTCTATAGTTTTTGGTTTTAGATATTGGATGGAACTAGAAAGATTCATGTTAATAGTGATTCTGAAGGACAATGGAATTAATTTCATCATGAAAAACTAAATAAAATTCATGTTGGAATAATAAATCTTATGATTAATCCTAATCATCTATCATGAAATATGATTAACAAAAGAAATTTTTTTTCTCTAAAATAACCCAGTAGAGGAAGATAGAAATTTATGAATCATCATGGGTAATTACAATTATATAACTGAATTTAAATTTTATTCATCTCATGAATGTGAGAAGGAGAACTCATAAGGGAATTTTAAATTTGGGGAACATATTTTCTCTGTTGAAATAATAGTAAAATAAAAATAAATTTCTCGAGAATTCAATGTCTTTTGTGTGGGGAACATAGTAATTATGCATGTCAATTCCCAAATACATGATTTTACTCTATAAAGGAAGAACCTATGTTATTACATTAATTTACATGAAATGGTTGATGTGTTTATGTATTAGGATTCAAAAAATACTTTATAAATCTATTTTCTAAATCAGATTCTAGTTATAATGATCATGAAGAATCTACATATTATTCAATAATATTTTATCATTAAGTATTTGAAAACATGTGTTTCAAATTATTTATAACAAAGCAAAGTAATTTAGTGGTAATGTGATATTTTTAGAGAAAAAATGAATACTGTAGAGATAACTTTTAATATGTTCTTGATGATTGGATAATAGTTTTTATTGGGTATAAATAAGTGATTGACATTGATGAAGTAAATGGAATTGTATTATGAACAATGAAATTGGTTGGAAATTTGATGAAAAAGTTATTTAGGTCATCATTGACTAGGTTTATTTCGTTTTCTATTTTTGGAATATATTCAATAGTATATGATTTTTTTGTAATAACTAGAGTGTTAATTTTTAGAATCATATATGTTTTCATAAGGGTGTCATAGTGATTCAGTTTATTACCATGTTGAAAGAGAATCAAGGTATTGACATGTTTAACATGGGACATTATGAGCCATATAATGTATTTTGGGGGTAAATGTTGGTGTTAAAATTGAAAACAAGTATTTGATAAATTCATTTGGATTTTTGGGTTTTTTTCATCAATCATATTTTGGAGGATTCGTATTAGTAACAGTTTATGGAATATATTAAATTAAACTTTGGCTGTTATAGTTTGGTTTTAGAAATCATGTTATTTTATTTATCCATATCGGATAAATTATGCTAATCATATTTGTTTTAGTAAATATATAGAGGTAGGAGGAATTAATTATAGATTTTATGATTTGAAAAAAGTTAATTTTAGTGATTAGGAATGAAAAATCCATCATTAATATCCATTTAATTGTCTATGAGATTATATAGAAGTGTAATTTATAAAATTTCAATGTAAGTATAGAATTATTCTTATAAAATAGAATGGAAAAAAATTAGGTATTTTTTTACATGTGCTCTGTCATCATAGTAAAATAATACATTAAATTTAGGAAAAGGATAAAAAAATAAACAATTTATCCATTTACCTTTATTCTTGAAAAATTGATTCTCTTTTAACACATCATAATTTTTTCCTGGTCATTAACATTCTCATTACCATGTTCTCTATTGATCTTTATTAATCCTTCAATTATTGTTTCTTACACAATGTCAATATTTTAATTTCCCATGTTATACTAATTTTAGAAATTCATTAGGTGTTATTTAAGGTGAACATTACATTTTTGGATTCCCCTATTCAAATGAGGTTTTATTATCACATTGTATAATGTGGTTTTTTGGAAAACGTATTTTCAAATTTTGAAACATTCATTAATAGTACAAAAAAATATTGGGGAAAGAGTCCTTTAAAGGGGTTAAAATGTCACACCATAATATTTTGTAATATATTTATCTTTATAAAATTTTATGGGTTCAATATCTTTATTAACTTGCAATATTGAGAATAAAATCAATTGTAATATATTGTAACATAACCATTTAATTGATGGGTATGAAAACAATTAATCATAGTATGAAATATATATAATTTTTATATAATTCATATTTATTTTTTAATTCTTAATATAATGTAACATGAGTTTAATTAAAGTTGGTTTATGTCATCGAACTATTTTTTTCATCAACAATTAATTTTATAACATTTTTTGTGAGAAAAATATAATTAATTTCAAGTACTTTTAAAAATTAAATTTCATAAAATGGAAATCATTTTTATTGTTGTTATCCAAAATAAATTAGGGTGAAATATTCAGAATTTTCTAAAATAATTAACTTTTTAGTGAATAGTGAAAGTTATGTATTTTTAAAGTACTTTTGATTTTTTAATTAAATTAGTTAATTAAAATATCCCATTGTAATTTTTGTTTGGTCTTAAAGTTAGAGATGACAGAACTAATTTATAATAATCAACTAATTCCATTTAAATCAGTACAATTGGGTAATTTGATATATGTTAATTTTATACTAAAATGGGAATTTGTAAACTTATTTTCATACTACAACAAAACAAGACATTAATTATGATGGCATTTTTCAGCACAAGAGAAAACCACATAAAAGGGTTACCTTTTATCGATGCTAAAAAATCTCGTACAAAAGGTACTCATTATCAATGTTTTTAGTGCTGCTAAAGGATAACCATTATCAATGATTTTTTAGTGATGGAAAAGGGTACAATTTATATGTGGTTTATTTTAACAATTAATAATGGCCACAAATAAAATAAAATAGCTAGACAAATAAAAATTAAAAATGTGTAAATAAAATATATATATATATATATTAAAATTTGTATTCATTAAATATATATTGATAGAAAATAATAAATTTGATATTCGTATATATATATATATATATATTATAAATATATGTAAATAGTATATATTAAATATATAGATATTTATTATGAATAAAATGAAATAATTAAACAAGTATAAAATTAAAAATAAGAAAATATAAAATAAAAAAAATTAGTTAAAAAATTATTGATAAAAATGAATAAATTAAAAATAAATATATATTATAAATATTAATAAATATTATATTTTAAATATAGATATATAAATGGTATAAATAGTAATATTTAAACAAAAAATATAAATGAATAAATTGTAATAAATAAATAAATAAAAAAAAATGAATAAATTGTAGAATTATTAAAAATATATATCAGTGAAAAAATTATTTAAAAAATGAATAAGATTAATATATGTAAATATATCAACAATAAATATTAATATATAATATATATTTGATATAAATATAGAAATGAAAAAAAATTAATAATTAAAAAATAATAATATCTTATTCATTTTTAATGGTTTTTATAAAAAATTATTTATTAACTCATTTTATATAGAAATATTTTCATATATATATATATTCATATATATATATATAATCATTTATATATATACATTATATTTCCAAAAATATGATTTATAGAATTTAAAATATGCATACATACATTAAACAAGTCATATATTTTGAGAAGAATGGTTTATAATAAAAATTTGTTTTTGTTAAAAAATGAAAACTAATCATATCAAGAAATTGACCTAATTGAATGCCATTTGATTTTCCAATTTTATTTAAATAAAATGTCTCTTACATTTATTTCACACAGACATATAAGTATTACTGAATTTTTATATACAATGCATGCACACAGACAAATATTTACGTAATTATTGAAGTCCTATATAAAAACACATACACCAAATATTTATATAATTTTGTTAAAAAAATTGTAATAATTTTCAACTTTCATTATAGTATGATATATTTAATATATAATGTTTTAATTAGTAAATTTCAATTATTTATTTTTTAATATTATTATAGTAAGGTATTATTTATTCATTTTTAATATTTTTTTATGTTTTAAATTTTGTCATTTTCGGAATTTAATACTTTTGTAGTTTATGTTTACATATACTTATTTTATATGATTAATATTTTTAATATGTATTCATCTTAATTTTAATATATATCTATATTTTTTAAATAATTTATCTTTATTTATTAAAAACTACCCATTTTTTATATATTTTTAATGTGTAAGAATTTTTTATTATTCAATTTCACTCATTTTTAACATCCCTTCATCTAAGATTATATATTCACTAATAATGTTAAAAATATTTATAAATAAATATATTTATAAAATTATATTTAGTAAATATATAATTTAAAATATTTATAATTATAAAAAATAAATATTTTTTTTCTAAAAGTATTTCTATATTTGTAAATAAAAATCAAATATTTAAATAATTATAAAATTATACAAAATTTATTTAAATAATGAATATACTTATAATATCTATGTTTGTATTTAAATTTATATTTATATTTATATTTATATTTATATTTATATTTATACATATACTTATATTTTAATTTATATTTATATTTATTTATATGTTAAATATATATAATTGTACAAATGTATATAATTATATACATATATAAATACTCTTTAAATGTGTTTCTAAAATTATAACTATATAAATATATATTTAAATAATTATAAAATTGTAATAAATATATTTAATTAATTAATATATTTACATTATTTATATTTATAGATATTTGTTGATTATATATATATATATATATATATAATTATAAATATTTATAAAATGTTATAAATATATTTATTAGTATAAATATATAATTCTATATGTATAGAAAAAACTTATTTATAAATATATTGTTAATGTATTTATAAAATTAATTATTTATAATTATATAGGAAAATAAGTAATTTTTTAAAATAATGTCTTTATATAATTATAAATACTTAAATATATATTAAAATATTTGTAAAAATATATTAAATATATTTAATTAATTTATATATTTAATCTATGTAATTATACAAATATATATTATTATATAAATATATATATAATCATATAAAAATATTTATAAGTATATTTAAACTTAATTATTTATAATAAAAGTTATTAATCTTTTTCAATGCTAATGTTTTAGCGCTGATAAAGATGCCTTTTATTTGAGCTTTTTTTCATAGATAAATATAGAGCTTTATTTGTCATAAAATATTATCCCTGAAAAATATGGTTTTAACATCGCTTTTTAAACAGAGATAATGATATATTTTGTGAGGGTCTATTAATTTAACTCTGATAAAATGTAGCTTTATCTTTTATTTATTGGATGTGATGATAAAAATATCTTGGTCTATTTTAATAAACCCTAACTGTGACTAATTCAGTCATGATTCTAAATCATTCATGGAAGTACCCTGTTATCAGTGTTCCTCCTCTTCTTTTCATAGAAAAAGTCTATCTTAAATCCCAAGAATATTATTATCTCCTCCTCGTAACATATTGTTTTTTTGTTTGGGTTCCACATAAGGGGATTTTGGCCTATTTATTTTCCAGCAATAGTGAAATTTTGGGGTTTTGTGGTTTCCATTTCTGTTTGTGTTATTTTGTTCATTCTATTTCTCTATTCATTAGAATTTTACCACAACGGTTCCATTTTAAAAAATCTCAATTCCATTTTATTTCATCAATGTGTGTTCTTCTTTCCCCTATTCATTAATATCCACTTTCGACATTGATTACTTTTTATGTAATCTCAATTCAATTTTGCAACATCAACGTGTGCACTTCATTCCTGTCTTCTTCAAATATCTCTTAACACTATGGTTCTATTTTGTGAATGAATAATACAATATTTTAAATGAATAATATAAATGAACAATTAATTTTGGTGTGGTTTTGAGTTTAAAAGGATGTAAAAATGGTTTATATTTTTTTAATAAAAATTGTATGAATCATAGTTTACTTCAATATGGTGAATTATTAGTTCTCAATGTGTTGATATCTATCATGTATTTAATGGATATTGTTAACTAGGTTTTAAACGATGTTTTAGGTGCTTTGGTAATTGATAAAGTGTATCCATAGTTTATGACAAGGATGTTCTTGTACCAATAATTTTACTCATATACTTATTAAAAGTATGTTTTCATTTTATTAAAAAATGTTTCATTGTGATTTTACCACCCTTATTATGAATCCCTATGTGTAGTTTTTTCTATAGGCTATTTCTATTTTATGATATTTGTATTTATTATTATTATATAATTCTTATATGATTTTATGGGTTGATATTTATTGAGATGGTATTATAGGTGTGATAACATTTATTTCTTATTTTTTATTATCAATTTATAAATTGATCAAGTTCAAATTTTTCACACCTCCTTTTTTTTGTTGCCATGGGAACCAATGCTAACTATATTAGTGATCTTTTTTCTATTATAGTGTCTCAATAAGATTCCCTTATTACATTTACTACACCTTTAATGATGTAATATACATGGTGTTTCACCAATAGTGTTCAATATTGGATACCCATATTTATTTTCAAATTATGTTGTTATAGATGGGAACCCTTGGGATGTTTATTCAACTGGTATATGTTATGTATTATAATACCCTTGTATCCAGTGAGATTCCCACGATAACATCTCATTTGATGATATTTTCTTAGGGATCCCTGTTACACACATTTTGTTCATTGATTTTTACATTTCATAGACATTTTACAGCAACATATTTTTCATTACTATTATTAAATGTCATTGTTATAACAGATCTCATTTGATCTATATTCTAAATTAAAATTATGGTTGGTTTTACTTTTTTAATTATAAAATGTGTTTTGATAAAGGTTTAGAATGAATAAAATTGAATATTATTTTGTTTTCATCCGAAAGAAAGTCCAAATTTATAATATTCTAAATTTCTTCACATTAAAATGTATGATTCCATCAATTTGTTGGTCAAAAATTATATTTAAAAGAGTGATTTTATAATAAGTTTTTATACCTAAATGAGTGTAAATTTATTGATCTTAATAATGGTTATATTTTATTTTCCAAAAAAAAATTTACCATATTATTTTGAAATGAGATAAATTTATTATATTTAATTCCATTATAGTTTCATTTTTTGAATTTTTTAAAATGGTTGTTATTCTATTTCTTTGAGAATTGTTTTTAAATTTAATTTTATTAACTATGTAGTGACATTTTACTTGGGTTTTTTAGCTCACACCCTACATACACACCTATATGGGTATATATAGGTTTTATGTTTTTATATATGTTCTAAAGTTATGATCTTAATTTTTCTATCATTCATGTACACCATTTATGAAAATTTAGGTGGAGGTAAGTAACCATGGGTCGCATGGAGATATTTGAGATGTGTATTAGTTGTTGGTTTCCTTTGATACGTTCTTTTATTGTAATATTAAGAAATATTCTCACATGAATTTTATATTCTATTAAAAAGAGAATAGATTATGTATTACACTAATCTTTTATATAATAAGTGTGTTCCTAATTATTTTTCTTATGAATCTATTCTTATGATTATTTATTTTTATCATTTAGTGTAAATCTTTGGATGTATAATGTATAGATGTACCATGGTAGATACTCTGAAACATCTACAAAGTTTTATTAATGTTATTAACGGGTGAAATAAATACGTATTTTATATATATGGTTATGAGGGTTTGTTCCTAATTCTATTAGAAGTTTGGAACAATCATTAGGTCATGGACATGAACTGTTGAGGCGATTTAGACAGTTGATCCTAGAATATTCATTACAAAATGGTATCAGATAACTCTTTTTATTTGATTAGTCTTGTTGATGGAGCATAGATATGAAAACTCATATGGTATGATATGAATTGGTTATTTATCAATATCATTCATGATAAAATATTAGTTTCTAAGAGTAATAATTATTATGTCCTTAATTTTATCCTATTTTGATTGTTTTTTAGATATTTTAACATGAGATTATAGTATCATTTTCCCCATTGTGATATATAATATATTTTTGTGGTATAAATAATTTTTTGTTTAATAGTGGAAGAATAATTAGAGGAAAACCATTACATTCATGGTCTAAAAATTTTCATAACCACTATTTATGGTATTCATAACTCTTCCTAGTATTTTTCTTGGTTGTCAAATGATTCTACAAACCTTGCGATGAAACAATGCTTGCTTTAGGGCCATTTTCTACATAGAATGTTTCTGTTTATAAGTATTTGATCTTTTTTTTGAAAAAAATTAGTTTTAAATGTTAATGTTTTTTTTAAATGAAAAAATGATTTTTTTTCTATAATATGAACAAAAATGGATTCTCTGTTTTTAAAAATGTGATGTGATTTTGAAGTGAACATCTAATGTTTTAAACATTTCAATGTGTATATCTCCCTATGGAAATGAATTTAAATTTTTAATTTATTATTATTGGTTATTAAATAGGATTTTAAAATTTTTCACTTGATGCTAATAGTATAAATATATAATGGGGTTTGTATCATATTAATTGTTTTGAAAAAATTGCTCTATTTTAATAAGGAATTTAAAAAAATGTATTTCAAGTGTGGTTATATTCAATATGAATCCTTTTGAATTTTTAAATTTCTATTGAAATCAGATTTGAAATATTAATTTAAGATGTGGGGATTTATAATTTTTTTGTATCTTATAAATTGTATTGAAAATAATTTGGTTTCAATGGTGAATTTTAAAAACATTCGTAGTCATAAGATCATTAATTTCTTATTCATGAATATCTTTCCCATATCATTTTTTCAAATTAATTCAGATATTATGTCATTTATTCTAGGTAATTGGGTATAAATGTGTAGGGGCACTATGATCATGTATTTTATGACGAGGTAATCCTTTAAAACAATGTGTTCCTGATATAATTTTTAACTTAATAGAAAAACTATAAAAAAAATTTGGTTCTTCTCTAACACCTACCCAGAGAACATTTATGTTTAATGATATAACTGCATTTATCATCAGCATCCTCTCCAAAACAGTTATTATTTCATTTTGTTTCTCAAGATTAATCCCTCATCTCTTCTAAACATACAACCATGATTCAAGAACTACTCTAAATAGTATTTATCCTAAACTGGGTACCAATGACCAATCTGGATGATTTCATAGGATAACACCTAACATATTAGATTCATAATTTTCTTAATTTAAATATTCCATTTCCAATGAATAATAATATAATTATATAGAACAATCAATTTTTTTATCCCTTTATTATATTTATCTATAATTTTCTCCTCTTATAAAGAATATATTGTGTGTATTTTTTACAAAATGAATATTTTATAAACATAATTGGATGTATAGGAATAAAAATTGGATTCAAAATCATCGTATGAAAAATGAGTATGAATATAGAGTTAAATATATTACCATGTTTTCTTTAGAGCATGAAAAAGACACATCTCAAATAATTTTTCTATGTTTATGGTTTTTTTATTCAAGGAAAATTAGTTTCAAAGTGTTTGAAGGACATCCGATTTCTCACTAAATAAATCAAAGCTATAAATTTTAGACTAAAAAAGGGGATAAACTGAATGTTCACACCGATTGTAATGATAATATTGTCTTTAGATCATTTCATATGAATTCCAGTGAATATAATGATGGAGATCGCATGGATTAAATGAAAATGTAAATTGAAGATAACCATTGTGATTGTAAAAAAATTGTTTGATAAGATAAATAGTTATGATAAGAGACCATTGTATACCGGTAGTACTAAATACCCAACATTTTCTGCTATATTGAATTTCTATAATTTGAAGTCTAGTGGAAGATGGTGTGACACCATATTTATATAACTAATTTGTCTCAAGGATGATATTCTTCTAGAGTAAAATGAACACCCATGTCAATCATATGACTCAAAAATAATTCCACATATAATGGTAATGATATTTAAAAAATTTCAATTTGTCTAAATGATTTAATATTGGTTCACAAGGACCATGAATCACTCAAAAGAATCATTATGTGTAGTGCATATTGATACATGAAATATGAATCAAGTCCATCGCATGTTTTATGGTACTTTCCTTATATTCAATGGTTTAGAATAACATTTGGATGACATGAAACCACAATAAAATTGGTATTTAATAAAGATACAAGAATTAAATATGATAACCTTTTCTATCCAGTAGATTCTCCTTAATAGATGAAAATTGATTATAAATATATTGAATTTGGATATGACATGAGAAAATTTCTCCTTGTATTATCTATAGATAGAATAGATCTTTTAGATATATAGAATATTACTCATAGTACATGTCCCATCATGTTGGTAAATTATAACTTTCTTCCATGTTTATTCATGAAGCATATATACATTATATTTTCTCTGTTTATATCTAGGCCAATGAAACCCAGGATTAATATTTATGCCCATTTTAATCAATTTATCAATGATATGTAATTGATGTGGGATGCATGTGTCGAAATATTTGATGCTCATATAAGTGAATAATTCAAATTGATGTCCATGTTGTTTGGTAAGATAAATAACTATCTTTATTTTGGAAATATGTCATAATATAGAATAAATGTAATTTTGGGATGTCCCATTTGTAAAGAATTCTCACCCTCGGTCTGGTTAAACATTCCTAAAGGAATGTATTTTTAGGACATCAGAAATTTTTACCTCAATGACATAAATATCAATCTTGGACTATTGTATATTATGGGAGTATAGAAAATAGTATTACACCATCTTCACTATGTGGTGATAAACATTTTGGTATAGAAAAATATAATCACAGAATTTTTGGTAAACCGTTTTTCAAAAACCATATGAAATCATGTTAGAAAAAGTGGTCAATTTACATTGAAATAACATATTAGAATTTTTTCTTCAGATTTTTTCTTAATGTTAGTCATTTAGAACAAACATTATATGATAGTGTTTCAAGAATGTTTCTAGATATTACTAGAAAATAGGTAGGATGGAATCAAAGGTTGGTTGGATATTATTAAAATGGGGATAATGGAAGAGTTGTAATCAATGAAGGGTAAAAGGAGGATTTTTATTCCACAAGAAGCTTGTAATATTTCCCAACATAAATAGGTGCAATATTTCATTTTCTAAATGTTATAAATGTTTTATATGGGTATTCATAAAAAAACAAGAATTTCATTTCAATGAAAATTTTGAATTTATAAGGCTAAAAATTACATGACTATAATTTTTCTTGAAAGATTTGATTCCCATTTATTTACATTTCATTATTATAAAAAATGTATGTTATATATTAATGATTTATTTATTCATTTTCCAATCCATATTAAATAATTTTATAGACCTGACAATGTTTCCAATCATTAAAAATGAGGTTTTAGGGATATTGTGCGAATTTTAGATGTTCTCACCATCATCATTATTTGACATAATAGTCCAATTGATGGATCACATGGTTAGAGTGGTTCAAAAATGTGGTCCTATAAATTATATATGGATATACCCTATTGAATAGAATATGATGAGTTTCAATGGGTGTGTTGGAATAAAATTCATCCATTTTTGTTGAATAATGATATATCATTGAATAAAATTTTGAATTAGGCACTAATTAAGTATCAGATGATGAAAACATCAATCTCATAATTTCTCATCTCAATGAATTCCGTATAGGTAAAGGTATTTTTTAATATATGTTATTATAATTACCACAATAGATAGGGTGAAATAAACCCTGTACCTTTTACATATTAGTGAATTTTTTTATTTGTACGTTGAATCCCACAAAAAATTATTATATATTTGAATCAATCATGGGATGAAGGATGGATATCAAATATTCACAATCAATAATTTTTTGAAAGGATATGTGATCAAATGTATTAGGAGTTATTTGAAAATACAAAATTAATTTTAGAATGACTCTAATGGGTAGCCATGGCATAAATGGAAAATGTTATATCTAATACTATTATTGTAATAAATGATAACATGTTTGAAATAAAAGAAAATAATGACTATAGTATAATGAAAAACATTGGATTTATTATTATTTTGGAAGTGATAAACATATATGGTTAAAGGGATAGAAATACAATTTATAATAATATGATATATTTCACAATTTTAAATAGATTTACTTATTGGATTATAATTAATTTCATGTGCTGATTTTCCGTTGAAAATTGGTTAACAATAGCAGTGTAGTGAAATTTAATGAAACAGTCTTTGTGAAGGTGAATATCAGTGTGTAATGGAAAAAAGAGGATCCATTCATAATTTAATCACAAGTAATACAAGTATTTTAGGTCTCATTTCCTGTAAAGAAGAATTGGTCGATTGTCCTACTATAGAGAAAAATAAATCTAGGGTTAGATAAAAATTATATCCTGGATGGCCCTTTCATTGGGAGGTTCCAATCAGTTCATAGAGGTCCCAATGTAGAAAATGCCTTTTACATTACAGGGCAACCAAAATAGTGGATTTGGATTCTTGATATAGAAACAAAATCCCTCTCATCCTTTAAAAAATAGAGTTCATTGAGTTTTCTTAATAAATAATTAATGTACAATGATTTTCCTCATAATATTATGTTATCTCTAATGTATTAACATAATAAAAATGAAATTCTTGACTACTCATATAGACAAAGTCTAGTGCACATGATGATGTAGTTAATATTGGGAAGGAATAGATTGTTAATGCTAAAACATCATAAAAATTTGGGTATCTGCAACATTTTGATGAAAAAGACAGGAATGAAATAACATAATAGTGTTAAATATAATTATCAAGGAAATATGTAAGAGTAAAAAATTTAGGTTTCCTGGAATAAACATGGCCAACCTATTGACACAAACAAGTCAATTCTCGTTATTAATTTTTGTTTCATAATGATGATGAAGTTTTTGATTGATATATATTCATTATTCCACATCCAAATTGATGTGAAGGAAACCCTTTATAATGATATTATTTTAATTTTATAATTTGAATTCTCCCAATTTTACTAAAAAATTATATAATGAAATGTTGATTTAGTTTTCATTATTCTTTGAAGAGTTATTTTATTTTAGAATATTCATGTAATGAATATGTATGAATGGCCACCAAAAACCCCAATAGAGGGTTTCAATCACTTATTACCATGTTTCATCTATGGTATGTTGAGGGTAAAGTAAAGACCTGACAACCAATTAGTTATAAACACATTATAAAGAAACAAAAACTAAATAATGTCATGATTCATTGCAATGGGAAATAATTTTAAATGAATTTTATTAAATAAAATATTATTTTTCTGTATTTATTTTATCTAATTTGATTTAAAATTGTAAATTTAGAAAATAGGAAAATAATACTAAAAATAAATAACATGCATCAAATCCAATATACCCAAATCACGAAGCAAAGACGGGGTATGCATCACGAGAGAATAAATTTTGATGTAATTTAAATCAAAAATAATTTTTTCTGTAATATAAAACAATATAAGTTCTATTTCTTAAATAAATATTTTTGAACCAAAATATGAATCCAAATCCATCCCAAGCCTTATTTAATAGAATGAGGCTTTTATAAATAAGAACGATAAAGTGGTTGATTAAAACAAAAAAAATAGTATGGTAAAAAGATATAAGTATGATAGAATAGTAATTATCTATTATTTATAATAGTATTAAAAACAAATATTTATGTACGTAAATATGTTTTTGATATAGTTTAGATACAAGAATCGGCAATGATTGTATCAAATAAAAAACTACTTCTAAAATTTATAAATAAGCTGAAACAATATGGAAGCATTAGAGGATTGGGTTTTGAAGTTTCTCACTAAATATATTTTGAAAATATAAACCCACAAGAATATAGACATAATATTACGAAAGGGTTTATGTCACAAAAATATTATTCCCATTATATTATTTTCTAGTTTGGTTTGGAAGACCAATATATAAGAAAGTGTCAAAATGATATTTCAATGGAATAATTATTTACATATAAAGAACCAAATAACACATCTACATTTGAGGCTATTCATTCTACTCAACCAAATAACACACCCTAGGCAATAAATTTTTTCCATAATCTTTCTCCTAATTTTTAATAAACCAACTCATAATAACATTATATTACTAAAATTTTAAAGGATAATGTTATACGTGATTTCTATATGTCAACACCCACTCACTGCCTTATTAAGAGGATTACAGTGTATAATATCCATAGAGGAAAGATACACAACAAATAACTCCGAGAAATCCCATGTGAGTAGGGATTGAGGTAGCTCAAGATCCAAACACTGAGTTTATTATTCCACATAATGATCTATATATTACAATAGTCAATGACATTATTGGTTCATACATAGCACGATCATCTCATCTTATAAAGATACATGAGGTATGTATTTAAAACAATTCTGATGAAAAACCTAAAATAGTTGATGAAAGAATTTCTAAGATGAGGTATGGTATTAAAAAGTAGTAATTTGATGGGGAATTGATTTTCGGATCAAGATAATCTAGTGAATCGACCTTGAAATCAAAAAAGACCATTTGGGTGTACCTTATCCCCTCTATCGATGCATAAACATTTACTATCCTTATAACATCATGGAAAAACCATGTATAATGATTAAAATATAATATATACCATGTGAATAAGAAATATTTTCAGTATTCATTACTGATGGTGTTTGTAATGAGTATATAAATGTGATTGTCAAGCTTGAATGGATTGGAGTCTTAATCGTGAGTACTTACATAAGGTAAATTTTCATAATATGTATTTTATAATAGTATTATAATATTTTCATTATAGTTAAAAGTATACATATTTTATACGAGTGAATTTATTATTTCAATATAATCAGAAAATTGTGTAAATCTTGATTTGGATCATTAACCCTACTATAATTTTTAAGTAAGAAACTTATTTGGAGAAGGAATAAATTGATAAAAATAAGGATGATCTATGAAATGTGTTCAGGAAAAAAATAACATACAATATACTATTTTTTATGATTTGAATATATGGGTAAAACTCTATAATATAATAATATACTTTTTTTATTTTTTCATCACATATTTGTTTATATTTTTTCAGGAATCACTGGATAGGGATCACACTCATTCTAAAAACCATAAATAGTTATTTTTTGATCTATTACATCAATATCGAATGTAAAAAAACAAACATGGTGTGTATTGCGCATTATTAATACACTAAAATAAACATTTTATAAATAAAATTTTAATTATATGTTTTAGTGTGTGTTTTAATATGAACTATGTTATAATAGTTAGATCATTAATTATAAGAGAAATCCCACCCAGAATTTAATGAATGAGCATAAAAATACTTTGGAATACTACAAACAGAAACATATTATAGTATATATAGAAATATTTATCTATTAAAACATATTTCAAAATAACATAATTATTTTGGTCATTGTTTTTTTGTGTTTAAAGAAAGATAATGGAAACAGTAATGGATATTACATATAAAAATTTATGAGGTGGATCATAAACCCTGAAATGACTACTATCCCTATATTGTTAATTCCATAAATTAATTTCAATTTAATTAAAAAAATCTAAATCATTTGTATGACTATATTTTCTCAGTACTACCATGATCATTTACAACCTTCATACTCGAAAAAAGAAGTAAATTTGTTTAATGATAAGTGGGTAGCATACATGCGGTCGAAATGAATAGAAAAAAAAATTTATATGATTTCCTTCTATAAATGTCATCTATTATTGGATATTAACAAAGAAATATATTTGGGGTGTGAAATTTTATTATAAAAATTATTATATATTATTTATAAATTTTTATTAATGATACATATAATGATTAAAATCAACTTGTTTTGAAATTATCAAAAAAACATCATGTCAGAATGTATATGGACATCATAAGTAGGTGACTTCAAACAAAGTATTTCTTATTATTATTATCATTTTATATATGTTTTAAAATTTACATATTTATCATTTTAAGAATAAAATTATACAGATCTCCATTATAGAGTTCCATCATCTATAGTGGTAAATGATAGAAGAACATAACAATAATGTGGTTTTGCATTGGTGGGTGTTAGAATCCTTTGGGCTACTCGATCATCAATTAGAATCAAGATATAATGTCACAAGTTCTTGTGAAATCCATAAACTTAAAAAATCTTGTTCACATTAGTGAAATGGATTGACTAAAACTAGTTATTTTGAACAAAGATAATGTGAAATTAAATCATCCCACAATTATATCGCATGTAATTTCATAATCATTGCATGTGTAGAGTTTTTTAACATACCCTTATTGTATATATAAATTCAACTTCATTGGATCACCATAAAAAAATGATTCCACTCGTTTTTCACCAATATATATACACACATATGATATATAAAATTACCCTTATTCACAATCTCATTAATAAAAAAATTCATCAATATCAATAAAAAATACCTGATAACTGGAATGTTCCAAATTTGATGAAAAAATAATAATGATGTTATGTTATGGTTTATCATAACCTATAATATTTAAAAGGATACCAAAATCTATGGAATATTCTTGCAATAATCAATGGATGCACTATATTTTAGTTTTATTTAGATGTTATAAAGGGTTATACTAATAATTAATAATAATAAAAAGTGGTAAACTTTTATAATGGGCTTTAGTGTATTCAAAAAATACATGATGGGTAACAATTAATATTTTTTCATCAATTAAGTTAAATGCTTTATCATGGATTTTAATCTATATGAATGTAAAAAGGAAAAGAAAATTTTTATTTTTCCCTATATAAACTCAAATTGAAATATTTATTTTTTTTAATCATTGAATGTTAATAGGCTTACACTGATGGTTAATTTTTTTTGAAAATGAATAAATTGATACATTAATATTTAGTATAATACAAGAATATATAATGTGTTATTATAGTATTTTGTTGAAAATAAGAAGGAAAATTTTTTTTATGAGTTTTACATCAACCCAAAAGTTATATTTTTTTTGGAATTTGTATAATAAGATAATTTTATGTTATTTTAATGTGGTTAAATATATCATTTTTGGAATTGAGCTTCTACAAGTTATCATATGTATCCAAAATGGTCGAATTGAATATTCTATAGTTTGGAATCATATTTTAAAGAAATCAGACTATTAATTCCGGTTCAATTTGAACAATATATGATATAATTTTCATGTTTTATTTTATTAATATATTGTTTCATATTTATGTTTAGTTTATATCTTTATAGTATTACTAAAATGTTATTATAAATGTGGATTATTTTTCTTGAGTTGGGCTGATTTTTTCATTTTTTCTCATTCTTATGAGATATTACACTTCAAGGATGCAATTGAGATTATGAAAACAAGGAAATGAGTCAAAATCTTATACAACCATCTTGAAAATATAAATTTATACTTGTTATTTAATTAATTTTTTCATCAATTTATCTAATATTTTAAGTTAATTTTCAATTAATTTTTTCTAATAATTATTTATTTCTTTTTAAATATATTTTGGGAAGTAATATTTTCATTGAACTATATGAAATAAGGCAGAAAAGGAAGATCATATTTTTTTATAACGGAAGGGAAAACCCTATGTTGCCTGAAAAATGAAGTGGTTGAGACATCATGAGGATTATAATTCCATAAAAATGAAACATGTTCTATCTTTTATGGGTTGTTATAAGATATTTTGAAGAAAAATAAATATCGCATACCAATCATCCTTACATCAATTTGATACACAGTGCGCTTGGTGTGACTCGGACTATAGGTTTTTGGTTTATAATTTATATATTATTTCCCAAAACGCATCACATATTCCAAACCAATAAAACAAATTGAAATTCTAGTAAATATTTTAATAAAAAATCCATAAGTCATATTTGAAGTGTTGTAATCATACATACCTCAATCTAATGTAGGATGTGGTTGAATGACTCCAAGTGTGTATTTTTATTTAAAATTTATTTTTTTATTGAAAGTTACAAGTGACAAACTCAAAAAATAGAGATATTTTGTATATACTTTTTTAAAAGGATCCATATATCATTTCTGGCATATAGGAATAAACTACACCTCATTCTGATACACAGTGTGTCCAGTTTCACTCAAAGTATCCTTTATATGTTTGAAATTGATATTTTAGTTCACATTTTATTCCACTAACTAAAATTTGAAAAAACCTAGCTAGATTGTCAAAAAAATGGTAAAATTATTTATATTTCTTTTAGAATTCTAGGAATCAATATCATTTCAATCAAATGCACGATATGACCAGTATGTCACAAAGATATTGTTTCCAATTTAAAATGTCATTTTGGTATAAAACACTAGTAGAATACTCAAAAACATTAAAATTTACATATTTTATTTATACTTTAGTAAAATGATTAATATTTCATTTTTTGATGTGTAGGAATAAAACTTACCTCAATCCCACACATCGACTTACCAGTATGAATCCAACTGTTTTTTTATTAAAATAAACATTAATTTTAGAAAAAAAATACAAAAAACATACTCAATAATGTGAAAATGAATTCGTATTGTTTTGAGAATTTTGGAAAATGATCCACATGTCATTATTAATGTGTATAAATCATCATTCCCCCAATATGATACATAAGGTTCCTAGTATAACCCAATGTTCCTATTATTAATTTAAAATTGACATTTTTAGTTTTGAAATTGTCATTGAATGAAAACTAGGCAAATTCCATCATATTATCTTGATAATTTATAAATATTATTCATAAGTAATATTTTATTGTAAGAAACTAGTCTATGGTCGAATAAACTCATTATGTGACCTATATGACTCAAATTGTGTGTTTCAATGTTAATGTGACATTTAGTAAAAAAAATAAAAATGTCATACTCAATACTAAGAAAACTCTTTCCTATTGTTTTTATATATTAGTATAATTATACAGAATTCATTTCTAACATGATATAATTATCCAAACTTTAATATGACTCACATTGTGACCAGTATGACTCCAAGTGTGTCATTTTATTTTAAATTGACATTATTTTTAGTAAAAGAGGTAAGTGACACTCTCAAAACCATGAAATATCATTTGTATTGCTTTGATATTTCATGTAAAATAATCCATATATAATTTTATTTTTTAAAATCAGCATCACTGAAATATGATACATGATGATCCATGTATGAACCAGAGTGCCCATTATATGTTTAAAATAGATATTTTAGTTCTAAAATTTTCACTCCCTAAAAATAAATCAAACAAACTTATATTGTCTTGATAATTTATAAAAATGATTCAAAAGTAATTTATTACATGGATGAATTTGTCTCACATCAAGATGACATCTGAAGTCATGCATATGACTCAAAGATCATGTTTCATGTTTAAAATAACAATTTTATCAAAAATAAAAGTTAATTACTAAAAATTAATGAAAATGCATTCGTATTGTTTTGATACATTAAGAAAACAATCCATATGAAATTTTTTACATGTAGGAATCATATTCTGCATAATATAATGCATGTGTGACCAGTATGACACCATATGTGTCATTTTAATATAAAAATTTCATTTATTTTACTAAAACAATTTGACATATTAAATACCCTTGTAAGTGAATTTAGATTGCTTTGATATATAAATAAAATGATTTGTAAGAAATTTCTGAACATTTGGAGTCACACTAATCTTAATCCAATACATGATAACCCATGTATCACTCAAAGTATCCCTTATCATTTTTAAATTGGTATTCTAGTTAAAAAAGTATCACTTACTAAAAACATATAAATCATTATAATAATTACCTGATTATTTAGTAAAAATATTAATATATTTTTTTCATGTTAAGTAACTAGTATCATGTTAAACTAACACACAATGTGATCGATATGACTCAAAGTTCCTATTTCCATTTTAAAATGACATTTTACTATAAAAGAAAAGTGACATAGTCAAAACACATAAAACACATCTAGATTAAGTGAATATATTATTAAATATTAACATATGTAATTTTTTAAATGTTGGAATTAGTTGTACCTCTTTAATCTTCACAGTGTAGCCGGTATAACTCCATGTGTGTCTTGTCATTTAAAATTGACATTACTTTTAGATGAAAAAACAACTTACATACTCGAAATAGAGAAAAAGAATTTCGATTGTTTTGATACTTTAGTATATTATCTATAAGTCATTTTTTACCTCTATGAATTAGTCAAACCTCATTCAAATTCATGGTGTGACCAGTATAACTCCAAGTATGTCTATTTATTTTAAATTGACATTAATTTTTGTAAAAAAAGGAAATCAGCATGCCAAAAACCAATAAAACACAATAAATTTGTTCTGATACTTCAGAAAATTGATCAAAAAGCCATTTTCTATGTGTAGGAATTAGCCAAACCACAACCAGATACTTGATGTTCCTGGTATGACTGTATGTATCGATTATCAGTTTAAAATACAACTTTTACTTCAAAAAATATCACCCACTGAAAAATAATAAAATTCACTTGAAATATATTGATATTTTAGGATAATGATTCATACTTCACTTGTGACATGTATTAATTATTATCACATAAAACCAACAAATTCTGCGGCTTATATGATTCAAATATTGGGGTTCCTGTTTAAAATGATATTTTAGTAAAAACACAAGTGACATACCTAAAACTGAGAAAACATAATCATATTGTTTTTAAACATTAATAAATTATCCATATGTAATTTTGGATGTTTAGGAATAATATGTACCTCAATCGGAATCGTTTTTTTGACCAGTATGACTTCAATTGTATCTTTTTATATAAAATTGATATTCATTATAGTAAAAAAGACAACTAACGTACTAATAATAGACTAAACTCATTCTGATTATTTTGATACTTTATAAAAATGATCCAAAGTTCATTCTTGATGTAATGTGAACATAATCACTTTAATATAATACATTACTATCTCTGTACGACTCAATGTGTCTATTGACAGTTTAAAATTTATATTTTAGTTCAAAACATTTACTCGCTAAAAACGAAGAAAACACTATTATGTTGTCTTCATAATTTAAGAAAATTATTCATATTTTAATTTTGACATGTAGGAATATTTCTCTTATAAAAGAGTCACACAATGTGATAGGTATGACTCAATGTTTTTGCTTCCTATTTAAAATGACATTTTATTAAAAAAAATAGTTTACATGCTAAAAACTGAGAAAACACATTCATATTTTGCTAATAATTTAGAAAAATGATCCAATAGTTATTTGGGACATATAAGAATTATCCACACATTCATCTAATGTATAGTGTGACCAGTATGACTCAAAGTTCCTGCTTTGAATATATATGTGTCCATTTAGTTTAAAACATGAATCACATCCCCACAAGTGAGTAAATAAAAAAACATTTTTTTATCATTATTCATATACTTTCAAATAATAAGTTTCATTTTCATTTTTAAATTATAATTATTGAATTAATTTTCATATAATTAATGATTTAATATAAACTATAAATGCTCTAAATGGTAAGAATCAACCACAACTCAATCTAATACACATTGTTTCTGATATGACTCAATGTTCATTTTTAAATTAAAAATATTTTTAATTTAATTCATTATACTATTACAATCATAAAAAATAATTTTAAATAAATTTGTATTCTTTTAATTAAGTAGGGGTAATTTTTTTGTAATAGCGTGATTCGGGGTCAAGTGCCAAAGAAAAAGGAACATTGATGCTTTTGAATGTATGTGATAATTTTTACATACTCATCTAATTCTATAAACTATAGTTTATAATTTATAATATATAGTTTTTGTCAATATATTTTTCTTTGAAATATTATTGGATTTCAAATATGTATTTTCACTTTTTATTATTATTTATTGTGTAGTTTCAAATGATACAGTGTTTTATAAATTTAGTATCACACTATATTGTGCACCTCTATTATAACATATAAAATCATTTATTAAAGCACCTTTATTATTATTTTTTTGTTCTAATAAAAGACCAAAATTTTCATAACTTTTAGAAGTACTGATATAAGACTACATTATCAATGCTAAATAAAATCAAAGAGAAATGGGGCCCTATATGAGTGATTAGAATATTTTTGATAAATGACCCACTTATCCACATTTTTTAGATATGATAAATGACCCATTTTTTAGAACTTTTCTAGTTATGATAAAATCCTAGGGCTTTTAATTCCACTCTAGTAGTCTGTGTTTTTTTCTCTCAGAATAAAAAAAATTCACTATTAATGGACTATTATTTAGTAGTGGTAATGAGTTTAAGGAATTTATATTAAAAGTGGTTTTTCCAAAATTATATGTTTAATCTTGAAAATTAAAATAATATTGGAAATTATTACATTAAAATTTTTTAAATAGTTATCATTTATATTTTTTATTTTGAATATTAACTATAATGCTCATTTTTCACATTGGTAATAGTAAAATTAGTAAATAAGGGTTAATATCATGATATATGGTCTCAAAATAAGAATAATAATTTCCTTTATATCATTATATGGATGAAATATGACTATAGGTATCCCAAATTCTAATATATGGAATTTTTTCTATTTATGTTGATAATGAAACATTTAATATTTTATATAATGAAATTTTCAAAATGTCACTCTCTTGAGATTAATATCACTATATTTTTCTCAAAATAATAAAAATATAATATTTATAATTAGAATTATTTATTTTATGTTTAAATTATTAGTTTTTATCATTTTAATTTATTTATGAATTTTAGTTATTGAATTATTCCTTAAATTCTTATGCAACACTAACACAATATTTATTCAGTTAATATAAAAGTAAAAAAATGACATTAAAAATATCAAATTTAATAAAATTTTGTTGAATTATTATGTTACAATATTTTTTAGATAAATATAACATGTTTTATATTTTTAAAATTTTAATATTTAAATTCTACAACAATCATTATGACTTAAATTCAAATTAAATGAATGGTTACAAATATAAAATTGATGAAATTTTTTAAATAATTTTTTTAATAAATTATTTTTAAAAAAAAATAGTCTTTAAATTAAATATTTATAAATATAATTGGGGAAAATTTATTTCTCTTTTCCATTTATGATCAAATTTTTACCCTAGAAGTAATATTATAACCATTAAAGATTAAAAAAATTACCCATGTTGAGGTTAAAAAATAACTACGTAATTAAACCAATAGATATGATTTAAAATACCATAAACCATTTTTATTTATTTCAATTTATAAATTAATTTATTTGATATCCTCTTTTTATTGATAATTCATGTATATTTTGAAACATTATACTAGAGAAAAGTAATATTTTTTCTTAAATACTTCATGTAATTTATAGTGTGTCTTTTACCTCAATTTATAAAAGGTCACACCAGATCTCTTTTATTTACACCTCCATGACCCATATTTCTCAACAAAACCCTAAATAATATATGAAAAACTTACCAATAAATGAATTAAAATTTATTTTCCCTAAAATACTAATCAGTGGGTCCCTAGGGATGGATTTAAATATGTATTACCGAAGAAGAGGTAAGCATCTTACCCAACACCATTAAATTTATTTTATCTTATAACTTCACTAAATATTTGGTTTTCATTATAAATTATAACTTTATTATCCTAAATATACATAAAAATTATGATGATTATATAACCACCAATATCCACCCACTATTCCATCAAATGGGGAGTGAAATTATCGCTCAGGCGTATGTGAGCTCTATCACCTCTACATAAAGATAAAATTAATATTACATAAAAAAATAAATATATGGTTGTTATTATGTGTATAAAATTATATATTATATTTATAAAATAATTATGATTCAGTAATTATAATATCATATCTACCTTCTTACCAAACTACCCGCTGGAAAACGATATTGTCGACCATGTATACATGTGGACAACAAGCTCCATGAACTGATGTGATTGATTTTTCATTTATTATAAACATGCATGGTAATAATAATAGATTAATTAAATCTATATTATATTATAATGATTCATTAATGTTCATTTATTATGTACCATTCTTTTTTATTGTGAAAATGAGGTTCATGTGTACGTACAACCTATAATCTCCATGAATGGTGTAATTCATTTATCAATATAAATATTTTATAGAATGATATATATATATATATATAATGAATATATATTATATTTATATCATGTTTAATGTTTGTGATATTATGTAGGAATCATCAATGTATAAGGACCAAACCGACTGTAATGAAATTATCAAGATAAAATTAGTTGAAACCCAAAAATGCTGACTCTAATAATGGGTTATTGATAAATGGGAGTTAAAATGTTATAATTGGGTAATATATGATATTATATAAATTTCTATTTCTATAGTATAGATCTATATTATATTTATGATTATTATATGGGATTTTAAAGCATATTCGATGGAATTTGAAATCAAGGTATGGTATTTTCATGTCAATTTTAATTTTCTGAGACATATTCCATATGAACCACTTATTGATTTATATGGTATATATACACTTGATGAATATATTTTATAATACATACCATGGAAATTATTATGATACATGAGGATATATTTTTTCCTCCCATTCATGTGGTTTGGATTTAAAATTAATCAAAATGGAAACGGTTTGATGTTACAATCAGATTATTTAACTGAATTATTTATGATTAACATTCCTATATTGATATTTTATATAATACCTCTAATCAAAAAGATTAATATTCCTATCCAATTTTCCTCTCTATACAATATATTATTTTCTTTTATTATACCCACTTTAATTACTCAGAATTACTGATGAATATATTTAAGGAAACATGAATATGGTTTATTATTATGTCAAATATAATCTTTCTTATATGTTTATGATTTTTTTTTAAAAAATCAAGAATTTTATTAACATTATAATATTTTCATTTAAATATTTATTACACAAGAATGACATTTTCATAATTTGTTTATGTAATATTATTATCATTTTAATAATGGTTAACCTTTTTCTATTTACTTAAAATGTGAAGGGAATATTTATTTTAATGTACAAGAAATTAATATAATTTTCCTCAATCCTGATCACAAATTTTTTTAAGCTTAATTTAAATATTTTCATTTATCTATTCAAATAAAATGTTTTCCATAATATTTTGGAAATTTTTATATTTTAGAGAAGTGATTTCAGTATAAAAAGTTAATTTACATGAATAAATATCTTAAGTGATCTTCTAATGGTATTTAGATCTTATATGACATCCCTTGAAGTTATATATATGTTACTAGCTTTATGATATATGGATACCATACTAAGTATTTCTATGGATGGTTTTTGACTATAATGTTTAAATCGTGAAATTTTTATGAAACTCATTTCTATTCTATGGGTTATTTTTTTATGAAAGAATGAGATATTAATGAATAATTGTGTTCCATATGTTATGATATGATGAAGGTTGTATTATCTTGTCTCACACATACGTATAACTTTCATTATGTGGTGGTTTGGCTAAAAAATTATATAACTTTTAAATGAATTGTGTAAGTATTGATATTTATAAGATGATATAGATAGTAATGGGATGTTAACCATGTTATGTAAGCGACTATATATACTATGATAGTCATGGTAGAAAACCTCTACATAGAATATGATTGAATAGGTATTGAACCCAATCCACTATGATACTATTAGAAGTGATAATTAGCCAAGGAAAAAATTTCTTTGATTATGTATATTGGAAAAAACATTTCTATTTTTACAATTTTATGCCCTCACAGATCATGTTCTTAAATTCCATTTTGTTTCATGTCTTACGGGATTCCATGATTTATATCATGATTCAAGATTAATTTCTATTTTATGTTGGGTATGTTTTTCAAATATTAGGATCTTATTCTAATACCCTTATTTGCATGTTATGCTAATGTTATCATTGATATCTCTCATGTTTGCCCTTATTAATCATATAATACCACACTCTCTTATTGTTCCTTTACCTAGGTTATGATTAAAGGTGTTAAGCAGGGTATTTATAATAAGTGTAATATATGGAATGTTAATTAATATACATGCTGAAGATTATTCATGAAATAAAGAGATTCTATATCTAGTTTCCAATGACACCAAAAAAGGATAGTTTCCATTTGGATCATCAAATTATGGATTGAATATTTATCTAAAATGATTTGATATTTACGTATGAAAAGTATGGATCATTATATAATTATTATGGTTGGGTTATTATAGGATTTTCCTTGTTCAGTTAGTTTTAGATGTTTTTTAAGTTTATTATCCTCAGTTACTATTGGGTTTGGAAATAATTTTTCCAAATTCCAAAATATCAAATATTTTAGGAAATTTTACCTTCATCACATCTATTAAATTAATTATATTCATATCCCCAGATTGAAAAACATTATCCCAACGAAAAATCCTACTAAACTGAGAACATATTATTTTTCCTATGAGACAGTCACATAGGTTCTTCTGCTAACTTTTTTCACATGTGGGAAGTCTAATAATATTTACTACATTATTTTCATCACCTAATATTATATGTAACTAATAATTCTCTTATTTTTTGGGTTCAATTGATTGGAAAGACTAATGTTATTAATCATAACATGATATTTTTAGATGAGGATAACCATATGATTTCTAACACCAGTGTCTATCCCACTTAGTTCCTCATTAGTACAATTACTATATTTTCCTTTATCTCCATTAATAACTTGGATTATCTGTGTTCTATCCACTTCTGAAACCAAAATTTGTAATTATGGGTGATAAATATTTACATAATAATTTATTACAAAAAACATATCCTTGAAAAGTTGTACTCTTTGAAATCCTAACATTTTCAATTAGTTAAACCTAAATATCAATTTCATTCAATATTGGTTTATTTAGTATCGATTTCATCGTACTTCATATCCAAATTCCATAACATAATGAATCCATCATAATAGATTGTAAATCTAATTTTATTTACCAATGCTTATCCACACAATGTATCAATATAGGTGTACAGTTAGTCCACTATTGTGAACTAGGCCACAATAGAGTTAATATATAATAGACTATAATTTACATAGATAGATATTAAAT
This sequence comes from Viscum album, assembly GCA_963277665.1. Taxonomy (NCBI): domain Eukaryota; kingdom Viridiplantae; phylum Streptophyta; class Magnoliopsida; order Santalales; family Viscaceae; genus Viscum; species Viscum album. The sequence continues at coordinate 700,603,984 of OY728160.1, forward strand.
AATTTTTTATTATTATTCATTACTAAACATAAAAAACCATCCAAGGACTATATAGGTTAACTATATTTAGTTGCTTTGAATCCTAATCAACAAGATCATAAGAAATATACCTTGTCTCTTGATTATTCCTTCGTAACTAGACCCTTTTTGACTTATCTTACATAATACCCATCTTCATAACTTTTGAAAAGAAACATAAGAATGGTTTATCTCATATACATAGTAAGGGTAAAAAAGGAGGTATTAATATTATCATAATCATAAGACATAAAAACCAAACATTTAAAACTCTTACCCTACATATGAATGATTATGATATCATGTCATGGGATAAATCATAAAAGTTCAAAATAATCAATAAACATATTCCCAAAATTCATAAAGTAAGACATGGAATTTTTGGAATACATATAATAATATAAAATCATTTCTTATAAGTAAAGAATCATTTCCAATACCATCATAGTGAATAATTTCATCTACTAAAATGAGTTCAATCCTTATTTCATCCCTCTATTACTGAGATGGGTTTACTTTCTATTCCATCCCAATATTACTAAACTAAGATCATTTCCTCTTACATTCCCCTATATCTCATGAGATATAAATATAGACCCAATTAATTGGAGGTGGATATTTTTCCCTACACATCTAATAATGAAATAATTCTTAAATGTTTAACAAAAACATAAATAACTCCTCATAGCATAACCCGAGGAATAAAATTGGTTTTTTAATATCGTTCTATATTAACCTAATCTTTGTAAAATAAATGAAGTTCATAAATATAATTCCATTATAAACACAATAAATCCATTGTAATAATAGGAATAATTTACTTAAAACAGAATAAAATTTAAAAGTTCCTTATTAGATGGAAAATAATTTTAATAGAATTATTGAAATTAATTTTTTAGGATAACTTCATTTCTTTATCAAAAATAATTTCTTTTCATAATATTACATTAAAATTTAAAATAAAACAACATATTTCAAAATAACCTTGAAATATTTCAATGTATACTTCATGGAAATAAGAAGTTATGAAAATATAAAAATATGTTCAAGATGTATAAGTTAAAATAAAATATGTATCTCATACATTTGACATATACGTAAAAATGTACCTCATATCAAAAATGAAAAAAGATTCATTTCATAACATTTAATAAGAATTAACCAATGGATAAATTTTAATTTAAAAAATTGTATACAAATAGAACAACTATTTTGGAATATTTATTTAGGAAACATAGACATGGATGATAAAAATACCCCAGCAAATATATATGTTTAAATAATCCTATATAATAATGTGATTGAAAGATTGTCCCTTACCTTTGGTCAAATATCCATTGTATATATCAAAACCTCCTGTATAATGATTTAATAATATAATTTACTTATTCCATAATCATAGACATTTTTATGATATCATGTATGATCATATTATCATTCTTTCATTAATAACATTTTATTATTAGTCGTTATTCGGGTATTAACTTCTTCATTTTCTTATGGATGTTTTTTCAAACATGTTCTAGTTCTACATATTATATTGTAGTTATATAATTTACAAAATTATATTAACATAACATATATCATACGTATTAATTCATAAAATTTATGAAATCACGTTTTAATGGATATCATGTAGAATGAATTTCATCGCATTATGGAGATGGTGGGCCATAGGTATGCACGAGCGATGATATATTTACCATTATTGTGTAATGGTATGGAAGTGGATGGTATATATTTTGTTCAAGAATACATATCATGTTTTCATATTCATATGTAGTTAATATTTCCATCATTATTCTCATCCGAATAAGGTGGTGGGGAAAAACCGATTACACCACAATGTGGAGATGGTAAGTTGTACGTAAGCATGCGTGGTGATTTTTTTTCATGGGATCGATTGAAGGAGGAATATGGTTGATAAATAATCATAATAATTCCTAAGTATATTATTGATACTATATTTATTACATTATAATGGAAACAATTCATGATGAGTTAGTAGAATATGATATAAGTTTGAGTGAATTGGAAGAGGGGGTTACCTCTTCTTCAACGAGATCCATCTAGATCTCCACATAAATAATTAAAGTTGATATTTGGAGAAGAACAAAACCTCTATAACATGATTAGTGTATTTGATAATGGAAATGGGTAGTGGATGGATGAACATGGAAGCCCAATATTAAGTGAATAAGTGAGGTTGGATGTTCCCTTTTTAACTTAGGTGAGGGGATTTTTTTTAATCTCTAAAAATATTAATTTATAATAAAATCAAAACACCTCTAAAATCCTATAAAATGTCATATTTTCAAATATGAGATCTTATAGGGTTGTAATATCATGAACCAATAAATTTTATACATGTTTTAATATCAATTTAAACCCTAACATTTTATTTAACCCTTAGTTATTCTGTATAAATTTTTCTAAGTTATCAAATTATTAAATATTAAAAACTGGATTATTTACTTATTTATGTCAATTAAACAATAATATAAATATTTTAAAAAAATTATATCATATAATATTTATTATCTATTTTTTAAAATGTATTTTTATTTATAAATAATTAAATAAAACATATTTGATAAACTCTCAATAGTGTCAATTTTGGCACTATTCAATTAACTGATTTTTTAAAATATTAAGATAATAATTTTACTTCGAAAAAAATATTTTATTATATTCCCAATTTGTAAAAGTCATCTAAAATTTTTTTGGGATATATTTATTATTTTTAATTTTATTTATTTTAACATTTTTTATATCATTTATTTGTTTTCTCCATTAATAAAACATTTACTACATCAATTATGACTAATAAATTAATATACTTATTTTTAAAATAAAAATTAAAAAAACAATAATATAAAAACATATAAATACTTAATATTTTGTAATTATACATATAGTAAAATTTATCTTTTATATAATCCTACATTTAAACAATTATATTTATTAAAACATGAATGTGACATCTTTAACGCCACTTTAAATATAATATTATAAGTGTCATAATAATTTCCATATATATCCAAATAGATCATAACTCAACCCTTGGATTAATATGGTCGAGTTATAATTGACCAATAATATTTGGTCAATCATTTTTGTCTTTTAATGTTTATTATCATTTAGATAAAAACTATTTTCTTAATTATTCAACAATTAAATAATTTCTTCATCATCAAGGTATAACACATTAAGGTAATTATTTATTTCATAAAAAATGATAATAAATTACACTGATTAAGAAAAAAATTATATTTTAAATGAGAATTTATAGTCAAATCCATCTTCTATATATATATATATTGATATATTTAATAATATTTGAGTAGAACATTGTTTACTTTTTTTAAATTAAATAGATTAAATTTCTTAATCTCATCCAAGTGCATTCCAAAGGATTCCAATTTGACCCAAGGATGATTTATGTAGAAATATACTCATAAAATGATATTACAATAATATTTAAGGTGATTTTATAATATTATTGTTCCCATTATTAACCCGACATACCCTTTTACCGTATTATTTAAAATTACTAAAGTTACTTTTCATAATGACCAACAAAAGAAACTTATTTACATAATTTTCCCTAACTAATTCAAAATATTGAATACATTTTTCAAAATTAATTATACAAATGACGAAATGAATAATTTCAAATTAATCTCACTATTAGAATTAGAAAATGGGTTTTAAAAGATTAAATATTGCAAAAGATTAAAAAAATTACATCAAATTCAATGTAAAATTAATGAAAATGGCCTAGGTTATATTAAATGATAAAAATATAATATATTTATACATTAAAAAAATAGATAATATAATTTAACCATATAAATTATTTCAATGACATACATTTTTTCAATTAAAAACTATTATATTTTTACTATTCACCAAGACATGAAAGTTATCAAAAAAATATAAAATTAATCAAAAGTAAATATTTATATCCCAATTCCAAAGAAAATTTTTATGTTTCAATGTAGAAATTATTAATGTCTCAAAAATTTTATTTAAAATTTTTTCCCCATTAAAATATTGTAAAGTTACCTTTTTAAAAAATATAGGATTTTATACATAAAATATAATTTACTCATATACTATGTATAAAATATCTAATTTATGAATATCAAAAATATTTTATTAAATATATGAAATATATATTTCATTAATTTTATTTAATAATTGTATTTATCTTAATTTATTAATATAAAAATACAAATATTTCCTTACCAATTTACTGGTTTGTATTTATCATAAATAATTAGTAGCCAATAAATTAACCATATATTTTAGTAAGTTCATTATATATATCCCTAATAACTTAATTCGAAGGTTATATTGTCTTTATTTATACTAACTGTGTCTCACAGTTCTTTAAAACTTTTTATTGTATGCAATGAAAGCTGTCAAAGAATTAAAATAACATAAAGAAAATACTTCGTCGAAATAATCTGGGTGATACATTATACCCCCATAAAGTGAATTTTTCACTCCAAATTCATCACATGTATACAAAGAGATCAGTATACCTATGCATCATCACATCCTAATGTTTTCACATAGCTTCCCCAAATTTGTTGTTCCGCCATAAAATCTTAACAAACTAAGTGGTCTTGTTACGTAGATCTTTTTTCACTGCCATCAAGATTCTTTAGAAGTTGTTATTCATAACAAAAAATATTCTCCAGTAGTAATTCTTCTATGTTTAGTACATATGAAGGATCAGATATGTTATTTCTCAGGAGAGATAAATATAACACATCATGACCATGATAGAGATTCGATGGAAGCACCAATAAATAATCTACATTCCCAACCCAGTCAAGAATATCAAAATAACTGATATACCTAGGGCTGAACCTTCCGTTATTTACCAACATCATTACATTATTCTAGCGATATATTCTTTGAAAAACATCATCATAAAATTCAACCTATATTTAATTTTTTTGTTAAAAGAATAATTTTTTTCAACTAATATCTACTCTTATGTGTTGTTGAATTGATATGAACTTATCCACAATTTCATCAACAAGATCAACTCCTATCAAATTTATTTCCCTATTTTCATCCCAAAAAGTTGGATTTCTGCACATCATTCCATATAATTAATCTTAAGGAACAATCTGAATACTTGATTGAAAGCTATTATTGTATGAAAATTCAACCAAGGGTAGGTGAAGATCCCCATAACCTTTTAAATACTATTTGTTAGATCTCAACATGTCATAAAGTGTTTGAATTGTCCTCTTAGAAAGACCATATTTCTGAGGATGATATAATGTGATGAAATATAACTCTATTTCCTAATCTTATAGTAGAATTCACCATAACATTGAGATAAAACACATATCTTGATTTGATTTAATGGAAAGTGGTACTCCATGAAATCTTACCACTTTTATTACATATATCCTCATAAGTTGATCAATAGATAAATCATCTCTAATAAAAATTAAGTGTGCCAAATTCGTTAGGCAATCAACTATAACCCATATATAAGTATGTCTTTTAGATGTTTTCGAATTTCTGACTATAATGTACAAAGTGTGGATTTATCATTTCCACTGTGCTATTTGTAATGGTTTTACCATCCCCTTATACATTTTTCTCTCATCCTTAACTTTCTAAAAAATCATGCACTAAGAGAAATATTCAACAACATCTCATTTCATTCTATCCCACCAAAAATACTCTTTCAGGACCCTATAAATCATTGTTGTTCTATAAATAATGGAGAATAAAGAATTATGAATCTCATACAACATATCATTATTTAATTAGGATATGGGGAGAATACAAACATGATTTATGAACCTTATTTCTCCATCACAATAATGGTTTTATTCAAAAACATTTCTCAAAACATTTTTTATCTCTATATCTTTCTTATATTCCACCTTTATCATTACATGTTTAGATGGATGAACATTTATTTGAGAAAGATAATATGTTTCTCATTCGTTTAAAATTTCAAGATCCATACATCCTTAATCCATTAATATTGGATCTTGTATGATCCTCATCATTGATAGGATATTGTTGTCCTTTTGACTCAAAGCATCTTCCACCTTGTTCACTTTCCCATGGTGGTAATGTGTAGAGATTTTGTAATATTTAATCGAATGTAATGATATTATTTAGTGTATATTCATCTCCTTTGGTGTGAAAATATTATTTTAAATTTTATGATCATTATAAATATCACACCTTTCACCATGAATATAATTCATCAATATCTTTAGAGAAATGTTTAATTTAGTTGACTCCGACTCATGATTGTAGTAAATTTTCACATGGGCTTTCAATTATTGTGAGGCATAATCTATCACCTTGTAATTTTTCATGAGATCACATCTCATCCACTTCTTGGATTCATCAAAATAGACCTTATATTACTACAAGTAAATGAGATCAATGGTGAAATTTATGACCTTATTTTACAGCTTTGAAATTCTCTTATCATTCCTTTGTCCTCATTAACTTAACTCATTTCCAAGACAACATGGTGAGTGGATTATATAGTCATGAGAAAAATAACAAATATATTTTTTAATATGCATCTCAACCATGGAAAGTATGTATCTCAGTTACCATTAATTATATAAGCCATTGTTAAATTACATTTTTTGTGGGACCCAAAATATATCCCCTCTCATGAGATTATTTGATCCAAAAATGAAACTTTTCTAAGCCAAAATTAAGTCTTGGTAAATTCATCATAAATCTTTTCATTTCATAGGGACTTCAGTTCAATTCTCAATTGATGTTCATATCGTTACATTCCCTTAAAATATAAAAGAATATCATATAAAAAGACTACCACAAATTGATCTTGATATTCTCTAATGTTGCTATTAATTATATCCATGAAGATATAGGGGGAATTATTAAGAAAAAAATGCATCAATATAAATTTATATTGTCCATACCATGTATGGAATTTCGTCTTTGGTATATCCTTCATAACCATTAATTGGTGACATCCGGAATGAAGATCATTCTTGGTAATTTATTGAGCTCCATATAGTTTGTCTTATTAGTCATTTATATTGGGAATAGGATATTTTTTCTTTATCGTCATATTGTTATGTTCTTGATAATAAAAGAAAAGTTTCATTAATCGTAATTTCTTCTTAAAAATAGAATAATTGCACCTCAAGGAGTTGCAGTAGGGTGTGTAAATCCCTTTTCAAGATTCTCTTGGAGTTGATTCATCGATTCCCACAACTCAACTTGGTCCATTTTTTAATTCATATTTGAAATATGAATATCACCTGGTATGAGTTCTATTAAAAACTTAAATTCATGATTCTTTGAAGATCAGGAAATGTTATTAGAAAGACCTCAAAAAACTCTAGTACAATAGGCGTATTCTTAATAGTGAGTTTCTCCCCCAACCATTTGTTATTAATAAACTTCCATTATAAGAATCATGACCCATTGTAAAGAATAAATTTCTACTAAAAGGTCAAATTTAACCTTGCATCCATATATTATCATAGGTTTATTAGGAATATAATATGTGACTCCCCTTCGGTGGATATTGATACGAGATCCTTACAGAGAAATCAAATACATGTGATTAATCACAACAGATTCCATTAATGTATCACAAGATATATAGGAAGCAATTTCCCACAATCCTCAATTAGAGAGTAATTTAAAACTTTTGTTGCAACCGTTGTTCCATTAATGTTTTCTTAGCTATCTCAACATCTAATTTTTGAGGTAATTCGATTATACCCTTAGAAAAAAAATTAAAAATAAAATATTCAGTGGATCCAGAATCAAATAAAATATTTTATACTTTAGAGAGGATGGTATATGTACATTTAACCATTTTATTATCATACTCCATATCACTTATAGGGATAAAATTTGACTTTCCCTTTTCTTTTTCCTTAATATTTTGCGGATGTTTCTCATCCATGATAACCCTTGGATTAGGGAATCAGTTAGTATAATGCCTTATTTCCTCGAACATGTATCATTTAAGGGGGGAGGTTCATTTTTATGGCCTTTTATCTATACTTATCATTCTAAATCTTTTTCCCATCAAATTGGAATTCAACTACCCAATGAACTTTTCTACCACACTAAAAAAAATCTAGTTCCACTAAGATAATTTCTTCCATATTTCATTCCACACATTGAGTATAAGGGAAAACACATCTTCTATTCAGTGTTGTTTTTCGATTTTCCCTTGAATTCCATTTTTATCTTTTATCAAACCCAAAATATTTACAAGTTACTCCAATATCCATATCACCCATGAGATCACATGAATGATTTCCCCCTAGCTATTGAGGTACCTTCTAGAAAATTCCCTTCCGAGACTTGGTTTTAATCCACTAAATAATCCATCAATTTTACTCTTAGGTTAGATAATAATTCTAGAAGTAAACCTTGAATATTTGGTAAAATTTCTTTATAGGTACCAACTTATTCATCCTAATTTTTTAAAATCAAGAGTCTCTTTAACTATCTACATTAGAGGAATACAAGTATTGTACTTATTTATAGATAAGTTATTGAACTTGTACAATTTCATAATGTCAATTTCATCCCTTTTCCTCATATTATTAACAAGATTCCAACATTTATCAGCATTACCATCCAAATGATAGATTACCAAGATGAATTTTCCATTCTCTGAACATTAGAGAACTGAAATATATTTTATCTTGTAATAATCAATTGTTCATACATTAGTAGAATAGAATACCCATTAAAAGAAGTTGGGTGTTTTCTCATAAAGGACTAAAAAAATTTGTTCACTTTTTTCTAATTTAAAAATCTTCCATGATTTTAGAAATTAGGAATTTCATTGATGGAAATATAGTGTGGTTTTTGATTATTTTCATTTCCCATAATAAAGATCAGGATATTTATATGGAAATAGACTTTATAGTTCATGATAACAATAGTACTAAAGGTTGTGTTTTTTCCTAGTTGTTTCCCAATTTTTGGGGTCCAAAATTTAGTGGATGGCTGGCATTGTGAAAAGTGGATTTCCTTTCAAGCCATATGAAAATATGGAAAAGGCATGATTTTTTCAAAGATGGGATTCATGAATTGTTTTTCATGAAGGATCCAATAAATATGACAGTGATGTATCTAATAGTGAAAAACATCATGAATGATGAATAATTATACCATTGATAATGGTGATGGTGATATACAAGATTAAAATAATTGGATCACCACAGTGAAAAACGGTATGATGAAAAGATCTATAGTTAAAATGAGCATCACGAATGAAAATATTCTATAAACAATTATGATAGTAACAGTAACATGTTGATTCTTTTGAATGATTCATAATATTTTATAAGATGTGGAGGATCATCTCAAATGGCCAAGCCTATAAATATGAGGTTACTTAGACCACGTTTGAACAATTTTTTCATGGAAAATAAATAAATTCTATGATTTAATAAAGCTAAGGGATCTTCTTCAATATATCATTCTAGATGAGATTGAACATTGAAAAATGACTATAATTATATATTTATGCCAATGATTTTTATTAAGGGTGCTTCATGATGATAGGGTATTTCTCATCGACATCGTGAGCTTCCAAAATGCAGTTTGTTCCATGAAAGCAATGAGCTTCCTGAAGGCAGTTTGTTCCATGAAGGTAGTGAGCTTCGAGAAGGTAGTGAACTTAGTAAATGGGCTTTAGGAAAGGTAGTTTTGAATATCATTTTCTTAGTGAATAGGTATTCCAAACAGAATCAATTCAGGTTTATGGTGAAAACATATTATTGTGCTAATTCAAGGAATAATACATTAATTTGAATCCATTAAGGTGACATTCAAATAAATAAACTATGCTAGAATTATCTCAATGTAGGGAGTTAGCGAATGTCAACATAAGTGTTCTGAGGGACATAGTGACATATCCTTAAAATCTTAGAAAAGATATATGTATGGAACAAAGTGATTTTGTATAGACTATTTTTTCCACAACTACTGAATATTTGTAGATTTTGGTATTATTGACACATAGTCGTGGTATGCTCCCTGGACTAGCCCTTACTGGTGAAGCAAATAAGTCTGATGTGTTTTCTTCATTCATTTGAATGTTTGATTACTTATAGAATTAATCATATAGGTTTTAGTTCCTACCTATAAGGGAACAAGATCTATCACAATAAAATAAAATAATGACACCCGGATCCACCCCTCCTCTCTAAAGGTGTTTTAGGGTCCTACACAGGATTCATAGATAGACAATGTTGTTTGATCATAGTGAAAATATTTTTCATTTCATATCCCATAACATTAGGTTTCTCATGAGTACAACCATTGAATTCCTCTTAGAATTCCACATTAACAAGATTCCTTCGGTGTATATCCATTTAATGAAACAAAGAATCATGGTGTGATATACAATAATTTGAATGGGTAAACCACATAATCATGAATAAATTTTCAATTTATGACACGTAAGGTTTTATCCTAGTTTATTCATGATCACTTATAAAACACTAGGATTGTGTATCATACTTCAACATATCCTTAGGGTTATTACTGAGGTTTTCCCATCCATGTTTTCAATGGATAACTATACCTTTTCCCTAATATAAACAATAATGGAACATACCTAACATACATATATATTACTTCAAAATTAAGGAATATGCATTAAAATACATAACAAACCCATGCTCAGACCATATAAAGTTACTATATTTAGAAACTTTGAAACATAAACAACTGTTTCATAACACATCTACATTATCTCCCTCTTATTCAATAATAACTATACCACTTTTTTATATATCTTACTTAATAATCTTATACATAACCTAGGGAAAAGAAATATAAGATAGGGTGAGCTCAGATGCTCATTAAGGGTAAAAAAGTAAAATATCAATCATATAATAATTATAATACATAAGAACATAACATTTGAAACTCGTATCCAACATATGAAATTTTATGATATCATGTCATAAGATAAATCATAAATGTTATTAAAGAATAAATAACCATATTCCCAATAGTTGTAACATAATACATGGAATTTGTTCCATAAACATAAGAATATTAAATCATTTCACAATATTCATGGATCATTACCAAAACCATCACAGTGTTTAAATTCCATTACTAAAAAATGTTAACACCTCAATCTAACCCAGTATTACTGAACCTAGTTTACTTCTCATTACATCCCATTTTTACTAAACCAAGATCATATCAGGTTTCATCACTTTTTATATCATTAAATATAAATCTTTACCCAAATCATTGGATGGATATATTTTTCGCAGCCAAAGCATAATGAAGTCATTATTTCGTGTCCCACAAAAACATAAATAATTCATCATATCATTACCCCCTGAATACAATGGTTTTTTTAAATGTCATTCCATAATAACAAAATCTAAGTAAAATAGATGGATTTTACAAAAATTATTTCATAATAAAAAACTAATACCATAAGAAAAATATGGATAGTATACATGAAACATAAACTTATTAGATAATTCCATCATAAAAGAAAAATAATTTTTTTAGAACACTTTAAATTAGTTTTTCAGGAAAATATCATTTCATCTTCAGATGTATTTTTTTAATTTCTAATGAATATTTAAATTAAAATAGTTTCATTGAAAGTAAATTTGATATCTTATAAATATAGATTCATGGAAATAAGGTGTTATGAAAATAAAAAAAATCATTTCATGTAAGTATACTGAAAACATTTTTCTCATACTTTTGTTGGATAAGTCAAAAATTACCCCCTCTCGAAGACAAAAAATGATTCATTTCATACCATCTAATAAAAAAATCAATGGGTAAAATTGAATTTCAGAAAATTTAGAATAATATAAATAATATTTTGGAATAATTATTTAGGAAACAAAGACATGGATGAAAAATATACTCTATTAAATACTTCCATATAAACAATCTCAGATAAAAATGAGACTGAGAAATTTTCCATTACCTTAGGTCTGATATCCATTGTATGTATATAAACGTCCTTTATAATGATTTGAATAATGTCATGGAATTATTTCAGAATCATATTAATTTTTATGATATAATATATAATCATATTATCATCCGTTTGTTTATAACAATTTATTATTACTCTTCATTCAGGTATTAACTTCTTCTTTTCTTATGAAATATTTCTCTAACAAGTTATATTTATCCACATTAGGTTATGGTTATATCACATAATTGGGATGTGGTGTAAAAGTGGACGGTCTATATTCTTCTCTATAATCCGTGCCATTTATAATAATCATATATAGTTATTATCTCCATAATTATACCCAGACAAGGTATGTGGTGGTGAAAAACAGATTATGCCATGGAGTGGAGGCAGTAAGTAGTATGTAAGCACTCGTGGTGATTTCGTTTATCATGTGATAGATATAAGGGGAAATATAGGAGTTCCATAATAATAATAAATATTAATATATAGTTGATACTATATATATTAAATTATAATATAAACAACTTGTGAATATGACGTAGAAGAAGAAATAAGTTTGAACAAAATGGTAGAGGAGATTCGCTTTTCTTCGATGATCCCCCGCTAGATCTCATATTAAAGTAGTAGATTTGGTCTTAGTAGAAAACTATAAAGTCTGTAATGATTCTAGGGATATTTATAATGGATATGGTTATGTTATTTCCATGCATTATGGCTCTCTGTAATGTGAAAAAGTGAGGGATGATATGTCCTTTTATAATTGAGGTGAGGGGAACTTTTGGAATTTCCAAAAATACAAATTTTTAACAAAATCAAACAATATCCCAAAACCTCAAAAAATACATATTTAATAAGATGAGAGGATATAATCTATTAATAACATCAACCAATAATTTTTATAAAAGTTTAATTTTCAATTGAACCTTATCATTTCAATTAACCCTCTGTTATTATATTTTAATTATAACTAAGGTAATAAATTATTAAATTTCAAAAGAGTAATATGATTGCATATTTAATGTCAATTATACAATAAATGGAAAATTTATAAAATTTTAGTACATATAATAATTATTTTATATATTTAGAATAGTATTATGTTGTATAAATAACATTAGACAGCATTGTTTTGATAGACAACCAATAGTGTAAAATTTGAAAATATTTAATAAATTTATTTCAAAAATATTAAGATAACAATTTAACATTAAAAAAAATTTAGTATATTCCTATGATATCATAGTAATATATAAAGAACATTGGATATATTAATTATCATATATTATATTATATTTAATATTTTTAATAATAGTTATTTGTTATCTCCATTAATAAAATTCTTAATAAATTAGTTTTTTAGTTATTTAATATAGTTATTTTTTAAAAAAACCAAATACAATGATGAATATAAATACAATATATTTTATAATAATACTTATATTCTAATATATATTAGGGAAAATTGTGCATTAAAATTATTGTATTTATTAAAACATGAATGTGATAACTTTAACATTACATTAAATAAAATATTACATGTGTTATAATATTTTCCATATAGGTAAAAATGGTCAAAAAATCAACCCTTTGATGATTATGGTTGATATATAATTGATAAATAATATTTGGTTATGTGTGGTTATCTTTTAATGATTATTATAATTTTATTAAAAATTATTTTAATGATTTTTTATCAATTTAATAATTCATGGATCATCAATGTATAGGCCTTTAAGGTAATTATTTATTTTCTAAAAATTAAAAATAAATAACCATGATAAAGGAAAAAAAAATTTATATAAAATTAATATTTTAAGTCTAATTTATCTACTAAATAACCATATTTTAATAATTATAGATTTATTAAACTTTGAGTAAAACATATTTAATCATTCATTAAATAAAAGAAATTAAATATCCTAATCTCATCCAAGTGGATTCCAAAGGATAGAATTTTGACCCAAAGATAAGGTGGGTTGAAACACACTCTTCCAATAGTAACAGGACCAGTGTTTTAGTAATTTTATAATATTATTCTAACCGCTAATTACACAATTTACTCTTTTACCGTGTTAAAAAAATTACTGAAGTTACTATTTATAATGCCCAAAAATAAAAGAAAGATGTTTACATAATTTGAACTAAATAATTAAAAAATATTTATTCTATCTTTAAAAATTAAAAATAGATAATTTTTTTTAATTATTTTAAAATTAATATTACTTTTGAAATGAGAGAACAATTTTTAAAAGAAAAAATATTTTAGAATATATAAATGTTTTTATAATTAAATTCAATGTAATATTAATTTAAATGAAAAAAATTATATAAAAAGATAAAAATAAAATCTAATTATACTTTAAAATTATTCAATTATATAATTTAATATTTTAAATGATTTTGATGAAAAAAGTTGTTTTCAACTAAAATTAAGTTTATTATTACTATTCATCCCAATGTCAATGTTATCAGAAAAATATCTAAAGTTCATCCAAATCAAATTTTTATATATCACTTACAAAGAGGAATTTTATTTTTCCATATAAAAATTATTATTATGTTAGAATTTTTATTTAAAATGGGTTCATCATTAATAAGCAGAAAAATTACCCTTTTCAAAAATATATGTTTTTATATACAAAATATGGTCCATTCATATCCTATGACAAAAATATCTATTTGATGAGTATGAGAAATATTTAATTAAATATATAATCTATAATTCATTTATTTAATTTTATAATTTTTATTCAAGTAATTTATTAATACAAAAATATAAATATTTCATTTACATTTAATTTGTGTATATTTTCCATAAATAATTTTTATCCAATGAATTCCCAAAAAATTTTCCATTTTTATATTTATTCCCACTAAATAACAGAAACGTTATAGTGGTCATTTTATACTAAAGGCTTCTTGTAGTTCATTTAACTACATAATTGTGTTCCGAAAAAGCTATTGAAAATTGAATTAATTTAATAAAAATATATCATAAAAACATTCGAATGTTAAAAGAAATCCCACATGATGTCATTAGAATTATTTCACCAAGATAAATATGTGCCAATTTTTTATTCAACTTATTGTAACCAGATAAAGAATTAATTTCTAAAATAACCACACAATCATTAATTTGACAATACAATTGGTTGTTATCTTATATTTAATCTCATCACTTAAACTTTTCAGATGGGTTTTTTCTAAATTTTTCTAACTAATCTCTAAAAATAACTAAACCCCTCTATATTTAATACATTAAAAAAATAGTTTAGATATGATAAAAATTTAGAAATTTTTTATTATGTAAACAATATATTTAAAAAATAATCACAAAATGCAAAGAATGAAATTATTAGTGTATAAAATATTAAGCAGATAAGAATCTTAATCTACACTCATTTTATCATAATTGAACCCCCTCTAATACCCCATTATATATTATTCAAAAGGTGTAACAATCATTAAAACTTTGTCAATGGAAATAACAGAAAAATATAAACTCAAACACTTGATAAGGGACAACATAGCCACAACCAATCAATAGTTATATCATAATCATATATGGAAACATGTTGTTGAAATATTAGATACAAAAAAACATTTAATCATAATTGGAGATGATAAAACATCATTCAGAAATAGGGATCATGGAAATTAAACATAAAACTAATAAATATTCTTCAAAAAATATCTTAGAAACACCTAATAGAAAATAAATAAAAACATGAAATATAATTATTAGAATGTGAGACCAAATTATAATGAGAAGTATAAAAACTAAATTATAGAGCTTGAAAATAAATAATTATTTCAAAAAATGGAGTTACATAGTCATGAGAATATAAAATCATGTGAAAAAATCCTTTCATATCATCTTTGTAAAATAACTTGTGAAAAAATATTCACGCATCTCATTCATAGAAAAAAAATTTAACAAAGATACATTTATCTAACTCACCTAAAAAATTCTTAAACAAAATTTATTGCACCTCATTCATACAAAATCATGATAATAATTCTTCTTGTATCACATAAATATAACATGTCATCATCTAATTTGATATTAAATCCTAACCAAGACATTATAGGGTGATATAATAACAAATCCATAAAACTCCAAATATATTAGTGTCTTAAAAAACATTCCTCAAAATTAATTAAGGAACCCATGGAAAAAATAATGGGTTATTAAATATTCAAATAGATATCATTCAATTTTCATAAATAACCCAAAAAAATAAAAAGGGTTTCTTGAGACATAAAAATATTACAATGTAACATCATGAATTAAATCATTTTATATGTAAAACTGCTTCAAAAAAATAATCAAACAACAAAAAAATATATACTGAAACCTGAAACATACCCCCATTGTGGATAGATCATTTGAAGTAAATTGAAACCAAAACATGGAAGTGGATTTTTTTACATTTTTTATTCATAATTTTAATCATCCTTATTATGAGTATATTTTTGTAGATTTCCTTTTTCTATTATGAAAAATTAAACGAAAACATTTCATTAAAAACAATTTTGTATAAAAAATATTTTTTAGTTTTATTTACCCGACCTATTATGAATTTATTTATTTTTTATCAAAATTCATTTGAATCATATAAATAAAATTGTTTTATGAATCCTATTAATTAAATGATGGTTTATATTGAAATAAATTATTTAGTAGTATATACACCATATATATTAAAAATTGTGGAATAACATTAAATTCAGCCTCAATGATGTGAATTTTAGATGTAATTCCCTAAAAATATTTTCTTTCAGATCGAAGAAACAATAAAGGTAGAATATTACATAGATGTATAAATATATTATATTAAATAAAAATAAAAATAAAAATAAGTTTTATCCAATATATTATCTATAAATAAGAAAAAATTGTTAAATAAAATTTATATTTCCATGAATCATAATTGAGATGTAAAAACCATAATGTCCTAATAAGTGTTCTAATAAAGGTCAAATTGAAAGAGTGTAAAAATAAACATGAAGTTTAAATTAAATGAATGAAAATATTTCATTAATTTATATATCCTATATGAAGAATTAAAATGATTTAAATGAAATTAAGTTCATAACAAAAAATTTGCCTCGAAGAGGTAAATTTTTCGAAAACCCCTTTAAATTGCTCCTAATATGTTCCCTAAAATGCCTAAAATCTTGAATAATAAATTTTTGTTACTGGATAAATTATCAGTAATCATATATTCATAAATCAGATTAATATGGACTTCTTATAATAATATTATATTTATTTATTATATAGTTTTATTGTATATATTGGTTGCATGAGGCTTTTGGTCAATTTATTTGTAAGTCCATATGTATGTTGACCATGGTAGATAGAATCATAAAATATTTACATATATTTTATATTATTGGTGGTTTAATAGAATTATTTTTTCTATATTAAATAAATCTTTAGATCTATTCTCGATGAGTGGTAATGAAAAAGGAAAGGCGTTGCTCATGGATGTGGTAGACTAAATGTTTCCATTTCATAACAAATAAGTCCAACATAATGTATATGATAATCTGAAATTAAATAATAATATTAATTTTACAGATGTTATATTTATTCACCAATCCCATCATTAATACAAACTATTAGAGTTGTATATGAAAAATATAAAACGCCGCATTCTGTAGACGGTTGTCTTTGCACACACACTAACTGTTCAATTTTATCCTTAGTGGTTAAGGATGAATAAATAATGATTTCATAATTTATAAATCGGAATATAAGTATATTAACTACACTTGTTTAATTATATTTTTATGGATATAATATATTTTGAATAGGTTTATTTAGGATATAATATTATAAGAAGATAATAGTTATACTTCAGACTTTATCTTCTCTTAGAGATCTCCTTTGAAGTGAAGGACTTAAGATTAATTACAAAGAACATCGTATTTTAAGTGAAAAAATCAATTATATAATATGTTTGTTTCGAAAATTTTCAAAGGTAAATACATTGGGAAGTTTAACAATAGAATTTTGGAATTGATCCCCTTTTATAAGTGAATAAAATAGCAATTTTTGGAGAGAGAAAATTTACAATGATTTCATCATACTATTCTTTGGTTAATGATAAAAAAATTATTAATAATGGATTTTTTGGTTGTCTTAGGTTAATAAATTCTAATTTTATACTTTTTACAAATTTTTTAAACATTATTTAGATCTTTTTTCATTGGTTTTTATATTAATTTTTTTTTATTTTCACCTTATTAACATGTTTTCACTAACTAATTTTTATTTTATTGAGAAATTTTAAGTGAACCCATATTAACACATTTTAATGTTTTGGAAAAAATTTAATCTACACTAATTATATTTCATTTTATAACATTTATAACCAAAAATTTAAATTTAAATATTATATATGTATATATATAATGTTCTTTATAGAAAAATTACTTTCAAATGTTATGTGTTATTTAATCATATTTAGTGATGATTACCAATTGAATTAGTGTTAATAGAATTACATATTTTATTAAACAAAATATTATAATCATCATTTAAAATATATAACATTGAATGACTGGATAAAAATTTCACGATATTAATAAAACAATTGTTTAAAAAACTATTTAACTATTATTTTGGTAACTAGATTTAGCCTTACTAATATTATAATAATGCCGAAAAGTGAAATTGATAAAATCAAATATTATTGATCAAATGAAATAAAATAAGAATTTTTTTAATATATTTAATTTATAATAAAGATCAAGTCTTATTTTTTATATTTTCATTTCAAAATTTTTTTTTAGTGTGATTTATTACTTGAGATTAAAAAATGATAAAAATGTGAATTATAAATTCATGATATGATTTATAAATTGATTATATTTCTTATTAAATATAGATTTTGTATAGGAGAACCAGTTTCTTCAATTTCTAATTCATCGTTTTGCTTTATAAGTGAAATTTAAAAAAATATTTTTATTTTCTAGCTAAAAAATCATTATTTTTCAATAATCTAAAAATTTATCTTAAGGTAATTTTGATAAAATAACATAATAAAATAATCATAATTTTCTGAAAATAAAATTTAAAAAATTATAATTTCAATTTTTGAATAAATTCATAAAATATAATTAATACATGTTTTTATTATAAAATGTCATATTCATGTATTAATTATTATTATTCATATTTCATTCCATTTACCAATTAAATTCATATTAGCCTTTTATCAATTTCAAAAAAGAATTATCATGATTAATCATATGTTTCATGAAAAGAAATTTTTTATTTTCTAAAATGGATTTCTAAAAAAAATTATTTTGTAATCAATAAAAGTTCTTATTAGTCATTTTTTGGAGACATTTTTAATTTTAATGATATTAAATGTTTCACATATTTTCATTCAATAAATATTTCATAATGTGGTTACTTTTATTTATTCCAGAAAATTCAATGGATGTATTGTAACATCATACATAAATATTTATATTCTATCTAAATATATCACATTTTAATTTTTTTGGTGTTTCATATAAATAAATCTATTCAACATGTTCAATTAATTACAATGAATCATATACAAAAATCTCAGGTGATTAAAAATAAACTCTAAGAATGAAGAGAGTATCGTAATATAGGTATATCCAATGTGATAATGGAAAACCTAAATACCCTATAAGAAATTGGGGGATTCAAAAACTAATAGGATATGAGGATAAATTTTCTTCATTTTAACACCAAAATGGAACACCATATGAGATCACTTATACCAAATATATCTATTCTTCAACAATACCCAACCCACCAATGTCAGTGTCTATATACTTGTAATTGACATAAGAAACTTCACATGTTTGTGAATCCCATTTATGTTTGAGAATAATCATACCACATCTTCCACCATGAATAACCAAGAGGGAAGAGATATAATAAAATTGATAGCTCACCCCATTTGATAGAAGAAAATAAAAACCCAAAAACATGTATTCTTATAGAGGTAATAGAAACAAAAATGTGAGGGAAATCATGATCTATATAGCCACATGACGATGTTTGGTTTCTATGCATCTCTAATTGTCATCATCATAAATTTTCAAGTTGTCCAATATATTTCTCCCTGGGTCAGTTATGGATGTTCCATGAATTATCTATGGCGTGTCACGACCAACGAAATTATGACTCAAAATTGTGAATAATCCTCACATCTTATGTACTCAATGATAATGGGGTTCCACTATATAGATAGAAGATCCACTCATCATTTATTATACCAGGGTGGTTGTAAAATCAACATGTACCAAGTAAATGGAGTACCAAAGACATTCCCTATATGTGTCATCTAGGGGGTTTCCAACCCCACTATTTCTATGGAGATCACTCTCAAGTATCAAAATTTTCTATTCATGTTGGGAGAATATATATGCCAAAACCACCTCATATTGTGAATTCCGTTTTTATAGAAATAAAACCATCATATCCTATATGTAATTAAACATAAGAAGCACTACTAATGGGTCTGATTCTGAGTCCCAATGAATGTGATACTGGAGTTAGAACATTAAATGAAATGTTTGTAGTGTATCTCAAAGAGTACATGAGGTGTACATACAAGTATACTACAGAATATGTATTCCTACCCAACATGTTAATTGAAAGTACATATATATTTCATTTCACTAGGGTCTAGAGTGTGTGAAACTACCTGAGGTCCCACAAGTGAACTCCTTATAAATGGGTTGAATTTAGAGGTAGGGTCACACTACCTGTGTGCACTCCACCTGACCGTGTAATATTTAACCCATCAGGAAACTTGACCTATAACATAATGTGGAATACATGACATGTGTTTAATAGGACATGTGGAAAGTATTTGGTATTTTGATATACAATTATTTCACCTTCATGAATCTCCACTCATCAACTGATTTCACTACCAATATCAAAAAAATATTTTTCAAAGGATCTATTATCAAAAGAAATTTTTTTCCTTTCATAGGATTCCAACCACTGGAATCTAGAAAATGTGATTTTCATCATCTTGCATGATGTTAGTGACATTAATTCTAGGGATCCATCATCTTATATGGGTTTGTTCCTCGTCATTCATCAAAAATCCATCAT
This sequence comes from Viscum album, assembly GCA_963277665.1. Lineage (NCBI taxonomy): Eukaryota > Viridiplantae > Streptophyta > Magnoliopsida > Santalales > Viscaceae > Viscum > Viscum album. The sequence continues at coordinate 700,625,106 of OY728160.1, forward strand.
AGATCATCATCCCTTTTGAAAAATCTGTTATCTCAATCAGGATTCAAAAAAGTCAATGTGAATATGGATTTTTATTGCATATTGAATTGGATAGGCCAGCTAATAATTATCCCACCATAGGAAAAAAAATTAAAACGTGATAATTTGTTGTATGGAGGCCTAGATACCTATTTTTATTCGTCGACCACTATAAAAAATTTTACTATCTATCATAATAATGGATATCCAAGAAATAAGTCACTGGAATATAGAATAAGGTATATAATCATTTTTAAAATAAAATAATCGAATTCACTGGGGAATGATTTGATGACATATAAGAATAATTAAAAATTGGGTAAAATAATCCACACCTAAAACCTCAAATAATAGAAAAATAATCCAAAAAACAAAGCATTATCTCATTGTTTTCATTCTCATTGGTGATGAATGAAAATATGATGACTATTTAAGAAATTTAAAACATTTATAATGTAAATCATAAATATTTCATTATCTGATAAACAAACCTCGAATAACCACATTCATCATTGAAGATCCCCATATGAGATAACTCTATATTCTCTAGAAATATCATAGGATTGTGCTGCTATCCTGTATGAGATTCTATAATATTGAATCATCAATCAATGAATTTGGTCAAAACATTAATTATATGAACTAAAATTATTAATATTTTAATGTATATCATCATTTAATAGACATTGGTTTTAAAAAAACATCTAGATATCCAATTTGAATTGACATTATGTCTAGAATAGAATAATCGCCATGTTTTGGATTCATCAATGGTTTTAGACATCATATTTGTGTCACATATCAATAAGAAATTCCTAACATCCACAAATATGTTTTTAACTGGTTTAATATTTCTAATATACTTAAAATTATGATTCTAGTGTCTTGAAATACATGTAACAAAGTAACACCTCAAAAGAAGATCCATAAATAATATATTGAAATAGAGGTCTATATTTGAAAATCATATTCACAAAATTATCACAATATTCATATATTTCCACATAAAAAAGAAAACCCTTTTTGTAAATTTGAGGGTATAGTGATCACATCTAGCTCCCATTATCCCATGAGTTCGCCTAGAGTTTCATATGATGCAAAAAATTACCACCAACAAAATAGATCACCCAGGAATGATCATCTTCCACTTATCCTCCTTCACTATGGGAAACTCCAAAATGGTGGTTTTCTCCTCAATTTTATTCTCATCTTAGAGAATATTGTTGGGTGGTTTGTGCATGTGTCTCCTAAATTGTGATATGAGGTATATTTCATGTAGTCAAACTATATGTGGGAATATATTATGGTTTCTGAAACCTCTCCGACCTGATGGGGGTCTATAATGGTAGAATTAACCACATAGATAGATTGATACCCAGACCAAACATCCTCAAACCTCATCAAAAAGATACATAGAATACAAACATAAACTATGTAGTTCAATGATGTTGTTTTTTATTATATTTCTTCTAACATGGAGAAGTAATCATTTCATCCTTGGTCCCAAAAACATTCTTCAACGCCACTTCAAAAAGATTTAGTCCCAAAAGAAACACCTCATTTATCTCTAACAAATTCAAGGGTGACCAATGAGGTCTACCATAAAAATACATGAATGATTTCATTGTCTAGTGATATAAGTTATTATCATAGAACTCTACCAATTGTAGGTCATCCTCCAAACTATATCCCGAAACTAAAAAACATGCTCTCATAAAATCCTCTAAAACATATATGGTTCTTTTTATCTTTCCATATATTTGGGGGTGTAATGTCATGCTCATCCAGAATATTCTTCTAAAATCATCTTTCAATCCACTATATCACTATGGTGTGAACTGGCCATTGTAGTCAAAGATAATCATTGAGAGTACCTCATGACTATGGATAATCTCTTACATGTGTAAGAACCCCAAAATCTCCTTGACTATTCTCTCCAATATAAAAATAGTGGTAAATGGTTTCCTACATCTATCATTAACCATCCAATTTGTGTCATTTCCTCTCAATATATATGAAATTATGATAAAAATTATATTCATATTCCATCCCACATCCACATTGGGATAGATTGAGCCAAAACTACTTGATCCTAATGCTCAAACTTCACCTATTAGAGGTTGATATATAAAAAAACCAAAAAGAAAACACTCTTTCTCATGCCTTCCCAACAAAACATCCAATTAATATACGTTTACATCATTTTCACATCAGGATTTACCACTATGTGGGGAGTTATAAAACTCTATTAAAACCTCTTCATCAAATTCAACTGCATCCATTTTCTATCCATGGAATGTTATGACATGATACCCATCCTCAAAAAAAATATTTGTGTGTGTCTATTGAGGATATATGGCCATATAGAACATCAAAATCGATGAATACCATCTAATATTATATCACTTATTGAATAATAGTTAGAGACATCAACATCGGCTATATATAAAGCATCCCATCTATCTTATGCTAAGATTAGATAAAAATTGGTCATTAACTTCAATAACTATTCCACCAATAAATACTCTGATTTCTTATTAAGTGTTTCTACAGCCATTTTTACCTCCCCCAGAGTATAGTATACCATAAAGTCAAATTATTGTATGAACTCTATCTAACATCCCTATCATAGATTCAGGAATCCATATGAAAATATATACCTAAAAATATAATGGTTTGAGTAAATGAAAAAATATTTACCTGTAGGATAATGCCTTCACATCGTAATAGAGAAGACCACTTCTTCCAACACTAGGTCTTGGTTAACATAGTACTACTCATGGTTTCTATACTACCTCAATAAGTAAATAAGAATTCGATTCCTCCAAATCAACACACAAAAAGTATCTACTCTTGGATCATTTTAGAACAATGTATAATCAATAACCTATTTTTGTAACATCCAAAATAAAACACATATCAACTGTTCTCTCAGATCCTTGAACATATTCTATCACTACCTAATCTAGGTGAAGGACATCCCTTTTAAAGTCAAGGTAGTAGAAGTGTCTCCAATGGAAGAAAAATTCTACCCTAAATGTATGATAATGCCCATTCATTTCATGAAAACCAAGTACCTAATATATTTTCATAGGGGGGTCACAATCTAGCACCGCCTCTATCTTTGTATGTTCCATAGAGACACTATGTTCATAGCTGACATGCCCCATAAAGAGATCATCACTAATATAAAAATGAAACTTTGAGAGACTGTAATTTTATTGGGGCTCATGGATCAAGTCTAGGAATATCCATAAATTCCCATTATGCTCCTCTTTATATAAATAAATGATTACATCACTGATAAATAAATTAAAACTCATCAAAGAAAGGTTGAAAAAATGTTTCATAAATATCATGAAAATAGTGGGTAAATTAATCACACCAAAGGGAATCACAAGGAATTCATAGTTCCAATAGAGATATTAGAATTTTATCTATAGAAAGTCATCTGTTTGAATATAAAAATGGTGGTAGTCATACTCGAGATAACTCTTTGTGACCCATAAAATATTTTTTATCCGGTCAAAATGTTCATAGATCCTTAGAAATCGATACTTTTTTAACTATTACATGTATTAGGAAATGATAATTAAATAAAAGGTTAAATCTCCTTTACACCTTCTTAGTGAATCACATTGGAGCTTCCTAGATTGACATGCTAATCAGAATAATATCCTTCACCTAAAGTCACTCCAACTACACCCTTAACTCGGAAATCTAAATATGGGTCATTTGATATGTTACAGAAGACATATGACGTATCCTAATGAATATATTAATGAAAATAGGAAATATAATCTCAAAAGTGAATAAAAATATCTTTTTGGAAGATGAAAATGTATTCCTCCGAAATAATTTGATGAAAGGGGTCTGATGATCCTACTAAATATTTCTCCAAACTCTATAAATGATGGGAGATAGGATGCAACATATTACTCATGATCCCTACACATTTCGCCACCAGGTACTTCCCATTGAAGTAGAATCTCATTACATCTTTGCATAGGCACCTAACTCATCTATAGTGATACTATATTAAGGAATTTATCATGGAAATATATTTTATACTAATAGTAATTTAATATGGATGCGTGAAAAATAAAAATAGTTTAAACATGACTCCCTCTCCACTATGTTTGGACTCACAATTTTGGTAGATGTGATAAATGGTTAAATCACTCCCCATATGAATTTTTATCCATAAATATTGAACTAAAGGCTGCATGCAAATAATAAGATATTAAAAAATGGTGTAAGGAAATGAAATAAAAACATGATCCTTGTTCTACATGAAATTATACTAATGTAGAGAGGAAAAATATTATACCACGAATCTTCTCATGTTTATCCCGGAAATTTACCTCTATAGCCAATAACTAAATAGGACATCATCCTCTAGAACATTCAGCATATCATAGACCACCTAGTTGTGGTGGTTGAAGTATTAAATAGTATCCTCTTCAACATAGAGATCCTCCAGGGACCCCACAAGCACTTATGTTAGCACCACATCCATGGGTTCTACCCTGAACACCCATGGGAGGTCCCAGTATGTTCTATTTTACCTTCATCTATGTACATCCCGCACATGTCCACTGTCTACAATTCATCAAGTCTGTAAATACAATACCATGTTTCCAAACACATCACAATAATTGCATCGCTTTTCGGTTATTTTACTGAATCATTGAATGGATCCTTGTTATTATTATTTTTAATAATCAATACCCATGAATTAATGACAGATGTTCCAAGAACCACAAAATTTATATTTAACTGTTACAATAGATTAATCTTCTTTTGGATTCCCACTTATAGCTCCATATTCCAAAAACTTATCTTCCAAGAATCTCTCTATCACTGAGTATCTATCATGAACCATTATATAGGTAGGAATTCAATTGGACACCGTGTTATCTTGGATTTCCTAGTGGTGTCCCTACTCAAAATTCCATGAATAGAAGTATCCATCTAATACTAAACAATGAGAGTTGGGTGTGAGGTTGATAAACCTCGTTTCATACGTTATAATAGTCATATAACACTACTCCAAATACTTACGCACCTAAATACACACAAAACGCATGATAAAGGATATTACATTCTAGGAAACAAGTGTTGAAACATTGTCCATGAGAGTGACATCTCATCATGGGTATGGGTAACCAAAACTCACAAGATAATTACATATTTGTGAAAGAAGACTTGTCATAGGAACAACTATCTTACCGATTAAAGTCACTATGATCCAAAAAAATCAAACCTCTAACTAAATCCAATACTCTATATACTAAACATCTAGTTCACCACAAAACATCAGTTGTATCAACTAATGAAACTCAAATAGTGTATTTTGCCTATATGGATCACCATCATATCACATTGGAAAACATATTTGTTCATATTATTGATGAAATTATCCCTGAACTACTATAGTGTATCCACAGACCACCCATTGGGTATATGTTATACTATATGCTCTATTAGAGAAAACACCTCATGACTAGGTCCCCACAGTGAATCTTGGTCACTCAACTGGATTTCATCATGACCCTATCATGCAATTTTAGTTGGATATCATTATAGAAGAATCTAAAATGTAAAAATATGTAAGATTATAAGATTATAATATATAGGGATATATCTTAAGAATGATATAAAATTAAATGATATATTCCATTATGATTCATATACCATTGGTTTCCAGATAACTGTTGCCTTTTTTTAATAATTCTATAATATGGTTATTGAAGTCATAGAGTATAGATATTTCTACTTTCACACCATCAATAGGTTCCCTAGCCTACGATATTTTCCATAAAATTCTTAAAATTTGTTTCCCTAATTTCCAAAACCAATCCTATTGACACATCTTCCACTTAAATGAATCTCTATTAAAACACAACCATTGATACCACTATATTATGACCCGACACACTAAGGCCCCACCTAGACTTGTGGTAAGACAAAAGTGAGACCCAAATCCCCTCTCTAATAAGATAGGTGAAAGAGAATAGTTCTCAATGGTAATTTTATGAATGGGAGAATTAGCCTAATGATTTAGTATACACACCCACACTCACATCCATGTACATCATAAAAATGTCAGATAAATAAAAAAGTATTAACCAAGGTGGAATCAAAGCATATGACAAGATCCAAGAAAAAACAAATTATAGAGGTATAAATATGTCTTAGTGTGAGAAGGGTAAAATAGATGTCTAACATGAAATTAGGGGATTCCCAACCTAAAAAAAAGTTTGGGAGATGGTTTCCCAGACATGAACTGCAAAATTGACCAGTGCTTGATATCACCACCACCCAGCACTATTAATCGCCACCAGCACCTAGAAATATATGGTCATTATTTAACATCTTTTAATTAGTATAATACATGAAATGTCTTCATAAATTCAGTGAACCATTGTAATCATAACATAAATAGTATTAAAATTCCATTATTTAAATATTTAATCTCAAAAATATGCACAATTCATGTCCATAATGGTTTAGTGTCGTATAAACTAGACATATAAATATATTATTTTACTACAGTTGAAAAGTTTTTCCACTATTTTCCCCTACAGAAACATTCTTAAAAATCTCACATGATGTAATAACCTTCATAACCCTTAAAATAAAAACATAATAAATTGATGAGATCACAATTTCAAAAAGGAAAAGAACATATCATAAAGACTTATTACATAAACAGGAAGAATAATATATGGAAAACATAAATTTTAAAATAAGAGATCATGTGAACATTAATAATAATAGAAAACATGATACAGAAAAATAAAATCATAAAAAGATCATTAAATTTTATTAAAGCATACGGAATGGCTTCAAATGAATATAAAAAATCATAAATCAGGGGAGCATAATGTAAATGTGTGAAAAATAATAAAAATAAGGAATGATCCTAAAAATGAGGAATTTCATGGAAAATAATTCCATCCATTAAAAATAGAATAAATTAATGAATGGGATGACCCATACTAGTGGGGCCAGTGTTGTAACACCCTAACCCTGCCTCCAGTAGGCCAAGGGTTGGTGACTAGCACCAAGTAGGCATGTCAATAACTTGGGAGGAATTTCCTAAGTACATGTACACACACACATTTCTCTATGCGCCCAAATACATAAATGAAAAAACAATTCCAATGAAAAAAAGAATTCAAACTACTAAACAAAACCAACATTGTACAATGGAATGTAATGAGGAAACATGAACTAGGCCAGAATGAAAGCCCACTAAAATAAAGAGTCTTCCAACTACAAATTTTAACCTAATAAATAACAAATAGGTATAGGGAATGCTGCTCGAAGTCACAGGAACGCCTCAGCCTATCTGGAACTCACTAATATTTTCCTGATCATGGTATTCCCTATACTCTATAAAAAGGGCACTCATGTCTACAAGAAATTACATGTGCTAGAAAATCCCATATATAGGTGAGTAAAACAATACATAGTAGGACACACTAAAAACCACAAAGAAATATACAAAGTATAGGTATAGTCCAATATAAACAGTATATGTCTAAAATATTTATAACATGAACATATCAAGATATACTCAAAACTCAGACCTATTGTCTGCATGTAAGTCACAACGATCCTCATACCCACGATAGGTATTTAGTCTGAACATTCAATGAGGCACTCATTCGGGAGAACTCACTACTTAGTCTGATATCCCTGATGACGTCTGTCTGAGAAGTACTAATAATCGAGAACCTTCATGAGAGAGAGATATATTGATATATATGATGCTAAGAATAAGATAAAATCATTCTTAGAGATCCAACTCCACAAGTTGATATCATCATGATACATTGATAAAGATCACTACCTGAGCCATGGCGTATACCGTGACTCATCTGGATTCACCTACTATGTAGAGGACCACCCTTTGGTAGTATTTTTTGTCTCAATAAACTAAATTTACATAGGTAACAATAATTGAAAGATGATCTTACTGGATGCCTCCCAAAGGGGACTCTCGACTCTCTCTAGATAGTCTTTCTAAAGGGGGTCATACTCCTATGGATTGAAAATTATTCCAAATAATCAATAGGGCAATGATCAAGGGTGAACCAAACCATACGAAGCATGTCAATGATATGGTAGTAATGGAGATCAAGCAATGTATAAGAGAGTACACATTGTGTATAGAGGTCACACTCCATGTCCCATGACCTCATGTACATCCCTTATACAATTTACCATGTCAGAAGAACATGTTGGGTAGGGAAAGGTATAAATGATGTTTAGAAAAGACTACACTCCTTGACCATCCATTTGGGGTCCACCTATTTACCTTAGCCATGTGCCGGTATGCAGTTCCAACAATGTTTACCTACTTCTGCACCAGTACACAGGGTTTCTTATGTATGTGGTTGGGGTCAGGTCATATGGCGGAGTACATTCCATGTACTCTAACCCATGTCGGTGTATCCATTAATATTCCAGATGTGCATCGAGGAATGTCTCTCATGTGATATGACAGGTGTAACATGCTATTTGATTCTTCTAAGCCTCCAAAAACCCTAGACATCATTGAACTGGTCCCAAACGCTATGTATCCCCAGATATTCTTTTTGTTATTCATGATTTCCCAAAATCATTTTTCTTCCTCCATTGATTTTTTTGATCATTCGGTGCTAAATCTGATGGTATGTTCACCTCAAAACTGTAGATCCATGGTCTCCTCACCCTTATAAAAGTGAATGGATGGGATTCATGCCTTTGATCAATTCTGAGACATGATTCAGGTCATCTATAGGAAGAATTATCTTAGAATTGTATCTCCAAAAATACCTCAATCCTTCCATTCAACACCACTTTCACACCTCCTCTAGGTCATCATTATTCTAGATCAACAATTTTATATCGTTTTGTGGGGAATCAAAGGTGAAACGTCTCTTTGTTCATAATCCAATGAAGAACAAAGAAAATGCTGGGAGAAAGGGGTAAGAAATCACAAAAACATGAGGAACAAACCTTGGCCTTTTATTGTCATGGACTTGATCCACTCCGATTATAAGGAATAGGAAACTAGATCATAACAGAAATAATCCCTTGAATCAAACTGGAAATCACCCATCCATCAAGAATGAACAAACTTTGGGTCAACCCATTTTTGTGTTGATCTATGTTTATCATTGAATCATAGAATGAGAACTAAGTAAATAAAATAAAACACTATACTGATGGGATTCGATCGATCATTGAAAAAGGATTATTTCACTTATATTGTCGAATAGATCCTCCAACCCGTAGTTGTAATGATCCATGAACCGATATGTCATCGTCATTCATTGAGAGGATTCTCCTAGTGGTATCTAATCCAATTTTTCTAGGGATTCCTCCAAGGTTATGGATTCTAACCATGGGTTCCTTCCATGGTGCTTCTTTAAAGTAGAAAACATGTCATTGTATCTCCATCACATCTTAAAAAATACATTATTCACTTTATTTATTCAAAATGTTAGAAATTTAACATTCATAGCCAGCCTACACCTTCCAATATTAAGCCTTACAAAAGGTAAAGTTACTTCAGTGGATGCAAATAGACTCACTGATATCTGATCTAGACAACCTTTTCAATGTTCTTCAAAAATTATAGGAATACTACTTGCTTGTGCAATTTATAGTTTAATTTATTTCAATTATTTATTCTGGGCACACCGGGCCCCATAATTCCAGATAACCTCAATGCCTAGTCTCAAATTAATTACGTATAATATTTAAAAATGATAAATGAAAATTCTATGAAATTATATTCTCCTCACCTTAGGGATTTTCATCCCCAAAAAAATTAAAGGCTAAAGAAAAACATGTAGGTACTTCACAAAACTCTGAGCCTCACACTCCCACATCCTATCAGATATATTCTCATACTAACATCAGACAGACACAATTGAAATCACTCACCCATGAAGGATCATCTCCTACTGATCCTTGATCTTTATTGGGTACTCAGTAAAGGTTTCTACATCGCAAATTTCTAACTCGCCCCAATCGATGATGTTTCATGGGTCATACACGTACCTCATCAGTTGTGATGCATGGAAGAAGTCATGCACCTAGTTTAATTAAAGTGGTAGATCAAGGCTATATTCCACCATTCCAATAGTAGGTGGTATCTGAGAAGGTCTAATAAACATTAGAGATAACATACCACCCCTGCTAAATGTCTGAAACCCTCATTGAGGTGAGACTCAAAATAAGACATGGTCTCCGGCCTTAAACTCCAATGGTGTCCACTATCTATTAGCAAGAGACTTCTATTGTCTTTGTGTAGTCTTCAACCTCTACTAGATGACATGTTCTTCCCCAGTAGTAGTTCGCAAAAATTCTAGGCCTGTGAGCATTGTCTCTCATGGGACAGTCCAATAAAGTGGAAACTGATAGGTTTCCCATAAAAAGTCTAGAATGGTTACATACCAATGCTGGAGTGGTATCCGTGGTGGAATGAAAACTAGACCAGTGGTGGGTGGTCCTCCCAGCTATTCCTAAATTACAAGATGCAATCCCACAATAAATCCTCTATAAACTGGATGATCCTCTCCATCTGGAAATATGTCCGGGGATGAAACATTGTGTTCATGCGTAACTAATTCCAAAATACATCTTGTAATCCATTCGACAATTGGGGAATGAAATGTGCATCACGATATGAAACAATCATCTTTGGGACTCCATGAAGTTGTGTTATCTATTACATATAGAATAGTCAAAATCTCTCTTTTCAAATATGCTCTCAGATATCTAGGAAGTGGGATGACATGGTGAGTCAGTCCCCAATCACCCAACATGAATTTTCCCCCTCGACAAATGTGGAAAACCCATCACGAAGTCCATCAATATTACACCCCACTATAATTTTGTCACCTCTATGGGGTGAGATAAACCAACTGGAACCTGGTTGTGAACCTTCACATGATGGAATGTAAGACATTGAGAAATTACCTATGCTAATGCCTACTTAATTCTTATCCAGTATAAATTATGTAAGGGATCCTAGAACATCTTTTCCACTCTAGGGTGTACCACCAAAGGGGATGTATGAAACTCCCTCATAATCTCCTCCTAAAATGTCTCAGGTACAACTTTGTGTCCCCTAAAAAGGAATATGTGCTCCCCGCCCTGTGAATATTAATTAGGTTCATGACATGTGGATATATGAGCCTATAGGGTCTCGCATTTATTATCAACGTGCTAAGACTCCCAAACTCACTGTAAAAGATGAGGGTTGGTGACCATCAACTAATGTTAATATACTCCATATACATCTATAGAGGATAACTATAATTAGAACAATAGCTCTATCTCCTCATTCAGAAATTGCATACTAGATCTCATGTTGAGTTAATTAGCCACTGCATTCCCCATCCAAGGATTATAGATGATATCAAGTCATAGTCTGAGAGGAAATATATCCATGGCCTCTCTCTCAAGTTCATATACTTCTTATAGAATATATACGTGAAAATATTGTGATTAGAGTATATGATAAGTTACTTACCCATCATGTATCATCACCAAATCATTAATGCGAAGACTACCACTGCCGTCTATAGATCTTATGTCCCATAATTTTTCTTGTGTGGCATTAACTGGTGTGAACTCTAGGAAATCACCGCATAACTCTTCATCAGGAAAAAACTTTTTTCTGTCCATAATACATCACAGAACACTGTGTACTCGACATGCTCCTATGTAAATCTCAAGATTGGGACTCTTGTCAGACACTACTTCAACTTTTGTAATGATTTTTGGCACTTATCTATCCTTACAAATAGATATACCTTTAAAGTCATAGATTTCATCAGTGCTGATATCTGGGAGAAATCATGTGTGAATATCTTGTAATATTCTTCTAGAAAAAGGAATCTCTACACCACCATCACACTCCTATATGGCTCCCATGCTAACACTACATCCTACTTGTCCTGATCCACTACTACTCTGTATATTGAGATAAAAACACCCAAAATTTATCTCTATAAAATCCATTACAATAACTTCCTGAGTTTCTCATAAAGATGGTGCTCTCAGAGTATGTCCAGAACCATCAGCAGGTGTTTCGTATGCTCCCCCTCAAACACCGAGTACACAAGGATTTCATAGATAATGACCCCCATGAATTGGTCAATGTATGGATGAAAGATCTGGTTCCTGAGTCCCATGAACACTTTTGGGCCATTATTCATCCCAAAGTGGATCACTAACTACTCATAGTGATTGTAGTAGCATCTGAAATATTTTTTTAGTATATCCTCATCCCTTACTCACTGCTGGTGATATCCTAATCAAAGGTCAATATTCCAGAACCATCACTTTCCTTTCAGCTAATCGAAGATTTCATGGATCCTTGGTAGTGGATACATGTTCTTCAATATCTCTTAGTTCAAGTGCTGGTAGTCCACAAAAAAACTCAAAATCATTTATGCCTTTTTTCCAAACAAAACTAGGGCCGCCCAAGGTGAAATGTTGGGTCTCACGAAGCCCTTCCTCAGCATGTCCTCTAGGTGCACCCTCAGCTCGAGTATCTCTATAGGATCTATACATTATGTTTTTTTTTGATATCATTATCATCTTAGGGGGTAAGTCGATGAAGAATTTGATCTTCCAGTGGGAGGTAATCATAAAACATCTTCTGGATAGACGTCCTCGTACTCCACCACTAGTACTGGGAACTGAAACCCCATAACATCTGCTGCTCTGAGGGTAAATCTATCCAACTCATGGGTGACCAACTACACATTCCTATGCCTAAACAACTCTTATACTGTATGGATTTCTTTCTCATCATTAATGTAAATTTTCACCCCATCACTACAGACACACCACACAATTTTTATAAAATTTTCAATATTGGAATGGAATGAAGATGGCCAATCCATACTGAGAATGACATCATACAACCTTGACGCTACCACCAAGTGGTTCAAACTGAAACTCTCACCCTACAAGGGTAATTCCACACATTCATAAAATGTTTTTGATCATTGAGTCTCCTCCCATAGGTGACTCAAAACATAAGGTTCGATAAAACGTTTCTACCACAATAACAAGGTCTCATACAAGGTATGTGGCGAGGAATGAATGATGGGAACTTGTGCCTATAATTATGGTAGATAAGGTAGAAAAACATATATTGTGCCTTGGATCATCCTTGTAGTCAATGGGCCGTACACCTCAACCACATGCCGTTCTCCAATCCCATGTCCTCCAGCTCTCTAAGCCTAACGTGGGACTCTTGGGCATGGTGGTACTTGTAGAATGTCAAAACTGCAGCCACCTCATACATCTCTCTTTGCTCCTCTACCATATCCATAACCTAGTGGGTCCTCCTTCTCCACTCATTGAATCTGCTTCAGTGGTCCATCCACTGCCTCCCTATCAGTAGCTCGATGGGTAGGAAAATATCTATCGATATTCCCTCTTTCTTCACATGTATAAAATTCCCTCTCCTTAGGATTACTACATCAATCCTGAGAGTCTTGGACTAAAAATTACACATCATAAGACATTCTGTGACTTCTCCCATGTCTTGATCCATACGTTTAATGTTATCTTCTAGTTGCCGGGGTCTCTGCACCTCTCTTCAGGATTCTGACACACACTGGCTTCTTCTGCTCTGCCAAGAAGATCACAACCAAAAAATCTCACTTGAGCACTCAAGTATAATTCGAAATGAAAATAGGTAAAATGGTAACTTAGATATCTTTATGTATACCCCTCTTGAATATCCAAGACCTAAAGTACTAATTCTGGATCATGTCTATCAATTACCTAGAATGGATGATAAACTAAGTTGAATATTCATCCACCATCAAGATACCCTATTGGAGATGAATAATCTCTTATATAAACATTGATCTCAATGTAACCAGATAAAACTCCCCTCTAAATATATTTTTGAACTCCATCCAAGAAAGAGTCTCCTCATCATAAGAATACATGTTCAAAGTCTTCCATCTCCTTACCAAAACTTAAAGAATGTCATAACTTGTATCACCATCTGGTCTACCAGTGTCCTCAGTAGAAGGAAAACTCTAGCCACTGCCTCATGTCAGTCCTCTACTACATTAGGTTTGGGCTCACCTTGGAACCTCCTGAGTCACTATCTCTAAAACACATTGAGTGCACTCAACCTGTTCTCATCGTCTGCTGGTACTGTAGGTACCACGTGTTGCACCACTTGTGGTGGTATAGCTGGTGCACCACCTAGATGTGAAGCATGGGGAATATGACCTTACATAATAACCTATTCATTGATAGGGTTTTCCTCATGATTTATCTGATGAATACTTGCTAGTATGTGTTGTGGATGCATCCTATAAGAAAACAAGAAATATTGTGGTCACTGATTACATCTGGAGAGTTAACTCAACAAGGACATGGAAACCACAACCCATTCCAATATGATGCATATACCTTTATTGTTTCCATGTAACTAGTGTTATCATGCACCGAGTCATAAAACAAGTTATCATAGTCTTGATCTATGGATACGTCGGCCGCCCATACCTAAACTATTGTCTTTAGAAGGAAATCCGAACATGAACCACTTAACAATGTTTCCCTAAAAAAATATCACAGAATATTTATCTTAAGTTAGTACCGAACAACTCTAATACCACTCTGTCATGAATATTCCCAGTGGGGACCATTCTATAAATCCCTAATCTCAACTCCAATAGGCTAGTGGCAGGTTACTAGTACCGAGTATGCATGTCACTAACATGGGAGGAATTTCTTATGTACCAATACACACAAACACATATCCAATTCCAAAACCAATGATATGAATAAATATAAAAATGGAAAAAAATTCACGCATACTATTAAACTCAACAAACATAGTACAATGGAATGTAATGTATGGAAAAATAAACTATGCCAGAATAAAATCCCAGCAAAAATAATAAGTCTTTCAACTACAATGTCAAACCTGTAAGAAAAGAAGGTAGGTAATGAGACTTCTAATTCAAGCCGTAGGAACACCTTAGTCAGTATGGAACTCACAAATCTCTACTTGATCATGGTCCACCCTCGACTCTTTCAAAAGTTTTCTCTTCTTCATAAGAAAAAAAATGTACAGGAAAAGCCTGAGCATGGGTGTGTATAACAATACTCAATAGGAAACCCCAATACCCATAATGAAATACACAATTTAAAGGTATAGTCAGATCTACATATATAATAAGAACATATCTAGATGTACTCAAAACCCAGCCCCGACGTCTGTGGGTAATTCACAACGATCCCCATATCCATTCATAGGATCTAGTATGAAGATTCCATGAAACACACATATTGGAGAACTCACTCCAATGTCTGATAGCCCTGATTACATCTATCTGAGAAGTTTTGTTTATTCTAAACCTTCAAGAGAGAGATACATAGACATATATGAATAGAGATATATGATACACTCATTCTAGGATAACCAAATCCATGATTGAGGAAGATCATGGTACATGAATTAGGATCATAACAAGGGACATTGAGTGTACCACGACACATCCTCATTCACCTACTAAGTAGAGGATGGATGTCTAGTAGGATTGGATATTTCTATAAACTTACTTTACCTAGGGCACAATAATGGATAGAGGATCCTTATCAGGGCCTCTAGAAGGGGACTCCTAGATCTATCCATAAAGTCCTATTGAGGGGGCCATACTTTTGTAGATAGGAAATGATACCCTCTAACCATCAGGGGAACGAGCAAGGGGCATCAGATAAAACAAAAAAATTCCAAGATACAGTGTAAAACTTTATAGATCCACTTATATGATAGTGCATGGCATGTTTAATGGTCACATGTTGTGTCCCTTGACCCCAGGTACTACCCATGTACAATGGCCCGTGTAATAATAATATGTCATGTATTAAAATTTATACACGACATGTATGAAGGCATACATGTCATGACCATCCATCTGGGGTCCACCAATGAACATTATCCATGTTCCAGTACACAGTGTCAACCAGTTCTCATCACGATTCCATATCTATAATTTCTTGTCATTGTGTGGTGAATCGAATGTGTAACGATACTTCATTCATAAATACATCAATAATGAAGAACACGTGTTTACAAAGGTGGAGCAAATAATATAAACAATTCAATGAATGAATATCATCCATTTCTTGTTATGGCCATGATCTTCTCTACGTAGAAGTATAAAGAAACTTGATGAAAACAGAAATCATCTCCCAAATCAAACTCGCAATCACCCATCCCGAAAGAATGAATCAACCATGGGTTAACCTATTTGTGGTTGATTAGTGTTAATTGTCAAATCAAAGAACAAGGAAGAAGTAAATAAAATAACCTGAACTACCACTAGGTTTAGATCAATTATTGACAATGGATGATCTCCTTGACTTAGTCAATGATACCCTCTAACTAGCTGGCATAATGATCCAATATATGATCTATCATTTTTGTTTATTGAGAGGTTTCTATAAAATGCCATATCTCTGATGTATCCAAGGATTCCTTTAGGGTTATAAATTCTGACCACGAATCTCAGCCACACTACTTATTAAAATGGAAAATGCATCATTGTGTCATCATAACATCAAATAAATTAAATTATTAATTTATTATATTTCTTTAAAACATCGAAAAATTTACTTTCGTAGTAGAATTATGTTAGCCGATGTTAAGCCTCTCATAATTTAATGATGATTCTATGAACACGATGGTACTCTCGGATTTCTAATCAGGGAACCCGTAAGAATTTATTCATATTTTCCATTAAAAAGGGTTGTATAATCTATTTAATGTTTTATTTATTTTAAACATTTTTTCAGGCACCTCGTGCCTTAGAATTGCTCACGGCCTCAACATCTAGTCTAGATTTAAGTCCATATAACATTTAAAAATAATACATCGAATGTATGTGACGTTACAATAAATAACATTGAAATGATCCATGACATGATCAATAGAAAAACATGGATAAGCCATAAGTATATGAAAAATTTTATAACAAATCCCATTATTCAAATTCTTATTTGAGCAAACTGGATTTTTTCACAAATGAAAATGTTTGCATGCCCTTCATTCCCATACCTATGTGAAAAAACCCATCGTATCCATGATTAAATATATTATGGGACATTAGATTTTACCTATACATTGGAGGGAAATATAGGACCTCACCCATAATAATGAATTAATATGTGTTTGACTTAAAAACAATCATCATCACAACTTAAATAACCCCTAGAAAAGAATGGGTTTCTTGAACATGAAACATAACATTACTTAAAAAATCATAGTATATGAACATCCCATTATCCAAAAAAGTTTCATGACTAAATAAAATATGAAATTTAACTTAATGAGATATATATCATGTGTATATAATGATAACCAAATCATGAAAATATTTTTTTGAAAACTATTTCTTTTCCACATTTTAAAAGTAATAGTTACGAGTCCCTATTCCAAAAATCACATTGTTTTTTTAATAAATGAAAGTAATACCTTACAAGAAATTGATTTTGGTTCAAAAAATATTTTCCTAAACAAAATAAGTAGAATCATAAAAAATGGAATTCCTTCGAAAATTTATGTTCAATACTAGATTGTGTAACTCAAGGAAATGATTTTCAGTTACCAAGTCCTTTATAATTACACATGATTTCCAGAGATTAATTTAAACAACAATATCATAAATATAAATATTATTATTAATTATTTAAAAAATATATTTTAAATACTTATATTTATTGGATTAATTAATAACAATTTTATTCATGTATTAGAATGTTGTAATACCTTTTTAACATCATGTATTAATAATCATAACAACTTGGACATTTTTGTAAAATAATTTTTTATATTAAATTTACTTATGAATATCATCAATTAAAAACATTTTAATATTCAATAATTTATGTTTTATAAAAACATATAATGTTATAATTCCATTACATGGTAATTTTATTCATGTTGAAAAAATGGTGTGTTCTTAGTTTCTCCATTTTAACTGATATCAATTGATTATATTATAATAATCATTACTTTTTTATTATTAAAAAATATAAACATTTAAGATTTATATTAATTAAAAAATATCATAAATAAATATAAAATACTATTTAATACTATTCATGATTTGATGTGATGGAAAAATGAAACGTGTATATTCATTGAGGTAGTTTTCTGCACAATACAAGATTCACATATTAATTTTTCTTAATTGGTAAGGGGAAGGTTATAAATTCATTTAACATAATTATAATAACTTAATAGTATAATAGTGGGACTAATTTCATCATTTTAATAAGGTGAAATTAAATTTTATGAATAATAAAATCATATAATGATATCAGAAAAAAATGAAATTTAGGAACATAAACCTCACATCATGGATTACGACCTTTATTAATGTAATTAATAATTTGATGGGATTCATTTTGTGAAGAAAATGACATGAATAACATGGATAATATTTTTATATGAGGAGGTCGGGCTAAGAATGTGTATTTTTGGATTGATGGGAAGTGAGGAGTTGTTTTCCCCTTTTATAAGTGAAAAGGTGTGGCACTTTTTTGAAATACACAAAACTATTTAGTAATGGAAAGTTGAGAATAAAAAAAGTGTCTCAAAATTAATAAATATTATATTTTAGGGTAAATAAGATCAATCCATGCCTCCACCACTAAAAATGACACATGTCTTAATCATTTCATTCCCTTTACTTCTAAGGATACTCACATTTACCATTTTAGTTTTCACAAAAAAACTAGTTTTTACCTAAGTGATTGATCCATTAAAAATAAAAATATTATAATACTTATTTTGTAATTTTTACCAAGTTGTTATAAATTTGAAACAAAATTTAAATACCCTACAAGTATGGAAAATTGATTTTAACACAGACATGCAAAAAAACCGTTTTTTTAATGTTTATTTTCAAAATAAAATATTTTTGAACATGGTAGAATTATCAATTCCATTGATTTAAATTAATTTAAAATAATAATAATTATTATAATAGAATATATTTAAAAATAAAATTAATCAAAAACTTCCTTTATTAATGTAATAACTACTTAAAAAACAATAGAAAATTCAGTCATAATTTAAATGAAACCTAAATTTTAAAATTATTCATCATGGGTTTATTAATTAAAATATTGTATTAAAATGATTTATTATAACATAATATATATAATTGTATAGTAAAATGTATCCAAAAATTCTATATATTCATATAACAAAATAATTTTATAAAAGTGAAAGAATTAATAAAATTTATATATTTCACTATCGACGTGAATATTAATTATTTCCAAAAAAAATTAAAAAAATAAACATAAATTAATATGACTGTTAAAAATTCACAAATTATGATAATTTTTTAATATTAAAATCCTAAAATTTATAAACATATAATTAAAAAAATTATGAAATATCTTGAAAAATGTTTTATAATAATGAATTTTTTTCTTATTATTTATTATTTTAAAGTTAGTGGGATTTATAAATATATCAAAGTAGAAAATTTTTAATTTGATAAAATATTTTTAAAGAATATGAAAATATTTTTAATAGTTACTTAGTTTAAATAATTTAATTAATATGTAAGCATATATTTTCCTTTAATAAAAATATTTATTTATATATATTTCATCACTATGTTACAATTAATTATACCTTTTAATTTTATGGCTACCTATTAGTGTTCTATGGTTTTTCATGTGAATAAATATATCAAACAAAGTATTTAATTGTAGGTGGAATCATGGTTTTTCACATAAAACCCCTTAAAATAATCTCACAACCAAAATTTATTTTAATGGAAGAAAAAATAGAGGAAAATGTTTCTCAACACATCCAGTGGTTCCCATATAGCATCAAAAAAATTATGATTCTTCCATATAACTTGGACCCTATGTGTGGTCCTATTCCATAGAAACCTATTTTTTGATCAAAAAATTTCTTCTAGTTGTTCCTCACTTAAGGGATCTGGTTCAGGTTGCACGCCATTCAAGCTTAGATTATGTGAAGGCTCTGGTATTAACTTTCTCAAAATAGATACATATAAAACATTATGTACTTGGTATATTTGTGTAGGGTGTAACACGCAACGTTTTTTTGAAATAATTTTTTGAATAAATTAATTTTCACTAAGGTATTTAATTACACTAATTGAAACATTCTCTTCACATAACAGCAACTTTTCCTACGCTACACGACACAAATTTGGATTACGTTTCACAAAACACTGACTTGGCATCTGTTACACACAACACCAAGTGTAAAACGGAATATAATAACCTGATACATTAAAAAATATTTACTGTATTAAGGAAATATAATATATTATGTGGATTTAAATGAAAACCATACCCATTTAGCTTGTTTTACATGAATTAGATAATTTCTTTGATATCTTACACTATACACAAGACAGAATATTACAACATAATGATATATTATTAAAAAAATTTCATTTGATATAAAAAGATATAATGTATCCATTAAATAAATATTTATTAATAATATTAACTAAATTTTGAAAATTTATAGACTAGATAAATATAAAATTAATTCAATTGTTTCTAATTAATTATAAAATGGAACTATGATCCAAATGAATATAAAAAGGAAATATTATAATTTACATACTTCCAAAAGAGTTTTGTCATGATAAACTAATTTAATTACAATTATTCCATGAATTGAATGAAATATACATATC
The DNA here is from genome assembly GCA_963277665.1 of Viscum album. Lineage (NCBI taxonomy): Eukaryota > Viridiplantae > Streptophyta > Magnoliopsida > Santalales > Viscaceae > Viscum > Viscum album. The sequence goes on from OY728160.1 coordinate 700,645,877, forward strand.
ATATACTCCATAAAATATTATTTATATTTATCCACTAGTTTTTATAGGCATACGATAAGAACAACCCCAATTTAACACGTAAAACCAAATATCTTTATAAAAGAAAATTTAACCCCTTTTAATGATAAACCTTTTTAAAATTTTAATATTGTCACTTTTATTAATCTAATATTTCAAACAAAAGTTAATTTTTAAAATATAAACATAAAATTTATTTTATGGTGTTTTTTTGATATTTTTCTAAAATATTTCATTTTTAGTGTATAATAAAAATTAATGCATTTTAATTCAAAAAATATTTTTCATCTAGTTTATTTATACCGATAAATTATATAAAAAATTAGTTTTAAAGTAGAATTATATAATATATATATATAATATAATATATTTTAGGTAATTGGATCCAATTTCATATTGAAATTAGGTATGAAATCATATCAAATATTTCAATATTTTCACTAAGAAACCCCTCTATCGGGACACATCTTTGGGATTTAAATTTAAATTAATAGTTTCTACTTCTTTTATTGTAATTTGGAAATATTGATTAAATATTTTTAATTAGAATAATTTATACTTTATAATAAGTTAAAAAAAATTTGATCAGAAATAATACTGAATGTGATTAAAATTAGTTATAGTTAATAATAGAAAAATTAGTCTGATAATGGACTAAACCCAAAACATAAGACTAAAAATGATCTTGAAAATTTTCCAAATGGTATTGTATATAAATTTATCATACCTATAATCCCTTCTCTAGACATTGTACTATTATTGTATTCACTTTAAACAGGAAAAACATGGGTGTAATTCTCTCTTCAAATGTTTACAAGAGTGACACTCCTCCACCACTATAAAAATGAATAATTTATATACACTCCATCACACCTCCCAAGCCATTTTATTAAAAAATATTTGAAAAAATATCATCTCCACATCGATATATTATACTTATAATTTTATTTTGGGGATTATAGTGTTCCAAGAATACCTTTGGTGCTAACTAACAGGGCTTACCAGATTTAAAAAGTAACTCATTCCAATAGTCTCATGTCATTCATTTACATTTAAACTACCTCAAACGTACTAATTACATGTTCATATAATAAAAAACTATTCTCCATATAATGATATTTTTTTAGGTTTTCTACTTTCACTTACACACACTTCCATTTAATGTGTAACGAACTTACCATTCTAGTATAGGTAAAATAGCACCTCACGAAACGAAGTTCTTTTTTATTCCATTACCACCTCACATTTTTTGTAATTATTGTGAAACTCAATTTTTACATAATATATATGGTATTTGTTATTCAATTATTCTTCTTTAATTCTTAAATAAAACATAATTTATATATTTCAATATTATGTATATACGGTAACATCGTGTGTGGATGTGTGAACTACGCCCTCCTCAAAATGATGTTCTTCATTCACACCTTACATGGAATGTATTAAGGTTTGTTTTAGTAAAACTATAATATATACATAAAGTAGTAATTCTACTGTAATTATATTATAATATAATTATTTATTTACATATATTTCATTTACATTCATTCTTTCAATATAACAAGAAAACGAAATTGGCATCCATGTGTATATACAGACAACCATCTCCATGAAATGTATATTTAATTTATCATTAAATATTATTATAAATACATAAATAATTGATATATAATATATTTTTATCATTTATTTCAGTATTAAAACAAATAAATCATTATCTATGTAGTAATACTAAGAATAAAAAGTTAATCCATGTATGAATAACAAGGCATTTACCAAACGAAACATGGAGTTAATGATAAATGATTAACATAAATCCTTAAGAGAATAATATATGGTATTATATATTTTAATTTGGATCTGTGATAGATTTATAATCAACTTATACTTATTATACAATATTTTTTAATGAGTATGATGAAGGTCAAGACATAAGGTAAGCGAATTTCATCTCACCTTTCATTACCGTGAGATACATGCCTTATTAACTACTCAATTTTATTGTGGGGTATATACAATCCTCATTAAAATGTAATATCATGTATATTATTGTTTTCTCTATATTATTAGATTCCTTAAATTTCAATTCCTTACATTGGGAGTTTGATACTATGTTACTTAGTGTAAGAGTCTAATAAAACAATCTCATCATTTATCAATATTGTTTATGATTATGCTTCAATTGATGAAATATCATGATCCATCCCTCAATAACACCCATGAAATACCTTATAATTTTGATTTAAATTATATAGTCATGGGTTAGTGTCATTTTTCTACTCTTATGTACTTATTATTACTAATAAAATGTTTTAATGGAAGTATGACTTTATTTCTCCTTTTGGTTTGAAATCTGTGTCCTTTCTAAACCATAATTTAAAAAAAATGTTTTACTTTTTTCGTATTATGTTAAAAGAAAGATTTACCTTTTTACCTTCTATGGTCTTAGAAGGAATTTTCTTATCATTTTCATATCGATTAACTTTTCAAAACATTTACGGTAAAAAATTTATGCTCATCAGGTACAAACATACCACTTTGGAAACTGTTATTTTTTTTTATGTTTCCATTGTATGTTTACAATTTTATTTTAAAGGGAAAATATTTTATTAATATTCTTGACATTTATCTTTTTTTAATGTGGTTTTTAATAAAAATGATTTTGAAAAATGATTTATGTTTTTTCATAGATTCTTTTAAAATATTTCAAAACTATTTTCAATATAAATGGTGTTCAATAATGTTATATGGTTAAGAAATATATTAAATGTTTTCATGTTTTATCTATAATTTTTCAATAATAATGTTTCCTAAAATATATATAATATTTCTTCAAAAGATTTCATGTTTATTTTCAAGAAAATGGTTTTAAATAGTTTTTAGGTTTTAAGTAGTAAATTTTCAAAGAAGAAATGAAATTTCCCTCAATAATTGTTTTTTAAATATCACTCCACTTTATTTACCGTCTAAGAATACAAATTTTGTTGTTAATCGTTCATTTTTTGTAATATTATTCAATGTTCCCATTCAAATTATTTCTATGATGTTTTAATTCTTTGATGGCATGAGGTTTTTGAAACCCATTTATCTTTCATGGGATATATGGTTTTGAAACATGCACTTTATCATGGGTAGTGATTATGAGATGTACCACTTTTCTATAAGAACTGATATGATTAAATTTTCATGATGCCTATTTCATTTCATGGGTTATGATATTATTATTTCTTTTAATCATTTGGCAAACTTATGAATGATTTTTTTAGTTCTTGGTTTGCATCATTATCTCCCAGAATGAATTGGGTAATGATGGAAGACTCGTGACTATATATGTTATGCATGATCCAGATTTGATGTTCAAAATGTTATGCATGAACCCAATTACATGTTCAAAATGTTTTTCAGGGACATTGTTTTATGTTCATATGTTTCTGTGTGAACTAGATTACCTGTTCAAAATGTTACGAGTCAACCTTATTACATGTTTACAATGATATTCATGGAATAGGTTTCATGTCCATAATTTACGAATGAAGATAATTACAAGGTCAAAATGTTATACATGAACCTAATTAAATGTTCTCAATGTTATTCATGGAAATGGTTTCATGCCCATAAATTTGTGCATGATCCTTATTACATATTAAAAAATTTATGTGTGGCCCTTGATTTTGTCTATAAGTTGATGAGGGGGCCTGATTTCATGTATTTAACTTAATGAGTGACAAGTTTCTAATTCTAAATGTTCACAATGTTATAAAAATATGTACATTCCACAAATTTCATGTTTTTTCCTGTGTTATTCATCCTTGACTTCTGTTCTTAATTCTCTTAGGATCGATGTATTATAAACTACTGATCATTATTGTCATCTCTAATGTGCAAGGTATCATCTAAATTTTTTTTTCTCAAGTTCCATACACTTATTTTCTTGTTATGCTTGCCCATTTCCATTATTTTCCTTACAGATCATCTGAGATCCCACCATTTTTATGTTTCCTTTCCCTATGTAATCTAGAATTTTTTTTGTTGAATTACTGAAGATGGATATCTTTATGGGATATTTTTAATATCTTTCCCCAGTAAATCGATTTTTTACATGTTTCCATTGACACAAAAGAATTATTTCCCTCAAGCATGTATTTTTTTGTAATGTACTAAATATTAATCTATAATTATGTAGTATCCATGTATACTAATCATGGGTCACTATAGCTTATATCAAAGGAAATGTTGAGTCATCCTTTACAAACTGGGATCAGAAAACTATATTGAGATCTATTGGGGTATTTCTAATATTATTTATAGGGATGTCACTAAGGATAAGTCTAAGATTAAGAAAAATTATAAGAAAATTTATTGATATTATAGTGAAGGATATGGAGAGATGTTTCCTAGAAATACATCCCTATCTGGATACTATAAGTGGTTGTTAATCTAGAACAGATGTACCTTGGATTAACAACTCGTAAATGATGTTTCGAGCCAAACTCGAGGTAATCTAGTACATGACAGTGGGCATTACGGAACATCGGGTTCAACACTTCTAGGGGAATGATTTGGGAATACCGAACCTCTTCATGAACCATTACGATGAATTTAAATAGGAATTGTCGATGAATTCTCTATGGTATGCCTAATGATTCATATATTAAAAAACATGTGACATCATTCATACTTCCCATAATGAAATTTATGATTGATATATTTTCCATTTGTTATAATTGTTTCTCACACTCTGATTTTTGCATTTATTCAATGGTTCAAACCCAAAGGAACCATATTAACTATGAATTTAATGAATGATGAAATGGATATCCCCCATAAAAAACCTAATGTTATTGGTAATGAAATGTAAAACCTCATTGTGATTCATTCAAAATCTATGAATCATAGTGAATAGATTACTATGAAAAGTAGGTAATGACACTCAATTGAATCCTTCACGAGGCAACAACCTCATTTGTTCAGTGGTTCCATTTACCTGTTAGTTTCTAAACCATGGAATTGTACCATTAAAAATATAATTTTTTTTATTGTTCTTAGCATGAAAATGTCACATTGGGTGTCCAAAATCTAGAAGGTGAGAAGAATCAAGGGTGGAATCTTATCAGGAATACTAGGAAACAAGTTGAAAATGACTCCATAGGTAGGGATGATTTCAATAACATATTTTCAATAAGTACATTCCTTATATTCATTATAAAAAGATAGAGAATGAATTCCTAGAGCATATATAGAGGGATGATGAATATATTGGTTCCCTATGAAGATAATTGAAAACAAAACTTTTAGGCTACTCTTCTAGTGTTATAATTCATCCAAAAAGTATGATCGGTCTATTTATCAATGGATTAAAACTAACTTTATGAAGTCTGTAATCCATAAGGAACATTGAATACAATGATGAAACTATTATATGTGCACTAAAATTGAAAATAGAAGATGGAAACCCACATGTTTCTATTGATATGAAACGAAAAATGGGGTTCCATGGGAAATATAATGATATTTCGCCTCGAGAGAAGAAAATGATTCCAACTTCGACATGCCAAAACATTAGGAAAGTGAACATAGGTGAGTGACTGAATGGAAAAAGAAGTTGTTTCATTTGTGGGAAACATTTCCATTGAGAAATAGAACTTATAAGTAATGGAAAGAAGAGATTCATTTGTATTAATATAGATATATCTCAACAAATTTAATGACCCACACTTTACTATTTCAACTATAAGAAGTTTAGGAATTTTGTAAATCAACTCCCAAATATAATGGCTGATATGGTTGATAAGACCCAACAATGTCTGAATACAATGGAAAAAATGGAAATCATATGAAATCACAATGAATGATGTGAATCTTGGAATTTAGGGAAAACATGTCATTCTCCCCTTGGTTGGTCTGTTAAGGTTTGATTTTGTATGAATAAAGCATATGAAAAACTTATTTTCCATCCTTCATGGATGGTTCACGTGATTGTATCCCTATACATGAATTATATTATAATTATTTAATGCCTCAAAATTATAATGTAAAACATTTTATTCAAGAGTGTGTATGACACACTACAGTAAGTGTAACAAAGGAATATAATAACCCGATAATGTACAACATATTTACTATATTAAGAAATATAATGTATAATATATCTTTTAATTCGTACAACACTGAGTTATATTTTTTTACACCTAATTTTTAACTTATTTGATAGCATGTGTTACATAGAAGACTGGCCTCCCACAATATCTTGTGTTACAGGCAAGAACGAGTTTCACCAAATAACAATGTGTTATTAACCTATTATTATTTAATATAATATAACATAAACTAACTATTATTTTAGTGGTTGTGAACATTATTAACTAAATTAAAAAAATATATGGTTGAAAAAAAATAAAAAATGATTTCATTGGTGACCAATTAATGAGCAACGAAAATAAGAACCAATTGGATATAAAAAAAATATTTTTATTTATATGCTTCTAAATGAGTTTTTTCTTAATAAGAATAATTAAAAACAATTATTAAACTATTTTAATAAAAAAATTATTTAATCTATTAAATAAAATATTTTTAACATTCATAAATAATTATTTATATTCATATGATAAGAACAAACCCTATTTCACATATAAAAACCATCATTTTTATTAAGGCATTTTTACAACATTTAAAAGGAGATCCTATTATGAATTTAAATTTTGGATATTTTATATAGTATATATGTAAAATTAAACATCATAATTTAAATATATTCTAAAAATTTTCTTAAGGTTGGTTTTTTCTATTTTTATGTGAAGCGTCATTCTCTAATGAATAGTGAAAATTCTCAATTTTAGTTCAAAACTGAAATTTCCTCTAATTTAATTATAATTTTAAATTATAAATTTAATTGGTATTAAAATTTAATTATATATTATTTTAATAAATTTATCAAATTTATTTCATTAGAATAAATTTCACTCTGAAATTAATAAAAAACCCATATCAAAATTTCAGATGCTTTCACTTTAAAAACCCTCATCGTCGTCCCACTTGTGAGATAAATTTTAAATAAATTTCTACCACTTATATGATTGGAATTTGTAAAATTTTATTTCATATAAGGAATGATCATAATTTATAATCTATAATAATAAAAACATTGTTTTTTACCAAAATGATTAGTGATTATGATTAAAATTATTTACAACGATTATGGTTAAATTAAGCTTAATAAGGGTCTAATCAATAAACATAAGGGACCAAATGACCTATAAACAATTCCAAGAGAACTTTTTTGACCATATTTAGATCTTATATTCCCTTGTATCTAACTAGGTCCATTATTTTATCCAATTTCAATTTGAAAAACATTTCTGGAATTCTATTGTAAAAAATATTAAGAGTGCCACTCCTACTCCACTATTAAATGACATCTTCTCCTCCCACTTCCTCACAACTCTAAATCCAATTTTTTTCAACCTATATCTACCCAAATAACTCTTAAATATACCTCCAATCCACTTATAACCCACCCTTGTTTAGAAATAAATCTATGGAATCTTTTGGTTCAAACAAAAAGGAGTTACCCGATTTAGAGCTAACATCTTTCCTTAATATTTTTAGTTATATTTCCATTATCCACCCCCTAATTTTTATTTAATTTCAAATTTTATAAAAAAATATCTGAAATATACGATGTTTTTAATGTAAATGGTTCAAACTAAAATTACACACACTTCCATCTAATGGGTAATAAACATACTATTTCTGTGTACGACATACAACTACACAATGAAACGATGATTGTTCATTTTTCTTTTTGAAACCTATCATGGTAGAAATTATAATGTAAAATATATTTATATATGATATATATAAAATTTATAATTTTACTTTTCTTCACTAATTCCTTTGTATTAAATATATTTTTTTATTTCATTTTATGTAAAAATTATAACATCATTTGACGAAAAGTGGACTACCACAACTTCAATGAAATGTGATTCGTTCACATGATCAATGTAATTTTATCAATAATGATTATAATTAATCATATTATACATAAAACACATCTATATGATCATAATTAAATAACTTAATTCTTATATATATATATATATATCATTTTCATTATTATTTTTTCACATATATAAAAGTGATAATGTCAGTCGTGGACATTTTGACTACTGCCTCCTCGATGTGATGTGATATTTTTTACAAAAAAAATATATATGTAAGTAAATATGATAAAATAATATGTTATTTATGATATAATTAGTCATAATTTAAGGATATAATTCTACTTACCTTTTTTTACAGCGATGGTTTAATAATGAGAACATTACTCATGTGTACATAAGACCTACCATCTCCATGATTGTAACGTTTATTCATTTTTTCAGAACCATATTTTATGATTATTTTAAATGTATATTTGATTTATAAATATGGTGACTATTTAATTATTATCATTATAGTGATTTTACGTAATGACCCATTTGTCCATAGATGACCTACCAATGTTGTTTTTGACTCATAAATTGAATTTGGTCAAAACACCCAACATAAACATAATTGATTAGGTAGTTCTATACAACATCATAAAAAGTGAAAGAAAATTAATTATAAACCTATAAATATTTATTAATACTATATATTTTGAACATAAGTTTATTATATATGAATTTAAAGGACATTCACTTGAAAGGAAACACAAAGTAAAATATTCTCGACTCACATTTTACATTTGCGAGATAAATATCATGTTAACCACTAATATATTTTGTGGGCTGTAGCAATTGGTCCTTTTGTTATATAATACAATTAATCATTTTTTCATTATGATATTTTAAGCATTAATTTAATTTTATTCCGGTATGATGATTATGATTTAAAATGGTCTGAAATGGTATGGGACAAATTCGAATATATATAGATTATTTTCATAAAATATAACCTTAATGATCATTCAGTGGTATTTCAAAATGAGTAAATTATATGAAAATTCTTCAATAAAACCATTAATTTTCCCTCCTCTAGTTATTCATGTCCATTTTCATGTATTAGTTCCCTTCATAACTATTAAGTAATGAAAATGTATTATAAAATGATTTTCACAAAATTCAACTTTGTATCCCTCTTTTGTCGGAGATCTTGTATTATTCAAGAAAAACAATGTTATTATAATTTTTTTCAAAAATAGTTTTAAAATGATTTATTAAATTAAGATTTACCCTTTAGCCTTTTACAAAAAATTTCAATGGAATCATCTTTTCTCTTTCTGAACAATGAATTTTTTTTAACATTTAATCCTGAAAAAGGGATGATCTTTTTTCCTAATATGTCATGTTCGGATTTTCCCACCATCATATCATTCATGATTAGTTTTATTTTATAAATGATATAATTTTTAAATAAAATATTTTCAAAAGTTATTTAAAAAAATATCTTCAAAACAAATGTATTTTTTCCTCTAGAATGTTTTTCAAATATACTTTTATCCTATTTTCATTTATCAACAATAGTAACCCATTATTTTACTCCACTATGGGTATGTATTATTAATACCATCATTAATATTCATATGAAAGAATTATGATTGATTTTTAAAAAGGATAGTATTTACACACACTTCCTTGAATACTTTTATTCCTATTTAAATATTCAATTTCCTATGATCATTTGACTTTAAATTTCCCCTAAATATCCACATCATTTTTCATGGATATGATTTTTGACAAAACCATATACCATTTCTCATATGGTTTTTACTTTCATTCTTATATTATTATTTTTTGAAATATTGATAAATATATATACATTATTCAATATGAATATTTGATGAGGTGTATTATTTATTCGGTATGAGGAATGTTTTGGACTTGAAATACATTGGTTGGGGACAATATAAGGAACTCCCAATGTGTTAGGGGTCGGTTAATGAAATCCCCCTCATGCATCGATAGCCTCATGGTTTGAATTAGTAGCACAAATTGGAATATATAAACCATATCTTGAAAAAATGGTTCTATATTCCTAGGGAACCTTTCATCAAATAATTATGTATTTACCTCCTTTAGTTCCAATTATTATTCTTCCATGAGATATTTGATAAAAATATCTATCAATACATTTCATTTTTTGTTCATTTATTAAATGGAATTTTTTCAATTTCTTAACTTTCTATACTAATTTTTTTATCTAGTTATTTTAATGGAATGTGTTTCCATTTATTACCTTGTCATGTTGTTTTTGCAGTTCATTCTCATTTTATTTTTTATATGGTATATTTTTTCCTCTCTTTCTCATGCCATAATTATAAATCTCATTGATTTATTATTGATTCAACTATACATTACCCCTACCTGTTATTTGATATCACCCTTATTATTTTTCATTCTATTAGAAATCCATGAATCTAACTATGAAATATAAGTATATATTTATTATATGGAATGAAGTTACCCTCTATGTTATTTATTTATTTAAAAAGAAGAAATAAAATAAGTTGTAATTAGTATATTATTTTGTAGTCAAAGACTCTTACATGTATTTTTTTACAAATACTACTAAATTCTTCAGTTCTGATGGATTTTATTCGTTATTATCATGTCAATGTAAATTATATAATACTTCAAATCCAAAATCTTTGGGTCATGGTCACTACAGTTTATATCAAAGCATAGTTTTTTAGGAACCATAGCAATTATATTTATGAAAAATTATAGAACATAAAACTAAGGTATAATTTTAGGATACGTATATAAGAACATACTATAATTTTGGTAAGGTAGATATTATGTGGGTTTTCCTAACTATAAATCCATATCTGGATACTAAAAGTGGAAGTGGTTCTAGAATAGATGTTTGTAGGTGTAGTAACTCTGAAAAGGTTTTCCAAGCCAAACATAGGGTAAACTGCTACATGATAATGGTACTTACTATTCACCTAGTTTGACACTCCTATGGGACATGCTTAAGGTAATTCATATTTATTCATAAACAAATATGGTTGATTTTGAAAATGAATAACCTAAAAAATATTAGGTATTAGAGTATTATAGAAAAAATTTGTTAAAATAAAATTTAGTGGTTAAACTTATTTCAAGGATGTATATCATATTTATTTTAGAAATTATATTATTTTTTTTTAAAAGGAATACCTATAAGTTGGCTGACATCCAATAAAATATGGAAAGGTAGTGGGGTCTTGAACCTAGGAATGGAAGAACGTAAGGGTTTTACAACATCCATTTACCTACGCATTTTCCTAGTTAGTTTGTAATTATTTACATTCAAACAATTTCATGAATAAATATTAATGATGAAACAGTAGTGTTTCATTTTAGTTTTAAAGATTAATCTATTAACAATATTAGTTTCAAAAAATAGTTATATAAAAAATATTTTTACTTATCACTCTTTTATAGGCCTTACGATACTTTAAAAGTTTATTTCAGTGCATCAGGCATAAAAAATTCATTTTTGGTAATCAATTTATAGGATTAAAGGGATAAATTATAATTTTATCAATGAAAACCAAAATTTAGGATTATTAATATGGAAATGAAACCAGTCAAGTAAGAAAAAATCTTTATAATATTGGTTTGTAATATAATTTCCCAATATTAGATAAATGACATCGAAATACAATTTTATCCTAATACCATAATTTTTATTAAACCTAGGTTTTTTAAATCATCAATGATTTAGGGATTTGGGGCTCCTAAATTTCTATTTATGATTCAATTTTTTTTATTTATAACCTCAATCACACCCTGTAAATATTTACATTTTTCCTCCTATTTTATATTTATAATTTCCACTTATGTTCCCATATATAGGGACCTAGTTACATGTTAGTTCAAGTGACCTTTCTAATTATAATTCTCTATTCTCTAGAGGATTCTTTACGAACTCTTAACATGATGTGGGAATTGTAACATAGGAAACATCATACTACATATTACGAAGATTTAGTTTAAATTCGGAGGATACAATTTAATTATGGTTGGGAGAATATAACACCACAATATTCTAAATTAAAACATTTTATTCGATAGCGGGTATGACACGCATCCCCAAGTGTGAAAATGAATATATTAACCTGAAACATTAAAATATATTTAATTTATAAAATAAAGACATTATATTCTATAGATTATAATTCATGAAAAAATGAGTTATCATACATTACACGCAAAAGAGACCATCCTCGATAGCTTATGTTACACACAAGAGTGACCTTCCTCGATTTCTTTTGTTACACAGAAGATCAAGTTTCACCAAATGAAAATGTATTTTTAAAATATTATTATCTAATATAATATAATATAACCTAGATTTTATGGTAGATGTTATTAATTTTATTATCTAACTTGTTAATATCTATGATTTACACAAATATAAAATTAATACAATGGTTACTAATTAATTTGAAAAGAATGTACGAACCCATTGGATATAAAAAAATATAATATTTTTATACATATAAATGAGTTTTGTCTTGATAAACATATTTAATTACAATTAGTTAATAATTTTAATTAAATATATAAGTTATATATTAAATAAAATATTTTCTATATTCATCTATTACATTTGATATTCATTAGATATGATCAAACCTGATTTCAAACATAAATCCGTATATTTTTATTAAGTCACTTTTACGGCCTTTTAGTGGAGAACCTATTTAAAATTTATTTTTTTAAAATTTTATAGATTCTATATGTAAAACTAATCTTCATATTTAAAATATAAACATAAAAATTATGGTAGGGTTAATTTTTTGGTATTTTTCTGTGAAGTTTCATTTATTAAAAAATAGTAAAATATACTAAATTTTTGTTCAAAACTATTTTTTCATCTAATTTATTTTTAAGGATAAATTATATAATTAATGGGTTTTAAAGAATGATTAGATAATATTTTTATAAATAAATTCAATATATTTCATTGAATCAATATCACTTTGAATATTACTATATAAACATAGAAAAATTTCAAAAGTAATTACTTACAAACCGAGCAATATCATCGTACCTGCGGGATGAATATTAAATTAATTTCTACCACTTAAATAATTTGAATTTATAAATTTTTTTCCAATTTTGGAAGAATCATAATTTTTAATGATTAATAATTACAATTTTTTGACCATAAACATTTTTGAATGTGATTAATATTAATTACGACAAATAATCTTTAGTTAAATATAAAAAGGGACTAAACTTTAATTTTATGCACCCAAAAGACATTCAAACTTGTCCAACAGACATTAAATGGAAATATTTTTATTAGATAATCCATTGAATATAATTTATTTCATTATTAGAGTCACATGAAATTTTAATTACATGCATAGAATTCCTTTGTAAAAATATTACAATAGTGCCACTCCTCCCCCACTATAAAAGGACCTCCTCTCTCCTACTTCCTAACAACTCTAAAGAAACATTGGCTCAAAAAATATATTCCCATTAATCTCTTAAAAATCTCTCTACTAATCCTAGAATCTTTTCAACTTTAATAAATAAATAGAATTAATCTTTTTGTTCAAACAATAAGGAGTTACCCGATCAAGAGGTAACATCTTTCCTTAAGCTTTTTATTTATATTTCCATTCTCCAACCCCTAAAATCTTATTATTATACGATTGAATAAAAAAATATCTTAAAAATACTAGGATGTTTTTATAAAAAAATTCTATACACACTTATACACACATCCTTAAAATCAGTAACGAATATATTGTTTCTATCTACGACAAATTATTTCCTCAAATGACAATGACTGTTCATTTTCCCTTTACAATATATTATGGTGGAAATTATGATAGACACACTTTTTATATATTTTATATATGTTATTTATAATTTGTTTATAATTATTTAATTAATTTACAACACATATCTTTATTCATTCAATTTTACGTAAAAATGATAACTTCATTTGAGAATGTGCGGGTTACCACCCCCTCAAGGTGATGGGATTCGATCATATGGTCCCAGTAACACATAATGTTTTATTATCATAAGAAATATGATATATAAAAAATATATATATATGATATTAATGAAATAATTAACTTTTGTAAATATATATATTTTTATCATTTTTTTTATTATCCTTTCACACACTAAAAAGTGAAAATGTAGGTCATGGATGTGTGGACTATTGCCTCCTCAACATGATGTGTTTCCTTTTACATCACAATAATTATATATATTGTTATATATGACAAATTAATATGTTATTTATGATATAATAAATCATTATAGATATATTTAATTCTACTTAACTTCTTTTCAAAACAATCATTGAAAATGAGAATATTACTCACGCTTACATACAATATATAGTCTCTGTGATTGTAAAGTTGATTTATTTTTCATAACTATATTTAGTGATTTTAGAGTATTATTTTTTTATAAATATAATAATTATTCTATTATTATTATGGGAATGTTATTTAATTACCTCTTTGACCATATATGGCCTATTAAAGTTGTTTTTGACACATAAACTTAATTTAGGCAGATCACTCAATTTAAAATTAGTTGATTGATTAGTTGTATAGAAAATCATAATATGTGAAATAAAATAATGATAAACATGTAAAAAATTTATAAATCATTTAGATAATTAACATACATTTATTATAAGTGAAGTTAAAGTATGTTCACCCGAAATGAAATGCAAGGTAATGGATTCAATCTCACTTTTTACATTAATGGGATATATGTCATATTCCCCACTATGATATTTTTTGTGGTGTATCTACTAATACTTTTGACATAATATATCTTTAATAATTTAATCTTCTTGGTATTTTAAACATAATTTTTTTATTTTACTATAAGGATTATTATTTATAATGTTTCAAAGTGGTATTGGACACTTTGGAATGTTTAAAGATTATTTTTCTCAAAAATGAAATTAATGATGTTTTAATGGTATTTCTATTTGAAAAAATTATATAATAATTATTCAATAAAGTGTTCATTTATTCTATTATCATTTTTAATGACCATTTTCATGTATTAAAACAAATTTTTCACAATATGGTAGTCAAAATATTTGAGAAATTTTTTTTGGAAAACCCAAACTTTATATCTCTTTTTTCATAGAACCTATTTTCTTCTAAAAACCATGTTTTACTAAAATATTTTCAGAAAAATAAAAAATATTTTATAAAGAAGTGATTAAAATTTTCTTCTTTTACCATTTTTCTCAACATAATCTTCTGGTTCCTTCCCTGACAAGTATTTTTCTATCCTTTTACCATGAAAAATTAATGTTTTTACCTCATACGTCTTGTACAGATTTACCCACCGTCATTTCATTAAAGCATCCTTTTAATTTTTTGAAGGTTAATTTATAAGTAAAATATTTTAAAAAGTGATTTTCAATAGATATTTTTATCTAATTTTTTAAAGGAGATAATAATTTCCACAAGAATGTTATTAAAAGATCTTTTTATAGTGTTTCCATTGAACAATGACAAAAAACATTTATTTTAATCATCTTTGTTTATGTTTTGTTTATACTATACTTAATATTCATATGGATGGATTATTATTTATTTTTTAAAATATAGTATTCATATTCACTTCCTAGGTCCCTTCTAGTCCCCTTGAAATATTCAATTTCCTAGGATCATTTGAAATTGAATCTCCCAAAAATATCCATATCATTTTTCATGGATATTATTGTAATGCCATGACCCCAGAACCCCAGAGTTGGGGCATTATTACGTATCATTAGTATGATCAAAAAAGATCATGTATCGAAATACTGATTAGTTTAGTAGCCTTTGAAGTACAAGATCCATTCATAAGGTTTACATTACATCATAAAATAGAAAATAACAACAACATTATTCCCATTGAAAACACTGAGATCCCATAGACTATCCCTATAGGTTACTCATAATATAATTCTTTGCATCCTGGGAAAAATAAAACATAGAATGGAGTGAGCTCAGATGCTCAGTAAGGATAACAATATATCAGAAACTTTTATAAATAAGTATAAACATTTAAGGGAATGTAGAAGACTAAAACAAAATCCTTTTAAACTTTACCATCAGCATAATATGGAAAAGATAAAATCAAAATAATACCATTTACAAATTCACATTGAAATTCTACTAGTCAAATAATCACATGGAATATCAATAGCCACTTTCATAATGATGGAATGCATAATGCCTGACTTACATAACCACATAGTCAAGGCCTTGTGCCAAGACTACAAATAATATTTTTTTCAAGTCCTTGTGACAAGACACTATTATGTCTCATGAGACCTAATGATGCATCAAGAATCTATATCAAGATCCACCCTTCACTTAATAAGTCTAATGCATTCCTTATATATAAACGTTTAAACATAACATAAACATTCATATTAGAACTAGCATATGAAATGCCAATACATTATCCATAAACCATGAATGGTATGAAATAAAACATCCACAGTCAAACATTTCACAAAACCTTCAATACAAAATGAATTTTTTTATCATAATAAATCAACTTTAAACGAACTTAAAATCCATCAATGGATGTTGACATAGATGAAATAAAAACCTTTTGAGAGAAATAACCTTTTCTATTTTGAATCATTTAAAATCAAGTAATTATATAAGAAAACATTTATATTGGAAAAAATTCTTATAATATTGTAAGGGAATCTTCTATGATGTTATAACAGAAGAAAATAGTTGCACCCGTCTATAAGATAAAAAAGACATTCTTACCTTAGTTTTGTCGAAAAGGTTAAAAAGTACCTTGTTTGTAAAATGATGGAAAGATTACTTTCAACCCATTTTCTAAAAATTCAAACAAAGGTATAAATGACTTTAAACTATAGTCTAGTAAATTGTAAAAATGATTTGAAATACATTTTTAAGAAACATGGATGTGGATGATAAAGAGGTCCCAGTAGATACTTACATAAAAACAACCTCGGATAATAAAGAAATTTTGAAATTAACCCATACCTTGTAATTTTCCTTGGTCGAGTGTGGTTTCACTTCCTTTATAATGGTGAAATAAATTTTATTAAATTATACTAGAATCATATACATTAATATGATATCATATATGATCTTTTAACATTGTTTTGTTAATATTATCTTATTATTATCATCGTTTCGGGTGTTAACTGATTCGTTTTCCTTTATATAAATTATTACATAAGTAATGTCTATTATGGATAGGATGTATCTTATTCATATACAGAATTATATTAAGTCTTTAAACATTATTTTTAATCATATAATGAAAATTATTCTTGAATGGATACGATGGAGAATGAATCTCATCGTGTTTCATGAATATGGTAATTCGTACGTACACACGAGCGACAATATAATTCTTCTGATATTAAAATAATATATAATTGGATGTTATATAATATATAAAGAATAATTATCATGTTATATTTATTATTTACATCAATTACACATCATTATTAGACCCATCCAAATAATAATGTGGTGAATAACAATTATACCTTGACGTGGAGATGGTAAGTCGTATGTACTCACATATGGTGACATGTCAATCAAAGGATGTATTGAATAATGAATATGGTGGTACCATATTTATACTAACATCACATTATATAGAATATAATGGATTTATTTTTTATAATGGAAACAACAAAGAATGAGGAAGTGGAAAAAATAGGAACTTGAAAGAGGTGATGAAATATTTATCGCTTCTTCGGGTTCTTCCTTTTGATTTGATCAAAAAGGATCCCTATGTTGGATTTCAGACTAAATGAAGGCCTCTAAGATGAAGGAAGGACAGTCGAGAGGGTACTTGGGCAGGGTTTGGCCTACGCAAATGGCTTTGAATGTGTGAATTAGAGAGAAGGGGGAGTGCCCTTTTATAAGAGGGGTGAGGGGCACCTAAAGATTAGCTAGAAATGTTATTTTATAATAAAGTCATTTTCGGTTTCTAATGGATAAAAAATAAATTATTTAATTTATAAGGTGGGTATGGGTCTAAAACAACTCAACCAATAGGTTTTAGATAGGTTTGGGTCACTATATTTATGTTATCTTTTTTATTTAACTCTTAGTTAAAGAGTTTGTCATTTACCATGTCTCTTTGTATTTTTATATTATATTGTTAATATACATACTATATACCTCCAAGAGAACCTCAAGTAGTTCATTAATGATACAAATATCATTATATATGTCATTTTTCCGAACCATATATTTTTAGAAATATTATATCAATTAATAATAAAATATTTGTTTTAAAAACTCTTTTATGTCAATTTTGAAACTATTTAATAATTTGTTTTTGTTAAAGTCCTAAAAACTTTATTAATTCGAACTATATTCATTTAATCAATACTAACATGTCATATTTACCAATAAAACTCATTATGTTGTGAAAACGTTTAAATTAATTTATTTTAACATTTATAATACCATTTATTTGATTCATTCATTAATAAGAAAAATATTGCATCATCATTATGTCATAAATAAATTTAATTATTCAACGTCTAAAAATTATAAATAAAATACCATTACATAGGAAATATTTTTTCATTCTAATTATTATTTATATTATAAGATATAACATGTATAACCTTGTGTAAAAATTGTTTTACTAAAAGATATATGCTTATTATATTTTTTTCTCTACTTTAAAATATTTAATATATAATTTCATTATCACTACCAAGTGGCTCCAAGGGGTTCCAAAATTGGTCCAATAATTTACATGGTCGGACATGTATCAACCAATATAGTTAGGACACTTTTTAGGGTAATGAAATATTATAATAATATTATTTGATAACCTTATTTACTGGATTTACCCCTTTAATCACGGTAGATAAAATATTTATTGGAGTAAATATTCCTAATGTATGAAAATAAAAGATACCTATTTACACAATTTTGACCTCCTAGTCTCAAATATGGAATCCATTTTTATAAATTCAAAACACCTAAGTGGAAGAAATTAATTTAAAATTAATACCCATTGTCAAAACAAAAAGCTTGTTTTTAAGAAATAATAACTATCAAAAGTTTGACACTTGCTTATGTCCAGTTTAAATGTTAAATTACTTCCAGTAAACAATAATGGATTAAATGGTAAAAATATAATCTAATTATACTTAAAAACCACTCAATAGAATAATTTTTCACTATAAATCATTTTTATTATAAAAACATGATTTAAATTAAAATGTAGCATTTTCACTGTTCATCAAAAACAGAATGTTTTCAGAAAAATACAAAAAATCACCATAAGATAACTTTGATACTCTAAATCCAAAAATGAAGTCCATTTTGAAAGATAAAATTTATAATATTTCAAAAAGTGGGTATTACTATTCAAAACGGCTAGTTTGATTGGTTTTGGTGTGTTAGAACTCAAAGTTGCGTAAAACACACGCTACTGTATTATTCAAAGAGAAGCATACCATGGAAGCTTGCAGTGTTACATTCTCACCTCCTTCATATAATTTCAATCTCGAATTTTCTAGAATATTACAGAATAAAAAGACTCGGGTGGTTCTTCATCATAAGTTCATCGAGCTCCCACATTTTCTCTTCCATCTTATGGTTTCTCCATAGAACTTTTAACAGATGAGTCATCTGGTTTCCTAGCACTTGTTCTCTTGTATCATGAATCTTGATAGGCTCTTTGAAATGAGATAGATCAGGTTCCAGTTCTAATCCCCATAGGTGAGTACATGCATCAGGTTAGGCATGCATTTTCTTAACAGTAATACATGGAATACATCATGAACTTTGGAGAGACTTGGAGCCATTTCCAAACGGTAAGTTACTGCCCCAATTCATTCTAGAATTTTGAAAGGTCTGATGTACCTGGGACTAAATTTACCATTCTTACCAAAACCTATAACACCCTTCAATGAAGATACCTTCAAAAAAATATGATCTCCTACCTGAAATTACAAATCCTTCCTTCGGTTATCAGCACATCTCTTCTGCCAACTTTGAGCTGCTTTGATGGGGGTTTGGATAACCATTACCTTTTCCATGGTTTCCTCCCCAAGTTCTGGGCCAACGAGTTTTCATTCACAAACATCATCCCAATAAGTTGGTGTGCGACATCTCTTTCCATATAATGCATCATATGGTGCCACCTGAATACTTGAATGGAAGCAATTGTTATAGGAAAATTCTACCAGAGGTAAATATTGATCCCAAATTCCTTGAAAGTCAAGTGAGCATGATCTCAACACGTCTTATAAGGTTTTAATAGCCCATTCTTCTTTTCCATCAGTTTGTTGGTGGTAGGCAGTGCTCAAATGAAGTTCAGTATTCAGGTCTTTCTGAAGACTTTTCCAGAATCTTGATGTAAAACGGCGATCACAATCTAAAACAATCGATAGTGGTACTCCATGAAGTCTTATAACTTCATTAATATATAGTCTAGCTAAAATTTCAAGTGGTAAATCTTCCCTTATATCTATAGAATGTGCAGACTTGGTAAGATGATCAACAATGACCAATATTTCATCATTCCTTCTAGGAGTCTTATGTAGTCCCATAACAAAGTCTGCCATAATATTATCCCATTTCCACACAGGTATGGGAAAATGTTTCTTGACTCCTCCAGGTCATTGCCTTCCAGCATTCACTTGTTGAAAAACCATATATCCTGACACAAAATCAGCAATATCCCTCTTCATGTTGTCCCAACAAAAATGTTCCTTCAAATATCTATACATTTTGGTGCCACCAAGGTGTATAGAGAGATTGGAACTATGATCATCATCCAACAATTCTCTTTTTAGATCAGGTATATCGGGAACAAAATGTCTCTTCCCAAATTTCAAAATTCCATCATCATATACGAAGTCACTCAATCTCGTATTATTCACCGCATTAATCTTCTTTTGAAATTCTTCTTCATCTGTCGGAGAACTCTTTATCCTTTATAGTAAAGATGCTTTGACAACCATTTGAAAAAGTTTTGATGTTTCACCTTCCATGGTGATTCCCATATCCATCTTTACTATATCTATGATTATAGGATCCTTTTAACACACATATTGTTCAAAAATCCATGATCCTTTCCTCTCAAAGAATCTGCCACCTTATTTTCCTTCCCCGGGTGGTAGTGTATAGTGCAATCATAATCCTTGAGTAGTTCAAGTCATCTCATTTTCCTCATGTTGAGTTCTTTCCATTAAAAAATATACTTCAAACACTTGTGATCATTATAAATCTCACATTTTTCACCATAGAGATAATGTCTCCATATATTCAAAGAAAAGATTACACCTGATAACTCAAGATCACGAGTATGATAGTTTTTTTCATAAATTTTCAGCTGTCGTGATGCATAGGCAATAAATCTATCATTCTGCATTAGGACACAACCAAGTTCATTATTTTATGCATCACTATAATTAACAAACCCATCATTCCCAGATGGTAGATTCAATATAGGAGAATTGAAAAATATTATCTTCAGTTCTTCAAAAAATTCTTCACATTGTTTTGTCCAAACAAATTTAACCCCTTTACGTGTGAGCTTGGTTAATGGGTTATCCAATCAGGAAAACTTTTGGAGGAAATGCCAATAATAACCTTGTAAACCAATAAAACTATGTACCTCCGTTATACTCGTCGGTGTTGTCCATTATTGGATTTCTCTTGTCATAGAAGGATCAACAGAAATTTCATCCTTATAGAAAATACTGCCAAGAAAAGAAATCTCTTGATGCCAGAATTCACACTTTCTAATATTCCTATATAATTCATGTCTTCTAAGAGACTTCTGGATAATGCGCAACTGATTTTCATTATCTTCAAAGCTTTTGTATTATACCAAGATATCATCAATAAATACCACTACAAAGTCATCAAGATATTCTATGAAAACACTATTCATTAGATCAATTAAGACATATGGTGCATTAGTCAATCCAAAAGGCATTACTGTAAACTCGTAATGCTCGTACCAGGTTCGAAATGTTGTTTTTAGAAAGTATTCCTTCTTCACACACAATAGGAGATATCCATATCAAAGGTAAATCTTTGAAAAGTATTGAGCTCCATGAATTTGGTCGAATAAATCATCAATTTGAGGTAGGGGATACTTGTTCTTTATTGTTATAACATTGATCTCCCTATAGTCAATGAAAAACCTCATAGATTCATCTTTATTCTTAACAAAAAGGATAGGGGCTCCCCATAGAGAAACACTAGGGTGAATAAATCCCTTATTACTCAATTCCTCAAGTGGTTTCTTTAGTTCCACTAATTCCATAGTGGTCATTCTATAAGGGGTCTTTGATATGGGCCTAGATCTAAAAATTATGTCAATGGAAAACTCAATTTCTCATTCTGGAGGATGTCCAAGTAAATCTTCTAGAAACACATCAACATATTCTTTCAAAATAGGTACATCCTCTATTTGAACATTCCTTTCCTCTCCCATAGTTATTTCCTTCTATTCCTCCCCAATAATTGAATTTAGTTGAGCTACTGGGGGTGGATCTAGATAAGAATTATGTGGTGAAAATTCTGCTCTAATGATAAGGTGTTCTTTATCATAATCATCAATAATAGTAACCTCATTCTTCTTATAATAAATTTTTACATCATGGTCCATACGACAATCCATACTGAGGATTGTATCAAATTCAATCCTGGGTATGATGATTATATCAGTAGATAAAGAACATTTATATCCCCTAATAGAGACTGATTCACAAAACAGTGTTGCAATGATACATCCATTAAGAGTTTTGACTGAAAAATCCCGTGTTAAATCAAATTGGAAATATCTAATTTTCTTAGAAAACTGGGAATATATAAAAAAAATGCGATGATCTAGAATCAAATAAAGAATTGGCTAAACTTGAGGAAACCATTAAATTACATACCACCACATCTTTCGGAGCTCCAACCTCAGCAGTAGTGATCGCATAATCATGACCTTGATCCCTTGGCCTTTTCTGAGGTAGGTTCCCCTGATGGTTAGGACATTCAGTTGAATAAAGTCCCCTTTCTCTACAATTGTAGCACACAACATCAACAGCCTCTTTCTTCCCCATCCAATCACAAGCTTGGTGGCCTTTTTAACCACACTTGTAACATACTCTCATTCCCTTCAGGCAAGTACTAGGGTGTTTCTTCCCACATTTACTACAGTATGGATATTCAACATTTTCTTTTATTCCCATTATTCCCATTTCTAGAGTGTTCAGTAGATCTATTCTTCTCTTGCTTTTCTTTAAAGTCGTAAGACTTTGAGAATTATTTTTCTTTCTTGATAGCACATGAGACGATATCTCTATATGACAATAAATATTGTGAGACTAATACTCGATCAAGAAATGGATTTTAACCAATTAAAGAAACAATCAATCTTACTTCTTTAGTTACGTATACAATCTACAATTTTTCTTGCAATCCGTGTAATGTTAGCTTCATACTTTGTGACATTCTCATCTTTCTTTTTCCTCAGACTTAGAAATTGACTTTACATATCTTCTCGATGGTCATGAGGAAAGTATTTTTCTAGGAAAATTTCATTAAACTCCCTCCATTCCATATTTGATACTTCATTGTCTTACTTTGTGTATTGAATAAATGACCACCATTGATCAACATCTCTATTGAGGTGGTAAACTGCCATGACAACTTTTTCCCTTTCACTACTCCCCAAGGTGTGGAATATTTTCTCTAAAGAATTTATCCATTACTCAGCTACTAGTGGATTTGTACCCCTACTAAATGTTTGAAGTTATTTCCTCATGAAGACATAAAACATTGATCCTCCACACTGCCTGATCAGGGTGCTCCATACGGGTAAGATTATTATTCATAACTCGAGTGAGTTTTCCAAATATAGTGAAAAGATAATCAACACCAGTGGTATAACCTGCTCTACTATAATTATCTTGAGCAGGAGGGAAATCCTTACATGGAGTGCGTGCATTGATATTGTTTTCATTCCTTCCACTAGGCTATATTTTTAAACAATGGGATAAAATAGATTAGTTTATGAATCACAATACATAAATCCAAACATGTAAAACACTTAACATAAATTGAATAGTTTATGGATATAATCCATAATCAAAAAAAAATATTTTTTTTTGAGGAGTTATATACTCATAAACCCTTCGTAATGGATTTTATAGAAAATGAGAATTATCCTAAGCATATCCCCCGGGAGTGACGTAACCAAGAGTGCAGCATGGCCCATTTTCGGGCACCAGTTCTCGTTCGAGTCTAGCTCAAAGTAGTGTTTTTGGGTTTTACCCCTAGGTACATCTATAACAGAGCCACCTCTACCTGCTCGTATCAAGATAGGGATGTATTTCTTGGAAAACTCACAAAATCTCTACAATACCAAAATTCTTGGAAATTCTTCTATAGTAATCCTCAAAGTCTATCTTACGATAATGTGCTCTAATAAGAGTTTTTCTATATCTAGATTCCAAATCTTGTTCTAAACTTCCTCTGATACCAACTATAATTCCCTAACCCCAGAAGCCAAGTGTCAATGAATTATTACGTATCACTGGCATAATCACAAAAGATCATGTCTCGAAAGACCGATTAGTTTTTTATCCTTGGAATAACTAGATACATTCATAAGGTTTACATTACATCATAAAATGGAAAACTACAACAAAATTGTTTCCATAGAAAACATTGAGATCCCATAGACTATCCCTGCAGGTCAGTTATATTATACTTATTTACTTCCTGGGAAAAATAAAACATAGAAAGGGGTGAGTTCAGATACTCAGTAAGGATAAAAATATAGCGTAAACATTCATAAATAAGCACAAGCATTTCAGGAAATGTATAAGACTAAAATGAAAGCCTTTTAAACCAGAAGATCAGCATAATATGGCAAAGATAAAATCAAGATAATTTTATTTACATATTCACATGGATATTCTACTAGTCTAATAATCAATGCAATATCAATAGACACTTTCACAATGATGGAATGCATAATGCCAATCATTCATAACCACATAGTCAAGGCCTCGTTCCAAGACTACAAATAATATTTTTTTAAGGCCTTCTGCCAAGACACTAGTTTGTCTCATGAGACCTACCAATGCATCGAGGAGCTATAGTAGGCCCCACCTGTCACTTACTAAGTCCAATGCCTTCCTCATATGAAAAGGTTTAAACATAACATAAACATTCGTATTAAAACTGGAATACAAAAAGTCAGTACTTTATTCATAAACCATGAATGGTATGAAATTACACAACCACAGTAAAACATTTCAAAAAACCTTCTGTATAAGAAGGAAGTTTTGTATCATAATAAATCAACTTTAAACAAACTTAAAATCCATCAAAGGATGTTGACATAGATGAAATCAAATCCTTTTTAGAGAAATATATCATTCTATTTTGAAATCATTAAAAAGTCATGTAAATATAGAAGAAAACATTTATATTTGAAAATATTCTTATAATATTGTAAGGGAATCTTTTACGATGTTATAATGGCGAAAATAGACTCTCCCACCATATATGATATAAAAAAATTCTTACCTTAATTTTGTCGAAATGGTTAAAAAGTACCTAGTTTGGAAAACAACGAAAAAATTCCTTTCAAACCATTTTATAAAAAGTCAAACAAGGGTATAAATGACTTTAAACGATAGTCTAGTAAATAGTAAAAATGTTTTGGAATACATTTTTAAGAAACATGGATGTGGATGATAAATATGTCTCAGTAGATACTTACATGAAAACAACCTCAGATAATAAAAAGATTGTGAAATTAACACTTACATTGTACTTTTCCTTGGTCGAGGATAGTTTAACCTCCTGTATAATGGTGAAATAATTTTTATTAAATTATTCAAGAATAATATACATTTCTATGATATCATATATGATCTTTTAACATATCATTGTTAATAATATCTTAGAATTATCGTCATTTCGGGTGTTAACAGATTTGTTATCATTTATATGATTTGTTACATAAGTAATGATTCTTATGGATATGATGTATCTTATTTATATTAAGAATGATATTAAGTATTTAACCATTATTTTTAATCGTATAATTATAATTAGTATTTAATGGATATGATGGGGAATGAATCTCATCGCGTTCATGGAGACGGTAATCCATACGTACGCACGAGTGACAATATCATTCTTTTTATATTAAAATAATATATAATTGGATGTTATATCATATATAAATAATCATTATAATTTTATATTTATTATATACATCAATTAAACACCATTATTATACCCATCCAATTAATAATGTACTGAATAACAACTACACCAAGACATGGAGACGGTAAGCCATACGTAAGCCCGTATGGTGACATGTCATTCATAGGATGGGTAGAATAATGAATATGGTTGTACCATATTTATAATACCATCACATTATATAGAAGTTACTAGATTTATTATCTTATAATTTAAACAACAAAGAAAAATGATGTGGATGAAGAAAGCAACTTGAAATAGGTGATGAAATATTAACCTCTTCTTCGGCTTATTCCTTCTGATTTGATCAAAAGGGCCCCTTAGGTTGGATTTCTAACTAAAGGAATAACTCTAGGATAAATGGTTAACATTTTATAGTATATTTGGGTAGGTTTTGGCTTAGCCAAATGGATTTTATAGTGTGAATTAGAGAGAATGGGGAGTTCCCTTTTATTATAGGGGTGAGGGGAGCCTTAGGAAAAGATTCAAATATTATTTTAAAATAAAATCATTGTCAGATTTTAATGGCTCAAAAATAAATTATTTAAAGAATAAGGTGGGGATGGGTCAAAAACCACACAACCAATAGACTTTAGATAGGTTTGGGGAACTGTATTAACCTTATCATTTAGACATTACTCTTAGTTAAATAGTTTTTCATTTACGATGTCTCTTTGTATTTTTATATTATATGGTTAATAAACATACTATATACTTCAGAGAGATCCCCAAGTTGTTCATTAATGATACACCTATCATTATATATGTCATTTTGGAGAAACCATAGATTTTTATGAATATTATATCAATTAATAATATAATATGTTTTTTAAAAACTCCTTTATGTCAATGTTGACACTTTTTAATAATTGATTTTTTTCAAAGTCATAAAAACTTTATTAATTCAAAATAAATTCCTTTATTCAATATTACCATGTTATATTAAAAAATAAAATTCATTTATTTCATCAAAACGTTCAAATTATATTTATTTTAACATTTCTAATACAATTAATGTTATTATTTCATCAATAAGGAAAATACTACATCATCATTGTGTCATAAATAAATTTAATTATTCAATGTCTAAAAATTATAAATAAAATATCATTATGTAGGATATCTATTTATTGTTCCAATGAATATTTATATTCTAAGAGATAACATGTATAACCCTATGTAAAAAATGTTTTACTAAAAGATATATGCTTATGTTATTTTTGTCTCTACTTTAAATTATTTAATATATAATGTCATTATCACTTCCATGTGGCTCCATGGGGTCCCAAATTCGACCCAAAGATGACCTTTTTAGAAAATGTATCAACCAATAGGGTTAGGACACGTTGTGGTGTAATTTAATATTATTATAATATTAATTTGTGTCTTTATTTACTGGATTTACCCCTTTAACCACGGTAAATAAAAAAAATTTACTGAAATAAATTTTACAAAGGTCTAAAAATAAAAGTTGCCTATTTACACAATTTGGACCTCCTGATTGCAAATATGGAATCCATTTTTCTAAATTCAAAACACATAAGTGTCATATATTAATTTAAAATTAATTCCCTATGTCAAAAAAAATGCACGTTTTAAGAAATAATAACTATCAAAAGATTGAGTTTTTCTTATTCCAGTTTAAGTATGTAATTACATCCAATGACCAATATTATAATAAATGGTAAATATATAATCTAATTATTCTAAAAACCAATAAACAGAATAATTTAGCACTATAAATTATTTTTATTAAAAAAGTTTTTTTAAATTAAAATTTAGTATTTTTCACTATTCATTAAAAAATGAATATTTTTATAAAATTACCAAAAATTCACCATAAGATAATTTTGATACTCTGAATCCAAAATTTATGTCCATTTTGAAAGATAATGTTTATTAAATTTCAAAAAGTGGGTATTACTGTTCATAACAGCTAGTTTGATTGGTTGTGGTGTGTTAGAACTCCAAGTTGCGTACGACACACACTACTATATTATTCCGAGAGAAGTGTTTCGTGGATGCTTGGGGTGTTACAATTATTATTTCCTAAACTATATACTTTTTTCATTCGATGTTTACTTGGAATTGTATTTCATTATTTGTGGAAATATTGATAATATTATATACTTTATTCAATACGAATATTATATAATCCATATTTTTTATTCGATATGTGGAATATTTTGGGCTTTCAATACATAGATTGAAGACTATTAAAGACAATACTACTAGTTGGAGAGAATTTAATAAAATACCCTCTATGTATTATTAGTCTCATGGGATAAATTAGCTACACAAATAGGTATAGGTGAACTATCTCTTGATGATAATGGTTTAATGTACCTTGAAAACAAGTTTTCCAATAATTAAGAATCTACCTCATTTAGGTTTCAGTTATTATTCATCCATGAGGTCTTGTGTCTACATATCAATGGATACATTTTATTTTTAGTTCAATGATTAAATGGAATTTGTTTCATTTTCATACCTTTCTATATTGATTTTCCCTTATCTAGTCATTTGAATGGAATGTGATTCTAAGTTATTGACTTCACATATTATTTATACACATCCTTCTCAGTTTTTTGATTATATGGTATGTGTGTTCTACAATTTACCATTCCTTAATTAATAATCTCATCAATTAATTATTCTTCCATTATAAATTACCCTTATTGATAATTTGATCTCACCATTTTTTTATTCCCCGCGAATCTAAAAATCTTTCTATGAAAGATATGCAAGGATTTACTCAGACTGAAACTTTATTTTTTTTTATTGTAACAATTTCAATTGAAAAGTGGAAAACCACCATTACAACCAAACCAACAAAACAAAAACAACCCAAGCATAACCAGGCTCTGTATCACCCCAGCAAATGCATCTTGTCAATAATCTATCACCAATTCCTTACCATTTGACAAGAAGTCCCGTGCGAAATGCACGGGCATAGAACCGATATCATAAGCCATACCCTCTCAATAGTCCATTTAACTGGCATGAAGAAGTGATGTCCACATGCTCTGAACCCCATCTAACACAGAACCTAGTAATGCTGAGAACCAAAACAACACCTCAATAAAAACAAAGATAAAACAAAAAAGAAAACTTCAAACGTACCCGAATGTTTCTAACCCATGACCTAAACCATCAAAGATAGCAAGGGGCATTAAAAAGTAAGCTTACATTACCTATAATTGTCTCCATGAACAACATCCATGAGATAGAAGTTATTTTTATTTGAGACACCATCATCATATTAACAATCTCCGAGGCCAGCAGATCATAAGATTGTATGTACTCCTTAATGCTAATCACCGCTCTATTGAATCCCCCTACAAGAATAATATCTTTCTTGTCGACCCAGGCGTATATATCCTCATTAAGGGACTCTCTTAAAGGACTCCCCATAATTTTAGATGCCTCCTATTTATACACATTGATCACTACGATCTTCTCAAATGCTTCCTCCTTATAGAATAAAAAAATCTTCGGGCATTGATCCCCCTGAACCCCTAACCTTGGAATATTCACATATGGAAGGACTTCCTTTTTGGAGTTTGACTTTCTAGTCAATCGGGTCTCCAAAGGTGCAGGTAAAGAAGAGTAATTCTTCCTACATTTCCTCCTCCTATTACCCATACTAATTCACGAACATGCAGCTTCAACAGCCGATAGGCTATGAATATCTTCTCTGCATTCTTCCACGCACCCCCCAATAGCCACCGAGTAGGGATCATGAGCATGGCTCAGTCCTACTCCGACCATACCCTCGAACCTACTTCTTAAATGTATAGGATATCAGTTTCCGGCATCAGATCCCCCTGGAATCACAGCTTCGCTTGGTATGGATATCTCCAGGTCAAGGCCCAGCCTCCCTCCCCACGGAATATCTCTGTCTGGGGAAATCTCCTCTCTGAATTATGTTTTCACCAATGCTAATTCACCCGCGGTTTCCTTGTGGCCAACACAGATGGTGTCCGGCTTGGTCCCGCCTTCCTCCCTCATTCGATCGTTGCAAGGAGGTGGTCCAGCCAAATCCTCCCTCAATCTGCAAAAAACACTTTCAACTGATGGGTTGACTTAAGATGCCCCCGAAAAATGAACACCAGTGTCCAGACCCGCTTCTGCCTCAATTGGCGCAACACATACCCCGGATGACCTGGATGATTCCCTATCCTCCCTACACAGACTACCATTGAGTTCTGCCCTTCCCAAATCGTTGTTCAAACCTAGAGGCTCATGCACCATCCTCTCTGCCTCCTCCAAGACCTCCGCCTCTCTACCACAATCATATCTCTGCCTCGAGGCCTTCAGCTCCCTTCTCCAGTAGGATTGCAAATGCCCCAGTCACCTACATCTAGCACAAAAGTCCATCCAACTTTCATAGACCACTCGTTGTTTGAAACGGTACTATTCTCCCACCATAACCCACACATAATCAAACGGGACTCTTGAAACATCCATTTCAACACATATATATGGATTAACAGGATGACAAAGGGTCATAGTGCGGCTATCAGAACACATATACCTACCAATGAGGTTCCCAAGAATACGAAGAACTGCATGATTTTGGAACGTAAGAGGAATATTTGGAAAGATAACCCATGTCTCCATTGATGTAATATCGCGCTTCATGTGAAAATCGAAAGACCAGCGACACAGAAAGAACCGGAATCCATTGAAGTTGTGAGGTGCGCTTGACCAGGCCTAATTGATGTCGGCTTCCGATGCAAAACGAATAATAATTTGACGACTATCTAGAAGTCCCATAGTCGCCCTATCTTGAAAACCCCACACCCGGAAGACATGCCTATCAATGTAATCAATCGAAGGTCGTCGCAGATAAAATCTATCCACCAAGGTATGTTTCATGAGGTCTGAAGATTCCGAGAACTCTACTGTAGACAACGAAAGGTTAAGGAATCCATCGAGTACCTCCAAGACCTTCGGTCTAATCGAGATTTGAGGAAAATGGGGGAAAAGTTGGGGTTTGAAAAGGGGATGAAGGAAGGTTTGGCCGTGTAGGGATTTACTCATTTTGAATAAATATATCATCAATGTTATTTATTTATTTACAATGAATAAGAAATATTATGTTTTAATTTGTTTATTTTTTATAATAAAATACTCATTTGTGTATATGGTTTACAATTAAAAATAAAATCTTTGATCCATTAGTATTTGATTACTTGCAATCATGCCATTGTAATTTACAAAAAACATTTGCTCTAGGATTTATGGGGTATGGTAGCTATAAATAAAATCACTTTTGGTGTTCTATTAGTGCATGGATGAACCAAAGTATCCAAAAAATGTGATATTTATATAAGATAAGTTATTAAATATAGAATTATATTTTATAAAGGTTATAAGGTTAAAAATTAATGGAATAGCATATGTCAAAACCTCGAATGAGGTTTTATATATTAGGGTATCATCTCACATAATGAGGATTTAAGAATATTGGATATCCGGTTCACACCACAATTTACATGGATAAATGAAGGTACATGGGAAGACTTATTATGGATAATATGATTTGTTATTACATCAAGTATTGAAAATCCACCTTATTTTCTTGGAATAAGTTATTTATGGAAAATTAATCAAGGCACAAAAGATATTGGGAAGTCTTAAGATCACGTAATTATATCTTCTCTTGAATTTTATTCCATGTTTTGGAAAAAAACATAAAAATAAAAATGTAGTCAAGTTATTTTAAATTTTTGAATATAAATGACCATTTGCAAGCCTCTTGGGTTTATGGTTTTAGGAATTTTAGCATCCTTCTTACCATGTTCTGAATCAATCTCTATCAGAAAAAATAGTTATATTTCTCTTCCATGTCAATGTGTTCAAATTCCACTGATTTTCTCATTTAAAAAAAATAGTTATGTGTTACATTTGGTAACATTTATATTACCAAATTTTCTTTTTGAATCTATGTTTTAATGATATTTTCTTGTGATTTGGAAAACAAAAAAATATTCAAATGTAAATCCGTTAATAACCCCAATGAATTTCGATAGTGAAATTCATTTTAAGGGGTGTATAATGTAACACCCTGAGTTTTTATAGACTAATTTTTTTAAATAAATTAATTTTCATTGAGGTATATAATTTCACAAATTGAAAAAATCCTTTAAAATTACACCAACATGGAATTATGCTACACATCACCAACATGGCTTTCATTACATGCAACACCGACATGGCCTTGGTTACACGCATCACCAAGAGTAAAAGGGAATATAATAACCTGATACATTTCAATGTATTTACTATCTGAAAAAATATAATATATTCTATAGATTGTAATGAAAACCAATCCTAGTTAGCTTTCGTTACATGTAATAGAGACCTTCTTTGATAGCTTACACAACACGCAAGACTAAATATTACAAAAAATGATATATTATTAAAACATTATTATTTAATATAACAAGATATTATCTAGATATTAAATTGGTAATGATGAATAAAATAAACTAATATATTAAAATTTATGTTATATATATATATAATTAATTAATCCATTACTAATTAATTATAAATGAAACGAGGAACCAAATGAATATAAAAATAAATATTATTACTTTCTTCATTCCAAAGGAGATTCTTATTTATAAAATAAATTTATTAAAATTATTGAGTGAATTTAATGAAATATATATGTAAAATATTGAATCCGATTTTTTTATATTAAACCGTTAGGTTTGATAATAATAGTATAAGAACAAACCAATTTTCAAACATAAAACCCGATATTTTTATAAAGGAAAATTATTATCTTTTAATGGAGAACTTATTATAAATTTTATTTTTGAAACATTTATTTATTTAATATGTAAAAATATTTTTTATATTTTAAATATAAATATAAAAATTAGTTTAGTATTACTTTTTTGGTATTTTTCTAATATCATTCAGTTTTTTAATAAATAGAAAAAAAAATTGCATATTAATTCAAAACTCCTTTATTATATATTTTATTTATATAAATAAATTTAATTTTAAATTATATTAAAAGCATAATTATATAACATATTCATAAAATAATACAATTTATGTAATTGAACCCAATTTCATATTTAAATTGGATATAAAATAATTTCCATCATTTCAACATTTTTCACTAAAAATCCGCTGGTGGGACACAATTACAAGATTTAATTTTGAATTATTTTTTTCAACATATGTTATTATAATTTGGAAAAATGTATTATATATTTGAATCTGAATAATTTATATTTTCTAATATATTCAACTAATTTTTTACAAAAATATTTTTCAAATTGATTATGACTATTTGTAGTGATAATGAGAAAAATTAAACAAACAACTGACTAAACCATAATCATGGGACCCAAAATGACCTATAATCTTGTCTAAAATCTATTTAATTTCCATATATAGAACATATTCTCCATTTTTTTTTCATTTTACCATTATTGGATCCCTTTTAAACATAAATAATATGGGTGGAATTCACTCTCCAAATATTTTAAGAGTGTCACTCCTTCTTCACTATAAAAAGGGGTCTATTCCTCCCACCACCATGCACCACTAAATCCAATTGAATCTGAAAATATCTTCTAATATAGCTCCTAAACATACCTATATTATACCGATAAGCCTCCCTTTTTCATAAATTCTTCCAGGGAATCCCTTTGGTGTAAACCAAAAGGAGTTAACCGATTTAGATGGTAACTCTTTCCAACGATTGTGTGCCTTTAATTTACTAATAAAAAACCTCATATATACTTTTTCCATGTTAATATATTAAAAAAATGTGTCCTAAATATACTGATATTTTTTATTAAGGGTTATACTTTCACTTACACATACATCCATATAATGGGTAACAAACATATCGTTCTTATGTGTGGTGAAATAATTCCTCACAAAACAATGTTGTTAATTTTTCCTTTACCACCTCTCATGTGTGGTAATTATTATTGAACATATGTTTTTAAATAATATTTATGAAATTTATTATTTAACTATTATTATTTAATATTTAAATAAAATATAGATTCTTTCTTTTTATTTTGTGTATATACGAAAAATTCATTTATGGACATTTGGAATACCACCTCCTCAAAACGATTTGATTCATTTAAACCTTATATTTAAGGTATTAAATATTCTTTTAAGATAATATAATATATAAATAAAATATAAATTTTACTAAAATTTTATTATATAATATATATTTATTTAAATACATGTCATTGTCTTTAGTTCTTTCAATACAATAAGAAAACTAAAATAGCGTTCTTGCATACATACAGACTGTCGTATCCTTGAACGGTATATTTCAATTATCATTAATGATTTTTATAAATACCTTTACACTGAATATATAATATGTTAATATCTTGTATTGTATTCTACAAATAAATAAATCATGATCTATTGAATAATACTTTGAATAAAAAGTCAAACCATGTATGATTAACAAGGTATATATCACCTGAAACATGATTTTAATGATAGAGGGGTAATATAAATCACTAATAGAATCATATATGGTACTATGTATATAAATATGGTTCTGTGAAATCTTTAAAATAAAATTATACTTATCATATAAGAGTTTTTAATGAGTATGATTGAATTCAATACATAAGCAATGGGAATTTCATCTCACCTTTTATTATAGTGACATACATGCCATATTAACCACACACTATTATTTTGTGGTATATACATAGTAATTTTAAATTTTTATCACAAATATTATTATTTATGTTATATTATATGATTCGTGAAATTTTATTTTCATTCAAGGTGAGTATGAATCTATGTTACCATTTGGTTAGAGTTTATTGAAACAATCCCATTGTTAATCGATATTGTTTATGATTATGCATTAATTGGTGAATTCTCAAGATACATCTATAAAGAAAACCCATGACATAACTTATCCTCTAATTTTACTCTCTAATACATAGGATAACTATGATAATAATTTAATGGAAATTCGAATTTATTTCTCCATTCGGTCAAAAATCTATGTAGTTTCAAAGCCGTGATTTCTAAATAATATTTCAAAAATATTTTACATTTATCATATGATGTTAA
Organism: Viscum album; assembly: GCA_963277665.1. Lineage (NCBI taxonomy): Eukaryota > Viridiplantae > Streptophyta > Magnoliopsida > Santalales > Viscaceae > Viscum > Viscum album. Next base: position 700,681,218 of record OY728160.1, read on the forward strand.
AGAACATTTTAACTGATGTTTTAAATTCTATGGTATTATAAGGAATCGTCTTTTTTTCTTATCAAGGAACTTTTCACAACATTTAAGGAAAAAAGGAAATTTTCATCACGTATAGACTAACAAATGTTGCAACCATTATTTCTATGAAACATACCTTGTATGTTTAAAAAAATTAATTTAATGGAAAAAACGTTTCTAAATATCCTAGAAATTTATTGATCTTAAATTTTTTTCTATGAAAAAGGTTTTAAAAATGTTTTTCTGGTTTTTGAAATTATCCTATAAAATATTTTAAAGGTATTTTATAAGAAAAAGGTTTTGAAGAATTTTTTATGACTAGTAAATTTTTTAAAAATTTTCAAGCATTATTTATATGTTTTAAAATAAAATGGTTTCCAAAATGATTTCAAATATTTATTTATAATTTTTCATATTTATTTTCTATTAAATGCGTTTAAAAAGGTTTTATGTTTAAAAATATTCAAAGAGGAAATGATATTTTCCTTGATAAGTGTTTTTAAAAGTTCTTTACTAATTATTTTCCATTTAAGATAATGTAGGTTGGTGTAACTCATGCCTTTATGGGGAGATAATTCAATGCTTCAATAAACAATATTTCTATGAATAGTTAATTTTTTGATTTCATTATTTTCATGAAACCCATTTATCTTAAATGTTTTATATGATTTGAAAACCAACTTATGTTCATGGGTGGTGATTATGAGACTTACCAATTTTTCATAGGTAATGATATGATTAAACGTTCATGATGCCTATCTAATTTCAAGGTTATGATATGATTATTGTCTATAATATTGTGTCCCTCGTATATATGATTGTTTAATGTCTTGGGTTATATTTTTATCTCCCTCCAATGCATTGGGTTATGATGGATGACTCATGAGTATATAATTATTATGTGAACATGATTTCATGTTCACAATATTATTCATGAACCATAGTAAATATTCATAATGTAATAAATAGACATGATTTTATATCCATATGTTTATTCCTAAATTAGATTACATGTTTACAGTGTTATGTGTAAACCTTATTAGGTGTTCACAATGTTATGCATGGACCTAGTTACATGTCCATAAGGTTATTCATGAACCTAATTATATGTTCATAATGTTATGCATTGGCCTAGTTTCATATCCATATGGTTATTCGTGAACCTCATTAAACATTCAAAATATTATTCATGGACCGAGTTGTGTGTCCCTAAATTAAGGTGGGGGATGATTTTAGTTCTTTAACTTAATGAGTGAACATGTTTCTACTTATAAATGTTCACAATGTTTTAAATAAATGTGCATTCAACACATTTCATTTCATGTTCCTATGTTATTCATTCAAGACTTATGCTCATAATTGTATTATGATCCTTGTCTTATAAAATTCCAATAATTATTATAATCTCTAATATTTAGGGTATAATCCTAAAATGATATTATCAAGTTCCATACCCTTTTGTTAATGGTATCATTATGCATTTCCTTCATTTTCACTCATTAAGCATCTGAGCTCACCCATTTCTTATGTTTCCTTTACCCATTCTATGAAGAATGATTTAAGGTATAAATAATATTGATGGAGAAATTTATTTGGGATATTGATGATCTTTCTCTAGGAAAAAATGTTTTCATTCTAGTTTCCCAAATACACTAAACTGTTATAGTCCACAAGCATGTATGTTTGTAATGTACTGGATATTCATCTAAAATGATGTAATATCCATATATGTTAAGACCGGGTCACTATATAGGGTTCTATAACATATACTCCGAAACCCTAAAATGATCAGGGATTTTGAATGTACAAGTCTTTCAAGGGATAAAATTCTATATCTTCCCAAATCCCATTAATCACTTCTATTAAGATATTAAAAGGAACACCTTGTAAAAAACATGAGATACTAGATCTCATTGATGACTATATACTTAACTCTTCCACAAACTTTGTGACAATTTTATATTATATTGAATTTTTTAAATTATATAGGGAATTTCTTGAACAAATTTCAGGACCTATTAGTATCCTCCCTATAACATGAAAACCAACATGTTTCAGTCCTCCATCTCTTCATATATAGAGACTCATATAGTTCAATATAAATTCATCAGTGGAAACTATTTTTATATATATAATCAATGAGGTTAATTTATTGATCCAAATATCCTTGAAAATACTTTAAAAAATAACTCATCATATCATATAGAGTTTTAATTATCGTCTTATAATTAAAATCTATATAAAGATGATATATATGACTAAAGCTTGTCCTTTTCTCAAAGAAATTCGGAATACTTCTTTAGAATCTTGATTCAATCCTTTAATTGACATCTTGTAAAATTTATAGTTTTACTCTACAAATACTTAGCACTTTCCTTATGTAAATCATAAAAACCTTCCCAAGGGAGAAATATTCATTTATGGTAATAAAATGAGTTTACTGTATAAAGATATTGACTATAATTGAAATAAAACTATTGATTTTAGATGTTTTCTTGAGTCTAATAATATTGTTTGTGGTGATGTATTCAAATTTATATACATGTATGGGTAATTGTTTCAACATAACTTTTACTTTTTTCTTTCCCCTTTTACTAATTCACATACAATGTGTCAAGATTCATACTTCACAATTTCTCCCTTCATAATATCTGACATGATGTTTTTCTTGAGAACTCTATAAATATTTATTCTTTTAGGATAAAAAGGGAAGGATAAGATATAATAATCATCCAAAAAATACGTCTTTAGTTTCAATATTGATGAGACACATATTAATGTTAAAATATTTACAACTTTATATTTATTAGAGATGAAATCAAGAATATTCACAACTTTTTTCTATATCTCTACATCATCTTTTTTGGATTATTTGATAATGAAATGAATGGATTGTTGAGAAGTAAATTGGAAGAATTGATTTATCATCCCCACCTCATTATGGTTCCATGATTAATAATCTTAACATATATTAGTATTGTTAATTTTTTATCCTAATCATATATATAGTATAATAACATTTACTATTCATTCTATTATTCATTTTATTGGTCTTATTCAGGTGGTAGAGTGATAAGATGGAATAATATTTTTTCATCTCCAGCCATATACAATGATATATATTAAATTTATTATATGTTAATATATATTTCAAGCTCCGGAGATTAGTCTATTTATTCCTCACATTTTTTAATTGAGATAATATCATTGAATATTCAATTCAATGAACAATACCACTACAGCAAAATAATGGATTGTGTAATTTTTCTCTTAGTCCATTAATTTTTTTAAATAATAAGAAATTAACTAATCATTATATATGATTATATGGCCCATTTTTTTTAAAACATCAGTATATATTAAAAAACATTCCCAACTATTTGGTAATGCATGTAAAGGATCACTAATCAACCTCTTTTTCAGTTCCTTAAAGTATTCATTTCATTCCAGTATACAATGGAAATTAAATTCCTTTTATGTCCACATAGTTATTAAATTTGACATCCATGAGAAATTTTTCACAAATAGATAGTAATATCATACTAAACCTTCAAAAACTATGGATCTATGTTAGAGTGTTTGGTCTGGTCCATTTCATAATAAATTCTATCATTGATGGTTCTTTTAATAAGCCATTTATAAAGATTTTTAACCCAAGAAAGACACAATGTTTATACATCATTCACATTGGTTGTATTTAGCATAAATATTGTCAAATATCAATTTATTTAACACAACAAATAAATTATATCCATGATCTTCCTTTCAATTTTAATATTAAATAATGTCATCTATAAAGAAAACCACATGTGGAACAATGTAATATCAATTGAATATATTCATTCAATCTATGTAGACACTAAGGGAATTGGTACATCCCAAAATTATCACATTAAATTCCTATAATTAAAACCTTATAGATAATTCCATTAATTTATTATATATATACATACATATTGAAATAAATTCAATCTCTTCGACCGCTTACAACGTATGCAATACAAGGATTGAAAAAACAAATTGATACATCTTTACAATATATTTATATAAAAATGACCATTACAACCTATCCATTAAGTAAAACTGAATTAAAATTACTAATTAATTTATTAAAATTAATTTTATATATTTTTAATAAATAAAATTAGAATCATTTAAAAGAATAAATTGTTTTCTGAAAAAAACTGTATTTTTTTAAAGGATGGTTTAGTCATACTTTTCACATATAATTTAAAATTAATTTTTACCAATTTTAGAAAATTTATTTGAAAATAAAAACTGTATTTATTAAAATAATAAAATCAAAATTACCTTACGGTTAATTTTACAGTTTTTTTGTAAAATGATTCATTTATTGATGAATAGTTAAAAGTAATAAATTTTAATTGAAAAATTCATTTTCATTTAAATAATTTTAAATGTTAACATATAATTTTAATTAGTTTTAATGTAAAATTAAACCAATATTATATCAATTAATATAATTTGTGTCATTTTAATAATACTTCTACTAAAATTGACAGAAAAATTTATACTTTTGGACATTTTCTTTTTCAAAACCAGTTTTCTAATCATATTAGTGGGATTAATTTTAAATTAAAATTTTAAAGTTATTTGAATGGAATTTTTAAAAATGAATTCAATATTTGGAAGAAGAATAATTTATAATATATATTAATATAAACATAATGTTTTCCAAAATTAATAGTGAAAATAATAAATATTAATTGCCACAATTATGGTGAAATGCATTTATTAAGGGTTAAACTAAAAATATTTGGGTTACAAATGACCTACCAAATTTTAAAGCACCCATTTTTGCCTTATTTCGAAATTTTATCTTCTAGTTTATAGAATTGCGCATTTTTTGCTTTTATCATGATAAAAATGTGGGTGTGATTGAGTATTTTCAAAACATAAAAGTGTCCCACTCACCTCAATTATGAAAGGTTACCCAACAATCCCCTTTTCATAACACCTACCAAAGTATTATTTTCGAACAATAAATTTCCAAATAACTTCCTAAATTCAATAATATCATTATAGAAGGATGATTTTTAGTAAAAATCCAACATATGAAGGTGTTTAATCCAATCATTAAGTGGATACCCAAAGAATAGGTAATCTTCTTCAATGAGTGTTTTTATCATTTTATTTATCCTCATGATTAAATTATAATTAAACCATGATTATATAATAACCTCTTTATATTACATATTTATAAATGGTTTTATAATAATTTGACGACCTACAAAAACTTATAGTTCTATAAAATGGGTTATGAAATCATCATTCATGTTATTACCTCCTCGTGAATCGATGTCATTCATTTTTTCATTACCACATCTCACGATTGGGTATGATGATTATTATAAAGTATATATATGATATTTATAACATAATTATAATAATTTTTTAGTTTCTTTATATATACCATTTTTACATTTTGTTTCATATGGGATATGATAACACTGCTCTTGTATACAGCAGACTTCCACATCATTCATCTTTCACTAACATTTTACATAGAAGGTGATAAGGATAAATATAAAGATTATATGTCATATAAATGAAATAACTCTAATATTTATGACCTATTTATCATTATTAATATAATATATCATATTATTTTCACTCACTTAAAAATGCTAACATCATTTGTATATGTGTGGACTATCACCTTCACAAAGAGAAGTGACTCTCTTCTCATCACCAAACCACATGGATGAAATATATTAGTATATTTAATGAAATAATATGGTATTTATTATTGTAATTATGTAAAAATAAATATTACATACATATTCTCCATAATGATCATTGAAAAATGGGAACACTACTCATATGTGTGTACGTCATACCGTCTCCATGATCGTAACATACTTCATTTATCAAAACCATCATTCATGATTGGTATTAAAATTATAATTTATTTATAAATATGATAATTATGTATTGTTTATCATTCTTTATATTATGTAACTATATAATATACATAATAAATGTGACATTCATGAAAAAAATGGTACGAGAAAAAAATAAATTAACACCCGAAACAAAGAAACTAAAAAAATATTTATTTTTTATTGGGAGATAATATGAAATAAATTGATTATATATGATATTATTAAAATTAATACGGTTCTTTTATAAGTTAATATAATTTCTAAAACCATTATACATGAGTTTATAAAAATAATTCAAAACGATGTGTCATGTTAGGGATTTCATCCCAATTTTCATTCCATTGAGGCTTATTTATTATTATGAACCAATTAACTTTTCTTGTGGTATATATACTCCCTATTTTAATTATAATATAATTATGAACTCATAATTCATGGTATTTTGGGTTTCACATTGAATACTTTCTTCTAAGGGAATTTGAACTAAAAAATATTGAATGGAAAAAGTGGTTGAACAATCTCCCATTCTTTTGGGATTGTTATCCTTATCATAAAATAATCACTTTATTGTCATAATTTTTTATTATACATTAAATTTATCTCAAAATCCATACTCACAAGAAATGTCTTTGATTATTTAATAAATCATAAACCATTTTTAAATATTGTTTTTTGCTATAAATTGTATTTTTTAAACTAGGGAAATATCAATAAAGTTGTATCCTTTACCCAGTACCAATATTTAGTGATAAGGAATATTGATTCATGCTTTAAATTGATTATTCAATATATGAGGAATTATTTAGACATATAGGGATGGGTGTTTTTTGGGAACTATATACCCCCTTGATTCATATGTAGTAACCATTAGAATAACCAAGTCCGCCAAATTAAATAGGTTTCAACAAAAAGTCTAAATTGTCTTATAAAAGTTCGTGAAGGTATAGGTGTCTTGTTTCAAGGAAATGGCGTCCAATAATTAAGAATTTACCCCATTAGTAACTTAGTTATTATTATCCACAATATTCCCACAATGATAATATCTCTGGTTGAATTTCATTTTCAGTTTATTGATTGAATGGAATGTGTTTTCAGTTATTTATCGTTCAATATTGATTATTCATTATATATGTAATCATTTATGTGATTTAAATGTATTTTTTGTATATTTATTTAAATTGACTCATTGATTATTATTTATTTGTTCATGATATATTATTTTAAACTTACATCCTCCAAGCCTCAGAAACCTGATGTTGATGCACTTCATCATTACATTATAAATATTACAAGGAATCAAATCCGGAATGAATAAATTGTTTAACGATATTGTTGTACTAGATACATATATGAGTATTATATTGAAAAGTAATGCACTAATAACAATAAAATTTTTTCCTTCAAGGATATTTTTTACCTAAAATATCCTTATATATCATACATAGTACATTTCATAGATTATTCTGGAAAATAAAAAAAATATGTTGAGCTCAAATACTCGACAATGGTAAAGTATAGTGGAAGAAATAATTAAACAATTAGAATAATAATTATAGAATGGTAGATAACTAGAAACACATACCATGTAATAAATAAACTAATAAGAAAGTTCATAATCATCATTGCAAGTGAAATAACTAAAAAAACCTTCTATTAAAATAATTAGATAAGAAAAAGAAATACGGTAAGTTAATAAAAAAATCCAAATTCTATTTAATAAATAAAAAGAGAATGGAATGAATTTATAAACATTTTCATAGAGAAAATCCCACTAATAATTAATAATGAATCAAAATAAATGATATTCTTAATAATTGGACATTCTGTCTGAGGAACATGAAAAACTATATTATCAAGACAATTTATAATATAGAATAATAATACATGTAGAAACCTAGTTAATTTTTCATAGTAATTTGTCTCATGATAACCTATCAATGGATTAAGGGGATATATAAATTTTAGGGCCCACCCATCACTACATGTCCAAAGCATTCCTCATATTCAGTAATCAATTTAATTAACCAAAAATTATGCCTTATAAAATACAATTTTGGAATAATGAATAAATTTTTTTAAACATTTCCTTAGAAAATAAAATTATTTCAAAGTAAACATTATATGAAAATTTTGAATACGATTCCTCCAATAAACATATTTTTAATGAATTTATTGGATAATTAGGGGAATTTCAATTTCAAATGGTCATAGGGAAATAATAAATTCAAGGGTATTTATAAAGAAATCAAGGATGTGAATGTCGACACTATCCTTAGATAAATCATTCATAAAACATCCCGATGAATAAAATAGATATATTGATACATCAAATCCCATGTGGAGTATAATAAATGGTTTTTGTTATTAAATGAATGGAAATATTTTAAAAAGATCGTTAAAAATGTTCTTAAGGAAAATATGCTTTTCTTTTTCAAAAATATTTTCAAAATCCATTTCATTGAAAATAAAATTTAAAAATAATTTCTCTAAAAATTATCCCTTTAAACTTTTAAATGAGGCAACAATGAAATAATGTTGGGTAAATCCATATATGTTATATGAGGGAAATAGATCATTATTTTTTCAAGATAAAAATGTTAACAAGTGCTATGATTAGAAAGTGATAATATGATTCCATTGAAAAAAAATTAAAAGACAAAAAGAATGAAAATTAATTTAAAAATAATTTTGTAATAATTGAAAAAAATTTGAAAAGAAATAGAAAACATGGTTTTTTGAAGAAAATAGGTTCTCTAATTAATGAGATAAATGAAGATGGATTTTCATAAAAACACTTTCTAAAACATTTTTTGTAGAAATGGGTGAAAATTAGTAATATTACTTGATACTGATCATGAATAACCATTAGAGAATAAAATTAAATGGTTTATTGAATAATTAACTTATAATTAAATCTAATGTAAATTCATTTGTAAACAGTCCTGAATAAAAAGAGATTGTAAAGTAAACCCTTGATAATACCATAACGTTGATATTAGAATCAAGAAATGAATAGATTATCTGTTTTAACTATAAATTAAAATAATAATGTGTGAATTCAAAAATATGTTGTAAAATGAGATTACATAAATTTTCCAATAATATTAAGGACAACGAGGTACTAAAATATCCCAATAAAAAGGAATCAGGTTTTAAAATTCTCTACTACTTAGAAACTTTTAAATCAAATACTCATAAAATAAATAATAAAAATATAAACATAGAATAAAATGAATATAAATGAACTAATTATATAACATATCAAAATTTGTATTATATACACCACATAAAAGATGTAAGGGGTGAATAGGAAATTTTTCTCGTATTTGTAAAAAGTGAGATGAAAAATCATTACCTTGCATTTTTTTATGTAAAAATCCATTAAACTCATGTATAACGGTATAAGTCATGTCAATAACTTATTAAGTAACCATAAAAATATTTATAATATACTATTTTAACTTCTTATGGAATATATTTCCCCATTTGTTAATAACCTTTCATTTTTTCACTATTTCAGATGTTAATTGCCTTGTTTTTTGAGTTTTTTTTTGACTTATTATTTTTTTATACTAAAATGATCATGGTTTCATAATATAAATAATGTAAAATATCATTTTAATGTCATATATATATATATATTATTTATTTATTGTAATCTATATTATTTGGAGATATTAAATGAAATATATTATTCATGGAGATTGTATGTCATGCATATGCCTGAAAACTACATCTATTTTCTTTATCACATATTAAAATAATGAAAATTAAATAATATATGTGTATACTATCATTATAGTATCATATTTATGTCATATATGTCACATATTTTTATTGAATCCTTTTTTAATTCATTCTATGTATAGCGTGAATAAATCACATAGCTTTTAGGAGGAGGTAGTCCACACATCCACAAAGGATGTTATCACAACCACCTAGAATGTAATGCATGATGGTATGTGTTATATAATAATTAAATAACTATAAAAATATATGAATATAATATATAACATATAAAATCATTTCTTCTGTTGTATTTTCCACTATGAGAGGTGGTAACGGAAGAACGAACCATCAACGTTTTGTGAGGCAGTAGTCTGCCATACACCTGAATTGTAATTTCAATAAAAATTAAATGTAAATTGTCTATAAGTGTATGTATTGACCTTATATAAAACAATTATCTGTATATTTTGGATTTTTAGTGTATTATATAATCACATAAGAAGAAGAGTTGAGGGTTAGATCGGAAAATAAAATAGAACTGGTCAATGAAAAATGATACCTCATTTCTAGGTAAATCCTTTTTTTGTACCAAAATACATCATTGTATTGCTTTATTCCAAAATTTAGGCCAATAGAATGAGTGTAGTGATTATTTTTGTTCATTTTCATAGATTTTTTGAGAACCAAAGGGCTTGAGAGTTTTTTATAAATGTGAGTATTGAGTTCTTTTTTATAGGGGAGGTGGGGTGGCATTATTGTATATTATGGGAAAGGGAATTCCACACAAGTATTTCCCATGTAAATGTTATAAATTATTGTTCAAAATATGATTCATGGGATTATAGGGTATATATATAAACATCTAATGTCATTCGAAAAAGTTACATTGTCATTTTGTTTCTTAATTATATGGCTTAATACATTGTTAAGATAATTTTTCTATAACTCGTTTTAATTAATTTTAATCACATTTTCCAATATTTTTTAAATTAATATATTTTCAAAATATTATAAATTCTAAATTATTATGATTCAATGTATGGAAACTATTTTTCCAAATTCCAATAACATAATTGGAAGATATTAATTTAAACTGTATCTTGTAGATTGGATGATAATGCGGGTTTTTATGTAAAAATGTCCAACTATTCGAAATGTTTTTGTATCCATTTTAAATTTAAAATTAATTATAATTACCTAAATTTTATTAAATATGTAAAATGTATCTAATTTTTCATTAAAATAAATTTAAAAATATATTTTATCTATAGAAATAAATTAGAAAAACTAGAAATTTTGAAGTAAAATTCAGTATTTTACACCATTCATTAAAATATAAAACTATAATGAAATTTCAAAATAATTACCATAAGTTTGTTTTTATGGTATTATTTAAAATAATTAAGTTTTTTTTGACATATATAATTTTTTAAACTTCCATAAATGGGATTTAAAATTGCTTCCCTATTAAAAGGACCTGAAATTGTATTTGTTTTAAAATACAATTTTTAAGTGTAAAGCTGGATTTTTACTTATCTTATGATTATCAACCAAAATGGATGAATATAAAAAATATTTCATTTAATATATTTTATATATATATATCATAAATATCATTAAATAACAGTAATTAATTTAATTAATTATGATAAAACAGATTTGTGAGCATAAAAACATTTATAATCAATTATTTTCTATATTAATTACTAATTTACTCATAAACTATGAATTTGTTTTATATTTTTTTAAAAATCATATTTTCAATATTTTATTAGTACTATTCAAAAAATAATAATCTAAAATTTATGTTCTATAATATTTTATTAAAAAATAATATATTAAAAATATATTATTGTTTAGTAATACTTGGACTTTCATGTAATGCAAGTCATTGAAGAAACTCACTATTGTGTGTGGTGATAGATGACTCTATATTGTATGTATTTAAAGATATAGATTATATTAAATATATTTAAAATATTAAATATACCAAAATTTCTTATGATTTCACATTCATTTCTACATTTGGTGTTGTGTGTCTTACATGCTATTGAATAAAACTACTCTATTATAATTTTCAATGTGTTACATTCTCCAAAGCATAAATAAATTGGTCCTGACAATTTAAACTCAATCATGGGAATAAATTATTTGATATTTACTATGTTAAAATCCATTATCATTAGAAGGGGTTGTAAAATATCCTCTAAAAATATAGAATACGAATCCAAAATTCCATAGGGACTATAATTAAACATAGGATCTACATAGGAGAACATTCGCGGAAAGTGAAAATATGGACATAGAGTAAATGATTAAATGTTCACAAATAATTGTTGAATTTATTAATCACAAATAAGTGAATGATAAATTGAATTTTGAGGGTCTCAAAATCATAAATATGTGATGATTTATAAGGAAATGAGTTCAAAAAAATAAGGTATTATGATAACATCTAATTTTAATATATTTTTCTTAATGTTAAGGAATTATTGTATTGACCAGAAATTTAAAGAAATATAATTAGTAGATATGTTCCAATTTTATATGGACAATTAAATATTTTGGTTACAATTTTAATAATTCTAATTCATCCCCTAGTCCATAAAGTATAAATCCTATAATGAGCCATTTATTTTGAAACACTAAAATTTTCATCTAATGGAAGATGATACCCATAAAAACTGAGAATATTTCTCTTTAACAATTATCTAACTCCAATATGTTTAAAAAATCTATCTATAAACCAAAAAAGTAACAATACTGGTTCAATATTAATATTTATTCATAAATTGTTTTAACAAACAATAATGACACATTTACCAAGACATAACTTTTTTCAATTAAAGGTATGAAACCCTTATCGTCCTATAGTCACGGGTTCAAGACCTCACTACCTTGCTGGAATTTATGGGTTGTCACCTAGATTGTGGGTTATCATTATTTTAAATAATATTAATATAATTTCAATAATAAAATGGACAACCATGAAATTAAATCATTACATATACTTTTAACTATGGTTTTTAATAAAAAACAACACATAAATACTTCACCATTTTTTAGACATAGGACCTTCATTAGTCTATATTTTACCCTATAGGTAAGGCTATTTACTAAAATCAAAAAATAAAGTGTGATAATCAATTATCATATTAGAGAATCCTAATAATCATTTTGAGGACGTATATATTCATACACATTATATTCAATCTTAGACCCATCGGGTTTAACCTAGTTCATTCATTATCAATATCTATTAAATATATTCATAATTTTTGGCAAAGATAATTTGATTTATCCTAAGAATATCCTCTTGGAGTGTCAAACCAAATCCACAGTAATACTCGTTATCCTTTACTAGATTATGCTCAAGTTAGGATGGATGAACCTTTTATAGTTCTAAACCACAAGTACAACAGTGCCAAAACAAAATCCACTAATAGTATCCAAATAAGGACATTTATCATGGAATAAAAACATAATATCTACCTTAAAAATATTATAGTATGTAGTTTTATGGTTTTCCAAAAAATTAATTCTAGGGTGTTGTTCCCTAATCTTTGATTTCTAAATCTCGTTCCAAATATTGTTACTAAATATCCTCAAATATAAACAATAGGGACAAAAACCTAAATATCCCAGAACCGGTGTTTTAATTTATTAAATTTGAAAGATTAAAGGGAATCAAATCCCTAAATAATAAAGAGTTTATTTGTCTTGTTAAACTAGATAAAAATATTAATCTTGTATTATAAATGAACACAATAATTATAATAATTTTTTTCTTTTGAGGATAAATTTATTTTCTCTAATATATTCCTTCATATATTTCGTAGTACAATTCATGGATTCCTAGGTAAAGGAAACAAATTAAGGGTGAGATAAAATTATTAGCAAGGGTAAAGTATAGAAGAATCAATAATTAATAAATGAGAATAATTATTATGGAATAGTAAATAATTTAACAAACATTCCATGTAACCAATAATCTAATAAATAAGTTCATAGAAAAATTTTGCAGGGAAATAACTGAAAACAAATTTCATTTAAATAATTGGAAAAGGAAAAATAAATATGGAATGGAAATAAACTAAAAACACATTCCATTTAGTGAAAAAATTCAGAATGAAATTAATCAATATAATTTCTCATAATTAAAATATTATAGATAATAAATTCTAAATCAAAATGAAGGCATGGGTTAATTATTATATATCATTTCTATGGCACATGAAAACATATACCATCAAGACCTTTCACAAGATATATTAAAAATAAAAATGGAAAGCTTTTTAATTTTCAAAAATATTTTGTCTCATGAGAAAAAATGGATGCATCGGGGGGCTATATAAAGTCTGCTCCGCACCAATCACTTCATGTCCAAATAATTCCTCACATCGAGTAATCTAATAAATTAACAAACAATATGAATTATCAAATATCTGTATTGAATAAATATTATGGATTTTAAATATTTCCTTAAAAAATCAAATAATTTTCAAAGTAAACACTCTACGTAAAAATAGTATATTTTTTAGGCATAAAACATATCAATCCTAAATTATATGGATAATTATGGTTAATTCAGTGCCTAATGATCATAGGGAATTTAATATTTAAAGGGGACTAACAAGGAATCAATGGAGTGAATTTCAATACTATCCTTATACAAATAATTCATAAACCATATAGATAAACAATAAGTATGGTATCAATAAAACATATCTCCAATTGAATAAAATAATGGTCTGTTGTTATTGATGAATTAAAATACTATTAAAATATATTTTAAAACATTATTGAGAAAATTATCATTATCATTTTTATTTTTTATGAAAATCACTTTTAAAAATATTATACATAAAAATTAATAATTTTTCAAAATTTCAAGTTAACACAACATAAACAATAGTGGGTAATTAGATACATGTCTCAAAAGGTAAAAATAATATTCCTTATACGAGATAAAATGGGTTTGAATGGTACCTTGTTAAAAAAGAGACAAGAATATTACTTTGAAAAAAATTTAAATAGAATAAAGGGTAAAAATTTCCTTAAAAATTATTTTGGAAAGGTTAATAAAATTTTTGAAAACCATTTTAAAAAACATTATTTGTAGGAGAAAATGGGATCTCAGACTAAAGAGAAAAATGATGCTAGGATTTTTAAAAAATATTGTCTAAAACATTCTAAGTACCAAATAGTGTAAAATGGAACTATTACATGACATTATTCATGAATTATTATGGGAAAATAAAAAAAGGGGTGTTTTGAACAATTATAGAATAATTTCATCTAATGTAAATTTAAGTGTATAAAATCCTAAACCAAATGAAATTGTGATGTAAAACCTAAAAAAGACTGTAAATTTTATATTAGATTAAATAAATGAATAAAATAAATTTTTCTAAATTTTATTTTGCATAAATTTTTAAATAAATAAATATAAACTGAAAATTGGTTACACATGAAATATTATAATATTAAAAACAATGAAGAAGTAATTTAACCCAAATAAATTGGATTGGGTTGTGAAATTCTCTACCACTTGGTGAATTTTAATTAAAATAAGCATATAAGAAATAATTAAAATTGAAACTAAAAATAAAATTAATATAACATATTTCATGATATAATATATTAAAATATTATGTATATGCACCACTCAAAAGAACTATGTGGTGAATAAGACATTTATCTCAAAGATGTAAAAAGGTAGATGAAAATCCATTACCTTGTGTTTCCTTTTGGTTGATCATAATTTAACTGAATGTATATTGGTTTTATGATTGTAAATTACTAATACCATAACCATAATCAAATTTATAATATCATATGTTGATTTATTATAACATCTTATAACCCATTTGTTATTAATAATTCATTATTTTCACTATTTTGGGCATTAATTACATTATTTTGTTAGTATGTTTGGATATATTATTTTAGTTCAAATTACATATATCATGATTGAATCATATAAAAATTTAAAAAAAGATTTAAATTTCATATATATTCAGTATATATTTATTAATAGTAATCCAATGTTTTATGATATTGGAAATGAAATGTATCATTCTTGGAGACGGTATGTCGTATGTACGCATGAACTCTAATTCCATTACTTTTTCGTGTTTAAAAAAATAAAGAAAATGATATATATAAATATTAAAATTACAATATCATATTTATGTCATATATGTAACATAGATTTATTAAAAACATCATTAATACATTCCATGTATAAAGTGAACGAATCACATCGCATTGAGGAGGCGGTAGTCCACATGTCCACAAAAAATATTATCGTATCCCAAAAAAATTTAAAACATGGTCAATGTTGTTATAAAATATTTTAAAAAATTATAAAAACAGAATATATAACATACAAAACATACAAAACAATTTTTCTTCATAATTCCCACCATGAGAGGTGGAAAAGGAAGCACAAACAATCATCATTTCACAAGGTAGTAGTGAGTCATAATCATGAACTGTAAGTTTGTTACCCATTAGATGGAAGTGTTGGAGATTATAGTTCAGAAACATAGAATAATAATATATAAATTTACTTCTTATAACTAGGTTATTATATAATGATGTAATAATAATATTTTAGGGGTCTGTAAGGAAATATAATGAAAGTTATCATTAAATAATGTTACTTGGTTTTCTTGTAAATCTTTTTGGTTTATAAAAAAAATACATCCTTGGATTTATTTAATCTTTTTGTGAGGGTTATATAATTATGTTTGTGATGTTCCGATATTATCTACATAGTTCATGGGTGAGAAAAATGACTTTATAATTGTGAATAAGTGGGAGAGGTGGGTGCCTTTTTATAGTGGAGAACGAGGGACATTCTAATAAAATTTCGATGAAGGATTTCCACCCACATATTCATGGGTCCGCTGGCTCCAATAATAACAAAAATTATATCACATAGTGTATATGTTATAAATATTAACATAAAATTAATTTTTTAAATTTTCTAGGTCATTTTCCACTTATTTTCGAGGGTTAGTCCCTTATTAAGCTAATTTTTACTTAACCACTGTAATTATTTTTAATCACTTTCCCTAATTTTTTTATCTAATTAGAAAATATATATTATTATGACTCAAAATAATTGAATTATTTTAGAAAATAAATAAAAAACATAACATTAAGATATTAATTTAAGATTAATCCCACATACAGGATGACAAAGTGGGTTTTTAATGTAAAAATCATCAAAAGATTGAAATACTGTTATATCCAATAAAAATGTGAAATTGATTAAAATGACTTAAAATGGAATATTTTATGTATAGTTTTTTTAATGTGACTTTAAAATTAATTTCAAATATTTTTTTAATATATAAATAATGTATACTAAAAAGTAGTTCTGAATTGAAAGTTTGTATTTTTCACTATTCATTAAAAATGAATCTTAGAAAAATACCACAAATTCACATTAATCTATTTTTTATGTTCAAATTTAAAAAATTAAATTTATTTTTACAAATATAATTTATAAAAGTGTAATAAACTGGACTTAAACTTTCTTCTCTATTAAAATTCGATAAAATTCCTTTTTTGGTCAGTAGAATTTTTAAGCATAAAACTAGATTTATTCTTATCTTATACTTATCAAAACTATTGGATGAATATAAAAAAATATTGAATATTTAATATATATATATACTTCATTAATATCAGTCACAAATAATAATTAATTTAAATTATTAGGATAAAACACCTTTGCAAGCATAAAAACATTTATATTCATTATTCTTTTATATTCAATACTAATTATTTGGTAACCTATAATTTATTTTAATGTCTTTATAAGCTATATATTTATATAATTTAGTTAATATTATTCATTAAAACAAATTTAATGTCTAGGTTACATCTTATTGTATTAAATAATAATATTTTGATAATATACTGTTGTATAGTAAAACTCTTTCTTGCATGTAATGCAGATCATCGAAGAAACTCATTATTTTGTGTGATGCAATATAACTAAGTATTGTGTAAATTACATGATATATAATATATTAAATTTATTTAACATATAAAATATACAATAAATTCTCAATATGATATATCTCATTCTGCATTCGGTGTTGTGTGTCAAACATGTTATTGAATAAAATTTACACTTATAATTTTCAGGGTGTTATAATACAGAACCCTTTATTATAATTTTATATCACCATTATTTTTTATCCATTATATATGACATGAAAAAATTATTATAAAGACTTTTCAAGGAAGTAGTTCATTTACTATTATGATTTAATATGTCTTATTTTCTACTACAAATGTATAATGGGTATAATTTATATTGCTGGTTCTCCAAAACAACTAAATTTATCTATCCTTTAGGATTTGATTCCACATAAATTTTATAATGTAATAAGGTAATACTCCAGTTATGCACTAATAGATTCATGGTGATTATAGTTTTTATCAAAAAAAATTATAGAAATCTTAGGAACTAAATTAAGTAAACATAAATTAGAGAACATAACCTTGTGATGTACTTTAAAGATTTGTATAAAATGAAACCCTGGAATTTTGGTATGGAGAATATAAAATAGGTTTTTCTAATGAATAAATCTATGTTGGGATACTATATATGGAAATGGTTTTCAAACATAGGTACCTACAGGTAATATCTCAAAAAAGTTTCATTTGGTTGGACACGCTTTTCACCTAGTGAGTGAAAATGAACCTTACTACACACTTGGTTTAACAATCCTTGTGGATATTCTTAGGTTAATTCATATTTTATTTAAAAACCATTCCAAAAATTTCTAAAATAATTATATTAATATAGAAACAAAATTTTATACTTTTTTATTAACAATGAATAAGTTCTTAATTTATGTTATGTGTTACATCAAATTTATAATTATACATTATGATTTTACATTCATAATTGTATGAGATAATCCAATATATGAAATTGTTTATAAATTAATCCATTAAAGAATATAGGTATCAATACTCATTCCCAATTTATATATTTCCCAATTGATGAATCCAACTCTTCTAGTATTAATACTGTGAAAATTAGGTCTTTATTAGGGCATCTTAAACAGGTTATAAAAAATCACTTTTCTTCGATGGAGAAACCTGTTCCAAAGAAATATTCTTCATTGTTGGATTTATTTATCTGATAGGATCCCTCATAATTATATATGACTACTAATACTATGGAAACATTAGTATATTAAGTATCTATAGAAGATTTTTATAGCCATGGGATGCATTGTAATTGAAAATGTAGCACTTTTAGTGTATTATCTCAAAGGTTATGTTGATCAATGGTAGTTTTTGTTTGAGAATACTAATGAGTAAGAATAAATATAACTCATGGAATGAAAATATTTTATGGATACATTATTTGATTAACCATTCCATCATGACCAAAAAACTAAGATGAAGATAATGTATCATATCTTAATAAAATAATATGAAAAAATTATTTCATATTATGAATCTAACATTACATAGTTAAATAGATATGAAATGGATTAAATATTCAACACAGAGTACAATATTAGAAATATCACTGAAGGGAATAAGGAAAGTCTTATAAGGCTTGTTATCACTCAATGTTTTTATTCATATAATGAAATGGTATTGTGTTCCATCAAAATAGAGATGGAATTATATAGAACATAAATATTCAATTGAAATAAAGAGAATAATATGTCAATTGAACCCCATGAAAAATGGAATGAGTTGGAGAATAAAATTAAAAAGAAAAAATTCTCACATTGTTATAACTATGGAAAGAATAATGTTTGGAAATTATTGAACTAGTTAAGAGATTGTTACAATTGCAGTGATATGCTTAATCTATTTCAATATTTCATGTTATTAAGTTTTAATGAAATGTGTCATTGTTCACTCCAATATCTCAATAACCTTGGAAATCAATTTCCAAAGAGGCTAAAGGAGATTTTGAAGCTTTTGTGGTCACTAAAACTAAGGTCTAAGTACCCAATGATGTAGTGGTAGATAATTTTATCATGTATTAAAATTTAAACATTTTTTATTTAATTACGGTTCTAAACACTAGTTTATTTCTACCATGTTTTCTGATAAAAAAATGCATTATCTATTTAAATTAATGAAGGAATTTGTTAAAACTCCAATGGGAATTCTCACTATAGACTGGGTCTCTAAAATAAATTCAAAAAAAACAAGAAAAAATATATTAGTATTTTTTTAGGAGATGGATAATTATGTATCATTATAGTATAGACTTCATCATCCATGTGATATTAATAGAAACCCATAGTAGCAATACTAAATGAAATTCATAAAGAATAAGAGAAAATAAAAAATTATAGATGTATAAGGTAATCTAAAAATTGAGGATGTATTTATTATACAGGAATACAATGATGTATTTACAAAGAAATTACATTCACATCCACCAAAATGTGAAGATTATTTTTATATTGATTTAATCCCTGAAGAAATAATAATATTAGAGACATCATATAGAATTCCCATTGTGGAACTAGTGTATTTGAATAAACAAATATAGAATTTTTGTGATAAAGGATATATTCACCATAGTGTTACACCATGGGGTTTCCATGTTTTTCATTAAAAATAAATAGAGATCCTTGAAGATGTTAATTGATTATAGTGAAATCAATGCTATTATGATAAATAAAAATTTTCATATTCCTCACATTGATGAATTATTCAATAAAATTCATGGATATTAGTTTTTTAAAATATTTATGTTCATTAAAAGAATCTTCAATTGTGAGTAAATAAGAAATAAATCCATAAAAAAAATTTTAATGAGGTAAGGCCATTAAAAATTTACAGTAATTCCATTTGGATTGACTAATTCATTGTCTTTTATAATCAATATAATTAATAGTGTATTCAAGGAATATCTTGATTTTTTAAAATTTAATTCATCGATGATATTTTTCTGTATTATAAAATATATTAAAACCATGATAATCACATATAGGTCATACTTAAGACTCTTAAACGGAAAGAGTAATATGGTAAATTTAGAAAGTGTGATGTCTTGCTTCAAGATGATTCTAGTCTAATCCATATTGTCTCCAAGGATGGAATATTAGTTGATTCTTTCAAGACACATGAAGAAAGAGAATATCTTATACCATCAACCATAATATAGGAATAAAATTTCATTGGATTGATGAGATACTATCGTCGATTCGTTTATAATTTTTCTGAATTGGGTGACCCATTATCCAAGATTACACGAAATTGGGTTATGTTTCTTTGTATAAATAAATTTGAATAAATTTTTGATGAACTAAATAGGATATTGGTAAATTCTTTGATATTGAATCTATCATTTAGAAATTATGGGTTTCTAATATATAATGATTCATAAAAAAACAAAATTTTTCCCTAATGAAAAATAAAACATTTATTGCATGTGTATCAAGACAATTGAAAACTCGTGAAAAAAAACTATCCATCACATTATCATGACATGTAGCTAAATTATTTTTCTGTGAATTTATAGATAAATTATATATATTGTAATATATGTGAGGAATAAATGGATCATAAAAATTTGGCATGTATATTCTTACAAACATATCTCAAAGTGAGGAATGGGTGAAGGATTTATATAAATGTGTATTATAATTTATTAATACATTTCCTCCTCAAGAAATTAAATAAGATAGATATTTCATTTTGTAAGAAATATCATTGAGTTAAAACAAAAATGAGTATTGAAAGTTATATTATGATCATTGATCTAGTATACATGGATATAGGAATTATTTCGGGAGGTGATACATCAATATTTTTTCAAATGATTTTGAATCCTTATTTATTAGAAAATATAAAAAACTTCTCATTTTGATGATGATAACTATCATAAGAAAGTTATATATATGAGTTATGGTAATGTAAGAGAATTAATTTATGAAGATAGTGTTCTGAAAATAGGAAGTATATTATGTGTAAAATCTATTCCTAGTCTAAAATTTGAACTGTGGGATGACGATAATATATCAAATTTCCCTAGACGCTATGTTTTCTAAAAGATGTATAAGGATTTGATGGAACATTTTTTATGGGATAAGATAAAGTGGGAAATTATTGATTATTTTTCCAAGTGCATATTTTTTTCAACAAGTTAAATATGTGATACAACATTATATATGATTCATACAACCTATGAAAAATTTATGTGGAAATTTGGTTATATTATTCTAATAATTTCTTAATAACAACCAAATAATCCTAGAAATAATTGTGCAATATGGGTTTTTGTTGATCACCTAACCAAATATTCACATTTATTCTCTATAAGAGAATATTTACCACTTGAGTACCTATTAAGGATCTATATGAATGAATTTTTAGGTCATCATGGTGCACCAATTTTAATTGTATCATGATCCTTATTTTAAAAAGAAATTATGGAAGGGTCTATAGAAGGATCTTCATAATAATATTTATTTGAGAACTTCCCACTATCCTCAAACTGATGGATAATAAAAAATTATTATTTAAATAATAAAATTCAAATTTGGGTCATTCTCAATTGACTTTCAAGGTATGTGTGGTCATTCTATTCCTTTTATAGAGTTTTCCTATAACAATATTCTCTATTCAAAAATTCAAATGTCACCGTATAAAGCACTATATAGAAAAAGATATCATACACCAAGTTGTTGGGATAAAATTGGTGAAAGGAAAATTATAGGTCCAAAACATTTTGAAGATATAACAACAAAGATAATGGAATTTCTGGATCACATTAAATTTTATTAATTATTGAAAAAGAGATATATTGATTATTGAAGGAAGGATTTGGAATTAAATCTAGGAGATCATGTTTTCATGAAAGTAAATCATTGTAAGGGTGTTATAAGGTTCATTATTAAATAGAAACTAAGCCTCATGTACATCGAACAATTTATAATTCCTGATAGAATTAGATTTTTTTTCTTATTGTTGTAAATTGAACAAATTATTTCAAAAGTACATGATGATTTTCATATATCATTATTACGGAGGCACATGCCTAAACCAATTCATGTTATAAACTTTAAAAAATATAATTGGAACCTGATCAATATTACTATCAAGAAACCAATTTGGTTCTTGAACAATATAGTAAGCATTAAGTAATCAGATAACATTACTCATAAAGTTACTTTGTAGATATAAAAAAAAATTGGAAGCGATGTGGGAACCAAAGAATGTTATGAAGAAGTAATTCCCTTATTTATTGAGAAGGTAATATCCATGAAATTTATGGTAAGAATTTTTTTTTTGCAGGGAATAATATAATTCCCTGATAAATTACAATATATTTATTTTTTAAAATAAATTAAATCCCATTGATAACAGGCATTAAATGCAACACCTTGTTTGGATAAAACACGATACTTAATTAAAATATTATTATTTAAACATGATAATTATTACCTCAAAGTTATGTTGGAGGGTATTAATAGTGATATATAAATTATTAAAATTATGGTTTACTATATGTAATAAATAAAATGAAATCCATTCTAATTAAAATGATTTTTTTCTAAAAAAATGTATTTTTCTAAAGGACAGTTTAGTTGTGCTTTGTGAAAATTTATTTGAATAATAAAAATTCTTTTTAAAAATCATAATATGAAAATTATATTAGGGTTATTTTATAAAAAAATTATTAAAAAATCATTTATTTTTTAATAGAGAAAAACAATGATTTTTAATTATAAATTGAATTTTTTTCAAAAATTTATAATTATAATTTATATTTTCAATTATTTTTAATGTAAAAGTAGTTCAATTTTATATCAGTTAGTCTAATTTGCGTCATTGGAATAATTTTGATACTGGATTTCAATATAATTTTTTTTACGATTCGGGAAGTTTTCTCTTTAAAAATTTGCTTTCTCGTCACCTGTGAGGGATTAATTTTAAAATACAATTTTCACTTATGTCATTTTAATTTTTATGAAATTATTTAATATTTTAAATCATAATGAATTATAATTTATAATATGTTAATATGAATTTTTTAACAAAAATATTTTGAAACATTAAAATTTAGATATGGCTGGTAAGGTAAAAATGGATTTACCGAGGGATAAAGTAATAATAGAAGGGATAAAATGACATAACAACTTCTAAAAAACCATTTTCCATTCATATTTTAACCTTATAAATTATATTTTTGAAAATGTGACCTTTTGTATTCTTCTTTGTGGACTCTAACATGGGTATTATTGAATTAGTTCAAAACATTACAAGTCTTCCACTAACCTCACATATAAAAGGCCACCCACAATACTCTCTTATTCACACCATAAAATATATTTTGTTCTAGAAAACCATCCCAAATCACTAGATGAATTCCATAATATATTCTTATATTCCTTGATTTGGGTATAAATCCAAACCATGATTTATTTTTGTAAAAACCTAAGGAGGATACACAAAGAAGTCGTAACATTCTTCAATGATCATTTTTATTTTATTCTTTCTCCACCTACTTCAATTTTTGTAAAACCATGATGATATAGTAAAATATGTATCATTAATATAAATTGATTTTTTTAATAATTTAATGACCTAAAACAAACTCCAATTCTATCAAATGTGTTATTAAATCATTATTCATGTGTAAAACTGAGAGGATCCTCATGAATCGATGTCATTCGTTCTTCCATTACTACCTCTCGTAGTTGGGTAGGATTATGGATATAATGTATCTATATTATAATCATAAAATATATATG
The DNA here is from genome assembly GCA_963277665.1 of Viscum album. NCBI lineage: Eukaryota > Viridiplantae > Streptophyta > Magnoliopsida > Santalales > Viscaceae > Viscum > Viscum album. The sequence continues at coordinate 700,705,639 of OY728160.1, forward strand.
AATTTTGATTTATTATATCATATATACCATTTACATTTCATTCCACATAGAATATGATAATGCCGCAAATGGTACAGATGACTACCGCATCACAGAGTGATGTGATTCATCTTTCAATAACGCTTAAAATGGAAGGTGGAAAGCATAAATTCTTTGATTATATGATAAATAAATGAAATAATTTTTATATTCATAAAATATTTACCATTATTAAAAAATATTATATCATTTCCTTTTCACTCACTTAACAGTGATAATATCGTTGGTGTGTGTGTGTACCATCACCTTTCAAAAGCAATGTGGCTCTCTTTTCATCACCACAAAACATGGATGATATATATAATTATATTTAATGATATAATATGGTATTTATAATATTATATTCATTCATAAAAGATAAAATATTACTTACAACATTTCTATGATTATCTTTAAAAAATAAAAATGTTTCTCATGCCTACGTATGGCCTACCATCTTCACAATTGTAACATGATCCATTTCTCCAAAAAATAAATCATGATAGGTATTAAAAGTATAATTGAATTATAAATATGATAAAATTTTCATTATTTTTTTATTTATGTGATGGAACAATAAAATATTTACACGAATCAAAACATTCAAGTCAAATCATGAATGAGAAAAGAATGCAATTACCACTCATAGCAATGAAAATAATGAAAATTTGTTAATGAACTGGTGATAAGATATTATAAAAACATAATATATGACATTATTAAAATAAATAGTGTTATTTTATTAGTTAATTTCATTTTTATACCACAATAATGGATTTTAAATCATGTTCAACCAAAATTAAGTGTGAGGTAAGATATTTTTTTTAAATTTACATTCAATTGAGTTTTATTGGTTTTTATAATCCAATTCACATTTATGTATTATATATACACCCCCTTTTACTTTTAAAATAAATATTCATTAATAATTCTTGGTAATCTAGGTTTTACATTGAATAACATCATTAAATGGTGTTTTATTGAAAATAACCATGTGCTAAACGTTTTTGAAAAATATCACATTATTTTTTGATTATTAACATTCTTTTAAAATGATAAATTTTTTGTTATATCATTTTATTAGACAATAGATTTAGATTACATAACCATATTCTTGTATTATTTATAAGTTTGTTTCCTAAACCATATAATCTTTTTACATATAGTGTTTACTTTAAAATTTATTTTTTTAACTGGAAAAAAATTATAAATCTATATTGTTTACTCAATAAAGATATATAATGATATGAAATATTAATTAATAAATTGTATTGAATTTTTGATATATAATTATTTCTTTTTACCTACAGTTATAGGTGGGGATTGGCATTATATATCCCCCAATTCACTGATATCTCACCTGAGATAGATCATATTCTCCAAATTAAACTAGTTTTTAATTATAGTTTGAACTTTCCTATGAAACGTTATAATTGTAGAGGTATCATATTCATTAGGCAAGATATCTAATAATTAATAATTTCCCCATTAAAAACTACATTATTATAATCGTTGATATTTTCATGTTGATATTATATTTGGATTCATTTCATTCTCATTTTATTTACTAAATTTCATTTGTTTTCTTTTATTATCCTTTTATTGTTGAGTATGAAGTACCTACTCAAGTAGCTAAGTTACTTTAGTAGCATACATGTTACACTATTTAAATTTACAGATTTATTATTCATTATTTGTTCATTATATCTCGTGTAATTCTTAAACCTTATTGATCATTTTATCTCGCCCTTATTTTCTTTCATTTCCACATGATATGAAGACGAAATCATTCAATGAGTTTTAAAGGATTCAGTTCATTTTTTGTTGTTATGTATTATGTATTATTTTTTACTCCAAAAGTGAAATTGGTATCATGTGGGTATCTGGTTCTCCCAAAATACCAAACAAATCCATCCTTTAGGATTTTATTCCCTTTATTTATTCCTATAAAATAATGTTTGTAACCAGCTCATGGCTACAAGAGTCAGCATCATTACATCATATATGAATGTTCACCACATATATATCCTCCTTTTTTATCATTTATAATTGTGTCTATATCAATGGAAACTCTTTTATGTTTGTTTTTTCTATTCTTATTTTATCAAATTGATCAATTATGTGGAGTATATGTCACTTTTTATCAGGATTATGTTAATCTCATGTTAATAAATGCAAAGACGCATCAATCCATCCTTCTTTTTGACTGAGACGACTAGTTAAACCAATGGTGAAGCACTAGGGTGTATAAAACCCATTTCTAAATTGTCTTTATTTCATTTTTGACTAATTTAATTCAATAAAAAAACATATTATACTAAATAAATAAGATATAAATGAATCTATGTATGATTTTTATTCAAAAATCAACCTCATCCTATGGGTATATACTAGGTAGTTCATCTAGAAATACATCATTATATTCCCATAAAATATTCATATTATTAAGCTGAATTCCTCCCTTGTAATTTTATAATAGTTTTCCTTATTTTCTAGTATATAACCAACATTATATAATTTTTTCCATAATGAGTTCATAATCATCCTTTTTGTAATACCTAATAATAAAATGATTTAGGATTTCAGATGAAACATCTTTATCATAGAAGTTGATATGTTATTTATGAAGATAAAGAAAATATGTAACAAATATTCTTTACAATTCATATAAAGGAAAAATAATAAGTTCTTCAGGGTGTATTCTCCCAAACAACTCAATTGTAGAAAAGTTTTAAATATTATACATGATCATTACGCAACGTGGATTATTACTAATAGTTCAATATCTATTTATTAGCTTGGTGATTTAAACTTTTTTGAAATCATTAGTCATATAAAAAATTGAAATGAACTTGAATCAAATATGAAATTAGAAGATTAATAAATAATATCAAGTGCCCCTCACATCACATCATTATTATGATCTGCCTCGGCGATAGTGATGATGAATTCCCTTCCAAGTTACCTCATTTGGGAGGTTTTTGGGAACTATTTTCATAATTTTCTTAAGGTATGGGAAATAGATTCAGATAATGTCTAAAATAATCACACATGATCCATTATAATGTTGGTTGATCTTTAGTAGGGATCTTATTATCTTTTATGGTGTTAATTGGACTCTTATCCTTATTTTTATAGGTATGGCCCTAGGGTCGAGCATTACCACATGTAAATAACTTCCTTGGTCCCATGTGATAAAAACAAATTTCTTAATTCCACATTTATTTCTTGTAGGATGCTAGTGTTTCTTTCAACTATGTGTCTTCTCATTAGTGATTACATGATAATTCATGTTCCTTGTACTTTAACTAATGTAGTTAGAGGTTACAGTTTCTATATCATCCTTACAATGACATTAATAAATCACTCAATTGATTCAATACTTTCTTATAGATTATTCCCATGGAAGACACTCCTTTAATCCATTAAATAAGATATCAATTTTACTCTCTATTTTAGAGGTAAAATTTGAGTAATAAGACAAAATCCTTGTTAAATATTTTTTGTATGGACCAGTAAAATCATCCTTGAAATTCATAAATTCCATGAGTTCCTCTTCCATCCTCATATAAAGATTACGTTGAAAATTCTTAACAAAAAATATCATCATAAAATCTTCACATTGCATAGATTGTATATCCTAGTTTTCAACAGTGTTGGTAAGGGGACTCTACCTCTATCCATCATCATAGTTTAAATGATAGAAGACCATAAAACGTTTTCATGGTCAATAAAATATAAAAATTAAAACATATATTCTATTACATTGGGCCACTTCTTAGAACTAGTGTACTATAAGACATAATAAAATAGGGTTGGGTTACCTAATAAATGACTCAATTTTATGTTTCTCCCACCTTGGTTTGTTTGGGGGATCAACATGACTTGGGTTATTTCCCATAACATGGGATATTTATGTGAGAATTATCATAATATTTTTCATTCTAGACCAAATTTCTTTCTGTTTACCATTTAGATAATAACCATATATTCTATTTCACCCATGGTTAACTCAGTTCTTTCAGGTTCCTACCATTAACTTGACTAAATTAAAAATGGGAATGAGTATAAATAAATCAATGAGTTTTATTAAAATATAAACTATAAAAAATAAATAGGGAATTTATATATTTAATTCATATGTTAGTGTATTAATCTCTAGGTTACAATCTTGGTTATACATTTTTTGTTTCATAAATACTGTAGTAATTTTATTTATTTTAACCCTCTAATGAAAATTTTAAATAAAAACTGATTCGCCAAAGTATATACCCTTGCTGTAACAAACAAGTTTCACCTTGAGGAATCATTTATTATTCCTTATAATAATTGTTGATATATACTCAAACAAGTGTTTTAGTGTTGTTACCCAAAGATATTATTATTCCATAAAAAATCAACTTTTAGTATCTAGGTAGGGATGTATTTATAGTATATACACATAATATATAATTCTAAAAAAACATTGAGATGTTATCATTTGCTTAGGTTCATCCAATAATCTCTGATTATATTTTTCACTAAGGTTCTTTAAACTAATATCCAAAAATAACTACACTAATGTGAAAATTAACTAAACCCTCCACTAATAACTACAATATAAAAACATCCAAAACATAAAAATAATTTTATAATAATCTCATTATATGAATAACACATCTCAAACTTGCCACATAATCTATGGAATAAAAGTTTTATTGTATTTAAAATTAGATAAAAAAACACTTTATCTTGTAACACTAAAACATCCATTATCATTCTCCTATAGACCCTTTGATATAAATATCACAAGAAGAAACCATCTTTATAACCTTGGTAATAGGTTTATAATGTGTTATCAAAAACTATCATGAAGGTAAAATTCATATCATAATGTATCAGTTCATAACCATGAAGGAAAATCTGAGGAAAACATAAATATCCAAATAAAAGATCATAATACCATGTATAATAATAAAAAAACTTGATGGAGCAACATATGACCATAAAATTACCATTAATGAATAATAAAAGAAATGAAAAATATAAAAACATATTTCAAAAATCATAAAACATATGAAATGATATAAAAGTGTAAAATTATTTGAAAATAATGAATGACCATGAAAATCAGTAATTTCATAGAAATTATATATATCTGGTAATATTATCATAACATGGTAAAAAATATAATGATTCATAACATAATAAACATAAAAATGTTTCACAACCATAATAATTGGAAATCCTATGTGGGAAAAATCATTTTAACCATGCAGATTTTAACAAAATCATTATTTCAGTGCCACTATAATGTGATCAAACCATTCAATCCCATGCATGTGTAAAAAAACCTTTATGTATATTCTTAAATATATCCTGAGATATTATCATTTAATGATGAATTATAGTGAAACATAAGACCTTTCCCCTAATCATATATACATATGTGATCCACTTAAAAACATTCATCCTCATAACATAAATAATCCATGGAAAATAATGGGTTTAATATAAATATAACATAAATTAATCTTAAAGAATCCTAGGATATAAAAACATAATTATCCAAAATGGTTTACAATGTTAAAAAAATATAAAATATCACTTCAAGAATGATATATATTTTGGATCTAATGACATCAAAATCATGAAAATAGTTTTTTAAAATGATATTGTATTCGTTATAGTAAAATTTATAGTTTGGAGTCCATTTTTAAACAATACTATTTATTTCTAATATAAATATTAAGAATAAAATTTATGAAATTCATTTTGGTTAAAAACCAATTATTCCTTATTAATATGTAAAAATATAAATAAAAATGGAAAATTTCTTGAATATCAATTTCAATAATAAATTATGTAACAAAAAAGAAATGATTTTGAGTTGCTAAGTCCCAAATATTTACCCCTAACTTCCCAAGAATGATTTAACAACAAGTATAATAATGATATAAATTGTAATTATTTATTTTATAATATTTTTATTATATTTTTAAATTAATACTCTTTATAAATAATCATTTACATCATGTATTAGATTGCTGTAATCTCTTTTCAACATTACATGTTGATAATTTCAACCGTCTAGATGTAGGTTTATAAAAGCTATGTAAATATTTCTTTTCCAACGAAATAGCATCATTTAGAAACCCTTAAAAGTTATATAATATTTTTTTATGAACCCATATCAATTTATAATTCCATTATATGGGCATTTTAGTAATTTTTCCAAAATGGAGAAGATCTGAATTCTAGTTTTTTATCGATATCGATGGATTGCCTGATAATGATAATTAGTTTTGTGTTATAAAAAAGTACCATATTAATAATATATATTACTCATAAATACCACATATATACTTATAGAATAAATAAAATGAACATCCATTTAATTAATTGAATGAAAACAACATATTTATGTTTAGAGGCGGAAGTACGTACAATAGATGATTTACATTTTCATTTTCCATAATAGAAAAGTGGAGAGTGAATATTGATAGAAAAATCATTATAATAACCTAAAATAATATTAATGATAACTTTGTTATCTTTATAATATGGTGAAATTAAATTTATGGAATAATAAAAGTTTTTATATAAATAGAAAAATCAATAGAGGTTTAAGAACATATACGTCAATAATTATATTATCACCTTTATGAGGGGGAATAACCCATTGAGGGGTGGTAATTTAATAATAAAAGAACCTCATTATTGTGTATAATATCTTATATTAGTTTTTTTGGTAGATTATAGTCAAATATTTGAGTATATATGAAGAAAGGGAAGTAAGGGGATGAGTTCCCCTTTTATAAGTAAAAAAGTGTAGTATTTTTGTAAATACTCAAAATTATTATAAAATTATAAGACAAAATAAATAACAGTTATTGGTCACTCACTTTTACAATTTATGTTTTCACATTGGTAACTAGTTTCTACCAAATAGATTTCTCATTTAAGATAAACAAATAAAATGAACATTGATAGATAACTTAGACCCAAATACTATATGTATGGAATCCAATTTAGAAATAATATATTTATAGTAAAATAATTTTAACACAAACTCAAAAAAAAACTTGTTTTTTTAAAGAATATTTTTAAGGGAAAATATTAATGATTGTGGTAGAATAATCATTTTCATTAATTTCAATGAATTTCAAATAATTATTATTATTGAAATATTATTTATTTAAAAACAAAATATATCAAAAAAATTATTGATTCATGTTATAATTAATTAAACAAAAAATCAAAATAATAGTCTTCTTTAAAATTCTATACAAATTTTGAAAATGTAGAACCTGGGCTTATAAATTGAAAATAGTTTTTTAAATTAATATATTATAATTTTTAATATAATTTTTAGTTGAAAAAATTCCCAAAATATCTCATTATCTTTGAAAAATAAAATACTTTTCTAAGCATGATGGCAATAATAACATCAATAATTCCAGTATTCAATTAATATTAATTTTTTTTTGTAAAATCTCAAAAAATAAGATAAAATGAATAATAAATAAAAAAATGGAATTTAATTTTCTCAAATTATCATAGTAAAATTTAAAATCTTATAATTTAAATAAAATCATTAGATATCATGAAAAATAGTTTTTATAAAATATTGTTTTTAATATTAACGTCATTTCAATATTTTTTTAATCATAAATATATCAATCATAAAAAATATTCATCTTAAAAAATAAATTTTAATTATAATAATAAATTTTGTAAGTTGATTATTTATTCTTATTATTTGGATATATAATTTAATTTTTTATAAATACATTTATTTATTTGTATTTCATAACTCTATAACTCTTGTTTATAGCATCTAATTTTATGACTCCCTTTTAACAGCTTATACTAGTTTGGTTTTAGTATTGCATGAGGAGAAATTCATTGAATAGAATATTTAAATTAGGTGAAAAAACTCATGTGGTTATAATGAATCCCATGTAGGTTTGAGTATATATTTTCCAAGTTAGATACCTCAAATAACTGATAAGGGTGAAATTGAATGAAATAGTAAACTCATCAAACAATAAAAATAGTGAAAAAATAAAACCAGTAATAGTAATTATTATAGAGGTACCTGAATGAAGAGTAAGAGTAAGATCTAGACCCTCAGGACTATTTTTGAATGATGAGTTTGTCCACAACTCCTAGATTAAATTTTGTCCTCATGTAAGTAGTCCAACATAATTCTCCTTGGATTTGTAATGAGGCGCACACACATAACGTATATCACATCATGGTTGATGGGGTTCTGACCCTAAATGGGTGTATAACTGATTCCTAATTTATGTTTTATGACGCGATGTTCCCAATCCATAGAGGAAAAACCCACCCCAATTGTTTATATGGGTGGTTTCTCATTTTACCTATACTAATGAAATGTAGGAACCATTACATGACCCATGATAACTTTCAAGAGTATATCCTGCCTCACTACTACTTCAAATATCACTCTCATATCTAAAAATTATCCATCCATGTTGGGATAAGAAATAATCCCACACTACCTCATGTCATATAATTGATGTTGAAACAAATGTCACAATCACCTTCTATACAAAAATCTACATAGTCATAAATAATCGCGGGACTAATTTTGAGTCTCAATAACATAGATATGGGGTATATAATATCTAAATAAAAGTACATAGAATTTCCCTTAGTTTACATGGGTTTTACATCTAACATTTAGTCAAGATATATCTCACTTTCCTATATGTATTTTGAATATCCATATTCATGGCATGTCAAAATAGGCACCCGGTGTGTGGGACCACCTAGGATCCTAGAAGCAGAACCCATATATATATATTTATTTATTTATTTTGTACATAGGGTCACAAGATTTGTTGGACTTCCAAGTATCCATGTGACATTTAACATATCTAGAACCCCTATCCACTGAAAAATGGGACTATATAACATGTGTTTTTTGAAACATTTGGTTTGTAGTCAATAATTTCATATATACTAATTTTTTCTTCCTATATCTCCAGGAATATACTGATTACCATACAACTCATTCCTAATACTGCATCAAAACTTCTTATCTAAAATTTAACACCTTGGATCATCGATTTCCTAACACTATTTTCCATAAAACTGGGTTCTTTTTAACTTAGGTTATGTTTTTCATATTCCCTTCATGACTTCATCGTTATCTAAGGGTTTGAGCCTCCCTTGTTAATCTGCAATCAACTATGGATTATCACTTCATCTCCAAATTTTCATCTCCATTAATAATCCAAAAAAATAATATAAATCAGGGTTTCAAACATGACATGAACCAGATTGATATTATAATAATTTTCCTAATATATTTCAACGATAGTGATATGAAAAAATGAGGGAGTAAGTCATAGAAAAAAATTTAAATCATTGATTCACATAGAGAAATATGTAATTGATCATAATACATAAAACCCAGGAAATAAGAGGATTACATCCAGTGTAATGAATAAGGAAAACATAAAAAGAAAATAATTAAATTAATAGGGATATTCTTTTACATATACAAAATAGAATTCCAAAGAAGATAAAATATTCACTGATTGAAACATTAAATTATGGGGAAGGAATCTAAAAATAAAATATCCATTCTAAATTACTTGATTACTTATTAGTGAGTAATTATTCAAAGACAATTTTATTTTTTGGTCTCTAAAAATTTTGTTATTGATGACATTTCTTGTGGAATTAGATCAATTATCCTCAAATATCCACATCCATCATCAAATATTATCCCAATAACAGTTCTCCCAGACCAGAAGAAATTCCTCAATGAAAAATGGTTAACCGTTATGACATTCCATAACAGAGATTAAATAATTCAGGAAATAGCTCATCACATTAATTAGATAGAATAAAATTAATTAATTTTTAATGTATTTTGTCCTTTAATACATGCTAATGATTGTAAATTTTCCTATGGTGCAATTAAAATAGAAATTATATCACACCAAGGATAAACCTCATATTCAACATTCAACCAAAATCACTGATCCGAGACTCTTATTAATGTTATATCCATTATATATAAAAATATGATAATACTTGGTATAATATATTTAATACATATATTATGAGTTCCCTTGACACCTGTAAATCCATGATAACTCTAAATAAATACACATAATAATATATAATATATTTTATAGTGTTGAAACATGAAAATAAAAGTCATTACATTTAATTGTTTATTCTCTCTAGAAAAATGTTGATCTCTCATAGTAATCCAATAGAGTCCCACCCATTTAAACTATGAAACTATCTATTCTCTTAGAAACTATATTTGGTTGAGGTGTGTTTGAATTATTATATTTTTTCTTGATCCCATAATTAGAAAGAAAATATTCAAATGTAGTTCAAGTGAACACCTTTCCTTTATTAGTCCTCAATATCTTATGGTGAACAGAAAGTTCTATTTCAACCACTCTTCTATAGAGTTTAAACATTTCAATAATTAATTTTAAGTGTTACACAAACAAAACTCTAATAATTATTGTAATTTTATCATTGAATATAATGTAATATAAATCACATTTATTGTTCAAGTGTCTCAATGGTCTATATAATTGAATCAACTAACGTTGTATGGTTTATTTTATCATTAGAATTTTATGATTTCCTTAAACCCGCTCCCCCTTCTAAAAGTGTTGAAAATAACATCTCTATTTATACTCAATTGAATTGCATACCTCACATCATTTTATTTTGGAACATTGATCAAGATATTTCTTTAGAAATAAAAGTATACCATTCTAGAGCCTATTTACATATTTATCATTGAGATATTAAGAATAACTAGGCTCTATAATAAAAAATATATTCATTATATCTTTATACTTTTTTATATTTTATCATTAATTAATTTAAATGGGATTTTTTTTGTGAAATTTCACATAGTTACAACCTCATAAATTTTAATCATACATATTAAATTATTCTTAAGTCTATCACTGAATAAAAAATCATGTAGAATCAAATAGTTTTACTCAATTTCATCAAGTCCAATTCCTAAAATCATTAATGATATATTATTAATAATAGTCACAACACCACTATAATTTACTTCAATTTTTTTTAAAAATAAAGGTGTATCCTACAATATTTGATGAGAAACCATTATCATGTATTCGGGTCCTAATCTTCTGTTTTGACTTGAGTGAATCTGTAAACATGATTACCTTTTCATATTTGTAATTATATTTTGTCTTTTTTCATTAATAAAAATTTTATTGTTGAATAAAAATCATGGTCACTCAAGCATCAACATAATGAAATTTCTATGAACATCATCCAAATATCTCCTAAATCCCAAAAAATCTATTGTAGATAGGTACAATATATTGTTTCCCCTTCCCAATATTTTTTCTTTTTAGATTTATTACTTCTATTTTTATAGTAGATTGAACTTAATTATATACTACTTTGGTTATAGTGGTGAGAAATTTTAGACTATAAAAAATATGATTTATACATCGAGATACCAAAAAACTAGATTTCTCCCTATAAATTAGTTTTCCCATGAAACTATTTAGTATGTATTTGATAATATTCTTTTTATTTTCACATCAGTCATATTATTTATAGGTGTTTTTGAACCCTTATTTATTGGAAAATTACCATATTCCTTATACATAATAGTTATCTTTTTGAGGGATTTTCACAACCTAGTTTTTCCAAGATTAACTTTTACAAAATGAAATTTTAGCTAAGTTAGGTCTATCATTTATGATACACTGTATACTTATGTTTCCTTAATTGATGCAAAAAATTTCCCAATACCAGGTAACGAATCTTATTTCACATCAATAAATTTATTATAATAATCCTTTATCTTCCAAAGAGTCTTTTACTACTTAAAAATTCTTGATTTTTTCATATAATGTTCTTATTAATGATAAGAAAACTTTTCTCATCTTCCATGAAAAATATATATATCTTAAAAAACATTCTAAGGTTTATTTTGATCACCTAAATATTCTCATTTTCATTGATATGAATATAATCACTAAATTTCTCTATATTTTTAACATCTTTCGTTAGATTCTTGAAAATATTTTTTCGATGATTTTTTCTATTAAGACACACCACAAGCTTAGTTATAAACATATGTTCTATATAGGTGTTTGCACCTTTTTCATATTCACATCTTGATATATAATTTCTATTTTAAACATGTTCTATAAAATTGATATACTTTCAGTAAAAATATGCTTATGATTCACTTACTAAGGAATAATATATTTCTTCAACTTTACTAAGCTTGATTATTTTCTTTCTTATTTCTATTTGGATCTTTCCATTATCAAAATGCTGGTATATCTTGTAAGTTTTTTATTTATATATCTTTGAGGATTATCTTTATTTTATTCCTTATAAAACTCAACATGTTTCTTTATTATTAATAATTCAATTAAGAATTTCCAAACTTCTCCACACATGAAACATTTTATCTAGAGTTTTCTCATGAGATTTCTCTTAACTCTTTTTACAATTTTAGGGAAAAAAGAAAAAAAATATTTTCAAAAATATCCTTATCATATATTTGGTCACTTGAAGACTAAAGCTCTTATTATTTGGTCACTAACGTATTCCAAAATTTAAATTCTATATCCAATTTTTCCTTATCATAAAAGGAAATAAATGTTCACATTTCATAATTAATAAGTGTATTTTATAACTCTTTTAGAGACAAATTTTCCCTATATTAAATTACTGACACATTTAGATCAAATATCTTTATAATTTTTTCAATTTTATTAATAAATATAAAATATTCTTATTTTACACTGAAACAACTAATATTAATAACTATTTCATTCAATCTAGTAAAATATTCATCAATATTTTCATATTCATTCATCATGATATCTTGAAAGAAAACCCTTTAAATGTGTTTCTTGAATTTAATGTTCTTTACATTTACCTCTTATATGTTTTCATGTTTGACAAATGATTATTTGGTTGTATTGAGCCCCATTAGTTTTCTTAAAACTTTTACTGGAATGAATAATTGTAAAGAATCAATATCCTATAACTCTACCTATAAATTTTTTCTCTTAGTAAAAATAATAATATATTATATTATAGTAGGTGGAAATACCATTGTAATATAATCACTAATAACCCATCCTTGTGATAGGATATAGGGATTCATTTATTTCTTCAATCTGTTAATTTTTATCCCATTGAAAAAGGAAATGCATAAATTATTCAAAGAACTAAAAATCTCTATGATTTAAATATATAAAACTTGGAACATAGTGATAAATTATTTGAAATGACAACACTTATATTTCCCATATCAATTAGGAAACTATTTAGTGGGTGTTAATTAGTGGTATATGTTTTTAAAAAATATATATTTTATCTTAAATCCTTGTCTTGATTAATGTAATGATTCTCTCTCTTAAAACACTCTCACACCCTTATGTTATATATTGGGAAAATATATATCACATGGTCAATTTTTTAGTGTTCGTCTTCAATTTAAGAGCCTACTATTTATCTTTACCATCCTATTTTTGATCCATTGATATTGTGAGCTCTATAAATTTGTAGTGAATACAAATTAAAAAAGTGTTCCATTAATGGTTTCAATTGGAATCATCCACTTATTTAAATGGGTAGGTATTATCCACTTCACAAAAATTATATCGCATTATTTATACTCAAACTACCAACAATACAATATTTCTCCTTAACACTCATGTTTTAATTTCATCTTCATGTCATTCTTGGTTTATTTGAAAAAAATAAAATACATTCCTCAAATAATACATTGATTTCAAGTATGATATCATGGTAGTAGTAGTATATAGATCACTCTCTAATTTTTCTCTATTATGATTTCATCATCCATGAGTGTATGAATACATGAAACTAATATCCTTCCTCCTCAGCAAGAAGTTCATAGATCAATGAAAATAGTGTCACTTTTCATCAAAATTATAATAAATCTCAAATAGAGTGTAGACCACATTATTATATTCTTATCTTTCTTTTATATATATGTTTTTTCTTTAAAATATAGTATTAGCTTCATCACAAAAATTAAAAATATTTATCCCTCCCTTATTTTTTCATATGCTTTGGAAAAATGTATCAAAAAAATCCATTTTTTATATTGATTTCCTTAAGGATTGATTTTTATAAATAACCTACTATAATAGGAAATTGAATAAAGAGTATTAACATTACTGGTTCCAATATTATCATCTTTTATAAATTTCATTTTTAATTCAAATACTTTAGGCATTGATTGTTTCATTGATATTTCAAGAGAAAAAGTATATTTAAGTATTTTGATATTTTTATCACATATTATCAAAAAATAATATCAAATACATGGAAATGGGTTACCTATTTTGGAGTTACCATTGACACATACACAGCTCTAAAATTACCTATACATAGTATCCAATGAAAAATATCAGATTGGAAATCACTCATATAAATTATTTTATGACTCATATCTATTCTTGCCTTATATTCTATTAATTGAGTAAATACCGAATACATATTATTGAAATTAATTATTAAAAGGATTAAATGCATATATACACCACATGAATGACTTGTACCTAAAATCGAGACCATGCATAAACTTCTCCAGAGTACTCCTACATACTCTGGATGTTTTCAACATTCAACTTCAACCTATGATTCCTGGTTATAATAAATTAATTATATAAATTATTATAAAAGCATCAAGATATTTTAAAATATCTTATAGTAAATTTACAGAGATTCAAAATATTAATCTAATAGATTAATTAAAATAAAACTTCATCAACAATTCCAAGGGAATATTCCTTGTGGAACCACCTATACCTTCCTTCTACTTGGCCTCCATGCTCTTCATTAAACCCTATGATACATATAAAGAACATATATACATATAACATCATTTTACATGAATAACTATTATATCATAGAATAAATTAAACCACATAACAAATTAGTTTATTTTATTTATAGATAATATTTATACAAAATTTTTAACAAAAAGATTAATATCTCCCATAAATTTTATTCTTAAATGATACTATTTAAGACACAATATACATGAAATTATTCTTTAAAACATATTTAATTCAATCCTATTAAATGGTGGTCTTAGATACCCGTACAGATAAACATAATAGATGTAAATTGAATATCATAAGTGAGAATAATATGATCATGGGGGTATGAGAATAAAATTAAGGTTTAGGGTCATAACATAATATAATCATTCCTAATAAAACATAGATAAGAAATCATGGTCCAAGGAATAAATATTTTACCATAACTTTATAAATTTGATATGTAAAAGAAGAAAGATGAGGTAATATTCATGATCTGTTAATACAAATCATGTGAAAATTATTGTATCACATTAATAAGCTTAGAAATCATTTCTTATGTTAAGGATCACTATAAATACCATAATCAAATAGTTTATGGATCACCATAATGTATTGGGTTCTCATATAATTACCAAAAACTTGTTGATATAGTTCTATAGTGGATTGAATTCCCTCCACGATCCCATACATCTGATGAAATGAGATATAATGATTTCCCAAATTCATTGGAAGGATATATAATCCCACCCATAATTTTATGAAAAAGAATACATTTGTGTGACACATGAGCAAGAAATGGTTCTTAATTCCATAATAGAATAATAAACTCATGGAAATACAGGGAATCTCTGTAAAAATTCCGAAAACATGATCACAGGACCTCAAAAATAATGTGGATGGTATAATTAGTGTATATACCCAATAGAGAAAAATATGTCATGACCACCTCCCGGCAAAGGATCCCCTAATGTGAATAAAATGTGAGAAATGAGTTAATGACATCCAATGCATTTCTCTAATAGGCCACAGGTCGTCGAAAAGTATTTAGGGTATATCATAAACCAAAAAATGGAGTAATTTCCATCTATGAGAACATGAGGAATGAAAGATTAGAAAAAACCGCCATCCAACTCCTACTCAAAATAAAATAAAAGATCCCATTTATAAGAATGAAATGTAATATACACTAAGAAAAAAACAATAGATACTACAAGTAAAGAAATTAAATCCTCGGTAGTGACCATAATGGAATAACAACTCATGAATGAATCCATGATATTGTAATATCTAACCAAATCACTAATTTTTTTCAATGTACGTGAACATAATTTAAATAAATGTCAGGTGAGTATAACATTAATACTCAATAGGGTCATACTTGGATCCACACATGAAAAAGATAATGAAATAATTCAATATCATAGTGAAAAAAATGTGAAACAAACTCTTCCTCTATATAGGTATAATAATTCACCACCTTCAACATGGATATCTACCACCATTTATCTAGTAAAATAATCATACAATATACATCAAAAATCAAAGAAGGTACCCCACTGCCTCTTCCCTTGCTCTTGGAATCCACTTAGTCGGCCAGGATGAGGGACCTTGGAAATTGATTTGGAAGCTGAATGTCCCCCCAAAAATTTATCAATTTTGGGGGCAGGTTTGCACAGGAACTCTCCCAACAATGAGCCTTCTCATTCACCGACATATTTCCAACACAGTTTTTCCCTTTCTGCCCAAACATTCTAGAAACACCCTTGCACTCTATCATTAACTGCCCAGAAGATAATAAAATTTGGAATAAATGGGGCCCGACTCAGTTGCTTCACTGGCATTGGCCTCTGACCTTCCTGATCTTCTAACGTGTTGGTGCTCCTCTCTCTCTTCAGTAGATGTAGGATCACTTTTCACTTTGGCTTTGATTATCTGGGTCCGGCGTAATGATGTTTTTTTTCATCAAGCTCACAGACCCCCCAAATTATGGATTGATCGGTCCATTTCATGGATTGAGGATTGGAAAGGTCACAATGGAGATACATTGCAGGGTGTTACCCCCTCCCGTCTTGCTCATTGGAATCCCCCAATGAAAGGTATTCTCACGATTAAAGTAGACTCATCTCTTCCAAAGGATGGGCTTGTTTCCCTAGGCTTCCTTTCCTGAAATCATCTGACACATATCCTTACTACTAAATATGAACCACATCAGGCATTCTAGGAACTGGAAGTTGCCAAAGCCACGGCTATCCTTGGTGGTATGATGCTCGCTATTGAACATGGATGGGTGATATCATCATTGAATCTGACTGTCTCGCGGTAATCGATGCTATTAATCACAATGACGGTGGACTCCAGTCATTTGGAACCAACATCAGGAGAATTCCCTCACTTAGCCAATTCTTCTCATTATGCACTTTCTCCTCCACCAAAAGGGAAGGAAACAACACGGCCCATTAGCTAGCGGCCTCAGGCCCATTCTTTACCAAAAAGTTCTAGGTGGACAATTTCCCTTCATGGCTTTGTACATGTACTTCTGCTAATCTTTTTCATTAATGATATATGCCTTTAATCAAAAAAAATGTAATCCATCCAGTCGATTCCTTGAATTTAATATAATATCATGTTCCCCATTGATCACAATATCTCATCATCACATACACATATCTAAATTATATCCAAATATTTTTCAAGATCATCTGCATCTCGTATGTAATATATTATACCTCAATCAATCTAAACATCTAATCATCATACATATAATGATCTTTAGGAATATTTATTTTGATATAGATGTTAGTGAAATAACTACAATCCAACATCATCTTCTACACACATATATGGGAAACCGAACCAACATGCATACTTGCACATATACAGCCAGGTATAGAAATTAGGAAAAGAGGGTCTAGATAGGCATATTTTCCTCACTATCCTAGATGTTATAGAAAACCAATCCCATAGTCTACTGGGTTTCAAAATCCCTACCAAAATGTTTGGGATTCTAAATAAAATAACCAAACATATAGTATATATATGTATCTTACAACCACACTATGGGAAACAACCCAACACTATACTAAACATCTTTAATCCCCTCTCTGACATCTAAATTCTAATAATAAGGACTAGATACTCTATTAAATTATAATAATTCAAGTAACCTAATTTAATTATCCTTCTATTAAACATTTTTTATTTCATAAATGATTATCCATGTTCATTTAAACATATGTAATCCAACTGATCCCAAGATTACTTAATTGTTATAATTTGGAATTATATTCAAGGACCAACCCCATGGGTTAGAAAAATATAGTTCATTATCAATCTATATGTTCCAGTACTCTTGAACTCATCCTATGGTACCACAAGACAAATTCTTTAAAAATCATAAAGAGTTTCTTGAAGAAGTGTGAAAAATAATTTAAAAACCAGAAACCCAAAATACATCCTCAAATATAAATTCATTAACAATCGAGGATACCTTATTTAAAAATATGGGAATTCTTTTCTACAAACCATTAAATCATTCAAATTAACATCCCTCACAATACTATGAATATCGATGTGCATCCCCCCGTCACAAATGCAAACTGATAACTTAATCCTGAGAATCAAAACCCATATCTTTCCATCCAACATCCATCCAGGATCACACCACTTCTTATATCATGGATACAATCTTGATTAATCACACAAGACATCAAGTAAAATCAAATAGGGTCTACGTGTTTTCTAGGACCAAAAAACAAGACACTAAACATTCACAAACAGACAAGATCACTGAGCCTAGAACATTTATCCTCATCAGAAATCTAGTTTGTTAATCTCTTGAATTAACTGATTAATTTATCAAAAGATACTATGAATTAAAACCTTATAATAATATATCAACATAAATTAATTATATAAACATTATTTATGAATAACATCTTGTTTTTTCAAACATTAATGAAAAATGATTTCATTAAAATGTGGCTAATTATTATTTTGAAAACATACTTGTTTATCATATATATGACATGAATTTATACAATTACATTATTTATCCATTTTTAAGAACAATAAATTTTTAAACATTAACATAATCATAAATATAACACTATCTTGAAAAAATAGAGGAAAACCATTAATATGGCTTAAATACATGTGATCACTTCAAATAAAACCCAATTCATTTCTTAAATCCAATTCTGTATTAATTAAGGTTAATTACAAAATTAGAAAGAGCGAAAACAAATCATAGAAACATTATGATTTCCAATAAAATATTTGATTTAATGAATCCAGTTCCATGAAATAAATGTCCCAAACATACTAAAATGAAAATTGGGGAATGAGAATATTATTTCACTTATAATATGTACCAATGATAATTGATTTGGAAACGATTAAAAATCATGTGGAAGGGGAAAACAATATATAAATAATAACCTACGTCAATTTTGACTCATTATTCTTTAACACATAGTTTAAAAAAGTTGTTACCACACCCACTAAACATGAAATGGATGGTTCTTAATGGACACAGAAGACTCTTCAATGGTCATGAAAAAAATAAAATTCATCTAACTGAACAAAATCAATAAAATATTTTAACGAAGGTAACAAGTTATATTAGAGATAAGGATGTGAGACATTTATAATTATCAGTGGGTCAAACATTAATTAAATATTAATATGGATCTTATTTAATTTATATGTAATATCCATATTAACATATTCGTTCTTTTATAGAATGAATAATATAAAAATCCTTCTTTAAATAGCCCAAATTTTTTCTTATTTAAGTCCTTAAAATAATTTTTTTCATTAAATGGTTATTCTAAACATTTTTTTCGAAAAAATATATTTTGAATAAGAAAATGGAATCGATAGTCAATTGTATACCATGAGTAAAATGTGGTACAATTAGACCAATCTACTATAATTAGACCAATATAATACCTTTAGGAAATCTACTATATTTAGACTAATCAACTTATATTAGTAAATATATTATCATTATAATAATATCCTTCCTCGATCTAGTTTTCTACTATTATCCAATATACTACCATCAGATCAGTTTACTTCTATCAATCTAGTTTGATAAACTCAGAATGGTCAACAACCGTTAGACTGGTCGAGGTTGAAGACCAATCTACTGCATTCATATTCATCATCTACTGTTAGAAAAATCTCGTACTATCAGACTGATTTAGTATAGTTTGACATATTGGGTACTGTCAAACTAGTCTAATACCGTCACACCAGTATATTCCTGTAAGATTAGTATGCTACCATTAGACCAATCTGCAGCTTTTAATCCACTATATTACCATCAGACAACACTAATACCTTTATAACACTCAAATTCTATGATAAAAATCTACAATAATCAAACCAATAGTTTAGTATCTTATTAATATTCTACTGTAATTCCAAAAAAATGGAAGAAATTTTAGGGGAAAAAGACCCTAAAATTCCCTTGGAAACTCCATATAAGACCCCGGCCTTATACCTTACTTAATATTGAATTAAATTAATAATTCACATTGAGGATCTTTTCAGGTTTAGAGTTTTAGAAAATAAGATCATAAAACATGCGTTACATTCCACAATTAAACAAAGTGGTTACATAAAAGATAGTACTCATTTTTCCCATAAACGGAAACATATTTAAAATAAAACATGGATTCTTTCTTGACACTTCCTTGACACAATCATCACATCATGTACCTTTCCCTTAACCTGTGAAAAACATTTCAAAAACTTGGGATGATCATAAAAATCTCAGTAAGGGATACAAAAATATGGAAAGGAAACATGAGTACATGTATATGTAAGAATCAATGAAATCATACATTACTGA
This sequence comes from Viscum album, assembly GCA_963277665.1. NCBI lineage: Eukaryota > Viridiplantae > Streptophyta > Magnoliopsida > Santalales > Viscaceae > Viscum > Viscum album. The sequence goes on from OY728160.1 coordinate 700,726,372, forward strand.
TAAAACATAAGCACTTTAACATAACTCATCAACTCATGAATTAAACATTTAAATCATAAGACATAAAGGTAACATGAGGCATTCATAACATTCTTACGTAGGGACTAACCCTCTGGGTTATGTTTGGAATACCCATCACAGTATATTCCCTAAATCTCTTCAAAGAAACCTTAACGTTTAACCCCTTCGCATTACCCAATACATTGGAGAGCTATATCGGGCTCATCCGCCCTTATTTTATCGTGGAACCACCTGTCGTTATAATAATTCCCAAGAACCATAACATAATCGTATCACATAAAACATGCATAAAGGAAACATAACATTTCCACTTTTCAATCACAAGATATCAATAAGACAAATTGATATAAAGACATTATGAAAACCATTTTCAATACCAAAATAAAAGAAAATTAAAACATGGTATTTATTTTTTTCATTTAAAAATCAAGATATGGCTTGTAGAGGAAGCCGAAACTCAAATAATTGTCACGGTGGTGGAGAAGTCGTTGTCACTGCATACGTACGACAAAAAAACATTCCCTTTTTTCGTTTAGTAAACGCTTCATATAAAAAGATTTCTTTTGAATAACCTTAAAAGTCAAAGGGTTTTATACACCATATAAAATAATGTTGTGTATAAAACAAAATATGCCTCAATGAAAGGAGATTGAGACGGATTCCCTTACAGGGATGGTATACTTGGATTAAGGATAAATCAATGACATAATTATGTGTGACAAATGAATACACCAAATATAAGTGTATATTAAGTGTAAAACAATCAGAGGTTATTCACACATATTCATAGAATGACATATTCAAGGAGTGAAAGTTTATCCCAAAGAATCAAAATTGGGTTAAGAAGTTCCCTTGCAAAAATTCGACAGCCTAACGGCGTCACTTCAAAATTCAGAAAATGATTTGATGAGAGATAAAAAGGGTATCTCATCACTTGGACATAAAATTTACATCAATAATAACATATCCCAACATAACAATATGTAAATTAAAATACCCAACAAAATATTTCTTTTAAAAAGAGGAGGGTGAAAGGTTCCCTTACCGACTTGGGTATCTTTCGAAAAATACACCCCATGAAAGAAGGACAGTACAAAATTGATGTAAATACTCATAAATGAAATTATATTACACAAATAGTAGAATAATGGGCAGTATATATACCACTCAATGAGAATGGTGGCAAATGTAGCATAAATCTTACGGGAATAAAAGTGAGATGAAAAATCCCTTACGAAAACTCTACAGCCTAACGGCGCCACATAAAACTTCCAAAAATGGATTGATGAGATCAAATAGGGTCTCTCATCATATTAACATAAAATTTACACCAATAGGAATATAAAAGAACATCCCCCAACATAACAAATAGGATCGTAAAAGAAGTGACCTAAAGGAGAGTACTTAAAAAGAAAGAGAGAGGTTGGATCTCTTTCAAAAATTCGGCAGCCTAACGGGGCCACTCAAAACTTCCAAAATTGATTGATGAGATAAAGTAGGGTATCTCATCATATGAACGTAAAAAGTAAAGTAATATTAATATAAAAGAACATACCAATCATAATAAACATGATCTTAAAAGGAATGACATATAAGAGTGTACTTAAAAAGAAGGAGAGGGGTAGGAACCCTTACCTCAAGTCCGACTTGTCTTGTTCGTTTCTTTATATTCCTGAATAATAAACTTGAGTTAATTTATAATTGCTTAAGAACCTTTTTCAAGTTCATTATTCCTTTTATATCACTATTACCTTGTTATGAACACTATGTAATTATTTAAGTTAATAATGGTCATTTTGTCGATCATTGGTACTTAAGTCAAAAATAAACTCTTTATAATTACAAGGTGTTCATGTTGTAAAATATCCATTATATCAAGAATTATATTCATGATTTAGATATCATATATATCACATATGTCTAGTATATACATGCATTTATAATATTACATAATCATTTAGAGGTAAGAAATGAAATGCACCGTTCATGGAGAGGGTAAGCTGTACGTACGCATGAACGCTACTTTCATTTCTATTTCTTACTTAATGGAGTGGAATCCTAATGATATAAAGGTATATAATAATTCCTGTATAATATCATATATAATATCATTAAATTTATCCTTTATACGAACCACATATGGTGTTAACGAATCAAATCACTTTGAGGGGGCGGTAGTCCGCACTTCCTAAAATGAAGATATCGCGTTTACCCATAATGGAAACCATAAAGGTATTACATAAATGAAAAATACATAATATTAAGCAAAACATAAACATATTATATATCATATATAAATATAGTGTCATCTTACTGGCCACCTTTTAAGGTGTTAGAAGAATATTGAACAATCATCGTTTCGTGAGGCAGAAATTTTCCATCCACAGAAACAGTATGCTCTTTAACCATTATATGAAGATGTGTGTAAGTGTAGCTCGAATCCTTATTATAACAACATCCTAGTATATTGAAGATACTAGTGTTGTTACAAAAGAAAATAATAAAAAAATTTTATGGGGTTGGAGAAACAAAATAAAACATAAGAACATAAGAGAAAACACTACCTTTAAAACGGGTAACTCTTTTTGATTTGAACTCAAAGGCTTCCTTGAGAAGACTTCTGCCCAACCATGTATTTCAGATTTTTGAAATTCAAAACACAGAGGTGGTAAATTTTCATTTAAACAGAAAATCAGTTTTTATAAGTACCACTTAGTGGTTTCACTATTCATCAAAAATTAAAGTTTTTCAGAAAAATACCAAAACTTCACCCAAAGCTATATTTGATATTCCGGATTCAAAAATGATATCTATTCTAAAAAATTCAAAACATATAAGTTATATTAATTAATTTAATAATTAATTCCCGCTGTCATGGCAAATATGGTGTTTTTGTGAAACAATAAGTATCAAAATATTGACACTAGTTTATGTCCAATTTCAAAATGAAATTAATTCCAATGACCACTATTGGATTAAATGGTAAAAATATATTCTAATTTCACTTTAAAACCAATTCAAAAGATAATCTAATCATACAAATAAATTATATTCAAAAGAGGTTTTGAATTAAAATACAACTTTTTTCACTATTCATTAAAAAATGAACATTATCGGAAAAATAACAAAAATTTACACAAAGTAAATTTTGATGTCCCAATTCTAAAGAAGAATTTTATTTTGTCAAATATAACACATAAAATTGTCAAAAAGCTGATTTAAAATAGGTTCTCCATCAAAAGATGGTTAATTGACCTTTTAAAGAATATTAGAATGTTTATGCTTAAAATTGGATTCATTCGCATTTTTAATCCTCTAACATTTATTGTAAAAAGTAAAAATATTTGAAAAACATATATAATCATTTTTTAGTTAGTTCTGTTCATTCCTCTCATTACAGCGGCTAGGTGTTAACTACCATTTAAAATAAAATTATTTTATTATTAGACTGCAACATAAGATTCCAAAGGAACTCGTTGTTGCGTATTGGGTAAGCCATCGAGCATAGCATTCCCTTTAAATTAATATTAACATTTTATTCACAAATAGGGATAAATATAAAAATGTCATATTCTTTATTTTCCTGGGGTGTTACACTCCAATCCTAGGGAAACACAAATTACATGTTTTTAAGAACTAATAATTTATAATAAATTTATATAGAACAATTCAGAGCCTTGAAATTTAAAATAAAACATAAAAGTAAATGGTAAAGGAGGTCTATCTGATCCCTAGTGAGATAACATTGAGGGATCTTGCTATTTAAGAAAAATCCAGTCATGGAAGTGAAAAACAAATAACCATGTGACATCATCAACCCGAAAAATTACTATCACTAATGAAAAACCATATCACTTTGACTAATAAGTCATAGAACCACACATCCCTCTCTTGGGCAGAGATACCCCTCAATAAGGGTAAAGACACAAACTAATGATTAAAGAAGATAGATCCATCCAATAAGTTTTGAAATGTTCCATATAAAAATTATTAATTAAATAGGTTTAATTCATTTTAAAAAAAAGTTGGGATACAAAGCTTATATTTTCAACTCACATTCCTATGCTTGATACTTCATTCCACTATTCCATCAATGGTCATGAACTAAAGGAATTTCATGCTCATTAAACACCTTCTCATCATGGTCATGGATACCAATAAGGAACTCCTTGAAGTTCACATATTCATCATTGTAAATATTTCCCAAATCAATGAAAAGAGAATAATTATTATTATAGTGTTGAAGATACAGAAGATTAATGAAATCGTGAATCTATCCCATCTTTTGGGGAAGTGTTATTTAATACAAGATGTATCCAATATCAGATAATTCCCTAAAAGGCCCAACAACTAGGGATAAATCTTACCTCTATGTCCAAACCATAACATCCCATGGTGATGAGTCACCTTCAGGAACACATAATCTATAAATTAAATCTTTATAGATCTCATCTTATGGTCATAACAAGAATTCTAATGATCTGGTGTGACCTTGATCCTATATAAAATTACCTGAACTCACTTATTTGTGACCTATAGTAGTTTCTTTCAAAGAATTAATGAATATATGAACCTGGTTCAATAAAACGAAGAATACAAAGGTCAATACTACAAATCATAAAATGATTCTATACCAATAGTTAATAAAAAATATTATTATAAGAAAACAAGACCAAAGTTAGTTTCCTAATACCAGAAACTCTAAAATATAAAACAAAATAACCCAACATGTCTTAAATGGTATGGATGTTAATCTCATTTCAACCATCCCTATGTATTAGAAAAGTAGTTTTAATTCATTTTTAGAAAAATATTAATATTGATTACAAATTCACATAATAGATGTAAAATAAGGATCACAATTAGTGATGATCGTCTTTAAGGAACATTGGAGTCTTCCTACCTCCTCCCGATATTGTATTAACTAAACCTATATTATTCTTGACCCCTTGATCACTAATAATTCATCCAAATTGTTTAAACATGCCAACATAACACATATAAGATCATAGCCTCCTGTTCTCGAGGTAAATCAATGGTGAATTCCATCGATATTTCCTTCCACTTCCATTGAGGAGTATATAATGACTAGAGAAGACCACAGGAAACATAGTGATCAGTATTCAATATTTGGTATACCAAACAATGAGACAAAAACATTAAAATAGAATAATTAAATTCAATCCATCCATAATTTCCTCTCAAATTTTAGTACATCATGGTCACACCAAGATGTACTACTAATGGTGATATATGGGACTCAGAAAGAAAAACCTCATTATTCGTTGAATGTCTGATAATACCACCCTAGAACATCCCTCAATGTTAGTTTTGTAATGTCCTTGCCAATTTAACATGAACATTATCAAAAAAATTGGGTCAGAAGGCCTTAAGAATGCCTCCATGAATGTCATGGTATTCCAAATAATAGTGAGGGTCTACATTGGTATTGTGGAATACTGTACCATCACTTTCATATTGTAGAAAAATGATAGAAAATAAAAGTAATAAGAGAAAACAATATTATTAATGAAGTCGGGACGAAAAAATCATCCAGACATAATAAATAGGTAGAAGAAGATTCAATTTCCTATACAAAATGATTTCATATATAAAATAATGACATATATTATTTCAATAAAAGATAGGAATTTATGGAAGCATATTAGCATGCATATACAATATCCTATAAAAAATGAAAAAAACCAAAAACTATCCCCAATATCATCATGAGAATAAGCTTCACCCTCTTCTCCCATAATCTATAGTATTACAAAATTTCATGTATCCAATGCTGTACACTTTCATTTTTCCCAATCTAAAACCATATGATCTGTTCGAGTACCAATCAGCGACCCATATTGGGTGTAAGACATACTCTATAGGCCACCATCAATTGGGTCTAGTAACATCCACCTGGTTAAAATAAAATGATATGTTTTTATCGAGAACAATGTAAGCATAAAATAACTATAAATGTTTCATCTTTGGTTCCCAAAGGACACCTGGATGACACTTCATTCTTTATACTTACCTGATATATCACAAAACATGTGCCTATATATATTGGTATATATGTATATATCTATTTATATACTATATATGTAGTCACATAATTATATATTTACTAATACTAGAAAAGAAACGAGGTGTATCTCAGGCTTCCTTGAATTCCCATATGAGTCTCATATTATAACAGGGTTTTTCATGCTAGAGTATTGCAATTCAAATGGGTCTCCATTACTGAATAACAAATATATATGGGATTCCAAGACTGAGTGTCATAGTTTTTTTGAGTTTCAAACACTTTTATCAAATGTATATAAATATTCATTCTCATGTATTAAATGTATATGGGACATCATTACCAAATGTCCCAAGTGTGTGGGATACAATTCCTAACTATCAAAAGTATATGGGTCTCCATGACTAATTTTATGAGTGTATGGCACACCATGCTTAAGTATCATAGGTATATGGGGATCCATTTACATGTATCTCATTTAATTATAATGCACTAGTAATTCCTAAATATAATCTAATGGATGATTTACAAATCATTTATAATATAATAAATGAGAAAAACCATGATTGGTTCAAACGCCTGATGAAGAACCTAGCTCAAATCCTAGGTGGAAGACAATGGAGAGATCAAAAATGTGGTATGAGACTACTTTAAATGGAAAGGAAGATAAAATAGGGTTAAAACGTTAAATAATATATGGATGAAAATATAATTTCATCCTATTTTATGAGGTGAATGTTTTGGACGCATAGTTTTCTATACCATATGCTTTAATCGTGAAACACCATTGGTTAAGTGGAACTAAGTGTGTGGTTGGGAAAAGCATTAGGACAAACTATTTTCTACCCTTATGGATCCTCTATAGTTTTTTTCATCTTTTTGTATGGCCTTGTAGCCCCCATTTCATGGTTCAAACAATATGTGCCTCACTAATTAGAGTCCACATAGCTAATCCACACTCTTATCAATAGTTGTGGGAAAACTATGTGACTTAGTCTTCCTTTCCGAAATCTAGAGCTCTGGCCTTTGAATGATCCTAGAGTTCTCTTGAATCACTCCTCTTCCACTTGAGAAACTCTGTTAGAGGTAAAAATATATTTAGTAAAAATTGCAGTATTTATACCTAATTTGAAAAGCATGTATCATAGAATATCCACTATTTAAGATAAATCATCCCGGATTTATCCCTTTAATGGTGAAAAATCATCATCTGTTAACAACTATATCCAGTATGACTATATATAGACATGTCTTTCCTAAGTCTCCTCTTTTACAATGTTTTTCTTCCATAACACCTGGATCATAGGAACTAAGCTTCCATGGAGATGAATCACACTCTGATCAACGATCTTGACAGGATAATCCACAATATAAGAATCATCATCCAATTCAACATCCTCAATATCAAAAGTATGATACATGTACAAAAATTAGTAATGATTTTGAGATGCATGGAAGATGCCATGCATGGTTCAGTGTCTCTAAGGTAGAGCTATCTGATTGGGTACCTGTTTGACTCTCTCTATGATCTTAAAAGGCCCAATATAATGAGGTGATAGATTTTACAATCATAGGATATTCCAATGAACCAACCATGAAAAAACATTTAATAAGACCTAATGTCCCACATAAACTGCCAGAGGTTAGTGAAGTCCATTGGCATAATATTTCTACCTAGAATTTGCTTTATCCTTACGATTATAGATATATAGTACCAAAGTCAATGTTTTTGGTATGAGATGAGGTCCCCATAGTGCTGCCTCTCTTTCCTATAACCAGAACATAGGTAAATTAAATTTTCTACCATATATGGCCTCATAGGGATCCATCTTTACAAAATCATTGAATTTACAATTGTCTAAAAATTCATTGAGAGGTAATTATATCTCCGAAGAACCACCGATATCAAGGAAACATTACTATATAATTTATCATAATATAAAAATAATATGCTCAAATTGTCCTTCAGTTTATGGGTAAAAGGATAAAACCAGGATTACATTTATTCAAAAAGACTTCTACAATCACATCCAGACCCATCACATAAACTAAGCATCCATATCTGATATGATAGAAGAGGGAATACTATAGAGGTGTATGACTCCCAAATATAAAGCCTCACAAGCTCATCCATGAAAATGTCTCTCTAATAGGAAGAAAGTTGGTGAAATTATTCATCCAATCAATGATAAAATATACATTATTACTACCTCAAGGTGACCTAGATAAACCCATCAATAATTCCATGATGAATCCCTCCCAATTCCAATCTATAATAGGAAATTAATTAAAAATTCTTGGTGGATACTGGTGATCTACTTTCATGTGATGGCTTTTGGAGCACTCTTTGATAAAACATGATGTCTATATCTTCATACCCAATCACCAAAATTGGATGTATATATCCTGATACATTTTGGTGAGCCCCAAATGTAATTCCCAAACTAAGGCAGGAGATTCCAATATCAATTTTTTCTTTTATATTAGTAGTTACCCCAACACACCCATAAATGTGTAGAATATTGACCTCATCAATAACACAACCTAGGTGTGGGTCCCTATCTAAGAAATTCCCTCTCAATACCAATCCCTTGGGATCAAAAACAAATTCCATCTTTAATCTCTATAGAAGATAAGATTTCACTGCTAAAGAAGATAAAATGGGATTCCCATGATACTCATAAACATATTTATGCATCTCTGAAATCAGGGCATTAACTACCACTCAATAATAGTCTCCTGAACTACCTGTGTCTTAGAATTATAGCCTAAAACATTAGTAAAGGCATTTCCTTTCCCAGTTGTATAAGAAATATTGAATTAAAATGCTATAGGTTTTAAACCAACTTTCACTACCTAAGATTTAATCCATGATATGTGAATACGTACTTGAGGCTCTTATAGTTTGTATACACCAGAAAATACTAACCCATTAATTAGTGCCTCCAAAATTTTAGGTCATGAACCACTGGTTCTATATTAATATTGTGATTCGAGTAATTATTCTCAATTAGTCTCTACTAACATGATTTATACAACACAACTCGCTTATCCTGCATCAAGAATCCTCATAGACCAATAAGATATGGATCATAATAAACCATATATATCATTCTAGGCTCTTTTAGAATTAGGATAATTTATGATGTTGATCTCCATTTGTACTCCTAAAATTCAATTTCATAGGCTTCGTTCCATGAATTTTTAACACCCTTTTTTCCAAACCCAAAGAGGTGTTACAGGGAATGAAATTTCATGAATGAAATACATCTAGTATATAACTATCCAAAATAAACTCTGAATGTAAAATATGTCCTTCAGATGTTCCCGAGTTATTAAATATTTCTCCTTCAATGTGTCAACAAGTACTATTTCCTCTGGGATGATGTTACCTAGGAAGTGAAGCATGTTGATCCAAATATAGCACTTAGTGAGCTTATTGTATAACTAGTTCTCACTCAGGGTATTCTATATGATCACAAGATGTTTTTCATGGCTATGATGACTTCAAGAATACAAAAAATTTATTCCATGAATAAGACAACAAATAAATGTAGATGAGGGTGGAATACCATATTCATTTAATCCATGAAGACAAGAGGAAAATTTATAAGATAGAACGTGATGACCATATATTAATACATTCTTTATCAAGTATGTAATGTTGTAAATTTTATGTATGATGGTCTCACACCCACCTATTTATATCCCAACATCAAATAAAAATTAATGGAAAAATAATATTCTTAGATTTGGTTGAAGATGATTTCTATTTATTGTATCAGATAAATGTTCTTAACCATAAGATGTATCATCTGATGGTAATCCATGAAAAGTGTGATGGTATCAACTTCATTAATGGTAAAAAGGAATGGTGGAGTCCATTGTGTAGTAATTGGATATATAAAACACATATCTTCAAAATAATCTAGCTAGATATTCGGTTCATAGATCTCAATGGGAACTATCCAATAAATAAGAATGGACACCTGTGATTCTTCTAACACCAGTTCAATAGGGAACTCCATCGTTATCAAATGAGGTAACCCAAAAAATTCTCCAGGGAACACATCCTTGAAATGATCCACTATTTTAGGGATTTCCAAATTCCATATCCCCTACTCAATAAAAAAGTTCCTTGAGGTTCGGGATATCACACTACCCATTTCATGATGCTCTAGTCCATATCAACATTCATAGACATCTCATTTGCACTTTTAAATACAAGTACTACCTTTTGGTGATGTGAAAGATACCCTCCTATGATAATAATCAACTAATCATAGTATGGTACTAACCATCCCATCCTTATTATCATTTGAAGACCCTTCATCTCAAGGAAAAATAGATTCTATTAAAAAAGACAGCCACCTATCTCATGCGCGTATTCCTTACATTGGTATATACTATCAAATTAGATTCCCAATTGTGTATTGAGATTCATTACACCATTTGAGTGCTTTATCTCTAGGCACATACTGTCTATAATTGTGGTAGATATAAAAAATGTGATGTGCATGTTTCAAATAATCTTGATAATAATAAAGTGGATAATAGATAATTAACTATAACTGTAGAAGGATGACACTCTACTCCTAAAGAGTGTGATTCACTTTTTAGATATGGTCATATTTGTTTCCCAAAAAATAACTCATATACCTCTTGTAATCCCACTCTTCTAGCACAAAATATCTAATGCCTAGATACCATGGCCATAGCTACCTCTTCTTCATAAAAGGTAGGTAGTACTCTATCTACCCTCCTATTGAGGTGTTAATGATCTAGGTCTAGAAGGCGGAGCTAATATATCTCATCTCCCACTAGGAATAAATCTGAAGGTCCAATAAAAACATTGAAGATACCCCATCCTATTGTATCCTCATAAGTCAATTGTATCTCTAGGACACTCAGGATTTTTAAACCCTACCTTACTCAACTTGTGACAAACCACATAACTATTATTATGTGTCAACTCATAGTTTTTTCTCTTGTGTACAGACTTGGGATACCACTTCCAATGACTCAAAGGATTTATTCTCTATCTAGGCACTGGACTACCCTTTCCCAAACCATTATCATCCCCCGGGTTTTGCTCATTGATGAAGGCCTGATTCAATATCTCAAAAACAATGGCCAACCAAAAGACATTAACCCATGATCAGATGGTGTCTCCAAGCCCACTTTCCAAACATCTCACTATATTCACCTCATCATCAGAAATTGGTGGTGTGAGGCACTAAATTTCAGTGAAACTAGTTGAATATTATATCATTTTCATATCACCTGATGATAGGTGCATAAACTCTCAATCCCATTCCTCTCTCAGCATTTGTGGAAAGAATTAATCATAGAAGGAAATCTAGAATTATACCAAATCCATTCCATAATGATGATAAGTGTGATTAATCACATTCACACCATTACGGGGCTGAATCATACTATATATAAGTCAGGATCTTGACTATCCTCCCTAAAGGTGTCTATATATTCTTGAAGATGTATAACATGATCTCTTATCATGACTCAATAGTCTTTCATCCACCATCCCCCGAGAAGGTAGCCATATGTTTCTCTTGAAATTCTTATATGAACTCTTCCATAGTAGGGGAAGGTTATAGAGCTCCCTGTATAAAAATCAGAAAACATTAGAATATCTCTTGGAACTAAGCATCGACACCCATATTAGTAATAGTATGAGGTTCTTTAAATGGCGCCACATGTTTTAATACTAGTGGATCATAACCCACAACCTATGTTGAATTATTGTAGGCAGCCCCCAAGAGCATGACTTGAGGATATCATGGTGGAATATCTACATAATTTCGTATCACACTCCTCAAATAAGTTTTAACATGGATATGGTAATAGATTACATAATAGGATAGGCACATTGCTTCTTATATAAGAGTCACATCGGTCATTCTACTCCAAAATCTTGTTCTAGATGATGTATAAATCTATGAGGAAACACATAAGACACATCCTACTAAACACTACTAAGGTAGTTTCTGGGTAAAAGTCCCACATCATAGAGAATAGGTTCTTTTCTATGGAGTGTCGATTTCAAGGTACAGAGGAAAACACACCTAACCATGCAATTAAAATCCCTGTTTATTGGTAACAATTGTGTTTAAAATTTTAATTTAATTTATGGTCACTCTCATTTACCAATTTATATGTATCAAGGTCTAGTAAGATGTGTAATGACTTGAAATTTATACATGCATAAGCTAAAATGTTACAATTGGCATGTCATGTAAATACAACCTCAACCTTTCATCATCTATGTGGATCTAATAGGCTGTATAAAATTATTTGATTAGATAAACCACCCTTCTAAATTTATGAAAAAATATGATTCGTAAATTACAATTGGCACCCATTACATCAAATCAACTAACATCTAATCGCATGTGACAAGTGTCATATGGATCAAACATAGAATTAATGGTTAATTAAGGAACCTCCATCAAGATATATGGTAAAATACCATTTAGGATAATGTAGAAACTCTTTTTAATCCAAATTTTCGACCACTTTCGGAAAAGATAACACAATAGTAAATTTAAGAATCAATTCACTGGTAACATGAAGTATAAAACGCATAGAGAAATAATAATATTACATTGAATGTGGATGAAATTTGAATCCTATGGTGCCTATGATAATCCATGAAACAATGCCCTTTATTTACCAAGTCAATGGAAAAATTAATCCATAATAATAATAATAATAATATAAAATCAAAAAACATGTGCATAACCTAATGATGAAAATAATATAAATGTAATAAGAAAAAATATGATCCGCAATTCCCATCCTCAATAATATTTCTTTTCCATGTGTGTGTCTTAAAAACTACTGAGCATAAGTTCATTACCAAACTATAAAAACTTTATAATCTCTAATATTATAAACCAAAATGTGAGAATAAAAGAAGAAAATACATATTTGATACCTTTTTTAACCTTATAACTGATCCCAGTCAAATAGTATCAAAACTAGTGGGTCATGTGGCCAAAAGCACGCCTCCCCAAAGGATAGAGGTCTCCGAAAAAAAAAGTGAGGATCTATAATGGTATAGTTGGGAGAATATACCCTCATGTTCATAGTGTAGTATAGTGGAAATAAATAATAGTACGGAGTTAAAATAATATAATAAATAATCTAAAACATCATAAACCATTGAGATATAATAAAAAGTAAGAGGTAGAATCAATATCATATACAAAATGATGTCATATTTTTACATGATACGAAAGGGAATAAATGGATGTAGATATTTAGGAATATAAAAAATTCTATTCAAAATAAAAAAAAATATTTCCACAAACTATCCACAATAGAATATAGAAAATAAGATTTTTCCTCTTCTCCCATATACTATCCTAGTATAGAATATTAGGCATTCATAGATGGAAGCATCCCATTATCATTAACTACAGTTATGAGATCTATTAGGGTTCTAATTGTCTTACCAAAATGGGTATGAGGTATACTCAGTAAGACACCACCAATGAGGTATACTAATATCCCACTGATGCATATAAAATGAGTAGTGTGAATAACGAACAAAGTAATCAGAAAATCACTTTAAATGAGTCAACTCTAGTGTATAACTGACTTTAGGCTGAGGCATCCTACATCATCCCATGTTGGGATATATCTCAACATGGGTGTATATATATATATGTATATATATGTATGTATTTAGATATATTTTATTTAAATATGGATATATATAACCATATATATATATTCTAATACTATCTAGGACCCAAGGCATAGCTTTGGAATCCATGGATAATCATAGGTTTCTCATACAGTGACAAGGGATGTTATGCTTCAGTATCATAACAAATATGGGTCTCTATGCTGGAGTGTCGCATGTATATGAGATTCCATGCCTTTGTGTTTCATTTTTAGGGTATTCCATGACCATGCATCATAATTATATGGTTCTTAATTATATAGTTTCAAATATTTATGGGAAATCAAACCCGAATAACACATATGTGTGGGATGCCAAGCCCAAGTATCCCATGTATATGGATTGTCATGCTCGACTGTCACATGTGTGTGAGACGCCATTATAATGTATCACAAGTATATCGGTCACCATACATGATTACCCCATTCATTTGTATTCCCTATTCATACTGAAATATAAGATCATGGAGGATTTAAAATCCATTAACATTTCATTTAATCAAGGGAATAAGAAACAAATTATAGTAAATTCATATGACATGGTCAAACCACTCACTTCAATTTAATCTAATGTTTTTAGTATAAATCAACATCATGGAATGACAGCATATAAGGTGATTTGGATGTATGAAGATTAAATAAATCAAAGGTCCATCTCATATGTATACTCAAGTGGGGTGTCACAGGTCAAAGGGGTCATCCTCCATTGAGTACAAAGGTGTATAATGGATTTTCTCACATGGGAAAAAATTATATTATAGGAAGTTATAATTTTAAGGTAATGTGTACAAATTACAATGTGCATCCTAAGGTTAATGATATAAAAAACTCAGATTTATGGAAAAAGTACTAGACCATCTACCTTAGCTTGGTGGCACTCTTCTCAATCATTGGAGACTATTCATGCAATAAAAAATAATAGAAATTGATGAAATACATAAATTCCTTTGAAATAGGTAAATTTTTATTACTTGGAAATATAATTCTTGAGGATGAGATAAATGAGTAAATAAAAGAATAGTGTCTAAGTGATAGTAATATGCAACCAACGATACAAATAGTGAGTGATTCAGACTCTAGATGAAGAACCTAGATCATGGACTAGGTGGATGCCAAATCAGAGGTCTAAAATGGGGGAGGAGACTACTTTTCATGCAGAAAAAGATAAATAGGGACAAAAACTAATAAATTTTTTGTAGAAACCAAACTTTCTCATAGTTTTTATAGGCCCATGGTTCTTGCACATGGTTTTCTAAACTGTTCATTGAAATCGTATAACAGCACTGGTTAAGTGGAACTATGAATGAAGTTAGGACCAATGTTTGGAAAAACTATCCTATACACATATGGATACTTTATATTTTAAAAAATATACAATGAACATAAATTAAAACCTCATTTTAGTGTTTTAACAAACCACGCATCATCCTTCAAGGCCCATATGGTTGATTCATACTACTGGAACTAAGTGTGCATGTATTGTGCTGCTCAATCTACCATTCCAAAATCTAGAGCTCTAGCATTCAAACAAGTCTCAGATTCTATTGAACCACAAATTTTCATCTCAAGGACATTCATTAGGGGAAACATAAGATATAATAAGAACTAAAAGGGTTTATACATCATTTATAATGTCAGGATCTTATAATAACCACAAACCAACCATATAGAGCATCAACGTAGATGACTCAATCCCACCAAACCACCACCTCAAAATCCTTTTGTTGGGACTCATCCTTCTCTAGAAAAAAATATGAAAAATATGCCATCTAAAAAAGTAATAATATTCCACCAACCTCTTCCATATCAAGATTCATCACATATAATTCTTCAATCACACTCAAAAAATATATTAATCCTTTCACATCCAAATTGTGGGACTTCAATCTTAGTGAATTAGCTACAAAATTACCCTTTCCTAGTGTATATGAAATCTCAATATCATTATCTTGAAATAATTACATCCATGTTAAAAATCTCAATTTCATGTCTCACTGAGAGAAAACATACATTCGAATATTGTGATCAGTGAAAACCACAATGTTTTCACAGATGAAGTGATGTCTCTCTAACATCAGTGAAAACACAATTATCACCAGCATATGATAATGGGTGGAAGAGTTATGCTTATAATTATATAACTATAAATACACATAATAATTAAATTTCTTTCCTATATAAATGTACTTTATAATAAAATACATAATTTATCTTCTAAAACTTCTTACAAAACTACCTCTTATGAGAAACGGATAACAGGAGTGATGAACAGTTACGCCTTCGTGTACTCAAAAGATGACTACCACTACTCAGTTCACAACAACACCTATGCCTTTTATTTAATGGTTTTTAGAGGATTCATAATCTAAGACAAGTATGGTTTTAACCACTTAATGTATCCTAAAAGTCTATAAAACTCCACACCTTTGAAATAGTCTTACAAGATGCTCAAGAAATTACCACCTCAGTCTTCCAAGGTTACACATCTACATAATTTAGGGACCAAGAATAGTCTTTTAAATGAACATCATGATCCCCAAACTCACACATTTATGGCTTCCATAACAACCACTAACAGTGAAGAAATTCCAATAAGGCCTGTAAATTCCTTGTGTGCTCCTCTTCAAGCACATAGTACATAAGTATTTAATTGATGAAGACCCCCAAAATAAAATCCTTGAGCTCAAAAAACATTGTCCTAATAATTCCTATGAACACATCATGATCATTTTTAATAGAAAACATCATTAATAGGAATTCATTATATAATATCATAAATTTATGTGGGACATGAAATTTATAGGGTTTTCAAATTTCAAGATAGTGAAAGATTCAAATTTTTTATCGATTTTTGGAAAGGAATTATAGAGGTTAGAACCCCTTAAAAGAGTATCTCAAGATAATAATGGGGTTTTAGGGGTCTTCATGGATTACAATGGGTTCGAGGGTAATATGGTCTTGGATTTTTTATTTTCCTAGTAAAAAATATAGTGCAAGCCAGTGCATAGTTTGGGCTTACCATATAACCAAACTATTTGACCTAAAACACTTAGGAACATAGTTTGTAAAACTATGTAATGGTGGAATAGAAACAAAATGGGTTATTCTAAAACTTTTGGGGGTATACTGTATTATTGGCTCATGGTTCATGAGAATGTGCATTGTATCTGTGTAGGATTTTTATCCTTAGGTAGAGGGGATCACATGAATGGTGCATGGTTTTCCCAACCATGGGTCCAAATTTTACTCCCTTTTTAAATTGGGTTTTTCTCCATTTTTCGCCTAAAATATTTTTAAACCCATACACCATCTTCACTTCCACCCTATTGATCACACTTAGACACCTTTCTCTATCTCTCACTTTCGAATCTCTTTGTATTTTTGGGTTTTTGATGTGATTCCTTAGTTTTTATTGTAATTTTATCACTATATCGGTCTATTCCTTCTTACTAATATTAATTTTTTAATTTTTAGTTTCATTATTTTGGTTTTCTATTCTAATTACTTCAGATCTTGGTGGATCTAGTATATAGAGATGTCAATTTTGTTATTCATAGAATGGGGACATCCCAAGATGTCCTCTCCGTTGTATCATTCATCATTTCAATTAACGTATGTTACCTTACCAAATTTATTAATATTTTTTTATAAATTTAAATGAAAATTATTATTGAATTGGAAATTCATATTAGGTATTTTCTCAGGTTATGGTAATGGACATACTACGCATTATTGGTATGTGTTGGATTGTGGTTCCTAAGAGATGAGGTATTCTGGTGAGATTTCAATATTTATTCCTAACAGAATTAATTTTGAATTCAATTTTTAGTTGTTATAATTATATATAAATTGATTATAGTTATTTTATTGATGATTTTAGCTTGACGTATAGGCTTGAGATGAAAATATGGGCGTTAATGAGGCTAGGTGTTCTATAGAAGTAGCTTTTGGCCTTTGGAAGAGATATAAAAAGAAACAAAAGAGATAGGCGGTCCTCGATACATACCATATAGATTTATTTATGTAGTTTATAAGTATGTGTGCATGATTAATAGGTAGTAGGGTTATATACCATATTATAGTCAAATTTCTCAATTTAATTTATATATTATAATTTAAATTAATTTGTTGAATAATATGAACACCCAATATTAAAGTGGTAATATTTTAAGTCCATTATGTCTTGTGGGAACTAGTTTAATACCTCAATCACCAATGGACAGTGATTTAGATAAGATGTTACCTAGACACCCATGAAACCGCCAAGAGGTGGTTGTGGTGAGATCTTATATTGGGGTCCCTAGTAGACCCTTTTGGACCCTTGATTTGTTTTTCTTAGGTATATTGACCATTGGAAGAGAAGGCCTAGTATGGGTATGTTGAAAAACAAATATTTTCATGATAATTAGAGATGTACCTTGAGAAACATGTCAAAGAATTTTCTATCATGGCATAACCCTGTGCCTTGTGTTACCTTTAGTAAAAAAATTAGCACTAAAGGATGATATGTACATTGAACATCAAGTATATCCCCTAGAAACCAGTTTTTATCAATAATACCAAGTGGGATATGACCAGAGTATGATGACCTAGGGGACCCAAGTTGGTGTCCCTTTGAGAGATTATCTTGAGTGGGTGTACATGGAGATGGGAAGTGATGATTTCTAGTGTAATCCTAGAACATGCATCAATGTTATTTGATTTTTTAATTTGATATGAGCTTCATCATACTTTGCAAAGTCTTGATTTGGTATTCATGATGGGTTACCCACACAGAAACCTATGGTTATATTTTATTTATTGATGGATTTAATAGTATATTCCTTAGGTTATTTCAATGAATAAATAGAATACACCCATAGGTAGGGTGTCAAATGTAAAATTGGAAACATATGTAGGCTATATATGTTCAATGTGGGTTGTCACATGCTATCCTAAATATATTCTTTCGTTGGGGGCTTATAGAATAAGATCTATTTGGGGCCTACTATATTTGGATACATTGTAAACCTAGTATACTGAGGTGGTAATGGATCATATTCTATAATACTTATAGGCTTATTCCATTCCGAGAATGCATATAGAGCTTATGTTGGGATGTGGAAATTCTCATATGAGAGAATGTGATATTATTTGTTGGTATACAAAGAATTTAGCATTGAGTTTTATCTATTACACATGTATAAATCTCTCAAGGATCATTCCTTATATATTAAATGAATATACATCTAATTCCTGAATGATAATACTCTTATAGTGGAGGTATGATGAAATTGACAATATTCCTTTCATAATGAGGCTCCAATAATAAGAGGTACATCATACCATAATTGGAACAATTTCATGATGTTCTTAGAGTCATTATATAATTAGGATGATATAGGTAACATGGTTTGTCTAATCTATTTTTTAAAAGGTAATTTACTATACTGAGTAGGTCAAATCTCTATAACACTACCTTTCATGGTCATTACATGATATTTTTAGTGATTCCACACTGAGTTTTTTAGTCACACCCTTCTGATGCTTCCACTAAATTTTGGTACACAATCATCTCTCATATTTTCTTTGTAAGAACATGTTAGGTCAAGGCCCTAGATAATCAATCAAGATTTCTCAGGTGATATTTTATAACTGAGATTAGGTACATCTCAGTTTTTTTATATCCATTATCTTTTTTTCTATTTATTTGTGGTCTGTATAAATAACTGACATAGTAAGTGGAATGTTTTGTGTGAAATATGTACGATTGTTTTGGAATTTTTTGTTTATAAAATTTCCAATATAATATAATATTCATGGTGATTGGTTGTTTAATTATGATTTTATACTCTGATATATAGGTTATAGTCTCCCCATGTAACCATTTAGATCCCATTTTTAGCCGAAAGCCTCTAGTGTATGTAGTGGCACAATTATGGTACATAGTGACCACTATATCGGGCACCATATAGTAGAAAAGGGGGTTGGGCCATTACAAAGGGTTATTATGGTTTTTCTTTATCATACTATTTCTGATATGGTGGAAAGGAGATATAACATTGTGTTGTAGCCTATGATTGATATAGAGATGGTTCATTGTGAAATCCTACAGTATTAGGATGTCCACGTTTCCACGATTTTTGGATTAATATTCTTTTCTTTCATTATTATAGTTATATATGAATTTATTGTTGAGTGGTTCATATGGATGTGACATTTTTTTTTAAGAATTACATTGGATTCTTGTCTCATGACCATTAGTGGGAGATTGATTGTTGAGTTAGGCTCCAGGACTATAGATCAAAGGGGTGTATCAGGCATCATAATTGGTTCATAGTGATTCATATGACTAATAGGGGTCTTATGGTGTGATTTTAATCCTCAAATGGTGACCAATATGTTAATGTTTTAGAAACATATCATACGAGGTTTTCTTATATAATTACTTGGTGTCATACAACTCATCTCGGCCTACATGTATATTTATTTCCTTCTTATGGTAGTTTATATGTATATAAGGTGATATGATTATAAAAATGATTATAAACATTTACTCTGTGTGTGTAACATTGAGTGAACCAGGTATGTCATTATTGAACAGAGTGCCTTAGTAGGAAACCCCATGTGGGTGGTTGTTATTTATGTTAATGTCTTTAATGTTACAATAATAACATATATAGTGTCTCCCATAGAGATTGTAATATCATTATATATTGTCTAACATTGTGGTAATTTTTTTATATTGACATTAACCATCATAGTAAACCTTGTTGGTTGTGCTGAGAGTCATTCGTCAAGTTCATATCATGGTTCTCAAGGGATCAGTCTCTTGGGTGGATAATCATACGGATAAATGAAATTATGGAATTTTTAATACTCATGTGATTCTATTGTGGATATGACCTTTAGGATTGGTGAAAGTCCTAGAGTCATTGAGATATGGATCAGTGTTTACTGAGTCTAAGCCTTAGTGATATTGGATTCCACCCTATAATAGGAATTAGCCCAAGAGCTTGTATGACAATAATAAGGGGTGTATGGTTTTGTTCCTTAATAGTGATCAACCAATGAGAGGTTCTACCAATTGTGTTTTAGGAATTATAATTCTATAAATATGATTTCAGAGATGTTGGAAGACACTCAATCTTTTTTATGAAACCGGGTGGTGGCTAAGTGTGTAAGTGGATTAACGAACTGGAATTCTAAAGAACTTTTTCTGTCTATTTCATTGATATGAAAATAATGGGTGTGTTATTTGGGATTATATATATATGATATGGTATAGTACATCCATTATTTTTTAATATAAATCAATGTGACATACAGAGTGGGGGAAGGGTGAAAAGGGTTTTAAACCCAAACAAATGATGATAAGGTGTAATGCCGCGACCCCAGTTACCCAGAGTCGGTGTATTGTTATATAACATTGTAATGATCACGAAAGATCAATTCTCAAAAGACTGATTGGTTTAGTAGCCTTGGAAACACTAGATACATTCATAAAGTTTACATTACATCATAAACTAAAAAACTACAACAACATCTTGTCTCCATAGACCACACTCATATCCTCTCATACTATCCCTATAGGCCACTCATAAAATACTTCTTCACATCTTGGGAAAAATAAAATATAGAAAGGGGTGGGATCAGATGATCAGTAAGGATAACAATATAGCGAAAACTTTTGTAAATAAGAATAAACATTTTAGGCAATGTATAACTAACACAAAATCTTTTTAAACTTGAAGTTCATCATAATATGGAAAAAATGAAATTAAATAATTCCATTTACTTATTCACATGGATATTCTACTAGTCTAATAATCACTTGAAATATCAATAACTACTTTCATAATGATGGAATAAAAAATGCCAGACTATCATAACCACATAGTCAAGGCCTTGTGCCAAGACTACAAATAAGATTTTTCCAAGGTCTTGTTCCAAGACACTAGTTTGTCTCATGAGACCTACTGATGCATCAAGGAGCTATAGCGAGCTCCACCCGTCACTTATTAAGTCCAATTCATTCCTCATATGAACAGGTTTAAACATAACATAAACATTTGTATTAAAACTAGCATACAAAATGTCAATACTTTATCCATAAACCATGAATGGTATAAAAATAAAACATCCATAGTCAAACATATCAGAAAACCATCAATACAATATGGATGTTTTGTATCATAATAAATCAACTTCAAATAAACTTAAAATCCATAAAAGGATGTTGACATAGATGAAGTCAAAACTATTTGAGAGAAATATCTCTTTTTTTTAATCACTTAAAAGTCACATAATTATAAAATAAAACATTTACTTTGAAAATATTATTATAATATTTTAAGGGAAACTTCGATGATTTTATAACAGTGGAAAATAGTTGCACCCGCCATATAAGATAAAAAAGACATTCTTGCCTTAATTCTGTCGAAAAGGTTAAAAGGACCTTATTTGGAAAAAGACCGAAATATTCCTTCGTAAATATCTTATAAAAATTCAAAAAAGGGTATAAATGACTTTAACCCATATTCTATAGAATAATAATAATGATTTTAAAGACATTTTTAAGAAACATGGATGTGGATGATAAATAGGTCTCAGTATATAATTACGAATAAAAAACCTCGAATAATGAGGAGATTGTGAAATAAACCCTTACCTTGTATATTTACATGGTATAGGGTAGGTTAACCTCCTGTATAATGGTAAATAATTTTTATTAAATTATAAAAGCATCATATACATTAATATGATATCATATATGATCTTTTAACATTGCTTTGTTAATAATATCTTAGTATTATCGTCGTTTTGGGTGTTAACTTACTTGTTTTCTTTTATATGTTTTGTTACATAAGTCGTGTTTGTTATGTATAGGTTTTATCTTACTCATATAAAGAATGATATCAAGTCCTTAAAAAGTATTTTTAGTCATCAAATAATAATTAGTCTTGAATGGATATGATGGGGAATGAATCTTATCGCGTTCGTGGAGACGGTAGTCCGTATGTACGCACGAGCGACAATATCATTCTTTTGATATTAAAATAATATATAATTGGATGGTATATCATATATAAAGAATAATTATAATGTTATATTTATTATTTACTTCAATCACACAACATTATCATATCCTTCCAAATAATAATGTTTTGAATAACAATTACACCATGACGTGGAGAGTGTAAGCCGTACGTACGCATGTATGGTGACATGTCATTCAAAGGATGGATAGAATACTGAATATGGTTGTACCATATTTATAATAACATCTCAATATATAGAATATACTGGAGTTATTATTTTATAATGGAAATAACAAAAAAAATAAGAAGTTGAAGAATAAAGGAACTTGAAAGAGGGTGGTGAAAACATTACCTCTTCTTCAGGTTCTTCCTTTTGATTTGATAAAAAGGGATCCTTAGGTTGGAATTCTGATCAAACTAATGCCTCTAGGTTGAAGTGCTGTAAGATGAGAGAATATTTGGGTAGGGGTTGGCCGAGCCAAAAGGCTTTGACGGTGTGAAATAGAGGGAAGGGGAAGTTCCCTTTTATAAGAGGGGTGAGGGGCACCCTTGGAAAAGCTAGAAATATTATTTTATAATAAATTAATATTCAGTTAATAAGGGCTCCAAAGTAGATTATTTAAAGGTTAATGTGGGGATAGGTCGAAAACCACTCAACAAATATGTTATAGACAGGTTTGCGTCACTATATTGACTTTATCATTTTTATTTAACTCTTAGTTAAATAGTTTGACATTTACCATGTCTCTTTGTATTTATATTTTATATAGTCAATAAACATACTATAAACTTCCAATATACCCCCAAGTGGTCCATTAATAATACACTTATCCTAATATAAGTCATTTTTCCAAACCTTATATTTTAATGAATAGAATATCAATTAATAATATAATATTTGTTTTAAAACCTCATTTATGCCAATTTTGACAATATTTAATAATTGATTTTTTTAAAAGTATTAACAACATTATTAATTAAAAAAATCATTTAAGCAATAATAACATGTCATATTAACCAATAAAATTAGTTTATTTCAGCAAAACTTTAAAAATATATTTATTTTAACATTTATAATATCAATTATTTGATTCTTTCATTAATAAGGAAAATACTTCATCATTATTGTGTCATAAATATTTTTAGTTATTCAATGCCTAAAAATTATAAATAAAATACCATTATGTAGGAAATCTATTTCTCTTTTTAATGAATAATTATAGTCCAAAATATAACATATATAACCCTATGTAAAAAAATTTTTTCTAAAATATATATGCTTATGTCATTTTGGTATTTACTTTAACTTAATTAATATAAAGTGTCATTATCACTTACAAGTGGATCCATGATGTCCCAAAATCAACTCATATATTACCATGGTCGGATATGTATCAACAAATAGGGTTAGGACACTTTTAGGGTAATTTTTTGTTATTATTATTATATAATTTTTTTACCCTTATTTACCAGATTTACCCTTTAACCATGGTAAATAAAATATTTACCGAAGTAATTATTCAAAATGTATAAAAATAAAAGTTACCTATTTACACAATTTGGACATCCGGATTCTAAATACATAATCCAGTTTTCTAAATTCAAAATACAGAAGTAGCAGAAATTAATTTAAAATTAATTGTCGTTGTCAAAACAAAAAGCGTGTTTTTAATAAATAATTACTATCAAAAGATTGACACTTGTTTATGTCCAGTTTAAATGTGAAATTACGTCCAATGACCAAAATTGTATTAAATAGTAAAAATATATTCTAAATATACTTTAATTCCACTCAAATTCATAATTTATCACTATTAATTATTTCAATTAAAAAATTTGTTTTTAATTAAATTTTAATAATTTTCACTATTCATCAAAATATGAAAGTAATCAGAAATGTTCCAAAAATTCACCCTAAGATAATTTCGATATTCAAAATCCAAAAATGAAGTCCATTTTGAAAGATAAAATGTATAAAATTTCAAAAAGTTGGTATTAATATTCATAACGGCTACTTTGATTGGTTGTGGTGTGTGTTAGAACTCGAAGTTGCGTACAACACACGCTATTGTATTATTCAAAGAGAAGTGTATCATGGAAGCTTGGGGTATAACATTCTCCCCTCCTTCATATAATTTCACCCTCGAAATTTCTAGAATACTACTGCATGAAAAGACTCTGGTGGTTCTTCATTATAAGTTCCTCGAGTTCCCATGTTGCCACATCCATCTTATGGTTTCTCTATATAACTTTTACCAGACGAGTGGTCCAGTTTCTCAGCACTTGTTCTCTCATATCAAAAATCTACGAAGGATCTTTGTAATTAGACAGATCGGGTTCCAGTTCTAATTCCACATAGGTGAGTACATGCGTTGGTTCAGGAATGTATTTTCTCCACAGTGATATGTGGAACACATCATTTACTTTGGAGAGACATGGCAGCATTGCCAAATGGTAAGCTACAGCCCAAATTCGTTCTAGAATTTCGAATGGTCTGATGTACCTGGGACGCAATTTTTCCCTTCTTACTGAAATGTATAACACCCTTCCATGGAGATACCTTCAAGAAAACATGATCTCCAACCTAAAATTCCAAATCCTTCCTTCGGTTATCAGCATAGATCTTTTGACTACTTTGAGCTGCATTAATGTGGGTTTGGATTACCTTTACCAGTTCCATCGTTTCCTCAACAAGTTCTAGGCCTACAAGTTTTCTTTCACCAACATCATCTCAACAGGTTGGTGTGCGACATCTCTTTTTGTATAACGCTTCATATGGTGCCATTTGAATACTTGAATGGAAGCTATTGTTATAGGAAAATTTTAGGAGAGGTAAATATTGATCCCACATACCTTCAAAGTCAAGTGAGAATGATCTCAACATGTCTTCTAAGGTTTGAATAGTCCGTTCTGATTTTCCATCAGTTTGGTGGTGTTAAGCAGTGCTCAAACGAATCTCAGTATCTAGGGATTTCTGAAGACTTTTATAGAATCTTGAAGTAAAATAGGGATCATGATCCAAAACAATCGATAGGGGTCCTCCATGAAGTCTAAAAACGTCATTAATATATAGTCTTTCTAGTTGTTCAAGTGATAGATCATCTCTTATAGCAAGAAAATGTGCAGACTTGGTTAAACGATCAACAATGACCCATATTGCATTGTTCCTTCTAGGAGTCTTTCATAGTCCCATGACAAAGTCCATCGTAATATTATCCCAATTCCACTCTGGTATGAGAATTGGTTGCATGACTCCTCCAGGTTGTTGCCTTCCAGCTTTCACATGTTGACAAACCGTACATCTTGACACAAAATCAGAAATATCCCTCTTCATGTTGTCCCACCAAAAATGTTCCTTCAAATCTCTATACATTTTGGTGCTCCCATGGTGTATAGAGAAATTGGAACTATGAGCATCTTCTAACAATTCCCTTTTTAGATCAGGTATATCGGGAATAGAAAGTCTCTTCCTAACCTTCAAAATTCCATCTTCATTCACAATGTCACTCAATATCCCATCATTCATAGCTTTAATCTTCTTTTGAAACTCTTCATCACCGGTCTGAGAACTCTTTATCATTTCTAGTAAATATGGATGTCAACCATTTGAAAAATCATTTATGTTTTACCTTCCATGGTTATTCCCATATCCATCTTTACTATATCCATATATATAGGATCCTTTTAAACTCTCATCTTGTTCATAACTCCATGATCCTTTCTAATCAAAGCATCTTCCACCTTATTTTCCTTCCCCGGGACGTAGTGTATAGTGCAATCATAATCCTTGAGTAGTTCAATCCATCGCCTTTTCCTCATGTTGAGTTCTTTCTATGAGAAAATATACTTCAAACTCTTGTGATCTATACAAATCTCACATTTTTCACTATAGAGGTAGTGTCTCCAAATATTCAAAGAAAATATTACAGCTGCTAAATCAAGATCATGAGTAGTATAGTTTTTCTCATTAATTTTTAGTTGTCGTGATGCATAGGCAATAACCCTATTATTCTGCAAAAGGACACAACCAAGTCATTTCTTCAATGCATCACCATAAATAACGAAACCATAATTCCTCAATGGTAGATTCAATAGTAGATCATTGACTAATCTTATCTTCAGTTCTTCAAAACATTCTTCACACTATTTTGTGCAAACAAATTTAACCCCTTTATGTGTGAGCTTCATTAATGGGCTAGCCAATCGGGAAAAATTATGGATGAAATGCTGATAATAACCTGCTAAACCAATAAACCTGTGTACCTCAGTTATACTAGTCGGTGTTGGAAATTCTTGGATTGCCTTGGTCTTAGAAGGTTCAATATAAATTCCATCCTTAGAGACAATATGGCCAAGAAAAGAAATCTCTTAAAGCCAGAATTCACACTTTCTAAACATCCCATATAATTTATGTTTTCTAAGAGTCTTCAAAATAATGTGCAAGTGATTTTAATGATCTTTATAGATTTTGGTGTATTCCAAGATATCATTAATAAATACCACCACAAAATCATCGAGATATTCCTTGAAAACTTTATTCATTAGATCCATGAAGACAGAGGGTGCATTAGTCAATCCATTAGGCATTAATGTAAACTCGTAATGCCCGTACCTGGTTCGAAATGCTGTCTTTGGAATGTCTTCCTTCTTCACACACAACTGATGGTATCCAGATCGAAGTTCAATCTTTAAAAAGTATTGAGCTCCATGTAGTTGGTCATATAAATCATTGATGCGGGGTAGGGGATACTTTTTCTTTATTGTTATAGTATTTATTTCCCTGTAGTCGACACATAACCTCATAGATCCATCTTTCTTCTTAACAAAAAGGATAGGGGCTCCCCATAGAGAAACACTAGGGAGAATAAATCCATTATTATTCAATTTCTCTAGTTGTTTCTTTAGTTCAACAAATTCCACAGTTTCCATTCTATAAGGGGTCTTCAATATGGGCCTCGAACTAGGAATTACGTCAATGGAAAACTCAATTTCTCGTTCTGGAGGATGACTAGGTAAATCTTCTGTAAACACATCAATATATTCTTACAAAATAGGTACATCCTCTATTTGAAAATTCATTTCCTCACCCATAGTTATTTTATTCTATTCCTCCCCAATAATTTATTTCAGTTGAGCTACTGGGGGTGGATCTATATAAGAATCAGGTGGTGATGATTCTGCTCTAAAGATAGGGTGTTGTTTATCATAATCATCAAAAATTGTAACCTCCTTCTTCTTACAATAAATTTTTGCATCATGGTCAGAAATCCAATCCAAACTGAGGATTATATCAAATTCAATCATGGTTATGACGATGAGATCAGTAGATAAAGAACATTTATATTCCCTAATGGTAACTGATTCACAGAACATTGTAGAATTGATACATCCCTTTAAAGTTTTTACTAACAACTCATTTGTTAAATCAAATTGGAAATATCTAATTTTCTTAGAAAACTGTGAAGATATGAAACAATGTGATAATCTGGAATCAAATAAAGCATTTTTTAAACTTGAGGAAACCATTAAATTGCCTACCACCACATCATTCGGGGCTTCAACCTCAGCAGTAGTGATTTCATAAGCCTGGCCTTGATCCCTTGTCCTTTTTTTGAGGTAAGTTCCCCTGAATCGTAGGAAATTCATTTTCATAATGTCCCATCTCCCAGCAATTGTACCATTGAACATTGGTAGCGTCTTTCTTTCCTTTACAATCACCAGCTAGATGGACTTTCTGTCCAAATTTATAGAATACTTATTTTCCTTTTAGATAGGAACACGGGTGCTTACTTCCGCAATTATCATAGGATGGAAATTAAATTCATCCCTTCTTCCATGATTCCTTATTTACTTTCCTAAAGTGTTTTCCAGATCTCTTCTTCTCTTGCTTTTATTTAAATTCATAAGACTTAGATAATTCCATTTCTGTCTTGATAGCACAAGGGAAAATATCTTTGTATGATGAGAAGGATTGTGATACTAATGCTCGATGGAGAAATGGTTTTAACCCATCAACGAAACAATCAATATTACTTCTTGGGTTATGTATATAATCTGTAGCATGCCTCACTAACCTTGTAAATTTAGCCTCATACATTGAGACATTCTTATCCTCCTTTTTCCTCAGAATCAGAAATTGTCTTTCCATATCCACTCGATGGTCAGGAGGAATGTATTTTTCTAAGAAAATTTCATTAAACTCCTTCGATTCCATATTTGACACTTCATCATCTTCCTTTGTGCTTTGAATCAATGACCACCATTGATCAGCATCTCCATTGAGGCGGTAAACTTACATGAAAACTTTTTCCCTTTCACTACTCCCCAAGGCAGGGAGTATTTTCTATAAGGAATTTATCCATTGCTCTGCTACTAGTGGATTTGTACTCCCATTGAATGTTTGTGGTTGTTGCCTGATGAAGCAATCTAACATTGATCATCCACGTTGTGGATCAGGGTCCTCCATATGGGTAAGGTTATTATTCATAACCTGAGTGAGTTGTCCTAGTATGGTGATTAAATGATCACCACCTGTTGCATCACCTGCTCCACTATAATTATCTTGAGTAGGAGGAAAATCCCTACACGGAGTTCGTTCATTTATACGGTTACCATTCCTTCCACTAGGTACCATTTATATACAATGGAATACACTAGATTAGTTTATGAATCATAATACATAAATCCAAACATGTAAAACACTTAACATGAATTGAATAGTTTATGGATATAGTACATAATCATAAAAATGTTTTCCTTGAGGAAGTATATACTCATAAACCATTCATAATGTTTTTTAATGAAACTGAGAATAATCCTAAGCATATCCCCTGGGAGTGTTGTAACCAAGAGTGCAGCATGGCCCGTTGTCGTGCACCAGTTCCCGTTCGAGTCTATGTCAAAGCGGTGTTTTCAGATTTTACCCCTAGGTACATCTATTCCCGAGCCGACTCTACCAGCTCATATCCAGACAGAAATTTATTTCTCAGAAAACTCACAAAATCTCTACAATACCAAAATTCAAGGAAGTTCTTCTATACTAATCTTCAAAGTCCATCTTAGGTTTATATTCTCTTATCAGAGTTTATCTAAATCTAGTTTCCAATGTCTGTACTAAACATCCTCTAATACCAACTGTACTACCCCGACCCTAGTTACCCAGAGTTAGTTCATTATTACATGACACTGTCATGATCACAAAAGATCAAGTCTCAAAAGACCGATTAGTTTAGTAGCCTTGGAAACACTAGATACAGTCATAAAGTTTACATTACATCATAAAGTGAAAAAATAAAACAACATCTTGTCTCCATAGAACACACTCATATCCCCTCATAATATCCCTCCAGATCATTCATAAAATACTTCTTCACATCCTGCGAAAAATAAAACATAGAAAGGGGTGAGCTCAGATTCTCAGTAAGGATAACAATATAGCGGAAACTTTCGTAAATAAGCATAAACATTTAAGGCAATGTATAACTAAAACAAAATCTTTTTAAACTTGAACTTCCGCATAATATGGAAAAAATAAAATGAAATAATTCCATTTACTTATTCACATGGATATTCTACTAGTCGAATAATCACATGCAATATCAATAACCACTTTTATAATGATGGAATGCATAATGCCATACTATCATAACCACATAGTCAAGGCCTTGTGCCAAGACTACAAATACGATTTTGTCAAAGCCTTATGCCAAGACACAAGTTTGTCTCATGAGACCTACCGATGCATCGAGGAGCTATAGTGGGCTCCACCTATCACTTATTCAGTCCAATGCATTCCTCATATGAACAGGATTAAACATAACATAAACATTATTATTAAAACTATCATATGAAATGTCAATATTTTCTCCATAAACCATGAATGGTATAAAAATAACACATCCATAGTCAAACATATAAAAAAACCTTCAATAAAATATGGAACTTTTGTATGATAATAAATCAACTTCAAATAAGCATAAAATCTATCAAAGGATGTTGACATAGATGAAATCAAAACTATTTTAGAGAAATATTTATTTTTTTAAATCATTTAAAAGTCACATAATTATAAAATAAAACATTTAATTTGAAAATATTTTTATAAGAATGTAAGGGAAACTTATATGATTTTATAAGGGCAGAAAATAGCCTCACCCTCCTTATAAGTTAAAAAAGACATTATTACTTTAATTCTGTCGAAAAGGTTAAAAGGACCTTGTTTGAAAAATGATGGAAAGATTCTTTTATTAATATCTTATAAAAATTAAAAAAAGGGTATAAATTACTTTAACCCGTATTCTATAAAATAGTAATAATAATTTGAAATACATTTTTAAGAAACATGGATGTGGATGATAAAGAGGTCCCAGTAGATAATTACCTATAAACATCCTCGGATAATGAAGAGATTGTGAAATAAACCCTTACCTTGTAATTTTTTCTTTGGTCGAGGGTAGGTTAACCTCTTGTAAAATGGTTAAATAGTAGTTATTAAATTATACAAGAATCATATACATTAATATGATATCATATATGATCTTTTAACATTTCTTTGTTAATAATATCTTAGTATTATCGTCATTTTGGGTGTTAACTTACTCTTTTTCTTTTATATGTTTTGTTAAATAAGTAGTGTTTGTTATGGATAGGTTGTATATTATTCATATAAATAATGATATCAAGTTCTTAATCATTATTTTTAATCATCAAATGAAAATTAGTCTTGAATGGATATGATGGGGAATGAATCTTATCGCGTTCGTGGAGATGGTAGTCCGTACGTACGCACGAGCAACAATATCATTATTTTGATACTAAAATAATATATAATTGGATGGTAAATCATATATACAGAATCATTATAATGTTATATTTATTATTTAATTCAATTACTCGTCATTATAATATCCATCCAAATAATAATGTTTTGAATAACAATTACACCACGATGTGGAGACGGTAAGCCGTACGTATGCACGTAAGATGACATGTCATTCAAAGGATGGATAGAATACTGAATATGGTTGTACCATATTTATAATAACATCACAATATATATAATTTAATGGAGTAATTATTTTAGAATGGAAATAACAATGAAATAATATGTTGAAGAAGAAAGGAACTTGGAAGAGGGTGGTGAAAACATTACCTCTTCTTCAGGTTCTTCCTTTTGATTTGATCAAAAGGGCACCTTAGGTTGGCTTTCTGATCAAACTTAGTCTTCTAGGTAGAATTGACAGAATTTGAGAGAATATTATGGAAGGGTATGTCCGATCCAAGAGGCTTTGAATGTGTGAAATAGAGGGAAGGGAAAGTTCCCCTTTATAAGAGGGGTGAGGGGCACCTTAGGAAATGCTAGAAATATTATTTTATAATAAATTCATATTCGGTTTCTAATGGCTCCAAAGTTTATTAATTAAATTTTAAGGTGGATATAGGTTGAGAAAAACTCAACCAATTGGTTTTAGATAGGTTTGGGTCACTATATTAACTTTAACTTTTTTATTTAACTCTTAGATAAATATGTTGAGATTTACCATGTCTCTTTGTATTTTTATATTATATAGTAAATAAACATACTATAAACTTTCAAGAGACCCACAAGTGGTCCATTAATAATACACATATCATTATATAAGTCCTTTGGCCGAACCTTATATTTTTAGGAATAGAATATCAATTAATAATATAATAGTTGTTTCAAAAACTCATTTATGTCAATTTTGACAATATTTTATAATTGATTTTTGTTAAAGTCATAAAAACTTTATTATTTCTAAAAAAATCATTTAAGAAATAATAAAATGTCATATTAACCAGTAAAATCCGTTTATGTCCTCAAAACATTCAAATTATATTTATTTTAACATTTATAATACCAATTATTTGATTCATTCATTAATAAGGAAAATACTGCATCATTATTGTGTCATAAATATATTTAATTAGTCAATGTCTAAAAATAATAAATAGAATAAAATTATGTAGGAAATCTATTTTGATTATTAATTAATATTTATAGTCGAAAATATAACATATATAACCCTATGTAAAAATTGTTTTGCTAAAAGATTTATACTTATGTCATTTTTGTATTTACTTTAACTTAATTAATATAAAGTGTAATTATCACTTACAAGTGGATCCATGGGGTCCCTAAATCAACCCAAATATTCTAGTAGTCATAAATTTATCAACCAGTAGGGTTAGGACACATTTACGGTAATTTATTATTATTATAATATTATTTTTTTTACCCTTATTTACTAGATTTACCCTTTAACCATGGTAAATAAATATTTACCGAAATAATTATTCAAAATGTCTACAAATACAAGTTATCTATTTACAGAAATTGGACCTCATGATTATAAATATGGAATCCATTTTTCTATATTGAAAACATAGAAGTGGTAGAAATTAATTTAAAATTAATTCACGTTGTCAAAACAAAAAAGTGTGTTTTTAAGAAATAATAACTATCAAAAGATTGACACTTGTTTATGTCCGGTTTAAATGTGAAATTACTTACAATTACCATAATTGAATTAAATGGTAAAAATATATTCTAAATAAACTTTAAAACCACTAAAATTCATAATTTTTCACTATTAATTATTTTGATTAAAACATTTTTTTAATTAAAATTTAGTAATATTCACTATTCATCAAAATATGAATCTTATCAGAAATGTACCCAAAATTCACCCTAAGATATTTTAAATATTCCTAATCTAAAAATGATGTCCATTTTGAAATATAAAATGTATTAAATTTCAAAAATTGGGTATTACAATTCATAACAGCTAGTTTGATTGGTTGTGGTGTGTGTTAGAACTCGAAGTTGCATAAAACACATGCTACTGTATTATTCAAAGAGAAGCGTACTTTGGAAGCATGGGGTGTTACACAAGGTCACTCCAATAATAGGGACTGTGATGTTAGTTTCAAGAGGTATGACCCCCGTGTAGTAGGTGTTTTCATAGGGTGGGTTCAATAATTGGATTATCTAGGTGTAAATTTTATTTTCATGTTAAAATAAATCCATATACGATAGGATTATTTGGTAAATGAAAGATATAGACTCAGATGATATATTGGATGGTGTTTGGGCGTGGTCCTCTGGATCAGGATGAGTTTTAATGGGATGAAATTTATTTTTTTGGGTATGCATCAGGGATTACAATTGTAGTATTATGGAATAATTTTTCAATCAAGGATTGGACTAATAAATCACATTGGAATTCATATCGATCATTTAGTGGGGTTTTTAGAGTATCCTATGTGTACCTTGGAGTGTAAATTCATGGGGATTGGTCAAATATAAAGTGCATTGATGGTGGTTAAAAATACATTTTTAGAAGATTCAGGTAGTGGAAGATGGACTTCTATGTTTTTGTGAGGTAGATATAGTAATTTGGAAACCTCATTGGAGGTTTCATTTAGGATGTGACCAGAATGATTTGGGAATTTTCCATTGTTTTAGAAGGAAAATTCATTGTTCTTATGATTTTCAAGGATGGTGGAAGCATGTCTGTTTTGACATGGTATCATGAAAAAGGATGGGTAGTGATGGATGACTAATTTTCTCATGAATAATCAATTTTGGTGTGTTCAGTACCTTGTTGTGTGGTTCAGTGGAACTATATGAGCATGTTTTAGAAGACAACTCCAATGCAGGATGTGTCACGGCATTGGAATTAGAATTCATCAGATAAATTATATGGTGGGGGAACCATGAATGGGTTGAATAATAACATCAAATATGAGAAATTATTGGGATAGATATGCTTGAGAAAGAATCATTATGGTGTCTTAATGAAAATTATGAGTGTTGGATTGGGTTTTGGTGGTAAAAACACATTAAACTAAATTTTGAACCTTAGGAATGAATCAAATTTTCATTAAAGAGATATGTTATTTGGATCTAATTGGGTGACGAACGTAGGTTGGGTGATGTATTCATATGTCCACTAAAAAATCTAAAAGATGGTAATGATTATTTTGGGGTGGTCATTATATGTTAGGTTTGTATAGACATTGAAATTAATAGAGTTTTTTCTACATAGTGGAATGGTTAAATTTTTATTTGACCTTTATAGTGGGTTTAAAGATGTTTTAACCCATTTAAATGGGTATATTAGGTGTATGATGGGGTTTGGGAGGTCTAAAAGGCCTATGTGAGGTCTATAAAGTTCTTGAGGCATGGATTTTTGGATATTGGGATTAGGAAATAGAAAGAAATGTCATTATAATGTTTATAATAACCATGGATCCCAAATGTGTGACCAAAAATACATAGGAGTGCAGTTTGATAAATTGTGTAAATATGACTAGGAAACCATGAAATGTCTACTAAAAATTATTAAGGTATATAGAATAGTTAGAACACACTATTTGAAACTATTTTCTATAACAGTGTGGGAGTTTTGTCTTTGGGTATAGTGGATAGCATAGTTGGTGTGTGGTTTTGTCAACAATGAGGCCAAACCATACACCCTTTATAAAATATAGATTTTACTAATTTTTTCAATAAGCTTTTAAAAATCAACACTCATTTTCTTCCCACTCCCTTGTGTTAATGATAAAATACCTTCCTTTATCTCCCACTATTGATTACCCTTGGATTTGGGAGGTTTTAATGTGATTATTTTCATTTTAAGTTGACTTTATAACTCTACCGATCTCTACCCTCATCTATGTAAGATCACATCTTTTATTAGTATGTCACTCTCTGAGTTTTTAATTTTATCCTTTGGTGTTAGGGTCTTATTCATAAGTAGAGATACTTTGTTCAACAAAATTAAATAAAGTTAAGCTATGTATTCTTTTTTGAATTAATTGACTCAAGGTATGAATGGGAGATGTTTTTGATGTGTTCTTCATAAGATAAGATGCTTTAAAGGTTGTTCAGGTTGTTTAAAAGGAAAATGGGATATGAAATCAATCAAATAACATTTACACCTCATGTAAGGAATTTCTTGAATTCTCCAAGTGATTTTGGGGTTCAAATTTCTCTTATGGATGTCCCATTTTTGTGATAAATTCCCATTAAGTCCTTTTTGTTAGGTTTCTTCCTTATCTTCTATTTCCTCTAACCATTGCAGTGAAATCCTTTAAAAATTGAGTTTTTTGCTTTGATCTTGATTTGTTTTGACTTTGGAACCACTTCTAATCATCCTCACCTTCATCACCAAGGGTGTTTTCCATTTTAGGTTTTGATGGATCATTGTTTAAAGGTAGGGGTATAAATATTAACCCTAAGGTTTTTTAATTTCCATGTTGATGAAATATTGTGATTGTGCCTCGTAGAATATGCCCAAAACAATTAAATAATGAATGGGGTTATTATTTGAGTTCATTTGTTTTTAATTAGCATCTAACATTGCTTATGGCTACCCATGGGGGGAGATACCCATTATTATAATTGATTTGGATAAAGGCTTAAGGTATGTTCAGCAAGATATATGACCTAGGGTGATTTAATATTATGGAATCCCTAAAATGTTGCTTATTACTTATTTATATAAATTTTAATCAATTGTGATATAAATGCATGTTTTATTTTAAGGATAAATTATAATTCAAATAATTAACCATTGAGATATATGACGTGATATTGTGATATTCACGTTGTATAATATGTGTTTTTTATCCATGCTTTAATGGTTATATATTGGCCTCAGCCCTTCCAATTTCACACTTATATGTTGTAATACTGGTTTTGAGTGGGCTTAGCCCAGTACCATGATGTAATTATTATAGACAGTGTGTTATGACCATTCTCATGTTGTAATTCTTATATGGATTTGACTTATAATGTTTTAATACTTATAGGTATTTGACCCTAATTGTTTATTTTGACGATACCATGGTTATATGGATTTGGTTAGCATGGTCGTAAGAGAGGCTCATAGATATTCCATAATGAATTCGTAGCAAGAAATTTTACTTGGTTATATGGTTTTTGTTGGAATAGTTAAAAGACATGCTCATACATATTCTATAATGGTGCCTAATAAGGTTTTTTTACTTTGGTTATAGGGTTGTGGTTGACATGGTCATAAGACATGATCAGAGATATTTTTTCATGGAGTCGAAGATGGTTGTTGTTGTATTATATTAATTATTAAAATAATTAATACATATAGTTATTACATTATTACATACACTTTCTATGATACTATTTTTTTGACACGGTTATTTTGACCAACTAAGTTATACTCACATGCTATTTGGGTAGCTATTTCATACCTGAAAATATTACATGGATGCAGGTTGGGATAAGAAAAAAGTTTTTTCAATGACTGCTTTTTTGATGATGGGATGGAGTTTTGATATGGGACCGATATGGGGTTCAAGACTTGGGATATTGTGTAGTTTATTTGGCTTGGATAGTTTTTTCCTTGTATTGGTCTAGCATTAAATTTAGTTACATTACAAAATGTCATTGAATTATTCATTATTTACTTATTAAATTATTTAGTTGTCCTTTATTATTGTCTTATGAAATGTATTTACTCTGATTATTTCCATTTTATTATGAATTGTTTCTAATTCTATGAAAATTCAGTCTATGCGTATAATATCCCAACTATACTATTAAAACCACCACCCCTAGTTAATAGCCTTTGGTATTTGGGGAGGTGTATTTATATTCTTATAAAAACCCCTTTCCATCTACATGAGTGAGTTACATATTGGGGGACATTACAATGTTGAATTAGAAGAGCGTGTTTTCTATTCATCTACTTTATTATTTAGGTAAGTTTGAAAGGATACTAGGATGTTTCGGGACATGGTAATGAGTTTTTGAATGGGATAATCTATCCCATGTGTGAGGTAAATCTGAGTGCCTGAGGGTAGGATTGTTTTTTTGTGTACTTATTACAGTTGATGTTATTTCACCTTGGTGATACAATTGTTTTTTGAGGTTTTTTTATGTTATTGTTTCTTGATATTTTTTACTCATGGCCTGGTATGGTGTGATCTGAGATTAAATGCATCATAATTGGAATATAGGGATATATTGACATGCATTATTCATAATAGGGGAGTATCTATTTTTCTTGTAATATATACTTACCTATTGATCTATAATATAGACTTTTGGGTTCACAAGATAAATTAAATGAGTTTTCATGTCATGATAAAATACATATAATCCATTTCTAGATAGACCAATAATATTTGGTTCTCTATTGTAGTCACCTGTTGGGGTTGACACAGTTGTTATCTAGATCAGTAAGGTGCAAGTTCATCTTGTAGAGAAAATTCATCATCATCATCATCTTTGACTCGATCATCAAGAGGGTGGAAATAAAATCTCTCCTAAAATAGTTGAACTTGAATTTCCAATATATTCAAAGGATAATATGAATGTCTATCTTTAAGGAATCTTTTTAAGGATCATATGATCCTTGGGAATGGATAATTTTCATACCCTTACTTTGAGGTCTAAGCTAACAATAGAGTTTTAGCTTCAGAATCAGCCTTTGTATATTAGAGAAGGGGGTCCCCAGGTATCCAATTTATAGATTGAGTTACTCGACACATTCTTCAATCATATTGAGACACCAAAGGATAGGAGGAAAAAATCTTGCTAC
Source organism: Viscum album (assembly GCA_963277665.1). NCBI lineage: Eukaryota > Viridiplantae > Streptophyta > Magnoliopsida > Santalales > Viscaceae > Viscum > Viscum album. Next base: position 700,764,756 of record OY728160.1, read on the forward strand.
ATATATTTTTCACCAACCTTCCATTAATTTGTGGGATATTCTAGAAGATGTTGTGTAGTATGATAAACTACCATTGAAGGAATATGAGATAATGTTCCGAATGAATTTATATCACATGACCTTGAGGGTTGAAAATCTATCAAGTTCATGGATCTAATGTTAGAGTTTTTCTTAGTTATGTACTATGATAGATGTTTTACCACCCAATAGAGCTTTATAACATCTTTGGTAGCTGATGGGATCTCCAAGGAGATATGTTTCCAGGACATTCATTGTTATGAGAACATGTCGCAGCTAAACCTTTTCCATTTAAACATCTCTAATGACATGATGAATCTATCACTCATCATGTAAGACAGCCTTAGAGAGGACCTAAGTGGAGAGGAGACTATTTAAACAAGGTGATCTGAGATTTCTTCTTTGAGTGGTAAGAATAGATGTTATGATAGTTTCTAACAAAGAAGTAGTGGTAAGAGAATTCAGGGTGATGGAAAACCATATCAGGACATGGTTCTCTTCTAGTGATATTAATTTGGCAGGTTTATAAACAATAACTAGCAATGTCCCTACCCCATTATTTTAGTTTCATATCTATAAAAGATTGGGTTATGTTCAGAACTTTTGTGTGAATATTCTACTAAATATTAGTGGAATAGGATCAGGATAGGAACTAGAGTCGTGATAGTGATCAACTTCCCCTAAAAAGGCTAGTAGCTAGAGTTCCAAAGGTCGTTCAGGCTATGCTAGGGGATTTGGTACCCTAATGCATGATCAATGGAACCATGTAAGGGAAATATCTCAGTGTATTCATACTAAAGCTAAAGAAATAGGGAAAATTCATTTGCATGTTGTGTAGAATTCTCCAGCTAACATGGATACAGTATCATCTATAGTCAGAGGTATGATTCTTGTATCATCTAACTTAGATTGTTTTTTTTATATATAGAAGAGTCAAATTATATTTTGTATTATACTTTTGAAAACCATTTTGTCTTGGATGAGGAAATATTAGATAGTATTTTAACTATTCACACACTATTAGGAGTGCGATCTAAAATTATCAAGCATTTCAAGGCATGTTCTCTAGAGCATGGTGGTTACTATTTCTTTTAAGAACCATTGATATTATACATGATAGGATTTAAATTTATTCATGGTGTGTATTAGTTCGTTATATACCTGAATTGTATTGATTATTATATGAGGATTTCTTCATTCTTATCTCTAAAAGGAATCATCTATTCTCACCAAGGTTATTGGGCTCTTGAAGCTGGTAATGTAAGAAAAAGTCATTGTAGGTTGTATTATCTTGGGGTTGAAATGACCAGTCTTTCATTATATAATGGTAAATTGTAGAAGTATTATGATCCAATGGTGGTAGACTATTTTCTGGATGAATTCCCCGATGTGTTTTATTGTATACTTCACAACTAAGAGATCAAGTTCACAATCAATTTGGTGTTGGGAGTAGAGCATGTTTCAGTCACTCCATACTGAATGGAACCAGTAGAACCAGTTTCTATCACTTCTTTAAAAAATATCAATTTTTCCATTAAATAATGTTTAAAACGTAATATTTTAATTATTTATTATTCTTCTAGAAATGCAGTTTTATCAATTAATTGTTCTTAAAATATTTCATTTAATTTTTTAAATACATCAAATCCTTCTTTAATCATAACAAAAATAATATTTGATCCATTGAAAAATATTATTATAATAAAATATTTTAATTAAATATTATCTTCAATTTCACTGTAGAATTATGAATTATATTATTATCAATTTGTTATTAATAATTATTAAACTTCAATATACATATTGGATACATGTATACATAATAACCATATATTAGATAACCATTTTTCTAATGACTATATTTACAAATATCAAATTTAATTCATATGTAAAATCGTACAAAAATTCTTAAAATAATTCATATTTCTTACGTACTTATATGTAAACATATGTAATTTATTTCAAATTTTATCCCTTACTTCCAAACATAGATTTTGGGTTATGATCTTTATAGAAACCCATATGGAAAAAATAGTTTATCTTTGTTGTCTTTTTTATTTTCCTTTAAATGTATACCATATGTACTTTTTTTAATATTGTTTCATATTTTATTCTAATGATATATTAATTTTAATCATATATTAGAATATTAATTCTATGTAAAAAAACATTATTAATTATAGTTTGGTCTTCTTTGTTTAATGTGTTGTTCAACAAATTATCTATTTAAGGAAATATAAGTAGTAATATCCTGGGGTGCTACAAAATATATATAAAATTTAAATATAATTGATAAAATTTTCCTTTTACATCTATAAAATTTGTTATTGATTGAAATATAACGATTTATCTCCACATTTTCAAGTTTTATAATCACGTCCCCAATTATAACCTTGATAGAGACCGTCTCTTTCTTATTTTTTTCTTCATTCTTCCTTCTTCTCATTCTAGGAAGGATTTTCTGAGTAACAAACATGAATTTATCAATAAAGGCTCTATTTTATTCAATTACTATTATATTCCAAATAAATTAATCTATAATCTTGTGATAAAAATTATTCTAAACTCAATGTTCTAATTATCTAATCCAAAATACATATATACTTTTTATATATTAATTTAGCCTTTCTCTAAAATATTTCCTCAATGGAAAATTTATCACATATAAAATATGTCACACCTAAATAAAATCTTTTGTTTGGTATGATTAGATGAGATGTAATATTTTTCTCCTTTTAATTCTTTTATTCATGGCCTTTATACACCCATGCATAGTGTGTGCAATCTTTTCACAATAAATGAATCTCTTATTCTCACCCCATAATGGATGATATGAATAAGATATCAATTATTCATGGGGAATTATACTTTTAATTCCATATCTATAATCATATAACCCTATAATTGTATTTTTTTTGTATAAAAAACTTCCCATTCTACCATTCATGTATCTTACTTATCATAGTGGCAAGGGATCACATTTTTTCACCACTATAACTTTTTTATTATAGTTCTACACAATATAACTATAATTGGAATAAATATAAAATATTCTCATGAAATATTGATTCATTTCAATAAACATCCATGCATGATATATATCCCCAAGACTTATTTGATTTCACATATACAATTTCTCTTTTCAAATATCCATTGTATGTCCAATGATTCCACAAAAATATCACTTCTTCTATAACATCATTTGAGATATTTTAATGAAAAATATTTTTATCAGGTTTTTATTCTCTACTAATTCCATTTTCCAATTCATTATCCTATAAATTTAGTAACCATTTCATAATCATTAGTGTTTACCTTATTTCTCACAAGATGAATCTCTCTATAAATCTATATAATCCTTAAAATATTCACCTTAAATTCTTAATGTGAGGATTCTTTTCAATATGTGAATTATTTAAATTCTTCTTACACTACTCTATTAATGAATAAATTGATTCATTATATATTTTCACTCTTATTTGTACAGGACATTTACTCATGAATAAGTTATTCCTATATATCACTTTTTTTCTTAATTTTATTGTTCATTCATTCAATAAACTCCTTTGAATCCATATATTCCTTCAAAAAACTTATTTTAATCCTCAAAATCATTTATGAATTCATATTTATTTGGTCGTTAATTATTATGGAATTTAACTTCACCTCTCAAGGCATGATCTTCTCTAGTTTGATGTACAAAAAATATTTAAAATTATTATATTATGTGGTTTACTTTTTTAAAATAATCCTTAGATAATTCATGAGATATATAATATATATCTTCAGTGATTAAAGTAATTTTTATAGTAAAAACTTATATATATATATATATATATATATAAATTATCTACCTTCTTTACATAAATAGTGATCTAAAATTTCATTGTGTCCTGATTTTCTTCCCTCTTTTTACTTCTTCTAGACATGATCCATTCATATTCAATAGAATTTGTAACAAAACCTCTAATTGATTCATATTTCATCAACATATCCTTGGGAGACTTGAAATAGGCTATTATATATTTTACTTGTATATCCAATTTAACCTTTATTACATTCATGACACATGTATCAAACTATAAATTTCATTGACCTATCTTAAAACCAAATCTATGCCAATATATAATTAAAAACATGATAAAATTATATCTTGAGGGGTTCAAATATGTACTTAAAATATGATATGAACTCTTTATTAAAATTATAGTAATTATATTCCTCAGTTAAATTCATTTTAAATTTATAGTCCATATCTTCTATAATCTAAAAATCATTACAAGAAAAGTATTTCTTGTTAAATGCATAGCTGAACGTATAAGCTCTAATACCACATGGTGTTACCATACACAACTTTATAGGGGTGTTTTGTGAATATGCAAGTAATACTAAATAAAAATAAATTTTATGATTTATAAGTATTCAAAATATGGGTTCATTTTCATAAAAGATTTATAAATAATATTATGCAATTTTTCAAATCAAAAGAGGATTTTTTTAATTAACTAAATGTTTTTTCCGTATAATACAAGGTTTTATTCAACGATGAAATTTATAAATTTTTATATTTTAAATTTATATAATATTATTATGTTCTTTTAGGAGTATTTCAAAATAATAGTATGATATTTTTGCGCTATTTTTCTAATATTTTTTATTTTGGGGAGAATAGTGAAGTACATCGATTTTATAAAGAATTTTGTTTTATTAATTTATCATGATATAACAATGAATTAAAATTTAATGAAACATTTGTGTAGAAAAAATATAAATTTAATAATTAGTATGATTCTTTTTAAAAATAATTTTTAACTTTGAAATCAACGTTTGATATTTTGGAAATCTAGGTGATGTTTTCATTCAAATTAAAACTAATTTTGGTCCATCTATTTTAATAATTTTTTTAGAAGGTACCAATTAATTTTTTATGTATAATAGTTTTATTTTGATTGATACTGATCCAATTAATTCCATTTGAATCAACATTATTCTTTTACTTTAGAATAAAATACATTTTTCTTAATAAGGTGAATTTTATTAAAAACTGTTTTTCTTTCATTTTTAGAACGTATATTAAAATTAATTTCTAAAAATATAGAAATTGAATAATATAAAATGTATAAAATATATTCTATTATATATTCATAAATATATAATGAGATAAATTTCATTTTTTTTATATTTAATAGTTACCCTAATAAAAATTTATCACCATGATAAAGGATAAAATGGGTAAAAAGGGGATAAACCAAGAGAGAAGGATTAAAATATCTATAAAACATGCTTAAATTTTTTTATATGTGTGTATTTAAAACCTCCATTTTCATTTATTATAAATTGTACTAAACTATATCCTATTTACAAGAGTTATTCATTTATTATAATTTAATGTTTAAAATACTTACAAGAGTTTTTCTCCACTTACTTATAAATGGACACCACCTCTCCTCGCATATTCACACCATTGAGAACACTATACAAATAAAATATTTGACCAAATCCTTCCCAAACATACCTTCACATGTCCAAAATATTCTTTCCTCCTTAAAAGATTATTCCTATAGGTTTTAAGGTGCAATCCAAAAGAGGATATCTAGGGAAGGGGCATAATCATTAACCTATTTCTTTCATTTTTATTTATTCATACACCTCTAAAATATATTTTCTATCTATTTTAATATAAATAAATAATAATATTTACTATACATAAATATTTCTATATGTACCAACTATTTTATAAATATTTTTCATCTTATGATAAATGAAAGATATCAGTCATGCATAGGTGTGGAATACCACCTCTAGAGAGAAATGTAATTTTTTTATTACCAACTCACATAGTTGGTAATAAGTGTGTATTTAACGAATAAATATGAAATTTTTAGTATTACTATTATTCAATAATGTCATAAATTTATCTAAAATATTGTTTTTAACTATTATAAAATTGAATATCTCTATCATGTGTATGTATAGACTATCTCCTCTATGAAATAATGTATTTTATTTTCAATGAATAGCTTAAAAGGATTGTTTTAAAAGTATATTTAATGTGAAAAATGGAAATCATTTCATCTATGTGTTTTCTAAGGTTATAGAACCATGAAAATATTGACCATGGTTAACAACCGAAGATATTTTAGATAGAACAACCATAAAACATCCAACATAAACTTAAAAAATATAGTAACTAAATAGAACATGGTAATAAATTTAATAAAAAAATTAATTTTCGTTTAATTAACATCAAAAAATGGTATTAATCAATTAAATAATTAATATAATCTTATTATTTAGGCATTATAGATAGTATAATGGAAGGTGGGACTTGAGGTAAGGTATTTTTCTTTAAAAACTTGTTTTAAAATCATTCTTTCTATTATTTTACCTCCATATCCATGTTCATGAAAGATGTTTGACAATGATATTCATTAAAATTGAAAGGAATTATTATGATGATTTTCAATTTTATTTAATTTCTTAAAAATGGTTTAAAAATAGATCTTTATAATGATTTCTATATGGGTAATTTTTTCTTTACTTATTAAAGCGGAAAAATAATTTTTTATCATTTATCATATAACCACATTATCCTAAAAACATAAACAACTCTCATCATAATGATTTGTCTACAAGTTTTACTTTTTTAATGAATATCTTGTCATTATTCTACAAATTTTTCATTTTTAATAGTTATCAATAGAATAGGATATTTATCCTTATTTTTACATTAAAATGGAATGTGTTTTTTCTTTTGGGTTCAAATGTGTTTTTATAGATCTTATGAAAAAAAAGTGGAGTATTTATAAAAAAAATCATGATGCATGATTTAATAATTATATTTGATGATCAATGTGTAACACCATGATATTTTAAAAGAATAAAATTGTGTTCGATGGTGCTCTTAGCACGGTCTGAGTCGGTTTGTATCTTTGATGATGTTTTTTATTTCTCTTGTGCCAATAAAATGTTCATGGGACAGTATAAGTTTCTTCGGTTTTCTTCCCCTTTTTTTGGTGTTGTTTCTGTGGTGGCCGGTGGTTCTGTTTACGGCGGTTCCTTTTGAGGATTTTGTGTTTTCTATGGTGGTGGTTCGGCTGTTTCTGGCTCGCGACGACATTGTGCTGGGGTTTTTCGACAGCTTCAGTGGTGCCCGGTGAATGGGATGTTGTTCGGACGGTGATGTCGATGACGATGAGTATGGCAAGGCCGACGGTAGGTTTCATGATGATGTTGGATGGAGATGTGACTAAAATGACATGGATGATGATGATGGAGACCCGATGGGTATTTCAGCTGATGGATGATCCGGTTCTATCTTAGCTGGTGGCGGCTTGTGAATCTTACAGTGGCGGTTTTTGAATTTTTGAATTTGATGGTTTTGGGTCTTCAATTTTGAATTCTGAATTTCATTGAAGTTAAAAAAAACACACACAATACTGAGCTTAAACTATATATAGAATATATTATACAAATATGATTATTATGACCTAGTCATTAAATTGGAGTGTATAAAAAGGATTAACTGCATCATGAAATATATATAAATTTCTTACTAACTATAGATATATTAATAAATTCTTGGAAAATAATCAATAAATTTATTGTAAATTTATTTTAATCAACATAAATAAATTTTATTCAAAAATGGATTTATTTTTCTTATTTTTGAGAGAAAATGATATAACTTGTTTTCTTCCAATTTGAGATTTTTTTTAGAAAGTAAAAATAATTATTTATTTCAGAATAGTAAAATTATTTTAGGGCGATTTTCTATTATTTTTCTAAAAATCTTGATTTTACCAAGAATGGTGAAAAATATATATTTCATCAAAAATTCAAATGCATGATTTCTTTACATTTTAATTAACTTAAATAATATTTATTAAGGAAGAATATAAAGAAATTTCATTAATAATATGTCTAAATATAGAAATTTAAATCAATATAATGATGATCACTATTCGTATTATTAAGGTAAGATCATCTCATGCTAGAAAATATGAATTCCTTAAAAAAGGTTTTTGAAATGTTTTACAATATTATTTTAATTTTAAATTTTAAAAATTGGTAATTTAAATTTAATAAAATGGATTGAAAATTGAAATCTTCATAATTTTTATAGTAAATTAGGTCAACATAATTTTGGGAGTTAATTATTTGGAAAAATGGTAAAAAGATATATGTTTCCATATATAAGGATAAAACAGGTTTATCAGGTTTTAAAATAAAGAGATGAGAGTTATAAATACATAAAAACATTTATAATTTGTAACTAAGAGAAATATTTCAACCATGTCTCATATAATTTATTGAAATTTCACATTTTTATGTTGTATGGTTGTGATTATGAAATATATAACTATTTAAGTAAAAAAAGTGATAAAATAACACTCTCATACATTTAAAAATATCTTTTGTTTTAATATTAGGATAAAAATGAGGTATTTTTGGTTATAAATATTCATTTGAATTATAAGTACTTTTCATTTTTCATGAAAATTTTCTTTTAATTTCTTGTAATGAAATAATTATCTTAAATTATTACACAACACCAAGGTATTAATTATTTAACTAAATGAAAAATTAAATAAATTGTTTTAAAAATATGAAAAGTAATATAAATTGAATACATTATTTTGTTTTAAAAAAAATTTGTTAATATAACATGTTATGTATGTTTTAATGTTATATTTTTTTATTTCATCTTGTTCGTGATGATTTGAAAATCAAATTAAATGAACAGTGTAAAATTGATATTAATGATACATTAAAATGAATAATTATTTATAAAATAATTTAAAAGTCATAAAAATAATATATTCCAACATTTTAATGAGAAATTGTAATAATATATTATCTATATTAATGTATTTCCAAAATATTTTTTTGTTTCCCTTTTTATTTGGGTGCATTTTGGGATCTTCAAGGATGGAGATCACTTGGGAAATGACATAATGTCCAGGGAAATATGTATGTTAGAGATAATATAGTCCTATTATTAATTGTTTAAAGGTATGAAATGGGTGTTTTCATTTTCGGGTTTTTGGTTCCCGCAAGGATTTTACCATGGAGTAGGGTTTTCTAATTGGAATGTTCATGCTACGTCATTGGACATTAGGATACGGTGTATGGAAGATAAATGTTGGGTAAGGATGTGATATATGTGTTTAAGTACACCATAGAGACCTGAAGAATTTTTTATATAAATACTACCACTTTTTGAATGGGTTTTTAATGGATCCGTAGTTGGTGATTTTTTATTCCTTTTCTGACACAAGTACAACTTCTCCACAGTGTTGAGGCACTATTTGAGGCTTACCCTAGGTGAATTGATTCTAAGAGAGTTATGAGATAGGTATTTATGTTGATGATTTATTGGGAGCTGTTGTGGCATGATATAGGGTGGCTACGTCTCAACATTTTAGTTTTTATCACTTATGCTCCATGTCTGTATGGGTGATAATGTGGCCAGTGTTTTTTTAGAATTAAATTCCCTAAGCCCCGTTTTTTATTTGTTTTCTACAAATTTACTCTCTTTCATTTTTTTGGCTCGTGATGGCTCTCTAGAGGCGTTTTGACTCATCCAAACTCTATTCCTCTTGGATTAAAGCTCTTTTATAATCATTTGACTCCCCGTATTATAATTTATACCAACTTTTCGTATTCCTTTTTTATCTCCCTCTTTGAGAGTATTGAATTCTTATGATGATTTTTCATGAGGTCAATATTTTGATGGATTGTGTTTCAATATATTATTTAGGTGATCCCCTTTCCCTTCATTCAACATTGGTTATCCAAATGTGGGTGTTGTGTCAATGGATTCTTTGATAAAATGTTGGTGGATCCGAATTCTTTTTCCCTACAATTGAATCCTATAATTATCTGATTGGTTTGAAATAATTTTTAATTGATTTAAAAACTAATAATTTGGGTGATTATTGGATGGTTTTGAAAAAGAAAAGGAGAATGTGAGAAGACCTAGATATCAATGAAATTTAATTTGTAGAAAATATTTGATAAAAATTTATGTCCTAATTTGGAAATTAATTTTCAAAAATATCATTATATTTAATGTTCATTTGATATAGAATGAATTTAAGAAAACTAATGATTTTATTTTTAAATGAAAAAGTAATGTTTAAAATTGGAGTTGGGATGATTTATTTTGAACTTATTTAAGACGATTCATTTTCCAATGATTGATTAATTGATATAATAAAGCACATGTGATCCTCATTAGTTAGTCAGTACGAATAATCATGCTTAGGTATGACCCCTATTATTGGATTGATGAATAAAAAACTCACATAAAAATACTAAAACATGATTTCTTCCCCAATGGGTAATTGATTCTTGATTGCTAGAGTCTTGGTACGTATGAAAAAATTGTGCCAAGATCATTCTTGAGTAGTTTGGGAATACAATTTCTTGAAACTAACATACCGCAGGGCTTAGTACATAGTAATATTATATACTTGACATAATGATTACATGAATTTGATTTGAAGAACTATTTTATTAATTACAACTACATTACAAAAAAAATTATATAAAATGTTTATTTAAGAATATTTTGATATATCTTATATCAATTTTAATAGAAGGGACTTTTTATTGAAAATATGTAAATAAAATTACAATCCATTATCACTAAAATTAAAACAATATTTAGACTAATTGTTATGGAATTTATTATGAAACATTTGGTGATACCCTAATATGATTTATATCTCACACGCGATCTTTGATTTTGGATTTTTTATATTATCTTATGTTAGGTATTGGAAAATAAAATATACACTTGCATGTAGGGAATATTCTTGATCTTTTGGACCCAGAGGAATGGTGGTGAATGGTGGAGATGTTATCCACTTATTACATGGTATATGCCGGGGTTTTTATCTTGTAAAACATTATTCCCAATTATGATATACTGTATGGGTACTATTTTACTTATTTTCTCTCTTACATTCTACCTTTGGAGTGTTTATCCTAATTACATGTATACTTTATCTGTTTCTCTTTTGTGGAAAAATTATTCCCATATGAATCTTGTATAATGCCACGGTGGTAATTTTCAACCAATTGGGGTCAGGAATTCCCTTTAGGAAAAGTTAAAGTCATCTTTAATATCAAAGTACTAGGGTATCTTTATTGGTTAAATAAAAACTGGTATTAAATGGAGGATTGGTTATGTTCCTTTCCTTGAATTTATTATACAGTAGGTTGTCTTGGTAGATAGTCTGTATTATTGATGGAAATTAGTGGGTAGTTTTGACATATTTTTTGGCTAGATCTTATCTTAATGAGCCTTAAGTCACCATGGGTGTTTGGGAAAAGTGTCTTGGGAATTTTTTTTATTTTATTGTAGTATTTGTCTTACATTTGATCATAGTAGGTTAAAATACCAATCTTGATTTCTGATAAATGTAATTTATATTCTGTTATCTATTATTGAAACAATAGTGTGGGATGTTCAAGTTTTAGGAGAGGTACCTACACCCATTCTCATTTAGTCTCTTCTAGTGTGACCTAAAAGAAATGAATATAAAGATAATGATCAGGAGTTTTTTTAGTTATACACCACTATCATTAAAAGGTTTGAATGATCCTCTAGAGTCTATAAATTGGTTGAAAAAGTTTGAACTTTTTTTGAGTTCATGGAAGTGAGGAAAGCTATATAGGTGAAATATGTGGGCATCAAGCATGAGGGGGATAAAATGAGATGATGGTATTTTATAGTAATAGTGCATAAAAATCATATTTTTTAGTGGAAATACTTTAGAGTTCTATTAAATTCCCAATTATATCCATATTTCATATTCTTGGTGAAGTCCTTGGAGTTTCTCAACCTCTTGCGTGGTGATAGGATATGACATATTATATTATCCAATTCATTGAGCATTTCAACATTTATCTTGAGGTGTAGAAGAATATTATACTAAAGGCTCAATATGGGTATCTTACCAGGTATTCATCCATAGTTTTTATTAATGAATCTCACCTCTTATCTTGATTTGTGGGATAGAGCGTTGATGGTTGAGCTTAACCTGACTAGTAATTTGGAATTGTCCACAGTTACTAGTTTATCATGTGTAAGGTTTTTAGGTAACTTTAGAGTAAATTAGAAGTGTGGTGAGTCTCATGGTGAATCTAGATAACAAGCTACATCCAGACCTCCTTCAGTTCAAAGGACATTCGCTTCAACCCGCTTTTAGTATAGTGAGGTTAGGTATTCAAAGTTGTTTTCTACTAAGGTATTAATGATCATAAGTTCAAGTGGTCGCCTAGGAAACATATATAATTTCATCCATTTATATTCTTCTTTTTTAGTGTAATTTTCTCCTCATCAATAAAAATTACTATGTTGGAATAATTTTCCCCAAGAACTAAGCTCGTCCTTCTATATGAAACATGAAAAAATCTTTTTCCCGTAGTGGAATAGTCTCTGGTGGAAGTTGATGTGGTTATAGTAAAAATGATGGGTACCATCACTATAGATTTATAATTATTGAATACTTTATTTTATATTTTCACATATCACTAATTTATAATGACATTTTTTTATTAGTAGAATCATCCATTATAGCTTTTGTATTATGTGATGGATATTACAATTCCTTTTGGAATGAAGAGAGAATAATTTCTTCAGTCTCCTACTTTTTTTCTATTAATTAGTGAATGAGAATACCTATAATTTTTTTCTTCTTGACGTGAAACCTCTTGAAATCATTTCCAAGTTGTATTGGATAATGGACCATAAGTCCCATATTGATTATTACCTTCAACGGGTATCCTTTACTGAGCCCGTTGAGTTGAAATTTCTTATTTTGGGAGATTGGGACCTGAGGTTGAGCTGAGCCAAAAATATTTATATAATTTATGGGTGGTTAATATTAATTTTTTATTTAATCATGGAGAGATAATATTTATGAGAATATCTCCCTCTTCTTATCAAATTTCCTAATTCTTTTCCTTCTCACATATTTGGCTCACCACCTGTAAGAAAGGTGGATTTTTCTATATATTTAGTACACAATATTCATCCAATATCTATTTACCCCAACCATATAGATTTAGTAGAGTTTAAATATTTGAATACTAAATTGGATTAACTATTAGAGAAATTTTTCATACGAATGATTGTGTCTCCATGGGAGGAACATGTTCTCTTAGTCAAGAAAACCAATGTGAAACATCACCATTTTTTTATTTTCAAAAACTCAAACAAGTTTTGATAATGATAAAATATTTTTTGACATAGATTGATGATTTGTTTGACTATTTGAACCTAGATACATGGATTTCTAAGATATATATTTGGTCTAGTAATCACCAATTGAGAATATAATAATCTATTATTTAGAAGACATCCTTAATGTGTTGGTATGACCATTATTAGTATCTCTCTATGTCATTTGGTATAAACATGAATCTGTTTATTTTTATGGATTTGATAGATCAGATATTTCCTTATTACCATAACTCATTCATGGTAGTATTTATGAATGAAAATCCATTTTACTCTTACACCGAGGAAGACTATGTGTGTCATTTGAGAGTAGTTTTAGAAACCTTTAGAATTCATCAACTATACATGAATCTTTTGAAATAAAAAATTTGAATTTGGGAATTGATGTTTTTGGGGAAAATGTATATTAATATTTTATTTCATTTTATCCTCAGAATTTTAAATCTATTATGAAATGAGAGTAACCATATAATGTTATTGAGATTTGAAACCTATTGGGTTTGGTAGGATATTCTCGCATATTTGTCAGAGATATCTCAAAGTTTTCCTCTTAGATGACCATTATTAGTTGGAAAGGAGTGAAATTAATTTGGAATGGTGAATTTAATTTTTTTTAATTAATATTAAACATATATTTACATTTATGATGAAGTTGACTATTATTGACAATGGTAAGGGCTATGTAGTCTTTTTTGATACATCAGGATCAAGTTTTGGTTGTGTTCTTACGAGAATGATCATGTGTTGGCCTATGGTTCGAGACATCTTATGTATAATGAGAATAATTATATGAACCATTATATCAATCCTATGGGTATTATTCCTAATCATAATTTTAGATTTTATTACCTTTTTGTTGAAAGGATGATTTTCTTTTCTAACACCAAAAGCGTGAGTTGCATCTTCTCTCAAAATGATTTGAATCTCCAAAAAGGCATCAGGTGGAGTACCTACAAACATTTGATTTCAATAATTCATACACCCTTCATAAGTGGAATTTCCTTGATAAAGCTTTGATCATGAAGCTATAACCTGTCCCATTAAATAATCATTTGAAGAGTAGACACAGATGGCTCTCTTTTGATAGTTGCAATTTTTTCTAGGAGAATGAGTCTGATGTTGTTTTGGAAATGTGTTTTCGACCTCCTCTTTTCTCAATATTATTATTTCAATGTAGTAGATTTATTATAAATTCTGTGGAAATGGGGACTATCTTCATGGTGGTGAGACAATTAGTGAGTGGTCATTCTCTTCGGAGGGTGTCTAATGATTCCAAAATTGGTTTGTTAACCCTTTTTTATGGTAGGGTAATATAATATTTTCTTTTGGAATGTGGACCTATGTACCATGCATATGTTCTAGGATATGTGGTGATGAGTTTTTCCATCTATGGGAAGAGACATCTCAAACATTGTCTCTCGTGGTTTCACCTACCAATATGACAAAGTCATACACCAGAGACCTTTTGGTTTTCTTTGGCCTATTTCATTAAAACCGTAGAGGTGGGAAGATATATTTATGGAAATTATGGTTGGGATTAAAAATACCCATCTAAAAAATAATGGTTAATGGGTACTAATCGATAGGTGAAAAAATCAGATCAATTCATACCATTTTAAAATGAAGTTAATGTTAAGGATATATGATTTCTCAATGTGTAGGAAGATATCACATTTAATGTATTTCCATCTGCTATAGTCTCTAAATGGAACATCGTTTCACTTATGACATCTAGAGAGGACACTAGGAAGCTGTGGGATCTAAGATATGTTTTAGTGAAAGGAATATCATTTATATATTTAATTCTATTTAAATAAAACAATATAGGTTCTTTTATGATATGATAGGTGCTTCCATTCTTGACTTCAGCGGAGACTTGGAGTATCATTTGGGATTGGTTGAGTTTTATAACAAGAAATATTTTAAATTCTCTATTATAATTTCACCTTTTTATTCCTTGTATGGAGGGACTTATAGATCATTGTTGTGTTGTTCAAGGATTGGTGAAATGTTCTTGGTGAGACAAAGTTTGGTTCAAGATGTAATATGGTGGATTTAATTGATTCGTCATAGGATTTTAAGGGAACGTATCCCGTACAAATACAATGTTGATCATCTTGTATGATTGTTGGATTAATTTTTAGTGGGTATATTTTTTTATAGTTTCACCTCATTTGGGTCCCCATTGTCTTAGGAAATAGATAAATCTTGTACCAATATGTTTCGGTCCTTTTGATATTGTTAGATGAGTGAGGAAAGTGAACTATAATTAGGAAATTTTTCCGAAGATTATTTTAGTCCCTGATGTGCTTTATATATCACAACATTGAAAGTATCTTTATAACCCTTATCATTGTTTGAGTATGGAATATCCTGATTTTGATCCAGATTTATCTATTAAGGAGCATCTATTTAGGATTGATGATTGTAGGACAAAGGTTATTTATATAAATACTATACCTTTGGTCCATTTATTTGGGAATCATGGTTTTTATACTCACGAGAAATGGGAGAATGAGGAACTTATGAGAGAGTAGTGGTCTCATATCGATGATATTTAATCTTCTGGATAGTATTTATGGGGAAAGAAAGTGTGTTTTTTGGGTAAGTTGTAACAATCTTGTACCTTCATTCTAGTATTTCTTATCTCTTTTTTTGTTTCCCACTTCATTTTGGTGTGTTTTATAGTCTTCAAGGATGCATATAATTTTTTAGTAAAAACGTCATAATGTTCATGAATGTATTTATCTTTAAATAAATGATCCTAGTATAAATATTTTAAATGAATTGAAGAGGATTAGTTATTTGGGGGTTATTTGTTTCATAATGAGTTATGTTGTATTGTAGGGGGTGCACCGTAGAGAGTTATAGCTACATCATGGACCATGAAGATATTGAATAAGGGTGATTTAGGTTAGTTATGGATTCCAAAAAGGTGATTGATTGCATCTTCGATACTTAGAGGCTAGTTTTCATAGCTACTTACAATTTTGGTATTGCTACTTCAATGAGGTTTGGTCATGCTATAGAGCAATGGTTAGTGATTTTCAATTCTTATTCCAAATCATCCACCACTTTAGTGTGGTTTTGAGGATTCACTATATCCCTGCCCCTGGTGAAGTGGGTTTTATTTGTGCATGTAGTGTGTTTTTAGGAGATTAGTTAACCAGGAGGTGTTGCAGCATGTTTTAGGATGGTTTCTCAGTGGTATTGATGTTTTCATCATTTATTTTCCATTACCATTGGAGAAATGGTGTGTCCAATGTTTTTTAATTATTAAATTCTATAAACCCTATATTATATTTCATTCCCCCCCCATTCAACTCTATTTCATTTTTAAGGATCACAAGGTCTCCCAGGAATCATTTTGACTCCTCCAAACATTTTTCTTCTTGAATTAAATATCTAGTGGAAGAATTTTATTATACTCTAGTAAGTGATATAACTTAATTTTGGAGTCCTTCCTTATATCCCTATTTGAGAGTGTTAAATACTTACGAATATTTTTTATTATACTAATTTTTTATGTGACAATTATTCTAAGGATTCATTCCATGACATACTTTGACTTAATTCCTCATTGGGGATCCCATTATGGGTGTTGTGTAATTTAATTCAATGAAAAAATGTAGGTGGTTCCATAATATGTTTTACTATAATTGAAATCATTAATTACATGATTAGTTTGAAATTATATTTTAAATGAACTAAGAAAACTATAATAGAGATGATTTATGTATGATTTTGAAAAGGGCATAGACATTATGAAAACCCCTATATTTGAATGGAATTGAAATTTTCTAGAGGATTTGAGATACATCTGTGTCTTTATTTATAAATTTATTTATATATAAAGGCTTCTATTAAACGATAATTTTAAAATTGAATTATTAACAAAACATAATAATTTTCTTCCAAGTAAGAAACACATGTTGAAAATTAAATCTAGGATATTGTATGTTGAACATACTTGAAATGGCTTATTTACACATGATTAAATGATTGTATAAATAAATAACATGTAATCCTAAGTATTTAATGGGTAATTATGAAATGAATTATATGAAATAATCCCTTATAAATAGATTAATAACAAAAATACTAACACAAACATACTAGCACATGATTTGTTTCCTTGGTGGGGAGTTGATTCCCGATAGCCTGAGCCATTAGATGTGTGCACACGTTGAGCTAGTATCCTTGATTAGTAGTATGAGGATCCTAATAACAAAAACTAGTATACTAAATGGATTCATAAAATTTTATATTATATAATTTATTTAATTATTACATGAAATTTATTTAAATAATTTTCTTTCATGCCAACTTCTTCATATATATTTTTTATATAAAATTATCATTTGACCATATTTTCACATATCATATATATATATTTAATTAAAAAAATTTAAAAATATATAAATTCTATGGAATTCATTATTTTATTATAATTAAAAATTAAATTTGGTTTATTTGTTAGAGAATTGATTATAGATCACTTTTTTATAACCTTTTCTGCTTTATAGCTCACTCATTACCTTTACCTTGGAGAGATTGTAGATTATCTTATGTCAGGTAAAAGAAAATGAAGTGTACCAATTAGATGTGGGGTTTGTTCTTGATCATTAAAACCAATAGAAATGTAGAATATTTGTGGAGATTTCATTCTCTTATTATAGGTGATATATCTAACTTTTTATCTTGGAATATGTCGTGTCTGTAGATGATGTGCTCTTTGGATTTTGTTTTACCTATTATTTATGGTACTTTCACCCTTTAAAGAATTGATAATACTAACGTTTACCTTTTATCTTATATTAATATTTGACAAAAAATTTCTCTTACGAATCTTTTATAATATCATGTGCTAGTCATCTAACCACGAGGACTAGGAACACCCATCAGACCATCTTAGAGAAATCTCAGGTATCATGGTACTAGGTTATCCAGGCTGGTACATGATATAAATGGTTTATAATATTACCCATGGTATATTTATATGTCCTTTCTCCTTTGATAGTCACTATTTTTAAATCTAAAGAGTACAGACATTAATTAACATGGTTGAGGGTAAAATGGGGTCTTGATTGTTACAGGTGCATGTGTTAAAATTAATTTTCTATTCCTAGATTATTTTTTTTTTATTAATTTTATTTCAGATTTAAAATTAGTGGGTCCAAACTATCTATTATGGATCGTTTTATTTATAGTCTTAAAGTATAAATTACCTTCATAAAAAACTAGTTACCATGGTGAAAACTAAAATAGTAAAAGTGAATAATATTAGAGGTTAAGAGAAAAAAAATATTTAAAACATGTTTATTTTTATTGGTGGATGTGTTGATAGACCTTATATTCCCTAAAATACATTAATAATCAATTTTGTTGGCTCATGTATTGATATTGACTCCTAAAAATAAAATTTATTTGGGTAATTACCAAAATGACACTCCTTCTAACTTATATAAGGTCACCATATCTCCTCTGCACTTCACACATTAAATACCATTTTTGGCCAATACCTAACCAAATACCTTCCTAAAATCCATCCACGTGTACTAGAGGACTTCGTTTGTTCTAAAATCCAACCCATTGAAGATATTAGTGAATGTCTAAAAATATAACCCACATAAATCTCCTCCTCTGTCAAATGGTAATCAATATAATCTGTCATGTGTTGTCGGATTACCGCCACTTAAACCAATGTAATTCATTTTCAGTCACTACCTATCACTAATGGATATAATGAAATATTAAATTTATATATATGATATTTTTGAAAAAATTAAAATTCTATAATTATAATATCATATATACATTGAATCCTTTTAATCCTTTGGAAAATTATAATGTTGCTCGTGCGTACTTGTGGACTACCGTCTCCACATAGGGATGTGAAATGTTCCTCATTTTACTTCGATATAGATGATAATAAATATAGAATAAATAAATATATATGATATTTATGATATAAAAATTATTATATAAATTCTAATTAACATTTTACTTTATTTAAATTTATATTTCTGAAAAATGAAAACAGTGTACATGCTTATGTATGACATATCTTCTCTATAAATGAAGAAATTCATTTATCTATCCTTGTATTTTATGGATGACTATATTAATGTATATAATTAATTTATATGATATTTATATGATGATTAAAATTAATTTTTTATGGAATCATGATAAAAAGACAAAGAACAAAAATATCAAACCAAAACATATATGAAAAATGAAGTTGTTATCACCAAGAACAGTGTATTTAATAAATAATTGTTAATAAAAAAGGGATAAAAGGTTTTTAAATGGTCATATAAGGAATTATATATACGATTATGGTTTACTATTATGTGTATGATATAACTATATTTATTATACATGAGTTTTGAACATTAAATAGGGAATTCGAGTCCTGAGTTATGGGATTTACATCTAACTTTTATTTTCATCAAACTCAATACATATTCAACACATAATTATTTAATATTGTGTTTTAACTATCTATTAATTAAATTTATGATTATTTTTACAAAAATTATTTGTATTTAGATATTCATAAAAGTTTATTTATTTAATGGGGCTTATAATTCAAATGTAACCAAAGTTGTAAGGGTTTTATGATATAACTTTATTATTCATAGAAATAATTTATAATTATTCATATTATTATTCTAAAATATTATGATTTATCTCTCATGAAACTAAAAAAATAATCTACTATGGTTAATTTGATAAAAAAAATTTGTTTTCTTCCCTTTATGTACTCAAGAAAATAAAATAATCTTTTCAAAAAAATGACATTATTTCCCTATTAGATCAAAAATACATTATATTTCATGTCCATGTTTTATAAGAAAAGTTAAATATTACCAAATTATTAATTAAACATATTTTTACCCCTTTTTAAATTTTTAATCAATAAATAAAATGTATTATTCTTGTTTCTTCCTAAATGAGTTACTTTTCAATATTTACCAAAAAAGGAGAAAGGACAACTCATATTATTATATAAGAAAAGAAAGGTATTTCACATTTTCATACACTCAATAAGGTAGATAATAATTTACATTTTTTAATGTTTATTTAAAAATAAAATATTTTTATTTAATATTTGGCAAATTTATCAATTTTAGAAATTTATTTTCAAATTGGAAATATTATTTTCCTCAAACTATTTTTAATGGTATTTTAATGGTATTTTTTTATTAATTACAACAACGCCTAATTATAATTTTGATATATAAGAGATATAATCTATTCATACCATCGTAATTCTTTTTTTATGTGGTTTAGGACATTAAAAATAAGAAATTTGAGAATATTTTTTGATTTTCCATGTGTTATGTATGATGAATTGATGATAAGATTATAAAATCATTTCTTTTACATGGGTTTTTTCATGATGAAATTTTTATGAAAACTATTTCCTTTTAATAGGTTATTATATGATGAGTGTTTTATGATCTCTTGGAACACATTTGAATGTTTTACATTTTTTTTATTGGAGGAAACATAATTACTTATCCCCCAAATGTATTTGGAAAAGATTTATATCTTATTAGACAAACTAGATTGGAATGGGGATTAAACATAGTTTTAAAAGGGACTCTATCCACTATGTTAGTCATGGAAGTTAAATTTTACTTCTATAATTGTTTTGGGAGTGAACCCAATCCACTATGATAGTATATTGATTAAATCTTCACTACTATGATAGTTTAGAGAGTTAACCCATTCTATTATGATATTCTTGGTAATAATCCTTGATTACTGAGGAAATGATTTTCTATACATATTTTTATGCCAAAAATATATGTATTATTGTAATTTTATGATCTCATGGGTTATTTTGGTTGATAACTTTATGATTCATGTAATGAGATATACCAAAATTTATCCCATGACTGGAATTTATTACCCACAGTATTTATGGTATGGTCTTAAAATTTTATTTCCGAGTTCTTATATCATTATGCACATGTTAGGCTGATATCATCCTTTCTTACCCTTACAAAATATCTAAAATATTCTTTTATTATGATTATTTTCCAAAATTCATGATGAAAGGTCTTATGTGAGATATTTATAAAAAGGATACTAGTTATGATGAACCAATTATTTATATATCCATGTTTCTCAATGCAATAGACTAATATAATTCATTTATGGATTTCTTTATTTTGAAATGAAAATTTATCTACTAAGATATGATATATTTGTGTGAAATTTATGGGTGACTATAATTGGTATCATGGAATTTTTTAGTTAAAATTTGTAAAATATGATGAGAAAACATTTTTAGGAGACTTTAGATAATACTATGTATAGGGGAATGTCTAGATTCATGGTAAATAAACAAGTGTTATTTTCATTAGAAAAAGTCATTACATAGATACTAAAATTGGATGTGTTTTTTTGAAAAAATTCATGTTGCGGTAATAACCTTTAAAAAATTTCATTGATTATATATATTCTATCATTATGGTGAATGTAGATTTTACAGTTACTACAAACTTGGTTTAATACTCATGTGGTTTTTCCTTAGGTTAATTCTCATTCCCACGATGAACTATTGTAAAATAATTAAATAGATAGTGAAAATTATTGATCTTGATTATTTCTAATGTGTCTTAAATTTAAAAAAACCAATGATTTTGACAACCTAAAATTTATTAAGTGTTTTTCCACTATGATTATTATTTCTCGTGAAATTATATTTATTTTTAGTAAATGAAAACTGAATATGATGGACAACATGATTATTAGGTGTAACCAAATTGGATGATTAATTAAGGTAAGGACTTTAAGATTATCAATAATTAGTTATCATGATATATTATTAACTACTTTCACATTAACTATCTCTAGGAAACATTGAATAATATAATGATATAATTTTCTGAAATATTTGATAGTGTATACTATAAAGGAAAGAAGAACTAATTTCATTGACATTATAAATTTGGAAAGAAACACATTGGGGAATGTCTCAAAGAGAAGAAAACATGTTTCTTTTTTATGAAATAAATGACATAGAGAAAAAAATTCCAAGGATTTCATTATATTATTTTTCAGAAATAGGGGGATTTTCCAAGTCAATACCCAAATCCAAGGGTTAAATCCTAAACCAAGGAAGGACCTATGACATGAAAATAATTTAAGTGTATGTATTGAAGTACTTTTTTACAATGATTAAATAATTATATTTTAGAATTATTTTTACGTTTTTTATTTTTGTAATATCAATCCTGGAAATTGTAATAATTGGGTTATTTTAGGAAGAACATATGACTTCATGTACGACAAACATGACAATTATGGATACAATAATAAATTTTTGATTTTAAGGATGATTAAAGTTTAAAGTATTATACACCACCTATGAGGTTTTAAGTGATGTTATTTTCATTTTATTAATGGAATTTTGAGAAAAAAAATTTTGGTATCAGTTATATGTATCCTTTTAGGATCAACATGAAGTACTATTTTAGAATATTTTTTTTCATAAGTTGTAATCTATTGATGAAATTCAGGGAATATATGATCATTAATTACTAATGTTATATTTAAGGATGATAAATATATTTCTATGGGATTTAAAATAATTTTATTGATATATTTTTACATCAAAGGCTATCATGTCACATCCAGTAAGGTTATGGGGAATGACCCCACAACCAAGGGGAAATAAGGGTGGAATCCCTACCACTAGACAATATGGTTTCTAGGTTAGTATGCTGTTTTTTTTAAATATGTGGTAAATAAATATTTAGTTGTTTTTGGGATAATATGTTTTATCATATTGATAATTATGGGAATGAAAATAGTGGTGAATAAAGTTATTATGGAAGAAGTTTACTATTTATGTAACCTTTTATGATAAAGAAAAAAAAATTATGGGATTTTACTTTAAGAAAAATAATTTATTATCATTTAGAATAATATATTATTTATATTTATATTTATGGTGATTAATTTTATTAACAAAAAGGATTGGAATATGTGGAAGATTATATGATTTTGAGATATACATTTTTGGTATGAGACATTAAGAGTCATTGAAGTTGTTTAGAGATAAATATTAAATTTCTCATTGAGGCATGTGTGATAAAATCATTCTAATATTTGGTTTTAAATATTATTCTAGTATATTTTGAATAATTCTATGGTTAATTATTTATCAACTGTTATAATGTTAAATTTGGGTGTTATTATTGGGTCGTTGATGATTAAGGATTTATTTATTCATATGGTGGTTTATTCATTTTCATAATTATCTTGTTCAAACCATTTTGGTTTCAATAAATTCCTAAATATTTGAGGAAGTTATTTTTATCCTTATTTGGTTTATATAATATAGTTGAAGTTAATTTCAGGGTTTCAATAATAAATTAATTCATCTTGGGTATTCATTTCATAGTGTAAAAAATGAAGTGGAAATTGATTGAACTAAAAAAGGATGAATTTTTTCTTATTGAATTAAAATAATTTAATTTAGTATATAATCTAGTAGTAAATGAACCCATCCACTTTAGAAAAATGATATTTAAATGAAAAGGACATCATATTACCTTTATTTTTGATGAATTAATGGTCTTTTTCATAACTCTTTGTTTTATTGTTTTTTATCCATTAACATTCTCATAATCATTAACCTTATAATGATCAAGGATCTATGTCACTCTAAATCATTATTTGGGAATTATGATATTCTTTGATGTCCATATTTACACATCCATCTAATTTCTTCCTACTTTGAAACCCATATTTGTGTTACTCAAGATGAACATTGTACTTCCCTTTCAAACTTAGCAGGATGAAGTTTTATTAACCCTTTTATGATGTGATTTTTCAACAACGACATTTTAAAATATCTTAACATTGATTAATTATACCATGTTAAAATATTAAGGTATTAATTTATTATATGGGGTCTAATAAATCACTAATATATTTTATAATAATAACATTATATTCAATAACGTAAATGAGAAGCAACACCAAGATTAAACAACCCATGGAATATATTATTAAGTATGATCATTAAACCTTGTCATTAAATTAGAGGTTTTTAAAAGGGATTAATAGTTTAGTAAATATATATAATCTCTCTACTAAATATAAATACATTGAAATATTCTCATCAAATAGGCACACAATTTTTATTAATGTCATTTTATTCATCAAAAATATGTTTTCTTCAAAATAGAATTTTACACCATTTTGTGAGATAATATTATAATTTATTATTTCCCTCTATAGAAAATCTATTTGGTAAAATGAAATTAATTTTTAAATTCATCATCTTAAAATTAATTTCTGATTTATTTTCAAAAAAAATTGAAAATTTTTATTTATTATCCAATAGTGATAAATAATTCTTTTTATATAATATTGTTTTTAAATGCGTCATGTATATCAATTTAAATTAATAAAAACAATATTTAATCATGTATAATTAAAATTAAATTCATTGATTATATATATAATTATATAAATTTAAATCCATATAATTATGATCACTAGTTATAAAATTAATGTAAGATCATTTTATGATTAAAAAAATGTGTTCCTTGAAAACTAGTTTTTTGACATGATTTTTCGGTTTATTTTTAATTTAATTTTAACCAAATAAATTAATTTAATTTAATACAATGGATTTCATAATTTTAAACATAATTATTAATATTATATACCAATTTCAAGTTCAATTTTTTTCAAAATGAATATTGAATACAGATAACTTTTATTACCATTATTAGGGGAAAAACAGGCTTAGCAGACATTAAACTTTTGGTATATAGGTTAAAAAGACTTAAAAACTTATCAAATTTATATTTAATGACCATATTTAGACCCAATATCATCTAAATTTAAAAAATATTTCATTTTGAAAGTAAATTTTCATGGTTATGAATTTTATAATAATTTAAGTACAGAAAATGATAAAATGTCACTCTCTTCCTTTTAAAAACATCTAATGTGTTTAAATAGGGATTAAATGGAGTTATTAATGACTATAGGTATTAAATATTAGTACAAATAATTTTTATTTATCATGAAAATTTATTTATAATTTTTAGTGGTGAGATAAATACTTTAAATTCGTATGCAACGCCAACACAAAAATTAATTAATTAAATTGAAAATAAAATAAATTTATAAAAAACATTAAAAGTAATATATTTTATATAAAATAGTATGTTTTAAAAAAATATTATATTAATATACCATTTTAGGTATTCTTTAATGTTATATATTTTAATTCTATCTTTTTATTCAAGTTTTTTGAGTCAAATTAAATTAATAATGTCAATATTGACATTTATGATACTATGTAATAAATAATTTTCATTAAATGATTTCAAAATTTTAAAAATATTATATACATAAATTTAAATTTAAAATTGTTTATAACATCAAAAATGGTTCATTATATTCTGTTTGAAATTTGGTAACAAGTTTATTGGTCACAAAAGTATAAAAACCATAATTTCCACACTTAAGGTTAAAATGGGGTTTTGTGTGTTACAAAAGAATATTTTAAAATAAAATTTCAAAAAACATATTTTTTTAATTTGATAATTTATATTTAATATTTTGAATAATTGGTTCCAAATTATCTAAAAGGAACTATTTTATTTTACTGTTAAATGATAAATTACTGAGGTAAAATAACTAGAAACTGTGGTGAAAACTAAAATGGTAAAATTGAGTAACCTTATAGGTTAAGGGAATAACATGTTTAAAAATTGTTTATATTTTAATTTCATTTGTCTGGACAATATATTCACTATAATATGTTATTTTTCAAATTTTTAGGCACATGGATTGAGAGTGACTCCCCATTAATGATTATTTTTTGGTATTTACAAAAATATAGCTCATTTTAACTTATAAAAGGGTACCCCTAGTCTTACCTATATTATTAAATGCCATTTTTGTGTGGAAAATACTAGACAAAATGAACTCCTAAAATCCATCCCCATTTTCAAAAGGCCTTTTCTATCTGAAATCCATATTAGGGTTTATTTTTGGTGCAAAACTAAAGAGGATGTTCGAAGAAGACATATCATTCTTAGTTGTGGATATTTTATATATTCTTAAAACTCTTTAATATATTCACCCAAAATGGTGAAATGATAAAAAAATATATTCCATATAGTAATATGTTATTTTTTTAATTTAATAACCAATATCCATCTCAACCACCATCAATGGTGGAAACAAAACTGTCAACCTTCTCCACAGTAGAGTACCACCACACACACAGATGTAATTTATTTTTCATCACCTCTTCTCAGGATTATATATAATGATGTATTTGTTGTATATATATTATATTTTTAAGATAATTATACTTCTTGATTTATAAAATCATATCTACTTCCTTACCTATAAATCAATTGGAAAGGGATAACGTCGTATGAGTGTATGTGTAGACTACCACCTCCATGAAGTTATGTGATTCATTTTTCATTCTAATTTGAAATAAATTATTATAATGATATATTTTAGGAATATATATTCAATATATTAAATATAAATTATTCAATAATATTAAATTAATATTCACCTTTCTTTCATTTCGTCCATCAAATAAATGAAAATGATGTTCATGCTTATGTACGACCTACCGCCTTCATGAATGGTGTAATTAATATTATATTCCCTAGAATTTATGATGAGTATAAAAAATTTTAAAAATAATATATTTGAAATCAATATAATTATTAACATTCTTGATATGATTTAAATTTTATCAAAGTATAAGTATAAATAACTACAGAACCAATGCATACATGAAAAATGAAGCACTTATCAATATAAATAGTGTTTTTTAATAAATATTTTTTAATAAAAGGGTGAAAATAGTTATAATTAATAATAAATGGTATAATATATATTATTATGGTTCGTAAATATGTGTATAATAAACCTATAATTATTATAGATGAGTCATGAACATGTATGAAGGATTTTAATACTTGAGATAAGAGATTTTTATTCACTTTTATTTTTATGGGACACATGCCATATTCAACATTGGTTTCTTTTATGTGGTGTATTTAATTAACAAGAATTTATTTTATTGTAATTATTATGAAAAATATAATTATTTCAATATCGGTATAATTTTATTTCTTTCATGGGGAATACGATTCAAATGTTACAAAAATGGAAAGGGTCATATAATAAAATCTCATTGTTTATTACGATTATTTATGATTATTCATTTGATTATGAAATAATATGATCTATATCTTGAGAAACTAATGAAATTTCTAATAATTTGGTAATTTTTATAAATTTTAAATTTTCATTTCATTTTACATTCTTTATGTACTAAAGATCCTAAAATAATTTTTTAAAAGAAAATCGATATTATTTATCTATTCTGTTAGAAATCCATTCTCTTCCATGTCCAAATTTTATAAACCTATTTTAAGGATTGTTTTAATTTTATCTAATTATTTTTAAATGAAAATTTTACCCTTTTACGAATTTTTACAAAAAAATGAAAGGAATATTCATATTGATTTCTAAAAGAGTTACTTTTTCTTTTTACCAAAAAAATTAAAATGAATCATTATTATAATGTTTATAGAATGACCAGTATTTTATATTTCCATGAACACTCAATGATTTAAATAATCATTTAAATGTTTCAATTTTTTTTTACAGTAAATTTTTTCTTTAATATTTGACAAATTTTAAGATTTTAAATACTGGTTTTCCTAGTGGAAAGCATATTTTCCCCATGAATGTTTTAATTATATATTAATGGTATTTGTATCCATCAAAGACAAAACCCCTTCATTATTATTATATTATACTAGGGATATGATCCACGGTTACCATCCCTATAATTTATCTAGAAGGTTTATGATTATTATTAAAAGAAATTTATGTGACCCATTCCTTTTTCCATAGGTTATGTTTTGATGAATTGATGAAACAATTATGAAAACAATTACTTTTCAAAGTAATATACCATGAATTTTTTTTTATAAAATCCATTTACTTAAAATTGGATTCAATATGATGGATGATTTATGATAATTCAGAATAAAAATGTTTTATTGTCATTATTTTATGGCTAAAAATAGATTTATATATCGTTTAAATTCATTGGATAATGATGGATATCACATGAGATAAACCTGACAATAATTGGAAGTGAACCTAGTTAATTAAGGTACTTTTTCCACTAAGATAACCTAAGGGGAAAACCATAACTTCTATAATGGTTTGGGAAGTAAACCCAGACTACTATGATAGTATTTTGAGTGAACTATGGATACTATTATAGTTTGGGGAGTGAAATCAATCCACTATGATAGTCTTAGTAATGATCCATGACTATTAATGAAATTATTTTGATTTATTTTTTGTATACCCCATATATATTTCTTATTCCAATTTCATGTTATCATGGATTATGATCTTTGATTACTTTATTATTCGTGTATTTTGAACTCAAAATATTTATTCAATGGCCCAATTTTATGATCTATGATGGAATGTTTGTGGTTTTCAAATTATATTCACATGCTCATATAACTTTATACACATGTTATGTTGATATCTCCCTTATCTATCATCATTGGGAATTTGAGCTCACCCATTATTATTTTTTCATTCCGAAGGTTATGAAGAAAGGTTTTATATATGATATTTCAATGAAGGAAGCTAGTTATGAAGAACCAGATGTTTATGTATCCATGTTTTCAATGGAATAAGACCTAAATGATTCTGGTGTGGATAATTTTCTTATGTATTTTAGATTTATATGTTAATATATATATATTTTTGTACCAATTTTGGGTTATTATAGGGTGATATTGAGATATATCCCTGTAATTCTTTGTGTAATAATTTAGTGTTTAATGAAAAAATGATTGGGATGGTGGATTTGGTCAATCCTATTGATTGGATTCTATAAATAATTTTAAAACAGGTTCAAATATGATGTTTCATGATGTATTCATTACTCTTATATGATTTATATTGGTTTTAAAGGTTTTAATTGAATAAAAAATTATTTTAACATTGAATATTACTTCTTTTATAAATTCAATGTTGATTATAAAAACATAACCATTTTTATAGGTTTCCACATTTTTCACTAAACTTACGGGTTTCATTTTTTTATGTAACTTAATATGAATTATTTTCTCATGTCATATTTTACAAAGTTTTTAAAAGGATATAAATATGTGTGGGACATTTTAAAGTCCACTATTTCCTCTATTGTGATTAATCTTAAATGATTATGTATCATGAATGTAATATGGGTGTAAATTTAAGAACCCTTTTTTTTTGAAATGTACTTTCCATGAAGTTTCCATGGTTTCCTAAATCTCAAAAACTCTAAAACAAAATGATATTGTATATTTAATAAATATAAATCTCTATTATTAAACAACTAATTTTTTTTTCTTAGGATATGTATTGTTATAGTTTGTATAAAAATAATGGTTTATATAATTTATAGGTTAAGAAAATGCTAATAAAAAAATTAGAGCATTTAATTTTTTTTCTAATATTAACAGGTGATATATATTGAGGATTTATATTTTTATTAATCAAATAAATATCAATTTATAATGGTTTTCCACCAAGAAAACTTGGTGGCAGAGGTATGAATTCATTATGAGGATAATATCCTAATCAACCAGAAACTTGAAATGACTAAAGTAAGATTTGAGAAATTTATATCCATGTTAACTCAGTAAAAAAATATTATAAACAATGGAAATGATTCAAGAGATAATCTTAATTAACCATGAAAGAATATTTCAATAGTATCACATTTCATGAAATAAAACCCTCTTTATTTTTTGGATCTTCAAACCCATTAAAATATGAAGGATGGATCAATTCATTGGAAATAATTGTAAAGACCCGTAAAATTCAAGTGAAATTTTTTCTTAATTTTCTTTAGGATTTTACAAGAATGCAGTTTCTGACGGCGCATGATTCTGAGCCCCAGTGTGCCCAGAATTAATTTCCAAAGTTAGGCTCGGGTACGTTCAGTGAAGGAACGAGCGGGTTTTTCTAACTTTTAAACCGGTGCTCAGAATTGAAATCCGAGGGCACTGGTGAACTCGCAGCACCAGTAATTGCTTAATAAAACATTTTCCAAAGGTGCGTTTTCTCGGTAGGAGTTATTTAAATTTTGAGGTGTAAGTGAAGAATAAATAAAATTTGTATTCCAATTTTATTTTTCTTCTAAGTAGTTTTATCCTTTGTGTGGAAGTTGAGTTGGTAACTACCCTTGGGAGAATAAATGAGAGGTGGGGCCCACACGAGACCCCACCTTTTCACATTCCCCATAACCCCTTGAAACTCTGCTTTTAAACTTGTTAACTCCCTTAAATTAAGTAACCCTTACACTTCCTTATTTAATTTTCCAACCTACCTCTTAATTAATTAAACAACTCATGGTTTAATTAATTAAGTGAAATGGATTTGAATTTTGTAAATTTGAATGCATAGCATGGGTAAATAAAATAAGGTCGACCCTTATTTTATTTTGGGGTTGGAATTGTTGTGTTAAGAGAAAGGGAAGAGAGCTCTTGAGTTTTGAAAAACTTATTCATCCGAAGAAGAACGCTTCATCTCTTTTGATGAAGAACGCGAAGAACGCCGTCTCATTTTGCATCTTCTCTCCACGTCGAAGGAAGCGAGACGCCGCATTCTTCATTGAGCGAACACTGACGATGTGCTTTCTCTTCTACTTCCTTCGCGTCAAGGGAGGAGACACCACCGCAGGGAACGTCGCCATCGACGACGGCTCTTCCTTCGATGACAACGGAATCGGCACCGATCATCGCGATGCTTGCCTCTTTCCGCGGCACGATGACAGGCGACGTCTTTTCGAGGTAGGGATTTAATTTGTTAATGTCAATGAACCCATTTTTATTCCCTTCTAAAACAAAGAATTCGGATCAACTAAATATTAAGTTGAACCACGAAAGGATATGTTTGCGGGTTGGGAATTCTTGATTGCGGGAAAACCCATAGGGGTAATTTATTTTTTCATGAATTCTTTTTCGTTCATCGACTTCTTTTTGGCCGCCTGTTACCGTAATAACGGAAGAAGGTCGGACTGCATGAACACGGGCGACCATGCTCCCCCTTCGATGTTATTTTTGTTGCGGCATGAACGAAGGCGGTGTGGTACATCGACACCGCGCGAAATCAGGAAGAAACATGATGAAGAAACGCGGCGTCGTCGCGCCGCGCTGTGGAGGCCGAACAAATTCGCGGTGTCATCGCGGCGCGCCAGAAAACCACGAAGAGGCCTTGTTTTGTTATTTGACAAACGGATCATTAGGCGATAAAGAATCAGGCCTCAGAGGTGATTTAAATCCATCACAGAAAAGGTCGGGTCCTGGGAGGACCATTGGAGAAGACGGGAGGCAAAACGGACCACCGGAGCGCGTCCGGGGGTCCGCGGAAGGCGGTGGCGGCGCGCCGCCGGAACCGGAACTGCCGTGGCGGTGGGCCGAACCGGAACGGATTAGCCATTCCGGAGGCCGAGTGGCACGTCTTTAAGCCACGCCGGTTCGTCGTCCGCGGGGGGTTGTAACTCCCCCCCCCCCCCCCCCGCCCCTCGCACCCGCTGGCCACGCGGGCACCACGGTCGCGCCAGCGCGGCAGGCCAACCGGCCGGGCCACCCAGGCCGGGCCGGGTCGCACCCACTGGGACGGGCCACACCCTTTTGGGCCGGACCTGGTGGGTCGAACCAGGGGGGGTCTCGGGCCGGGTCGGACCGGGCCCGAACCCCCTAATTTCGGGCAGTTTCCGTTCAAACACTCATATCTTTGGATACGGACCTCCGATAGACGCACCGTCAGTTTCGATGTGACCCTTGGATCGATGCGGTAGTTTAGATATATTACACTAATGGTTTAGGAGAACTTTGGGTATGGTCGGGTTGGTTCGAATACGAAACAAACCGGGCCCTCGGAGCGGAGATGGTTATATCTTGAGTGTCGGACGTCCGATTGATGTGCCGTCAACTTTTTTGGATTCCTCTTGATGAGACGGAACTTTTGGAATACTTCACCCGAGGTTTTGACGCATTTGGAATATGGCCGGATTGGATTGTACCCGAAATCCAATCGGGCCCCTGGAACGGAAAAGCTGATATCTTTCAAACCGGATGTTCGTTTGACGAACCGTCAGCGGAGTTGGTGATCACGTTGAGAAACGGTCCCTATGAGTATACCCTATGAGAGTTCGAGGTACAGTTGAGATACGGCTGGGTTGGTTCGCACACGAAACCAACCGGGCCCCTGGGACGGAAAGGCTAATAACTCACAGACCAGGCATCTGATTGACGTGGCGTCTGTTGTGTTGAGACCCCTATTATGAGGCGGTCCTTTGAGATACTTCTTAGTAGGAATTTTTTATACTTTGGGAATTGACCAGTAGCTCGTGGAGCGGACCCTCCCGGTGATGAGCTAGCAGAGTGCAGAGAGCTAGTAGCTGGCTGAGACTTCATGACTGCTGATCTATCGTCTCTGTGTGTTTCGGATAGCCCAATGGGGAGCGCTTGGTTGTAGCGGCAGACCCATGGAGGAGGAGAGCTTGGTTGTAGCGGCAGACCCATGGAACTCAACAGAAGGAGTACCTCTCAAGGATTTGAGGGGGAGCGCTTGGTTGTAGCAGCAGACCCACGGCGGAGAAGCGCTTGGTTGTAGCGGCAGACCTGCGGTACTCAACAGAAGGAGTACCTCTGGAGCCTATGAGGGGGAGTGCTTGGTTGTAGCGGCAGACCCATGGTGGGAAGCGCTTGTTTGTATCAGCAGGCCCACAGTACTCGACAGGTGGAGTACTACAACAGTCCAAGCTTAGTGGGGTGCACTTGGTTGTAGCGGCAGGCCCACCGTACTCGTCATTGGAGGATTTCTCTAGCAGTTGTGGTTTCGACTTCATGATTAAATCCTGGTTTGAGCTAAGTCTATGATCTTTTTGTTTCCTCATGACTGAGATGGATCACTTGATAACTTAGGTATATGTATGGGCATATACCTTGGTAGTGGTTATCCATTGAATTCATAATCTTTGTGTTTCCTCATGATTGAGATGGGTTACTTGATAACTTAGGTATATGTATGGGCATATACCTAAGTAGAGGATATCTTTTGAGATCTTCCTTGTGGTTATCTTTGTTGGATTTAGTGAGACCTTGAGGGTCTCGGGGTCCCTACTGAGTATCGTTATACTCACCCATGCACGGGCTATGCTCGCACCTCGTTGTGTTGGTTGCAGACGATGGGAAGCGTTGACAGAGGCCGAGTGTTCAAGGGTTGGACAGTACCCGGAGGTGGACCTCACGATGAGTCGGTATCTAGATCTGGACTTCACGGCGAGGAGATACTCGGATGAGGTCGACGGGTGAGAGCGTTTTTAAGGATATATGTACCTACCCTTCAGGCAGGATCCATGGTGGACGATCTAGGAGTTGTGCTATCTGTACCTACCCTTCAGGTAGGATCCGTGGAGGATGATCCAGGAGCTGCGCTATCTGTACCTACCCTTCAGGTAGGAACCTTGGTGGATGCACGAGGAGCGGCTTGACACCTTCCAGATATTTTGTCTTTTACTTTGTACTTTACAGTTGGTCTTGTATTTTCGGCCACCTTTACTTTCAAAAATGATTGTATTCAGTTTTACTTGGTGATTACTTCCGCTTGTACTCTGTTGTGTTTTTTTACTTTTATAAAGGCAATCCATTCCCAGTTATCAGGTTTTATGCCTTTGGTGCTAGTCGCTAGCCCCTGGCCTATGGAAGGCAGGCTTGGGGTAGTCACGGCACGGGCCCCGAGGACGAGTCGTGACAATTATCTTCAATATTAAAGATGTTCTAAGTATCATAATGTCACACATTACATTTACCATTTTTAAGGTTTAGTTGATGAGTGGTGGTCATTAATTCATAATACAAAGTAGAAAAATAAAACTGATAAAACGGAGTGGTCGGTCTACTTGGTTCTCTTTATTGAGAAATATTTCAGTAAATATATTCAACATAGAATATAAACGAAATTCATAGAATTGAAAAAAATGTAAGATGAAACAATATCATTTTATGATGAAAATGTCTCTAGACTTTCCATGTATAATCCAAATTTTATTTTAAACCATAGATGAAAATTTAAGATTTTATATTGGTCTAAAACCATGTTTTTTAAGAGATTTATTCTCTCAAATATTTAAAATATATGAGGAAGATTTTAGATGTTTTGAGAAATTCAGGATCGAGTTTATAAAATATTATGAACCTCAAGAAAATAAGTAATAATTAGTTATGGTGATATGAATTTCAAAAGAAGTCAAGAAGGAAATATGAAGGTAAGCCACCAACATGTTTTAAATGTGGAAAGAAGCATTTTACATATTGTTTGATAGCATCACAAAACTTTTAATAATGTGGTAAGTTCATACATGTGGATCATGATTGTAAGTAAAAGAGTTCTCATTTGACCAGAAATGAGATAATATATTATTAGTCGGTTGTGAGATTTTTAATTTCAATTATTTGGGTCATTAAGTAAATTTATGTTTGAAGATAATTACTCAAGGTGAGTATCATCATTATTGAATGAATAATGTTTGGTAAAAGTCTTTTTAAACTTTTATGTTAGACGGTATACCCTTAAATGATGTGTTGGTAGATAAATTTCATTTTATGTCAAATTTTATTAATGTCTAGTTTGATTCGGGATCATTACATTCTCTTTTTCTAGGATATTTTCTTGTAAAATTGAAATATCACCTCAAGAAATAGATATATATCTTTTGGTAAAAACACCTTGGGGAAATATTAAATAAAAAATAATTAAATTTAATCTTTATATAATCATTTGTTGTATTCGTTTACCTATAAATATCAATTTCTTACCCATCGTATTGTTTTTTTTATTTTGGGTATGGATTGGATATCAATTTATAATACTTAGATAGATTGGATAGATAATGATTTTCCATTAAATTCTAATAATGATTCTTAATATGTATATAATAATGATTTAATACCTTTTATGACATATATATAAATTGGGAAACCGATTAAATATAATAGTGAAGGTTTATTTCACATATTACTGAAAATAATGGAACTATTCAGATTAGGGATTTTCATAGAGTAAAAGAACATTCCAAATTATTTATTTCTTATTTACTAGGTTTTAGTCTTCAACTAGAGGTTAAATTCACTATTTATGTAGTTCATGAAATTAAGCTAATTTAAAAACCTTCTTATAGAATGGCTCTAATATAGGTAATGGAATTGAAAACCTAATTACAAGAGTTGGCTGATATAGGTTTCATCATATCTATCACATCACCGTGGGGGGCACCTAGTTTTTAGTCAAAATAAGGATGGAAATATGATTATTTTCATTAATTATAGATTAATAAATAATGTTACTATTAATAATGAGTATTTTGTCATAAAATAAATTATTTACATTACCATCTTTAGGGTGCTTAGTATTTTTCCAAGATTGACCTTGTATTGGGAAACCATCAAATTTAAGTGATGGAGGTGAATTTTTTTATAAAAATATAGAATTCTAGGTATGAAAATTATGTGTTTGGGTTTATTAATTTTAGGATAAAAAATATACCCACTTTATTTATAGATCTTATGAATTAATTTTTTTAATGAATTTTTTGTATATCTTTTTGTTCATCTTCATTAATGAAATTAAAGTATTTTCTAAAATCTATGAATATAAATAGAAACATTTTTGGATAGTTCTACAAAAATTAAAATAAAATAAGTTTCATGGTAAATTTAGTAAATATGAATTTTAAAGGGAATATATTTCATTCTATGTGTATATTTTCTCTAAATGTGGCATAACTTTTTATCCTATTAAAACTGAGGAGATTGCAGAATTTCTCAACCTAATCAATGT
The DNA here is from genome assembly GCA_963277665.1 of Viscum album. Taxonomy (NCBI): domain Eukaryota; kingdom Viridiplantae; phylum Streptophyta; class Magnoliopsida; order Santalales; family Viscaceae; genus Viscum; species Viscum album. The sequence continues at coordinate 700,800,976 of OY728160.1, forward strand.
CGCTAAAATTAATTGTTTAAGTTTTTTATCCATTTACTACCAATGTTTAGTTGAAAAAATTACTCGGTTGTCAAGATTACTAACTTCATTCACTTGAAATGGATTTAAATTCGTTTTGATAATGGTGGGAGAATAATATTTTCAAGAATTAAAAATATGATTGGTTAATAATATAGTGAAACAATTTGTATCGATGAATGGTAAATTTCTATATTATAATGATGGTTAATTTAAAGGAATTTTTTTTGTTTCGTTGCAGAATGATCGAGTAATTGTGTATTCTTCATGTTAATTGAATCCCCATGAGAAAAATTTTCTTACACATGAACTTGAGCTGGATGTAGAATCTTCTTTTCAAAAAATATAGTGGAATCATCATTATTGGTAGAAGAGTATATTATAAATAGATTATAAAAGTTTAATTTATATATTTATTCAAAAAGAGTTACGAATGACTTAGATAAGATGGTTTTAGCTAATAAAAGATTAAGATTTCATGATTTACTATCATTCAATTAAATCAAAAAAATCTTAAAATTCATTCACTTGAAATGATAAAACATCATTAATTATATTAATCCTGGAACATGTTTTATTAGTTAATAATTTAATGAATGCTCCACTAGAAATTTTATATTAAAAAAATATTTCTCTTTTGGATAATGGATCACAAAAATCATAAATGAAAAATATAATTAAGAATTATTATAAGGAAGATCATCAGATAAAAAAAGATATAATTGTTTAATAATGGTTTGTTTATTAAGTAAAATATTATAAAATAATTATTATTAAGAATTTTAAAATATTTACGCATACTAAATAATTTTTAGTTGAAAAATAAATTGTTGAGTGTGACTCACAACTCTTTATTTTATGTTCAACCCATTAGTACTAAGATATGAATAGATATTTAGGAATATTTATGATGGTATTGATTAAATAATTCTATTATGGATATTACTATGAAATGATTAAATTTTTAATAGTTTTAATCTAATAAATATCTACTAAAGGGTATACTTTATCCAGTTCCAGTGCCAAAGAGAAAATTAGAGAGCATATCCATGTATTTTCTTGCAATAATACCAATTATATGTCAAGATAATATTGTTATTTGGGTTATTTTTTATCATTTGACTAAATATATATATTTTATTATTCTTTCATATATTATATATTTGGTTCATCTTTTAAGACATTATGTTAATGATATATTCAGGTAATATAGAGTCCCTCTATCTATTACATCTTATTATGATCCTATATTTCCAAATAATTTTTTGAAAAGGTGATAGAATTTGATGGGAATTGAATTAAATTTAAATATTAGTTTTTTATAAGCAATGTGATGGATAGATATTTTTGAAAATTAAGAAAAAAAGATAATTCTTTAGGGATATTATTATATTATCAAGTGATTTAGATTAAACCAAATCATTTTTTGTAATTTTTATGTAATAAAACTTTTATTTATAGTATATATTTTTAACCATTTGAGTTATTATATGGGAATAAGTGTTAAAATCTGATATGTTGGGATAAATTCATTGACTGAAATTTATAAGAACTAAAATTTTAAGAAGATTTGGTAGATTTTTTAAGGTTTATTGAGCATTGGATGAGGGAAAATTAGAGCGTGAAGAAGTGTTATGCAGATAATTGGAGAAAATATTTTTTTAAGGTAGAGGATTATGTTTCTCTTAAATAACCTCCAGGGAAATGTGTTATTCTTTTTTTTATAGTAATTAATCTTTAGTCCATTGTAAGTTGTCCCATATGAAAGTTTTGACAAAATTAGATCATTTTCATTCAGAGTATAGTTATCTCCATGTTTATCTATGGAACATGATGTATTATAGGTTTGATCATTTAGAAATATCTACCATATGTGTCTCGTGTTTTGTGCCCAAAAGTAGTTTAATTTGAAAAAAATCATTCTTATGAGAAAAATATAGTTTAGATTCTAGATCAAAAAAATGATATTAATGAAAAATAAGATGAGACATTAGGTTACTATTTTTTATATGAATCACATGATGGAAGAAGTATCATGGGAAACTAAAAAACTATAAGGGACAGTATCATCACTTGTTTAAGTAATGAATAAAATTTAAAGGTTGTAATATCATCACTTGTTTAAGAAATGAATAAAATGTAAAGGTTTTAATAAGAATTGTAGTGGTTTCATATTCATCATGGTTTTATAAATAATTCAATTTAATTTTTCATTTGAAAAACAAATAGTTTAATTTAATTAAATTATTTTTCATATATTAACATTCTTTTTAAGGGTAAATTATGTAATTTTAGATATTAAATTTATAAAATTTTAAAAGTGACTTACATCACCATTTCAAGATAATACTAATATAATATTTTGGTATTCTCCCAAAATAGATGATTTTTAGTGAATAGTAATAAAGTTGGTTGTACAGATAAAATAAATCTTATAATATATTCATGATATCCTAATGAATAAAATTTCAATAAATAAATTTTTATTAAAAAAATATATATTTAATAAGTAATATAAATAATTTATAAATAAACTTTTGTACTTATCAATTAATTTCACAATTTCTTGGAAATCCTTATAATGTTTTAATAGAAATAAAAAATATTATTGGTACTTCTATTTTTATCATTTTTTCACAATTTACCATTTAGTTTTAGTTTTATTTAATTAAAAAAATATCATTTGATTTAAAATAATTCAATTAATTCCATTGGAATCAAAATTATAAATTTTTTGTATAAAATCATTTTTATGCCTAAATGAGAAATTATCAAAAAACAGTCTTCATTGTGTTTTAAAAACTAATATTAAAAGTAAATTTTACCACCTATAAATGATGAATCATATATAATGGATTCCATATTTTTTATAAACAAGATATAATTTTTTATTTGGGATAATTTTATATTTTTTCTTAATGATTATTTACTAGGGTAAATAAATTTCACCATAGTAATAGTGATAATGGTTAAATAAGGGGTTAAATAAAGAGATAAGAATTAAAATGTCTCAAAAACATGTATAAATTTTGTTTCATAATTTTATTTTGGCCTTATTTGATCAATAATTTAGATTTGACTAAATTATAACAACTTATTTTATAAAATAATTATTAAATTTTTAGGTTTTTAACATTTACATGAGTACCACTCCACTCAAATATAAATGGGAACCACCAACCATGACTTATTTAAAATATTTAAGTTCCATATATCATTAAAGATCTAACCAAATCCATCTCCAAATTTACTACCCATGTTATACAGGTAAGGGTCTTACAAAGAGATCAATCAAATAAGTTTTAACGTGTAATTCAAATGAAGACATCCAAAGAGGATGTACAATCCATAACGGAATTATTCCATGATTATTTATTATTTTCAATCCTTCCATTATTGTATAGACATACAAATATAGTCAAATAATAGTATTTAATATAATTAAATGTTATTATATTTTAGTAATGGCTATTTTCTACCAATCTTCCATCCTATAATAAATGAAAATGTCAGTTATACATACATGAAGAATACCACTGCCACGAAGTGATGTAATTGGTTTTTAATTACCACCTCACATTGTTGTTAATAAGAATTTATTTAATGTAAAAATATGATATTTATATTATAATTATTATTATATGAAGTTAAACATTAATTTATTTTATTTTTTTCTTCTTTTATAAAATTGAAAATGTAACTCATCTGTATGTGTTGAATACCCCCTCCATGAAATGATATATTTCAGTTTTCATGATCATATTAAATTTATGATTTAAAAAGTATTATTTTCCATTAAAATAATGTAGTTATCAAATTTTATGTAATCTGAATATTATTTACCCATGACCCCATTGTCCATAGTAAACAAACTAGATATGTTTGGGAAAAATGACCTTATAACGTTTGACATAAACCTAAATGATTTAGTAACTAAATAAAATATGGGAACAATTAAAAATAATTATAAAGTAATGAATATTAATATGGTTTTTAATAATTTTATATTTTATTGTGATTTTATTATTTAGGAGTTAGACAATAATCAAAGAAATCTGGGACTCAATATAATGGATATTTCTTTAAACACATATTTTAATATTTTTTCTTCAATTATTTTTCCTCCTTATTCTGGTTCCTAAAAATGAATCATAAATGTTTTCGTATATTAATTTAAGTAATAATTATGTTCATTTTTATCTAACTTAACATTATTTAATAAGATTCAAAAACCCATATTTTTACAAGTTCTATAGATGTTATTTATACATTTTAGAAAAAGTGAAAGTAAAATGTCATTTTAACATATACCACATTACTACATTTTCCAAATGTTATATCCATTATTCATTTTCAATTTTAATATTAAATTTGTCATGGTTTTTCAAATAATATCATATTGCTATTATTTTAGGAATTTTTTTCTAAATGTTCTCAAATGAATAGGGGATTTCTCAATATTTTCATATGAAAATTAAATATCCCTTTCTCATGGGTTCAAATGAGTATTTAAGGGTTTAATGATAATAAGTGAAATATTATAAAAAAATTCATTATAAATTACTTTGGAATTTTATATTTTGAAGGGTGAGTCCATGATATTTCTTTATAATGCATTGATTGACGATTTAGTATTTGAAAACAAAATTATGTATATAACTAATCAGGTTGAACCTACAGAAAGTTTAATATAAAAGTGTTTAACATGGGTTTGAATATTATCACTAAATATTCTTTCATAGTTGTTATATTTTTTATGGTTTTTAATGTTTCCCTTTAATAAATCGTTGATTTCTAAATTTGATTATGATATATTTTATATTTTATAAGTTAATTTTAAAAAAGTTGAAATTTTTTATGGGTTTCCATTTTTTTCATAGAACTAATGGTTGCCTCGTATTAATATATCCCTTACTAATTTTTGTGTGTGAATACCACACTTTTAGAACCAATAATAGGAAAAAATCATGCTTAAAACTATTATAATTGCAATCATTCCTCTATGGTGAATCATCTTGAAGGAAAAAAATGTATCTTAAATGAAAGGGTGGGGAAATTTTAATTGATTTTTTTTGTGGAAATAATTTATACTTTCTAGAAATATCCAATTTTTTCTATAACAGTTTACCAAATTATTGAAAAATATAAACCCAAAATGTTATGGAAATTTTATAAAGTTTAATCCTTGTAATTGAACTCAAATTTATGTTTTTTGGGATATAAGGTTTTATAAGGTGAATTAGGGTTCTATCATATTTAAACTTCTTCACAAAAACCATTTTACCTTTAGATATTCTTTTCTTATTATAAAGATCCCTATTCAAACATTATACATATTTAATTCAACGACATCAAAATTTAATGAAAATATAAATAACATAAACTAAGTAGGGACAAATATTTTACTTGGTTCACAATCATTTGGATAAATAAAAGGGGAATACACTCAGAACGATTAAAATATCAAAAAATTCTATTATAACCCAATATTATGGTGCATAAAATATTTCAGTTAAGTTACTTTCCAATAGGTCTTGGTCTCTATTGAATTAATATAAAATCACTACTCACCGAGGCTCACAACCAATGAAATGGATTAGGGAATAGATCACTACCACCAAAAATGTCATTCCATTGTAAGTATTCATGAAAAACCCTAAAATATATCATTTTATAGACTTATTGGCCTCTTATTATTCAATAAAAGTGAATATTTAACCAATATAATTGTTTTTTTCTAAAGTAAACTATATCATAATTTCATGTAAGATTATCTAATGAGAATTATGTGTTACTCCCAATTCCATGACATGATATAATCAACTCCTAATGGTAAAATTAGAGACCTAGATATTTAAAAAAATAAACACTGTAGAAAAATATTGAATAAGGTAATTTTAGTGTATAAATTATCTAATTCACGATATTTTAGGATTTTTATAGAAACACTATAATTCCAAACCTGGAAATTGTTATAAAAAATCAAGAAACAAATCATTCCTCTCTAATATTGATATTCAATGAATCACATATAGTGGAGTACCTTTCTTCTTCATGCTTTTCTATTATTTGAAATCTTGATTACTTTGTATGATATTTTATATTAGTTCACTTAATAATTATTCTCCCAATTTTTATTCAACCAATCTCCCTTATTTTAAATTTAAGAGACTTCAACTTCATCTTCAAAATAAATAAATAAATTTCTTTAAAAATCCATTCATTAAAATTCTTCCCTAAGATCGTCTATAAGTAAATATCCACTATATAACTCCATTTAGGTTGTTAACTATTTTTATATAAATTATAAATAGTTTCAATGTATCAAAAATTTTATTATATTTGAATTATTATGATTTTAGAAAACATAGCATCAAAAAATTTAGTAGGTGGTGGTAGATTGGCCCATTCTCATTTTTATTACAAATTCCAATTACATAATAATTTTATACATTATTTTATAGTGTAACCTTTATTTAGGTTTCAAAATAGAATGAATCATAGGTATTATAGTATTTCTTCATTGTTTAATGTATAAATATCATGGTGAATCATCTTTGATCAATGTGGAATATTTATACCATCATGTGATCAAATTCAAGATCAAATCAAACTCCAAACCAATTAGGGTGTGAAATTATTCAAGGGTGAGTGAGTCCTAAAATAGGTAGAACCATTAAAATCCACTTAAATATCCTTCATAGTATGAGTATCCTTCCCAAAACATTGCTGATTATTTTATCGTATTTTATGATAATAAAAAATCATTATGTACAAACCATATCTCAAATGTACCCTAATGTTTTCTCTTTGTATGCTTATTATCACAATGCAGTTCTCCACTTTTCTCGCATTTTAGGACTATTCTACTATAGAATACACATATATATTAAACAGAAGAAACATTATGTACCATTTATGTTTACATTTTCTATAAATATATTACTCCAAAAACCATATGTATACATGGATAATATGTTTTTCCTTTACAAAATTTCAATGTCATAGAATATATCATGAATGATAAAGAATATTACACATATAGGATTAAAATATTATGTATACTATGACTTTTTCAAATTATCATCAATTTACAACATCCCTTATGTCAAGATCCTTATTGTCACACCCAAATTTTCTTTAATATATTCAATACATTTATAATATATCTTCATCAATCCCATATTATTTCAAACTTCCTTAAACCATCTCAAACATTCCAAACACATTTTGGAAACTCTTTAATTACAAATCAAAACATGACTTTCTAAATATCATTGCTTCTAAAAAGACACTTGGTTAAATGGCTCTATATGATAAAATATTATTCTAAAAATATCCTGAAAACAAAAAACCATTATAACTATATATCATCATCAGACTTATGTGATTATTGAAAAATAAAATATAAAACCACTTGGTTTCAAGAGTATTTGTGGAATTAGACTCATTTAGGGTTGAATTTTTTTCCAATGAGGCACATGACACTAGAACAAGATTTGTTGCCTCATGACGAAAATTCTTCAACCTAACATAATGTTATTATGATTAAATTCCCTAAATAATTTTAATTTCTAGTATTTATGGATGTTCCTGGCCATAAAAATGTAGGTATTAACTATAATGGCTTTGATAATAGCACAATTTGTGAGAATTGTTTTTTGTTTAAACTCTAAAAATGGGTGTTGTGTTAGGAATGATTAGGTAAAGATGTAGGATACTCATGCAGAAGATCAACGAACCATGATCAATGTGAGGACACCATAATTCCCCAGTATGTGTTTTCTTAATATGTGTACATAATTAAATGGATTAAAATATATAAATTTCTTAAATATTGTCATCTATTAGTTTTTTTTAAGTCTCATGATCTAGACCCCATATTCCATGATCTCTACTCCATCAATCCTTTTTATCTTCACTATTTTTTCAATAATTTGACTTTGATTTACCATGGAGGTTATCTAGTAGTGAATCTAATATTCCTCATATCATTAGTCCTATATTGACCCACTATTATGTAATTATTCTTTGAAAACCCCTAATTTATAAGATTGTGAGGTATTTTTTATATATTTTAACTAATTAAATTTATATAACTATATTTGATAATAAGGGTACTATATCATTGACGTCAGGGGTAACTATATTAATTTTCCCTTTTATATATATTATTTTCATATATAATATAAATGGGTTGGAAAGAGTGTGTGATGACCTGGAATAAATTCAAACCTAGGTTCTTTAGTTATTTATGGGTGAGTATGATCTATTTTACCTATGATGAACTACAATAAACATTTTATTTATTTCTGTGGGCATAGATTGTATAGTTTCCTCAAAAAAGTGGTTAATAGTGTGGGAATTACCACCCATTAGTGGTTTCCATGAATATGTATCTATGTATGAAACCTTATAAGGAATCATATATCATAACTTTGTAATCATAAAGACATGTATAATTATGTACAATGTGTATTATCATTGCAATGGGAATTTAACATAGATAGTTCCATTTTTTATTTCTACCCATGAGATATTGGTGAGTTTTAAATATTTTATTACATGCCTTTGGGTGGATGGTATTTTCATATTGGATATATGATTTTGACTCTTTATGAGTGGGTATCTTAGCAAGTATCATAGGATTTCTGAAACAAATTCCTATACATAAATCCAACATATTTCATTATCACATAGTCCATATATTATTTATGTTTATAGAGATTGTTTACCCCATTTATGTGGTAGTGTTTTGGTGATTTTTAGTTCACTTTTTTAAATATAAAATGCCATGATGATTAACCATTTTAATCATATAATATTAATAAGGAAAAATACATTAAATGTTTTTTTATTTTTTATGTATAATCCATAAATAGGATTTCTTAATTTTCATGAGACATTTGATTACTTAAAGAAATATATACCAGAAATTTTGATTTGAAAATGTCAATAGTGGGAGGAATAATTTGGAGTAACATCATAATTAGTTATGTAAGAGAACATTGGTGAGAAAAAAAATCAACATCATATCGTAGACATATGATCATAATTATACGAAACATTTGAAGAATTACAAGAATATTATACATGGATATAAATGAAACATTATAATTAGAGGCTCAAAAACAAAACATGAATATATATTACTCAAATATAATTATATTATATTCATTAATAACATTGTAGAAAATTATTAATAAATCTTGTCCACACACAATAATCTCAGTAGGCATAATACATTACCTAATAAATTGAAAAGATGTGTAATTATTAACCCATCCATCACATCATAATAATCTCAAAATCATGCATTATATATATATAAATTTCTACTAAGTTTAAATAATAAATAAACCAATAAAAAGTGAATGGGTTTCATAATAATTTGCTAAAGCACCGGTTGTGAATAAATTTATAAGTTCCAAAGAGGAGGAAAAATATGTGTTTTAAATTCAATTGAGTAATAAATAAATATATAATTTTCCATAATGAGAATATGGAACAAAAAAATAATTTAGCTATTTTGAAAACAAGGGCATTATCAAATTAATTTGTGGTCTCTCAGAAATTATCCAATAGAAATAAAGGACTGAATCTCCTTGAAAGAAATAAAAAACATACATTATATTTATCTAAAAGAAACATAATTTCTATTTATATTATTTATAAGGAATGTAAAAATAGAAATATAGGGTAAACCCAAAAGAAAATAGTTGACATTAAGATCCCCATTATAGGTTTTTTGATGTAATAAAATGGATTCATCAATGGAGGAAAATAGAATATACATGTAAATTTCCATTAAAGGAGTAAAATGGTTTTTACTAATTTATTATGATATTATATTATAATATTAATAGATTTTGGATCAAGAATAGAATTTATAACCCAAATAAATGAGATAGAGATAAGAATCAACTTACCTTAGGCTCTTTTTTATTTCTACATGTTTACCCCACATATAAAACAAACTTATGCTTATCAAAACCCTGATATAGAAATATATTACAATTATTTTTGTTATTATTAATCATTTATAACGATTTTAATTCATATTTTAAAATTTTATGGCATATAAAATAGTTATATGACATGCTTTTTTGAGTTATCTCTTTTTCATCTCTATTTAAAGGTTTTCATTCATAGTAACATATCTATAAGTTAAATAAACTATATATGACAAAAAGTATATAAAAGTATTATTTTATGTGTTATATATAGTATATGATAACAATAATTAAAGGTAATTATAATTTAAAACTTGATATTATCCATGTGAGTTATTTAAATGACAGACAATGGAACTTTTTCAAAAGGAGGGATAAAAATGTACATATGTTACAAGAAGATCATATTTATTATAATATATCATAATAAAATTTATATATAAATATATAAGTTACACTAACCATCTATAAATATAGTGATATATAATAAATTGAAAACATCCACATAGGTGGATATAATCAACCATTAATAGGGCATGCCAAATCATGTGAGAAATGGTATATATATGAAATATAGAATACAAAGGCTATTACATGTCAAAAAAAATTAATAGTTAATAAATTTTTGAATTAATTAATTTTTGAATATTAAGATAAAATTATATTAGGAGATTAAATATAAAAATTAAAACAGAATTGTGGTGGAACTGCCTCTTTATTGATGTGTGTTCCTTCACTATAAAACTAAGGCCTTAAGGTATTAGGGTGAGCATAAAATATAGAATCTCTAATGTTTTAATGAGTGTTAGTATAAGTTAAAGGAGTAGATATTTTAGAATTTAATTTATTGGAAATTTTATTGTCTATTAGGATAAGATGGAGTATTTATACTTTAAGGGGGTATTTTGGTTTCAAATAATGAATAAAATAGTATTTCATGACTAATAGTTTCAATAATAGTACTCTTTGGGACTATAAATGATATACAATAAAGAATATATATTATCATGACTCTTAAGATATTTCAATTCATTAGTTTTTATTTTAGAAAATTAAAAAAAATATTTCAATGAAATAATTTTTTTAATCTTTTTAAATTATTTTTTGTAATAAAAATTTATTTATTTGTTGTTTTTAAATATTTATCTTATTAAATTCATTTTCTATTGATAATAAAATTCCAGAGATTTTTTTTATTATTATATCAATATTATGTCATCAAATATAATGTACTTGAAAATTGTATTTTTACTATTCACCTAATAATTTCAATTTTCACAAAATAAATAATAGATAATTTAAATGTGTTAATTCAAAAAAATTTCATGAATTCAATCAAATATTTTTTATAATTTAATTAATTTTAATATAAAAGTATCTACATAAATATTGTGTTTTTTTAAATAAGTTAAAACATAGTTTATCAGTAAAATATACATATAAATTCTTTATTTTTCCTAATTTAAATATTTATTTTATTAAATTATAATATTTTTATTTTCTTAGTTTATTTAGGATAAATACAATTGATCTTAAATTTTATTATTTCAATGGTCATGTTATTGTTTTAATAGCCATGTTTTTATTTCAATGGTCTTATTTCCATTACCCATCCTATAAATACCTTATGTTTAATTTAATTCATCATTCAACCAATTTTCTATCAATGTTCTCCAAATATTTTTTTAAAGTTATATCAAATTCATGAAGTTTTATATTCTTTTTATATTGTTTGTAAACGGTGTGATATTAATAAATAACCATGGGCTAATGGGTTTTCAAATTCTACTTTTGTTATTTATAAGTTTTTGGATCCCATTATACTATTTTGAATTTTATGGAGTGAATTATTTCCCTATATGTAATATTATATATTTATTAAATAATGTAATGATTTTATTATTAAATTTTTCATGTGTTTTATACTAAATTTTTCATAAATCATGTATATTATGAATGAAAATTTCATATAGAAAAGTTCAACAAGTTACATATGGTCTTGGGAGATGTGACTGTGAAAACTTTTCTGCCTAATTTTTCATTGTATGCATTTTATCATAGATTTTTTACCTTAATTTATATAATTGGACCATTATGTGGACGGACTTTTGTTTTGTTCTTTATATGGATATATAATGTGATATATTTTGTTTTTGTATATCATGATTGTTTATCTATGGTTTTCTAAACAATTTAATGTCCATGTTATATTTTTTATATGGAATATGATTTATAATTCATTTTTCTGTTATCTATGATTATCTAATAAATTTAGAAATCATCACACATATTCTTCACCAAACCCCCACAACTAATTAGTTACATTTAGCACAAATAGAGGCATGTCTAAGAAGTGTGACAACATAGTAAAAAATTTATTTGGGTAGACTAGTTCGGGGATGATACATTATATGATCAATATCACAAGATACACTAACACCTTCAATTCAAACCACAAAAATTTTTGGCCCACCCACCATGAAGATTTGAAATGGAATCCCCCACCACCATCTAACTGATGATCAGATAGCTCTAGATCCTCCAAAAATTATTATTTAACAGCAAAATTCTATAGAAATTCATAGCCAACCATTATCATTTCAGGAGATATAAAGTTCTGATAATTATTTAAAATTCAAATTGTATCCTCATAGAATCCAAAAGATAAAAAAAATTAAATAATTTCATTGTAATAATTTACCAAAGGATAAAAAATTTAGAGAGAGTGGTAAATACTAGAATAAATCTTTCTTCCATAACATTCACTCTTTTTATTAGGTTAGGGTAAAATTATCCCCATTAGATTAATTTCATAATTTTCTATTATGTGGTATTGTATTTTCTATAAAATTCTATATGAATTAATTAAATTCTTTAAACTATCAAATTGGGAAATAAAAATTCTCCCTTGACTATCACTAAAAATAAGACTGTGTATTCGATTACATTATTTCATTTTAAACAAAATGAAATATGAATTAATATATATTGACCCTTATTAAGGAATTTATGTTCTAAAACAATAAAACATAAAAGGAAAGTTTTATTTTTTATAACTTTTCTCTAGGACTAATTAAAATATACATATCATATTTTTACTAATCCAATTTCATTGACATTATAATAATTTTTTTTGTAAATTAACTTTTTTCCTTCATGTAGTAATTATTATGTGGTATATCATGAAGATTTATTTAAGGGATTTTAAAAACTAAAAAAATGGATTCAAATTTTAAATAAACATCCCTTTAAATTTTAGTAATTAGTCAATATATTTACGGAAAATTATTCAATGCTCGTCATTGTCTCTGGGAAAAAATGGTAATAAATTTTTTTTTATTCATAACTCTTATAAAAAAGTATATATAGATACTTTTTATTTTAATGTTTAAAATTTATATATTATTATTATTATTCAAGCTCTACTAAAAAATAAAAAAATATTCTCTATATAACCCAAATAATATGAAACTTCCTACATAATTGAAACCTCATGTTCTAAATTCAAATATAGAATAATTTTATAATTATAACATTCAGATATATTTATGAATTACTATCTTAGATTTTTTTTAGTTTAATTATTCAATAAAAAAATTAGAAAACTTTTCCATCACACAAAAAAATAATGTTTTCATATAAGATGGATCCGAGAATATCACAGGTTTGGGGTAGTTTTTAAGATGAAGAATGATATTTATTATTTGAAGACAGAAAAAACTATATCTTGTCCATTTTTATTTCACAGATAGTATTTGTAGTTGAATATTTATTTATAGTCGTTATTTATATATGATCAATTCTCAACCAATGATTGGGATATGAACCAGTTTTTAAATTCAAACATTAAATTTTTATCCACTTTAAAACTCTATCCCCATGTAATTGGTCATTCAAAGGGTTATGTGATGACTGATTAAATGATCATGATTATGAAGACATATGTGATATTAAAAAATTAAAGTGTATGTTGTGAGGGATTGAAATGTTCACTAAACCTCTTTATTGAGTGGATATATTCCTGGTGTTAAAAATATATTCTCACATAGTGTGATTCAACATATTTTTAATAATGATAAATTAATCAATGAATATAGTATAAATATTGTCCCGAAATAATATAATAATTTCAAACATATTACAAGGGAAATATATCATCATTATGCTTGTTTTTAGAACCATGATACTTTCCACACATTCCTTATGTGCCTCAATTCTAACATATTTTTGTGCATTATTATTCTATTAAGCATTATATATTTCATTTCCCTTCTCCTTTTTTATGACCTCATACAACCTACCTCATAAACAAAAACTCAAAGATACAAATTAATCACTTGTATATATATATAATATATTTCATCATCAATAATAATGGTTAATCCATAAATTTTATATATCCCCAAATTTCTCCATGTGTTATATCAATTAAATCATTAGTAATATCCATTCATTATTACTAATAAAGAATATCAATTTAAATCCTTATTCAAATCAAAAAATTTAGAAAATTTATTACATGGATATTTTCGAATTAACTAGATGATAGAAAGAAGATTATTATCACATCAAAATATGCCAAAAAATGATACAGTAAGATTCATCATGGTAAAAAATCATAAATATTAATTTCACTACTTAAATCTTACTCTGAATTGTAAAAGGATCCAAAAAATGGTATCATGTTTTATATATTTATATCATAACATGATCTATTGTGGCATGATCACTATATCTTATAAACTATATATGTATATAAATAAATCATGAATTAATGACTTGTGTCATGAACATCTCTTTTGTGGAATGAGTTTTATCTTGTTTAATAAAAATGTATGACTTCTTTATATTTCCTCACATATGAAAATGATATCCCTCAATTATGAAAAACTAATTATACAGGATAGATCCCATGATTTCATAGAAGAACATAAAATTGAAATACATATATGTCATCATACGATTACAATGTAATTATAAATTCTCACTTAACTTCCACTCATTACATTGTAGTGTAAATTTCATTGTGTAATGACACATTAGTAGAATTATGTAGTCAATACCATTGTAATAGAATAACCACATCACATAATAGAATTTTATTTTGATTTCATATAACAAGGTTTTCAATGTAATTTCTTTAAGTGAAAGTCTATATTTCTTCTCCAATATTACATACTATCTATAAGATATTTTAATCATTATAATAATTTATTTTAAATATGAAAAACTCTAAATCAAATAATAGTATTTAATCTTCGTTATTTTTCTTTATCATCCAAGTGATAATCATGTGGTATAACAATCTCCATTTCAATCCCATGAATATATCCTCAATATTAACTATTATAAATAGATAAAAAAATATTTATTTATTTATTTATGTATTTATTTATTTATTAGATTTATTTTTATTTCAGGACCTCTCGATTAATGCATACAAACCATATTCAACTACATCTTGTGGTATATGACACCTCATCGTTAGATTTTTAGAGATATACATCCCTTGATAATCATGTGATATCATGGATAATATAAGATTATTTTAGTAACCTATGGTTTCATGAATTTTTTTACATTCATCATGAATAATTTATTAGACCATACTTTATGATATATTTATTATTTAGTCAATAAAAATGTTTTTCAATGATATGATTTAAAAATAGATCATATATCACTTAACAAAACACTTGTATGATCCAGCAACACATATAATGAATTCAAACATATTCATTATTTATGTATATAACAAAAAATATCATTCCCAAGTCATCCCATAGATTATTATATAATCTATGATTATAATTATTCTAAGACATCTCACTTAATATTATTTCAACTCCTCTTCATGATGATCTCAAAATATCTACCCCCAATAATTAATCCAATAATTATTTGTGGAAAATATCAATAACTACTTATCAATCAATACTCTTTTGAGTCTCAAATTAATAATGATTTGAGTATGATTGAACATTTTAATAAAAATGAAATGGAATATTTATAATCTATAAACATATCAATCTCAATAATTCCTTGCAAATAAAACATGCTTATATATTGACAAAAAATTATAAAAAACTATGACATGAAAAAATAAGTCATAACCTGACTTCATGTTCATTATATTAATGAAAAAATATATATTGCCATCTAAATTTATTAGTTATATTTCCATCAAAAATTATTATAATAAAAACATATATTTATTTATAAAACTCTATGAATTAGATTCAAAAACGATACAATGAAATCAAAATTTCATTTCATAAAAAATTACTTATTGATTTTTAATGAACAATATTTGAATTCATGTGTCACAAACCCATGTTTTTAAATATAATACAAAAGAAATTTATAAATTATTTCATTTTTTTCATAACATTGTTTCTCCAAATTGATAGTTTTTATAACATTTAGCCTATTTAAAAGTAAATTTATTTTCCCCTACAATTTAACTGCCTTTTTAATAATTAAAATACATAATAATTAGGTGTGGTAATACACATTTTGATCCAATCACTTATATATATAATTTTCAACTTTAATAAATGTTATATTTAGTAATATTGTATAAAACAAGAATCCAACATAATAAAAAACAAAAGTAGTTTATAATAATTTATAATTTTACTTTTAGAGAATAAATATACCCAATTAAATTAAAAATATTAAAATTGGATAGTAAACACACACAAACCACAATTATGAGAATATGAGATTTTATATCATTTTTGTTTTCTAGAATAATCATATTAATGAAGAAAAATATTAAAAGGAAACAAAATATTTGTACGTCATTAAAATAGTTTAAAATGAGAATTTTAATATTTAAAAGATAAGAAGTTAATAGTGAATAAAGGAACATTATGTCTTTATAATAAATAAATAAAATATATAGGACCATAGGGAAATATAACCATTAAAATTTATAACCACTTCTGGTATAGAATATACAAAATGACTATCAAAATAAGTGTATATTAATGATAATGATTATAAAAAATGATAAATAATGTAAAATAAATGGACTTACCTAGTAAGAATACATAATATAACTATATTTTATTAGTTTTTGGAAAGTATGTTGCATCAGTAACTTTTTTCCATTATAAATACCAAAAAAACTTCAATAATTCCAATGTTGAATGGATCCCCTAACCCATCTTGGATAAAAGTTAATATTGACAACGTGGTATTTGGTACACCTAATCTGGTGGACTATGGAAGTGTCTTTCTCACCCACTCTGTCTTTATGAAGGGATTATTATACCATTTTATTGTAAATGGATGTTATTATGAGGTGGGTCTCTAAGAAATGTTGAATCCAATACAATGTTTTTTTCAATGAGGTTGGGTACTCCTATAGATTTAGTAATACTCAATGTTGGTTATAGATTCTTTAAAGAATAAATCAAGAAATATCCTCTGGAAAATTAGACATTTTTATATTGAATTATTAATTTCTATATAATAAGATAATATAAATGTAACAAAGACCTTTTGAAATCTAATAAATATAGATGAATCACTTTGTAAAAATATGTTTGTAGAGGCGAGCTCGATGTAGTCCATTACGACTCCCCAGTTTTCTGCACCCCAATTGGACTGAGATATGAATGGTGAAATTTAATCCCATAATTGTAATACATTTTTATAGTGGTAAGATTTTAATTTTCATAATATATTTGGAGGACTTGGAATACATGGCCTTTGAAATTTTAGATTAATAAGGCCTAATATTTATTCTAAGGGAGCCCCATCAAAGTGATAAAGTATGATTTCTTTTCTTACACCTTTCAATTTAAATTCATAATTCCATTAATAAAAAAATAAAAATTATCATAAGATATTAATTTACTATATAGTTAATAATATAATTATACTATATTATTAATAACATCATAATATAATTCATACAATACATTTTTATATTTTTTTATAACACTCAACCCATCGGGATCGGTTTTAACCACCTATATAGATGATGTTAAAAAAACTCTATTCATGATTTACATTTATGGTTTTGAAAATCGATTTAATGAATAAGTATAATGTTTATAAAATTATTTATATTATGAAAATAATAATTTGGCATTGTATTAATTATATTCACAAAAAATTATTATGGTAATTTAAATAATCTCAAACATTGGTTCTGGGGATCTTCTCTAGAATTGATTTTATTTGGAGCCATCTATTTAATTTTATAATTTTTTTAATAATGATATCAAATATATGTCACTATAAATATATAGATCATATAACTATTTGACAAAAACATTGACCCTAATCACTATACTAAATCAGTTTTGGAGAACTTGACTAAACATCCTCTGATGGCTGATGTAATATAAGACAATATAATTAATGAAGGATGTATAAAAATAAATAAATATGAAAAAAATTATATATACATTAAATGGTTATAAATAACTTATTTAATAAATTCAATTATTTTTCTTAAGAAGGATAGACATACATATCATGCGATTTAGTGCCCAATGAATGGAAATTCCCAACCTACCACCTTTTCCTTTAGGTTATGTATTCTCTCTCTTTACCTATATTTATCTCTATATTAATGAAATTTAATTCCTCAATATTCTGTATTTATTTCCCTTATATATACACTTGGTTTATATTCCCTTTATTTACTTGGTATATATATTTTTTTATGTTCTATTCTAACTCTTTTCAGTAATGAAAACTCAATTAAAATGGTTGTTTTATATTACTTAATCTATTTCATGAATTTATATTTTTAATTACATTATCTATATTGATTCCCCAAAATAATATAAATTTAATAGAAAAATATGTTATCTCATTGTTAGTTTATTGGAAAAAATTATGTTCTTCCCTATTTAAAATTTCTTTAGCAGGTCTTTAAAACATCATTTTTAGAGGTTAAATTCTATACCTATTTCCCCCTAATTTCTTATGCTTTTTCTTCACATGAACTCAATTTCCCAAACCAATGTGTCTTTAATAATTTAAAAACTTCAAAACATATTTAATCCAATATTTTATTTGGAATCATTCTTATATTACATTTCATTATTATTTAAGAAATGATTATATAACTTATTTCATCCTCATGAGATTTAACTTGATGATTATTTACTCATAATTAATTTTTTTTATGTGATACAAAAATATTTTTATATACTGTAACATGATGTTTGGTTAAAGAATTATATATTTCACCAATTAATTGAGTAATTATTTCATCTCATGATATATTATTTAAGGTGCATAGATAATTATCCTTGAACACTATAATATATTGTCTTAGTAGTGAGCATTGACTTATATGTCACGACCCGAACCTAGTCGGGGCTTGAACCACAACTACCCCAAGCCTACCTCCATAGGCTAGGGGTGCTGACAAGTGTTTAAGGCACAACAAATTTAGATAGACCTTTTTATAAGTACCTATATGAACGCACACAACCAATTCTATGAAAAAGTGTAGAAGTATAGAAGAAAAAGATTCATCCTGCTGTAAATAAATCAAAACATTCATGTCCCACTAAAAAAATAAACGTATAGAAATTCAAAAAAAAATATTAAACACGAAAAATAAATGCCCAACAAGATCAGTTTCTTAACAAGATCAAAAACAGAAAAAAAAATTATTAATAGATGAGAGAACCCCACACCAAGAATCCAATTTGTGACCATTGTACACTGTCTAGTATCCAATATCCCAAAGCTTCATGAAGTCATGATCAACCCTGTCTATTTTTTTCATAAGGAACAATATGTACAAGAAAATCCTATTCGTTGGGTGAGAATAAACAAACCTAGTAGTGTGAAATACTAGAAATTTTGGCTATTGTCATAGACTTATAGCCATGTTTTATAGGTCTATGGATATAGCCTGGTTTATAGCCATGGTTCAATTAAAACTGGGGGCTATATCATTATTTATAGCCAAATTTAAAAAAAAATAGTAATGATTTTTTTGACATTCTATTGAAATCCACCCCCTGATCTATGACCCTCCTCCCAACCCTTGACCTCTCTCTTTATTCCCTCATCCCCGACGTCGTCGCCCCACTACCTGGCCAATGCGATTTCATTGAAACCTCCCCACCCAATCCTCTTATATGCCTCTAACACGGGTTTCCATTACCCATGTGAGGTCTCTTAACTATGATCTTCCTCCCCTTATTATACAACCCAACAAGGCCACCCCTTCGAAACTCCTCTGAGAAAGTCATCACACCTCATTCTCTAACAAGCCTCTGACGTAGCCACCCCACCTCTTAGGGATCATCTGCCTCATCATTTGATCACTCCTCCTTATTACCCACCAAAGTTATTTAGGTTTTCATACTTCTGTTTGAGTGTCATTGTATGATGAGGTGTTAACCTTGGATTGTACATTAGCTATTGTGATTTTTAGGATGATAAAAATGATTATTTAACAAATAATGACACTAATAGGGGATTCAAGAATATAAAACCTCATTAATTTAAACTCATATTCTAAATCTTCTTAATTGCATTTTTCTAGTATAGTATCCCCATTCACAACACACAAACACATTTAAACATTATAAATTCACACTATTGTTCTATATTTTATATAATATTTCTAGGTTTTTTATTCCATTATTATCTATTTGGATTAGGTATATTCAATTCATATTGATTCATTTTTTACCTTTTAATTTTATAATAATTCAATATATTTAAGGAAATTTTGGGATAATTCAATATAGTTCAATTCAATTTTCTTTTGGATGGTTTGGTTGGGATCTTGTTGGTTGATTTCAATAGGGTTCAGTTAGTTTGGTTTAGATTTGATGGATTCAATTTAGATTATGTTATATGAATTTTAATATTCTTTTATCTGAAGTTAATTTAGTTTAGTATATTTATTCATCAGGTTCTTTGATTCATTTTGGTTCATTTTGTGTCTATTTAGGTCAATCGGGTCCCAATCTATTTGCATTGAGATTTTTTTTATTTTTAACATGTATTTTTCTACAATATGAGTTTTCTTTAGTTTATTTCAATTATGTTTTTTCCATTTTGATTCCATGTTTTTCTTATTTGGATTTAAATGTTTCATTTTAGTATATTTTTTTCAATTTAGTTTAACTAATTATAGCTTTAGTTATTTTCTCCTGGCTAGGATTTTTTTAGCTTGGCTCCTCTAGAATTTGTTTCATTTGGGTATCTTAAGGTATTCTCATTTCAATAATTCTTATAAAATACAAATGGATTAACTCTTTTTAGGTCTAATATAATTAGGTAAGGTCGACTCAATTATTTTTTCAATATTTCAATTTGGTTTTATATGATTTGGTGTGGTTGAGTTTAGGTTAGAGTAGTTCTGTTTAGTACAATTTTTCTTGATTATATGTTTTTTCAGTTCCAGTTTGTTTGATATTTTTTATTTTACCTACATTAGTTAAAATATAATTAGGTTGGTTGAATTCAGAAATATTCTTACTAGTTTAATGTTTTTTATTTCTATTTAGTTCTATTAGGTATAGTATTGTCACTTTAGTCAAATACATTTTACATTGAGTAAATTGGTTTTTGTTTGGATTGGCATAATTGTATTATCTTCATTCTAGTTCAAATATAGTCCATTGAAGACACTTTGTTATTTTTTTGGGTTTATATTAGTTTTCCATTGTTTTCTATGGTGTGATATTGGTTGGGTTTTCTTGTATTGAGTACCTAAAGTCATTTCATGTAGGTTTGGTTTGGTTTTACTCTATTTAAATTAATAAAAAAAATTAATGTAGTTTCATACTTTTGAATTTAGTTTTATTCTATTCTATTTTCATGTGTAAAGTTTTGTGTTTACTAACCTTGTTAAAATACGAGGAATATGAATTTTTTTCAATTTATCTATGTGTCTGTTTTTCAACCGATATTCAGAAATTTATTACGAGTGTTGGAACACTTAAAGGTATTGTTTTTTGACATGATATTTTATCTGATATTTTTAGCGGGTGTCCCGATGAGTCTAGTGAGCTCTGAAACCAAAAAAGTTCATTTTAATGGATCTGCATGAGCAGTGCACAGTTGTGGTCCAACCCGTGCAGTATACCCTACTTAATAAATTATTTAATTTAATTTAATAAGATTAAATGAGAGGTTGCGTTTAATTAAATTAATATTTTAATAATCGTAATAATTAATTTATTATTATTATTATTGTGGTTGTTTAATTAAATTAATGATAAATAATTAATTAAATAATGGTTGAAGAAATTAATGAGGATTTTTGTCTATCACATTACCATTTTAATTAAATGAAGATTTTCAGAATTATTAAAGTATCATTTATAATTAAATAGAGGTTATGGTTTGGATTTTTTATCATTAATATCATATTAATGATATTGTAATAAATTTGGGATTTTTTGTTTTAATAATATGAATGTTGGAATAATAATAATGATGATGATGTTATTATTGTGTTTATTGTGTTTATTTAATTAAATAAATTTTAAAAGAATATAATATTGCATTTCATATTATCAACGAAACTCTTTCCATTAATAAGGGTTAATTGGGAGTTATGGTCTTATTAAATGAAGGTTGATGGAAATGATAATAATGATTTATGATTACAATTATAATGCATATTATTATGGTTATATTTATTATAATTACTAACTTATTATGGTTGTTTTATAATTAATAATAATAATAATATATTTTGGGGGATTTGGTTGGAAAGGAATGAATGAAGAAATTGGTGGTAATAATAATAGATTTCATTATTATCATAAATGTTCTTGAATAAATTAAATACAATTTAATTAAGGGGATTTAATTTGGTTTTTAGGTTTAAAAACAATAAAATAGAGAAGATGACACTCCTCTTTCAATACTACACACAGGGACACGCGACCCCACCTGTTCTTCCTCCACACCACATTAACCATAAGTTTTCTTACCTCATCTATGATCTGACCTCTCCCTGGGGCATGAACTTCTTCCTCGGATGAACCACCTGCAACAGCGCGACATCCCCAGGAGGCTTCCATTGTAGTGAGCGACCCCCCAAACAACTTGCAGCAGTGTGTTCATGACCTCCTCTACATGGCTCATTTCCCATGGCTAGATCTACCTCAGCTGAACCACCTCATCCCTACAGCAAGACCTCTAGTAGCGCTCAAGACCCAAGGCGAAAATCATACTGTAGGTGCGACCCTCCCTCTGGGGAGAACTATGACGCACGATGCCCCCCCCCCTCTAGGTTCTTCATATGTTGTTGTTTTCTACCTAGTTTTTCTTTGTAGGTTTGGTCTGACTCAATGAGGTGTGAAAATGGGGTTTACGGGTCCTTTGGTCTATAATCGAATATCCACCACCAAGGGCGAAGTGGATGAACTCATTTTACTTCACCGCCTTTGGGTTCCACCTTAAGATTATATTTGGTTGCAGGATTGTGTTATTAGAAAATACATGGTTGAGTGTATCAGAGGATAAAGTGGTATCTTGGGATGCTCGAGTTGAAAGCACATAGGGCATGGGTTTCTTCTATTTGAACTATACATGATGTGTAAATCATGTTGTGTTTTTTGTTACTTTCAATTATGTATCGATAATATGTCATGCATTCATCTTATATATAATTGGTGTTGGCCACTTTTATAAAATGTGTATTATTTTCCTTTTACTGTTTTGTCAATTGTGTATTACTACATCTGCTATTATTTGTTATTTACTCTGATATACCATTATGAAACTCTTATAAAGGGTATAGTCTCTCTACTGACTATCCTTAGACCCTTGCTACAATTCGGTATCCTCTATTGTACAGGGATATTCACTTGAGTTCATGTGGCATCCAATCTGTCCATCTGTTCATGGGTGAGCAAGGTCGCAAAGTTACGAAGTGGTATTAAAGGTTGGTTTCTTATCCTTTCTCTTTCTGTTTTGTGGTTGGTAGATAGGATTCAAGGGATGTTTTGACATTTGGTTTAATAGTCGTTCTTGGGAATGATCACTCAATGTACAAGAAATGACCATGTGGCGAGGGATGGGAATTGATGTTTGTACTATTAGAAGTTACTGTTGATATGATTTCACCTTGAGTGACTAGTGTATTTTCCGCTGCTTATTGATTTTGAGAATTTTGAAAAAATAATTTTTTTTGGCCTAATATGGCACTGAAGTTTCATACATTCATCATCACAGGCACTTATAGATTCATAGTCCATGCATATAACATTCTAGGTAGTTTCATTAGTAGGATGTCTACTAATTTGGATTGTGTGCCTTGGGTGCAATGCCATGTTTTGATCTGATTTATCATGCCTCTATAGATAACATGTTTTGGTGATGTATTTAACATTCTTGAGTTATTATATGCCATATTGGCTCTGTTATAAGCATGTTTTATTGTTAATCCATTCTTAAGGGTTATAGCATGTTATTGTGTTACTACTTATGCTAACATGCAAGAGATGTTTCGATATATGAAAGGGTTTCTAATGTTAAATGAATATTTATTATGATAAATGGGATCAAAATTCCAGTGATAAGGTGTATGGGCGCCTTATCAATTGTTTAATGGCCACCCATGTGTTTGAACCTTGTATAACCATAGTTTGTTTTAAAATGGTTGTAAATGTAAAAATGATGAGTTTTTATTGAAATAAACTGTTGTTGGGTTATTTTTTAAAGAACTTGAATTGAAAAAAGGAGACTCTCGAAGGTCTCCTTCTTGATTAAAGGAATTTAGATGCTAAATTTTCTATTTAAATTTGAATAAAACTGAATGTTAAATGATCAATGAGGATGTTTGTGATAGCATGCCTATTTTTAACGTAGAGAATTGTTTTAAAAACCAGGTGACATGTTGTGATAAATGTACTTGTGTGTATGTCGAAATTCATTAAAATGTTGAAAGGTTGAAATGAATTAATTAAAATGGCAAAAATGAAAACGGGGCTTTTGAATCATGTGATTTCAGTTTTGTGTGACCGGGAAAGGTAGTCGATTTTTATGTTTCGTAAGGGGCTAACCCATGGTAGGTACTACCCTGAGAATGTTCAAGTCCGTTAAAATAAGTTTTTCCCACTACTCAGGAGGACATCTTGGGAACTGACTATTATGGCACACTGATGGGTTTATGTTACATCTTTTATGATCAATGTTTTATGTGGTGATCTTGGTTCGAGTAACATCACATGCTTGCGTTAATGAGTTCTAAAATAGCGCACTGGTGAGTTTCTAATATTTTCTTGTGACATCATGGACAATCCTAATGTGGGTAGTGTCACGTCGTTTTCAATAAATGTGATGTCAGGAGTTGCGGAGCTTTTAGAATAGAGTTTTCTGGTAATAGTTCAACTGATCTTCTTAATAACCTTGAATATTCTCTTAGTTATCTCTTCTGAATATGACAAGTATGCCCCCTATCTTTACCTTTCCGTGGAGACACTAAGATAGTGTTGGCCTTATGGCTCGCTATAGATTAAATATTGTTGGTCTTGATGAGTGGTTATTATCTCGGTAGTACATGGGATGCATGGTTTATTTGGACTACTCCATTATTCATGTTCGGGAACGGTTTTTTTAACACATCCTTGGGATTCCTTGACTTCTAAATTTTACTAAAGATCGAATAATGAATTTTTCATACATGAATATGGTGTTAAAATGGTTTTAAATGCATGTTGTCAGATAAATGGAGAATGTAGGTTTTGGGTTTGTGACATCATTTGAGGGAAGCATGTGAAACCTGTTCTGTTGGTTGATCGAGATTCAACATTTTTGTTGACAAGGTCCTCATAATGTCCTCAGATATAATCTAGTTTTTGATGTTTAATTTATAAAGTGAGATTTTTCTTTGATTTTAAAAGCTTAGTCGTTTGGATTTTGAAGGTTTAAAGGTTCTTTTGGCATTTGGAATGAAACATTTTAGTTCTAACGAGGTTAAATGACCTTGGTCGATCGATTTTTTTGGTAGAGGTTTTCGATGGCATCTTGGGGTTGAAATATTTTTATGGTGGATATCTTGTAAAGTCCCCTATTTTTTAACCGAGTTAAAATACAAGGGTTTTTAAATTTTCTCATTTTATCTATAGTTCGGTTATTAAACAATGATCTGTAATTTTATTCCAAGTGTTGGAACACCTAAAGGTGTTGTTTTTTGGACTTCTATTTTTATCTGATATTTTTAGTGGGTGCCCCAATGAGTCTAAGGAGAATCAGATCCGGAAAAGTTCACTTTAATGGATCTATATGGTACGCGCATGGTTTTCATCCCACCCATACAGTTTACCATTTTTAATATTTTATTTCACTTAATTAAATAATATTTTATGATAGATTTTGATTAATTAAAATAAAGTTTTAATAATAATAATGATGTTATTATTATTATTATTGCATTTTTTTTAATTAAATTAACGACAAAAAATTAATTAAATGACGGTTAAAAAATTTAATAGGGCTTTTGGGTTTATCTAAGAACTGTTTTAAATAAATGAATAGTTTTAGAACTATTAATGTAAATTTTTTATTAAATTGAGGATATGAGTTGGAGTTTTGATCCTTTATATCATATTAATGATATTGTAATAAAATTTGGGTTTTTGGTTTTAATTTAATGAATTTTATAATAATAATAATAATAATAAGGATTTTATTACTATTATTATTATCGTGTTTATTTAATTAAATAAATCTTAAAATAATTTAACGTGTATTTTTAGATTTTCCAAGGAACCTTTTCCTTTAAGAAGGGTTAATTAGGAGTTATGGTCTTAGTAAATGAAGGTTGATGGAAATGATAATGATGATTTTTTATTATTATTATTACGCGTATTATTATGGTTATATTTATTATTATTATAAACTAATTATGGTTGTTTTATAATTAATAATAATAATAATATGTTTTGGGGGTTTGGGTTGGAAGGAATTACTATTGAACGGGATGTTAATATTAATATTTTTTTATTATTATAATAAATGTTCTGGAATAAATTAAATTCAATTCAATTAAGGGGATTTTATTTAGTTTGTAGGGTAAAAAACAATAAAACATAGGATAGGACCCTCCTTTTCTTCCCATGCACAAGGTGGCGGGACCCCTCCTGTTCTTCCTCCTCGCTGCATGAACTAGCATGCCGCTCCCCCCCCCTCTGTTACCGGACCTTCTCCCTACAGTGCAAACTTCTTCCTTTGTCGAACCACCCGCAGCAGCGTGACATCCCCGGGTGGCATCCACTGTAGAGTGTGACCCCCTAGACAACCTACAGCGGCGCCCGTAGGACCTCCCCCAAGTGGCGCCTTTCCCATGATCGGATTTGCCTTGGCCAAACCACCTCCTCCAAGAAGTGAAACATCCAACAGCGCACAACCCCCCCCCCCAAGACAATTCCCTCCTGTAGGCGCGACCCCCCCCCTTTGGGAAAAACTGCGACGTGCAACACCCCGCATCTAGGTTTTTCATCCATGGATATTTTCTACCCAATTTCATTATTGGTTTGTTCTGATTCAACGAGATGTGAAAATGGTGTTTATTGGTACTTTGGCCCATAATCCAACATCCTTTGCCAAGGGCGAAGTAGGTGAACTCATTTTTCTTCACCGCCTTTGATTCAGGGCGCGCATACGTGTAAAAATATATTTATATATATATAAGTAGAAATATATATATATATATATATTTATAAAAGTGGTGTGCAGGAGATAGAGGATCGATGGTAATTGGTTTTCTACATCTGAAGATGTGCGGCATGTTTTGGTTCCACCCCAAGATTCTATTTGGTTTCAGGATAGTGTTTTTAGAAAATACTGGGGAGATTAGAGCAGAGGACTGAGCGGGAGATCAGGATGCTTGAGTTGAATGACCATAGGGTTTGGAAATCTTTTATTTTTATAGTACATGTTGGTTAAAGAATGTTTTATTTTTTGTTTTATTCAGTTATGTATCCATAATATGTCATGAATTCATCTACAATTTAATTGGCATTGGCCACTTTTATAAACTTTTTGTTTTTCAAATTATGTATCATTGCTTCCATTGTTGTCTGTTACTTACTTCTATATAACAATGTTCAGATCTAATAAGGGGGTATAGTTTCCCCACTGACTATCCTTAGACCCTCTCTGTTAGTCAGTAGCCTTTGGCATACGGGGAGACATACTTGAGGTCATGTGG
Source organism: Viscum album (assembly GCA_963277665.1). Classification (NCBI taxonomy): domain Eukaryota; kingdom Viridiplantae; phylum Streptophyta; class Magnoliopsida; order Santalales; family Viscaceae; genus Viscum; species Viscum album. The sequence goes on from OY728160.1 coordinate 700,829,113, forward strand.
CGACTGGTCCGGCCACCTGTTTATGGGTGTGCCAGGTCGGGACGTTACATCATGGGATTGGTTTTTTGGGATTAGTTTCTTTTTGATCAATTCAATTAGGATAGGTTCACCCGTAGTTAGTTTTTTTTTTTAGTTTGATTCTAGATTGTTATATTTAATTTGGTTAGAGAATTTTAATTCTGGTTGTGTTAGTTTTTTTCAAGTTTGTTCAGTTCGGGTCCATTTATTTTGGAATTATTTGGTTTGAATGGGTTTTTTGTACCATACTATTTTGATTGATTTGTTTTATATTGGATTAAATAAAAAAAATTCATTTGGATTATATTTTTTGGCCTCAAATATTTTTGAGAAGGTATCCATCTTGTACAAACCCTAGGTGTTCCCCAGAACTCTTCCTATATTTGTTGCCACTAGTATATCTCTATATTATCTGACTACTAAAAACTTCTCTCACTTTTATGATCCTAAACTCCCTATAAAATGATAAATATATTGTTCTACAATTACAGTAATAGCATCACGATATTATTATTCAATGATTGTTTTAAATCATCATCAATTAAGGCAAGATTTATCTAAGGGGTTATACATCATCGATGTTTAGAGGTAATTAAATTCGATATAGATCAGTGTTTTAGTGTTTGATTAACCTATTATTAATACAACATATGTTTTATAATTTTCCAACGAATAATCTACAATAACAATAACATGATTTTAGAATTATAATTTACCTATAAGATGTTATTTTAATCATAATAAACAATGTTTATATGAATATTTGGATCAGTCTACATCAATGTTTATAGATAATTTGGTTGTGTCTACCACAATGTTTTTGTATTATTTTATACATTCTATAAGAATATTATATTACATACTATTATTTTTTTGGATCATTTAAATTCGAATGGAGTTTCAACGACCCTACTCATTTATTATTTTTTAAAATATATAAGCAATGTATTGTGAAGTATACTGGTACTATATATTCACTAGAATTTGTAGTGTAGAGTCTGTAAGTGAAGATACAGTAGAATCTATTTGGTTTAATTATTCTTATTTGATTCAAAAAAATGTGTACATTCTATAATAATTCTATCTGACATATATAATAATATTTTTCCGTTCAATTATATTAAACTGGGGGTTCAAAAGGCATACATAGTTTTTATTATGTATTAGATGCATTATTGTTTTAGTAGCATCTGTTTTCAATTTTTAGTCGGTATTATGAGATTCTGTGTAAACCATTTAATTAATTTATTTATTTTTTGTTTTCTACGGCTTCAATTAGTATCCCATTTCAAGTTTCCCATCCATGAGGCAGACATTGAGTAGGATTGGACGTAATTATTTTTGTTCAAACATGTTTTTAGATTGCTTGTCAAACTATAATACATGGGGAGTGTATATCATTCCATCTCCCATTAAATTTTTCTATAATCCTCAACCAAAATACTATGCCATTTATCATTTGAAGGATGAGAGGTTTATAATTTTCTCATTAACATTGTTGATGAAGTCACTCTAATATTTTACATGCTATTTTTAATGCGAGGAAATTTTTTATCTATTGAATTTTTTTATTTATAGGATTTTTCTTATATTATTTTTTTATGTATGAATGTTCCACATACTGTATGAAAAAATGACATATCATATCATTTTGATTTGTTATGAATGATTTTTGTTATAAACAGATGATTTTAATAACTTTCAGGAGATGGATCGTATCTTCTGCTAGCAATTTGGGTATTTTTTGTGTATATTCCCTCTACATCATGCACCCTTAGTAACTATTTATTCTCCTTATTAATTCCATTGCTTGGTTATCAAATTACCACAAATCACACCATAGGTGTCACTAAATCCTAATTTTCCATCACTATTAAAGGTTCAAAAAAATTATTTCACATGATTTCCAAATTTCCATAAACTTTAAATATCAACTGATTGAGTTGGTCCTTATCATAGAAACCTCCAAACCATTACACCTTTCCTTCCCATATACAGTGCATGCACTTATCTTCTACAACATTCACCTTTAACGAAGATTTCATCATTCCCAAGCATCTTAACAATGATTATTCATCACCCTCAATGGTATAATTCTTTTATTATTTATTTAACATTTATTTCGGTAAACATTAATGTAATTATAGTGAAATTTATCCAAAATATAATAAAATTAATATTGAAGGTAGTTTTTATATACTATAAGATTTGTGGAATGTTCCTCTAATATCATGAAATCCATGAATTCTATAACACAACCATTATTATAAAATATTCCTTTTGTTGTACCATATATTCCTTTTAATCATATTTTTTTGTTACTTATTCTGCACCATAGCCCCACTCATTGATATGAAAAATACATGTTCACTTCTATTCATGTAATTACATCAATAGGTTAGTGAATGTTGTTCACTTCAGAAAAAACACTATTTAGAAGTGAACATGAACAGATTATAAAAGGAGGATACTAACCTACAAAATTAGTATACTAACCCACTGATAGAATTGATCATGTACTATTTCTATCAAATGAACACTTTAAATTATACAATTGTACATGTACATTTGAAATTTAGAAATTGTAATATTTATAAGTAAACATGAACTGATTATAGAATAAGTATGCTAACCTACAGAATTAGTATACAAACCTATAGAGAGACATGAACATGTATTGTTTCTATCAAACCCTCTCATTGATAGAAAAATTACTTTTTATAAGTGAACATGAACTACTTATAGAATCTGTATACTAACCTACAGAATCATATTACTAACCTAGAGAATTAGTATACAAGCCTACTGAGAGAAGTGAATATGTACAAATTCTATCAAATGAAAACATTATGCTCAAATCACAGAATCAGTATAATAACCTTCGGGGGTAATGAATCGATTATTTACACATCACAACATTATCCTTGAGAGAATGACCATATCTTCCACTACATATGATGTATTACATTAATGGATTTTTTTTATTCTATGTTATGAATTTAAAGTGTTGCATCATTATTTTTTTTTGTTTTATTTCTTATTAAATTTTTAGATCTATATATCTTGGTGAAAAAGAATTTTAATTTTGTATTGGGATATCAATGTTTTCCATTCATTTTCCCCATAAAAATACTTTTTTATTATTCTTATGATCATTATTCTCATTTAGGATTTCTGTAATGAAACAAACTCCATAATCAATAAGATAAGTATCAAATAGTTTTTTCATTTGAGGTAAGACTTCTTAGTTATTTTTCATTTATTTATTTATCTAGAATGATGTGTATGTAGTAATGAATTTTACTGTAACACCATGCATCTCATTATTGACGTCATTTTCTTTTTCTAGGCAATGGAACGATTCTTCCAGCATGTATGCTACAGATATTATTATGTGTGAAAATTTCATCTATTTATTCAAAGAAAATTTTTACAACTATCTCTAAGATTGATGAAATATTCATCGAATTAATTTGATTTTGAATTTATGGGGGTTGGGGTGGGAGTGTAGATGGGAGGGGGTTAGGGGTTGAGAGGTGGGGGTTGGGCAGGGGGATGGGGTAATGTTGAGAGGTGGGGTTTGTGCATGGGGTGGCGTTGTAGGGGGGGGGGGGGATTGTGGAGTGGGTGGATGTTTAGAGGGGGTGTTTTTTAGTGGGTGGGGGTTGCAGGGGGGAGGGGATGTCTACAGGTGGGGGAGATATAGGGGGAGTGTTTTCCGGGGGGCATTAGTGGGGATGGGATGTGGGGGTTTTGCAGGGGGAGGGGGCTGCAGGAGGAGGGGGTTGTACAGTGGGCATAGGGGGTTGTCTGTCGGTGGGGGGGCTATACAGGGGAGCTGGGGTGATTTGTAGTTGGGGTGTAGAGGGAGGGAAGTTTGTTCGGGGGGCTCCAGGGGTGAGGCGAAGTAAGGGTTTAGGGGGTTGTTTATATGTAGGGGATAATAGTTCGGGTTCCCCTGATGGAAATGAACAAGATGATTAGGGAAAGCAGTGGGGGGATGGGGTTGTGTGATGGAAGGGGATAATAGTTTGGGTGCCCTAAATAAAAATGACCAAGATGATGACCGAAGATGAAAAAATTATTTTTCAATACATTATAAATTAAATATGGATTTCCCAACTCAAATGATAAGGAAATTCAAACAAAAAACCTTTATTAATGATCATGTTATTTAGTATTGGGATGTACATATCAATCTGAATATTTTTATTTTTTTTGTTTATGGATTCATGTATCATTTATCATGTAAATTTGACATTGGTTGCATATATATAGGAATTCAAATATCAATTATTTTCCTATTATTTCCTTACAGGTGGTTTCATATAATGTAGCATGTTCTATCCACCACCATCAAATACAGTGATTTCAACATTGTATATGGGTATGTATTATTCCATTTTTTCTGTGGCCCAATTTTAACTAGGGATTTGGTCATTTTTGGGTTCCTCATATTTTCGTAGTGCATTTTGGCTCTTGTGGAGGATGATTCAAGTCGTCGTTGATGAAGGCTCACATGTGTATGCATAGGTAGTCATATACATATAAAATTCCCCCCTTTATATATATTCTCTCATGGAAGTATGAATGTATATATTGGCGCTAGGGGTGATTATATATATATATATATGAAAAACGCATACATGTTTAAGTTTAAAGGGGTATATATTGGTATAAACATATACATAAGGACCCCCTTGTACATATTTGGGCATGAAAATTTTAACATAGGGGCTAGGTGTCCTTATATATATGTGAAGTTTCATATGCGTGCAACCAAAAGAAAAAAGGACAATTTCAGTAGTCATTATCAAAAGTAGCGTGCCTTGAGATTGAGGTAGGTTCCCTACGTGACCTAATTACTCTACATAAAATAAATGTCTATTTATGTGTTCTAAGTGAATGAGCTTACAACTTTATGTAATGTCCTCTCTTATATACTTAAACTAGAAAAAAACTATAATATTTTCACATGTGTACCCTAATGTGTAGAAATGACACTAATATAAATACAAAACATAACTTAATTCATGTTCTCATAGGATAAAAAATTATATCTAGATCCATATTCTCTAATCCTATTGTGAATTTAACATTTATTACATTCCCAATACAATCTAATAATTGATGCCTAAAACATAAGGATAGGTTCTCTCTTATTAGCCCAGTGTTATGATGTCAAAAGACATTAGTCAATAAATATTCATGGAAAAATGAAACAATTTATATCGACTTTTCTTATTTCTGATATAGGCATATAGAGTCAAGATTAATCATTTAGTGACAATGACATTGAGTTTATTATTTTTCATTGTAATATAAAAAACTTGAGATGAGATTATCATCATGGTATCCATAAGCCATGAAGTGAGATCCAGCTATTTGTGAAACATTATTTTGATGACAAAACCCCATGGATTATAGTTCTCCCCACCATAAGACTCCAATTTCCATGTTTGATTCCAAACTATGGTTATCCCAACTATAGAAACATCCTAGTGAAACAGTTCTTCCAGTACTTTATAGACCCACAAAATACATCCCAAAAGACACTTCTGACATAGTTCCCCTCTCATCATGTCCAATCTCAAGTAGAAACACCCATCAGACCTCCTTTATTTGACTTTTATCTAATAACTCAGCCTTACCCCCAAATGCATCCTTAAAAAATACCCACCTCTAATTTATATTTCCCACTAACAACCTCAACACAAAGGGTCTCACTCGTTCCCTAGGCCCTGACACCATATTCTTTACTTTCCCAAGACTTCTCATCCCACAAGATTCCTTTTCTATGTTATGTAACATGATTCACCCAAATAATCATGTGACCAAATTGGTTCATGACCAAAACAATGCAACGAATCTTAGTTTCACACCCTAAAACAAAAGACGAAACTATTTCACCCCCTGAACAGTTTCACAAATCATTTTTTTACCTCTCGATCCATGAGAAGAAACATGTTTCACCCCTAGAATCACATAATGAATCATGTACAACCATAGTAATCTCCACTTGATTAGACTAAAATTCATACACCAATGTTAAAAACTAGATCTTTATGTAATTATTATGTTGTTCCACCACTAACTACACTATTTATCATCCTCCCACATCAAGATACAGAAAACCTCTAATCTAACTCACTCTCAGACCACAAAATCCTTTAAAAGCTAGATGAAAATACACTGACACCACCTAACACCCTACCTAAATTACAAATCTCTTAATTCACAAGGAACCATATATCAACATAACTCATCTCACAATGACATTATGATGTCACCATAACTGTTCATCAACTAATATCTCTACCTCCATGACACTTCCAACTTATGGATCATTCACCCACAATGGATATAATGCTTTACACCAAAGGAGTATCATTATGATTTCCCAAATAACACCAACACCCATTCTCTAAATCCCATGCTATGTCCATTACCAAAATCAATAAATGTGTGTGGTCATCCCTCTCAGACCATAGTTCCAAAACAAAATAGTAGTTGTTGTGGGAGGATTTGAGGTTATTTTCTGTTACTTTTTTTATTGGAATACATATCCTATTGCCATAATTTAAAATAGTGGTTGTGGGTCTATTTCAATGGTTCAAAACCATGTTCGTAGACCTGCAACCATGATTTCCAACTGTGGCTCTAGGTCTATTACCACGGTTCAAACCATGGCTACAGTTTCTGTCATATATCCACGCTAAACATAACCACGGCCCATGAAACCAGGGATTTTTCCTATATCCATGGTTTTGGGGTCTAAATCCATGGATTATAATTATGTATATAACCATGTTTTCTTGTAGAGATACTGTAAAAACAAGGGGGTGTAGTAAGAGATACAAAAGGAATGGAAAAAAGTAGATGGAATGAAGTACATTAATATAGTGCAACTCAACCAAACAAGGAAGTGATGTAAAAAAATTCAAATGTAAGAAAATAGAAACTGTCAGAATATGAACTCCTTGGTGAGTCTCCGCTGCCTATAATATAAGATTATACTTTTCCAACCATGAGAATATAGACATAGAACTCACATAGCATACCCCGTGCATCCCTGCCTCTCATGGAAAGAGAGAAACCAAAACCCAAGAAGTGTGTTCATTATATATATATATATATATATATATATATATTCTCAGTCAAAGAAACCCAGTGATAAAGAGTAAGGGTATATTCATCTCATAGCTCAGCTTTAAAAGAAGAGTCCCCAACAATTCCAGAAGTAACCACTATGGATGCCCAACATCCCTCACATATTACCTAAACAACATTTATAATGGGTCCAAACACCAAACCTCGATACAATCCACTTTGGGTCGGTCTATCTTTCCTGAATGGTTTTAGGTCACATCATAAGGACATGTCTCAACGAGGAATGTCCCCCCTCTTACTTATCCTTCCAAGGTTATGACAAAACATGTGTTATAACTGATCTTTATAGTCAAGAGGTTGTACGAAAAGGTTCAGGACCCATGCCTAGCCTAGCTGGAGGGTTCCACTATAGTTTCATCGAGGACCCATACCCAACCCAACTAATGGGATCTAGTCATAAAAGGTTGAGTACCCTTGTGTATCCTAGCTTGAGGGTTCCACTCTAAAATGTTAGAGGACCCATGCCTAGCCCAGTTGGTGGGGTTCACTCTAGTCTCACCGAGGACCCATGCCCAACCTAGCTAGATAGTTCTATTTTGAAGTCACTAAAAAATAGTGTACATGTTGTTGTGGTCGAACACCCCTGAACAATCATCATGCTCAAAACACCTTTCATCATAATTTGGATGCCTAAACTGATGTCACCATTGTATTCTATGATGAAAAACATGAAGAATAAGTTATTTATTTTCCTAATAGGGATAATTTGTGAAAAAATAATCTTTTCACCGAAAAATCCCTTACGGGTCATAGTGGGGACCTCATGTTTTCCCCATACATCAAATTCAAAAATTTATATAAAAATATCAATTTAAAATATAGGGTATCATGGTTGTTGATGGTGCGTAAGATAGATGACCAATTTAGTAGATATGCGCATTTGATGTTTTAGAGGAGGGTTACAGGGTCGGTTGACCGACTCATGATCGGTCCACCAACTGTGGAAGTCGACCATTGTCGTCCAACTGCCATGTGGTCGATCGTGCGGTCACCCCAGGTTGACCAGGTATCTAACATGGGTCTGATCCAGTTTTATAGGTCTGACTAGTTGGATGTCTCCCCGGCCTATTTTCCAATCCCAGCCTACTCCGAGTGGTCCCAACCCACTACGGACAGTGCTCAAACCTAGTGCCTGATTTCCACTACCACAGTTTCCACCTGGGTCATAACACATGACCTCGACCAACAAACTGATCGGTCCACATGACTCGCCACATTGCAGCACCATCTGGTCGTCATGCTTCCGATGCGATGTGGTTCGTTGCAGAGCATCCCCACATTGTGTTCCACCGTCGTCCGCCATCATCGGCTGCTGTGTCGGTGGTTCTCCAATTTTCCATTCTACAGACCATTGGGCATACTAATATTATCCTATTTTGATCCATGAATGGATCTATTATCCTTGCATCGAGTGCTTCACAGGGCCAACCTCCACTCATCGACCTATCGGTGGATTGATGTTCCCAAAAGTGATTGACAAATATTCATGAGGTACATATGAAGAAATTATATCTAAATGGAGATTTATGGTCATGTTAATGCATCCATCAATTATTTATGGTTTAAATGTCAAAATAGAAGGAATCGAATATATATTAAAGTTAAAAGTTGAATCGAAACTAAAAAGTAGAATAACTTCTACCTCGAATTGATCATTCATTGTTGATGACGCATCTGTTGTGCTCCTACTCTGATCCGCTTAGGTTTGGAATTTTTTTTTTCCTTGATATGATATATAATTAAGGAGATAAGTCTTGGTTGGGTTATAGGGATTGAGAGGTGATTAGGGGATAACCCTAATTCTGAAGCATTAACACTCTATTTATTGGAATCATGCTTAGTGCGGAAAATGAATCTCCCAAGAACTATCATTTTATGAAATGCTTACGTAAAACTCCACATTTATAAGACAAAAAAAGTATATTATTTACAATATGAGTCCCCATTCTAGAGTTATTTGATTCAACATATGGGTAAAATAATTTACTTTAATTATTTTTTTTTATTTTCCCCTCTGTGCTTTTTCCCCAGAAGTCCCATGCCAACAAAATTTACATCCTACCTCAGGTAAACGCCACATTCTGAACTCAAACATGGCCTCATATTTGTAATTTTATATACCTTTTAAGATTTATCACATTTCATTTGTGTTCATAGTATACAATATACATAATATTTTTATAAAAATTAATTTTGGGCACATTAGGACATAGAATTTCACGTCATTTCAGCACCTAACTCTAGAAAAATATATATATCTTTCTTTCAAAGTCTTATAAGGTAAAAACTGGTTCTCTAAATCATTCTATCCTTCAATATTTGCAACCCCAAAAATCAAAACTATGAAAACAACTAGGGATATTGAACTCTCGTTTTTCTCTCTCATTCCCAAGAATTGTCCTACTTGTTTTCATGTTGACACAACATGTGAACCAAAGGTATGGCCCATCAATGTAAGTTCCTCTCCTATTGATCCTCAATATCTACCAGGTGATCTAAAAAGGTGGCCCCCTATTCAATTTATAAATATCCCTATTCGATGACATGTGTAGGATCATGCAATAATCTCATCAGCTACAACATGTGGAAGACATCGTGCACCCCCTCTGGCTGTGGGTATACGTCAAGGTGGTTGGAAACCTCACCAACCCTATGAATTTTCTTGAAAGGCCAAATTAACCTTAGGTATATTTTGCCTCCCTAGCCAAGCCTCTACATTCTATATCATGGGGACTCTATCAAGATTATGTGGTCTCCCTACCAGAATACCAAGGTAATACGATAACAATTTTCATATGATTTTTTTATGCTCTGTGCCATCTTCATTCATTCCTAGATGACTTTCACTTTCTCCATCGTCACTTGCACAAACTTTGGGCTCATGATAGATGACTCACCCACCATCATCCGGAACATATGTGACCGTCAAGTTTTCCCTTATAGGTACTTTAAAGGTTTCATGTCAATGGTAGAGTGGTAACTATTATTGTATGAAAACTCTAACAAAGTTAGGTGATCCTCTCAGCTACGGATGAAATCAAACTCACAGGCCCTCATTACGTCCTTCAACACTTGGATATTATGGTACTTATTTCTATCGGTCTAGCAGTGAAATGTTGTACTCATTCATAGCTTGGTCCTGAATGCCTCATTTTTTTCTCTACACAATCGTAATTTAAACTAAATTTCACGATTGGAGATAATTGTTAAGGGTACCCAATAAAGGTGGATGATCTTCCCATAGTGAAAATTCCCAAAACTATCCACCAAACTCTACTCCATGATAGCAAATAATTTTTCCAACACGGGGAGTCATCCCACTATCACCTTGATGGCATCATAACCCTTCATTATGCATAGAATATTTAGGATGAAGTCCATGGATATTTCAATCCATTTCCACTTTAAGATGTTGAGAGGCTTCAATAAACTCATAAGAACTTGATGCTCAGCCTAAACCTACTGACTTGTAAGGCATCAAGATTTGAACTCATTTATTCTGTGTCTCATATAGGACCATAAAAATCATCATTATAGATCCTTTTACATCTTCCCATCATCGGGATGTGTAGCTAAGGGAGAAGTATGGAACTCCTACATCACCTACTCACACATCATGATTGGAATCATTGTTCTCTCCTGTAATAAGATCTCATGATTCCCTCCTTCAAAATACCCATCAAGTTCATCGCTTGTGGATAGATTTTCATGTAAATCTTCATAGTCGATATCTCCTAGGTGGGACTCTCTCACACAATAAAGTTGAAAAGGAGTTAGCACCATCTACTATAGATACGTTTTTCCCTTTTTCTTCACTAGGGTTAGCTATATTGAAGCTAACTAGTCTAAAGCTTATTGCACTAGGAAATCTTGGGACTTCTTGCTAAGGTAATCTTCTACAATGTTTCCCTTCCCAAGAAAATACACTATCTCAAAATCATAGTCCTGTAAGAATTCCAACCAATGTCACTGCCTTAGATTCATATATCTCTTGGTAATGAAATACATGAGGCTCTTGTGGTCTGAGTAAACCACAATGTGCTCTCCCATGAGGTAGTGTCTTCACATCCTCAAGGAGAAGAAAATAGATGTGATCTCTATGTCATGAGTCACATAGTTATGCTCATGGGATCTCAACTACTTCTACACGTATCTAATAACTACATGTCGTTGCATCAAAATGAAACTAAGAACATCTTATAAGGCATCACAATACACCATGAACTCAATTCCTTCTTCTAATAGTCTCATAATTAGAGTACTTGTTAGCTACATCCACAACTCCTTGAAGTCCCTTTGGCACTACTCAGACCTGGTAAACTATTGTCCCTTATGTATCAGATTAGTCAAAGGGTATGATATCCTGTTGATTTATACCACAAACGTCCTACAGTACCCTAGAAAACCATGAAAACTTCACACCTCTGATGCATTCTTGGGTGTATCCCAAGAAATCACTAGTTTGATATTCACTGTATCAATGGATAAACATTCATTAGAGATGACATGCCCCAAAAAGTGAACTTTTTGTATCTAGAACTGAAACTTCATGATATTTCCATAAATATGGTTCTCTTGAAGTAAATCTAGAAACATTATCAAGTGATCTGTGTGATCCTCCTCCACCATAGAGTAAATGAGTATGTCGTCAAAGAAGACAACAACAAACTAGTACAAGTTTGTCTGGATGACTAGGTTCATCAAATCCATGAAAAGTGTGGGGGAATTTTTCACACCTAAAGGCATCACTAGGTAGTAGTAATGCCCATCGAGACATATAAAGATCAAATTCAGACTATATGTCTCAATAACCCGTAGCTAGTGGTAGTCGAATCTCATATCGATCTTGGATAACCATCTTACAACTCAAAACTGGTTGAAGATGTCATCGATCCTTGATAAGGTGTACCTGTTCTTTATTGTGGTCATGGTTAAGGTAATGAAAATCTACAAAAAGTATTAAGCTCAGGTCATCATTATTCATGAACAGAACCGGAGTTTTTGGGGGGACACAATGGGTCTGATGAAACCATTCTCATGAGGGTAATCCAACTATAATTTCATCACCTGAATCTTAGTGGGTGCTATCTGATATTCCACAAAAGATATCATTGTCATCCTTGGTTGAAAATCAGTGAAGAACTCCAACTCTCACCTCAAAGTTAACCCAGAAATGTATTAAGGGAAACCATCCAAATAATCATCCACGATTGAAGGAACCCAGGTGCCTAAAGATTCCATTTCACCATGGGTCATGATTGCTAACTGATGGGTAGTGTTTTTTATACTTCTGTTCATTGCATCTTCCTTCCCTACTATAAGGTCTCATTCACTGGGAAAGGATAACCTCATCTCATCAGTGTGCAACCATTTGACTGTCCTATGGTGATATTCAATCTAGGATCGAACTATGGAAATCAATTCCATGGCCATGATGTCGTCGTATGGTTCAATCGTTATAATAATTAGGTCACATGTGAACCTTACTCCTCTAAACAACAGTTGTCACTACTGGCAGATAAAAGATTTAAAAGAAAAACTTCATATAGGATCGTCGAGACAAAGACAATGTGATATCACCTCTACTGGGAGCTCCAAATCTTGTGAAATAATAACCATATAAAGGATTTACTATTTCCAGTGGCTACTAATACTGAAGAAAGAGTATAATAAACACAGAGTGTATCTCAGATCATATCATGTGCAAAAGGATCACAAACATCCATATCATGCAGCTATCTGCAGCCCTGGTCAATAGATCACAATGCCCTATGCGGTTCACCTAGTGGCTTTGGGGGTAGGATCTCATAGTGTTTTCCCCTACCTCTAGCTCCTCTTACTCCTCGACCATCACTTCCTCCCTGGGGAACACCCTGGTCATGGCACTTTCTCTTCTAGGATTTTCCACCTACTATCTTCCCAGGATGCTCAGTATGCCCGGTCGAATAATCTCTTACATTGTGACCTCACCTTTCACAATAAAAGTATCAGCCCTCTTCAGGGAGACCCAATTCTCTATGTTACCCTAGTTTTCCTGACTACATCCCTGATCCCGGTCATGGAAAGATCTCTTGTGTTGCAGCCCTTCCAATAGATGTCTTCCAACTATCATAAACATCTCGATTATGTTGAAACTACCACTAGTCCTACCTGACTAGTGTCCCTCTAATAGAGAGGCCTCTATCACAAGCTCCCACTCCATCACCCTAGCATAGGTGTGGATGCACTGGGGTATTATACTGGAATAGATCTCTCGATGAAGTCTGTTCTTGAACCTTTGTGTCTAGATGTAACTGTCATAGATCATGTACATAGGGTATCATGTCAGGTTGGTGAACCTAGTTGAATATTATACCATATTCATACCTCCCTATTGTAGCTCTAGAAGCTCTTGAATCCTAAAAGATTGTAAGCATGATGGGAAGTACTCCTTGTGAAATAGCTGCTAAAACTTTTCCCAAGAGAGAGACAACTCATCGTGCATCTAGGTAACCAGAATTCACCAATGCTTAGCCATCCCATGAAAAAGGTTGGCTTCCAGTGCAAATATATGGTCTTATGATGTCCACACAAGCCTAAAGAGTTAGACCACTAACTCCAACTAGTACTGTATTTCTTGAGGTTCGGGATCACTGTAAAACATTGGCATCCTCTAGTGCTAGAACTCACGGAGAATGCCCATACTTCCCTCATCCTCAACCTGCACTGTCGGAACAATCTGTATCTCTACAGCTGGAGGTGCTACTACTGGCCCACCTAAAGGAAGGGGATTGCATGACAGTCTATGAATGGAGGTCTCATCACTCGCAACTTCATTATCATGAACCAATGTGGGTATGATGGTTGGATTCCATGGTGGGGAATCCTAAAAGTTATCAAGGAGTAACGCGGTCAGATGAGAATATATATATATATATACACACACACACATATATATATATATATTAACATAACAACAAAAAAGGGTAGGTGACTCAATGCGGATAGAAAAAGGCACAATCCTATATGATTCATGTACCAATGTTTCCTATAACAAACGTCTCAGCATGCTGAGTTAAAAAGAGGAAAATCAGGATCTTGGTGAATGGTTATGTTGGCTGTCGCAACATCATGTGGCACCCTATCCTAAGAGCTGCACTCGAGACACATTCATATTTTTTCCTTAAACCAAACTAATTTTTTTAGGGAAATGTAAAAACAATGTTCAAAGGGTTTAACCACCTCTGATACCACTTTTTCATGACCCGACCCATTTCAAGGCTCAAGCCCAAACTACTCAAATCCCACATCCATAGGTTAGAAGTGGCGACAAGCACCGAAGGAACAACAAACCTAGGAAGGCCTTTTCCTAATCACATGCATGCATAGACATATCCAACTCGATGAAAATTGTATAGGTAAATAAGAAAAAATATGTAACCTATTGTAAATAAAACAAAACATTCATGGACCACAAAAAAAATACGAGTACAGAAATGTAAACAGAATGGAAAAGGGGAAAAAGTATGCCCAACCAGATTAGTGTCTCAACATAACAGATAACTTGAAAAATGTTAATCAGTGAGAGATGCTTTCTTTTATAATCTAAACTATGACCACTGTACAAGGTCCATGAACCTTTATTGCTAAGCTCTCTAAAGTTATGATCAACTATGTTCTTCATATAAATAAGGCATGATATGTGTAGGATAATCTCATAAAGGGGTGAGAATAAACATACCTAGTAGGACACCCTTAAAATAAATGGGAGCAGTAAGAGAAATAAAAGAAAAATAAAATAGTAGATGAAACAATGTAAAATAAAAGAGTATAGCTCAACCTAACAAAGAAGTGATGTAAGCTCATAAAAATTTAAGGATCTATAAAGAGTGAGAAGATGAAATACTTGTTGATTCTTCACTACCTATACTAGGATAGTAGACTCATCCAACCGTAAGTAGATAGACATGGAAAGAATGTGTCATACCACACACGTATTCACCTCTCCTAGAAGGAGATTAACCAAAACCCAAGCAGTGGGTTCACAATAAGAGAGAGATATATATATACATATATATATATATATGATCATTCAAAGAAACCCAAAGAGGGAGAGTAAGGGGATCTCCATCTCACATCTCTACCCAAGAAGAAGAGTCTCCAAAAGTTCTAGAAGTATCCACCTTCAATTCCCAACATCCCTTAAGCATGCCTATAAATGAAACTCAAATGATCTCAAACAACACACCTCGATACTATCCCCTTTAGGTGGGTCTGTCTTGCATTCATGGTTTTAGGATGTGTCACAAGGATGGGTCTCAGTGGGGAAAGTGACCCTTTTACTATTGATTCCAAGGTTACATGAAAACATGTGTCTTCACTGATCTGTATATTCAAGAGTGTGTGCCTCATGTTTTCGGACCCATTCTCAGCCTGACCTGACAGTCCCACTCTAGTGTCATTGAGGACCAATAGTCGGCCCAGTTGGAGGGTTCCACTTAAACGGTTGAAGGCCCATGCCCAGTAAACAGAGATCACCACCATGGTCTACACTAAAAACATTTAGGACATGCTATTTACATGCCTGAAAAGGATAACTAGAGAAATTGATCCTTTTCACAGTAACAAGAACTAATGGATTAAAGTAGGGCCTCTGGAATGAACAAAAACATAAAATTATCAAATTAATATCAAAATGATGCCTGATTTAGAATATATGGCCATTTAATGTTTCAGAAGAAGGTCATTGGGCCAGTGGACCGACTAACCGTCAGTCCCCCACCACAGTCGGCCTGACCCACAGTTGACCATCTCACGGTTGACATTGGGGTCACCCCAGGTCGACCTGGGATCAAACTAGGGTGAAACCTAGTCTGTTGGGTATGGCCAGTTGGGTTTGGACCTGGCCCGCAATCCGATCTCAGCCCACTCTGTGTGGGCCCAGCCCCCTACTGACACCAGCCTGACTTGGTGGCTGGTTTCTCCCGCCATAGACAACATGGCCAACCAGTCACCTCTTTGGTCACACTACATGACCCCAATTGACCATTCGGGACATATGGTCCTCCACATTGTGGCACTGTCGAGCCATAGCGCTTCCACTATTTTGAAGTCCACTGTGGATCTACCAACCACCATGCGCTGTCGTTAAATGCTGCACCTAGAGGTTCTATGTTGGTCCATTATGTATACTAATGGGCTTTATTTGATCTTTCTATTTTGGATCCATGATCCATGAATTAATATCTTCATAGTTCAATCCTTCACTAGTCGATCTATCGGTTGTTTAATGCACCCAAAATAGGGCAATGAATATCCATGAAGAACGGGAAAAGAGTAGAGTTTTAAATGGAGATTGATGGTTGTGTTAATGAATCCATTGATGATTTATTGTTGAAAATAAAAAATATAATTCAATGAATATATATTCAACTTAAAAGTTAAATAATAACTCAAAAGTAGAATAAATCCTACCTTGAATTGTTTGTTCATCGTTGACAATGTGTTTGTTGGGCTCCCGCTCTGATACACTGATGTTTCAATAGAGGTTCCTCCTAGATCTGATTAATAATGAAGAAGATAATGCTTGGTGGGGTTATAGAGAGAGAGAGAGAGATAGAGGATTTGGGGATAACCTTAATCTTGAAACCATAAGTCCCTATTTATAAGATCCCCGCTTGGTATGAAATCTGAATCTCATTCCCCCTTTCATTTTATGTCCCTCTTAGGTAAAATACCCCATTTTGAACACAATGGAGGTATCTTATTTCCAATATAAGTCCCCATTTGAGAGTTATTTGATACGATGTCAAGTATAAAATAATTTAGTTTAATTTCTTTATTTATGTTTGCCCCTTGGTGGCCTTTTCGACAGAAGTCTTGTGTCGACAAAAGTTATGACCCTCCTAGTGTAAACGTCGTGTTCCTAACTCAATCATGGCATTAGATTTCTGGTACAAGTTACCATTTAATATTTATCTCATTTCATTTACATGCATAGTATAATATATATTTAATATTTCTATCAAAATTAATTTCGGGAACACATGGCCATAGCAATGCATGTCATTTCAGTGCTTAGCACTGAAAAAAAATATTTCAATATTTCAATGTCTTACAAGGTGAATACCCTATCTCAAAATTATACTTATGATTTCACATTTTATATTTTTTCCATTCTTATTATTTCACAATCTAATGATATTGTATCATTTACTCCATTCCTTCTAATTGTTATATATTATCCTTCCACTATAAGATATTATTTAATGACACATGAATCATATGTCTGACTTAATTATCATTCTAATTTAGGTTCGATGATCAGTCACCCATCATTTTAAATTATGAATGACCCTATTCTTTCCTATTCAAATATTTGTACAATGGGATTATGTATAACATCATGAATAATTAAATATATATAATTTAGTATAAATTTGTGTTTATGTTTCTTGTATATAATATCTTAAAGACACCATACCTCTAGATTTATAGGTTTTATTATGGGATTTTTATTCTAAAAATCCTTATTAATTATTTATGAATATCACAATGTTATTATTTGATTTTTATTATACGCATTATCAATTTTACCCCTTAATAGTATTTAAAAAATGATAATGAATCGAGATAATTTGATACTTTATAATAATAATATCGATTAATAACTCTAATCCTACTAGAATAATCGCATAATTATAAATAGGAGTAAGTAATCAACTTTAAATGTTTCTTATTAGTAACCCTACAAAAAATTACATTTAAAATACAACCTTTTATTTTTTCCAAAAAAAGTTTCCCATTTATTTTTAAAATATCATATATCATCCATGATTGAAAAAGATATATGATTTTACAGATTCATACCACATTTTATGAGATGAGGTGGATTTTTTATTCGGAACATACTTTGATAGAATAGATTTCTAAATTTAACTCCATACTTTTTACCACTTTTTTCTATCCTTTGATCAATATATTTATTTAATTTCTTAGGTACATCAATATATTGTTTTTTCCTCATTTGATAAATCAAAAATAACCCAATCATTTTAATAAATAATAATTTTATATAGGTTCTTGTAGATCTCCCCATTTTTAGAGTTTTATTACTAATAAATTTGTAATTAGAATAATATATCAGATTTTAACAACAGTTCATTAATATATCAAATTAGACAAATCATGATAAACCTTAAAACAAATTTCAATGATTCCTTGAGTGATTATTTTCTTCTTCTACTTATAATATATCATATATTTGCAGAGATATTCTTTATTTTCCCTAACCACCTTCACATTAACATTATTATGAATACAATTTATTAAATCAAAACATTACATTAAATTATTAGAATTTTAATTAAAAAATGGTTGTGTGTTCTGATTATTTTCACCATCCATGAGTGTCCTCGGGTGAACCAATATTCATAGCCAACATCTCCTTCAATTTGGACTACTTCTTTTCTTCTTTATTTTAGATTTCACAACTGGTATTTTATACCATTTTTTCTAAAAATAAAAATCGGAAGAAGCCACACCACAGACATTATCCTTTAATAATTTATTCCACTATCCAATAAGTTTTTTCATCAAATTTTATGTGTTTTAATGTTTTATTATTATTTTTTGTAACATCCTCTAGTTTTAATCAGGATTTCGATGATCTTTCTGCATCAAGGGTGAGAATCATTGACTTTTTCTAATTAAACTTTATTATAATGTGTTTACCAAATTTATTCATATACTTCCATGGGTCATGGTAAAATTTAGTGGGTTTTTTAAGAAGTTTTTTTTCTTTTATAAACTGGTTAACCCCTATGCTTATTCATCATTTAGAATTATATATTAGAATATATACTATTTACCTTAATACTTCTTCCAAAAAAATTTATTTTCAATTTATTCTTGATAGTTTCTCTAATAGATTTAATTTTATTCCACTATTTATAGATCCTCAAAATTTTAGAAACAAATTCTTAATTTTATTTCTTATATTTTGTTTTAAAAACTCTAGATAAAATATAGTAGATAATTTTAATCCAATAGTTGAAAATTTAAATAATTGGCTATTAAGGAATTGAAGATCTATAATTTTGAAAAATATTTTTGAGGTCTTATCATAATTATATTACTATCCTTGAGTTAATCCCATGATTCTTTAATTATGTTTGGTTATTCAATAAATCAAATTTATTATAATTTATTTCATCTTCAATTTATGGGGAATGTCTAATTTGGTAATTTATATTACCTTGAACTAAATAAATATTCTAAATAATAATTAAAATCAAAGATATATGATTCTTTAATCTTTTATTAGGATCTATAGATTTTTCAAAAGTTTCTACTCGATATGTTTTGGGGGTTCCCATCAATATTCATAATTTATTTACTTCCCACATCATATGATTGAAATACTCTCTAATATATATAGACTACAATATTCCATTAGAATATTTATTTTAAAAACTACTATTAAAATCATTAAAATTTCACATCATGGGGTAATGTATTAATTAAAACTTCTAGGAATAAAAATTAAATGAACAAAATAATATGTTATCTCTTATAACAAGTATGTCTAATTATAACCATAAAATAAAATAATGTTTGAAAATTCACCATGATATTCTCAATTATACCACTTTCCTGGTATTATAAAATTAGTGGGGAAAAATTTCTGATCAAAATAGGCGAACCTGCTCTGATACAATTTTTTTCTAATATGAGAGACCCATGACCACATAGAGGGGTGTATAATTTTTTGTTAAAGTATAACACAGAATTTTTTTCACTTCCAAAACTACTTTCACATTTTATAAATTACAGAAAGGATTACCTGATGATTAATAAAATTTTGATGATAATGTTGATAGATATTAAGTTAATAAAATAAAACTTATGACATAAGTGATTACATAGTCCACACACTCTAGTTTTCAAGTGGACACAATTTTCGTATAAATAGTTATTATAATTTTTTTCTTAATCAACATATTATTATCAATAATGATTGAATTTATTGATAATGTGAAAAGATATCTTTCATAACCATCGTGAATTTCAATCATAATACAAAATAAAAGGATCAAAAATAATTTTATCACCATTTTATGTGATACTTTCTCCATATTACTTGTGTTAATACATGTTAACTGAACTTGTGTACACTGTTCTTAATTAAAGAATGAACTTGTTGGGTGGCCCTATCCTTTTCAATAATATCCCAATAAGTACCTCACACACTTCCCATTATAGTAGGAATAGACCATTTATAGATATATTATATATTTATATATCTTCATATATGATCATGATCGATCCATGAATCTCAAGTATCCTTATTTTCCAATATAAACTATATATATAATCTTG
Source organism: Viscum album (assembly GCA_963277665.1). Lineage (NCBI taxonomy): Eukaryota > Viridiplantae > Streptophyta > Magnoliopsida > Santalales > Viscaceae > Viscum > Viscum album. The sequence continues at coordinate 700,849,660 of OY728160.1, forward strand.
AGTTATTGTTTTTCAATACAACTTCAGATGTGTCTCAATATAAGTCTGTATTCTATCCTTAAATGATTGGAAATTTTAAACCTTGATATTCTAAAATTTATCAGATCATGGATCTAATAACTCATGTTATGATTTATGTGATTAAGGAATTATTTAAATCTTAAGAATGTATTTTTTGATAATTAAAACACTATCTCATTAACTTTTTTTATTTTCATTAATGGATAATTTTTATTATGAGTATTTAGACTGTTTTTGGGTGCTTGACGGTGAATTTTTGTATCTTTTTTTATGATTTTTTGGGTATAACTAGAAGTTTATGTATTCCTTAGTTGTGATACCACCTATATAGTATATCTTAACATGGAACCAGGTACCTAGTTTCTGGGTACCAAGACCCTTGTGTACCTGGTAGAGGTTAGGGTAGCCTAGGGGTGTATTGAGGGACCCAGTAGCCCAAGGATAGGTACCCCATAGCCAAAAAAATTATATATTATCTTTGTATATTTTTTTTCAACACTTATTAATTTATCCTATTAATCCCTTGACCTCATTTTCCTTTATCTATAATGGAGATATCTCCATAAACTCATTTGATCTCTTCTTACCTATCATATTTACTTTATATTCTATATGTATCCAAGGATCTTCCTTGTGTTTAATTTGATGATATATCTTACATATCCTATCCTCTACCATATTATTTAATATTATTCTGATCTCTGTTGGGGTATTAGTGATTTAGAATTGATCTTTACTAGAGCATTTTGAAAATCAACCAAGATCCTTGGGCTTCCACTTCATTTTCTTTATGCAGGCTCGTATTCATTGATTGATAACTTACAACAATAATTTCATCTGAAATAGATTAAGGTATATATTCTACTAGTGTTTTAATGATTTTTAGTTGAATTTTTGGGGGGAATTTTCTAATATTGATTTAGGTATTTAGGATATGTAATTTTTTAGGTTAACTTGTACAAATGGTTTTCCATAGTTTTTTGTTGTATTTTATTGTTCTCTAGTTATATCATTTATATTATTGGGATTAATTAATAATAATATGAAGTAATTCTTAGGTAATGTTTGGATATAGTTTTGAATCAAAAATCTCACCTATATTATATATAGTTTTAATCGACAAACAGAGAAATTATTGGGTTATTCTTGTAACACATATACCCTATTTTATGAAATCAATTATTATATCTTATCTTATATTTTCAAAATAAATGGATGGATTGAATATTATATTTTTTTATAAAATGATAAATTACTTGAACTGGGTTCACTAGAAAGAATATAAAAATATTTCTTCCCATATGTTCATCTTAAGGAACCATACTTCTTCGTTTATATTTTGTTGATCCCTTGAAATTCATTACTCTTATGGTTGAGTTTCCCCATTTATATGTATATTATAGAACCAATTATTACATCATATTCCATATCAAAATTATTCAATTTTGAAGCACATTACAGGATAATAATCATTGTTTAAAATTTAATTTTCCTTATATGTAATGAGTCTCAAATTATCGAGGGGAAACCCCATATGTTGGGAGGTTTTCCTTTGACTAATTTTTTTTATGTTATTTCATAACTGATATTCATTCTCATGAATAACAACTATATTATGTAATAGTAATCACCAAATTACTCATAAACATAAATTATCTATATGTAAATGAAACACTCTTACCCCCAAATTAAGTGAGTGCGTCGATGACTTTGTGGTGGCTAGTTTGGGATGATGGGAAGGAGTGGTTATACATAAAAAACATCTTTATTTATAAACATAAGGATTTTGATCGATAAGTATATCATTAATAGTTATCATATGAATAAATGGTTACAGGAATATTAAATAAAAATTACTTTAACTATAATATATACTTTTTGAAACACTCTCTTATCTATGTTTCCTTTATTTTTTATCCTTTAAAATATCTCACTAATACATGTTTTCCAAAGTAACTCACTTTTTTATCTTAATTTACTATTAATTATCTATCAGTAAAACAAAAACTATTATATTATATATAAATATATGATATATTTTTCTAATCTCTCATTGTTATTTTTCTCTCCTTATCTTGAATACTCCTACTAGTTGTTCTAGTTAGATCCATTTTGGGATTTCTCATGTCGTCTTTTACTCCATTCTAATATTTTGACTTTTATTTTTATCTTAATTACCTTGGTGTTTCTTATTAGATCCTTGTATCACACCTTACATTTCATTGGATTTTTATTGGAATTTTTTATAACTTAAATGTCATTTTTTAATTATAGAATTGCCCAATACACTTTTCATGATTTTTATTAATGTTAGTTTATTAAAAGGTTGGGTATCATTGAAATTGGGATTATTGATAATGTATATCCATTTTATGTTTTCAAAATCATGTTATTTCTTTTTTTTACTAATCATGTTGAATTATATTATGGGTAGTTTTATTTTTAGCAAGATTAATTTTTAATTAGCTTGACACTATTTTTTATATTCTAATAAGTTTCATGTTGATGTAATAGGTCTTAATACCATTATAATGGATTTTATTTCAATAGATAGTGAGCACGTTATAAAGGGATGCATCAATAAATTTTGAATTATGAATAATGTTTACTATTTTATAGAGATCTTGTTGTTTTCTTAACAATTATAGAATATAGAAACTTTTTAATTTCAATATTCAAAATTTTTAAAGTATGTTCATAGGAAACTGATATATAGGGTTCAGTGGGACATATTTTTACCCTGATTGTTGTATATCCTTATAATATTACATAGGATGAGCTCATGCACTAACATAATATACACCATCCAAAATCTACATGATATGTTTATGGGATATGACTTGGTATAAATGGAAATTCCCATTGTCTCCTTTTTAAAATGACATTGGTGATTTATCTTTGATCATGGATATTGACACAAAAAAGTTGTTTGGTTATGGTTCATTTTGGAATTAGAAGTTATTATTTGAAATTTAAATTTTTTCATATAATGTTTTTTGGTTTATATAATTATAAAAATCTTGGACACTTATATGATGTAAACTTCTTATTTATTATAATTTTTTTATGTATATATATAAAATTATTTAAGAGTATACTAGTTATTGTATGAATATATTTTCTATGGTACATTGAGACGTAGTTGGCGGTATCATACTGATTATTTTTTGTTTACATGTTTCATGGTCACATAAATGGAAATTAACCCACTATGTTGCTAATATTCAGGTACCTATAGGTACCTATTAACTATTCAATCTATGTGGCCAAAAAATCACATATGTCATGGATGTAGGACAGTCTCTCACATTATACTTTTAGTAATCACTAGTGATTGAAGGTCACACTCGTAACTTCACCAATTATAATATTATATTCTTTTATCCAGGAACTATGTTTGTGTATCATATATATTATCTTATTTTTATATCAGGGAATAATTTCTTGGCTTTCTATTAATTCATTTAGAGAGTTGTGGGTTGTTTATATTTTTTTCACTTCATTTTTTCATGTTTGGTGTCTATTTTATTTCAGTCATATCTGAATTATGGCTGGGTAATACTAGATATTAAAAATAATTAGAACCATCAATTATCTCTATAATAAACAAGTAATCCATTTACAAAATCTAATACCGAGACTTATGGTTCTTGTCACAGAACACTTGGGATCAGAAAATAGACTTAGAGTTGTAGCACTCTGATTTAGGTATCTTATATGTCTCTAGGTCCTAATCTCTATAAAATGGTATTTGATCAATATTTGGATTTCATGGACTTATATTTACTATAGAGGATTAAGAAATAATTGGACATCATAATTAACCTATAAAATGGAATAATTAAACTCTTTATGGTATAAAATAAATTTTCTAGGGGATGTATGGGTTTCTAGTAGGCATTATAGGTTTATAGAGGCTTTCATTTCCTTGTGTCGTGTATAATTAACTATAACTAAATACATATATTAAGGTATCAAACTACAATCGCAATAAAATTTGGTTCATGAATCATGTTGGGTGTCAACGAGTAGGAACATGTTCAATGTTTTTATATATTTCATTACCGTTTATGCTTGTTACGTTGTAGTTGGAACTAAATAAGGTTTATATTAATTGAATTATTATAAATAAATATATTCATTTCCTATAAATATTAAAAAAATTATATATATACATATATATATGTATACATTAGTGATGTCAAGGTTTAAAGGAATCAATTATTAGTTCCTTTGATTAGGATTGATTTCCATATTTATGAATTAGAAAATCCATCGTGTTTATTGTTTTATCTACCAATGCATACCTTTTTTTACACATATATTTTGGTTATAGAATATTTCTCGTGTCTTATATTTACATATTTTCTTATACTATGATAATTACTATTTAATTAGTGTCATCTTCTATGCATGACTCTTTGTGTTGTCTAAATATTCCAAGCATGTATTCTATTTTATTTCTATTAAATGTAAAGTTATTTATAATATTTCTTGTTTTATGATTACATATATATTTGAAGCATTTTTATATAATACTAGTGTGTATTTTTCTTATTCTTTTTTTATTAATGTTCTCCATGATTTTATTTCCAAACTAAAGCAGCCAAACTTGTTAATCATAGATTATTACTATTTTCTAAGGGGAACCCATTCCATCTAACATAAGAAACCATGATAATTATATTAATTTCATTTAAAAAATGAAAATATTCTATAATATTGTTTTAATTGGATAATGTGATTTAATCTAAATTAATATTAAATGGTAATTTATTTTTAAAATAGAATGATGGTACATTAAAAAATGGTTTCTAATTTTAGTCATTATTGAGAAAAATGGTTTTTTTCAATTGGAATTTTTTTATGGATATTTATTAAAATATAATGGGTCTTAATGAAAAACAAATTTATTTTTATCTATGATTTAAATTCGATATAATTTAAATTTGATAATGGAATGGGAACATGATTTTGAAATATAATTTGGTTTATTTTAAAATAGATATAATTTAATAAATTACTAGGCTATAATAGATATTTTAAAATACACAGTGTTTAATATTTAAAATGAAATTTAGATAAAGGGTTTTTTAAAACTGTAGTTTTATAAATACTGGTTTTCATGAAAAGTGAGACTATAATGACTAATTTCATGAGTATTTTTTAAAATAAAGTCTTTATTTATAAAAGTGTAACATATCTATAAACTTAAACAAAATGGTAGATCAAGACTAGATAGATGAGGTAAAATCCTATGATATTATCTATTTTAAATTGATTGAAGTGTATAGAGAGTCATAGGGATATTGGTGAATGGTTTAGTAGTGATGAATTATGTTTCCTAGTTAGTTATATTCAGTCTTATGAGTCTTGCATCAAATGTGTAATAGATAATCTAGGTATGGTAATGATTTTTTGTGATCGTATGAAAAATATCTATTGAAATTTGGGGATTTTTGAAGGGTATGGATGTGAAATTTTATGATTTTTTGTTATTTAGGTTAGAATTTAGATATAAGAATTTGAATCAAGAGGGATGTGTGAGATATGATTCTTGGTACATAAAGAGTTTTTTTATTGGTGATATGATTTTTATTAATGATTTGAAAGGATTAATTTTTTATATTGTAATTTTCTGGACATATAAGTGTTGAATTTTTAGATTAGTGAAGGCCCTTGTTTTGGTATTATAAATATAGGCATAGTGAGTATTTAAGTGGGCATATTTTAGGACTACTCTTGGAGGAGAAGTCAAATAGTGGGGAGGTTTCTGTGACCAATTTCATGATTATATTTATTAATGAATAATTAAATTTTTAATCATGAATTAAATATTTTTAATCTATTTTTTCATTTGAATTTTCAATTTTGGTTGTTACGTTATTTTTTTATTCAGTGATACTGATTTGGTTTAGCGTGTTATTTTGATAAATTATAGGTATTTTAGAAAAAAAATTATTTATCCAAGAATTCGGTGTTTTTTATTAATCTTATAAGAGGTATAACCTTTAGTTTGAAAATATATGTGATATTCAATCCCTACTAAGGATGTTCCTAGAACCCAATGTTCCTGTTGACTTGTGGTTGTAATTGGGTACTCCATAGCCCTAGGTTTTGTACATGGTTCCCCTATATTTTGTTTATATTTGAATAATTTTTTTTAATTTCCTCTCCATCCCTTATTTTCTTTATTCACATCCTCCCATGAAATTATTTTTTACAAGAGGCAAGGGATATTCCTGGTTCCTCTTGTTCTTTTCTTTCAATTTATATTGGCCATTTTATTCATAGTTGATCCAATGTTCTTCCTTATACTAAATTAAAGTCTAAGTACAACCTCCAATAACCTCTTCACTCTTTTAACCATTCCATTTAATTTCCCTTTTTGTATTAGAAATTTTTTATGTGAATTCCACCTAAGAATTATTGGATTCACCCAACATCATGGGGTTTCCCTTATTATTTTTCTTAGAAGATCATATAGTTTATTTCTCATCCCTTTACAATTTTGATTGAAGGATATTTATTTATTTTAATTTTTATGGTTTTATATACTCAATGATGTAATATTATGGGTGTTTTCTTTCTGTAATTTTGTAATTTTGTTTGTGGAATTTTGAGTTATTTTTAGTTATTTTTGTTCCTTGGTTTTTTATAAGAATTAATTATCCTTTGGTACTTTCAATTACATTATTGGGTTTCATTTATCGTGATTTTTTTTGTAATTTATTGGTTATTTTCAAAGATAATATGTAATTCGATAGTCCACTTATGGTATTGGATGGTTTTCTTAAATCGTCAAGTAATTCTCAAGATATTCCTATAAATTTATAGCACACTGTAAAAAAATATAACAACGAAAAAATTATATTCATGTATATATAATTTGATTTTTTACCACTGGTGTTTTGGAATAAATATTGAAAAGATTATTTAATTGCTTCACTGGGTATTACGTTTAGATATTTATACCCTCTTATTTATCCCAGTAAACCTCATTTAGCCAGCTCTTTTTTTTGGACCATTTCTCATGTCTACAATTATGGTTTAGTTTCCCCAATGATATGTATATTGGGTATCAAATTATTAATTCAGGATCCATAAAAACATTTCTTCAAGGGATTGGATATTTTCTAAAATAATTATCATGAACTAAAAAAAGAAAAAAATAATGTGTCATTAGCCTCAAAATATCCTAAGGATAGCCCATATGTATGGAGCCTTTCCTTTGTATAAACCTTTTATGTTTACTATTTAAAAGATAAAATAAAATTCCCTGATTATAAATAAAATTTTAAAAAATTAATAACCTATTTAAACTTTCCATTGAATGATATATATGTATAATAATCATAAATAACCCCCAATTAATATAGTGCTTCAATTGTGACATGATGGATAGGTTATGATGATGGAAATGACTGGTTTTACTAAAAAGGATATTAGTTTTAGTAATAGCATAAATATTTGGGTATATAAAAATAACTTTATAGTTGTCATATGAAATAATATTGTCTTGAATCATAAATAGAATATTTTTTTCAAGAATTGGCCCTTTTGTAATGTATCTCTTAACAATTCATCCTTCCACTTTTCTCAATTAAAATATACCACAAATACATTTTCTTATGACACTCAACTTTTCTTTTTTAATATAATATTACTTATGTATTAGTTATCTAAAAATGATTATATCGTATGGTAAATGATGATATGTGTTTCCAACCCCTTTTAATTATTTCTTTATAAAATTATCTTGGGTATATCTAGTATTTTTCTAGAAAGTTCAATGATGGTCATTCATATACAATGGTTTATTCCTTTATAATTAAGTTACCATTATCATCCATGTAATTCCCTTATTCTATCTAGGGTTATTAATATATCATTCCATATGTTTCATTTGGATTAACACCAGCTTTTTTGATAGTTTTGATTTGATTTCTATATTAATTTAATTCTATAAAACTCTAAAAATCATGTCATTTATATTGGCTTCTTTCAAGATTTGGCATCTATAGAGTGTGTTTTATTGATAATTCCCTGAAATTTTATGTTGTGAAAAGTATATTATGAGATTTTTATAAAAAAACATGATGAATGATATTTTTGGTAGTGATATTTTTAGTATTACTATAACTTTTATATCTTAAGCGTGTTGTGGATTGGTTGAGTATGAATTTTATTGATATATCTAGTCTCGATTCCATGATATTGGGTACTATTTTAAAAATAAAAAGTGGGTGGGTAAATAAGTTATGAGTTACAAATAAATTAATGGTTCGACATAGATAATGTTCTTTACAAGACTAATATAGTGTGTTGATTATAATAATTTTTTAACTATGAATTATTTATATAGGTTCACATGATGATGAACTACATGGCTAAAAGGTATGGGATTTCACTATGGAGATTTACTTGATTCACCCTTCTATGGTATGGACTCATTTTTAGACATAGTACACACCATCCTATTTCCACATGAGGGATATTTGGGCATAGAATTAGTATAAATAAAGAATAACACTCTATGTTTTTTAGTATGAAAATGGGGCACTGTCACAGATGTTGGTTATTAACCCAAAGTATGTAGTATTTGTATTGACCCTCCTAGTATAGGGAGTTATGGTTCAAATATATTATAATTTCTTGAATATCATAATTATTTATATAATGATAAAATTTATTTCTACTCATCCATTATACTCTTCTTGGTGATTTTAAAACTATTGTCTTATGTGTGTGTATATGTGTTTGGAATTGAGTAGACCCTTTCATAAATACACTAATTTTTCTATATATATTTGAGACACCATTAGTTTTGGTCTTATAAGTATTTTATACTTACACGGCTCATGGATGCCTTTGTTTACATACACCACATATTTTTTTAATTTTTTGGTACTAATAGGAGTACTATTAACAATTGGGTCTTCATGGTTAATTACACTTTAATTTCATGGATTTGAGATTAGTCTATACTTTGTATTCAGGTTTATTAGGGATTATTATTGGCTATGTTCAAAATATTTCTGGTTTAACTTTTCTCTTACCTAAAATATTCAAAATTTTACTTTTTACTATTTATTGGTAATTTTTTTTTCACAAACTATATGAATTTTTCATTTTTTTTAATTAATATTGAGATTTAATGTTTTTTAACATTCATGTTTGTTTTCTAATGATATGTCTGGTATCAGGTTTATTTCTAAAATTTCAGAAAAATGATTGAGTCATTAAATATTTCTAATATAATATTATCTATGGATTATCTCTTTATCAAGAGGGTAAATAATTACTGAAATATTATATTAGGATCCATGATGTTAGTTTCTATCTCTTCGAAGTTAGGTATAAATCCAAGGGTATTATCACTCTGATTTTTATTACATACAGGTGTAAAAGTTATGGTCCCTATATTTGATGATCATTATTAATGTTTAATATGCCAAAAAATGTTGTGATATAATTTCATCATTGAAAAAAACATATATCCAAATTTTTAAGCATAATTATTTCTCCAAATAATTAATAGATCGATAAAATTCATTTTTTTCATTAACCTTCTCCACAGTGTGACTTGTTTCAATGTAGTTTTATCTATGTGTCTTTTTAACTCTTTCTAAAATAAAATAATTCAAGGATTCATAAATTATACTATGAACTATTATTTTACTATGTGGGGTCTAGCTAGTGGGCTAGAAGTTTCAGTCATCCTAAAATATTCTTATATAGAAAAATAATGACCCTTGATCATTTTGTGAATCTAAGGTAGAATAGTTCCCATGATTCCTCAATGGAAAATCAATAAGAAATTATTATATCTTGTAGAATGATTCATAAATAATAGTAAATTCTCCTAAATTATATATTCATTATGGTGTGATGAAGATTAATTAGTGTAATTATTCAATAAATTCCTTCATAACTAAATAATATCAGGAAAAAAATGTAGTCATTTCTTTTAACATTGTATACCCATAATGTTCATTAAGGACGGATCTATACTTCTCCTTTGGTATACTATAATTTAAATATTAAACTCTAATAGACATAATTATTACTTGAAAAAAACATAAACTCGTCCTATAATCAATCTACTTATTATTAGTTCTTTTTCTTCATCATCCATGTGGAAAACATGTGATATATAGGTCATTATATAAAATAATAAATATCTCCTCAAAATTATAGATAAAAAACCATAAAATATTTTTTATATGTGATCTATTAGTTTGTCATGACCTCATAAATATTGGATAAAATTAATATAATACTCATTTTGTAGGTTCATTCCTGCACACCATAATTTTTTGGGAGTCTGTTTTCCCTTGGAAAACATGTAATATCAAGGAAAATATAAACATAATTGATCTTAATACATAGTCATGATATCATTCACATCTTTAATTATCAAGATGATACTCTATCCTCTAGTAAAACAATTTGTTCCAGTGAATACATATATTTGAAAAAGAGTGTATTCTGAAAACAACATCAAATATCCATTCCTGAAACTCATCTATGGTTCATTGGAGTTATATGAAAAAATTTAACATATTTTTCATTTTCATAGATAATTTGATATCAACATCCATAGTTATCCAATATGTGATGTTGGAATATTCACTAATTTATTTTCTAGGATACTACACTTAATTTTACTTTACCTCATCTTCATGATTATCTCCAAATTTTAATCATCCAAAATTGATCCAACACATCATGTAGGGAATATAAAAATATCTATTTAGACCTGGATATTTCAATTAATACCATAACTATTAATATTTTAATATGATTTAATGTTTATAATAAATAAAACATTACATAAATATCTTTTCAGCACAAAAATCTCAACAATTCATTAAAAAAATAATGTCTTCCTATTTAATGACAATAATTATTGACAATATATCTAACATGAAAAAACTAGTAACTATTTTACATCATATTCATGAAATACATGGTAGCATTAGCAACCATTATATGAAATTAGACAATTTATTTTGAATAATATAAACCGCATGGAAAAATATAAAGGATAAAATTAATAAAAAATCCAAAAAATGGAAAGGTATTTTTGATTTGATAAGAAGATATAGAAGGAATTACTCAATAAAATAATGGAATTAAAGAAAAAAAATATAATTTTTATGTTTTTTTAGGATGCTAGAAATAGTGTGATTTTTTAAAATAAAACTAGTAAAAAAATTCACATTGTATTAATAATGGTGTCCATGTTAGTAACACATTTTCTTATATAAAACATCTATTTCAATAAATGATGATATTTTCTTCATGTTGTTTTGATAAATATGATGGGAAACAACATAAGAATAAATTTTTTTTTGGTTTCATTAACCATATTATGAATGGTTTTAGTAATAGAGATATAGAAAGAAACCCTAAAATTTGTACGTATCGAATTCATTGGTGTTTAAATTATAACTAAAGATACCTAGTTATTTTTCTTAAATTTGGAAGTACTTTCAATTTAGATTCTAAACATTCATATTTGAAATAAATAATTAAAAACTAATAGTTTTAATTAAACATGCCATGATATCATGTATCTATATAAGTATATAAATTTATTCAATCTCTTCTAGATATGATAACTTTTGAGATAATCTTTCCCACCCCACTGAAATTTTTGTCAATATTTTAATGGAAATTTTTATAATATTAAAATATATATCATTTGAAAAATATCAATAAAAATATAATAATATGTTTAGAATAAATGAAATGATTTATTTAAATCTAAATAAAATATATGTTATTATGTTAGTAAAAGTGTTGAATTTATATATGTAATTAAAGAATTAATTGAGATATTCTATTCAGAATATATATTAGAGAGACTGTAGGATGTTCTATATGTGAAAATTTAAAAGATATACTTTTTTTAATATATAATATTATTGAATAAACAAAGTCAAATTAATATGGATATTACTATTTCATAGACATTTTTATGGTTTCATCTATCATATTTCATTTTGTGATTCAATTTAAAGGTTTTATGCTTAATTGTAAGTTGTGACAAAAAAATAAAAATCGTTATAATCATTGAGGTGTAATAATCCTTTATTAAACATTATAAGTAGTTAAAAGTGATTTTGGATAAAAATAGAAAATAATTTATTATATCTCTATATATATAGACCATGTGTTGGGATTAACCAAGTAATTTATTATGGTAACGTATTATTTGTTCACATTAAGGGTAAATTTACATTGATATGTAATTTTGTATAACTAATCATATGAAAAATATTGAAAATATAGAATAAAAAAAAAATTGTGAAATTTTACACCCTGAATCACCCCCTCTAGGTATCTTCTCAGTCATATTCAAGTATTGTAAGATAAATTAATACAAATTTATAACATAGATTTTTAATTTTATATGACGTATACATTTATATTCTTAGGAGAAAATAATTTAGTTAAAATTTGTGAGATTAATAAAAAATAAATATTATAAACATTTATTCATTTAATGGTTTTTTTATATTTAAGGGATTATGTAATATATTCATATGTAAAATAAAATGGGAGTTCACTTTAAAATAATATATTACACCAACATGTATTGTTCTATACAATAATCATACTCATTAAAATATTGATAAAAAAACTAGTAAATCATTCTAAAATATAGAATCTTGGGGTTATCATGTTTAAGACTATAAAGGTAACGGTTATTTAATTATGTGAGTCTCATTACACAGAGTAGGGTTGTCTTAATAGGGTTTGGTTCTAATAGGAATAGAGTTGAAAAAATATATCATGTTATTTATCATAGAAAACTATTAAATAACAATATATGATAAAATTTCTATAATATTACCTAAATACATGTTTCTTAAAAAAAAGTAAAAAATAACCTTAAATTATAATAAAATATAGGACATGATCCATTGTGAATTTATAATATTAAGGGTTAATATTTTCATTTATAAAATATATCAGAAAAAATTCCACTGATATTTATATAAACATGGTACTTTCTTGACATTTTATATAGATTATAATAGAATAAACTGGTTTAAACCTTACTATAAGACAATTTATTAAATTGTAAAATCTTAATGGGATAATTTTCTAACATTTATATTATGATTTGGGAATTATTTTCATGCTATATGAAAAATTATATGTACTATATAAACCCCTCTCCCAAAGTGTTTCCTTATTAAGATTCTTTATGAAGAGAAAAATAATCTTTTCAAAATCATAGAAATTACACATTTTATATATCAATTATCAAGATTCTATCCATTAATTCAAGGATATAAAGGAATCATGGAAACAATGTGGATTAGAAAATTTTCTAAAATATAAAAAGGAAATAGCAAAAATATTTATTATATTAGTGGTAAAATGTTTTTAAAAAATTGTTTTTGTCTTAACAGATTGAGGGAACTTCGGTATAAATTTATTTTCTCAACATTGATCAGTATTTGAATGATTTATAAATACTAGGTTTTTCTATAATGTTGGAATTCCAAAATAATTTATCAATAAATAATTTATACATTGATATTATCTATTCATTTTTAATTATAATGTAAAGAATCTAATAATTATTCAAATAATAAAATCAAGTGATTTAGTATAATTGTGAAGTTCATGGAAGGTTCTCACTCAAGCACTATATTGATAGTTCAATGGAACAATGTTAAAATCATGAGTTGGAAAAAGAATACAAAATCTACTTTTATGTATGAGTGAACATCCACAAATTTAAAATTTAAATGAGGTGTCTTTAAATATGGAAAATTCTTCAATTATACCTAATCAGTAAATTAGAAACAAGTTTACCTAGAATACATGAAAATGATTGACAATTATTTTGGGAATTCCACATCACATGGGTATGTTATATATATCAATAAATATAATTGTAATTTATAAGTATTAAATTCTAATTATGTATAAAAATTGTATAAATATCTTGGGTGTTAAAATTAAAAAGCAATTAGTGAAAAAATAAGTTTATATTCGTTCTTGAAATAGATAAAGGGATGATTTATTACATTTATAAATGTATAATATAAATTTTCCTTGTCAATTTAATTTCTAAGTAATTTTTTTATTTTTTGTTAATGAAAAATAAAATTTTCATCTAAACTTCTGTTGTTAATGAAGGAGGTGGTCAAAAATATTTATAAAGAAAAATGTTTTTTTATTATTTAAGTTTTATTTTTCTATTTTTGTGTACATAGATAATTATTTATCTATTATGAACACGAATAAGAAACATATATAGAATACATAATAATTTGATCAATTTTAATTATTATAATACCATTTGTTCATGAGATTTTTATATTTTTCAAATAAATAAGAAACATATCCAATGAATTTGAGATGTTATATTTGTATAATCATATATTTTGAATCATTTGATATATGTGAATATTTTTATAGGGAAATATGGACAAATCATCTCATCATTCAAAATAATAAATAGCGAGTAAATTATTAAACATAATATATATTAATGTATTTGGTATAATGAGTGAATATACAAGTAGTTCATTCCTCTAAATTATACAAATTACTAAAAATTTACATCGATATGATTATGTGTTTTTTATTTGAAATAGTATTTCAATATTTGAAATGTAAAAGGGTTCATAAAAATGTAGTACATAATGAAAATTTTAATTGAATAAAAATTCATTGACCATATTGTATTAGGGAATATGTAATCTCACAATTATTTAACCATATAAAACATTTTTCAATTCATTAATAACTCACCCTTATAGAAACATGATATTTTTATTACATGTATGAGTTGAGAAATTAAACATTTATATACAATGGTCTATCAATTATGTTTAATTAACCATCCTAGGTTGACCAAACATGTCTCCTGATTTGGCTCACCATAGGGCCTCAAGTGAACCTCTCAGTATTCTAGAGGATGATGACTGGTGGGAAGGGTCAAAAAAGATTTAATGTGGAGAATATTCCATCATATCATAGTACATTATTGGAATAAATAAATGAAATACATCCACATCAACAACATTAAAAAATATCATTCAAATAAAAAAAGAAAAAATCTTGTTATATGAAATTAAATGAGGCATATAGTCATATAGTATAAAAATAATGCTAAAACATACAACATTTGATCACCCCCATACTAGTCACATATATATGAATAAAATAAAGAAAACAATATAAAAAGGATCAGGAACCAACTCAGAACTGGAAATCACACCCAATCTCCAACATGTATTTATCTAATATAGACTAGTTGTTGATCTCCACACAATTATCATTGTATTATAAAGAAACACTGTATTGTAGACCCTTCAACATTGCAACTTCTTCTTAATCTAAAATAATGCATATTTGTCCCCACATAAAATGAGGTGAACATATCTTGGGAGAAAAATAAGTATCAGTAGGTCATCCCCAATGGTGAACCTATAATTTATTGTTACAACATGTCTTTTAAACATGTTTGATTACCAGTATATACAAATAAAGAAAACTATAATATAAAATAAAAAGTATTATAAGTATAGGGTGATAAATAAAAATAAAACAACCAACCCTAGGTTCTATCCTAGAACTAGATGTTAATATCACCACATTTATTCCCATTCTAGAGGACTTATATCATGTGGTTCCACCCCACTATAAAATATCATTAAAATATTCCAACACAATATAGGATATCTAATATATCTATAATAGAAAATGAAACAAATGTTAGACCTCAAGGAATATCTATATCTTTCCACATTATGACATGAAACTCTACCAAAATATAACACTCCAATTGAATGATCTTAACATGTGATAATAACTCTAATAACACAATGATAACCTATCCATAACATAGTAGTACTCTTGAACTAACTGAATCTATAATAAAATCATGGTATGGATTAAATTATAACTCAGGTCCTCCAAACTATATATGGAAACCATCTCCCAACCTCATACTGAGAAAGTATCCATTATCATAATTAAGGGATTGACCCCTATATACTATTCATTATCTCTATATATGTTAGGAACCATGTCATGAAGGTTTAATAAAAAATGAAATGAGAATTTTTACTCTCAGGTGGTTCTCAATGGGAAAATAGTAATTTATTCTATCAAAAGATTTTAGATAATTTTTTTACCCACTTCCTTTCTTGAAAAATAGGGAATTTACCCTAGTAAAGAAAAATTATGGTAGAATTCGAAGCCATTTGAATTTTGAAGGAATATTTAATATTTAATTAACTAAATATTATTTATTCACACATGTTCATTTGGTGATATTATCTATTTGAAGTGTAAGATCAAAATTATAATTCATTGGTTCGGTTTAGAATGGTCTTTTTTTTCTAGGGAGGTCATAACATTTTTTGTGTTAGATCTTGGAAAAGCTACATTTCCTTCTCCCACCACTTTCCCTTTTTCTTTTATTTTTATTTTTTCTTTCATTTTTATTTTTATTCTCTTATATTATTTTAACCCTTTTGGATTTTTTCATACACCTCTTTAATGGGGATTTTTGGTTGAGATAAGAAATATGGTTAGGGAAAGGGAGATAGAGATAAGGAAAGGGAGAGTGAGGTGTCATTATGGATCTTGGGTCGTGCAGAATCATCTTGTTGGTGCAGCGGATCACGGATTAGAATGAATCTTTTGTGGTATCCTCTAAGAGGTATTAAATTTCTGTTTTTTACTATATTTTTTCATATAAATTTTTACTATTAGTCCAATATTGTTTTTGGGTTATTGAATACCCTTATATAGTTTATTTTAGGGTTTACATGCTAATTAGTGCATTTTGGGGTGTTTGGATGGATTTGTGTTTGGGAAATCGTAGTCACCTGGCACATGGATTGATAGACACATTTAATATGTTCATACTATTAGGAAAAGATGAAGGTTTTATAATTACAAGACATGTACTTTAAGTACACTCTATTTAGTAGTACTTGACCATGTACCAGGCCTCTTGTCCATGTATATGGGCAGGCAGAGTTTGGGAAGACCACGTAGTGCCCTATTGGTACACCTTGTGTAGTAGAACATGGAATTGGGTTCATGTACTTAAGAAGACACCAAATGTTAGGAGTACTTGTCTATGTAGTGGTACATGGCTAGAACCCATGTTTTCCCTATCCATGTACAAATACATGGCCCAACCCTATGTCGGTTTTGTCCATGTATATATATATGTCTACGTGCATCATTGATAGTAAACACTATATACTCTAGTGTACACACAATATAATTTTTTAAGAAAGAGTTTTTGGGTGTCTTTGTGCCCCAAAGTTAGGATTTGTCTTATGAGTGGTTGATTCTTAGTTTTTTGCTATAAATTGAAATGGTAGAATCCTTTCATCATTTAAAGGAATTGTGGATAGTTTTAGGGAGTATTGGAGTTATGAGGTAGGATTACTTTGTATGTATAGTTCTATGACCCTTCTAGGGGGTTTTTTTGTGTTGTTAGGATCGGGTGAGAGTGTGAAACCATTCTTAAACTGGTATTTATGATTTTAGGTGAGTTTTCTTGAGTTCATTTGGGTAGATTTTAGGAGGAGGGATTGAATATCTTCATCGATGGAATCATTGGTTAAGTTGATTGAATTTTATGTGTGGTTTCTTGAGGTCTATTTTAGTATGACCATTTAGGTTGGATAGACATTATCAGACTTCAGGTATATATGGGAGTCTATCATTAAATTTTACAACATATCTGAGGGACATATTCTGAGGAACGCCCTTTTGGGAGAGTTTTTGCTTAAGGATTCCCATTTGGGAGGGTTTTCAATGGGTTTTATGTTGGAAGTCCATCCATGGTTCCTATGAGTGGGCTTCACCTAAGGTTTAGTTTTTATGGATGATCCCCTTGTTGGTTGTCTGGTTGTTCTATGGTTTTGGGAACCGTGGTGGCTACCTTATGTTTGGTTGGTATACAAGATAAATGGTGTTGGTTTAGTGGTCTTTGTTATAGGTTGAAAGTGTTATCCATCCTGAGTGGATGATGTATGGCTTGGATGATGGAGGTTATTTTTTTTAGGAATTATGAGAGAGGAAACCTTTTGGAAATTATAAGATTGTTCATTTTCTTTGAGATTTATTCTACTATTCTTCTTTGTTGGTTTCTTGGTTTATATGAGGTGGGTAATGGGACCATATGGATGATCAAAATGTGTGAAACCAAGTTATTTTATCCTTCAAGGATAGGTTCATTAGAACATGGAAGCTAAGCCACTCGCAGGTCCCATTTTATATGTTTTGTTCAAGATTACGTGGCATGAAGATGTGTAAAAACGTTTTTTCTCCCATCAGGTTCTATAGATCACTTGGGGAATGATAGTGTACCCCAATGTTGACAATGAGTTCCTATAGATAGTTTAGATCATAACATTGGATTCCAAATTCTTAGTATATGTGTTCATTTTTTTAATTCTTAATATGATATACTAGGCTTCAACATGTGTTTATACCCTTACATTTGTCATTATAGTTCATTCTTTATTAGTTTGATTCCCTTAATTTTGTGTCTATGTGAGTTACATTTTTTAATTCCTATAGCTGGGGACAAAGTGATGGTAGTTGGCCTGTGAGTGTCCGGAAACAACCCAAAATTAACTATTTTCCTTTTATTTTATAACGATTTGTTCCTTTTTTATATTTTCTTATATTTATGATGGTATTAATGTTCGGATACTCTAGAAATGATGTGTGTTAAATGCATATTTTATGACAGAAGATGTTTGTACCACTACTGGGAGTGGACTATTGAGATTTGTTTCTGAGCCCCTATACGTACACCATTATATACATGTATACCTTATGACGTATTTAATTTTGAGCATGGTATTTATTAAATCAGGTGGGCACCAATTTTTTTTGGTCGACTTGGATCGCTTGGGAAGAGTCTAAGGTTTGTGTTTGAGAAGTTCAACCATCATAGAGATCAAGTAATTGGTTCATATAAGAGTATTAGCAGAGCCATATGTATATTTTTATTTAGTTTTATTCTTCATGTGGTTGGTATAGTAAGAAAAAACTATCTGTATGCCTTGTATTTGAGTCTGAATATAGCATTCCATTGTTTCCAGTTGCATATGTTATTTATTAATTCATGTGCACTCTGATGTTCATATATGTGTATATGATTAGTTTATTCTTTTGTTATTTCACTGTGCTCTGAGGGAAAACACTCCCCACTAATGAAATTGATAAATTCACCTCTAGTAGGTAGCCTCTAGAAAATAAGGATTCATACTTGAGTCCTTAATGATGGTCGAATCAGGTGAAGAGTCATTTCAATTAAGACCAGTTCATAAAAAATTGTTTCATGTGATGCTTTATCTTGGGGATTCAATAGTTATGAGATCTATTATTTTGTTTTATCTTGTAATGTATATAGGTCTAGTTTCTCATAAACATTTATTCCATTAATAATCCCAGGATACCAAGGTTATGGGACTATGGTTCTTGGTTTTCAGTGTTTTTTTTCACCTCTAGTGATGCACTTATGTTCGCATATTTTATTTTTTATGAGTTTTTTAATCATGGAACAATGTAAAGAGTTTGGGATTCATGCATCATGATAGGCATATAGGATCCTCCGGAAATTTTGTGGACAATGTTTTTTACTAATGATAAAGGTTTAGTTGATTATGTGTTAGCAACTTCTTATATAGTGTTTTCTTATATAATAACTTTTTGGAATTATAATAAACTGCTATGTAGTAGTATTTATTCTAATAATACGTTATGTGGATCCTTTTCAATGTTCTCTCTAGTGGTAGATATGCATTCCATTCATTAAGTTATATGTGGAAAACCTTGCAGGTTGGTGTGGGATTTGGTTCTCCTTGAAGTTAGAGGTGGTTTCTCAATGAAGGAAAGGATTACAAAGAGTTATTTGGTTCAGTTTCTAGTTTCCATGAGGTTACTGAATCCATAGTAATTTTTTTGGTGATTGTAAGGTTACATTGGGATTATAAGGTGTAACACGAGGACTTCTCTTGGTTTTTAGGTTTCTAGGTTGTTCTGGTTATGAGGGAATGTTCAGTTGGATTTCTGACCATGTTAGTTCTCGTTTATCTTAGTGAAGCATGCTGGTATCATGGCTTAGAACTTGTGGTCTTGGTTTAATTCTTGTGTAGATGGTGGTCATGTTGGTGTATCTTACAAAAATAGATATGAATTTATTTAGAATAGGAGTATCGAGGGTTCTCTAGTTTATTTGGAATAGACTATGTAAGGAGAATGGTCAACAGATTTATGAACATTAGCATAGGTTTGTTAAGCCATGGATTATTTGTTCTAGTGTTTTTTTAGTAGGTTTTTCTTGGATCATTCGGCCATGAAGAGGGGATTTTTATCAATGTGTCCTTTCTGGTGGAGGGCCTATTGAGAAGGCATGTGAATTCCATTTAATTGAAATGTCAGTTGATCAATGTGATTCCACTGAGAATTTTTTAGTCTGTATGAATCCTAATATTATGGATTTCACCATAGGACATCGTGGGTTATATTTATAGTTTTTATAGGTTCTTTTAGTGTGGGGTTTTTATTCTTGGTGG
Source organism: Viscum album (assembly GCA_963277665.1). NCBI lineage: Eukaryota > Viridiplantae > Streptophyta > Magnoliopsida > Santalales > Viscaceae > Viscum > Viscum album. Next base: position 700,870,272 of record OY728160.1, read on the forward strand.
GTCGGGAATGGGTGGAGATTGGTATTTCGGGTTGGAACTCTGGCATGAGCAATTTGGACATGTCCATCCATTTTATTCGATAGAGGAAAAGTGTGGGTCAAAGAGTTTGATGCTTCGTTAAGGTATGATGATAAGGATCCTCTTATGGTGGGGAGAATCAGATATATCACAGTTGAATATGTCTCTTGTAGGGAGTGTTTTTAATACTCTAAGACCAGTCAGTGGATGGCCATGATTACTTTGGAAGTACAGGTGTCTATGGTGAAGCTTGGTAGCTTGCTAACTACTGAGGCCTCTTAGGGGAGATAATTTTTTATATTGGGGATCTTATCAAGAATAGTGTCATGAAAATTTAAAAAAATAATTGAAATTTGAATTTTTTTCACTCAAGTTGTTTTTTAGGGTAGAAATAGTAATTTCGCATGTTAACAGATCATAGATGATTTTACAAACCTCTCTATTGGTCTTAGAATATGGTGTTTACCATACGAAATTAATTTTTTGAAATTCTAAGACATTAAAATCTTGGGAGAATATTTAATATTTAATTATTTAGATATTATTTATTCTCAAATATATTTTTTGTGATATCTTCTCTTTGGAGAATCAGTTAATAATTTTGACTTTGTGGTTGAGTCTGTAATGGGGGATTTTGACTAGGTATGGTATAACCTCATGTCGGACATCATGCATAGGATAGGCCCCCTTTATTCTATCACCTCTTTATATTCTTCATTGTTTTATTTTTTCCCCTTTTTATTGTCTTCTTTTTTCTCCATTTTGGATTCAAATGCATTCCCCTATGGTGGGGGTATTCAGATAGGATAAAAAATAATGAGAGGGGGGTATAGAGAGGAAGAGAGTGGGAGAGATGGAGAGAGTGGGGGATAGTGTGTGTGTGTGTGTGTTTGTTTGTTTGTGTGTGTGTGTGTGTAGTAAATGGAGGTAGGATGATGTGTCTTTATAGATCTAGAGACACACCATATCATCATGTAGGAGCTAAAGATTGTGAATCGGATCGAACATTCAGCAATTTCTTCCTACAGATAGTACTTTGTTATGTTTTCACAATAAATTATCCTAGAGTAGTTTTTTTGAGTTTCTATATTATTTTCATTTTGTTATAGACCCCTAGAGAGTCGATCTGGTGGTTATCGAGTGAATTAGGGAATTTCATGATGTTTCAAATGATTTATGTTTGGGAAATCCTGATCACATGGTGTACGGATTAATAAAGACACGACATTTTCTTATACTATTTGGGGAAGTCAGTGTTTTTATAATTACACATCATGTAAATTATGTACACATCATGTAGTAGTTCTTGGCCATGTACATATCCATGAGGCCACATACATATGCAGACGATGTTTGGTAAGAACATGTCATGTATTTTGGGTACACCTTGTGTGGTAGGCCATGGACCTGTGGCAATGTTCATGTGAAGGCACCCCATGTAAGGGGTATATTTTCATATTTTAGTACCCATATGGACCCCCATGTATTGATTTTCCGTGTATTGGTACATAGCTGGACCCCATGTATGCTCGGGACATGTAGAAGTACATGTCCAGTTGTGTCTTTGAGAGTACACACAGTGTTCTCAGAGGTACACACCCTATAAATTTTCAATAAAGGGTTTTTGGGATATCTTCATAACCTTCAGTCATAATTGAACTTTTGAGTAGTCCATTATATGTTTTTTACACAGATCATAGTTGATTAATCCTTTCATCATTTAGATTCCATCTAGATGGAATTTTAGGTTGTTTTATTTTTGTGGGTGGATTACTTTGTGGTTGTTGTTCTTGGATCCTTCCATCAGTTAAGTTGTGTGTTTTGAGGATTGGGTGAGGGTGTACTCTCATCGATCAACTTGGATTGAGAATTTATGTTCAGCTTCCTTGTGTTAATTTGGATATATTTTAAAATGTAAGATGATTTTCTTCTTGGATGTAATTAAAATTTCAGTTCTGTGAGTTGTAGTTGTTATTTATTGAGGTCTTTAATGGTTGGACCATTCTAATTATATCGACATTGTGGGATGTTAGTTGTAGTTGGGATATGTTAAATAATGTTTGAGATAATTATGAGGGTCCTATTATGGAGAATATTCTTTTTAGAGAGTTTTATCTTGACATTTACCTTTTTGATGGGTGATTAATGGGTTTCGAACTAGGATTTTAGCCACAGTTTTTATGAGTGGTCTTGGCATGAGGATTGGTTTTGATAGAGGAGACACTTGTAGGGTTTCCTTCTTGATCAATGTTTTCCAATATGATCCCCTTGTTGGGTGTCCTTTTGTTTTTATGTGTTAGAAAATGTGGTGGCTTCCTAGTATTTCGTTGGCATGGTATATGGATAGTGTTGGTTCGGTGGTTTTGGTTGTGGGGTTAGGGTGTTAGTTAGCCCTGGTTCATGAGTTGTGAATTAGAGGTTTGAGGTTTATTATGTTCAATAATTATGAGAGAGGGGAACTTTGGGATATTTTTGGATCAGGCATATTCCCTAAGATTGACTTTGTATCTCTCCTATGTTAGTTGGTTATTGTTTTGAGGCGCAGCCGTAGTGGTAATGGATGATTCAAATGAGTGAAACTAACTTATGTCAACTTTCAAGACTATGGTTAGTGCACCATGGAGGCTATGGAACTCCTAGGCTCTAATTTATAGGTTAGGTTCAAACTCAAGTACATAAATTTATGATAATAGGTTTGTTCACCCATCATTTTTTACTAAAATTTTGGTCATGGTAGTGTCCCCTGAGATCAAAAGGGAGTTCCTATCAAAATTTTAGATCATGCACATAGAGTGTTACTCCCTGGTTGATTCACATAGTGTCTTGAAACATATGATGAAATCCAATGGTACAAAATGTGTTCCTTTCCTTATGTTGAACATTAGATCTCCTTATAGATCATGTTGATATTCTTAATGTTTTGGCTATGAGAGAAGCATTTCATAATTCCTCTGGTCGGGGCCATAGAGAGTGTTGCTTTACATGTGGGTGTCATGAAAAAACCATAGGTTTATTTTTTCCTTGTTTTATAACATTTTATTTGTTTTCAATCTATTATTTATCTTTATTCTAATGTTCACATTTGGGAAGGCTGGAAATGATGCATGTTACATGCACAAGTTATGGTAGTAGACTTTAGGACCACCATTGGTGTAGTAAATTGTTATTTTTTTCTCACCCCATGCATATGCACCACGATGTACATGTAGACCATATTTCCAAATTCATATTGATCATAGGATGTGGTGGATCAGGAATAGGCCTTGTGCTTCTTGATCAAGAGGGTTGTTTCAAGTGGAGTATGAGGTTGATTTTGGTTCTCTTCAGTTGTCATGGAGATCAGAAATGTGGTTTGTCTTGGGGTATTAGTAGATCCCTGTTTATTTATTTTCTTTATTTTTTTTTTGGTTGGAAAAGTTCATGAACAGTGTTTTTATTCTTTTCCCTTGAGTCTAATTGCAGCATTCCATCATTTATAGTTACTTTATTTATTTATTTATTTATATGCACTACAATGTTCATGGATTTGTATATGTTTAGTTTATTTATGTTGTTATTTAACTCTATTATTAGGGTATAGTATCCCCCACTATATCCATTTATGAACTCCCTAATAGTAGATAACCACTAGCATATGGGGAGGTATTCTTGAGGACTACTTGTGAGATGAATTAGGTGATGGTTCAAGTCAACCCAAACCAGTTTGTGACCCCATTCCTATCAACCCTTATCCATCCAACACATGGGAGAATCATATATATCTCAATTCCCTCCCCATTTCAAAGTATATCCCAAAATTATCCTCTTATATCACACTCTAAACTAAAAATCACATTTATACCATTGACTAAGGGCCATAAAATAATGGTTTGATCAACACTTGAACTCATATTCTAAATTGTCTAATCATCACTATCGACCATCTCATAGAAAATAAAACTTGAGGCTCCTATAGCACCCTAAAACAACAAAAAATCACTATGGTATCAAACTACTAGCCTATGGGTTGTAATGGGTCACTCAAAAATGAAAACCTTGAGCCATAATCGACCCCACACCGGGTGAAAAAAATCATTATGCTCCTATGCTCTAATAGAAAATATCTACTTCAAAAAATAGTCTATTCCTGAATAAAGAACATCCACAACTGACGACTCATCACCCGACCCATCCATTACCAGAAAATCACTCACAACAGAGTCCATAAAAAGAAACACATCTACAAGGCATAACTGCGACAAGACATCAATGAAACCAAACTAAAAACGAACCAAAAACCCTCCTAGAAGGTGATCCTTGAGATTCCCTCAGACCAATTCCAAGCCATAGCTTAGTTGAACCATGCCACCTTCAATACCCTATAGTTTCAAACTAGCGCAGAGCGTCTAACTAAACAAGATCCCAATAAACCATGTCTAAATTTTAACATCTCAAAGACAGATTAACTAAACCTATAACACAAGGGACCCCCCAAGAAACCTCAATCCAAACCCCTAATAATTACCATGAAAATAACAAGTTTATCCAACCATATAGGAATCATTTACTTAGCCTCAATGATACCCACTCACTTATTATTCCAAGTCATCCAAAATACCCACGAATATCACATGGGTCATAACTAAATCACCACTTGTATATATCTCAAGGGGAACCTATTGGAATGTTAATCCAAGATAATAATTGAGCACACAAGCCACCACTAAATGACTCTAAATCAAAAACATTGAGGGGAGCCTCCATTCCAACTTTGATCAAGCCTATGAACCACTCTACAACCCTTGATAACTTGTATGATACATAGATATGTCCCATTCTATAATAAACACTTTAAATAAACCATAACAAATCCTTCTTTATGTTAGAATATGAGTAATTTAACCACTATCCACCCCCTCAATACCTATATGCAACTCCAAAAAACACTATATATGTGTTTTCTAAATAATAGATAATAAATAGGGGGTTTCTAAACAAAACCCCTCAATAACTCACCAAAACCCCAAACCTTTCCCAAAAACAACACACAATATCCCTTAAGGGGATCTCAATAGACCAACAATAATTTAAAAATAATTAAACTATTGTAAAATAGAGAAAAAAATACACCAAAAACCCTTGCCCTACATCAAGGTACAACCTACAAATATTTAAAAATGAACCCATTATATTAGAAAAACAGAGGAACAGAACGCATACCACAAAATAAAACACAATTTATTAAAATAATTATTAATTAGTTATTTAGTTAATTGTATTTAAAGATGTATAAATATTAAAAACCATGGAGGTACACCTTCTCTCTATAACAATGAACAAACATCTACGAAAGGCCCATAGTGCAACTCTAACTCCAAGTAGATAAAAATAACCAAAATGTGTTTACCAATTACATAGTAATTCCATTCAATTTAATTTAAAATTAAATAAAAAACCACAGGGTATCATACCTCCACTAAAACATTGAGAGATAGATGCGGACATGATCCTGAGGAGTTTTCTCACCAACCCTTGTAAAAGAATCATTATCTTAGTTGATTCCTCCATGGTCTAATAGAATATAAAATGAAAACCAAAAAAGTCACAAAAATAACTATAGGGAATTGGAAACAAGAAGTGGGAGAGGAGAGAAAGATCAAGACTACAAAATGTCAAAGAGAAAACCTAAATCTTCCCCTAAATAAGTTGTATTGATGAGTGAATGGAATAGAGTGTGGGAAAGGCTATACGCACACATTAGATAAAGAGATTATGGAAATTAATTAGATCCTAAGGGGTTATTTCATTCATTTCCCACTTTTAATCCAAACTAAAAAAACTATATGATTTAGTCGCATGGTGTTAAAACCGTGTGTAAACCATGTAGAAGGAACTAACCATGTTAACCCCACTAGAGTATTTTACTAACTGTGTCTCAATCATTCCAAAAAATCATTATAACCCCTTTGTAACACATCTCATGGTTTCTACATTGTTCTTTTATAATCATGTACAAATGGTGCTCCTTGTACCTGAAAGCTACTCACTAAACATGGATTTCTTTAAACCTCTCATGATTTGAACTCAACTGTGAACAATCTATAATAACCCAACCATGAAAGAACAATAAAAAAGTTTGTCTAATTCATAGAGGGGAACATGGTTTTCATTGATTCATGCACACCAAACCATGTTTAAGGGAAAAATTCATGAAAAAATTAACTCTCACTAGAAGCTCACAAACATCACATAAGAACTTTTTCTCCCTATTGGAACTTAATCCAAACCTAAAACACTTCCAAAAAGTGTCTCTAACTCTTATAATTTGAATCTAAATATGAATTCACTGAACAACCCCTTAACAGACTGAAATTCAAATTTCTATTAAATTTTATGGCTTATTATGATGTGGATTAATACAAACTCACAACCGTAAATGTTTCTCACTCCAAAGAATCCTCAGTGTTAACTAAACAAATATAAATTGCCTATATTATCTTATAATTCATCAATCCACATCTTCATGAAAAATCCAAACAAAAGAATTTGTTTCATTAAATAACCTTGACTACCAATCCCAGATACATCGATCATTCTTACAAAAGGCACAATTTGATTCTTTTAATCCTCAGAACATCTCTATTTAAGGGTGTTTCTGATGTGATTTCTAACCCATCATGTCCAATACTATGAAAAAACACTATTCAGACCTTATTAAGATGACGCCCACAAGAATTCCCATTCACAGCTTTTGAGGAACCACTAGACCTTTGCAGCATGAGGGTCACACTAAGACAACCTTGAGGACGATGCAAACATCTAGACTTCATCCAATACCGCATCCAAATTCTTAATTTTTCCTTTCCCATATAAATAGATCAATTAGAATCCAACCAGATACTGACACTCCAAGGACACATTATCCAACCAGCAACTAGAAGGATTCTCTCAACCGTAGGATTACCAACATTTTTCCACATAATGAAAAATGTATCTAAATTGGTCCTGATCCATCCATATCTAAACACAATGACTATATATGGTAACCCACTAACACTGAGAACAATGAAAAATACCCCAATAACTTCCCATCCCGATCTCACTAGGAATAATGTCCTCAAAACTAATCTGCCCACTAAAAATGATTGTCCTAACCTTCAATGTCCTATGGTCTTTCCACACTATAAGTCTTTCATTGCACTACTCCTTATTTTCCAACCTCATTTGTGCTACCTTGACTAAACAAATAGGGTTTCCCTGGCCCCATTTACCCAGAGTCATAGTATTATTTTAATACATTTTCATGATTACATGGAATCATGTCCTGAAGGACCGATCGGTTTAGAAGTCTTGGAAAATAGATTACATATATGAACGTTACATTACAATTTATAAAATAAAACACAACATAAATAATTATTTCATAATTACATTATTTCCCTAGCTTAACCCTGAATATCCATCATAACACACTTCTTAGCATCCTGGGAAAAATAAAACATAATAAATGGGTTATATCGGACGCTCGGTAAGGATAAAAATATAGTGGAAACTATCATAAATAATAATACTCATTTAAGGCAATATATAAAACTAAAAAATCCTTTTAAACATAAAAATCAGTATAATATGGAAAATATAAATCAAATTATGCCATTTACTTATTCACATGGATATTCTACTAGTTGAATGATCACACTTAATGTCAATAGCTAATTTCATAATGATGGATTGCATAATGACGAACATCATAACCACAGAATCAAGGTCGTGTGCCAAGACTAGAAATAAGATTTTGTCAAGGCATTCTTCCAAGAAACTAGTTTGTCTCATGATACCTTCCTATGAATCTAAGAGCTATACCAGGCTACACCTGTCACTTACATAGTCCAATTCATTCCTCATATGAAAAGGATGAAACATAACATAAACATTCGTATTAAAAATAGCATATGAAATGTTAATAATTTTTTCATAAACCATGAATGGTATAAAAATAACACATACACATTCAAAAATATCACAAAACCTTCAATACAATATGGATGATTGTATCATAATAAATCAACTTCAAATAAGTGAAAAATTCATCAAAGGATGTTGACATAGATGAAATCCAAACTATTTGAGAGAAATAACTCTTTCAATTTTTAAAATCATTTAAAAGACACATAATTATAAAATATAACGTTTATGTTGATAATATTATTATAATCATGTAAGTTATTCTTCTAAGGTGTTATAAAGGAGGAAAATAGTTTCACTCGCTGTATAAGTTAAAAACATTATTTCATTAATTTTTTCAAAAATTTCGTAAAGGTCCTTATAAGAAAAATGACGAAAAGATTACTTTATAAAAATTTTATAAAAATTAAAATAAGGGAATAAATGACTTTAACACATAGTATAGGAAATATTAAAGAAATTTGAAATACATTTTTATAAAACATAGATGTGGATGATAAAGAGGGCCCAGTAGATACTCACATATAAACAACCTCGAAAAATGAAGAGATTATAGAATTAACCCTTACCTTGTTCTTTTAATTAGTCAAGGGAATGTTAACCTCATTTATAATAGTTAAATAATTGTTAATAAATTACACAATAACCACATTCATAAATATTTTATCGTTAATAATCTTCTAATATTTCTTTATTAATAATATTTCCGTAGTATCATTATTTCGGGTGTTAACGTATTCATTTTTAATTATATGTATTATTATGTAAGTCATGTTTTTTTATTGATAGGATATATTTGACTCATATATAAAATGATACTATGTTCTGAAAAAAATTTAAATCATCAAATGAAAATTATTCTTGAACAGTTTCAATGGGGAATGAATCTAATCACGTTCGTAGAGACGGTAATCCGTATATATGCACGAGTGATAATATCATTATATTAGTAGTGAAATAGTATATAATAAGATGGTATATCATATATAAATAATAGTTAAAATGTTATATTTATTATTTAAAACAATTACACTCATTATTATACCCATCCAATTGATGAAGTGTTGAATAACAAACTAAACCACGACGCGGAGACGGTAAGTCGTATGTATGCACTTATGGTGACATATCCTTCAAAGGATGGATAGAATAATGAATATGGTTGTACCATATTTATAATAACATCATAGTATGTAAAAGTTAATGGAGTTATTATTATTTTTAAACAACTTTGAAAGAGGAAGTGGAAGAAGAAGAAAACAATGAAAGAGGTGATGAAATTATTCTCTCTTCTTTGGGTGCTTCCTTTTGATTTGAAAAAAATGGATCAATAGGTTGGATTTATGATCAAATAAAGTCCTATAAGTTAATTTTAGGGTACTTCAGAGGATATTTTATCAGGTTTTGGCCAAGACAAATGGCTTTGTAGGTGTGAATCTAAGAGAAGGGTAAGTAACCATTTATAAGAGTGGCGAGGGTCACTTTAGGAAAACCTTGGAATATTACTTTATTATAAAATCAATTTCTGTTTATAATGGGTCCAAGATGATTAATTTATATAATAAGGTTGGGAAGGGTCAAAAAACAATCAACCAATAGGTTTTAGACAATTTTTGGTCACCATATAAACCTTATCTTATAGATTTAACTCTTAGTTAAATAGGTTAACTTTTACCTTGTCTTCTTGTACTATTGTATTAAATGTTTAATAAACATACTATAAAAATCCAAGAGAACCCCAAGTGGTTAATTATTGACATATCTAACCATATATAGGTCCTTTTTCCAATCCTTACAATTTTAGGCATATTATATCATTTAATAATATAGTATTTGTTTTAAAAACTCATTTATGTCAATTTTGACACTATTTAGTATTTGGTTTTTCTGAAAGTCATAAAAACTTTATCACATTGACAAAAACTTATTTAATCAACCATAACATGTCATATAAACCTATAAATTTTTTTAATAAATCAAAAGTCTCAATTTAGATTTATTTTAATATTTATAATATCAATTATTTTAAACTCTCATAAAGTAATTACTACATCAACATTGTGTCACAAATAAATTTACTTGTTTAATGTATAAAATTTATAAATAAAATAACATGATGTAGGAAATCTTTTTAGATTTCAAATGAATATTTATAGTTGAATTTATCTTATTTATAACCCTATATTACATATGGTTTAGTTATTAAATATTTAATTTAACATATTTAACTCTTCTTTAAATAAAATAATAATAAATGTCCTAATCTAATCCAAGGGGACCAAAAGTATCACATTATATTCCTAAGGTTGATTTTGGTTGAAATACACTTATCAAATATAATTGGGACATGTGTTAGGGTAATTATAAAATCATTTTTATCATTAATTACACTATTAACTTTTAACAGTGGTAATAAAATTCAAAAGTTACTATTTACCAAAAATTATTCCCATCCAATTGAATGACATTTTACTTACTGAGTTCAACCATGTCTCTCTGATTTTTGAAATTCTATTCAGAAAAGCAGTAAAATTGTGTTTTATGCAAATTTTCAAATGTTCCTAGAATGATGGTAAAAGACGGTAAAAAGATCAATAAAATTTTATAAATCCAATCTTATTATAAAATGAATTCAATGAATTACATTGGAATAATATAGGAAATAGGTATCTATTTTTAATTTAAAATAAATTTAAATAAATAATAATAATAATTTAAATAAAAGTTGAATTTAAATAATAACGCAGTGTTTTTCACTATTCATTAAAAATTGAATGTTTTCAGAAAAACACCAAAAATTCAAACAAAGATAATTTTGATATTCCAAATTCAAAAATTATTTCTATTTTACCAAATTCAAAACATAAGAGTTTCATTAATTAATTTAATATTAATTCCCATTATCAATACGAGAAAGCAAGTTTTTGAGAAGTAAAAACTATCATAAGATTGACAGGTTTTTATGTCCAATTTAAATATGAAATTGCTTAAAATTACCTAAATTATATTAAATTATAAAAATTTAATCTAATAATGATTTAAAACCACTAAAATTCACAATTTAACCCTATAAATTATTTCGATTAGAAAAATAGTTTTCAATTAAAATTTTGTATTTTTCACTATTCATCAAAAATTTGAAAGTTATCAGAAAAGTACCAAAAATTTATACAAAATACATATTTATGTCCCACTTATAAATAATAATTTAATTAAATTTAATATAATATATAAAAGTGTAAAATATTGGAATTGAAAAGGGTTTTCCATTAAAAGGTGGAAAAACTGCATTTTTGAAAAATACATCTTTTATCTGAAAAAATGAATTTTTCCTTATATTATGTCTAAGATAAAAATAATATTGTTTTTAAAATTATATTAGATATATATAAAATTCAAAATGTGGTTAATACTATTTATAACCACTTTTTAAACGGCTAGTTTGATAGGTCATGAGGCGCTTGAACTCAGTGTTGGGTGTAGCGTAAGCTATTGAATTAATTTAAAGAGATAACATAATAAGAAATATTGCGGTGTTAAATTCTCCCATCCTTCAATAAATTTTTTCCTCACAATTTGAAATTGTTCTTCAAAAATAAAAGGTTAAAATAAAGAATATCTTTGTGGAAAACCTACATCAGAAATAGGGTTAATAAAATTTAGTCTTAATAAGAGGGAAAGGAAAATGAGAAGATCACCATAAAAATAAGATTTCGAATAGAAGAATATAGGTATAAATTTGAGACACATAATTGGAGGAAAACATAAATATTTATAGGGAGTGATTGAGGTCATCAATCACGAACAAGTGAACAATAAATATAAAATTTAGGGCCTCAAAACCATAAATATGTGATGACTTAAAATATTATTGGTTCATCAAATCATAATGTATTAGGATAACACATTTTTTTAATATCTTTTAAATTAATTTTAAAAATTAATTTTCTTCATAGAATATGAAAAAAAACATGATAAGTAGAGTTTCATCCTTTAACTAATTTCTTCCACAAACTCATATTTAACTCCCAATAGATAATAAAACTCAATAATATTCTTTTTACCATAATCGTATAGGGTTACAAAAAAATGAATTTATATTTACTCCATCAAAACTTTAAAAAAACTGTATCATACAATACAGGACATCACGTAGGCCAGTGGTAGGTGATGCACCCATGTCGCCCTTCAGTTGTGGGTTCAAGTCTCATGTACTTGTTGGACGCAATGGGTTGTTGCCTGACCTATGGGTATCCCTTTTATAAAAAAATCCAAAAATATTCTTAATAAATGTTTTAACTGTAAACCACAGTATCCAATTTCTAACATAATCCATTCCAACCTTTATACTTATCCAAAATACTTATGTCCAAACTCATAGTCCAAAAATTTATAAGGAAGGTCAACATAACATAATGAATGTCTCTTTTTCCATATAATAACATGTTAGTACCTTCATCATGTATTCTCCTAAAACATGGTAACACCTGGAATTACCGTAAAATGTTACTTATTACATTCATCTTCCATTATTCCATATATAATTCTAGATATATTTCTTATATCCAAAAATTTTGAATACTCCAATAAGGATGGAATAAACAAACCATTAATCAGCTCCAAGGTAGTCGAGAATTTATAATATAATTTAACCAAATCAACCATCTCTTATTCCAAAATCACTACCTCAGTATCAGAACCATATTAAGGTTTATCTTACCTTTAAATCGATAGGACTTAAGGAAGTATATACTTATCTTATTAACACCTGATACTATTTATCTATATGATTTGAATACAAGGGAGACTATTTACATTATAAATTATGGATTAAAACCATGATAGATATGAACATTCTTACTCTTTGGATCATGTGTATTGATGGAGTTGTCATTCCTTTTATTGGGAATCATTTCTAAACAATGGAATACACTTGGTTAGTTTGTGAATCACAATGCATAATTCCAAACTTGTAAAATACCTAACATAAATTGAAAAGTTTATGCATATAATCTATAATCATAAAAATGTTTTCTTTGAAGAAGAATTTACTTATAAATCCTTCATAATGGTTTGTAAAGAAAACGTGAATTATCCTAATTATATCCCCTGGAAGTGTCGTAAAAAATAGTTCAGCAAGGCCCATTGTCATGTACAAAGATACCCCGGGTCAAGCCCAAAACTCCTTGTCGGATTTTTCACTCCTAGGTACATCTATGCCAGAGCTGCCTCTACCTGCTCATATCCATACATGGATGTATTTCTTGGAAAATTCACAAAATCTCTAAATTACCAAAATTCTAGGAAGTTCTTATATACTAATCTTCAAATTCTATCTTAGGGTAATGTTCCCTAATCAAGATTTATATAAATCTAGTTTCCAAGATTTGTAATAAACTTCCTTTAATACCAACTGTATCTCCTTGACCCCATTTAACTAGATTTTGTGGTTTATTTCAATAAATTTTCATGATTACAAGGAATCATGTCCCAAAGGACCGATTATTTTAGCAATCTTGGAAAATAGATTACATATATGAACGTTACATTACAATTTATAAAATAAAACACAATACAAATAATCCTTTGATAACTCCATTATTCCCCTATCCTAACAATAAATATTAATCATAACACACTTCCTCGCATCTGGGGGAAAATAAAACATTATAAAGGGGTGAGCTCAGATGCTCAGTAAGGATAAGAATATAGCGAAAACTATCATAAAAAAGCATAAACATTTAAAGCAATGTATAAGACTAAATAAAAAGCCTTATAAACTTTAAACTAATAATAATATGGAAAAGATAAATAAAATATTTCCATTAACTTATTCACATGCATATTCTACTCATTGAATAATTACATGAAATATCAATAGCTAATTTCATAATGATGGAATGCATAATTCTGGACATCAAAACAACATAGTCAAGGCCTTGTACCAAGACTACAAATAATATTTTGTCAATGAATTCTTCCAAGACACTAGTTTGTCTCATGATACCTACCGATGCATCGAGGATCAATATAATGCTCCACCCATCACATACTAAGTCAAATGCATTCCTCACAAGGAAAGGATAAAACATAACATAAAAATTTTTATTAAAACCAGAAAAAAAATGTTAATACATTAACCATAAACCATGAATGCTATAAAAATAACACATCCATTGTCAAACTTGTCACAAAACCTTCAACAAAATATGGAATATTTTATCATAATAAATCAACTTCAAACTAGTGTAAAATCCATCAAAGTATGTTGACATAGTGGAAAACAAAACTATTTGAGAGAAATATCTCTTCTTATTTTTGAAATCATCTAAAAGTCACATAATTATAAAATAAAACATTTATTTTGAAAATATTTTTAAAATATTTTCTTGGAAGATTTTAAGGAGATATAACGGCATAAAATAGCCGCACTCACCATATAAGTTAAAAAATTTCTTTCATTTTTTCAAAACGGTCGTAAAAGAACTTGTTTGGAAAATGACAGAAAGATTCCTTTATAAACATTTAATAAAAAGTAAAATATGGGTATAAATGACTTTAACCCATAGTCTAGGAAATAGTAAAAAAAATTGAAATACAATTTTAAGAAACACAGATGTGGATGATAAAGATTTCCCAGTAGATACGCACGTATAAACAACCTATGATAATGAAGGGATTGTAGAATTAACCCTTACCTTGTAATTTTCCTTGGTCGAAAGTATGGTAACCTCCTATATAATAGTTAAATCATTTTTATTAAATTACATAGGAACCACATACATAAATATGATATCATATATGATCTCCTAATATTTCTTTGTTAATAATATTTCAGTATAATCACTGTTTCGGGTGTTAACTTATTCATTTTCCTTTATATGTTTTGTTACATAAGTCTTGTGTTTTATGGATAGGATGTATTTGATTAATATATAGAATGATATTATGTTCTTAAACATTATTTTTAAATCATAAAATGAAAATTAGTCTTTAATGTTTACGATGGGGAATGAATCTCATTGCGTTCGTGGAGACGGTAATCCGTACGTACGCACGAGTTATAATATTATTATATTAGTGGTGGAATAGTATGTAATTGTATGGTATATCATATATATATATAATAAGTAACATGTTATATTTATTATTTTCATCAGTTGTACTCTTTATTATAACCATCCAAATAATGATGTGTTGAATAACAAACTACACCACGACGTGGATACGGTAAGTTGTATGTATGCATGTATATTGACATGTAATTCATTTGATGGATAGAATAATGAATATGGTTGTACCATATTTATAATAAAATTTCACTATTTATAAGTTACTAGGGTTATTGTTGGTATGGAAACAACAAATAAAGAGGATGTGGAAGAACAAAAGAACTTTGAAAGAGGTGATTAAATTATTACCTCTTCATCAGTTACTTCCTTTTGATTTGATCAAAAGAAATCCTTAGGTTGGTTTTGTAATCATAGTAAGGCCACTAGGATGCGTTGAGGGAAATTTGGAGGATATTTGAGTTGGTCTTGTCCGAGGAAAAAGGCTTTGGAGGTGTGAAATTAATAGAAGGGGAAGTACCCTTTTATAAGATAGGTGAGGGTCACTTTAGGAAAGATTAAAATATTATTTTATTATAAAATTATTTTTGGTTTCTAATGGCTCAAAAATTATTTATTTTGAGGATTACGTGGGTTGAGGTAGAAAACCTCTTAACCAATAGGTTTTTGGCAAGTTTAGGTCAACATATAAACATTATATTTTAGATTAAACTCTTAGTTAAATAGTTTATCTTTTACCATGTCTTCTAGTATTATTATATTAAATAGTTAATAAACATACTACAAAAATCCAAGATAACCCTAAGTGTTTCATTATTGACATATCTAACCTTTTTTAAGTCCTTTGGCAGGACCTTCGATTTTTTAAAATATTATATCCTTTAATAATATAGTATTTTTTTTTAAACTCATTTATGTCAATTTTTACACTATTTATTATTTGGTTTTTGTGAAAGTCATAAAAACTTTATCAATTCGAAAAAAAATTATTTAATCAACCATAACATGTCATGTTAACCTATAAAATCCATGGAATTCATCAAAAGTCACAATTTAAATTTATTTTAATATTTATAATATCAATTACTTTAACCTCTCATAAGATAAATATGGCATAATCATTGTGTCATTAATAAATTATATTATATAATGTATAAAATTTAAAAATAAAATACCATGAGGTAGGAAATATTTTTATATTTTTAATGAATATTTATTTTCAAAATTATCTTATGTATAAAACTATATTAAAAATGTTTTAGTTTTTAATCATTGAATTTAACACTTTTAACTCTTATTTACGTTTAATAATAATAAATATCCTAATCTCATCCAAGTGGAACAAAATTATCATATTTTATTCATAAGGACGATTTTTTTCAAAATAAACTTATCCAATAAAATTAGGACATGTTTTATAGTAATTATAATATCATTTTCACCATTAATTACCCTATTTACTTTTAATCGTGGTAATAAAATTCAAAAGTTACTATTCACAAAAAAAATTATTTTCATCCCATTAAACCATATTTTACTTATTGATGTCAACCATTTATCTTATATTTTTTTAATTCAATTCACATAAGCGGTAAAATTACATTTTATGCAAATTTTCAAATATGCCTTGAAGGTGGGTAAAAGACGGTAAAAAATTTAATAAAATTTTTTATATCTAATATAATTATAAAATGACTTGATATGAATTAAATTGGACTAATATAGGAATTATGTATCTATTTTTACTTTAAAATAAATTTAATTAAATAATAAAAAATTAAAATTTTATTTTATTTTAAATAATAGCGCAGTGTTTTTCATTATTCATCAAAAATTGATATTTTCTGAAAAATACCAAAAAATCACCCAAAGATAATTTTGAGATTCCAAATTCAAAAATGATTTCTATTTTACCAAATCCAAAACATAGGAGTTTCATTAATCAATTTAAAATTACTTCCAGTTGTCAAAACCAGAAAGTGGGTTTTTGAGAAGTAAAAAACTATCCAAAGATTGACATGTGTTTATGTCCAATTTAAATGTAACATTGCTTACAACAACCTAAATTATATTAAATTATAAAATTATAATATAATTATACTTTAAAATCACTCAAATTAAAAATTTAATACTAAATTATTTTGATTAAAAATTTTGTTTTCAATTAAAATTTAGTATGTTTTTACTATTCATCAAAATATCATAGTTATCAGAAAAGTAAAAAAAAATTATAAAAACTAAAATTTTATGTCCCAATTCTAAATGAAAATTAAATTAAATTAAATTAAATGTATAAAGGTGTAAAATATTGTATTTAAAAAGAGTAACCCATTAAAAGGAAGAAAAATTGCATTTCTGAAAAATACTTATTTTATCTGAAAAATTGAATTTGTCCTTATATTATGTCTAAGAAACAAAAAAGATGAATGTTAAAATTATATAATATATATATAAAAAATTAAAAATGTGGTTAATATTATTCATAACTTCTTTTCAAATGGCTTGTTTGATAGTTCATGATGCGCTTGAACTTAGTGTTTCATGTAGCGTAAGCTATTGAATTACTTTAAAGAGATAACGTACTTTGAAATATAGGGGTGTTACTAACACACGCACAATACCCATTCAATAAATCAAAAAATGTACTGAAACTACATAGAAACAACATGTATTTGATTTTATAAAAAATTCATTATCCCAAAAAATAAAAATAAAAACTTCTCTCAATTTCAAGGTAGAGTGATTCCCAAAGAATCTCTCATAGGTCATCATAATAACATAGCACATAATCTATTGAATCTAGGATCACAATCATAAAACCATTAACCATGCGCCTATTGAAGTTTAGTTGTAACAAGTCAATTCAACCTTGGTGATCCTCTTTAAAATCAAGGCATATCCCTCATACCGGGATCAACTACATAATCCCTCTCTACTCAAGAGTTTCCCCAATTCCACAAGAATCTTTCTATTCTCACACTATGCCACAAAAATTAAAATATGAAAAAATATGGATAGGAACATAAAAAAACCTGACCTTTAAATCTAACCATGTTCACATCAATTAATCAACCTCACAAGCCTAAGGAATCATCATGACTAACCACAAAATGTTATACTATTAAATGATTCTATAGTGATATAAGAATATAGTAAGCCCCACCAAAATTAGGATTGGTCACACCATCCCAAGACCCTGATGGTATGAGTAAAATGGGACCCATATTATATCTTGACAGATAATTCATGGTGAGAACTACTCCCATTCATGCAACTCGAACCCAGTAATTCAAGGGAAACCACTGACTCAGGACCGCCTAATCCAGATCAAAATTGCTCTCAAGTATCTTTTCCCTCCTTGATCCAGCAATAGGTCACCCAAATCCACAATTGACCCACAGGGGTCTCTATACATCCCTTGATGAAGGGAAGGAATATACATCCCTTAAGAGCATCTTTCTATAGGATCCCCAAGGCTTATAAATAATAGAAAATATACCAATGTGTTTAGTTTAGTAAAATTCCATCATGGATCAATATGTGACAATTCCATATATTTTAATGTAGAAAATATAAATAATTAAACCTCCATTATTAGTGAAACCATACATAAATAGGAATATGTCATGTGAACCCTTTAAACCAACCATAGAACAAAAAAGGCCTTTAACATTAGTTTTTTAACAGCTTTTCTTGAGTTTATATCTTCATTAGTGACATTGTAAATATGTTACAAACATATATTTTTATAAATGATGTTAAAATTTCAATTTTTTTGTAAAATAAACAAATATATATAATTTTATATAAATATTAATTTTTAAAAAATAATTGACATTAAAATTTTCTTCCATGATGGGTTTTTTAAAATTGATACAAAAATTGTCATTCTATATCTATTTTTGAAAAAATAAACATAAAAAAATTCATAAAAACTAATAAGGATCTCATAAACCTATGTGTTTGTTTCTAAAATTAATGATGAAATTACATCTCAAAAACAAATATCACTTAGAATGTTATATTTATTTTCAAATGATAAGACAATTATTTTAAAATCAGATAACTAAAAAAATCATGAATTTATCATAATAATCAAAAAAATTATTAACACTAAAGGAAAAAACAAATCAAAGAAAAAGGGATCAATCCAGAGATTTCACCTCTATATGAGATCATTATTGAAACCCATTTATTTTATCACTGGTGTCATTCTCTCTACCACATTGTATTAAATCTACAAAAATTACCTTCAAATATATTTTATCTTGATTTAGAATATATAACTAGGGAATATTGTGAAAAAATAATCTTGGGAGAGAAATAATATGAGCATGATGGACCAAAAGATACTGGATGAGATGAATACTTGTGGTTTAAAGGAAAAAAAATATCCTATGGAATGAATAAATTCTTTTTGTGAAGGAAAAATTTTGGGGAATGATCTAAATAATAAAATTTAATATTTTTTGTGTGACATATTTTGGTGGGAAATTAAATCCATGTGGGCATGTGGTGAAGGAAATTATTTTTTTTGAAAAATTGGGTTTTTTATAGTTATTGTTTTAATAATAGGCCTTATAAACTCATCGAGTGATTATTTTGAAGTAGATATTATATATATAAAAAATTCTGAATATAGAATTGAAACCCTTATTTGGAAATCTGTTTTAATAAAAACCAACATCATAGGTTTAAAGAAAAATCTATCATTGGTTTTTAGTAAAAGTTACATCAAGAGTATATAGGGAAGATGTTTTATATCAGTTTTATTAAAAATAACATTAAATGTCCCACTATGTGAATAGTAACATAACTGTTGGAAAACCTAACTTAAAAATTACAATGAGGAGTGATATTTTTCTACTAGTTTTTATTTTAAACATAAACATAATCCAATTATAAATACAATCTAAGAGACAGAAACAAAAATAAACCTTAAATCCAAAAAACCATGTGCATCACACTATATGAAATTATAAAACTGTAAAAATGGAAACCAGTGATAGAAATCACTTCACCTTCATAACCTAGACTTTAAATTGAAAATGTTGTTTATGAAGAATCAGTATGATGTATATAATAGGCATTAAATCATCATTAATACACGTGTCATAAAACTCTCAAAATCCATAAAAAATATCATCTTTGGTACCATTTTGTAATGAATCATCCAGCATATACATAACAAGTCACCTGATCTGGGTCACAAAAAGACCTCAAGCATTCCTCCTTGTACTCTAGATTCTACTTATTAAGGGTAAGGTTATATAAATATATATTCGGGGAAATAACCTCGAATCATAGAATATTAATATTATAAATAAACTAGAAACATCAACCTATATAACTACCTAATAGAACACTATAAAAAAATAAATAGTATGTTATATCAATTTAATTGTAACATATAATATTATAGATAAAAAATCATTCTATAAAATTAAATTACATATCTCATATAAGCTCAATCATATACATCGGTCATAAATAAAGAAAAAATATGAATCCTGTACTGCCAACTCTAAGATACTCCCCATGCATGGCCTCCAAATACTATTTTTCTACTCCATCCAGATCATTAAACTCCGTAAAAGTATTCCAACATGATCATGAAAAAACTTGAAATAATACCAATATACATCACAACCCATACTCTATATAAAATAAGGAATAGGGGACTTCATGTACTTATATTTTCACATAGAAGGGGTTAAAAATAAATCTTCGTTGGCCAACCTCAATAGTGAACATAAAATATGTTTTCATAACTAGTGTATGTAATATATGATATGATCTTCCTAGTGTAATAAAGATAAATGGAATGTAAAATAAATAACTAAATAATTAAAGGGTGATAAATATAAATAAAACAACTTTTTTGGGGTTCTTTCCTAACACTTTAGGTAAATCTACCCCCACTATGACCCACAATGGATGAATTATAGCTCATAGATCCTATATGAAATATAATATCAAAAATATCAACTATATATACATAGGATCTTCATGATAACTAACAACAAAAAAGATATGAATTCTAGACCTCAAAATCTTACTATAGGTATTATTTAGATATCACACCACCTTGTTGGGATTTAGGACTCTAATTGAATGGTCTAGGAAAGCCATAAGAACTCTACTAATATCAATAGAACTAGTTTATATCATGGTATACCTATATATCTATATGGATATATAAAATAAAATATAAAATCAAAGAATGGAACTTAAAACCTAGGTCCACCAAACCATATGGGACCACAAACACCCAACACCTAGAAAAGTAAGTACATATTGGGAAAGGGGAGGGATGAACTCCTCCAAATAATACATTATATAAATATTCTCATCCAACCATTTCCATCAAAACATATAAGATAATTAGATAAATCTAATGGGTAGGGCCCAGTCCGATGATATCCCAAAATTCTCCTTCTACGTCCAATCCTAAGAAGAAAATTACATAACATCCTCAAACAAAGCCCATCAAATAATGAGTAAATCAAATCTCAAAAGCATCATAGGTCAGCCCTAGGTAGTTTTTTCAAGACCACTAGTGAATCTCCATGTACTCTATAGTCATCTGACTGATGGTGAGGGTCTAAAAAAATATACTGGGGAGACTATATCCTCGAATAAGAGTACAATAACAATTGAAATAAACCAAACACATCCATATCCATAACAATATCAGGTAAATTCATAAAAATAAAAAAATATAAATAATATTATATCTCAAATTAAATATATAATACAATCATAACCACTAAAAAATGTCTTAAAACATACAAAAGTCGATTTCTCACAAATTCAATCACATATATAAGAATAATATAAAGAAATAAAAATATAAAGGCTCTTCTACTAACTCTAGGATCGACCTCATACCTGAACACCAAAAAAATGTTGATATGGTATTTTGTAATCATAAAAATCCATATGATTAGGGAAACATAATCAATCAACACTAGTCCTAATCCCAACCCATATCACAAAATAAGTTCTATCTAAAAGATGGCATTAGGGCTTATATGCACATAGAGGTGAAACTATGGGGTGAGAAATAAATCTTTGTAGGCCATCCCAAATAGTGAACCTATAATTTTCTATCATAAAAATTTTATAAAACCCATCGTAATCCCATACATAGAATATAAATACAACCATAATATTAAATTAATAACTACATGAGTAAAAGAAGATAAATATAAATAAAACAACCAACCCTAGGTTCTAGGTGGACATCCAAGGTAAATCTAACCCTTCTCTGGACCATTATAGAGAAGTAATTCCACATGGATATACCTAAAAATATAAAATTAGGAACAAATTCAATATCCAAAAAATGATCGCTAAGAAATTTTAAAATGTAAAAAGAATAAATTATAAACCCTAGGGAAAAACCATAAGCATCTACATGATAACACGTAACTTTTTTGATCTTGGAATCCAATGTTATGATTAGAACTAGTAGAATGAACTATAATAACATAGATAAAACCTATACAAGAGATGGTACTCTTTCATAATTGATAGAATACATAAAATAAAATAATCAATTTGGGAAAGTCTCAACCTGAAACTTTGGTCCTCCATACTTTATGGTACTACAGATATGCAACCCATACCTAGGTCTGTATTTATTATCCTAGGCTAGGGTTCAACTCTTCAAGATTGCCTAATATATTCCTATTCCCTTCTAAATATAGTAATCAAACATAAGAGATAATTTGAAAATTATCAGGGCCCCTTCTCAGAATTATAACATCCTCAACTGGAATCTCAATACCCAACCAATCTCTATCTAATAACTCACCCAAAATGGAATCTATAGGATGAAATACACCCAAAAGGTAGACCTATAAACACCCCTTAATGAAACCTTACTAATAAATTATCAAAAAATCACACATAAAGAAATTATTTAGAGACCCTCAAACCCATTTCAAGCCTAGATACAATACCACCCAGACAAAACTCACACCCCATGAGGTCAACATAATTAAAGGATACGATTATACTAGACGCCAAAAAGTTTAGTATAAACCTCAAATGATCAATGAATAATCAATTTATTCTATAACATAAGGAAATACCTAAGAAACATCAAGACATACCCCCCTTGGAATGCCCAATGCAGAAAACCATTCGATCTCTCCTTCTAGGAATCTTCTGAATAACCTCAAAAAAATCCCATTGGAACCTCTTGTTTAAAGTCATTTTAAAGTCCCACAACCATCGAATGGATTGTATATGCATCTACCTTAGGATAAAAATCTTTTAAAAAAAAATTGTGTCACGATACCCTCCCTAGAAAGTGTACCCCTCTTGGGCTGGAAATGTGAGAATAGAGACAATGACCCCTGAGTCCAACCTCCATTAGGCCCCGGGTTGGCCACTAGCACCGAGGGTATAACAAACACACAAATGGGAGGAATTACCCTCTAACATAACACATGCGGAAGAAAGAGATAAGATAGAAACCAACCAACTCCAACTCAGATAGAAATATAAATTAAAACCCATGTACACATATGAAATTTCATGAAAAACTACTACAACTAAAAGGGAAAAACAGCAAGTACCCAAAAGAAAGTAAAATAGCATCAACCACAAGCCCGAACAGCTCTTATAACCCCAAGCTGGTAAACACCAGCCGGATCTCCAACCTGCTCCAAGTGACCTGAAAAACAGTTTATATATACATAGGGTGAGTATAATAGTATACTCAGTAGGATCCTCCCAAAATCCTCTCGTGCAAAAGTAATGAAATCATGCTAAAGCATAGTGAACAACAAGTGAAACTAACTCATCCCCTAAAAAGGAATAGAATGTTCTCAACCTCACCATGGATACTCTCACAAAGTAACACATACAAGAGTATATAATATAATAAATAATATCAATGGTACCCCACTTCTACTTCCCCAATGGTTTGCCGCTTTGCCCCAACGTCGCATGTCCTTAGCATCTCTCTCCAAAAAGGCTTGCCCGTAGGCACCTCGGCGAAGCACCACCACATGTACCTCATACAACCAAACCAGCACGTCCACATAACAAAAGTAACTAGGTAGATTCTCGGAGCCACTACAGCTCGTATAATGTATATCATACATCGGGTATTATACCTCAAGCCATTACAGCCCATACACCAAGGAAGGATCCTCAGTCCATCATTGCCTATACATGTTACACCTATACTAGACCATATAAAACTATATCTAGAATATATGTCTGTGAGTAACCACTAGCCATTACAACCCTCTACACATATACATGGATAAAACTAACCAATGTACCTAACAGCACAAGTGACTACCAAGAGAATAGAGTGGGTCTGAAGGGGGTATTCATCCATCCATCCTCCCACCGGAATGTTGGGGAAAACACCCCCCCCCCCACTCAGGGCTCAGAATCCCCGGGGTATCAGTTGCCCTTACTGACAGGATGGAGTCGTGTATAGAAACAAAAAAATGTACAGGATATACTATATCTCACAACCACACTTGGGAATAACCTTGTCTTAGACTCAACTACATCTAACATCTCTCGGGCTATAGTTTGTTACTTCTAAGACTAGGTATCCTATAAGAACACAACCATTTAAAGAGCTTGAATACATTATTTTATTCCATTTTTATAAGTTTTACCTTATGTTAATTAATTATTTCAACGTTAATTAACCAGTAACAACTCCTCATTAAATTTCATTAGCATCACTCCAAGAGTACATTGTTCCTTCAAATCACAACCTCAGCATTACGGCGGAGCAAGCTCCAAATCCCATGGGTTAACATCATTTATTCAATTATTCATTACAGAATTACTTTCCCACATTCCCATGAATTCTAGAAAAACATTATATGCTACTGAACACAAGGGGTCTCAACACGGTGAGTTGATGTACTAACTGTCAAGTCTTTTCCGCCTATAGTAAGATTGTAGACCCATCCACCCTTGAGAAGCTAAACACGGAAAGCACGTGGCATACCCCACGCGTCCTCTCCACTTTTGGAAGAAGGGTAATCAATACCAGATACCTTAGGCAATGGGGAAAAGTAAAACAGATAACCAATCAAGGAAACTACAAGCATCCAAACATATACATCCAATCCATTCCATCATCCCTGGTGTCCTCTCCAACACCCACATGCATACCCTGATTCATCTCGCCACTCTAGGTGTCAACTACTACCACAACCAATAGGCCTATCTATACCCACATATCACAATAGCCATCCAGGCTCACATCACAGCACAAGAAGCAGGAAAACAAACATCACATCAATTGGGCTCTTGGCCCTTTAACAATCAAGAGGGTAATACAGAACCCTTCAAGTAATTATCAATCAATCAGTTCTTCAATCATTCTTGAATTAATAGATTTATTATTCATAGGTTCCAAATTTTAGATACCTAATCAGCATGCTATCAAAATTAATTAAACATTCTTACTACGCCAATTTGATTAACATTAAATTACAACAAAGAGAACCAGATTCATTTACATGCATCTTTATCTTTTAACAAAATAATTATCAATTAATTGTGGTTTACGTTCATTACTAATTTCCATCAAGAACGAACAGCTGAACAAAGAAGGCATAGATATCACACTATCTAGAAAAAAAGAGGTATTAACATATGATCTATATAAATTTATTTATCTAGTTAAAATATTTATTATGTCAATTTCATTATCATCCAGTGGGATTAAACATGAAAACAATACAGTTTCATGTAAAGGAATAGAGAATCAACGAATCCCCTACCTCAAATGGTTCTTGATGTTCTTTACACGAGAACAGTCCACACAACAGTTCATGATCGCCTCCTCTCGCGACAACTGCATCCACCCGAGGATGTCACGGTACGACCACACCAACTGAAACCCAAGAAAACTCCATTAGATGAATGGAGATCACATGCAATAATATGGAAAGGATAAACAGGAGAAGATGAACCCCAAAATAACGACGATAAAACATACCCTATATTGAAGATCGATGGATACTCCTTGGTTGCACCGAAACAAAGGGTGCACTTGCAGTAAGAAGAACGTCGAGGAAACCAATCCACGGGGAAAAGTTTGATCTCACTATTCCTATGGGAAGGTAGGAAAGGTTTGACCGTCTTGCACTAGAGAACAAAGAGGAAGAATAATGGAGCAAGATATCTTGTCCTTTTAAAGATTTAATGGAGCAACAGTTTAAGATACACTTGATTTCCCTTAAAAATGGATCATATTAAACCACGTGGTTTGACAATGTAAAAACATCCCAACCCTTTGGAATAATTAATATATCAGTTATGGCCTTGGAATCGGCCTAAGAGTCCTTAAAAACAAGGCATTAAATGCATTTTAGGTCAAAGGAAACATCAAAGGGGTGAATTATAGGAAGCTGGAAACATTGTACACCCTATCATTCTGGAAACACTGCACATCCTACCGTTCTGGAAACACTGTACACCCTCCCTTTCTGGAAACACTGTACACCCTACCATTTTGGAAACATTTTTCATGGACCTCACCGTTCGGGAAAAACTATTCATGAACCTCACAGTTTCACTCTTCAAAATGGTCTACCATTGGAACTATTCCCATAAGGTTACCATTTCACTGTTCACAATAGTGTACCGTTGGAACTGTTCATAGAAGGTCACCGTTGCACTGTTCACAACGGTCTCCTATTGGAACTATTCACCGAAGGTTACTATTGCAATGTTCATAACGGTCTACCATTGGAACTGTTCACCTAAGGTTACCATTGCACTGTTCATAACGGTCTACCTTTGGAACTGTTCACCTAAGGATATAGTTGCACTGTTCACAACGGTCTACCATTGGAATTGTTCACCTAAGGTTACCGTTGCACTGTTCACAACGGTCAACCATGGGAACAGTTCATAAAAGGTCATTGTTGCACTATTCACAACGGTCTACCATTGGAACTGTTCACCTAAGGTTACTGTTGCACTGTTCACAACAGTCTAACATTGGAACTGTTCACAGAAGGATACCATTGCACTATTCACAATGGTCTACAATTGGAAATGTTCACCTAAGGTTACCGTTTCACTGTTCAAAATGGTCTACCGTTGGAACTATTCACAGATAAGTCACCATGACCTCCCAGAACACTCAAACAACAGATTTTCACCAAGGAAATTACTAGAGAGGTCTTGGAAATTACATTAGATACCTCTCAAAACATTCTCTTCCTTGAGAATTCAGAACCCACCTAGAGGGAAAACAAAACGGTTCGAACTACCACCAATCGAGATACCTCTGAAAATAGTGGAATCCATAAAAATTAACAAAATAAATCCATCTCATAAATAAGAATGGTTTATATCCACAAAGAAAAATTCATTACATGAAAAGAGTTAAACATCAGACAACTTTGGGTACTAATCATGTATCTACGACTCACGTTACCAAGTACTCTCCTCCATGCCACCATGTCACCACAAGACACGAACTAAGGGGATAGAATTCCCACAGAACACTTTCTCCTTAGGGTCTTGGATCTCCATAGGTTTCTCCTCAAAGGTGGAATCATCATCAATATCGATCTCTCCCCAATCGATGAAATGAGAGTAATCAGGAAGATAATGATGAAGCTGTGATACATAGAAAACATCATGTATCAGACTCATCTGTGGGGGAAGTGCTACTCAATATGCTACAGATCCAACACTAGCTAAAACCTTGAAAGGCCCAAAAAACCGGGGAGAAAGATTACTCCCACGACCAAACATTTTCTTCCCATGATGGGGAGTCACCTTCAAAAACATGTGATCCCCAATATTAAAATCTAATGGTTCTCTCCTCTGATCAGAATATGATTTATGATGATCTTTCACTGTCTTCATCCTCTCACAAATCACCTGAACCATCTCTTTTGTATTCTACAATAGTTCTTGTCTGAGAATTTCTAACTCTCCAACCCCAGTCCAGTACAATGGATAATGGCAAGGTTTTCCATACAAAGATTCAAATGTCTCCATACTGATGGTGGAGTGAAAAATATTTTTGTAAGAGAACTCCACCAAGTGTAAGTGCCTCATCCACAAACCTCCAAAATCAAGAACACAAGAGTGTAACATGTCTTAAAGATTCTAGATGGTTTTCTCTGTCTAACCATCCGTTTGGGGAAGAAAAGTAGTGTTAAGGCATAGTTGAGAACTGAATGCATGTTGGAGAACTCTCCACACCCTGGAGGTAAAACAAGGATCTCGATCAGAAATGATCATCTTTGGGACTCCATGAACTCTCACCACCTCCTCTAGATACTGCCTCAATAAAACTTCAACTGAGATCGACTCCTTGATCACTATGAAGTTGGCCGATTTTGTTAATCTATCCACTAACACCCAAATAGAATCATGCCCTCCCAGAGCTCAAGGTAAACCAGTAACAAAGTCCATTGATATGTCCTCTCACTTACACTAAGGAACATCTAATGGATGGAGAAGACCACGAGGAACATGGTGCTCGACCTTTACCTTCTGGCAAACCAAACATTAAGACCCAAACTCCACAACTGCACGCTTTAGCCCAGGCCACCAAAACTGGCTCCTCAAGGCTCGGTACATCATTGTCATGCCAGGATTTAAAGATAAAGGTGAACTAATGATCTCTATGAGAACCATCTCACGCATTGTCAAATGAACAAAAAGCCTTCTGTGATACAACACTCGATGTTGTTCATCCTCCAACCAACCATCAGGGGCCTCACCACAAACTACTCGGTGTCTCCAGACCTCCACCTCAAGATCCCCCAACTAGGATTATTCCACCTTATACATCAGGTATGACTATACCGTCATCTAAAAAACACAACCTCTTCCCTCATATTCTCCCATATCAAGATGTAATACTGACAGCTCTTCCATTACTCTCCCGGAATCAACGAATTCACACACAGCATCACTATGTGACTTTTGACACAGTGCATCTACTAAAACATTACCCTTTTCAGGTGTATACAATATTTTGAAGTCATATTCCTATAATAACTCCATCCATTGATGTTGTTGTATGTTCAAGTCATGATGGGAGAAAACATACCTCAAACTCTTATGATCGGTGAAAACCACAAAGCACTCACCAATGAGAAAATGTCTCGACAACTTCATAGAAAACACTATGGTTTCCAACTCAATATCATGGGTGGAATAGTTATGTTCATATGGATGAAACTACCAAGACCCATAAGAAACAACTGACCTCTGCTGCATTAGAACACAGCCTAACATCAGATGCGAAGCGTCGCAGAAAACATCAAACTGAATTCCCTCTTCTAGAAGACAAAGAACTGGAGCACTTACTAATTTCTCATTTAGATACTCAAAATCTTCCTGACACTAATCAGTCCACATGAATGTCTAGTCCTTCCTATTTAAATTCTTAAGAGGAGTCGAAAATTGAGATAAATTGGCTACGAACCGCCTGTAGTAGCCTGTAAGACCAAGGAAACTTCACACCTCAGACACTTTCATGGGGGCTGCCCAAGACACAACTACTTCTATCTTCAATGGATCCACAACTACTCCTTATTGGGGCACAACATGACCTATGAAATGGATTTCTCGATCCCAAAACTCACACTTTGACAACTTCCCAAATAGCTGATGTAGTCAAAGAACTCCCAAAACAGCATGTAGATGCTATGCATGCTCTTCTTCAGATGTGGAGTACACAAGGATGTCATCGATGAAAACTACAACAAACATGTCTAGGAACTCTTGAAACAAAGTATTCATAAATACCATGAACACATATGGAGCATTTGTCATACCAAACGACATTACAACAAACTCATAATTTCCATGATGACAATAGAAAGCAGTCTTTAGGATATCCTCATCCTTCACACGTGTCTGATGGAATCCTCACCGCAAGTCGATATTTGAGAACCAACTTTCACCCTTCAGTTGATCAAATAAATCATCAATCTTTGGAAGAGGATCATGATTCTTCACTTTCACTTTGTTTAAGTGATGATAATCGACACCCAACCGCAAATTGTCGTCAGCCTTCTTCATGAAGAAAACTAGTGCACCCCATGGTGACACACATGGCCAAACAAAACCACACTATAACAGACCATCAAGCTATATACGTAGCTCTCAAAACTCAAAAAGGACATACTATATGGGTACATAGATATAGGAGATGCTCCTGGTTGTAGCTCGATCCCAAACTCAATCTCTCATCGAGGGGGTAATGCTACATCCTCTTCAGGAAATACATCAGGGTACTCTTCTACGACCCTAGGAAACGCCAACTGTTGAACCTATGAAAACATAGAATCATCTCATCCATCATGGATGATAAGGATGGAACACACCTATGACCCATCCGAGGATCTCGGTCCCCAACATACACCACCGGATCTTCATCTGCATCGAAGAAAAGGACCTGCTTCCTGATGAAATCCACGATAGCCTGGACCGAATACAACCAATACATGCCAAGGATGACATCATATGGTTGTATTAATAGACATAGGAAATATCCCCAAGAGTGGTGCTACCCTAACACGAGCTCATAGTCTCTACATACTTCAAACAAGTCATCTCGACCTCCAACTGGTGTCGTCAACACCAAGGGCACTAGAAGCCTATCTACCTCATGTCCCAAAGTATGGACAAGGGTACTTGATATGAAGGAGTGTGTCACACAAGAATCAAAAAAGGAAAACTCCATGATAGAAAAAAAGAAAAGGGTACCTCGAATGACGTCTGGATCACCTGGATCTGGAAACGCTAGAGTATGAAGCTAACCACAACCACCTGCATGGCCTCTCTGAACCTTATGACGACCACCACCACGGCTGCGCTCTGCTCTCTAAGGATGGGGAGTGTATTGGGGATATCCTCTACCTGCCCCATCTACCCTCTACTGATCTAATGCTAGTGAAACCTATTGTTGCTACCTCGGCTGGAACTGCCTCAATGGAGGAACCTCGAGCGGAGCACCTGGTGCACGATGACTACTCTAAAAGGTCGGGAAATCCCGCTACTGATGACCTCGACCACCATAAGAAAAAAATACTATTGATCCCATGGCATAGCCCTGAGAGTTTCTGCCTCCATAGAAACAAGATGTGAAGGGCTGGGACCTACCCCCGGTTGAATAGAAACTCTTCTTCCCTGATAACCGAGAACCCCAGACCACAACTCTACATCGTGTGGAATCACGATAACTCTCCTATCGTGATGATCTGGTTCTGTCCAAAGTCCTCTTGACAATATCTTCCCTTGCTATCCCCTCAAGATATGTCTTCATCAAAAATGGGGTGACCTGGAACTGGATCTCAGGACGCAAAGCCTCCTCGAAATGCCTCACTCTATCCTCCTCATTTGGCTATAGGTCCAAAGAATATCGTAAAAGGATCCTGAAACAGATTCCAAACTCTCGCACATTGGAGATCTATTGTCGAAGGGTAAGAAGATCTTGGTGGTTGGACACCTTCATGGTCTAAGAAGGAAATATTACCCTACACTTGTCTCGGAACTCCTCCCATGAGATTTCTCACTCCTCGTGATCCCTGAGCAACAAGGCCCACCACTTCCTCACTTCTCCATGTAGAATCGTCACAACCAAGGACACCCAGTGCTCCTTCTGAGCACAGATCAAACGGAAGCCTATCTCGACCTCCACCAACCAATCATCCATGACTACATTTGAAACGGAGCCCTCATACTTTTGCAAACTCTAGCTCTAAAACTCTTGGAGATTCTTCCTCCAAGTTTCATCGTCGTCAAAATCTACCCTGTGGCGATCTACTGAAACAGCATGTTGGACATATTCTATGCAATCCTGACAAGGAAATCGACTTGGATCCATACCTATAAAATAAAAAATAGTTAGGGCTCATATACCTGGAATATGGAAGACTCAACATTAATTAATTAATTTTTTTCTTTTATTCATTTTATATTAACCTATCCCAAGGTATGCAGATTCAAACATAGGCACAAAGAAGAATGATGCATGATCCTTTCCTAGGACTCTACCCTGCAACTAGTATCACATCATTTAGTAGATGTTGTAATCTTAAAGGTCTATACATCAGATCATAGGGGCACTAAATTCCTATGTCTCAGTCGGTCTATACGGTTTACATCACTTGGAAAACATGAATGACACTATTGCCCTACCAACCCATGAAAACTCACTTGTGCCTAACACCAATCTCCATCATATCCCTCAACCTCCCTCTGATACCACTCTGTCATGACCCACTCCCCATAATGTGTACCCCTCCTGGGCTGGAAGTGTTAGAAGGGAGATAATGACCTCTGAGTCCCACCTCCGGAAGGCCCCAGGATGGCGACTAGCACCGATGGTATAGAAAACACCCAAATAGGAGGCATTACCCTCTAAGAGAACACATGCAGAAGAGAGAGATAAGATAGACACCAACCAACTCCAAATCAGATAGAAATATAAATGAAAACCCATGTGCACATATGAAGTGTCATGGAAAACTACTACAACTAAAAGAGGAAAAACTGCAAGTACACAAAAGAATCTAAAACAGCAGCAACCACAAGCCTGAACAGCTTCTGCAACCCCATGCTAGTAAACAAGAGCCTGATCTCTAACCTGCTCCAAGTGACCAGAAAATAATTTTATATATACATAGGGTGAGTATAACTGAATACTCAGTAGTATCCTCCCTAAATCCCCTCGTTCAAAAGAAAAGAAAGCATGCTAAAGCACAGTGAACAACAAGTGAAACTAACACGTCACCTAAGAAGGTATATTATATTCCCACCCTCACCATGGATACTCTCACTAGGTAATTCATACAAGAGTATATAATATTATAGAAAATATCAAGGGTACCCCACTACTACTTCCCCGCTGGTTTGCCACTTTTCCCCAACATCGCACGTTCTAAGCATCTATCTCCAAAAAGGCTTTCCCGCAGACACCTGGGCAAATCACCACCACATGCACCTCATGAAACAAAACCACCATGTCCACATAAGCAAAGTAACCAAGTAGTTTCTGGGATCCACCACTTATCTCATAATGTGTATCATACATCGGGTGTTATACCACAAGCCATTAAAGCCTATACACCAAGTAAGGATCCTCAAGACATCACAACCTATACACGTTACACCTATAGTAGTCTCAAGAAAACTATATCCATAATATATGTTTGTGAATAACCACAAGCCATTACATCCCTCTACACACATACATGAGGAAAACTAACCAAGGTGCCTGCCAACACAAGTAACTACCAAGAGAAAAGAGCGGGTCCAAAGGGGGTAGTCAGCCATCCATCCTCCCATCGAAATGTTGGGAAAAACACCCCCCAGGGCTCAGAATACTTGGGGAGTCAGTTTCCATTACTGATTGGGTGGAGTAACATATAGAAACACAAAAACTATAGGATATACTATATCTCCCAACCACACTATGGGAAAAACCTAGCCTTAGACTCAACTACAGCTAACGTCTCTCGGACTCTGGGTTGCTACTTCTAATACTTGGGGTCCTATAAATACACGACCATTTAAAAATATTTAATACATTATTTCATTCCCTTTTTTCATTTTCAATTTATGTTAATTAATTCTTTAAACATTAATTAACCAATACAAATTCCTCATTAAATTTCATTAGTATCACACCCAAAGTACAACGTTACTTCAAATCACAACCTCAGCATTGCATCCCTAGCAAGCTCCAAACCCCATGGGTTAACTTCATTTATTCAATTATTCATTACATAATTACTTCCCCAAATTCCCAATAATTCTAGAAAACATTCTATGCTACTAAACACAAGGGCACTCAATAGGGTGAGTAGATGTACTACCTGTCGAGTCATTGCCGACTATAGTAAGAGCATAGACCCATCCTCCCTTGAAAAGATAAACACGGAAAGCACGTGTCATACCCCGCATGTCTTCGCCTCTTTTGGAAGTAGGTAAGAAAGACCAGCTACCTTAGATAGTGGGGAAAAGTAAAAAAGATAACCAATCAAAGAAACAACAAGCATCCAAACATTAACAGCCAACTCATTCCATCATCCCTAGTGTCCTCCCCAACACCCACATGCATACACCGATGCATCTCGCCACTCTTGGCGTCAACTGCTACCACAACCAATAGTCCTACCTACCCCAACATATCACAACAGTCATCCAAGCTCACATCACAGCACAAGCAGTAGGAAAACATACATCACATCAATTAGTCTCTTGTCCCATTGACAATCAAGAGGGTAACTCATAACCCTTCAAGGAAATATCAATCAATCAGTTCTTTAATCCATCTTGAATTAGCATAATTATTATTCATAGGTTCCAAATTTCGGAAACATAATCAATAAGCTATCAAAAATAATTAAACATGCTTGCTACACCAATTTGATTAACATCAAATTACAACAAGGAGAATCAGATTCATTTACATGCCTCTTGGTCATTTAACCAAAAAATTATCAATTAATTGTATTTTACATTCATTACCAATTTACATCAATAATGAACAGCCAAACAAAGAAATCATAGATATCACACTATCTAGAAAAAACAAGAGGTAATAGCATACGATTGATATCAATTTATTTATCGAGTTCAAATATTTATTATGTTAATTCATTGTCATCCAGTGGGATAAAACATGCTAATGATATAGTTTCACGTAAAAGAAGAGAGAAGCAACGAATCCCCTACCTCAAATAGTTCTTGATGAACTTACACGAGAACATTCCACGCAAAAGTTCACGATCGCCTCCTCTCACAACAGCTACATCCACCCGAGGATGCCACGGTACGACCACACCAACTGAAACCCCAGAAAACTCCATTAGAAGCATGGAGATCACATGCTATAATATGGAAAGGAGAAATAGGAGAAGATGAACCCCCAAAAATGATGATAAAACATACCTTATATTGAAGATCTATGGATACTCCTTGGTCGCACTCAAACAGGGGGTGCACTTGCAGCAAGAAGAACGACGAGGAAACCAATCCACGGGGAAAAGTTTGATCTCCGGATTCCTATGGGAAGGAAGGAAATGTTTGAGAATATTTCACCAGAGAACAGGGAGGAAGAATAATGGAGGAAGATATCTTGTCCTTTTGAAGATTTAAAGGAGCTATGGTTTAAGATACGCTTGATTTCCCATTAAAATTGGATTGCATTAAACCCCACAGGTTGACCAAGTAAAAATATCCTGAGCCTTATGAATAATTAATATAGTTGTTATAACCTTTGAATTGGCCTTAGAGTACTTAAAAACAAGGATTTAAATGCATTTTACGTCAAAGTAAATGTCAAAGGGGTGAAACTGTAGGAAGCTGGAAACACTGTAAACCCTACCGTTCTGGAAAAACTGTACACCATAACATTATGCAAAATTTGTACACCCTACCATTTTGGAAACACTATACAACCTACCATTCTGGAAACACTGTTCGTGAACCCCACCATTCTAGAAACATTGTTCATGAACCTCACCATTGCACTGTTCACAATGGTCTACCATTGGAACTGTTCAACTAAGGATACCATTGCACTGTTCACAACAGTCAACTATTGGAAATGTTCACAAAAGGTCATTGTTGCACTGTTCACAACGGTCTATGGTTGGAAATGTTCACCTGAGGTCACCATTGCACTGTTCAAAATGGTCTACTGTTGGAAATGTTCACCGCAGGTTACCGTTGCACTCTTCACAATGGTCTACCATTGGAACTATTCACAGAAGGTCACCATTGCACTATTCACTATGGTCTATCGTTGGAACTGTTAACCTAAGGTTACCATTGCTCTGTTCACAATGGTCAACTTTTGAAACTGTTCACAGAAGGTTACCGTTGCACTATTCACAACATTCTACTATTGGAACTGTTCACCTAAGGTTACTGTTGCACTATTCACAATGGTCTACCATTGGAACTATAACGTCCCGGTTCCGGAGGTTACTTAACAGGTTCCCCAGACCCGGTTGGTCACATGACCTTAAGAGCATTTCCCCAAACACCAAATCCTTCCTGACTAGCAGCGAGGGCCTAGGTCTGATAGTGGGGAAACTATGCCCTCATTTTCCAAAGTGTAGAGTAGCGGAATAAAATATACAAACATACAACAACAGTAGATGAAATAAACCATACACATTTAAAATGAACAAGTGTAGTAAAAGATAACCAACAGTTTTATAGATAAGGATGCAACATGTCTCTAGTTCTAAGAAAACAGCCAGAACATGTTACACAGTAGTACAATACAATACAATGGAAAGTACAGGTACAACAGAACAAAAAAGAATAGCCAGCAACATCATGAGCCTGAGCTCGGTCCCATGCTCCCCTACATCTCAACAACACTCAAGTACCTATATGGGGACCCTTTCCCTTGTCCACGCCTGAAATAATATAGTCTGTTTTGGCCGAAGACATGACCCAAACAGGGTGTGAGAAATAAATCCCAGTAGGCACCCACCAAAGGCCCATGCCCAACTATGTGAAAATATGCAACTACAGTGTAAAAAGTAAAAGCAGTAAGCCAGTAAGTACTCAAAAGTAACTATCACTACCAGTTTCTTTTCCATTTTAGTTTTAACCAATTAATTTAATAACATTTTCTGCTCATAAATACAAATCCCTCAGGCCAATTAGAATCTTTCCCTCGGGATAATATAGTAAAACCACACCATCAGGCTTGCCCTCAGGTTATATAATAACCACGCCCTCAGACTTGACCAGAGGCTATATAATAACCATGCCCTCAGGCTTTCCCTTAGGCTATATAATAACCACGCCCCCAGGCTTGAGTAACCGGGCTGAGCCCAAAGCACAGACATAGAAATTATATAAAATTCCTCTCAAGGAAAAAGTAATGCACAAAATAAACATGGCATACCCTCGGGTATCCTGGCCAAACGGCTAAATAGAAGAACACACCCCCGGGGTGGTCCTGGATCCAAGAAGTGATCCCAAACAACAGTTTATTATCACATTTAATTACCTATACAATTCTCGGTATTTTAAACAGCCAAGGCCTCAGCCACACGATACCCCAACTTGGGTTCGTAGCACAAAGGTACAAACAAACGCACAACAGTTGAAATTTAAACACCAAGATACCTACCTCGATCGCCCTTGATCGGTATACGTGAACGACACTCCTCGAATCATCCAAGAACGACATAGATCTAAGGTAATAGAAAATCTCATTCAAACCTAAATAACTTCTCATAGAGGAAGAATTGGCAAGAACGGTTCTAGGAGAAGGAAGGGATTACCCGTACGATTCCAACGAGATCAGTGGAGGCGGAATCGGATACCTGGTGCTCTCTCAAGTGATCTCCGAATCTCCAGTAGTCTCTCCCAATCCCTCCTCTGGTTCTAAGACAATTCTGTGTATAGGGGAGGCTACAACCCATTTTAAGAAAAAAAACAGACTAAACGGCATGTACTATTGAGTATATGGCGTGTAATTTCCATTTTTTAATTGTTCCTCTGGGGGATTCTCATCAGTGTGACACTGTTCATCAGTCGACATGAGTAAACGGTGTGTACTAACGCTCAGCCGGT
This sequence comes from Viscum album, assembly GCA_963277665.1. Lineage (NCBI taxonomy): Eukaryota > Viridiplantae > Streptophyta > Magnoliopsida > Santalales > Viscaceae > Viscum > Viscum album. The sequence goes on from OY728160.1 coordinate 700,907,888, forward strand.
GGCTGCCTTCACCACCTTACTATTCATCTGCCGACTGACTACATGGCGTGTCAATACCCAATACATGATGTGTAGTCATTTTTTACACCTTACATCACCAGCACGGCTACACGCCTATTGTAATCATCCCACACGGCCAAAGTACATGGCGTGTGGGAAAGTAAACTACGTTTACCCAAAAATATTTGGGATTTTCCCCATTTTCCTTATTTTCTCTAAAACACTTTAGGAAAATAAAAAGAAGAAACACGTACATCAAGAATAAGAACCAGGTTCTTACAAACTTTCCCCCTTAAAGAAATTTGTCCCTAAATTTCCCTTCCAAGGGTGGTAAAGATAAAGCTCAGAACAATTCTGGACACTGAGCACGTATGTTGGTCTCCTGCACCCAGGTTTTGTCCTACATTCGTCCATGATGCTATAGCACCCGTACGAGAGGAATTGACGGGCCTCAGAGAACCTACATACTCCTATCAACGATATGAATTGGATTCTCTTCAAAGGATGCATTGACATGAAGCTCAACCTCCTCAGGCTGAAAGACGTGAGATGGGTCTGAATGATAACGGTGCAACTAAGATACATGGAAGACGTCGTGCATAGCCCGGTACCTCTGTGGTAACTGCAACCGATAGGCAACCGGCCCAACCCTCTCCAGAATCTCAAATGGCCCCACATACCTTGGTCAATGTTTACCCTGTCTCCTAATCCGTCTGTGTCCATACCTCGGTGGAACACATAAAAACACCTGATCCCCAACCACGAACTCCAAGGGTCATCTGCGGTGATCAACATAAGATTTATGACGAGACTGTGTGGTAGCCATCCACTTTTGTATCAACTAGACCTTCTCAAAAGTCTTCTGCATGATATGTGGTCCCAGTAAAGCTACCTAACCTGCCTCTATCCAGTATAAGGGTGATCAGCATGGCCTACCATATAAAGACTCGTAAGGTTCCATGTCAATAGTTTCCTGAAAACTATTAGTATAGGCAAACTCGAATAGGGGTATATGCTTCTCCTAAGAGCCCCTAATGTCCCAGACACATGCACGCAGTATGTCCTCCAGCACCTGTATTGTACGTTCTGTCTGACCATCGGTCTGAGGGTGGTAAGTTGTGCTCAGAAGCACCTGTGTACCCAGTGCCCTCTGAAAACTCTGCCAGAAATGAGACATAAAATGGGACTCCCTATCTGAAATGATAGAACTAGGGACTCCATGAATATGTATGACCTCTCGGATATACAACTTCTCAAACTCGTCAACACTAAAGGTCTCCTTGATTGGAAAAAAGTGGGCTACCTTTGTGAGTCTTTCCACAACAACCCATACAGCATCATTGCCTCGAGGTGACCTCAGCAACCCAGTCAAGAAATCCATCGTGATATCATCCCATTTCCACTCCGAAATGGGTAACTGTTATAATAGTCCAGCTAGTCTTTGATGCTCTGCCTTCACCTGCAGACAGGTGGAACATCTCGTAACAAAACTAGCTATCTCCCACTTCATACCTGGCCCCCAATACTGACGTCTAAAGTCACGGTACATTTTGTTAACTTCGGGATGAACTACCCAAGATAAATCATGAAACTACCGCATCATCTCCTCATGTATATCCCCTGGAACCCATAATCATCCATGGAAATTCAGTACTTCCTCATCGCCTATCATCCATCCAGGAGGATGGTCCTCAATTGCCACCAACTCCCGTAGAACTAGGCCTTATGAATTAGATAGTTGTCTCATCCACACGCTATCCATGATGGTAGAAGTCATAGATAAAGATGAATGATAGGTTTTCCCTTGACTATCATGATCCTCCAAATGCATCTTAGAGAACAAGGCCATACGCTTCCACTCAACACCGGCCTCTTGAACTGCTTGTGTCTGAGTCTTCCTGCTCAGCACATCAGCAACTGCATTAACCTTACCAGGTGTATAGGAAAGCTCAAAATCAAGGCACTAAAGGTATTCGACCAACCTTTTCTACCTCAGATTCACATCATGTTGAGTAAAGATATACTTGATACTTTTGTGGTCGGTGAAAACCAAAAAATTCTCTCCCAAGAGATAATGTCTCCAACAGCGTAACGCATGAAGAACTGTAGCCAACTCAAGGTCATGCATCGGGTAATTCCCCTCCTATGGCCTCAACTGTCGGGACCTGTACGCAACTACTCGATCTCCCAGCATCAACACAGCTCCCAGCCCATACCTGATGCATCACAGTAAACTGTATAGCTCTTCCCATGCTCTTGGAGTATCAATATTCTTGTTGATGTCAACTTTCCCTTCAGCTCCTGAAAGGTTGTCTCAAAAGCTTATGTAAAAACGAACTTCACACCCTTCTTAGTCAAACCTGTCAACAGTTCTTCTAAGTGGGAGAAGTCCTGTATAAAACGCCTGTAGTAACCATCTAGCCCCAAGAAACCCCTATCTCAAACACGTTCTTAGGCTGCTCCCAGGAAACTACTGCTCTCACCTTCTGTAGGTATACTGAAACTCCTTCCTCTAAGATGATATGACCCAGGAAGTGTATTTGGTCCATTAAAAAGTGGAACTTTGAGATCTTAGCATATAGCTGATGCTATCTCAGTGTACTCAATACAATCTCAAGATGGGTAGCATGGTCGTGTCGAGTGTGATAGTACACCAAGATGTCTTCCATGAAGACTACCACAAAAGAATCCAGATAAGGGTGGAACACACGATTCATCAGAGCCATGAAAACTACTGGCACATTCGTGAGTCCAAACGGCATAACCAAGTACTCATATAGACCATATCTTCTCTGAAATATTCTAATGGTATATCTAATGGTCTAATGCATAACTTATGATATCATAATCTCATGTACATCTTCAAGAACACTCGTGCTCCTCGAATTTGATCAAAAAGATCATTAATCCTTGACAAGGGATATCTGTTCTTAACCGTCAACTGGTTCAGCTTCTGATAATCAACAAAAAGTCTGAGGGAACCATCCACCTTTTTCGCAAAAAGGATAGGAGAACCCCAAGGAAAAGTAATGGGTTGGATGAAACCCTTTTCCTGTAACTCCTCTAACTGTCTCTTGAGCTCCTACAACTCTGGTGTAGCCATACTATAAGGATGAATGGACAAAGGTGATGCTCCTGGCACAAGCTCAATAGAGGAATCCACCTCTCGCTTTGGAGGTAGACACGTAAAGTCGTCCGAGAAGACATCCATATAACGATCAACCACTGGAGGGAAATCCTTTTGACAAATTCTCTGGTCATCCAGATATAAACTCGCGATCTGGACTGTCACACCACCTCACCCATGATGCTTGGGTCCATCTTGGCTCGCCTAGACATCCAATTCGACCTTGTATAGAAACTCTTCGCCCGCTAGTGATGTGAAACTCACCCTGCGACGATAGAAATCTGGGAAGGATTAAAAGGAAACCAACCATTCCATCCTAAGAATGAAATCATATCTCGTCATCTCTAAGAGATAGAGGTCCCACATAAAGTGAAACCCGCCAACCTCTAGGGTTCACTCACTACACTGAGGCACACTAGTCGTTATCGTTCCCAACGGAGTGTCTAGCATCATGAAATTGGAAGAAGAAGAAACACAGAACCCAAGGATCTCCACAACGGGCACAGATATAAAACTAAGTGTGGAACTCGTATCAAAAAGTACTGAAGATAAAACAGAAGATACTAGAATAGTACCTATGACAATAGAAGGTCCGAGATATTTCTCTTGTTGGGTCTTTTTCACTGCATATGCCTGCCCAGTGCCACGGCCCTACGACATAGCCCCGCTACCCTATGTTTTCCCACCATGCTGCCTCTGAGATCGTGGTGTTTGGCTACCATGTCCACGACCACCATCTCTGCCTGCACGCCCTGATGTATTCCAGTTTTCCGACTGGTAAGAAGTTGATGGTCCTGCTCCCGCTCACGGAGTCTGCATAGAACCCCTCTCACTAGCCACGGGTAGAAACTCCCTACAAAAGCGTTGTAGATGACGCATCTGGCCGCAGTCTCAGCACTCCACTGGGTCTCGAGTACACTGGGGTCTCTTGTGCCCCTCTCTACCACACTGGTAACACATGATCGGGCCACCAAAAGTGATGGCTAGCTAGTACTGCCACCGTTAGAGAAACTCATCTGTCGCTTCCTCTTCCCGGTAGAAATAGTACCAGAAACTGGTGTCGAACCGCCCTGGCCCACACCACTAGCCTCTCGAAGGTTCCTCTCCGTAATCAGTTCCTGGTTCACAATAGCATGTACTGTAGGTAACTTGAAAACATTCACCAGTGCTCGGATGTCATATCGAAGACCATCCTCAAAGCTTCTGGCCCTCAACGTCTCATCACCCACTAGAATGGGTGAAAAACACTAATGCTTGGTGAAACGAGAAGAATAATCCATCACTAACGTAGAGCCCTACTGCAGATTCATAAACTCTCGAGGTCTATCTGCCCTCAGCGTCTCTGGGAAGAAGAAATCATAAAAATTTGTCTAAAAATCTTCCCACATCATGTCTCTCTGATGCTATGTCTAAGTGGTTACATCCAACCACCTCTTGGCAGAATCACTGAGCATATAAGTCACGAGCTTGACCATCCTCCATGGAGGCGCCTCAAGATGCTCGAAAATAGTATGCATAGAATCCAGCCAAGACTCTGCAACCTATGGTCTGCCATCCTTTGGAAACGTAGGTGGATGCTGCTGCTGAAAGATACAAGTCAGCTCAGCCATAGATGTGGCAGCCGGTGGTGCTCCCTGAAAGGTCTGCATGAACCACATGAAGCCTTCACGGAACTGCGCCTCCACGCCTATGTCCGGTATAACAGTTGGCGCCGCATCTGGCTTTTCTGGGGGATCCACTGGTAGCCCATGGACAACCATTTATGGAGTATAATCGTTGCCGATCTCTTGGAAAACAACATGTGGTCGTCTCGGTGGAATGAATCTATAAGGTCAAAAACAAGCTTTAAATTTAAGTTCATCAAGGACTGAAAAATGAGGGGACCAAAAAGAGAACAGGAGGAAGACGGAATTTCAAGATTTGAAAAACAAGACTACACGACGTGTTCATTAACTACACGGCGTGTACCTGAATTTTCTTTTCCTGCCTGGGTCCTTCTACATGGCTCAGCCACATGGATCCCTTTCGAACAAGACTACACGGCATGTATAACATCAACATGGTGTGTATTGTCTTAATTTAAAATTGCATGTGTCATTCGTGACACGACCGAATAATCGGTTAATACTACACGGCATGTTACACCCGCACACAGTGTGTACCCCACCCCATTCTCCTAGCCACATGGCTAAGTCCACACGGTCTCATCCGGCAAGGACTACACGGCCTATCCCTCAGGTACACGGCATGTTCATGAAGAGGTAGCACTGACCCGTGTTTGGTCGCTACACGGCCAGGTCTCTAGGTCAGACTACACAGCGTGTTCCATAATGGACACAGCGTGCATGTCTTAAGGTATCCTCCATCCGTGTTTTTAGTTACACGGCCAGACTCTGGGTTAACACTACATGGCGTGCACATCCGGTACATGGCGTGGTTTTTCCAAGCCTTTCCCTTCCCCGTGTCCCTTCCCACACGGTCTATGACACGAAAGGAGACTACACGGCATGTACTGAGGGTACAGGACATGTACTCAAAAAGTTTTTGTTTCTTCCCGAACAGAAGAACACACAGTGTGTGCCCATATAACTTCACGTCAGGTATACTGGGTTCTCCAGACAGTAAACCTTAGATACTACTCTGGAACCCAGAAAATACTGAAAAACAACAACTTAGTGCCAAATTCTGATTCGTGAGGGCCCATACACCCCGCGAATAAAAGTTTCACATCTTATAAATGTTATACAGAAGTCAAGTCAATGATCCACCAAATTATGGTAAATGTGGGCCCATAACCCACAAGTCCTAGGATCGAAACCTGCCTCAGATACCATTTTGTAACGTCCCGGTTCTGGAAGCTACTCAATGGGTGCCCCGGACCCGGTTGGTCACATGACCTCAAGCGCATTTCCACAAACGCCAGAGGCTTCCGACTAGCAGTGAGGGCCCAGGTCTGATAGTGGGGAAACTTTTCCCTCATTTTTCAAAGTGTAGTGAAGTGGAATAAAATATACAAACATACAACACAACGGACGCAATAAACCATACACATTTAAAATGAACAATTGCAGTAAAAGATAACCAATAGTTATATAGATATAGATGAAACATGTCTCTAGTTCTAAGAATATTTCCAAAACATGTTACACAGTAGTACAATACAATACAATGGAAAGTACAGGTACAACAGAACAAAACAAAACAGCTGGCAGCATCACGAGCCTGAGCTCGGTCCCATGCTCCCTTACAACTTATCAACACTCAAGTACACGTATAGGGACCCTTACCCTTGTCCACGCATGCAGAAATATAGTTTATTTGGGCTGAAGACATGACCCAAACTGGGTGTGAGAAATAAATCCCAGTAGGCGCCCACCAAAGGCTCGTGCCCAACTATGTGAAAATATGCAACTACAGTCTGCATAAGTAAAAGAAATTAACTAGTAAGTACTCAAAAGTAACTATCACTACCAGTTTCTTTTCCATTTTCCTTTTAACCATTTAGTTTAATAACATTCTGTGATCATCAATACCAAGCCCTCAGGCCAATCAGAATCTTACCCTTAGGCTAATATAGTAAAACCACGCCCTTAGGTTTTCCCTCAGGCTATATAATAACCACTCCCTCAGGCATTCCCTCAGGCTATATAATAACCACGCCCTCAGGCTTTCCCTAAGGCTGTATAATAACCACACCCTCAGTCTTGAGTAACCGGGCTGATCCCAAAGCACGAACATGCAAATTATATACAATTCCTCTAAAGAAAAAGTAATGCAAAAAATAAACATGGCATACCCATAGGTATCCTGACCAAACAGCTAAACAAAGGAATGCACCACCGGGGTGGTCCTCGATCCAAGCAGCGATCCCAAAAAACAGTTCATTATCACATTTAATTACCTATACAATTATAGGTATTTTAAACATCCAAGGCCTCATCCACACGACACCCCAACATGGGTTCGTAGCACAAAGGTACACACAAATGCACAAAAGTTGTAATTTAAACACCAAGCCACCTACCTCGATCGCCCTTGATCAGTTTACGTGAACGACTCTCCTTGAATTGTCCCAAGAACAATGTAGATCTGAGGTAACAGAAAATCCTGTTAAAACATAAATAACTTCCCTTAGAAGAAGAATTCAAAAGAATAGTTCCAGGAGAAGGAAGGGCTTACCCTTATGATTCCAACGAGATCAATGGAGGCAGAATAGGATTCCTGGTGCTCGCTTGGGTGATATCTAAATCTCTGGCCATCTCTCCTAAGCCCTCCTATGGTTCTAAGCCAATTCTGTGAATAGGGGAGGCTACTGCCCATATTAAGCGAAAAAAACAGACTACATGGCGTGTACTATTGAGTACACGGTATGTACTTTCCATTTTTTAATTGTTCCTCTGGCGGCTTCTCACCAGCGTGGCATTTTTCATCAGTCAGCATGAGTACATGGCATGTAATCCATGAGTACACGTTTTGTTCTAATGCTCAGTTGGTGGCTGCCTTCACCACCTTACTATTCGACTGCCGGCTGACTACACGGCGTGTAAATACCCACTACACGGTGTGTAGTTGGTTTTTACACCTTTTATCACCATCACGGCTACACGCCTTGTGTACTCATCCCACAAAGCCAAAGTACACAATGTGTGGAAAAGTACACGGCGTGTACCCACAATGTTTTGGGATTTTCCCCATTTTCCTTATTTTCTCTAAAACACTTAAGGAAAAGAGAAAAGAAGAAACTTGTACCTCAAGAATAAGAACCGATTTCTTATAGGAACTGATCAACTAATGTTATTGTTGCACTATTCACAACGGTCTACCATTATAAATTTTCATAGAAGGTCAACGCTGCACTGTTCACAATGGTCTACCGTTGGAACTATTCACCTAAGGATAACATTGCACTGTTCACAAAGGTCTACCGTTGGAACTGTTCCCAGAAGGAAACTATTGCACTATTCACAATTGTCTACTATTGGAACTGTTCACCTACAGTTACGGTTGCACTATTCACAACTGTCTACCATTGGAACTGTTCACAGATAAGTCACCATGACCTCCTGGAACACTCAAACACCAAATTTTCACAAAGGAAAGGACCAGAGAGGTCTGGGAGATTACAATTTAAATCCCCTTCTAAGAAAACCATTGATCAAAAAACCCTTACATAGAGGATTCTAAATCCAAATCCTTAAGGGGAACCTCCTGTCCAACCTTGATCAACCCTAAGAACCACTTAGTGGTTGTAAAGTGCCCGCAAGCCTCATTATTGCATCCTATTAGGGATGAATCACATAAAAGTGACTATAATTAATCCTTATCATGGTTCAAATATAATTATAAAATAAAATATCATATCTACCACTCTCTCTATACATCTCCAAAAAAACACATAAATATTGTTTTGAAAGAAAGTCCATGAAATAGAGGTTTTCTGTTAAACTACTCAATGAGGCAACCAAAATCCAAGAATTTTCCAAAAATAAAACACTACAACACTCAAGGGGACAAAAATGGGACAAAAATAATTTATATATAGTTAAATGATCATAAAACATAGAAAGAGAACCAAATAAAACCTCGTACCTACAATGTGATGACCCGCTTATTCCCATTGGCTTGCGAACAAAATGAATCATTACTATGACTTAAGAGACATCTCCAAGATGAAAAAGTCTAGAAATAAATGGTGAAGGGTTTTAAATACAAGTGGGGGGGGATATTTTCCCTTTGAAATATGAAACCACTAACTAAACAAGCCACAATAAAACACAACATTATTTGATGCATGAACAAATGAAAGGAAACTCAACAACTTTTTATATCTCAAAACCACATCAAAATGTACCACAGTTGAATAATAAAAAATTATCAAATTAAATTGTGTATAAACAACTAAAGACTCTCAAAATAACACAATAATTCATTATCCACAAGCTACATGCTCCACAATAACCAAAAATCCCAAGAATCCTGAGGTGGTGATAAAAACATGTGATACTTTACATTTTTCTATGTCCCGGAAGATAGAATATTCAAAAGAATCAATGCGCCAAATCAAGGGTTAGTATAACACTTAGTAGGGTCTTCCCCCATTTACTTCCCTACTCATTCCACTATGATAGATTAGTTAGAGACAATGATATAAAATAGTTTATATAAAATAGTTTCTCAAAATAGTTTATAAACAAATATAAACATGTTTCCAAAACCATTTATAACCGAAAGTATAAAAGATAAATTAACGCAAATTTTCAAGAAATTCATTTTCCTAGAAAAATAAAAAACAAATCTTTAAAACCATTATTCAATATTATTTTTCCATAACCAATCCATTCCACACATCTACACAACAAACCAAGCATGTTGTGTGATGACAGTTCCATACTCATGAGCAATTTCTCATCGATTGACAAAGTCATCACAAGGTAATTATATCCCATGTTCCATTTGACATTTGGAAATGAGCATAAGTTAATATTTCAACCAATCCTCAAAAATTAAATATTAACTCACACACCAATATTCCCACGGATCATGCCAAAAAAACACTTTCAATAAAAACACCTTTTTATTGAAAATCAATTCCATCAAAACCATTTTAATACCAAACCATTTCAACAAAACGCCAATTTTATTTAAAACCCTCCTTCCACCAAACAATTTTTAAATTCCAAAAAAAATAATCATTTAAAATAATCATTTTAAATTCTAGAAAGGGAAACAATTTTCACAACAATTCACTGAGATTACACAATTCCACAAAAATGATAAAACATCACTAAAAAAGATACATTCCATGCATTGAACCAATATTTCAGAATCAATTTCATTCAATTTAATAAATTTGAAACTATTAAAATAAATTATATCAATATTAGATGATAGTGAATCAACCTACCTTGATGGTGTTGACGAAACTTGTCAACTGACAAAGAACGCTTTAGAAACTGGGTTGAATCTCCACAAAAATGGCCTTAAATCTCTTATCCTACTATCAATTAGCCTAAATATCATCATATTTGTAATCTACCAACATATATATACCCATAATAGACATATATCTAAAAAATAAATAAGAGATGAGATGTAGATCTAAGTAGATCTATGAAACGAGATAAGAATGGTGAAGAACATCACTTACCATGAGAATCGAGCCTGAAAACGCAAAGGGAGGGATTTAGATCGGTTCCAAAACACTTGGGAGATGTTACCAAACATTAATTGGAGATAAATAATTAATTAGGTTTATTTATATGAAAAATGGATGTAGATATCTTAAAAACGGGTGACATCCTATTTTTAAGGATCTATCTTTGATTCTGTGCATGGTTAGACTGCATGGTTTGACAAACTATGTTATAACCATGCATTAGCTATAGCCTTAAGGAAACACCTTCATGGACTCATCACATGGTCTCTCTAAATATACTCAAATTGTGCTAAAGCTACTACCTCAAAACTGTAAATGCACACCATTTCTCTTGGGATATCCACATGGTTTAGACCAACCAAGTGCAACATGTGTGCACCTACTTTAGCCCCAAAAAGATTATTTAGATGTCACTTGACACTCCAATCCTTCACACTTACGCATTAAAACCATGAAAAGAATCAATTAAGGGTTACATACCAGAATCTAGGGGTACTAAATTCTCCCCACTGTTGGTTTATACATTCTCAGAAAGTAGAAAATCATTATGCCCTGAAAGTGTTCTTGCCATTGCTCATTCATTTCATTATTGTGTTTCCAAGTCTCCTCCTGAATCTGACCATGTTTTGGTAAATCCCAGAATATACTGATTCTTTTTCCAGGAAATACTTCCTCTTGCCTATCCAAAATCCAAACTATGATATGTACCAATCAAGCATCCCACTCGAGGTCAACGTGATCCCATATGATCACATGGTCAGGATCAGGTTGATACTTGTTCAACTGAGATACATGAAACACATTATGCCCTAAACTGAATAATGGTGATAACGCCAACCGATATGAATCTTCTCTAACCTATTCCGGTATCTCCAAAGGGTCATTATATCGATGAGATAACTTTATCTTCTTCCCAAAATGACGATGTCCAAGTCTTGGAGAGATCCTCAAGAACACATGATCACTCGCAACAAATGAAAAAGGTTTCTGACAATGACCTTCATATGATATATGATGACTCTTAGCCATCTCTATACTCTTTCTGATCAACTAAATCTTCTCTGTCAATTTTTGGAGAAGTGTTGGCCCAACTAGTGAAGTCTCCCCGGTTTCAACCAAACATAGTGGAGAACTACAAGGACACCAATACAATGCTTCAAATACAACAATATATATTGAGGCCTGGTATATTTTATTATATGAAAACTCTACTAAGGGTATGTTCTCTTCACATGAGCCACAAAAATCCATTACACAAGCTCACAACAAGTCTTCCAGTGTTTGTATCATCCTTTCGGATTCATCATCCGTCTGAGGATAATACATCGTACTCATAGTTAACTAATTTCTCCTCATTTTCTATAAGTATTTCTAGAAACAATATGTTAACCTAGAATATCTATCTAACATGATAAAAATAGGTATTATATGTTTTTTTACCACCTATTTGATATAAATTTTGGGTAGATCCTCCACTGAATGAGATTCCCAAGTATGGATGAAATGGGTTGACTTTGTAAGATGGTCCACTATCACCCATATGACATTGAGTTTCCAAACCATTATTAGGTGAAATTTAACAAAATTAATCACTATATACTCCTATTTCCACACTATGATAGGTAAATACTGCAATATACCCACCAGTTGCTAATTGTCTACCTTAATATGCTGACAAGTTAAGCACTGTGAGACAAACCTGACCACCTTCATTTTCATGTCACTCCACCAAAACTACGCCTTCAATTCCTTGTACATATTTTGTGTACCAATTTGTATAGATCATCTTGAATTTTGGTGATAATGATGAATTTGTTCTGTAAAATCCATAGGTATAACCATCTGATCTCTGAACCATATTACTGAACTCCCATCAAGTTTCCAAACCTCAATGTTCTCCCCACCATTGAGTTTTGAAATCATAACCAGGCATTCTGTATTAGTTGATTATGCCTCTTTAACCATCCATATCAAATAAAGAACCACTCTAACCAAAAATAAAACTACCACATCACCCTGGTCTTCACATTCCACATGTATTTTTTCTAGAACTAATATCAACTGACATTTATCTAAAGCTTCCTTTCCTAACTGAGCATGTGAATTTCTACCCAGTTCATCTTCCATCTAATTCCATTTTCCCTGTGTATACATTAATTAAAATTCAAAAAACTAAAGATACTCCATCTATCTCCTTTTCCCTATATTTAAATCTTGTTCTGGGAAAATATGATTCAAGATTTTATTGTATGTAAACACAGTAAATGTCTCTTTGAATAGATAGTGAAGAAAATTCTTCAAAGCATAGATGACTGTAGAAATCTCCAAATAATGTGTTTGGTAATTATTCTCATGCAATATCAACTTCCTTGAACTATAATACACAACATGGTATCCTTGAAAAATAACATATCCCAACCCCAATCCCGAAGCATCACTGTACACCTCATATCCCCATCTTATTTCTGTAAAAATTAATATAGGTTCCAAAGTAATAATAAATTTAATCTCTTAGAAATACTTCTAGACTTACTTTGTCCATTGGAATGGAGCTTATTCTTTGTCATATATATCATTAGATAAGCTATTCATGTTAATTCATTCACAAAATGTCAGTAATAACAAGCTAGCCCAAGAAAACAATATATCTCAAAGAAACTCTTCGGCGGTTTCCATGAGATCACAGATTTTATATTTTTTGTATCCACTCAAACATCTTTTTTGGAAATTACAAAGACAAAAAAGAGTCCCTATTGTATCCAAAAATCACATCTTGAAAATTTGGCATACAAATCATGATATCTCAATATTCCCAATATTTTCAACAAGTGTTTCTCATGCTCATCCCTTGTTCCAGAATACACCAATATGTCATCCACAAACACCGCAACAAAAGAATCCAAATATCTATGAAATATATAATTCATTAAACCTATAGATACTACTGGTGAATTCATAAGACCAAAGGGCATGACTATATATTCATAGTGGCTATATCTAGTTCTGAAATCTGTGTTCATAGTATCTTCCTTCTGAACTCGCAATTGGAGATATCAAAATCGCAAGACAATTTTAGAGAATCACTGAGCTTCCCTCAATTGATCAAACTGATCATCAAAGTGTGGAAGTGGATACCTTCACATAATTTTAAATGGGTTAAGCAAACAATAATCCACATAGAGCCTTAGTGTTACATCTTGTTTCTTTATGAACAAGATCGGTGCTGCTCATGAAGATGTACTTGGCCAAATAAAACCTTTTCTTTCTGATTCCTCCAATTGCACATTTAGTTCCTGTAATTCTGTTGGTTCCATCCAATAGTATGGAAGAGAAATAGGACTAGTCCTTGTAAAAAGATCAATTTTAAACTCAACTTCCCATAAATGTGGTAACATTAAGAAGTTCATGGGGAAGAAATCTAGAAATTGATACACAACTTTTGGAAAACTATCTTCCTCAATCTCTTTTATTGGTTCCAATGTCCACCCTTCCAAATGATAAAAGATCATTCCCACAATTTCTTCCAACAATCCTATTTCTAGCTCTACTCTACTTATGATACTGAGTCTTATGTCCTCGTCTTTTCGAAGCATACAATACTTGAGATATTTAAAAGTGTCCTGATCACTTGACATCAAAGCATGGAGACAAAAGAACTAAAGATGTCACATCTTGTTGTGGTTATGTAATTATATTTGTGGTGTTTTACACTCTCACTTAATGTGGTCAGGGAAAACACATTGGTAGCATCCCTCTTGGTTCTTTGGTCATGGGGGAAAATTCTCTAATCTAGTTATCTAATTCTAAGTTCTACTCCCAACTTAGAAATAGGTGCCCCTCTTCCTCTTGATCCGTGCATTTGAGTTCCCCCTATTTTCCATAGATATCATCATACCTCCTCCTCCCATATATCCTGAGATATCCCACTCAGAAATTGTTTTTATTTTCACCATTTCTGTATCATCCATAATATAGAGCATCACAATCTTTGATCGAATTTATTTCCTTATCTGTGACTTGAAGATGTGTTCCTTAAAGGATGCACTCGCTGAAAAATCAAGTGCATAGTGTACTAAATTCATTAATATAGCCACATATTACATGATAGAGAGATTCTCTGTCTTCAGGCTAAAGAATTTTGTCATCCTATAGATCATGAATGTATGAGGATAGAATTGTTTGTTAAACAATTCATCAAAATCCTCCAAAATTAGGCCTTGATACCCTTTAGGATGCAACACTAGTTCCCACCACTGATGTGCAAGATCCTCAAGAATATATTTCGCTAGATTGACCATGAGCTTCATTAGGGTACCGATGAACATAAAGATATGATTCATTCAACTTAGTTGTATCTCTATATTTTTGGTTTCAGGATCACACCTGAAGATGGGTGGATTTCTCTTTATGAACTAGATGGAATGATCTAGGTGCCTTGTCTCATCCCTCCAGTTTCCTGTGTCTATGGATTAATATGATTGAATGATACATTGAAGCATCTCTTAGTTCACTTGTATTCCAGGTGAAACCACATTATCTGCATCATCCTCTGGTTGGTTTCGATGATGCCTATTGGGATCCATTTTCTAAACCAACAACAACTCAGTATTTCTAACTCCCTAAAAACTGATGGCTTTGTATTTCAAAATCTATGACATCAACTATCGCAACATTTTTCCCCAAAAACAAACTTTTTTCATGCAAAAGAGTTTTTTGAAAGATCCATTCTTTCTTTTGAAAATAAAACATTTTCAAAATAAACTAAGTATCCTCTTTTCAAAATCATTCATTTGAAAACAAATTCTTCATTTTTCAAAAATTTATAGCTTTTCATAAGATCATAAATCATTACTCCAAATGAAATATGAAATTCTAGTGGGAAGAAATTTCTCTAAAATTAATGAAATAGTTGTCACATTAGCTAAACCCATGACAATGAGATTCGGGTATCCTATAAGTGTCCCAAAAGACTTATGTACCCAACAACATGGTAACATGAAGTTAAGCATAAACGAGTTAGCTACATCCTTTTATGCTATACATTTCAAGTTCCAATAATCCTACTCATTTCTAAGATCACTACAAAAGGAATACAAAATGTTGAATCAACTCCAAGACCAATAAATTGAAAACTACGTGTTAATAAAGGACCAAACAAGATGATACCATTTTTAATTATCTGCATATTCCCACTAAATTGTGTTTATAATATATCATTACAAGGCCTTAAACGACATCCTAAAGATGCCAAAGGCTAGAAATAAATTTTGAAGGGTTTCAAATACAAATGGGGAGGGGGACGATTTACCCTTTGGGAAATAAATCCACTAACCACAAAATACACAACCAAATATCTCACTATATAATGCATAAACATATGAAAAAAACTCAACAACATCATATATCTCAAAACCACATCAACATATTCCACAGTAGAAAACCAAACAAGTATCAAAGTAAATAGTAGATAAAAAGCTCAAGACTCTCAAAATAACACAAAACATTATGATCCATAATATCCAAGCTCCAAAATCACTGAACAGCTTAAGTATCACGAGGTGGTGTTAAAAACATGTGATATTTTACCTTTTCTCATGTCTCGAAAGACAGCATCTGTAAAAGCACCAAAGTTGCAAAGAAGGGGTGAGTATAAAACACAGAAGTTTTTTCCCAATTACTTCCCTACTCATGACACTATGATTGAAGAATTATCAATAATGATATAAAATAATTTATATAAAACAATTTCACAATGGATTTTATAAATAAAAATAAAACAGTTTCCAAAACAATTTACAACCAAAAGCATGCATTTGCAACTGATACCAATTTTACAAAAATTTATTTTTCAACAAAAATCACTAAAAAAGCTTTAAAAAATTTCTCAATATTCCCCTGTAGTACCCAATCCATTCCAAACATCCACACAACCAACCATGCATGTTATGTGATGACAGTTCCATACTCATGAGCGGTTTCTAGTCGATATACCAAGTCGTCACAAGGTAATTATAACTCATGTTTCATTTGGCCTTTGGAACTAAGCACAATATCATATTTCATCAAAGAACTAGAGATGAAATATGAACTCACACACTAATATTCCCAAGGATCATGACAAAAAAACCCTTTCAATAAAAACACATTTTTATTGAAATCCATTTCCATCAAGACCATTTCAATTCCAACCCATTTTAATAAAATACCCTTTTTATTGAAAACATATTTTCCATCAAACCATTTTTCAATTCCATAAAATCAATATTTTAAAATCACCATTTTAAATTCACAAAACTAAAAAAAATTAACAACAATTCATTGAGATTACACAATTCCACAAAAATGATAAATCATCACTAAAGAAGATTTATTCCATGCATTGAACCAATATTTCACAATAAATTTCATTTAATTTTATCAATTTCAAACTAAGAAAATAAATTATAGAAATAGGATATGAGATTGAATCCATATACCTCAAAGGTATTGATGAAACATGATAACAGATGAAGAATGCTCTAGAAACTCAGTTGAATTTTCACAAAAATAGCCCTAGATCACTTCTTTTGCTGTCAAATATCCCAAATCTCATCATATTTGGCATCCCATGACATAGATCTACCAATAACAAGCATATAGATGAAAAATTAAA
Organism: Viscum album; assembly: GCA_963277665.1. Taxonomy (NCBI): domain Eukaryota; kingdom Viridiplantae; phylum Streptophyta; class Magnoliopsida; order Santalales; family Viscaceae; genus Viscum; species Viscum album. The sequence continues at coordinate 700,924,823 of OY728160.1, forward strand.
AAGAGAGTAGAAGTATATTTAAGTAGATCTATGAAACAAGACAAGAACGGTGAAGAACGCCCCTTACTATAAGAATCGGGCTTGAAAATGCCAAGAGAGGGATCCATATATGTTCAAATTTTCTTGGTAGACATTCCCCAACCTTTAATGAAGAGAAATATCAGATTATATCCATTTAGGATAAAAAACAATGTAGATATCTCAAAAACAAGTGTGATCCTATTTTTAAGGATCTAACTTTGACATTGTGCACAATTAGACCATACGGTAAGACAAACTATGTACTAACCATGCATTAGCTACTACCTTAAAGAAACCTATGCACTTATTCTTAAAAAAGTCTCCATAAAAATACTCAAATAGTGAAGAAGCTACTACCAGAAAACTATAAATGTGCATGGTTTCTCCTAGGATATCTGCATCATTTAGACAAATCGTGTGTAGGCTGTTGAAAACTACTTTAGCCGCAAAAACTTATTTATATTTCACCCAACTCTCTCACCCTTCACCCATACATTTTATAACCATGAAAATAATCAAGGGTAACATACCAGAAATCAGGGGTATTACATGCCTAAGGGAATAATCATTGATGCTGCAAGCCTGGACCCATTCTGTCCAAAAAACTAAAGCACCTAACTCATGTCATATAACATGATTTAATTAACTAAAATAATTAACAAAAATATATATTATTAAATTCAAAAAAATCAAACATAAAAAATCACTAAGGTGGATCTGATCTCTCGAACAATGACCAAATATCAGCAGAAATCCCACAATTCTCCCTTAACACCAAAGATTAAAAACAATCCTAACATATCATTACAAATTATATAGGAATAAAATTTAATTTAATTTAAAATTTAATTTAATTTAAAATTTAGTAAAAATACATCAATAATTGTACCCTAAATAAAACTATGAGAAACACCAGGAATACATTATCTTGATATTCCATTTCACCAATCCACATGAAAGCCTCGTCATCCTTGACAAATTACATTATGATATAGTGGAATTAAAACTAATAATCTAAGAGAATACACCAAAAAGAAACCATAATGAATGAGTAATAAAGATAAACAGAGGACAACAAGTTCTATATCTCAAAAATTCAAAATAATACACCTAAATATACCTATAAGAAAGGATAGTTGAAACAAAGGGAAAGGTAGGGGTCAGGTCTATGCACACATAATTATGGAAGAGGGTTTGGAAATATCTAAAACTCTTATGGGTAATTTTATTTATTCCTTACTTTTTAGACCAAAATAGAAAGCCACATGGTTTGGATGCATGGTTTTCCAAACCACGTGGCAACCATATGATTGCATTTCCAAACACAACACTCCTTTTGAGGTTTGTATCCATAGTTTATAACCATTCAAGAACCTTTTAAAACATTAATGAGGCCCCTCTTAACCACCTTTCATGGTTGTTTCATGATTCTCCTATATTCATACACAAATCATCTTCCCTGGACCTAAAATCCACTCACCCTACATAGAAACCTATGAACATCACATGTTTTAACATCATCCATGAATATATATTTCCAAAACAATCATGTAAGTATAAATTATAATTGATAATTATATATGGATCATACAAAATCCTAGTTTGAACAAATACATGCATGCAAAACTATGTGTTAATATTAAAATATGTAAAAAAATCCAACCCACACCTGATGTTCCTGAATTTCATCCAATCACCTGAGCTTCCTCTGAGACATAAAACCACACCTGAAATATTTTCAAATAGTTTCCTTAATTCTTAAAATTTGATTTCAAATATGAATTCAATGAACACCACCTCCATGGGCCAACATTCAAATTTCCATTTAATTTTAAAACATGTTAAAATATAGATCATTACATAATGATCCAATTAAACCTTTCTAATTCATAATAGTATTATTATTTGTAAAGTTTGTATTTTATGCATAGTATTATTCCATTTGATAAAAATATAAACCTTGTAAAATATATAATAGGAACTGTCCTAACATTTATTTTAGTAAATTATGAGGTGTTGGTACGATTTTCAATTTTTTCATTTTAGATAATATTTTATACAAGTATAAAAAGTAATTATTTTTTTGGAGTCACACTAAGGAAAAGGGATTTAATATCGATCATTTCACTATGAAAAATGTTCTAAATTATTATGATTGTATATTTTTAAAAATAATATCTTTTTCAAGGAACAAATAAGAATAAATGTTAACATATTAATGTTTGATATCAATAAATAATAATGTTTTCTAATATTGAAAAAGAGGTTGTTTAACAAGAATTCATAGATATAAATTGAATAATGTTATATAAAAACATCATTTTTATGGTAGGGGTTTTCATCATTATATAGATATAAATTTCTAATTTCTAATTGTGAAGAAGATACATTCATACAAGATAAGCCTACTTATTTTTGAAAGGATATTAAGTTTTTCAATTAAATTAAATGGATTATTGATATAAAATGTGATATGGATTCCATTGATAATAATCGAATATAAATCATTACTAGTCTAAAGTAATTGGTTTGAGTAATTTGTTGAAAATGGGTTTTTAAAAAGAATATTGATATGGATGATATAGTTCATACCAATATGGCATGTCTTGTATTGAAGGGATGTAAATAAGTTCTTGTTATGGGTAATGAAGAAACATTTTCCCTGTTATACATTGTAAAATTCATTAGGATTCTAATTTCTATCGAATATTCTATGATTATAATTCGTACTATATGGATACAAAAAATGAATTCCATAATATGAAATTATTTGTGGACATTTTTATTATATAACCTAATGAATATTTAGTATCCTAATATTTCTTCAAATGTTTTAATGTTATAAAATTCCACTTTTTAATCAAAAAAAACTATTAAAAGTTAGTTTATTCCACTAAATTTTCTAATAAATGAATTTAATTATAAAGACCTCAATCAATGAATGTTGATGGTATTGATATTTAATGGACTCTCAATGATATGGTGAAGGGAGAGTTTAAATTTTGAGTTATTTATTGATTATATTATGGCATAGGAAATTTTAGAAAATGAATCAACATCATTTTCAAAAAAACTTTATAAATTTAGAGGTTTTTTTTAGGATGAAATTTGTGTGGTAATATTTTATGATTTTGTAACTACCATCAAGTACCTAGTACTTGTGAATCGATTACAAGGTGTCTTGTGGTGGTAATTATTGAAAACAGTATATATCACCACATTCCATGTAAACATTTACTAGGTACCCAGTTAGGTTGGGATAAAACTTGGATAATAAACCCTTATGTAGTGGATTTATACTAATTATATGGTGGCCTTTAGGATAGTGTTTTTCTTTCAAATTAGTAAAACATTTATTAAAATTATATAAATCCCATCCCCCAACCCTTTTTTGTATCGAATGATCTGGTGGTTTATCCCTTCTCCCCCTCATTCAAATTACTCATAGGTACTAATTCCCTATCCAATTGATGATAAGATCATGTTACTTATATTCTACTAGTATTATTAACCACAATCAAAACTTTATTTTTGGTTTCTCTTGTTTTAATCATGTTTTACCCTAATTCCCAAATATTTACTGTATTTATTAAAAACAATGAATTCCGATAAAAGATAACAAATTAAGCTATAGTTTCAATAGGTTTACTTATATTACCTCAAGCGTGGGACTAAATGTGGATTAATAATGTTTGGGATCATTACATGAAATTGGGGGAACCAATTAGGATAAAAATGGTGTTCTTCATCATGTTTGACGATTTAAGGATAGTTTGATGAATATGTAACAATAGGATGCTCAAATTAATAATATATGATACACTTTTAATAGGTATTCAGGATTGAGATAAGTTTTAATGGGTATGGAAAGGATTCTAGTGTGATATTCATAGGGGGATTATAGGAATAGATGATTCATTGGTTAATTTGATACTAGTTTCTTCTTTTGGATAACTTGGTGCTATATTGAATATAGTCTACCAACTATATAAATTATTTAAATAGTAAAATCCAAGGTTAAATACTTCTAATTAATCATTTTAACTCAGTACCTTTGGGAAATGACCAGTATCATTATGTTTTAGTAGAATTTGAAACTGTATGGACTCTAATAGAATTATATCCATGTAAAAAAATAATTAGGATATTTAAAGGTAAAGTGTGGTAATTTTTCTATTTTTAAAATTAAAGGATGCAATATTTATAGGTGAATGAGTAATTTAAAAATTAAAAGACTTAGTATCAAGGGTTTTAGTAAAAAATCCTCTTATTCTGCTATAGTTGGTCCCACTAGAAGCCTAGTGGGATCCCACTATAATTGTTTAGTGTCTTTGGAGACAAGATACATAATCATTTTTTTTCATGAAATATATTCAACATCTATGACATAGTTATTCCCACACATTACCCTTCTCTAACATAGACTACATAAAACAATTATTCATAACCTATGGAAGTGAAATGTAAAAAAGGGTGAGCCCAGATGATTAGTAAGGGTTACCATAAGATATATAAATAAATTGTTATCAGTGATAATAAGATAAGAATAAGTGTAATATAAAATTATCAAAACTGATGATAAACATACCCAATAAGTCAAAGATCATTAATCATAATTCTTGGAATAAGGCTTTATCATATCAAAATAAATAATTCATAAGTACATAAAATCATTTTTAATCAAAAATGATACATGAAAATATATCATAATCATAAGAAATAATTTTGTAGCACACACATAAGTATTGAAAATTATTTCCTTAATTAATGATCCCTATCAATACAGTCATAGAGGATTGGGTACACATTATATTCCATCATTTCTTTATTCAATGATCACTCACAAGAATATCTTATTAGATGGAGTCCCTTATTCAAATGGTTTGAATTCCCATTCCAATCCTTATTCTCTCATTAGATATCCATATTTACCCATTGTGTTGGAGGGTTATATAATTTCAATCCCATCCATTACATAATGAAAACCACATATATGTGTTCTAGAATATCATAAAACATTCATCATATCAACATATCAAAATATTTTTTGGAAATGGGTTTTAAAAACATTTCATCATTTTATCATATCCTAAACCATGGAAGAAATGAAGTAAAAGATGTTTCAATCATAATCATATTATCCCTTGTGAATAAAATGGGTTTTATAAAATCATACTTAAATAATAATCATCAGAAGTCATCCAGATAAATAAATTAGATATTATCATAAGATCATATCACTAGTAAATCAAGAAAACCCTTAATGAATGTAAAAAATAGATGAAAATGCCTTTAAAAGAATAATTAAATATTTCGTTGAAAATAATAGAAAAATATATTTTTATTTTAATACATTTTTAACTAAATCCTATCATAATATTGTGAAAATTATTTTTAACCAAAATAAACATGAAAATTTTTAATGTAATGATCAAAAAATGATCAAAATTCTGAAAAAATCTATACATATCATATCGGTTAAAATAGAACATAATTTTTAAACTTTTTTCAAAATCCAAAAAAAAACTGTTTCGAAAATGTTTTTTAATATTTTTTTAAAACCACTTTAGATAAATTAAATATTAATAAAAATTAAATTTTTTTAAAAATTCATGTATTTTTGAAAACTCTCATATGAAAATTTTTAATAACATAGTTACAAAATAAATTTTTTGACAACTAATGTGGAAATAAGGTTGAATTTTATTTAAAACAAACTTTTTAAAATTTTAAATAACAAATGCAGGATAATGGTAAAAATATGAAAAAAAACTAAAATAGAATTATGATAATAAAATATATGGGTTTTAATGGATAATATCTATATTGTTTTCATCCATAGAATTTTAGCTTAGAAAATCTCAAAAATGAATGAGATTATAACATATACTGTTACATCAATTCTCATCTTGTATCATATGCGTTGAATCCTCCAACATAATAAATATATAATTATTATAAATTTATTGCAAAAAAATATTCATTTTTAACATAATTTTTATCTCTCTCTTATTATTACCATACATCATTTTATTAACAGTTTATTTTTTAAAGAACATTCGGGTGAAAATTGTTTTTTCCATGTATGTTTCAGATCAATGGTTCTGGTACTTATACCTTGAAAATGGTTTCATAATATCTAGAATATAAATCATGGAATAACTTCAAATTTATTCGTTACATAATATTTTATAACCATTCATATAAATTGATTATGAAGAATGAATTACATCACCTCGTGGATATGGTAGTCTATACGTACACATGATTGATTTTTTAACATTTCAATGGAAGGAATTATAGAAAGGTAAATTATAAATAACCTTTAAAAAAATTATAATATCATTGATATCATATATATTCATTAAATCTATTCTTATTTCTATACATTTAATGAAAAAACAAAAAACAAATTACATCACTTTATAGAGGTGGTAGTCCACACACATGCACAAATAACATAATCATTTTCCAATGAATGGTAAGATAATAAGGTAAACGAGATCTTATAGTTATATAATTTTAATTAGGTCATATATATCACATAAAAATTGAAAATCTATCATAATAACCAAAAATGGAATATGGTGATGTAAAATGAATCATATATCTATGTGGAAGAGGTAGACCATAGATATACCCAAGGGATACTTTCATTTCCCATTTGATGTAAAAGATTTGGAAATTCCATGTTACACCATAATAATATATCTTAGTATATTTATGATACTAAATTCATCATTTTATTATAGATACAATAGTATTAGAGTGTAATGACCCGACCCAACAGGGTGCCTAGCCGGTAGAAGTCCAATCCATCTAAACCCACAGCCCGCCTCTAATTGGATTGGGGATAGAAAAAAATAACTAAGGAAGCATGATGAAAATGGAGAAATTTTCATAACATTATTTTATTCATTCACTCAACCATCTCCATTAAATGTTAATAGGAATTATAAAAAAATATTTTTACATCTAGAGTAAACCATGCATCTAATACCTCTAGATAATACATCAGAGTGATATATAATAAACCAAGTTGTAAAGGGTAAAAATAAATTCCCAACCAAAAATGAATTCCGAGACTAAAAAAAATAGAATAAAAGGAAAACTAAGAGATCCTGGCTCTTGATCTCAATGTTTGACCATCAAACAAGGTTTATAAACCCAGGTATCACTATTCTCTACTGATTTCACTGTTGAATTGTCATTTTTATGCACAATACAAGTAATATATAAGAAAATCTCATGTACGAGTGAATATATACATAACAAGTAGGAAACACTTAAAATAAAAAAGGGAGAAATGGAAGGTTATAACATTATTCAACTCTACCAAATAAATGAAGGTCAATCAAAAACCCTGACAATAACCATAAATATCTTGATATGCATAACAAGAAGCCCAAATAGAAGAGAAATGGGATCTCTATCTCCATACCCAAGCTAATAATGGTGAGTCTTCTAGAATCCCCAATGGTATAACATTGATGCCCATCATCAGTTACAACCAAAGAAGAATATGTTTAGAGGGCTCACTCCTCATCACTATGCATCGCAACCAAGATGGAATGATCTCTATTCATTCATATTGTTTGACCTAAAAATATTATATATGTAATACATAGACCATCCACTTACACTAAATAGCTATGGGGGAACAATATCTATTTGGGGACCCATAAATAGTATGATAAAAGGGTTCCACTCATAAGATAGAGGACCTTCACCCTGGAATATCAGTGGAGTTCCAGTCCATAAATAAATTGGTATAGGACATATTCCATAGAATGATAGAGGGATTCAAATCAGTATATAGAGCACCCAAACCTTTGTAAAATAATAGGATATTACTCAAAGTATATAGTAAACTCACTCTAGAATAATAGGACTTCCACTTGGTAGGAATCAGTATAGGGCCCACTCCCTTGTGCATTGGGGGGTTCCACTCAGTGGGTAGGGGACCCATTCCATTATACGTCGGCAGGTTCCACTCATTTCATAGAGGACCTGCACCCTTTTATGTTAGGGGGTTTCACTTTGTAAGTATAAATAGAGGAATCACAGCCCAGTACAATTGGGGGATGCCACTCCATGAATGGATGACCACTTCCCTAGTATGATATGGGGTGACACTCAGTGGGTAGAGGACAATCACCCAAGTTATATATGGGTTTCAACTCAAACTAGTGTAAGGAGAATGGTGATCCCACACCTTTGTATACTAGGGGTTTTCTAAACCTATCATCTCTCTCTCTTTAATGAACCTTCATGATTATTTACATCATCAAGTGTCCCATAGAGAAGTTTCATGCACGTAAAATCACATGTCATGTCTTGAATGTCCCATTTAAGGCTACCATCATGTTCTACATGGAATAATACTTAGGATATTCTACTCCCATGAAAAAATTCAAGTCCAAATGAAAAAGATATTCATGGTGTAAGATCCTAAGAAAAGTACATGGTGTGTATCATGGGTCACACAGTGTGTGACCTCACCTTGAATCCTTGACATATTCATGTCATAAAATGGATCTCATGGTTATTTATCAATACATGGAGTGTATGGGTACTATAAAAAATGTCTTATCCATCTAGTTCCTACTCTTTTACTCCTTGTTTAGGTTGTGTCTATCAACATGTTCCTTTGTACCTAGTCATGCACTTGGTCATGACTGAGAATAATCTAATGAACATATACTCCTATAGTAAATGGAATATCCCCCCACATGGGGTCTTAGGTGTGTTATAGGTTGAAAATGGATTAGCCACCTGAGGATGGTCAAATGGAATGTGGATCCAACCACATAGTGTGTGATCCATATCTTCCCTAAAACCCTAGTGTCACTACTAGGGGTGATACATAGTGTGTGTTCCTAGACTACACATCATGTTGTAGGGTTTTCCAAAAAAAATCTATGTTTCTTCATTAATGAAAATAATTCTATCATGCCCATCTTTTCATTAATAAATCACATCAGGGGTATTGAATCTAGGGCCACCTATGCTTGATATACCATCAGCAGACAGATTTCGGCCACTCAACATCTCCAAAAACATGTATGTCTCTATGCACCATGGTCGCTACAGATCTAGATATAAAATCCAAGAAGGAATTAACCACATCCCACAAAATATTCTGATTCATCCAAAAATCATCATATCATTCATAGTTTACCAATATGATATGAACTTGGGGGGTTTGATCACACTTAAACCCTCCCTAGAAATCTTGAACTACAACCCCATGGGCCAGTGGAAATGATTGATAAGAAAAGTGGGGATAAATTTATTAGAATGTAGTATGTACTTTATTTTACAAGATTTATTATCTAAATATTTTTTATTATGTATAGTAGGGGTGAAACTAAGGGTTTGAAATAATAATTTAATTTAAAAAAATCAAATTACTGAAATAGGTTCATGTTATAGAAGGAAAAATGTAGATCAATGAAATATTTATTATCCATGATCATTATTTTTATAAAATTTATAGAAATACAACATTAAATAATCCTATCTTAGTTATATATCTATATTTTGTAAATAACACATTGACTATTGATGGAGAAAACTTGTTTCATTCACTTCTTCTTGGTCCACCTCAAACTGATTGTCGGTCAACATCCGATGTTGATCCTCCAATGAACAATTCTCTCATAATACTCTCATATCTAGAAAGGTTTATAAGGATAATTCTATAAAGTCCTCATAAATAAATATTTATATATGTTGGTTTCGATTAGTTTTATTAAATAACATAATTATTTCCCTTAACATGTACACCAATGGCTACCTCAACTAAACATCTAATGCTGACCAGCCATACGTCAGGCATAGGGTAAATCTTATATTTTGGAATCTACCATGGTCCTTGATTTCTATTCCAAGGCTTCATTCAGGATATATTCCCTAATTTTTCAAAAAACACTTGATTATGATATTAATATATCTTTTATTTTTAATAATATCAGCACAGGGATGACTAGGCCTCAGAATATCATGTCATCTTAATGCTTGGATCTAAAATTATTCCAAACTATAACAAAGAAAAAATAGTTTACCTAGACTCTCCCCACCTTCATGGATTTTTACCCCAAAAATTGAAAACCTACTCTCAAGTGAGGATACTAAGACCTCCACCGGGTTTCTTATTCCATCGATCTCTCCATTGAGCTCATCTTCCATAAAATAAACATACACCCAAGGGAAACACTTCTCTCAGAAGGTCTTATTTGTTCAGTTCTCAAAAATAACAAGGTACTAAAAATGAAAATACACTATAATGATTCATGTACATGTATCCTTATCTTCAAAAAATCATAACTCCAAGAATTAAATCTAATTGTAGTCATTGGGTCAAGAAGTATTCCACCTTAATAACCTGATGTAGTAACTAGAAAAGGGGAATGTGATCCTTAGAGATAGCCTATAACCCCATCCAAATCAATGAGATCCACAATGAAGTAAGATCTCTATGAACACAATATATCTTCATCAAACCCAAAAAAGACATCATGATCAGTTCTTTAGGGACTCCTGACATCTTTTATCAGTCCTCAACCAACCCTGAATAAACTTCCCCATTCACAACCATCGCTAGCACTAATTATAGTCCCACATGTGTTCCCTCCCACTCACTTTGACCAGTACATCGGGGACCATCCAGTTATCATGTATGTTACCACAAAATAGGCCACACCAATGGTGGAGTGGTAATTGTCCTGATATGAAAACTACAATGATGGAAGGTGATCCTCCTAGCTATGGACCAGAATGAACACAAAACCCTGAATAATTTTAACCATAACACAAATTTTCCACATAACATGGCCCTTTAAAAATGGTAAAAACATCATGCTCAAGTGTAACTAATTCCCAAAGGCCTCATGCATCCTCTCCAAATTTGTGATCTGATGTGAGTATCATGGTCCGTAATGATCTTAATAAAAATTCTATGTCGTTAGAATACCAGTTGCATGAACAGGCATCACAAACTTGTAACTAGGATCATCCCTTGGATGGTTAGAAAATGGGAAAACTTTTTATTTCATTTTACAATCAATCCAATAGTGCTATGACCTCTCACAGGTCATGGAAGCCCGCATCATGAAAACCACAAATATAACATCCCATTTTCATTTCCATATAGGAACCTTGGCCTCCACCTAGGCTAGTCATACCTCAAGAGTTAAACTCAATAATAAGATACAAAATCATTTTCTACTAACCTAAATCCAAATATTCTTATAAAAACTACTCCTCTCTCGGGTGTACAACTCTAGGAAAGAAACCTCCTCTAAATAATCTCTAATTGAATGATTGGTGTCACCGTCCATCCTCTAATAAGGATGAAATTATCTCCACCTTTATAAAACCATTCAATATCATTCCCAATGGATATCTAGTTATGAATGATCATGAACTAAGTATCACCAAGGTCATCCTCCCCAACACATTTTGAAAGATATAGGATAAAAAACATATATTATAGGTACACTACTCCACCCTCTCACTTAGGGGTCATCTATAAAGAGGTGGAATACTCTATCACCCTGATCAACAATAGAGGATGGAAAATATTGTTTTAAGAATTTTCTGAAATGGTCATGTCCTATGGTGGCTCTAAATATAGAACTACCACAACCTTTTTGGGTTCACATTATCTCCCAAGTCTATGAATATATATCCCAAAATGTGCACCTATAATATCTGGTATAGTCTCCATGAGAGATACCCATGAATATAGTACTCTTGGATCATGTCATGAACTATCCATGTGTGTGTCATATTCCCTACCTCTAATGGTGAGTATGTAAGGGTTTCACTGAAGAGGAATACCACAAACCAATATAAAAAGGGTTGATGATATTTTTAGGTGTCTCAAGAACTCTGTTAGGGTGTTCAACATTCCAAAGGATATCACCAATAAATCAAATAAACTAAAGTAGTTCTAGGAATATATCCTATATATATCAAACTCTTAAACATGGAGCATAATGTAACCCATCATCTGGTCAAACTCTGAGATCCATTTTTTCTCCATCCACTAAGCGAAGAGGTCATTGATTCTTAGTTGTGGCTACTCATCCTAAAGAGTCACCTAACTCAAGGGGATCCAATACACACCTGAACTTAAGATCTCATTCACTTATTAGGTTAAAACAAAGGGATAACTAGGAAAACACATTGGATCTTAAGAATCCCCTTCTCTATAGACTCCTCCAAACATACCTCTAGATATAACCATAGCACTGGGTTATCTGATATGACAGAATGAATATTGGTACATCCTTGGTGTAATTCCATGATAAAAACAAAATCAAAATCGGGAGGTGAACTAGAAACATCCATAATTTGGACACTTTCAAAATCCTCCTCCATCACATGAAATTCAAATCTCATTGAATCCACTACTCCAAGGGTCATATAAGAAAAAAAATTGAAAGTTTTATGTATCCTATTTTACATGAGATCATCTGGTGATCCTTTAGGATCACTCTATATTAGAGGACAAAAACCCCATCCCATATGTTGGGAACACTATAACTCACACAGGTAATATTCACCAGAGAATGGATGGTATGAAACGAGTACATACTGACGGAACCATATGGTCTCTAAAACAATATAAAAAGATTATTTATAGTGATATATCTCTACACTAGAGTCAGGTCACAATATCGATAGGAAATTATGACCACTAATCCTCTTTAATATCGCCTAAAAGCATCAAGGTAGAGTAAAATGCTTCCACTGGCATCACTTGGCCTCAAATAAGGGCAATTCTCAGCTAAAGGTGGATTGTGAATATGATCTAAAACAACATAGTATTAAAGAAACATTTCACACATAAAACCATACATAATCCTTCATAACGGAATCTTTTTATTCCTAATTCACATCCATCCCCTTTCATTCATGTTCACAACAACTAGGACCTGGTCTGACAATTCGACACACCAAACTGCTACATATACACAACTTAATGGAACTCATACTCTACACCTAGACATTGTCCTATTTTGTATAATATTATCTCACTATAATGGTATTATATCACCCCACAAGATTGTGTCTCAGGGGGGGTATGTCTCTCTTCCTAATGTTTCAAAATCCATTCCCAACATGTCCAAATGACACCCCATATCACCATGGATAAGTCTTGACATTATCACTACCAATGAGAGGGGTCCTATCCCAACAGGAAATTCTTATTGGAGGCCTCTACAGTTCTCTACCCCATAGAAGGTGATCTAATGCACCAAGAATAATGGGTGGTCTTTATATCTGAATCTTGTGATGAAAAACTAGTACTAGTAAAACATACATTAGTTCCTTCAATCAAAAATTTCTCATGAATAATTATGGTTGTTAATGTAACCATCACATCATTTTTTCCACCCAAGATGAAAAATTGAGGTTTCCATATTGATTCAATCATCCACTACCTAAGGGTTTGGATTGTTGAGAAACCTCAATGATCATAGTTTCTATTACTCATGTAATGGGATAATAATTTCCATACTGTAATCTAATCATTCTCAATCCATAAAAATCTCAACACGTGGATAATCATGGAGGATATTCAATGGACTCAAGCTTATATGATTCATGTACCATATTTTTTTTTAAATGATGTCTCTGTATGTTGAGTGAATAAGTAGGTAGTTAGAGTCCTATTGTATGGATATGTCAGGCACTACACCAACACTGGGTTCCCTATCCAAAGAGGCGCACTCAAAACACTCCAAAATTGTTTACCAAAGTCCCAAAAAATCTTATTAAGGAGATAAATCCAACACTACATCAAAGAATTAACTCCTATAATGCCACTATGTGATGACATGACCCATCAGGGGTCGCCTAGCCAGGGGAATTTTGAGATGTGGAAACCCAAATCCTACGGTTAATTGGATAGGGGATGGAAAGAACCACTAATAATACATAAAGAAATGGGATGACTTTTCTTAATACAGATTTATGCACACACACAACCATCTCCTTGAAATGTGTGGCAGAATGATAGTAAAAGGCATTAACAACTAGAGTAAATCATGCATGTAATACCACTAGAGAATAAATCATAGTATGAAATAATAAACCATATTGTAAAGGGTAAAAATACACGACCAACCCGAAATGAATTCCCAAAATGACTATAACTAAAATAAAAGAAAAAAACAGAAATCCTAGCTTCTAATCTCCAATCATAACCACAGTATGTGTTCTATGCACCCAATTATCACTATTCTACATATATTTCACTATCTAACTCATTTTTATTAGTATAAGACACAACACATGTGGAGAAATACTATGTTTGCAGGATTATATAAATACCTAGTAAGATGACCAAAAACCCACAATGGGAGTAAGAGAAAGGTATTGAAATTATTAGATCATCCCAACGAAGGAATTTCAATTAGAAACTATTAGAAGAACTATAAATTAAAAATTATTATCAAAAAGGATCTCAAATGGGATAAAAAATGATATCTCCATATCCATAGCCCAGCAAATAATGATGATTCCACCATTAGTTTTGAGGGTCTACTTAGGATTAAAAATATCACGTGAAACCAAATAACAATCTATGTAGAGGTTTAAATCCTCTTTACTATGCTCAAAAACTGAGGTGGTATGTTCTCCAGTTAACCACCTCGTGTGACCTTACAAGATTTTCTATATAGAACCAAAACCTCACCACTGAACTCCACAACTGATATAGAAAACTCACCATTGAAGACCCACACCGATTATTATAAGGGGGTTCCACTCAGAAGATAGAATACCTACACCATGGTATGCCAAGGAGCTCCACTTAGTAAACAGATAGATATAGGTCACATTCCCTGGAATGATAAGGGATGACAGTCATCATTTTGAGGGATCATGCCCTAGTGTGAAAGGGGGATTCCACTCAAAGCAAGGAGGACCATAACCCTAGAATGATAAGGGGTGGAAATCTATAGTCATCAGTATAGAATAGACTCCATTTTTTATTTTTGGGTGATGCATAGTGGGTAGAGGAACTCCTCAATTGTATGTTAGGGTAGATCCACTAAGTGGGTCAATGACCCACAAACTTTTACATAATGGGGTTCCACTCTATAAGTATTAATAAAATAATCTCACCCTAGTATGAGGGGGTATGTCACTCTATGAAAGAAAGACTAACACCCAAGTACAATAGGGGGTCCACTCAGTGGGTAGAGGACATTCTGCCAGTACTATAGGGGGTTCCACTCAAACCAATGCAAATATTATTGGGGACCCACACACTAGGATGACATGGGGCTTTGAACCCCCAACCTATCTCTTTATGATGATATTACCTGATCATTGTCATCATCAACTGCCTTCTAAAGAAGCATCATGCTCAAAGCATCACAAATCATATCTCAAAATCCACTACAATGGTTTTTACAAAATTAAACATTAAAAACTACTATGGATATGCTACTCATAGGATAAATTTCTAATAAAAATGAAGGATATATTAAAGGTGGAAATCATTAAAAGGTACACCTTTTTTACCATGGGTCATAGGGTGTGTAACCTTACATGGACTCCTGGAAGTGTCCACATCATCACATAGCTTTCTTATCCATTTTTTATTACACAATGTGTAAGGGTACTATACAATGTTTCTTATCCACATAGTGCCTATGTTTGTGCTCCTGGTTATGCATGTGTATGTAATCCCATGTTAGTGTACCTATCCATGTGCCTTACTTTTCCAGGGTATTGTCCCATACCTGTGTACACCTAGAGTACGTGGTGTCTCCTCTAGAATGATTTCATATTTTTTTCCAACTAGCACCCAAATTATCCACCTAAGGAGGGTCAGAAGACATTTGGACCTCACCACATGGAGTGTTATGCTTATATTCCCTGAAATACTAGCACCGTAGCTAGGGGATACAAATCTTGGGTCACTAGAATATATTCCATGTAGTTTAGTTTTCCATAAAAACCCATGTTTTTTCATGAATGATTTTTTTCCTCTATCATTATTTTTTCTTCCCTAAATGGCATCAGAGGTCTCAGATCCAGGTTCATACATGCCCAATCATTTTATGGTGTTTGAATTCTAGCCACTGGAACCCCGCATGACCTTTCCTATTTCTCTCTTCCATATTTGGTGTCACTCTATGTGTAAAATCCATGAATATATCACCCATCTCCTGAAAAACATACTGTGTTTTCCAAAAATCGTCATCCTGGTCATCATTCGATAATACACAACAAATCCATGGTTTTATTAGCTCAGCCTTACATCGAAAATTTCTTACTGTGACTCCATGGTCCAATGGTGAAAGACATGATGAAATGTGCCATAAAATTCACATGAATGGATTTGATCCTCCGCTAGATAAGATTTCTTGGATAAATATCATATAAAAGGGATTCCAATGGTTAAAACAAGGATTTCCATTTATAATTTAATTTAAATAGTCAAATTTTTGAAACTAGATCAATCGATGAAAGGATAAATACATATGGAAAGAAAATTAATTATCCATGATCAATATTTAAAAAATGTGTAAATCTACAATTTATGATTCCTTACTTTATTATGGATTTCTCATTGGGGGATAATGTGTTCTACAGTGATATATAATACCTACTTCATTAACCACCAATTGGTCCACCTTGATGTGATGATCATTCATTTTCTAATGGTGATCCATTAATGAAAAATTCTCTAATATTACTCTTAGTTCTATAAATGGTTATTTGGATAACCCTAAAAATCATTATAATTAATTATGTATAGTTAGAGGTTTATGTTTTGTTTATTGAATAAATTAATTAATTTAATTAATTAATTGAATTAATGCACCATCTAATAGCTGCCTCAACAGAACATCTGGTGTCGACCAACCTTAGTTTATTCCATGGGTAAATCCCATATTCTGGAATCATTTGTCGTCTCAAATTTCTAGTATGAGACTCTATTCATGATATATTCAATTACTTCTGAAAAATATGTGTGTGTGTGATATTAATATATTTAATATTTTTATAGTACCAGTCCTGAGACTACCAAGCGTCAGAATCACTCATTATCTAAACGATGGGATTTGAAAATAATATTATAAATATTCAAAATTCACACATTGTTAAAATTGAGTCACAATAAAGAGAATGTGGAAGAATAAATAAAACTTAAAAAGACCAGTTAATATTTATATATCTTCTTTGAAAGTCTTCATTTGTATTATAAATTAATCTTGGAATCAATGGTCTTTAATGAAGAACAGGGGATCAAGAACCAATGAAAGGAATATTGAAAGGTTTTTTTAAAGGTATTTTTAGAACTATATGGCCCAAAATTCATAAATATGTATGGAGAGGAGGTCCCTTTTATAACTAAGTGAGAGGACATTCAACGAAATGCTTAAAATATTTAAATAATATAAGGTAATTTTCATATAAAATAGTCTCCAAAAAGAAATGAATTTGATTTTAAGATAATATAAGTTCAAAATCTTTTCAAATAATAAGAATTTAAAATGTTTATGTGGAAATATTAAACGTATCTTCTAGTTTAACCCCCATAAAAACCTATTTAAACCCTAACCGTAGTAACAAATTTATTATTATTTTTTATATTTGTTATGGCTAAAAATTAAATGTAAATTATTAAAAAATATCCATTATTTAGATTATAAATTCATTATGCATTTAATATGATTCAATTTCCATCTTTTTTCGTAATTCATTTTAAAATTACTGTGAAAATAGAGTCAAAACATTTTTGGAAAAATACATTTTCAAACATACAAATGATTTTACCTTTATTCCATAAAATATAAAAATATTAGATAAATTTTAAAATATTTTATTCAATATATTATCTAAAAAATTTAATGAAAATCATTCATAAATAAATATTAATTTAATTTACTAATATGAAAACACATTGTGTGCATAATGTTTTTTTATAAAAACATAACTTTTACCTTCAAAATATTTTACTCTAATTTTTAACCAATTAGAAACTAATGAGTACATTTTATACATAAGTAAAACATAAATTTTAAAAATATATTTACTCATATTAATACCTGATAATTTAATGACGAGGAGATAACTATGACATTTGATGGAAAAGTAACATTTTTTCTATTGACACAAAGCTATCATGATGTTCTATAGAATGGTTTTAAAATTTTATGTCACGTTCCCATATATATCATGTCCTAATATCTTTATTTATCCATATTCATCCAATCATGTTGGATTTCTACAATTCCAACCATAAATGGC
The DNA here is from genome assembly GCA_963277665.1 of Viscum album. Lineage (NCBI taxonomy): Eukaryota > Viridiplantae > Streptophyta > Magnoliopsida > Santalales > Viscaceae > Viscum > Viscum album. Next base: position 700,943,126 of record OY728160.1, read on the forward strand.
TTCTTAAGGATCCATTTGAATGCCTGATTGATATCTTTTACTTACTAAAAATTATATCAAGGGAAGCTATTGATCTAAAACACCTTTAAAAAATATAAAACCAGATATAAGAAAAAAAATTATGGTTTTAATGATCTTCTCATACTTCCCATTGTTTGAGTATGATATGCACTAAATAATTTCAACTCGATATTCAATGGTTGTTAAAGACTTCTCTGGAATATTGAGGTTAACTATGGATACTGATATGATTAAATAAAATGTGGTTCTCTATGAAACATTAATAGTTCTTTATTGTATATCCTAGAAATATGATTAGGAGACAAATAATATCTGATTGGAATGAAATATTTTGATTTTTATGGAGGTTGACCACAACCCAAATACCGCTATTCTATTTAGATATTTTGGGAAGTTTGATAAATAAATACATTGTATTGTTTTCACAGTTCCAATATAGTAAGTGTTATGGTTATAACATTCCCTTAAAATTATATCTATCAAACATAAATTTCTAATAACCAGTATACGAGATTCATACTTTTCAATATCCCTATTCGTTATATCTCACCAGAAATACTCTTTCATATCACTATACATCAAGTCACTTCTATGATTAATAGATAATGATCAACAATGAGATTCATCCAATAGTTTTTTCTCTAATTATGATATTAATGGGACTCATACTTAATTATTGAACATTATCATTCCATCATAATCATATTTTTACTCAGGAACATTAATCATCATATTCTAAAGTTCCACGTCCTCCTTCTACGCCACTTTATTCATCACGTGGATAGATGGTTGAGAATTCATCTGAGAAATATATTATTTGTCCAATTTATTCATTATTTCAAGATCCACAATCTACAAATCCAGCAAATTGTATATATTTTAATCCTTATCATGCAAAAACTAGCATGATCTTTTAAACTCAAGGCATCATCCACCTTGATTACCTTCCTAGGGTGGTAATGTATTGAGAATTAAAATTCATTATCCCACACTAATAATATACTTTGGTGAAAATTAAACTCCTTTGTATGACTATATACATAAATTGTTTATGATCATTATATATATATATATATCACATATTTCACCATATAGATAATACCTCCTTATTTAATATGAAAAAAATTGTTTCTTCCAACTCTAAATCATGAATCGGGTAATTTCTATCCGGAATATTCATTTAGAGTGAGTAATAAGCTATCACTATATCATTTGGTATGAATATTCATCTTAGTCCTTTGTTTAATGAGTCATTATAGATCACAAACCCTACTCTACTATAAGGTATTGTATGCACAAGTGCACTGACCAACCTTTTGTTCAACTTTTCTAAATTTTATTTACATTCATAAATCTAATAATAATTTTCCTTATTATGAGTCAACTTCATTACAGGAATATATATTCATATTAAATAACTCAAAAATCATGGGTACTATCCACCCATCCCAAGAAATTGATGGATCTCAGTTATAATGGTTGTTATATCCCATTTCTCAATAACATCTATCTTTGAAGGATCCATTGATATACCCTTGCTTGATATTATATTGCCCCAGAATGAAATATTTTATAACAAAAATTCAAGCCTTGTAAAATTATAATATATATTCTACTTATATGGGGTACTGAAAATAACCTTCAAATGATCATCACGATCTCCCTTTCCTTGAGAATATATAAGAATATCATATATAGTTACCATAAAAAACCAACTGAGTTAATCATTAGAGACTCTATTTATTAAATCCATAAATATAGTGGAGGAATTGGTAAATATAAATTTATTCAATATAAATTCATAATTACTATTCCTTATAAGGAAGGTTTTCTTAGTTATATCCTCTTTCTTAACCCTCAATTAATGATATCAAGAATGAAGTTCAATCTTGAAAAAGTAGTGAGCTCCATGAAATTGATAAAACAAGTCGTCAATACATTGTAGAGAAAACATTTTGTTAATAGTGGTATTTTTATATTCCTAATAATAATTAAAAATATGCATTGATTTATCTATCTTCATAACAAAAAGAAAAATTTTACCGTATGGTGGCACACTAGGGTGTAAAAATCCCTTATCATGATTCTCTTAATGTTTACAATATTATTATTTCAACTAAATCAAGGATTTTCTACATTGAGTATTTAAAATAGTATTATAACTAGGTATGAGTTTTATTTAAATCTCAACTTCATGATGTGGGGGAGACTAGTAAATTTATTAAGAAATATATTATCAATATCCAAAATAATAGGCATATCTTTTATGTTGATTTTCTTGACAACCATTTGAGATAAATATCCAACATGAATAGGTGTTAAGACTAATAAAATGAAATTAACTTCCATTGGATGTTCATATCTATCCTCATAATTAAATATTAATGTTGATTCAGTATATCAAATCTGATTTCCTTATTCTAGACATTTATAATGGACCAATGTAGAGAGATATAATCAATGCTAACAATCAAATCAAAATAATCTAAAGTAAGAATAATAATATTTTTATTAAGAACAATTGTAAAAACATTTACATGAAATCCATAAATTTTGAGCAAATGATATGTTTTCCATATCCATAATGATTCAATTTAATTATTTGTATTTCATTGGAGCATCCATGGTATATGAGTTATCCCTTGGATTAGGGAATAGAATTGGATATCTCTAAAGTTCCCCATATATAATACATTTAACTATAAATAATTATTTTTAATGTAGTTTATTTACCTCCATTTAGCGCTTAATTTTCTGATGGTAATTAATTATTCTATGCCCTTCTTTTGTACACATAAAACATCTTCTTGTTCATTTGAAACATTTTCTTAAGTACTTAATCTACATTCTCGACATGTTGGAACCAAAATATTTTCTAATCCATGGTCTTTATTTACTAAACTATCATGAAAATCCATTTTTCTCCTATTAGGTTTGTTAGGAAACTCACCCAAATTTAGGTTTTTAATTATACAGTGAGATATCTAGTAATGCATAATCACAAGAAATCACATTCCATATCTTAGTTCAGTTGTTTAAATAGATGTGATATCATTTCATTATATGAAACATTCAACATTAACATGATTATTCCTAGTTTCATAGGTTTAATAAAACCCAAAAAACAATGTGAGTAATAATAATCACAGTGGGTAATCGTGTAGTCGTGAAAAATAATTCATAGGATTTATTAATCAAAAATTATTTATAATCTATGACTACTTATATATAAAAAACAATTATCCATGATTATTATCTATTAAATTACCTCATAATAGGTCATAAAGAAAATTTTAATTAATCCAACAATATCCCTTGGGAGTTTCTATCCTGGTGTAGAGTCTTAGGTCCAATCATCATGTATTAGTGAAGACTAAGTAAATACCCAATAAATAACTTTTAGAGTTGTTACACCAAGGTGTATCTATTCCATTCCTCTATCCACATTCTAGAAACTATACAGGGATATATTTTACAGGAAAACCAAACAATCCATGCTTTACTAAATCATTAATATGTTAATATATACATATACTTATCCCCGTGGTTTTATATAATTTTCTCTAATATTAATCTCCCAAAATAAAATTAAAACCCTACTTTGTTTCCAATTGAGTCAACTTGAGCACTTAATTCATATATATTCCATAAATTTTGATTAATATTCAATATATTTAAAAGAAATATATTTAATAATATCATAAGGGTCTAGTTTCTTTTGATACTAGATACTTAATTATATTACATCCTAAAAGATTTTCAACATAACTCATAAATATCTTCTCAGATATAATACTACTTATAAATACCATACTAATAACCTTTCTTCATAACTAGGAGAAAATAAATACAAGAAAGGGTGATATCATATGATCAATATGGGTAAACATATGAGATATCAATAAATGATCCTAGCTTTTCATAATATAATCATAAGGGTGTGATAACATGATCATAACTTATGATAATAATACCCAATTAATCAAGGATCATTAATCCTTAATCATGGAATAAGGTTATTTTATGAAAAAATAAATGATTTATAATTGTTTTCAATCATCAATAATAAATCATGTTCCATGTGCCATGTAAACATATCAAAGTAATGAGACAATATTTTTTAGAATACACATAATCATAGAAAATCATTTCTCTGTTCAATCATTATTGCCAAGAATATCGTGGTGGATTGGGTTCAATATCCATTCCATGGTTTCCTTAATCAGGGTTCACTACCAAGAATATATTATTAGATATGGTCCCTTATTAAACTAATTTCACTCCCCATTGCAGTATTTATTATCTCATGATATATCCCTATTTAAACAATGCTATAGAGGGATATATAATTCTCAGCTCAGCCATCACATTATGAAAACCAAACATTTGTGTTCCAAAATATGATAAAACATTCCTCATATCATCATTTCATAACCCATGGTAAAGAAATGGATTTTATAAACATTTATTTTTTCATCAAGTCATATCCCTTGGAAAAAATGGTTTTCATAATGGTTTCATCATATCTTAATAAAATCAACATAATGCTTCAATTTTTATAAAATCATCCTTAAATCATCATAAAAATAATATATACAAAGAAATAAATTGGATTCTATCATAATATCATAACCCATTATAGTACAAAAATCCTTAAATTAAGTTTTTATATATTAAAATTAACATTACAAGAATATTTGAACCTATCTTTGAAAAATTGATAAAAATATGCATTTATTTCGATAAAATTTGAATTCAAAACTACGACAATTTTGAGAGAAATATTTTTTAGAAAAATAACCATGGAAACTTTTAAATTAATATTATAATAAATTAATTTTCATGACATCATGAAAATACATTCATAGTGTATATGTTAAAAGATAATATTCTTTTGAAACTTTTATGAAACGTCAAAAAAAACTTGCTTGGAAAATATTTCATTAAAAAAATTACTTTTAAATAATTATAAATAAATTAATATGTAATTAAAATGAAAATTTGAAAAAAAAAATAATTATAGTTAAAAAATTTATAAAATAATTTTTTATATTATAGGTATATAAAGAACATTCCACCAACTAAATAGAAAATAAAGTCAACATTTCGTTAAAAGAATTCTTAATCTTTTTAAGTATCAAAAGAGATTAAAATGGTACTATTAGATATAAATTCCATGAATAAATATATTAAAATAAATTATATGTGTTTTAAAGGTTAAAATATATATATTTTTCATCAATACAAATTTATCATAGACAATGCTGAAAAGATTTGAGATTGTAACATAAACCCTTTCCTCAAGTCCTGTATTGATTCGTACGTGTTAAAACTACCATTATGATAAATATTGATTTATTATATTTAAATTATATAAAATTATTCATTAAAAACATACTATGTATCATTACATTATAATTTTAAATTGTCCTTTAGTTAAATATTTCTCCACTAAAAGAACATTTCGGTGATAACTGGTTTATTTTCCATGCATGTTTTGGTTCGATGGTTTTGGTAGTTACACCATGGTCAAGGTTTCATAATCTCAAAAATATTAATTATTATGTAAGTATAATATTTAATAATTATATACATTTTTATAACCATTCATATATATAGATGAAGAAAAACAGAGTATATCATATCATGAAATGGTAATCTGTATATACACACAAGTGATGATTATACTTTTAGCTGGCTAGAATGAATGAAGGGTAAATAATAATACAAATTTTTTTAATAAAAATTATATCATATATATATAATATATACATATATATATTCTTTAAATTTGATCCTATTTCCATCCATGTAATTCATGAATGAAAAACAAATCATGTGGATTTCTGGAGGTGGTAGTCCACATGTATGCAAAAGTGATCATTTTCTAAAGGATGGGGTGGTAACAATGTAGATGATATATTATGATTATATAACCATAATTATGTTATAAATATATTATATAAACATTAAATACCATATAATAACTAACCATGAATGATGGTGATAGAAAATGAATCATATCTCTATGTGGAGGAGGTGGTCCGCAGGTACGCATGAGTGAAACTTTCATTTATTTTTTTTGTAAATGAGGTGAAAATGGTTATTAAATCATAATAATAACATCTAAATATATTTATGAGACTTTATTAATCATTTTATTATGGAAACAATAGGTTTTGAGAATTTGTAAAAGGGAATAAAATTGAAAGTTCTTAGTTAATATTAATACCTCTTCTATGAGAGACCTCCTTTAAATTACACCGTAAGACATGGAAGATTTGACTTAAGATAAAATATGGGGCCATAGGTTGGATTTAAGGAATATAAAAAGGTTTTATTTAGGGATATAATGATATATAAGGCCCAAAATTCATTAATAATAGTAGAGATCATATTCTCTTCTATATGTGTGGGAGAGGACAAGCATTGAATTGCTTTAATGATTTAAAGAATTTAATTTATTTTATTTGTGAAATTAGATACAAATGAAAATTAATTATAAGTTAATATATTATAGGCTTAAAATAATATAATATTATAATAAATATACAATTTTATGTTTCAATCTTACAGTTATATTTTAGTTTTCCACCCCCCAATGTAAACTATTTTTACCATAACTATTGAAAAAATTATTCATTTATCATTCATTAAAACAAAAAATTATATTGAACATGTTAAATAATAATAATTATTATTATTAAAAATATATAATCCATTTTACAAGATTTAATTTCTATAATTTTATGAAATTAATTTTAAAATCAGTGTGGAAAATGCAACAAAACTATTTTTTGTAAAAATGCATTTTTAAGCATAAAATTGAGTTTACCTTAATTTTCTACCATGTAAAAACTATTAGATGAATGTTAAATATTTTTTGAATATATTATCTATATATTTAATTAAAATAATTTATTAATAGTTTATAATATAATTTATTAAGATAAAAACTCATTCTACTCATTAAAATAGTATTTTATAAAAACATTTCTTTTCAACATTAAATGATCTTATTTTAGTTTATATCCAACTGAAAACTAGGGAATTTATTTTATACATATGATATAAAAAATTTCTAATACTCTTTTATTAATATTCATATTCTTCAATTCAATTTCTATAAAATAACTATCATAATAAATAATAATAATTCAATAGTTCTTTTCACACTATTTAAACTAAATGTTTCATGTAAAGCAAGCTATAAAAATTAAAATTTATTGAATGTAAAATATATCTTAAAATATTGGGTTTTTATACTTCTACTTCATTTTTTATGATTTTATGGGTGCTCAGTGACAACATACCCATGGGGAACGAGTTCTATTCTAAATTGAGACCGAAACACATAGATCCAGGGATAAATATATACTCTTTACAAACTATCATTAAAGCCAACTAAAGAGAAAATAATTTCAATATACATAATTATAATATCAATAACAACCAGTGAGTCACTTATAAATCTAGGACCTCTTGGTATGTAATTTAAAATAATTCGCAAAAGAATTAGGTAATAAATCCAAAATATTTCTCATCAAATGAAAATTTTTCTAAGATACCATGAAATTATTATTCCACAATATTCAGTAAACACCGATCAAAAAATTCATCTCACAAGATTGCCAACTCAAAATATCTTACTTGACATCATTATTTTCAACCTGAGGAGATGGGAACATATGAATGTTAGGCTTAAACATGTAGTAATGGTAAATATGGTAATTAACACTCAATGGACATAAGTCTTCATAAGTTGGGTATATAGATATAATAATATAATCAAATTAAATTTTAATTGTATAAATACCACACTATTAAAAATACATAAATAATAAATTATAAATAATGGAATAATGTTTTTGAAATAAAACATGAGTCAGAATTCAAAATCATGAGACATGTTATTGTAGCATATGCATCAGGATGTGTTTTAATAATGTTTACTAAACATAAGTATAGAAAATAATTTAATCTTGCAAGGATCACATCCAAGACCATAATCACATCATAGAAATAGTCCAATAAAGGATTCGATTCAACCATTATTCTCTTTAAACTGTCGTGGATAAAGTCTCTTAGTGAATTGGGTTCATTTCTCATTCTCTTGTATGTTTAATCATGTGATATAAATCTTTACGCAACGAATTAGAGGTCCAAATAGTTACCACCCATCACATAATGATTTAACATACATGTTTTTGTGAAAATAATTTTTAAAAACTCAAAATTACTTAAAATAAATATAACCCCATGGAAAATAAATTGAAATAATCAAAATCATAGCAAAACATAAACATAATCCATCAAAATAATGTAGTTTATATGTTTAAACTTTTAAAAACTAAAAAAATCATAGAATGATATTATAATTATTTTATCTAAAAACTCTGAAAATATAAAAAGAAAAAATAAATATAAATTATGTATATGATGGTGATAAATGGTTATCATTCATTAAATATTTAAAAAAACATTTTCACATATTTATATATATATTAAAAATTAACTTGTATAGATGTTTTTAAAAACAATACTTTTAGAAAATGTGTAAATAAATTCAAACATAGCTAAAAATGTACTTTACAAATAATTAAATATAGATAATAATGTTCTTGAAATGCTATAAATAATATGAACATGAAGTAAAAATAGTTTTGTTTCAGTTTCCATAACTTTAAAAGAAATTATTTTTAAAAACAATTAAAAATTTTGGAATCAAAAACTCCTTCAAAGATATAACTTTAGAATGAACTTAATATATAATAAGTATAAGGTGATTCATGATATAATATTTCAAATAGGAATTATATATACCGTATAAATTAAAATTGGTACATGTTATAAAATAAGTCTCAAAGAAGAAAATTTGAGATGAGAAACCATTTACAAGAGCCTAAATTATGAATTAGTAATATATTAATGAATATATTATTTGAATGAATAGTAAATTAATATTAAAGGAGTTAAAACACAAAATAATACAATTGGTGGTTATAGTTCACATTATCATAGGGTGACATCATCAATGAAGGATATAAATAACTCAATCTATTTATCTTGAGTTCAAAATCCCCTTACATGTTTGGTATTGAATCATAAGCGCATAGGTTGTCACATTCTCCACCCCCCCATCAAAATAAATTGAATCCTTAAAAACTTTTCTTCATTTCAAAAAATATGGGATTATAATGTCTAGAAATAAAGTACGAAGTTTTCAAAATACATTTAAATTGGGTACAAGAGGACTTCAAAAACCATAATTTCCAATTTAATCCCTAATAACAGCACCTTGAAATAAAATAAAGTTAAGGATAATATACGTGGATTGGAATAAAATAAATATATAGATGGGGAATGAAATACCTTCTAGGTTTTTTATTCCATATTGGAATATTATAAGTATCATTCCTATGAGTGAGGTTATAATGCATAATTTAGTTGTTACATGATTTTTTCCACATAATAATTAATTAATTTATTCTCTATTATTTGAGTATAAACAATTATTTCACTATTGAGATAGATAATATGAAAAACAATATAATTACTATATTTTTATCCATATCAATAAGAACAATATAATCCTTATATTTCATGTTCCAATCAGTTTCCAACTCTATTTTATCTTATATTCTAAATGATGACTATCAAATAAGAACTTTTCTTGCTTGAATCATGAAACTCGACTATTAAGTGATCATAATATTCACTAAAGGAAAATTTTCCGTACTATTTTTTTAGGAAAATTTATTCCCTATGTTTCTAAACACATGATAAAAACCAAAACAGTGATCATATGTAAAGAAAACAACTAAATGAAATATGTTAAATCAAGATATGAAACATTGTTACTTTAATGTCCAAATACTCAAACAAATACCTCAATAAGGGTATATATTCCATTTTATTTATGAAAATAAGTAAAACTAAAAACCCATAATGTAATTTAAAACTCTTAAATTATCCTCATATAGTAAATTCATATCATATAAATTAATATAATAATTTTTCAGATACAAGTTATAACCACCAAAGACCTTTATGCCCAGATTAGGTGATAAAAACAATATTTATATACTAGATTTGATACCAATTAATTTGACCATCATTTTAACATATATAATTATAGAATAAAAAAAATTAGTCACTGAAAAACCCAATTCCATTATGGTTAATAGTTTTATATAATTAAAAAAAGTCTTTAACTAAAACCCACATATCTTTACCATCAAATTTTAATTTTTCTACTTTAATATAAATTTATTATTCTATAATAATATTTTAACAACTCCCAAAAAATTATAAAAACAAGATACCCATCTATACATATCTTACTAAACAACATTCTTTATATCTTATGGAATTATAAACATAATAAAGGTTGGCTCAAATGCTCGAAATGGGTAAACATATGAAATTAACAATCAAAGATCATAAATGACCATAAGATAAGAATATGGGTATGATACATAATCAAACAACGTATCATATCATAATGAAATAACACCCAACAATACATGATTTTTATGCATAAATTAAAACATATAGCTTTTGTAATAAAACATTAGTCATAAGATAATAATCATGATCTATGAGAACATAAAACTCAAATAGGGTAGTGGTGTAATTTTATTTCATAAATATAATAATATAAAATCATTTCCTTTTTCATTAGTAATTATAAAAACCATAATTGAATCATGGATAGAGATATTATGTGTAATAGGTTCACTCCCTATTCCCTTTAATCCTTGCTGGATAGAGTCCCTTAATGGATTATGATCACTCCACATTACCTTTCATTTTACCTCACGATATGTAAGGTATTACCTAATGAATAAGAGGTCCATGTTTGGACACCAACACATAATGATATACCATGTATATGTGTTCTATGTAAATTTTGAAACTTTCATTTATGGTTTAATTAAATGTGGGAAAGAAAAAGGGATTTATCGAAACATACTTACAACAGCGTCATGAAACATGTTGAAAAATAAGGTTAATGGTTTCATTAGATAATATCCCTAATGAATCATAAAAATAATTGAATGAGTTTTACATATTTAAAAATACTGTTATAAAACCATTAAAAGTTTACATATAAAAACAAGAATAAATATAATTTTATTATAATAACTTTCAAATAAGGATAAATTCGGAAACAATGATGGGAATAGAATTTTATTTAAAACCCATCGAAATAATAAAAAAAACATAATAATGAATAAATTACATGAAATAAAAAATATTTGGTCAATTCATGAATGTTAAAAAAATATATGTTTACACCTTTAAAATGAAATTCAAAAATGTCCTGTATACAAAAAAATAGAAATATTTTATTCAAAACCATTAAAAATTTCAAATAAATTTCAAAATAAATAAGAAAATCATCAAAATAGAGAAGATAGATTTATTGGGATAGTATGAATAATATGTAAATGTACACATAAATTTTGTGTAAAATAATTCAAAACATTTAATGCAATGATTTAAAATAAAACCACATATTATTTTTAAAATAAAAACCCCCATTAAAGAAAACAAATTAGAAGAAATATAAAATATAATTATTATAATTATACTCATGATATAATATTTTAAATGGTTTGTATGTATAACATTTAAATAAAAATAGTTTAAAAATTAGAAAAATGTCTCAAAGAATAAAATTTGATATGAGAACCCTTTACCAAGATGATAACAAGTGAATTTGGAATATATAAATGATGAAAATAATTTTAAATATTATTATATCCCCAAAAATGTAGTTATACACAACATAAATCAATAACAGATTATTTTTCACATAATCGTATAATAAAATTATTAATAATTGAAGGAAATATCTCAATGAATTTAAATTGAGATAAGATTCTCTTTATGTGTTTTTATGAATCAATAGAACATTGAAGAAAAATGTGAAATATAATTTTAAAAAGAATGAAGGAATGAAACTTATTTTATAATAATTCAATTTAAATTAATTATATCATGTAAGATAATAATAAGTGAATATTCTTAAATATGTATCTAGAAAATAAAATTAAGGAAATGAACCATAAAATTTTTGTAATATTTGAATCAAAATATATAAAAATAAATAAAATGTTTTTTATTTTTTCAATGTAAGGAATTAAATGAAAAATAAGTTATAATAAATTATTGGGGAATGTAAAAAAATGATAACCATGTCATGGTGTGAAAAATGAATCATGTCTCAATGAATTAAAAATGAGAACAAGAAACGCTTTCCTTAGACTTCCACATAGTCGGGTTTACTCTAGCTTCCATGTATAGAAAATTAAGGTTTATTAATAAAAATAAGAAGAATATAATTCATATTTATTTTAATTTATTAAAACAATTTATTTTTCCTTATTACAAATATATTAATTTAAATTCTAAAATTAATAATATGTTGTTAACTATTATATTTTCTTTACATACTCTGGTTTTCTAGTTCCATCCCTTGAGTCTTATTCATTGGTTAACAATCACCATAATGTTAATGATAAGGTAATTCATTTATTTTATATAATTTTTTATTCTCATAGATATTTCAAAGAACATATAGTGACATTTCTGGTAAAATTCTTAAAAATTCACATTTTTTATTATTGAATAAACAAAAGAATTTAATCATCTTATTAATATATTATTAAACATTAACACGCTATAATTATTAAATAAATGTAAAATAATAAATATTACATATTATTACCATTATATATGATTTATACTCATTAATGAGAAAAAAATTATAACAATGTTTATGTAGATAGTAAAACTGACCAAAAGAATAAAATGTTATAACGGTCGAATGAGTAAGAACATGTTATTATATAATAAAAAAATTAATTTTATAAAATATTAATTTTTAAAAAAAAAAATTTAAACAATATTCAAAAATTGGTGAGTGGAGAAGAAATAGAAGATAGTCAAAGAGAATGTACTACCTACCTAGAGATCATGAATTCCTCCTTAAAGGGTGTTTGGGAAAGGGGGGTTATCACTTATTCATCAGACTAGAGGATCAATAAACTTATAGAAAATTGTTAGCGAACTGAAACTGGTAGATTAGACTAGGTTTCTTATTTTTAGTTTAAAATTGAAGGGTTTTAGGATGAATCCTTTTATTAGTGATAGGAGTGGCATTTTTTAATAATAATTTCTTATTATAAAAATGGGAAGACATAACCATTGAAAGTGGATAAAGATTTTCTAAATTTCAAAAAAAATGATAGGACTATAATTAAATCATCCCATCAATTACACATATGTTTTTTAGATATTGATTCCCTTATCTCTTAATATAACCCTTTTTAAACCATTTTAACCTTTACTATAAAAACTTTATTTACTATGGTAAAACATTTTTTATGATTACAAATTAAATGGAATTCATAACCTTATTCAAATATTTTTATTCTGAATATGAAAACCCTTTTACAATATTCAGTTTCTATTTTTGGAAAAAATCAATTTTAATAAAACTAAGCTTAAAACAAAAAAAACATTTTATAATAAAATACCTTTTTAAGAATAAAAATGAACTTACATCAAAATCATTTATAGTATATATTATCATTATATTTAATAGATTCTGATTAAAAAAAATATGAATTTATATACTTTCCAATAAATCCAAAACTGAATGGGTCATTGTGAATACCTAATTAAAGTAGAAGAACAAAAAATAGTTTTTATTAGTATAAAATATAACTTTAGTTCCATAAAATCAAGCATAGATTTATAAATTGAAAATATTAATTTAAATTCATTATTTTAATTCTGTAGTAATTTTTTAGTTGAGAAAAAAATTTCATTATTAATTTATTTCAATATTATATCATGATGTGGTTATAAAATTTATGATTTTTTAACTATATTTTTTATTGTTCACCCAAAAGTTATTTTTTTTTAAAAAATCTTGATTTATCCCTAAGTTAATTTTTTCTTGAGTAACTAAAAAAATAATTTAGTATTATCAAATAAAATTCTAAAATTATGAAATTTATCATTTCAATACAATCATATAATTCAATGAGAAATAATTTTTTAAAAATATACCCTATTTTTTTGGAATTAATACCCATAACATAGTTTCATAACCGGATAAAATTATTTATTATAAAAATAAATATGATATTTTTTAGTTAATTAACAAGTAAAATAAATTCATAAAATATATAATTATTGTATAATTATTTTCATAATTCAAAATAATAATTCTTGTTAATGAATTATACATAACATTTAAATAAAACATCCCTTATTAGGAAAAGTAAAAATAATTATATTAAATGAATTATGAGTATCTAATTGATTATATAATGTCTTCTGAGACCAGATATGAACATGTATAAGTGTTTAAATAATATACACATATAAATTTATAATTATATTAATTAACAATAAAATGTAGATATTATTAAAAATATCTATTTTATAACATTTTCACCCTCAAATAAATCTTTTCCCCACTATTTTATCCTGGGTGTAATGAGAAAAGGATTTTTAAAGTTTATAAATATTTTCAAAAAAATAAAATCCATTTCAAATGTGTAAAAGAGGACTTGAAAACATAATTTTCATTTGAATCTATAATATAGACACCTCTAAAGGAAATAAAAGTAATTATAATTAATGTGGAGTTAAAGATATAAGAAATATAAATATTTAGACTAAAATAAATTCTGTGTTATTTTTATATCATTTTTTTCTTTTATAAGACACATTCCTGTGAATGAGTTTATAATGTATACATTGAAATTTTTGTGAGGTTTTAAATATAAAACACAATTGTTGTATGTTTAATTGTTTGAGTTTGATTAATTATTTCACCATTGAAATCAAAAATATGAAAAAATATATACTTACTTGATTCAATTCCCCTTCCATTAGTATAATATCAATCTTAGATTATGGGTTTCAATGGTTTACCCCTCTATTTTATCTCAAATTCTATATTATGATTATCCATAATGAATTTTTCATTCCTAAATCACATAAATCAACTCTTAATTGATCATAATATAGAAACAAATTATAATATTCCTCATTATTTGAAGGATTTTATGAACATTTATTCCTTATTTTTCTAAAGACATACTAAAAATAAAAATGAATATTACATTTAAATATAATTCTCAAATGAAATATGGATAAACCATCACATGAAAAAGTAATAATTTAAGGTCTAAAACATCAAAATAATGCATCATAATGGGTTCATATTCCTTTTAACTTATGAATAACCAAAAACTTAACAACCTAAAATGGTATCCACAACCCTTAAATTATAGTTATCTAATAACATCCTAACATCTGATGTTTTCTAAAAAAATTCTAATACCATTAGTAGCATCCCATAATCCGTACACCAAGATCTAGTGATAAAAACAAATTATTTAAACACTAGATTTGATACAAATTGAAAAAACTCAAATTTTACCATCAATAATTAAAATATAAATACCCAACATTAAGTCTCATAAATACCTAAGGCCTTTTAGGTTATGTATTTTAAAGAATTTGAAAAAAATAACTAACAATTACCATATCATTATCCTCAAATTTTGTTTTTCCAATTTTACCATTTTTCTTTTGAAGTCTTCAACATCTCCTGAAAAATTCTCCATATAACATACGCATCTAGACATATATTAATTAAAATAATTATTTATAACCTAGGTAAATGGAAGCATAATAAAGGTGGTCTAAAATGGCCAGTAAGGGTAAACATAGTATTTAACTATAAAAGATCATAATTGATCATAACATGAGTATATGGGTATGAGAATATAATCAAATTACATGATCACAATATAATGAAATCATTCCAAATAGAACATGAATCATAAATCATAAATCATGGAATAAGGCTTTTGGAATAAAACATGATTCATAAGTTAATAATTATAATTTATGAGAACATGAAATAGGCATCAAGATATAGCATAAACATAATCATGTAAAATTTATTCATTTGTAATGGATCACTATCAAGAACATCGTCACATCTTGGACAAAGTTACTTAGTGGATTCGGTTCACTTTTTATATTCATTAAACCTTGTGAGAAAAGGTATATTTGTTGATTTTTTTCACCACCCATTCCCTTAAAAATAATATCATGATATATAAATGATTACCCATTTCATTAGAGGTCCTTATTAGTCCCACCCATCACATAAGAATATACCATAAATCTTTGTGCTACGAAAATTTATAAACATTCATCATTCCTTTATAGCTTAATTAACACGGGGACAATAAATTGGCATCATAAAAACGTTATAATACATTCATAGAAATAACGTGGATGTTATAATTATACAATTAAATAATAAATATATATAAAGTATTGTGACATAGATGAAAATTATTTTATTAAAGCGTTTAAAATATGACTTCAAAAACAAGAATAAATACTTTTTTAACTTTTAAAGAATTATAAAATTCAAACAAAATAGGTAAATTCAAATTATTTACATAAAAAGGATGTTTTGAAATTTAACTTTATAATTAATAATGTAAATGATTTCATGAAAAAGACACTAATCTGTATACATTAAAAAACATTCTTATCAAATCATTATAAAGAAAATCAAAATTTACCCATATGAAAAATGATAAAAATATTTCGTTTACAATCTTGGAAAATCAATATAATGATTGTCTAAATAAACTTGAAAATGATTTAAATACATATAATTTCATTCTTTAAGTTTTATAATTATGATGGACATGATGGAAAAATATATTAGAAAAATACTTCAAAATATTTAATTTAGTTATTTAAAATGAAACCCCTTGTAAATTTTAAATCCAAGACCCCTAAGAAATAAATAAAAAGAGAGGACAATGAAAATATCATGAGTAGAATTATATTAACGATATAATATTTTAAATATTATTATATACATAATATAAATAAAAATATGTGAGTAATATGAAACATGTCTCGAAAAATAATGTTCGAAAATAGAAACTTTTACCATGATTGAACAAGTAAAGTAGAAATATATAAATAAAGGTATTTTGTGAAAAAAGATTATATAGACATAAAATAAAGTGAAACATAATAGGAAAAAATTAGTTTTTATGGTTTACATAATCAAAGAGTAATATAATGAAGGAAGGAAATAAATATCTTAAGTAATATATAATGGGTTAAGAACCCACTTTATGGGTTTTGTAATGATTCAAAAGTACACGAAAATAGAAAATGTCATATAATGTTAAATAAAATAATATATTTATATGTAATAAAATAAATTATTTAAAATTAGTTACATATTTTCAAATAATAATAGGTTCATAATTCCAAATAATTCATAATAAAAAAATGTATAGAAAGAACCCTTATAGTTTTTATAGAAATTAAATATGAATCCATTTAAATAATATAATTTATTCATATTTTTATTCCCTATGAATTAAATGAAAAAGAAATTATAATAAATTCATTGTGTGATGATTAAAATAATACTATAACATGATGAACAAAATGAAAAATGATTCAAGGAATTGAAATTAAGACCAAGATATCCTTACCTTAGACTTCTAATTAGTCATATGCACTCTATATTACATTTAAAATAAATTTCGTTTTTTATAAATATTAATAAGAACATTATTAATGTTTATTTTACTTTATTATATACATTTATAATTCATTTTCACCCATATTTTAATTTTATATTGTTAAAAAAAATGGGTTGTTTTCTATTCTATTTCCCTTACATGCTTAGGTTTGGTGATTTCGGTCCCAAAGCCTTGAAATTCAGTTAATTATATCCATAATGTTCATTATAATTTATTTCATGTGTTTTATATTTTTTTTATCCCCATTTTAATTTTAATGGATCTTATGGTGATGTTTCTAGTGAAACAATTAAAAAATACCATTTTTCTATATTTTTTAAATTAATAATAGAATTAAATTAATTTATAAATATATTATTGAAATTTATAAAACAATTGATGAAAACAAATTATATTCTTCATTACTATAAATTATTTCTATTATTTAGTTTTTAGTTTTTATTCCTGAGATAAATATTATATCAATGTTTATATAGGTGGTAAAAGTGGCTAAAACATAAACACGTTATCAGAGTTGAATAATTAACAACATGTTACTTTATAATAAAAATATAACTTTTAATGAAAATTAATGGTTACAAAAAGTTTTTTTTAAACTTATAAATCAAATTCAATAAAAGTTTAATGGATAATAAGTAAAATAAGTATCAAGTAGAAGATGCATCTTATGTATAGATCTTGAATTCCCTCTATAAGGGATTCATGGAAATAGAAGGTTTAGTTTTTCTTAATGGGATTATATGCTCCTAAAAATGAGATAGGGTTGTTATGTAATATAAATTTTAATATTATATGATATATTTCTATTTTTTACATAGCATTGTGGGGTATAGGTCATATTTTTTATATGTGTGGGTGGTGGAATTGTTTTAATACGATTTTTATAATACAAAAATGAGAAGTCATAATCATGTAAAGTGGATCCAAATTTTCCAAATTTAGAACATAATATTTTATAAGTATGGTATCCAATAATACAACTAATTATAGATATTTGTTTTGTGATATTTATGACCTTAGCTATTAATATAACCCATTGTTAATCATTTTAACCTTTACCGAGCAGACTAAATTTCACTATGGTAACTTATTTTTTTATGAATAAATATAAAATTTAATTCATCACCTAATTACAATATTTTTATTCAAAATTTAAAGAAATATCATATTCATTCTCTTGATGTGCTGAAAATAAATTTTAATAAAAGTATGTTTAACATAATAGTTCTTAAAATCTCCTTTAAATAAATAATATGAATTTATATTAAAATAATTTATATTATTGATTCATATGACATTTATAGGTTTTTTATTGAGAAAATTAGTTTTATAACTTTTAATGAAATCCAAAACTAAATTTTCTATTTTAAATACTTTATTAAATGAAAATGATAAAAAATAGTTTTTTATAAGCATTAAATATAACTTAGATTCAAACTTTCAAGCATAGATTTATAAATTCTAAAAATTAATTATAAGTTAAATATATTACTTATTAAACTTATTTTTAGTTTAAAAAAGATTTCATAATTTTTCATTTCATGCTTATATCAAGATAATGTCATAAAAGTTAAAGTTTTCATAAAAATGATATTTTTTACTATTCACACAGAAACAAACTTTTTTATAAAAATTATAAATTTCATTATAATATATTTGTATCAATATAAATTAAAAAATAATATAATTTTATCATTATAAATTTAACTTCTAAATAAATCCTTATAATATAAAAATGTTTTATTTAAAATAAAACAAATTTATTTTCAAATAAAAAAAATATCCTTGTTTCATTAACTAATAAAATTATTTATAATAACAATAAATATGAATATGGATTTATATAATTATCATGATTATCCATTAATAACATTTTCACTAATTAAATAATTATGTTAAAATTTAAAAATAAGAAATTATGTTAAAAAAATTTGCGTAGCCATTAAATAAATCATCCTTTATGAGATAAAGTGAACGTAATAATTTTAAATGAATTATAATTTTCTAATTTATTACAAATTTTAAATTTAGATGTGATATAAGCATATATAAGTGTTTAAATCACATATATATATATATATATTCATAATCATATTAATAAATTGTAAGAGTGAAGTATTTTTTAAACTTATCTAGATTGTCATAAGTTCTAATTGTGGAATATTAAGACAAAATAGAATATCAGGGTTAAAATAATTTATAGGTACCCCAAAATAGATTCTTTTAGGCTACAATAAGGAGTCTAGAAATTTTAAACTCTCTTGTTGGATATAGACAGGGCCATTTGTCTTATGGGTTATTATAAACCTCCATTTAAAGGAGTGATTTGAGTAATGGGATCCATTTGAGTGGAAATATTTTTCATAGTTAATGGTATTTATTCTTATTAATTTTTCATAGAGTGCCTAATTTCTTAGTGATAAATGATTTACCACCCAATGTAAATTTGAAATTTGAACTAATACTAGTGAAATTAATTTTTTGTAGGTTGTCATTTGTGAGAATCATAAATACTGTTATGATATGGAATTAATATTATTATCTTTTATAGGTTAAAACCCATGGGTGAGTTCTATACTTCATGATTAATTGATTGTTTTGATTAGGTATGGTTTAACTAATGGTTTGGGGTGTGGTTTCATTTTATTTAAGATTATTGATTGTGATAACCATTATAGAATGGTTGACATTATGTGTGAGACTTAGATGGGTTATTTGAAACCAAATATGGGTGAATTAAATGAATTTTTAATCTCCAAGAAGTTTTTTAACATAGGTTGATATTAATAATAAAAATCCCAGGTTTGGTTCTAAGGGACCAAGTGATATTCTTTTCCCTGAGAAATATAGGAAGCTTATTGGTTGAAATTATCATGGATTGTGTGTTTGTATATAGTGTAATAAGGGTAGCCTATATGGATAAATGGTGGATGATTACTTCTTAGTAAAGTGGTAGATATCAAAGTATGATTTGGTAGTAGGTTTTGATTCTAGATAAGAGATACAATGGATGTTTAAGAGGATAATAGAGTGACAAGGTTTGGGTGATGTATAGTATTTGTGTCTTTTATTTTTTATCAAGAACTTAACATAAATGTCTATGATGTAATGTTTATTTCTAGATGATAGATTAGTGGTTTGGTTTAGGATAGTTTATCGTAGGATCCCAATTGTTGAATTTTTTATTTCTTAGTGTCTTCTTGTAGTGGAACATTCATGGTGTTATGTGGTTCTATGTTTCTTAACATATATTCTTGGTTATAGAGTTCCTTGGAGCCTAGTTATTTATTATAGGCACTCAATCAAAGAATTTCACAGCTCTATGTTTGTTCTCTTAGTGTTCAGGTTAAGGAATTATTAATTCCAAGAGTATTCTCTTTGAGACCTAGAATGTATGGCCCTTTTTTGAAAATTTATTTGTATTAGGGATGAGATATTTAATCTTAGGGAACACATTTCACTATTCATGAGTATTGACCAATGTACTAAAGTATGCTTGATATGTTTGTCTATTTATCACATATTAACATAATATTATTTCTTATATATTTATTTCTATGACATTATTTACTATATCATTCACAAAATTTTATATTGTGACACATATAATAGGGCTTGTTGGTGGGGGAATACAGATATTTATTGTCAAACCCTTCATGTAAAAATTTGTGGATGTGAAAGTTTATATCCAATATAAATGATATATCAGAGGACTATATAAGTGAATAGTATATAGTATCTTGATGGAGTTGGTAAAATATTCCTAGGGGAGGATTTGGATTAATTATAAACACTTATTCTATAGTTTTTCTATAACTGTATATAATTAGACTATTGAGAAATCTCTTTGGTTTTATGTGATGTATCGCCAACATAGTTCATCTTTTTATAGATTGTGTATTATTAATTTCACAATTGTTAGTTCATTCTTGTAATTACTTATAGTTATTGTGATATTATATTGTAAATTTTTCTTCACCTATTTTTTTGGTATAGTTTTTCATAATCTTAAGATTATAGTCTGCACATTGTTTCCTATTAATACTTACCACTACTTAGTAGCCTCTAGTATATTTGGCGGAATCCTTGAGTTCATGTAGTACCACTAACTTCAACACCTCTATAGTAATCCATTATATGTAATTATAAGTTGTATTATTATTTTTTCTTATATTACTATCTTTTATATGGCACATAGATATAAAATTGGTTGTAACCTGGATTGGATATCGAGATTATTCTCAATGGACACTTATAAAGTGAAAATTCCACATTTATGTGGTTTTATGATTTTGGTTTTAGTTATTTATTTTATTGGTGATCTAATTAGTAAAGAATAATATTATTGGTTTTGATTTATTATTTTACTAACATAATTAAGATGGAAACCATTAATCCCCATCGTTTTTCCTTCATCTAGGTCTTATAAGGCCTAATGGACTTGTCCTTTACCTCCACCCCTCTCCCTCCTGTGAGGCGAAGGGGTTTCTTGATATTGGATCATCCTATTACTTTTTCCCCACCCATAGTTTCATATAATATTCATCACTTCCCTACTATCAATCTCGAGCCCAAGGTTCCTCATTTGATGAGGGCTTCCCCTAGCTACTGATATTCATTCAAGAGTTCACAGAGGCATTAGACCTCCACGAGTACTCTCTCATTACTTATTTTGGTCGTAATCAACCATATATTGATCCCTCATATTATTTCATCTATGATTTTTTATGTCTAAAAAATCACACTATAGTTGGATTCATGGACCCCAGTGTCTTCTTATTCAGTATGAAACTGAGGAAGATCTTATCTTTGTTAGGACTAACACCAAAAAATTCATTAACAGAGATTAGTTCATCCTATTCTAATAGTCATTAAACATCCATTAGATATGAGATCCTCAAATATCACAAATCTAGGTAAATTTTCCAAGACTTCCTTTACCTCTTTAAAATCTTGAAATTGTCTCATTATTTAGAAACATTTTTAGTGGATTTTTGTGTTCAGATAGTATACCTTGATCCCTTTTTCATAAAATTTATCCATACATTTCTATTCAAATAGATATTTCCAAAACTTCAATTGATTTTTTCTATATTGTGATCAATAATGAATACCAGCTAAAATAGGAGTTGTGTTTTAAATTTTGTATGGATTTATACTACCTTTATCATCATTTAGGTCACATTAAATAGTTATGATGGTGTGATTAATCTTATGTGGTTGTGGTCTCTTCACCATTTAGAGATTTATCAGGTTCATATGAAGCCTATAGGGGTGGAAACATCCTTTTTCATTTAGCAGGTTTGATGGTAGATTTGGGAGTTGATTTAGGTGGTAATATTCTAGGTAAATTCTATATGGAACATTTATAAAAAATGGGCTTATCTCTTTAGAGTCCAATTCACTGATGGTCCCATTAATGGGTATCTCAACTATTATCCTTCATAAAAATATTTTTTTATTGATAAACTAATATAGAGGACATAGAGGGGTGGAAAAGGGTCTTTCATAAGAAGGGGAAGAATATTGTTCAATCCCAACTAGAACAAACTTCAAAAAATGAGGTAATTATATATTAGGACCCTCAATTTCTTAAAAGGTGATGAGGATTAGAAACCCACAATTTTTATTCAAAATTTTCTAATTTAAGGGAGTCAAAATATAATTGATGTTGGTGACAACCCTGTTAATGTAGAGAGGATGACTAAGGTTTGGAAATATTATTTGCACCTCAAAAATCCCATGACTAATCTACTAGTAGTCAAAGGTTATAAAATTTTGAAGCATATACATTCTCCCATTAAATAAGTAGAGGTAAGGATGGATCCATCAGTGGTGATTGAAAGTGTAATTACTGGGTTTTAGAAACACCTCTTTGTGATGTGGTAGAGGTGGCTAGAGATAAGCCCGAGGATAATAAATAATATAGGTAAGAAGGTCTTAATTTATTATAGGAACTTGGAGTATTAGATGGTGTTCAGAAGGAGACTAGGAAGAAGGACGCTGACTTGAAGCTTCTCCTACATTCTTAGGAAGAGATATTGTAGTAAGATTTTGATATCAACATTTGAAAGTAATATGTTGATAGAATGTATGAGAGGGTTATTTTAATGTATATTAATGATGATAAAATTTATTGGATCAACAAATAAGATCAGATATTGTCTCATGGATTCAATGGGGGAAAATAAGTCCAGAAAATACATTCAGACCTGGTAAATGTTGTCCTTCCACTTCAAGGATCTCATCAAATATGATCTAGACATAAAGGTAAATTATATTACATGGATCATTAATAGGGTGAGTAATTTGAATATTTTAATGATTTTCTAGAATAGATTGGAAATTTCCTATGTAGTTTGATTTTGGGTCCTGCATGTAATATTTTTGGCTTCTCACAATCCTTCAAAAGTGTATTCACAAATAAAAAACATTAAATTGTAAATTAAATTATTTTTTTACTCATGGATTATGCTTGAAAGAGGTGTGTGATCATGCATCGTAAATTGTACATAGGTATACCATCCATGAACATAACTTCCTATGACTGTAATTTTTTTTAAATTAGAATAGTTTTTTAAAATAATTTTTAAAAAGAAATGAATTACTTAAGAAAATTATTTTCAAAAAAAAATTAGTTAATTAAAATTAAATAATAAGTTATTCAGTGATTTCTAAATTAAAAAATAGAGAGTATATTAATCAACCAAACATAAAGTTATTTTTGTGTTATTTCATTACTATTACAATGTTATAAATATGTGTATTTGGTATATAGAAACTTTATAGTCTTTATATATGGGAATTAGATGCTTTGGGTTTTGTTTAGTATCGGAAGTGTATTCTTTTGATATAGTTGAGAATAGGTATATTGGATTCCTCTTCTTATTATAAAGTTAAACATGGGTTGTTCTGATGAGTTCATGGTTATGATTGGAGGGTGGGATTGGATATATTTTTATTATAGTGGTTTTGTAATTTGATATTATATTATAAAGGTAAAAATAATTATATTTTTTTAGAGTAGATAGATGTTTAAGCATTGTGTGCACGTTATTAGTGATGATGGTGTTATATTTTCAATAATTTGGGATACTCGTCATTTCATGCCATAAATGTAGGTTGGTGGGTGTCAAATTTCATGATATGTTTTCATAATGTGATTAACGTAAATTATTGAAATGTGTAATTCCTTAACTACACTAAAATTGGATTCAATGTTCTACATAATTGATTCTTTGATATAAAACAGTTTCCTAGATAGTTAATTAAGTCAAACAAGCCCTATGATCAATATAATGTAAGTCTTCAGAGAATTAGTTGAGACAAAATTTTAGGTTATATAATGGACTATGCCCTTCATATATAGAATCAATGGATAATAATTATGGTTAGTAACCTTTATAGGAGTTTTTATTCTAAATCACTCTCTTTTTGTAAGAGGAAGATAGAGTGAGTTTTATTTGACTTTTATAGTAAATCATTATGATTTTAGGTAATGAACATCAGCATTTTTAAAGGAAAATATTCTATGGGGGTGGTCTTTAGTAGGGGCTTGTGTGTGACCTTAAATAATTTTAAGGGCATGAAAAACCCTATAGATATAGTTGATTTCAAATGTATTCAAAGACTAGTATGAATCATAATAACATAAGGTTATATCTAGAGGATCGATTAAATATTAGTATAGGATAACATTAGGGTTATTTATAAGATGAAAGATGTAATATCTATGGTATGGTCATAAGGTGGGACTCAGCCACTTAATTTAAGGAAAGTGTTAGATAATCAAATAACATACTATTGAGCAACAGTATATGTATCTTAGAGTGTCTATTAAAAATTTTTAAAGGTTTCAACATAAAAAATTTAAGTTATATTAGCGATAATTATAAAATTACTTGTGGAATATGGTGGAGTTATCTTCAGAATGGAATTAAAATTTCACATAGAATCAATTAGAAGTATAGGTTTCAATTTCAATCTTTTAAAACTGTGTATTGATAGGTGAAGTTTTTAACTATTGGAATGAAATGATTAAATAACATGAGTAGAAGTGATTATTTCATGATGAATTCAAATAAATTTAGGGCTTTGGAGATGTTATAAAAGAATTAATATGGTCAGGACCACACATTTTTTCATCTTATGGTTTGACCTTTTTTTAAAAAAACTTTATAGGAATTATGGGTGATGTATCTAGAAATTTAAAAAAAAGTAGTTGCAATCCCATGTCATTGCATAGAAATTGGTATGTGAGTTATGTCTGTTCATTACATTTTTTTAATTGTCTAAATGAATGACTTTAGAATTAAATAGAGATGTTATTGAATAATAGGAAATTTTATTATTTCTATGAAATTTGGATAAAGATATGAGAATAATTCTAATCTAGACCATAGGAAAAATATTTACATTTTATTGAAGGAAATTTATTGTGTGAAGCACCATAGTGTCCTAAGACTATAGATCAAGGCTAGTTGTGACATTTCTCATCCCAATGGGACAATACCTAGATTGACAATAAGCCAAGTGTGCCATGTCAATCCCTCCTATAATAGGATAGTGGCCAATAAATATCACTAAGAATGAATATTCGATATATGGGAATCCATAGCCTATAAACCAAAAGACAACCACAAGTATGTAAAAATATATATAACTAAAAATAGAAAGTGTGTTTGTGAGTGTGTGAACAATCATAATGAACCATCTATGGGACACATAATAAGAATCCATGTTCTAAAAAAATATGAATATAATAATCAGGGAAAACATACAAGACCTAAAACCCCAAGGAAAAAAACCTTGAACAAAAGGGATAGATGAACTCCATGTCCCACTAACACAACTTGAGTACCCCTAGAAATAATCACCCAAAAGTTTTTATATGTACCAACACCACCAATCTGACATCCATAAAAGTTTCAACTTAAATGCTTAGTGTATGAATGAACAACCCAAGTGTGTCCATAATGATCAATTAGGGGTGATTATAAACATACCTAATAGGATAGATACAAATGTAATGAAGGGAGAACATAACAAGTTAGCTCAAAGAATTATAAATATAGATATGTTCTAACATTCAGGATACCTAGTATGAAATTCCATATTTAGAATGCCTTTCTTCTTCACCTTTACCTAGTTAAACTCAACCCTAATATTAATCATTCAAATATACTATAAACCCTTGAGTTGATCATACAAGACATTGACATGTGGAAAAAATTACTAGTTCTTAATAGTGATGTTATTGAGTTCTCAATAATCAATTAAAAGTATCATGAAACCATATTTATTATTACAAAATATAATAGAATCATTCAAAGAATAATATCTAGTGTAACATCCTAAGAAATTCAATTAGTACTTTTTTTAATTAAGTATTTATTTTGTTTTTATTTTAAAAAATGTTTATAATTTAAACTTTTATGAAACTAAATTATTTTGTGTAATCAAAATAAGTTTGTATCCAAATTATAAAATATTACTTTATATTTTAAGAAATAGTATTTTTATATCTCAAATGGAAATGAACTAATATATTCCTTAAATAAATATATTTTTTAAACATTTTTAAAAAAAATTATTGAAAATTATGTTTAAATATTAAATTTTTAATATATATTAAGAACTATTTTTATAAAAATTATCTTAAATTTATATATAACCTTTTAATTAAATTTAATGTTTAAAATAGGTAATTAGATACATTTTTATTTTCTTTCTAAAATTTTAATATTGAAATAATATTAGAGTGAAATATTATTACTTTATGTTAAATTGTTTTTAATTAATAATTTATTTTCTTAGATAATTGTAATAATTGATTTATTTTAACTTAAATTTTATTGATAAATTATTAAGTTAATTGTTTTATATAACTTTTTGATTTAATAAATTAATAGGAATATTAATTTAAATAAAATGATTATTTATAAATGTCTAAAATATAGATACATTAATTAATGGTAACAATAATAAAAAATGCCAAACCACATTTTTTAAATAAAATTATTATTTTTATTAATATAAAATATTTTATAAATATATAAAAATACATAATTTTTTTGTTATGTAAAATTTTTAAATTATAAATATATATCATTACTTGATTATAAAAAAATCATTTCATAATAAGTTATTAAAAAGGGTTGTTTGAATTGATTTAAATGTGATGTTTGTTGTAAAACACTAATTCTAAAAAACTAAAAAAGGAAGAAGAAAATGTGAGAGAATAAATAAAAATGCTTAAAAGGATTAAAACAATATTAATTATTGTGATATTATTATCTAATATGATAGAAATGAAGATGATAGACAAAAAAGTAATAATTTATAATATTAATTGGAAGTGCGACTCATAAAAAAATAGAGAGAGTGGGAATTGATATGAATATTGGTAACAAGAGAACCAAGTAATAGCTAAACATCCTTAGGTATAAAAGTAAGAAAAATAAAGTAATTATATAAAAATGAAAAAAGGAAGACAATTAATTATAAAAAAATTATATGAATCAACTCACTATTCACCTAGAGATTTCACTAAAAGCTTTATAACTGATATATATGTGACTTTGGAAACACCCGAATTATTTTCGCCTCTTTATTGATATTTTTTTAAGTTATACACATATTTTCTAAGTTCTATTTGCCAACTTGAGTGTTTCACAACATGTGTAAGAGGGAATTGTCTTTTTCACTATTTCTGTCTAACTTTTGGTGTGTCAGAACTTTTGTAGTAATTCTAAATTTAAGGTCAGTGTTATTTTTTTTACAAATTTATATATACGTCTATATATGTTTAATTATATTTATACCTTATAATTCCATAATAAAAAGGGTTGTTAGTATTTCAATACTTTTATCTCAACTGTATTTTCGAAAAAAATGTATCTAAATTATTTTCAAATGTTGATTTGATTTATAACCCTTTTAAGAAATCCCATTATCTAGTTTTTTTCAATGAACTCAATATAAATATATATATATATTTAAATTTAAAGATATATATACTATTGAGAAATAATAATTTATAGAATTTCTCAATGATTTTAAATGAGTTGTTTTATTAATTTTTATTTTATACTATTTTCATTTATAAATAAAATCGCTATGGAAGTAGATATCATTTTATGGTTATCATTTTATGTGTATCATTTAATTAAAAATAATTGATATTATCATTCTATGTGTTATTTCTTAGTAAAAGAAATTTTTTTAGGTGAAAAAATGACCCTACACATATATGTATGTCATGCATGATTTAGATTTGACCATCATCTCAGTTATTATCAACATTCCATGAATTTTTATTCAAGTATTCAATTATTTGATTATACATTTATATTTATGACTTATAAATAAGAATATACGTTTATAAGCATAGATTCCTCCTTAATATGATTTTGGGAACTCTAAAAATGTTTATTACAAGTTAAGAAGTATGTATGATTATTTTATTTCAAATAAAATAATTAATGTATTTATTATTTTGAAAAAGAATTATTTTATGATTTAAAAATGAAGTACTGTTAAAATGTTTTATTAAAATTGCACAAGAGTATTGAATGTTAAGTTATGGTATGAGGCCTGATCTCATGACCTAAATGGTAAATTGTCTCATATGACTAACAGAAAAGTGGTCTTACAGTTTTTTTTTAGTATATTAATTATAATTATTAATCCTTCAAAATAATTAATTTCAATTGTAGAAATCCAATGTCTCATTTCAAAATGTGATAATCTTTGGAAATTGAGGGTTTTAAAAATTATATAAACTGATTATTTTTATTTTTTAATGTTTTAAAAACAATTTCTGATTATTCTTTTTATTAAATGA
Source organism: Viscum album (assembly GCA_963277665.1). Lineage (NCBI taxonomy): Eukaryota > Viridiplantae > Streptophyta > Magnoliopsida > Santalales > Viscaceae > Viscum > Viscum album. Next base: position 700,972,616 of record OY728160.1, read on the forward strand.
AATATTTTCAAATTAATTTACCAATGATTTTAAAAACCCTTTACTAGGAAATATAATTGTTCATCCTATGTTTAAAATTTACTTTTCTATGGGTTTATGATAATTTTTCTGAAGTCATTCACTTTACATTGTGAGTTAGCAAACACATATAAACTTAGATTTTTTTACAAATTTGATAAAATTTAATTTAGAATATATAATTTTCAAAAACATAAGACAAAAAATTCCCTAAAATGTATTAAATTTTGTCTATTTGTTGAATTTCTTTTATAAAAAAATACTTTTTAATTATATTTTTTGAACCCGAAAGCATGGGTTCAGGGCTTTAAAGTTGGTATTAGAGGAACATTATAGACAATATTGGAGATTATATATATTTTGTAGAGTATATAAGTTTAGTAGTTCTAGTTTTTCTAATTCTGAAGATGAAAAATCATAATTTTATATAGTTCGAAGAATTAATTTTGAGGGCGTAATTCCATTAATGTGGGAGAATTTAACTCCCCAAGAAATTAAAATAGTATATTTAGTTTAATTAAGTATATATTTTTTTTAATTTAAAATAAAAATTTTTAATAAAAACTTTTATGAAACTAAATTATTTTGTTTAATCAAAATAATTTTTTATCCAAATTATAAAATATTACATTATATTTTAAGAAATAGTATTTAAATATCTTAAATGTAAATAAACTAATACATTCGTTAAATAAATATATTTTTTTAAAAAAAATCCTAAATTCTATATTTAAAATTCTGTCTAAATATTAACTTTTTTAGATATATTAAAAAATATTTTTATATAAACTATATTATAATTATATATACCCTTTAATTTAAAATTATAATTATAATTTGATAATTTTATAAAATTTAATTTTTTTCTAAAATGGTAATATTATTAATAATATAAGCATTAAATACTATAAGTTTATTTTATTTTTTTTAATAAATAATTTATTTTCATTAGTTAATTTTACTAATTGATACGTTTTAATATAAATATTTTTCTTAAATTATCAAATTATTTTGTTTTATAAAAAATTTGTTTTAATAAATAAATAGGAATTTTAATTTAAATAAAATAATGATTTATAAATGTATATAATTGGAATAATTTAAAAAAGGTAATAATAATAATACTAATAAAGGGTAAAACACATTTTTTAGATAAAATAATTATTAATTTTAATATAAAATACTCAAAAATATATTAAAATATGTTATTTTCTGTTTTTAAAAAATTATAAATTATAAATATATATAATTATTCAATAATAAAAAATTCACTTCATAATATGTTAATAAAAACCGGATTTCAATTTTCTTAAACGACATTGTGGTTTTTGTAAAAAAAGGATAAAAAAAACTAAAAAATAAATAGAAAACAAGAAAAAATAAACAAAAAATACAAAAATGATTAAAAAAATAATATAAATGATATTATAATATGAGGAGATAATAATGAATAATTGAGATAAAAAATATAAGACTTTATATTATAAAATAGAAGCATAACTCACACAAAAATAGAACTAAGCAGGAGCACCACATTCTCATTCCTAGAAGTAGGAAACACAATATAATTATATAAAAATAAAAAATGAAGGAAAATTAATTATAAAAAATTATATGAAATGAACCCCTATTCACCTTGATCTTCCACTACAAGCTTCAATACCGATATATATATATATATATGTTACCTTGGAAACTCTCAAATTCTTTTTGCCTCTCAATGGATATTTTTTAAGGTTATTCATAGCTTTCCTGAGTTTTATCCACTTGCTTGGGTGTTACACAACCAATATAAAAGAGCAGTGTCATCTTCACCCTTTCATCCATACTTCTGATGGGTCCATGCTTGGGTAGTCTGTCTAAATTTAAGGTAGGGGTTATTTTTTTACAAATATATATATATATATATATGTATATGTATATATGTATATATATGTTAAATTATATTTATACAGTATAAATACACAATAAAATGGTTGTAAATATTTTAATAATTTTATCTAAAATATGTTCTATAAAATAAAGTCTCTAATTTTTTTTCAAACTATGATTTCATTTATAAACCTTTTATGAAGTCTCAATATCTCATTATTTTCAAATAAATCTATATACATATATACATAGATAGATATATATATATATATATATATATATATTATTGAGGTATAATGATTTAAATAATTTCCCTATTATTTTTAATGCTTTTATATATTAGTTTTTATTTTAAATTAGTTTCATTTATAAATAAAATTTCTATGGTAATAGATGTCATTTTTTGTTATTATTTTATGTGTATCATTGAATTAAAAATAAACATTATTGTCATTTAATATGTTCCTTTTAAGTAAAATCTATTTTTTTCCTTATGTAAAATTAAACCTTCACATATATTCATTTAATTAATGATTTATATATGACCATCATCTAATTTATCATCGATATTTCATGAATTTTTATTCAAGTGTTAATTTATTTTATTGTGCATTTATATTTATGAATTTTAAATATGAATAGTTTCTTATAAGATTGGGTTTATCCTAAATATGATTTTATACATTCTCAAAAATTATTTATTCCATGTTAAGAAGTATGTAAAATTATTTTCTTTTTAATAAATAATTAATATATATATTTTTTTTGAAACATTTTTGGGATATGATTGAGAAAGGAATGAATATTAAAAAAATACTGATAATTGGTACTAGATTATAGAATGTTAAGTTATTGTATGGGCAGTTAACCCATAACCTTATGGGGACATTGCCCCATAAGATATATGACTAAATAGTCATGTAGTTTTTTATGGTCTACTAAGTATCATAGTGAATCATTCAAAATTATTAATTTTAAAAGGAGACATCCAAGGAATTATTTCAAAATATTATTATTTTGGGAAATTGATGGTTTTTAAAATTATATAAAATTATTATTATTATTTTTCAGCTTTCTAAAAACCTATTTCTGATTTTTATTTTTATATATGAAAATTTTTTAAAAATTATTTTCCAATGATTTTAAAACCCATTATTGTGAAAAATAATTCTTCACGCTATGATTAAATTTTTTTTCTATCGCTTTAGTAGAATTTTTCCAATATTATTCACTTCAATTTTTGAGTTAGCGTATATGTATCAGTATTGTTATTTTATTTTTGTACCCCTTTTATAAAAATTAATGTATAATTTCTAATTATCCAAAATCGAAAAATAAAAGTTCTTAGAATGTATTAAATATTGTTTATTTGTTTAGATTCTTATACAAAAAACACACAACAATTGTATTTGTTAAAACTGAAAGCACATGTTTGGGGATTAATATCTAGTGTCAATGAAACACTTTTCATGAAACCCATGTAATTTATGTTTTAGTCCTAACAACTCATCTAATGAAAATTATTACACATGTTTTGAAAATAACTTAACATAAAGCACTAAGACCATAGTAAACTGAACCTCCCACTCAAGAATAACCCCAATAAATTAATCATTAAATAAATCCATATATTAATTCACTATTGGAACATCACCAATTTTAATATTTTCATTCATTTCAATAGTATGTTCCTGATAAATTTCAATACCATAATTTATCAGTTTCATGACTACTTGATATGTTATAAATGGTATGATCAAATTCTTATAAACAAATTTTAGGTTATAGTAAAAATTAAATATGAATTCATTAGCTCTGAAATATATCATAGCATGAAAAAATGAAATCCAGCCCATAACTGGAATAATATCAAACTCTATAATGGGTGATACAAAATTTTTTGTAGGAAACCCCATTCCACATAAGATAAAAAAATATCTTTTTAAAAATCCTTATTATCCTTATACTTCCTCTTATATTTTTTAGAAATAATTGGGAATTTGTTTCATGTAAAGGAATTTCCATTTTACTTGTGAATATAATAGTTATTAAAGAAAGTGTGGATACTAAATCAATCAATACATTAGAATAGTTTTAAAAAATAAGTTATTTCAATATCACCACTGCATTTGAGGGTCGTACATCCATCATAGTAGTAGTAAAGAAATTTTCTACATAATTATATTTTTTATCCTGATTATTCCCAGCATGAGTAACTAACTATACACATTCATTATCATAATATCATAACACATTTCAATTTAAAAATTTCGTTGCCTCTTTTTTAGTATTAATCTATCCAATCCCATTTTCTTTTTAGTCATGGTCTAAATGTCTAGGATTTCCTCAATGAAATCACTCCCCTGATCTCATAATAAATTCAATGAAATTATTAATTCCACACATATTATGAGAGGGTAATTTAAATTTCTTTACCACAATATTTTTTAGATTAATTATGACCCATTTCATGTCATATGGATTGATTGTTATCATTATTATTATAAAACTCCAAAGACTATATCTCCACATTCTGAGTACACCGCACGATTTTCTCATAACATACAAACTCATGAGTAATAATATCCCTTCATAAACATGGATTCCATCCTTAGTAAAATAGATAAATTATAATACCATGTTCTAGAATTTCATTTAGTGCATTCCTATCCAATCTAGTAAAATTTTCATTATAGGTAGTAATAAATTCTTCTACATTTTTCTCTAACATTGAGAATTTTCTTTCCATTTAAGTAAAATAACTTTAGAAAAATTCATTTCAAGGTAGAGATCTTAAAATATTATTCATTACATTGAATTAATTTATTCATTTTCTTTAGTTTCCTTAATCAAAGACCACCATTGATTAGATTCACCTTCTATGTGATAAATAGAATGGGTTTCCATTTAATGTTCTAAAAATCCATAAAATTAAAATATATTCTTCAATAATTTTATCCATCCATCATCTTTCATTGGGTATAAAGATCTACTAAATGTTGGAGGGTGTTTTTTGTTAAAATTTTCTACTATAGAAATTTTCATCTTAGGAGAATTAAATTACTATATTTTATGGGTTCAACCCTTAATATCTCACATCAACAGATCCAATACAAGCACAAACTAATTTTTTCAACCATCCTAAGCTTTTGATTCAGAAGGCTGTTATCCACCTGATGTCTTTCTACCTTATCATCGTTATTACCTCTATAAAAACCATTATTAACATAAATGGATAAGATAAACAAAAATATAAATACTAAAAATCAATCTCTTGATGATATAAAAATAAATTAGAGTCATGTTAATGATTCTTATAAGATTCCATAAACCATTAAATTTATCTAACATTTTCTCTAATACCAACAATAAATCCTTTTACCTTAAACAATCCATAATTATATTACTTATGAAAACAGGTCCACTTACTTATATTTATAGGTTTTTTTGAGTTTATATTTTTATATAATTAAGTAAAAAATTACATTAAAAATTGAAAATTTCCAGAAAGTGTTCATTTTTTCCACACAAAAAATTCTATATAATGACATCCTCACTTAATTTAATATAACTCTTATATCTAGAACTCTGATTTTATTAACATTTCTACTCATCCTTCAAACTGTTGAAAAATCATTTGAAAATTTATAATGAGAAAAGAAACTAGTGGGTGAAATAAAATAAAATAAACAAGTTAGTTTGTTTGTAAAGAACAAAAACCCATATGAATGTTTTATTTTTTCATAATGAACATTGAACCTAAAATAGTGATATATTTTTTAATGAAAACAACATAATTGATAAATTTATTTCATAAAAAATTTCATATTAACTTATAAATGTTTGAAAGATTCTATTATAAATATATAAATTGAAAGGGGTAACTAGATTAAAATTACTTTTACAAATATTCGGTGATTAAATAAAAACATTCATAGAAAATTTTTTAGGTACATGTGTCATGAACCCAAGTTTTATTAATGAAATTCCATTCTCAATGAAAAAAATACCATATTAATTAATGTAGTTATATAAATCACATGAATTATATTTTATGTGTCATAAAAAAATCCTATAATAATTAAAAAACCATTAAAATCATAAATATTGACAAAATAGACATTCTATAATGATAATTATTATTATTATAAAGTAAGGGTTATGAAAAAATCAAACTGAAATAGAAGAAATAAGTGATATGCTAAACTAATAGAATACTACCCTATGAATCCCATTTGATAGAGCTTATTATAATAATGGTATTACTAGTCCTTTTCCTACACCAATTCCAAGAAATGATTTAATAATAGAATCTTGAGAAAAACTAGTGATGGGGGAAGTTAAAGTGTATAGACATCACTACCCGGACCATGTTCAACAAACCACCCCAGAAAATTACTATCATTGCACACCATACCCTCAGAGTTTAGGTAGTTTTAATAATATTTTATGTATCTAGAACCTTGTAGTATAATTTCTTATATTTTATTTTTAATAAAATAATGTTTATATTTATACTTTTTTAGTATTACATTATATAAATTATTTTATAATGAGTTTGATAAAATCAATCTTTTGATATGTAGAAATTAAAATTATATTTTTGGGAAAAATATTATTTCCATTAAAAAATATTTTTGATAGATTAAATATTTTCCTAAATAAGTGTTATTTTCATGAAATAATCTTATTAAATGATATTTATTTAAATATAAAGGACAATAAAGTCCAATATAATTTTATTATGGTCAAAATGATTTATTCCTCATAAACACTGATTTTTTTCAACAAATGAGGATTTTTAAAAAAATTATAAATCACTATATTTGGAATATAATTTTGATAAAATAAATATTGGTTTTTCAAATGAGATAATAAAAAATATACAATGATGATTTTTTCATAATTTTCTAAGATAATTAAATTTATGTATAATAATTTGGTACAATATAAATACATGATGTCTATTATGACATTATAATATCTGAAAAATGTTGTAAAAATTATGATAAAAGTATTATATGACCAAAAATAGATTTTAAATTTAAAATAATTTTTCTTTAAAGTTATCTAATTATTTTTATAAACCTGTAAGTAATCCTCTAAAACCTATATTATATTTTATGGCTTTAAAAAAAATTCTTTATGAACGTTATACAATTCCATATCATGAATAGTATTATTTTAATTAGTTAGTTTCTTAAATTAATAAAATATAATAAGACAAACCTTTATGGAAAAAATTATACACAAAAACAATTGAACGGTCTATGCTTTCTATTATTTTATTATTTATAGTAACAAAACTAATTTAAAATTTTACTAAATAATTACCCCTTCTTTTTCTACCTAAACCCACTTAATATCTCATTCCTCTCTAATAAAAACCCATTGAACATGAATTTCCTCTCACTAAACCTCAATAAATAGCTCCCAAATTGTAATTAATGTCTTAAAAATATCCTCTTAGTCTTTTAAATGTGACCTCTTAAGTAAGTTATTCTCTTCCTCCTCTATATTTTTGTATTTTATATGTAGTAAGAATTTTGATTTTCAATTTTTTGTTTTGATATGTGTTTTTACACAAACCATTACCGTCATTATGATTTATAAGTAATGATAGACAACCTTTCACTATCATTAATTTATTCCATAAACCTTTATGTATACATGTGATGCTGCTAAAAGTATCTCATTATTTTCCTTCACAAATTTTTATGGTGTGAATAAAATCCTCATTTCCACCCAAGGTTTACCAACTAGCTATACCTGTATTTAATTGACTTTTTAATTCCATGTATATAAACCACACCCTGTAATTGTGGGCTTAGGTTTGATTAAATATGTTCCTATGTTGTATGACCTTTGTGGAAAACAAATTCATGTATATAATAAAAATGTGTTGGGTGAACCCAAAATTATATTTCGCTCCAATGAAATGGGTAATGTATTTATCTCATGAGATACCATGTATTTTTCATGGTAGGTTATCCTGATAATAGTATGTTATAATGTCTTGGTGTTTAGAAATGAATTATAATTGTTATTTAATGTGTTATGTGGTTTCCACCTTCCCATAATTCCTATAATTTTTCATCATTTGTTATGTTTTTATATGCATAATTATTATTTTCACCTCATACTTCACCTTTTTATACCCTTTTACACACATGTTCTGCTTTACTTCATTCAATTATTTTGTAACTTTCTTACTAAAATTTATAACTTACCCATTTACTATTTACATTTCCAGGTTATCTCATACATCATTAGAAGATAAATGGAATTTAAGGGCCTAATATTGAGTTTTTAGATAATTTTATTTTATCATTGTTTCAAGTTGTTGAGATATATATCTAATTTACCAAAGACGATTGGCCTATCAATATTTTTGAATTTTATTATGTGTATATTAATGTGGTAAATCATGAAATAAAGTTTATAAAATATATGGATTTTCATAGTTTTTATAAGAGAAGAGTTTAGTTTTATATGGGGATTAGAATCAGAAAAACTTGGATAAAAACATATGGATAGTACTAAAAATTAGAAAATAATATAGATTCTTTAAAAACTATAGATCATGTGGTATATAATCAATAAAATCCATGTATAGATAATACAAATAGATATGGCTCTGGAATAGATGTACCAAGTGGTATTAACCATGAAAGGGATTATTGGCTATTAAATCAACCTATACCTAGTGTAAGAAAAATATATCATAGTGTACACAAAGTTTCATAGTCTGATAGGATATTATTGGGTAAATTTCCAAGCTCTTTATGACTCATTTTAAAGGGAACAAATGCCTATGAAAGTAAATATTAGCAAATAGACAATATATAATAGATATTTAAACCTATAAAATCATAGTTTAATGAACATTTATGCATTATCCCTTAAATTTTTATATTTTACCTTTTATGTGTTAATAGTTTGAATATTCTAATCTCTTATTTTCTTTTTTGTAATTCAATGGCTTGAAATAGTAATAACTGAGTAAACAACCAATGTGATAATAAATGTGATAAATGCCAAAATGATATGTCTTACCTGATAGGGTGACGAATCAATAACTTCATGATAAAATATAACTCATTAACTCATTTTTTAAATAGAATCTATAAATAATGACCACATTCTCATAAGAAAGTGAATATTACAATTAAAACCTTTATGAAATAGTGGCCTCCAATTTTCAATAGATCTTTAGATCCCTTCGTCATAGAATAATGGTCCACCACAACTGAAAATATTTCCCCATTACATCAATGATCTTGTAATGAGAAGTTCACAATGGTTCTCTATCACATGTAGTGATAAGTTGTTCAATGGTGGATGTTGATTGAGAATACGAAGCCTTGGGTAGAGATCGATCTAAGTGATTGGAAAAATTAAAGCTAATTTTTTTTATAAATATTTTCATTCCACTATCCAACTTAAAATAGAGAATAAGTACTTTAACCTTAATAAAAATAATCTTTTATATGTGGGGAATACATGGAAAACCTAAAAATACTTGAACGATGAACCTTCTAACTTTTCATTCACATTGAAATAAAATTTGACCAATTATTTAGTGGGATAAATCCCAATCAATAAAAAATTATTGTCTGAGGATTTGATAGATATGAAGAAATTTTTTAATATACCCTTAAAGATTAAATAGTGGTTGAATAATATTAAGGGCCTCATGTGATATGATATACAAAATGAATAATGGAGTTTTATTCTAGGGGAGCGGTGGAGAAATCCCACAATGGTAAGAAATTCTAACATCTCACGTGTTAAATATGCAGGAAAATAATATTTAAAAAAAACTGAAGGGGAAAAATAAATGGTGTAGGTGTAGTATATAGGTTCACTATGTTAGAAAATATTGATAATAGAAACCCAGTAATGTGATGGAAGAAATGAAAGATCACGTCAACCTGCATCCTATTGTTCAATGTTTAAACTTCAACGATAAAGGAAATTATGTGTACCAATAAACTAATCCAACTGTTGTTTAAGATAACTAGATATAAAAACCTCCATGGCCTAAATAGAAAGGGGTGTCATTTTGTATCAAAAATGTTAAGGTTAAACCTAATAATGTAGTGGTGAGAGGTAATCTAGTTATTCATACAAGAATAGTGAATATATTATTTGATTCTAGTTCCACACATTCTTTTGTATCATTAAAGTTAAGTTGAACTATTTTAACACTTCCTAAAAACATGGAAGTTATGTTTTTGATGAAAATAATAAATGGATGAATTATCCCAAATATATATCTTCTCCCCTATCAATATTTATAGGATTAATTTCCAAGAAAATGTTTTCATACTCTCTTTTGTGTAATTTAACATTATCCAAGGTATGGATTATATTTCCCTCCACAAAGAAAACATGAATTTTTAGGAGAAGGATATCAAAATTTATATCATTAGTCAACCCCCCCCCCCCCCCCGATTCAACACAATTATAAGAGGGAGGATAGATCTCCTTTAGGATCTTCATCTCTTGAATGGGTATTAATGTATTATAAGAAATATTATCTGGTTTAAATGATTGAGACTAAGAAAAAAAATTCATCTATGACATGACCATTGTAAGGTAATATAATGATGTGATTCCTTAATAAATTCCAAGTATTTATCATGTATAATAGGATGATTTATCAATAAAAATTATACCCAAAATCGTTTCCCATATCCAAGACATCAAATAGACTATCCCATGTTTAACATAAATATATTAAGAATAACTACCATAGAATATGGATAAAGGGTTTATACACCCAAGTTCACCATTATAGGTTATTTTGGTCCATTTATCAAGAATAAGTATGGGTTAATGTGTATTTGTATTGATTATCATGGTATAAACAAGATCATCATAAACAAAAAGTATCTTATTCAATGGATTGATTACGTATATGATCAGCTATGTGGAGCCCAATACTTCTCTAAGGTGAATGTTTGATTGAGATATTATCACATGAAGGTGATGATGGAGGATATCTCTAAGACTAATTTTCGTATAATGTATGAAAAATCTATGTTCATAGTGATTTCATTTTGAATCACTAATACTCTTAATGTCTTTATGGACTTAATTAATAGATTCTTTAGGGATTTCCTTATAAACATTGTGGTATAATTCATTTAATTTTTCTTATTTTATCTAAAAGAAAGGAGAAACATGAGGATCATTTTAAAGCTTTAGTAAAGACATTGTGAGGAAAATATATTTATGAAGTTTAGTAAATATGATATTTAGATGGATAAAGTAACATTATTGGGATATACTGTCATGATAATTGGGATATCTATGTATCCTTCATAGATAGAGGAAATTAAAGGATGTCCTAGATAAATATTTATGGTGAAGTTGTTTAGTTTGTTTTATTAGTTCAGTACTATCATTTATTTGTGATAAACATATCATGATTGTAAAATCCAATAACTAAACTAACTTTAAAAGGATTAATGTTCTTATAGACCTTTGATAGTGAATAGATCTTAAAAGAGTAAAAGTAGAGTTTAATCACCGCATATGTGATCACATTACCCACAAGTAAGGAATTGTTTTTAATCTATAATGATTCATCCAAAAAATTCATAGGATGTGTACTCATGAAAAATTTCAAAATTGATAGACAATGTCTCCCACCAATTAAAGATCCATGAGAAGAACTACCTAGAACATGATCTAGGATTGGATGTAGTGATCTTCTCGTTAAATTTTTGGTAAAATTATATCCATGGGGATAATTTTGATATATATATATAATAAAATCTTCAAGGGTATATTCACACAAAAGGATCAAAATATTCACCAATTGAGGCTGTTATATATGATCAAGTAAAATGATTGTTCAATCCATTAGCCCGTGTGAAGGTGAATAAAGTTATAGATGCTCTGAGTAGAAAGGATCTGGTAACCATATCCATTATGAGGATTAAAATTGATCCAATATTCATGGAAATACCAAGAATGGAAATGGGAACCATAAAATAAACCTCGTACAATTTTTCTAAAATAACAGCTTAACCATCCATTCATGAGAGGGACATGGATGCCCAAAAAATGAAAATAAGCTATAGATAAAGTAAATGAATATTTTGGAGTTAAAATTTATTAAGACTGCATTATAAGGTCTTAAACCTATATATATGTCCCATAAAAACCATAACTTAAGAGGAAAATTTGGTATGTTTTCATATATCATCCTTCTCTATTCAATCATGATGCGCTAAGATGTATAAGGGTCTGGAAAAAAATTTTGAATTGGATAACATGTAGAGTAAGATAATATAATTTGTATCACAATGTCGGTTGTTCAAAAAAGTAAATGTGGAATGAAACATGTCTAAGGGTTTGATGAAGGATTTTCCCATACTATTACAAAAATGGTAAAATATAAACATGAATTTAATCATAGGACTATCTAAGACATCTAAAGGTAATCATACTATTTGGGTGGTATCCGATCGACTTAAAAATTAAGAATATTTCATTGTTATCAAAGAAAATTTCCATATTTACCAACCCACTATGATATATATAATATATTTGGTAAGATTACATCTAGTACCACTCTCTAATATATCTTATCTATATCTGAGGTTTACCTTGTGTTTTTGGAGACCACATCAGCAAGCATTGGTTATATATTCTAGTTTTCATATTGGTTATCACCATCAAAGGGATGGTTATCCTGATATAAACATTGAAACTCTATAGGATATGACATTATAATATTAAATGTTTTTTCAAGGATGTTGGGAGCAACACATTCCCCTAGTGGGGTTCTTATATAATAATAATTTCTACTCTATCATTCAAATGAAACATTGTAACTCTCTATACGAGAAGTGGTTTTAGTGGTCAACATGTCAGGGTAAAGATTGTGAGTGGAATATTATGGAACCAAATCTTATATAATAGATAACATCGAAGCATCAAACCATTAAACATTATATAATGTCATAAAAGGTCAACAGAAAAAAAATTCAGATAATCTTCGATGAAACCTAGAGTATATGGTTTGAGATAAGTTATTATTTCATATATAACCAAGGAATAATTCCATGACGTTTGGGAATAAGGGAAATCATAGTACTAAATACATCAACCCCAATGATATTCTTTGTCACATAGAAGTTATATCCTATCAAATGGCACTCCAATATAACCTATCTAATGTACAAAGTGTGTTCCATGTATACCTCTTAAGGAAGTACACACCAAACCCATTACATGTACTGAATCCATATGGGGTACCATTGGAGAACAATAATTTATATGATAAGTATCTAATTAAGATCGTATACCATAGGGAAAAATTTCTATTAAATAATAAAACCCTCATGGTAAATTTGCTTTGGTAGAACCGCATGCTTGAGGATAAAATATGGGAGCTAGAAGAGGTGATGAAATATAAGTTCCTTCTTATCTTTTAGTGTTTGAAATGAAATTTGGATTGAATAATATCTAAACTAAGAAAAATTCATTGACCAAAACATTTATAAATGATATTACTTTTTAAATTAATAAATACCTTTTTAAGTAATGTATTTATGAAAATTTCACACACTATTTTTCATTTTCATAAGAAAAAATTGTCTTTTGGGCTTAAAATACCATTATCATTCTAAAAATTGATAAAATAATTATTTTACAAAGATAATTATGATTAGTTAATAGTACGGGTTGTGATAAAATCTAGTTGACATTGATGGAAGAAGTGGTGGCCTCAACGAATAAGGTCATACCTTTTCAAGTCCGTTTTTTAAAGCTTCTAAGGGAGGTAGAATCACTGGGAGTTTCCCATTACCTAGACCAATACTATATTCACTGAATAAAACTCTAGTGAAATGAGTTATGAGAGAAGTTTAATTTTTATTTAAATCAAATCTCAAACCATTCTCACTAAACAACCCCAAGAAAGTACCATTGTTGCAAACCTTTTCATTATGAAATATGCTGGTGTAATAGGAGTTTATGTATATAAACCATTGTAGTCTGAATTTTTATATTTTATTTTTAATTAAAGAGTGATTATTTTTATCTCTTTTAATTATTACTCTTTATAAGTGATTATATATTGTGTTTGATAAAAAATAAATTTTCTAATAAAAAATCAATATTTTTTTTGTTTTAACTAAAACACGCTTTCTAAAAAATTCCATAATTTTTTAAATAAATATTATTTTAATGAAATATTATAATTAATTATATTTATTTAAATATATATAAAAATGAATATCAAAATAATTTTTTTAAGGGTTAGGAATGTGGGTGTATCTTAAATGCTAGTATATTTCAATAAATAATATTTTTAATTCAAAAATGGAAATATTAATATTTTGTAATTTATTTTGATACAATAAAGATAAATTTTTAAATCACTATGTCAAAATTATATAATAGTTAATTTTTCATAATATTCTGAGAGATTAAAATATTTTGGTAAATATTAAATATTTTATAAATATATGATCTGTATTATAACATCATAGTAGCAAATAAGTGTTGTAATAAACACTATAAAAGGCATATATGGCCCAAAAAATTTCCCCATTAAAATAAATTTTCAAGTTATTTTGTTAATTTAAACCCCAAAAATTAATCCCCTAAAACATGTATTTTTTTAAGGTTATAAAAATATTTCTTTATGAACATAAATTATTTGCACATCATAAATGGTATTATTTTAATGACTATGATTTTTAGCCTAATTAAATATTTGTAACCAATTATAGTTATTGAAAACCATGGTAAAACCCATGAGTTTTTTGGTTTTATTATTTTATTACTTAAAGTCCAAAACCTAGGTTAATAAATTACTAATGGATTCCATTATCATTTTCTACAAATACCCACCTAGTCTTCAATTACGCTTCCCTAAAAACACATTGAGCATAATTTTCCTAGCCTTATCCCTTTATAAATTCTTTCCTTGGTGTTCCCAATCTATTATTATTCTCATCCAACTCTTTTATACCTGACTTATCAAGTAATGTATTCTCTTCCTTCTCTTCATACAAGGACATCCTTTTTATTAACCCTTTTGATTTCCAATAGTTCATATTGAAATATGTTTTTACACATCATTTTAATATCCTTATGATTCCACAGTAATTATGGACCATGTTTCACTCTCATTAATACCTTCTAAGAACCATTATATACACTCATTATTCTTCCAGAATTCTCCCATAATTTTCATTTTAAAAAATTAGGGTTGTCAATACTTGTCCCTATTTCCACTCAATAATATGCTCCTAGTTGTACCTTTTATTCATTTATTGGATACTAACATTTATTTAAAACACACTCTTTAATAGTGTAATTATTTTTTATTAAACACATTTGTGTATTATATGATCAATTTTTAAAATAAATGAATTTACATAATATTAATGTGTCTTGTCACACTAGAATTTTATAGCCCTTCAGAGCATTGGGTAATGATTTTATCAGCCAAGACACCATGTTTATTTCATCAGAAGTTAGCCTAATCACACTATTTTATGAGGTACTGGTGGTCAGAATTGACTTATACTTTGGATCGCATGTTTTATGTCATTTTCACATTCATATTATTTGATGATGTGATCAAATTTATTTATGCTTCATTGTTCATATTTATGATTATTACCTTCTTTGTCACCATGTTTTACCCCTTTACTAACATGTATTGGTTTACATAATTCTATGATTTTATTATACTCTTAATAGACATTATATATCACTAATTTATTATTTAAATTCCCAAGTTATCATCTGAAGTATTTTAAGATCAGTAGAAATTATGGGAAAGTTATATATATTTTAGATAATTTTATTATATACCTACTTCAAATTGTTGGCGTATATATCTAATTACATAAAGAAACTAGTCCTCTCGATATTTTTGGATTTTTCTATGTTTATATTATGGACAATTCAATGAATTTTATAAATGATAAGTTTTTGATAACATAGATATGGTGGAGAAGTATTTGAAAGATGTACATTAAAATAAGGTTATAAAGAAATATATTTTCTATTAAGTCTCGTATAGCATCATAAATTATCTAACTCATGAATAATAAAATTATATTAGATTTTTAATTTTTTAAAATACTTTTCCATGTCAATTTCATTATTATAGTATCAAATTAATATTTTAGAATATATTTCACTTTAAATAAATTTTATTTATTTGATAGTTTGTTTTACACAAAACATCATGTTTTTATGGACTGTAAAATACTATTGTAATGTTATTTTTTTAATGTGACAATTATTTCCTAAATGTTGGTTTTTTTGGTATGAATAGGACTAACTAAATGATAAAAAATTTATTTTCTACATATTTATCAAAATAATTCAATATTCATAAAAATATATAAATGAAAATAATAAACATTTTAATTAAAAATATATGTTATTCAAAAAAACGTTTTTGTGTGTGCAATGTGTTTTTATCTTAAAAAATTAAATTTATAACTATTAGTTTAAAATTTTAATGAAATTTATATATAATATATTCAAATTAATGTTTCAATATTCATCAAATATTTTTTTCTATGCATGAGATAAAAATAGTCTAGTTTTATGTTTAAAAATGTACATTTTAGAAAAAATATTTTCTTCATGTTTTTCATAAATATTTTAAAATGAATTTATTACACTTACAAGAATTTAATACTAAAAAATGGTTCCGATATTTTTAATTAGAATGTTAAAAATTAGTAAATATTTCCCTTTCATATTTTTTATTATGAAAAATTACATTGGTAAATTGTTATCACCTAAGTAAGGGTAAAATGAGTAAAACAGGGCTGAAATGTTGGGCTATGTCATTAAAAAAAATTTACACTTGAATTTATCCGATTTTATGATCATATCTAATTAATTGTCGTATAATTATCCATTATATCACCACCTTTTTTCTTTTTTCTTTTATTATGTCCTTTATATTATTTTAAGAAAATGATAAATACAAAATGTCAGTCTCTTGACTTTAATTACTATAAATTATAATTTTAAGGATAAACGAAGGATGAATTAGTTTATACATATTTATTTTAAATATGAAAAATGTTTTTTTATCATTGTAATTTATTTATAATATCTATTTTACTAATAATTACTTTAAATTCATACGCAATGCTGATATAGAATTTATTAAATTAATATAAATATAAAAAACATTATTTAAAAAATATCAAATGTAATATAATTTTAGTGAATTATTATTTTCAAATAATTTTATAGTTAAATATTACATATTATGAATTTTTGAATGAATAATATATAAATTAATTTATTATTATGTTTTCTTCAAATTCTAAGTAAAGGAAAAATTTAAAAATGACATTAATGGTATTTTATCATAAAAATTATTTTATTAAATGATTTAAAATATATTGAAATCCTAAATTATAAAATATTAATGGTATGTGGTTTAAAATATAAACAATGGTCTATTTTTTTGTCACTTTTTATTTTATAGTAAAATTCATTTCCCTTAAATTGTAGAAAAAAAATTATTAGAGTAGTTGTCAAAAAGGGTTAATGAGGGTTGAAACTAAGATATATGGGTGAAACATAAAAAAAATATCTAAACTTTATTGTATGTTATTATATAGACTAATAATTATCTTATATTCAAAATATAACATTTTTTCTATGAAAAGTAATTTAAATAAATTTAATAATTTATGTAATTCCTAGAGTTCTTATCCTATCACATATAAAATGGATCCCCCTCTCCATCATTATCTAGAATATTTGTGCCTTATAGATCATACAACCCCAAAAATAATACCTTTATATCTTATTTAACACAATATTAGGGCTTGTTTTCTTACAAAAATCCCATCCTTTCAAAGTGTATGGTTTAATCCAATTGTGGTTTCTCAATAAAGAGGTATAACTCTTAATGAAGTGTTTTTAATTTTATGTCTTATTATACGTCATCTAAATATATGGTATCAATTAAGAAATAATTAATTAATTATATTAAACATACATAATTTTTTTATGGTTATTTAACCACCATTATCAACAACCTTTATATTTGTTGAAAAACAATAGTGTCGCTCATCTGTAAAAGTGAACGACCACCTCCACGAAGCGATGTGATTCATTTTTAATTTCCTCATTACATGAATATTAACAATGAAAAATTTAATTAAAATATATTATATAATAATTATTCTTGATTGGTTAATTTTCATTTATCATTATTTTGTTTCACGCGTTGTATAATGGAAATAGCGTTTATGCATACATACTGCCTACCATCTCCATAAATGGTGTAACTCATTATTTTGTCTATAACATTAATGGATGGATATAAATATATATATATATATAAGAAATATATATTATATTTATATCATTATTAACATTTTTTATATGATGAAACTATGATCAAAATATAAGGATTGGAACTAACAAACAGAAATCCTTATGTAAAATGAAATAGTTAACACTCAGATTCAATGATTTTAATAACAATTATATATAAATGGGTGATTAAATGGTTCAAGTGGATAATATGTGATATTATAAGTATATAAACAATTATATTAGATATTTATAATAAATTTTACCTTCTTATATAGAAATTTGGGTCACTTTCAAAGAAATGAGAACACGAGGTAAGGGATTTATGTTATAATCTCATTTTTTGTTAGGATTTATTTTGATAAAGTTTATGATTATGAAATTTAATAATATATCTCTAAATAATCTAGTGAAATTTATTTTCCTTTTGTTATTTCATGTTATTACGTGTTTTCCGTTCATTTTATGCTCTTTAAGAATGCAAGTTAATGAATGACTGTTTTCAAGGAAAAATTACTTTATTTCTATCATCAGTAAAAAATACACTTCCTCCTATATCCATGTTTTCTAAAATATTTTTAATAATTATTTTAATAATATTAAGTGATTTTTTAAATTTATTATTACCTATTTTTTACTTTTTATAAAATTTCTAAAAAAAAATCTTCTTTTAATTTTCTTAATGATGTACTTTTTATTTTTTATTAAAAATGATAAAGGAATATTTTTTAACATACTAAGAATGAATAGAATTTCACACCACCACAAATGTTCAATTATTTAATGATTTATTTACAAGATTCTATTGTTATTTTCAAAGAAAATTTTTCAATAATATTTTGGAATTTTTTAGATTTTAATGAATTTATTTCAAACTGAAATGGGTATTTTCCTAAATAAATATTCCAAGTGTTGTTTTAAATAAATGTTCATCTAAGATTATATCTATTTATTTTATTTCTGAATTAATAGGTATATGATCCACTAATATCATCCTTATTATTTCTCTATATGGTTTATGATTATAATAATGATATGTTTATAAAACCCATTAATTTTTCATGGGTTATGTTTTAATTATTTATTGAAATATTTATGAAACCTATTTCTTTTACATGGTTAATAATATATGATGTATGATTTAGGATCCAGTGTTACACATATTAATACATTATGTTAATGTGATGGTTGGGATCAGAATTATATATCCCTCAAATGCATTAGGCAATGATGAATATCTCATTAGAGAATAACGGTTGGAATGGGGAGTGAACCGAGTTCAGTAAGGTAATTTTTAAACTATAAAAGACTTAAGAGTGGCCCTTGACTAATTATATGATCAAAATATTAGTAAAACAAATCCATTATGATAGTATTAGTAGTGATCCTTGACTAAATACATTCTTTTTTATGATTATGTCCATTCTAGAAGCTTATGTATTATGCCTGTGTTAATAATTCATGGATCATGTTCATTGATTCCTTTATAATATATGATTTATGATATCCAAGATTTATTCTACTGTTCAACTTATGATCTATGATATCCAGATTATTTTTTTCAAATATTAATCCCATGTTATCATAAAATTATGATCATTTAATGTCAAATTGGTCATTAATACCTCAATTTTTCAACATTATTATGCATCTAATCCTACCCTTTTTTATGTTTCCTTTACCTATATTATGAAGATAGGTTTTATGTATGATATTCCAAATAAGGGTGAAAATTATGATGAACTTAGTAGGAGATGAAGTAGGTTTATTATGATCAAGTTTTTTATGTATTCGTGTTTCAAAACACACTAAACCTATATGACTCAAGAATAGGTTGTAATTTAATTTATCGAATATTATTATAATAAGATTTAATATTTATAAACAAAAGTTATGGGTTTTTATATTTTTTATGGTATACACTACTTTGTTTACCAAGAAGATCCAATTTTCTTCTAAGATTTCCATAAATTATCACCTTAAGGATCAACAGTTTCATACGGGATTTAATGTTGTGGTTAGATCAAGGATTGTTCCCTTTTACCTATTGAATAATGCCAAGGTTGTCAAAGAAGTGGTTATTGTTGAGAATATATGTTAATGAATATTGGGTTTGTTGGTTCCTCTATCGGAGTGCGTGGAATTTAGAGTTCTTTATCTTGATTGAAAAGTGAAGAATGGTATGGGAATTAAAATCCTAACTTCTAGAAATATATAACGAATTTTCACCTTTGTTGGAAACTAGATCATATAAAAAACATTTGTTAATTTCTATCCCTAAGCATCAAGTTTGGATCTTTCTATCCCATAGGATTATGGGTGTAGTCTAATGTAACAAAAGGAGTTGGGTCTCATCCTCTAATATGGGGGGAGCCTATTCATTCTGCACCCCCTAAAATATTATTATTAAATGATTATATAAAAACCACATTATCCTCAAAAAAATTATATTTTTTCTTCTATGTGTTCTACCTAGACTTACACACACTTCCATATAATGGGTAATGAACTTACTGTTCTGGTGTACGGGAAACTACCACCTTAGGAAACGATGTTGTTTTTTTTTCATTTTCACTTCTCAGGGTTGGGAATTATGATGTACACTCTATTTTTATATTATATATTTTATTAAGATATTTTTATTATTTTTTAATTATTAAATAAAACATACCTTCATTATTTACATTTTTAGTAAAAATAATAACTTCATTTGTAGATGTGTGGACTACTGCCTCCTCAAAGCGATGTGATTCTTTCACACTTTACATGGAATGTACTAAGGATGGGTTAAATTAATGTAAATGTTATACATGAAATAATAATTATAATATAATGATAAATTATATACATATATATATAGTTTATTTATTTTTTCTTTCAATATGATAATAAAATTGAAACAATGTTCAAGTGTACTTACGGTCGACCATCTCCAAGAAAAGTGTATTCCATTTCAAATTCCTATCCTTTATGGATTATTATAAATAATTACATACTGAATATATATTATACTTATATAATTATTTAAATTCATTAAATAATTAAATCATGATATATGTAAGAGGGTCAATAATAAAAATCCAAACTCTTATAAAAAGAAAAGTAGATATTACCCAAAACGTAACATTAACAAGGAGTTGTTCATAACCCAGCAATATAAATTCCTAAACAAATAATATATTGTATTGGATATAATAATATTTTTTCTTTATATTTATAATAATATTATATTTATTATATAGTAGGTTTTAATGTGTACAAACAAATTAAATACATAAGCAAAGGGCTTTCTCCTCTAACTTCTTATTTCTCTGAGATGCATGCCTTATTCACCACTCATTTATTTTCTATCATTTATATACTTACCAGATATGAGTTATATTATTATTATACTTAAATTTATTTTTATTCACATATCCATCTTATGGTCTTTATTTCATTGGGTTTATGTTTTAAATTTCTCAAAATCTGTTATGTAATTTTGTCTCAATTTTCCTACTTTGAGACACACTCGACATAATAGACCCTCAATGATGTGTATATACTTCCTTTTAAATTCCATTTCATTAATATAATTATGTTCATGATATTTTAAGCATCATTTAATGTTATTATTTAAATTTTATTAAGATTAAAATTTACCAAAGTGGTAATGGTTTTTTGCTACAATCTCATCATTTATCGATATTTTTTTGGATTTTTCTCCCATTGATGTAATCCTATGATCCATATCGCAAGAAATATAAGTAAATTTATTACCCTATGGTTATTAATGTTATTTAAAATTAATGTTGACATTTTTTAATCTTTTATACTTAATATAATTAAGGAAATGTTTATTAAGAAAATCCAACATTATTTATCCTCTTGGTTAGAAATATGAGTTCTTTCAAAACTGTGTTTTCTACGAATGTTATCAAAAAATTTTAAATATAATCCTATGAGGTTTAAAGTACTTTTTTACCCATTTATTAACTTTTTAAAACATATTTATAAAACTAATCTTCTTATTGTTTTCCAATCAAGGCACTTCTATAAACAATTCAGGAGAAAAAGGAATGGTTGGCTTGAAAGGACTT
Organism: Viscum album; assembly: GCA_963277665.1. NCBI lineage: Eukaryota > Viridiplantae > Streptophyta > Magnoliopsida > Santalales > Viscaceae > Viscum > Viscum album. The sequence continues at coordinate 700,994,920 of OY728160.1, forward strand.
ACATGTCATTATGATTGTCATTTCCGTGATGCTTATTTTGTAAGTTTACAATGTTATTTTTTATTGAAATTTTTTTTCCTTGTATTCTAGAAGATACTTTATTTTAAAAAAAATCAATGAAAATTGGTTTTCAAAAATTATTTTACATTTAAAAATTATTTTAAGTGATTTTCAAATATTTCTTTATATGTTTTCAAATGGATCATTTAAAAGAAAATAATTTCAATGATATCAATGATTATTTTATATGTTTTCAAAGTATTTTCAAATAAAAATGTTTTAAAAATATTTTAAAGATTTATTTGAATGTGTTTATGTAAAATAGTCTTTGAAATGTTTTATGTTTTATTAACTGTTTTTCAAATCGTAAAGAATATTTTCCCCAAGAAAATTTTTAAATGATTTTTCATGATTCCTTTCAAAGTTCAATCAAGGAAAATGATTTTAAAAAAATTATATATTTTAAAAATTTATTTTCAATGAAAATTTATGTTTTAAGTGATCTTTCAAAATCCTTCTCTTTCTATGATGACCTACATTATTAGAGTTAATGATTTACTAGGGATACAATCCAAGAATACCATTCATATTATTTATTTAATGGTTTATATTTTTATGGCATGATGTTTATGATTTTTTTTTTCTCTTCCATGAGTTATATGATTTTGAAACCTTCCTATTTTCACGAGTTTTTCATTGATAAAATGATTATGAAACCTATATCTTTTCCATAGGTAGTTATATGATGATATATTTATAATACCCATTTCATTTCATGGGTTGTAATATGATGTTTATAAAACCCATCCCTTTTATGGGTTATTATATGATGCATGTTTTATTATCCTATGTCATATGTATGCATGATTTTATCATGAGTTAGTGGGAACTATATCTCCCTCTAGTACAATGGATAAATATTTCTATCTCATGAGATAATGATGGCAATAAAATTGAGGGTATTGATTCACTATAGAAGATAGGGAAACCGTGTCCACTATGGTAATATTGGGAAACTCGGTCATATATAGGATGATGGGGAAACCTGGTCTACTATGGGAAGATGGGGAAACTCAATAACTTAAAATGAAAGGACTACTACTAGAGATGGTGGGGTGTCCCACCCAATATGTGTATACCCCGTGAAGTTACCTCTAATGTTATTGGAAATACACCATGACTTATAGGGAATAATGATACATGTTTTTTATGTCTACTAAAAATACTATATCTTATGCCTTTTATATACTCACATGGTTTATATTATTTATTAAATTTTAATTTAATGTCTTGTGAACTATCAGTAATTATTATTTTCCTCATTATTATGACATTTTTATGCAGGGTATGATATTAAAATTTTATGTTCATGCCCTCATACCCTTATCTTTAGGTTATGCTTATATATTTCCTTTATTTAACCTTACAAATCATTTGAGTTGACCCTTTTCTTATGTTCCCTTTCCCCAAGTTATAAACAAATGTTTTTAGATGATGGAATAAAGATGAATATATTTAAATAATTTGTTTTATATCTTTCAACAAACTATAATAATGGGTTCCATGTTTCTAAAAACATAAACTTTTACGGTCTTCGATCATGAATTTTTGTAATGTGATGAATATTCATCTAAAGTGACAAAATATCCATGTATATTAAGCCATCATTTATATAGTTAGTATCTAGGTATAGGTTTACTCAACCATTGGAAACTAGGATGAGAAAACCTATGTGAGATCTCATGGTATATTTATAAGGATATGTCTATGGATGTCTCTAAGGATTAGTGAAAGTATAGGGAAATGTCCTAGAATTTTCCTATAGGATATAGTGAGGGGTTTCCTAGAAATAAATCTCTGTCTGGATACTGCAAGTGGATTTGGATCTAGAACATATGTAAATATGGGTAAAAACCCTATAAAACCATATAAATATAGACTCAATCAGGAACTAGTTCACAACAATAGGCCTTACTGCACACCTGGTTTGACACTCCTGGGGGATATGCTTTGGGAATTTACAAACTCTTGACAAAACCTCACAAAGGATTTAAATATAAGATAACTATGAATACAATAAGATAAACCTAAGTTGTTAAAGATTAAATAAATTTTTTCATGATTTAGACATCCAATCTATAAGTTTTTTGATTATGTGGTTTTCTACTATGGTATGTTTTACTCAAAAAATGATTTATGTTGTTAGTGAATAGTGGGAATAAAAAGGAACTAGGATAAAATTTATTTTTTTAGATTTTTAAATTTTAGAAATTATACAAATCTATTTCCTAAATTGATTTCACATGAAGATAATTTCGAAGGTGGTACGAGAAGTGGTTATACTTATAAAGATAAAGAGACTGTAAATGACATGTTAAATGTATGGTATCTTCTAAGATTATTGTTTACATTAAATATAAAAAACATGATTATATTTAGGATGAGGAAACTCAATACATGAATCATATTTCAAATTCGAGGAAAAGGGTTACTAAGTAATAAGATGGTGAAGCTCAAGTATTGGTTTAAGAATACAATTGGATAATTTAAGTGTATGTGTTTTTTTAAGTCAAATATTATATTATTTGTATTGTGAAATATATAAGAATTTTTTGTGTAAGATTTTCATTAATGTTCTAAAATGATATGTTAAATAGTGATAAAGACTTAGAAAATTAATTTAATGGAAATGTGATATATTGAATTAAAGTAAGGTAAATATTAATGCCTTCACGATTTTGACCCAATTGGGTATAGCTTAGATAAAGTGACAATTGATTTAGATAAAGTTAATTAGATGGTATTTACAACCACAGAACTAAAAAATAATATTTTTTTGAAAAATTGGTCTATGTTATCATGGAGGCAGTTTATAACTTTATATATTTATTTAATATATCCAAAAATCTTGGTAATAAAGAAGCATGCATGTTTTACAAAAGGATTCATTGTAATTCAAGTTAGTACCATGTTTCAAGAGAATAAACGATGATGGTATTCACATGTTGGGGGTGAGAAAAATAAGATAGAATTTTTTATATATAGTGGATCAAATTTATGATAATTTAGTAATAATCTTTCTAATGATTTGTATTTTTATCTTTTTATGGGTTATAAGGTTAACCATTTATATAATGTTCAAGTTAAACATCCCATGAAGTTTGTGATATTAGAGTATTATCTAACCATATAAAGATTTATCCATGTTTAGTAACCTTTTTAAAATATTTTCGTAGTGATTCAAACTCAATATAGATGTAATGACATGTCACACTACCTCATGATTTGTTAGTACTTCAAGAATGAAATTTTTCATTTATTTCTTAAAGTAAGTGACGAGGTGTAAATAAAGAAAGGCAAAACCAAAGGGTGATATTATATATTTTGAAAAAAAAATAAAACCATGTAAGTATATTAACTTATGTTATTAGATTGTAAAATAATTAATTAACTCTAGGAAAATTGTATTAAAGACTATTTATCCTAAAACGTTCATTTATTTCAACTGATGGTGTTATAAGTTATCATGGATTTATAGTTATGAAGCCCATAACCTTCCATTAACCATTCACTTGTTGGTGATTAATGTTATTTATCAATATATGTAATTATTAATGCATTTATTCCATGTCCAATATTTCCTTCCCACATATATTCTTCTATGAGGAATCCAAGATACGTGTTACTTTTCATTACCACTAGGTTTCCAACTTTTCTAATTTTTAAAGGATGTTTTAGTATTAATTTTTATGATGTGTGTTTCTATTAAAAGAACTTTAAATTATTAATGCTTTGATATATCAATATATTATTAAGGGAGAAATTAATTTTATGGGTGGTAGAATGTAACACCTAGTTATTTTGTAGAAAAAATCAAATTAATTTCAACTCATTGATATTTTATCTATCACAAACCAATAAATATATATTTTGTTATGTGAAACCACTAAATTTGATTTATATTATAAACAACACCAACTTTTTCTTATACTATATACGAAATGTAGATTATGTTGAGGGATATGAAACACTATTTTTTTCTTTTTTTACACACAATTACGAGTTCCTTTGATATATTTCTTAACACACAAGGCAAAGTTTAACCGAACTAAAATATACTATTATTATTATTACTAAAATATTATTATACCTACCACCTAGCCATTTGAAAGATAGTTATGAATAATATTAAATAAATTTTGAAAAGATTATTTATACAAGTAAATAAAATGATTCTTTCGGTTATCAATTAGTATAAGTGAATAAAAAACTATTTGAAAATAAAGAAATAACTTTTCTATAAAAACTATTTTTCTACGTACAGTCACAATTGTATCTAAATGAAATAAAAAATGACTTGTGATTATTATTTTCAGTAAAATTTATGTATACTATATTCAGTTAATATTTTTGATACTCATCCAATAGATTAGATATGGATAAGATAAAAACAAATCTAATTTTATGAATAAAAAGATGTATTTTTCTAAAAGGTAATTTTACCACCTTTTCATGGAGAACCCATTTTAAATAAAAAATTATAAATTTATATTTTTTATCTGAAAAAATCAATAAAATTTGGAAGTGGAATATAAAAATTTACTTTGGGTTATTTTTTGGTATTTTTTTGAGAAGTTTCATTTTTTGATGAATAGTGAAGAACTCTGAATTTTAATTCAAAACTTCATTTTCATATAATTTATTTATAAAGTTATATTATTTTTTGAATTGTATTTAAAGTTTAATTATATCAATTTTCAATTAAATAAACCAATTTATGTCATTGTAAGGAATTTTACATTGAAATTTGATATAAAAACATTTTCAACTTTTATGCCTTTTACTTTAAAAACCTACTGTCGTGGCATGTATATGAGATTCATTTTAAATTAGCTTATACCCATTTTGTTTTTATAATTTGGAAAATGTATTCTATATTTTTAATAAGAATAATTTATAATTTATAATAATTTAAACTTGGTTTTTTAATAAAAATATTAGTGACAACCATTAAAATTATACTGATTAAGAAAAAAAATAACTTAATTGAGGACTAAAGCATAAATTTAAGGCCCCAAATGACATAGAAAATCTTCTAAAACCAATTGTATATTAATATTTCGACCCTATACTATGTTTTCTATTTTTAGTACCATTATTTGATACATGTGAAATAGGAAAAACATGGGTTGAATTCTCGTTTCAGTAATTTACAAGAATGCCACTCCTCCGCTATAAAAAGGCACTCACCCTCCCACTTATTCACACCTCGAAATAACTTTTTAATTAAAATTAAATAAAAATATACTAAAAAAATATTTTTGATAATTATATAGTTATACCTTTTGGAAAAAATCAGACTAAGGAATCCCTTTGGTGCAAACCAAGAGTAGTTACCCTATTAAGAACTAACTTTCTCCCACAAACTATTTTGTTTTATATTCATTATCTACACCATAAAGTTTTTTTATTACATGATTATATAAAAAAATAAGTATTATAAATATACTGATATTTTTTTATTATAAGTTTTCTGACTAAACATTCACACACTTCCTTCTAATGGGTAACAAACTTGTCGTTGTTGTGAACATCAAACTACCACCTCACGAAATAATGTTGTTGTTTTTTACTTTACCACCTCTCAAGGTTGGGAATTATGATGTAAAATTATGTTTTAAATTATATTTAAAATATATATGATTTATTTATTCTTATTTAATTATTATATAAAACATAAAATCATTATTTCTATTTTTAAAAAAATGATGACTTTGTTTTTGGATGTGTGGACTACTACCTTCCCAATGTGATGTGATCCGTTCATATTTTAAAGGGAATGTATTAAGTGTGGTTTTTATTAATTAATATGATATATATGACATAATAATTCTAAATTAATTATAAATTATATATATAAATATATTTTATTTACATTATTTCTTTAAATAGGATAATAAAACAAAAATAGTGTCCATGCGTACATACGACCTACCATCTCAATGAATGGTGTATTCCATATCATATTTCTATCCTTTATGGATTTTTATAAATATTTATATACTAATTATATATTATACTTTTGTGATTATTTATATTTTCTAAATATCTAAAACATGATCTAGGTAGGAGGATCAAAAATAATATTCCAAAACATATATGAAAAACAAAGAAGATATTACCTAAAATGTATCATTAACATTGAGTTATTAATAAACGTGTCATAGGAAGTCATAGAAACTATACATGGTATTATATATAATAATATGGTTCTTTTTTAGATTTATAAGAAACTTATATTTAATATAAAAGAGGTCTGAATATGTACCAAAAATTCAAGACTTAAGGTATGGGTTTTCTCGTCTCACTTCTTATATCTGTGAGATAAATGCCTTATTCACCATTCATTTATGTTTTATTATGTATATAATGCATATAGATGTATTATATGATTATTATAACAAATTTTTTGGTTATTTGTGTATCCATTTTATGATATTTCTTTCATGGGTTTTATGATCCAAAAGCTACCAAATTGGTAATGTATATCTATCTCAATTTTCCTTCTTTGAGACGCATGCCATGTTATGCACCTATATTTTTCTATTAGTTGTATATAATAACATTGATATGTTATATCATTAATCTACTAATTTTATTCATATTTTAATATTAATTTAATTTTATTATTACCCTTTTATTATGATTCAATATTAATACAGTGGTAACGGTTTATTTCTACAATCTCATTGTTTGTTAAGATTGTTTATGATTATGCTTCCATTGATGAAATATTATAATCCATATCACAAGAAAAAATTTTAATTTCATTAAACATTGTTTATTAAAGATATATCCAATTAATAGTACATTTTTTCACTATTTTTTAATTAATATAATTAATAAAAAGTTTTTTGAAAATCTGATTTCAATTCTCCTTTCAGTCAGAAATATGTGTTCTTTCAAACTATGTTTTCTAAAAATGTTTTCAAAAATGTTTTATGGATATCTTATGATTTATAAAGAAAATTTTTACACATTTATTAACTTTTAAAAAATATTTAAAAGTAATCTTCTTGTTATTTTCATATCAATGAAGTTTTCTAAACTTTTAAGTTGCAAAAGGAATGTTTATCATCTACGAACTTATCAGCCATCATGAAAATCATTTCCTTGGTGCTTCTATTGTAAGTTTGAAAGGTTATTTTATTAATTAATTTTTTTCCAAATATTCATTATATTTGTTTATTTTAAATTTTTTTAAACAAAAAGTGTTTTCAAAAAAATTATGTTTAAAAAGACTTTTAAATGATTTTCAAAGCTTTATTTATATGTTTTCAAATGGTTTTTTAAAAATAAAATAATTTCAATGATATCAAAGAATATTTTATTAATTTTTTAAGTATTCTCAAAGAAAAATGTTTTCAAAAAAATCTGGCATATTTTATAATTTTTCAAGGAAAATGATCATTGAAATATTTTAGGTTTTAAAAATAATTTTTCAAACTTTAAAGGGTATTTTGAAAGTTTTATTTGTTTTCAAAAGTAAGTTTCAATTAAAAATTATGTTCCAAGTGATATTTTAAAATCCTTCTGTATCTAATATGACATAACATGTTATAATTTTTTGTTCCATACTGATATGATCCATAAATATCATTCATATTCCTTATTTAATGGTTTTTGTTTTGATGTGATGATGTTTATGACACTCATTTCTCTTACATGGGTTATTTGATTTTAAAAGCCACTTATTTTCAGAGTTTATTAATTGATGAAATTATTATGAAACATATCTATTTTTCATAGGTAATGATATGATGAAATTTTTATGATTCCCATTTCATTTCATGGTTATGATATGATATTTATGAAACCCATAACCTTTTATGCTTCATGATATGAATAAATTTTTATTATCATGTATAACATATATTCATAATTTTATTACATGATAGGTGAGACCTATATATCCCTCTAATTCATTTGGTAAATATTTATATCTCATGAGATAATGATGGGAATTAGGTATATGGGTTTGATCCACTATGGAAGATGTGGAAACCAAATCAACTATGGGATGATGGGAAAACCTAATTGACTATGGAAAGATAGTGAAACCTGATCACTTATAAGGAAAAGGACTATAACTAGGTATGGTGGTGTGTCCCACCAAGTAGGTGTTGTCCCCATGAAGTGCCCTATTATGTTTTAGAAATACACCTTGAATTATATGGAATGATGTTACATATTTATGTGTCTATTAAAAATTATATATCTTAGTCATTTGATATGATCCCATGGTTCATGTATTTTATTATCTTGTAATTGCATTTCTTATGAACTACCGAACATTATTCCAAGTCTCATTATTAAGATATTTTTATGCAGGGTATGATATTCAAATGATATACTCATGTTCTCATACCCTTATGTTCATGTTAGGCCTATGTATTTCCTTTATTTACCCTAAATAATAATTCTAGCCCACCCACATCTTATGTTACCTTTATTCCATTTATTGAAAAAAAAAATAAGTTATATTACTAAAGGTGAATATCTCTAATGAAACTGTTTAAGATCTTTCACTAAATTAGTTGAATGTGTTCCAATTTTCAAAAGACAGAAAACTATTATGGTAGTTGGGTATGTATTTTTGTAATGTGTTGAATATTCATCTAAAATTATGTAATATCTATGTATGATAAACCTATGTCTCTATAAATAATAATTTAAAAATTTGGTAATAAGTTTAATTTCTTTTTAAGTCATTAAAATAAGTTATGAAGGTTAAAATTGAGTTACTACAGTAAGGTAAAATGAGGTGTATGGGTTTAATAAAGGTAAAGACCTAAAATATAATAATAAAATATATATTTAATTAGTAATATGAGGAAATTATTGACCTATAATAATCCATTATCTATTATTTTTTCCCATGTTTTCACCTTATTTTTTAAAATTATATCCTTACACATTAAGTAATGGGTATTTTTGAAAATGTCACTCAAAACACACCTGTAAAAAGAACCCCAATATACCCCTACAAAAGAATTATTTTACTTAGGTTTTCTATTGAATACATTCCCATTTTTACTCTCATAATCCCTTATTATAAATTGTTTTTCTTCTAATCTCAATAAATAGTGTTAAATCCTTCATTCTGAATAAACTTATTTGGAGGAGAAAGTTCATCCTAGTAAATATCATACACTATACTTCACAAAATTTTTTAATTAATTTATCATAAAAAATATATTTAAATATTATTATAAACTATAATTATACTCTATTAACATCATTATTATTTTGTGAAATTTATATAACTATTTTATAACTCTAAACATATAATCTTTCATTAGTATGAAATGTTCTTATTTAGATCGGTTTAACAACCTATATGAATGATGTTTTACCAACATCATAATTTTCAGCATGAATATGTATTAGGACATTAACATTGAATATATATGATATTAATTATTAATTTATTTTATTAATATGTTTTTATAAGTATGACATAAAAATTATTGGTCATAATAAAGTAACTTCTTTTATCAGTAAATTACCCGAGACATTATCATCAAGAATTTCATTCCTAAAAACCATACCCATACCTTAAAATAAATGAACATGGTACAACATAAATAATTGAAAAATAATTATTCTACTATATTGACTAATTTTGGATAGACAAAATTGATTTTAAAGAATGAGGTTGGACATCACTATTACTAAACTTGTATGAAATATTTCAAATTACTAATATGTGATGAAGAAAATAAAAAATAACTTTAAAATATATTTGTAAGGAATGATTGTAATTATAGAGTATAAAATATAAAAATAATATTATAAAAAAGTTTATTTATATTGTTATTTTCATTATACATGGGGTTAAATAACTATCAAGGATGTTGGGAGTAAATGGAGAGGTTTATTTTCCAATAAAACTTTGATATTGTTTATATTTGAACTTATAATATGATAAATTGTATTTTATTTCTATATAAAACCATATATATTTTCTAATTATAGGGTTAATTATAGGGCTATCATTTTTTCTTACCATTTCACATCTCTTTACTAAACAAGTTAACATATGGTTTTCTTGTAAGTTAAGCTAACTTATCTATTATTTTTAGTTAGGAAAATTTTTCTTATGGGTAAATATTATTTAATTTGGATTTATTAATGTCCTTATATATACATAATGACTTATTAAATACATTTTTTATTATAATTAATATTATTTACAAAAGAAATAAAGGAATTGATTTTTAAATTTTTTTCACATTTTTCATTTTATATTATATTTAAATTTATTTATAATGGTGCGAAAAGAATATTTTTTTAGTGTATTTGTCAGGAATAATTTTTTTCAATGTATTATTTTATTTAATTTATAAATATTCCACTTAATTGTTTTATTGTTTTATAAATTATTTTATATTTCATTTTTTTTATAAAAATTTTTTCATTAAAATAAAATTTCTCAAAAGTTAAATATATTTATTCTTACATTTAGATGTAATTTTATAATACTAAAATAAATTTTTTTTACCTATGTCAATATCTTTTATTATTTATTATGATTCATTGGGGATATATTCTAATGATATATTAACCTTTATACTTTGGATTTCTTATGATCATGTCTTGGGGAAATTTTCATGAAACTCATTTGTGTCACATGATTTAATTAAGATATTATAGAATTGTGAATGATTTAATGTTAATATTAATGGTTTATAATTATGTGATTTGTCGGTTTAATATATCCCTTAAATATATTTGGTCATGTTTTATATATCATTATATCATGATGAGACAAGGGTTATCATCCCATGTTCTAAATTTTATGGGGAGTAGGTGGTTAGAAAAAGTTAAAATGGTTAGGGAATTTGTGTTTAGCCTAGGGATAAGAGATTATGAAGCATAGGTGGTTAGACCAAGTCTAAAAGTTTATAAATAATAGGTGGTTTGCCTAATTCTACTATGTTATGGGAAGGTGGTTTTCCCAGCCCAATATAACTTGAATATATAGGTGGTAAACCTTGACTTATATTATGATTTCTTTAGTTATGTTTATACCACATTGTTATATTATATAATATACCTATCTCAGGATTATTCACTCATGTTTCCATAGACTTATTATTAATTTCGTATGTCATTCCAAAATACTCATATCATTAATCCTTTTTTATGATATATGTTTTATTGGATATGAATTCTTATGTTATATTCATGTATATTTATTTTGTTCTCATACATACATATTTATATAATTATTAATTTTGATCTTTTATAGTTATCTCTAATTTTTATCCTTGCATAGAATTTTATCTAATATATTTATTTTGTTTCCATTTCCCATATTGTATATAAGAGTATAAAATTTAATATTTCAAAAGGTTCTTATAGTTTGGTGTGACTATGGGGAAATGTTCATTGGGTTACAAAATAATTGTTTTGGAATATAATCATCAGATAAATTAAACTTATAGTTTCTAGGGTGTGATTTTTTATGAGTTTTAAATAATATTCATGTAACATGAAGTAATATATATGTTTAATATTCTTGGGTTTTCTCATTTGGTATCAGGGTTTGTTTTAGTTATTTTTGGAGATTATATTTTGATTAATAATAGGATAGAGCCTAAATCATCCTATGAGGAAACAAAACTTATGTAGGATGAATCTAAAAATTCATCATTATAAATGAATGTGTCATAATTTTGAACATATTATGATTTATTTTACTTATCATGTTATTTTGTAATCTCATTATTTTTTCTTGATACTCATTATTTGATTTTTTGTTTTAGAAAATGGTTATAACTTATAGTAATTGAGTTAATGGAAAGTATGATAGTTATTATAATGAATATCTCAATGAGAATCTAAACAATATGGGACTTAAAATTCATAATATCTTTGATGTTGTCACCCAATGATTTCAATCTATAAATAATAACTTGAATCATGTATAACTCCAAACACACAATGGATGAAAAACAATTAATTGATTTCTTCATGTGGAAATGACAATCCTCTTTTAGTAAGTCTTCGGATACAATACTTTATGAGTGCTGGATAAACACTACAAAAAATATATATTCTTACTCAATTTACTAGATTATTAAAAAAAATCACCATTTACCATTTGGAAGGTGAATCAAAACAATGGTGGACTCTCACAAATAATATAAGGTAAGAGAAATAAATTGACTATATGGAAAGGGAGGACTTTAATAATATATTTTCCTATAAATATTTTCCACAAACTCTTCCCACAAAAATAAAAAGATAATTATTTGAGATAAATAAAAAGTATGACAAATTCATTGGTGCATATGAAGAAAAAAATTGATACTTCCAAGGTATTATTTTGTTTTTATCATTGAACCTAAAACAAAAATCATTCATTAATTTTATGGCTTAAAATAAATTATCTAAAATAAAATTTAAATATAGTACTTTGGCAGCTATAAATAAATTTTTTAATGTGATCTCATGGGGGAAATTGAAATTAGATAATTTCATTACTCTTAGGGGTTTAGGGATAAAAATAGGAAAATAGAGTTTCACGGAAACAAATATAATAAAATCCATATAAGAAAGAAGTTATTTATTCCTCTATGAAAAATATATGGGAAGTGGTATTGAGGTATTTTCCCAAAATAAATAAGTAAATACATTAGGTGTGGGAGGTAATTTCATCAAGAAAATTAATATTTAAGAGATATGGGGAAAGAAAATAACGATAATTCTAATGCACAACCCACAATATAATGCTTAAATTAAAATAAGTGTAGACATTATGCCAAAAAGTGCATCAAACTAAGGGTTAATGAGAAAAATTTACACTAAAATCCTCAAAAGACAATGGATAAATCGAAATCATATGAAATCACAGCATCAGAAGTGGGTCAAGAAAAGAAAGTGGGGAATAGCATACTCATCATCCGTTTTAGAACTATAAATGCCTTGTTTTTTGTATAAATCAAAAATTTCATATCTAAGATGTTTTCTATGAAAATAAAATCATTAAACTAATGAATATATATTGAATTATCAATATAACCACATATTACTATAGTAAAAAGATTTAATTTATCTATAAATCCATTCATATAAGATATAGACACTATCGAGTCATTGATATGATATTTAGACTTAAATATTCCTTCACTATATTCTTAATTCTAATGAATATAGTCATTTTATATTACCTTGATCAATTCTTTGTAGTATTATAAATGATACTCTAATATTTTATAATATTAAGGAAAATAATGAAGATCATTTGAATATTGTCCTACAGATCTAGATAAAGGATAAATTTTAAACCCAATTTAGCAAGGGTGAATTCTTAATATAGAAAGTGTCATTATTGTGTCATGTAATCATAACATCGTGTATATATGAGGATTCTTAAAAGAATAGTGTGATTAAAAATTCCCCAAAATAATCATTATAACATAGATCTATATTTTTATTGGATTAGCTATATAAAAAGGACTTTTTATGAGAAATTTCTTATTTCTGTCAAATCCACTAAATAATTTAACCTATAAATAATTCAATTTTCTTTGAATAGATAAATGCGAAAAAAAATCAAGGAGATTAAGAGAATTTTTTTCACTAAACATTTACTCACACTACAATATAGTAGATAAGTGTATATGATATTTCTATTATGTATCAAAGAAGGGATTTTGATTTTTACTCATAAAAACGACATTGTGGAAGCTTATTCCATGTTTAAGTTTAATATTCGTGATAAAAATTACATGAAATATACTTTTGAGGTAGTAGAAGTAATATTTCCATTAATGGTATATAGACATTATCTCTATGGTAAAAATATTAAAATATACATTGGTCATAAGACCTTGATCTATATACTCACGTAAAAGGAGTTGATCGTGATTCAAAAGATATTGTTGGAGTTGATCAAGGTATATGACTTCTCAATACATTTCCACTCATTAAGGGAAAACAAAGTAATTATTTATAAGTATTATAAGTCACGCTAAATTATCTAGGGTTAGGATTGAATGAGACCTCATACTCATGTATTTTTAAATTATAAATCTTGAAATTCCAATGGAATAGGATAAATCATATATTTCCTAAATAAATACCCAACTATCCATGAAATTGAAGATTAAAGAGGCATGTGAGGAGGATATGGATCATGATATGAAGGTAAAAAATTATTATAAAGTTATACATTACAAGTAATAGAATTATAATATTTTGTAAATTCACATATCTTATATAAATACTATAATTAAATAATTAACTATTGGATAATGCACATATTTCAGCATTAGATATCCTTAAAAGGAAAGAAAATATTTATTTAGATCTAAAGATTGATTTATAATGGGATATTATGAAGTAGGAGGTGGATAAGTACGTATCTTAAAGCATGGTTTGACAATAAGTTAATGGTGGGCATAGTAATTCTAAAGGGATGATGAAATCATTACTCATACCTATATATAAATGGGTGAACATTGTCATGGATGGAATTTTAAGGCTTACTAAGACCTATAAATCCCATAATTACATTTTTTTGTAGTTTATCACCCCAAAAATCTCGGAAATTTTGTTATTAATCAATAATATTTCCTATTCAATCAAATTTACAAGATATTTATAAGGGAAGTGGTAAGGCTAGAAAGAGTATCACTCTCAATTATATCTAATCAATATCATAGTTTTACATATAAGTTCTATAGAATTATTCAATAGGAGTTGATTATAGATAAAATATTCAACATTTCTTATCATCCTTGGACTAATGGTGGATCTAAAATGACCATTTAAACACTAGAGAATATATTGAGATCATATTAACTAAATTTAAAAGGAGGTTAGGATCAAAACCTTCCCCTAGTGTAGTTTTAAAATGACAATAATTTTCATTTTATAATTAAAATGTCACTATATTTAGCTCTATATAGTAAGAATTTTAGAACTCCAACATATTTGGATGAAGTTGGAGACCATAGGTTACTTGGACAAGTTCACTCTCAATAAAATTTAGACAAGATTCATACCATTAAGTGATACATTAGAACTTAAAAATTATGAAAGATTAAATATTCTAATAATTGATGTGGATAATAGGAGTTCAAAGTCAATGATAATGTATTCCTTTAACTATCACCATAGAAGAGGGTTATGATATTTACGAAGAAGGTAAAATTAATTCCTAAACATATTGCCCCATTAAAATCCTAGATCATTTGGAGATTGTATATTTTTTTATTTAACTTCCCTAAACAAACTCTATGTGTATGATGTGATTTATATATCACTTTTGAAGAAGGAAATACCTAACTCTTCATGTGTACTAACCAAAGATGTAGTACAACAGGAACATGATCTCTCTTACAATTAAAAATAGGTAAAAATATTTTATATTTGAGAAAGGTACTACAAAGAAATACCACACTTCTTGTTAATATTCTGTAGAGGAATTATAATTTTTAGGAGGTAACATGGGTACTTGAATATGTAATTAGTCATAGGTTCCCTCACTTTTCTCAATTAGAGTAGTCAAATTTTGGTGGAAAATTATTTTAAGGGGGTAGAACGCGTGACCCACAGATTTTAGTGTGTATTTCCCTATAAATAAATATTTTTTGTCATATAGTTTTAAATACATGAAACACTAAACTAAAAATAACCACGATATATATTATTGTGATAAAATATTATAATATTACATAAATAAATAATTAAAATGTTTTATAATAAAATTTTATTTTGTATATATTATGATTATTATTATTATGTTTAAAAAATAATGGTTTTCTGTGTTTATAAAATAAAAATAAAAAATATAATACTAATTGATTAATAAAATTTAATGATTAGATTATAAATAAATAAATGTGATTAAATTCATCTAAAACGGTATATTTTTTAAATAAATGTTTTTCATTATTTTGGGTATTTTTGGTATTAATAAATTAAATTTATCATAATAAAACAATGATTTTAATGAAAATTATTATTCATGTGTACATAGAAATGAATTATCATTCATGAAATTATTATAATTTGGTAAATAATAATAATAAACCTATTTGGGGCTTAAAAAATATCTTTCTTGAAATGTTTCTATGTGTTATACATTTTTGATTTTAAAATTATTTTTTATAAATTTTAGAAATAAAATCCAATAAAATTTACTTCTTATTTCGAATATGGATTTATAAAATAGGTATTAAGTTCAATTTTATTTTTAGGAAAAAAAAAATAAGTTACCATAGTAAAAATTAAGGTATCACAATAAAGGTTAAATGTGGTAAATGGGTTTAACTAAGTGTAAAGACCCATAATTCAATAAAATTTTATCTTTAAATAGGTGTATTATGGAATTATATACCAATCACAATCCATTATCCATTATTTTTTCATTTGTGTACACTTATGTTTTTAAAATGATTGCCACATACCATAAAGAATGGGTATTTGTAAAAATGTCAATCAAAACACACCTATAAAAGGACCCTTACTCTACCCCTCAAAAATAACTCCCATCCATTATTTTTATACTGAATATAAACTAAACATTCCACTATGAAATAATTTTTAGACACCGATTTTATTCTATTCCCAATAAATAAGACTAAATAATTCATTTCAATGGAACCAATTTTGTGTATCGAGTTCATCAAATTATGTATCTAGTTCTTTACAATATTTTTCAACTAACTCCTCATATAAACTCTCTATAAATAATATTATACACTCTTATTATGTTTTCTTAACATCATTATACCAGTTTCAAAATTATATTACTAGTATAATACTATAAATAGTTAATCATTCATTAGTATATCATGTTCATATTTAAGTTGGTTCATACACATACATCGATAATATTATACATTATTCATCATTTTCTCCATGGATAAGTATTAAGAAATTAAAAAAAGGATATATGAAGTTAAATAGTAATTTATTTCATTAATATGACTCAATAAAGATGAAAAAGATGACCATTTATTATGAAGTAACTTATTGTTAAATGTAAATTACATAAAACATGCTCACCATGGATTCCATTCTCACAAACCATACCAATGAATTCTATCAAATGAAAATGAGACTGAATAAATAATTTAATAATGGTTATTCTAGTATACTTAATAATTTAGTAATAAATAACTTGTCCTAAAGGAATGAGGATCTAAATATCTATAATGAAACTTGTATGAAATAGTCAAGATTAATAACATCAAACAATAAAAATAAAAAATATATATCTAAGGAATTATTATGATTAATGATTATAAAAGGTAATAATATGGTTTTGAAATAATTTAGAAACATGATCATGTATATTATAAATGGGATTAAATTAATTTCTAGGATGTCAGATTAAATTTAAGGGATTATATTCCAATCTCACATTTAAATCGAGATTATTTAATTTTAAAATAAAATTGGGAGAAATTTTATATTCCTTTCACTTAAAACTCTGTCTATTTTATACTCCTATATTTAATTATTTGTTTTAAATATATTTATACAATTTCACCTCCATTTGGTTTACAATTTAACAGAATTGTTACTAGTAAGTGGAGTCAACATTGTATCTTTTTTTTATCTAGAATCAATCAACTCTATGTTCATATTATTAATTTTATTTTATAAAATTTATTTTTTATACATTAATGATGGATTGTGATTATTTTTTTTTTATCCATAAAAAATTTATAAAATATTGAAAGGAATATCTTTTTAACATTTTTTTATGATTTATTTTCAATTTTAATTTACTTTATTCCTAATGTATTAAAAGAATTTTTTTATAAATTTCTTCCACATGAATGTATTTTCCTACTATCTTCTTCAATTTTATTTATAAAGATTATTCTTCTAGTTTTCATGGTATTTCTAACAAAATTTTCCCCTTTGTTTTTTAAATTATTCTATTTTGAAATAAAATTTTTCAAAATTAAAATATATTTCTTCTTGTTTTTAAAGGAAATCTTCTAATACTATTGTAAATTTTTTTACCTCTATTAAACATCATTTAATATTGTTTTTAAGGTGTTCTAGTTTAATTGTATTATTAATCACATTGTGATTTATGGTTATGAAATAGGTCATAAATACATTAATTATGATTTTATATCTCATGATATTAGCATGGGGCTCAAGTTATAAACCCAAATCCAAAAACATTTTGGGTGTGGGTGGTTTTCCCAAGATATAAAGGCCATAGAATGTGGGTGGTTAGATGAATTCCAAATGATTATGGGGTATTGGTGGTAATTCCTAGTAAAAAAATTATTGGGAATTGGTGGTTATCGAAATTTAATTATTTTATGGGTAGTTTGTTATCCTAGTGTTCCGGATTTAATTAACGGACTTTCGAACCTTGAACTCTCCTCATCTGAGTTTAAGGATGCCTCGGACTTGTCGAATCTCACTCTGGTGGCATGGTTCAAGCACAGGAGGCCTTCAGTTGACTAATTTGACCATTTTTTCTTTGGAGCTTGGAATCTTCATGAAAGAGCGGTTGTTGGATTACTCGACAGAAAGAAAATCATGATTAGGTTCAAATCAGAGGAAGATTTCATCCAAGCTTGGTCAAGGGATCCTCGCAGCTTCAACGGATCCTACTTTCTTCTGTTACATTGGTCCTTTGATCATCATATGAATCGCGACTCTCCTTCTATTTCTGTTTGGGTAAGTTTCCCTTCTCTTCCTCTATCATTTAAAAACCCTTCGGTTATTTTCATGTTGGGAAATCTGGTAGGTAGGTACCTCTGTTCTGATAATCTTACTGAGGTGGTTTTTAATCCGGTGAATCCCTGAGTGTGTGTTGAAATGGATTCATCTCGCATCCCTTTTGATTTCATTTGGATCATGATTGGTGAGGAATACTATTGCAAACAAAGGGTTGTATATAAAAATTGGACTGATTTTTGTGGCTCTTGAAATATATTGGGTCATTCGGTTGAGTTTTGTCGAGGTATATGTCCTTCACGGTTGTTGAAGGTCTGTCATAATGAGAAACTTTCCTCTGTGAGCACTGAGGATGGCGTAGGAAGTGGTGTGAAGGAGGATCTGTTTTCGAGAATTGTGGTGTCGGTTGACGAAGTAAGGGGTTCACGTTGGTCTAGTGCAGTTATGGATGTCATTTCATTTGGGTCTAATAAGGTGTCTTTTGAGGGAGACCAGGACCCTGGACTTTCCGGTGTTAAGGCGAACCACACTAATATGATGGTCTCTGAGGTTCTACAAAGGCTAAGGCAGGACTTAGGAATGCCTGATACTTCTATGGCTGGTCTTGGTTCCGCGCATGTTGGGGAAGGAAGGGAGTCCAACACTGCGGAAGAGGTCACCACGGCTAGCGCTAAGGATTCTAAATGTCTTTATCCTCTATCTAAACCTTTTATATCCTTGATTAATAGATTTGAAGTGTTCTTAGAATACATGTTAGCCACGGGATTGAAGGAGGATGTTTTTTTAGGAGGTGACGGTGGTGCAGATATCTTGGAGGGCTAGCAGGTTGAATGTAGGGGGCATGAATCAGCTTCAGTTGGTGAGGAGGTCTTGGAGGGTCAGCAGGTTGAATGCTTGGGGCATAAAATAGGTACCATAACTGTGGAAGGCAACCTCGGTGTTTTAAGGCGCTGCCCTTTGGTAGAGAGAACTAATAAGAGGCCAGAGGATAATGTCTAACCCGTTGAGGAAACTACTACTGAGGAGAGGCGCCTCCCCTTGATGGAGTGTAACACTCCTAACCAGAGGCTAGGGAACAAATCTGGGTGTACTGATGTTTTATTGAGGAAGCGATTCAGATTCATAAGGGAGAGTTCTGGGGGAGGGAAAGAAAATTTTAGTGGTCCAGTCAGCCATTCATTCAGTGATGTTGTTCAAAGTGGGAATCATATTATGACTATTGCTGACAGACCTTTGTCTGCTACACCAAGAATAAGACCGAGGAAATATTACTATTTTCTTCTGAGACCGATGCACACTAGATCTGGCTCAAAGTGAAATAATTAGGTGACTTTGGATTTTAAAAAGTGTATCGTGGTCAAGAAGGCATCCCCAGGTAAATTTGTTCTTGATCAGCTTAGGAGTCGGGCTCCAAGTGAAATCTTTTGGAGGCATCTAGAATGGGAATCAGCTACAGGAGAAGATGACTCCTTCATGGGATATGGAGATGAATCAGGTTATTATGATGTGTAATTCTATGTTGTTTTGCATTGTCTAAGGTTTTTTTCAACTGTTTTTGTATGTGGTTGTTTTTAGGGTACCGGATACCCGTAAGTCGGCTTCTAAAATGGGAAAAATTATTTGCATAAAAAACGTTTTATTGGATATGATTTTATTAATTTATGTTCATGTACCTTGATTATGTTCTCATACACACTTTTCCATCTAATTATTACTTATAATATTTGATTTTTATCTATTATGTTTAACATTATTATGAATTTGAGATATATAATTTCTTATGATTCCATTCCTTTGGTTATAAATGGAATTATAACATATTATATATCAAGATCAGGATCTATTTTGGTGAGACTATAGATAAATTTTTGTGGTGTAGTAAACTAATTTTTTTTATGTATGTAATCTCTAAATACACTAAACACATAGTTTATGGGGTGTGATTTACTTTGATATGTAATGAATAATCATATAAAATGATGTAATAAGTGTCTACATTGTGCTTAGGTTTTCTCATTCTTTTTATATATATCTTCTATATTTCCTTTGGTATGAACTAGTTGATCAGTTCACAATATCATACTAGTTATTATCTCATGAAGATTATGTTTCTTTATCTTGATGCAAATACTCAAACATTTTAAAGTGAGTTTTATACAATAACAAGTAGGTAAGGTCCCATATTCCCAAATATTAGGTTTTTTTGATGGCAAATATGTAGTTTATTTATGGATGAAATTTAAGTGTGTTTATATGATTTGTTTCCTATAGTAGTGGATATGAATACAGAAAAAAATGATTAATTTTTCTAGTTTGAAACGTGAGTGGTTGGTGGAATTATCAATTTTATTTTCTGTAATAACAAGTATTATATCATTACAGTCACCCCAAATAACTCATTTTGAGCTAATGTAATTGAAAATTCTATTGTAAATCTTAAGATTATTGACTTCATACATCATAGAATAGAAACATGGTTAGAATCAGTTCTCTCCGCACAGAAGGAAGATTGAAGTATTTAAAATTTTATTGATTATTGGAAGCTTAATCAGATGACCATTATGAATATGTACCCATTTACACTAATTGAATATAATTTTTATCAACTGAGGATAGATATATATATATTTAAGATTGAACATACATAAGGATACAATCATCTAAGAGTAATGGGATTTGAATCTTTAATATATATTTCAAGAGAATAAATGAGTGTTATTTGTATAGTTTTCCATTTAGTTTCAAAAAATTGAATTTTTTTTAGAAGGAATTGATGAACTATATCTTCCACCAATACCCCAATACCTTCTTCTAAGTGTTTCTTGATTAAATATTAGTTTATTCCAATACAAAGAAATATGATTTGAATTATTTTTACATATTTTGAAAGATATTAAAGAATAGTATCCTTCATTATAAGTTATCAATGTAACAATTATGGATCTAGGAAGTGAAATTTTTGGTTCATGTGGTATGTAAGGAGGAATTCTAAGTGGATCCTAAGAAGATCCTTCTTATTCTATATTTATTAATTCCCAATAATTTTTTTGACATCTAAATAAATCTAGGGTCTAAAATTTATAACTAGTGCTTTGTTTAGGATTTTTCCAAGATAGAAAATCCTTTGTTTTATTTGACTCTAATGGGAGAGAAATGTAAATGTTAGGAGAAATTTCATAAGTCCTTTAATTTGAAATAAATATTTATATTGGCTCTTAGAATAAACCTTATTGATCATGTTGAAGGTTCTTTAGTATATTATTATTCTGTGAGTATGAGGCTAGGATAAATTTTGAAATAGTGTGACCATGTTGTTGTGTATGGATAATATTAGTTATTCCCACAATAAATGAACTACCCCACTGATGATGAATAATTAACAATAGTGATGCTTTCAATAAATCTTTATTAAAACTATCAATTTGACAATAAGATCAATATATATATTAATCATAAAATTATTAAGTACATATTCTAACCTAGGTACTTTAATATCATAAAAAAATTGGGTGGAGTGCCTTAAAATGATGGATTTTAATTTGGTTTCCACTAAAATTAAGTGGAATATGTTTTTTATTTATCAAGAAGTTACCAAATTATATGGTTAAAGAATATGAGAATGAATGGAAGTTGATAAGACTCTTTGTTGAGTTACATTAATAAGTGAAATAATAATTTGACTAGGTGTTCTTTTTTGGTGTGTAAGCCAAAAATTTCATGGATTATCCAATTTAGAAATAATAAGAATTTGATCCAAATTTTAAATGTATATGTACAATTATAATTATTTGGGAGGCCACGGTTGATGATTTTCAATCATCTAATGGAATCATTTTCTTTTGTAAGAGAATAATGGAACTTGTATATTTGATGAAAAATATAATGAAATATGGATAAGAATATAGTTGGTTTGTTTACCCCAAAGCTACCCTTATTGTCTATGACCTTAAATGATGATTTACACACCCATCATAAGGAGGTACAAAATAATATTTATTTTCACCTAGTGCAGCATAGTATCTATCCAAGGTTATCTCTGAATAATCATATTTTGGATCACATTATATTTTTTCACCTTCTTATGTTTTTATATTTTCAAATATATATAAATCCAAATAAAATGGGGGAGTTTTGGTTGTAATGGACAATTTATGAAAATACAAGAAAAGTAAGTAAAAAAATAAGATTTATAAATAAAGGTCTGGTCCTAGGATTGGATAATCATTTCCCTTTATTATATATTCTATTATTTCCATCTAATTTCTATTATCATTATACATGAACTATCATTCCCTATATAGAGAATAATACTTATAATTCCTATAATATATATCTTCAACACCAATTATCACTTCCTGAAATTGACAATAATGATGAAAAAATATAAATAATGTATATAACGCCTTCAAAGACCTAGATCCATTGTATATTGTTTTACCTCTCAACCAATCTCAAATTTATCACATGAAGAGAGTACTAAGATTTTGTAGGTAATTAATATTTTTAAGGGTATTATGATATTGATAGTTGTGAAATGGAGTGCGGTAAAATTTCCATAATATCCCACAAGACTCCCTAACACATCAATCATAGAAAATAAACATCAAGAAATAATGAGTTATGATTTGAAGAGAACCTATCACAAGGAAAATCCTGGAAATATATACTCACCATCATGCGTATTAGAGAGGTATGTAGGGGTAAAATGGAAAATGACCAGAAAATGGAGAAATAAATTTTTTTAAAATGAAAAATAAATTACATAATGAAAATGAAGAAGTAAATCCCTAAACTATTATCATTTCCCAATAGAGAGGTGAGGGTTTCAATTACTTTACAATAAATAGAATAAATTATTTAAAAAGGGAACAATAGGATTTAGTAGTATTTGATGTGTGTCTTACATATTGGTTTTAAATATTTCCCTCCAGGTTTGAGGTCCCCTACAAATCCACATATTGAATGTCCCCTTCTTATGATAATCTGACACCTAGATAGTGATTTATATTCTTTCCAAATTTTCCCATGAAAATTAAATATATATATTATTTATATATGATTGGATTTATATATTCCATGTGAGATGAATATGGGGTTAAAGTCCCAGGTGCAGCTAAATATGTGGAGGAATTATTCTTTTTGTTAGAAAACTAAGAAATATCAAATAACCAGTTAAGTAGACTTTCTTGTAAAGTAAAAAACCTTATGTATGGCGTATTTTCCATTAAAAATGAAATACATTTATGTATCATATCCATATATGAGGTAACCATTATATATCACATCATAGATTCTAAAATTCTCCCCTGAGTAAAAATGAAAATGTCGTTACAAATTACTATATCATTGGTTATATCTTACTTATTATCTAAAGACTCTGAAGGGAAATCCTATGTATCATATAGAAATATTTTATGTTTCTTATAGGAAACTCTTATACATCATCCAATGAAATATTACATATACTGCAAGTAAATCTTGCATATCATTTAAGGGACTCATATGTTTTATCTAGAGGAATATTATGTGTTCCCTTCAGATCATTATATTTTTTCTCAATATAAAAGTGAAATACAATATAAACCAGTCAAATACTCTTTTGTATATTATTTGGGAACACCCATGTATCCTAGTTAGGGAATTTCAAATATAGATTTTTCTATTTTTCTCATTACTACTTCATATAAATTCTTATTTACCTTCAAAATAATAAATCATAGGACAGTTAATAGTTTTCTATTTAATTTTATTCAATAAATTAAATAATTTAATTTAATTTAATTTTTTCTATTTTAGGAAATATTCACAAAATCCAATGAAATAATATTTAATCCCAAAAATCTCTAAAACTCACTTAATTAAGAAATATGATGGCGTGAAATAAATTTTATATTAATAAAATATAATAAATTAATTATGTTTTACAATTTCCAATAATTAAATCATTTCACACATAGGTAATTGAAAGAATTCAACAAAAATCATCATCCTACCAAGATTAGATGATCAAAATAAATATAAAAACACTAATTATTTAATAATTAAAAAATTATCATGCCTTATTTATAAATCTATATCACTTCCCCACTTTATCTCCCTTTGGTTTTATGGTTTCTTATTAAGTCCAATCTGCTACATGACTTACCTTATGTGGAATCTTTTCACTCTTCACTCAAGGAATACAATTAAATAGAGTTATTTTTTGCATAGAGTACTTGTGATCTATTATATGTTTTCAAATATTCTAACTACTCTATCAAAAATTTAAATTGTACAAAAAATAGTAATTTTAATAGTTTTTTATAAGGTCTAAGGTCAATTAGGTTTTGGATGTTAAAATTATGGATGTCGAATAAGAAATTTTATACCTTAATAAAAATGAAAATTATAATTCATATTATGTTATATAATGAATGCATGTCACTCATTTTATCATAAGAAATATCTATCCATGAACTTATTAATTGTTCTTAATATGGGTAACAATATAAAATTTATAACATTGAGTAAATAATCCTCTATATATTATTATGAGTATATTTTATTTTACACTTTTTTTATGAATAGAATCTGTTTCTACATTTTTTCATATTTAATTTTCTTTTTTGGGCATAAATAGAGAAACGTGTATAAGAGTGATGAAAATAATTAATGACCACACAACTCAACTGGATTTAAAGGAACCCTCACTCAACCCAAAAATGTAGGATTATTCCTAAAATTTAAAAAGAACACACCATATCCCCCACAGTCAGATAAAAATATAACTTGATAATTTATATAAGATATGGGCATGTGGGTATTAAACCATATTGTAATATGGCTTAACTAAAATATAATTCATCATCGCAAAGTACTAAAGAGGGTCAAATGTCATTGTGCCCCTAGAATTCGACATTAAAATTTATTTTTCAATTGAAATATGGCCTATATCATATATATCACACTAAAATATTTAAGATTCAAAAATGATTTGAGGCATTTTTTGTTTTCACTCATCACCTGATATTTTCAAGAAAAGGTATTACAATGAATAAAATGGAAAATTAGTTTATAATAACTCTCTGATTGATGTTTAAAAATAATTGGTTAGTGAATTCATTACTTTTATTTCCATTTCCAAACAAATAACACAATTAAAATTCCTAAAAAGTAGTAAAAAACTCAATTAATTAATCATTTAGACTCAAAAACATTATAAATAATGAAATCATCAAAATGAGAAAAGTGTTTTCATAGAGAGAGAGGTTATTACTGATAAAAAAATTTATTTAAAAAAACATTAAAAATAAATAATAAAAACACAAAGATTAATTTCATAAATAAATTGAATTCCACCCTTCCCCCCCATACCACCACACACAGACACACTCAATCTAGTACTTCCCTTTACGTAAATTAATCTAGATAAAAGATTACGTAGTGATTAAACTAATTTGTTAGAGAAATATAGCCTAGTTGTTGAAAATTGGTAGCCTTGAGATAGATTCTTAACTAATAAATTTAACTATCCCATAAAAAAATAAAAATGCATAATAAATATATTGAAAGAAATAAAAAAAGAAATAAAAAATGGAAAGAATATTATTTTTTACCCCAAATTGGGTACTAGATTTTAACATTACCTGGTGAGGTTGTATTTTCCTTTTTCCCCGGTATAATGGGGAACTCAGATTATATGGTAGGAAAAACAACATCTATTTAACTCCAATTATCTCGTAATTTCATTGGTTATATAAATCCATATATTCAATGTTTTTTACATCCACCCCTCTAGAAATTATAAATATCTTGCAATTCGGGGGTGTGAGTTGGCACATTTCCTCCACAAATACTTTCACAACTTATGTGGCCTTTTATAGGGCCTAATCCAAGGAACTACTTCAAAATGTTCAAACAAGGTAGATTTTTTGAATATATTAATTTAAATTAAATTAAAGTATATGAAAGATATTCTACCCCATCAAATTAGTCGGTTGGTAACTCTATATATTTTGGAAGGGACACTGGGTATTATAATCCATTAAGAAAATTTTCAATATGTTCTAGGAGATTTATATTTTTCTCTGTAGGTGCATCATCATTTTCATTATCAACCCCCTAACCTATAAATTGGTTAGATTCATCTTCTAATTGAAATGGATAGAGTTATTAATCAAATATTTCTTTATTAAATTTAATAGAAATAAATTTCAAGTTAAAATACCTTCATTTATTGTCAAGGATTCATTATCCTTAACTATTGAAAGTTCCTCTTAGATTTATGTTAGATGGAGGAACATAATTAATAAGTTCCATACATTATTCAAATTCCACCACATAAATGATTCATTCTTATTTATATTATAATAGGTCTAGTGGTTCTGATTCAACATTTTCTAATATGGGAGATTGATTTCACATTTCACCTTGTATATAATTATTCTATAATTCATACAGTTCTTATTAATCTCACATAGTTACATTAGTTGGTATATACTCTCTAGTAGTCTCCTCCTGAAATGGTAGAGTAGTGTAAATACCCCAACCCTAGTAGCCTAGATCTAGTGGTTACTTTATTATATTAGAACTAAATATAATCAATTTCATCCCAAAGTATCGAATAGTTTATTAGTCTTGGTAAACTATATAAAGACTTGAATCCAACAATACTTTTGAATAAATCATAGTATTTTATTTTGAAACATTTTTATTCCCTATAGAAATCCCTACATATAAATCATAAATAATTTTCTAGAATCCTGAGTAAAGGAAATATAAGAAATGGGTGAGCTTAGATTCTAAGTAAGGGAATGCCTACAGAAGAAGTTAATGATTCAGTAATAATTAAGAAATAATAAATGATAATTAGATAATTCCATAAAAATAATAAAATGATCTATAAAGTTATTCATGGATACCATAGCTATTAAAATAATCAGAATTTCCGTAATAACTTATTTCATAATGATAGAATTCATAATTTAGGTCATCTAAACTTACCATTGAGACCCAATTCTGAGACATCTAAAAATACCATCAAGGCCTTTTTCTAAAACATATATATAAATGGGTAAATCCTCTGAAAAATACCCAATATAATTTTTCTCATTCGACCTATGGATTCATAGATGGGTTATGTAACTCTAATCCCCAATCGCCACTTAATATGTTCAATGTATTCATCATATGAATAAACAAAATAACTTAATGAATGGGACATAAAAATCAATAATTGTTCATTCTATAAGAATTATTATATGGAATATCAAAAATTTCCCAAGTCAAGATTTCCCTAAACTATACAATGAAACATATTGGGTAGTATAATAATATTATTGTCTCATTAAATAATAATATTCAACAAAGGATATTGACACAGTTAAAAATACATTAAACAGTACCCTATAAAATTTCTTGAGGAAAATAAAATTTCTATCTTTAAAAAAACGTATCAACATCTTAAAATATATTAGATATTAAGGAAAAAAATTATTTTAAATTAACATTTTAAACTTTCAAAAGAATATTAAAATAAATTATCATTCATGCCGATGAGAAATTCCATTCATTCCATCTAATTTTCAAAAAACATTCCTTTCACACTTATGTAAAAAGGTCTAAAAGTTCTCTATTCATAAAATGGAATGAATATTCCTTTTAAAAAATTTCTAAAAAATTCAAACATGGTTAAAATTTTCTTTAATAAGTCATAATGGAGTATTTAAAATATTCTTTTAAACATTTTATGGATAATATGGATATGGGAGAAAAATGATTCTTGATCGAGTAAAAAATACAATGTCAATTTTTCATAAAAATATTATTTTGGTATCTTCAGTTATTAAGGAGATGAAAATGAAAGAAAAAAAGTTAAATTTAAAGAAATAATATTAGGATAAGAAAATATTTTTCAGTTAAGATATAAATACCAAATAATTCCCTCAATATATACTTAAACATAAACAATACAAAATAATGATGAGATTATTTAATAAAACTTTACCTCAGTTTTTAGTTCCTTTTATGTTCCTAAACCTCTAGTATAATGAATTTACATTTATTGTACATCTATTATAGAACCATAATCACATATATATTACCAAATATTATTTACATATAATCTTTTATCACACATTTATTAACAATTATTTGTTAAAATATAATATAAGTGATTTTCATGAAAAATATTACATTAAAAAATAAATTTTGAGCGTATGGTTATAAGGGTTGAATTAAAATTATATAATAATAATTTAGATGAGATATTTGGACTTTACCACTTAGGTTTAACCTATATTAACCTGATTTACCATTTAATGAGGTGATAAATTTAACCACGGTTACTGATCATAATTCCAATGAATTAAAGGGAACTATTTACCAAACTGGGACCTCCTGACTCTAAATATTGAATAAATTTTATCAAATTATATACCTATAAGTGGGAGAAATTATTTTTTAAATAAGTACAAAAAACATGAAAAAATCACATTTTTTAAAAATATCATTTTAAAACATAAACCAGGATTTATTTTTATCTCACACACAAAAAATATTATATGAATTTTAAAAAAAATATTGATTATATAGATATAGAAAATAATGATATGTCTCTTTCATTACGTCCCCAAGTTCCCAATTATATTCTTCAAATTTCTGATTCCTCTATAGAATATTCTCCAAATAAGTCGTCTTATTCTATAGAACTTTATCTATATGATTCATGAATTTTATTTTATTTTCTTCATAAGAAATATCATTATGTATTAGTATGACCTCTAATTATATTACATATGATGGAACAAGTATGAACTTCCTCATGACAGATTCATGGAACACATCGAAAACTAGAGAGAGTTTTGGTGGAAGCACAAAATGATATGTTATTCTCCCTATAAGAATAAGAATCTCAAATGAAATAATATACCAAGGTCTTATCTTTTATTTATTTCTAAATCTCCTAACCTAATTTAATATAAAAATTCATAGAAACCCCTTCTCACTAACTTTAAATTCTATATCACAGTGGTGATTTTCAGCATAACATTTCCGTCAACTCTGAGCTACCATGATGTGTTGCTAAATGGATCTAAATTTCTCTTCCATTTCATCTGTTCTCTTAGGTATGAAGAGAATTATTTCTCTAAATTCCTCATATTAGTCCTTATATCTACACTTATTACCATAGTGGTCTTCATAAGGATCCATCTGAATGCTTGAGTAAAAACTATTATTGTAAGAAATCATTCCCATTGGAAGATATTTCTCCCAACTATGTTTCAAGTCCATATAAAAATATCTCAACCTATCCTCTAGGTTTTTAATGGTTCTATTAGACTTACCATCCTTCTGAGTATAATAAAATGTACTAAAACTCAACTCTTTATCCATAGCTAACTGAAGACGTTTTCATAACATCTAGGTAAACACCAGATCCTGATTAGATATAATAGATACTGTTATTCTATGAAAACTTACAAAAACCATAATGTATATTCTATAAAGTTGATTAAGATGGAAAAATTATCTAATATAAATTATGTTATCTGGATTTTTAAGGTGATTGAATACAACCCAAATAGAATTATGACTTATAGATGGTGTAGGTGGTCTAATGATTAAATCCATGGTGATGTTTTCCAATCTCTGTTCAGGTATGGGGAATGGTTATAGAACCCCCTTAGACTTTTGTCTCATAGACTTAACCTATTGGAATACCAAGCACTGAGATGCATAACCAGTAATATCACCCTTTATGTTATCCCACTATAAATACTCTTTCATATATCTATACATATTCATACACCCAAGATGAATAGATTATAATGAACTATGATCCTAATCCAAGAGCTTCTTTTTAAAATATCGTACGGATAGAACACATGCATAGTTCCTAAACTATATCATTCAATCGTAATCGAGGATAAACTTTGTAAAATTTTGGTTCTTCTTATATAGTAAAACATTTTTTTTTGCCTCTCTAGTCATCACATGATTGTTGGTTGAACACTCATTTGAGAAAGATAAGATTTCTCCCCTTCCTTCATTATTTATAGATTCTTCCTTTGAAAATCCATAAATATTAGATCTTTTTTATTATAATCATACAATATCTATAATGATTATTTTGACACATAGCATCTACCACATTGTTTTTTTTCAATTTGGTAATGTGTTGATCATTCATAATCATTAATCAACTCCAATAGACTTATCTAGAACATATTTAACTCTTTCAAAGAGATAAATACTTTAAACTTTTATCATTAGTATATATATATAACAGTTTTCTATGTAAAGATAATGTCTTTATATCTTAAACGAAAAAAATAATATATTTAACACTGAATCATAATTTTGGTAATGTTTCTCATGAACCTTTAATTAGTGTGAAGAATAAGCTACCATCATATCATTCTACATGAGAATGAATCCCATTACCTTCTTCCATCCATCACTATAGATTACAAACTCTTATACATTATAGTTTAATGTAATAACAAGTTCAAAACCTAATATTATCTTATATTCCATAAAATTATGTTCATATTCTTAAATCCAATGGATGTTTAATCCCTTTTGAGCTATCTTTTTTATTTGATTATAATTTCTTGAGAAATTCTCTACAAAGTGTCTATATCATCCATCCAATCCTAGAAAACTAAAAATATCAATTAACTTCATTAGTCTAGGAAAAATTTCAATAAAGTTAATCTTTTATGTATCCATTGATATACCCTCGCTAGAGATTATATAAACCAGTAATGAAACCTTTTAAATCTAAATTTTAAACTTTCTCACTTTTTTATAAAACATCTCCTTCCTTAAGGCCTTGAAAAAAATCCTCAAATAATCTTCATTATGTTCCTTAATCTTTGAATATATAATAATATAATCTATAAAGACTACCACCAACTGATCAAGTTAAACTCTAAAGACATTATATATTAAATCCAAGAATATCGTGGGGGGATTAGTAAGAGAAAATGGAATCACAATAAATTTATAGTGAATATAGCTTGTATAAAATGATCATATACATAGAATGTTTTCTTGGGTATATCTTCCTTCTTAACCATCAATTGAAGTTATAAAAATGAATTTCAATCTTATAAAAGTGTTTATATCCATATATTTCATCAAAAAAGTAATAAATATAGGGTAAAGGATATTAATTCTTGATAGTGACCATGTTAAGTTATTGGTAATCAATGAAAAGTAACATTGATATGTCTTTCTCTTTAAGAAAGAAAATATCAGTGCTCCCCATGGTGACTTACTTGGATAAATTAATCTCTTGATAGTAATCTCTTGGATATTCTTCTTCAATTCATCCAACTCAATCATTTCCATTATATATGCATTCTTTGAAATAGGTGTAGCACTAGGTATGAGTTAAATTTAAAACTCAACTTCATGGATCAATAGAAGCCCAGGAACCTTTTCTATAAATACACCAACAAAATCCTACATGATAAAAATATCTTCATTGTTGAATTTCTACCCAATCATCTAAGATAAACACTCATTTAAAAAAGGAATCATGACCCATACAATTTATTCAATTTCCGTCATAATTTTATGTTTTTCATTACACTAAAATATAATCATAGGTTGGTTTATAATTTCAAAGGTGACTTTACTTCCTCAGTAATTTATGTAGGATTTATGTTAATAAAGTCGATGCATGCCCAAAATAACATAAAATTAAACTAAAAGGATAATAAAAATATTCACAAGAAGAACCATTCCATATAATTTTATTAGATATGAGTTATAGACATGAGACGTGGTCATCCTACCATTATATTTTTCACTATCAATGCAATATCTAATAGTTGGGGTGGTGAAACGATGCCCTTAAAAAATTTTCATATATAAAAGACTGGGTGGAACTATAATTAAATTAAAAAACTTAAATTCTATAGTAGATGATAAGTGTACCTTTCACCACATCATTAAGAACATACACATTGGGTGTAGTAATTTCAAAAACATGTCCTTCTCCAATTGAATTATTTTTGTGGTAAGTTCTCTTGGTGTTTTGGGAATTTTTAAGAATAGTGCCCCATCTCCTCAGAGTTAAAGCATTATAATTTGATGGATTATCACTTTTACTTTAATTCAGGATCATGATGGACATTTTATACACACATAAAGAAAACTATATTCTTTTTTTGGAATGTAAAATGGTGTTTCATTTCACAATTATCACGTGTTGTAAAATTCTTCTTTCTCTTCTTTCCTATATCTATGTCCTCCTCTATCATCCCCCAATTAACTTTATTTTCTTCAAATACATAAGAATTGGAGAAATATTTCTCTATATTTATATCATAAAATTCTATATCATCATATGATGAGAATGTTTTGGAGACTAGTTCCTTTTGAATAATGGTATTAAGCCATCAAATAAATGATTAATCTTACTTTTGGATTACATACATAGTCTATAGCAATCCTTTCCAACTTTCTGAAGTAATATTAATAATTAGAAATATTTTAATATTCCTTTTATCATAAACTCATGAATTTTCTCTCCATATCCACTCATTAATTGTGAGAAAAATATTTTTCTAAGAAAATTTGATTAAAATCCTTCCATTGCATTCTTGTTATTTCCTCCTCATCCATATTTTTTAAAATAAATGACCACCATTGATATGTATCACCTGAGAGATGATAAATTTCCGTGAAAAACTTTAACCATTCATTAATTCCTCATGAAAGAAATATATTATATGTAGAACTTATCCATTGATAATCTATAAATGGATTTATAGCCCTGCTAAATGATAGAGGGTGTTGACACATGAAGCATTCTAACATTCCTACACCACATTGTGGATCAGAAGGAACCTCCATATGGGAAATTTTATTGGTTATAACATGGTTAATATTCCTTAATATAGTTATAATTTGTTTTATCTCCATATATTGCTCCATATCTAGCTACATTGTCATGATCAAGAGGGAAATCCCTATATAGATTAAGTGCATTGATATGGTGTCAATTTATTCTCCATGTTCCATTTATAAACAAAGAAACAAACTAGATTGGATCATAATATTATGAATCATGAATTTTAATTTCAAAACATAACATAAATTTAAAAGGTATGTATGATTAATCCCTAAGTCGGAAGCATGGTTTCTATCGGAATATTCTTAAGGTACGACCTAGAGTTAAGTTCCCTAATTTATGTTTTCATAAATCTAGCTTCTATGGTTTCTATTAATCCTTCCCTAATACCAATAATTAATACCTCCACCCTAGTAGCCTAGAATCTTTGGTCAAATTATTAAATTATTTCTAAATTCAACAAATCACAACCTAAAGGACCAAAGAGTTTAGTAGTGTTAGTAAACTAGATACACACTTGAATACAACGTTATATTTAAAAACATAAAATACAATATATTATTCTCTTTCGGGTCATATTTATTAACTCTATAATATCCTTACATATCAATCATGAAAAATTTATTAGCTCCTAGGGAAATTTAACATACTAAAGGTGTGATCTCATATGATTAATAAGGGAATACATAAAATAGATGATAATAATCCATGAATAATATGGAAAGAATAAATGATAATAAAATAATTTAATAAAAAAAATGAGCAAGAATCTTATCTATGGATTACATAACAATTAAAATAATTATATAGTCATCAATAAATAATTTCATAAGGATTTAATGCATAATTTTGAACATTTGAACTTATCATTGAGGTTGTATGCCAATACATCTATGAATATCTTCAAGGGCTCATTATAAGGCATCTATATAAATGGGTAAGGGCTTGACCAATTACCCAATATAGTTTTTCTCATGATACCTACTATTGTATCAAGGATCTATATAATTATGGGCCCAACCAATCAATTAATAAGATAAATGCATCCTTAATTTGAATAAATTACATAACATATTCAGTATATGCATCAAAAATCAATAATTGACCATATTGAAAGGACTAGTATACGGAATATCAATAATTTAACTTTTCAAAATGATCATAAACCATCCAAAGAAATATTGAGGATGGTATCATAAGATTATAACCTTAGTAAATTATAATATTTAATAAAATATGATATGGAAACAAATATGTTCAAAAGATCACTAGAAACTTCTTGAGGAAAATACACGATCACACTTTGAAAAACACTTATTGAAATCTAAAAAATTAGCAAATGTTAAGGGAAAAAATTATTTCAAATTAATCATGAGGAATTTTAAAATAATCATTATATTAATGAGTGGTTGGGATGGTGGTGAATTATTTTCAGGATGTATAAGTTAAAAAATTCCTTTGACAATTTTGTCAATGGGTCAAAAAGTAACTCTTGAAAAATTACATGAAGTTTCCTTTTAAAATATTTTGTAAAAATAAAAACATGGGAAAAATATATTTAATAAATTATTGGAGAATATTATAAATATCATTTGAAACAGTTTAAGGATAATGTATATATGAAAGAGAAAAATATTCTTAACCGAGTAAAAAAACAATTCAGTTTTCATTAAAAAAGATTATTTTCTTATCATGAGTACACAAAGAGATTAAATTGAAGGTAAAACATATAATTTCAAGAAATTACCATAGTATAATAAAAAAATTCTAATATATAAAATTAAAATAATTTCCCTAATGGAGAATTAAGCATTAAAAATCTCAAATAATGATGATATTGAGAAATATACCCTTACCTCATGTTCAACATCCTTCGTATGTGTCTAAAACTCCTATGTAATCTATATAAATTTATTATAAATATATTTCAAAATCATAATCACAAATATCATATATATTATATCATATATGATTTACTTATAATCATTTATCACTTATTTATTAACAATTATTTGTTAAAATCATTATTTTGGGCTTCATTTTTCATGTATATTTTGGTTTGGTGGTTTATTCCTTTTACTTTTTTCATTTTTTCATCATATATAGTATATAAAACAAGATATAAATATTATATATATATAATCCATAAAATATATAAATAGAAAAATTAATTACATTGGTTGTACATATGAATGAATGTTGGTTTCACTTTTTGATAGATATAATGAAGGAAAAGTAAATAATAATTAAAATTTAAAAATTATTAAATAATATACATCATGTATATTAAAAAACCATTCCTTAATACAATAAAAGTAAAACATAAATGAAAAAAAATCATAATGCCTTGTGGATGTTGTAGTCCATTTGTGTGCATAACAGACAATATTGTTTTCCAATGTATTAGAAGGTAAAAAGGTAGTGGTGATATTATAATTCCAAAATTATTATTATTTGATAAGTTTAATATATAAACATTATTCACATCATAATAACCATCCATGAAATGTGGTGGTGGAAAATTATTTCTATCTCTATGTGGAGATGGTAAGTTGTATGTACACATAGGTAATACTTTCACTTCCCATTTCATGGAAAAGATGGATAGTAATGATTTAATAATCATAATAAAATTTATTTATATTTATGATAACTTAAGTTATTATTTTATTAATAATATATATTTAAATTAGGTAAAATAATAATTAAATATAAAGTGATCAATAAAATTGATTACCTGTTCTTTGAAACAACTCATTTAGATCTCCTCTTAGGGTCACCAGGGTTGGTCTTTTGGGAATCATAGCACCTCAAGAATGTGTCTAGGGGAGTGTAGAAGATAAATTTCCAAATTTAGGTCAACATATAATACTCAAATTTGTATTAATAATTTATGGGATGAGGTACCCATATATAACTGAGGAGAGAAGAACTTTTTGAATTTCTTAAGGATTAGATTATAATAAATACATCAATAAGAAAAATGTTTCCAAATGGACATATATCAGAATATAATAAAGTATTTGGTTTTAATACCTTAAAATATATATAATTTTCTAGGTTTATGTCATGTTTTATACCTTATCTATTAGTTTAACTCCATTGTTAACCATTTTTAACCTTAACCACACTAACAACATTTTTACTATTAAATAATTAAAATTTCACATATAATGTGACAATTTGCTTATAAATTTACAATAGATAAAATTTTAGGACATTAATTATCTTAATTTTTCACTTAAAATGTTTTTATGACTTTTAAATTATTTAATAAAAAATTAGTTTTATAAAATAAAATTAATATCAATTTTGACAATATTCAATTAATTCAACAATAAAGACTATAAGAAAAATTAATAATTTGAATATAATCCATTTAAAAATAACTATTACATCATATTCATCTAAAATATTCATCTGAGACTATAAATCACTCAAATTGTATCAAATTTATTATTTTTAATATCATTCATTTTATTTGTTAATTAATTTAATAAATATTGTATCAGTGTTGTGTAAGCATTTAGGAAATTATATAACACCTAAAACATAGAACTAAATTATCATCATGAATATAAGTTTATTATTATAAAAATAAACATTAATATTTTTCTACCACTTGTTTTTTATCAATTTGGACACATAAAATATATTTAAAACTAAGATAGTGACATTTCATACTATATTTGATTTATATATTATGTAGGTAATTTTCATGGAAAAGTATTTGTTAAAAAATAAATGTTGATCCTAAGGTGATAATGTTATAATTACATTTATTGAATAAGAAATAATATTAAATTTTATTACTATATTACTTAGTTTTACCCATGGATTTCCTAAACTACCCTTTACCGAGGTAACAAATTTTTCCACATTTACTATTAATAATGCATAAAATAAAACAGACCTATTTACCAGATTTTTACCACCTAATTATAAATGTTTTATCCATTTTATAAAATTCAATACCTTTAGGTGTAATAAATTAATTTTAAAATACATGTGAAAGATGTGATGACACCGCTTTTTAGAAAAATATAATTTTTAAATATAAAACTAAATTTGTTCATATTTCATGACCATAAAAATATTTGATGAAAGTTAAAAAATATAATTGATTTTATAATATAAAATTTTCATTAACATTATTCACCAATATTGAAAAATTAAATTTATAAATATAAAATTATATTATGAGCATAAAAAAATTTACAGAAAAATATCTCTTTTATTTACTAATAACTTTTTTATTTGTAATTAATTTATAACCTATTGATTCATTTTATATAGGTGTAAATTTTAATAATATAGTTATTCCTATTCAGAACCACCCATCCAACATCAAGGAGATAACTATCAAACAATAATATTTTAATAGTATATCATGGTTTGTATGAAGTCGGTGTTGCGTATAACGGAAGATATCAAAGAAATCAAATTATTCAAAGGGAAATATATTCTAAAATATTGGTGAGTTATAATTAAATTTCAATAATATACATTTGATTAATTATTTTAATTCCTCCCAAAATTATTAAACTTGAAAAATAAATGGAGTAATATATTCCTTCATTTATTCATGTACTTGCTACTATAGCTACTGTTCATTTTATTCTTAGAGGTATTCTACTATCTGGTATCTCTTAATACATGTCTCCTACATTTCCTCCATAAACTCAAAAAAATTGTCCTCTATTGAATTAGTAATTTATTATTCATACAACTGATAGTATTATTTAAATTCATAGTAACAATTTGAGTTTAAATAAATCATGGAAAATGCACTATTTTTTAAATATATATATTAAAAAAGAAAAGGAATTAAAAAAAGTGATTGAAATAGAATGTTATCAACATGGATCTATAAAAATAGCCTGAAATTTTTAACTCGTGTATATTAGGGTGGTACAAATTAACAATTATTCTCTCATATTGTAGCATATTCTTTCCAAGTGAAACATAGTGGATGACCATGGTCATCTCCCAAGGAGCCTTTTTTGGATCACCGATTATTCTATTCAAATTACTATAATTTTGGTATTTTAAATATATAAAAAGAAAATTAAAATTGGGGGTTGGTTGTGAGGAAAAATTAATGAAATAAAATGAAAATAAATTAAAAACTAAGCAAGAGTTATAGAATAATGGTATTGGTTCTAGGATGGGTTACTCGAGTTCCTTCATTAAAATTTTCATGTTGTATGAGATTGATATGATAGAAAAACTCCTCAAATTTGAACTAAAATCCTATATTTGATTGTGATAGTAATTATTCCTAAGATACCTCTTCATCACCCTAAATCTCACCTTCTCGATTAGTCAAAAATTATTTACACGCCATAATAAATGTTTTTTTGAGACCTTCAAATACCTGGATTCATCATATGGAATTTAATATAATAGACAATATCAACTCAAACATATAAATAACTACTTGAGATAAGGCAGATAATTAATGTTCGATATAAAATAAAATTATTTTGATAGTTATTCCTTTGAGTGGTGAATAAATTCAATACAATCCTATAATAATCTACCTTCCCCGTCAAAAATTAAAAATGAACTTTAAGAAATGAATATTGCAGATTTAGAAACATGGAGAGAACTACCCACCAGGAAAATACTTAGGATAAATCTCACCATGTTTATTATTATAATATTAAGGTGGGGGAATAATAAAAATAAGAGAGAAATAGAGAAAAAAACTACCATTTTTTAAATTAAAAATAAATAATAAAATTAAAATGAACCACAAAAACCAAAACTATTAATATTTCCTAGGAGAGAGGATATGGTTTCTAAAACATTAAGATAAAGAGAATAAACTATTTAAATATGTATAAGTGAGGATAAAAAGTATTTGAATGTTTTTATTAGGAGTGGATTACATATATGTTTTGAATATTTACTACTAGGATTTAGATTCCATGAAAATATATACTATAAATGTTCACTTCTTAGGACTGAATAACACCTGAATTGTGAGTTTCCATCTTTCCCAACCTGGTTATGAAAACTAAATAAAATATATTCATTTTTATATGATTTCAATAATAGAAACCGTGTGTGTGGAATATGGGATAAATGACTTAGGTTTAGTAGAGTATACAGAGGAACTCTTATTCTTCTTATAAAAACATAAAATCTTATGTGAGTGGCTAAATATAGTTATAGAAAAGTGGAAACCCTAATATATGGATCATCTATTCAGTGGAAAAGTAAAATATTCATATATATATTCATCATATATGAGGTAAATCTTATGTATCGTATCATCTTGGATTAAATTATACCCTTCTAAAAAATGAAAATACTCTTACATATCAGTGTATCCTTGAGTAACTCTAATGTATTTGATAAGGAATATTATATATTATCCAAGAGAATCTTATGTATCATCTAGGGTACTCTTTCATATTATTTAAGGAAGCATTACTCATCAGATAGGTGACTCTTAAATATTGATCATGGGACTCTTACATTTCATATTGGAGACTCTTACACATCGCCATCATAGCTTGATATTTTTTCTTAGAAGAAAAGTAAAATTTATTACATATTTCTCAAAAACTCATATGTACTGGCTAGAAATTATTTTGTATCCAAATTAGGACTATTGAAAGTTAAACTTTGAACATTTTTTCTTAACTAATTCTTCAAGATTGTATTTTAATTTCATACCAAAAAACTATTAGATTATCAATAGTTATCCATTCATTTTATTATTGAAATTAAATAAATCAATTAAATTATTGATTTTATCATTTTAAGAAATATTCACAAAATCAAATAAAATAATCCTTTAATCCTAAAAATATAAAAGACACATTTAATTAACGAATAAAATATGATAAAATTAATTTAATACCATTAAAATATAATGATTTTACTACATCGGTCAAAGGCTCTATTTGTTGGGGGTGAGAAATACAATTTTAGAGGTTATGTCATATTGGTTTTCATATAAAAGATAAAAAAGTCATCAAAATTTGTTGGTATTGTTGTAATCAATTATCATTTTGATATGGAAATAGGATTTGATATTTATGGATTTTATAATTTTATTTCCCCATCTACCCTGTAAAAAGAACTTCATTTGGGTAATTACTTATCATTTGACAATATTTTCTCATTTCCATATTATATAGGATATTATAAAGTAAAAGTTATTGGTAAATTATATGTCTAACAGTTAATGAATCTACATGGTATTCTATTTTCAATTTTTTTTAATCAATTTCCATGATTTACTTCCTGATTCTAAAACTTTTATTATGAAGTTATGGGTTCTTAGTTTAATTTGATCATGGTTTATCACTTATAGATGGGTGGTCAT
Source organism: Viscum album (assembly GCA_963277665.1). Classification (NCBI taxonomy): domain Eukaryota; kingdom Viridiplantae; phylum Streptophyta; class Magnoliopsida; order Santalales; family Viscaceae; genus Viscum; species Viscum album. The sequence continues at coordinate 701,035,836 of OY728160.1, forward strand.
ACTGAGAACTTGATTAAAATTATTTTAATCATGACTCAAGATTTCATATATTAATTTTTTAGATCATAGGATAAACCCATATAATTGGTTAAATTTAATTACAATAAAATTTATCAACTATTGATAAATTTTCCCCCTTTGAATATTTTTATGGAAGGCCATGTTACTACCCTATTTGTTAGAAATAATTATATAAACATTACTTGTTTGGATAATAATTAACTAGTTGGTGATGTATAATATTTAATTAAATAAGGATAGCGGTAGGTTATAGTAATTATAATCCTTATGTTGATCTTTTTCATCATCCTTTAGAATTCATAGTTGAGGATTTGTAATTTCTCAAGGTCCATGATTGGGAAATTGTAAGTTGGTAAACATTATAAGTTAATATCATAACATGTTGTACCATTTGAGATATTGGATCATATCAAAAAAGTGGCATACATCTTAGATAAACCTTATCAGTCTACATTTATTCATTATTTAATTCATGTATTCTAGTTGAGTAACTATCACCTGAACCTATATCATATGGTTAAATGGGAGGATTTGGATTTGGAATCCAATACTACTATGGTGGAGCAGCCTATAAAAATTATTCATTATTATAATAAAGTGATATAAAAGAAATCTATCCCACATTCTATGTAATATGGAAGCATAAGACTGATATACATGATTCTAGGGATCACGAATCCTTGATAATAGAGTTGTGGACTCATTTATTCTTTGATCAAGAGAACTAAGGAATTTATGGGTGTATAAAATTTCATGGTGGAGAGAATTGTGAAACCCTAGGGTCACTTATACATATTTATTTATATTATTTAATTTATTTATTAAAGTTCGGATGTTTTTGGAATTTCGGATTTGAAATCATGAAAAATTAATCACCAATGTAGGTCACATGGTACGTGCAAAGTTTATGTTCACCCTTCACCCTAACTATGTAAAGGGGGGGGAGGTAATTCCAGAGAAGAATTCATGGTGGGATCATGGTTTACATAACTATGTGGTAAAACCATGCATCCAAACCAATCAAATACCGAGAGTCTCTAGAATCATATGTATAGTGGATTCATGGTTTCTCTATCCATGTGGAAAAATGGTGTGACCATCCTTGAAATTAAATGAGAGTTTCCATAAGTATCCTTACTCAATTTTTACATGGATCTTCCTCTAATTTCCCTCTAATCTCATTTGAAGGATTCTCAATGGATCCCCTTTTCTACTATAATATCACATAGCGGATATCTATCCATCTAAGTGATTCTCTTCAAGTTAACTCCCTATTTTATTTTTTAATTTCCTTATTTTCCTCTTCTCTTACCTTCTTCTTTAATTTTCCTCATGTTCCCATATCTTAGTTAAACATGGTGTCCAATATCATGGTTATGGTTGGTTCAAAATTTAAATTTCAATATTATTATGGTTTTTAAGGATCTCATTCATTATAATCTCTTGAAATTTAAATGAGATAAGTTTTTAATGAATTTAAGGAAACAACCTTTATATAATCAACATTTATCATGAACCACTTTGGGTACATGTTACTTTTCATAATTTTATTTATTATATGATAATCTCAATGAAGTGTTGGGGAATGATTTATAATTTTTATTAGAGTTTCATTAAATTTATGATGGAAAAGGTGGAGGTTTTCCATAGTTTATATGAGATATTAATTATAATATTATATTTATGCCTATAAGGTGTTAGATAAATTGTTCCAAAGGATGTTTCAATTTTAAATTGATTTTAAAATGAATTTTTTTAAAGGTATGATATCAGATAAACTAAATTCCTTAGGTTTACTTTGTTTTATACCCCATTATGGGTTATTTATTTATGTTATTGATTGATATTTATATTGGTTCTTTTTTGAGATTGTGACTTTATGTATTTTATTTATTATAAATGATGGGTCATTTGTGGTTATGCATTGTGACCTAGTTTTGGATGGGATAGGCATGATAACTATGGGTATTTAAAGTGAGTTGTTATCTTTTTACATCCCCAAATTTTCAAAATATGACAGCTTCATGATTATCCCTTGTGTTTGGACACGTTATCATTATGTTTCTCCTTAGTATTAGTATTAAAAGAAAATTTTAGATTTTTGTAAGGTTAATTTAAGTTCCAAATCTAATAGATTCACTAGATCCTAGTAAGTGTTATGATATGTAAAGTCCTAGGTTACCCATTTTTATTGGTTTGTCCGGAGTTTATAGTTCCATATTTATCTTTTTGTTAGTTATGCATTACATGACTCTTGAGTTTTCATTAATATGATAATTTTTATGTTATTTTTTTAATTATTATACACCCAATTTATGATCATTTAAAATTGGATAGTATATTCTCTAGGATAAGTGACTAATATTTGTTACGTTTTCTCAAATTAAACAAAAGAGTATTTTTTTAATTATTTTTTAAACTAAGGAAAATAGTTTTCATTTTGAAATAGATTGTGTATATTTATGATGGTATCCTACTGGGATTTTCAATCACACCCTATATACCCCCACTAGGTATATATTAATCTTGGTATATATGATATTGGTATAGGAGAAGTAACCACAACTTTTGGTGTCTCATCCTAATACATCCCTCTTCCTTTAGTTCTATGGGGACTGAGTGGTTACCACGATCCATGTGGAGCTAGATTGTATAGGGTATATTTGGGGTCCTCTCAATGTTATTTTTGAATATTCTTATATCAGATAACTCAACTAAACGTTTTTTTAGTCTTGTGTGTATTGTTCATTCTTCTGTCTCACATTATATTTTTTATTTTGAAATAATGAAAGATGTTTATCTTGTTTATTTATTTCCTTATGCTATGTTTGGCTTGATTTTCATTTTGAAACTAATTATTATTAGGTGTGACTATCCAAAGTATATATATTTTATTCAAAAATTCTAGATAGAGTCTATGATATGGTTTGATGGAATTATAGGATTAAATAATTCCCAAAATTCATGTTTAATACAAATAATTATTTTTTTAGTGTGTGGTGATCGGGAATGTGATTCAAGCCATGTGGTAAATGCTTTCTGTGATGTGTTTGATCGATTCATACTTGTTCACAGTAGTTTTCCAAAACAAATCATAATATTAATAACATGTATGATCATTTATGGATATATATATATATATCAAATAAAGGGTGAGATAGAAGTCTATTGAGTTGAGGAATAATAGAAAATAAAAGGACGCATGAATCAATATGAGTATATTAGTTTTCATAATGGTCATTAACAAACATAAGTATGGGAACATAATTATAAGGATCTAGAAATCATAGGAATGAGTCACATGTTATGGCACATGTATTATAACATCCCAGAAATTTTATAAAATAAATAAGTTCTTAACAAATTTCTTTTTTTATAAATTATATAAACTAAGTTATGAGAAAAACATTTAAATAACTGATTTTATTTAATAAGAATAAATTTTTTTAAGTAAAATATTTAAAAACTGTAAAATAATTCTTAAAAATAATCTAACTTCTCAAATAATAATATTTTTTCTAATGAATATAACCTGAAATATATTAAAATTTTAATATATATATATATATATATATATTCATATTCATGTTTTGAAAAACAAAATATTAATTTATTTCAATAATTAATAATAGAGGTATTTATTAATTAAAATAAATACTATTATGTTTATATGAACAATTTTTAGTTATTATTATTTTTAAAAAATAAGATTTGATTTTAAATTTATTTTCAAAATCTTAAGTTTTTGATTTTTTAATAAATTTGATATTCAATAAAAATAATAGTTATAAATATTATAGATTGAATTTAAAAATAAATAGAGAGTGTGTGTGTTTTTGTGTGTTTGTGTGTGTTTTCTCACTCTCGCATGTCGTTGAAATTTCACAGGCTAACATCATATTAGAATTTATTTCCCCAAACTACCCATACTATTGGGGAATAGTAAAGTGGAAATGTGGGGTTGATCGCACGAAAAGTACTGGTAGCAAATTGCACAAAACCCTTTGAAGGATTCCTTAACTTTCACTCATTATGATTGGTGTTTAATAATACTATTGGGTTTGGTGTTTACTTCAGATTAACAAACAAGCTATCAAGGTCAATTTCGAAGCTCTTGAGAAAATATAATTATAGATTTAACTTAGAGTGGTCATATAAATTAGGTTGTAAAGTGGTGGAAAACTCACCAATTGGTTTTGGTCAAACCAACTAGATCTAACTATGATGAAACAATCACATTTCTATGGTATATATGAAAATCTAAGTTCATTATGATTGGATTATATACCAAAAGCATCACAAGCTAATGAACATAGTCCTTCTCAGCTCTAATTAGGATAGGTTCATTAAATCGCATGTCCCATGGTCAAGGTTTGTGAAATAATATAATGATCAATTTTTATTAAAATAATTACTAGCAATAGGGTTATAAAGGTTTAATCTAAAGATTTATTGGGATTTGAAACATCCTTATTATCTACCCCTTAAACTTGGGTGGATTATCTTCTCACGGAGGTGATGATCAAAAACAAGTAATAATTTCGCATGTTGTGCATAATCATAAAACAGTTTCAAAAGAGACAACCCAAGATTAAACAGGATGGAATAAATATGAAAAAATTAGAAACAATTCAAATACAACCTGAAACTAATATTATAATAATAAATAAATAATAATGAGTAATATTGAATCCAAATAATTAATAAAAATTTACAAGATTACTGTGTATAAAGAATTTCTGAATAATGATGCAAGTACATATGAAAAATAGAAGTTGGTGATAGCAACAAGCATAAAAAATGGAAGTGCGGTTGTAATGGACAAATGAGGATGTAAAAGTATTTAACAACTCACAAATATTTGATAAAAAAATTAAAGCATTTAAAGGTCAATAGTTTAGTATGAGAATGAATGAAAACCAAATGTGAAAAATTGGAGAAAACTAAAATTATAGGGATCCCAGTTTCACATAGATCAACTTAAATATAAGTAGGTCCAAAAAGTACACAGTGTACAAGTCATGCACATCATGTACTAGATTAAATGACTTGGGTATTATCATCTACATTTCATGTAAGTTAGTTTCATTCCATTTATTTTAGATTCACTTTTAATACTGAATATTATATTCAAATATTTGATCAGGCAAGGCCTCGAAACTTGAATGTTGTCTTATCTTTGCACATCATGTATGAAATTCACTTTTGGTAGGATTATGATTTTTTATATTTATGTTTCGTATAATGGTTTTACACGTTATTTATTGTCTTTACATAGGGAAGAATCTTCTCAGGTTATTCTTTCATCCTATATATATGATGTGAATGAAGTCTACACATCATCAATGTGATAAACAACATGTAAAGGTTGTTTTTGGAACTATTTAAAGATTTACTTATTTAAGTACAGAATTATTATTTCCCTCAAAAATGAACCAAAACCCAGTAAATTATTGAATACTTCATGAACAAACATTAAAAAAATATATCAAATATGAATATAAAATTCCATCTTATCGAATTCTCCCACATTTTAATAATTGCTTGTACTCAAGAAATAAGCATCTCCACAAGGATTCCAAGAAAAAAATTAAAATAGGAAACATTTATTAAAACTATAAAAATAAAATTGAGTTTATGTATAAAAAATAAGTCCTGCAAGATCAATCTTGCCTAGAAAATCAGTCAATCCTTATGGTTGTGTTCTTTATCCAGATTCTTATTCTTTTAATTGTAATTTCATAATTGTTTCTTAAATTTTATACCCATTTTCCAATTTACCTCACAATAATTTTTCTATCATCACTCAGGATAAAATGTAATTGAAGTTATGCTCATACCCTGGGAAAATTTTATTAACCATAGGATTCAATTGGTTCTATCATCTCCACTTCGTAAATAAAAATACAAAATAAATCATGATGGCTTTGGAAAAAAAGTTTCAAATTACTCTAAGACTGAGGGAAGCTGAATAGAAAGTGGGAATGAATCTCAAAAAGAGGGTAATATATAAATTATAATGCATGATAAACATAAAAAGTGAAATTAAGTGGCTCCTCTAAGATTAAAAGTTGTCTATTATCCAAAAATCTCAAGTAGATCAATCATAATATCAAGTATATATAAAAATGTACCATGTTAATTTAATTTAATTTTTCTTTCATTTATTTTTCAAAATTCATGTTTAGTCTAGATATCACATCCACCCCTAATCATATATGTTCCTTTAGAGGATTCATCTTTTTGGAAATGGTGAATTTTAAACTTCTTAAAACACAACCCCAAAATCTTTTTCTTTCTTTTTATTTTTTTATATTTTTATAAAGGAACATGGTAGGATTAAAATACCACATCTAAACATGGATATAATCATATCAGCAATAAAAATTTCTTAGTAAATCTCCTCATAAATAAAATTTCATGTCTATCAGTATTTACAATTCCTCTACACTTTTTAAAAATATAATCTTGCATAATACCCATAGGAGGGTATGAAGGAATAATCAGCTTGAAATAACTCCATCCTAAAAAGGTCATTCATGTAAACTATGGGATAAATAATAAAATATGTAATGTGGGTATCAAGAATTAGTGGCTCAAAAAATATGTCCTCAATCATATAATAATTTTATTTTTTTAGTCATATCTAAAATCAGATCTTAATATAAGTTTTGATAGATTCTCATCCCATATGAGTCTCTCAAGAAATATGATTACAAAAGAATATGTGATCATGGGTCTAGAATACTCTCAGAAATGGGAGTATAAAAAATATATTTTAATCACCCTGGGTGTTAAACTCAATAGTAAGTCATTAAAAATAAATTTAAAAAAAATAAATTTTGAATTCAATTACTAAACTCAAAAATCATTCTAAAAAATTAAACATGAGAAAAACAAGGATTCCAACAATTTCAAACCCATCTTTGTCTTTTATATAAATGGGTAAAATATTTTTCAAGTTTAAATATTTCTTTTAATGTAAACTATCTCTTATATGGGTGAAATAAAACAATAATATCAGTGTATCGACAATAAAGCTCAAGTAGGAATCCCCCAAACCTAAAATGAGATAGTGTAGACACTATCCAGGAAATCATTATTGGAGAGACATCACATATATATAATAAGAAAAATGGAATGGAAATTTTGAAATTAAATTTTGGGAATCTAGAGCTTCCATAATTAGTTTTATTTCATAAGGAAACTTGTGGGATATTGAGGTCGAATTGGGATACATGCATAATTTGTTAGAATGAAAAAACTAGTACTATATGAAACATTAGTCTAGAGGGTTTAACAATATCAAATTAGTGAAATGGGAAGGTGCACATAGAAAATAGTAATGAAAATCAAACCAGATACATGCAGATATATTGGTACAATGAAGTTCAATATGACCTATGAATATAAATGCTACTAAAATGTATGAAGTATATTATTGAAAATAAAAACCCAAAAAAAATATAGGTTTCCTCCCACAAATCACTAAAAATGTTGTAGTCAGCCAGACAGATGGACAAAGAAATCATTATTTCTCATCCATCTAATTAGAAATCTTCTACCTTCTATAGGAACTATTGGACATGTCACTTCTCTCACGTGGATGCTTGAAAGGGTTCACCACCTTATGATAGTACCGATCTTGTATCTCATGTGATAAGAAAAGACTTTATACCCATCGTGGTGGGGAGATCTATACATCAAGGATCTCTATTGAAATATCCTCATGATGGCACTCAATTCCATCCATGTTCTAATTTTTCAGAAGTGTGAGTGTGTATAGTGAAGGAATAGGCACATCAATGACCATGGAAGAGGTAGAAGAACTATAAAAGGATAAAGTAATTTAGATATGAAATAAAAAATAATCCAAGAAACTGTGAAAAAAAATTATCCCATGTATATATATATAGAACAATGATAAATCATGTAGAATGGAATACAAGATATAAAAAAAGTTTCACCCATATAGAATACAAAAAACAGGTGAGTGGACCATCATATGACTAATAATAATAAAAACTTGTGAGATCATAATCTATAGTTCTCTCCTGAAAATAGGGAGATTGCAGTTGTTTTATCAATCAATATCAGTGATAGAGGAAGGTGTGGGGGATCAACCATTATGGTGGGTGCCATGGTGATAGAATTTAACTTAGTGGAATCATGATGAGAGGTATTGATCCTAGTGGTTTCTGTCTATATGGAATCATAGTTGAGGAATGGTACCTTAGAAGATCGTGGAAGGTCTAGGACCTTACCTCGATGGGCTTTCTCTTCCAAAAACTCTGGTTGGGTGGAAAGGACTTTCATGTTGAAGGGTAGGTTGGTCAAGTTAGGAGCTTGTGAGGGCATAGAGGATGATAAATGTCCTATTGGTGGTTGGGGTGAGGGTCTACAAGGGATGATGGGGTGGTGGGGTTTGTAAAAAATGGTTGGGCAAGGAATGGGATTCCCCGATGGAAAAAAATCTAGTGTAGGTTTACTATAATATACTTGTGGGAGAGGTAGAGGTCAGTTAGGATGGACTGGTTGGGTGATATGGTAGTGGTATTTGTAGTGGATATTGCTATGGTGGATCATTAGGTGGGAATAGTAACACGATGTGAAGAGGTTATGGATTATGGGTCAACAGCATACTGAGTGGGGGCATCATTAGAATCCTCCATGTATACTAGCACTCAGTAGTAGACATCTTCTTCCTTTGTGAGAAACCCCATATTTTATATAATCAGAACAGTGATTCCCACCATATTTTTAAGGGATATGAAGGGTTGAGTATCCTCAAAGGTTACCAGATTCATATCCAAGTGGGTGATGAATGATCCACCCATGGGAGAGGTCTCTGTGCAAGATCTAGATAGTTGCACCTTAGATCACTATGATTTTCATAGTGTGGGGTTCATACTCACTCTAGAAGTCTCTGGTGATCCTCGACCAAAGGTAGGAAGGCTCGGCCTTGTTAGTCTTGAGTTTAATAGTGGATAAGATGGGGGAGGTGACTAACAAGGCTAAAAAAATTCGAGTATGAATACGAAATATCTCAGTCTGGGGCTCCCATTATAGTCCTATGGGTTAAAAGAAAGTGAATACGACTCCCCTCTCGAATGCGGAAAGTAACTAGAGAAATATATCCTTTTATGTCTCCTCGTTCACCTATGTGATAAGGGTCGGGTGAAGGTGGTTCATTAGGTAAAGGACTCATGATGGATGTTGTTGTACTCCAGGATGGCTAGTTCAAACATTTTTTTAGTCCTCGTCGGCTTGACCTATAAGTTGTACAATCATACATGGTTCATAGGGACTGAGAAATGGAGGCAAGTATGAATGCCGGGATGATAATGGACCTTCAATCAACCATAGTGGTACTGGTCACCCAAAGAGGAAGTATATGTGGTTATATAAGAGAATGATGAGGAATATGGATATGCGAGTGTTAGATAACATGTGACCCTCTATCTCTTGGGTAAAGTAGGTTTGTCCACATGCTCGGTCGTGTGTTCTGGAGGTGAGGTGTGCATGGTCTTAGTCCATTCCATGATGGATGGAGAAAAAGGAGAGAAGGAAGTGTGGAGTAGAGGTTTTCAGTGGAGGGTATGGTGCGTAGTCGAGGCAGCTCAGAGAGGGAGGAGCACAGTCAGTAGGGAGGGAACTCAGGAAAGGGGGTTGTATCCCACAGTAGAGGGAGTGATGAAGGGGGTAGGAATTAATCCCTTGGCTCATGGTATTTTAAAATATTATTTCAAAATTTACACATTGTGTATTGAATACATGGTGTGTGAATTAGAAGTTTGCAAATTTTTTAGTTTCTTAACTTTTTCAGGTCGCGTACATATTACAATGCTTGTATTTTTTTCATTTTTTTATAAACCCTTTTTCACATTATATCCTCTCAAAAAACTTCTAGAAACACTCTAAACTATCATAAAAACTAAACTACCCTTTCCTATCCTATCCTATTAAACCAACATTGGGTTTCCTCCCATTAAGATCATTATTTATTTTATAGAGATATATTTTTTTATAAGTATAATACTTTAGTTTTAAATTTATTACTCTTGTAAAATAGTTCTTGAAAACATAGGGGAGGAAAGGTTGGATGACCTATCTTAGTGTAGTGAAATTCACATCCTTATGATCACTTTATCCCTTATAAATAGGATTTGGTATCTTATTTCCATATTCATCATATACATGATCATTGTTTTATTCACATGAGATATGGTTTGATAATTTTTTGACACATTGCTTTTATTAGCGGACTTATCCACATTTAGTACAACTTGCTTGTCACTCACTCTAATAATTAATCTCCTCATGTTAAAATCAGTAATATCATTTCCAGTGGTGGTAAATGGTCTTCCAAGAATGAGGGGGGTGTCGCCTTCCTCTTCCATATCTAGAAATTGGAAATATATAGGGAAGATAAAATTTTTAAATTTAACTATGTTATCCTAGAGCAATCCTCAAGGATGCCTAACTGAATGGTTAATGAGTTGGAGTTACACCTTTGTTGGTCTTAGTTCTCCTTGAACCAATTTTAGGTAGATACATATTGGAATTAAGTTGATAATTATGCATATATCACCCAATTCCTTTTCAAAATTACATGTCCCAATAGTGCATGGAATGGAAAAACATTCGAGGTCTCTCATTTTCATAGGCTATTTCCTTTGAAAAAACATATAGCATTCTTCATTTAGAAATACGGTTTCTAAGTCATCTATTTTATTTTTTACTTGATATAAATAGCTTAAAGAAACATACATAAGTAGGTAATTGTATAATTTCCTCTAAAAAAAGGAAATTCATTTGAAATTATTTAACCAAAAATTTAAAGTTTTTAAAATTATCCTCATTTTCTCCATGTTTTATCCATTTCTGGAAGGGGATATGTGGGTTTTATACTGGTGTTGACACAAATCCTTCATCATTTTTAGGTTTTTCCTCAATTGGAGCTTCCTCATATGGTTCTACCTTTTTAGTTCTCTCCTGAATATATTCATATGATTCTCTTAACTGATTTTCCTTAACTCTATATGGTTGATGATAACACATTGAAACTTTACTTCTGACCATTGTATATTTAGTATCCTACCTTTTATGTGTCTTAAAATCACTGGGTAGAGTACCCAGTAGCCAATCAGATATGTTATTTGAAATCTTCCTCACTTGATGATCTATGTTGTAGATTGTAGCCTTATGGTTTTGAATCTATGTTTCTTGTGTTATCATTCATTGGTGTGATTTCTAAAAGAAAGAAGTTCATAGGTTTTCAAAATTGTTTGTAAGAGTTTGGTATTTGGGTGGTTGTCTTGGTGGATCATGCTAATACTTTTGTTGTTGTATTTGTGGGTACTATTGAGCTTTAGGAAAAGGATGTTGGAATTTTTTTTGTGGTCGAGGGACTGGACCATGTGGTGTGTACCCATGTGGTCCTTGGTTTCATTGTGGCACCTAGCCACTTATCTTTATAAATTACATTAATTTTTTTGTGGGTGTTATTGATCCATCCTATTATGATAATTTTTTTGTTTGTGGTATTGTTGGTGTTGTTGGTATTGTAGATCATGTTGACTATAATTATCATAATTAAATTCTTGATCATTGGGATATTCTATGCCCTCCATATATTCTTGGTAAAAATAATAGAATATGTACATATTTCAAGCCTATATTCCCAAAAAAGAGCATAAGGTACGGTGGATAAGTAGGTAACTATAATGATTCTAGTTTCTTGGTAATTTCCACAACTTGAGTCGCAAGGTGGTCAGATTCTTCCTCCTAATTAATTTTGCGGTGGGGAATTCCTCTATCACTTTTCTATATAATTTCATTGTGAAAGCCTTCTTCTAAAATTTAATTTCTGAATTTTTGCATCTTGAGCTTGAGTATACCATCAACAAATTCATCTACCACAATTCAAGTAGTAGGGTGAATTCATTGATAAAATGCCTAGATCTAAAGTGACACATCATGTTCGTGATGTCGGAATTTTTGGGTCATCTTATGGAATTTGTCTCATTATTAAAAAACTGATTATCTATCCACCTGGGCGATGTTTTAAATTCCATTTCAGATCTTCAAAGTCCAAATTTGTGAGGAGTACTTATCTATGAAGTTATTTTGTAATTATTAGTAGTGATTGACTAGGGAGATTGAATTTTTAACCATCCCTTATCTCTATCACATAAGGATAAAGGAAATACTCTTAATAGAATAGTTTTTGTTGATACCACATGGTTGTAAAAGGTGTCCCAAGCCTTAAGAAGGTAAAAAATGTGATAATGAGGGCCATCAATGTAAATCCAACCGAACTAACCCATATTCTGAATCATGTGAATGATTCTATATTTGATCTCAAAAGTTTTCACTTGAATAAGATGGCCCACAAATATGGGTGTAGCACCACTAATGGATGGTAAAATATAGTCTATAATGATGTGATCTTTCAACACTGTTCACTCATCCTAATTTCTAAGTGGCACATACTATGGGTTTTGACGGGGTGGTGGTGCAAGATTATTAGCTCTACCATTGAGAGATGGTGGCAAGTAGAAATGGTTATATGGATCTCGAGATAAAATAATGGTTTTTCATATATGTCTAGGCTTATTAAGTGATTCAAGGGCCCATTTTTCATGCACTAGTTGTAGGAAAAGGTATAGAGAGAGAGAAAAAAGGTAAAAAGTAAAGGAAAAGGAAAAAAGAGGAGGGTGAGGTAATCCGAGCTTTGATCCAAAGTCCCATTTTCCTAAGAAATAGTTTTCCTTAGTAATAGTGCCGAAATTTGGCTTTCCTGCAGGTGTCATTGAAATAAAACTTGATGAGATCATATTATAATTTATTGTCCCGAAAAACACTCACTATTAGGTCATGTAAAGTGGGAGGGTGGGGTCAGTCCCATGAAGACTTCTATAAGGTTACCAGCTAGTCGAATAAAACCCTTGGAAGTATACCTCAACATTCACTCCTTGGGTTTGGTGTTTACTTATACTATGTAGTTTTGGTTTTACATCAGATTAATAAAAATGGATTTGGGTAAAGTAACCAGTTGTTTTTGGAAAAACCAATTGGATCTACCAATGCAGCAAATATCCCATGGCCATTGCATAGCTGAAAAAATAAGTGTATTATGCTTGTATTCTATAAAAAATGTAATAAGGGTAATAGTCCTCCCCAACTATAATTAGATTGGTTTCATTCAATCTCACTTCTCAAGGTCATGGTTGTGAAAAAGAATCTATTAAACAATTACTATTAACCTAATTATTATCCATAGGGTTACTAAGGTTCAATCTGAAGATTTTTTGGGTATAGAAACACCTCTACTCTCCACCGCTTACCCTGGGAGGATAATCCACACATGGTGGTGATGATAAAAATAAATGAATTATTAATCATCATGTGCATATTCCTAAAACAAATGAAAAAGTGACAATCCAATATTAAATAGGTAAGAATCAATATCAAACAATTGGAAACAATGAAAATCCAAATAGGAATAGACTTTTCATGAAGAAATAATGAACAATGAGTAATCTAGAATCAAAAAAAATTAATAAACAATCACAAACTTACTGTAGATGAATAACATATGAATAATTATGCAAGTGTTGATGAATAACGGAAGGCGGTCATAGAAATGAGCATCAGAAATAGAATTGGGATTGAAATGGATAAAGGTCTATGTAAAATTATATAACAACTCACATATATTTGATAAAACAATGAAATGTTTGAAAGGGATCTAATTTATAATGAGAATTAATGAAAATGGGAGAATAAAATGAGATTAAATTAAAATTTTGGGGCCCTCAATTGAGTGTAGAGTGCTGCAAATATAAATAATCCTGAAAAGTACACAACATGAAAGTCTTAAATGTCATATATTGTCTTAAATTACTAGGTATCAATATATACACATCGTGTATATTGGTTACATGCCATGTAATTTAGATCAACTTTTCCCACAGAAGTATTAGTTCATATTTTTGACAGAGAAAGGCCTCAAAACGTACACATCATTAAATCTTTTCATGTTATATATAAAATTAAATTTTAGATGGATTATTATTTTTAAAAGATGAATATAGTGTAATGGTTTACACATAGTCTATTGTCTTCACATCATGAAGAAGATTCATGGGTAGGTCTTTCATCTTGTTGGCAGGCTATGAATGAATCCTACTCAATGAGTATGTGATACATGACATGTAAAGGCTGTTTGGGGCACATTTTTATCATTTATTTATTTTAGTCCATAATTCGTAATTCCTAAGAAAACATACCAAAACCTAGTGTATTAATGAAAATTTTAAGAATAAATATTAAATAAATTAATCCAAAATGTATATACAATTTCAGCTAATCATATATATATAAAGTATCTAATTTGAAATTTTTAAATTCATTAAAGGTAATATATTCTTAAAATTATAAATTTGTTTAAAAAATTTTTAATTATGAAAATATAAAATTATTATAATTATTATTAAATTGCTACTTTTATAAATCTGAATTAAGGATATTAAAGGATAAGTATTTTATAAAATATATATATATTTATATCTATAATGATTTACTAAATTCTAAAAATATTATAAAATTTAAATTATGAATATATGAATATAGAAATTATAATAATATAATTGTTATTGTTTTTCAACATCTTAAATATGAATAATCATAATTTTTTAATATCAAATATAAGATTTTTCATTTTTATAAATTGATGAATATAATGATATTTAAAAAATGAAGTGGGTTATTAGAATATGATGCAATTTGACAGTTATTGGGATTAACCTCATTTTTTGGGAGATCGAAATCAAAGGGATTATATTCCAGGAGACTGAGCATAGGTGGGTTTTTTCCTCATGAGGCTAATCAAGGTCGAAGGTTCAAGTAGAAAAAAGGGTCTTCACTGCATTTAGGAGTATCGAAATCCAGTGAGCATTAAAGGATTCAACCATGGATAGGGAAGTTACAAGGATCGGGATACTAGACATGAAGGAAGTGAGGAGTATAAGCATTGTGTCATCCTTTGGGGAGTATGTTGGGAACATGTTTATATTTTTTCTAGATTTCAATGTTGAAAGGGTTTCAAACATTGATCAATTTTTCAATGGAGTTTCAAACTTGGATGGGGAAATCTAGTGAAGATTGTTTGCATCATCTTAATTCTTCTTTTAATCCTGATTTATAGGTTAGTGTATTTTTTAGGTGTCTGAATCATCTTATTAAATACATGTTTGTCATATTCTTAATTTTCATCATCAGTCGACATTTACTATCCCAATACATAACCATTATTTTAAAGTTTAATTATACCAGTATGATATTTTATGGATTTTCTTGTCAAATATGATATCACATAACACTGTGACTATATTAAATGTTTTTATTTAATTGAATTCATGTTTTTAAAAAAAATTGGTCGACTTTGACTAACACTAAATTATTCTTAATTTTTTTCCTATTTGAATCAAACAAACAAACATCAACAAACAAAAATATATATCGAACTGTTTTCATTTAAAACCTTAATGTATGGTCTATATGGATTTCTAACCAAGCCATAAAGCATCTAATTTTTTCTTGGCATGAAGATATATATTTTTCATTATTGAACATATACATAAGATTTTAAACCATAACTAAATTTTTTATATATCTTCATAAAAATGAATTTAAGATAGTAAATGTAGTGTCATGGAAAAAAAATTGGGTGTAACATATATATTATATTATGATCATAACTTCTATAAAAGAAACTACCGTCATTATATTGAAACCAAACTTGTTTGTTCACTCTTTCTTCTTCTCAATTCTATTTATCTAAGCTCTGGTAGAAGGATACCTAGGTTTTTTTTCTCCGGAAAAAGGCTGACTTAGTTTAATTTAAGGTAATAGTTTAGTTATATATATATATATATATAATTTTTTGTTTCTAATTTATATGTAAGGGTGTTATATACTTTTTAAAATTCTATTTTTAAAAACATGACTTTTTCATTGGATTATTTTTCAAAACAGACATGAATTTCCTTTCTTATGTTTATATAAAGAAATTTACTTACAAATTTCTATAAAGAAATTTTTATCATCCAAAAATTATTTTAAATATAAATATTTTTTGTATATATTAAAAAGTTTAATGTCAAGAAAACAAAATTAACATTATTTTACAAAGAATATATTTTATTTTATATTGAATGCTAAGGATGTATTTTAATTATTAAAGTCGTCATTTCATGTGTCAAATTAACATTTCAAATCATTGATTTTTAATATTCATATAGAGATGTCCAATAATTATTCATATCATTAAAATTATATGTATTTGAATTAAAAAAAATTAATTTAATTATTATTGTATACTCAAATTTATCCATTTAGTTATTAAATTCATGGATTTCTCTAAAATCTAAAGGGTTTTATAAAAAAATAGATATTGAAAAAATTATTAGGAATGTAAAATAATTTTATTCTCTAAAAATAATTCAATTATATTTTTTGAAATGATTTAATTGGATATTTATGACAAAGATGACTATTCATATTAATGTTTTCTAAAAATTAAATTGAGTTCTTAAATCTCAAATAAGATAAGGGGGAATGCGGAGTGAACCCATGAGCTCAATGATATGATTCCCAACTAGTGAATTTTTTATATGTTCATAAGGGTTTTATATGATCTGTCAAGTATCATTTTAATCTATAAAATTATTATTATTTTCAGTATCTTTTCAAGGATAAATCGAATTGTTTTTTTTCAAATAATTTTTTTCAAATGTATTTACAAAATGACAATTATTTTTGAAAATCATTGTAAATTATTTTATGTATAAAATATATATATTTGTTAAAAAGATGTTTTAAAAGTGTTTTTAAATATGTATATATAAAATTACTTTTCACTTCTTTTAAAACTCCTTACTAGGAAATTTAATTTTAATCCCATGTTTTGAAATTCTTTTCATTGGCCTCTTAGAAGTTATAATATGAATGGATTTATATTAGGATATAGTGTTTGTGAATACTTGTAGTTATTCTATTTTTTTAAACACTAATATTCTGTAAGTTATTTTCTTAATTCTATAGAACCAATACTAGAAATGATCCACGTTTTTATAATGTATTGTGTATTTTTCAATTAATTTTAAATAAAAAATACACAACATGTTTTTGTACTGAATTTAGAAGTACAGGTTCAGTATGTCACATGTATAGTAATTAGTATAGAAACCTGAAGTAGAATCTTACTGGATGGATACCATAACATAGTTGGTTTATGAACTATACCCATGACCTATATGTAGTATTGTATGTGATAAAAGTGTGATAATATGTATTTTTAGGTATTATTTTTCATATACTTAGAAATTTTCTCCAATTTTTGTTTTATTAAATTTATTAGTACACATTCTAATTATATTATTTTTCAAATATTTTAGTTGAATACTATTATATTTTTTTAAATGAAATACTAATTTTTGTTTAAAATGGTTACAAATACAATTTACTCATTAACAAGGTGTTAAAATGAGAAACGTATATCATCATTGACTCTAAAAATGTTTGTTTCCTCTAGGTTGGTTTTTTGGTAATTTTTTTATAGATTTATAATTTTTTTAATATTTAATGAGGTTTATAAATATATAATAATTATCTCAAATATATTTTAACTTGAAAAGACACTATAAATTCATACTTTAAATGAATTGAAATAAATTCTATGGATAGGGGATTCTCTTGACATGTATACCACCACCAGAGTTAGTGAGTTCACATGATAATAACAAATCAATGGAAAAATGGTATGGTTATTTGATATAAGGTGACACGTTTCATAATTATAAGGGATTATTATTTGACTCTTGATTATTCCACTAACATCTGAGTGATGGATTGAAATTCATCTATAAAAATATTAAATAATGATAAATTTAATGAAAATTTAACCAAATCATTCTAAATAATGGATTAAGGTTACTCATAGAGAGAAGTCTGAATTTCCGTAAATTAACTCTAGGATTTGAAATCCAAAATCTAAAATTTCTTAATAGTGAATACTACATCTTGATTCTATGTTTGAATAAAAAACTAAAGAAATAACATTTTTTAAATTTGGATTTCTGGTTTTAGTTATATTTTTTTGAAATATTTTGATATTTTTTAATAATTTATATAGTTACATATATCTGCGAATAATCTTATTTTAGATGATATAACATTATAAATTTTATAATGAAACAAATCCAATGAGACTAAAAAAATGGAAATAAAATTAATTGATTTAAATTTATCAAAGATGTAATTTTATCTCATTTTTGTCTTTTCCCCAATATTTGGTGGTCTTGGTGTTTTATTAATGGTATAAATATTATATTTTTAGGATCATCATGATGGGATAAGGATGTTATAGAAATTTGAAAGATAAATTTAAATTTCTCCCCCTAGGTTTTTGGTTTCACATGGAAAATATGGTGATGAGGACTCTGGGTGAAGTTATGAGAAGACTATAGAGAATAATATATGAAGGGCCTAGAGGATATTTTTTCATAGAGGTTTTTATCGTGAAATTCAGGGTCCACTTATCTTGGGAAAATCATATTAAATCTTTATATAGTTGTGGATAAGTGTAACAGCATGGCGTGGAAGGAGCAGTGTGAGGTTAAGGGTGAATATTTTATTAAAGGATCAAACATAAAATTACAGAGAATGTGCGGTGTGTGTGTCTGGGCCTAATAGTGAACTTTGGGGTTCCAAAAATCACCCTTGATTGGTTGAGAATAAAGGATGTACATAAGGGATCGTTGGAAATTTTATTTTAGCCCCAAAATTTGTATTGGATTTTTATCAACAATCTAAACCAAATGGAATTTGTCTTCAGTTATTTTAAAAATATTTGCAGACCAATTTAGAAATTAAATATATAAATTATGAAAAATATTATAATACTATTTTCTGGAAATATTGAATTGGGTTGTGAATAAATTCCACCTAAATGTTATGAATTTAATTTTTTGGATAATTATGTAACACATTATTATTAAAAAATAAAAATATTAAAATATGATATGAATTGGGGTATTTAAGAATAAAAACAAAATGAGATGTTATGGATTATAAATAAGGATAATGATTTAATTATGATTAGGATGAATTAACTAGGAAAGATTTTAAGTAATTATGTTAATGTTATAAAATATTTATAGAAATTAAACATTAATGATTTAAAAAAATAATCAATAATGTATTTTTATTATTTGAAGAGGAGATATTGTTTTCTTTGAAATAATTTGTCAATTTTTTAATGTTTACATGAGATTTATTCAAATCAATTTGGGGATTGAATTAAATTACATTAATAGTTTTTATTTTATAATTATATAATAAAATGAACCTAAGGATGTAGGAAAGAAATCAATAAAATTATTAGTGATTTAAATTGTGATATTTTGAAAGATTTAATAATTTTATCAATTCATCATGGTGAACTATGTTTTAAATGATAGAATTGAAAACATGTAAAGAATATAATTAATGTTTTTATATTAACACATTTTTTTATAATTATTACTAGGAAATGGATTAGGGATTATTATAGTATTTAAAGAGATAAATTATAAAAGTTTGGGATTGTATTCAAAAATGTATAGAATAAATATAATTATCTATAAATTCAAGATAATATAATATATACATGATATTGTAAAACTCTAATTAGGTATTATTATGTGATAACATTTAGTAATTGAACATAATGATAAATAATTTTTAATTTTTTTTGGGAATATATTTTATAATTAATATATTTATAAGTGATTAATAATAACATTTCTAAAGATATTAAATTGAATGGGGAAATTTATTATTTTTTATAGTAAAACTAATTATTATTGAGGAATTAGTGATTTTAATAGTGTTTCTAAGATAAAAACTAATAAATTTATCTTCCTAATATATATATTTATATTTATATTTATATATCTTCTTTATTAAAACATGTTAATAGAAATTGGGAAGATATGTTATTTTAAGGCAATATTGGATATTGATGACATAATCTCAAATGAGGAAATAAAATATAAACGTAAAAATTTAAAGGAATATTCTAGTGAACATGAAAATGATCTTTGGTGAGATTATTTGTATTTAGTATTTGAAATATCATTCTGTGAGATGTGTGTATTTTGATAACATGAAACCTATTAATTAAGGTATTTGATCTCCTTTAGATAAATATTAAAATAATATGTGAAAATAATGGAGAATATTATGGTGATACTTTCGATAACTTTTGAATACTTATACTTGGTATGTGATGTGGATATAAAAAAATTTTATTTTTATTATTTGGTTACTAGGATAATCCAATAACATACATTTAATTGTTACTATATTTTTATGAGATAATGGTGTGGAATTCATTGGTGGAGTATATGATGGTATTTTTAATATTTTATAGAATTTTTATCATATGGAATATATAGGATCTTATATTTCATGACGTAATTTCTTTTCCTACTTATTTTTTAGCATGTTTTACAGTCAAATGGCATGTGGACATTGGAGGCAATAAAGTATTACTAAGTTATCTTTTACACTAAACCATCAAACCATTTTAGATTAAATTATGGTATTTAACAATATAATTTAACAAATTTGGTAGATAATATATATTATCAATATATGTATTTATTTATATTCCCCAATAGTTTGTGGTTTGAGGTTATTGATGATACACAATACTAAGAGAGATTACAATTCACCTGAGTGTTTAGAATATTTATTTCCCATTGTTCTAGGTTGTGGGTGACTAAAAATTATAATGTGGTTTTCCACATATTTGGTTAAGGTGGAATGGATATTCATCTAGGAGTATGGATTGAGAAGCTCATAGGGTAAGGAACCTAGGGTTGATATTAGAAAAAAAATATAAAGGGATGGAGATGATATCATTATTCTTGGATATGTTATATAGTTTCATGACTACCACCCACGTATCAGATGGATGACTTATAACAATAATAAATAGAGGTGTGGTGATTATTTAGGTGGATATATTGTTATAAACATTACCCCTTTTGAGTAAAATGATACATAGATTATAGCATAGTATGGTTTAGAGCATGGGTATTATTTCACCTCTATAAAATCTTAATTTCTGGATTATAGAACTGTAGTGCAAAGAGATTAAGTAAATAGTGACCACTAATAAGAAATAGTACATATGTTCCTCTAAATTTATTATATTGAAAATCGTGTGTGTGTGTGTGTTTTCTATAAACACACACATATATGAAATCATTATTACTTAGTGAGTGTACTGAATGTGACTTAAGGGTGTCTTGATATGGATTGATCATAAATGTCTTTGTGATTGATAAAAATATTATAAGTTTTTGATTTTGTATAAACATTTTTATTTATGATACACAAATAAACCAGTTGTTTATAAGGGTTTTCTCACTACATGTGATGACCATGCTGAGAGTTATTTCTCATACAAGAATACGCACTCATGCATTTGTTTCTCTTATATTCACATAGATAATCATATATAGAAATTTTATGACCTTTAGGGGAAAGAGATAGATGGTAAATGTGATAGATGATGTTATGGAGTCTTTATAATAATGAACACATTAATTTTATCTATGTTCAGGCTTATGCTTCATTACATATGTTCAACATGTGTTATATCTATAATATGATTTATTGATTTTACATTAAATTTTATAATATGGATATTTTTATCTATACATGCATTATATGTCATGGTTTATGATTCACTTTTTGTTATAGTGTATGATATTTCATGTTTTCAAGTCATCAGTTATATTTAGAGGTAAAGTGTCCCATTATTTGAGTGGATACCACAACACTGGTGGCCAGCCTCTAGTCTTTTAGAGGTAGGATTGGGGAGTTCACTTACTAGTGTACGGGATTGTAAAATATTATTAATATGGTAATAAGCTATATTTTTTAATTAGTCACATGGGATGTTTGGTTGGGATACTTTAAACTGAATTTTATTGAGGAACTAAAGTTCATATAGTCATAAAATAGGACTTTAAAAAGATTATGAATAAGAAACAAATTCGTAGTAATGACTTTATTTGAAGACTCATGATTGAGAAAACATGGAATAAATTACCATTGGGTTTATATGAGGTGGACATTTATAATGTAGATTTATATTATGATAACAAAATTCTATGTTTCTTGACTTGATTGAATTTTCTAAAAGTATGTCCATGCTAGACCAACAAAATATCTATTGATATCCATGTTCTATTCTATGAGATAAATATCAATATATTACTCTATAGAGAGTGTAAATCACGGATAGAGTATACAATGATTAATTATATTAAAATACTATATTACACATTAGTAGTTACAAATTCTTATAACAATAGTGATAAGAGGTTATAAATTATTTCATGGTCTAATATATAGATTTCAAAAATACCAAGAATACTTAAATATTATTCTCTCTATATAGTGGTAATGATTTCATTTGGATATATAGAGAAATTAAACTATTTATTCAAAATTTATCTCTTCTTTCTTACTATGAATCTATTAAAAAATTAAATTCATTATCATGTGATATTTAGAAATTTTGATGGACTTTTGTGTTAATTTGAGAATTGGTACCATATATTTTTCATTGGTTTGAGTTTTTCATGTGGTTGGTTATGAGATAATAAGTATTTAATGAAAATAATGGTGTTACATAAGTGTGGTATAATGTTGTACAATTTTAGTTTGATTATTTTTTCTAAATTTATCAAAATAATTTTCTCAAAATGGAATTACACAACGTTAACAAACATATAATTTTTTTTAAAGTGGTAGTAAGAAAATATTTTATTCTTCTTTTCCAAATGACAGGAAATCACATGTGATGTTTTATGATTATTCTATTTTAGGATAGAATTGTCAATTTAGTGGGATTATATAGTCAATTATAATATGCTAAAAAATATTATGATGTTTATAAGAAGTAGGGTACTATGAATTTCAATGGATTATTTTTGTAAATATCATTTATATATATTATATATGGATGTTGATTATATATCTAGATTTAATTTTATAGTGAAATAATGAGAAATTTGAACATGATAATTCTAATGGGATTTGTGGATGTTTGATCAGAAGTTTTTAAATTGGTTAACTCTTTAATATTTTTGGTGTCACTTTACTTTTGTTAGGAATTATTCTAGGGTCTATTACAAATTAATTATGATAATATATAAATATAAAAGGCCTTAAACATTATATGTAGTGATGTGGGTCTCAATAAACTATTAACCAATTTAATACAGTGGTTGAAGGATGAAGGGTTAAGATATGAGACATCCTTATTAGTAGATTACACAGTTGATAAAATATGAGTAGAATAAGTACTTTTCTATTTGATAATTAAATTTTTATAAAGAAAAGTAAATTGAAATTATTTTTTATAAATAGTTAGAGTATATAAAATTTAGATGAGAACATTTATTTTTAAGTGATACTGTGATAAAAGTGTAAAATGAAGTTGTTATTGTTTCTTTTTTTATAATTCTAGTGATGTTTATATGATCATCTTGAAAAGTGTGTGGTTGGATGTAAGAAGTAACAAATAAATGTGTCTTTAATTGAGTAACATAATTTTTATAATTAAATAGATTCATTATATAAATATGGTAATTATTTTCAAACGGATGAAACTTCTAGATGTTAAATGTTTTTTATGTTATTTTTTTATGATTTTTGGATATAATAAAAGGTTCTTTGTATGTGGTTACTAACTTGAGTAATAATATATAAAACAAATGGTTATTTAAATAACTAAAATATTATGTTATGAGATAATAAATATTGAAACTATATCATTAAACACATTTTATTTCATGATTTTTAATATATTTTTTCAACAAATATAATCCAAGGATCTGGAGTTCAAGCATCTTTTGGAGATTATACAAAAAAATATGATAAATTTAAATATAAACTACATTATAATTATTTAAAGCTCTATATCATAGTCTAAATCCACATAGATCTTATAAAAATAAAAATTATACCCTTGGTAAATACATAAAGTAAAAAAGGTGAGCTAGAAATCTTAATAAGGAAATAATCAAAGTAAGGTATAATGGAGAGACAACACATATAAATTAGGAGGAAAAAAATAGTATAAAAATAATGATCATAAGTATGTAAACATGAGATAAGTTAATGTTGTAATATGATCATGGAATCATAAATAAGAGTTAATAGCATAAAGAATGACATCATATGAATAATTCAAGGCTCATTGACAAGACAACATAACATAGTGTACAAGGATTACTACCTGTGCATCGTATATAGTATCTGAAGAGATAAAAATATTACCTAATGTACTAAAGGGGGATATAATTTTATTCTCATTGATAATAACATAATTTGTATATTCATATTCATTCCACATGATGAAAAGAAACCATATATAAATTATAATCCTGATAAAACCCATGAGATAAAAGTGGGTTTCATAATATTATCTCAAAACATAACCGATGGTTGTATCAAAAAAATTACCAAGAGAAAAAATAATTAAATAATTTTAGTTTTTATATTTAAAATAATAAAAGATATTTAGAATTGAGTTCTAATGAATAAAAAATCAAGATAAGGATTATAAAGTTTAGAATAAAAAATCAAACCCCATAGGTGATTCTTTATGAAATGAGTAAAGTATCCTTTAAATAATGAATGAGATTATCAATTTACATTATAAAATAATTAAAACATGGGATTTTTCATAAAATAATTAAGTTTTGAAAAATATATTCATTGTTAAAAACATTTAATGTTTGGGGTACTTTACATGAAATAATACATAGGGAAGTTCCCTTAAATCAGGTATACATAAAATAGGGAATTGGGTATGTAACTGAAAGCCTTTATAAACCTAGATTGGAAAGGGATATTCAAATAGGTATATATTTAAAGAGAATATATTTCATTGAATAATTTAATTAAAAGATAAAAATATTGGTGAAAATGGATAAAGAAAAAGATAACACATAACTCAAAAGTAATTAGGGAGGTTCAGATGATCCCTTATTATGGGTCCTAATTCACTCTAAGTGTGCACTTAATATCCTTAATAGTCAAATTGAGATTTTCAAGAATATTATTACGAATATTTTTATATATATTTCATTTTATATTTTGTATTTATTTTCAATTTTTATTCATTTATTAAATAGTGTTATCTTAAAGCCATTACTTGAGGTGGTTCGATCAGTTTCACTAAAACTACCTTGGTATATTGACTATGGTAAAATGTGTTGTAAAATAGATTCGTAATATCCAAAATTATAGATGTGTGTTTATTTTTTACTAAATTATTAAAAAAATTATATTGTTTCATAGGGTTTCTCAAATTGGGCTCAAATTAAGAAGGTTGTCTTCATCTGTTCGTATAAGGCAGTTAAATTTACTATTCTCATTTATTGTTAATATCAATTATATAATGTACAATATTTTCATTCTATAAAATTAATTTTGTCATAAATATTATTTATATAACAGAAATATATTTTTTAAATCAATCATGATAGGTAGTTGTGGAAAAATAGAACATGTTTTTTATGGAGGCATAAATTTGCATGTACACAAGATGACATTATTGTTTTTTTAATAGTTTTGGTGGAAGGTATAAAATGGATATTCCATTGGTATAATAACATTTAATTGTATTAATAATACTTTTGTTATCATGATTTCTTTGGTATAATATACTTAAGGGGTAGAAGAAGAAAAAAATTAAGCAAGCTCGGTTAAGAACGTCACTTATCCCTTAGGATGTTCTCCACTGGGTTACATGTTAAGGATCTTTATACTAGTATTTTGGAAATAACCAGGATTTTAGGACACGGATAGAGAGTTTAGGAGATATTAGGAAATATTTTTTATCATTATAATTCTTTTTGAAGACTATATAAATAGGGGTGAAGGCTAGTTTTTATAAGTTATTGGGGTCATTTTTTTGAAAAAATATAAAATGGAAAGTCATTATTAAAAGAATATAGATTTAATAATGAAAAATAACATATTGTGGAAAGGTATAAATTTTAAAATCCAAAAAATATTCATTTTAACATAATTTTTAAAAAATTTATGTCTTTTACTCTTAAAGTTTTCACTTTTACCATTTTTTTCTTTTACTATCATAACTATATTATTACCTAAGTAGTTTATTTTTTATGTCTCAAATAAAATCGACATAATTACATAATTAATACGCAATAATTCAAAATAATAAATCCATTTTATTTAATTAAATTTTTAAAAGTGATACAAAAATTAATTCTAAAATAATTAATGTATAATGGATGAAAATAATTTTTATAATAAAACATTCTTAATCAAAAAAAGAATTTGGGATATAATTATGTCTATTGCTAATTTCCATGACCTTAATTACATTATTATTAATAAAATTAGGGTTATTTTTCTTTCAAATAAATCCAATAAAAGATAATATCATTGAATATATAATTAAAATAAAAATATGAGAAACAATTTTCATTTGAATAAAATATTATTTAGGTTTTAAAATGTTAAACATCTGTATTCTAAATTCAACATAATATTTTTAAATGTATCATTTTTACTTCTTAAATATATTTTTTATCAAATAATTTTTTTAATGTTATAAATTAATACTTACTTTATGATAAAGATATAAACATTATAGTATAATTAAAAAGACTATTTCTCAGTTTTCACCTAAAAATAGTTATTTTAGAAAGATCCTATAAGTTTATCATTAAAGAATATTGATATAAATAATTAACAAATGAATTTAATATAATATATCGAATCTATATGGGTGATAAAAATTAATTTTAAATATTATTTCATAATTAAAAGAATTTTTAGAGAAAAAATTTTATTTTAATGCTTGAATATAATTTATTATTATTACTATAAAATATATTTGTATTATATTTTGATGGTCTTGATACTATCCCAATGGTCATATTATGTCCATTAATTAATTATAAGATGTTATAATGTTTTATTATCTATATTACCCACTATGACACACATATATAATTAGAAGGTAAATTTTAAATGTAACTTTTAGGTCGGTATATTCTTCCCCTCTTAAGTAATTTCACCCTAAAAATATCATTACATGTAATAAAGTGAAAAAAATTGTAATTATATTTCATTGCATCTTTAGATTTCTGTATAGTTCATTGTATTTATGGTATATGATCTTCATAGGATAATCCTCATAAGAGAGATAATTCTCCAATTTTATGACCTCTAGATTAAGTGTGAGTGAGGGATCTAGTATTTACTTCCTAAATAGGGATACATGGAACACAATATATAATTTTTTGGGGGTTGGGGGGTATTAATTGATATTTCACACCTCTTATGTGATTAGGAATCTCAAATGGGATTATATATCTATGGCATAGCCTCTTATTCTTCCCAAACCACATGGCTCTCTTCCTTTTAGATATATGGTGGAAATATTTTTCACAAACCTCTAACTCCAGGTCTCATCAATGATTATTAGCATAAATTTTCTATCGATTATGCATGTTTATAATGTTTTTTATAAATGTAATTGACATTCCCTTCCATTTCATTGGTTTTTTTCTCTCAATAGATTATATTCACCAATTTTATCCCAACATGGGGTAGTTCTACATTTATTCCCATATAGGGCTTCATATGAAG
The DNA here is from genome assembly GCA_963277665.1 of Viscum album. Lineage (NCBI taxonomy): Eukaryota > Viridiplantae > Streptophyta > Magnoliopsida > Santalales > Viscaceae > Viscum > Viscum album. The sequence continues at coordinate 701,063,619 of OY728160.1, forward strand.
CCATTTGAAAGCTCCAATAGAATATTTCCCAATATAATGACTCAAATACAAAAAAAATAATGATTTTATTTTATCACATTAAGATTTTGTGAAATATTTTTTTCAAATTAATTTAATCTTTTTTTATATTTTTCATTTCACAGAATAATAAATATGTCTTTCATTTTATGGAAAACACTATGTTTGGCTTGCGTTATAAACAACACTAATTCATAATTGTAATAAAAACAACACTTATAATATTATTTTTTATACATAATTTAATTCTTGGATTTTGTTACACAATGCTGAGTTCATTTGATAGCTTTTATTACAAACTATATTGAGTTCCACTGAACAATAGTATATTACTAAAATATTATTATTTAATATAATAAGATATAATTTAGATATTAAATTAGGGTTTATGAATTTTATTAACTAAATTATGAAAATATATGGTTTATAATATATCTTTGGTTACTAATTAATTAGAAATAAAAATATATACCAATTGATTGTAAAGGAAATTGTTCTATTTTTATTTTCCAAAAGTCATTTGGTCTTAATAATTAAATTAATTACAATTAGTGAATGATATTAATGAAATATATAGGTTACATATTCAATGAAATATTTTCGATAATAATCTAATATATTTTATAGGTGTAATATAATAACTAATCCAATCTTGTGCATAAAAACCTAAATTTTTTAAAAGGGTTATTTTATCTCTTTTGAATGGAGAACCCATTTTAAATCCAATTTTTTAAACTTTTTCATATTTTATTTGCAAAAATAATCTTATTATTATAAATTGGAATATAAAAATTTACTTTTGTTTAATTTTTGTTATTATTCCTGATAAGATTTATATTTTGATGAATATTAAAAAAATACCAAATTTATACTTAAAATAACTTTTTTCATCGAAAAAAATTATAATGTTAAGTTATATATATTTTTGGATATAGAGTATAATTAGATAAAACATTTATTATTTAATATAATAAAGTACATTGGTATTAATTATACAATTAATTTAGATATAAAAATGTGTCGATCTTTTGTATGTTTTAATTTTTGTAACTCGTTTTCTCACCCTATCAATGGGATTAATTTTAAATTAATTAAAAAAACTTATGTGCTTTAACTTTTAAAAATTATTTCCATGTTTGAAATTATATGGTCCAAATTATTTAAATATTTTTATTTTATTTATGGGAATTATAAATAGTAACATTAGTAATTTTTTATTAACACGATAAAAGGTATATCGAGTAATTAAGTGTAACAAATAATATTATAATATTATTAAATTACACTTAAACTTTTCTTAATTTAATTTTATAAGTTTTTTTACCAAAACAATTTTTGGGAGAAAATTATAACATTTTTAATCCACTTTGATGAGAGTAATATATTTATTATATTTTATTTAAAGAAAAGTTAATAATGCTATAATCCTATTTTCAATAACTATAAAAAAATTTATATAAGTTTATACGTAAGATAAATTATACTATAAATATTAATTTGAAATATAAAATGTCTTTTTATAATGGTAATCTATTTTTAATATTTAGGAAATAAATAAATACCATAAAGGCTTATATAATGATGACGAAATAATTTTTTAATTAATAGGAATACCAAATAAATTATATTCAAAATATTAAAATCATTAAAATTATATATAATTAATGTCATACAAGAATTTTATGCATTCATTTCATATTTTTGGTATGATTTAATATAGTTTGTTCAAATATATCTTGTTTTTATGATAATTTTTCATAGATAAATAATGAATAGTATTAAAATTGACAATAATTATATTTTATGAAAATAATATTTTATTAAATTATCTAAAAATAATAAAAAATATTAAACAAAGAAAATGGGAAGATATATGGTATAAAATAGAATATAATTATCATTTATGGTCTAATTTACACTTTATATGTAAAAACTACATTCTATTAACATTAATAACATTGTTAGCATAGTCGAAATTAAAATATGTTAACATAAGGTTAATCAAAAAGATAAGGTTTAAAATTAAATCCAAATCTATGTAAAATTTATTGGTTTATGAGATTTAAATTTTATCTCATATTAACTTCGAATACATGGTGTTTTGGTGGAATTTTTATTGAGATTTATTTTATTATAATTTAATAATTTTGGTGTTTCCCAAAGTGCCCCTCCACTCTCTTACAAAAAGGGAACATATCCTTATATTTTAATTCCACCTATAAAGACATTTGTCTCTACCAAAATCTACCCTAGTATCCTCCCAAATTCCTTTCTTTCATCCTAGAATCATTTATTTGGGATTAAATCGAACCAAAGAATTACTTTTGTGCAAATCACTTGGGGATACCCTAAGAAGAGGCAACATTAATCAATGAACATTTTTATTTTATTTATTCTTTGAACCACATAAATTATTTTTATTTCATGTTTATATAATAAAATACGTATATAAAAGATATTTATATATATTTATATGAAGTTTTTTACCTACACTTTCATACACTACCATCTAATGGGTAATGAACTTACAGTTCATGTGTACGGTGGATTACTGCCTAACGAAACGATGATTGTTCATTTATCCTTTACCACCTATCGTAGTGAAAATTATTATAAAAACATTGTTTTTTAGGATATATATGATATTTATGATATTTATGACATAATTATACTTCTTTAATGATAATATAATATCTATAATTTTTACTATCTAATATTTTGGAAAATCATAATGTCACTCATGCGTACGTATGGCTTACCATCTCCACGATGTGATGAGATTCAATTTTCATATATATTTCACATGGATGTTAATATGGATAAATTTTATGAATATATATCATATAAATTAAATAAAATTTATTTTTTAATTATAATATATCATATTATTTCCTTCCTTCTAACCTGACAAGAAAATGAAAACAACGTTCATGCATACGTACGGCTTACCATCACTATGAACAGTGTATTTTTTTCTATATCCAAATATTATGAATCACCATGAATAAATATATAATGAATATATATATATATATGATATTTATATCATTATTATAATTATTTATATGTATAAATAATAATCTATGTAAGAGGACTATGGATAAGAAGTCAAAACACGAATGAAAAACAAAATTCTTATTACTCGAGACATAACTTTAACCTAGAATTTTTAATAAGTGACTAATATAAAGTCAGGTGTAAATCATATATAGTATAAAATATATTAATATTTCTCTGCATTATGTGTGTAATAAAATTATATTTATTATACATGAGGTTTTAACATGTGTGAGGGAAGTAAAGACTTAAGGTAAGAGAATTTCATCTCACTTTTATTTTTGTGAGATACATGTCATATTCACAACTTGCTTATTTTGTGTAGTTTATACAATGACCTGTGAAATGATATATTATTAATTTACCTTATTTATTTATATTAAAAATTTTAATGTGATTTATTCTTTCTTGGGGATCACAATTCAGAAATTACTCATGTCGTAAGGGATTTTTGTCTTACTTTTATTTATATTGGACACATGCCTTATACACTACATGTTTCTTCTACATGTTGTATATAATTACTATGAATGTATTTTATGATAATTATTGATAATATTTTGATTTTTCAATTTCTATATAATTTTATTTCATTCATGGTTCAGAGGATTCAAAATATTATAAAGTGGTACGGGATTTCCGTCTCACTTTTATTTTCCATGAGATATGAGCCATGTTCACCACCTACTTCCTTTTTGTAGTGTATATACTACCAGTGAATTTATTATATTATCCTTATACATAAATTTATGATCATATACATATCTATTTAATGATGTCCCTTTCATGGGCTCTACAGTTCAAAAGTTACCAAATCGGTAAGGTAATTTGCCTCAATTTTCCATTTTTGAGAGACACATTATGTTATGCACCTATATTTGTTTACAAGGTGTATATACTTATCTTTGAAATTTTTTAGCATGAATATTCTTATTTTTAATATATTTTATGTTTAATTTAATTTAATTCTATCTTTATTCATAAATATGTGCTCCTTCAAAATAATTTTTTCTAAAAATGGTTTAAAATTATTTTAAATGATATTTTAATAATTTTTATGGGAAAATAATTTAAAAATGTTTAAAATAGTTTTGAAAGAATAATTTATATTTTTTTAAGATTATTTTAATTGAAAAAGGATTTTAAAAAATTTTATGATTTAAAAATAATTTTTCAAAATGGAAAAGAATTTTTCCTCAATAATTATTTCAACTGATCTTTATAAATTATTTTCCATCAAAGATAATGTTATTTTATGTTACTTGTAATTTAATGGGGATATTATTCAATGATACTGTTATTATTATTTCTATGTATGGTTTATGTTTATGAGAGAATGATATTTATAAGACCTATTTCTTTTCATGGGTGATATTATGATTTAATGATATTTATTAAATACATTTTATTTCATGGTTTTTGATATGATTAATGATTTTATGTTCTTGTGGAACACATATATATGGTTTTAATTATGTGATGGGTGGGACCTATATATACCTAAAATTAATTGGTTAAACATGGATAAATCATGAGGTATATATGTTATGAGACCTGATTTCATGTTCACAATCCTATATAAGGACCTGGTTTTCATGTCCATAATTTTATAAGTTGACTTGGTTTTCATGTATATATGTTTATAAAATGGCCTGATTTGTTTTCCTTAATTTAATTATTGAATGTTTTACTATTTATACCTGTACGCAAAGTTAAAATTTTATGTGTATGCCATAGTTTCCTGTATTATGTCAATGTATTGATCTAATTGATTATGTTCTTGGATTCCCATATGATTCATGTCTTATAAACTGCCATTATTTACACCATGACTCATATATATGATATTAGATATGTGGGGAATGATTTTATAATATTAATCTCATTTTATCATACCCTTATGTTCATGATTATTCTTGTGTATATTCCTTACTTTCCTTTATTGCGCATCTAATATCACTCTTTTTATGCTTTATTCTATCCCGGTTATAAATAAAGGTTTTAGTTTGGGCTGCTAAAGGGGAAGATCTTTGTGGGAAACATTGAAGATATTTCAATGGACTATATGTTTCTATTTCAAGTTTCAAAAGTCACTAAACTAATAAGATATTTGGGCATGTTTTATGTAATGTATGAAATATTATGAAAATAGGATATAATATCCAAGTACGAAAATATTGGGTAGCTATTATTGGTATTTTAGAAAAGGTTGGTCCAACCTTTGGAAAGTAGGATGAGAAAAAATAGTAAGATATATAGTGATATTTTTAAGGATATTTCTAGGGATTTAACTAAGTATAAGTCTAAGGTTTTATATATTTAAAAGTATGTATCATGATTTAGACATCCTATAAGTGATTTTCCATGATTATGTTATGTATAATTATGATAAATTATTCTCACACTATTATTCCATATTTTATTCAATGCAGGTAACTAAAAGGAACTTGGTTAACATTGAATGTATTAGATATTTAAATTATAGGGAAAATGATAATCGATTTCTAAAGTGGAAATATAATAAAGAGAACAAGTAATGTGGGGAGATTATTGGTTATACTATTCAATATGAATAGATCGCAAATGACATGTGAAAGGTATGGGATATTATAAAAAATCAAATTAAATAATATAATCATGATTAGATTGAGGTTGAGGTACCTTATGACGTAATTCATATTTAATATATTAGGAAAGGGGTATTAAGGTATAAGATGATGAGGCACGAGTAATGGTTTAAGAATAAATTTGGATGAATAAAGTATAATTTTTTCATTAAGTATTTGAAAGGATATGTTAAAGGGTGTTGACGACATAGAAATGTGATTTAATGGAAAGTTGATATTTTAATTAATGGTAAGATAACCCTTAATATGTTCTTTATGTTAATATAATGATCTTTATGTAAAGATATGAAGGATATAAGTAAGTAAATTTGATGGTACTAGTTACCTTTATTCTAATTAAGGATTTATTGACAAGAAGGTTATTCTATAATGGATAAATTGTACAACTTTTCAGACTTAAGGAATATACCTAGTAAACTTTATAAAAATTAATCATGGGTGTTTTCAAAAAGGTTTTATAGTAATTTTGGTCATTTTTATGTTTCAAGAGAATACATAATAATGGTATTCACATGATTGGAATGTGACAACCAAGAACTACAATATGATATATGGGAGATAAATGTAAAACTAATTTAGTACACTTCTTTCTAAAGTTTTGGATTTTCAACTTTCAGAATGATTATAGGGTTATCCATTTATAAAAGTTTTGGGTTAAAATTTGGATGTAGTTTATGAGATTAAGGTATTATTTCACCATCTGTGGATTTATTCATATTTAATAACTTGTTATAACATTTTTTGTTGTAAAGATAGTTATAATGACCTATCATTCTATTTATGGATCTCATGATTTCTTAACCCTTCTAAAATGAAAAATTCATCTTCATTTTTTGGAATAATTGATGAAGAGGGAATTGATTAAGGCACAACAAAGGGTGAAGTTTTCCTAAAATCATGTAAGTATATTCCCTTGTGAAAATTCATCATATTTAGGAAAATTATGTTGAAATAAAATGGTCTCCAGTTATCATTATTATTAATGATATCAATGACCTCTTCCATGCTTCTTTAGTTTATGGTTTTGTGATTTTTAAATTTCTCTAGATCACACACTTTATTATGATCGGTGATCTTTATCAATATCTATGATTATTTAGGCTTTTTTTTCATGACCAAATATTTACCTATGTTCTCCAAAATATAAACCTAGTTATGATTTACTTTGGGTAAATAGTATTTTCCAACATTTCTTTTTTAAAAGAAACTTTTAGAATTTATTTTTACAATGTGCGTTTCTATAAAAGGAACATTCATGTATTAAACCTTTGATAACTCAGATAAATTGTCATGACCCCCTCCCCACAAAGTGTACCCCTCCTGGGCCGGCAATGTGAGAAGAGAGATATTGACCCCCGAGTCCCGCCTCCAGTAGGCCCCGGGTTGGTGACTAGCACCGAGGGTATAATAAACATACAAATGGGAGGCATTACCCTCTAAGAGAACACATGTAGAAGAGAGAGATAGAATAGACTCCAATCAACTCCAACTCAGAACTGAAATATAAAATAAATTCAAGTACATATATGAAATGTCATGAAAAAGTACTACAACTGAAAGGGAAAACTAAAAGTACCCAAAAGAAAGTAAAACGGTAGTGACTACAAGACAAAATAGCTCCTCCTCCAACCACAAGCTAGTAGTAACCAGCTTGATCTCCAACTTGCTCAAAGTGACCTGAAAAATAGTTTATAAATACATAGGGTGAGTATAACAGTATACTTAGTAGGATCCTCCCCAAGCCTCTCATGCAAAAGTAAAGAAAGCATGCTAAAGCCCAGTGAACAACAAGTGAAACTAACTCGTCACCTAAACAGGTATACTAAGTTCCCAACCTCACCATGGATACTCTCACCAAGTAACGCATAAAAGAATATAGCATATAGTAAAGATTATCAAGGGTATCCCGCTACTACTTCCCCACTAGTTTGCCGTTTTTCCCCAACGATGTGCGTCCTGTGCATCTCTCTCCAAAGGCTTGCCCGCAGACACCTGGGCTAAGCTCCACAATCTGCACCTCGTGCACCACAAAGGCTTGCCCGCAGACACCTGGGCGAAGCACCACACCATCCTCACAACCAAAAGCAACCGGGTAAGTTCCGGGATCCACCACAGCCCGCATAACGTGTATCATACATCGGGTATTATATCTCAAGCTATTATAGCCCATAAACCGAATAGGGATCCTCAAGCCATCACAGCCTATACACGTTACACCTATAGTAGTCCATAGGATACTATATCCATAATATATGTGTGTGAAATAACCACAAGCCATTACATCCCTCTACACACATATATGGGTAAAACTAACCAGTGTGCCTACCAGCACAAAGATCTACCAAGAGAAGGGAGCGGGGTCAAAGGGGGTAGTCATCCATTCAACCTCCCATCAGAATGTTGGGGAAAACACCCCCCAGGGCTCAGAATCCCCGGGGTGTCAGTTTCCCTTACCGAAAGGGTGGAGTAGCGTATAGAAACAAAAAAAGTATAGAATATATATATAACTGACATCCACACTATGGGCATTACCTAGTCTTAGATACAACTGCAGCTAACGTCTCTCAGACTCCAGGCTGCTACTTCTAAGACTAGGTATCCTATAAGCACACAAATGTTTGAAGATTTTTATTAGATTACTCCATTCTCATTTTATCAGTTCCACTGTACGTTAATTAATTCTTTAAACATTAATTAACCATGAACAATTCCACATTAAACTGAATTGGCATCACATTCAAAATCAACTGCTCCTTTTTAAGATTCACATCACCTTTAAATTCTAGTATCTCCATCCCAGTGGATTTTCACCATTTAATAAAACATTCATTAAATAATTAATTTTTCCATATTCCCAGGAATTCTAGAAAAGAATCCTATGCTTCTAAACACAAAGGAGGCTCAACACGGTGAGTAGATATACTACCCGTCAATTCTTTGCCGCCTATAGAAAGAGCATAGACCCATTCTCCCTCGAGAGGCTAAACACGAAAAGCACGTGGCATACCTCGCGCGTCTTCGCCTCCTTCGAAAGAAGGGTAGTAAGACCAGCAGCCTTGAGTAGTGGGGAAAAGCAAAGCAGATTAACATTCAAAGAAAACCACAAGCATCCAGCAACCACATCCATCCCATTCCATCACCCCTGGTGTCCTCCCCGACACCCACATGCATAAACTGATGCATCTCGCCACTCTAGGCGTCATCTGTTGCCACAACCACAAGGCCTCCATGTCTCCACATATCACAATATCCATCCAGGCTCACATCACAGCAAAAGCAACAGGAAAACAACAGTCACAACCGTGGGCTCTTGACCCTTTAACAAACAAGTGGGTCACTCAGAACCCTTTTAGAAATTCCCACATAATCTGTTCTTTAATCCATATTGAATTAGCAGATTTGTTATTCGTAGGTTCCAATTACGGGATACCTAATCAGTAAACTATCACAATTAAATAACCATGCTTACTTCCCTAATTTGATTATCCTCAATTAGAACAACTACAACAACAGAAATAACCAAATTAATTTATATGCCTCTTGATCTTTAGCCAATTAATTAACAATTAATTCTGTCTTTACGTTCATTATCAATTTATATCATGAACTAACAACAAATCAAAGAAATCATAGATATCACTCTATCTAGAAAAACATGAGGCAAACCGTTATCACGGTATAAAGCAACAACATGTGATCAACCAATTCTTTTAATCCGGTTCAAGTATTTAATTAGGTCAATTTCATTGTGATCCAAAGGACTAAATCATGCTAATTATATGATTGCACATATAAAATTAGGGAAGCCATGAATCCCCTACCTCGAAGAGTTCTTGACGTCCTTTATCCACACAACGGGTCACAATCCTCCTCTCACGACAACTGCATCCACCAGAGGTTGCCACGGTACGACAGTACCAACCAACCCCAAGAAAAACCCATTAGAATCTTGGAAATTACATGGTATAATATGGAAGAGATAAATAAGATAAGATGCTCCCCAAAGGAACGACGATAAAAAATTACTTACTGGGTAGATTGACCGACACAGTTCGGTTGCATCCAAAACAGAGCAGAACCAATCCTAGGAGTAAAGATTGATTGTGTAACTCCTACGGGAATGATTGAATGAATCTAGAGTCTCTTAGCTGAGAACAAAGGGAAAGAACAAGGGAGAATGATATCTCGTCCCTTTTTGAAGATTTAATGGGGTGACGGTTTAAGATCCGGTTAATCCTCTATTAAAAACGGATCACATTAACCCACGCGGTTTGACCAAGTAAATACATCCCGGCCTTAGGAATAATTAATATAGGATTTATGGCATTTGAATCTACCTTAAGAGTCCTTAAAACAAGGCTTTAATTGTATTTTACGTCAAAGGAAACGTCAAATGGGAGAAACTGTAGGAAGTTGGAAACACTGTTCACATACTCAAAATTTGGCAAAGGAAAGAAAAGGTCACCGTTAGACATCACCGTTCTGGAAACACTGTTCATGTCCACTGTTAGAAGGTCACCATTAGAAGGTTACCATTCTAGAAACACTGCTCAAGTCTACCGTTATAAGGTCACCGTTAGAACCTCACCGATAGAAACATTGTTCACTAAACCTCACCGATAGAAACATTGTTCACCTACCGATACTGTTCATAAAACTGGAAACACTGTTCACAGAACTGGAAATTTGGCAAAGTGTTGGGGATAAGTCACCTTGATCTCCTAGAACACCTCCAGCACCACATTTTCAAAAAGTAATGGACCAGAGAGGTCCGGGCCATTACATTAGATACCTCTCAAAACATTCTCGTCCTCGAGAATTAAAAACCAACCCAGAAGAAAAGAGGAGTCCGAACAACCACCCCATAAGATACCTCTCAGGGGAAAACCACCATGAGTTGTTCGAAAGCTGGAAAAAAACTACGACATCCGAGAGTAGGGGAACAAACAATCCATATCCAAACAATTCAATCATAACATCACATCAAGGTACATAAATAAAACATGAAAGTTCTAACCATAAGAAAAAACATTACATGAAAGGAGTTAAACATTAAACAACACTGGGTACTGAGCACGTATATGTGACTCACGCTCCCAGGTACTCTCCTCCACGCCACCGTGTTGCCACAAGACACGAACTAAGGGGATAGAACGCCCACACAACACCTTCTCCTTGTGGTCTTGGATCTCCACAGGTCACTACTTGAAGGTTGCATCATCATCAATATTGATCTCTCCCCAATCGATAACATGAGATTCATCATGAAGATATTGACGGAGCTATGATACATGGAAAACATCATGTATCTGACTCATCTGAGGGGGAAGTGCTACTCGATACGCCACAGCTCCAACACGAGCTACCACCTCGAAAGGCCCAACAAACCGGGGAGAAAGCTTACTTCCACGACCAAACCTTTGCTGCCCACGATGAGGAGTCACCTTCAGAAACACATGATCCCCAATATTAAACTCTAAGGGTCTCCTTCTTTGATCAGCATATGATTTCTGATGATTTTGTGCTCTCTTCATCCTCTCATGAATCACCTGAACCATCTCTGTTGTATTCTGCACTAGTTCTGGTCCGAGAATTTCTGACTCTCCGACCCCAGTCCAGCACAACGGAGAACGGCATGGCTGGCCATATAAGGCTTCAAACAGCGCCATACTGATGGTAGAGTGAAAACTATTATTGTAAGAGAACTCTACCAAGGGTAATTGCTTCCTCCATGAACCTCCAAAATCAATAACACAAGAGTGAAACATGTCTTCAAGATTCTGGATGGTTCGCTCTATCTGACCATCCGTTTGAGGATGAAAAGCAGTGCTAAGGCACAGTTGAGAGCCAAAAGCATGCTGGAGACCTCTCCACACCCTGGAGGTAAAACGAGGATCTCGATCAGAAATGATCATCCTAGGTACTCCATGAAGTCTCACCACCTCCTCTAGAAACTGCCTTGACAAAACTTCCACTGAGCTCGACTCCCTCATCGCTATGAAGTGGGCCGACCTTGTTAAACGATCCACTACCACCCATATAGCATCATGTCCTCCTGGAACTCGAGGTAAACCTGTAACAAAGTCCATTGAGATGTCCTCCCACTTCCACTGAGGAATCTCTAATTGCTGGAGTAGACCACCAGGAACACGGTGTTCAGCCTTCACCTTCTGGAAGACTAAACAACGAGACATACACTCTAAAACCATACGCTTCAGCCCAGGCCACCAAAACTGACTCCTCAAGGATCGATACATCTTTTTCACACCAGTATGTACTGCCAAGAGTGAACTATGGAACTCTCGGAGAACCATCTCGCGCATCTCCAAGGGAACAAAAAACATGCCATGATACAACACTCGGTGTTGTTCATCCTCCGACCAACCATCAGGGGCCTCACCACAAACAACTCTATCTCTCCAAACTTCCACCTCTAGATCACCCAACTGAGACTCTTCCACCTTCTGCATTAGGGATGACTTCACCGTCATCTGGAAAAGACAACCTTTACCCCAAAAATCTCCCATATCAATATGCAAAGCTGATAGCTCTTCCATCACTCTCCAGGAATCACCAGATTCACGCACAACATCATTACGTGACTTTCGTCTTAGTGCATCAGCTACAACATTCCCTTTTCCAGGTGTATATGATATTTCAAAGTCTTATTCCTGCAAGAACTCCATCCACCAACGCTGCCTCAAGTTCAAGTCAGGTTGGGAGAAAACATACCACAAACTCTTATGATCAGTGAAAACCACAAAGTGCTCACCAATGAGGTAATGTCTCCACAACTTAAGAGAAAACACCACGGCTGCCAACTCAAGATCATGGGTGGAATAGTTGCATTCATAGGGATGAAACTGCCAAGACCCATAAGAAACAATCGACCTCTGATGCATGAGAACACAGCCTAGACCCAGATGTGAAGCATCACAGAAAACATCAAACTGGACTCCCTCCGCTGGAAGACAAAGGACTGGAGCACTTACCAACTTCCCCTTTACATACTCGAAAGCTACCTGACACTGATCAGTCCATATGAACGCTTGATTCTTCCTGGACAAAGCTTTCAGAGGAGTCGCAACTCGGGATAAATTGGCTACAAACCTCCTATAATAGCCTGCGAGACCAAGGAAATTCACACCTCTGACACGGTCTTGGGAGCTTCCCAATACATCACTACTTCTATCTTTGACGGATACACATCTACTCCCTTTTGAGACACAACATGCCCCAAAAAACGAACTTCTCGAGCCCAAAACTCACACTTAGAAAACTTCCCAAACAACTGATGTTGGCGAAGAACTCCCAAAACGGCTCGTAGATGCTCTGCATGCTCTTCTTCAGATGTGGAGTACACAAGGATGTGGTCAATGAAAACCACAACAAACTTGTCCAGGAATTCACGGAACACAGCATTCATCAACCCTATGAAAATAGCTGGAGCATTCGTCACGCCAAATGGCATTACAACAAACTCATAATGCCCATGACGACAACAGAAAGCAGTCTTCGGGATATCCTTATCCTTTACACGCATCGGATGATATCCTGACCGCAAGTCGATCTTTGAGAACCAACTTCCACCCTTCAGTTGATCGAATAGGTCATCAATCCATGGAAGAGGATAGCGGTTCTTCATTGTCACTTTTTTTAATCAACGATAATCAACACACAACCACAAACAGCCGTCATCCTTTTTCACAAACAAAACTGGCGCTCCCCACGGTGACACACTTGGCCGAACAAAACTGCACTGCAATAGACCATCAAGCTGAATACGTAGCTCTCGTAACTTAGAAGGGGCCATCCTATACAGAGACATAGAGATAGGAGACGCTCCTGGTTGTAGCTCGATCCCAAACTCGATCTCTCATCGTGGGGGTAAGGATACAACCTCTTCTGGAAAGACGTCAGGGTACTCCTCTACGACCCTAGGAAACGCCAACTGTTGAACCTCTGAAGAACTCAGCATCATCCCAGCCATCATGGATGATAAGGATGGAAATCGTCTATGACTCATCCGAGGATCTCTCTCACCAACAAACACCACTTTCTCTCCATCTGCCTCAAAGAAAACGACCTTCTTCCTGTAGCAATCCACAATAGCCTGCACCGAATACAACCAATCCATGCTGAGTATGACATCATATGGTTGTATTCGTAAACATAGGAAATCTCCCCAAGAGTGGTGTTTCCCCAACACTAGCTCACAGTCTCTACATACTTCAAACAAGTCGGCTCGACCTCCAACAGGCATAGTCAATGCCAAGGGCACTGGAAGCCTCTCTACATCAAGTCCCAAAGCATGGACAAGGGTAGGTGATATGAAGGAGTGTGTTGCTCTTGAACCAAATAAGGCATACACCAAGGTAGAAAACAAGCATAGGGTACCTAGAACGACATCTGGCTCGCCTGGGGCTGGCAACGCTAGAGCATGAAGATGACCACGACCTCCTCTACGGCCTCTCTGACCCTTATGATGACCACCACCACGGCCGTGCTCTGCTCTCTGAGGACGGGGAGCGTCATGGGGCTATCCTATGCTTGCTCCATCTACCCTCGGGTGATCTAAAGCTGGTGCAACCTGCTGCTGTTGCCTCGGCTGGAACTGCCTCAACGGAGGAACCTGGAGCGGAGTGCCCAGTGCACGATGACTGCTCTGAAAAGTCGGGCACTCCCGCTGCTGATGACCACGACCACCACAAGAAAAACAAGCGCCTGATCCATTGGCATAGGCCTGAGAGTTGCTGCCTCCGGACAAATGAGATGAGAAGGGCTGGGACCTACCCCCAGGTGAACGGAAACTCTTCTTCCCTGAAAACCGGGATCCCCGGACCACAGCTCTGCTTCATGAGGGATCATGACGATTCCCCTATCGTGACGATCCGATCCTATCCAAAGTCCTCTCAACAACCTTTGCCCTCGCCATGACCTCAAGATATGTCTTTAGCATAAATTTGGTGACCTGGTGCTGGATCTCTGAATGCAAAGCCTCCTCGAAATGCCTCACCCTAGCCTCCTCATCTCGTAACAGGTCTGAAGAATATTGTAGAAGGTTCCTGAAACGGATTCCAAACTCTCGAACACTGGAGCTCCCTTGTCGAAGGGTAAGAAGCTCCTGGTGACTGGATGCCTTCGCAGTCGAAGAAAGAAACTCGACTCTAAACCTGTCTCGAAACTCCTCCCATGAGATCGCTGACTCCTCACGATCCCCAAGGAACAAGAACCACCACTTCCTCGCTGCTCCACGCAGCATCATCACAACCAAGGACACCAAGTGTTCCTTCCGAGCACAAATCGAACTGAAGCCTATCTCGAACTCCTCCAACCAGACTTCTGGGACTTCATCTGAAATGGAGCCCTCTTACTTCTATAGACTCTGGCGCTAAAACTCTCAGAGTGTCTTCCTCCAAGTTTCATCGTCGTCAACCTCTACCCGGCGGTGATCTGCTGGAATAGCCTGCTGGGCATCTTCTGCGCAAACCTGACGAGGACGTCGACCTGGAGCCATACCTATGAAATAACAACTATTAGATCACCTAATCCTGTAATATGGAAGACTAAATATTAATTAATTAATTGTTTTGTTTTATTAATTTTATGTTACCTATCCCAAGGTCTACCCATTCAAACACAGGCGCAAAGAATAATGATGCATGATCCTTTCCTAGGTCTCTACCCTGCAACCAGTATCACTTTGTTTAGTAACCATCGTAAACTTAAAGGTCCGTGCAACAGATCATAGGGGTCCCTAAACGCCTATGTATCTTCCGGTCTCCAGTGTTTACCACACTTTCTAAACATAAATGACACTGTTTCCCTACCATCCCATGCATCCTCACCTGTGCCTAACTCCAAACTCCATCCTATCGCTCTACCAGACCTCTGATACCACTCTGTCACGACCCCCTCCCCACAAAGTGTACCCCTCTTGGGCCGACAATGTGAGAAGAGAGATAATGACCCCAGAGTCCCGCCTCCAGTAGGCCCCGGGTTGGAGACTAGCACCGAGGGTATAATAAACATACAAATGGGAGGCATTACCCTCTAAGAGAACACATGCAGAAGAGAGAGATAGAATAGACTCCAATAAACTCCAACTCAGAACTGAAATATAAAAGAAATCCAAGTACATATATGAAATGTCATGAAAAAGTACTACAAATGGAAGGGGAAACTAAAAGTACCCAAAAGAAATTAAAACGGCAGCAACCACAAGCCCAAACAGCTCCTCCTCCAACCACAAGCTATTAGTAACCAGCTTGATCTCAAACTTTCTCCAAGTGACCTGAAAAACAGTTTATATATACATAGGGTGAGTATAATAGTATACTCAGTTTGATCCTCCCCAATCCTCTCATGCAAAAGTAAAGAAAGCATGCTAAAGCCCAGTGAACAACAAGTGAAACTAACTCATCACCTAAACAGGTATACTAATTTCCCAACCTCACTATGGCTACTCTCACCAAGTAACGCATACAAGAATATAGCATATAGTAAATATTATCAAGGGTACCCCGCTACTACTTCCCCACTGGTTTTCCGCTTTTCCCCAACGACATACGTCCTGTGCATCTCTCTCCAAAGGCTTGCCCGCAGACACCTGGGCTAAGCTCCACAATTTGCACCTCGTGCACCACAAAGGCTTGCCCGCAGACACCTGGATGAAGCACCACACCATCCTCACAACCAAAAGCAACCGGGTAAGTTCTGGGAGCCACCATAGCCCACATAACGTGTATCATACATCGGGTATTATACCTCAAGCCATTATATCCCATACATCGAATAGGGATCCTCAAGCCATCACATCCTATACAAGTTACACCTATAGTAGTCCATAGGATACTATATCCAGAATATATGTGTGTGAAATAACCACAATACATTACAGCCCTCTACACACATATATGGGTAAAACTAACCAGTGTGCCTACCAGCACAAAGATCTACCAAGAGAAGAGAGCGGGGTCAAACGGGGTAGTCATCCATTCAACCTCCCATTAGAATGTTGGGGAAAACACCCCCAGGGCTCAGAATCCCTAGGGTGTCAGTTTCCCTTACCGATAGGGTGGAGTAGTGTATAGAAACAAAAAAAGTACAGAATATATATATAACGGACATCCACACTATGGGCATTACCTAGTCTTAGATACAACTGCAGCTAACGTCTCTCAGACTCCAGGCTTCTACTTCTAAGAGTAGGTATCCTATAAGCACACAAATGTTTGAGGAGTTTTATTAGATTACTCCATTCTCATTTTATCAGTTCCAATGTATGTTAATTAATTCTTTAAACATTAATTAACCCTGAGAAATTCCACATTAAACTGAATTGGCATCACATTCAAAATCAAGTGCTCCTTTTAAGATTCACATCACCTTTAAATTCTAATATCTCCATCCCCGTGGATTTTCACCATTTAATCAAAAATTCATTACAGAATTACTTTTCCGTATTCCCAGGCATTCTTGAAAAGCATCATATGCTTCTAAACACAAAGGAGGCTCAACACGGTGAGTAGATATACTACCCGTCGAGTCTTTTCCGCCTATAGAAAGATCATAGACCCATTCTCCCTCGAGAGGCTAAACACGGAAAGCATGTGGCATACCTCGCGCGTCTTCACCTCCTTCGGAAGAAGGGTAGAAAGACCAGCTGTCTTGAGCAGTGGGGAAAAGGAAAGAAGATTAACATTTAAAGAAAACCACAAGCATCCAACAATGACATCCATCCCATTCCATCACCCCTGGTGTCCTCCCTGACACCCACATGCATAAACTGATGCATCTCGCCACTCTAGGTGTCATCTTCTATCACAAACACAAGGCCTCCATGCCTCCACATATCATAATATCCATCCAGGCTCACATCATAGCACAAGCAGCAGGAAAACAACAGTCACTACCATGGGCTCTTGACCCTTTAACAAACAAGAGGGTAACTCAGAACCCTTTTAGAAATTCCCACATAATCTGTTCTTTAATCTATATTGAATTAGCAGATTTGTTATTAGTAGGTTCCAATTACGGGATACCTAATCAGTAAGCTATCACAATTAAATAACTATGCTTACTTCCCTAATTTGATTATCCTCAATTAGAACAACTACAACAACAACAATAACCAGATTAATTTACATGCCTCTTGATCTTTAGCCAATTAATTAACAATTAATTCCGAATTTATGTTCATTATCAATTTATTTCATTAATGAACAACAAATCAAAGAAATCATAGATATCACTCTATCTAGAAAAACATGAGGCAAACTGTTATCATGGTATAAAGCAACAACATGCGATCAACCAATTCTTTTAATCCGATTCAAGTATTTAATTAGGTCAATTTCATTGTGATCCAAAGGACTAAATCATACTAATTCTATGATTGCACATATACAATTAGAGAATCCATGAATCCCTTGCCTTGAAGAGTTCTTAACGTCCTTTATCCACAAAACGGATCACAATCCTCCTCTCACGACAACTGCATCCACCAAAGTATGCCACGGTATGACAGTACCATCCAACCCCAAGAAAAACCCATTAGAATCTTGGAAATTACATGGTATAATATGGAAGGGAGAAACAAGAGAAGATGATCCCCAAAGGAACGATGATAAAACATACCTTATTGGGAAGATTGACCGACACAGTTCGGTTGCATCCAAAATAGAGCAGAACCAATCCTAGGAGTAAAGATTGATTGTGCAACTCCTACGGGAATGATTGAACGGTTCTAGCATCTCTTAGCTGAGAAAAAAGGGAAAGAACAAGGGAGAATGATATCTCGTCCCTTTTTGAAGATTTAATGGGGCGACGGTTTAAGATCCGGTTAATCCTCCATTAAAAACGGATCGCATTAACCCACGCGGTTTGACCAAGTAAATACATCCCATCCTTAGGAATAATTAATATAGGATTTATGGAATTTGAATCTGCCTTAAGAGTCCTTAAAACAAGGCTTTAAATGTATTTTACGTCAAATGAAACGTCAAAGGGGTGAAACTATAGGAAGCTGGAAACACTGTTCACATACTCAAAATTTGGCAAAGGAAAGAAAAGGTCACCATTAGACATCACCGTTCTGGAAACACTGTTCAAGTCCACCGTTAGAAGGTCACCGTTAGAAGGTCACCATTCTGGAAACACTGTTCAAGTCCACCGTTAGAAGGTCACCGTTAGAAGTTCACCGTTCTGGAAACACTGTTCAAGTCCACCGTTAGAAGGTCACCATTCTGGAAACACTGTTCAAGTCTACTGTTATAAGGTCACCATTAGAAGGTTACTGTTCTGGAAACACTATTCAAGTATACCGTTAGAAGGTCACCATTAGAAGGTTACCGTTCTGGAAACACTGTTCAATTCTACCGTTAGAAGTCCACCGATAGAAGGTTACCATTCTGGAAACACTGTTCAAGTCTACCGTTATAAGGTCACTGTTAGAAGGTTACCATTCTGGAAACACTGCTCAAGTCTACCGTTAGAAGTCCACCTATAGAAGGTTACCGTTCTGGAAACACAGTTCAAGTCTACTGTTATAAGGTCACCGTTAGAAGGTTACCATTCTGGAAACACTGTTCAAGTCTACCGTTATAAGGTCACCATTAGAACCTCACCGATAGAAACACTGTTCACTGAACCTCACCCATAGAAACACTGTTCACCTACCGATACTGTTCATAAAACTGGAAACACCATTCACAGAACTGGAAATTTGGAAAAGTGTTGGGGATAAGTCACCTTGATCTCCCGGAACACCTCCAACACCACATTTTCACAAAGTAATGGACCGGAGAGGTCTGGGCCATTACATAAATTTTCAGGGAGAAATTAATTTTTAAAGAGGTATAATATAACACATTGAGATTGCGTGAAATATTTTTTCTGGGTTAATTTAATCTTTTAGATATTTTCCATTTCACACACTACTAAATATAGCTTTCATTATATAAAAAACACTATGTTTGGATTCCATTATATGCAACACCAAGTCAATATTGTACTACACAAACACTTGTATTATTTTTTTGCATATACAATACTATTCATGGATTATGTTATACAATGATGAGTTATTTTGATAGCAAGCATTAAACGTAAAACCATGTTTTACCGAACAATAATATATTATTAAAATATTATTATTTAATATGATATGATATAACCTAGTTGTTAAGATAGTTGATATGAATACTATTAATTAACATAGTAAAATATAAATTTCTAATATATCTTTGGATTAGAATTAATTAGAAATTAAAATATATAACAATTGATTATAAAGGAAGTAGTTTTATTTTTATTTTCCCAAAGTCTTTTTATCATAATAATTAAATTAATTAAAATTATTGAATCATATTAATGAAATATATATGTTAAATATTCAATAAAAATATTTTTAAATTCAACCAATATATTTTATAGGAATGAGATAAGAACCAACCCAATCTTATGTATAAAAACCTCTATTTTTCACAAGGGTAATTTTATCCCCTTTTAATGGAAAACACATTTTAAATCAAATTTTTAAAAAAATTATATATTATATTTGAAAAAATAAATTTCTTATTTTGATGTGGAATATAAAAAATTATTTTTTTTATTTTTTGGAATTTTTCTGATAAGATTTATATTTTTATGAATAGTAAAAAAATATTAAATTTTAATTGAAAATAAATTTTTCATCGAAATAATTTACACTCTTAAGTTATATTTTTTATTGGTTTTAAAGTATAATTATATAAAAAAAATTATTTAATATAATATAGGTCATTGACATTAATTTCACATTCAATTTATACATAAAAATGGGTCAATCTTTTTCATGTTTTAACTTCAGTAACTTGTTTTCTCATCCCATCAATGAGATTAATTTTAAATTAATTTTTACAACTTTTCTGTTCTGAATTTTGAAAAATTGATTTAATATTTGGAATAATATGGTCCAAATTTTTTAAATATTTTTATTTTATTTTTTGGTTTTATGAAGATTAAAATTACTAATTTTTTTATTAACATGGTGAAATGTAAATTGGGTAATTAAGGGTAAAAATTAATTTTATAAATAAAAGAAAATTTTCCTAAAACATGTCCTAATTTCATTGGATGAGTGGGTTTTGACCAAAATAGTCCTTGTTCTGAAATTATAACCTTTTTAATCTACATGGATGAGAGTAAAAAATTTATTATATTTCATTTAAGGAAAAGTTAAAGATATCATACTCATATTTTCAATAACTGCATCATCATTAATATAGGGTTATATATAAGTTAAATTAGAATATCAATAGCCATATTTAATATAAAATGTTTTTATTTTTCATGGTAATTTATTTTTACTTTTTAGGAAATAAATATATACCTTAAAGGATACTACAATAATGATGTCGTAATTGTTTAATTAATGGAAATAGAAAATAAATGACTTTAGAGCTATTAAAATAAATACAATATGATATAATTAATGTCATCAATAAAAATTTTGGATGAATTTTACATGTTATTAATTATTTAATATAGTTTTTTTGAATATATCATGTTGATATGATAGTTTTAAAAAGAAGAATCATGAATAGTGTCGAAATTGAGACTAATGATATTTTATTAAAGTATTATTTTATTAAATTATTTACAAGTCATAAAAATGTTAAATAATGACAAGGGGTTCAAATATAGTCTAAAATATCATAAATTTACTATTTATGGTCCAATTGAAACTTTATATGTAAAAATTATATTCTCTTAACATTAAAAACATTGTTATCATAGTTAAAATTAAAATATCTTAACTAATAGATAATTAAAAATATATGGTTTAAAATTACATAAAACCTATATAAAATTTATTGGTTAATGAGACTAAAATATTATCTCATTTTACATTCTTATACATGTCGTTTTGAAGGTATTTTTATAGGTATTTATTTTATTATAAATTAATAATTTGAGTGTTTC
Organism: Viscum album; assembly: GCA_963277665.1. Lineage (NCBI taxonomy): Eukaryota > Viridiplantae > Streptophyta > Magnoliopsida > Santalales > Viscaceae > Viscum > Viscum album. The sequence goes on from OY728160.1 coordinate 701,085,287, forward strand.
CAAAAAGTGCCCCTCTCTACTCTTATAAAAAAACCTCTCCTTATCTTTTATTAACACCTCTATAGAACTTTTTATCAGCCAAACTCAACACAATTATTCTTTAAAATTCCTTAAATTCATCCTATAATCCTTAATTTGGGCATAAATCTAACAAAAAAACTCTTTTTGGGAAAATCAAAAGGCGATAACCAAAGAATATGTAACTTTCATCAATGAATGTTTTTTAATTTATTATTTGAACCACCTAAATTTTTTTTATTTAATTTTTTTATAATAATCTTAGTATCCTAAATATATGGATATTTTTTCATTTAAAATTTTATACCTACACATTCACACACTTCCATATAATGGGTAACAGACTTATTGTTCGTTTGTACAGCAGGTTACTACCTCGCGAAATGATGATTGTTTGTTTTTCCATTACCACCACTCATGGTGAGAATTACGATTTAAATGATGTTTTTTGTGATATATTTAATATTTAAGACAAAATTATACTTATTTAATGATTATATCTTATCTACCCTTTTATCATCTAATCTTTTGGGAAATTATATGGTCTATCATGCGAACATATAGCTTATCATCTCGATGATGCGATGTGATTCATTTTTCATCTATATTTCACATTAATTGTAATAAGTTTGAATTTTATGAATATATATGATCTATATGTATTAAAAAAATATTTATTAATTATAATATATTATATAATTTCCTTCTTTCTAACTCAGTAAGAAAATAAAAATAGTGTTCATGCGTACGTACGGCCTACCCTTTCCATGAAAGGTGGATTTTAGTTTCTCTCTCTAAATATTATGAATAACCATGAATACATATATAATGAAAATATATATGATATTTATATCATTATTATAATTCTATAGATTATTAAATCATGGTCTATATAATAGGACTAAGGATAATAAGTCAAAACATGAATGAAAAACAAAGTGGTTATTACCCGAGACATGACTTTAACATGTAATTGTTAATAAGTGAGTAATATAAAGTCATAAGTAAATAATATATGATATTAAATATGTGAATATAGTTCTTTATTATATTTATAATAAACTTATATTTATTATAAATAATTTTTTAATGTGTTTGATAGAATTCAAGACTTAATGTAAGGTAATGTCATCTCAATTTTATTTCCATGAGATACATGTCATATTCACCACTATCTTATTTTGTGTGTTGTATATAATTATCTATGAAATTTTATATAACTAATTTAATTTATTTAATGATTTTAAAATAATTTATATGATGTTATTCTTTCATGGGGATCATGATTCAAAATTTACTCATGCAGTAAGGGATTTTTTTCCTCACTTTTATTTCTCTAGGACACATGCCATAAACACTACTTTTTTCTTTTACAAGGTGTATATACAACAAATGAATTTATTTTATGAGTATTATACATAATCTTATGGTATTTTCATATTTATAAAATTTTATTTCTTTCATGGGGCATAGTATTCAACTGATTATAACGTGGTAAGGGATTTCTATCTCACTTTTATATTATGGGAGATATATGCCATGTCCACCACCTATTTTCTTTTTTTAGTGTATATAATTCCAATTAATGTATTATATGATCCTTATAATTAAATTTATGAGTATATAAATATTTATTTTATGATCTCCAATTCATGGGTTTTATGTTTCAAAAGTTACCAAATCAATAAGGTAATTGTGTCTCAATTTGCCTTCATTAAAACACATGTTATATTTTGCACCTGTATTATTTTTCAAGGTGTATATACTAACATTTTACATGTTTCATAATGAATATTCTTATTTTCATGACATTTTATTCTTCATATAGTTTTATAATATCTTCAGTCATAAATTTATGTTCCTTCAAAATAGTTTTTTCTAAAAATATTTTAAGAGTGTTTTAAATGATCTTTTAATTTATAAAAAAATGATTTCAAAGATGTTAAGAATAGTTTTGAATTATTATTTTATAGTTTCCAATTTTATCATCAATTAAAAAGGTTTTTAAAATGTTTTATTATTTAAAAAATTAAAACAGATAGGATATTTTCCCTAAGAAGTATTCTAACTGATCTTTCAAAATTATTTTCCATCTAAAGATAATTTTATTTTATTTTACTTATATTTTACTATTAATATGATTCAATGATACCATTATTATTCTTTCTATTAATGATTTATGTTAATGATGGACTAATATTTTTGGAACCCTATTTATTTTCATGGCTTATATTATAATTGAATGATGTTTATGAAAGTAATTTTATTCCATGGGTTATAGTATTATAATTTATTTTAGGTTATTATAGAAAAACTATGTATGGTTTTCATTATGGGACTATTGGGTCCTATATCTCCCTAAATGAATTGGGTAAATGTGGATAACTCATGATGTATATATGTTAGGCATCAACCTAATTTCATGTTCACAATTCTATGCATGTAACTGGTTTTCATGTACATAATTTTATGCATGGACCTAGTTTTCATGTCCATATTTTTATGCAAGTATCTGATTTCATGTCCCCAATTTAATGAGTGTACCTGTTAATATTTATAGATGTTCACAAAGTTACAAGTTTATGTACATTCCATGATTTCAAGTCTTATATAAATGTTATGATATCATTGATTATGTTCTTTGATTACCTTATTATTTATGTCTTGTGAACTGTCATTTTTTTTGTCATGACTCATGTATATGTTCTTTGATATGAAGTGTATGGTTTTCTAATGATAGTATCATGTTATCATAACCTTATGTTATTGATTTTTCTTACTTGTCCTCATTACTTGACTATATTGAGAATCTAAGCTCACCCCTTTTTATTATTTCTTTACCCAAGTTTATAAAGAAATGTTTTAGATATGGGTACTAGAGAGGAAGATATTTATTGGGAATATTGAATATATTTCACTAGACTTGAAGTGTGTGTCCAAAGTTTTCAAATTTACTAAACTAATATGTTCTTCGGGAGTGTTTTTTGTAATGTATTATTCCAAAAATAATGATTTAATATACAAGTATTAAAATACTAGTTCATTGTACTTATCTTCCCTTGAATTCCATAGAACAATCTATCAAAATATCCTCAGTGTCTAGACAATTAATTCATATTATCCATCAGTCTAGGGGTGATATTCCACACTACAGTTTGACTCTGTGTTCAACGAATGCTGATGAATCGTCTATAACTTTTAAATAAACCTTGTATCTCAATCATATACAATCGGTGATGGTGTTCCATGCAGCCTCGTTATTTCACTAATATATATTTTTACAGGGTGATTGAGTGATAATTCCTATCAAATGGAAATAAAGTGATAAGTTTATGTAATATTCTTCACCATAACCCATATTTAACTATTCCATTTTGATTTTATTTTCATCCCTATGAAAAAATCTGTACTGATGTTCTTCCATTTCCATATGGGTATGGGTAATGGTCGCATCATCCCATTTGATTTTTTTATCTCTATATTCACCTATTAACACACCAAGAACCTAGATTTATATTCCATTATATTATTTTTTTATATATTCTCCCACCAATAGTTTTATTAGAGATATATATACGTCTTTATGCTCCCTGGGTAAATGGAGAATGTTGAGATATCAGCATCATTCAATAACTTCTTTTTCTGTTCGGATCTAATAGCATGTATAGTCATTTTTTAAAACTCATAACTCCTTCATTTTCAATGTTAAACTCTAATTATTTTTTCATTATCAAAACATATACCTTATTTTTTATCTCCACATAATTCCTTTGTTCTTTATTAATTTTCTACAGAAGAGATTATTGAGAAATAATTTAACATCGTTAGGATGGTTTTATTTCGTTAATGACTCTAATTCCCAAATTTTTCTTATATAAGAAGATTATTTATGACTCAAAACTCATAATAGATAATGTTATAGGATCATTTCTACTTAGATCATCTATCACTTTATTCACCTTCCTAGGATGGTAGTGGACTAAGCGGTGATAATCCTTGATCATCTCTAACCATATTCATTTGTGCATGTTCTACTCCTTATATGTGAATATTTATTTTAGGCTCATGTGTTTCATATATATATATATCACACTTCTCTCCATAGAAATGATACATAAAAATAATTGATGCTAATATTACTATAAGAAACTCTAGTTCATGCATCGGATAATTCCATTAATTCACCATTAATTGTCTCAATGCATGGGCTATCACTTTATCATTCTTTATGAGTACATACCCTAAACCCTTCGTTTATAAATCACTTTAAATCACAAATCATTTCACACTTTTATGTAGAGTGATTATAGGTGTGTTGGTTTTCCTCTTCTTTAGCTCTATAAGTTTCTCTCTATATTCATCTATCTAGACAAAATTCACTCCCTAATAATTCATCTTGGTTAATGTGTCTGAAATTAATTATAAGATTCTCAAAAATCATAAAAAAATACCATGTTAATCTAATGAAACTACATATATCTATTAAATATTCTGTTCTAGGTTATTCCTCAATCATATCCATCTTTAATGGATCCCAAAATAACCCCTTAATCAACATAGCATTACCCAATAATTATACTTTCTCTATATAAAACTCACATTTAATATGCATTCCATATAAGTTCTCATTATTCAATTTCATTAGTATGGTATTTAAATTATCTTTATATTCCTCTATAATTTTCGAGTATATAAGAATATTATATATAAATACTACCAAAAAATTATTTATGTAATCACTAAAGACTATATATTAGGTCTGTGAAGATTTTTTGAGAATTTGTGAGTCCAAATTTCATTACTATTTAGTTATAGTTCTTTTACCATAAATAAATGGTCTTATAGGGAATATACACCTTCTTCATAAATAATTTATGATGTCTCAACCAACGATCCACTTTAGAGAAGTACTATTTCATACATAATTGATTGAGATAGTCGTCGATTTTCTAAAATGGATACAAAATATTTATCAGGATATTGTTGAGTTCATGATAAATAATACAGAAACACATCAACCCATCCTTATTATTGACATAGAGTATCAATTTACCCCTTGGTGAAGAACTAAAACATATAAAACCCTTGTACATATTCTCTTGAAATTTATTCTTTAGTTCGTACAATTAATTGGGGGTCATTATATAAATAGTTTGGGATATTGGAAAGGATTCGGGTATAATCTCAATTGAGAACTCAACCTCTCACTTGTGAGGAAAACCAGGAAACTCTTTGCGGAAAACATCAACATATATCCTTAAAATGGGCATGAAATTAGGAGTTATCCTTTTCATTGTTTCCATATTATGAACTAGATATTCTTTCTCATAAGTAAACAATATCATTTCATATAAATAATATTCCCAAGAAAATTCTTCGTCCTCGTTACACTTCTATAGAATGAGAGTATAATTCTAAATATGGGAAGTGATTTCCTTCTCTTAAAAGTTGTTGTAGGCTCTATATAGAGATAGTCAGTCCATTCCTAGTATAACAACAAATTACACTAATGAAAATATTATGAGGTTTGTTTGGATATTCATCCCATAAAAGTTAAATAATGAGGAGCTATATACGTGATATGAAATAATTACACCATTTGTTTTTTCACTAAATATTCAACCACATTGTTTTATAGTGGTTATTAAATAGTTCTACTAAACTTGTATGATATGAAAGAATGTGTAGAACCATAATAAAATATTATTTTTTTATATTCTTGAATTAATAAATATCATACCTATCACCATTTCATTATGTTGATCCATCATAGAATTAGTAATAGCATAATTCCTCCTTTGATCTCATAGACTTGGTGGTTATTTTATTTGGTTATCTTTGAAAACATTTGGCTTAGTAAATTGGTTTACATAGTGTCTATATTTATTATAGTTGAACATTGGGCCATATAGTGTGGATTGATAGGAATATTCATTTCCTCCATCTTATAGTTAGGATTATTCTTTTCTCTTCTTCATTTTTTGGCATGATATTCCTTCCCTCCATATTTTAAACATTTTATAGTCCCCTGGATACACTTTTGACATGTGGAAAGTTGTATCTTCTTTCCACCATGATATTTATCCAATGATCCCCCCAATTAAAATGTATTCTCAACTTCTTATATATATTCCCCCATGACCATAAAGAATCACTGATCACCCTATCAACTTTAAGGATACATCTTAAAACATCCTCATAGCTATTAGAGTCCCAAATTTCCATATATCATTATAGACTCAGATTTAAACCACTAAAAAAGTGTTAAATTTTAAATTTTGTGTTAACAAAAAAACCATAGTCATTATATGAAAACATTTTGAATTTCACCGCATAGGACATGATAGATCCTTCCTTTATTTTCTCAATAGTAAGGAACTTCCTATCTATTTTAAGACATAAAGTTAAAGGAAAATATTTATTGGTAAATATACTCTTAAATTAATCCCACTACATAGATTATATTTCAAACATGGGATTCATATTCTTGATCAATATACATAACTGATAGGATTCTATTTCAAGGATATAAACTGCCAGTATGACCTTCTCTTGCTCAGATCATTGATGTACCAAAAATATCTTCTTACTAGAGTTAATCTATTATTCTAGTATTATGGGATTAGAAGGTCCTAAAAAATTTTGAGGTGTCTATCTCATAAAATACTCAATCAAAACTTATTCTTTTATAGTATAAGAAAGGTGTTCTACACAGTTAAATTTATTATTCATGACTTGAGTTAGTTGTGCCAGTATAGGGATGAGGTTCTTAAATTCCACTCTCATCATGTTTGACCTTTCACTAGGGAAATCTTCACATTTCCCATTGAATATTTTTTGTTGGTTTCCCTTATTTCCATTCATTTAATAAAATATAAAAAATTTAGGGATGAGAGTATTAAAACTAATTAGCATATAAAAGGGTCATAATAAACATAAAATGAATAACCCATAAGTGACATATATATCCAATCTTAGGAATTTTGAGGTTTAAATCTAGGTTCTACTTGGTCAATTTCCTATTAATTTATCTAATCTAACATTATATTCAAATCCTTTATAATGGTTTATAATAAGAATATAAATTATCCGAATAAAACCCTTCATAGTGTTTATCTAGGTGTATAGTCTTAGGTCCACTCTTCATGCACAAAATAAAGATTGAGTTGATACTTAAAAAACAAATTTTAGGATTATTATCCCTATGTGAAACTGTGTTATAGTCACATCCACTTTACATTATCCAAAAATGTATGTAATTTCTAGGAAACCACATAATCTATAATTTACAAAAAAATTAGGAATGTTTCCTTAAAATTGTCCCTAGGGTTTTCTCTAACTATTACTAAGTCAAAAAAATAGAGATTATTCTAATTCCAAATAAAAAAACTCAAGCCTTAAAAATATTTTATTTCATGAGTTTAAATATAGTTTTCCAACAAATAAAACTACAGATCTTGAGACCTGTTATATTTTGGATATTAGAAACATGAATATATTATCTTTAAATATAAACTACACCCACATTATTTAAACATCTTATAGTGCTCCAAATTTCCATAGATCATACGAAACTCCATTATATCCCTTGGAGAATTAAATAAAGCAAATGGTTTATCTAGAAATCTATGTAAGAAATAATTAGAGTAATGTACGATGGTGAGATAGCACATACAAGTTAGGAAGAAGAATATGATATCCAAATAATAATAATCATAAGAATAGAAACTTGGAATAAGGGAAGGATATCACAAGTTAATGGAATCATATATATGTGGAAATAATATATATCATGACATCATAAGCGTAAGTCAAGTCTCACTACAATGAAAACATAACATATCGTGCTAGGATGATTATTTTTGCAACATATGTGATATCTCATGAGATGAAAACATTACCCAATGCATTAGAGAGATATATGACTTTGGCCCCACCCATCGCATCATAATATTTATATGTATATTTAATCTACATGAGGAAAAGAAACCATAAATAAATTGTAGTATTGATTAAACCCTTGAGAGAGAAGTGGGTTTCATAATATTGTATCAAAGCATAACCAAAGGGTATATAAAGTATTATAAATATAATAAGGGATTAAATAATTTTGAATGTTAATATTTTAAATAATAAATAGTCTTGAACATGGAGTTCCAAGGTAAAAAAATCGTGATATGCATTGGAAATGTAAGGATAAAAAATAACCACTTAGGTGATACTTTATGAAATGAGTAATGAATATTTTAGAGAAATTAAGCACGTATTATTTTCTATTAGAAAAGCATTGAACGACTATGGTTTTACATAAATTAATGGGTGATTTAAAAATATTTTAAAGGTTAAAAACATTTGAAAGGGTGTTACTTTATGTGAAATAAGACATTGGGAAGTTCCTTTTAATTTGTGTTTACATAAAAGAGGGACTTGTGAAGGGAACTTAAATCATTAATAACCATGTAAATGACAGGGATGTTAAACTAGATATATATATATAATATATATACATAAAAATAGTATAATTAAACAATAAAAATACTAAGTAAAAGGTAGAAAAATAAAGAAGATGTGTAACCCAAAAGTTACAAGGGTGATTTAGAAGATCTCTTACCTCGGGTACTGATTCTCTCTACACATTCTCTTAACATCCTAAATGATAAAAATAAGTTTATTAAAAACTTTATTAACAACATTTTTAATATATATATATATATATATCATTTTGTCATGTTTATTTATTATCTTCTGTTATTAATTCATTAAATAGTTTTCACATATAGAAATTACATAAGGTGGTGTGTTCAATTTATTTGAAACATCCTCCATATATTGACCACAATCAAGTGTGTTTTAGAATATATTTATAATATCTAGAATTATATAGGTGTATGTATTTTATTATTCTACTCACACAAAATTTATAAAGTTTTCTAGGTTTTCCTAGAATAAACTCAAATTAATAAATGTTCCTTGATAGAATCATTTGTGGTGGTTAAGTTTATTAGGACCATATATTATTAATATCAATTATAGAATATCCAATATTATAATATTATAATATTAATAGTGTCATAAATATCATTTTTATAAATAAAATATATTTTTTAGCCATCAATTTTTGGCAGTGATGGTAAAATAGAATATTTTGTTCATGGAGGTGGTAGTTTGCACGTATGCATAATAACATCATAATTTTTTTAATGGTTTTATTGGAATATTGAAAATGTATAACACCCTATTCTTAAAAAAACCTTAATTATGTGGTTTATAATAAGGGTTTCAGATTATTAAATTTTGAGGATCCTTTTTGTTTATAGTTTTATATAATTTATAAAGACTCTTATATATCAAGCCCTTACAATAAAAATTAGACATTGTAGGTTCCCGAAAATTTAGAAAAGGGAAGGAAAATACTTCTACAAGTTGGATGAAGCAAAAATATAAAGTTGGATTGAAATTTTGAGAATAATTATGAAGAAATAAAATTTTGAAAAGGAATCTAGCATGGTCGCATACCAATTTCCGAGAAAGGTTCAAGAAAGGCATAAAAAGTGAACCAAAGGTATGTGGATGACCTATGAAATGTTGGCCCATGAGGCATTGGCCAGTGAACGAAGTAGTTCGCGGTGAATTTCTACCTGTGAACTGAAGTCATCGTGAAATGTTTTCACCAGCAAGAATCTAATGGAAGTGCACCCCACATACCATCCCCGCGAACGATGTGGTTCGCGGATGAAGATATGTCGACAAAATACCTCACATATTCATTGAATGAGTCTTCCTCGGATCAAATTACATCCATGGGCTTCCGTAGAAGGTGTCGCACGTACCGTAGATACAGATTCATTGGAACTCTATAAAAGGACCACCAGGGGAATTAGAAAGTGGAGTAGGGAGGAAGGCAAGGGAGAGAGATCTAGGATAGGGGAAAAGGGTAAAAAGAACATATAGGTTAAGGAAGAAATTTCTCCCACACCCAAAGTAGTTTGCAAGACTCCATTCTGCATATGCAGTAGTTAACATATTACATCCCGCCGTAACGTCCTAGTTCTGAAAGCCTCCCGGGGGCGCCTCATACCCGGTTGGTCACAATACCTCAAGTGAATTTCCTAAAATGCCAGAGGCTACCGACTACCGGTGAGGGCCTTGGGTGTGATAGTGGTGAAACTATGCCCTCATTGGCAGAGTAACACATCAGAAGAGAATAATAACAATAGAGGAAGAAGTAATAATTCATACAAAAGTATACATCGTAAGACTGAAATATAATAAACTAGAGCACACACATATATATATAAATGATGCATGATACATATGTTTAGGAAAGCAGCCAAACAAATCACAATTATGGAAAACAATAGTACTAAACCAAAGTACAAAAGAAAATAGATAACATCTCCTCAGCATCGTAACACTCATCTTGGTCTCATGCTCTACACCTCCACAGCAATCACGCACCTAAAGTAGAAGTTTGATTTCCCTTATCTATACCTGCATCAATATAATCTGTTTGGGCCCAAAATCATGGCCCAAATAGGTTGTGAGACTAAATATCAGTAGGCAACCACCACAAGATCTGTGCCTAACAATCAGTGAATATATGGCAGGTAATAAGTAAAAGAAATCAGTAAAAAAGGAAGTACACATTAGTAAACAAACCACAGTTTCAATTCATTCAGTTTCATATGTCAAGAAATAGTTAATAAAGGAAAGTAATTACAAACAGGTAACCCTATGGAAAGTACACAAAGCTTATCCCCTCTAGTCCTACCTAACGACACAAGAAAGTAGGTAAACACAAAAGGTAACCCTCTAGGAAGTACTCACAGCCTATCCCCTCTAATCCTACCTAGAATCAAAAGCAACCCTCTGGGAAGTACACTCAGTCTAACCCCTCTGGTTCAGCTTAAACACAGACTCTTTGAGGAAGAACTCACTGTCAATTCCTCCTATAGTCTCATATAGGTAACTAAGAGAGCTCTAGGGAAGCACTTACGTCACATTCCCCATGTGGCCCGCATTGAGGAACTATGGACACTCTGAGGAAGCACATATGTCAATTCCCCCTTTGGTCTCGCATCGTATGTAGAAAAGACACTCTGGAGAAGACCTTATGTCCATTCTCCCTATGGTCTATACACCAGGTTCTCATGGCCCTGTGCAAGTCAAGAAATCCTAGCAATGCGTATCAGCCAAAGTAAACCTCAAGAACTACTTGGCTATTAGTCTAAATCATAACAGCATGTAAGGATACAAACAACCCATCCTACTATACTAGGCATGGTAAGTAAACAACAGCCTAACAGGCAACTAGACCCAATAGTCAAAACCAGCAATCATGCACAGACAAACACTTCCAACACATAGCAATTAACCGTATTCTCATTTAATTAACCTCTAATCAAGAATACAAGCATAGAAGGCAAAAAAAGGGCTAAAATAGTAAACACGCAATACCCCATTCATGGGTATTGGCGATTTTAAACATATAACTCAAATACTTTCAACAAAAAGGCACAAACCACCTACCTCGGTATTGGGAGATCTCTATATGTGAACATCAAGCCTTGAATCACCCAAGAACACCATAGATCTATAAAAACGCTAAAACTTTCAACTAAGGATAAATTGAGAAAGAATATGAAACATGGAATGAATCTCTAGAAGAAGGAATAGCTTACCAAGTTCATCCCAATGCAATCGACAATAGTTGAATCAGATATTGAATGCTCGCTCAGGGGCTCGGAGAAGAATCGTAGCCATAGGGTTTCTCCCGGATGAGCTAGGTCGAGAAGAAGGGCATTCTGCCAATTAGACGTGACCCAGGTGCATTTAATGAAAAAAATTACACAGTGTGTAATTTTGAAGTACACGGCGTGTACTTTCCATTTCTGTACTCTGATTTATGCGGCCTCTAGGTCACCCCCACATGGCTGTGTGCACGGACGCTACACGACCAGCACACAGATACATGCGATAATCGTGTACGTGGCATGTACACATAAGTTACACGGTGTATACTTAGGGAAATTTTTGGAATTTTCCCTTTTTCCACAAAAAACACCATAAAAAATACATACCTAAAAAAGAAGATCTGAGTTCCTACAAACTTTCCCCCATAAAAATTATGTCTCTGAATTTCCCTAGAAAGGTGGCATAGAAGAAGAAACCCTAAATAGCTCTGGCCACTATGATCATACATCAGCCTCCCTCTCCTAAGTCCCATCTTGTACTCACCCATGCTTCCATAGCACGCGTACCATAGGAATAGACGGGACATAGAGAACTTTCATACTTTGATCGACAATCCAGATATGATGTTTCTCGAATGATGCATCCACCTCCAACTCAACCTCCTCAGGTTCAAAGACATGAGACAGGTCTGAGAAGTAACGTCGAAGCTAAGAAATATGGAAAACTTCGTGCATATCTCGGTACCTCTGAGGTAACTACAACAAATCAGCAACCAGCCAAACTCTCTCCCACACCTCAAATGGCCCGATGTACCTCGTTGAAAGCTTTCCATGTCTTCTAATCCTTCTGTGTCCCAACCTTAGTGCGACACATAGGAAAACATGATCTCTAACCTTAAACTCTAGAGGTCATCTCTACTGATCAGCATAAGACTTTTGTCGAGACTGTGCAGTATACATCCTTTTCTGAATCAGCTCTATCTAGTTTGTGGTATCCTGGACAAGACGAGGTCCCAACATAGCTACCTCTCATATCTCTAGCCAACATAAGGGTGATCAGCATGGCCTACCATACAAAGCCTCATAAGGTTCCATTTTAATAGTAGCTTGAACAATATTATTTTTGGAAAACTCCACAAGGGGTATGTTCTTATCCCATGAACATCCAAAATCGAGGATGCATGCTCGAAGAATGTCCTCAAGCACCTAAATCATACGCTTAGACTGGCCATATACCTGGGGGTGGTAAGCTGTACTCAAAACTACCTATGTACCCAAAGCCTTCTGAATCCCCTACCAGACCTGAGAAGTAAAATGGGCATCCCTTTCTAAAACAATAGAGTGTGGAACTCCATGTAAATGTACAATCTCACAGATGTAAAACCATCCCATCTCATCAACACTTAATGTATCCTTGAATGGCAAGAAGTGAGAAACCATTATGAGTCTGTTAATGACAACTCATACTGCATCATTCCCTCGATATGATCTTGGTAAACCTATCACAAAATCCATCGCGACATCATTCCACTTCCACTCGGGAATGGGTTACTGATGAAAAAGCCCTGATAGTCGTTGATGCTATGCTTTCACCTGCTAATAGGTGGAACACTTCATGAAAAAACCTGCAACATCTCTCTTCATACCTGGCCACTAGTACTAATGGTATAGATCACGATACATCTTAGTGACACTAGGATGAACTGCCCAAACTGAGGAATGAATGTACCACATCATCTCCTCACGTATGTCTGTTGGCACCCATACGCGCCCCTGGAACCGCAAGATCTCATCCTCACCTATGGTCTATCCCAGAATAGGGTCCCCTCCTGACATGCTTTCTCGTAGGACTAGGCCTTCATAATCTGATAGTTTCCTCATTCGCACTCGATCAATAAGAGTAGATGTAACAGCCATAGAAGAAATAAAATTCTTCCCATTTCTATCATGCACCTCCAAATGCATCTCAGAAAATAGATCCATAAGATGCCCCTCACTACTGGCCTTCTGAACTGCCTATTTTTGAGTCCTCTTTCTTAATGCAATAGCTACAGCATTGCCTTTCACAGGTGTGTAAGCAAGCTCAAATTCAAAAGACTGAAGGTATTCTACCCACCTTTGCTGCTTCAAATTCAAGTCACGCTAAGTGAAGATATAATTGAGACTTTTGTGGTCGTTAAAAACCACAATATTTTCTCCCAATAGATAATTTCTCTAATAGTGTAAGGCATGAACAACTGCAGCCAATTCGAGACTGTGCATCAGGTAATTCCTCTCATGTGGCCTCAACTTCCAAGACCCATACACAACGAATCCTTATCTCTTTATAAGCACAACTCCAAGACTGATACCTGATGCAACATAGTAAATAGTATAGATCTTTCTCGGCTCTATAAATACTAGTATCAGTGTTGAAGTCAATCTCCCTTTCAGCTCCTAAAAGGCTGACTCACAAGAATCTGACCACAAGAACTTTGCACCCTTCTCAGTCAGACCCATCAATGGTGTTGTTAAGTGTGAAGAGTTGTTTATGAAGCATTTGTAGTATCCAACCAGCCCTAGAAAACTCTGTACCTCAAATATGTTCTTCTAATTCTCCCATGAAACAACTACTCTCACTTTCTCTGGGTCTTCTGATTCTCCTATATCTGAGATAACATGACCCAAGAAGTGAATCTGGTCCATCCAAAAGTGGCATTTTGAGAGGTTAGCATATAACTGATTCTCTCTCAGTGTACTCAAAATGATCTCAAGATGTGTAGCATAGTCATGTTGAGTGTGAGAGTACACCAAGATATCTTCCATGAAGACTACCATGAAAGAATCAAAGTATGGATGGAACATTTCGTTCATTAGTGCCATGAAAATTGCAGGCGTGTTCGTGAGACCGAATGGCATAACCATTTACTCGTATAGACCATACCTCCTCCGGAAGGCTGTGAGGGGTATATCATATGGTCTAATGCATAAATTATGGTAACCGGACCTCAATTAAATCTTCAAGAACGCCTAGGATCATCAAAGATGATCAAAGAGATCATTAATCCTCAGCAAGGGATATTGGTTCTTGACCGTTAACTGGTAAAAATTCTGATAATCGACACAAATCCCGAGGGTACTAGCAGCCTTCTTCATAAACAGTACATAAGAACCCCAAGGAGAAGTACTGGGTCAGATGAAACCCTTTTCATGTAACTCATCCAAATGCTTCTTGAGCTCCTGCAACTCTATTGTAGCCATCCTATAAGGAGGAATGGACACCGGTGTCGCTCCTAGCACAATCTCAATAGAAAATTCTACCTCTCTCTATGGAGGAAAACCTGAAAAGTCCTCTAAAAAGACATGTCTAAAAAATCCACCACTGGAGGAAAGTATAAATGTGAATTCCCCAGGTTATCTAGATATAGACTAGCCATCAGGTCTATAACTCCTCCCAACCCATGATGGTCGGGTCCTGATCTTCTCACCTGGACATCCCATTCACCCTTATGAAGAAACAATCCACCTTCTGGTGATGGGAAACTCATCCTACGATGATAACAGTCAACAATAGCCTAGAAGGGAACTAACCAGCCCATTATGAGAAAGACATCATAGCTTGTCATCTCTAGGACATAGAGGTCCCATAAAAAGTGACACCCACCAATCTCTAAAGAGAAATCTTTGTACTAACGTACACTAGCCATTGTAGTCCCCAACAGAGTGTATAACATCAAGATATTGGCAGAAGAAAAGATACAGAGCTCAAGGCTCTCCACAACAGCAACAGATATAACGCTATGGGAAACCCCCGTATTGAAAAGAGTAGAAGCTAAAATTGAGGCAACTAAGATTGTACCTCGAACTGTAGAGGGTCTAAGATCCTGCTCCTGTTGAGCCTTCTCCACTACAAAATTCTGAACTGTACCACGGCCCTGCGACCCTTCTTGACCACTCTGAGCTAATCCGCCCACATGTTGCTGGAAACCTGGTGAATGGAAACCACGACCATGACCTCCACCTCAGCATGAACGTCTGAAAGACCTCCAGTTCCCAGACCGATGATAAACGGGTGGTGGTGCTCCTGAAAGAGGAGTCATACAAGAACCCATATCACTAGCTGTTAGTGAAAAGATCTGATAGAAGTGTTGAAGATGTCCCATCTTGCCACAAGATCGGCACTCCACTGGGTATCTCGGGCAATGTGGCCTCGTATTCCCACTCTTACCGCATGGGTAGCACACCACCTGGCTACCAGAAGAAGCGTCTCACCTCCTAGGTTCTCCACGCTCCCTACGGCGCTTCCGGCTATCAGTATGAGGAATACTAACTCTAGATGTTGAGCTTCCTTGGCTCACAACTCCATAATCCCTCGTATTCCACTCTGAGATCAGCACCTACTTGACTATAGAAGTGATGGAATTCAACCTGAAGATGTTCACCTGTGAGCAGATGTCATGTCTGAGACCATCCTCAAACTTCCTTGCTAGGAAAAATCCATCTCCCTATAAAAAGGGTATAAAGAACTACAGCTCGGTGAAATGAGAGGAATATTCCATAATAGAATGATTACCCTGCTCTAGAATCATAAACTCTGAGGCTCGATCGGCCCTCATGGTCTCCAGGTAAAATTAGTAACAAAAGATACACTAGAACTCCTCCTAAGCCACAACCTGCCGATGACCCACCTCTGAGACTACATCCCACCATCTCTTGGAATAATCCCATAGCATGTAAGTAGAGAGCTTGACCCCCCTCACTAGAGACGTCTCCAGATGCTCAAATATGGCCAGCATGGCTTCTAGACAATACACTACATCCTGAGGTCCCCCTTCCCCTGAGAAGGTGGGAGGATGTTGCTGCTGGAAAACCTATATCAATTCTTCCATAGATGAGGTAGGTTGTGGTACTCCTCAGAAGGCATGCATGAACTTCATAAAGCCTTCCCTAAACTGTGCATCATCATTTGTGTCTGAAAACACAGTTGGTTCCATGACTGGCACAACTGGAGGATCAGATTGAAGCCATTGATCAGCCATGTCCGGTGTCTAATCACTACCTGGGAACTAGAAGAAAAACGGAGGATGTCTCGGTGGCATGACTCTACATGGTCAAGTGCACACCTTAGAAAAAGATATCAAGAACTGGAAACTAGAACTGTAAGAAGGTAACATGAGAAAGAATGCATTCAGGGTTAACAAAACATGGATACATGGCGTGTTAGTTCCAGACACGGCGTGTACAAGACGAAATTCACCGTCCTGTGTTGTTTGTCACGCGACCGGTTACACGGATCACACTACACGGTGTGATCTAGATGGGAATGGTGTGTACTCATAAGATTTTTTTGGACCGTGTTGTTAGTGACACGGATGATTACACGGTTCTACAAAACTGCATGTACATCCTCTACACGGCGTATCCTACAAAAGATTCTAAACCCCGTATCCCCACCCACACAATCTGAGACACGATTATAGACTAAATTGAATGTACATACAATACATGGTGTGTACTTAAGAAAAAAATAGTTTATTCAAAAACAGAAGAATACATGGAGTGTATTTAGCATTACACGCCGTGTATTCTAGGTTTTTCCAGACAGTAAGCCTCATAATCTACTTTGGAACCCTGAAAAATACTAAAACAACATTAACATGCCAAATTTAGATCCCTAAGGGCCCATACTCCCCGCGAATCAAATCTGGGCATCTCATGCATGTTATAAACAAGTTAAACAAGTCAATGATCCACAAAATTCCAGTCCATGAGGGCCTATAACACCTCAAGAACCACAGTTTGGCGTTCATTCAAACAAAACCTTACGCAAAAAATAACCAATTAAATATCATGTATTTTATCAAGGAAACTATCACAATAGCATGCATATTATACACAAAATCTATCACAACAACATCAAATCACTAATGCACCCTAAATTGCATGTAAAGAATGCATGAAATGTGTTTTCTTGAAAGTGCCTATATGATTCATGGGATGGAAAAACCCTCATATCATCATGTTATAATGGAAATAAAACCACAATAACATCAATGATAACAGCACAATACATGTGAGTCACCCAACTGTGAAAATAAAATTAATTGTAAAATTGAAAAACTAGAGAAAAAAATTGCAATAAACGTGGTAGATTGGCTTCTCCCTGTACACGGGTTAACTACTCCTGGGAAAAGCTTATTACCAAGTAATTATTCCTTCCTATCCCTGGCTATAGGCTCCAAAGAGTGAGTCAAGAAGAAAATAACCCTCTGATACCACTTTTTAATGTCCCGGTTCCGGAAGCTGGCCAGGGTACCCCGTACCCTGTTGGTCAAATGGCCTCAAGCGCATTTCCCCGAACGCCAGAGGCTGCCGAGTAGTAGTGAGGACCTTGGGTGTTATAGTGGGGAAACTATGCCCTCATTGGCAGATTAACTTAGCAGAAGAGAATAATAACAATAGTGGAAGCACTAAAAATCCATACAAAAGTAAACAGTGGAAGACTGAAATATAATAAACTATAGCACACATATATATATAAATGATGCATGATACATATGTCTAGAAAAGTATCCAAAAAATCAAAATGCTGGAATAAAACAGTACTAAACCAAATTACAAAAGAAAATAGATAACAACTCCTCAGCATCGCAAGCCTCAGCTTGGTCTCATGCTCTCCAGCTCCACAGCAATCAAGTACCTGAAGTAGAAGGGTGCTTGCCCTTATCTATACCTACAGCAATATAACCTATTTGGGCCCAAAATTATGGCAGAAATAGTGTGTGATACAAAATCCTAGTAGGTAGCCACCACAAGATTGATTCCTAATAGTTAGTGAATATATGGCAGGTAATAAGTAAAAGAAATCAGTAAACAAGGAAGTACATAGCAGTAAACAATCGTCAGTTTCAATGCATTTAGTTTCATATATCATGTAATATTTAATCAAGGTAGGTAATTACAAATAGGTAACCCTCTGGAAAGTACTCACAGCCTATATCCTCTAGTCCTACCTAGCGACACAAGTAAAAAGTTAAACACAAAAGTTAACCCTCTGGGAAGTACTCACAGCTAATCCCATCTGGTCCTATCTCGCATGACAAGCAAACCTCTGGGCAGTACACTCAGTCTAACCCCTCTGGTTTAGCTTAAGCATACACTCTATGAGGAATCACTCATCTTCAATTCCTCCTATAGTCCCGTATCAGTAACCAACGGAGCTCTGGGGAAGCTCTTACGTCACATTCCCCCTATGGCCCACATCGAGGAACCACAGACACTATGAGAAAGCACTTACATCAATTCCCCTTGTGGTATCGCATCGTAAGTATAAAAGACACTCTAGAGAAGCCCATACATCCATTTTCCATATATTCTATACCTAAGGTTTTCGCGGCCCTTTGTATGTCAAGAAAGCATAGCAACATGTATCGGCCAAACTAAACCTCAAGAACTACTTGGCTAGCAGTCTAAAGCATAACAGCATGTAATCATACAAACACCCCATCCAGCTATACTAGGCATGGTATGTAAACAATAGCATAACAGGAAACTAGACCAAATTGTCCAAACCAGCAATCATGCACCGACAAAACACTTCCAAATCATACAAATTAAACCTATTCTCATTCAATTTACCTCTACTCAAATATAAAAGCATAGTAGAAAAACAAAAAGGGCTAAAACAGTGAATAGGCAATAACCCATTCATGGGTATTGGCGATTTTGCACATATAACTCAAAGGGTTTCAACAGAAAGGCACAAACCAGCTACCTTGGTGTTGGACGATCTCTATATGTGAACCTCTACCCTTGAATTTCCCAAGAACACTTTAGATTGACAAAAACGCCTAAAACATTCACTTGAGGATAACTTGAGAAAGGAGAGTAAATAGTAAAAGAATATCTATGAGAATGAAGATCTTATAGAGGTGATCCCAATGCAATCAATGGGGGTCGAATCAGAGATTGGATGCTCGCTCAGGGGATCGGATAAGAATCACGATTGAACAGTTTCTCCTAGATGAACCAGGTCAAGAAGAAGGGAATTCTTCCAATTAGACGTGACCTTGGTGTGTTTAATGAATAAAAATTAAACGGCATGTAATTTGGAAGTACACTGCATGTACTTTCTGTTTCCATACTCCGCTTTAGGCGGCCTCTTGGTCACCCCCACATGGTCATGTGCATGGCCACTACACGGCCCGCACACAGTTTCCCGTGGTAACCGAGTACACGGCATGTACTTAGCGAAAATTTCAGAAATTCCTATTTTTCTACAAAAACACTAGAACAAAAAGATATACCTGAAAAAGAAGATTTAGGTTCTTACACCTGCGAACAACAAGCAGTTCATGGAACCCATCCCATGAACCATATAGAAAAATCAGTTTGCGATGGTCCTCCCTGCAAACCATATTTAGAAGACTCTCCACATCCAACCAGTGAATCAACAAAAAAAATATATAATAAAAATGGTTGGAGGAAGACAGTTCATGGATGCCTATATGTGGAAGACGGTTTTCGGATGCCCCTATGTGGAAGACAATACGCGGCATGCTCCTCCACGTATCATTATATGTGGCTAACTGCTTTGCATACCATCATACGCGGCCAAATACTCTATGTAACATCCTAAGTGGCCAGATCTTACATGGACAACTCTTACAAAAATGACCTTATACGGAAAACAGTTCACTCCCACCGGTCCATACAACAAGGGTTGCTCCCCCGCACCCCACTCAGGATCAGTGATGGGCAGCGGTCTCGACCCTCTAGGTTGGACCCTTCACCTTCGTCACTGATCCCCTTGAAAAATGGACGGTTCCACCGCAAATTTTTTGGGTTGGATCGACACCATTTTCCATTATTCCCTTATGCCTCCCAAACATTTATCCCTTAAATACCTTGAGAAGTTAGATTTCGCATGCACCTCCCAAAAACCCTATCACCTACCTCATATTCCAAGTTGACCCGGAACTCCATGGAAAATCATGGCCTGAGTGTTTCTTAAATGCCCGAACACATCCTTTCCATCCATCAAACTTTGTGTCTCTGGAGATTATGGATCCTCAAAAACCTCCATGACCATCAGAAGCAGAAGCACAGTGTCCTGTATACATATTTTTTTGACTATGCACATCATTCCCTAGTGGATCTGCATATGAAGCCTACAAGATGGACTTTAATGAAAGGAAATTTTTTCCTCAGTAGAGTCCTTTCCTACCTCTGTATGCCTCAATGGATTCTATTCCTCATATCATTTTTCCTGGTCTGAGAATCCCTAAAGTCATAGTTTACACTTTCCTTCCATCTCATGTTCGAGGCATGTCAGAACATCCCAGCCTGATTATCCTTCAGTTAATAATGGATCTTTCCCTCCATGGTCCAAACTCTATGACCATAAACTATGATTTATCTTCCATACCACATGATGTAAACTATTAAGTAATAGTATTATTCACATGAAGTTAAACTATGATGTCATCATTCAAGTTATATGACTTTAAAGTGTAGTATATTGGGTGTCTTTGGATCTTCATAAACATCCCCAGCCATCGAAGATGGAAGGCCAGTGTCCTGAGGAATCCTCTGCTTGACTATGCACATCATGCACTGGTGGCTCTTCATATGTTTCCCACTAAAATGGAATGTCAATAAGAGACAAATTCATCCTCAGGATATTTCTTTCCTACCTCTATATGCCTCAATGGAACCCATGCCTCATATCATTTCTCATAATCCTGAATCTACAATAATCATGGTTTGCACATTCCATCCCTATCATGTTCGAGGCATTTCGTAACATCCAAACATGATTTCCCTCCAGTTAATCCCGGTTTCTATACCAAATGGTCCTCATCACATGACCCTAAACTGCAAGACCCCAAATAGTCCTATCCACATGACATTAAACTGTGATGCCATCATCCAAGCTATATGACTTTAAACTACAGTACA
Organism: Viscum album; assembly: GCA_963277665.1. Lineage (NCBI taxonomy): Eukaryota > Viridiplantae > Streptophyta > Magnoliopsida > Santalales > Viscaceae > Viscum > Viscum album. Next base: position 701,106,937 of record OY728160.1, read on the forward strand.
CCTCATAGAACGTGCACTAGGGCCCTCTCACTGAGGTAAGTCCCCAATCTTCTAGGGAAGTTGTATATGACCTTCAATATCACTTCACATTTAAATGTTCATTGCTTTGCTCCCTCTCCCACAGTCACCTTGGCTTCTTCTACTGTAGGCTCTACCTCCCCCACCAACAGTAGGGGGCATGTACATTGTTGAATCTTTCAAATATTCCTATTTCTCACACTGAACATGGCTCACGTGTATTAGAGGTTTTTGAGGATTACAACATCAGATCACATTCTGAACTGTGAAAACTCTGATTCCTGACCAAATTAGGATATGTAATATGCCTTCCCGAAATCTCAAGCCCAAAAATGGTGCCCATACATAAAGGGTCCACCCGACCATGTTTCGTCAAATGGGAAGCTTCCACACATAAGCCCCACACATTCTGAACTATGAGAACTCTGATTCATAACTAAATTAAGATACGTACGATGCCTGCTAGATGGCCCAATCTCAAAAAGGGTGTCCATCCATAAAGGGTCCACCCAACCATGTTTCTTCAATTGTGCAGCTTCCACGCTTACGCCCCACACATTCTGAACTATGAAAACGTTGATTCCTGACAAAATCAAGATACGTAGGATGCCTAACAAAAGGCCTAAACTCATAAGGGTTCCCATTCTAAAAGGGTACACCCAATCATGATCCCTCAAATGGGAAGCTTCCATTCATAATCTCCTCACAATTTGAACTACGTGGGTTATGATTCCTCTCTTGAGGATACATAGGAAGCCCTCCTTGTGGGCCCGATCCCAACATCAAGTCACCTACTGTACCCCCTGGTTGACAATAAACTCTAGAGTACCTTACAATATGGTTAAGTCAGCGTCACCTTTGTGGCATCAAACCTATGCATTATCATGAAGATCTTGAAAATTAAGGGTATCCCATGGACACACTCTTAGAGAATGAACCACGGATTCGCGAACATATAAACATGAATAAAATATATAAGAGAGTCCTAGAACAAGAAACAATCCTACCCCGGAAGGGTACGGTGATCCTTACCTCACATCCTCTTGACTAATAGAGTCCTCAAGTGTCGTTGGCCAAATCGTCAGCCAATGAGCACCTGCCTTTGTAAATAATATCCATGAGTCATGGATACCAGGACCATTGGGTGTTCTTTGCTCCACAAAAAAACCTGTTGGAGACCATCCAAGGAAGTTATATTTGATAAGGACCGATTTCATGAGTTCTTTTCCCCCACGCAGTCACCCGTGGGGACCAACAGTTCCCTATAGGGTTACTTCAACCTTCTTTAAAGGATATTGATGTTGAACGGGTTGAAACGAAGGAGTGGTAAACAAAATAGGAGCCCGTATCTATGAAAAAGGGACAGCTGATGATCCTCGTTGTGCCATTTCCACAATATTTGTAAACGGACCACATCATAGGTGGAACATACACCTCCACAAAGTGTCCATTTTTTTAAAAAAAAATAGGATTCTAATATTTAAACTAATGTTTCATTCAAAACATGTTATCTTATTTTAAAATAGATACCCATGGAATAAATATATACCTTTATATAGTTCCTACTCTTAAATTAACAAACTCAAGTTAACTATGATAGCCACCTGAATCATCCCTTCACATGATATAGGTAAAAAAAGATAACAGAAACTAGTATTGAATAAAAAACAAGACATAGAACCAGAGAAAGAAGAAGAAAACAAGTTACCAAACATGACATAAAATCTAAGCCAAAATATACTAAACTATAAAGTAATTCAAGTTCCCATGTCACTAACATTCACCTCCATCCCAATTCGATCTAGATGAAGAAGCAACAAGATACTCTAAAATACTACTAGATTCTCTACACTTTAACGGAATCATGCAACAAAACATCGACAAATGCCTAAATTCAAAGGTAGGGTGTGATCCAAATACCAATAGGAGGCCAAAATAGTTTCAATACAAGGTATAATATCTAGAATACAACAATTATAGCTTTTGAATAAAATAATTTAATAGGGTTTTTATAAATCGAAACCATTTATAAATATTTTTCCATTTAACTTTCTTTGGTTTTCATAAAATCCTTTTGTATTCTAAAACTCAAAATTTGAAAAATTGAAGTGGAAACATATTAAATTATATCCATTCATTAAGAATATAATATGTAACCACATATTCTTGAAATAACCTTTCATGTGAATCTTTGTGATATAAACTCATTTAAAAACTTTGGAGCAACAATCCATGAAAACAAATCATGCGATAAAAAACCATAAATGAAAGAGAATCTCACATACCTGGGATATAGCCTACGGGACACTACATACTAGACACTCACATGCCTAAATATTCATACATTTTATCCAAAAAATATTAAATCATACCTTTCAATATTGCAAAATTTTTCCTCCTAGTTGTGTAACATACACTAAGGTTACCTGTGTCTCTTTCCCGATTCACCCTAGGTTTTCGATCTGAAATTTTCCAAATACAATTCAAAAACATACACACAATTTTATGAACCCATTTCCATATCTAATCCAATCATATTCAAAGTTTGAAACACATTTTTAAATCCAAAAAATCTATTTTCAAGTAAAAACACATTTTGGAAAGAAATCATTTCCAATAAATCATTTAAAACCATTTATCACTTAAAATTAATGAACATACCAAAAGAATTTATCAATAACAACATTAAATTCATAAAATTAATCCTTTTTATAGAAACACCTAGCTCAACATAATATAAACCTATATGTCTTCTTCAACGGTGACTTGAAATCAAGAGAATGTTCTTCATAAGAAAAGGCGTGCCAATAAACTAGAAATGTTCAACAAAAAACATTATTTGATCAAAAATCCTTAGAAAAACCATAGTTACGAACAAAAACAAAGAATATTTATAAGGATTACATACCCAAATAGAATCAATACAACCACAATGGTGGTAAATCATTTAATGTAACATCTTAGTCAGAAATAATTTACCCAAAAAATCTTAGGAAGAGAACTCTAATTGAGAGTAGAAGGATGAAAAAAATAACATGACACAAGCACACTTACACCCCCATATAAACTAAAAAAATGGGGAATTAAATGGTGTGGAATACCATTACATATCATGTAAAATTTTATGACCTTATACATTGAAAAACTTGTCTCTCTTTATTAAAAATTCCAATTTTTAATATCTACATTGCATGTGATCTATACACATCGTGTAAACTTTCTTGTTGTGTACCCATTTTAAGGCATCTTACCAGTGATGATTACACATCATGTAACCCCATTACATAGTGTGTAAATCCCTAGAAGGATGTAAAAACTATATGTTTTATGATGAAAATTCCAAAAAATACCTAACATTACCATTACATATATCTTCCAAATTCCTTTTCAACATTACTCAACCAATGAAAAAGGAAAACCAAAACTAAGGTTGAAACATATCTGAATGAAAGGTAAAGTGTCCTTATAATCTACCCCATCATAAATTCTTTATACCCTATAAATCCTTTAAGATCTTGGATCCATAAAAAAAGTCTCATATTATCTCATCAACAACTCATGCTTCCACATCATGTGGCTATCATATCCACACATCCATAGCACTCAGAATAGGGGATATTTTTATTGCACAGTACGTTTTCCTGGTGATCTATAATCTAATTTTGTTACTCAACCAAAGTGGTATCATGCTCAATATCAGCATCCTCCCATATAATCACATGGGAATGATCTGGTATATACACCCTCAACTTGGAAACATGAAACACATCGTGAATAGAATTCAATCCAGACTGAAAGTCCAGCTGATAGGTCACCCTCCCTAGTCATCAAGTGATCTTAAAGGGCCCAAAAACATCGATGACAACTTACCCAGATTACCTAACCGATGACTTCTCAAGAGAGGTAAAACTCTGAGAAAGAACCAGTCACTAACCTCAAATTCTATTGGCCAAAAATGATGGTCCACATGGAATTTTAGATAACTATATTCCATGATAAAATTCCTAAGGATCAAGTGCACTATATTTATCATATCATTAAAAACACTTGGACCAACTAAGGATTTATCTCCTAACTCTACCTAGAACAAGGGAGATCTATATGGATTACCAAAAAAATCCTATAAGGTCGCTATCAGTATTTAAGTATGATAACTATTTTTATAGGACAACTCAACCATAGGAAAATCATTTTCCCAAAATCCTCTAAAATCAAGTACATAAGCCCATAGTATATCCTCTAGAACCTGGATATCCCTATCTTTCATTACAACCATATATGGATAATAATTTATGAATATTTTATTTTTGGAACCCTTCAACCCCTAAAACCCTTTCCAAAACGAGTTTTTGAACCTTATATTCCTGTCAAAAACAACTATAGGGGGAACCTTGTGAAGTATCACAATCTAATAGACCTATAATTCCACAATCTATTTCACTTTAATTATCTATTTCATAGATAATAAATGAACTAATTTAGTGATTAATTCAATGATCACCCAAATCTCATCCTTTACACTAGGATTCTATGGGTAAGGGTTGTAAAAACATTATAGGTATTTGGTTCTATACTATAATTCTCTAAAAAGTAAGGAATAGTGATAAAAAATGGAAATTGATCACCTCATCCCCTTCCATTAATACTGATTCCTCAATTAATGATACATCTTGGTTACACCAGGGTGCACAGACTAATAAGAATAGTGCCCACTATCCAGTAACTCTTGTCTTTAGGGAAACAGAACAACTGAACTACCATAAAAGGAAAAAACTCTACTAGGATACTGAGGAAACTCACTCAATGTCTCCCCAGCATAAATAATTACACTAATGTGTTCTCACTCAGTGTCTTCCATCTTCAAGATCCAAAATCTATCATAAAAAGACAAGAAAAATTTCATCAAATCCAAGAACACATGTCCACCAACCTCTTACACTTCCAATATCATCTTAGTAAACAACTCATTAGATACCAATCCTCAAATGATTCCATCATGACTTTTGTTATTAATTTTCTACTCAATGCATCAACAACCAAATTTCCTTTCACAAGGATATAAACACTATCAAAATCAAAATTCAGAAAATACTCTACCGAACATCTCTATCCAAATTCAGATCCCTCTGAGTAAAAATATATTTCTAGATAATATTTTCAGAATATATTATAAACTACGATCTAGTGAAATAGTGATGCCACATTTTGAGTTCATGCATAACCACTGCTAACTCAAGATCATGGGTAGGTTTTTTATTTCTTGAGGTTGAAAATAGTGATTTTCATAAGCCACACCCTATTTCCCCTACATCAAGACATCTCCAAAACTGATACTATAAGTATCGTAGAATACATCATAACCTAACACCGACTCTAGATGAATCAAAACTTGTTCTGAATTAAACCACATCTTCATATCCAAAAAATATATTTACACTTTTCATTCCATTAAAAATTTACACCATTATGTGTAAAAGTTGTCATAAAAGAAGTGAGCTTAGAGAATTCTTGAACAAAGAATCTATATTAACAAGAAAAACCTATGAAAAATTATATCTCAAACAAGTATTTGTGCTACTCCCATGACATAAATTCCTTTTCCTTTTCAGGATATACTGATACACTCCTCTCAGATATCACATTCCCAATGAATTTCACCTCTTAGATCAAAATCTTACATTTAGAAATAATACCATATAGATGATGTTCTTTCATGGTTCGAATAATGATATCCAAATGATCTATGTTCTCATATTCTAACTTAGAGTATGAAAAAATATCAACAAAAAAACACAATAACAAAAGTGTCTAAGAACCGATGAAAATATTTGGTTCATCACATCCATAAACATCGCAGGAGATTTAGTGAGACTACATAGAATGACCAAAAACTTCAAATTCCCATATCAAGTACAAAATGTTGTCTTAGTTATATCTTCTTTTAGGACTCTCAAATGGTGATACCATGAATATATGTTAATATTAGAAAACCAATGAGCCCCTCTTGTTGATCAATGATATCATCAATCCTTATAAAAGGATATTTTTACCTAACGGTCACCTAATGAAACTTTTGATAATCAATACAAATTATAGGACCCCCTTATACTTTCTTAGAAAAGAGTAAATTTGAATCCCATAGTGACTTGATATGGTGAATAAATACTTTAGCCTCTAGGTACTCAAGATGTACCTTATGTTCCTCCAACTTAGTAGGTTCTATATGGTAGGAATACATAGAAATAGGCATAGTACCAGCGAGCAGGACAATAGTAAACTCGACCTATCTCTAAGGAGGAAAACCAGAAAAATGATTTGGAAAGACCTCAAGGTATTCCCACACAACTATAGTAATTAGACCACCCAATTAAAGGTCAACTTTATTAAAAAAACATCTAACAACTGGCATGATATTACCTGGGAATAGGGAACAACGTGCCCTTCCATTGGTGATATAGAGTCCCACTCACCCTGGAAAACATGAGTGACCCCATATTTATTTAAGAAATAAAATTTCTGAAAAAAATAATCTATATAAACCTTATCATTAATCATTAAATCTATACTGATAATCAAGTTGAAGATTTCAAGATCAAGCACTAAAAAGTCCCACTCCATCTCAAAATTGGTTATCATCACCCAACACATGGGACATCTAAAACTTTATTTGGACCACTTTCCTAAATGCATGGAAATATCCAACAAGAATGGAATAAGTTCAAAATAATAACTCAAAACATCAATAAAATTTTATGATATAAAATATTGAGTAGAACCTGTATTAAATAAATCTTACACCATATAATATGAGATAAACATTGTACCATAAACATCAGTAGGATCTTTAGATTCTTTGGGTGTATACACCACTGCATAAATTAATCTAGCCTTAACCACGTGAACAACACCATTGTCTTGAGGATTAGACCCACCAACCAAGGAAAAAAATATATAAATCTCTGAACCCTTGGTGAAAGTGGATGTTAACCTACTTCCTTGAGATATTTTTCACAAAAATGTCATAAATGTCTAGATCATAAAAAAATATGACAACTATTAGGTTCCTCATTATAATTAGGCTTGGTATAACCTTGCATTTAACATTAGTAGTAGAAAACCTACTTATTCCCTATCATAGCCCCAAGAACTAGTCCTATAGAAAACTGACCACTCTTAAGCTTTATTTTCTGGCCAGAAATTACACCATATCTAACCACAAAACTAACTAAAGATCCACCCAAACATATCTTCCTACGTATTTCTACCTCACCCAAAGATACCTTGTTAACTTCTTCCACAAATGTCATAAGGAACAATACTATCAACATTGAATTCATATCGAGCCTCAGCACTCACTCAAACCACCAAGACTTTAGATACTCATTAGTTCCATGTTATGGTTCTAGGTGTGCTAACTCAGAAAAATGGGTTGAGTACTATAGAATGGTACACCCCCCCCCCCCCTTTAAGGATAGAAACTTCTAGGTCTTCACCACAAGCAATGTCTAAGGAAAAAACTGCGGGTTAAATATTTTCTTGAAGGAATCCAAAGTAAGATCTGTTGGGACCACTTTGTGTATAAGGTTTTATTTGTTGTCAATAGTTGTGAATGAAGATCAAGATGAAGGAGATCAAGAAGTACTCCAATGAAATGGATGAATGGAAATTCAGATGATTGTTGTACTGATCATAAGTTCAGATAACATGTGTCAAAGGGACACATTTTTTACAATAGTGATGAATGGTGAGTTATAATCCTTATGAGGATGATTAAAGAAGAATGGAGATTTTATTAAGACCATGAAATTCTTCCTGATTTCATGAGAACCATGCAATAGACTTCTTGAATAATTGAATGGTATGATTTGCATGAAGTGGAGAATGACGGTTGAAGAAGAAGACAAAGTGCAAGGGATTGGAATTTTGAGATGGTCATGCACTTCACATTGTATAAAAATATGATGATGCAAAGATGATCTATCAAAGGATATATATCACGATAGTGGAGTTTTTGATGAAAGAAGAAGAGTTTCTAAAGAAGGAAAATCATAGAAAAGATGTTTTTTTAAGGGGATTATGCTTGTTGACAAAGGAAACAATGACACACAAATTTGATGACAAATGGGATTTCATGGTGGCATCTCGACTTCAAGGGTTGTGGTTAAAAATCCATGTCTGATTCCAGAATGTCGAAAAAGGAATGGATGCTCTGGAGGTGGTACAGAAAGAGCAGATACAAGGTGTCACCATTTTCCAGTGTCTTCCAAATTTTTGGGCCTGAAAATTGACAAATTAAGAAAAGTGGTTTTTGGAAAAGGGACTTAGGAATCGTTGACTTGAAAGAGAGGAAACTTGTGCGCCATATGTTTTTCAAGATCAGAACATCAAAATATGGAAAAGGGATAAGGGTCGCGCAAGTTTTGGGTTTGGTCGTGCAAGTGACTAGTGCGACAAAAGGGACTTGCACACCGATTACTTGGAGGCTTGGGAACTTGCGCACCTGTTGTTTTCCAAGATCAGATATTCAAAATATGGAAAATTAAATAGGGTCGCGCAAGTATTGTTTTGGTTGCGCAAGTGAGTAGCATGACAGAGGCATGGGTGGTTGGAGTTGCGTGCCGAAACTTGCACGCCGAGGGGAGACTTGTGCGTCGTCGTGCAGGGTGTCCAAATGCCTATAAATACAAGTCGAACCCTCCTCATTCTACACGAGCTCAACACTTAAGGAAAATCAATGCTCTCATCACGTAGGTGTGCTAGTCACGCAAGTGGGGTGTAGGTAATGCAAGTATAAGTTGCATTCCAGTCATTTGTTGCGCGCCCAAGGCAGCTCAGGAGAGAAAGGAAGCGAGTCATGCAAGTTTGAAGTTGAAGGAGTGAGTGTCATACAAGTGGTTGAGGTGAACTTGTGTGTTGGTTTGGACTTGCGCACCAAGACTTGCGTGTCGTCTTGAGACTTGTGCACCGAGCTTGGAGAAGTGTTCCAGGTATTGCTGAAGTCCACCGGTCTTTTTGGAGCTGCACGAAAGTTGGAATATTTCTCGATACCTTCGGTGCAAAGTGAGAACTTGAGTGAAAAGGGTTGTCACTATGCGAAATAATATGTGTATCATGTTTTCACTTTCTGATTATTTGGTTCAGTGGTTCAGTGCGTTCAAGTGCATCATTACCGGTCTTCGATGCAAGCAGATTCTCGTGCTAAGTAGAGGAAAAGACTTCAATGCAAATCTATTGAGGAGACCATCATGTCTATAAACTAAGTGGGACTTCACCAAAGGCAGTGAGACAGGGGGGGTCAACGAGAGTGAAACGAGGGACGTAGTGATATATCCCTAAACTTTTGTAAAGCCAGTGATCCTAGGATAGAGTGGCTATTCCCGAAACTTTATAATCCACAACTAGTGAAAATTAGTGGAATTTGGTACGACCGGTAACTTTTCGACGTATTCTCCTTGGACATAGCTTTTAGTGGTGAACCAAGTAAAAAATTGTTGTTTCACCTCTTTTCATGTAAATGTTTCATTACTGATCATATCCATCATACAGGTGTAACTAGTTCCTACCAACATGGGAACAGGATCCTTGTTTTTAAAATAAAAATTTGACACCCTGATTCACCCCTCCCCTCTCAGGGTGTCCCGGGGTCCTACAACATCCTTGTGTAACTTAACTTTCACAATAAAGTCCCAACATCTTTGTCCATATCACTTGATCATATATGTGGAAAACCCACCTTAGAGTCTTCAATATTATTCAAGGATTTGAATATCCTTTTTATCCACTCAGGCCACTCCTCATATTCCTATGGACCTTTATCACAAAGAAATATGGTTTGATGTTACTTAGTAAACTCAGAGCCATGGTCTACTTCACATCTCGGGTTCCCAACACCCACTTGACCCATAGTCTGAAAAATTCAGGTAACAGCTTCCAGAAAAGTATGTTCCATTCAGTATTTGACTATGGAAATTCTCTCACAACATCCTCTCTTGGATTTTTAAGAGATATTCTTGGACGTACTATCTAAAAAAATATTGAAACCAATCATTCATAAAAAAATATAAAAAAATAATACCATCTTTAAGTATTGATTTAATTTTTTAAAACATTAATAATTTAATGAAACCATGAAAAAAAATTAATTAAAAATGAGAATATAAATTTAAATAATCTTAAAATATTATTCATTTAAATAACCTCAAAATCCATATATCAAATCTAGTAAAAGTATATATCCACCGATGGTAACTTTGTTTTAGTCATGGAAGTGAGCTATCTTGGCCCCTTTTTTGAACCTACTATCTGAATTCCAACATTCATAACTCTGGTCTACCCAAGGCATAGAACCAAACATAGGCATTGCTAAATAGCATTACACTGATAATTCCCTCTAACACCAAATTATAATGAACTAACCCGGGTCAATGAGATTAGCTACCCAAACTGGTTCATCACATGATATATGTAAAATAGGATAACAAAAATAAGTCTTGATTATAAAAAAAAATATATACAACCATATTATCAAGAAGAAACAATAAGATACCAAAAAATACATAAAATTCAAGCCAAATTATTCTAAACTATAAAGTAATCCATGTCCCCATATGAAAAACATTCGCATCCAGACAAACCTAAACTAAAATCAAGAAAAAGAGAATCCATCATACTAAAACATGATCTTCCCTTTACCTAAATCCTACAAAAAAAATCTAAAAACACCCAAATGCATATGTATAGTGTGATAAAATCACAGTAGGACACCACTATAGTTTCTATAAATGTTATAATATCAATAATTAAACAATTAAACCTTTTAAGAAATATATTAACAAATTATTTCTATAAGTCTAAACCATTTATAAATAATTTTCCCTTTTTCAATATTTAGTTTTCATAAATTCCTTTGATATTATCAAACCATAAATATAAAAAGTAAAAGTGATAAAATTGTAAATCATATAAATTTATAAAGATTTAAGTAGGTAAACAAATATACAGGAAACAACCTATCATGCAAAGATATGTGATACAAACTCATATAAAAACCAATGATCAAAAATACATGATAAAAAACATGCAATGAATAACCATATATGAAAAATAACCTCACATACATGGGTCTAGCTTATGGGACACTTTCTACTAGACACTCAAAAGCCTAAACAGGAACATGTTGGATCTAACCAATATCAATTCCTTCCAATCTATAATGAAAAATGTTACCTCCTAGTGGTGCAACACACACTAAGTCTATTTGTGTCCATTTCTCAATTCACACAAGGTTACCAATGTTAAATTATCCAAATAAATTTCAAAAAAATAATCATAATTTTATAAACCCATTTTCAAATCCAATACAATCCACTTTGGATTTTGAAAACCCTTCTCCAAATCAATAAAATCCATTTTTAAAAAACCCTTTTGAAGACATGTCAATTTCCAATAAATCATTTAAAACCATATATCTCTCCAAATAAATGAACAAACCAATGTAATTTATCAAAAAACATGAAATTCATAAAATTAAACTTTGTATAAAAATTCCTAACTCAAAATGGTATAATCCTAGAAAATTTTGTCAACGGTGACTAGAAATCAACAGAATGGCCTTCAGTGGAAAAGGAATGCTAAGAAAATAAATGGGATTGAAAGAAAACACCATATAATCAAAAATATGTATAAAAAAACAGATCCATAACCCCAAACCATGAAGATATAGAAGGATTACATACCTAGAGAGAATCAATCCAACCATAATAGTGGTCAATCACTAAATAAAGTGATCTGGACAGAAGGGAGTCCCTCAAAAATTACTTGGAAGAGAGCACTGGATGTGAGGAGAAGGATTCATAACATAACATGCCTCAAATACCCATAAAACAATAAAAACTCAACCATCAGGAATTACACAATAGGTAATACCATTTTTTCATGTAATCTTGGAATCCCTTATACGCCTAAAAACTAGTCCCTTTTTTAAATACTATTTTTAATATATATATATGGAATGAAAACTGTACATAGTGTATAACCCGTCATGTTGTATACCCATTTCATGGAATCTATCTGGAGATGATTATATACCTTGTAACCCCATTACATTGCATTTAAATCCTCAGTAGAAAATAAGAAAAACTGGTTTTATGCAGAAAATTATAATAAATATCTGAATTCACCATTAGAAGTATCATTCAAATTACTTTTTTGGCATTACTCAACTAACAAAAAATGAAAACCAAAACATATTTTAAATCATACCTAACTTAAAGGTAACATGGAATTATATACTCATCCATAATACCGATGAAGAAAATTTTATATCCCGATATGATCACAAAAAAATTATAAAGCGATATAAAAAATAAATGAAAACCATTAGTCCTTTAAAAACATGAAAACCCATATTAATTTTTTTTATTTACTCATATTAATATTTAAGCACAAAATAATCAATTAATTAATCTTTAAATAAACTTTTTTTCCAAAATTGTTTCATAAAACATTATAGAAATAATCATTTAGTAAAACCATAATTTTTAAGGTATTCTTATTAACATGAAATCTTTTACTGGAAAAAAACCATTCACTCATAGAATATAATAATCCATTACTAAAAATTACATATTCAATAACTTTATAATATAATTATTTTTCATATATATCTGAGGATCTCTATGGTTTATATTTTTTGATAATTAGTTCATAACTCTTATATAACAAATTCATAAATTAAAAAGTGGACACAACTAATCTGTATACATTTCTTCGACAATATAAAAATTTTAAAATGAAATATATTCTTCTTTTATGTATAATCTTTATAATATTCCACTAGAATTTTTCTTTGTTCATTCCCATCCTTAAACCCTATGGAGAAAAATTTTAAAAATATAGGATGAGCCCAAAATCTCAGTAAGGGATATGAAAAAAATAAAAAATTTAACCCATTTTAAAACCATGAGATCTAAAATAGAGTTTTCCTGTAAATATTGATCTAAAATAAAAATAGTATTTACTACCCAAATTTTTTAATAAGAAAAACATTATAAAAACGTAAGGTAAAAATAATTTACTTGAGGGTATCTTATAAAATATGATAACCCATTAAAAACATTTTTTAAAACAAAATTTATTACCCTAAAGGGTATAATCCTTATTTTTAAAAGAATCACTAGATTACCTTGAGAAATAAAATGGTTACCATGAAATCTTGTTATAAAGAATATAAAATTCATACAGTTTCCTAGGGAAATCATATTTATAAAGTAATTACAAGAACCTTTACGATTGGAATAACCAAATAGTCAACTTCTAATATATTTCTGGAGAGAACATAATCATTAATCAATTCATTGGAGTGCTTTTTGGGTATACCCATCATATAAGTTATATTGGGATTACCCATCACCATGAATTATACCCAGCTCACCCATAAACATTAATAATGTACAAGCATGATATAAATAACAAAATAGTTTAATATTTCACCCTTTCATTATAAAATCATTGAAAAACTCTTTTTGAACTCGAATGTAAAATAATTTTGGATAAAAAATTACCATTTCCTTATAAAACTTATTTTTAATACCTAAATCCCCAGAATAATGGAAGGAGGGTTTTTTGTTGAGGAAAACATTGAATATAATAAAGGAATCCAAAAATTAAATAATGGTTGTGAAAGAATGAAAATTAATTATTCTCATATACATTAAAATAGAACATTCATTTTTCATTTTATAAGGAAATAAAAAACGTTATGTATAAAATATGTAAAAAAAATTAAAAACAATTGAATGAAAGTAAAAAAAAATAAACATAAAATTCCTTCATAATTCATTTATTCCCATATAAATAAATCCATAAATTAATTTAAAAAATATGGAAATAGAATAAAAATATTTAAAAAATAAATATTTAAAATATTTAAAATGAGGTATTTAAACTAAAGTGTCCCCTACATAAAACCATAAGAAGGGTAATTTTTTATTACATGGTATATAAATTTAAATATGTTCAAAAATTACATGTATCATTTATTGAATCATAAATAATAATTTTATTGAAACTTTTAAAAGAATGTGGGTATGGAAGAAAAAATGTTGGAAGGGAAACTTCAAAAGAAAATTATTTTTAAAAGAATGTCCCATACCTTGAGTTTACCTCAAAATTTACGTTGTTTATATAATTTAATAATAAATTTATGTAAATTATTTACTTTCTTAAGATCCTTGTTCAATTTATTTCTCATTTTACCAATTTATAATCAATTACATAATCAATGATATTCACGTCAGGTGTTTCAACAATATTCAGATCATATGTCCAAAATGAATTCAATTGGTTGAATATAGTTAAGGTGGTCATTATTCTATCATATATATAACAATAATAATTACATAATTATAATTTTTATACATCAATTATAATTTTTGAACTAACTGTGAGATATGGTTTTGAAAAAAATGGCATACATTATAATAATAGAGATAATAGCTCGTGCGTATGCACGAGTAACATTTACATTTTTTCAATGATAATTATGGAAATAAGGTAATTATTATTTTATATTTATATAAATATCATAGTATAATAAATAAAATATTATTTATTTAAATATAATTATATATATTATCCATGTGATGTGGTGATAAAAAAGGAATCCCATCGCTTCATGGAGGTGGTAGTATGCACGTACGCACGAACGACGTTATCATTTTTTCATTAAGGGAAAAGTTAAGAAAATAGATGATGTGTTACTTTTATGTAAATATAAATATTTCATTAATATCATATATATACAATAAATCTATCAATATAACAATCCGTGACAAGTGGGGATGGAAAATTAATTAAAACAGTTTGTGATGTTGTAGTTCATCAAACACATGAACGATGAATTCATTTCCCATTTTATGGAAGAAGAGATGGATATAGGTTATAAAATTAACATAATAAAATATAATTATATTAAATACACAAGTTTTATTATTCCATCATGGTTGAATAATATTTTAATGATTCAGAATAATAAATAAAATGAAAATGCTTCATTAAGAACTATATCTCTTCTTCGGACAACCTCTTAAGGTTTACACTAAAATATTTACATGGTTGGTTTTATGATCAAAACAAGGAATCTAGTAAGTGGTGATTAATTTAAGTAATGGATTATTTTATGGATTTGATGAACCAAAAAATATGTATGAATACAAGGGGATATGAGGTTCCCTTTTATAAGAGAAGGAAGGGGGACTCTTGGAATTTTTTAAAGTATTAAATTAATATAAATTAATTTTCCTTTTCAAATGGATCCCAAAAGAAAATATTAAAATATAATATTATTTTTATGTAAAATACTCTCATATAATAAAAAATTTATAATTTTAGGTGATGTTTTTACGCATATCTTTTTTTTTCACCCATGTAAACCCTTTTTAACAGTCACCATGTTATTAATGATTTTACTCTTTGAGGGTCAAGAAACTTAATATAAAAGGAAAAACATGCCATAAATAAACCATGTTTTATATTATAAACTATATCTAATTTATGTTTCTGAATAAAATATTTTTAATAATTTTAAATCATTTAGTAAATCATTATTTATAATAAAATATCATTAATGTTATTTTTTATAGTATTCATTTAATTTGACTTTAAAAACATCAAAAAATAGAATTAAATATAACATAAAACTTTACCACACCCCAAATCTGTAGTAATTATCAAATAAATTTTTGTAACTTAATAATCCATTCAAATTATGTTACTTTTAATATTTATAAAATCATATATTTTATTATCATTTTAATTAAATAAATAGTGTGTCTTTGTTGTGTAAGAATTTGAGACAATTATTTCATTACAAGTATTATAAGTAAATTACCATGATTAGAAATAATTTTCCTTTAAAATTAACATTTCTAAGTGAAAATAATTAGTTTTCATACTTGTCAAAAAAAATTATAGATATTAAAATCAAGAAAGTATTATTTTTGCCTTTTCCATAGAAGAAAATATTGTAAAGGTAAAAATCATGGCCATATAAAAAAGGTCATATGATATAATTTTTATTAATTATGGATGAAAAATACTCATAAAATAAATTTATTCAAGTAATAGGGTTACTTTTGAGTCCTTATAATTTTATTTTTACCCTAAATTAACCCATTTTACATTCACTATGGTAACAAATATTTACTAAGGTTACTATTTACAGTGTGAAAAATAAAAGGGGAATATTTATAAAATTTTAACCTCATGATTATAAGTATGGAAAATACTTTTTAATATCCAAAACAAATAATTTTCAAATTTTAATTCAAAATTGAACCAGAAAAACATGTCAAAAAACAGTTTTTCAAAAAAATACATTTTTAAGTATAAAATTTTTTTTATACCAAATTAAAAAATAAAATTTATTCCATTGAACTTAATTGAATTATTCATAATCTTTTATATATAATTTTACATTTAAATAGTTTTAAAAAAATTAACTTTGTGAATTCTTGAAACAAAAATACAGTTTTCAATAAAAATTGGCATTTTCACTACTAAATAGTAAATTAACCTTTTCAGAAAAATTAAAAAAATCACTTTAAGATAATTTTGAAATATTGATTTTAAAAATTATATCTTTTTAAAAAATTAAAATTTCAAAAAGTTCCATAATTTAATTATAATATTCTCTCATAAAAAAATAAAAACATTTTTAAAAGAAAAATATATTTTTAGAATAAAATAACTTTAAAAAATGAGAGGTTTCCTATAAAAATATATTGAGTATGAAATTTATATATATTTAATAAATAATTTAATACTATTAAAATAAAATAATTTAATGGCTAGTTTATAATGGTTATATTTGAATAATAATGTTTCAGGGTTTATTTTGGTTTAGGGGTGTGTATTGTATAAATTGTTGAATAAAGTTTTCATTTTAAAATATTTGGGTTATACATTCCCCCACCCCCCCCCCAAATTTAACAAATTAGATACTCAAAATTTAGACAGGATATTGGAAATCAAGGGTTTGACATTTGAAAATACCTTTTTTGAAAACCAACATCATAAAAATGATTAATAAAACATTCTCTTGAAATGTGAGGAAAGGAAATAAAAAGGTCATATAGAATAACACATAACTAGGTTTCAAAATAGGATAAGATTTGTTTAAGGTAAAAATATAGACATGGAGGAAAAACTTAATGCCCAAATAATGATAGATATTGATAGAGATCTTTGATTGCAATAAATTGAATGATCATAAAAAGGTCAATGACCACAAAACCATAAAAGAATGAGGTGAGAAAAGACCATTGATTCATAATAAATTAGGTCAATAGGATAATATATTCATTTCAATATTCTTTTCCTCGAGTTTATAAATCCCATACCATTTATGATAATAACATAAGGAAAATATAAAATCTCAATAATTACAATTTCAACATTTAATCAATTTCAACCATAATCTGATCTTTCTCCCCAAACAATGAGTATTCAAGATTATTTTTTCTTGAAATAATCACTAAAATGAACATATAATATATCACATATTTCATAAAAGAATAAAAAAAATTCCTCATATATTTATAAATTAAAAAACCATAATGGTTAGAACAATATAAGATAGTTCCAAAAATGAATAAACCTTTATATAAAGAAATAATAAATTTATCTATAAAATTAAATAATATCACTAATTTTATAATGTATATAATTCCATAGATATCTATCCATAAAAATAATAAAAATATTTATCATCAATTAATAAACCCAAACATCAGAAGGATTTGATCAAGTATTCTTTAGAGATTAATTTATCATTTCTCCCATAAAACTTAATCACTCATAAATTCTTAGACTTCAAAATGAATATTATGTAATCATATAATCTCTAAAATATTATATAATTTCCATAAATAACTTGAATTGTTAAAAATATACACTAAAATAATAATGTTTTAAATTGATAATTAACCATTATTACTCAAATAAAATCCCATCTTGATCAATTATATTTCAATTTTCCATAATCATATAATGTTCCCAAAAATATTAAACTTTTTTTGAAATAACATAAATAACTTAATCCCAAAATCAATCTTCAATCACATGGATATATATATGATAAAATAAATGTTCTCAATATCAACATAATCATTATTTATCCAAGTCATTTACATAATTTTATACTATCTAGGATAGAATTTCAGCCAGTGGTAGGTGTTTCACCCTTGTTTAGATTAAGTTGTGGGTTCAATCCATGTGGCCTTGTTGTTTGTGAAAGTTTTTCCTTTTTACTAAAACTCAATTAATATAATTTTTATAACGTTCTAAGAAATATGATGAAAATCTTCACAAAGATCTCTAACAATCAAATCACTTTTTACTCTAATGTTTTCTATATAGATTATTTTTCCCAAAAATTAAAATAATAATAATTTATTATCATTTCCACAACATCAAGAACATATTAACCCAAAGGTTTATTTATCCCTTTATTATATGTCCTTCAATGACTGTCTCTAAAGATTATCAGCTTTTTTAAACACATCTTTTCAAAATTATCAATTCTATATAACATATGTTTCCATGTATTTAAAACTAAATCAACTATATAATAATGATTAGGTGTTTCATGATTCCCATAATATTAAGAGTATATTAGAATATCAATAACAAAATAATACTACATCATAATTCTGGAAAATTGATACCTAAACACATCCTATATTCAACATCCATTTCAATCCTCAGGCCATGGTTTTTCATCATATTAATTGATAATTTTTTTATAAAAATTAAAGATATGAAATTTCGCTTTATAATTTTTCAGTATCAACTCAATCATCATTCATACTTAGAAAACAAAAAAACTATTCAATCCTTAAATCCGTGCATCGGGGTATTATTTTATACTATTTATATTCTCTTTATCCTCTATCATGAAGTCAATATCTTTAGAAAATAAATTGTTAAGTACTTGGTTGTATTTTCCATTTCAAAAGAGATGCATGAGTTGATATTTTTTAATCAAATAAAATAAATACAATTATCCATATAAATATCAAATAAATTCAGAGGTGTTGGATAGATTAAATAGTTTCCTGTACAGAGATTTTGATGTTCCAAAATATTTCAAAATAATTAGAATAATATGTTTCCATGATAGTGATGATTAAATCATCTAAAAGGGATCATAAGGTTGTGTGAGATTCTTTTAATTTCATATTTATAAATGATCATTAATATATATAAAATAACTTCATTAAAGTATGAAATAAATTATTTCATGTTAAAATGAAAATTTTCCTTATACATACAATGCCCATAGAAATTATATAATACTTTAACCTTATAAATCCTTATACCTAAGTTTATTATCCATATAAATCCTATATATAAAAATAAAAATATTTATCTATAACATACTAAACCCTAAGTCTATATGATAATACAAACTTATGATTTCAAACCAACATATTAACTCCAAAAGATTTATAAATATTTTAATTGTACACTTATAAAAATATCATAACCTCTAAAGTTGTCTAAACCATTCTTCTAATACCAACTATAAGGACCCAACCATAAACATTATAAATTTTAGTGACTTTATACTAGAATTGTCTTCTTTACATACCTAATGATCTTTAAATTTTATATTTTTAGATAATTTTCTCAAAAATATTTATAAAAAACACATAAATTACAAAGTGAAAACTTCAACTCAGTGTCCATTTTCCATAATATAAAATTTTTAAAGGGAAAAATGTTCACTTTTCATGATTAATTTTCATAAATTTCAAAATTAATTGTTCTTTTTTATTACCCATCCTTAAAAACTATAAAAACCCCATTTTAAAAATGTGGTATGGGTGAAAAATCTCAATGAGGGACATGAAAGAAAAATAAATAAACAGGTTAGTCCATTTTAAATCCATGAGATCATAAAAAGAGTTTTCCTTCAAAACTTTTAACTCAAATGAAATTGGATTTACAAAAAAATCATAAAACAATTTATAAAAAACATAATGGAAAAATATTAACCATGAGGGTTTCTTAGAAAAATTAATAACCTAGGAAAAAAATTTAGAGAGCATACCTTTCTCTGGAAAAGGGAATAATACTTCCTTTTAAAAGGATATTTAACTTGCCTTTTAAAATAAAAGGGTTTCCATAATAAATAATTACCAAGAATAGAAAATTTATACAGGTGCCTTATGGAATAAACATTATAGAACACTTACTATTGAAATAAACATGCGTTCAACTTCTAATATAATTCTCCGAAAAACATAATCATTACCTAATGCATTGGAGTGTTATTTGGTAACACCAAGAATATAATCTATATTGGGATCACCAATACATGTGAGCTATATCAAGCTTACAAATAATCATAAAAAATTTCCAAGATCTATATTATGAATAGAACATTTTGTTATTTCACCTGTTCATTATCAAACCATTGAAAAACTCTTTTAAACTCATATGAAATGCACTTTAATATATTGAAAAATGTTTTTCTTTTAAAACCAATTTTCTAAAATTAAATACCCAAAACAAGGGAATTTGTGTTTTTCTATGAATAAATAAAGTATTTTTAAAATGTAATATAAACATAAAAAGTTTCTTACAATAGTGAAAAAAAAAGAATTTCTCAATTAATATGTTAAAATAGAACATTTTTTTACAGTTGAAAATAAAACAATTACTACATATAAATAACTAAAAATAATCCTTTTCAAAAACATTAAATAAAGAAAAAAAAAGACATAAATATACTTAATAACTCATTTATTTATATATAAATACACCCAGAAAGTATTTTTTCAAAATATGTAAATGAAAGAGAAATATTTAAAAATATATATAAAATATTTAAAATGAGGTTTTAAAAGTAAAGTATCCATTGTGTAAAAACTTAAAAGTATTTATTTTTTAAAAAATTGATATTAAAGTTAAATATTATGAAAAATTACATTTATAATCCATTTAATTATAACTAAGAAATTTCTTAAATAATTTAGTAGAACATGGATAAAGAATAAAAATATTTTCAAGGGAAAATTTAAAAGAGTATTGTTTTTAAATAATGTCCCTTACCTTGATCATGAATTATAGTATACATTATTTATCTTCATGAATAATAAACCTAGGTTAATTATTTACTTTCTTAAGAAATTATTTTTAATTTTATTATTCTTTTTAACATGTTATAATCAATTACTTAATCAATTAATTTCATGTCAATTGTTTTGATGATATTCGGTTCAGATGTCCAAAATTACTTTGATAGGTTTATTATAGTCAAATAGGTCATTATTTCATAATTTAAAGAATAATAATAACAACATAAATATAATTTTTTTATATAAATTATACTTTAAATCCAACCATTATGTATGTTTATAAAAAATTAATTACAATACAACCATGAAAACGGTGGGTTGTATGCATGCGTGAGTAATGTTTTTATTCTTCACTAATCATTATGGATAGATGGTGAGTATTATTTTATATTTAAATAATTATAATAATGTCTCAAATATAATATATTTTTTAAAAATATACTATTATATATTATCCATGTGATGTGGTGACGAAAAATGAATCACATTGCTTTGTGTGGTGGTAGTCCACATATACCTGTGAATGACATTATCATTTTTTTTGAATGAGAAGTTAATAAAATAGATGATATATTACTTATAAATAATTAAAAATATTTCAGGAATATAATATTTATAAATTTAATCAAAAATTATAACCATCCATGATATACAATTATTTAAAATAAATTACATCGATTTGCGAGGCGGAAGTCCGCTGTAGACACGAACGACGGTTTCATTTCTCATTTGATGGAAGAGGAGATGGATATAGGTTATTTAATTAATATAATAATGTATAATTCTATGGAATATAATGGGTTTATTATTTCATAATTTTTTAAGAATATTTTATGGAGTTATAAGAACAAATAAAATTAAAATGTTTGGTTAAGAACTATGCCTCTTCTTCGGACAGCATCTTCAGATTTACACCAAAAGCTTTACTAGATCAGTTTTATTTATCAAACCAAGGACACTATGACATATGGAGTGATTAAATTAAGGGATATAAAACAAAAAAAAATTAAGTGTAAATAACACAGTATAATTTTCCCTTTTATTAGAGAGGGGAGGACACTAATGGAATTTCTTAAAGAATTAACTTAATATAAATTAATTTTCATATTTAAATGGATTAAAATTTATAACATTAAAATATAAGATAATTTTTAGTATAAATATTCTCATATAATAAAAATTATACAATTTTAAGTGATTTCATCACCTTTACCATTTTGTTTTAACTTGTGTTAACCCTTTTTAACAATTACCTTGGTATTAAATTTTTTTACTCTCCATGGGTCAACATAGATACTATAAAAGTAAAAAAGGGCCATAAATGGTCCATGTTTGGTATTATAAAACATATACCATTTAATTTCCCAAATAAAATATTTTTATGAATTCTAAATCTTTAAATAAAACATTATTTATTATAAAATATCATAAATGTCAATTTTGATGTTATTCATTAATTGGAATTTATAATCATAATGTCACGCCCGGACTTTATTGAGGTACAAGTTTACTTTTAAATTTTTATTTTGTAAATTAATTGCCTGTTTATTTAAATTATTTGGTTGTATCATGGGATGAACCCGGTGTGGGTTTCCCGTTGTGGTAACGGTGCGCGCGGGCGGGCCTTGCGCCGCTCGGCGCAGGGGCAGGGGATGGGCAAAGCCATGCAGCTTTTCCTTTTCAACGCATGGTGCCCGTTGCACGGACGATTCAAATAACAGATGTTAACTTCATTTTTATTATTATTATTTATATTATTATTATTATTGATACTATTATTATTATTATTATTATTATCATAATTATTATTATTATTATTATGCTTTTATTATTGTTAATATTATTAATATTGTTATGCTATGCGATTATTATTATTATTTCTTATTATTGTTATGTTATTATTATTATTATTATTATTATTATTACTATTAATGTTTTTATTTATTATATTATTATGATATTAATATCACTATTATATTTTAATCATTATTATTTTGTTTAACTTTCCCCCCCTTCCCCCCAAAACCCTAGCCGCCACCCCCTTTTTATTTTTATTTTTCCTTTCTTTCTTTTCTTTTCTTCCTCCCCATACACCTCTTCTTTTTCTTCTTTATCCGGCCGCTCCTCTTCTCCTGCGCACCTCACCCTTCCTCCCCCTTTCTCCTTCTTTTCTCCTTCTTCTCTTCCTTTCCTTCTTATTCTCTTCTCACCACCGGTCTCCCCCCTCCCCTCATCTCCCTTCAGAGCTGTGTCCCACACTGTGCCCCTGTTGCGCCTGCAGCGGACCAGCCACGCCGCACCGCGCCGCAACTCTCCTCCCGCCAGACCAGCTCGGCTCCGCCCCGGACTGCCTCACACCCAGCATTGCGCCTCCCTATTCCCGGCCTCCTCTGCGACTGCCCTCTCTATCCCCTCCCGAGCCGCCCCTGCTGCACCCCTGCTGCAGCAACCCACACCTGCGCCCCCCTGCCGCTCTCCTTCCTCCTCCGTCCAGCCAGCGCGCCCCCCGCCCGGTCTCCTTCCTCCTCCGCCCAGCCGGCGCGCCGCCTCCCCGCTCGGCCGCATTTCTCCATTCCCGCGGCTCCCCACTCCTGCGCCCCCTGTTCGTCCACCCTCCTTCAACAAACCGTCGGTTTGTTCTTCTTCTTTTTTATTATTTTATTTTATTATTTTTACTTATCTAATAAGATATTATTGTTTTCTTTTGTTATTATTATTAATATGTTAATTATTATATTATTACTATAATTATTATTCTGTTATTATTATTATGTCAATAATAATAATAATAATATTATATTATTATTATTGTTACTATTATCACATTATTATTATGTTATTGTTATTATTATAATATTGTCATTATTATTATATTATGGTTATGCTATTATTTTTATTATTATATTATTATCATTATTATTATTATATTAATATGCGATTAACATTATTATTATATTATGTTATTATTATTACTATTATTATTATGTTATTGTTATTGTTATTATCATTATTATTATTATGTTAACATTATCATTGAACATGTTGAACGATCTGCTGTTTTAGGACCTATTTGACGGTGCAATACTGTGCGACCTTTACGCAACGAGAATTTCGCGCTGTGTCGCTTTCCATTCCTATTTGAGGAAGGTAATTCCACACTCAATTATCATCTAACGATCTTTTGTGTGTTGGTTTAATTTTTTCAGCACACTGCTAATTAGTTTCCATGCTGAGAAATTAGTTCTGGTTACTTTTTAAATGTGCATCTAATTTGCCAGTAGTATATTTATGTGATGAAAGTCCATTTTTATTGTGAAAACTTACTTTGGCTATTTATTATTATTTGTAAACTGTGCAGTGTGTGAATTAGAAAGTGCGGATGATGCAGTTTTTGTTTTGGCATGTCAGAATATGTTTTATTATATAAAGGGGTTTTGAGTGACTTTTTAACCTGTAAAAAATTTTTACGACATGTTTGAAACTGTTCAAAAAAATTTCTTAGTGGTTTTCTTAATTAACAAAGTGATTTCGTTAAGTTATGCGTCTAGTTTAATTTAAAGTGTAAGCAGTGTGGTTTAAGTTTTTAAAAAAAGTTTTGGTGTGTGTGTGGTTTTCAAAGAGGATATCAGTGTGCAGGTGACACGTTTGGCTCAAAGTGCTAATGTGACATGTTATGTGAACTTTGATCGTTAGTTGAGCACAAGGAGGGAAGCAGGGGTATTAGGTGGGGAGACTAGGACTAGTGAGCTAGTGTTCCGGAGATGACCCAACCTGGTTTCACTGGCAGGTTTGACGATTGCAACACTAACTAAACATATGATATCTGAGGGTCGTGGCCTTCTAAGCCACATGTTCTGAGGGTCGTGGCCTTCTAAGCCACGTTATCTGAGGGTTGTGGCCACCTAAGACATGTTTCACCGAGACACGACGTTCTAGGGTCCCACATGCTCTAGTACCCCTTTTGGGTCTTTCCCATCCTTTGGTGATACCGGTTAATTTGCGTGCACAATGATACGTGATATGTCACTTGAATTATTACCCTAATGTGTTTATCTTGAAATGTCTTTCCTTTAAATCGTTTTATGAAAACCATTTCTTTTGCACTTCTTTCTTTCTTTATTTATCATTGCAAATGGTTTGTCTTTTGATAGTTGTGCGTGAAATCTTTTCTTGGTGATATCCTGCTGGGCGATTTCTCACACCCTACTTACACCCTTGGGTGTAAGTAGACTTGTTTACTTCTGATATAGGTAAGGGTCCAGCTTCTGGGAGCAGTGGTTCAGGTTGTTAGCAGGCCTATCTACGTGGCGTTTTGGTGGTGTTTTAGGGGCGGTGTCCTCACACCGGGCGACAGTCCTTAGGTTGGTTTTTGGTCATCTTGTTTTAGTGTTATTTGGGTTTTGAATACTTGTGAACCAAAAACCTGTTTGGTTAACTACACGATTGACTGTAACCTTTACTTCTATTTGGTTTACTTTGGTTGGCTGCTTTATATTTGTTCACTCGGGTAAATCGTTCCCAAAGTTTATTTTGATACCCGGGTATTGTGTTAGCCCGTGGGGATCGGGAACGCCCTTTGTGACTTGCTGCGGATAGGGTCAGGCGTCGGTTCGGATGGCGACCCGATTCGGTTCATGACAGAATGGTATCAGAGGCAGGTTTGTTCGTGGTTCATGTTATTTGGGATGAGTTGGATTATACAGGAGTTGGGTCTGTCAGGGCTCAGAATTCATGTTGCGAGTAGAGTGACTGGCCAGCACGCCTCATGACAGATACTGAGTCACCATGGGTTGTCCGGGTGCTTATTCACTTATTTTCTAGGTGGGACGTGCAGGCTGCGGACTGTACATGGACACCAGGCAAGAAAGTAGAGTTTTTGCACGAAGTCATTTTTACATGTTTGGTTTACTGATGATTATTTATCTTGTTGAAAAAAATTTAGTTCCTTTTTAGATATGTGATACTGATGGTATTATTTCTTGATTATTGCCCTTTTGCAGAAAGATGCCTCCCCGGAGAGCTCCCATGCACCCACGGGAGGAAGCCGGAGAGATTTCTCATGCGCTGCTTGATCATAGATTGGTAGAGGCGATGGTCCGAGCCGTTCAGGCTTTGGGACAAGGGGCGACTCCTGCCCCCACCCCTATTCCAGCTAGAGGGGAAGAATTTGGCTCTATGAAGGATAGAGCTCAGGAGTTTCTGAGGAGCAAACCTCCTTCTTTCTGAGGTGGTTCAGAACCTCAGGAGGCAGAGGAGTGGCTTGAAAAGATAGAACGCATGTTCGATTTCCTTGACATGCCCGAGGAAGTCAGGGTGAAGTGTGCCTCGTTCCAGCTGGAGGGTTCTAGTCGCAAATGGTGGGAATCATTGGTCCAGGCTGGAAAACATGAGCACATGAGCTGGAAAGATTTCAAGGGTATCTTCAACGAGTAGTATTGTCCAGAGTTCGTAGCCTATTCTAGATCTCGGGAGTTCATGGAGCTTTCGCAGGATAATCATACAGTGTTGGAGTATGCGAATCGCTTTGCTGAACTAGTACGGTACGCACCGGAGATAGTTGCGAGCGAATTCTTGAAAGCTCGGAAGTTTGAGAAGGGCCTTCGACCAGAAATCCACTCCCAGGTTTTCTTATTCAAGCTGAAGACTTATGCTGAGGTGGTCGATCGTTCTTGTATGGCTGAGATTGACCAGAAGGGAAAGTCGGGGTTTTCTGGATCAGTGTCAGGGCTTGGCAGTGGCAGTTCATCTGAGAAGAAGAGGAAGCGTGATGAGCAATGGAAGAAGAGTGATGGCAGCTCAGGTCATCCTCCCAGACAGTTTTCATCTGGGGCTTCTGGTGCAGGGTTCGTAGTGTGCCATTAGTGCGGAAGGGTAGGGAACATCTGACCTGTTTGTCCTTACCCTCCCAGACCATGCCATGGATGTGGAGTTGTGGGATATCTACAGCACTTCTGCAGGACTGCACGCCCTTACCAGAGCGGGGCTGGATCTGTGGCTTCCAGAGGGGTATCAGTTCAGTCAGAGCCGACCAGAACGACAGGATCTCGGTTTGGTGGGCGTGCTGGTAGGACCGGATCGTCTTCAGGGCAGAGCCAGATCAGGGCAAAGCCTTGGGCGAGCGGTCGTTATCAGGCAGGGACCAGGCAACTGCATGTTGTGGATCAGGAACCAGCAGGATCTGATGCAGGGCCTTCGATGGTTCGAGGTACTATTCTGGTTGCATATTCTATAGCTGCAGTTTTATTTGATATTGGTGCTTCAGTTTCTTTCATATCTGCTCGTTTTGTGGATCTACTGAACCTACCAACCAAGATGTTATCGTTTGATATGGAGTTACTAACACAACTGGGGAAAAAGAGGGAGCAAGGCCTTAAGTGCCGATCGTGCGCCCACTCTGTGTCAGGAGTCGAGATGGAATGGGATTTCTTGGGCCTTGACATGGACTTATTTGATGTGATCCTTGGTATGGACTGGCTGGTGCGCTTCCAGGTGCAGATTGATTGCTATCGGTACCGAGTCATTTTTACGGCACCAGATGGGACTCCCCAGTTATTTCACGTAGAATGGGATCCTCGGTCGGGACGCACGGGACCTCCACTCCCTGAGCTGCGAAATCTTGCTCATTAGTTGTCGTCGCTCGCGTTGGAGGACGATGGTGGTATTTCACAGGGCGGGTTACCTCATGTATTGGATGAGTTCCCAGAGGTCTTCCCAGATTATTTTTCTGGCTTACCCCCAGATCGGGACGTGGATTTCTCGATTGAGTTGGCGCCGGGAACACAGCCTATATCTCTTCCCTCATATCGCATGGCCCCCACTGAATTGAGGGAATTAAAGATACAGCTGGAAGATTTGGAATCCAAAGGATTCATTCTCCCGAGCGTCTCTCCTTGGGCCGCACCGGTTTTATTCGCGAAGAAGGCCGATGGAACCCTTCAGTTGTGCATTGATTACCAGAAATTGAACAAGGTAACCATCAAGAATAAATACCCTTTGCCTCAGATTGACTATTTGTTCGACCAGCTGAAGGGGGAAAAGTGGTTCTCCAAGATTGATTTGCATTCAGGATACCACCAGCTCAGGGTGAGAGAAGCAGATATCCCGAAGACGGCTTTCCGAAGTAGGTACGGTCACTTCGAGTACTTGGTCATGCCTTTTGGACTGACGAATGCTCCTGCAGTTTTTATGGCACTCATGAATAGGGTGTTCCACCAATATCTCGACTCATTTGTCGTGGTATTCGTGGATGACATCCTGGTTTATTCTGGACTTGAGGAGGAGCATGAGCATCACCTGCGCGTTGTTTTTGGCACCTTGCGGGATCACCGCCTGTATTCTAAACTCTCAAAGTTCACTTTCTGGATCAGGGAAGTGAAGTTTCTGGGGCATGTCGTCTCAGAACAAGGGGTTTCAGTGGAACCCGAAAAGATCAGGGCAGTTATGTCATGGGAGCAGCTGAGGAATGTGTTTGAGATCAGGAGTTTTCTGGGCTTGGCTGGTTATTACAGGTGCTTTGTCCGGGACTTCTCGCGGCTTTCCTCCCCCATGACCGCACTCACCCGGAAAGGGGTGAAGTTTGAGTGGAGCCCACAGTGCCAGACATCTTTTGGGGAGTTGAAGCGGCGATTGACCACCGCACCTATGTTGACCTTACCAGAGTCAGTAAAGGGCTATGTGGTGTACTGTGATGCTTCAGGTACGGGCCTTGGATGTGTGCTCATGTAGGATGACCATGTTGTGGCTTATGGTTCTCGCCAACTCCGGCCGCAAGAGAAGAACTATCTAACTCACGACTTAGAGTTGGCGGCGGTGATGCATGCTTTGAAGACGTGCCGCCACTATCTTTTTGGGGAGAAGTTTGTGGTATATTCTGACCATAAGAGTCTGGCCTATATTTTCTCTCAGAAGGATCTAAATTTGAGGCAGCGCCATTGGGTCGAGTACCTTCAGGGTTTTGATTTTGATATTGTCTATACCCCTGGCAAGGGTAATGTGGTAGCTGACGCTTTGAGCAGAAAAGTACTAGTGCAGGAATTGAGGAAGTCCAGCAATGAGTGGGCTTTGATGGGGCTCTTCGCCCAGATGCACTTGGAGAGAAGGGAGCACAGTGGAGGTACTTTCTTAGCAAGCATCAAGTTGACTCCTGCTCTTCTATAGTTGATTCAGCGGGAGCAGCCTGGTGATGAGCTGTTCCAGAGATCTATGCAGTTTCTTCATGGTGGGGAGACTCCTTCTGATTGGACCTTGTCTTCCCAGAGGGTCCTATGCTTCAAGGGTCGTGTTGTAGTGTCGTTGTCTCTACGGAAGGTGGTGATGTAGGATAGCCACTAATCTCAATGGGTCGTCCATCCTGGTACCACCAAGATGAATTACGATGTTCTCCGTCAGTTCTGGTGGCCAGGTATGAGACGGGACATAGCCGACTTTGTATCCAGATGCTATACTTGCTAGCAGGTAAAAGCAGAGCATTAGAGACCATCTGGCCTACTCCAGCCATTACCCATTTCTACCTGGAAGTGGGACGAGGTCTCCATGGACTTCATCATTGGCTTGCCTCATACACCTCGAGGGAGGAATGCTATCTGGGTAGTGATTGACCTCTTGACCAAGTAAGCTCACTTTATTCCGATCAGAGATACAGCGAAGGTAGAGGAACTGGGCCGCTTGTATGTTCAGAAGGTGGTCAGACTTCATGGTGTGTCGTCGGCAGTTGTTTCTGACAGGGACCCCCACTTTACATCTCGATTTTGGGGAGCCCTCTAGAAGGATTTGGGGTTACAGATTAACATGAGCATGGCATACCATCCTCAGACTGATGGCCAGACGGAGCGGGCAAATCAGATTCAGGAAGACATGCTCTGAGCCTGTGTGCTAGATTTTGGAGGCTCATGGGATATCCATTTGGGACTGGTCGAGTTTTCTTATAATAATAGTTACCAGTCTTCCATCAGAATGGCACCCTTTGAGGTGCTCTATGGTTGGCCTTGTCGGTCTCCTCTGTGCTGGGCTGAGGTAGGAGAGGGCTCGCTCTTGGGACTGATTCTTGTTCAGGAGACGTCTGAGAAGGTCAAGATGATTAGGCAACGGTTGTTGACAGCTCAGAGTCACCACAAGTCTTATGCAGATCAGAGGCAGCGGGATATCGAGTTTTCAGTGGGGGACAGAGTGTTCCTGAAAGTGGACCCTCGCTTGGGTCACCGTCGTTTGGGGAAGTAGGGGAAGCTGACACCGAGATATGTCGGACCTTTCGAGATTCTTGAACGGATTGGCAAGGTGGAATACAGGTTAGCTTTCCCCTCACAGTTGACGTCGATTCACGACTTATTTCATGTCTCCCAACTAAAGAAGTACAACCCTGACCCGTCGCATGTGCTGAATTGCGAGGAGCTGGAGATAGAGTCTGACTTGTCTGTGGTTGAGCGACCAGTGCGTATAGTGGATTCTCGGGAAAAGGTGTTGTGTGGAAAGTCCATTCCTCTGGTCCGTGTTCTTTGGCAGCACGGGAATGATGAGCACGAGACTTGGGAGCGGAAGACATGGGTTGAGCAGGAGTACCCATTTCTATTCTCTGATCAGTCTTTGAGCTGACTTTCCGAGGGCAGAAAGTTTTCATGGTGGGGAGAATTGTCACGCCCTAACTTTATTGAGGTACAAGTTTAATTTTAAATTTTTATTTCATAAATTAATTGCCTGTTTATTTAAATTATTTGGTTGTATCATGGGCTGAACCCGGTGTGGGTTGCCCGTTGTGGTAACGGTGCGCGCGCGTGGGCCTTGCGCCACTCGGCGCACGGGTAGGGGATGGGCAAAGCCATGCAGCTTTGCCTTTTCAACGCATGGTGCCCGTTGCGCGGACGCTTCAAATAACAGATGTTAACTTCAGTTTTATTATTATAATTTATATTATTATTATTATTGATACTATTATTATTATTATTATTATCATTATTATTATTATTATTTTTATGCTTTTATTATTGTTAATATTATTAATATTGTTATGATATGCGATTATTATAATTATTTCTTATTATTATTATGTTATTATTATTATTATTATTACTATTACTATTAATGTTTTTATTTATAATATTATTATGATATTAATATCACTATTATATTTTAATCACTATTATTTTGTTTAACTTCCCCCCCCCCCAAACCCTAGCCGCCACCCCCTTTCTATTTTGATTTTTATTTTATTTTATTTTTCCTTTCTTTCTTTTCTTTTCTTCCTCCCCACGCACCTCTTCTTTTTCTTCTTCATCCGGCCGCTCCTCTTCTCCTGCGCACCGCACCCTTCCTCCCCCTTTCTCCTTCTTTTCTCCTTCTTCTCTTCCTTTCCTTCTTC
Organism: Viscum album; assembly: GCA_963277665.1. Taxonomy (NCBI): domain Eukaryota; kingdom Viridiplantae; phylum Streptophyta; class Magnoliopsida; order Santalales; family Viscaceae; genus Viscum; species Viscum album. Next base: position 701,138,449 of record OY728160.1, read on the forward strand.
TTCTCTTCTCACTGCCGGTCTCCCCCCTCCCCTCATCTCCCTTCAGAGCCGCGTCCCGCACTGCGCCCCTGTTGCACCCGCAGCGGACCATCCACGCCGCAACTCTCCTCCCACTGGACCAGCTCGGCTCCGCCCCAGACTGCCTCTCACCCAGCACCGCACCTCCCTATTCTCGGCCTCCTCCGCGCCTGCCCTCGCTATCCCCTCCCGAGTCGCCCCTACTGCAGCCACCCGCACCTGCGCCCCCCTGCTGCTCTCTTTCCTCCTCCGTCCAGCCAGCGCGCCCCCTGCCCGGTCTCCTTCCTCCTCCGCCCAGCCGGCGCGCCGCCTCCCCACTCGGCCGCATTTCTCCATTCCCGTGGCTCCCCACTCCTGCGCCCCCTGTTCGGCCACCCTCCTTCAACAAATCGCCGGTTTGTTCTTCTTTTTTATTATTATTTTATTTTATTATTTTAACTTATCTAATAAGATATTATTGTTTTCTTTTGTTATTATTATTAATATGTTAATTATTATATTATTACTATAATTATTATTCTGTTATTATTATTATTTCAATAATAATATTATTATTATATTATTTTTATTATTGTTACTATTATCACATTATTATTATGTTATTGTTATTATTATAATATTGTCATTATTATTATATTATGGTTATGATATTATTTTTATTATTATATTATTATCATTATTATTATTATGTTAATATGTGATTATCATTATTATTATATTATGTTATTATTATTACTATTATTATTATGTTATTGTTATTATTATTATCATTATTATTATTGTGTTAACATTATCATTGAACCTGTTGAACGATCTGTTGTCTTAGGACCTATTTGACGGCGCAATACTGTTCGACCTTTACACAACAAGAATTTCGTGCCGTGTCACTTTCCGTTCCTATTTGAGGTAGGTGATTCCACACTCAATTATCATCTGGCGATATTTTGCATGTTGGTTTAATTTTTTCAGCACCCTGCTAATTAGTTTCCATGCTGAAAAATTAGTTCTGATTACTTTTTAAATGTGCATCTAATTTTCCAGTAGTATATTTATGTGATTCAAGTCCATTTTTATTGTGAAAACTTAATTTGGCTGTTTATTATTATTTATAAATTGTGCAGTCTGTGAGTTAGAAAGTGCGGATGATGCAGTTTTTGTTTTGGCATGTCAAAATATGTTTTATTATATAAAGGGGTTTTGAGTGACTTTTTAACCTTTAAAAAAAATTTGCGACATGTTTGAAAACTGTTCAAAAAAATTTCTTAGTGGTTTTCTTAATTAACAAAGTGATTTCGTTAAGTTATGCGTCTAGTTTAATTTAAAGTGTAAGCAGTGTGGTTTAAGTTTTTAAAAAAAGTTTTGGTGTGTGTGTGGTTTTCAAAGAGGATATCAGTGTGCAGGTGACACATTTGGCTCTAAGTGCTAATGTGACATGTTATGTGAACTTTGATCTTTAGGTGAGCACAAGGAGGGAAGCCGGGGTATTAAGTGGGTAGACTAGGACTAGTGAGCTAGTGTTCCGGAGATGACCCGACCCGGTTTCACTGGCAGGTTTGACGATTGCAACACTAACTAAACATATGATACCTGAGGTTCGTGGCCTTCTAAGCCACGTGTCTTGAGGGTCGTGGCCTTCTAAGCCACGTTATCTGAGGTTCGTGGCCGCCTAAGCCACGTTTCACCAAGACACGACGTTCTAGGGTCCCACATGCTCTAGTACGCCTTTTGGGCCTTTCCCATCCTTTGGTGCTACCAGTTACTTTGCGTGCACAATGATACGTGATATGTCACTTGAATTATTACCCTAATGTGTTTATCTTGAACTATCTTTCCTTTAAATCGTTTTATGAAAACCATTTCTTTTGCACTTCTTTATTTCTTTATTTAGCATTGCAAATGGTTTGTCTTTTGATAGTTGGGTGTGGAATTTTTTCTTGGTGATATCCTGTTGGGTGATTTCTCACACCCTACTTACACCCTTGGGTGTAAGTAGACTTTTTTACTTCTGATATAGGTAAGGGTCCAGCTTTTGGGAGCAGTGGTTCAGGTTGTTAGCAGACCTATCTACGTGGCGTTTTGGTGGTGGTTTAGGGACGGTGTCCTCACACCGGGTGACAGTCCTTAGGTTGGTTTTTGGTCATCTTGTTTTAGTTTTATTTGGGTTTTGAATACTTGTGAACCAAAAACCTGTTTGGTTAACTACACGTTTGACTATAACCTTTACTTCTGTTTGGTTTACTTTGGTTGGCTGCTTTATATTTGTTCACTCGAGTAAAGCATTCCCAATGTTTATTTTGATACTCGGGCACTGGTGCCAGCCCGTGGGGATCGGGAACGCCCTTCGGGACTTGTCGCGGACTGGGTCGGGTGTCGGTTCGGATGGCGACCTGATTCGGTTTGTGACACATAAACACAAAGATGGAATTTTAATATAAACCTTTTACACACCATAAATAATTTATAGATACCTAAAAAAATTGTAACATAATAATTAATTCAAATTATAATACTTTTAATGTTTTTAAAATCATTTATTTTCTTTTCTTTTTAATTAAATAAATATTGTATCGGTGTAACATAAGCATTTAAGGAAATTATTTTATTACAAAAAATTAGAAAAAAATTACCATTATAAAATATATATATATATATATATATATATATAATTAAAATTTATAACAGAATATTGTTTATTTTTATCCCTATCACAAAATAATAAAGGCATTAAAATAAAGAAAGTGACATTTTTAGCTTTTTTACATAAAATATTATAAAGTTTAAAATCACGGTAATATGGAAAAATGTCATATATTAAAGTTTATGATGATTATGGATGAAATTTATTCATAAAATTATATTATATCAAGTATTAGGGTTACTTTTTATTCATTATGGCATTATTCTTACTGTTAATTAACCCATTTTACCTTTATAGTGGTAACAAATATTTATTATGGTTACTATTTACCATAAACAAAAATAAAAGGGACCGATTTACCAAATTTTTACCACATTATTATAAATATGGAATCAATTTTTCAATATTAAAAACACATAATTTCTAGAATTAAATTTGAAAAATTTGTCGAAAAAATTTTTTTCAAAAAAAAATCCTTTTTAAGTATAAAAATATTTTTATACCAAATTCAAATATAAAATTTATTAGATTGAACTTAATTGGATTATTAATAATATAATAGAACTAATTTTTCTTTTTAAAATTATAGAAAAAATGTAACATTGTAAACACTTGAAACAAAAATATTTTTTTAGTAAAAATTAATAATTTTCACCCTTCACTAGAAATTAAATCTTTTCAGAAAAATACCAAAATTTCACTATAAGTAAATATTAAAATTATTATTCAAAAATATATATCCTTTTTATCAAAAAAATTATAAAATTTACATAAATTAATTATAATATTCACTCACAAAAAGCAATAAAAATAAATTTTTAAAAGAAACATATTTTTGAAGAATAAAATGGCTTTAAAGAATTTGAGTGATTATTTAGTAAGAATTTATCAATATATTTATTTTGAGTAGGAAATTTATATATATTTAATAAATTATTTAACCCTATTCTTACCCACCAATTTAATTTCTAGGTTATAATGGTCATATTTAAATAATAATATTTCATGGTTTGTTTAGACTTAGTGTTTCATGTCATATGTGATATCAAATAATGTTTTTTTAATATAAGGGTGTTATATATAATATCATGGAATTTCCATTAAATCAAATGCTCATTTTATTAACTAATAAAATAAAAATATTTCCATTAAAACCTATCAATAGAATAAATATGAAATATATCCCTAGGAAATGTAAAAAACACATGGATAACAATAATTGATTTCATAATAAAGAAATGCATAATATCTAGCATCATAATATTACCATCAAGGTATTATGCTAAGAAATAATATATAAATTGGTAAGGAATATTCCAAATACCCAATATATTTTGTTTTATAAGACCTACTGAGTCATTGAGGGTCTATAATGGGTCCCTCCCATCATTTAATAAGTCTAATGCAACCATATAAAGAATAAAATGAATAAAAACATAATACATAATCAATATAAACAGTCTTACTGAAAAAATAGAATATGAAATGTTAATATTTTCCCCAATAAATAAATATAACAACATGATTATAATCTATCTAGGGAAATAAAGATGATGGTATCATTAGAGTATATCCCCTATAAATAATAAGGATCATCAAAGGATATAAACATATAATAAAATACAATTAAAGTAACATTCAAACCTTTATTTGAAAAATGGGAAGATTTTCAGTTTCTTTTTATACCATTTGAAATAAAAATTTAAATAATATTGATAACATTTCTTTCTATGAAAACAACCAACAAAACATTTTATTGAATATTCATTAAAAATAATAGTTATTAAGGTAATAAAATTTGTTCATTTAGTAAAAATTAAAATAATGAATCCTTTTACACTTTTCGTAAAAAGTCAAAAGTACCATGTTTGGAAAAATAAAATGAATATTTTTTTAAAATAATTATAAATAAATTCAAATATAGTTGAAAATGACTCAAAAATCATTAAATCATAGTAAAAACATTATTAAAAACATTATAGGGAATATGTAAAAGAAAGGGAAGGATTAATGAACAAATTGAGAAATAAGGTTAGTTTACCTTCAAATATTATCTTAGTCGTTTTTGGTAACAAAGAGGGGAAATTATAGTAAAAAATGTAAAAACCATAGATAACCATAGGATAAGAAAATATTTATATTTTAAAATTAAAGATCTTAATATTTCTTTCAGTTTAAATTTAATCATAAACAAGCCTAGATAAAAATAAGATTGTAGAATAAACTCATTCAACTTTGGTAACTTTTTAATCAGAAATAACATTTGAAGGTGAGAACTGGAAAAGTTTTTTTAAACCATGTAAATTTTAGTAAATTAATGATAAATTAAATCAATATGGTACAATATACACTGTACATATGAAAATATGTTGTGCACATGGCATGGACCTTAATGAAAGTAAATTAATACTATAAATCTCTTAACTTGAGTCTTGAATCATTTAATATGTTCTCTAACTCCTAAAAAATAATTATATATTAGTTTTAAATTTTCTTAAGAAAAATTTTCATGCTAATTTCATTATCATTATTCATTTTATTTCATTTATTACCCTTCATTATTTAATTAATAAATTGGTTAAATTTACATCAGATTTTTTAAGGACGTTTGGATCATAATCCCAAAACTATTTTGGTAGGTTGAACATGGTCAAGGGTTCCATGGTTATATCATCTCCAAAAAAATAATCATAAAATAATTATCATATTTATACATTAAATAAAATTTTAGAACCATCCATGAAATGTAGACATGAAAAATTTATCACATCACTTCGTGGAGGTGGTAGTCGACACGTAGACATGAGAAACATTATCATTTTAAAAAAGATGGAATAGTAAAACGGTATGTAATATATTTTCTTTCCATAATAAAAATTATGTCATAAATATAAAATATATTTATTAAATTCATCTCAATAACCAGCCTTGGGTGGAAATGATGAAAAATGAAACACATCACTTCATAGAGGAGGTAGTCCACACATATGCATGAGTGATGTTTTCATTTACCATATGATGGAAAATGAGATGAAAAGGAATTTTAACAAAAAAAATACAACATTTATGTATATTAAGATAACTATTTTATCATATAATCATCATTATATTAGGTTTAAAGAATTTTTAATAATAAATAATCGTGAAAAAACTATGTTAGGAGTTATGCCTCTTCTTTGGAAAACCTCATTTGGTTTACACCTTAAGCTTTATAGATTTGTATTTTTGGGAAAAACCTTTAGGAAATAGAGAGAAATTTTGGGAAAATATTTAGATAGGTATTACTTGATATAAATTTCTCAACATGTATGCATATGAGAGGATAGTTGGTTCCCTTTTATATGTTATATGAGTGGAAATCTTCTAAATACATGAAATATCAACACATAATATGCATCCAAAATAATGTAAAATGGCTCAAAAGTGACATATATTTGAATATAAGAATGATAAGGTGTAAATAAATTCATAAAATAAATTTAATACTAGTTTAAGTTTCATTTTGAATCATATATCTAATTTTAACCCCTTTATTTTTCCTTCAAGCATTGATCAATGTAACATACCTTTATCGTAATAACTATTTATTTTTACCAAAAATGAAATTGACCTACATTAAAAAATTATAAAAAATTTATCAAAAAAATGGAATAAATTTTCTAAGATTAAATTTCAAAAAATTTTAAAATGTACTTCTAATATAATTTTTCAAAATTCAACGAAAAACCTTTTTCATTAAATTCATGTTTTAAGCATAAAAAATATTTTTTGCAAAAATCAAGAATAAGGTTGATTTACATGGAATTAATTGTATTATGTTTAATAAAAATAAACTTATGTTTATTTTAATAAAATATAAAACCAAAATTAACATTCAAATCACAATGATTAAAATTAAATAATAGATCATTTTGTAAAATCAATATTTTTCATTATTCTCCTAAAAATCTACATTTTCAAAAAAAATCCCAAAATTATAAAAAATGATTATTTTGAATTGATGATTTAAAAATTAAAATCCATTTTATCAAACATAATTTCTTAATATGGTATAAATTAAAAAAAATATCCATGCCTAAAATTCAATAAAACCTATTTTTGAAAAAAAATGAATTTTTAAAGTATAAAATGAATTTCTGCTCATATCTTATCTAGTAACAACCATTGAATTAATGTTAATTTTTTTTATTAAATATATGATCTATTTTTTTATTTAAAATAATTCACCATTAAGGATTAACATAATTAATTTTTATAAAAATACTTTGTACATATAAATTATTTTTTTGAAAAACAACTCCCTTAATTTTATATGATCTTATTTAAAATAACATTATTCATTAATAATAATTAATCAGTAAACTTATATTAAGAAAAAATTATCTGCATATATTTCATAATGTGGTTCCGCTTATCCAGTGGCTAGGTTATAATGGTTATATTTAAATAGTATACCACTTTTCATGTTAAGATTATTGTTACATAGTGTATATTAAATTGATCATTGTATTCTTTTTAAACTAAAATTTTGGGATATTAAATTGTATCCCATGTATAAACATTTATTCCTATAAGTTTTATTTCAATTCACTCAGAATGAATATATCATAATATAGTAATAAAATAACATATATATTTTATCATGAACTTTAATTTCTATGTCAAGATTAGAAAAATTATTATTTCATAAATAAATGTACCTTTATAGGACTCATGATTGTATATGAGTTTCTAAAATCATACCTTGATAATTTAGTGTTGATTTACGTATAAGAATCAATATATTTAATAAATTATCTTACCATTGAGATAGTTATTATATGAAAATATAATTAATTTATTTTATTCGATTACATAAAAACAATTTCATCCTATGATTATACCAAAAAAATCGATCTTTACATCACCTCGTTTAAAAAATAACCATATTGAAATTTTCATGCATGAAGCACTAAAATTGGCTTCTAGTGGATCATAAGATCCATAAATGTATGAAATTTTATTTTTTTAATCAACTAAAAAAAATAGAAAATTGTTGGAAATTGTAAAAAATATATATAATATTTATAAAAACTACATTAATTTCCAATACCTCAACAAATAACACCCAAATTTAAAATTAAATCATTCTATAAATAACTAACTTTAAAATATTCCTGACCAGTTTCAAAGCCCAAGTAATTGAAATATTTTATCATATATTCTTTTGAGATCAATTTAGCAATAATATTACAAGAGCATTAGTCACAAAAAATGTTTTATTCCAGAATATATTTATTTCTTAATCTTATAATCTCTAAAATATTATAATCATTTCAAAAAATTACCTAAATTTCTATAATCCTATAATAAAATCATATATAGATTCAAAAGATAACTCAACCATTCTTACTCAAATAAAATCTCAAAATAGAAAAAAAATTATTTCCAAGTAACTTAATTATATAATTTTCCAAATACATTTAACTTACTTAAAAATAGCATTAAACACCTATTCACCCAATCAATTCAAAGTCCCATGGTTATCTATATGAAGATATATTTTTTCCCAAATTTTAATAACCCTTTTATCAAAATTATCAATAATTACCTCATTATGAAAGTTCATGTTAACCTTAAAGTTTATTAATATTTTTCAACTTATGTATACAGAATATAAAAGCATTCTTCCTCAAATGATAATTTTAGTATGATAAAAATTAAACTTAAGGGTTTTATATACCTAAAATGTATATTATAACTCAATATATCTCCTCCAAATAACTCTCATAATATAAGACTTTAAATGAGTATTAATTCATCTAAACTTATGACAATAGTTAAATTTAGAAACCCTTAAGTAAAATACCAATGAAATATAACTCCTTAAACCCATTATATAGATACTTCAACCATTTAACATTCTTTATAAACCTTTAACCAAGTTTTTCAATGCTATTCCTTAATAATTCCTTTCTAAAAGAAAAAAATAATTAGTCATTCTCTAAGAATCATCAATATCAATCTAATAATGTTTCTTACTTTAAAAACTAAGAAAAAAATATTAAAATAATTAATATATTTTGTATGTAGTGATAATTTTCTTTATCTTAACTTTAATAGTATATTTCCTTGAAAACCCTTAATTCATATGATCATATTGATTCTATTTTTGATATTTCCCCATTTTTACATGGAATATTGTTGCTTTATACCCTCCTTTACCAAATGTAAAACAACTTCATTTTCTATTGAAACATTTCCCAAGCTGATTCTTCCCTTATTCATGACATGTAGGAAGTTGAATCCTTTTAGAATTGTGATATTTATCACTTGAACTTCCTTGAAACAATATTTTTCAATTATCTAGTGTCTTAGAGAACTCACCTTAGTTCATATTGTTGATCATAAATTGAGATAGTTGGTAAAGAAAAACAATAATATTTTTCACTCCAACTCATCTTGTTTGGTTTCCCATTCATAAAACCACTACATTTTTCTTCACATCCATTATTAACTCTATTATTATCATTTAGATCCATTTAATAATTCCAAAAAAATTAGTTTGAGTATATGAAATAAAATAATAATAAATAATCTTATAAGGAGGATAAATACTAAGATATCCTTAACCATGTCATCTTTTATTCAATAACTAAAATTTTTCATTATAAAGACCCAGAAATTATGTGAAATTTTTTTTTCATAAATACATGGAAATTTTACGAGTCTGTAGTTTCTGACAGAGCTTGATTCCAAGGCCCAGTGTGCCCGAAATCAAATTCTGAAGTTTTGTTCATGTGCATTTAGTAAACATACATTAGTTCTTTTATAACTTTTTAACCAGGGCTCAGAATTGAAATCTGAGGGCACTGTTGAACTCACATTGTCGGTGATTGCTTCGTGAGACCTTCATCGCAGATGCGTTCTAATGAGAATAGAAGTTATTTTTTGGGGGTTTTAATTTAATTAAATAAAATAAAGTATTAACTTTATTTTATTTGGGTGGTTAACACCTCCAAGGAGAGGTTGGAGGTGGGGGCCACCACACCCGAACCTCCCATGGGAGGTTACGGTGGTGGGGCCCACCCGAGTATAACCTCTCTTGGGAGGATATTATTACAAGGGAACCACATGAGCTTTAACCCCCTTGTAACTCTCCATAAAGTGGTGGAAACCTTTGAAATTCTTCACCTTCCTTCCCCAATTAATTATGCCAACTTCACCCATTAAATTAGTGAGGTAACTTTATTAATTTTTAAAACTTTTCAAATTCATTCCAACAATAAAATAATTGGCAAACCTATTATTTTATTTTGGTTGGGCATTATTCCTTGGTGGAATAGAGAATGGGGAGATCTAGGGAGGAACCTTTTCTCTCCAATGAAGAACAACGCCATCTTCTTTCATCTTCAACCAGGGTAAGAAAGGGATATGACACCCATGAATAACGTCAATGTCATCTTTGACTTCGTCACCTTCAAACACTCACCCGCCAATGACAAGCACCATCTTCCTCCTCCAACATTGATGGAATGAAGTCGCCTTTCCGTGACTCCGTCAACATCATAGAACTCGAGGTAGGGGGATTTGAGTTAATTTATATATGATTATAAACCTTCGTTCTTCATTGTTCAAATTTCAAGATTATGGTTCGCCATGACGAGGAGGACTCTGACCACACGAACACGGCCCAACCCTCCCCTTTTGTTTGTTCATGTTTGATGATGACGGATGTGGTGCACGCGGCGACCGGCAATGATCCGGCCATGAAGAAAGCCGGTGGTGCAAGGTCGTCGGGTTGCCACAAGGGCGTGGCATTGTCATGCTGTGTAGAGAACTGAGCCACAGCCAGGCGGGGTGTGGTGCCCTCGCACCGCACCGGAAGGAAGAGTTGCGGCCAGGAGTGCCGCGGCGGCCGGATGATGAACGTGGTGATGTCGTGTCGCACAGAGGAGCGAGAGGCAATGTCCAGGTTGGGCCACAGTGGAGGAGGCATGGCGTCGTTGCTCCGCGCGGAGGCCAGCAAGATCGCGACATCGTCGTGCCGTGGTGGAGGAACCACGGCGTCCGGCTGAGCCAGCCGCCAGTGCACACTACAAGAAGGACCCCTTGGGCCCTTCGGTTCACTAAACTGGTGCCTAGTGTCAGTTCTTTCGGAAAATAGGCGGTAGTTGCACCCCCCCCCCCCCCCCACAGCAAGGCCAATCGGGCCGCCCTCGGGCTGGGCCGCCCTTGGGCCGGGCCTACCTCGGGTTGGGCCGCCTTTGAGCCAGGCCGCCCCTTCGGGCCTGGTCGTTTCCTCAGACCGGGTCAGACCCCGGTTTAGACCGGGATGGGCTGGGTCGGTCCGACTGCGTCGGACCGGACCTGAACCCGTTATAGCCCGATTACACATTTTCACCCATATCTTGGTATACGGGTGTCCATTTGACAAACCGTCAGTGGCGTCGATATTCTTGGAACAAAGTCTTCCCTTTGAGAATACCCCATGGGAGTTCGGGGTATAGTTGAGATACGGTCAGGTTGGTTCGTACACGAAACCAACCGGGCCCCGAAACTAAAACGCTAATAACTCACAGACCGGGTGTCTGATTGACGCGCCGTCTATTGCGTTGAGACCCCTATGATGTGACGGACCTTTGAGATACTTCTTCGTGGCATATATAGATAGTTGTAGTGTTGCCGAGTAGCTCGGGGATCGGATCCTTCCAGTGACAAGCAGACAGAGTGCGGAGACCTAGTAGCTGACAGACCTGACAACTGCTTGACCGATTCGACTAGCCCAATGGGGAGCGCCTAGTAGTTGGCGGCAGACCCATTGAGAAGGAGCACCTGGTAGTTGGAGGCAGACTCACGGTACTCGATAAGAGGAGTACCTCTGTAGGCTATTAGGGGGATCGCTTGGTAGTTGGCGGAAAACCCAGAGCACAGGACCACCTGGTAGTTGGAAGCAGACCCGCGGTACTCGACAGGAGGAGTACCTCAACAGTCGAAGGTTAGTGAGAAGCGCCTTAGTGTCACGACATGCCCACTATTCTCAACAGAGGAGGAGTTCTCCAGTAGTCTTCGTTTCAATAATAAAAATCCTGGTTTGAGCTGAGTCAATAACCTTTGTGTTTTCCTCATGATTGAGATGGGTTACTAGATAACTTAGCTATATGTATGGGAATATACCTAAGTAATGGTTTTTTGTTGATTCATACTTTTTGGTTTATCCTTATTAGATTTTGTGAGACCTTGAGGGTCTCGGGGTCCCTACTGAGCATCGTTATACTCACCCCTGCACGGGCTATGCCCACACCTCGTGGTGTTGGATGCAGACGACAGATAGCGCTGACAGAGGTGGAGTGTACGAGGACTAGACGGTACCCGGAGGTGGAACTCACAATGTGATGGTACCCGGAGGAGACGGATGGACGTGGAGCACTGAGGAGGCTATCTGTACCTACCCATTAGGTAGGATCTGTGGTGCATGATCCAGGAGCTGTTAGACACCTTCCAGCTGTTTGTCTTTTAGTTGTACCTATTTTGTCTTTTCCTTGTACTTTACTATTGGGCTTGTATTTCCAGCCCCTTTTACTTTCCCTAACCTCTTCTGTATATAGCTTTTACATGGTGTTTTACTTCTAGTTGCATACTCTGTTGTATGGGATTCAGTTTATAAGGGCAATGCCTTCCTAGTTTTGGGATTTATGCCTTTGGTGCTAGTTGCCAGCCTCTGGCCATTGGAAGGCGGGCTAGGGGTAGTAACGGCATGGGCCCTGAGGACGAGTCGTGACATTCAAAGAATATTAATATTTAGGGTTATAAAATAATTATAATTTATTCCCAAATAACATCCTTACCTCTAATGTTATCAAAAAAAAATTATTTAATAAAAGATATAATTTTTAATTCCTTAGGTAATCCATAATTATGATTTATAAAAAGGGTAATACCTTCTTACATTTTGAGGAACTTTTTAGTTTAAATTTTTAGAAAATTATGAAAAACTCATACCTTTAAATCCTTAACAATAAAAATTAGACATTTTGAATCAATGTCAATTTTTTCCATAAAATAGGATTCTAAAATTTAAATTTCTTTTTCATTAATAGTGTTTTTTATTCTTTTAAAAGAGATCCCCATATAGGAAAGATAGACCATTATATACCTTTTATCCATACTTTACCCCTTTCAAAAACATTTTAAATTTTATGATGAGCATAAAAATAATAGTAAGGGATATAAAAATAAAGGAAACCTAATAAAACTTTGAAAAATATGAAAACACATTTGAAAATGTTCATTTTCACATAATAAAAAAATTTCTAAAAAGAATCACTTACTTACTCTTGAAATAAAATTATTTTACCAAATTTTTTCATAAAAATTTTCATAAACAAGTATAAGCGGAACTAAAAATTCTTATGTGTTTCTTAAAAAACATGAAAACTTTTCCTTGATCATGAACTTTTCACAGATAGAAGATCATGTACCTTCCTATAAGTCATAAGATATTTTTCCTACCTTATGAAGTCAATATATTTAAAAAAACCCATCAATAAAATAAACATGAAATATATCCATTAATAATGTAAATAATCACATGGATAATAATAATTGATTTCATAATTATAGAAATCATAATATTGGACATCATAATCTTATCATTAAGGTCGGGCACTAAGAAATCTTACATAAATAGGTATGTTATATTTCAAATACCCAATCTAGTTTGTCTCATGATACCTATTTATGTATTGAAGGTCTAAAATGGTCCCCTCATATCACTTATTATGTCTAATACATTCATCATTTGAAATAAATTTATAGAAACCCAATGTGTAATCAATACAAACATCTATATTGAAAAACTATCATATGAAATATCAATATTTCCCCCATTAAATTAATAGAACATCATGATTATAATCCATACAAAGAAATAAGGTGGATGGAATCATTAGATTATATACCTAATAAAGTATAATAATCATCAAATTATGTTAAAAACAATGAGAATTCCTTTAAAATAACAATCCAAATTTTCATTGAAAACATAAGAAAAATAACATTTTATTTTGAAAATATTTTAAATAAAAATTTCCAAAATATTGAAACAATTAATTTATTTTTAAATTACCAAGAAAATTTTAAAGGAATCATAAATATAAATAATATTTATATTAGTGTAAAAACCCATTAATTCACTGAACATTGAGACAAATATTACTTCCACGCTTTTGGTAATAATTAAAAAGTACCTTGTTCAGAAAATGAAATGAATATTCCATTTAACAAATTGTAAATAAATTAAAATATAATTTAAAATGAATTTAAAATTTCACGGTATTATAGTAATAATATTTTTGAAATCCTTATATACAATATATATATAAGAGAAACATTTTTGAGTAAAAAGAGAAATAATGTTGGTTTTCCTAAAAGAACATTTTCTCAGACATTTTAGGAACCAAATAGGGGAAATTCAAATTAAAATGAGTAAACTCGATATATAAAAATAGGTGTATAAAATATTGGGATTTTAAAACATAATGAACTTACAATTTCCTTTATTTTAAATTTAAGCATAAATAATCATGAATAAAATATTGATTATAGAATAAATTGTTACCAACTTGGTAAATTTGGAATAAAAATATCATTAAAGTCGATAACTTTTGAAGTATTTGTAAGACACTTCACTAAATTATTCACAAAATACATCCATATGGCAGTATATACACCACACAAAAGAAAATATGTGGTGAATATGGCATGAATCTCAATGAAGGGAAATTGAGATGATAAATCCATTACCTCATATCCCAACTCATTTTGTACACTATTATTACATAAAAACTTTTTAATGTTCATTTAATTATAATTATTCTTTTTTATATTTATTACCATGACTTATTTAATTACTAAGTCAATTAACTTTACATCAGATGTTTTTTAGGGAGTTTAGTTCATAATCCCAAAACTACTTTTCTTTATTATCATGGTTAAAGGGTCAAGGTTCTATCATCTTCTTAATATTAATCATGAAATAATTTCCATTGTATTTATTAAATATAATTTTATAACCATAAAATAAATGTGTACAATAAAAATGATTCACATCACTTCATGGAGGTAGTAGTCCAACCATACGCACAAGCGATGTTATAATTTTGTAATGGATGGAAGGGTAAGAAAGAAAGTAATATATTATACTTATAGAAACATAATTATGTCATTAATATCATATAAATTAATTAAATCCGTCATAATAACCATATTTTTTAAGTGTTTATAAAAAAACATATCGCTTTATGGAGATGGTAGTAAACATGTACACACAAGCAATGTTTTAATTTCCCATGGGATGGAAAGGGAGAATAAAAGGGTCATTACATCAATATAAAAAAATTATTTATATTTAATTTACTAATTTTACCACATTAGTGTGGTTATAGAAGTTTATATGTTGGTGTAAGAAGAAATAAAAATGAAAACACTCAGTTAAGAGTTGTACCTATTCTTTGGAAAAACCTCCTTTGGATTACACATTAATCCCCCTAAGATATTATTTTATTGAAAAAATAACATCTAGGACATGGTTAGGAAGGTTTTTTAAGCCTTTTGGTAGGTTATTTTGAGATAAATAGATCAATAAGTGTGAGTATGAGAGGAGGGGTGGTTCCTTATTATAAATGAGCTGGCTTGCAATCATGTAAATACATGAAATATTAATATGTAATATGATTCCAACTCATGTAAAATGGAACAAACGTTCCATTAATTCTATTATAATAATTGTAAGGTAAAAATCTATTCAATTAATAAAATTCATACAATTTTAATGGATATTTTTAAAATTATATCCTTGTTTAACCACCGTGTTAACTCTTTTGACCTTAACTGTGGTACCAAAATTTTACCATGGTAACAATTCATTTGGACCCAAAATGAAATTAAAATCATTAAAAAATTATAAAATTATTATCCCAAATATGTAATCCATTTTCCATGTCTTAATTTCTATAATTTTTAAAATTTTCATTTTATATACTTTTGAAAAATACAGGGCAAACCCAATTTTAAAAAAAATGTCAGTTTTAAGCATAAATATTATTTTATACCAAAATATAATATAATATTGATTTAAAAGGAATTAGTTTTATTATGTTTAATAAAATTAAATTTATTTGACTATAAATCATATCCAAAACAAAATGGAACATTGAAATTACGTTTATTAAAATAAAATAAATGGTAATTTTTACAAAATCGGTATTTTCACTATTCACCTAAAAATCAACATTTTCGACAAAAAACCAAAAAAATTACATTGATATTATATTTATATGAAAAATAAATTATTTCTATTTTATCAAATAAAATTTCTAAATTTATAACAATTTAATACTAATATCCATGAACAAACTCCAATAAAAACCATATTGAAAAAAATGTATTTTTATAGTTTCAAATGAGTTTGAACTCATTCCTTATCTAGTAACCACCATTGGATGAATGTTTATATATTTTATTAAATAAATTTTATATAAATTCCAATAAAATCATTCATATCTAGTGAAAAACTTAATTTATTTTTATAAAAATACATTTCACATACAAATTAGTTTTTTGAAAAATATCTTCTTTAATCTTATATAATCTTATTTAAAATTGAGTTACTTTTTTATAGGAATTAATAAAAAAATATGTATTAAATAAAAAATATATAAATATATTTAAAAATTATTTTTATCCTATTTATATGATCCAATATAGTGGTGAGGTTACAATGGTAATATTTTAATAGTGTAACACATTTCATTTTAAACATCGTATTAAGTGTCGTATATGCAATCAAACATAGTATTATTTTTAAACCAAAATATATGAATATAAAAAAATGATATTGAATTAATATATTATAATTTATTATGTTAATAATAATTAATTTATCATCATTTCTTCAATAAAATATATTTTATGGGTGGAATAATAAATGAATTAAGAGAGCTCGATTGTGAACATTACCTCTCCCTTTTGATGTTCGCCCTTGGGTAACACCTTAAAGATCCTTAGATTATTATTTTAAAAAGAAAAATTAGTTTAGTATATTTGTATTGAGTTGAGGAGAGAATAAGGTATATTTTTCAATCTATTTCTTATAATGAATGTATAAAAGGGTTTTTGAAGGGTGGCATTTATAAGTGAGGTGAGTGGTGTCTTTGTAAAAATATATATGGGAAAGTCATTATTCAAGTAAATTTTATTTAGTAATGGATAAAAATAGATTTGGGGAAAGTTTAAAGTCTATAATAATACTATCATTTATTTTCACATATTTTTTAACATTTTTTTATTTATTTTACTCTTATATTTTTTAATTTAACTATTTTTTCTTTTACCATGGTAACTACATTATTACCAAAATAATTTAGGTTTTTATGTATAAAATAAAATATAACTAATTATATAATTTTGATCCACTGATTCCAACTATGAAATATATTTTATTTAATAAAAGTTTTAAAAGTGATCAAATTTATTTCTAAAATAATAAATGTATAACACAATAAAAACTATTTTTATAAAATACATTCTTAAACATAAAAAGGAGTTTTGGATAAAATTATAAATGTAATTAATTTACAAGACATTAATTAGTTTATTATTAGATAAAATAATTTTATTTTACTTTCAAATTAATCTACTTATATATTCAACCATGTGAATATTTAATTAATATAAAAATATGGAATGTCATTTCTATTTAAATAAAAGATAGCTTATGTTTTAAAATGCTAAACCTGGGTTTTATAAATTTAATATAGTATTTTATATGTATAATTTTTAATTATTAAATATATTTTTGGAAAAATATAAATTTTTTATGGTTTTAAGTATTATTTACTTCATGATAAAGTTATAAACATTATAGTATTGATAAAAATATCATTTTTCACTATTCACCTAAAAATAATTTTTTTAGAAAAATCCAAAGTTCAACCTAAGATAATTTTGATATTCTGAATTCAAAAATAAATTTTATTTTATTACATTCAACATATATGGTTGATAAAAATAATTTAAAATATAAATTCATTGTAAAAACAATTTTTATAAAATGTATATGAAATTAATTTATTATTATTATTATTATACCATAAGTTAGTTTTCTATTTTGATGGGTCATATAATATCTTAGTAGTCATTTTATGGAATAGAATTATTGATAATGTGTTTTAAGTTTTTATTTTTTATTTTATCTAACATTACACACACACACACACACACACACATATATATATATATATATATTCAGAAGGGAAATTCCAATATAAAATTTTGTGTTGTTACAAGTAAATGGATTTTCAATGATTATTTTTTTAATCATCACTATCTGGAATTGAGTTGATCTACAATATTACCTTATTTTAATGTTTATAAGGTGGAACTATCTACCTAATTTTATTTCTAGATCTATTATGTTCCATCACAATGTTATGTGATATCTCTTATTTTCTTCAAGGAACTGGCCTTTAAAGTGAAACATAAATGGGAGTATGAATGATTAAAATGATGATTTAATAGTAATTAATTATGTAATATATTCATTGTTGTATTTTTTGAAATTTTATTTAGTGGTCAGTTTAATCAATTACAATGATGAATTTTTATATGAAATTGTTGGGTTTCCCTGGTGAATATTTCATATAGCTATAATAGAGTGGTTTTGTTAAGAATGCATCATTGAGTTTTGTTAACATATAAGTTGTATTTTCATCATGTGGTAAATTTTTTAAGAAGAAATTCATCACACAAAAAATGCATTTGGGTGAAAACCTAAACTTTAATTCTTAAAATTGGGTGGTATTCTTAAAATTTAAATAGTAAAACTTGAATGGATATTGGAAAAAGTATTGATCAAGTCTTATTATTTTAAATAGTGGTATTTTTATATATAGAGAATATTTATATCATGAATTTCCATGTTGTAGTGTTTATCAATATGTTTTTATTAAATTAGCTATATGAGAGTGTTGTTATATATAAGTCTTGTGGTAGATATACATTTTATTACATGAATGGATTATATAAACTTGATGTATCTTTCTTAGTGAATTTTAGAAATTTGTATTTGTCTTGGTGAAATATTTATGGTGATTATTTTAGTTTTTAAATATATTTTAAAATTTATTTCTCGATATTGTAAAAAAATTATGATAGACTTCAGTAATATACATTGTTTGGTTACTATTTTTTAATAATTTTTTTTAAGTTATTTTAGGTCAAAGTAAAAGGATTCAGCACACACGCCCTTGGGCCTACAAGTATAGGCTACACCCCCATAAAGAGTTGACTCACTCCATATAAATCCCATTACATTGATTGTCCCAAATTCACAATGTCCCGAAGACCATTACATGGCTCTGGACCCCTTCCAGTGTTACTCCTACATCACCACCTTGTTTCACTACTTGAGTCACAACATGATTTTTCCTATGCTTGTTTCAATGCTTCTGAATCCCTCCCAAAAAAATTACCGGTCTTTGTGGTTGAACTCCAGGACACATATAGTCTGATGTAGTTTCCTTAACACTCTTCGTATTCTATAGGTAAAATAAGATTATATCTTATATTCTAATTGTATATTCTATATGGTTGGTCATACACCTCTTTCCCTATCTAGGTAATATCTTATAATCTCCATGTTTCATAATAATAATAATAGAGTTCAAGTATGTTAAGACATGATCTTGGTTCAATTCCCATGGATATAATGGGATAAAACTATTACGAACCACTATACTAAATCCCCATGGGAAATTTATTTCAATTATTTATTTAATAATTTATGAATGTTTTGTTATTTATAAAATTAAATGTTTTTAGGAATAAATATATAGACCAATATTTATATGGATTATTTTTATTTCTGGGAAAAAAATTAAATGTGGAGAGAAATTAATAAAATAATATTTTTTCGATGATAAATTTTCTTGCACATGTAATTTTTCCAAAATTTCAATTTCATTATATTTATAGTTATTAATTTTAATTCAATTAGGTTTTATAATGGTTTTTCTAAGAATAATGGAATATTTTAAAATAGAAGATTTATTTTTTACTTAAAAATGCTAAAACTATAATTTCATACTAAATAGATTGCTAAAATGTGAAACTTACTTCATCATTTAGTTTAAAACATGGTGTTTTTAGGTTTTTATTTTATTGATTGTTTTATAAGTGTTTGGAATTTTTAGTAATGGAGGATATGGTTCTTATAAAAATTAAATAGTATTATTAATTTGGTGATATAAATGATTTTATTACTCATTTGATTTGTTTTTTTAATCCAATGACTAATGGGTATTGAAGGTGGTAAACTAAAATGTTGTTATCATTTACATTCAACCACTTGCTCAGGCTAGAGTGAGATTATGATATTTATCCTTCTTAGACATTAATCTGGGTATATAGTGGTGATGATCTATACATGTATCAATTTATATTGATTCATATATCTTGTTAGGTACTATTATTTATATTCATGAATGAGATAGATGATGATTCACATGAGTGTTTACCCTCTTTATCTCCCACATCTTAGGATTGAGATATATTACATATTTAATTATGGTTTCCCGTAACTCAAGGTTTAGGTAGACTATATATTCAACATTGGATCTAATTTGAGATGGTTATAGAGGAATTACTCCAATAACATTATTTGGAGCATCTAGGGTGAAGTATTGATCAAAATAATTGTGATGAGATAAGGGATAATATTATTATTTTCTAATATGTTATTTTATTTACATATTACTATCCATATGTGGAATTGGTGAGTTCCAATATCCATAGAGGTAGGTGGAGATATTGTTTCAGTTTTTTGATAATTAAGAACATTATCCCTCTCTGGGAAAACTAGGGGATGGATTGTAGAAAACTGGGGATTAGAGACTTGGTATTATTATTCTTCTATATAATCATAAGGTTTGATTAATTTCACAATGGGGATAATATCCTAAGTATATGGAGACATTTACAAAGATGTAGTTCATGGGGCCCTTATTTTTCTTATATTGAAAATCATTGGAGTATATATACACATATATGACAATTTTTATTTTTTGAATTTAATAAAAGTGAGATATGGGTACTATGATAAGGATCGACCATGAATATCGTTATTATTGATAGTGATGTGTTGAGGTGTTAGTTTTTTCTATAATTGTTTTATTGATGATGAACATATATACTTGTGTTTTATGGAGATTGAATCACTACTTGGGATGACTATACTAACTTTTATTACTCACCCCAACATAGGAACTCCTATACTATTCATTATTATGTTCATAAATATTGGTAGATGGATTTTTTGGATGACCTTTGGGTAATAGAGATGGATATAAGTTGTGATAAATGAAGATTTAGAGTCTTTATCATGATGGACACATTAATTTAATTAAAATTTTGGTTTATGTTTCATCATATTTATTCTAGATGTGTTATATATATAGTGTTTTATTCATTTTACATTGCATTATATTATGGATGTATTATCACAAATGCATCTGTTATATTTCATGAATAATTTTTAACTTATATTATCATGGATTAAGTTAATTGATAATAGGTGAGTGATTATATTTAGATGTAAATTCTTCAATTATTCAAGTGGTTACCTCATCACCAATCACTTTCCCCTACCTATTAGAGGCGAGCATGGGGAGTTCACCTATCTATACGTATGTACATGAAAAAAATCTTTATCCAATGCATTTGAGGGGTGTGGGATTTCAAGAACACGACTAAAATTATAATTTGCTCAAAATCAAAAAATCATGGAAAATAAAGAGTAAAATTATCATAAATCAATCAATAATTATAACATGCATAAACTCTATTGAAAAAGAATAGCTTTCATAGAAATCACTTCCATCATGTCGTAGCATCAATCATTGAGAAAATTGTAGAAATATAGGTAAATACCCCTAAAATAAACGGGATATTATTAAGGCAAATTACTTATCATAAAATAAATAATGCATTGACAAAAAATAAAAGAAAGTGAATTAAATGTTAAAGAGAGAGGAAATCATAGGGAAACTTTGGAAAATCTCCTATTAAAAGTAGTGTAACATTTTGTGTAAGCATAACTATAAGTACCCAATCCATAAACATTACATAATATAGCTATTTCAACAAGATTTAACTTATTTTAATTCCCAAATATCTTTTTGGATTATAGTTTTATAATTTTAGTACATAAATAATACATATCAATCCACAAGCATACAAAGTAGGTACCATTAAAATAGTATCCATTTCTTCTAAAGCATAAAATTTTTATCCCAAAACAACAAAATGATTTCTTTAAAAATCTTAATAACAGTTAACTTGACTTCCATATTTCTATTACACATCTTTATAAACTATGAAAAAATTATTTAAAAACATGGGATGATCATAAAAATATAAGTAAGGGATATAAAAATAAGGAAAGAAACCATTAGTCCATGAATACTTATAAACATATGAAGTCATTTTCACAAATACATTCTTATCACCCATATATACTTACTTTGTGAAGCATGATATTTCCATAAAACATTAAAGAACATATATAAAACCATAAGGGTGACTTGTTAAATTACTTACTTATACTACAACCCTCACTTCTACCTTATGATTTGTAACTCTCACAGCTACCTTACAATGTAACCCTTACAGCTACCTTATTGTGTAATCATCACAGTTACACTTGGAGTAACCATACAGTCGACCTCCAAATTATACAAACCCAATAAATTAGAGAGATATGTGGGTCCCATCCTTCGTCATAAAAAATTAACAAGAACCATAACATAATAATAAAATATTAATAATTTCATAAATACATTGCTTTTGAATTTCGTAAAAATAGAATTTTAAAAGAGGATTTTTAAAGGGAAGTATTTTAAAAATAATATAATTGAAGTAGGAATTAATATAATGAAATTATTATGTGTATAAACTATAAATAAAAATTATTCATCATAATATAAATTAAATTCATTACAAAAATAATCTCAATAGCACATAATTAATGAAGTAGAAAGTTAACCCAAATAATGGAAATTGGGTTAAGAATTCGCTTACCTCAGGTTTGTCTTACTTAAAAAATGTTTAAACCTAAAGTATATTGGTTAAAAGAGTTTTATTAATATTTTAAATAAACATATTGATGTTTATAACACCTTATACAATAATTTTATAATAATGTTTCACCCATTATTTAATAGTATTTTGTTTTTTACATTGTTTCGAGTGCATTCTTTACTTGGTTTCCATGGTCGGTTTGTAAAGGATTTTCTTGTCGAATGGAAGAGAAAATATAGAAGTAAAATAAAATGGTATTTATATGTTTGCATAATATTAAATTACTCCATAAATTAGTTTGGTTATATGGTGTGAGTATTAATCATTATATCATTAGTGATATTCATTTCGATCATTTTGGTGGTTCTTCAATAATCATGAACTAATTTCATCATATACCTTTAATATTATTCATATAAGTTAATTAAATAACATAATAGAGGTTATATAATAATATATAAAATCTTTTTCAAATTTTAAAATGGTTTTACAACCACATTTTAAGGAAATAAAGGAAATCGAAGACACATCATCCACACTGTCGGTAAATTGACACATCACGAATAGTGTTTTTATTTTTAGAATAAGAGGAATAGGATAGGGGGAATGATGATGAATTTTTCCATAAACATGATCAAAATTAATATTATATATAATATAGGATCTTTCATGCATCTTGTATAGGGGATGTGAAGAGAGTGTAACAAAAAAACAATTGAAAAGAAAACATAAGAAAATGAAATAGGATTTTTACCTCTTTATCTATTCTCCTTGAGATCCTCATTAAGGCCTTTGGTTTTGAAATTTTGGTGAGACCAAAAAGTCTTGGACGTGGGATAGAGACTTGGAAAGGGTATTTGGAATAATCTATACAATTATCAAAGCTTTATAGGTTTGAGAGAAAGAGGTGGGAGAGTGGTATTTATAGTAGAGGAGAGTAGGGGTTTTCCATTATTTTATTCATTAGTTTGATATTTTTTCTCAATACTATGAATATTCATGATTCATGTGATAAAAAATAGTAAATATATAATGTGAGTTTGAACCAAGTATACTTACATCATCAATGATTCTAATAATAATGTGTGTATATATGGTAATTTACCATATTTCACTATTCATAAAAAATTTGAGAATTTCAGAAAAATCCGAAAACTTCACCCTACCCATTTCTTGATGTGTAAACATAAAACTCCATTTTATAAAAATATTTTTTAAAATATGATAAAATTACTTTTCAAATAAAATCATAATTTATTCCAAAAAACAATTTTAAAATTATAACTCATTTTATATCAACTTGAAAAATTAGTCAATATATTATTATCTTATAACCTTAAAAAATAAAATAATAATATGATTTAATACTCATAAGGTTTGTATTACTATTAATATTACTATTCATTAGGGTATGTTACTATTCACCGAAAAATAAGTTGGTTCTATCATACTCCAAATAACTTACTAATTATACCCATAGGTGTCCAATTTTTTAAATTTAAATAAAAGATGTATCAAAATTATGTTTAAAGGATAGTTTATAAATATATACTTAAAACAAAGTTTCATTATGTAGATAATCAGTGTTTCATGCATTTAAATTTATTTTTAAAACTCTGGGGAGTAACATTATCCCTTATAGAATTTTTAGATTCACATGTCGCTTCTAAAACCATGTAGTTTCTCCACAAAACCAGACTACCTTATTCCACAATAAGTGTTCTCTTAGATCAATAATATAAATATTTTTCTCTTCATAAGAAAGTTTCTCTTCTATTTTAACTACTTTTGGGATCAAAACATGAGATGAATCTGGTACATACTTTCTCAACATCAAAACATGAAAAAAAAATTGTGTGCCTGAGATAAACTCAGAGTAAAATCTACTTAGTAGGTAACTGGTCCAACATTTTCTAATATTTCATAAGTTCTAATAAACTATGGAATCATATTTCCTTTCTTACCAAAACACATAACACTTTTCTAGGGTGATATTCTAAGAAAAACATAATCACCTTCCTTAATAGAAAAGTATTTCCTCGTGTTATCTACATAATGTTTTTCATATTCTATGAGCTTTTCTCATGTGTTGTTGGATCATATTCACTTTCCCAACCACATCCTCTACTAATTATAGTCCCATAAACTTCATTTTCTCTACTTCATCCCAAAAATTTGGAGTTCGACACTACTTCCCATACAATTCCTCAAAAGGTTTCATCTATATACTGAAATGAAAACTTTTATTATAAGAAAATTAAACTAAAGAAATATGATGATTCCAACTTCCCCAGTAATCTATTGAACAAACTAGAATAATAACCTCCAAATATTAAATCATTCATTCTGACTTCCCATATAATTGAGGATAAAAATATGTACTAAAATTTAATTCTATTCCGAATGATTTCTAAAGTCTTTTCCAAAAGTTAGAAGTGAACCTGGGATCATAGTTAGATACAATAGAAAGAGGAACTCCATGTAACCTGATAATATTTTTGAAGTACAGATGATAAAGATGATCCAAATATATAGTATCATGAATAGGGTGGAAATGAATATATTTAGTCAGTTGATCAACAGTAACCCAGTTTTCATTGTTTCCTTGAGAATTATATCGTAGTCCCACAACAAAGGCCATGGATATATTTTCCCATTTCCAGTATGGAACTGGTAAAGGCTGAAGTATCCCCTTTGGTAACTGCCACTCTTCATTAATCCATTGACATGTAAAACATTTCATGGTAGAATATTAAATATCTCTTTTCATTCCATCCTACCAGTAATACTCTCAAAGTTCTTTTTACATCTTAGTACTACCAAGAAAACTAAAAATGGAGAACTATGAGCTTATTGCAACAACTATTTCTCCATCTAATAATCACAAGGCACACACAATATTTTTCCTAATATCAAAACCCAAACTTTTTCAATGTTAAATTACGGAAACTTACCCATTTGAACAAATTTTACCTTTTTCTATAACTCCTCATCTTCCTTCTGTGCTTGTTTAATTCTATATGACAAAGATGGCTGCACCAAAACCTGAAACAAAATAGAGGAATTTACTACACCAAAAAATTATAAACCAAGATTTATCAAATCATTAATCAAGGGGTAATGTTATAAATGTAACATGGTTAATGATGCATGATGAATTAGACTCAAGGCATCTGCCACTTTGTTTTCTTTTCTAGGATGGTAATTAATCATGAAATATGAATCCTTTATTAATTCAATACATCTTATTTTATTAATTTTTAATTCATTTTGATTGAATATATACTTAAAACTATTTTGGTCAGTATATATTTCACATTTATATCTTTATAAATGATTCATACAAATTTTTAAAGAAAAAACCACAGATGTTAATTGCAAATCATGTGTGGGAAAATTTAACTCATGAAGTTTTAGTTGTCTTAAAAAAGTCATTGATGTGAGGCAAATGACACATATTCTTAATAATAATATTATTCAAAGCTCTATAATTATTTCAAAGCCTCATGGTACCATCTTTCTTTTTAATGAACAATATATGAGCTCCCCATGGTGAAGTGCTTTGATGAATGAATCCTTTATCAAAAAACTCATGTAACTTATTTTTCAATACAAGAAGTTCCATTTGATCCATTCAATAAGGGGGATGTGAATTTGGATTATTATTAGGAACTAAGTCAATTGTGAATTTAACTTCCTGATTAGGTATAACACTGGGTAACTCATCAAGAAAAACATCAAGGTATTTATTTACCAATGGAACATCATTAATCTAAATAGTTTCCTTATTTTTAATAATATAATAAATATAAATTTCATTTACATCTTTCAATAGTTTCTCATTTTCTTGATATTTTATCAATTGTATGGGTTTTTTGATGTATAAAAACTGAAAAGCTTTCTAAAAAACTTCTTTAGATCTATAATCAATCTTATTATGTTAAAAAAAAATCCAATCCATACCCATAATGACATCAAAATCTACTAAGGTAAAAACAATAATGTTTTTAGGTAATGTATTTCCATGTATACTAGTAGGAAGATTCTTAAAATTTCTTTTCATTGTAATATTTCCCCTAGTTTTTTAACAATAAGTTTTATCTTCATTTATTAGGTTGAAATTTCTAATTTACTAGAAAATTTCTCAGAAATAAAGGAATGTGTAGACCCCGTATCAAATTACACTTTACAAAATCTGAGTAAATAAAAAAATTACTTGATACCACTTCATTGGATGGCCTAAAATATGATGATGTAGTTGTAAAGGATCTCACTACACCTTTCTTATTATAGTCTGGCTACTTTCCATCACTCTGATCTTTCTTTGGGCAGGCATTTTCATAATGACCCATCTCACCGCATTTAAAACGCTTTACCATTTTCTTATCAGGATTAAAATTAGGATTATTTTCATTACAATCTATATCTATATTTCCAAACTTTCCACATTGAAAACACATCCTATTTTTAGTAAGGCATTCCCTAGGGTGATATTTACCACACTTTTCACAAAATAGAAACTGTACTTTCTTACCATCAGATTTCTTTGATTGATTCTTACCCATTGTTTGGCATCTGGACCTATTCTTTTTTTTGTCAAAGTACAACTGATCATCAGAAAACTACATTTACACCCTCTTAATACAACATAAAATTTTCTCATAACTTTTGAATTCTAAGTAGGTAAATTCCCTTCATTATCTTGGATTAAATCCTTAGTAAAAGTGATTGATTTTGCTATTAATATCCCGAATAAGATTTTTTGTGTACCATGCCAGTCAGGTAAAGTTTTCTTCATATAAAAACACTGAATCTTCCACCTTTTTCCTCAATTAGAGGAATTTATTCTCCGTTCTAAGTCAAATCACCTTAGGAAAATATTTTTCAAGGAAGAGATTCATAAATTCATCCCACTCTAAGGATTCGATCTCTTCTCTATCCATGATATTCATGACCATTAACTACCACTAATCAGCATCACCTTCAAAATAATAAATATAAATACTAATATTTTGATTATCTAAACATACCATAATATCAAATATCTTTTATAGGGCTTTAATTCATCCTTCAAATGCTACTGGGTCAAAAGATCCACTGAATGAAGAAAGGTGTTGCCTCATAAAATGGTCCAATGTCATCATGTTCCTTTGTAGTAGATCTATTTGTTCTCTTGTATGGATGTCACCCCTATTTATTTCCTACTTCAGCTAAGCCATTACAATAAAAATTTTCTCAATTCCAATTCCTATCATTCCTAGTTGCGGATTGGGAATGATATCAGCCTCTCAGTTCCTTCCAACTTCAGTTTCCCTATTTATTCTATGGGAAACCATTTTGGAAAGACATATCTTAGATTAAGAAACATGGTAATCTTTAAATGCTATTAAATTTCATCATAAACATAAGGTAAAAATATTTTATGTTATTCTATTAACATCATACTAACTCCTAGAGTTATCTAAACTATGTTCTGATACCAACTATAAGGACCCAAGCATTAAACATTATATAATCTAGATATTTCAACTAGATTTCACTTCTTCACATTCCCAAAGATAATTTGGGTTTATAGTTTTATAATGTTATGAAATAAATCATATATATCAACCCACAATCATAAAAAGTGGTTACCATTATAACAGTATCCATTTCTTTCAAAACATAAAATGTTTAACAAAAAACAAAACACATGATTTCTTTGAAAAATCTTCATAACATTTAACTTGACTTCCTTATTTCTCTTAAAAATCATTATAATGAATGAAAAAAATTTAAAAAAATGGGATGATAATAAAAATATCAATAAAGGATATAAAAATAAAAAAAACCATTATTCCATAAATACTTATAAACATATCAAATCATTTTCAAAAAGACATACTTCTCACCCATATATACTTACTTTATGAAACATGATATTTTCATAAAACATTAAAGAAAATATATAAAACCATAAGGGTATATTGGGTAATTACTTAATTATATTGTAACCCGCATGGATACTATATAATTGGTAACCCTCATGGCTACCTTACAATCTAACCCTCAGAGATACCTTATTGTGTAACCATTGCAGTTACACTTGGAGTAACCATACAATTGACCTCCAACTTACATATACCAAATGCATTGGCTGAAGATATTCTTCCAATCCTTTATAATATGAAATTCTGAATAACCATAACATAATTATAAAACCTGAATAATTTCAAAAAAACATTTCTTTTGAATTTTGTATAAATAGAATTTTAAAAGTGGATTTTTAAAGGAAAGTCCCTTACAAATATCATATAATTGAAGTGAGAATTAATACAGTGAAAGGAGTATGTGTATACAATGTAAATACACATTATAAATCATAATATACACTAAATTAATTCAACAAATAATCTCAGTAACACATAATTAATGAAGTACAATGTTAGCCTAAAGAATGGAAATTGGGTTAAGAATTCCCTTGCCTCAGGTTCATATTACTTAAAAATTATTTAAACCTCATGTATAATGTTTAAAATAGTGTTATTAATATTTTAAAGAAACATATTAATGTTTATAAAACCTTATATTATCATATGAGAATATAATTCCACCCATTAATTAATAATCTTTTTTAATTTATATTTTTTCAGGTGCGTTTATTACATGGTTTCCATGGTTGGTTTGTAAAAGATTTTCTTGTTGAATGGAAGTGAAACTCCATTACTATAATGAAATGGTATTAATATGTTTCATAATATTAAATTATTCAATCGATTATTTTTTGTTATATTTTATGAGGATGAATCATCGGATAAATCATTAGTGATATTCATTTAGATCATTTTGGTGGTTCTCTAATTATCACAAACTTGTTTTGGAATATACTGTTAATATTATGAATATAAGTTAATTATAGAACATAAGAGAGGTTATATAACACAATTTATAAAATATTTCAACCATTAAATATATTTTACAACTATATTTTAAGGAATTAAAAGAAATTGAAGACACATCGTCCATGATGTCAGTAAATCGATACATCACGGGCGGTGTATTTATTTTTAGAATAAGAGGAAGATGAGAGGAAGAATAGTGATGAATTTTTTCATAAAAATGATAAAAATCCATAATATATATAATATTGGTGCTTTATTTCCTCTTTGAAAAGGTTAGGTGAAGAGAGTATAAGAAAATAAAAGAATTGAAAAGAAAACACAAGCAAATAAAAGGGGATTTTTACCTCTGGATCTATTCTCCTTGAGATCCTCCTTAAGGCCTTTGGTTTTGGCCTTTTGATGATACCAAAAGGTCTTGGAAGTGGATAATAGCCTTGGGAAGGGTATTTTGAATAATTTAGGCAATTATCATTTCTTGAGAGGTCTGAGAGAAAGAGGGGGTGAGGGTGGTATTTATAGTGGAGGAGAGGAGGGTTTTTCCATTATTTTATTTATTCGTTTTATATTTTTGCTCAAGAATATAAATAGCATTGATTAATGTCACCCAAAATATTAAATAGAGAATGTGAGTTCAAAAAATGTTATTACATCATCCATTATTCTAGGAGTAGAGTATTTAACATATAATGTATATATACAGTAATTTATCATATTTCGTTATTCATCAAAAATTCAAGTATTTTAGAAAAATACCAAAAATTCCCCCTAACCATTTTTCAATGTATAGAAATCAAAAATGAACTCAATTTTTTCAAAATAATTTTATAAATACAAGATAAATAATTTTTAAATAAAATCATAATTTATTCCAAAAAAAACAGTTTTAAAAATATAACTAATTTTATATCACCTTGAAAAATTAATCAAGATATAATTATATTATAAAATTAAGAGAATAAAATAATAATACAATTTACTATTCATAAGGGTCATATTACTATCTTCTTGAAACAAAGTTTCTTTATGTAGAGACTATGTGTTTCAAGTGTTTCAATTTTTTTAAACCTTTGGGTGTTACAATAAATTAAGGTGAAATTAAGGGAAGGAAATATAAATTCCTAAATAAAAATAATTAAAAATTAAAATGAGATATTGAATACAAATTTTATATAAATTTTCTAAAAGAAGGTATATAAATACACATATAGAGGGAGCGTTTTAAATAAGAGGAAATAGAAATTTTCCATGCATTTTATATATTCAATAAAAATAGGATATTGAAAAGGAATAAATATTAAAAAATAAAATTAATGTAAGTAAATCTATTAGATAAAATATATGAAATAAGAGAGGATTGAGTAAGAATAGATGACTTAATCCCAAAAGGGATAAAAATTAAAGAGAAACTCATTTTTAGGTCTCATATTGCATTATTATGATTAAACCTTCTATATGAAAAATGTATATTTTTAAAAATATTATTAAAAAACTATTTATCATTAATTTGTGTTATTATTTATCATTTATTTCCAATAGTAATTATTTATTAAGATTTCATTAAAGAAAAAATGTGTGAGGGAATGTTTGTTCAAATTATTTCATTTTTAGATTAATTTTATAATATTGATTTTTTTTATTTGTCCATGAGTTCTATTACAACCCCAATAATATGAAAAAATAAAATTATATATAAAAATTATATGATATATATTAACTAGTCGTGAAGGTGGTGATAGGAAAGGAAAATTAATTATCCTTATAGGTGGTCAAACCAATGATGTAAGGGTGTGTCGAATAGGTAAAGGGATAAGATATAGATGAAGAATAAATAGTTTATATAAATTTTTTAGAATCAATATAATAATAATATTTTTAACAAGTAATTATTAATTTGGTTAAGAAATATTTTTTTTAAATATAAAAGAGTAAATAATAAAAATTAAAATAAATGAATTATATATGGGGTATACCTCTTTTATAGAATACTCTGTCACTAAATGCCTAACTCCTTGGATTCTTGAGGTTTGGTGAGACTATAAATTCCTAAAGAATATGTTAGTTCCTTGGATAGGTAGTATGAGGAGACCATAATTTATGGAAATATTTTTTGTAAATGGTTTTTAAATGGGGAGAAATGTGTTATTTATTGTTAGAGGGAAAGTTATAATGACATAAAATAATGAATATAAAATTATTTAATAATGAAGACCTGAAAATATGGTCTTATATATGAAAATAAATATTATTAAACACACTTTTTCCCAAATCCAAGTCATGATTACCTGTGGTATGATGTTTTCTTCTTGATGATGTCATTTTTACACAATCATTGCATCATGTTTACCTAGTATATTTATTTTATTAAATTTTTATAAAAATTACCAATATTTTACCCTAACCTAAATTACACATCCTAATTCCATGTATTAAACATATTTTATGAAAATGAATTTTTAACTATGAGAAAATGATTTTTCCAAAAATCACCTAATACATTAAAAGTGAATTTTTTATTATATAAACCATTTAATATCCTCTTAAGATATTTGTTAGGAGTAATAAGTTACATTATAGGATATATAAACAGAATTTAACATTTTAAATTACTTTATTTAACTAATTAATCATATTTTTATTTTTATAAAATATTATTGCATATATTGGAAAATATATTTTACTATTCATCTAAAATTCAATATTGAATAATTTTTACATGATAATTTTAAATATATAATTTATTTTGTAAAAATAAATTTTTAATTAATGTAAATTTTAAATTTATGTTGAATTCAAAATATTATGGTATTATTATTAATGATAAAACACACTTCCAAAATAATTACCTTGATTATTTAGTTATATTAAAACATTATATTTAATACTTAAAAAAATCATTTTTGATATTTTTGTATTCATGTATTAGTATTCATTTAATTATGAAGTTATCCACATTATTTATTTTATAATTCCAACTGTCTTGTTATTAGTCTAATGGTCTATTTTCAATGGATAAATTTCTCACTATAATGGTCATATGGCCTTTCACTTCCCAATATATACACCTAAAATCATGCACATTTATTTCACTTATTTTTTCCTTATTCCTCTCTAGATTTATATCATGTCATAAAAACATTATTTATAATTCTATATATTCTAATTACAATCGTGTTTGTCACTCTGGTATTTATTGGAGATCATGACTTATTGAATTTACAACCTTAAGTCATGTTATTTAATTATGACTTTTATCCTATTTTACTTGTTTTAATTTTATGGAATGTATTTATCCTTCATCTATATTATTGTATATTGAAGAAATATAATAGTGTCAATTTTGTTATGCGGTGCATGTGAATTATTTTTTATACCTTACAATATAATTCATAAAGAAAATATATCTAGTTAGGACACAAATATTTTTCACAAAAATAAAATTTCATTAAGAAAGCCTATTTCATTACATTAAAAGCATGTTTAATAAGATTAAAAAATATTTTACTATCTACATTAGTCATAACAAATTACTTAATGTGATATTAAATATTGGAAACAATGAAATTAATATATATATATATATATATATATACCATCAAAACATATGAAGAAAAAGGATAAAATTATTTAAAATAAAAATAGTCCAACTCACTCTTCATAAAATAAAAATTATCAAGAGTGATGGGCTTTGTAAAAAATTATACCAATAGATTCTTAGAATAAATTAACTCAGTATATTCATTATATTTTTTAAAATTATTAGTCAATAAATTATATATAATATCCATTTAATTATCTCTATAGTAACTTATCAACTTTTTTTGAATTTTAATAGATCTGGTGTTATCATATTTAATTGGAACATGATTAAAATTCAGACCATAATCCTCTAAATTATGTCTAATCCATAACACCTGATCACAAAAACTCCCAATAATTTCATAGACAAATTTATTATTATAAAGTGTACCAATATATTATTTCTTAATACAGTAGAAAGATAAATATGATTCCAACAAATGACATGCCTTATAATAACTCTTCAAATTAATCCAAAAAACTTCAATGGCAATATCAAAGTATAATATTAAGTCAAAAAAATTATGAATAATAAAACTATAATTTAAAGTATCTTTTAAATATATCAAAATTCAATTTAGTGTCATCAAATCAGATTCTTTGGATTCGATTGAAATCATTCACAAAGTAAAATGGGAAACATAATGTTTATCCTACTAGTATTAATAATTAATAAAATATTTATTATTCCTATATAAAATTTATTTTTAAATGATTTCCCATCTTTATAGTTTTCAACCTTAATAGTATAACACATAAGAGTAGAATGTGGTTTTCTACTTTCAAGTGAAAAATGCCCTAAAAGATCCTAAATGTAATTTGATTAAAAATAGTAACAATAAATATTTGATAAAGACAAAAACCAAGAAAAATATTTAACTCACCAATCATACTCATTTCATATTACTTTTTATTATTTTTATAAATATCATTGTAAACATTTCTAATTTTTAAAATAAAATACCATCATTAGAATACATTTATATTAGTAAAATATATTTTAAAGATGTCTTATTAAATAAAATATTGTTATATTTATCAATAATAATGTCATTTTGTAAAATAAAAGAATGTAATATTTTATAAAAAATTCTTGGTGATTGTTTAAGATAATAAAAATGTTTATAAATATTATAAATATAATTTCAAAAGGATGATTTTTAAAACTATGGGATTTATCAACATAAACTTCTTTATAAATAAAATAATTTTAAATGAATATTTGACATCCATTTGAAAATTATTTATATTTATATAAGATTCATAAGAATAATAGTATTTTAATGGATTCTAATATATCCATGTGTGGAAATATCTCTTCATAATATATTTTTTATTATTGATTATAATGTTTATCCACTAAACTAATATTATTTCTAGTGATTACACCATGATCATCATTCATATATCTAAAAACACACTTACTACCTATAAAAGGATATTTTAAGAGTTCCCCAACAAACTCTATAACCTTATTCATTTCAAACTAATTTATCTCTTCTTAAATATAAGAAATAAACCTATCATTTACCTATTTATTCTTCAATAGTTTTATATTCTAACTAAGAGATTAATAATAGAAACTCAAATATATTTTTACTAAAATTCTAGTCCTAAATTCATATTATAATCTACATATAATAACATATAAAATATGGTCTCTTAAGGTTCCAATTTATCTATTAAATACACTATCAATTTCTCTAGTTCAAACTCTTCAAGATTGTATTCTGACTCTACATGATTAATGTCTCTTGTGTTTACAGTCATTTCCATATCTGTTTTGGTGTAATATTTTAATTTTTTATGTGAATAAGAGATACAACTTGGGAATATTTAAATATTTGATCATTTTTTATTAAAACATTCATTCTTTGAAAATATTACTAAAAATGTGTGTTTTGGTGTTTTGATTTCTCTATTTTTCTTCATGAGAATTCTTTTTTTAAGAGAACAAACATTTTTGTTAGATCATAATGACTTTAAATTTTCTAAATCAATTCTATCATTAAATGTATATTTATATTTTAAAAAATAGGATTATTTTTTACATCAATTTTTGAATTCAATATTTTTTTGAAAATTCATTAATTAATTTTTTATTGAAATAATATTTTTTTAATGTCATTGAATCTAAAATTTTCTATTTTAGGTCCCTTAAAACAATTTCTAAGGCACTACCATGAGGGTAATTGCTATCATGAAGTGTTATTCTACCATATGGTGTTTTCTATCATGACCCCATTGTGCGACCATGTCATGCGTTTACAACCATAGACCTTCTACCATGAGAAGATCATTTGTGTGATTGTGCTTCTATTATACTCCCTTAAAGATAAAAATTATGCTACCATTCCCTACCCCTATTTATACCCTGATTTCTACAGTGGATCCATCAAACTCTTATAATCATGCCTTCCCAAATCTAATATCTTACATAATTATCCTCTAAAAATGGAGAAACTAGCTGATTCAAGACAAATGAATCTACCACCATGAGCAGTGAACCATAGTCAATGAGCTCACCACCAGAGCATGGGGTGATGTTGATAATGTTTCAACAAAAACTCAATTTTCATAAAATAATGGTAGTGTATCTTGATCATTATTGATGAAATCAATAAATGAAATGATCAATATGAGGTTAAATGAGCTCTGCTGAGTTAAAGAAACCAATATTAAATCTCTATTCCATTTGATGATGATATTTTGATTCAATAGAATAGAATGAACCTAAGGTGGGGAACCATGCTATCTAACATTAAAAAATAATATGTAATCAATTAAAATGATTTAATACTGACTCATGTGGCCATATAATCCCTATTTAAACCTTAATCCATGTTTCAATGTGTTGATTCCAAGTTAAGAGCTATGTATACTCTGTTTTTCATTATATAGGTTTTTTGGAGAAGATGATGGTGCTCTATGCACATAATGTTTTCATTTCAAGATCTATAATAGATTCATGTAAGTTACTTGGATATTTTACTCAATGAATATCAAAATTATAGGATCAGTCGAGGGGAATATGAAAATAAACTAGTGTGAGAGTTGATGCCCAATGGTTTTGAAGACACTATGATTTATTACCTTAGAGGTTGAAAAAGATGTACCAAAGGATGGGTTCATGACACAATGGGCTACAAAATGTTTTTTTCCA
The DNA here is from genome assembly GCA_963277665.1 of Viscum album. Taxonomy (NCBI): domain Eukaryota; kingdom Viridiplantae; phylum Streptophyta; class Magnoliopsida; order Santalales; family Viscaceae; genus Viscum; species Viscum album. The sequence goes on from OY728160.1 coordinate 701,174,840, forward strand.
CATTATCAAAAACAAAATGAATTATTGGGAAGTCTCTAAAACTCTAATCATTTCCCCACCCGCCTTGTAACACTTCAACCCAAATATGTTGAATATATCAAGCTCTAAAATTGAGTTGAACAGGGTTGAATATTATAGAGATAAATAATACTTGGTATTTTATGAATAGAAACTGAGTTAGATGAGCCAAAATCTATGAATGAATTATAATGAACAAAAAACAGAGTATCTTTTGAAAAAACTATATGTTTTATAGAATTTTCTTGAAGCTAATTATTGGTAGTATAGGCATGGCTCAATAAATTAATTTATGTAAAATTCCAATGATTCACATTTCCATAGAATTGAAAATTAAGAACATCTGTTCCCTAAAATTATAAAATAGATAAGGTGAAGTAAATCTCCACCCCATCATGATGCTAAGAGAAACCACTAAAATATTCTAGGGAATATTTGGAATTGATAACTTAGTGGTACATTACTCTAAGTTTGTGTTGATCACATGCGGTTGTTTAATTTTTTTAGAAGAATATTTTTTCCTATACTGGAGATACACTGGGAGTATATGAAAATCACCTCAATGAATTCCATATTGATTTAACTTCCCATTAGAATATACATGTCACTATTTTTTCTTTATTTTTTAGAGTAAATTGAGGGAATCTCTTTAGTGTTCACCATCCCTGGATATAGGAATGAATTCTAATTCTCAAACACAAAAATTGACTCTGGATTCCTAGAGATATGAGATAATTATATTTTTTCATCCTATTTTTCTTACTCTATTTTTCTTTTTCTATTTTTCAGATACAATTGTGATGTTGCTTGATCCTTTTCCCCAATGTTGTGATTTATAACCTCTAGAAATGGAGAACTAATTAAAAAACTTTTTAATGGAGGGGATGTTAAAGCTACCTAGAGATTAAATTTCAATCATTTCATTGACTACCACATTTCATCTTGTCCAAATATTAAAGTGAAGTTAGAATCCTGACATCACATTAATTCATGGGATTAGTTTACTTATTTATTTCTTTTATAATTTTTTCACTTTACTTGATATTTTCACTCAACTGGGTGACTTGAGTAGGTTTGCATGATTTGAATTATCTAAAGAAGATCTTCATGAATGAAATTCATTTTATATAGGGTGGTTGGGTCTCATGTTTCATTTAAATTTGGGAGAACTATGTAACACCCCAAAATTTAAAATATGAACATCATATTTGATGAAATATATGACATGAAACACCAAGTGTGTAAGGGAATATAACATCTTGATAATTTATGATATATTTAGAAAAAAGTACCCTTTTATATATTTCAATACATGAAACAATGGTTTGGAAAGAAACATGATACCTTATTAAAATATTATTATTTAAACATTACTATTATAAAAAAGTTGTTAAATTAGAGGGTATGAATAGTCATAAATAATTTATAAAAATTAAATGATTTAAAAATGTAAAAAATAAATTAACTGGATACCTATTGATTATAGATAAAATTAGAAACATTTGAAATAAAAACAAATGTTTTCTAAAAAAAACTGTATTATTATAAAAGGTGGTTTAGTCGCACGTTGCACAAAAAAGTACAATTTTTAAAAAAATCGTTAAATTTATTTGATAAGACAAAATTAATTTTTGAAATACACATGTCAAACTTATCTTAGGGTGATTTTTTTGGATTTTTATAAAAAGTTTTATTTTTTGATAAATAAGGAAAAATACTAAATTTTAGTTGAAAATTTTCATTTAATCTAAATTATTTATAAATTTAAATTATATTTCAAATTGTTTTTAAAGTAAAATTAGTAAAATTATATATTTTTTAATCTAAATTAGATCATTTTAATCACTTCCACGTTAAATTTTTATATAAAAACTTCATAAACTTTTGAACATTTTCTCTTTAAAAACCTGATTCTCATCGTGTCTTTGGGAATAATTTTAAATTAAAATTTTCTAATTATGTGAATGGAATTAATAAAAATGGATTCCATAATTTTAATTAGCTTAATTTATATTGCCTAATATGGTCAACTTTGTCATAACCCATCCTATAGGGGCTTGTTTTGCGACTCCCCAAAGCCAACTCTAATAGGTCAAGGGAAGGAAACTAGCACCAAGAATGCATGCCACTAACATGAGAGGCCTTAGAGTAAGTAATTATACACATGAAAACATCTACAAGCCTGCACAAATTCAGAAATTTAAAAAAAAAATAAACAACCATGAATGCATACATCTAATCCCATAACCAAATTATGATAGAAAGTAAAACAAAGTAAATAGGAACAAATACAAGACCACCACAAAGAGTCTGAAACACAAGTCCAATGTGAAAGTAAGTACTAGGAATGTTGTCATAAATCCATAGTAACACACCTCATTCTGTCCAATATCACTAAGAATCATACATTCCTAGTCTGTTAAGGACTTTATCCAAAGGTTGATCATCTGCACAAGACACAACACATGTGGGAAAATCCCATGGAGGGGTGAGTATAACAATACTCAGTAAGACACCAAAAAACCACAAAGCATACAAAAAAGTAAATTAAAGTCATATCTACATAGTTATATGTATATAGTACATATAACAAGAATATCCATATATACTCAACAAATACACATAGTCTAGAGGTGAGTCACAACCGTAGTATACTAGCCTAAGATTCTAGCTCAAAGATTCCACAAAGCACTCATCTATGATAACTCTCTCTTGAGTCTGATATCACTAATGATGCCTTTCCAAGAGGTACTGGTCATCAGTTCTCATCATGATAAATAACACATCAATATTCTAAAGATAATATGATATACATATGAGGATCATTTCCAAGGCCATGGGGTGATACCAACAACTCAATCTAGATTAACCCACTAAGTATAAGATTGAAGCCCTTGTAGTGTTTGTCATGAAGATACCAAAAACTTTATCTAGGGAAGAAAGATGAATATAAGATCTCACTCTAGGCCTCTCAATGGGATTACAAAAACTCTACCCAAGAATTCATGTTGAAAGGATTGTAGTCCTAGGAGTAGGAAATGATTCTATACCAACCTTCAGGTAATGGATAAAAGAAAGTAACCCTAACAAATCTTTTCCAAGATATAGAGGATAGGATTTCTAAGACATGCATAAAAGAGTACACGACCTGTAGTAGGTTTCGTATGTTATTTCGCTTAACCCTAGGTCCTACACATGTAAATGGAATGTGTCTCATCTTGTGTCTGTGTAGGGGAATAGACACTGTGTAGGCTATCCATGTCTCTACCCTATGTCTATTTACCCTTTGATATACACAAATAGTTCACCCCGGAGGGACTACATGCTATGTAGGCCTATTCACACATTATGTGATAATTTTCTCCTATTTTAAACCTTATCTTCCACTCAGGGTGACCCACAAACTATGTAAACATAGATTATACATCGTGTTTTTTGGGTTTTTCCATAAACGCAATTCTTACTTCCACACATTCCCATAGGGATTTGTGGATCTACCTTGGTCGATCATCACCATCGCCTACCATCAAATTTGGACCATCCGATTTACAAAGAAAATGGTTCAAATCTCCATTCTTTATTGAGCATCATAGGATGAGAAATCAAGTATCCAACATTTTCCAAATCACTCTATCTTCATCATTGTACCTCTATTGTTCCATGTTGATCCTAGATCTATATTATCTAATCATTGCACTAAGAAACGGTTGCGTAATGATAAATCGATCGGGAAAAGTTGAGATACAGGACAAATGAAGAATACCCGCAAAAATGATGAATGGGGGAGAAATAAAAAATAATATATTGGAAAAATGAACCTCAATCTATATTTGTTTTGATATCGATCCTTCTCCATTAAAATTACAATCTAAATAATCAAATCACAAAGAAATTCTCCCATCAAAACCCCTAAAATTAAACTCATCCTTCATAAAGATCGAACCACAGATCAATATGTTCATTGATTGATTTTTTTTCATTGAAATCAAGAACAAGGAAGAATAAAATCAAAACACATTCCAAACCTCAAATTGAAATGATCGCTGCTAAATAACAAAGCAGTGTCGCTTCCATTGGTGAGATCCTTTGAATCTAAGGTTCATAAGTCACCGATCCATGATCACATCATCATTCAACATAGATAATTATCTAATGGACTCTCCAAGGTCTCTAGGGTTATATAGATAACACAATAATTCTCACATAACCATCTATTTAAAGATGTGTCAATCGTTGTGTCAAGGGAAACCGAAATAAAATAATTTATTTAATTATTTTATTCATTTCTCTTCCCATGATGACTTTTCTACAAACGACCCATGCTAACTAATGTTAACACATTCCTAGGATAAAACTCACATTCTAAACTCAAAAATTCCATCATTTCTTTGATCTAGGAACATGTTTGACATTATTCCACTTTTCCAGGAAAACTACATGGGTACACTATTTAATATATTTAATATATTTCAAACATTTATTCTGAGCACTCTAAGCATTATAATCACACATCGTCTCAGTTCTTAGTATAAAAAATAATCCATATAATATCTAGAAATAAGACACATAAAATTAAATACATTATGTTCTCCCCATTTTGGGCCTTTATGTCCCCAAAAAGCCAAAACAAGGGATACTCAAAAATATGTGGGTACTAAGAACGAATCTGAGCCACTCACTCCCATGTTCTCTCCTAGATATTCCCAAGGTGTGGCCAAACATTCACCAAAGGAATAGATCTACCATAAATAATCTTATCCTATTGATCCTCAATCTTTGTTGGGTACTCAGGAAAGGTCTCTCCATCTCCAATGTCCATCTCTCCTTGGTTAATAATGTTTCATGGTTCCTGTAAATATCTCATTATCAGTTACATGTGGAAGATTTCATTTACTCATTTTAACTATGAAGGTAGATCTAAGTAGTACGCCACCTCACCAACTCTACGTAGTATCTGTAAAGAGTCGGTGAACCTTGGAGATATCTTGTCACCCTATCCAAATCTCACTAGTGCAGAAAACATTTTTTACGTCGGTTATTTTTCATTATTTACGTCGGTTTTTAGGCGACGTTAATACGGACGACGTTATAAATAACGTTTTTTACGTCGGTTATTTCTAAACCGACGTGATAAAATGCCTGGGATATCGTTTATCATGTCGGTTATGACATAACCGACGTGATTAACCCTTCCCCGGGCCTATTATCACGTCGGTTTCTTAAATAACCGACGTGATAAAAAGGCCTGGGAAACATTTTAGCACGTCGGTTATCCAATAACCGACGTGGTAAATCGATTCCCAGGCCTTTTAGCACGTCGGTTATTTAAGAAACCGACTTGATAAACCCCTACCGATTTATTTACCACGTCGGTTATAAAATAACCGACGTGAAAGTGATATTTTTTTTTTAAAATAATTGCACTGCTCTCACCAAAAAGTAACCAGAAACCAAACAACAAAAATAACCATGCCAGCCCTCCCCCAAGCCCCAACTGAACCCCACCCTCATCTATACCCACCTAACAACCTGGCCAGCCCTCCCCCACCACATTGGAGCCCCACCACAACCCTTGGACACCCCCCCCCACCCCTTGGACAGCCCCCCCACCCTCATTTACACCCCCCACGACCCCTAGTACAGCCTCAAACACCCATTGGACACCCCTCCCATATCCCTTGGACACCCCCACCCCTTGGACACCCCCCCCCCCCACCCCTTGGACAGCCCCCCCCACCCTCATTTACACCCCCAAGACCCCTAGTACAGCCTCAAACACCCATTGGACACCCCCCCCCCCACACCTTGACAGCCCTCCCAGACCCCTTGGACACCCCCCCCCCCCCGGACCCCTGGACACCCCCCCCCCCCCCCCCCGAGCCCTTGGACAGCCCCAAACACCCCTTGGACACCCCTCCCATATCCCTTGGACACCCCCCCCCCCCACCCCTTGGACAGCCCCCCACCCTCATTTACACCCAACCGGCCCCTTGGACAGAACTCCCAGACACCTTGGACACCACTCCCATATCCCTTGGACACCCCCCCCCCACCCCTTGGACACCCCCCCACCCCTTCGACAGCCCCCCCACCCTCATTTACACCCCCCGAACACTAGGACAGCCCCAAAAACCCCTTGGACACCCCTCCCATATCCCTTGGACACCCCCCCACCCCTTGGACACCCCCCCACCCCTTGGACAGCCCCCCCACCCCCTGGACACCCCCCCCCCCCCCGACCCCTTGGAAACCCCCCCCCCCCCCGACCCCTTGGAAACCCCCCCATCCCCTTGGACAGCCCCAAACACCCCTTGGACACCCCTCCTATATCCCTTGGACCCCCCCCCCCCACTGGGACACCCCCCCACCCCCTGGACAGCCCCCCCCCCCCCCCCACCCTCATTTACACCCAACCGACCCCTTGGACAGCCCCAAACACACCTTGGACACCCCTCCCATATCCCTTGGACACCCCCACCCCTTGGACACCCCCCCCCCACCCTCATTTACACCCCCCCCCCCCCCCCCCGGCCCCTAGGACAGCCCCAAACACACCTTGGACACCCCTCCCATATCACTTGGACACCCCCCAAACACCCACCCACCCCCTTGGAACCTCTCCCCCCATACCAAAATCCAGACCAGAAAAACCATCAACAGTAGACCAAAACAAGAAGTAGAGAAAAATTAAACATTCACTTATATAACATTCAAAACTTACACTGTCAACTTCAAAAAAAACTAAATCCAACCTAAACTACTATGAAATACACAATTTCATTGACAATATTCAAAATTACATTTTAAACAAAATATAGTAAGATATAACACCCCCCCTGGACACCCCTCGACCCCTCTGGACAGCCCCCCGCCCCTCCTGGACACCACCCCCCACCCCCTACCCCCTTGGACACCCCCCTGGACATCCCCCAACCCTCTGTACAGCCCCCCCCCCCACCCACCCGGACAACCCCAAATACCCTCTGGAGAGGCCGCCACCCACTTGGACAGCCCTCCACACCCATCCACCCCCTTGGACACCCCCCTGGACACCCCACCGACCCCTCTGGACAGGCCGCCACCCCCTTGGACAGCCCCCCCCCCCCCACCCACCCATCCCCTTGGACACCACCCTGGACACCCCCCGACCCCTCTAGACAGCCCCCGACCCCTCTAGAAAGCACCCCCACCCCTCCTGGACACAACCCCCCACCCCCGACCTGCTTGGACACCCCCCTGGACACCCCCCAACCCTCTGGAAAGCCCCCCCCCCCCCACCCCTCCTAAACACCACCCCCCACCCCCTACCCCCTTGGACACCCCCCTAGACACCCCCCAACACCCACCCACACCCTTGGACAGCCCCCCACACCCACCCACCCCCTTGTAAACCCCCCTGGACACCCCTCGACCCCTCTGGACAGCCCCCCACCCCTCCTGGACACCACCCCCACGCCCTACCCCCTTGGACACCCCCCTGGACATCCCCCAACCCTCTGGGCAGCCCCCCCACCCACCCGGACAACCCCAAATACCCTCTGGAGAGGCCACCACCCACTTGGACAGCCCCCCACACCCATCCACCCCCTTGGACACCCACCTGGACACCCCACCGACCCCTCTGGACAAGCCGTCACCCCCTTGGACAGCCCCCCACACCCACCCATCCCCTTGGACACCACCCTGGACACCCCCCGACCCCTCTGGACAGCCCCCGACCCCTCTAGAAAGCACCCCCACCCCTCCTGGACACAACCCCCCATTTGCAGGGGGTGAAAATGGTGATGTGATCCCAAATCCATGCACATATGCCATGGTTGTGTGTGAATAAAGTAGTAACAACTGTAAAAGGGCAACCCATCCAAATGGACACGCCCCAACCCTCTCGGGGATTTATAGAAAACGATGAAAAATTAGTGAAATCATAAAATTAGTCAATATTGCAAGTCGAACTAATAGATCTAGGGATGATAAATAAGATTATGGTGCCAAAACGAGTTAAAAGGGTTCGCAATCAAAGAATCTTAGCTAGTTTCAACAAAAAAACCACAACACATATATATATACTATCCGCGAAAAAAAACGAACGAGTGGGAGGATTACCTGAGTGCTGCGAGTTTAGATGATTGATTCGAGGAGATTAAATATGAGAAACGATGATCGCAAAACGAATCTAAACCAACGAAATGGACGAGCTGATTCGGGTTTACGCGCGAGAGAGACGAGTCGCGACTGTCGAAGGTAAACTCGCGAATGACAATCCACGGGTCTGGGTAAATTTTTAAATGAGTTATCACGTCGGTTATTCAATAACCGACGTTATAATTGTTTTAAAAACATTTATAACGTCGGTTATTCAATAACCGACGTAAAAACCTTCCTCCGATTCTTTTTTTACGTCGGTTATTTTATAACCGACGTTATAAAGGGCTCAAAATCCGCGTTTTTTTACGTCGGTTATTCCATAACCGACATCAAAAACATCTGCGGATTCTTTTTTTACGTCGGTTATTTTATAACCGACGTAAAAAGGCCTTCAAAAACCGCGTTTTTTACGTCGGTTATTGAATAACCGACGTAATAACTCGTACATATGTCGATTTTTTACGTCGGTTATTGAATAACCGACGTAACAAACACCCCCCGCTTCTGTTTTTTACGGCGGTTAATGTATAACCGACGTAAAAAACGAAGTCGCGCGATTAATAACGTCGGTTATAAAAATAACCGACGTTAAAGGTGTACTAAACACAGGTTTTTACGTCGGTTATTAAATAACCGACGTAAAAAACCTTGTTTTACATATTATGACGTCGGTTTTATATAACCGACGTAAAAAATGGTGACGTAAAAAACGTTTTCTGCACTAGTGTCTCTATAACCAACATTGAGGTGAAACTCATAGGAATGCATGGTCTCCCTCCTCAAACCCCAAAGGCCTTTGTTTCATGTCGTCATGACACTTCAGATGGATCTTTTCAGTCTTTATCCACTCCTTGATGATCTGAACCTTCTCTATTTTACCCCACACTAACTTCAGAAACATGAGTGTTGACTATCTTGGGTCAGTACAATAAAGCGGTGACCTACAAGGTCACCCATATAAAACCTAAAATGGTTCCATGATTATGGTGGATTGGTATGTGTTGTATGAAAACTCCACTAGTGGTTGGTGATCCTCCCAACTATATTGAAAGTTCAATATTCAATCTCATAGCATGTCCTCCAGAACATGAATGGTCCGCTCCATCTGGCTATCGATTTAGGGGTGAGACTTTGTGTTCAAGCACAACTAGGTCCCAAATATTGCCTATAATCCTGTCCACAATAAAGATGTAAAGAGAGAATCTCATTCAGAAAATATTATCAATGTAACTCCATGGATTCTCCTATCTATTGAATATAGAGGTTCCCCAAGCTCTGTATAGAACTCTGCTCTCATATAGATATGTATTGGTCCAACTTGGTCTATCGGTATATGATCACCCAGATAGAATCATTCCCCTTTATGTATGTGGTAATCCATCATGAAATATATAGATTTCATAGCTCACTTCCACTCTACCACCTCAAGGGGTTGAGATAAACCTACTGGAACTTGGTGCACATCCTTTACTTACTGAAAATTAAGGCATCAAGAGAAAAACTTTGAAACTCATTTCTTCATCCCTAGCCACCAAAATTGAATTTAGAGGTCCTTGTACATATTTTCCACAACTGTATGTACCTCCAAAAGATATATATGAAACTATCATAGAACATCCTCCCACAACATCACCCAAACCATCATGCATCCTCTAAAAATAATGACATTCTCCCCGATTTTAGAATATCCATCAGGTGAAAGTCCTGTTAATATCTAAGCATGTAGGGTATCACAATCGATATCCCCAAGATTTTCCTCTATGATTTTCTACAAAAGATGAGGGGTAACAACTATCAACTAGAGTTAAGATGCTCCATCTCCATCCAAAAAGGATAACTACAATGAGTCCAACTTCTATGATGCCTCATTTAGCAACTGCAAACAAGATCTTCTGTTGAGAGAATATATTACCATGTTCCTCTTCCCAAGAGTATAGAAAAAATCAAATTCATAATACTGGAGAAACTATAGAAATCATATATATCTAAACATTAGATCCCCTGAGTGAATATATACATGATACTCTTCTGATTAGAGTAAGAGATAAGTTGATCGCCCATCAGGTAGTGTCACCACATATTAAAACTAAAGACTATTATTGCCATCTCAAGATCATGGGTCACATAGTTCTGATCATGAGGTCTCAACTGGCCTAAACCATTGGCAATCACTACTTTCCTCTACATCAGAACACAAAAAATCCTATTTCCTAATGAATCGCAGAACACTATGTACTCGACACCCTCCTCCAGAAATCTCAAGATGAGAGTTCTCATCAAACTCCACCTCAACTACTGAAAATCCTACTGGCACCACTCTTCCCAAATCAATGGTTTTCCATTTTTAGTCAAAGGTTTCATGGGTTCTGATATCCTGCAGAAATCAGGTAAGAATCTCTAGTAATAGCCTTCCAACATAAGGAATCTATGCACCTCCATCACAATATTAGGTGGCTCCCAAGATAACATTACTTCAACCTTGGGCTGGTACACTACCACTCTATCCATTGAGATAACATGTCCCATAATGTGGACCACCCAAATCTAGAACTAGAAATTTGATAGATTTTCATAAATATGGTTATCTCATAGTACTTCCATAATTATCCCCATGTGTTTCACGTTCTTCTCCCTGAATGTCAGGTACACAAGGATATCATCAATTAAGACCACCACAAACCAGTCTAAGTAAGGCTAAAAGACCTAGTTCACGAGTCCCATGAACACTGATGGTGAGTTAATTATGCCAAAAAGAATCACTAAGTACTCATAGTGACCATAGAGACATCTGAATGTCATATTTGGTATATCCCCATCCTGTAATTGTAACTGGTGATAGCCTTATCTGAGGTCAACCTTCAAGAACCATCGTGCCCCTATAAATTGGTCAAAGAGGTTTTCATTACTTGGTATTGGATATTGGTTCTTTATGATCACCTAGTTCAAATATTAATAGTCTATACATAGCCTCAAGCTCCCGTATACCTTTTTAGAAAATAGAAACTGGGGTTGCCTAGGGTGAAAAGATGGGTTGAACAAATCCCTTCCTATGTAAGTCCCCCAAATACACCCTCAACTCATGAAGATCTGTTGGAGCCATCCAATATATTAGCACAGATATCAATGTCATCCCCGCGTGAATACCAGTGTCGAATTCTATCTCTTGGTAGGGAGGTAAACCTAGAACATCTTTGAGTAATATGTCCTCATAATCTACCACCACTGAAGAAAGCTAAAACTCATAACATCCCTTGCACCAAGGGTTAGGCAAGACAACATATGAGTAACTAGCCACACCCTCCTATGCACAAGTCCATCCTGAACTACCTAGGTTTCCTTTTCCTTGATGATGGAGAACCCGGTTCCATCACTACAGTCACACCACACCCTTCCCTTAACACATCCAATCTAGGCATGAAATGTAGATAACCAATCCATACTAAGAATTATGTCATAAAGCCTCGACACTAATAATAAGAGATTACAATAGAAACTCTCGCCTCCAAGAGTCAGGTCACACTATTGGCACAAGTTTGTGATCACTAAGTCTTCTCCAGTAGAAGTCTCTAAGTGTAAGGTTTTAGATAAAGGTTCAACCAAAATCTCTAAGTATCATAAAAGTTATGCAGGAAAAAAGGAGTGACTAGAACCTGGGTCTATTAGTACTATAGCTAAGGTAGAAAAGACACATATCATACCTCATATCATTCCCAGAGCCTCTAGGTCGTAAGCCCAGACCGCATGTAGTTGTACCTGCCTATGTCCTCTAACTCCCTGAGCCTATCATGGACCACCTGGGGGTGGTGTTGGTAACAAGTCAAAATGTAAACCACCTCCTACTTCTCTCCCAGCTCCTCAACCTTGTCTTTCATCCTGTAAACCTACCTAATCCTATCATTATCTCCACCTAAGTGTCTCATCTATGGTCTCTCTATCAGTTTCACAGTAGATCATATAATCTCGATCATGATGTCCCCTACAGTCACAAGAATAGAACAGCTTCTCTCTAGTCTAATTAGACCTACCCTGTGATCCTTGAATTATAGATCATCTATCCTTGGACCTCCTTGCATGTCCAAGTCCCTGAGACTATCATCATCTCCTTGTTTTCTAGGTATCTACTCTTGTCTCCCCACTACTGACAACAATCAGTTGTATCTTCTCATCCAAGAAACTCTCGACCACCAAAGTTCACTCTAGAACCCCAACAAATGTAGGAATGTACACAGGTATAATATTGGATAATATTTATCTATACAGACCTTACTCAAAGGTCTGAGCCCTAAAACATGATTTCGAACCATATCCATCGAGTGCCTAAAAAGTTTTGTAGATATTGATGAATACTCAGCTTCTGTCAAGCTACCCTTCTAGAGCTGTAGAAGTTCCTAAATTTTTATAACTATTAGAGTAAGTGGTTATAAATCCTATCTTAAAAGACACTTTAACTCTATCTAATAAATATTTTCCTCATCGTAAGACTGGTAACTAAAGCCCACCATCTCCCTAAGGATATGTGAATAAGGCTCACTGCCAGGAACACCATCGGATCTTCTAGTGTCCTCAATAGATAGAAAACTTGAGTAACCACCTCAAGCTAGTCCTTAACAACCATTTTTTGGTCTCACCTGGGAACATGAGGGGTCTCTATAATTTAAACTCATGAAGTGCTCTCATCTTGCACACCTCATCTGCTGGTAATGTGGGTACCACAATATGCTCTATAGGTGGTGATATGGCTTCTACACCACTCAGAGGTAACATATTAAAAACTAGTACATGTATCGATGCCTTTTAACTAAGGGGTCATCCTCAAGATCATCATACTGAATTTTACCAAGCATATGTCATGGATGAATCCTTAAACAAACAAGATGTACCATAATCAACGATTATATATGGAGAGCTGACTCAAGAAGGAAATGGAAACCACAAACCATTCCTATAAGATTCATGTACCATTATTTTTTCCTGCAACCAGTGTTCTCATATACTGAGTCAAAAAGAATGTGATCATAGTCACGGTGTATAGATACGTCAGCCACCGCAGAAACACTAGAGTCACTGGCTAGAAAGTCAAACTCAAAACACTTGACATTGTTTCCCCAAACCAATCTCATATACTTTTGATCCTAAAGTATAACTGACCACCATTGATACCACTCTTTCATGATCCATCCTAGAGGGGATTGTCCTTTGATTCCCCAATCCCACATCCAATAGGCCAAGGGATAGCGACTAGAATCAAGAAGGTATACCACTAACAAGGGAGGACTTATCCTAAGTATATGTACAAACACACACTTCTCCAAGCCTACACAAATGCTGAAATGTAAAAAAAACTAAAAAATCATGCATTCATGAATCTAATCTTGTAACTAGAGTTTGACAGGAAGTAAGAAAAAGTTAACATGTCCAAATACAACCCATCACAAAGAGTCTAAAACACAACTCCAATCAAATGTTAAGTAGTCAGACTACTGTCAAGAATCCACAGGAATAGACCTTAGTCTATCCAGTCTCACTAAAAACCTTCTGGTCTTGGTCTTCCTAGGGATCTATGAGGAGATCGATCATCTACACAAGATATGACATGTGCGGGAAAATCCTATGCAGGGTTGAGTATAACAATACTCATTAGGACACCCCAAAACCACAAATAATGAAATAAAGTAAAGTATAGTCAACTCTAAAAAGGTATATGTCTACATCACATATAATAAGAATAACCATATATACTCAGCAAAGATGCACAGTCTAGAGGTAAGTCACAACCATAGTATACTAACCTAGGATTCCATCTTGAAGATTCCCTGATGCAATCATCCGGGAGAACACACTCCTCAGTATGATAACAATAATGAATCCTTTCTGAGAGGTACTACTTGTCGGGTCTCATCATGAGAAAGAACACACTATTAGTCCAAAGAGAATAATATGAATAGATGACGATCACTGCTAAGTCCATTAAGTGATACCAACAACTCAATCTAAATTAACCCACTAAGTATTGGATCGAAGTTTGCATATTGATGGTTGTGATGATGTAAATAACTCCACCTAGGGAACAAAGATGAATAGAGGTTCTCAATATGGGACTCTTAGAGGGATTCCAATGACTCCATCCAAGAATTCATTATGAAAGGATCATAGTCTTAGGAGTAGAAAATAATTTCATACCAACCATTAGGGAATTGATAAGGGGGAAAATTATAATTAATCATGTCCAAGATATAGAGGATAAGATTTCTAAGCAATGTATGAAAGAGTACATTGTGTGTATTAGGGTTCAAATTTCGTTTCTCTTGACCTCGGGTCTTACCCATGTAAACAGACCATGTCTAAACCCGTGTCTGTCTAGGGGAGTACATGCCATGTAGGATGTCTATGTACTCCATCCCATGTCTATTTTCTAGGTTCTAGGCATAGCGGAAGCATGTGGATGGGTGTACCCAACTTTAATTTTACCATTAACAATGATCAATCTGAGATCTGTCACGATGATAAAATGCCAGATCTTCATAAAAGAACTATTAAATAAAAGGAAAGAGGGATTTCCTAAAACCATAGAGGACCATAATATGTGGGTTATAATTAATTTAATTAAAATATAAGAATTACCTTGATGGAATTATCTCTCCATTAATGCTTCCAATAACAATCCAATGTGATCCATCATTCCATCACAGAAGAAAAGTGTAGGATTTCTCTAGCATTGATCCACGCATACTCCATGTATATATGGATATCATAGAAGGGATATCTAGGTGCTAGTATGGAAGATCCTTCTCTTGAAATGTCCTCCTTTGATCTACATGAGAGTCACTTCCAAAGTGCTCTCCTTGATCCGGTGGAGGATGATCTCTCTCGTAACTTGATAGTGTTCTAGGAGGAGAGGAATTATCTCTTTTCTTGAGAGCTTTCTCTAGATCCATTGTTCACAACTACAAATAATATTTAGGCTTAATGAGAGTAAGGTAGTAAGAATTTATAATATTTATAATAATGAAACAAAATAATTACCCATAGGTATTTATTTATTTCATTTAATTCTTAGTAAGACACCATGTCTAATAATAGTGTTTGGCTATTATTATTACTTTACATACACCCAAATACTTACACTTAATATTATTTAATTAAATAAATAATATTATTTCACACAAATTCCCATTAAAACTACACAGTGTGTATACTAAAATACACTGTGTATACTTTTGTTTTTCCATTTTCTTTATTTCCTCTACCACATTTATTTTACCTTGAATAATGACTATTTAATTCTCAGATAAATATCACTGCATTACTCACTAATAAATATATCATTTCACCCACAATATAGTCTCTTGAATAACCAGTATTGAAATAAATGAGATAAAGAATCCTTGAATATTTATTAAACCACAATTAGGAATAATCTTTATTCAACTTGTTAAATGAATATTTAACTGAGATACTTGGATAGACTTAGTGTATGACCCTTTAGGCCTCTTTCTCAGTGGGATTGGGAAGATCCTACCTAAAGTCTAAATTTAACATCTAGAAACACTCTAAGGTACCCATAGAGAAATAATTTAACGCCGCAATAACGTTTCACCTTATACAAACACTTACTGTGTAATGTAATCCATTTGCCTTGATATCTCGAATCAAGTGGGTTGCATACTAGTGTCATCAACCCATGTGCTCGATTATTCTTTCTTTGACATCTTGGAATTGAACTTGATCATTCCTCACCATTTCCGTGGATTTATTTAGGTTATATCAATTCCATCAAATGGCCTGAGATATCAACTTCTATTATGGAACATAGGGGACAAATCCTTTCTCGCATTATCTATTAATGCAGTATTACTTGTGATGCACCCAACATATCCTAACTCAATGTGAATAGTGTGTCTTAATAGTTTTTTTCAATATATCTAAGTTATTGTGTTGTAATACCCATTAATAACAATCTTAAAGTCTAATAACCAATACACATGTCCATAGATAGGAACATCCAATGACACTATGAAATGTAGATTTCCTACTAGAAAGTCTTGTTATCATAATATCCTCCTAGATATTACCCAGGGCGTACACCATGAGATGGTGCCTCAAATTTTTATGATTCCTCACCCCTAATAGCCTATATTATTTTTGTCCCTCAAATAACATCATCCTACCATAGAACATATTTTCAACAATAGTGTTATGGTACTTCCGAGTTCTCATCATAGTAGGGATCCACTATAACCCTTTAGTGAAACAACTATACTTAGAGCATTATCACATGCATTGTAATTCATAAGAACAGTCAAGATATGATAAGGTGTTAATTAATATTCAAATCCATGAATAAAAGTTTATCATAAAATACAAAGTATTTGGTTCTAGGCCACCAACTCCAATAGACTCCCACTTGGACAAGAGCCAATTTCTAACAACCTTTAACCCACTAGCTCTCACAAGATATTCATGCTTCTGATGAGATAGGACTTTAGTCATTAGGTCTTCCACATTCTCTTTTATGAACACTCTACTCACTTCAACTTCACCCCTTTGATAGAAATCCCGCAAGAGGTGATACTTTCGAAGAATGTGCTTTGTCTGTTGATGTGACCTTGGTTCTTTTTCAAGATTCACTACTGCAATATTATCACAATACAATGTGATAGGGTCTCTACTTTTAGGCACCTCATCAAGTTCTTGTACAAAGTTATGAATCTATATAGCTTCCTTGGATGCATCAAAATTATTTATATTTCTAACTCTATTATAGAATTAGAGAACACTAGCTGCTTTGAACTCTTCCAGTTCACATCTCCTCCATTGATATAGAAAACATATCCTAATTGCGATTTTAGATCATTATGATCTTCCTGAAAACTAGAATCAGTATACCCTCTGATGATAAGCTCCTCGTCTTCTCCATACACCAGGAACATGTCCTTAGTTCTTCTCAGATACTTAAGGATAGTATTAAAATCATTCCAATGTTGTTCTCTTAGATCTACTTGAAATCTTACTACTATGATCAGTGTATAGTAAACATCAAGCCTGGTATATAATATGGCATACATGATGTATCCTATAGTCGAAGTGTATGGGATCTTACTAATCCTATCTTTCTCTTATTGTGTCTGATGACACATTATCTTAAAAAGATATAGGCCATGTAAAACTATAACCAATCACCTTTTGGATTATTCCATACTAAATATCTTTAATATATTGTCAATGTATATACCATGAATTAGTCCAAGTAGCATCTTGGATTTATCGCGAATGATCCTGATCCCTAGAATGTAGGCTACTTCACCTAATTCCTTCATTGAGAAACACTTGTTCAACCAATCCTTAACTGGCTATAAGACTGATACATCATTTCTAACAAGTAATATATCATCAACATATACTTCTAATATAACGACCGCATTCCCATCAAACCTCTTATAAAGGCATGTCTCATATTCGTTATTAATTAAACCAAATTCCTTTATGGTTTCATCTAATCAAATTTTATATGACATAGATGCTTGATTTAATCAATAAATGTATTTCTACAACTTGAAAGCCCATTTAGATTCACCTAGTGTCACAAACCCTTCTGGTTGTGTCATATAGACATCTTTCTAAACGTTCCCAATAAAGAATGTTGTTTTGACATCCATTTTTCAAATCTCGTAGTTATGGTAAGCTACTATGGAAAGTATGATTCTTATGGATTTAAACATGGAAAATGGAGAGAAGTTTTCACAATAGTAAATTCATTGAGTTTTTCTGAATCCTTTATCCACTTTCCATGATTTATAGTTTCTAACATGAACTTCCATGTACATTTTTTTCTTGAACACCCATTTGCATCCAACAAGCTTTACATCAACTAACTCATCAACTAGAACCCAGAATTGGTTATGATACATGGAATCCATCTCATATTTGATAGATTATAGCCATATTATAGCTTCTGAGCTCTCTACTACTTCATTGTAGTAGAGAGGTTCATCATTTTCCAACATTAATGATTCACCATCCTCGGTGACTAGGAAACAAAATCTTTCTAGTTCCCTTACCTCTATTAAAATATTACGTAGTACTTGTGTTTATGGAACCTTTTACATGGGTACTTGTGGAACTTTTTCCTATACCAACTCTTATATATCTTGAGCATCAACTTCCTTGTTTTTAATCTTGCTCCAACTATCCATTTTGAGGATGTGCTCCCTCTAAATAAATATGGCTTGTCTAGCAATAGTCACATTCTTTTCTGAAGGGTTATATAGGTAATATTCTTTTGTTTTCTTTGGATATCCTATAAAGATATACCTCATGCCTCGGGGTGCTAGTTTTTATCCTGATAAGGCCTTAACAAATTCCTTGCATCCCCATACATAAAGTATGACAAAAGGGGTTTTTTGTATTCCATAGTTCAAAGGGAATTCTATTTTCCGCTTTATTTGGTACTCGGTTTAATGTGCATGTAGTAGTTTGTAATGCATATCCCCAAAAGGATAATAGAAGATATGTATGACTAATAATCAACCTCGCCATGTCCAACAAGGTTCAGTTCCTCCTTTAACTAACACCATTATACTATGGTGTATAAGGATGAGTGATTTAAGATAGAATCCATGACTCCTGTAAAAGGTTGATGAACTCTTGGATCAGATATTCTCCACCTCGATCCGATCGAAGCTTCCTTATCTTTTTACCAAGATGATTCTCTACTTCATTCTTGAATTCCTTAAATTTATCCAAGGACTCTAAATATTAAATAATTAAGTAGATATATCCATGTCTATTCAAATAATCAGTAAAAGTAATGAAGTAATAATATCCACCTTTATCTTCTACTCGAAATGGTCCACACACATTCATGTGTACTAATCCTAGAAGATATGTAGCTCTTTCACCCTATCCATTGAAAGTAAGCTTTGTCATTTTCCATTGTTAACAAGTGTGACATATATCAAGTGGTTTTATCTCAACAGAGTCTAAATAACCATCTTGGTAGAGCTTTTTCAAGTACTTCTCATTTACATGACTGAGACGGTGATGCCACAATTGGGTGTTATATGAGTGATATGAGTTTGTTTCATTATCGATTTCCAAAAATTGGTTTTTTTAATTTAATACATACAAACCGTTATTTAGATGCTCCATACCATAACATAAATTTTTCTTATATAATAAACAACACTTATTTTCAAACATGAAAATAAATCCATCCATATCCAAACATAATACAGAAATTATGTTCGTGGTATCACTAGGTATATAATAACAGTTATGTAAAACCAAAATCATTCCAGTTAATAATGAGATATGGTAATCGCCAATGGATAACACAGCCAGCCTCGCACCATTGGAAACTCAAAGATCCACCTCTACTATGGAAATATTTCTAAATCTACTTTGTTCTTGCATTTGAAAATAGATTTTATCCCCATATTTTGTATCTAATGCCCAATGTGTAGAGATGGAAATATTACACTGGATAAAAAATTCACCTTTAGTGTCCCCACAATTCTGGGTGCAGTTTCTCTTCCTGTGACCTGGCTTGCCACATGAAAAACATACTACCTCCCATTACATGGCCTACCTCTGGATCATCCCCTTCTTGGAGGTATGGTGCTTGGGGGATCTAGACCATTTATAAATCCTTGGACCCATTTCCTTGTCCTTCCTCTTCTTATTCACCATAAGGACTATGGGTTTGTCACTCCCTATTTCCTTTAATACCTAGAAAATCAATGTCAGAAGATCCCATAGACTCTTCTCATTATCTCCCATGTTGTAGTTTCAAATAATACTTGAGAAGGTTTTGGGTAGTGATGATAGTATGATATCTGTATGCAACTCATCTGAGAACTTAATCCCTAAGATGTCCAGGCGTTCAATGTAACATCCCAAGTAAGTAATGAATAATATATATTCTTATCTATGTCTATTTATGAATTAGATAGTGTTTTAGAGGCTTTAAATGAGAATAAATCCTACCTAAAGCATGAAATACTATAATATTTTTAAAAGATTATTTTACCGCCTTTTGATGGAAACCCATTTTTAAATATATATTTTGAAAATTTTATAAGCTATATTTGTCAAAATAAAGTTATTATTTATGATTGGGACATTGAAATTTACTTTGGATAAATTTCTGGTATTTTTCTGATAATGTACATTTTTTTAATGAATAGTGAAAAATGTTGTATTTTAATTTAAAACCCCTTTTTAATCTAATTTATTTATATGATTAGATTATCTTCTTAAGTGGTTTTAAATTTAAATTAGAATATATTTTTACCATTTAATCCAATAGTGTTTGTTGGAATTAGTTTCACTTTGAAATTGGACTTAAACTAGTGTTAATCTTTTGATATATATTGTTTCATAAAAACACGCTATTTGTTCTGACAGTGGGAATTAATTATTAAATTAATTATTGTAACATATATGTTTTGAATTTTGTAAAATAGACATCATTTTTGAATTTTTAATATCAAATATAGCTTAGGGTTATGTTTTCGTATTTTTCTGAAAAACTTCAATTTTGATGAATAGTGAAACCACTAAGTGGTACTTAAAAAACTGATTTTTCGTTTAAATAAAATTTTACCACCTCTGTGTTTTGAATTTCAAAAATCTGACTTACATAGTTTTCATTAGGAAGTAAAATTTGGTTCAATGGGATTAAAATAATTTTTTGTTGAATAGTAACTTTTAAGTTTTTAATCGCGATTAGAGGTAATTAGTGTAGTTTAAGGTAAAAATAATGTTCTAATAATATGAAATGACCTTGACAGATGTTATACCCTTATTGTATGTGTCATGGCCGACCAAGAAAACCCATGGTTCGTTTTTTGGGACCCCATGGAGCCACTTGGGTAAGATAATGAAATTAATTCCTTTTATTTAAAGTAAAAGTAAAAATGACACAAACATGTATTATTTTACTAAAATAATTTTTACATTGGGTTATACAAGTCATATTTTTGACTATAAATATTCATTGGAAAGATAAAAATATTTCCTACATCATATTATTTTTTTATAATTTTTAGACATTAAATAAATTAAATTATTTATGACATCATGATGATGCAGCGATTACCTCGTTATTTAACGATTTAAATAAAATGAAAAGATAATGTAAACTCTAAGACCTACATATGTAAAAAACCTATTGGATGAGTATATTTTGAACCCTTATCACCTTATCCTCAAAATAAATCAATTCGGGACCTTTAAAATCCGAAACTCATTTGAAAATAAAGTAACATTTTATACCTTTCCAAGAGTGCCCCTCCTCTCCTCTTATAAAAGGCCCCCACCTCTAACTCCTTACCCACACCTCTCAAGCCTTTGGCTCGGAAAATCTCTGATCATTTTGTCTCTCCACATACCTCTACTCATCCTAGAATCCTTACCTTAGGCAGGAAGCTCTTCAAGAAACCCTTTTGGTTCAAACCAAAGGGAGTTACCCGATTTTAAGGTAATGTCTTCACTTGTGTTCTTTTGTTTTATTTTGCTTCTCCAACCCCCTAAACTCTTTTTATTAATTTCTTTTGTAACAAATCCAGTATCTTCAATATACTAGGATGTTGTTATAATAAGTATTCGAGCTAAACTTACACACACCTACATCTAATGGTTAAAGAACATATTGTTTCTGTGGATGGTGAATTTCTGCCTCACGAAACGATGATTGTTCAATATTATTTTAACACCTTCAAAGGTGGCCATTAAGATGTCACTATATTTATATATGATATATAATATTTTTATTTTTTCCTTAAGATTATGTATTTTTCATTTATGGCATACCTTTATGGTTTCCATTATGGGGAAACGTGATATCTTCATTTTAGAAAGTGTGGACTACCGCCCCCTCAAAGTGATTTGATTCGTTAAAACCATATGTGGTACGTATAAAGGATATATTTAATGAAATTATATATGATACCATACTGGAATTATAATACTATTATGTATCATTATGTTTTAATTCCATTAAATATGAAATATAAATTGAAGTAGCGTTCATGCGTACGTACGGCTTACCGTCTCCATGAACGGTACATTTCATTTCTTACATCTAAATGTTATGTATTATTATAAATGCATGTATATAATGGATATATATTATATATATTATATCTACATAATGAATATAATTCTGGATATAATGAATATTTTACCCCATGAACAAACTTGTAATTATAAAGAGTTTATTTTTGACTCAAGTACCAATGATCAACAAAATGACCATTATTAACTTAAATAATTACATAGTGTTCATAATATGGTAATAAGTGATATAAAAAAGGAATAATGAACTTGAAAAAGGTTCTTAAGCAAGTATAAATTAACTCAAGTTTATTATTCAGGAGGTTAAAGAACGATCGAGTCAAGTCGGACATGAGGTAGGGGAACTTCTTAACCCAATTTCCGTTCTTTGGGTTAATCTCCTACTTTCAAATTATGTCATGATATTATTATGTCATTTCTTGTATTTGTACTTTATTTATGTGTACTTATAGTGAATAAACATAATAGATCTATTTTCTTTAAAAAAATGATCATTGTAAGGGACTTCGTCTCAATCTCCTTTCATTGAGGCATATTTTGTTTTATACACCACTTTCTTTTATACGGTGTATAAACCCCTTTGACTTTTACGTTTATTCAAAAGGAATATTTTTATACGAAGAATTTTAATAAATGAAAAAAGGGAATGGTTTTGTTGTATGTATGCGGCGACAACGACTTCTCCGCCTCCGTGACCATTATTTGAGTTTCAGCTTCCTCTACAAGCCATAACTTTTTTTAAAAAAATGAGAAATAAATACCATTTTTTACTTTTCTTTTATTTTGGAATTGAAAATGGTTTTCATAAAGTTTTTATTATATCAATGTGTTGTATTGATATCTTGTGATTGAAATGTGGAAATGTTATGTTTCCTTTATGCATGTTTTATGTGATACGATTATGTTATGGTTCTTGGGCATTGTTATGAAGATGTGTGGTTCCATGATAAACTAAGGGCGGGTGAGCCCGATATAGGTCTCCAATGCATTGGGTAACACGAAGGAGTTAAACGTTAAGGTTTCTCTAAAGAGATTTTGGGAATATACTATGATGGGTATTCCAAACGTAACCAAGAGGGTTACTCCCTATGTAAGAATGTTATGAATGCCACAAGTTACCTTTATGTCTTATTATTTCTATGATTTATTCATGATTTGATGAGGTATGTTAAAGGGATTATGTTTTATGGGTAAAGTATGATTTCATTGATTATTATGTATACATGTAATCATGTTTCCTTTCCATATTTTTATATCCCTTACTGAGCTTTTTATGCTCATCCCAACTTTTCGAAATGTTTTTTCACAGGTCAAGGGAAAGGTACATGATATGATGATAGTGTCAAGGAAGTGTCAAGAATGAATCCATGTTTTATTTTAAATATGCTTCTGTTGATGGGAAAAATGAATACTATCTTTTATGTAACCACTTTGTTTAAATGTGGAATGTAATGGATGTTTTATGATCTAATTCTCTAAAACTCTAAACCTGAAAAGATCATCAATGTGTAATATTGTAATAACTCAAGATTAAGTAAGGTTTAAGGATGGGGTATTATATTCAATATATCCAATAAGCTTGACTACATGAGGCATAACTGGCACAGACTCTCAAAGATTAGTTGTGAACAAAGCATTTTAGATCTCATATCTCTCCTTTCTTTCCTTCTCTAGATAGATATCCTTAAGTTGAGACATCATTCTATATGCGCCCATGTTTTTATATTGATTCAAGAGCTCATTATACATGGATGATATCATGAAACATTGGATATCTGTGGCATCATCCAAATGTTTCATAAAGAGAGATATTTCTTCATCAGTGGCCTCATTTCTATTCACAACTCGAATATGATCCTCTAGTATATACAATTTCCTCTCATGGAAAAGGATATCGTGTAAACGCCTCTACCATTCCTAGAAATTGGTTTCAGTGAGAAGGTTTTCCTTCTTGATTATGATTCGCAATGATTTGTTTGGAATCATTATCTCTTTATGTTTCTAAAAATTAAGATGATAAAAATTTTAGTACTTTATCATGATAAAATTGAGACAAATAAATAAATTAAAACTTATTAGTCTCCCACTATTTTATTGAAATCCAATATCCCTCACCATTGACATCAGAATATTATATTTCTTGAATATTATAGTGGAAAGGATCCATATTTCCCTTCACATTACCCCAACTAGGGCTGGTCAAGCAACTTGGAAGGTTTTAGGTAGGCATTCCAAATGCCAACTGCATTAACTCAGAGCTCCTTGATTCGCTTAGTGGAATCCCCGATCCTAAAATCCTTCTATTTTAGGTTTCTTCAACCTTTGCCTCTTGTCACACCAAGTCCCACTGTGGTAGTAAACCATTGATGTGAACCAAGTCAATTCAACCCAAAACCTAGAATTATAATTCCCCAATAATTGAAATCACCCAAACTAGGGTTGTTTAAGCACTTTGAACTATGGTACGATTCTCACCAAGATTATGGAAGGCTATACCGACTTAATATCTCCTTGAGGGATTTTATCCTTATATGTAAATTTATATTTTATTATCTTTATTACATTCTTGTTAATATTAAGTGGTATATACTTAAGTCATTAACCATTTCTAAGATTATATTTACGCATAAGTCAGTCTTATTTTAGTTCCATCTTTCATGCTTGTTTATATTCATTAATTGTGTGATCATGACAATACACCCAAAATAAATAAACCATGAAACAGACATAAAAAAATAAATGGTATGACCATGAGCTCATTTGATAGGTTAGTTTATCTAGCAGTTGATAAACTAACCCAAGACCTATGGGAGAAACAACTTGAACCTTTTGGGTCTGTGTTTATAGATTCCCACCTGTACACATTTGTATCTCATTGGGTTTGTTTCACCTCGGCTCATAACACGAACTGCCTCCACTAGTTTTGGAACTCCATCCATTGCATATTCTTTTATCTCACATACAGGTGAGGAGTAAAATAGGGTTTTATATAAAATAATCCTTGGGTATAAAATCCATATATATTAATGAGGATAAGTCTTACAGACTAATAAATTTTAATTTAAATAAATAAATTAAAAGAAACCATCCACATACAAAGGCCCTCATCTAGCTCATGATAATCCATACATGCAATGATATTTACGCATAAATAAAACTATCGTTAAATTCATTAATCATTCTTGTTTAAGATAAATCACACTCAAATAAATTAATTATTATCTTTAATTAATCAATCCTTTTATATTAAACCCTTTTCTGAATTTCCTTAATATTATCATCCATCAAAATTTCAAACAAATAAATTTGTTTCAAATTATCATTGTACGTAACTTGTACCATAGAGGAAACTCAGTGAATTCTCATACATAAATACCCAATGAGTAGAAATTAACATTACACATATGTTAAATTAAAAATATATATATAAATCACTTATCACGTGTTGTGCCCCAGCTTTACGCTCGCACGATGGTATACATCTCAAGGGTTTGTATAATATAATAATAAATTTTAATAAATATTCATAATTGGGATGAGTACACAGTGTGTAGTTCCTACTACATGTCATGTACTATCGTTCACCATCCATACAAAGTATACACCAGGTGATAAGGTGTGTATATGTACTTTGAAAATATTCAGAGAACACGGTGTGTCCAGTGGGCCACATGTCGTGTAGTATCTGCATTACACGGTCTCAAGCTGAGTAAGCCGTGTACGGGGTACATGGTCCAACCCTAACCCAAAGGTACTACACACCATTTTCAGTGAACCACATGGCATGTAATCTGAAAACCATGTGCCACCAATTCTTGGCCAACACACAGAGTCATTAAGACTTAGAGAAACTCCAATCACATGGCTTAGTTTGGAAGACCAGCCCCGATGCATTGAACCTTGACTACAAAGAATATACTATTAAATACACACCATGTGTTCTAGTGTTATACGTCCAGGAACCTTTGGAACCTCCTTTTGAGATCCTCTATTTTATTTTTATCAAAATTAAAAGGAAAATATTGTTTCTGTAAAGTGAACAAGAAACAAGAGAGGAAGAACAGATCTCAAGATTTGAATTTACAGAATGATTAACTTGAATTGAAACAACTAAATTATTAAATTCGTAAATAATCAATGAAAAAATAAATCTTTATAATAAATTATATAACCCCTCTGATACCACTTGTAGGTTCTGGGTGCAGTGAAAGCACGTTGACAGGTGTACCCAACTTTAATTTTATGGTTAACAATGATCAATCTAAGATCCAACATGACAATAAAACTCTAGATCTTCAGAACAGAATGAATAATGAAAAGGAAATAGGGAAGTCATAAAACCATAGAGAGGGTTATCATATGTTTTTTATAATTAATTTAATTAAAAGATAAGAATTACCTTGATGGAATTCTATCTTTGTTTAAGATTTCGTCCATGATCCAATATGAACCGTCATTGCGTCGCAAAAGCCAAGTGTAGGCTTCCTCTAGTGGTGATCCGCATGTGCTCCACATATCTTTGGACGCCACTAAAGGGATATCTAGGTGCTATCACAGAAGATCTTTCACTTATGATTTCCACCTTCGATCACCTTGAGATCTGATTCCAAAGCACTCTAATTGATCTGGTGGAGGAGGATCTCCCTCGTAACATGAGAGCATTATAATAGGAAAGAAATTATCTCTTTGATTGAGAGCTTTCTCCAAATCCATTGTGAAAAACCACAAATAATGGATTAGCTTAATGAGAGTATTGTAATTGGGATTTATAATACTTAGAATAATGAAATAAAATAATTACCCATAGGTATTTATTTATTTAATTTAATTCTTTATAAGACCCTATGTCTAATAATAGCGTTTGATTATTATTATTACTTTTCATGCACCCAACAAATTACACATTATATTATTTAATTAAATAAATAATATTATTTCACAAAAATAAAAGAAAAACTACATGGTGTGTACTTTTGTTTTTCCATTTTCTTTATTTCCTCCACCACATTTATTAGACCTTAAATAATGACAATTTAATTCTCAAATAAATATAACAGCATTACTCACTAATAAATATATTATTTCACCCAAAATATATTCTATCGAATAACTAGTATCAAAATAAATGTGATCAATCATCCATGAATAATTTTTAACCAATAATCAGGAATAATATTTATTCAACTTGTTAAATGAATTTTTAACTGAGATACTAGGATATACTTAGTGTGTGACCCTCTAGGCCTCTTTCTCAGGGGAATTAGGCAGAGCCTGCCTAAATTCCAAGGTTAGTGTCTGGAAACACAAAAAGGAACACATAGAGAAATAATTTAATGTTGTAATGACTTTTCACCTCATACAATTTCTTATCGTGTAATGTAATCTCTTTGTCTCGATATCTCAAATCAAGTGGGTTTCATGCTAGTGCCATCAACCCATGTGATCGATTATTCTTTCTTTGAATTTATGGAATTGAAATTTATCATTAAAAACCATGGACATCAATTTATTTAGGCTATATAAATTCAATCGAAGGGCCTGGGATATCAACTTCCACTATAGAAGAAAAGGGAAAAAGCCTTTCTTGCATTATCTATTAATGCGGTATTACTTATGACTCAGCCAACAAATCCTACCTCACTGCGAAAAGTGTTTCATAGTAGTTTTTTTCAATACATCTAAGTGTGGGAGTTGTCATACCCATTAATAATAATCTTAAAGTCTAAGTAACAATACACATGTCCGCAGATAGGAACATCCAATGACATTATGAAATGTGGATTTTCTACTAGCGGGTCTTGTTCTCATAATATCCTTCTCGATATTACCAAGGGTACACACCATGAGAAGGTGCCTCAAATATTTATGATTCCTAACCAATAATGGACTATATTATTTATGTCCCTCAAATAAAATCATCTAAACATGGAACATATATTTGATAATAGTGTTATGGTTCTTCCAGGTTCTCATCATAGTAGGGATCTGTTATGACCCTTTAGTAAAACAGATAAACTTAGGAAATTATCACATGAATTTTCATACAGAAGAACAATCAAGATATGATAAGGTATTTATTAATATTAAAATCCATGAATAAAATTTTTTCAGAATGTACAAATTAGTTGGTTCTAGGCCACCAACTCCAACATGTTTACCCTTCTAGGTACACTCTGAGTTCACCTAAGAGGGACCACAAGCTGTGTAGGCCTATCCACATGTCATGTGATACTTTTATCTTACCTGAAACCCTATCTACCACTCATGGGGAACTACACACCATGTAATATTAGATTAAATGTCGTGTTGTTCAGGTTTTTATAAAAAAACGGTTCTTATTTTTGTGTGTTCCCACACCACCATCGCCTTGGAATCTAGCCTCTATCTCACCAGGATTTATGGATCTACCCTGTCCAAGCATCATTGTTAACTATCATCAGATTCCAGCCATCTGATTCATCTGAAAAATGTATAAAATTTATATTATTAGTTAATCATTGAAAAACATTAAATCTGGTATCCACCATTGTCTGAATCACTCCATATCTATCGTCACACCTCTATTGTGTCGTTTCGACACCAAGTCTACAATATCTGATCATTACAACAAGAAAAAGGTTATCAACAATCGATCAATCGGGATAAGTTGAGTCATCGACCTAGAAATAAATCTTGTGATGAATGATGAATAGGGGAGAAAAGCATAGGAATGTATTTGATGAAAAAACCTTCATCTATGTTCATTTTGATCTCAATTTTTCTCCATTTTAATGATAATAAAAATAATAAAATCACAACGAAATTCTCCTATCAAAACCCCAAAAAATAAACCCATCCTGCATAAAAATTGAACCGCAGGTCAACTTATTCATTGATTGATTTGTGTTTGCCATAGAAATCAATAATCGGGAAGACTTAAATAAAAACACACAATCTACCTTGATTTATATCAATCATTGATAAATAACAAATCTTTATCGTTTCTGTTGGTGAGATCCTTCAAATCCAAGGTGTGTCGATTGTCAATCCATGTTCTCGTCATTGTTTTCCTGATAGAATTCTTCAACGATATCTCCAAGGTCACCATGGTTATGTGAATAACCCTGAAATTATAACATAACCATCTATTTAAATATGTGTCAATCACTGCGTCAACACAAACTGAAATAAAATAATTTATTTTATCATTCTATTCATTTCTGTGTCTGTGATAAATTTTCTACTAAAGAACTATGCTGACTAATGTTAAGTCACACCTAGGGTAAAAACCACATTCTAAACTCAATGGTGCACTTGGATTTTTTATCTCGGTACCCATTTATAATTTATTCCACTTTTTTATGAAAACTACAGTCATAATATACTTAAGATATTTAATATATTTTAAAGATTTATTCTAGGCACACTAAGCCTTAGAATCACATGTTATCTAAGAAACAGGTCATATAAATAATCCATATAATATCCAAAAATAATTCATGAGAAATCCAATATATTAAAAACTTAATTTTTGACAAAAATTAATAGTGAAAAAAATAAGAAAAATAATTATTGTAGTTAAGGTAAAACGGGGTTTACTGTGGTTTAAACTAAAAAGATAAGTATTAAAATAACCTAAAAACTTGTCTAAAATATATTTTATGGACACATTTTAACCTCATAATGTATAAATATAATTAATAATTCATTTTATACCCATTTTACATGTGAAAAATGTGGCTAGACCTTTTTCTTTTAAAATATTACATGTGTGCCATTGACCTCACCTATAAAAGTCAATCATGCCCCCTCTCTTATTCACACCTTCAAACCCTTTTGTTTTAGAAGTGACCTACCCAAATAACATATTAAATTCCATCCAATTATCCTAAAATCCTTTTCTTTCATAAATTCATTATTGTAATACTTTATTTATAATCTAAAGAGGTGTTCCAAGAAGAGATAAAATTCCCAACTATGTGTTTTTGATTTATTTCTTCTTCCAAGACCTTAAAATATTATTTATTTATGATTATATAATTAAAAAATCATATACCATATAATGAGATGATATTATATTAAATTCATGACATATATTTATCTCTTATTACCTCAATTGGTAAATGATAACATTGCTCATGTGTATGGCGAGCGACCACCTTGCGAAACGATGTGACACGTTTTCTATAAACACCTCTCACAGTTGGGTATGATGATGAATCTAAATTATATATATGATTTTTATAAGATAATTATACATATGGATTAATTATATAATATATACCTTTTTCTTTTCTATTTTGTAGGGGATATGATAATGTCACTCATGTGTACGGTAGACTACCACCTCACGAAGAGATGTGATTAGTTTTTCACTAATGATTTACGTGGAAGTTAAAAATGATAAATTTAATGAGTATATATGATATAAATAATATAAATATGATATTAATGATATAATAATAATTATTAAAATATAATGTATTTAATTTTGTATCTTACACTAAAAAATTATAATGTCGTTCATGTATATGTGGATTGTCGCCTTCATAAAGTGATGTGACTCTCTTTTTATCACCACCCAACATAGATGATATATAAAAGTATATTTAAAAAAATAATATTTTATTCATGATATTATGATCATCGTTGAAAGATAAAATATTACTTACCTTCATACTTTAATGATCATTGAAAAATGAAAACGTTACTTATGCGTATATATGGTCTACTGTCTCCATGACAGCAACGTAGTTCATTTTTCATAACCATGTTTCATGATTGGTTTTAAAATTATAATTGATGAATAAATATGATTAGTATTTCATGATTAATACTTTTTATATTTCTAATTATTGACCACTTTGACCATATTCTTCCTATCAAGGTCATTTCTAATAGATAAGAAACTTAACATCAAAGCATATAATGTAAAATTAATTTAATAAGTAATCATATATAACATGGTAATAAGTGAAATAAATTGAATAATAAATTTTAAAAATGTTTTTATGAAAGTAAATAATTAACATAAGTTTATTATTTAGAAATATAAAGAACGTTTGTGATGATTGAGACTCAAGGTAATGGTTTCCCATCTCACTTTCACTTTAGTAAGAGATGCACCATATTCACTACATATTTTTTATATATTGTGTATATATATCCATTTTTTTATGTTATATCATGAATAAATTTATCTTAACGGTATTTTAAGTTTTATTTTAGGCTATTTATTTCATGGTTCTTATGGTTCAAAAGTTTCCAAAGTGGTAAGGGTTTATTTTAAAATCTCATCATTATTTAGGATTATTTTTGTTTAAGTCTACCTTGGGAGAATTATTTGATATTTATATCTTAAAATAAAAAAATTTCTTATTCTATGGTTATTCATGAATTTTTTCAGGTAATATTAAAAATTTTCCTCTCTTTGGTTCTTAAAATTAATTTTGAAAATGTTTTTTAATTAAATATAACTTCATTTCTTTCTTCGGAAACAAATCTTTTTTCTTCCAAAACCATGTTTTCTAAAAAAAATTAAAAAAAAATGTTTCATAATTCTCTTAATGATTTATTAAATACATTTTTACCCATTTTTTACTTTTTAAAAAGATATTTTAAAGTAATATTCTAATCATTTTTAGAATGAGGCACTTTTCTAACCTTTTTACAGTGAAAAAAAGAATGTTCTTTTTAACTTATATGGAATGCATGAAATTAATCTCCATCATGGTCATCATTTAATTTAATATTAAATTTCGATTTTACATGTTTCTTTTAAATAAAACACTAATATTTTTGAAATTATTAGTTTTTAAAGTGTTTTTCAAAAAAAAGATTTTGATAATATTTTATGAATTTTCTAGTTTTAAAACAAAAAGGGTAATTTTCAAAGAAATGTTATTTTCCTAAAGAAATGTGTCTAGTGATATTTTAAAATTATTTTCCATCTAATAATATATTCTTTAATATTACTTATTCTTGAATTATTATTTACTCTAATGATATGATCCTTATTATTTACCCTAATGGTTTATGATTAATTTGACTAGGGATATACTATATTGATAAAATTTATTTAAATTTAGATGATTTATGATTATGCATATTGATTAGGGAAAGTATTAAAATTTTATATACTATTTTTAATATGAATTTTTATGTGAATTATGTTTCACCCCTTTCATATAGGTAATTCATTAGACTTAGTGACGGGTGAGGCCCATTATAGCCCCTCAATGCATCTGTAGGTATTATGAGACAAACTAGATTGGGTTTTGCTAAGGACTTACCTATTTATATATATATCTTGGAATAATGCCTAGATAGTATGATTTATATGGAAATCATTATTTATTACACTGTTATGAATTCAGTTATTGATTTTCCATGTGATTATTCGATTAATTAGAATATCCACAGTTAAATTTTATGTTCATGTGATTATTTATATAGAATTATTTGAACATAATTTATTCATTCCATATTATACTCAAGTTATTGACTAAATTTCATGTATTTACCTTCATATATTTTTTATGCCTTATTCGTTCGTAGATTTTACTATACACTTACCCTTACTGAGTATTTGATATCACCCATTTCTTATGTTTTATTTTCCCCTAGGTCCCAGGAAATGTTTTTTGATTGATATATAGGGATACACTAAGGGGAATAATGGAATTATCAAAGAAAATAATTTTTTGTATTTTTGTTTTCAATTATTATAAGAATTTCAAGTATGTATCTAGTTTACCAAGACTACTAAACTATTTAGTCCTTTTGGAAGTGATTCCCTATATATTATGAAAATGTAACAAATAAGACATAGGCTCTGGGATACTAAGGTCAGGACTCTACAAACTATCAGGTATAGAGAGACATTATATGCATATATATGTTTATTTTTTAAGGATAGAGGGTGGTTAAGTTGATACAGAAGTTGTTAAATAAGAGATAACATTTTTAATGGTTAAATAAAATGTAGATCTATGATGGGTAGTAGATAGTTAAACTATATGGAAATTGTTTGTTCTCACTTCCATCAACATTTATTGTTCACTTTCCCCTGTTCTCTTATTTATTAAATTATTTCAACTATGTTTTCATGTGATAAATTTTTAATCTAATTCTATTTAATAATTTATGAATATATAAAAAACACCAAAAGGGTTTCTGAAGAATCATTATGACATTTGACACTAATTTCCTCATACAGAACCTGAGTTTTTCCACTATGCTATATCTTGGGAAAATATAAAGGTGTTTATGACCATCCCCATGATAAGGATATGGTCACTAAATTAGTTTCACTATCATGGAATCGCATTTATCTAATTGGTTTTTGAAATTTTCGTAAATTTTATAATAATAAAAAAATAATGATGGATACTAACAATTCCTACTCAAATTCATGTTTAGATTACTCCAAGGAGAAATATCTTTATGAATATGTGTCATTATTTCAATGTTTTTAAAAAAACTTGATATAGGGTTATCTGATGTTGAAAGGGTTGTGTCCCACCAAATTATTCATATGTTTTCACAAACATTTAATAAAATCAAGGGGATCTGGAGGGGAAGACACTTACCAAGAAGGAACTAGTTTCTTCTAAGAGGATTATGAACTTACTTATAACCACCTACCTAGATCAAGAAAAGTATATGAAAATGGTAGTAACCTAGAAACCCAAAGTGGTACATTATGGAAATAAGTTAAAATGAAAATAGAAGAAATAGGTGAAGAGAAAATAAATTCAATCTTCCAACTTTATAGCTAGAAATACTAGTTAACCCACCACTAGATATTTAAGATCAAATTTATAAAACATATTTTTAGGGTTGTAAACAGATGTTTTAGTAAAAACCTAAACAAAATGAAAAAAAATCATTCTTTTAGTAATTTTAGGATGTTTTTTTATGTCCTCAAATATCAAATAATTTTTTGGTGATTTATTAGATAGAACAAGCTAGAGATATATTACTCATTTCCTTGGAGTATATCACAAATGAGATGATCTATTATAATGTGAGGATTTAGGAGGTTGACTATCTCACTCCTACCCTATACATACTCTTATAAGTACTTTTCCATCATAAACAATAACATGTTTCACTAATTCAGGGACTAGAAAATTTCATATAAGAAGGTGGGTTTATATTTAATTTTGATTATATTTAGTTTAATCTTGATTTTGATATACCCAATGTAGGTATTAATGATCCATATCATTATTTTATTTCTTAGAGATTTAATGGGAACCTTAGGATGGACCTACTAAGGAATTTTTTGAGGCCCTAATGCTTTCTAAAAAATTTAGCGTGGGTGCAGCTGAAGAAGAAGATGAGTTTTTGGAACTTTTTATGGCTAATAAAGATAATTTTGACACATTTTTTCATGTTAAATAATAACTAATATTTTTTAATGAACCATAAGATGAGTAATATCTGATATTTTATTTCCCACAACCTATACACAACATTCCTAAAAAATTAATGGATATACCTCTTTATTTTCCCCTCTATTACTCTATTGTTTACAATACATTGAATATGTAAGAAAAAGAATATTTTGTTTATTAGAAAATAAGAAATATCCTCCATAATATTGGGTTTGACACATTGATTGTATATCTATGTACATCATAAACATAAAACCACATGGCGTTATATCAGGATTATATTTCCCTCTTTTATCTTTCATTTTCAGTTAAATTTTTTTAGTTTTTTTTAATTTTTTTGGTTTTTCATAAAGGAATATATTTAGGTAGTTGAATTCATATGCAAAATAATCAAGGAAAATAAGAGATACATACTAGGTCATCTAAATTAAACTCCCTAACTCAAATTTTGGTTTCATTTCACTTAGAACATAA
The DNA here is from genome assembly GCA_963277665.1 of Viscum album. NCBI lineage: Eukaryota > Viridiplantae > Streptophyta > Magnoliopsida > Santalales > Viscaceae > Viscum > Viscum album. The sequence goes on from OY728160.1 coordinate 701,209,933, forward strand.
TCTTCTTCACTCTAATATTAATTTGTTAACATCTTGTAAGAAATTAAATTGATCCGCCATTTATTTTTCACATAGAAAATAAAGGGAGTTTCATGAGTGCATTTAAATATATAAATCTTCTACATACCAATGGATTATTTATTAAATTATATTTTCAATATTATACTTCAATTATTTTCACTTATTTTTTATACATTTGACTAGGAATTCTTTGATGGGTTTATATTTTGATGAATTTTAGTCTATTGAAAATCAATTTGAACCAAATTATTAACCTAACTAACACCCTTAAAAATAAAATTGGATTCAAAATTTGGTTTACTATACATCATTATTTATCATGCCTTTATTTGATTTAAATTAATAATTATTTTATCTAGGAATAACAATTAAAATCATTAATTTTCAAAAAGATAGTTGTGAAATCTGTTTGGATTTTTGGAAAAAGAGTTTTTTTTTACTTTTTAGGAAACACTTTTAATAATATGTGAACTGCTGAATTAAATACTAATTTAGAATAAACATATTTTCCCATCATATTATTAAACATTGGAGACAATATTGGGTTTTAAATATGGTGGAGAGGAGTCATTTGATGTGTTAAGATGTTCTTCAATGATTGTACAAATAAAATCCAAACATATTATTTATTAAACAAATGTTAAATTTTTTTCAAAAAATCATGGTCATTATGATAAAATATACACATAAATATATTCTTACCTAGTGTACTATTTATACTAGTTATTGAGGTCGACACTAATTATGAACTTATTTGACATTAATGATTATTGTGTTAGGTTATCAACTATTTTGTAGATAATCTATTTAGGAACTAACAAATGGATAATTATAGTATTGATCTTTGTGAAATCAGGATTATAACATTAGGAAACTAGATATTTAGTTTTAACCTAGGGGACTCACCTTTTCGGGAAAAAACACCTCAGGGATAAAACTAGAATTATAATTATACAAATACTTTAAAAATATAGTAAAATAGGAAATTGGGATCCCACGTTGAATCTATGAGATATTAAACCTTAGAAAATCCACTTACACATTAAATAATTTCTTAAAACATTCATGGATTTTAAAAAAAAGTTCCTAAGTTTTATAAATGACTTTATTAATATGAGGGAAATATTGAACCCAAATTAAGAATGGGGAATTTAATTATAATAAAATCATTATATTTATATCAATAAAGAGAAAAAATGAATCTTTGATCTTTTGAACTTAGGGGAAAGTGATAATTGAAGGTTCCCCTTGTAAGATTTTTTATTCTAATGAAATTTAAATTGTTTTTTCTCCATGTACTAGAACTTAAAATGGAATTTAAATAGGTTAGTGAATGATTTCATATATAAGGAAAAAAATTTAACAATGGATGATTATTTTCTTTCCTAAATTTTTATGGTTGTATTTAATCATGGTAATACTTTCTTAAAAATTTCTTTAAGAAATTTAGTCCATCACAAAATTATATCCCTTGTAAGTAAATGTTTTAACTTGCTTTATTTTGATATTATTTTAAAATATTTCTATTTTTTAAAAGCAGAAACATGGATTGTTTAAGGAAAAACAAATATTTAATTATGGGGGAGTTAATTTCTTCTATTTTCACACTTTTACACATCTGTTTTGGTGGAAAAATTGAGTTTTTGATGTGAATACAAACTCTATTTGTGGAATACTTAAATATTTGATCATGTTTCTTTGTAATTTTCATTCGTAGAAAAGGTTCTTAAAAATGTGTGTTTTATTATTTCAATTTCACAATTTTTCTCCATGAAATTTATCTATTTTTTATGAGAACAAAAAAATTATGAGATCTTTATAACTTTCAATTCTTTAAGTTTATTATTTCATTAATTCCATGATTTTTTAAAAAAATTGTATAATTATTTTTTACATCACTTTTGGAAATCAATTTTTATTTTGGAAAATTCATTTTTTAATTTTTTATTTAAATATTTTTTTTAAAATATACTAAGTCCTAAATTTTATGTTTTAGGCCCTATGAGACCATGCCTAAGGTACTACTATGAGGTGATCTACTACCATGAAATTTTATTCTACCCTCAATGATTTCCTATCAAACCACTAATATGTCATTGTTCCATGTTTTTGTGATCGTAGACCTTATACCATGAATAGAAAAATGTGTGACCATTATTTTAGAATTCTACCATGAAGAAATAAATCATGCTAACATTCCCTTCCCCTATATCTAAAATGAGTGTTATCGCAAATCCACCCACCACTTATGATTGTACCTTCCCAAATATACTACTATGTGGAAGTATCCACCAAATGTAGCCAACCTATATTATTTAAAACAACTGAATTTTCCACCATGATCAATGAACCAGAGGCAATGAAGTCACTGCTCAATATTTTGGAGATGTTAATGATGCACCAACAAAAACTCAATTTTCTGAATAGGGTTTTAATGCCACTTTATTTGGACTAATGATCTTAAATGAAGAAGTTCTCAAGGTGAGATAAACTGAGATCAGTTGAGTTATGGAAACCAATATTAAATATCAATTCCATTTGATGATAATTTTTAAATGTTGTCAAACAGAACAAACCATGGGTCAAGCACTATGATATCATGCTTGAGGAAGAATAAAATATCACAGAAAAATAAGTAATTTTAACACATGTGGCCATGGAGGAAAAATTTCAAACATGATCCATGTTTTAGTATATTGAATCCATATGAAGACCTGTCTACACTCATGTGATAACTATTCTAGTTTTTGGTAAAAGATGATAGACCTCTATGTGCCCAAAGTTATGATTTCCTAATGTGGTATAGATTCATGTAATTTGATCAAGTTATTTCTCAATGGACATAAAAATAATGGTATTAGTCAAGGTGAATCCAAGCATCAACCGGTGTAAATGTAAAGGCCTGGGTATTTTGATATCATTATGATTACTTAACTTGGAATCTGAACTAGTGGTATAGGGGGATGGTTCCATGACACACAAGGCTATAAAATGATTTTTTTCTACATTGTCAAATATAAAATGAATTAGTGGGTAGCAGCCCAAATCTTGAATCCCTTCCCAACCTACCTTTTAAAACCATTACCCTGGTATGTTGAAGACATCAAGCCATAAAATTTAGTTGAACCTGGTTGAAGATAAATGTGAGGGAATAAAAAATTTATATTTTATGAATATTAGTTGAGTTTAGTGATCCAAAATCAAGGAATGAATTTTAAAGAACAATAAAATAGGATCTTTCAATGAAGAGGAGGTTTCAAAGAACTTTTTTAAAGATGATATGAGGTAGTGGCGGAATTACTTAATAAATTAATATGTGTACATACCAAATTCAAAAAATTATAAACAATTTAAAATTAAAAATATATTATGACCAAAATTCAAAAATAGTGAAAACAAAGTCATTCCAAAACCTCAAAATATAATGGGAGAAACCACTAAAAGATTCTAGATATTTTTGGAAATTTTTAACTAAGAAAGATATTCCTCTAAGTTCATGCTGATTATAAGGGGGTGTTAAATTTTGTTATAGAAATATTTTTTACTTCACTAGGGCTTAACTAGGAGTGAATGATGACCACCACAAGGAATTACACATGGATTTTACTACCTATTATAATTTACATGTCATTGTTTTCTATTTAGTTTTTGGTATAAGTAGAGGGGATCTCCTTGGTGTTCACCATCCCTGTACATGGGAATAAATTCTAAAACATGTGCATGGGAATCAACTATCAATTCAAAGAGATAAGAACTAATTCCATTTTTATATTCCTTATTCCTCACTATTTTTTTCAATTTCTATTTATTAAATATGGTTGTGATATTGTTCATTATTATACCCTAGTGATATGATCTATAACCACAAAAAATGGAAAAAAAAATTGAAAAATGGTTTGAAGAGGTGATTTTGAATATTTAGAAAGGTCAAATTTCAAGTTGATCGTTGATGAAAACTTTGTTCTAGTCCAACTATGAAGGTGAAGTGGGAATTATGACACCACATCATCACATAGATCGGTTTTCTTCTATCTTTCATTCACTATTTTTTAATTTCCTTGCTATTTTCACTCGACTAAGTGGATTGAGTGGGTTTTTTTATTTTAGTTATCCTAATAAGATAAATATGAATGGAATAAAAAAAATAAGATGGTTATATCTGATGTTTCATTTTCATTTGGAAAAATATTAAGTACATAGAGAAATTATTTGCATACATGTTCTCTATTTAATGAGATAGGGGTGTTTGAGTTGAGACATAATTGTTCACTAAGATAGGAGAGTTTCTATGGTTAAATAATTTTTAGATATACAATGTAAAGGGGATTGTTGATCCATTAGGATCCTATTTTTCTCACTTCCATAACTATTTCTTGTTTTCTTTTCCTAGTTCTCTTATTCCTTCATGTTTTCATCTATGTTCTAAGGTCAACATTATGTTTCCATTTTGATTCCATTAAATGATTTCAAAATATATAAAAAACATAAAAAAAATCTAGAGAATCAATAGGTCGTTCAATATTTCTTTCCTGAGACTGACCCCGAGGTTAGCCACTGAGATATATCAAAGGATAATTTAAATGTATTTGTGGTCATCCTTATGAAAATTATACAGTTACTAATGATAAAAAATCTTCATTTTTATTATAAATATGAGTATAAAATCACAATTTATCAAAATAATTATCAAGACTATCGAATAAAGTTTTCTCGTGATCTAAAGGATTACTTTTATCAAAAAAGTCATGAAAAAATTATTTAACTATCATTGATTTTTTATTAAAAACTATATACTTTAGATGAAGTTGAATAAATAATGAATATTTCCCACTAGATTTTGGATTAAATTTACCAATATTATCCTTAGTATTAAGTATATAATATTTATATTCAAAAACATTAAAGTATCTAACATTTGGATTTCATCCATTCTATGGAATATAAAGTGTTTTCTTTAATATATTACACATCAATGATATATTGAGGACATAACATATTGTATTAAAAATTTTAACTCCAAATTAAGAAGGTTAATGATATTTCAAAAACATTGTTCTATTCCCATAACCCAAACCACCACCACAGCAATGCATAGGGTAATTATTAATATTAATATTAGTATTAATATTAATTTAAATATTTTAAAAAAAATATTCCAAAATATATATATATATAAATTAAAAAATGTTTAAAAATTTTAAAACCACCATTTAAAAAATCATTGCTAAGTTGAAATAGTGTTTATATAGAAAAACCAATACTAAAAACCAACTCTTAGAAACACTATCATAAAATACCATTTTTTCAAATGTTCAGTGGTGGTTTCAAAAACTATCTCTTAAAAACTAACACTAAAATCATTATTTTTGTAGTGATAATGAATATGGAGATCATGATTATACTAAAAATCAATTTCCAAAAAAAAATATTTTTTATATCAGCTCGTTCATTTGTAATTAATAATGTTTTATATCATGTAAAGATAGTAGTCAACCTTTAGAAACATGATAGGTTTTAATCCAAAAGTATAGTGCATATTATATAAAATTTTCCTTACTTTATGAATATGGTTGTGATCATTTACCATTGGGGAGTTCTGATTTTATATATATATATAATCTCTTATTATAGAAGAATCGAATATTGAGATATTTTATATCACTCAAAATATATATCTACACAACTATAATACATGAAATTATGGTCTATATATAAATTGGATAACTCAAGGAAAAGTTTTATAAGGAATTGAATTTCAATTCAAAAGGACTTGATACTCTAGGGAACAATTTTCCAATACAATCAACAAGACGTTAATTTTGTGTAAGTCCTAGAAGGTTTTGTGGGATAAATTATTGAATATTTATAAATGATATTAAAAGGTGAAAGTGTCCCATATTCAACTTCCTTGAAACAAATATTAATACTTAAGCATGATCCCAATGTAAATAATTAATACATTCTTTAACTAGGTGAGTGTTCTTATAAAGGATATGTGTGGAATTGGTGAGATGATTAAAGACATATATATTTAATTCCATAGTAAAAAATAAACCATTTAATTTTAATTAAAAATATTTAATGATTGATGAATGGTATCTCAAGATATAATCCTTGAATGGATTTTAAATAATCCTTGAATCATAAAAAATGATGATTAACAAGGGTAAACTAATAAAAAATAATATATAAATTTAAATTTATTTCAAATAAAAGAATAAATATTCAATAGGTAATGATTCAAAAGATAAAGGAGTTTATGGGGTGAATTTATTACTTTTGTAAAACCACAAAATTTTGAAATGGATGTCTAAATGGAATCATCAACATGTATCTTCTGATGTATAAAGTTTTAAAAAATCACTAAAATGTTTCCAAAGTATTTTCAAGAGGATGTGTAGGATGATTAACTAGTTAATAAATACTCAAGGTATGTAAAGGGAAACAAGAACTCAAAAAAATAATTAACATAAATAATGCTCCCTCATAGAAAAATGGTGGATTGGAATAATCTAAAGTGTAAGAAATTGTGGACTAAAATAACCAAAATAAAGAAGTGAATGTGGCTATCATTTAAAAACCAAAAGGTAAAGTCAAAAATAAAAAACATTAGGATAATGATGAGGGTATTATAGACTTAAAATATGAGTTAGAGTTTGAAATTCATCATATCTATATTTTAATAGAGAATATTAAATTTTAAATTTTTTCATATGTGACTCCATGTTTTATATAGAGTAGTGGTAATATGAGAAGGAAAATTTGATATAAGAAATTAAAAAAATCAAATCTAAAAATTTATATGATTCATAGAAGTTAGTTAGGATTAATATTATAATATATTATCTTTCCTAAATAATGGATTGTATAACCAATATAGAAAATGGAATGTGATAATTAATTGGTCAATTGATAAGAAAATCTTTTTACATGAGTTAAAAGTTTATTGATTGATATAGAGTTATACTTTCCATAATTGCATTAGGTATTTCGATCAATCATGAAATTGATAAGGTTAAAGATATTTTTTTATATTTATCTATTAAACTTGATAATTTCATAAAAAACTATTGACTTCATCATGAAAAAAAATCAAGGTGTTTTATGAAAAAAAAGTTCATAAACGTTTAAGAAATGAATAAATACAATATCTCAATGAAGAAGATCGATTTGGATGAGATATAAAAATATATAGTTCAAAAAAGTAATACATATGAGAATAAAACTCAAATTAAGTGTTTTTTTATAGAAATATGTTATGCACAAAAAATTATGTTCCATAACTAAGATTAATTTCAAGTGTTAAGAGTAAAAATAAAATGTGATCATATTTAAATACTCTCATTATATTTTTCATGGATATTTTTTTATATAAGGTAAGGAAAAAAATAAATGTATTTCCCATATAAGAAGTAAATAAATGTGTTAAAATGGTTAAATTGGTTTTAATCCATTTCCAATTGAGTAATCAAGAAATAAACAAATTCAAAAAATATATAATTCACATCATGAGGAAGATCTATTATGTCTAAAATAATAACATGATATTAATTACTAATAGATATAAAAAACATACATATATCAAGAGTAAGAAGTTGTATAAGTATGATGTTTTGGAAATTTATCTCAAATAAATAAATATATCTAGATTTTGGATTATTAATAATGGGTGTACAACCCACACAACGAGAAATAAAGATCTTTTAAAAAAACTCAAGTATCGAAATGAAGGATTCATGTGATTTAGAAATGATCAAGGATTTAAGATCATTATCTTGAGAAAATAAAAAATCATATGTCAATACATGAGAAATAAGTATGTCATAGTGGTGAGATAACATAGAGACATCCTTTTAGGTGTAACCATATTTTCATGAAATAAAATTTACAAATAAGATATGCATTATCAATTTAAAGGAAAAATAAATTTTCATTCATTCAAAACAAACAAATGGGTACCCCTACCGTTAAAGAGGAGAATAAGATATTACTTTTTCTTATCAAGGAAGATAAAAACAAATATTTCATAGAAACATGTTCCAAAAATATTTTCAAGACTCATTTAATCATTAATCCAATTAGTTTGTACATAACCTCACACATGGTCATACTCATACATGTAAAGTTTTCTAAAAAGAAAAAATAATTTAGAAGACATATAAACCAAAGTATAATAAGCTTGAAAGTTATATTGAATTGGTTAAAGTGTATTTTTATAGGTTTATTATGTAAATATTTATTAATATAAGAAGGTATTAAGTGTTCTTTATTGATGATTATAGTATTATGGCATGGATTATGGTTATTACTCACAAAAATAAGGTGTTCAAATCTATAACATGATATCAAGTGTTGTTCAAAAATATACATGGAAATAAAATGTTGAAATTTTAACCCAATAATAGAAAATATTTATCTAATGGAAAAGTATAATATTATCTCAAAATATATAGTATATGGATTCAAGTCTCAATAATGAGATGTCCTTAGAAAAATTGTGGTTTGGGGAGATGAAATTAGATTATAAACACTATGGATCCAGTGGGGATTTTTAAAAATACTTATCGAAGAATTTTTGCAAGGAATAAATCTTGGAAATTATATATATCAGAAAAAAAAATTGTGTTAGAGAGAAGAAAACCCCATGATATATGTGTTGTGTTAAGAATGCAACATTAAAATTATTTTAAATATTTAGGAGTATATATTTTATTCTCAAAAAGAGAAATTGATCCAAAATATTGAAGCTCGTGGGGATAAAGTTTTTTTGACTATTCAATAAATAGTCAAGCATATAAATTCTAGAATAATAATATCATGAAAAAATTATAATTCAAGACATAATTGTTTTAAATAATTAATAGTAATCACATAAAACAGTTAGCATGAAACTCCAGAATAAATGGTTGCTTATGTAATTTTAGGGGGAATCTGAACATGATAATGATTCAGAGTTGGGGACTAGTGATGATAATGATGGAATGGATTCTTCATCACCCAAGAATTCAATGAAAAGTGCAGAAATTAAGGTAATATTTGTTGGATATAATACTTATTTAATAATAGAATAAAAGATAAATTAAATAAAACTTTTATCACTTGTAGAGAAAAATAATTTTAAATAGATTTTTTAAGATAATATTTGTGTTAAATACATGAATGGGTAACTACATTAAATTGAGAAAAAACATTATATGGGATATTATTTAAAGATAAAAAGATAAGAACATAATCAGAACCAAATTGGTTTTCAAAAATAATCTCAATGAAATAGTTAGGTGATTCAAAATAAATCAAAATTAGTGTCAAATAAATACTCATATATTTAAGGAATTTAAGTTTATGACATGTTTTCTCCAAGTGTGATGTTGAAAATGATATAATTATTCTTATATTTCATATCAAAAATAATTATTTAGGTATTTTAAATGGGTATAAAGTCAACATTTATAAATTAAGTCCAAGAAAATAAGTTTATATTCAAAACCCAATGTATTTCTATTCCATGAATAAAAGAACAAGGTGTTCTAGTTAAAGAATGAATTTTATGGGTTCATATGAACCCTAAGAATATAGTATTAAAGTATTGGTTAGTTTTTAAATAATATCATATTTAAATGAGGAGGATTTTATCATTATATTCATGTGATGAAAAAGTATGATAAAAGTATAATGGTTTTAATATATGTGGATGAAATAATATATAGAGGATCAAGTAAAGTTAGATATGATGAGTTTATTTAATTATTGAATAGATATTTTAAGATTTTAATTATTGGTGAGTTAATGTTTTTCCTTAAATCTCAAGTTAATCAAGGAAATCATGGGACTTTTACTTATTAATATAAATAATAAAATTAATTACTAAAATGGATTGTAATGAATGATATAAATTCAAAAAAGACATTAGTTGAAACTAGATTTAAATTTTCAAAATATAAAGGTGATAAATTATTCAATATAGTAGTTTATTTGGAAATCATCATATGGCTACTGTATTTAGCAATAAAAAAGATCCAAAATTTGATTTTCCACATTCCAAGCTATATAATATCCAATTGGTCCTAAGTAAATCAAAATTATAGAACTAAAAATATTCTTCCATATACTAAAGGTAATATGGATTTTTTATTATTATCTAGAGGAATAAATAAGTAGGATTTGTTAGGATACATGGATTTTGATTTTGAAATATTGGAATATAATAAAAAATCAACTTCCAAATGTGTATTCTATCTAGGAATAATGTTTATTTTTTTGATTAAGAAGAAAAATCAAATCTCGCTAACTATTTAAGAAGTTTGATAAAAATAAACTACTCAAGTATTGTAGAAGGCACAGTAGCAGGAATGGTAGCAATATTGTAGCAGTACTATAGCAGGCACAGTGCGGTACTGTAGAAGGTATTGTAGCAGGTATTGTTCCGTACTGTAGCAACCAGAACTATTCACCTTGGGTCATCAGTTTGGTCTTAGAGTCCTTAAGGCCTTCAGGACACCCAGGCCTTCGGTTCAGTAGGTCTTTCAGGCCACCTTTAAGGCCTTCGGTCCACCTCAAGGCCTTCGGGCCACATACAGTTGCCCCAGATAGACTCTACAAAAAAGGAGCATCCCTGGAGGAGGATTCAAAGCAGGCGCACTCACCAAAGAATAACCAATAGATTTGGAATAATGAGAGGGTATGGCTTGGCCATTGGAACCAGCCTTTGCTTTCACGGGAAGCTTATCCAAATGTCCATGAGAAGGTATAGATCTACCATTATGATATAGATGTTGGGGAGGGGCAGTTCCTTATAGTTATAGTCTGGTTGAATTCCCTAAGACCTTCGGGTCATGTAATGTCTCTTAAACCAATGGGACATGTAATCACTAAGCCTATGGGACTTGTAAGGGTTCCCCCTCACCTCTTGAAATGGGATTATCAAAAATAATTAAATAATTAAGACCTTCAGGCCATTCTGGTAATGTATTGTTTGATAACAAAGAAAACTGACATGATATATTACTTTATCAAGGATAAATTTGACCCAAAAGTGGTGAAATTTGAATTTGTGTGGTTACAAGATTAATTTTTGGATATTATATTTAATGTGATACCCAAGGAGAGTTTTTAAAATCATCAGTTGACTCATAGATTTAAATTATCTCTATCTATATGATGGATTGGAGAAGGATCTTCACTTCATTAATTTTTTTGTGTTTGTAGGTTCATGAAAATAGCATAAGATTTTTTTTAATTTTATGGTTAAAAAAAAACTGGTATCACCTATCAAATGGTATCATTCAATAATTTTATTATAGAAAAATTTATCTCTAATGTGTGAAGGAAGTTCTATTTCTATAATTTATTTCTACAAAGATCATAAGGAAGTAATCTCTTGGTTTATTAGAAAATGAGTAGATATACCTATCAAATCGTAATCAAATGTGAGTGATATGATCAATGGGGAGATTTATATCCAATAGAAAGAGAATAAAAAGGTGTAGAATTTCTAAAGGATGGTTAAGAAAATGAATAAGCTGGATTGAAGAAAATAGATAGGATTCATAATTGTTTATAGATTATTTTGAATGAGTGTGAGGTTATTGAAGTGATTTTTATTAGAAAATTTTCATTTAACACTTATTTTTCAAAACAATAACAACTCATGTGGGCTCCAAATGTATGATTATTGATCAATATAATAAACAATGAAGAAGATTATCCTGAATTTTTAAGTATTCATAAAAGGTTTTTAAATGGTTTGAAAAAAAATAAAAGGATATTTAAATTGTTATCAATATACAAAAAGATAGAGATTGTTTACAAATATTTAAGAGTGTATTTGGGTCGTGTTTATTAAAATAGGTGAAAATTATTCAAATTAATTATAATAAAATTAGTAAATAATTATCTAAAGTTCTATAGAGTTTAAAGTAATTTTAAATGATTCTATTTGAAGAACCAAAAATATTCCATTATTATAGTGACCACACCATGGTTGAGATTGTGGTTTGAGAAAAATGGATATAATGATTATGGTAGTTTTCAAAAAAAATTGATTAATCTATTATATATCATAATTATAAAAAATATTATGTTGTATCTCATGGTCTAAAAATATTTAAAAAATGCCTTTTTGAAATGGGAAAAAATTTGGGTATAGTTCATAGTTTATTTGGAAGATTGTATAAAAGTAATGAGAAAAAATAAATTTACATCATAGTATATAAAAATTTGGATAAAGATCATTGATATAGTTGTTTTCCACCATTATATGAAGGGAACAATTGTCACGACCCATCCTCAAGGCTCGTGTCGTGACTACCCCAAGCCCGCCTTCCAAAGGCCTGGGGCTGGCGACTAGCACCAGAGGTGTAAATACCTAAACTGGGAAGGCATTACCTTTATAAACTAAAACACACACAACAGAGTACGCAACTAGAAGTAAAACAATGAGTAAAAACTGTATACAGAAGAAGTGCTGGAAAGCCAAAGGGGCCAGAAATACAAGCCCGACTGTAAAGTACAAGGAAAAGACAAAATAGCAGGAAGGTGATGAGTTTCTCCTGGATCTTCCACCACATATCCTACCTGAAGGGTAGGTATAGATAGCCTCCTCAACGTTCTACACCCGTTAGACTCCTCTATGCACAGACTCGTCATAAGGTCCACCTCTGGGTACCATCCAGTCCTAGCGCTCTCGGCCTCCATCAGTGTTGTCCGTCGTCTGCATCCAACACAATGAGGTGCGGGCATAGCCCATGTATGGGAGAGTATAGCGATACTTAGTAGGGACCTCGAGACCCTCAAGGTCTCACTAAATCCAACAAAGATATACCATAAGTACTAAATCAACCGAAAAATACCACTTAGGTATATGACCATACATATACCTAACACTACTACAAATATGGCTTATAATAGTGCTAAAAACTACCTTAAACAGCACTAAAAAAGTGATTTTAATCTCGGCGAAGATAAAGGGGGGGTCCCCTTTATCAACGCTAAAAAAAGCACTGATAAAATTTCCCCTTTATCAGTGCTATTTTGAGCGCTGATGAAAACTACCTTTATCAGCGCTCAAAATAGCGCTGATATATTATCCATTTATCAGTGCTTGACTAGTGCTGATAAAGGCCAAAGATCCTGTACCAAACCAGAACCTGCATAGAACCTACCCAGCACCTGTACACATTACAGTACCTTCACGGAGCACAAACAACACCTGCACACAGCACAAACAACACCCACAAACAAAGAACAAAAGAACAAAAATGATACATACATTTACTTGAAATCATTAATACAAAACAACACAGTGCTATATACATTTCAAACAATGTTTAATTTGGTTACAATTACATTTATCCAACAAATAGTTAAAAAACAATGATGTTCCGTACTTTTTTCATCCATCCACTCTAAACAATTGTCCTCCATGGCGACGGTTTCCGAACAAAGCATTCGAACTGAGGAAAAAGATTTCACCTACATAATAATACAAATATTATGTTAGTAATAAAATAATGAAATAAAGAATGGGGTTGCTAAATGAAATTATACTAGTGAGGCAAAAAACATAAAATAACCAATTAACAAAGAGACACAATTAGGTCAATGCCCTTACCTCAACCAGAAGTCTAATAAACTATCTTCAATTCATACTAACCACAACTGGGTCCATGATCACATGTATTAATGTCCAACAATATTAAATTACATAATTAGTTAATTTTAACCAAAAATCAAGCATGGTATAATAGGTTCCAAACTCATCTTGTAATCCAACAAAGCCAGAATGCTAAGAAACTAGATGTGATCCACTCCTGACACACCCCTAATCCTAGAAAAAACTAAATCCCTAATCTATATTACTAAATTTATGACAAATTAATACAAAAATTTTGAAAACCAATAAATAAATATTCCACAAAATATAATCTGCATCAAATAATGATTGATTACTAGTTTATGAAATTTTGAGACATGCTCTAAGAGTCATATATAAAAGTCCCATGAAGAGAAATGATTTATCCATACTATGGTATAATAATTACACCTAGAACCCTAAAAACTGAATGCAAATCTTTGAGCAAGAAGTTAGAGAAGCAAGGAAGATGTAGGAGAAGATACCACATTGATTCGAAATGATGAACAACTGATAATCCACTCAGGTCTAAGGGGAAGGAAGGAGGGGAATGGGGTTTGTCCACCCCCTAAGAACATGGTTCCCAAACGAAGAAACCTGAAGAGGTTTATACATTATAAACCCATCACCTATATAAAAATAATTTTTAAATCATGTTACATGAAATGAACCAAGTGGTGAAATCACTATATTTTGGTTCCAAATCCTTACTTGACCCATTTTCCCCATTCACGACCATTATCACCCTATTAAATGCATTCATATTGTGAATTAACCTTTCACACTGTGAGTAGCCTAATGCTACTACATTTCAATAGAATGAATACCCAAATCATCCTTGATATCCTCACAAAACCCAATGACATCCCTCTAGCCCCAATACATGTCTGAAACACCTATTAGAACTGGTATATTGTACCTTTTTCGATGATTTATTTTGTTATTATGGAATTCCATAATTCCCCATTGGAAGTGTACCAGTGTACTAATTAGATGTTATATGATATACCATGAATATTCTTGTTTCCATGTATTAGATGAGATATCAATGAAAATTTATCTCATTATTATACATACCAACACATCAAATCCGAGCATTAGAGACCTTCAGGTTTTCTTCAACTACTTCCAGTTCTGACATGGAAGTGGGACAAGATTTATGTTGGATATTAGGTTAGGTTTTCATGTACCCCTTGATGGAAGAATTAAATATGGGTTTTGATCAATTGGATGACCAAATAATCTCAATTTATATACATTTTATAGGAAAAAATTATAATAAAATCAAAATTCAATTTTTAATTGAGATTATCTTTTTACATGGATTTAATTCTACTATAGTATTTTATAGGGAACCTCATTTTACATCTTGTTTTTGGAGAGGTCCCTATGAGAAAATGGGATTCCATGTATGATTGAGCATGACATATGTTTCTGACACTTTCTGCAGGGGCACGTTTCCTAGAGCATGTTGACGTTCGATGGCGGATCATTGTACCACACATTCATTCGTTAAAAAGGTGAGTGACATTCATCACTTATAAAGAGATGTATTCTCCTTGATTGAAACAGATTGATGGGATGTCTTTCATTCCATCCATGGATTCCTCCTCATAATTCATTACCTAGTATGAGTCTCCCTTATAGAATAATACATTGTTCGTGAAACTTGTTCCTGGTTCCATCTCTTTATGGATGATGGTTAATTACAATGATTATATTAGGACATTCCAAAGGGTCATTCCAGGGCATAATACTTCGGTTAGGAAAGTATTCACATTGGGAATCAGTGGAATGTATGTACACTAGAAAATTGGTCACATGTATTCATCATTGTCAAAAGGATTCTCAACGAAATGGAAACCCATGTTTAACTTGTGGTATTCCATGAGTTTAACATCCCACAAGGATAGAGGGTCATGATTTAATGTCTTACAGAGATGTAATCGGTGGATCAAAACACTTATAAAGGTGGATCAGGTAGGTACATATCTAGGAGGGATCACCCAGAATGTTTACCTGATAGATGGATTAAAACGCCCAATGAGGTCTAACCCAAGTGTGGTGCATCCCATAAAGGTAAGGTTTCTCATTTTGAAGACTTATTTTGATGCCACTAAGGAAAAAACAGGAGGGAAAATATGATAAGGTGTACCCTAGTGAGGGGGCCACTATTGTTTACCATTGGTTGGTATTTAACCTCATGGAGGCTTCCTACGTACCCTATTTAGAATACAAGGATCAAAACCCATATATTTAAAAGAGGTATGGTGTGGGTATTACCCATGGTTAGCTTCCCTTCGCACTAGGAATACTTCTGGTTGGATGAGTATGGGTTTTGTGGGGCTTATGCATTGTTAGATTATCAGGTTCTTCCAAGAGTATCAATGGGATGAATGGGACATACATGCTAAGATGGACCATGTGAATGGAGTGATCCTTGTAAAGAGGCATGAGGCACACAAAAACATGTGGAGATGTCTGTAAACAATATTTATGGTGGCCATGGGGCTCATCAGACTCCCCATACCTTCCATAAACACCTCAAAACATCACGAGGACCAGATTCTACATGATGGTGCATCACAGGGTTGATTATTTTGATGATGTAATGGTCGTTTGAGCTTGGATTTCTTCTCAACCAGCCTTTCCCTTACTTGAATTATCCTGGGTCACATATTTTGGTTCCAAAAAATACCTCAATGATACCGATTATCTCATGCATCTACCTATAAATAAGTATTCAAGTCAAACAACAACACATGTGCTCAAATACAAGTTCAAACAAACGAGATTCAGAACACTGAAATTTCTTAAAAATGAACCAAGGGGTACACATGTTCTCAAATACTATCTCTGCATGTTGAATCTGATCCCTCTAATTTAATTTCAGCAATATTTATAATTAGGCCCTATATCTAACTGAAAATTGTGGATATAGACCATATTTTTTGTTTCCATCCATCGTTTGTTGGAAAATGGATTTTGTTGATCCTCGGTGGTTTCTCCGTTCACCACATACGCATTTCAAACCATCAGGTCTAACTTCAATATTTATTTGTTCAAAGATCAATAATATGAATCCGGGGATAGGAAATAGTGAGTAATAAATTAAGATTTCAATACATCAGAGCATTCTCAATTCACCAAAGAAGGTTGGAGGATAATCAATGATCATATATAGATAACATAAGTAGTAGGAATTAACCTTTATCCTATTTGTGTACAATCTTCCATCAGTTATGTTGCCCATTCATTTCTAAACACATGTATATCATCTTATGAATATGAGTTTTTGCGACAGCCATGGTAGTACTGAAAAAATATAAATACAAAAAGGATTAATAAATACTTTAAATGAACTCATAATTGTTTTCGAAAATACCTCATCAGGGATGCTAGTTTGTTGATGAAATACAATCTCTTTCATAAATTTACAAACATAATAACCACAGTCCTTTCTGTTTGTTTGTTTTGGACACTGCAGAGACATCGACAACAATAATTAATTTGTTTTGATATGTGTTTGGATAGTGAAATGTTATTATATATACCCAGATAATTTTCTAGTTGTAGATCTTGTAGGCTTGCTCATCCTTATGCCCTGGATTCATTCCATGCATTAGACGTTATTGATGCACCGCCCTATCATAATAGAATCCTCATTAAAAGATAACATAAATTATATAACTATATTTTTATTTTTAAAATGTTGGATCTAGTGTATTACAAATTAACAAACGTAATAATGCGTGGTCAGTTTGTTGGATATCAATGTATTGAATCCAGAAAATAAATCTTTGGAGTATCCAAATTGACTACAATCAGCATCCAATGCTCCCTAAAAATAAAAAATGGAATAAGTAAAGAAATAAATGAAAATATAGTTGATATGATTAAATTTTATAGTTTTACCCCTGCATCATTGGTATTAAAAAGAGTATGTCATCTATAATTTTGTTTTCAAACGATTTGAGCAGGGATGACATTATTGCAGCCTCTTTATTAGAATCTATTTCGTCTTTTGAAGAGGTGGTGTGAGGACTAACGAGTCCAAATCTTTGTTCATGGGGAAATCCCTTCAATTGTTTTTCATATATACGTCTGTGACAAATATAAAATGTATTTAGTCATAATTATCAGAGTATATCATCTTTTGTAAAATCAAATCATGAAAACTTACCTCATGTATACATTTACAACTGAGGCGCCTGGCCATTCATACTTGAGGAGTTCATTTACATTTTCAGCACTAATGAAATCTGATGCTTCCTCTCCATACATATATTTTTTGAAATCAACTATGTGAGTATTTCCGTCTTTCGACTTTGTATCCACATGATCCTGCAATGATATTAACTGTGGATATAGAACGGGCGGGGTGAAGTTACTCTCAGTAGACCGTTTCAATCGGTTGGTTAATCCTTGAGATAGTTTTGAGCTGATATTTCATTTCACCCCATAATATTTTTCATTCTGTAATAACATTCATCGTTTTAGGCCTTTTTTCATTAAATGTTAAAGGTCCAGCTTGAAAAATAAATTTGAAATGGATGCCTTTTTGTCGACATGTTTTTTTACAAGAACTGTCAACCATGCGATGAATGTTCCAACATCTTGTTCAACCGTATGAATGTCATCATTGTCATTTGGAATAGGTAGCTCGGCACTCGGCTCATTAGCTACGTTAATTGACACTCTAAGATGGTCTTTTAGAAGCTGCCTATTGTGTATCTTGTCGTTTTTCATATTGAACATTGTAGCCCTCGCTACAAGGTGATATGTGTGAGTTGATAAATATAAATCACAGTCATTTTCACCCTGTGTAATATTAGTACAGGAAATTTATCAGTGTCTATGTAAATCACATTTCACAGAAACAATTATTGAAACATTGATTACCTCATCTAAGTCAGGTTTTTTAGGGGAATGGCTCGCCTCAAAGCTGGTGGGGGTGGGGTGGGATCGTCATGCACGGGTTGTTGTTGAGTTTTTTCTTCTCTTTACCTCTCCCCCATCAATTTTTCTATCATCTCTCTCTATTATTGTAATTCTCCTTGAAAAATAGATAATTGTTCTTGTAGATTTTCTATTTTTTCATTTTGATCCTCCACTTGTTTTTGTTTTTTAAATTATGTTCGGGGTGTCACCCCAAAAGCCACACCTCTGATGCGGCCATACTGTTCTGGCTACTTCAAGGCTGCTAAAAGTATGTCTGCATCTAGTGTGGTTGTTGTTGAATCATGTGTCTATGTCAGATAGAAAATATTGAAAAATAATAGCTATTGTAATGTAATAGCGATTTAAAGCAAATCAAATTTATATTATGTCATACTTACACATGTTTCCCACACTTTTTGTGTGTTTTCATCTATCAGTATCCCCTATTTATTTACACAAGCCTCCTTCCATAGCACATAGCGTGGGATGGATATGGATTTCGATTTTGATTCATCAATCTGCATAAAAATAGAAAAACATGGTTATGGTGTTGTTTTATGTCACGTACTAGTAGTAGGGTAGATTTAAAAGACATGCCAATTTTTTCTCAAGTTTAGCGTACCCCATCCTTGCCTTACGGTAAGGGTATGTTGGTTCTGTTGCGCGTTTTTTATTTTCAGCACTCAGTAGCTGTTTCATAAATAAAAAATTTTCAATCAGAGTGGCAAACATCAAACAACGTATTACCCCCGCACAATGTACACGAAAAGTCTGCTCCCCACGACGGTTGCTAAACGCATCCCATGCTCCTTGGGATATCAAGTGTGTGTAAAGAGGAGGTGGGTGCGGCTTGATTTTCCCTTCTGCATCTTTAAGATGATATTTCATTAAAATTTTGTGGAAAACTCTATGAATCCTTCCTGCAACTCTTAATACATATTCCTTGTGTGAGGAATCTACTATAAATGCACTCTCCAATGGATGATGAAGAGTAAGTCAATGTTTTGCTATTTTATTTTATTTTAATAAATTAAAAAAATGATACCATAATGTTACCGTAATATCTTCCCACATTAGTGTCTTCATCCTGGTGACAACATGGTTCCACGACTATACATCAATCGGCACGCGTTGCCGAGTGACGATTCCAATGTAGCTACTAAAGATGGCTCTATTGGGG
The DNA here is from genome assembly GCA_963277665.1 of Viscum album. NCBI lineage: Eukaryota > Viridiplantae > Streptophyta > Magnoliopsida > Santalales > Viscaceae > Viscum > Viscum album. The sequence goes on from OY728160.1 coordinate 701,229,705, forward strand.
TTAACATGATGGCCTCGATTATTCCATCCCACCTCAAATTTGATGCCTTTTTCTTTTTCCTTAAGGATTTTGGCTAACACTGTCAAACTACAACACTCTTTTTTTTCACTTTCAGGGTTTCATTTCCTACCATTTCCCCAGAACTAGCGTCAATATCTTCCCCCAGAGTGCTAGCATCGGCAATGGGACCAGCAGCAACAGGTTGAGAAACCTGTTGTACCTCAGCACTGGGACCAGCAACAACAGGTTGAGAAACCTGTTGTTGCTCTACACTGGGACCACCAGCATCTGGTCGAGAAACCTGTTGTTGTTCTGCAGTGGGACCACCAGCTGCTAGTTGAGAGACCTTTTGTGCCTCGGGATTGGGCGCATCAGCAAGTGCAGAAGTCATTATCTGTAGAAGTGGTTTAATATTTAATTTAGATTACATAAAAACAGCAGCGAACAAATCTAAATAGGAATCAAAAGGATCACATACCTCGAGAAAATAAATCCAACCATAATAGTGATCAAGCATAGAACAATGTGAACTAGATGGAAGTCAAGATGGGGAGTAATCCATCATGTAATAACTCTAAGAAATTGGTGTGGTGAAAAAATCCCAACATCCTATTAGTATTTGTGGTGTGATATGTTATACTCAACACCTGATGTAAGGGAGTGTGATTTTCCTATATTCTCAACAATTTACTTACCATCTTATGTTATCCTCTATAAAGGTGTATTTTAATTTTAACTAGAATGGGGAATTACCTCCCATCTATAAATTTAATTACGACCATTTGTATAAGTAAGGCATTATTCAAATTCATATTTATATTACAAAACATGAAGAAAAACATCTCATATGTCCCATTATCCATGTACAATTTCATTCAACGAAATGAAATACACAATTATCATTCTATATAACATGCAGTAGATAGTGTTCCCTTTCAACCCAATGTAGATCATTTCAATTCATTTAATTAATTCATTAAATTAAAATAAATCCATCATGTAAAATTCATTCCTCGTGATTATTACACATTCAATTTTACCAAGAATGGAAAATTCACTAATAAGGCTCAAAGGGTATTCAAAATGGGCCATAATCAACATGAAAATTTCCTACATGGTAAATTCCATTAGGAATCTAGTCCAAACACCTATAATGTGTCTTCAATTCCATTTATTTACCCTTGTATCAAGGGAAACCTCATTTAAAAGCTTTGACATAAGCTAAATAGGTGTTCAGGGAAATTAATAATTTGACATTAAAGCGATAATTTTACTTGGCACACTCAAGGGGTGTCCATAAAAGAGTTCAAGAACATCTAACCCATGAAACAAGATTCAATAGGTGTTTATTGAGGTTCAAGGATTAAATAAAGAACTCAATAATATCAATAATCCATTGACTCTTGCAATAACACCTTAAATCAGGATTTCACACGTTAAATTCAAGCGGTAGAAAAAAATTCACCTGAAAATGAATAATAATAATTGTAGCGGTGGCGGAGGAGGGGGCGGTGGCGGCAAAGGTGGTGGCGACAGAGGCAGAGGCGGCGGTGGTGGTAGAGGCAGTGGTGGTCGCGGCAGCGGGGGTGGAGGTGGCAGAGGCAGCGGGGGTCGCGGCAGCGGGGGCGGCGGCGGAGGCGGCGGCGGCAGAGAAGGAGGAGGATGAGGAGGAGGAAGGAGGAGGAAGGAGGAGGACGAGGAGGATGAGGTCACGGCGGTGAGGGGCCTGGTTCAGCTTCTGCAAGAGCTTGACCGCTTGCGAGCGAGGATGGCCTGCTAGGGTTATTAAATAAAAACCAATGGAACCTTTATCAGCGCTCGTTAAAAGCACTGATAAAGGTATGTTTTATCAGTGCTAAAATAAAAGTGCAGATAAAACATTCATTTATCAGCGCTTTTTTAGTGCTGATAAAGAGATACCTTTATCAGCGCTAAAAAAACGATGATAAATGTTCCATTTTATCAGCGCTAAAAAAAGCGCTGATAAAGGTGCACCATTTATCAGTGCTTATTTTAGCGCTGATAAATGTAACATTTATCCTTACTTTTAGATAGCACTGGTAAATCCATACCCCTTTATCGGTTCTTTCTGTTTAGCGCTGATAAAGGGCAGCGCTTCCCTTGCCCTATTTTGTGGTAGGGTAAGTTTATCAAATGACCCATCTCAATCATGAGGAAATGCAAGAGTTACTGAATCAGCTCACACAGGTATACAAATTTTGTAGAGAGGTAAAGATGATCAGATATAGCCACTGAGTCATCTAAGTTGTCAGACCAACACATGATCCAGGACCAGTTATTATGTCGGACCAGCACATGATCCAGGAATAGAAGTCAGAACTGTCGGACCAACACATGATCCAGGAATAGTCGTTAGAGCTGTCGAACCAACACATGATCCAGGTCCAGCTATTCTGTCGGACCAACACATGATCTAGGTACAGAAGTTAGAACTGTCGGACCAACACATGATCTAGGAACAGTCATCAGAACTCTCGGACCAACACATGATCCAGGAATAGTCAATAGTGCACAGCCTTCCAGAAAGTTCCGCTCAGGTATGCTTGATTCTAGAATGGTTCGCTCCTCAAGTAAAGTGTTGATACATAAACTGTCATGAAGTACCAAGATGAAGTATCTCAGGGGTCCTCCTTGTCATAGGGATCTCAACGCAATAGACGGCGCATCGATTGGATGCCCGATCTGTTAGTTATTGGCATTTTCATTCTAGGGGCCCAATTGGATTTTAGGTTCAAACCAACCCAACCATACCCCAACTATGTCCAAACCTCGAGTGGGGTATTCCAAAAGAACCTTCCCGCTCTAATATTTTGGTCGTTGTAGACGGTTCGTCAATCGGACACTCGTAGCCCAAGTTATGGGTGAAATGGTGTAAATAGGCAAGAGCGGTTCCGGGTCCGGTCTGACCCAGTCGGACCGACCCGGCCCAAGTGGGAGGCTCGGCCCGAGGGGGTGGCCCAGCCCGAAGGCGCGGCCCAGCCCGAGGGCAGCTCGGCCCAAGGAAGCTCGAAGGGGCAGCCCGGCTGGCTAGCCCGCGTGGCCCGGATGGCCACGCCGTTGGTGGGGGGGTGCGGCGCCCCCTAGCTTCCGAAGGAACCGGCGCTGGGTGCCAGTTTGGTGACTCATGGGACCTGAGGTGTCCTGCTGGTAGCGCTCACCGGCGGTTGGCTCAGTCGGCCTCCCTCTTCTGTCCGCCACAGCCTATGGCCGCGGTTCCCCTACTCCGAGCGGCGCGATTGCGTCGCGCTCCCTCCACTGCGGCCCGGCCTTACTGCAGCCTCCAGCTCTTCCACACATCGCGACGGCGCCGCACCCACCATGTGATCGTCTTGGCCTTTGTGGTTGCGGCCCCTCATTCTAGCGTCGTGCGATGGCACCACGCCCCTCCGGCTATACCACAGCCCACCTTGTTCGCGGCTTGGTTCTCGACGCGGCACGGCGGTGTCGCGCCCTTGTGGCGACCCGATGGCCTTACGTCGCTGGTTCCTTCACACTCCACCTCCTTCTTCATCAAACTGGAACAACAAAAGGGGAGGTTCGGGCTGTGTATGTGTGGTCCGAACCCTCCTCGTTATGGTGATATCATTCGGTTCTCAAACCATAATTTCAATGATGAAGAATGGTTATAAAAACAATTCAATCCCCCTACCTCGAGTTTGGTGATCGTTGACGGAGTCGCGGGAAGGCGGCGTCGTTTCGTCAATGTCGTAGGAGGAAGAGTTCATAGAATACGAGTTGAGATGACATCGTCGGTGTTCTTCGGGGGCGACGACACTTCCCTTTCTTGCCCCGGTTGAAGAAGTAAGAAGATGGTGTTCATCGTTCTTTGGGGGCGGAAGAGACTTTCTTCGTGTTCTTTATGGGGAGGATGAAGTTCTACCAAGTTTTTCCAAGGATCCACCAAAAGAGAGTTTCCAACCCAAAATAAAATAATAGATTTGTCTGTTATTTTAGTTTTGACATGAATTCAAAAGAATTCAAAATGTTCCAATTAATTAAGTGAAGGATTTGGCACTTTAATGAGGGGAAGTTGAAGAGGCTCCCCACTTAATTGGGGGTTTAAGAGGGTTTAAAGCCTGTGTGGGACCCACCTCTTTGATTGCAAGAGGTGTTAAAATTTGGGTGGGTCCCACTAAAATAATATCCTCCCAAGGGAGGTTATGTGTGGGTAGGCCCCACCTCTAACCTCCACTTAGAGGTTTTATCCACCAAACAAATAAAAATAAGTTACACTTATTTTTATTTAATTTTATTTAAAAACCCCAAAAATTATCTTCCATTCTCGTTAGAATGAAACTGCGGTGAAGGTATCTTTAAGTGAATAATGGTGTTGTGAGTTCAACGGTGCCCTTGGATTTCAATTCTGAGCACCGGTTCAAAAGTTATAAAATCTCACTCGTACGTTTATTGAGCGTACCCGAACAAAACTTCAGAAAATGATTTTGGGCACACCGGGCCTCAGAATCAAGCATCGTCAAAAACTAAGGACTTGAAAAAATACCATGAATTTAAGAAAAAAACATTTTATAGAATTTATAGGTCTTTACATTCACCCCACCTTAGGGCTTTACGTCCCTGTAAGCTACATCTCGAACTAAGGGAACAAATGGGGGTACTAAACAGGCATCTGAACCTCCCGCTCCCATGTGATCTCCTGGAGGTTTCCGTGCTACCAGTAAACGTGCACCAAAGGTATCAACCGTCCACATAGGACCTGCTCCTATTGATCCTCAATCTCCACTGGAACCTCTATGAAAGTCGCCCTGTCATCGATGTCCATCTCTCTATGGTCGATGATGTGGGATGGGTCGTGCACATATCTCCTCTGCTGAGATACATGGAAGACGTCATGCACCTGGTGAAACTGAGGTGGAAGATCTAAGTGGTAAGCCACCTCACCTACTCTACTAAGGACCTGGAAAGGTCCGATGAATCTCGGAGATAGCTTTCCGCCTCGGCAAAATCTCCGTAGACCTCATCGAGTTGAGACCCGTAGAAAGACGTGGTCGCCATCCTCGAACTCTAAAGACTTCCATATCATATCAGCATAGCACTTCTGTCTGCTTTTTGTAGTCATCATCTACTCCTGGATGATCTACACCTTCTCGGTGGTAGCTCGCACCATCTCTATCCCACTAGTGCAGACTCCCCTGGGTCTGTCCAACATAGTGGCGATCTGTAGGGTCGACCATACAATGCCTCGAAAGGTTCCATACCGATGGTAGAGTGATAGTTTTTGTTGTAAGAAAACTCTACCAATGGTAAGTGGTCCTCCCAACTATGACCAAAGTCGAGGACAAAAGCACGGAGCATGTCCTCAAGGGTCTAGATGGTCTGCTCGGTCTAGCCATCCATCTGAGGATAGAAGACAGTGCTCAGACGAAGCTGTGTCCCAAAAGCTTCCTGCAACCCCTTTAATAGCCTGAAAGTAAAGTGTGTGTCATGGTCAGAGATAATAGAATAAGTTACTCCATGTAAACGCACAATAACTTGCACGTAGAGGCATCCCAAGCTCTCTACCGAGCCCTGCTCTCTGAACGGTAGGAAGTGGGCCGACTTGGTGAGTCGGTCAACAATCACCCAAATAAAGTCATGACTCATAGATGTACATGGGAGACCCATCATGAAGTCCATGGATATCCCATCCCACTTCCACTCTGGGACCTCTAAGGGCTAAACCAATCCTGCTGGTACCTGGTGCTCCACCTTCACTTGCTGACAAATGAGGCACCGTGAGACAAACTCTGCTACTGCCTTCTTTATACCCGGCCACTAGTGTTGTCGTCTGAGGTCCTGGTACATCTTTTCCAATCCTGGATTTACCTCTAGAGGGGACGTGTGGAACTCCCTCAACACCTCCTCCTGAAGTGAAATGGGTACCACGGTACGTCCTCTGTAGAGAATTACATGCTCCCCACCTTCATAAATTCCATCAGGTGCCTGCCCTGTGGATATCTAAGCACATCGTGTCTCACATTAAGTGTCTCCATGATGCGCCTCCCTGACTTGCTGAATAAGTGGAGGAGTGACTATAAGAGACTGTAGAAAGGTTGCTCCATCCCTATCTACAAAGGATATCTACAAGGTAACCAGCTGTTATGTCCCCTCTCTTGGCAGTTGTATACCAGTCCTCCTACTGAGCACATCTGCAAACACGTTCCCCTTCCTAGGAGTATAGACTATCTCAAAGTCATAGCTTGGAGGAACTCAATCCATCATCGTTGTCTCAGGTTTAGATCCGTCTGAGAGAATATATACCTGAGACTCTTGTGATCAGAGTACATGGTAAAACGTTCCCCCATAAGATAGTGTCGCCACATCTTCAAGGCTAAGACCACTGTTGCTATCTCCAGGTTATGGGTAGTGTAGTTCTTCTCATGTTGTCTAAACTACCGAGAACCATACGTGATCACAGCTTTCTCCTACATCATGACACAGCTGAGTTCGGTCCCTAATGTGTCGCAGTAGACTACGTACCCTACACCTTCCTCTGGAATCCTCAAGATGGGGGAACAATTCAGCCTCTGCCTCAGCTCCTGAAAGCTCTGCTGGCATCTCTCCAACCACACAAAGGGTTTCCCCTTCTTCTTCAAGGATGATAGTGGTGCTGCAACTCTGGATAAGTCTGTAATAAACCTCCTGTAGTATCCAGCCAAGCCCAGTAAACTTCGTACCTCCGTCACACTCCTAGGTGGCTCCCAAGAAAGTACAGCCTCGGTCTTCACTGGGTCCACTGCAACTCCAGCCTCCAGGATGACATTCCCCAAGAAGTGAACCTCTCGAATCTAGAACTGGCACTTCGAGTGCTTACCATAAAGCCGGTGCTCTCGGAGTGTGTCCAGTACTACTTGTAAATGGTATGAATTCTCCTCCTCAGTCGTCGAGTAGATCATTATGTCGTCTATGAAGACAAAGATTAAGCGATCGAGGTAAGGCTGGAAGATCCAGTTCATGAGACTCATAAACACTTCTGGAGAGTTGGTTATGCCGAAGGGAATAACCAAGAACTCGTAATGTTCATACCGACATCTGAATGTTGTCTTCTACACATCCTCGTCTCGAACTCAGAGCTGGTGATAGCCTGATCTGAGGTATATCTTTGAGAACCATTGAGCTCCATTTAGCTGATCAAAAAGGTCATCAATACTCAGAAGTGGGTACTTATTCTTCACGGTCACCTGGTTCAGGCAACGGTAGTTGACACAGAGTCTCAAGCTCCCATCTGCCTTCTTGGCGAACAGATTTGGGGCTGCCCAGGGAGGAACACTGGGCCAGATGAATCCCTTCCCCTACCAGTCCTCTATCTATACTCGTAGCTCACAAAGCTCAGTGGGAGACATCCGATATGTTGGAGTAGATATTGGTGTCTTCCCGGGGTACAGATCAATGTATCATTCCACCTCTCTGTGAGGAGGTAATCTTAGAACATTGTTGGGGAAAACATCTGTGTACTGGTCCACCACTATAGGATAAGTCAGACTCTCCACATCAACCGCTCTGAGGGTAAGGAAATCAAACTAATGAGTGATCAACTGCACTCTCCTTCGAGTAAGTCCATCCTTCACTGCAAAGTCTCCTTTCTCGCCGGTGAAGGTAAACCTAGTCCCATCCGTGCGGACACACCGCACTTTGCGCCTAATACAGTTGATCTAAGCATGGACTGTAGATAACCAGTCCATACCCAAGATGATGTCGTAAGGCCTCGGCACTGCTATGAGGAGATCCCAACTAAAGCTCTCACCTCCTAGAGTAATCTCACACTTCCGGCACCAGTGTGTAATCATCGAGTCTGCTCCCGTAGGAGTCTCTAGCCGTAATTATTGAGCCAATGGCTCCGTCGGAATCTCCGAGCTCTGAATGAGGGCAGTGGCTATGAAATAATGATTGGCACCTATGTCTATAAGAACTGTAGCTAAGGTGGAGTAGACACAGATCATACCTCGAATCATCTCTGGAGATCCATGGTCGTAAGCCTCAGTTTCCTGAATCTGAGCTCTCCCCTATCCACATGCTCCCTACGGTTGGGGTGGACCTCCTGGTGGTGGTGGTGGCAACACCTCGAATCGTTGTCCACCTCCAAGTGCATGGCCAGATCCTCTGCCACGTCCGCCTACTCCCTGCGGACCACCTTGATCGAACCTTTACCTCTACCTAGAAAGTCCCTCAACTGTCTGCTGATTGTCAAAATGGAGGGTCGGACAGTCACTAGCCATGTGAACCTACCTGCTGCAAGAGTAGCATTGACCACTCTTGGCGTGACTGGATCTGTCTCGTGTGCCCCGCACAACTAAACCCGTATCCTGAGGTCGTCCACTAGATGGTCTGGTTTGCTTGGACCTCCATGACATCTGCCTACTGCCAGCTGCAGAAGTCTCCACTACGTGATATCCAATGGTGGGTTCCGCTGCTGGTGTCTTCTCAACAAGGAAACTCTCCAATAAGAAGGCTCTCTCCAATACCCCCTCCTGCGTCGGGATACTGAGGGAGATCATCGAAGATCTGATCTCTCGCCTAATCCCCAGCTCGATAGTCCAGGCCCTGATGAATGGGTCCCGTACTACATTCATGGAGTAACACGAGAGGTCGGTGAACCTCACTGAGTATTGTGCCACTATCATGTTTCTCTACTGCAGATGTAGTATCTCTTGTATCTGCACTACACGAATGCTGGCTGGAACAAACTCTGCCCGGAACAGGCTCTCAAAGTCTGTCCATAGAAGTGTTGCCTCATCGTGGACCTGAAGCATCAGGCTCCTCCATCTGCCTGTTGCTCCCTAAAGGATACTCACAGCAAGGATCACCATGAGGTCTGTTGGTGTCCCTACTAGACTGAAGACTCTCACAACATCCTCTAGAAAATCCTCAGCTGCCTGTGGGTCCATCTCTCCCCTGAACCTGGGCGGCCTCTGGCGCTGGAACTCGTGAAATGCGCTCAGGCGGTGTGCACTCTCTTCTGCTCGGGCTGGTGGCATCGGTGGCACAACAGGAAGTGGTACCACTGCTGCCTCTGCTGTGATAGGGCCCTGCACCGAGGCCTCATCGCTCAGTGGGCTTCCATCTCGTATAACTCTCAGAACCTTAGCTGGCTGTCTGCGTGGAGGAATCCTGAAAAGAAATAGGTGTGCCACGGTCAATAAGTTATACCGGGCGAGCTGACTCAAAGAGTTCAAAAAGAAAACTCTTGAAACACACACACAATCAGTGTTTTCATGTACTGATTCAAAAATCAGAGGTCAGGGTCCTGATGCATGGATACGTCGGCCACCGCGCCAACACTGGTCTCCCTGGACTGAGAACCACACTCAGTACTCTTAACACTATTGCTTCATAGTAAGACAGATCAGAGTCCTAAGTTCTACGGTAGAACCGACTCCTCTGATACCAAATGTAACAACTGGGTCCCAGTGATAGCACAGGCACCCCTCCATAACATGTTCGTCAGGTCCTGGCCTGCCAGGTACCACCAGTTGCCCCACAGACATAAGGTCCCCACCCTGGGGCCCACCCATGTGCCTGCACGGGTCATCTGACTAATGACTCCCTGGACTAAGAACCACACTCAGTACTCTTAACATTATTTCTTCACAGTAAGATAGATCAGATTCCTATGTTCTGCAGTAGAACTGACTCCTCTGATACCAAATGTAACAACTGGGTCCCGGTGATAGTACAGGCACCCCACCATAACATGTTCTTCGAGTCCTGGCCCACCAGGTACCACCAGTTCCCCACAGACACATGGTCCCCACCTTGGGGCCCACCCACGTGTCTGCCCGGGTCATCTGACTAATTACTATCCCCACAGGCCAACACATGTCCTTTCCAGTGTGCTTTTCCCTCACTCACACACACCCTGGGAAACTTCCCATAAGGTCACCCATCCTGATCACTACTCCAGGACAAGCACGCTTAACTATGGAGTTCTAATCAAAAAGGCACCCGAAAAGGAAGGTACGCCTTGTTGACATGAGTCATATCATTTAGTAATTTAACCCTGTATCATTTGGGGATGTTACAATATTGGTATCAGAGGTGGTACCCAGCCTTAAGTGCAGCGCACTGCCTAGGTTGAGATGTAGGGCCCATAACAAGGATGTTGTTCTCTAAAGGGGGGGTGATTGTAACATCCCCAAATGATACAGGGTTAAATGACTAAATGATATGACTCATGTCAACAAGGTTCACCTTCCTTTTCGGGAGCCTGTCTGATTAGAACTTCATAGGTAAGCGTGCTTGGCCTGGAGTAGTGATCAGGATGAGTGACCTTCTGGGAATTTTCACAGGGTGTGTGTGAGTGAGGACAAAGCACACTGGAAAGGACATGTGTTGGCCTGTGGGGATATTCATTAGTCTGATGACCTGTTCAGGCATGTGGGTGGAACCTTGGGTGGGGATCACGTGTCTGTGGGGAAATTGGCGGTACCTGGAAGGCCAGGACCTGACGGCCATGTTAAGGCGGGTTGGTTGTGCTGTCACCGGGGCCCAGTTGTCAAAATAATCCACATCATGCTTTTTTTAAGATTGAATTTGTGTTTTACATAATATTTGTTTAAAACAAGAAGTTTTTTGTGGTTTTCAATGTGGAACTATATGTTTTTCTATATAAAAGTTTTAAAAGTTATCATAATAATGACACATCATCATGGAATGGGAAAAAATATTTTGTTTTTGTTTTGTAAAAAAAATAAATAGTGATCAGGATGAGTGACCTTCTGGGAAGTTTCCCAGGGTGTGTGTGAGTGAGGACAAAGCACACTAGAAAGGACATGTGTTGGCCTGTGGGGATAGTCATTGGTCTGATGACCCGTTCAGGAACGTGGGTGGACCCTTGGGTGGGGACCATGTGTTTGTGGGGAAACTGGTGGTACCTGGTGGGATAGGACCCGACGTCCATGTTAAGGCAGGGTGGCTATGTTGTCACCGGGGCCCAGTTGTCCTAAGAATCCACATCATGCTTTCTTTAAGATTGAATTTGTGTTTCATATAATATTTGTATAAAATTTTAAGTTTTGTGTGGTTTTCAATGGGGAACTATATGTTTTTCTATATAAAAGTTACAAAAGTTATCATAATAATGACACATAATCATGGAATGGGAAAAAATATTTTGTTTTTGTATTGTTAAAAGAATAAAATAAATTAAATGGAATAAAAATTAGATTTTATGGTTTTTGTTTTTGTAGTCAATAGTTTACTAAAAAAACAAATCATATTTTGTAGAAGCACATCATGGGTTGTAAGATATCAATTCAAATTTAAAAAAAACCTATATCACTTTTTAAAGAAGAAAAATATAGAATTTCTTTTCGGGGACTTCACATGAATTTTGGAGGCTTTTTTAAGTATTTTTTTACCAGAAAGCATTGAACGATTAATGATATGATTCATTGAAAATACATGAAAAATATAATTAATAAAAAAAATTGATTAAATATAATCAAGATAGAATCTATGAGTAAAGAGAGAGTTTTTATAGAGATATGCATTCAATAAACATTAGAGAGAATTAGCATGCTTTCTCATACTTTTCAAAAGTATAAAGAATGGGAAAGAGTTTATTAACTAGATTAATATCATTGTTACCCCAATAAAAAGGTGTGATATCTTTTTGTTTTGATTTATGTGATCAGTTTATTTAATTTTAATTTACCATTATTCATAACTTGGGAGGATATAAGTGATCTTTTAAAAATGTGATAGGTTGTAAACTTATAAGTATAGTGCATCCACTTTAAACATGTAACTGCTAATATTATTTAATATATTTCTTATATTAGAACATCATAATTTTATACTCCTTATAATGGGTTTTTAATGATCAATTAATATTTAATAAATTTATAAAAAATAATTATAAATCTAAATTCTCAAGATCAACCATTCTAGAATCAAAAAACCATGCATGAACTATAAATTAAGAAACGTAGTGTTCCATTACCCAGTCCATACACAAATATTTCCTTCATCATTATATTTTGATGATGATCACTAAGTTTTTTTGGAATAAAACCCTCCTCCATGTTATATGCATGGGCTGAAGATGATATGAACCCAGAATTACATACATAAGTATTAGATCATTTTAGATAAATATTCAATACATCTCATAATGATAAACACCTCATAACTGTAAAGGTTTAGTGTCTTTGAATACTAGATAAATAATCATATTAGTTCATTAAATTTCTTGAATATATCCCATAAATTTCTTCTCACATAATACAATTCTTAGACACAGACTACTTAAAACCTTTCATCAAAACCTAGGGAAAGAAAACATAAGAAATTTTGAGCTCATATGAACCATAATGGTAAAAATATAAGATATAAAACTATGATTATACGTAAGAGTAACATGAGAATAAGGATATGATAATATTAGATTAAAATTTAAAAATAATACACATAAATTCATATATCATAATCATGGAATAAGGATTTGGTAGTTAATAAGACATAAATCATATAAGAATTAAATATCAGGATCCATGAGGTCATATAATAAGTGTAAGAAAATTTCATAGATAGTGGCCTAAAAATTATGGAAAAATCATAATCATAGAAATATTATATCAAGGATATCCAACAATAAATTCAACACATTTTAGGCCTAGGCCAAACAACTATGTACCTATTTTGGGATGGGGATAATCTTTCATCTACCCTTGTTAGGCTTGGTTTAACCCCTAGTGTACCCTATTTTTGGATTATGATAACTTCCCATGTACCCTTTTAGATCATAAAATATTAATCATTACACAAATTATTATAGGGATATAACAAACCAATCAATCACACAATCATAATTTATTCACATGTAATACACAATACCATAAAAACATTTATCATTTTAAAATAGCTTGACCCATGGAAAATAAAATATGTTTCTTGAAGTTTCTATAATTATAGTCAATAACCATCAAGATAAATAATAAATATCATAAAATTGGATCATATCTCCATTAAATAATAAGAAACATTGAAGGATATCATTATAGATAAAAATTCCTTTAAAAGATCACTAGAATATTTCATGAGGAAAATACCTTTTTCATTTTGATATATCTTATTTAAAATTTAAAATGTACAAAATTTTAGGGAAAAATTCATTGAAAAAAACCATCAAAATATGTAAAGTAAACCTCATGGAAAATAATAGTTATGAAGGTGGTAAAATGCATTCATGCAATAAGTGTTGAAATAAAAATTTTGTTTACACCTTTGGTAAAATGTACCTTGATTGAAAAATGACAAGAAGATTATTTTTAAAACCTTTTATATAAATTAAAAAATAGTTCAAAATTACTTTAATTAATCATTTTACAATAGTAAAAACATTCTTAACAACATTTTAGAAAATATGGATATTAAAGAGAAATAATTCCCAACCAAAAAGAGAAATAAATCCAGTTTTCCTTACAAAAATCATCCATATTTTTGAGTACTTATAAATAGAGAAATGAAATGAAAACATTTAATATCTATAAATAACTAGAGTATAATAAAATAAAATAAATTTATCAGAGGTATTTCATATAATTTCATCATCAGAAAATTAATCATAAACAATCTCGGTAAAAAGTGAGACTGTAACATAAAGCTCTTACTACTTAGGTAGATTTTAAATGATAACTACTATGAAATAAATAAATTTAATTGAAATTTTCTATAAAATAAATGTAAATATATTCATGATATAACATATCAAAGGGGTAGTGTATTCACCACATGAATGAAATAAGTGGTGAATATGGCATATGTCTCATAGAAATTAAATTGGGATGAGAAACCCTTACCTCAAGTCTAGCTTTCTTTGTAAGTTATTTTAACCTCCTTAATATTAGACTTAAATTAATTATAATTAGATATAAGAATAAAATTTGTATTTATATAATCATAAATGTTTTACTTATAACATCTTATCACCAGATCATTAATTATATTTCATTATCAGCATCATTTATGGTGTTAACTGCTTAGTTTTCTATGTATGTTTCGATTCGGTAGTCATGGTTATTTTATCTTGATCATGGTTACATAATCCCAATAATGTTAATAATGATATTAATATAATATATATCAATTATAAAAATATTTTAAATCATTAATAAATGGTAGAGATAAAAATATGAATTACATCATTCATGGATATGGTAGCATGTACACACACATGAACATTGTTTTCATATTCTAATGAAAAGAAGGAAAGAAATATAAATAATATTTTATCATTATAGAATCATAATTTTATCATAAATATCATATATATTTATTAAATCCGTCATTATATTCATCAATTTGATTCAGTAATGGAAAATTAATTATATCACTAAATGGACGCGCTAGTCCACACATACGCATGAGTTGTACTTTTAATTCAAATTTGATGGAAAGGAAGTAGAAAATGGTTATACTGTACTAAAAATAAAATATAATTATATAAATTATTCTATATTTATTATTTTAGGATATTAAAATTTTATTTATAGTAATTATTAGAATAAATAAATGTTGAAATAGTCGGGTAAGATAGTTACCTCTTCTTTGAGACACCTCCTTCAGTTTACACTTTAAGCCTTATTAGGATGGAAAAGGGAGGATAAATTAAGCTCTATAATGAATTAAACTAAACTATTATAGTTTTTCAGGTATTATAAAATCTATAAGGCTCACTATTTGTGAATAAGGGATGAGAATGGGTTCCCTTTTACAAGTGAGGCAAGGGACACAAATGTAATTACTTAGAATATTTAAATAATACAAAGTCATTTCCTATTGAAAGTGGAAAAAAATTGATAAGAAGTAAAATTTAAGATAATATAAGGTTTAAATATCTTAAAACAATAATATTTAGACAAGTTTAAGTGGTATTTTTATACTCATCTCTTAGTTTAACCCCCTTAGATGACCCAATTTAACCCTTACTTTGGTAAAAAATTATTACTATTTTAACTATTTATTATGAAAAAAATGAAAGATTTATCATTAATAAAGTTACATGATGATTCCAAGTATATAATCCATTTTATTAAATTCTATTTCTATAAGTGGAATAAGATAAAATCAAAGTAATTTCACAAAATGCAATAAAAACCATTTTTAGAAAAAGGCATTTTAAATCTAAACCAAGATTTACTTTCATTTATTTCCTAGTAAAAATTAATAAATGAATGTTAAAATTATTTTAATTATTATATGATCTACATATTTAATTAAAATATTAATCAATAATGAATTATTTTATTTATTAAGATAAAAACACATTATTCATATAAAAATAGTTTTATAATAAATTAATCTTGTTTCCTTCAAATGATTTTATATTCATTTCTAACTATTCGATAACTAATTTATAAATTATTATTCATACATTACTTATAAATTTTATCAAATTTACTTTATAATTGTGATCACTATATTTTTCATATAAAAATTTATAATACCTAGAAAAATACATTTATATGTAATTCCCTCAATATCTCTATGTGACTATATGATAAAATACTCTCAATAAAATCTTCAATGAGTAATATATGTAAAGAAAGTAATTTTGAATAATTTTAATACATAGAAATATTATTATTAATGTTTAACTCTTTTAATGTAGTATTAAAATTCTTTTACTTTACAACATCAAATGATATGACGTTAATAACATATATTTTCTACTTAAAACTCGTTATAAGTTTATAATCATCATCATCCTTGTAACCCTTTCAATAAAAATTTATTCCTTGAAAAATTTTGGAAACTAATGTAACTATTTACATTAATCCAATGGACCTAAGGACTTCATGTTTTATTGATTTTTGATAATCCACCTTTCAAGGGGTGAGGTGGAACCCTTACAAGGACCGTAGGCGTAAGTATTACATGGCCCATAGAACTTAGAGGAATTCATTTCCCATAGGCTTCAAACATTACATACAACCCAAACTAACTACTTTAAACTACTCCCCCCCCCCCCCAGTATCTTCATTGTGAAATCATCTCTCCACCTTCGCATGGCTATTCAGCTAGGATTTCCTGTGAATGCACAAGCTTGTCCCGATGGAAGGTGACATACCCTCTCATTCTTGCAATCTATTTATATTCTATTATGGTGAAATCTCCATGCTCATCCCCCTTCTGAAGCTTGTTCCTTGTAGGTTTTCCAGTTCTCATATGCACTTAAGGTGGTCTGAAGGCCTTGAGGTGGCTCGAAGGCCTTACTGACCCGAAGGCCTGGGTAGCCCGAAGGCCTTAAAGGTCTCAGGAACCAAATTGGTGGCCCGAAGGCCCAAATGGTGGAATATTACTAGCTTCTACAGTGTCAAATAGTGCCTGTTACAGTCCTTTCTATAGTACTGCACAGTTCCTACTACAGTACTGCTACAGTGCCTACCACGGTACCCGGAAATTAGCCTCTGCCTGGATTTGATCTTGGGTCACCTGGATGCACTTAAGAAGTCCTTGCCAATTGGGCTGAGTCTCATGTGAAACTATTTACATTAATATTTTATCAATAAATCCTAAATATTTGAGTAAATTAAGTTACAATCACTTAGAATTTTGACAGGCATAATCTTTTACTTGTTAATATTGAAATTCGCACATTCTAAAAATACTCCCACTATCCTCTTTGACAATATTTTATTTAAAATATCATGCTAAGAAAAATAAAATAATTAATATGAAATTAAACTTATTTTATAGATAACCTAATGGAATTATTTAAGTTTTGAATATATTTTTTATTTTTTTCAATAATTTTTTATGAGTGAAAAATGTTGTTCAAATTTAGTGAGATATTGTTTTTGAAAAATTACATGTTTAGAAGATTAATTTTGGATAATGAGAATATAAATATCCATAAGTTATATAAATTTGAATCTACATTAAATGGATTGCTCTGGAAAATGTACTTAGGAGTTACAGCTGATTTTATTTCATATTTATAAGTTACTCATATTCTAAAATTGGAAGCTACTTTTCAAAAGTTACTTAATGATTTATAGATGCTTAGTTGTAGTGTATCCAAGATATTTATATTGAAGAAATATGTGTGTTTTAATGTAATATGAATTAAAAATATGTTTCAAATCATTATAAGGTCATACTACGATGAATTTTGAATTTATAGGGAAGTGCTTTATAGTTAAGGAATATTGCTACTAAAAGTTAAACTCACATAAGTTTAACTTATAAATTTTAAAGTCTATGTAAGTTTAACTCAACACTTATATAATTTGTATCAATTCAATAATTTTATGATGTTCTATATTGAGAATCTATAAAAGTAAATCAATTTTTTTTTAAAGATATTTCAGTATTACAAACAGCGTGCTATTTTAAATATTATAATTCATGTCGAGCCTAAAATATGTAGTGTTTATAAGACTGGTGTTTAATAATCAAAAAGTTATGAGATTGTAGATACGTATGAATCTTAATCTGGAACCATAATAAGAAAATAAGAAGAATCATATTCTTTTATGTTAGTCTAGAAGTAAAAATAGATTCAAAATAAGAATAATATGGATATTGATGGAGGAATTAAACATAAGTAAATTTTAAAGGATTTATTGATACAAAAAAAATTTAGAAAATAAAATTTAAAGAAGAATGTTATTGAGTAAGTCTAGAATTAATTATAGGATTGTAATTTTCCTTAGTCTGGAAAATTAGAAGTTAAGAAGTGTGGAAGTTGAAGAAGTTTAGAAGTCTAGAAGGCAATAAGATAAGAAGTTATGAAGATAATTTACGTGAAAAAAAGTTCTTGAAAAATGTAGTGTATAAATTTAGATTCAAGGAAGGATTATTGATAAATTTGGGAATAATCATTTGAAATTTAGGTAGTTGTGGAAGCCATGTTACAAAAACATGATGACATTCATGAATGGAAGGTGTTGTATTTTCAAAAATCATAGAGGGTTCTTTTATGGGTAATTTATGCCTATAAATAGGTACTAAACAAATTACCAAATATGTGGAATATAATTTTAGGGGAGATATGTACCCTATTATCAAGTAAATATTTCGCAAAATTATTCCTTACATGAAGAAATTTATATAATAATCAGTTTTACGAAGTAACCTATGTTAAAACAAAATTTTGTGATGTTAATTTATATGATAATATCATTTTTTGAATTGCATAATTTGGTTGAGATACCTGAATCATATGTTCTAAACATTAAATTTTTAGACTGTTAAGTTCATAAGGTTGAGCGTATAAAAGGTACTAGACACATAAGTTCCAAATAATGAGGTTTTGTATAGTGATTTTACAGAAGTTATGTTTATGGGAGGGTGATAATTTTGATTATTCTATATGATTAGAGTAAGATATTTGATTATTATTGATGCGATCATATGAATGGGAAGACCTTACTCATTCTATTAGTTGTAACTTTATAAATAAGTGGGAACCGATAAAAAGAACTTTAATGAGACATAAGTTTTGGGAAACACTATTGGGTAAATCATAATACCATCCCACACCACTTTTAATTATTATTCGTATTAGTGGAAATATATATGCCTCACACTCAACCAAAACACTAAAAGGACATAGTCACCCACATTATATGAAAGACTTATAAAAAAGATGTGTTCCTTATATTTATTTATTATTTTCATTTTATATGAGTAAGTGTCTGATTAAATAGTTGATATGATCATGAATTTGACAATTTACAGGGACTTATTTTAGAAAATTAAATTTTAAAATTATGTTACTAATTCAACCCCCACCCCCTACCTTTTAGTAGTATATCATATTCCTAAGAAATTTAGTTGGTATCAAAACAACCCAAGTTTCTTCTAAAATATCCTTATATTGAAAATGGAAAATGTAAAT
Organism: Viscum album; assembly: GCA_963277665.1. Taxonomy (NCBI): domain Eukaryota; kingdom Viridiplantae; phylum Streptophyta; class Magnoliopsida; order Santalales; family Viscaceae; genus Viscum; species Viscum album. The sequence goes on from OY728160.1 coordinate 701,248,567, forward strand.
TATTTTAAAATCATATATATTCTATCTTTAAAAAGAAGAAATTGTCATAGATATAAGAACAGGATGATTACTTATATTATTTCACATGGAAATGAAGTTTTTGATACTATAACTATGGTATTTATACTAATTGATAAATATGTTTCCATGATATTTATTGATTAGATAAACTAAAAGGTTAATGGAATGTCACAGAATTAAATTCTTATTTCCTTATCAAACAAAGCATATATAAAGGTGATGGGATTCTTATTTACTAAGGATATTTGGGATGAAATTGAAATTTCCTTTAAAGAGAATATGAGAGGTATGTAATAAAATATAAAAAATATAGAAGTAAGTTTTAATATGTGAGAATTTATGATGAATAAACTATTGATAATAACTTCATGAGATTTGATGAGATATTTAAAAATATCATAGGTTTTGGAGATACATTAAAATGATCTATTATTGTAAATAATTTGATGAGAAACCTCCCAAATAGGTTTAATTTTAAATTATATCCATTATAAGATAGATATTATTTGTTTATTGATCAATTTTATTATATAATTATTGAAAATGAAATTAGGAAATCTTTGGTTTTTAAAAATACGAATACCAAGGAGGATGTTGCATTAAAATTCATGATAAATCTTAAACTTTCGGGAGAGGAATATGAGAACTCTAGCAATTATAAAGATAAGTAATATAATTATGAAGAGTATAATAACATTATGTATCTTATCTCAAATAATTTAATAAAATTTAAAGGTAAGTACTGAGATAAAATCATACTAAAATTTTTTATTCCTGGTGGAATTATGCACTTTTCACTTAATTTTTTAAGCAAAAAAGGTGGTGAGTGTGAGGATGATGAGAAAAAATAAAGGCCTCAGAGAAAAAAAGGTGTCAAAGTTGAATGTTAATCAAAAAAAATATTTTGATTAAGAAATGGTTTCTAAGAAGGAAAATAAAAAACTTGATAATAAAATAAGATGAAGGATACTCTAATGCAAGTTTTTAATCAAAAGAATAAGCTACTAAAAATTTTTGTAACATCATGGATCATATTGAAAGACATGTATTATCTTCACGTAATAAAGATACTAAAATTGTGATTATGTTGAAATATAAACATGAATATAGTCTTGATAAAAATACTAAAAGGATGAATTAAACTAGGTTTTTAGAAAATATGATGAAAAGAAGAATTAATTGAAAGAAAGTAATATCGTAAAGGAAGATAGCTACATGGAAAATTTTAAAATCCTTAAGTTTAAGGTTGCATAAAAATAAAAAATAGAGAAAATGTTAATAAATTTTTTTATAAAGGTATAATAGTTAATAAAGACTCAAAAATGGTTTCTTGATGCTAATAATAATCTTTAAAATATGAATATTTATTTCAAAAAATATTTGGGAATTAAACTCTAATCTTCCTAAACTGCAGTGAATGTTACCTAAAAATTTTATGTTAAATATACACCTAATAAAATTAAAAGTAAATATATTTTTACAAATATTATAAGTTATAAAAACAAAATGGGGAATGTTTGGGATAATAATTATAAATTTTCACCAACTTTAACAGAATATTAGGGTATCTCAAGAAGAAATATCTCTCCCTAGAAAAAGGTGTCACAATATATGATAGGGAAACCAAGAAATTTTTTAGGTTAGGTCTCTTATCAGTATATTATATTAATATTAAGATGGTATTTCTAGATATATGGAACTTTTGGGCACAAATTCTATAGTTATTGGTACAAATTATCACTTCCTTTGAGTAGTCATGAATTTAGGGGGAGAAACTCTAAAAAGATAACAATAAATTATAAAAGGAAGTAATTAATAAATTAAATTTTATCAATACAATCCATTTAAAAAGGATTTTACTATTTATAAAAAAAATATATGGAATATGGGACAAACAAGTTAATCATGATAAATAATATATAAATACTCAACTAGGATAGTTTCCTCATGTTGAAAATTTAAAGGAAGTTTAGAAAAGTATGAAGTAAGAAAAGTCTCAAATTTTAGTAGTGGAACTAAAACTGAACAGTAGAAATGAATTGTAGATACTTAATAATGCATTCCCCTCACATGATAGGTGATAAAAAATCTTAATGAACATCTAAGAGCTTTATGGAGGTGAAGTTAATTTTGGGAATAATAGTTCCTTAAAAATCATAAGAATTGTTACATCAAATATTAAATATTTAAAACTAAAATAAAAATATGATCTATTTTTTTATTTTATTTAGCATAACTTATAAATTGTGAGACATATTTTATATTATGAGAATAAAGTTATTTTTAGTAAAAACTCAGGTATCATCAAGTTCTAAAATTATGGAAGATTTGTCACTGTAGTAGAAAAAATAAGCACTGGGTTATTCAAAATTATCTTTATTCCAAATTAGATATCTAGGTAACTCTTTTCATCTATATTACATGGATGAAAAAATTTTGTGGAAAATATAACTTATCCATCTTGGTTAAATAAGTTTCATTAAAATATCCAAGGAATATGTGGTGAGAGAGCTACCCAAATTGAGGATATAAAGATATGTCATTTTTTAAATGTTTCAAAATGGGAGGATGGTACAATAATGTCCCAAAAAAGGGGATTCTTATAGGCTATTCTAATTAATTAATTATAATTTTGTGTGCCTATGATACATCCATACACTATAGGTGATATTTAATTTATTACATTAACTAATGATTTCATTGGGACGAATAATGTGATGTTTATGAATTAGAAGCCTGATAGATTATATATATTCAAAATATTGCCAATAAAGGTGAGAAAAATATAGTATTCTAAATCAAGAAGTAGAGAACTAATAATGTACAGAATTTTACTGATAATTATTTTTAATACTTTCTTTATAATCATTGGATTAAACACTAATATAGTTATCTATACACTCTTCGACAAAGTAGATTTTTAAAAATAAATAGTAGTAAATTGGTTGAACTAGAAATAATCATTCTTACTGAATACAAACTCTTAGAAAAAAAATTCTTGGAAGACATATACATATATGTAGATATTAAAAATAGATTATTGTTGATACCTCAATAAAACTTGAATTCTTAGAAGATATTATACCAAATGTGAACTAGTTCACTATTTTTGTAAGTTTATGTTTTATAAAGATCAAAAACTAAAATTTGGTAATGTTTGATAAAAAATATGAGTAAGGTCATCTAATAGAATAGTTATCTAATAGAAGAGAATATAAGTATTAGAAAAAATGATATTTATACTAACTGATTTATACGATGTGAAAATTCTTGCAAATAAGCTCATATTGAAAGATAAAGGTAAAGGAGGTTTTGAATAATAATGGAAGATAGTATGTAGAGTTATAAGAAATCAGTGAAAAGTAAGATGATAATGAACCTAATAATGTTATTCCTAATATATAAAATTCAATAAATGATGAGAATATTTTTGAAAGAATAACACAAAATTTTTAAAAGCTATAAAAGCACGTTAAACCTGAAAAAATCATTAGAAATTAGGAAATTTTCAAGAAGACTAGAATAAAACTAAATCTTGAAAATAAAATGGTTCATATTTCAAAAGTTGAGACATAATTAGTAAAAAATAATTATGAGCACAAGGAGAGGATAAGTTATCTGAATGTAGGGATAAATTATATTGATAATAATTCTACTTAGTAACTTGTTTCTAGAACAGAAATGGAAAAAGATATAGGAACTAAGTAGGTGTTAAAAAATAAACTTAATAAAATGTATGAGGTGTCCATGAATAAGGAAATATTGGTTTTAAAAGGTCATTCTCTGTTAGAAGTTATAGACTTTGAATAATCTTTTACCCTTTGAAAATTTTGAAACTATTAGAATGTTTTTTAGAGGTAATAGCTCATAAAAAAGAAAAAGTTTATTAAATGGATGTACTATATAATTTCTTTAATATATATCACAAAGAAGAAGTTTTAATTGAGAAACATTAAGTATATATACTTAAAAGTGATATAAAAAGGGTGTATAGATTAAAGAAACCCTTGAACGTGTTAAATAGGCTTGTGGATAATGGTACTCCAAACTCAATAGTTTCCTAAAATAATTGAAATTTTATAAATTAAAAGTTGAAATGAAATTATATGTAAAATATATGATCATAGGTATTATTGTGAGAAATTTTTGGAACAAATGAAGTTACATTTTGAGATTTCAATATACGGGAAGATGAGTTTATTTCATTGAATATAAGTATTAGAGAATGAAAATACATATAATTATCCCATGAAAAATATTCTATGGAATTATTGAAGAAATTTGGTATAAGTTACTATACTAAAATGTGAACATACAAAATAATTGGTGTGATGTTGATAAAATATAAATCATGAAAATGTTTCAATCAAAAGGAAATTAAGAGAATAATTAAAAGATTTGTTTATATGAAGTTACATTTTTATAAGATGAACCATAGATACTAAACTGATGAATATCATGAATATTTGGAATTTTTAATTTGAAAGAAGCTATTGGATCTGGAATTTATACTTAGATGTTGTAGATGACTTTATTTAATATCCAAAAATTACCAAAGTTCCCAAACTAGAATTTAGTTTTTTGAAGATTCTTGATAAGTTTTATAGGTTGAGATGAACTAAATTTAGAATATTATTATTAAAATTATATGTGTGTAAAAATTTTAGATGATTTTAAAAAAAATCATTAGGGCGTTACATTGTGAATAACTTATAAGTTAGAATTATGTGCTTAATATCTATTGAATATTATTTCTAAAAGCTAAGAACAAAATATTTTAACTCATATATTTCAAAGTCTATGTAATTGTGACTCAACATTTATGTAAATTGTATAATGTGAAATGTTTTAGAAGGTATATATAAAAAACTAGATCAGATGATGTTATACTGATCATTTAATATAATAAACATCATAAAAGTTTGAATATTTTCACTAATGTTGAATCATGAAGATGGAGTGTTACTTTGACTAAATGTGAATTGTCTAGAAGCTTTTAGATTATAAAAATGTTGAATATTAATCTAGAACCAAAAGTAGAATAGATGAATCCTCATGTTTTAGTTTGTGATCCGAGAAGACAAAGGAATTTTAGAAGAATAATGATCTATATGAAAACGTGCATCTTATGTGAAAGCAAATTATTGAGGATTGGATGATGTGAAATAATAACTCTGGAAAATAGAGATTTAAGTAATAATGATCTTGAGATAGCCTAGAAATCATTTCATGTTGGTAATTTTCTTTAGTCCAGAAAATCAGAAGCAGTGAAATATTTATGTTGAAGAAGTTTAGAGCTCTAGAAGATGATAAGATCCAAAGTTTCAAAGATGGGTTATCTAGAATAAATGATTCACAAGAAACAAACATAGAAATTTATAACAAAAATATATATTCTCCTGAAATTGGGGAAATTCATGTGAAAGTTGGTTGGTCATAGAATTCATGCTATGAAAACCTGGTTATGTTTATGAATAAAAGGTGGTGTATTTTATATAATAATAGAAGGTTGATATGTTAGAATAATAATTTCTAAACATGAAGTTTCACACATTACAGTGTAGAGTTGAGATATTATTAGAATAATTTTTTAACATTAAATTTCTGAAAGTTTTTTTCCATATTTTTAGTAGATATAAGGAGTTGAATTCATAAGTTCCAAAAATTAAGGATTTATATAGTGAAGTTTGAGAAATTAATTTCCTGAGAAATTTTTTCTTTTGATTATATAAAATGATCATAGGAAAATAATTTTTTTTTATAAAGAAACTCAAATAATTAGAAGATCTTACTCATTCAATTTGGTGGTAACTTTTCATATAGGTGGAAACCATTATAAATAATTTTCCAAAGACATAATTATTTGAAGACACTATTAGGTAAAGTATTATACCTTCTCATACCACTTATAATCACTATTTATATTATTGGAAAATATATATCTTAGACTCGACCCGAACTCAGTAGTTAAATAGTCAACCAAATTGGGGGGCCAGCCTTGTTAAAATATTGGGTGACTTTTTTGATTTATTATTTATGTTTCAAATGGATAAGGGTGAGATAAAATATTTTAGAGGATCAAGACTCTAATAAGTCACATATTTTAATTTAAAAAATATAATTTTGAAATGGGATCACTAATTTAACCCCCCACCCCCATGCCTAATGGTACATCATATTCCTAAGAACATCATTTTCCTATATTGGAATATAAAAAAATAAATTATTATATCCATATCATATTTGGAATTTTATGTGTTTTTAGCATTATTCTAATAATAAAACATTATTCTCTAAAATATGTCACTAATAGTGGTAGGATCAAATCCCTCATATTTTAACAAATATCTCAAATAAACACATTATCTTGAATAAAACATTTTTTATCAATATATTCTACTCATGTGTTTAATAGAACCTTTTATCGACTTGTGATTTATATCCTTCGATAGGGGTAATTATACTGTTCTATGTATCATTCCAATTTTATTAGATGTTATCCTGTCACAGTTAGGTTGTCTTGTCTTACCCTGTCTAAAGATTTTTTTCTCATTTCTATATTTTTATATATTTTCTAGACCTTATAATTATTTATATAATGGTAACCTTACATGAAAAAAATATTTTATATATATTTTATAAATAATAAACCATATATATTAAATCCATAATCTTATAATATTTATAATAAATCTTTATTAACAAAAAAATTATCTTATCACATAAGAGAAAAATGTTGAAAATACCCATCCTTTATATGGATCTATGTGAGAATAATATATTATTTTTCATTTAACCATATGATTTAAAAAAACTTTTATTCATCATTTGAATAAAAACTACAAGATCCACCAATCCATAGATTGATTTAAATAATTGTATATTAAAACACTTGAAAAGTATACATAAGGTATCATATACCCTTAAAATTTTAAGAATTTTTTTATATTACACTGGTACCTAACATGGTATTTCCATGAAGTTTTCATAAACCCCTTTATACATCCCATGAAATTACATCATATGGAAATATTTCCTTCCTTGCTGATAAATCTAGGTTTCAAAAACCTCTGATGGAGATTTAAAGAAACATTATTTAACTTTAAAATAATTTGTTTTATTTCAATTGTAAATTTTACCCACTTGTACTATCAATATAGAACCATAACCTTTAAATATCATGTCTAGTTTATCTATCCATGATACTTTGAGAAAATAAGGTAAATATTTATTTAATTTATTCACATTATCATAACATTTCCAATGATGATTGCAGAATGAATACCATATATAAAACAAAACTTGAAAAACATTAAGTGAATAATTTTATCATTTTCATAAGTATCTAGATTTACCTATTAAACAACTTCTACAATTGGTTACTTGGGAAGGATTTGATCTAACACATATAATTTTCTTTTCTTTTTTCTTAAGAACAATTATTTAGTATTGTACAAGTCCAAGAAGTATCTTACATTAGGCTTCTAGTATCTATATCGATATTGAAATTAATTTGGATAATGATGATGCATCTTATCAATAATTAAATCTATTATCATATGAGTATCATGTATTATATATATTTAGTAAGTAATTTTACTAGATTTACTCCCAATAAAATGATAACCATGTTTAAGATAATTATATCTATTACTGTGATAAGATCCTTATTTTTTCATGACTTACACGGATTAAGAATATAAATCATTCATGCTTATATCTATTATAAAATCATGTTAATCATATCATATATGAATCTTTGATGGTTTAGTAGAAAAATTTTGTCCCAATCAATCATATAGGTTATCTCAACTAGATTCTTCTGGTATTCTAAAAATCTATGTTTATTGGTTAATTGTAACCCAAATAATATGCTAAGAACAAAGAACCCGACAGTTAGGATCACCTCATTACTTTCCAACCTTAAATAAGATAATTTAGGGGCACCCATTTTTGGCATGGCCTACCTATTTGAATAATTGAGGTCTACACAAGTGTCTCTTTTGAGGGAATATAAAACTTTATAATTTTAAAGAGGATTTAATATCACCATTTTATATCATGAATTCATATCACGTGTATGTATTATTCAAATTATTTAGTTTGAAATCCAATTCTTTCCACCGACTCAATATGTTTAAAACATATTTACTTGTAACTTTTTACATGTCACATAGAATGTGTTGAAACCCAAATAAAAATTCAACTATATTTATATATACCCAAATGCTACCCATTAATAAGTTATGTGAAACCTTTTTATATAAAGGTTTAAAATCATATGAAATCAATAAAATCCAAATGAGAAATCTTAGAACTGGAGATATACAACCCCTAACTTTTCTAGACAATGCATAAGCCTCAAGCCCTTGAGAAGTCCATCCCAATGTTCATCTACCCAAGGGTACTTTACTCGATATAGATTTAAATTTCATCATAATTCTTGAAACTAATATGTATAAACTATAATTAACCATTAACTTAAATAACATAACCAAAAATAATCTTGTTTCAAGGTAGAAAAAAAGGAAAATCAATTTTTAGGCCTAAAATGTAACTCTTTATATACATGTATGAAATTTTTTTGAAGAAATTTGAACTTTAAAACTAAATCATAAAACCATTCATAATATAAAAAATTTATAACATTGAATTATAAAGGAAAAAAGTAAATAAATGAACCATTCATAGAATTAGACATGTGATAAACAATTTATGAACAATTTATGAACAATTTATAAATAAATAAATTATAAACATTTTATAAATTAAATAATGAAATATGGATATTACATAATTAATTAAATTTAAACACTTTATATTTGTTCCAATATAAATTAATCAATATTAAATATTATAAGTAATTTACTTTAAATATGTGATATTAAATGAAATATAAACATTTTACATTCCAATAATTATATAATAAATTTACGTATTCAAAATAAAACATATTAAATACATTTTAAACATTGATCAAATCAATTATCAAAACTCATTTTTATATGATTTAAATAAATTCTGAAATAATACAATTTTAATTAAAATAATTCAACTTAAATTTTATGAAAAATTCATAATTTTAAATATAACATCTTTTATATTTTTTACCTTATTTCTAAATTTATAAATTATTTATCGATTACCCATATAATTTACATATAATTTGAAAATTTTATTTTAATATTAAAAATATTTATTATGAAATATTTATTTATTAAGACTTTCATAAAAATTTAATTAAAAAATTATAAAAAATGAATAATTTTTTAATTTTAAAAAACCCTTTATTAATTGAATAAATATCCAAAAATACATTCTCCCTTGTTTTATAAATAATTTATAAACCATAAAAATCAATTTATAATTGAAAATGATAAAAAAAATTAATATATAATTTTTAACAATATTGGAAAATTATAATATATGACTAATCATTCACAATTATTATACTTTATAATCACGATCAATCAAATTTTATGATTGATAATCATGACTTGAAATAAAAAGTGATGGATTACTAAGATAAAATAAGTCTACACCAAGTGATTATAGGTTATGGCAGATGCCCGCATAAGATTATCTCATGTTGGAAGTCATATTTTACGATGTGTCATGATATAGACTCATAGATACGAGTCTCTATTCTTATTCAATGGATTGGTGTTAGCATCTACTATAAGACTACATATCATATTCTATGTTATAGTGAAAAAAATAAGCATTGAACTGCATATATTCCTACATTATCCCATATCATAGGGTGTGGCCCCAACACAATTATTATTATAATATAATGTAACTCTATCCATATATCAAAATTCTAATCATATTTAATGATAGTTTATATGATATTAATAATATATTAATATTCATCATTTTTAAATATTATTTCAAGAATAAAATGATCATATAATACATTTGAAACCAATGATGGGTTTCTAAGGATATATTAACACTTAATCAACATAGTGAAAACAACAATAAATTCAAATTACCAAGATCGATAATGATACAAACTTGAAACCATTAATCAATTGTAAATGAAGAAACATAGTGTACCTTTTTCCAGTCAATCCACAACTACTAGCTTTATCACTATGGTTTAATTAATATTACATAGAAGTAGTTGACATACTCCCTCCTTGCTGGTATATCCACAGGTTGAAACTGAATCAACCATCGTATGGGAAGAATTTTTCTTCTTGAACTGGCATGATAGTTCTTAACTTGGTAAAGTGGTAATAAGAAAGAGATATTTGAGGGAGATTAATTTATCTAAGAGCTTCAAACTTAATCACACACTCATCATCCCATGGAAGTTTATCCCTTATATATCCCTTGAGGATGATCTCCAAGTGTACATTTATTTATTCATGTGTTACAATTCATGAGTGACTCTCATATCATGAAGTGGGGAAACAAATCATTAATTTCCAAAATTTTAATTTTAGCATAGTGGGGACCAAATTTATTCTCCAATGAGGGGTGTAAATTAATTTTTTATAATTATTAAAAACAGAAGCTTTCTAAATTTTATATATACATAACAATAGAATAGTTTAATAAAATATATTTCATCAAAGTGAGTAGGTTATTGGTTCAACATTTGGATTAAAATTTTTAATTTTATACAATTCCTAAAAATAGTTCATTATTTTTCTTATTAATGAATAATTGATAGAATCCATAATAAATTTATCCTTCATACTAAGTTGAGAGAAATTTTTATGTTTAATAAAATAGTAATCACTACTAATCAACCCCCTTTCTTATGTGCATGGGAAAAAATAAAATCACACCACAACAATAACCTACCCCAAAATATAGGAAAATCATAATCAGGTTAATTTACTCCAAAGTAATCTAGTGATAATTCCCTACCTTGCACACACATACCGGCAATCACTATATACTCTCCACCCAATATTTCATATTCTATTATTTATAATAAAATATAAATGGAGGGATAATTATTATTATCAACCAAAGTAGTAAAAAATCATAGGAATAATAAAAAGAAAACAATTATTAAAAATAATACCCTACCACTGAATATTGAAATCAATCAATATAAGAAGAATTTTATTCACTAAAGTATGGACTAAATATTTAATAAACTTTCCTCCTTCCTCTCATCCCATTCACTAAAATTATTTACTCATATATAAGAGAGGTGATAGGTATCATAAAAGGAAAATATAAAAAAACAACATAAGAATAAAAAAATCTCAAAACATTAATCTCTTTTCTTGTCATCCTCCATCCTCCTTTAATATATTATTCCTCATATTTAAATACATTAAATATTAATTATATTATATCTTCCTTGATTTTCAATAACCCTAAAAATATATATCTTTAAATTTATAATCCCATCATATCTTCTTCACAATCCTTCTCACTTCTTCTCTATTAGATTAGTGAAATTAGTCAATAAAGGATATGGAAATATATTAATGGTTGGGGGTCTAGGGAATCATACTTAGAGGCTTTAGTTTGTTTTTTATTATCAATGTAAAAATTATAAATCCTACATATTATTTATGAACATATTTTGTATCAACAAAATATCTTAATGTTCGAGCTTTGGATGAAATTTCACTAATTTTAAAATTTAAAATATCATTGATTGGATATTATATATAAGTTTTGCTTCATCTCTGGGGGTAACGGAAAAAAACTCACATATCATCACAAATTTTATAACATATCATTGGGAATTTTTCACCTTTAATTTTAATGAAAAAAGAATAAATCCTACATATGAGGGTATATTTATTATATATGATCGGATAATCTTATATATCCTAAGGAAGTTTGGACTTTTCATATCTATAAAAAAAGTTAGAATACTCTTGTACCACTAAATATATTATTTATTCCAATGGATTTTTATCGACTGCATTCAATTGTAAAGGAAATTCTTTACATATAATCTAGGGAATCAAAACATATCAAAAGGGTACCCAAAGAAGCTCTTGTGTATATAGTGTTTCCAACATAATGTTTTCCCCTTTTTCAATTGGGTTCAATTCATCCTCGTTGATAAATTGTAATATCTTATGTATTAGGATGTAGGTTTATTATTTATCAGCTAATCCATAAAAATGGTTTAACACTTAACTTAAAAATTATTAAAAACACATATTAATAAGTATATATATTCATTTTATTCATGAAGTTAATAAATTAAATTAAATTCATGATTTCATACATTTAAATAAATAGTCATAAAATCTAATGAAATTTTTCTTTAATTACAAAAAAAAAACCTCAATTGATTAATTAATTGTAGGGAATAAAATTAATTAGATATCAAAATAAATATAATGAATTTATTTCCTTTTTCAATTCCTCCACATTCAAACCTTGGACTCCTGGACAAATGAACGTCAAAAATATTACCCAATCAAAATTAAAAAAAATACTTTAATATGATTCCCTTTTCTAATATACATGTCACTTAGGCTTTTTATGACTCCTACATGTTATAAACTCCATTTTCTCTTTGAGCTAAAATCAATCCCTTTCCCCTTCATTCATCTACCCATATTCTTTTATACAAACCTACCTATAAATATTTCTCTAATCACACAAAGTTTAAATTTTAAGAAATTTTTTTTCATTACAAACTCATACAAGTTTCATCATATGATTTCTTAGTTTCTAAATCCCTACACAATGATTCTGGGAATTTTATTTATTATAAGTAATTTTCAGAGTTTTTTTGTGTCCCATGGTTGTTAAGGGATGATGTTGAAATTTTATTGGTGGAATGAGGATATTTTTCTTCAATTAAAGTAAAATGAATGATTAGAAATTTACACTTAATAAAGATATCCTCTTAAATTTTAATTATAGTGAATAATATCTCAAATCATTATATATTCTTAAGAAATTTTCACACAATAATCACTTTAAAAGTAATACATTTTTCTTCACTCAAATTATTTCAATATCTTTGTTACACTTTCCTTTTTAATTACATTTCATTTCTCAAAAAAATTAATTTTAAATTAATATGGGAATATTTGATCTTTGAAAATTTATGTGAGATTACTTGCCCAATTTTTAAATCATTTTCTTTTTCATTTTTCCCAAACATGATGGTTCTCCCAAAATCTCCTTAAAAAAACTTCCCCCATACTTGAGTTAAATTATTATCATATATTTACTTATAAAACTATGTAGTTAGGGATTTAATGCTTGTAATTTATATAAATAACAAGGTAATTCATGGATTATAAGACATAACAATGTTTATATTTCAATTTATGATAGAATAGAAGTTTATTTTAAAAAATTATCTTCAATCAAAATAATTCCTTGATAATTTCCAATACATATTCCTTAGTGTTCCAATATTTTTACAAGAATTCATATAAATTTATATTTATTCAAACATGGATTGGTTCTCTCAAGAAATTATGGAAGTAAAAATAATATTATAAAATTTTTAAGAATACTTTTAGGAAAGTGATTTTAATATTGGATTGTATGTCATTGAATGGGGTTTAAAATTAGTTCTCTTTACATGAATTTCCTTAGTCAAATCAGTTTCTCATAATTAGAATAGGTAAAAAAACATAAAAAGGTATTTTATTTAATCACAAAAACATTAAAAACCATATAAAAATATAAAATAAATACACATAAATTAAAAATAAAAAATATAGATATTTGAAATTCCTAAAATCTACAATGTCCCCCCCCCCACTTGAATGATGCAGTGTTCTGAATGAATTTTAACAAAAAATGAAGTTTCTAATGAATTTAACATAAGTATTATAATAAAAAAATTAAGTATAGATATATCCTGGAGGTTTTACAAGTATAAGGATTAGAGGAGTGTGATATCATCTATTGATTCCTATAGAAGATTTCCAAGATATTTATTCAGCTTATGTACACTGATGGTGGATGGGTTATTATATCCTTCTTTAATTATCAACACATCACAAAATGAATACACATTAGTGATATTAAGTGGTACTTCACATCTAAAATTAAGTTTACCTATGATTAATTTTAGTTTTGAGTTATATATAATCACTTTCTATCATGGATGTAAGTCTCTATCAAATCATCTTTCCAAGTGCCACTCATACTCTCTACTTGTAAATTCTATAATTTCCAAATGTTTCTATAATTATTTATTACAATAATTTTAATATAAATACCTCTTTAATTTATTTATTTTTTTCATATCCAAACTAATATTTTTTAATTCACAATCAGAATTGTGTTTGAGCTCCATAGTTAGATGATAACTTTTACTATCGATCAACTGGTAATGGCTCCTTCCAATTAGGGTTTTGAAAATTTTTATATGAGATCATAAGGTTTCTCCTAGAATTTTGATATAGTTATTCATATTTATCTTCTCATTATTTTCTATGATTAACTTAATCTCCCTATTGTAAACTTAATCTTGTCTATTGGTTTTTGGATTGTAAAGTGTGTCTCTCTAACCAGGATCGCCAGAATGACAACTGAGTGGGAATGATACATGAACTCAGATACTCCTCCCCATATTCTAGAGGTATCTAACTAGTATAGAGGCCCTAAAATAGTAAAGGTTATACTATCCCTTCTAAAGGAAATTCATAGGGTCGTGACCAAGCCTATTAAAAATCACCATGACTCATCCATATAAAGGATATTCTAAAAAACTATAGATATAAATAGATCCTAGAGGGGACCTTTAATTCATAATAAACACTAGTAAGCATTTTTATATAATTAAAAAACATAAATTTTTAGAAATAAAAAAATACACATAAAATCGGAATCATAATATAAAAAAACCTCAACCTAATAACTGGTATATGATCAACCAAAAATGAAAGTAACCTACATTAGCCTCTATCCCAACTCACATAATCATTTATACCCACTCCTGAGACACCAAAACTTTATAAACCCCAATTGTGGGTCTATATCCAAGAATTACATACAACCTTGAGAAAACAATTAAACTTCCACCCTTGTACCTCAAAACCCATGGCTTTTATACTAGTAAGGGTGAGTCCAAAAACCCAGTATGAATCTTTAATGACTCAACATACTAAATGTTACTATGAAAAAATAGATATACATGAAATATATATACAATGTTTTTAATCCATGATCATAAAATAAACCCACCTAGATATATAATACACAATGCACATACAAGTATACACCTCAACTTATCATGTTGTAACCAAGCACCCATTATACATGATCACACTTTATTCATCTAATGTTAGTTATATATATGTCTTTTTTGAACCATAATGATTCCTATAAACAAATTATTAACATATACAATCATATCACATAAGAACCCAGCATATACCTATACCATTCTCACTCATTCTAGTCAAGTAACACATCCATTATCCAAAAAATCCTCTTGGGGGTCACACATATGTTACTTAACCCAACCTTCTCACTCATGGTTGGAAATGCATCATCATTGAGTATCTATTCCATCTAATCTCACTCAAAATAGTTCACACTTTATGTACCCATGTAATCCCTAATCACTCAAGATATTTCATATATCAAGTAACCTATCTATCCCCTCTCACTTGGGGGAGTTCACATATCAAGTTCTCACAACCTAACCTTCACCCTCAAAGTTAACCCCAACATCACAAATTACATACCAGAATATATTCTCCCTATATACTCTCACTCGGGACATTTACACAACCATAAGTATCAACATATCACAAAAATGGTAGTAAGGAAATCACATTATCAATCACTATTATAGGTTCAAGTACTAACCCATCAAAATATGCTAAGCGTAAAGTATCATGGGGATATACCTTATATCCTCAATTACCAACCTCTTATGGTTTTCAATTCACTTAATTCACACACTCAATATATACATGAATGAAGAAACTCGTTATAAAAAATAATATATCAAACCACTAGGTCACCCAAGCCCCAGATGAGCCCAACATCACACCCTAAAACCTTTTCACCTACGAGGAAATCTCATTCTCACTTCATGGAACTGGACACTATTCTATAAACCTAAGACAATTTATCTATATTTACTCTCTATTAGGTCAATTGAGTCATTTAAAACCAATCCAACCACTTTGATACCAAAAGTAAAACAATATCTGACCAACTCATGTAATCATGAATCATCATGCAATATAAGATTCATATAAGGAAATCACAATTTGGGATCATATTCAAAAGTAACTATGATTTAGAAAATATTAAATCACCTAAATAAGAATGAATGGATTAAAAATATTCTCAAAAAATCCCTTTCATATTTTTATTAAAAACCAAATCAAATTAATCTAAATAAACCATTTATAAAATATCATAATATGCCATATTTTCTCACTGTGATACCTTGGATAAAATCCCGTCAAATCATTCATTAGAAACCTTAAACTTTTTTACAAATAAAATTTTCCAAAACCATTTTTTAAATCATTATATTTCTTTTAATATCCCATTTAAATAAAAACTATTTTCTAAATCACATTTTTAAAAGAAAACCACTTTCTCATTCATTTCTAACTCATGCAACCAAGAAATCCATAAAGTGGTATAATGAAACTTGTTCAAATAAGGTGTCACTCAAAAACTATTTAAAAAAATTCTAATCATTTTTGACTATTACATTTATACAATCCCATCACAATTCAAGGGGCATAATCACCTGAGGTATGAAGCATGATAGAAATAATTATAATGATGTCATAAGAACATAAAATCAACCAATAATAAAGAGTCTTAAGAGTGTCAAGGCCACCTACCTCAACTAGGTATTTGTAAATCATTAACATTATCATACAATTTCCTTTGATTCTATGAGAAAATATCTCTATAATAAACACCATCAACTTAATAAACCATATATTTAAAACTAAATTATCAAATTGGCATAATTCATTCCAAAATCACCTGGTGACATCATGAAACCAAAACCATGAGAAAAAAGATTTGGCCCACTGCCTATATGCACATAGACTAAATCAACAAAAAACATAATTTATTCACTTGATCTGATGGATAATTTCACCTAAATTCACCAAAAAAACAAAATAAATTCATTGGGAAATATAAATCAAGAAAAATGGTGAATAGTGAAATGAATACCGCCTCATAGGACCACCTCTATAAGAATCACACTGAAACCTCATGAACTGGAATGGTTCCACCATGCTCATGTGGAATCATCTCCCCAAAACACTAACTAAGAAAACTAAAATCTAAATAGAACAAGGGTAAGAACAAAGACGATAAGGGAAGAAATATTACCTCAAATATATGAAAAGATTTCCCATAAAAACAACCTAGATATAAGGAAGTACAAGGGGAAGAATAGGAGATATAAATAGGTTTCCCATCCCTATCATGATCAAATAATCCTGAAGTATCTTGAGGAGGTTCCAAATATGACCCATGTTGAATTACCCAAAATTCCTTTTAAAACTGATTAGTGTCTTAGTCAAGTTGTAACCATGATGGTCACATCATGATGCCTTAGTTACCAGGACCCATCATGGTGTGACCTCTTTGGGCTATGTCACAACACATTTCCCCCAGATAGAGGTCCCTACCCCACAAGCCACATCATGCATGGGCCCTCTAGGTTATGATTTGTCCATCCCTAGTCATAAGAATCAAACCCATTACCATGCACCATCATATAAAAACAAGGGTGGTAATTTCTTGATATACCATCCCCTAAAGTTTTCATTAAGATACTCCCCTACACTATGTCATGGGACTTATTAGCTCTAGGTTTTCACATCGTTCTTCCCTTCTACCACACTATAACTATATGTAATGGTTGACCCTTAAATATTTAAAGTTCGTATTTTCATCCCTCTAGACCATTACATCATGGAATCCCTTCATCATTCCATGTTATCTAGCCCTCGTCCATCCTTCACACCATGGTACCCCAAGTAAAAGGTTTAATTCACAAAATTAGTCACACATCATTCCATAGATCCCAATCATCACTATATGATGATCAACCTACTAAAAAATTCATCCATCAACACAAAGTGACTCACTCCATGTTTTCTTATACAAAACTACCACTCCCAAAACATCTCATAAATCATTTTAAACATAATAAAAATTCCTTATCCTCAACCCAAATCCAAAAAATAAAATTTACCCTAATTTTTACCAACTCGTAACTACATGGGTCATTAAAAACTCCCCAACATAATTTTTTTTATACCCAAGAAACCATATCGGTCCTCTGAATAAAAATTTAGTCCTACCTTTTTCATTAATCTTCTTTTATCTTTTCATGTTCTATATTTTAATATTGAATGTGTTTCCACAATACAGTCCAAATATTAAGGAAAATTACTCATCAAAAGTCGAGCTACTAACTCACTACGATTCCTAAAGCTCAATCCATGACCTAAATCACTTATCTAGAATTATTTTGATCTAAGATATCCATACATGCTTATGATGCATTTTTTTACTCACTATGTACACTTTTCTGAAACGTCACCAATTAGTTCTTCTTCATATGATTTTTTCCAAAAATGATCTGCCTCACCCACTAACACACCATCACATATTCTGATAATTATACATTAATATTTTAAGGTATCAAGAGTCACCCAATAACTATACTAATGTCTAAAAATGACACTTTGTGTACTTCAATGGTTGAATCCTTAAAAAAATTTATACTCCACCCATGAGTATCTATGTGTCTCTGATCAAACATGAACTTATATTACACCACCTCCATGACCCTAACTAGTACTGGGATCATAAATTTTTGATTGAATAATCCCCCAACCCCTTACCACTTATTGGAGAATCCTTATCATCAAATCAAAAAACCAAAAATATAATCTCCATAGACCACATCCTATCTATTATCAAGCATAATAACCGGACATTACCACCACATTAATTCCTGAGTGTCAATATGAAACATTGATTACTAAACACCAAGATAGTCCTCAACTACACCCATTGATCCAAAAACATTGAGTTCTAAAATTGATTGATATCAAGGATTATTGTGATCCCACAATAAGAATCCACTCATAATGGATGATTCTGACTAATGGGTCTTCATGCCATAAGAATCACCTACCAAAACAAAATCAACTAGTCCAAACTATAAATCCATTCTATTCTCATCTCACTACTCAATAAACACGTCAAAAATCCATCCCAAGATCCTAGAACATTGTTCCCTCTCAAAAAATCTATGAATACCCATATAATTCACAATTCAAACACTTGGGTCCCTCCTATTAAACCTCTAAAATTTAATAAAACATGGACTACACAGGCACTGGTTTTTTTACTATAATATTTTAACAAACTTTACAATAAATAAAAACCACATTTGGTGCTTTCTAATAAACCATGACACATTATCCAAGAACCCATTTCAAGTATCAGAGTCACTCATTTCTAAAACATTTAAATCCAAGTAACCTGGTTTACATAGGTATCGGTATATTGTTTAAGGAATCTCAAAATATTTTAGTGAAACTAAAATTCATCTGATTTTTTAGAACACACCATTCCATCCAAGGGTTTTCCATAAAAAGTTAAATCTCAAAAAAATAATCTAATATAGTTATTTCCTTTATAGAAAACCAACCCTATTTTTAAAATTCATTTTGAAATCTAATTTCAAAAACCTTTTTCCTAAGATCTTATCAAAACTATAGAATCCCAAAAAAAATTCAAAATAGCATATCTACTATACATTTCAAGTATACCCAATATATAAAACCATTTTACACCCACTTTATTCCACCATATGAGTTTTCTTTTTAAATAAGGTTTTCTTCTTAAGATTGGGGTTTTACTTAAAAACCATACATTTTGAAAATAATTTCCCTATAGAATCCAAATAAACACAATCTACAATCAATTAATAAATCCCCTCAAATCTATATTAATATAATCACCCCTTATGATAAATTCAAGAAAACATTGATTATATTTTAATTTTCTTAAATTAATAATACACTCTTATGGGGAAATATGTCAAAAAAACCACTCATAGGCACATGTATCATACCCTAAAGAATTCCATAATCATGATGCATAAATAAGGAAACTAGCTCCCAACCAAACCATGTGACTTAGCTTGAATCTCATATATTACATCTTGGGATTCCTGTCCCAACAACTCACTCATACTAGAGTTCCTAGTCTCAACACTAGATATACCTTGTAAACATGGGTTTTAACTAAACCCATGTTGAACAGGCATGATATCGATCTACCTCTCAATTCCTAAAAACCTAACTCTGCCTAAAATTGGCATTGTCCCTTCCAAAAACATTCTCTAAGTCCATTTATGTGATGCCATGGCCTAGATTGCCTAAAAGACACCCAATTAGGGATTCTATATAACTCTAGGAACACCTCTTCATATTCCAAAGGATTATGAATATTGGATTGGTCCTAAAATAATCATGTATAGAATATGACCTCTAAAATAAATTCCTAGGGTCACATCCGAGTCAACAAAAAAATTCACTATGACCCACTCATATAACTGACATCCCAAAAATTTGTATACATAAGGGGAACTAATATAACTGACACAATCTATAAAATAAATAAGTAAATGATATATATGATGAAAAAAATTCACATAAAATAGAATTAGAAAATATACATATAATAGGCCTTATAATATAACTAATATATGGACCACCGTCTAGTACATGAATAACCAAAATTGAAAGTATACTAATCTAACCTCTAGCCCAACTCACATAATCATCCCTACTGAATCCTCAACCTCCACAACCTATAGGACCCAAACTACATGTTCATATCCAAGATGTACATGTGCCCTTGAATAAAACCTAAAGTTCTACACATGCACATTAAAACGCATTATATGTACGTGGGTATGGGATGAGTCCAACTAACTAATAGAAATCCAAAGTTTCTCAATATATTGAATGTTTTTATAATTAAATAGATTTGTATAATATATATATATATATAATATTATAATTACTTCTCCTGCAACACACCCACCTAGAAATATAACACAAAATTCACATACAAGTATATGTGCCAGGTTATCATGTGTTAAATAGGATACCAAGACACCTAAAATTACCTGATTCGTCCAAAAATGGTAATATTTATTTCATATCCAATCCATAAAAAGACCCATCAGTAAAGTCTTAATATAGCTAGTAGAATAATATAGAAACATACAATATAAAGAGAAAAGTCCCTCTTACTCAGGGGAGGTTTCACTTCTAGTACCCAAACCAACCCCTCTTAGGTTAGGTCACACATCAGTCTCATATCATCTAGAAAAACCACCCCTATCAGAGGAGGTCACACATTAGGTACCTAAACTGAACCTTCTCAATCAAGGTTTGTATCACATAATCATCAAGTTCCCATTTAATCTACTCTTATTTATACAGGTCATACATAAAGTATATTTTCCATTCACTCTCACTTATGGGAGGCCACACATCAGTTTCTCAGTATCTAACCTTCTCTATTAAGGTTTTTCTCCAACATACAAAATCACATACTATCATATATCATCCCAAATTCCTCTCACTTAGAACATTACCTCAACTATCACTCTCAAAATATCACACAATATACATTTGGGGAATCACATAATTAATAATTTTCATAGGGTCAATAATTAACCCATAAAAACCCTCCAAACATAAAGTACCATAGGGATAGATATTGAATATCACCTTACAAACCAATCATTATTTATCACATAATTAAATTCATTCACTCCACACATCCATAGGTTAAGGAACTTTCCACCCAAACTCATTCTTTAGACTAATAGGTCCCTAGATCTTTTTCTAACCTAAAAAACTCATCCTAGGATCTTTTCAAGAAATAGGATAACCCCCAATTACTTCATATAAATTGAAATAGTTCCATAAAAAACAATCCAATTTACCCATCTCTACCCACTAAGAATTCAATTACGTAAATTCAAAACAATATGGTCACTTTGATACCAAAGTTATAACACTATTAGTCGAACTCATGAAATCATGCATTATCATGCAACAAAAACTACATACAAGGAAATAATATTAAGTTAGAATAACTAAAAGTAACCATCATTTATAAAACATGGCATCTCCCACATCAGGTCAAACAAAGAAAAACAAAACTCAACCAAGCCCTTCCATATTTCCTTTAAAAAGTAAATCAAAATAACTTTAAAAAACATTTATAAAAGTTAAAATATTCTATATTTACTCACAATATACCCTTGGATAAAATATCATCAAATTTATCCTTAGAAACCCCACAATTGTTTTAAAATACCATTTCAGAATCCATTTTTGAAATAATTTCATTTTCACTCAAATCACATTTAAATCAACCTATATTTTAGAATAAAATTTAAAAAAAGAAAACCTCTTTTATTTAAAATACAACTCACAACAATAAAAATCATAAAGAGGTACACCATAATACATTCAATCAAGGAACCACCAATAAAACATTTATCATGAAATGTAGTCCTTGTTTATGATTAGCTTGAGGTGATTCCATCCTAATTCACGGTCCATGATCACCTAGAGCATGAAACATGCTAGAAATAATTATAATAATGGAATATAAACATGAAATCATCAAATTAATAAAAAAAATTAAAGGCTTCCTACATCAACCGGGGATATATTAATAATTTCCAGGATTTTATAATTATCCTCCGGGATTATAAATACCATTATCAATCATAAACACAATAAGAATAATAAATGAAACATTTAAAACTAAATTTCCATTTTAGAATAATTGATTCCAAACACACTAAGTGACATCACAGGGCCAAAACCATGATAAATGGGGTAAATGTTACTCCCAGCATGTACTCTAACCTAAGACACACAGAATCCCAAATTTATTTACCTTATCAATGGATAATTCTACCCAAATTCACCAAAAATACTAAATAAATCCATGTAGAAACATAGCTCAAAAAAATAGTGAAAAGAGGAATGAATATATTCTCCCAAGACCTCCTCTATAACTCACTCACCCAAAACCCATGAAGTGGGATGATTCCACCATGCTCTGGTGGAATCATCTCCCTAAAACCCTTACCAGGTGAACAAAAATCAGAGGATAATAAGGGGAACAAATAGGAAAATGGGAGAACTTATAACCCAATCCATGGGAAAAACTATTCTCAAACAACATAGATTGAAGAGAATCAAGGGAAATAATGGTAGAGATAAATAGGGTTCCCCTCTCCTACCACAATCGATTATGGTCAAAGGAACCCAAGGGGGTTCTAAAAAAACCCATAGTGAATTATGAAAAAGTCCCTTCTTTAAAAAAATTATCATTATCTTTGACATGGTGTGACTATAATGGTAATTTCATGATGCCTCAACACCTAAGAATCATCACGGTGTATCCCCCTTGGGTCGTGGTGTAACATCTCACCCCTAATAAGTGGGCTCTTCCCCACAATCCACTATCATAGTGTTCCCTCTCTAGGCCATAGTGTGACTATCCCTAGGAAGAGGGCTCAAACTACTAGCTAGACACTATAATTCTGTGACTAGGGTGGTCAATATATGATGGACCATACCTTAAAGGATTCATGGGGCAATAATCTATCATTAATACATGATCCTTACTAACACCAATTCATCCATCCATGGTTCCCTTCCACCAGGCTATTGAAATACATAAGGGCTAACTAATACATATGATAATTTTCCATTTATTCTACTCTAAACCATCAGGTTTTTTCACCCCTCCACCACACCATGTCCTCCTTACCTCATCCAACCATAATTTTCTGGGTCTCTATGGCCATATATTAATATATAAAATCAATTTATTATCACAATATATATCCAAACCATCAAGTTGTTCCAATATTTCTACTATATAATTCATCCACCAACACCTAGGAACACACTCTATGAGTTCTTTAACCAAATTAATACTCTTTAAATAGCCTAAAATTGTTTAAATCATGATCAAAACTATTTATCCTAGACCTAGATCCAAAAATTAAATTTACCCTAATTTTCACAACCCATAATGACTCATATCATTATATATAGTGTTTGATTTTTATAGGTCACTCTATATCTCTTCATTAAATATTCCATTCTCCTATTGAAAAAGTGGGTTCTTTGGTCCATATTGATTACTATTAGGATTCTAAATATGAAAAATATATTATTCTTTACAAAAGTACACACAATAGTGGAATCATTAGTTTTGGTGACTTTATATTCTACCTATTTAAAACATACTACATAAATAACAAGATTTAAGAATATTAAAATGAAAAAGGAAATGATCCCATAAAATTTTTTCCTTGTACCTAAAATATTTCACAAAAGTTAATTTGTATTTGGGGAATTTATTTTTTTTTATATTTATAGTGAGTTGGAACAGCTCATATTTCTTAAAAAACTCATAAGAAAATTTAAATAGTGTAAATTAATATATATCTGATTATAATAATTTACTAGAAGTTCTGTGAGGTCTAAAGATTCCCCTATAAGAAAAGGTATGAGAAAAATATAATATATATTTTACTTCATTTTCAAGAAAATATCACCTAATCATTTTATCATTAGAAGTCTTCTAGATATATGAATCATCGAAAACATAAAAATTTGATTTAACTTCGAGTCTAAATTTTGGTTATTGGTTTAGATGTGATGTAAATTTATAATTTATTAGAAAATTTACCATATCAATATATACAGGTGTCTATCCTTCAATAAAATAAAGCTTCTCTGATAGAATGAGGCCATTAAATGTCTCTTTTTCAGAAATTTCTACCTTGACTACATGGGGTAGCCTACTCAAGTGATCTACTACTTGATTTTTGACTCCTCTCTTTTCTTTTATTTACAAATAAAACTCTTGTAACAAAAAAATATATCTCACCACCATTGGATTTTCTTCTACCTTCTTTATCAAGTATCTATGTCCTACATGATCAAAAAAAATATCCATATTAGTACCAAGAAAAAATGATCTAAATTTATCTAAGTAAAAAATAACTACTAAGTAATACTTTTTAGTTATTTTATAATGGTTGTGGGCTATATAGAGTATCTAAGAATCATATGCAATGACATAGTGTATTCCTTAAATTATTTGATAAAACAATACTCCAGCAGAATTTTTTGAATCATAACATAGTATCTCAAATGTATATTCCCAAATAAGTGGTTTTATGACTTGTGGTGTGGTGAGTTTACACTAAAACTCATTAAAATATTTCTTGAAAGGATCATAAAAGGTAAACTAATAATCTTTTAAGATAAATATATATAGTGTGAAATAATTTTTATCAAAATACTTGATGATATTATGTAAAATCATATACATCATAAAAAGGAAATAACATGTTTCACACATTTCGGGTAAAGAAATGCATTGATAACTTCAAGTTTAAATTTATAAATATCAATCTAATTTTTAAAAATTTCATGCCCTTTCAAAATTCCTCTCTTCACTATGAAATGGAGCTTTTAAAATTTATAAACAAGGTTAATTTCAATAAAAATTTTCAATAATTTATCAATATTTTATAAATAGTGATCAAATGAACTTCCAAACATGGTGAGTTATCCAAAAATAATTCGAGAAAATACTATATCATGTAATTCACCAACCCAAATTACCCAGAGTCAATGCATTATTACATAACATTCGCATGATCACAAGAGAGTAAGTCTCGAAAGACAGATTATTTTAGTTTCCTTGGAAGTGCTAGATACATGTATAAGTTTTACATTACATCATGAAATAGAAAAAAACAACAACATTGTGTCCCCTTTGAACACATTCATATCGCTTAGCCTATTCCTGCAGGTTAATTGTAATATACTTCTTCGCTTCCTGGGAAAAATAAAATATAGAAAGGGGTGAGCTCATATTCTTAGTAAGGATAACAATATAGCAGAAACTATCATAAATAAGCATAAAAATTTAAGGCAATATATAATACTAAAACACAAGACTTTTAATCTTAAACTTCAGCATAATATGGCAAAGATAAATCAAATAATTCCATTTACTTATTCAAATGGATATTCTACTAGTCTAAAAATCACATGTAATATCAATAGCCAATTTTATAATGATAGAATGCATGATGTCAGACATCATAACTACATAGTAAACACCTCATGCCAAGACTAAAAATAAGATTTTTTTAAGGGCTTGTGAAAAGACATTATTTTGTCTCATGAGACATACTGATGCATCGAGGAGCTATAGCGGGATCCACCCATCACTTACTAAGTCCAATGCATTCCTTATATGAAAATCTTGAAACATAACATAAACATTCCTATTAAAACTAGAATAAAATGTTAATAATTTAACCATAAACCATGAATGGTATAAAAATAATACATCCATAGTCAAACATATCACAAAACCTTTAATACAATATGGAAAATTGTATCATAATAATTTAACTTCAAACAAGTGTAAAATCTATCAAAGGATGTTGACATAGATGAAATCAAAACTATTTGAGAGAAATATCTCTTTCTATTTTTGAAATAATTTAAAAGTCACATAATTATAAAAGAAAACATTTATTTTTAAAATATTCTTATAATATTTTATGGGAATCTTCAAAGGTGTTATAATAGCATAAAATTGTTGTACTCGCCGTATAAGTTAAAAAAAACATTCTTTCCTTAATTTTGTCGAAAAGGTCGTAAAAGTCCTTATTTAGAAAATGATGGAAATACTCCTTTATAAACATTTTATAAAAAGTCAAATAAGGGTATAAATGAATTTAACCCATAGTCTATGAAATAGAAAAATTATTTTGAAATACATTTTTAGAAACACAGAAGTGGATGATAAATAGGTCCCAATAGATACTCACATATAAACAACCTCAGATAATGAATAGATTATAGAATTAACCCTTACCTTGTACTTTTACTTGATCAATGGTATGTTAACCTACTATATAATATTTAAATAATTGTTATTAAATTATACAAGAACCACATACATATATATGATATCATATATTATCATCTAATATTTCTTTGTTAATAATATTTCAGTAGTATCATTGTTTTGGGTGTTAACTGATTCATTTTCCTTTATATGTTTTATTATGTAAGTCATGTTTTCTATTTATATGATTTATTTGATTCAAATACATAATGATATTAAGTTCTTAAACATTTTTAATTATAAAATTAAAATTATTCTGGAATGATTGTGATAGGGAATAAATCTCATTGTGTTCGTGGAGATGGTAATCCGTACGTACGCATGAGCGAAAATATCATTCTATTGATGGTGAAATCATATGTAATTGGATGTTATATAATATATACATAATAATTAACATTTTATATTTATTATTTACATAAATTATACTTATTATTATACCCATCCAAATAATTAAGTGTTGAATAACAAATTACACCACGACGTGGAGACGGTAAGTCATATGTACACACGTATGGTGAATTTGTCCTTAATAGGATGGATATAATAATGAATATGGTTATACCATATTTATAATAACATCCCATTATGTATAATTTACTCGAGTTATTATTTTGGTATGGAAAAAATAAAGAAATAGGAAGTGGAAGAAGAAAATAACTTTGAAAGAGGTGATGAAATTATTACCTCTTTTTCGGGTTCTTCCTTTTGATTTGATAAAAATTGATACTTAGGTAGAAATATGATCAAATTAAGGATTATAGGTTGAATTTAGGGTATTTGGGATTATATTTTAGTAGGGTTTGGTCGAGAAAAATTGATTTGGAGATGTGATTTTGAGAGAAGGAGAAGTACCCTTTTATAAGAGAGGTGAGGGTCACTTTAGGAAAAGCATGAAATATTATTTTATTATATAATCGTATTCAATTTATAATGGATCAAAAAGGATTTATTTCTAGGCTAAGGTGGGTATGGGGTGAAAAACTATCAACCAATAGGTTTTAGATAGGTTTAGTTCACCATATTAACCTTATCTTTTATGTTTAACTTTTAGTAAAATAGTTTAACTTTTACCATGTATTCTTGTATTATTATAATAAATGGTTGATAAACTTACTATAAAAAGACAATAGAACCCCAAGTGGTTAATTATTGATATATATAACCTCATATAAGTCCTTTGGTCGATCCTTATATTTTAAGAATATTATATTAATTAAAAATATATAGTATTTTTTTTTAAACTCATTTATCTCAATTTTGACACTATTTAGTATTTGGTTTTTCTAAAAGTCATAAAAACTTTATCACTTAGAAAAATATTTATTTAATAAACCCAAACATTCCATATTATCCTATAAAATTCGTCTAATATATAAAATGTCTCAATTTACAATTATATTAATATTTATAATATCAATTATTTTAATCTTTCAATAATAAGGTAATTACAGCATCATCATTGTGTCATAAATAAATTTAATTATTTAATGTCTAAAAATTATAAATAAAATACCATTATGTAGGAAATATTTTTATCTTTCTAATTAATATTTATAGTCTAATTTATCTTATGTATAACCCAATATTAAAAATGGTTTAGTTATTAAACTTTGAATTTAACACTTTTAACTCTTCTTTAAATAAAATAATAATAAATGTCCTAATCTAATCAAAGTAGACCAAAAGATTCATATTTTATTCATAAAGATGATTTTTGTCAAAATAAACTTATCCAATAGAATTAATACATGTGTTAGGTTAATTATAATATCATTTTTTACATTTAATTACCCTATTTACTTTTAACCATGGTAAATAAAATTCAAAAGTTACTATTTACAAAAAAATTATTTTCATTATATTGAACCACATTTTAATTACTAATGTCAAACATGTGTCTCGTATTTTTGAAATTCAATCCACAAAATCGGTAAAAGTACGTTTTATGCAAATTTGCAAATGTGCTTAGAAGGTGGGTAAAAGACGTTAAAAGTTCAATAAAATTTTATATATCTAATCTTATTATAAAATGACTCCAATGAATTACATTGAAAATATATAGGTATTATGTATCTATTTTTACCTAAAATAAATTTAAACAATAACGATGTGTTTTTCACTATTCATTAAAAAATGAATGTTTTTAGAAAAATACCAAAAATTCACCCTAAAATAATTTTGATATTCCAAATCCAAAAATGAAGTCTGTTTTGAAAAATAAAATTTATAAAATTTAAAAAAGTGGGTATTACTATTCATAACGGCTAGTTTGATTAGTCTTGGTGTGCTGGAACTCGAAGCTGCATACAGCGCAAGCTATTGCATTATTCAAATGGAAACATACTGTGGAAGCTTGGGGTGTTATATTCTTCCCCCCTTTAAATAATTTTGTCCTCAAAATTTCTAGAATACTACTGCATAAAAATATTCGAGTGGTTCTTCATTATAAGTTCCTCAGGTTCCCACATTGCCTCTTCTATCTTATGGTTTCTCCATATAACTTTTACCAGATGAATCATCCATTTTCTCAATACTTGTTCTCTGGTATCATGAATCTTGGTAGTCTCTTCACAATAAGATAGATCGGGTTCCAATTCTATTTCTTCATAGGTGAGTACATGTGTTGGTTTATGCATGTATTTTCTCAATAGTGATATGTGAAACACATCATGAACATTGGAGAGGCTTGGAGGCATTGCAAAAGGGTAAGCTACAACTCCAATTAATTCTAGAATTTCAAAAGGTCCATGTACCTGGGACTTAATTTACCCTTCTTACAGAATTTTACAACACCCTTCCATGGAGATACCTTTAAGAAAACATGATCTCCTACTTGAAATTACAAATACTTCCTTTGGTTATTAGTAAATCTCTTTTGCCTACATTGAGATAATTTGATGTGGTTTGAATAATATTAACCTTTTCCATTATTTCCTCAACAAGTTCTGGGCATATGAGTTTTCTTTCACCAACATCATCCCAACAAGTTGGTGTGCAACATCTCTTTCCATATAATGCTTCATATGGTGCCATCTCAATACTTGAATGGAAGCTATTGTTATAGTAAAATTCTACCAGAGGTAAATATTGATCCCGTATACCTTGAAAGTCATGTGTGCAAGATCTCAACATGTATTTTTTGGTTTGGATAGTCTGTTATGATTTTCCATCAATTTGAGGGTGGTAGGCAGTACTCAAATGAAGTTTAGTATCTGGGGATTTCTGAAGACCTTTCCAAAATCTTGATGTAAAATGGGGATCACGATTAGAAAAAATCGATATGGTTACTACATGAAGTCTTATAAATTCATTAATATATAGTCTTCCTAAATATTCAAGTGGTAAATTTTCTCTTATAGAAAGAAAATGTGCCGAATTGGTAAGATGATCAACAATGACCCATATTACATCATTCCTTCTAGGAGTATTTTGTATCCCTATGACAAATTCCATCGTAATATCATCTCATTTCCACTCAGGTATTGGAATAGGTTGCATGACTCCTCCAGGATGTTGTCTTTCAGCCTTAACCTTTTGAAAAACCATACATCTTGACACATAATCAGTAATCTCCCTCTTCATGTTGTCCCACCAAAAATTTTCCTTCAAATATCTAAAGATCTTAGTGCTACTAGGTTGTATAGAGAAATTGGAGATATGAGCATCATCCAATAATTCAATTTTTTGATCAGTTATATCAGGAACACAAAGTCTCTTCCCAAATTTCAAAATCCTTTCTCCATATATGAAGTCGATCAGTCTCCCATCATTCATATCTTTAATTTTCTTTTGAAACTCTTCATCATCAGTCTGAGAACTTTTTATGATTTCTAATAAAGATGGTTTGGAAACCATTTGAAACAAGTATTGATGTTTCACCTTCCATGATAATTCTCATATCCATATTTACTATATCCATGAATATAGGATCCCTTTCAACTCTCATCTTGTTCAAAACTCCATGATCCTTTCTGCTTAAAGCATCAGACACCTTATTTTCCTTCCCTAGGTGGTATTGTATAGTGTAATCATAATCCTTGGGTAGTTCAAGCCATCTTCTATTCCACATGTTGAGTTCTTTTTGTGAGAAAATATACTTCAAACTCTTGTGATCAGTATATATCTCACATTTTTCACCATAGAGATAGTGTCTCCATATATTCAAAGAAACTATTATAGTTTCTAACTCTATATCATGAGTTGGATAGTTTTGTTCATGAATTTTTAGCTATCATGATTCATAGGCAATAACTCTATCATTCTGCATAAGGAAACAACCAAGTCCTTTCTTTAAAGCATCACTATAAATAACAAACCCATCATTCCTCAATGGTAGAGTCAAGATAATAACATTGACTAATATTATCTTAAGTTATTAAAAACATTCTTCAAAATATTTTTTCCAAACAAATTTAACCCCTTTACGCGTGATCTTGGTTAATAGATTAGCCAATCGGGAAAATTCTTGGATGAAATGCTGATAATAACATGCTAAACCAATAAAATTTCATACCAAAGATATAGTCGTTGGAGCTATCCATTATTGTATTTCTCTTTTCTTAGAAGGATCAAAAAATATTCCATCCTTAGAGACAATATGACCAAGAAAAGAAATCTCTTAAATCCAGAATTCACACTTGCTGAACTTCTCATATAATTCATTTCTTCTAAGAGTCTTTAGAATAGCGCGCAAGTGATTTTCATGATCTTCATATCTTTTGGAGTATACCAAGATATCATAAATAAATACCACTACAAATTCATCAAGATATTCCTTGAAAACTCTATTCATTAGACCCATGAAGACAGAGGGTGAATTATTCAGTTCAAAAGGCATTACTGTAAAATCGTAATGCCCATACCTGGTATGAAATGATGTCTTAAGAAAGTCTTTCTTCA
Source organism: Viscum album (assembly GCA_963277665.1). Taxonomy (NCBI): domain Eukaryota; kingdom Viridiplantae; phylum Streptophyta; class Magnoliopsida; order Santalales; family Viscaceae; genus Viscum; species Viscum album. Next base: position 701,280,460 of record OY728160.1, read on the forward strand.
TCATACACAACTGATGATATCCAGATCGAAGTTCAATCTTTGAAAAATATTGAGCTCCATGAAGTTGATTGAAAAAATCATCAATGTGTGGTAGGGGATACTTGTTCTTTTTGTTATAGCATTGATCTCCCTGTAGTCAATGCACAACCTCATAGAACCATCTTTCTTCTTAACAAAATAAACAGGGGCTCCTCATGGAGAAACACTAGGGTGAATTAATCCTTTATTACTCAATTCCTCTAGTTGTTTCTTTACTTCCACTAATTCCATAGTGGTCATTCTATAAGGGATCTTCGATATAGGCCTTGAACCAAGAATTAAATCAATAGAAAACTCAATTTCTCGTTCTCGAGGATGTCTAGGTAAATCCTTTGTAAACACATCAACATATTCTTACACAATAATTACATCCTCTATTTGAACATTCCTTTCCTCACCCATAGTTATTTCATTCTCTTCCTCCACAATAATTGAATTTATTAGAGCTATTGGGGGTGTATCTAGATAATAATTAGATGGTGATATTTCTACTCTAAAGATAAGGTACTTATTATCATCATCGAAAATTGTAACCTTCATCTTGTTATAATAAATTTTCGAATCATTGTCCAAAATCCAATCTATACCAAGGATTGTATCAAATTCAATCATGGTTATAATGATGAGATCAGTAGATAAACCGATTTTATATTCCCTAATGGGAACTGATTCACAAAACAATATTGCAATGATACTTCCCTTAGGAGTTTTGACTGAATACTCCCTTGTTAAATCAAATTGGAAATATCTAATTTTCTTAGCAAATTGGGAAGATATGAAACAATGAGATGATCCAGAATCAAATAAAGCATTGTCTAAATTTGAGGAAACCATTAAATTACCTTCTACCACGTCATCTAGATCTTCAACCTCAGTAGTAGTGATCTCATAAGCTTTTCCTTTCTCCCTTGGCCTTTTTTGAGGTAAGTTTACTTTGTTCTTAGGAAATTCATTTACATGACGCCCCATTTCTTTATAATTGTAGCATTCAACATTGGCATCCTCTTTTTTTACCTTACAATCATGATCTTGGTGTCCTTTTTCACCACACTTGTAACAGACTCACATTCCCTTCAGGAAAGTACCTAGGTGTTTCTTCCCACATTTATTGCAGGATGGAAATTCAACTTTTCCCTTCTTCCCCTTATTTCTATTTCCAGATTGTTCATAAAATCTATTCTTCTCCTTCTTTGCTTTAAATTCATAAGACTTAGAGAATTCCTTTTCTGTCTTGATAGCACATGAGACAATATCTTCGTATTATGAGAAGGATTGTGAGACTAATGATCAATGGAGAAATGGTTTTAACCCATCAAAGAATCGATTAATCTTACTACTTGGGTTATGTATATAATCTGATGCATGCCTTTCTAACCTTGTAAAGTTAGCCTCAAACTTTGTAGCATTCTCATCCTCATTTTTCCTCAGACTCAGAAATTGTCTTTCTATGTTTTCTTTATGGTCACAAGGAAATTATTTTTATAATAAATGTTCTCTAAACTTCATCTATTCAATATTTTATACTTCTTTATCATCCTTTGTGTTTTGAATTAATGGCCACCATTGATCTGTATCTTCTGTGAGGAAATAAACTTCCATGACAACTTTTTCCCTTTCGCTACTCCTCAAAGCATGAAATATTTTTTCTAATAAACTTATCAATTTCTTAGATACAAATGGATTTTTATTCCCATTGAATATTGGTGTTTTTTTCATCATGAAGAGGTCTTACATTGATCCTCTACATTGTGAACCAGGTTTCTCTATACGGGTAAGGTTATTATTCATACACTACTACAACTTGGCCCTTTATCAGCGCTAAAAACCGGCATTAACAGCGCTAGAAAAGCGCTGTTAATGCTGGCGTAGATAAGGGGGGTCCCCTTTATCAGCACTCCGAGAAGCACTGATAAAGGTCTCATATATCGGCGCTTGTTGGAGCGCTGATAAAGGGTTCCTTTATCAGCGCTCCTCTAGCGTTGTTAAAGGTGTCCTTTATCAGCACTCAAAAAAGCGCTGATAAAGGCACCATCGCCTGCACCTACATAACAGAACCTGCACACCTGCACACCAGAATATCTACACAAAGTAGCACATGCACACCTGCACACCACAGCACCCGCACACAATATTTTGACCGACAATGGTATATACATTTACTTAACATCATGAATACAAAAAAACACATTGCTATATACATTTCAAACATTGTTTTACATGGTTACAATTACAATTATTCAACAACAGTTATAAACATTCATTTTTCATCCTTTGATATCCATGATCCGCTCTCAACGGTATTTCTTGCCGAACAAAGCATCCAAACTCAAGGAAAAAAATTCACCTATATAAGAAAACAAGTATTATGTTAGTAATGCAATAATGAAATAAATTAAAATAGTAATATTAAAGAATACATTAATATGGAAATGTGAAACTAAAATATGAAATTTTAAACTCAAATGTTTTCATTCTCATAACAATGAAAGGGAATAATGTAAAATCAATATGTTTTTGATTGATTTATCTCATTTAATAAATACTGATTCTTTATCTAATGAAAAGCTTTACCGGTCACATTGTGCGTCAGATTGAGGTGTGGTCGATTCGTACACGTCACAAATGACTCATGGATCATTTTTCTAAAGTTTCAAAACAATCCGAATGCGTTTTCTCGGTATTTCGTATGTTAGTAGTGTTGTTTTCTAAAGTTTATGTCATTTTAAAACTGATATCAGACACTTTTAGCCATACCAGTCACACTATGCGTCGGATTGAGGTGCAGTCGATTCGTACACGTCAAAAATGACTCATGGATCGTTGTCCTAAAGTATCAAAACAATCCAAACGCGTTTTCTCGGTATTCTGTATGTCATTAGTGTTGTCTTCTAAAGTTTATCTCAATTTGAAACTGATAATAGACACTTTTAGCCATACTGGTCACACCGTGTGTCGGATTGAGGTGTGGTCAATTCATACATGTCACAAATGATTCATGGATCGTTTTCCTAAAGTATCAAAACAATTCAAACGCGTTTTCTCAGTATTCCATATGTCAGTAGTGTTGTTTTCCAAAGTTTATCTCAATTTGAAACTGATATCAGACACTTTTAGCCATACCAATCACACCGTGTGTCGGATTGAGGTGTGGTTGATTCATACACGTCAAAAATGATTCATAGATCATTGTCCTAAAGTATCAAAACAATCCGAACACGTTTTCTCAGTATTTAGTATGTCAGTAGTGTTGTTTTCCAAAGTTTATCTCAATTTGAAACTGATATCAGAAACTTTTATCCATACAAGTCACATCGTGCGTCGGATTGAGGTGCAGTCGATTCGTACATGTCACAAATGAATAATGGATCATTTTCCTAAAGTATCAAAACAATCCAAATGCATTTTCTCGGTATTCCGTATGTTAGTAGTGTTGTTTTCTAAAGTTTATCTCAATTTGAAACTGATACCAGACACTATTAGCCATACCGGTCCCACCGTGCTTCGAATTGAGGTGTGGTCAATTCGTACACGTCAAAAATGACTCATGGATCATTTTCCTAAAGTATTAAAACAATACGAACGTGTTTTCTCGGTATTCTGTATGTCAGTATTGTTGTTTTCTAAAGTTTATCACAATTTGAAATTGATATCAGACACTATTAGCCATACCAGTCACACCATGTGTCGGATTAAGGTAAGGCCAATTTGTAGACATCAAAAATGACTCATGGATCATTGTCCTAAAGTATCAAAACAATCCAAACACATTTTCTCGGTATTCCGTATGTCAGTAGTGTTGTTTTCAAAAGTTTATCTCAATTTGAAACCGATATCAGACACGTTTAGCCATACCGGTCACATAATGTGTCGGATTGAGGTGCGGTCAATTCGTACACGTCACAAATGATTCATGGATCATTTTCATAAAGTATCAAAACAATCCGAACGTGTTTTCTCAGTATTCCATATGTCAGTAGTGTTGTTTTCTAAAGTTTATCTCAATTTGAAACTGATATCAGACACTATTAGCCATAACGGTCACACTGTGCATCATATTAAGGTGCGGTCGATTCGTAGACGTTAAAATTTACTCATGGATCGTTGTCCTAAAGTTTCAAAACAATCCGAATGCATTTTCTCGGTATTCTGTATGTCAGTAGTGTTGTTTTCTAAAGTTTATCTCAATTTGAAACTGATATCAGACACTTTTAGCCATACCGGTCACACCGTGCATCGGATTGAGGTGCGGTCAATTCATACACGTCAACAATGGCTCATGAATCGTTTTCCTAAATTATTAAAACAATCCGAACATGTTTTCTTGGTATTCCGTATGTCATTAGTGTTGTTCTCTAAATTTTATCTCAATTTGAAACTGATATCAGACACTATTAGCCATACCGGTCACACCGTGCATCGGATTGAGGTGCGGTCGATTTGTACACATCACATATGAGTCATGGATCGTTTTCATAAAGTATCAAAACAATCCGAACGCGTTTGTTCAGTATTCTGTATGTCAGTAGTTTTGTTTTCTAAAGTTTATCTCAATTTGAAACTGATATCAAACACGTTTAGCCATACTGGTCACACCATGCGTCGGATTGAGGTGCGGTCGATTCGTAAACGTCAAAAATGACTCATGGATCATTTTCCTATAGTATCAAAACAATCCGAACGCGTTTTCTCTGTATTCCGTATGTCAGTAGTGTTGTTTTCTAAAGTTTATCTCAATTTAAACTAATATCAGACACTATTAGCCATACCGGTCACACCATGCGTCGGATTGAGGTGCAGTTGATTCGTACACGTCAAAAATGACTCATGGATCATTGTCCTAAATTTTAAAAAAAATCCGAATGTGTTTTCTCAGTATTCTGTATGTCAGTAGTGTTGTTTTCTAAAGTTTATCTCAATTTGAAACTAATATCATACACTTTTAGCTATACCAGTCACATCGTGCATCGGATTGAGGTGCAGTCGATTCGTACACGTCACAAATGACTCATGTATAGTTTTCCTAAATTATCAAAACAATCCGAACGTGTTTGCGCAGTATTTCGTATGTCATTAGTGTTGTTTTCTAAAGTTTATCTCAATTTGAAACTGATATCAGACACTATTAGCCATACCGGTCACATCGTGCGTCAGATTGAGGTGAGGTCGATTCGTACACATCAAAAATTATTCATGGATCATTTTCCTAAAGTATCAAAACAATCCGAATGTGTTTGCTCGGTATTCCGTATGTCAGTAGTGTTGTTTTCCAAAGTTTTTCTCAATTTGAAATAGATATCAGACACATTTAGTCATACCGGTCACACCGTGCGTCGGATTGAGGTGCACTTGATTTGTAAATGTCACAAATGACTTAGGGATCACTATTAGAATGTATCAAAACAATCCAAATGCGTTTGCTTGGTTTTCCGTGTGTCACTTGTATTGTTTTCTAAAGTTTATCTCAATTTGAAACTGATATCAGACACTTTTAGCCTTACCGGTCACACCGTGCATCGGATTGAGGTGCGGTCGATTCGTACATGTCACAAATGACTAATGCATCGTTGTCATAAAGTATCAAAATAATTCGAACGCTTTTTCTCGGTATTCTATATGTCAGTAGTGTTGTTTTCTAAAGTTTATCTCAATTTGAAACTGATATCAGACACTATTAGCCATATTGGTCACAATGTGTGTCGTATTGAGGTTTGGTCGATTCTTACACGTCACAAATGACTCATGGATTATTGTCCTAAAGTATCAAAACAATCCGAACGCGTTTTCTCAGTTTTCCTTATGTCACTTATGTTGTTTTCTGAAGTTATGTCAATTTCAAACTGAGTAGTAGGAATTCACTAATCTAAAGATATGAAAAATAAGAAAGGGAGATCATAGATGCTAAATAAGTGTAAAGGTATATATCAATGACCATATAAAGATAACATAAGTATTAGTAATTCACCTTCATTGTCCTATTTGTTTACATTCTTCCATCAGGTACGCTGCCCATTTATTTCTAAACACATTTATATCATCTTCTGAATAGGAGTTTTTGCGACAGTCACAGTAGTACTGAAAAAATATAAATACCCAAAGGATTAATAATTATTTTAAATTAAGTAGTAATTATTTTCAAAAATACCTCTTCAGGGATGCTAGTTTGTTCATGAAATATGATCTCTTTCATAAATTTACAAACATAATAACCACAGTCCTTGTCGTTTGTTTGTTTCGAACACTGCAGAAACATCGAGAAAAATAAGTAATTTGTTTTGATATGTATTTGGATAGTGAAATATATTTATATATACCTAGATACTTCTCCATTTGTAGATCTTGTGGACATTGTCATCCTTATTCCCTAGATTCATTCTAGCCTTTAGACGATATTCATACACCGCCCTATCATAACAAAATCCTCATTAAAAGATAATATAAATTATATAACAAGATATTTAGTTCTAAAATGTTGGATCTAGTGTATTAAAAATTGACAATCACCATCATGTGTGGTCGGTTAGTTGGATATCCATGCAGTGAATCCAGAAAATAAATCTTTGGAGTATCCAAATTGAATGCAATGAGCATCCAATGTTCCCTAAAAACACAAAAAGAAATAAGTACTGATAGAAATGAAAATATAATTGATATGATTAAAATGTAGAGTTTTACCCCTGCAACGTTGGTATTAAAAAGATTCTGTCAGTCATAATTCTGCTTTGAAACGTTTTGAGCAGATTTGACATTAATTTAGCCTGAAAATCAGAATCTATTTCTTCTCGCTATGTAGAAATGGTGTGAGGACTAACGACTCTAAATTTGTATTCATGGGAAAATCCCTTCAATTGTTTTTCATATATATGCCTGTGAAAAATATGAGATGTATTTATCCATAATTATCAAAGTATATCAGCTTCTGTAAAATCAAATCATGAAAACATACCTCATGTATACATTTATAACTGAGGCGCCTAGCCAGTCATATGTGATGATCTCAGCAACAGCCTCTGCACTAACGAAATTTAATGTTTCCTCTACATACATATCTTTTTCACAAACAATTGTATGACTCTTTCCGTCTTTCATTTTCATATCCACATGAACTCACAATGATATTAAATGTGGATATAGAACGGGCGGGGTGAACGCGCTCTCAGTATATCGTTTTTATCGGTTGGTTGATCCAATGTTGGAGCCACTCTTTTGTTTTAGCTCCTCCATTTTGTCCTTCTGTAATAACATTCATCGGTTCAGCCATTTTCTAATTTAATTTTAAAGGTTCTGCTTGAAAAATGAATTGGAAATGAATACCTCCTGGTCGACATGTTTTTTTACAAGATTCGATGGCCATGCAACGAATGTTCCAACAGCTTTTTCCACCGTATGAATGTCGTCGTCATCATTTGGCACGGGTAGCTCGGCACTCGGATCATGAGCTACGTTAATCGACACTTTGACATGACCGGTTGGAATTGTTCTGGAGTGCAATGTGTCATTCTGCATATTGAACACTGTATCCCTCGCTACAAGGCGATGGGTGGGAGTTGACAGATATAAATCACAATCATTTTCACCCTGTAGAATATCATTACATGAAAGGTATCAGTGTCTATGTGATTCAAATTTCACAAAAACGAATATTAGAACATTGATTACCTCAGTTAAGTCAGGTCTTTGAGGGTAATGGATCGCCTCAAAGCTGGTGGGGGTGGATCTACTCACGTGGGTTTTTCTTGAGTTGTTTGTTCTCTTCACCTCTCCTCCATAAAACTCTTTAGCATCTCTCCCTGAGTTTGGAATAGTTATTCAAGGGTAGCTACTCTATCTCTCATTACATGAAATTCTTTAGTTTGTTCATCCTCTTGTTTTTTTCTAAAAATATGCCCGGGGTGACACCCCAAAACCCACACCTCTGACGTGGCTATACTGTTCTGGCTATTTCAAGGCCGCTGAATGTATGTCTGCATCCGGTGTGGGTGTTGTTGATTCTTGTGACTATGTCAAATAGAAAATATGGAAAAATAAGTAATCATCATTATGTAATAGTGATTTAAAGCAAAACAAGTTTATATTATTTCATACTTACACATGTTTCCCACACTTTTTGTGTGTTTTCATCTATCAGTTTCCCCTCTTTATTAACACGAGACTCCTTCTATAGCACATGGTGTGGAATGGAAGTGACTTGAGATTTTTCTTCATCAGTATGCATATAAACATAGAAACATGGTTACAGTGTTGTTTTATGTCACATAAAATTATTACAGTACTTTTAAAATACATACCAATTGTTTTTCAATTGAAGCATACCCCAGCCTTGCTTTACGGTAGGGGTACGCTGGTTTTGTTCCCCGTTCTTTATTTTCATCACTCAGTTTATGTTTCATAAATAAAAACCTATCAATCAATGTGATGAATACAAGAAATGTTACACAATGTGTAACCAAACACAATGTACCTAAAAATTCTGTTCTATATGACGGTTGCAAAATGAATCCCATGTTCCTTGGGATATCAAGTGTGCATAAAGAGGAGGCAGGTGCAGCTTTATTTTCCCTTCAGCATCTTTCAGATGATGTTTCGTTAAAATGGTGCGAAAGCCTCTATGAATCCTTCCTAACAGTCTTAAAACATATTCTTTGTGCGAAACATCTACTATAAATGCACTCTGCAAGAGATGATGAAGGGTTAGTCAATATTTCAGTATTTTATTTTATTTTATTTTAATAAATTAAATAGATGATATCGTAATGTTACCGTAATCTCTTCCCACATTAATGTTTTCAACCCACTGACAACATGGTGCCACGACTCTACATCAATCGGCACGCGTTGTCGAGTGACGATTCTAATGTAGCTACTAAACATGGCTTTGTTGGGGTTTACATGCTGGCCTAGTTTATTCCATCCCACCTCATATTTTATGCCTTTTTCTTTTTCCTTAAGTATTTTGGCTAAAACTGTCAAACTACGGTGCACCTGTTTTTTTGTGTCATTGGGGTTTCATCGCCTACCATTTCCTCAGTTTCTGCATCATCATTATGATTCTCTGAAGCTCTAGCATCGGCACTGGGACCAGCTGCAACAGGTTGAGAGACATGTTGTACCTCAGTAGTGGGACCAGCTGCAATAGGTTGAGAGGCCTGTTGTCTCTCAGCAGTGGGACCAGCTGCAACAGGTTTAGAGACGTGTTGAGTCTCAGGATTGGGTGCATCAGTAGGTGAAGAAGTCATTATCTGTAGAACTGGTTTAACATTTAATTTAGATCACATAAAAGTAGCAGCGAACAGATAATAACATAATGTAACACAATCTATATTACAATAAAAATCAATAACCTGATTATTGAACTCTCTTTTTTTTTAAAGGATGAAGGGATTTGACCCCTCTATCAACTATCCATATCCCTTCATTGTGGTCTCCTCTGACATAAAAAACGTCGTCTACATTGGGACCACTGTGAAATGATTACGAAGTCCCAATGAAAGGGTCATCTTCTGTTGAATTTTCATCTGACCCTTCAGTTGTTTTGGTCGATAACAGAATGATTGACCAGTTTCGGTTTGTGGGATCTAGAACATAAAATAATTGCATTGCCTGTGATTCAATTATAAACGGTTCTTCTTTCTCTCCTTCCTTACTAAAATCAACTTTCACGAATCCCAAATCATCTATTTTAACAACACTCCTGTTATCAACCCACTTGCATTGAAATATTGGAACTTGAAATTCTATATAATCCAACTCCCATATTTGTTTGATGATGCCAAAGTATGACATATTCTCATAAATTGGATTTCTGTCCTTAGCACCGGAAACATGCATCGCTTCAGCCATAAGTGTAACCCCACTATTCTGCATGGTACTGTCTTCATCATGTTCATTGGTATAAAATGTATAACCATTAACTACATAAGCATTGTAAGATAATGAATACATACTTGGTCCTCCGGCTAGCCATCGAAGTCGTTCCGAAATTGACTCTGGATTTTCATATGACTTCTTAAAAATATGATTTTGAAACCATCCTATAAACTGTCGATTATGTGTATCTGATATCCATTTTTCATCCCTAGATGGATTCAAATGCCTAATAATTTTTTTCTGGATTTCAACATATGGGTCAATGTCGAAACTGTTATGCAAAACATAAAGGTGGGCCTGGTCCCGATCTGTAATATTGATTGTGACAACCTTTCTTCCAGAAATTCCTTCACCCTCAAGCCGCCCAGTGTGAAGAGATTTCGGTAAGCCAATTCTTTCCACACCAGAAAAGTATTCGGTACAGAATTCAACGGCTTCCTCAACAATATATCGCTCTGCAATACAACCCTCTGGTCGACTTTGATTTTTGACAAACCCTTTAAAAATCTTCATATACCATTCAATGGGGTACATCCATCTGTAATTTACAGGACCACATAGTCGAATCTCTGTCACCAAGTGGACCATCAAATGAACCATCATATCAAAAAATGATGGTGGGAAGAAAATTTATAATTCACATAATATGACAGCAATTTCTTTTTCCATTGCTGGAAATTCCGTCGGGTCTATAACTTTGCTACATATAGCTTTGAAGAAGAAACACAGTTTCGTTAATGTATGGCGGACATTCTTGGGAAAAATGCAACGTAAAGAAATTGGAATGATATTTTTCATCAAAACATGACATTCATGTGATTTCAGACCTTTTAACTTCAAGTTGCTCATTGACACAAGGTTACTGATATTTGATGAATACCCCTCTGGAACCTTTACGTCATTCAAGAAGTTTCAAAACTGATGTCTCTCCTGCCTGGAAAGAGTGTAAGCAGTAGGAGGAAGAAATGTTCATTTTTCACCCTTCACTGGTGCCAACTCTTCTCATATTCCCATATCAACCATGTCCAACCTAGCCTTAATTCCATCTTTTGTTTTTTCAGATGTATTTAGCAATGTGTCGATAACACTATCAAATACATTTTTTTATACATGCATAACATCAAGAAAATGTCTTACATACAGACAATTCTAGTATTGTAATTCAAAAAAAACTGATCTCTTTTTCCAACCGATTTTCGTTAGGTTTTTCGAAGCCAGTTTACCAAAAGTAGTGTCCACATTTTTAACTTTCTCAAACAATTGATCGCCTGTTAGTGGAGACGGTGTTGTAAATTCTTCTGAACTTCCATCGAATGATTTCATCCAAGAAAGGTACTTATGTCATCGCGGTAGAAATATGTGATGTCCTAGAAACAGGGTTTTCGATGAATGTTTCAACCTAATTGATTGTGTACCTTCTTCGCAAACGGGACAGCCTTGCGTTCCTTTAATGCTATATCCTGACAAATTTCCATAAGCAGGGAAGTCATTTATCGTCCCATACAACATGACTATCAAAGTGAAATTTTCCTTTCTATAAGCATCATACAATGTAACACCTGAATCCCATAATAATTTCAAATCTTTGATCAATGGAGCTAAATAAACATCAATATTATTACCCGGTTGTTTTGGTCCTAATATAAGCATAGATAACATGATGTATTTTCATTTCATGAATAACCATGGTGGTAAGTTATAATTTATCAACATAACCGGCCATGTACTGTGACTGTTTATTTGAAAACCAAAAGGATTCACTCCATCTGTAGATAACGCAAGACGAAGGTTTCTCGACTCGTTTCCAAATTCAGGATACTCATGATCGATTCTCTTCCACTGAGGAGAGTCTGCCGGGTGATGTAGTATCCCATCTTTAACTCTTGTATCTGCATGCCATGTTAATTGTTTTTCAGTCTCCTCACTTCCATACAGGCATCTAAACCTTGGAATGATTGGAAAGTACCATACAACTTTAGTAGGACTGGATTCATCTTTCTTTTATCGAGAAGCACCACACTTTGGGCATTCTTTAAGTGATTTTTGGTCCTTGCGAAACAGTATACAATCATTCGGGAAGGCGTGTATTCTTTCAGAGATCATACCCATAGAGCGTAGCATTCGTTTGGCATCATATGTTCGGCTCGGGAGCTCATTGTCTTCTGGGAGAATGTCATTCATGAGGGCAAGTAGTTTTGTAAAATTGTCGTCACTCCACCCATTGTCTACTTTCAAATTATACAGCTTCAGTACGGCTGACAATGCTGTATATTTAGTGCAACCAGCATACAATGGCGTCTTTGCACAACTTTTTAACTTCTCAAACAATTTTGGGCAATCATGAAGTTCATCTTCGACGGTCCTTGTCATTTCCTCAATACGATCTTCATCATCATTCACATCTGTAATCACATCCTCCATACGGTCATCTTCATTGTTCATGTTTGTAATCATATCAGATGATCTATAAAATGTAGTGTCATCCCAGTCACTACCTACATTCGTTGTTTCCCCGTGTTTATTCCAACATGTATAACTCTGATCTATTCTGTGACAGATCAAGTGTTCTTCCAACTCTTGTGGACTAATTTGATTTGAATAACAACAGCATAAACATGGACAAAGGATTTGAGAAGAGTCACATTCATGATCTTTTGCAAACTTGATAAACTCTTTCACGCCTTCTTCATACTCTTTTGTCAACCGATTGGCATTCATCCATTCTTTATTTATATTCATCCTATTTGAAATCCATAGGATGAGTATATTGGTTAGGGGAGAAGGAATATGAGTATAATTTAGATAGAAAACAAGATACTTAAAAATGGTAGGGGGCGTGCTCATTAATAGAAAATCTTGGGTGGTTCTTGGGATTCATCCAATCTCTTCCTCTCTTTGATCACCCCTGATTTGGGATGGTTCTTGGGAGTTTTTTATAGTTTGTTAGTGGGGTTCACCACTATATACATGGGATAACCATACCTTTTGTGAGGAATTAGGATAATCATTACAACTTGTGGATCAATCTCATAGGGCGGTCTCTATAGGGTGTTCGTACAAGGAAATACCTCATGTGTAAGGCCAATAGGTAGCCTAACATGTGCATCAAAAGTAAAAGTGTATAAAGTTGATTGAAACACATGGTACCAAATGAATAAGTAAGAAGTAGTATATGTTTTCCACAAGGGAACCCATGGAAGTGGCCATAATGGCCACCTTAGTCTATGTGATGGTTATGTGGGAGTCTCCCCATGCTATCCAGGCATGAGCTAAGGCACAATGACTAATCCTCAGATAATTACCATTCATCTGGGTGCTCTTGGGTGTGGGAGGATCATGGATGCTCGTGGGCTCATGAGTGATCAACACCCAACTCTTTAGTGTATTTGTCTTGTTCAGGTCAAGACACAAAGCAACATAGGTAGTGGATGTAGCAAATTCAGAAGAATAAACCCCAAGATAACTCTGAACTCACCCAGTGTCAAATCCCAATCCCTACCACCTAGTTTGAAGGTGATACAGATTAATTCTATCTTGAAAGTTGTAAGGAACTCTAAAAAGAGCTCCTAAAACGTCTCCTCGGGAACAACAATAATTTGGGAGTGTTTCATTGATGCGAAGGGCTACCATAACATCCTTGTCGATGAGGACCTTGTGTATTATGACCAAATCCATGGATTTGTTGGTGAAAATTGACTTGGATTGAAAATGGTCCAAGCACATATAGTGTTTCATTTCCTCAAAGTAAAAATAGGGATGGACATTGGTAGGTGGAACCACATCTTGTGAGTGGTGGGATGCAAAAGGAAAATCAAAACCCAATGAGATGGAATCTTCCAATGGTGGTGGAAAAGAAGAGGGAGAAGGAGATGGTGGAGTTAGAGTTTGGGTCTAGTGATTAGCTGCAATAGGCCACGATCCATAAGCTATGTGTTTGGATGGGGGAAGGCACCTACCCTTAGTTCAAATCATGGTGCTAGGTGGGAAGTGAGTATGGGTGGAGGAAGGGGAGGAGGTTTAGTTAGATGATAGGGATATGATGGAGGAGGGAAGGCATGGATGATATGGGGAGAAGAGGGAGTAGTGGAGGGGGGGCACAACAAACCCTGGGTTATAGCTTAAATAACTCAGTCATGAACTTTATTTCAACGCATCCAATGTTGATATATTTTATTTCAAGAAGGGGACAAGGCTAAAAATAGTCAAAGGAGGTATAAATTAGTTTATCCCAAGGGAATCTTCTTTAACTAAACTAAAAATCTTGGGGGGAGGGATCCTATGATGCTAAATATGGTACACAGGTTACCTAGAGAGGCCTACGTAGCCAGGAAATCAGTGACCTTCTTACCCTCTTTTATGTATGAGATAGATCCATGTGGTTATTGAAAAAAATTATGCATCTCATAGTGAATGGGACCTAGAAAATACTGGGTACCTCAAGCACACCCATGACACGACACCATGGATATGTTGTACCTCCACCCTATTCTTAGGTTCTCTGTCTTCATCATCACATACCAAGTGTAGTACCCTACTAAGGGATATTAATTTCATGATGGTCCACTTCTTTGATGTACAACATATAAACACCATGCATGATAACACACATACGAGGTGAATCATTCAAGTTGTAATGTCATATTATCATGAGTATATAATATAACACATAACATCATGTGATCACAATACAAACATGACAATTACCCACAATAACAACACTCATAAAATCCAAAAATCAATATAGGTATCTCGTTATACACACACTCACATGAAATCATAATCAATAATGGTGTAATTATATTCCATCATAAATACTCCTCACAGTATCATGTGTAAAGGACAAACCAAGGGGTAAGGAACTTCCTACCTACAATTTTTTTGATTCAACATTGAGGTTTACCAAGGTTGTCATCATCCACCCTACATCCACACCAATTGTAAATTTTTCACATCCAATCAAATCTTATAACATCCAAGTATTCATACAATGGATTATATCGAAATGTTAGGAGGAAAAAGATAATGGCTATCAAATATTCATAATCTGGGATAGGATGCAAGGGGTCACCACAATGCAAACATAATTAATTCATGCAAATTAAATTTTAATCACCTTAAGGAGGAGGACCCGGTGGTGAAGGAGAAGCAGGCATCGACAGCGGAGGCACTGGAGGCAGCGAAGGCAGCGCGGAGGCAGGGCGGAGGCAGGGCGGAGGCATCGGAGGCAGCGGAATCAGCTCGGAGGCAGCGGAGGAGGAGGAGGAGGAGGAGGTTGCGGTGGAGGAAGCATGTTGGAGAGGAGGCAGCGGAGTAGGCAGAGGAGGAGGAGGCAATGGTGGAGGCGATGGTGGAGGAGGAGGAGGACGAGGCCACGGATTAAGCGGAGGAGGAGGAGGAGGGGGAGGCGCCGGTGGAGGAGGAGGATGAGGCCACGGTGGAGGAGGATGAGGAGGAGCAGCAGGTGCAGAGGAGGAGGAGTAGGAGGCGGTCGGAGGAGGAGGAGGCGGCGGTCAGAGGAGGAGGAGAAGGAGGAGGTGGCGGCTGTGGCGGAGGAGGAGGAGAAGGAGGCAGTGGCAGCGGCACAGAGGAGGGCTTCCGCGAGAGCTTGACAAGGTGTGGGGAGGAGGAAGAGGACCTGAGGGTTTTTATCAATCCCATGTGAGCCTTTATCAACGCTAGTAAAAATCACTGATAAAGGGTGTATTTATCAACGCTGAAATGAAAAGCGATAAAAAATACCACCTTTATCAGTGCTTTTTTAGCGCTGATAAAGGCCGGACTTTATCAGCGCTTTTGTATCACTGATAAAGAGTGACTTTATCAGCGGTTTTCATTTTAGCGCTGATAAAGAGACTCTTTATCAGTGCTTGTTTAGCACTGATAAATACGTAGTTTATCAGCGCTAATAAAAGCACTGATAAATGTATCAATTTAAGAATTTCTTTATATTATTATATATTTATTTAACTCTAAATATATATATCTCTATTTATACTTATAAAATTGTTTGAAAGGTATATTTATATATATATCATTGAAAATATAATAAAATATATATTTATTTTTTAAATATAATTTAATTTTAAGTGTACATTTAATTAATATATATATATATATTATATATGGGTAACATAATGAATTATAATCTATAAATGAAAATTATTCAATATGCACATATATATACGCATGTATGATTCATTGACCCCAATTCATTGAAAAACACATATATATAGACGTGCGCATGTATGATATTGATCAATCCCAATTCATTGGAAAACACATATATATTCAATAATTTCAATTATACATATATATTAGAATGCATTATATATTTATAAATAAAAAAATACATTAAATATAAAGAAATATATTAAATATATATTAAATATAATTAATTAATAAATCTAATAAATATATAATGAATTAATAAATCTAATAAATATATAATGAATTAATAAAACTAATAAATATATATTGAATTAATAAATCTAATAAATATATTTAGTATTAATATTATAATTATTTAATATATATATATATATATATATATTTAGTTATAACATGTGTTTTTTATTTAATGTATACAATAAATATTATCAGTGCTAAGAAAAGCGCTGATAAATGTTACATTTATCTATGCTGATAAAGGGATATTTAAAGCACTGATAAATAATCCCTTTATCATCCCTAAAACAAGCGCTGATAAAGGGTACACCTTTATCAGCACTTATTTTAGCGCTGATAAAGTGGACCTTTATCAGCGCTTTTTTTAGCGCTGATAAAGGTCTGCCCCTTTATCAGCACTTTTTCGTTAGCGCTGATAAAGGCAGGTGCATGCCTTGCCCAGTTTTGTGGTAGTGATAACCTGAGTGAGTAATCTCAGTATGGTTATAATTTTTTCAGCACCGGTTTCATCACCAACTCCACTAAAATTATCTTGAGTGGTAGGGAAATCCCTACATGGATTATGTGTGTTGATATGGTTTCTATTCCTTCCACTAGGCACCATTTCTAAAAACTGGAATACACTAGATTAGTTTATGAATCGCAATACATAATTCCAAACTAGTAAAATACCTAACATAAATTGAACAGTTTATACATATAATCCATAATCATAAAAAATGTTTTCTTTTAGGAGGTATTTACTCATAAATCCTTCATAATGATTTGTAAATAAAATGTGAATTATCCTAATCATATCCCCCAAGAGTGTCGTAACCAAGAGTGCAGCAAGGCCCATTGTCGTGTACCAAGATACCTCGGGTCAAGCATGAAAATCCTTGTCAGAGTTTTCACTCCTAGGAACATATGTGCCAAAGCTACCTCTACCTGCTCGTATCCAAATAGGTATGTATTTCTTATAAAATTCACAAAATCTATATATTACCAAAATTATAGGAAGTTCTTCTATACTAATCCTCAAAGTCTATCATAGGGTAATGTTATCTAATCAAAGTTTTTCTAAATCTAATTTCCAAGGTTTATACTAAACTTCCTATGATACCAACTGTAATGCCCCATCCCTAGTTAACTAGATTCGATGCATTATTACATAACATTGGCATGATCATAAGATATCAATTCTCAAAATACTGATTAGTTTAGTAGCCTTGGAAGTGCCAGATACATACATAAGTTTTACATTACATCATGAAATAGAAAAATACAACAACATTTTGTCCCCTCTGAACACACTCATATCCCTTAGTCAATTCCAACAGTTTAATCATATTATACTTCTTCGCATCCTAGGAAAAATAAAACATAGAAAGGGGTGAGATCAGATGCTCAATAAGGATAACAATATAGCAGAAACTATCATAAATAACCATAAATATTTAAGGAACTGTATAAGAATAAAACACAAGCATTTTAAACTTAAACTTCTGCATAGTATATCAAAGATAAATCAAATAATACAATTTACTTATTCACATGGATTTTCTACTTATCGAATAATCACACGTAATATCAATACTCAATTTCATAATGATGGAATGCATAATGCCAGACTTCATAACCACATAGTCAAGGCATCGTGCCAAGAATATAAATAAGATTTTTTCAAGGCCTTGTGCCAAGACACTATCATGTCTCATGAGACCTACCATTGCATCGAGGAGCTATAGCGGGCTCCACCCATCACTTACAAAGTCCAATGCATTCCTCATATGTAAAGGTTGAAACATAACATAAACATTTGTATTAAAACTATCATATGAAATGTTAATAATTTAACCATAAACCATGAATGGTATAAAAATAACACATCCATAGTCAAACATATCACAAAACCTTTAATAAAATATGGAATATTGTATCATAATAAATAAACTTCAAACAAGTGTAAAATCCATCAAAGGATGTTGACATAGATGAAATAAAAACTATTTGCGAGAAATATCTATTTCTATTTTTGGAATCATTTAATAGTAACATAATTATAAAATAAAAAAGTTATTTTGAAAATATTCTTATAATCTTTTAAGGTAATCTTCTAAGGTGTTATAATGGTGGAAAATAGCTTCACTCTCCATATAAGTTAAGAAACATTCTTTCCTTAATTTTCTCGAAAAGGTCGTAAAGGACCTTTTTTGGAAAAAGAAGAAAAGATTACTTTATAAATATTTTATAAAAATTAAAACAAGTGTATAAATGACTTTATCCCATTGTATATAAAATAATAAAAAGTTTTTGAAATACATTTTTAAGAAACACGGATGTGGATGATAAAAAGGTCCCAGTACATACTCAAGTATAAAGAACCTCAAATAATGAAGAGATTGTAGAATTAACCCTTACCTTGTACTTTTACTTAATATAGGGTACATTAAACTACTGTATAATACTTATATTATTTTTATTAAACTATAAAATAACCACATACATAAATATTATATCATATATGATCTTCTAATATTGCTTTGTTAATAAAATTTCAGTAGTATCATTGTTTTGGGTGTTAACAGATTTGTTTTCCTTTATATGTTTTATTAAGTAAGTCATGTTTTTATGGATAGGATGTATCTTATTCATATCCATAATTATATTAAGTTATTAAACATTTTTAATCATAAAATGAAAATTATTCTTGAATGATTATGATGGGGAATGAATCTCATCGTGTTTGTGGAGACGGTAATCCGTACATACGCACGAGCAACAATATCATTATATTTATGGTTAAATAGTATGTAATTGGATGGTATATCATATATAAAAAATAATTAACATGTTATATTTATTATTTACATCAATTATACTCATTATTATACCCATACAAATAATTAAGTGTTGAATAACAAACTACACCACGACGTGGAGATGGTAAGTCGTACGTATGTACGTATGGTGAATTTTTCATTCATAGAATGGATAGAATAATGAATATGGTTGTACCATATTTATAATAATATCATAGTAATTATAAGGTACTGTATTTATTATTTTGGTATGGGAACAAAAAATAAAGTGGAAGTGGAAGAAGGAAAGAACTTTGAAAGAGGTGATGAAATTATTACCTCTTCTTTGGGTGTTTCCTTTTGATTTGATCAAAAGGGATACTTAGGTTGGATTATGATAAAATTAACGCCTATAGGTTAAATTTAGGGTAGTTGTGAGGATATTTGAGTAGGTTTTGGAAAAGACAAATGTCTATGGAGGTGTAATTTTGATAGAAGGGGAAGTACCCTTTTATAAGAGAGGTGATGGTCACTTTAGGAAAAGCTTGGAATATTATTTTATTATAAAATAATATTCGGTTTATAATGGCTCCAAAAAGATTTATTTTGAGTCTAAGGTGTTTATGGGTCAAAAAAACTCTCAACCAATAGGTTTTAGATAGGTTTAGGTCACCATATTAACCTTATCTTTTAGATTTAACTCTTAGTTAAATAGTTTAACTTTTACCATGTATTCTTGTATTATTATAATAAATGGTTAATAAACTTACTATAAAAATCAAAGAGAACCCAAAGTGGTTCATTATTGATATATATAAACTTATATAAGTCATTTTTCCAAACCTTATATTTTTAGGAATATTATATCAATTAATAATATAGTATTTGTTTTAAAAACTCATTTATGTCAATTTTGACACTATTTAGTATTTGGTTTTTGTGAAAGTTATAAAAAAATCATCACTTCGAAAAAAAATTATTTAATCAGCCCTAACAAGTCATATTAACCTAGAAAATTATTTGAATACATAAAAAGTCTCAATTTACAATTATACTAATATTTATAATAGCAATTATTTTAATCTTTCAATAATAAGGTAATTACTGCATCTACATTGTGTCATAAATAAATTTAATTATTTAAGGTCTAAAAATTATAAATAAAATTATGTATGAAATATTTTTATCTTCCTAACGAATATTTATAGTTGAATTTATCTTATGTATAACCCTAAATTAAAATATTTTAGTTATTAAAATTTGAATTTAACACTTTTAAATCTTATTTAAATAAAATAATAACAGATGTCTGAATCTAATCCAAGTGGACCAAAATGATCAGATTTTATTACTAAGGTTCATTTTTGGTTGAAATAAACTTATAAAATAGAATTAGGACATGTTTTATGGTAATTATAATATCATTTTTACCTTTAATTTCCCTATTTACTTTCAACCGTGGTAAATAAAATTCAAAAGTTACTATTCACACAAAAAAAATTTCATACTATTGAACCAAATTTTACTTATTGATTTCAATCGTGTCTCTCGGATTTTTGAAATTAAATTCACAGAAGCAGTAAAATTAAGTTTTATGAAAATTTGTAAATGTTCCTAGAAGGTGGGTAAAAGACATTAAAAGTTCAATAAAATTTTATATATCTAATCTTATTATAAAATGACTCCAATGAATTTCATTGAATATATATAGGTATTATGTATCTATTTTGACCTAAAATAAATTTAAATAAAATAAATTATTATTTAAATAAAAATTCGGTTTTAAAAAATAACGCATTGTTTTTCACTATTCATCAAAAATTGAATGTTTTCAGAAAAATACCAAAAATCTACCCTAAGCTAATTTTGATATTACGAATCCAAAAATGAAGTCCATTTTGATGTATAAAATTTAAAAATTTTGGTATTACTATTCATAACAGCTATTTTTATTGGTCGTGGTGTGCTGGAACTCAAAGTTGCGTACAACGCAAGCTATTGCATTATTCAAAGAGAAACGTACCATGGAAGCTTGGGGTGTTACATATAAAATCATAGAAAATGAATACCAAGAATCTCTAAAATTTATGTAATATATTATAAAATATAAATGGTATTCTTTTTTAATAAAATTTTTTAAAATTTCAAGTCAAAGTTACCTTTTCTTGGTCCTCAGGGGAAATGGGAACCTGGAAGTATCTTGAAAATACATATAGAAACTAAAAATGGGTTTTACCTAACAGTATTTCAAGAATTTGATCTTCAAATGAAATTGGAAGATGATATTTTCTTTGTGATATGATTCATTTTTATATAATATATAAAAACTCTCAAACTATTTTGGTCTTTCATAGGAATTAATTCATTTTATTCATTATTCAAAATAGTCGGTCTAAATTTTTCAGGCATTGTATGAATTAGGGAGACCCATTTGGAATCATTAATTAGGTAATTTATTTATTCATCCAATAAATTTTCAATTTTTTAACTAATTACAAAATTATTGGGTTAAGTATACTCTATAGGTTTCTAATAATTTTTTTCTCACTTTCCACCAAAATTAGGTATATATAGATTTTTGAAATAATTTCATGTATGTCTCTTAAATTCCAACCTATAGATCTCAAATTTTATCCCAAAATGTCTTTCAGTTTTTTGTTTTTGGTTAGAATAAAATTTATTACTAATAATTACTGGAAACTTGCTTTGTTATATGAAATATATATACTTTAAAAAATATGGTGAGAGTTTCAATTATAGATTTTGGGATTCATTAAAGATGAAATCAAATTTGATTAAATAACCTCAATAGTACAAAATTATTACACAAGATATAAATTTTCATCTACTTTCTCATTGAATAAACAATCAAATCCATAAATGAAATAATATGTTATCTCATCTTTTTATGGTTCCATGGTATTTTCAAGTTTATCCTAATTGTCTTTTATAGAATTATCATAACTAAATTGGTTACTCTAACTCAAAAATTATTATAAAATATTAGATTCCACATATATATTAGGTTCTTCAGAGTTTGAAAATTTGAAAATTGAATGATATTCTTTTGGATGCTTCTTAGAATTAAAAATATTAAATTCAATAGTGTTTTCACCAAAC
Organism: Viscum album; assembly: GCA_963277665.1. Lineage (NCBI taxonomy): Eukaryota > Viridiplantae > Streptophyta > Magnoliopsida > Santalales > Viscaceae > Viscum > Viscum album. The sequence continues at coordinate 701,302,668 of OY728160.1, forward strand.
TCTATTATTAAAGTTCCCTCATATACATTTATAATTGTATTTTTTATTTTTAGGATGTTTTTTTCTAAGTTGATAGGTAAATAATCTAGTAATCATTATTTTTTCATTTTTATCACATCTAAATCTGTTAGGAAGATTAAATTTTGTACTCTAACTAGAATACCTTCAAAATAATTAGCTAGGAATATAGGGGATTTATTGGATAATTGGACCACCACTCTTATTGGTATGAGATCTACCATATATAAATAATTAAAACAAGATGAGTAAAAATATTAATAAAATATTCTAGACCACATAAAGAATATATAAAAGTTATAAATATAATTTTAAATAGAATAGAAAATCTCTCTAGATCTTGAAATTTGTTTGGAAGTTGTGGAGTGATTAATATAAAAATATTTATCCTGAAATTTGTTCTCACACTCCCTTGAAGTATTCTTTTTTTATAGAATAGATACGTGATTAAATTATCATATTTGGGAATAAATTTTAGAGCTTTAAGTAATGGTATATTTATTTAAACCTTTTGTAAAGTTTATATAATTTATTTTTGGATTCCTTCCTTGTGTATCTTCTTTAATTAAACAATTATTGAAGAAAATGAGAGTGAAAGGTATTTTTTCCTAAATAATTTTTAAAAAAGTGTTTCTGATTTCTTTTTACGCTTATTAGTCTTATCTTCCTCTTCCCCATTGATCTCCCTAGTCTGTTCCAGTTCTTCTTTATGGTTAGATTTCAAGAATAGCGTGAATCTCTATACCACTGCTTTTTATTTCCATGCTCACATTACCTTTATGATTTGGAATTGGTTGAGCTAGTATATTCCCAATATGTTTTTTCATTATTTCCATAAAATTTCAGAACAAATTTTTTGATTCTTCCTTGTTATTTGTAAATTTTCATTCATGGTATCTTATTATTTTCCTACTAATCATGGTGAAATAATTAAGGGTTGTTCAAAGGATTTATTTATTAAAAGGGTGATGTTAAGAAGGACTTCTGGTTGTAAATTTTCTTATAGGATTTTTGGAATGTTAAAGATTGATGATATTATTGTATAAAATGTTGTATGACATGATTTTATTAATTCAAAAACCCATACTAGACTTTGGAAGTGTCTCTCCATCCTTGGTTGGGTTGTCTTAATTTTATTTATTGATAGAAAACTATGCACATTTTTGTTTCTTACACTTTGATAAATTTATTAGTGAAATGATTTGTAAAAAAAGACCACATACCCTTGATAGTGCTTATTTATAGCTTGATTTATTAAGAGAAATATATCTAACCAAATTATTTATTTCTTCAATTTTTGACTTTATTAAATGGGATTCAAAAGATCTTACCTCATATAATTCTCTTATACCAATACCTCTTATACCAAACTGTTGTGAATTCTCGTCTATATTCTCAATGAGTCCTCTAGATTTTACTAGTGACTTTTCAATAAAATATTCTCATGATGATGAAACCAATAGGTTTCAATCACTATCAATAAGGCATTGATAGAATAAGACGATAAAATTGTATTCTACAATTTTTTATTGAGGATATCTTTCACACTACTTATTAAAAATTCTCCTCTATTCATAAAAAGTATCTTCTAATGTATGTATTATACCATAGATCTATTTCCTTTTATTCATCATCATTGATGTTTTGAAGAAAATATAGATAATTCTCCTCTTAAGTTCATATTAATCATTAACTTCTCAAGTTTGTATACTATATATCCATTATCTTGTTTATCCTTCAAATGAGAATGGAAAGGCTCTCCATTTCACTTATTCTTCAATTACTCCTCTATGATTCAATGTTTCACATAATATGGTGAATTAATTGGTATGATTATTGGGTTATTCACATGAAATTCCATGAAATCATGGAAACAATTGAATCAAACAAGTTTTAATCTTAAATTCATTAGGTAATAGAGGTATAGAAATATTATTATTCTAATAAATGAAATATGGGTCACACATCTCTTAATTTTTGGATCCTGTGATCTTCTATGGTCATAGATTCACAGTAAACACTTAATGTTTCACTGGAATTTGATAATTAAATTTTTTCAACGTATTTTTATAAATTTAATTTTTTATGGTTAGTTATAAAGGTAATCTCAATATATAAATCAAGAGAGAAAAGATGTTCAGTGTTAAAATACTTCATGAAAATTAATATTTAATAATTTTGACACCACCTCCCTAAAAGAAATGATGATATTTTGGCTCACTTGTCATGGAGTTATGAAAAAACTTATTAATTTCCTATGATTAAACTATATAATAGTGGGGGTAAAAGGTAGTCTCAAAAGTGGGGTTTAAATCTATTTTTCATAATTATTAATTAGTGTGGTTTTTTTGAATTTAAAATTGAGGGTACTATAAAAAAATTATTAGGTCTATTTTGTCAAAAAATGATAGGTGTTTGGTTCATGGATTGGATTGCCAATGTTAATGTTATCATGTTCCCAAAAATGGTCCATTATCCTTATTAACTAATAAGTAAAATAATCCACAATATCTTTATCATTCACCCTAGGTTGATAATAATTATGAGGTTTAATCAATAATTAATCACTACTAATCAAAAATACCTCGTATATGTGTGGGAAGGAATTAGATGACACATTAACAATAAATTTCCCCTAAAATACTCAAGAAAATCCCAATCGAGTTAAGTTACTCCCATTTAATATAAAGATAATTCACTTCCTTCTACACTCATACAAGAAATTTATAGATAATCATCACTCAATATTACATGTTACATTATACATAAGAAAAAATAAATGGACGAGTAATTAGGATTATCAACCTAATCAATAAATAATTCATGGTAATTGTAAATATAACATGAAAACATTCAAAATATACTTTCACTAAATATAAAAATAAATCAATAGAAGTAGAATTTTAATTATTGAACTATATACTAAATAATTAAAAAAGGTTCCCCCTTCCCCTTATACTAATAAAAAATGGTTTTTCCCTCCATGTGAGATGTAATAGGAATAAAAAATGGAAAATAGAAGAATAAAGTAGAATAATAAAACAAAAAACAAAACTGTGATTTCTCTTCTTATAAAACTATAGACTCCTTTAGTAATTTCTTCCTTCCCATCATTAATTCCAGTCAATATTCATTATATTATCCCTTATTTGATTTCAAATATTCCCTTTGAGATCTCAAGTATCCTATAAATATGCATCTTTTAGTTTTTAATCCCTTAAAATCTTATTCATGACCATTCTTCCTTATTCTTATATAGATTAATGCATGTGGAAGAAAAAGATATAGAAATATCTTAATGATTGAGGATCATAGGAATCATGATCATAGGATTCTGTATAAGTTTATTATTATCAATGGAAATGGGATAAATCATATGTATGATTTCTAAATATCTTATATACTGACACAATATCATATGTGAGAGCCATGTATAAAATTTCACGAGGTATAAAACCTCACATATCCTTGATTATATATTAAGTATCAGTTGTGTTTCAACCCCAAAAATAAAGTTCAAAACCTTACATATCAGCACGAAGTTTCTTACTTATTATAGGAGACTCAAAAACATTTATCTTAGTAGTAAAGGATGAAATATTATATACTAGTGCATATTTATTATACATGATCTGAAGATATTATATATCCCATGTATGTATAGAGTTTTCACATCTTCAAAAAAAGTAAGAATTCTTATGATGTTTCCAATGGACTGGTGCAAACACCTGAGAGGGGATGAAGTAGGTGTTGATTAATTTTTACCAATTCTAAATAGTTTTTTTATTTTTAAACCCCTTAGGAATTAAAACCCTATTTCTAGTTAGTGGAATTATATCTATGTAATATTTTACTGAGAAGTTATCCACCACATGGATGCAAGTAAATTTGATAAAAAATCACACAGTATTTTTGCAAGGTTCAGTATAAATACCAACTTCTTTTATTGATTGGTTATTCACCCAAATCAAGGATTATCTTCTATAATCAATGTTATTACAATGGGTTTAGTGTTTCCCACACCTAAACTTAAAAATTATCACTAAAATTTGAAATTATTTTCACACATGTAAATTCAATAGCTAAAAAATGTGTTCATAGAGTCATCTTTTGATCTCTCTATATACTCTAAGTCCCATAAGTTCAATAGAGTCCCACTATATATATTCAAGTGGTTACTTTGAAGTTTCTCCTAGATGAAGATCTTTGGTTTTTTATATTATTATTATAAATCAATAATATAGATCTCTTTATACCCAATATAATGTTCTTGAAATTCCTTTATATCTTTTAGAATAATACTCGCAACTCGGTCACTACATAAATCATAGATTCATAGATCTTCATAATATACTCCTTAGGCTTCCTCCCATCTCAAATACTGAAAATGTCAACACCATACGTTAACATTATTGCACATTCAATATTTCATGTGTCTTCTTCTAACTAGTTAAACTCAATAATATTTAGATCCTCTTAATTGTTATTCTTAAATACCCAATTGATCTAACTCCTCAGCATAATCTCATCTTCTTATTCTTCTTCTTCAAGGATATTCTTCAGTATTTCACATAGCTTCCCAGACCTTAAACTCTCTAACTCAAATAACTTTATCTCACTTCATCATTTTCATTTTATATGTATATCACACCAAAAAATATTTTCTATATTCAAAATATATAAAATCATTATAAAATTGATGCCCACAATCTACTCATTTAATTTTTCCACTTTATCATATATGGGACATACCCATAATCTTGATATTCTTTCTACTCAAATAGTTTTATCTTGTATAATGATAGGATCACCATTCCCTTTTTATTTTTTCATTTATCTCATTCAAAAGTATATATTATGCTGTCTTATAATATACATGATATCTTTATCGTCATATTCTTCCTCTTCCATTTTCTTTAACATGTTATCATGATATGGAAGTAATTGAAAGTAAATCAAAATATCAAATATTATTCCTTTTAAAACTCAATTAAAAACACTATATAATATAATGAAGGTGTTTATTTGAACCTTGGAGTAGCATAAAATCATCCTATTGTATTCCATATTTAATATCTATAGATTCTTTAAAAAAATATTCAATCTATTGTACCTAAGGTATTTTGGTTTTATTTTTTTTTCAATATACCAATATATGATTTCTAGAAATATTACTTGGATATGTTAAGTTGAAATTTGTTTCTTGTAATAACTCAACATTATTTTATCTAAAAAATATTTTCTGAAATTAAAAGTACAAAACATTATGATCACCCAAGGTTATTCATGATTCTAGATTAATCTGTTCAAAGTAAATATTTTATAGTTTGTGAATGTGAAATATGAGTTTCTAAAAGAACATTTATGAGTTCAATGGATAGAAATATAGAAGAAGAATTTATGATCTCACTAAAAAATAAAATATAGATGGAGCAATCTTGTGAATAGGAGGTTGGGTCGATCAAAGGATATAAATATGAGTTTATATAAAGAATTTTGTGGGATTTCAGAAGTAGTGTTAGGATTTTAACAAAGATAAACACTGTAATAAGTGTATTGTAAATATGAAAGACTCTAGAGGCATAAGCTAATAAATATAAACCACTGAGGGTTTTGAAATAACTAAGTTAGAAAAGTATAAATTTTTTGTTCATTGGAAGAAAATAAAATTGGAATAAAACAATATGTGATCCCAACTGATTCAATCAAATAATAAATTTTATCAGAAGAAAATATGATAAAAAAGGATTTGGTAGATAGAAAGATTGATCAGAAGATGAATCTTGAGTAAAGAACCAATAAATAATCTCTAGAACATAAATATCTAGAAGGTGGAACTATAGAATGAGGTTGATTCAATCATAAGTACAAAACATTGTAAGAAGAAGCTAAATCATAATTTTTAGTTGAGTCTAAATAATTGAAAGGAATAGCATTAAAAGTTATAGGAAGAAGAGGTTGAAATCCATGTTTCAACTTAGTGAAGGTGCATTAGGTGGAGTCCACTGTAATCACATGAATCATATTAGAGAATTTTCAAAACACTAATGGCAATAGAATATTTATTTAAGTAAAATGAAAAACTAAAAAGATCTAATTGACTTTTATGGAAGAATATTTTTTTAAATATGCTAGATAGACTTTAAATTATTTTAAATTCATAAATTTTGATGTTGTTGAGCTTAACATTCAAATATAAATGTTCATGTAAGGAAAGTTCATGGTTCAAGCCAAGATCTACGAAATAGTTGATGATTTTTTATTCCAAAATTTAAGAGTGATCTGATGAATTAAAATCTTTATATATTTAAAAATATAGTAAAGTTAATTATTTTATGAGTGGATATGGTGGAAATTTCAAATAAAATCCCACACATTCCCCATATATATTAGAGGAATATTTTCTATATAAAGGGGGAATCGCACTTGAGTTGATAATATGAGAGTGAGAACATCAATAATGAGATATTGAGATTTATTTGGAAAAAGAGCTGAATAAAGGTAGTTTTTTCTAATTTCATAAAAATTACATTTGTATTAAAGGAAGAACTAGATGCATAAAGCTTTAGAATAATAATAACCAAAAGCACAATGTTCTGGAAGAAGAAGATATTGAAGAAGAATAAAAAAATTCTATAACTTTTTATATTGAGTAGATCTAGATCAACTTATATTTGTAGGGAGTTTCAAGACCATCATACCTTTCCTAGAAGTTATTGAAGATATTGAATAATTAATACATGATATATGGTGATTCGGCATGATTTTTTAAGAATTCATTATGAATAAGATCTTTCTACATTAGGTAAAATCTAAAAAGGATATTTTGGATGGGGTGTATAATCAACTATTTGAGGATTTTGGTTGAGGTGTATAACCAAACAATGAATAATTTTATAATTGTGGTATATAAATAATTTTCAAAGAAATTTTAGGGTGTATAACTAATTGAATAAATTTTTTAGTTTGGGTGTATAACCAATTATTGTTGAAGTTATAGAGTATCTATGTTGGGGTGCATAACCAACATGGCATGGACTATGATTTTATATCGAACCTTATAAATCCTCAAGTTCTTATTTTTTTTTCTTTCATTTTCATATGTATGAGTGAAGGATGATATTTTAAATAATATAGGATTGAGTATTTAAAGATCAATATAATTTTAAGTTCCTAAAAGGTAGAAACTTTTTAAATATATAAGTGATTATTGATTCACCCATCCCTCTCTTAGTAATCCTACCAAACCTATGTACTACAATTGGTATTAGAGTGGGGTTTCTATATATATCTACTTAGTAAAAATAGAGAATTAAAATTCATCTAGCATCAAAGGTATTTATACCTCCAATATTAAGAACTATCATAGATGGAAGAATGGGATAATACTCTATCTACTTTCTCTCATCCTATAAGTAGTAGATTAAAAAATTATATTATTTCCACATATAAAAAATGATGAACCAATAAATATTGTTAATAAAATAAATCTAGAGTCTGATAGTAAGGATTGTAATGTTACTCTTATTACTTTATCAGATAATGTTTGTAAAATGTTGATGGGTCTCCATAGATCCAAGGAAACTTGGAATAAATATTAAATTATTTTTAAAATAAATTTAAAAGTAAATAAAAACTTTAAATCTAAATAAGTAAATTTTAACTCCTAAAGATAGTATAAGAAGAAACAATGGATGAGTACTTTGGCTGGGTGAATAAAATTATTAGTAATATTAGGCGAATCATAGACACTTTATCATATTCAAATAATATAAAAAAATGATAAGAATATTTCTAGACAGATTTGATTCAAAAACATTAGTCTTAGAGGAAAGAGAGTATTTGACTCTAGAAGAGTTAAACAACATACTCGTAACCTATGAGATGATAAAAAGACATTCTTTCAAGAAAAAATAAAAATATTAAATGGCCTTTGAAGAAATAATAAAAGTATAAATTAAGTAAGAAAAGGTTGTTGAGTCAATTTATTCAAAATATGATTAAGGAGAAGTTAAATTCAATAAAAAAATCTATTCTCTCAAAAAGGTTATAAAAAGGTTAATGGAAGTGAAAAAACAAAAAAACATCAATGTTTTGTAATTTTGATAATCTAAGATACTTTTTTTATAAGTTCATAAATACTAAAATGGAAGAATATGAAATTGATGAGGATAATTAGAACCAACAAAAATAGAAAATGGATATGAAGAAGAATAAACATTTCATTAGAAAGAAGAAGAATTTAATGAGAAAGAATAAGAAATTTGATTAATCCTTAATGATATATTTGGATAATAAGATGATTTTCCTTTCTAGGTTTGAAAAAAAATGATACCTCGATATGAGAGGATTATGGAGAAGGTATAACTAAATTGGAATAGTAATTGTATCATGAGTTGTAATCATATATTATGTAGGTTACAAAACTAAAGAAAGAAATAAAATATGAATGGGGAAAAATAAGGCTATTGAAGAAAAGTAAGAAAAAATAAGAAAATAAGTAGTCTATATTTATGAGATCAAGTAATATAAATTAATGATTATTGAGATAGAAAAAAATTATAAGTGATATTAAAGAAAATATAGATAGAAAATAAGAAACATTGTTTGAGACACAAGCTAGATGTGTCACGATTCAACATGAGTTGAAAAAATCTAGAGATGACTTCAATAAATTATTATAAGTTGGTGGTGAATCTTCTCAAGCTAGTATGATATAGGGATCCAAAAATCAAGGTAATTTTTCACCGATTGAAGATGTATATGTTATATATAACAATGAAAGTGAGACTAAAAAGTTTCACTCTAAGAATAATAAAGGAAATTCTATCATACCTAATAGAGGAAGATATGACCCAAGGAAATAATTATCATTAAGAAAAAATAAGCCTTATATTTTATCACAAAATCATAAATAAAACCCAAAATATAATTATAATCATGATAAGGTATCATAATTTAGATATCCTTATTTTTTATGGGGAAGGTATGCCCACAAAGCCTATTTTTTTTGGTGCAATGTGTCTTTATCTGGGAATAGGAAAGAACCTAGGGGAGTTTTTGTGGGAAAATAAAGACTAATTTAAATAAAAATAACTAACTAAGAAAATATATATATCTAATCTACCATGAAAAGTAAATTTCATACTTTGAAGGATGTTTTTTATACGTATAGATTAGTGTGGGGAAAATTTTAAGATTTTAGGAATAGTCTTTAAAGTGATGTTTCTTTTTATTTAAAATGGAATAAAAAATTTAAGATAGGAAAAAAATCATGTGATGGTAATTCTATGAATAAACATTGTGAGAAATAAAAAGAAATTGAGAAACTAAAGAAATAGTAATTGGTCGTTTGTACTAACCAACTATCCAAGGATATGAAAAAAAATGAAATGAAACAAAATTTAAAGTTGAGGTAAATAGAGTTATTTCATATGATAAGGATGATATTCTTTATGATTCATCTATAAGAGGTGATTTAAAAATTCAAAAGAATACATGTTAAAGGTGTAATCAAGATGGACATGAAAGTTTCTTGATTTCTAAGATGAAAACTAGTTTATAAAAATAATCATTACAAAAAAAGATTAAAAAACAACCTATTGAAATCATTTAAAGGAATAAGAATGATGAGTTGAGTTGGAAATAATTTCCTAGGTTGAGAGGAAATTATTGTCCTGAGTGTTTCTTCTAAATCATAAAGATATTCCTCTTTATTCCCAAATATTTTATGTGTTTTGAACTAACATATAAGTAATTAAAGTATATGATTATGTTTTTTGTTGGTGGTATAGTAAGAATAATAAACCCTCTTAGAGTTTTCCAAATTACAATGAGGAGCCAAAATTGACTTCATTCCTTAATAGAAATCTTATATGAAGAAAAGGTTGTGAAAGAGTTATTTTCTCATGAAAACATTAAACATGTCTTGAACATTAGGTATTCCAATAATACTTTCATCCCTTATTCATTAATTTTTTGAATAAGTAATATTTTTTGGTTGATTAAAAGATGAGTTAAAGGTGGGAAGTTTATCTTTCACCTGAACATTCTAAATTATTTTTTGAAGTGTGTACAAGATTTTGAATTTCATTGATAAAACTGGTTATGTGTAACCTCAAAAATTATAATTGATAATTCCAAATCATGGTATCACATTTTTGTATGTTTATGGAAAATATGTAAAACCTTGGTTATATGTATCTTGTTGTGTACATAGAGTTATACCAAATTAAATTAGAGTTTATTAACTAATGGATATTTTCTAAAAACCATGTGATATTATCCCTCTATTTATATTTGGAAGAAATATAAGGAGAAATTATTTTAATAAGAAACTTGATAAGACCCCTATATTTCCCTTTTAATTTTATTTTAAATAAAGGTAAGAAATAAAAATTATCTAAACATTAACTTTGAGGATGTGTGTTGGAAATTACAAAAAAACACAAATGGAAATATTTTTTGTGCCCAAAGTATTTTAGTAGCATTTTTTATAAATATGTCAATGTGTGTTTAAAGTAAAGTTATCATTGATAAGTTAAGGTGAAATATATTTCTGTAAATAAATCAACATTATTAAGTCTAATGATTCTTTTCTGATCATAAATTTACCAAACATCATGATCAATTAGAGTTATTCAAGATTATAGCTAAGTTTATTCAAAGTAAAGATTTTATAATTTGTTAAGGTAAAATATAAGTTTCTAGAAGAATGTGAAATATGAATTTATAAAATAAAATTTTAGAGTACAATGAATATAAATATTTAAGGACAATTTAAGACATCATTACGAAGAAAAATAGGGATGGAGGAAACTTTTGAAGAGGGGATGAGTCGATTTAAGGATCTGAAGTTGATTTTATGAGATAAAAGCTATGAGATTCTAGAAGGAGTGATATAAGTTTACCAAATATATACGCAGTAGTGATTGTATCAAAAAGTTTAAGGTTTTCAGAATAAAAATATAAAAAAATTAAACCACTAAGTGTTTCGGAAGAACTAATTCATATAATGATAAATAGTTATTTCATCGAAAGAACATATCATTGATAGAAGTTAATATGTGATCCTAGTTGAGTCAATAAAATGATAAAGTAGATATAAAGATGAGTTGATCAAAAGATTATTTATTCAAAGTAAGATTAATTTGAAGATCCATCTTAATTAAATAGTATATGAAGAATATCTGGAAGAAAAATATCTAGAAGGAGGAACTATAGGCTAACTATGAGTCAATTAAAAGTGTGGAACATCAAAATAAGAATCTAAATCACAAAGTTTAGTTGAGTATAGATAATTCAAAGTAATAGAATTGGATATTTAAGGAGGAATAAGTTGAAATCCATGTTCAAACTAAATGAAGGTTCATCATATTGAGTGGACTACAAGTACATGGATCATAATGGAAATTTTTCAAAATACAAAAATTTATATAAGATTGAGCTAAGGAAAAGGCATAACTAGAAGGACCAGATTGACTTCTATGAAAGAAAATTTTATATAAGACACAGTATATACTTTACATTGCTGTAAATTCATACATTATTATGATGTTGAGAAGGAAATTCAAAGTTAGATATTAATGGACAGAAATTATATGATTCAAGCCTTGATCTATGGAAGAGTTAAAGATTATTTTTCCATGTTTTTTGGGAGATTTGACAAAGTGAAATCCTAAAATATTAAAGAGATAATAAAGGTGGTAATTTTATGAGTTGAGATAGTGGGAATTTCAAAAATAATTCTATGTGTTCATCATATCTATCAAGGGTATCTGGCCTACATAAAGGGGGGAAACACATGAGTTAAGTGTATCAAAAATAGAACATTAGGAATGATAAATTGACATCTTGGGAGAAGAATAGTTAAAGAAATATAGTTTATTGACTACATAAATTAAATGTACATTTGGGTCGAAGGAATAACTCGAAGAACATAGTTCATGAAGAGGAAAAACCTAAAGGAAAACTTTTTGGAAGAATAATTTTTTGTAAGAAGAATGTACAATGTTTTTGAAGGTTTAATATTGAGTATATCAAGATCATCCATGGTCTAAAGTAAGTTTCAATAATGGTAAACCTTTACTAGAAATTTTTAAAGATATTGAATAATTTTTACATATTTAAAGTTAATCCAATGTTATTATGGTGTAACACCAACTGAAGAATAAGATCTTTCAATACAAGATAAACTCTAAAAAAAGATTTTGTTTGGGGTTTATAACCAGTTGTTGGATGCTTGTGGTTTAGGTGTATAACCAAACATTGAAGGAGTTTTCTATTGGACTATATAACCAACTTTTGAACAAATACTAGGGTTTATAAAAAATAAAATAAATATTGTTCTTTTATTTTAAAACCAATTACAATTAAATTTAGTATAGAATTTTTGATGGGGTGTACAACCAACATGAAAAAGACTAGGATTTTATTCTAAACCTTTTAAATCCTCATGTTCTTGTTTTGTAATTTCATTTGAAAATGTAGGTAAGGATGAGAATTTAAATAAGAGATAATCAAGGCTTTAACTAAACACATAGGCTAAAGTGCCTAAAGAGGATAAAATTCATAAAAATAAAAGAGATCAATGATTTTCCCTCTCCCCGTCTCACTAATTCTATCAGACTTGTGTAATTCAAGAGCCATAGTATTAGTTTTTCAAAAAAAATCAGCTCAAATCATAAAATAGATATAATAAATAAATAAAAAATCTTTAAATTCATTCCAATATTTTATTATTGTCAAAATTCATATACATCTATCTTACTTCCTCATGAACACTCGAACAGCCATGGAATAAATGATTTAAATATTATATATACATTTTTGTTTCAATGTATCTTCGTATTAATTATTATTTAAAATCTAATAATATCATTTAATCCTTTAAGAAAATATGTAGTGATAAATTTCATTTTTTATTTCTCAAAATTGGCTCATATCATGATTTAAATAAGCATCATGGTGTTTTGTCATTGAATTCAAATCACAATCATCATAAGAATTTTATTTCTTCTTTAGATTCTTTAAATCTTGAATTCTATAGATTTCACCTAGAACGTAAAAAAATTTGGTTAAATGAATTTCCATTTTCATATATATACTCATCTATGTGATAGATTCCCTTAAATGGTACTTAAAATATCATAATTTGGATATGTGGTCCTCCTATGTGAATTTTCCAACATGGATCTTCATTCGGGTATGTGGTTCTAAATTCAGCTACATAAAAATAACATATTTATGTGAATTCCATATATTCCAACCAAAACCATTGTGTTGATTTTTGTATGTGTCATGAATTATATTACATTGAAATTCACATATGAAAATAGTCTCTTACAAGGTAAATTTTCATACATGATAAACTTTGGATGAGTAGATCCCCCTACATCATTAGAATTTACATACGTAGAACCTGATATTTTCCATTTTTTCAAAATTCATTAATTATTGAACTAGGGATCTTCTTTTACATGTCATTACATTTTTAAAACATTCATAAACATCTCAAAAAACCTTTCATAATTTAAAAAACCTTCATAAATTCTTAAAAATGATTCCTAAGAACTTTGGTAGCATATAAGCTCGTATCTTTTAGTTCTTCAAGAACCTGTACTGGAATTCTAATTTCAATTAAACTGAAACAGCATCCATATCTGTGCCATCACTGATTTCAGTAATCATATTCAACATCACACTAGGATAACCTTATTTTAATTTATTGGGTCTTCAAATTCTAATTATTTATACCTTTTAATAGTGATTATAATATATTTTAAATTTTTTGATTGTATCCATTACTATTTCCATAACAAATAGTAGTACACAGTGCTTCCTACTATAATTAATTTCATTCATATGAGGGTAAACTCTTTCAATCATCTGATATATAGGCTACTACTTAAATCTTTCCAACTAAGTATTTAGGAAGTACTAACTCTTATCTTATTTCATTGACAACGGATGAGTAGACTTAGAAATTTAAATAGCATCCAACTCTAATCTTCTTTACCCATAATGCAAGGGAAAAAATTTCCATTTAAAGGGTTGATACTTCGATCCATCACCCATTAACTATAAAAAAATATTGACATGCACATTGGAAACAAGGATGAACTATAGTAACCTTACTTTTTATTACATAAAAATTACATCATTTTTATGATAAACAACATAATAGAGATACAAATCTAGGATAAAAAGGTTTTGTGTCCTAGAAAAATTAAGCTTATAAAAAACTTTTACATAATAAAACATAAAAATTTATTAAAATCATTCTTCTTTATCCTTATAAATGTTTGTGTTCTCCATAGTATATGTGATCACCTGAGGATATACACCAAAGAAAGGGGTGAGCTAAAAGCCCAGAAGATTATGAATAAGGAACAAGAATAAATAAATCATGGGTTAGAATAAACATGATCACCATGTTATAATCAAATAATCATCATCAATATAATGATGGAAATATGTGATAAAGGAATGGAATGTGTAAATTCATAAAAATGAAACATCATGTCATAGTGATCAAATACCACACATAGTTGTGAACAAAGCTAGCATCAGGTTCACATGTAAGATATGTTCATAATCATAAAATTATAATTGTGAACAAATATAGCATCTTGTTAAAAAAAATTACACAATATATCATGATAAACATCAAATTACCCAATGCATTGGAGAGATGTATAATTTTGGTCCCACCCGTCACATCGTAATATTTATGTTATCATGCATGCCACATAAATCGTATAATAGTCATAATAATGAAAAAACCCAAAGAAATTAATTGGATTCATAATGATTTCATAAATAATAAATTCATGAATAAAATTTGGTTTTCCTAAAAGAAAAAATGGAGATCATAGATTGGATTAATATGGGTTATTTATACTTCAGAAGAGGGGTATTTTTAGAATAAAATATTGAATAAAATATTATATCAAAGGTCAAACAAGTGATAGTGATTTTTTTAAAACAAAATGGGTTTAAGATTTTAAATCCACTTTATAATTCTAATTCATTGGTTTATTAAAAATGGAATTAGAAAAAAAATAGATAAATCATTATTTTAACGAATCTCTTTTGACTTTAGGTTTTGGAAAGTAATTTAATGGTTTGGAAATTAAGTTTATCATATTTTAATGACTCATTTATGAAATTAAATATATAAACTCTTAAAATCATGTTATATAAAGTATTATTTCATTATTATATCATGAATTATGTAATTTAAGATACATCGATTATGTGACAAAAGTATATTTTAACTATTCACCTGAAAATTGATGTTTATCATAAAATTACCAAAAAAAATAACCCTTGGATAATTTTGATGTTTTGATTCTAGAAATGATATTAATTTTATCAAAATAATTTTATAAAATATTTAATTTTAATTCTTAATATAAAAATTATGATTTTTACATACACATTAAAATATAGTTTTTTAAAAATGTGCTTATATTTTATTTGAGTTTTTTCATCATGAAATTTATTTTTTGGTATTATAATATTTATATTTACTTAATTTAATCATGATAAATATTATTAATATTGAAATTTATTATTTTTAGGTAAAGTTACTATTCCAACGGTCAGGTTATTATTCCCAACGGTTACATTACTATTCCAATGGTCATGTTACTATTTCAACGATCACATTACCTCCTATAAATACCTCTACATTCCTTCATTCATTATTCAAATCAATTCCTATCAAGGATCTATATTTTCATTTTCTATAATGTTTCTTGATTTACTAATATTTTTTTCATTTCTATAGTTTTGGTTGTGGGGGAAATGGTTGTAGTGGATTGGGATGATCCATATTTTCCCATTTTAGATTTTATATTTTATATTATTTGTCTAATTATAATTTTTATAATTTTAATTGGTTTCATTTCTAATTAATTTAAAAGTTTTTATTAATTAAATAATTTTTTTTTGTTTCTTTATGTGTATAATACTATATAGTATATTATAACAGTCATTTATTTTAAGAGACAAAAACCATTTATAAACTCTCGGTTGTTACATTCTCCCCCCCCCCCACAAATTTCATCCCTGAAGTTTCAACTCATATTTTCAGTTGATAATATATGGGTGTAATTTTGTTTTATTTTTTTCTTTGCTTCCCATGTTTCCTTTTCATACTTATAGTTCCTCTACACCACTTTGATAATGTGAGTTTTCTTATTTCATAAAACTTTGTCTCTATGGTCCAAAATATTCACTTTCTTCTCTTCATATGAGAGTTCATTCTCTAGTTGTACCATATCTGGATTCAGTTTATGTGAGGGACTAGGTATTTACTTCCTCATGAGTGATATGTTGAACATGTCATGAACTTGAGCCATACTTGGATGAAGTGAAATACAATAAGCCACTACTTCTATGAAATCAAGGATCTCAAAAGGTAAATTGTAAATTGGGATAAGATTCCCTTTATTTCTTAACAACATGACTCTCTTACATGGTGAAATTAGAAGTAAAAATTTTTCTCCAACATTAAACTCTAAGTACCTTTGATGTTGATTAGAATAACTCTTTTGAAAACTCTAAGAATATTTTATATGTTATTGGATAAATTGAAGAATCTATGTCATCTATTTCACAAGATCAAGTCCAAGTGGATTTCATTCTCCAACTCCATCCCAGCAGGTTGGAGTTCTACATCACCTCCCATATAAAGATTCATATGGATCCATTTTAATACTCAAGTGAAAACTATTTTTATTTTAGAACTCAGCCAATGGGGGTATTGATCTCATCCTCCTTTAAATTTCATTGAGCAAGATCTTTCACATGAGCCACAACCTAGTTAGTGAGGACTCCTTAAGTGCATCCAAGAGACCCGGGATCAAATCCAGGTGGAGGCTGATTTCTGGAGGTACTATAGCAGTACTGTATCAGGTACTGTAGTGGCACTGTAGCGGGTATTGTAGTAGTACTGTAGCAAGTACTATAGAAGGAACTGTGCAGAACTGTAGCAGGTACTGTAGTGGGAACTATAGCAGGAAATGTTTGGCACTGTAGTAGTCGGGAATATTCCCCCGTTTGGGCCTTCGGGACACCGATTTGGTCTTCGAGTCCTTTAAGGCCTTCAGGCCACCCAGGCCTTCTGGTTAATAAGGCCTTTAGGACACCTCAAGTCATTTGGTCCACCTTAAGTGCAGTTGCAAACAAGACAACCTACAAGGAATAAGCTTCAAAAGGAGGAGAAGTAAGAAGCTTTCACCATAGTAGAAGCTAAATGGATTGAAAGAATGAGAGGGTATGGCACCTTCTATTGGGAAAATCCTGTGTGTGCACAGGAAATCCTAGTCGAAAATCCATGTGAAGGTGGAGAGATGATTTCATAATGAAGATGCTTGGAAAGAGCAGTTCCAAGTAGTTAGTCTGGGTTGTATGTAATGTTTAAAGCCTACGGGAAATGAATTCCTCTAAGGCCTATAGGCCATGTAATACTTATGCCTACGGGCCTTGTAAGGGTTCCACCTCACCCCTTTAAAGGTGGATTATCAAAATAAATAAATAAAATGAAGGCCTTCGGGCCATTGGATGATTGAGCAAGCTCTTAGAATGTCCTCAAGAGTCTGAATAGTCCTTTTAGATTAGCCATCAGTTTGAGGGTGATGGGTCATGATGAAATTCAATTTATTACTCAAATCATGTTGAAAAATTCTCTATAATTTAAATGTAAACCTTGGAACATGATCTGATATGATCAAAAGTGGAACCACATGTAGCCTCACCACTTCCTTCACATATATCTTTAAAAGTTGTTTAAGCCAGAAATATTCTCAAATTATGATAAAGTGGGAAGTATTGGTGATTCAATCCACCACAACCCATATCACATTGTTTCCTTTGTATGTTTATAGGATACTGGTGACAAAGTCCATAGTGACATTATAGCATTTCCATGTGGGAATAGGAAATGGTTACATCATCCATTTGGACTTATGTCACTCTGCTTTAACCTTCTGATATACCAAACAACACGAGATATACTCCACAATATCCTTCTTCATGTTTTTCCACCATAAGTGTTCTTGAAGATCATGGAACTTCTTGGTACTTCCAAGATGGATGGAGAAATGTGATCTATGAACATTATCCAATTGACCCTTCTTTATCTCAAGTGACTCAAGCACACAAAGTCTAGTTCCAAATTGAATGAAACCATCTTCATCGATGTGAAAGTCATGTATCTTCTCTTCCTTTACTGATTTCACTTAATTATGAAGCTACAGATTATCCCTTTCTTCCTCCTTGATCCTCTCTTGGATAGATAGTTAGAAATAATTTGGGAAAGGTGGGATATATTTCCTATTTTTATGATTTCAAGATCTTTCCTTTTCATATCCAATAAGATAAGGTCTCTCTGAATTCACATCAAGGATAGAGTAGCATGTTCTTTTTTACTAAGAGCATCAACTACCTTGCTTTCCTTTCCTATATAGTAGTGAATATAGAAATTCTATTCCTTGATTATCTCTAATCATCTTATTTGATGCATTTTGAAATCCTTTGGTATAAATATATACTTTAGACTCTTTTGATTAGTATATATATCATACTTTACATCATAGAGGAAATGCCTCCAAATATTTAGAGTGAAGATCACAGCTTATAAATCCATATCATGCATTGGGTAGTTGTGTTCATTTATATTTAACTATCATGAGGCACAGGCTATCACTTTATCATTCATCATGAGTAAACAACTCAAGACTTTCTTTGAAGCACCGTTGTATATCACAAGACCTTCTCTACTTGTTGGTAGAGTGAGTACATACACAGTGATTAGCCTCTTATTAAGCTCCTTAAATTTTTCCTATCATTCTTCCATTGAAACATACATTACCCATTTTTATGTTAACTTAGTTATAGGTCTATATAATTGAGTGAAGTTTCTCAAAAAAAGTTAGTAATACCCTTTTAATCCAAGAAAAATATAGATTTATATAACAATAATGGGTCTAGGCCATTCCTCAATTTCCTTTTTCATTTAAGGGTCCATAAAAATTCCCTTACTTGTGATCACGTGCCCCAAGAATGCAACTTTTTGCATCTAAAAGTCTCACTTACTGAACTTAGTGAACATTTTATCCTTCCTTAATGTTGGCAGCACAATACTTAAATGATCTTCATGTTCTTCCTTTATCTTGTATTAAATGAGAATATCATTGATAAAAACTACCACAAATTTTTTAATGTAGTGTCTAAATACTCTATTCATCAAATCCATGAATATTATAGTGTAATTAGTAAGTTTGAAGGGAATGAAAGTGAATTCAAGGTGCACATACCTTGTACATAAAGGTTTATTCTAAATATCTTCCTTCTTTACATTCAATTGATGATATCCAGAATGATGATACGCCTTTGAGAAGACTAGGCTTCTTATAGTTGATCAAACAAGTCATTAATCCTTATAAGGGGATACTTGTTTTTATGGTGATATTTTTGAGATCCCAATAATCAATACAAAATTTCATTTATCCATCCTTATTCTTGAAAAATATCACTAGCACATCCCCAATTTGATGCACTAGGGAATTTGAACCCTTTGTCTAAATGATCTTGAAGCTTCTTCTTTAACTCCTCTATTCTATTAAGGCCATCTTGTAGAGTCATTTTGAGATAGAAGTGGCTCTGGTTATGAGCTCTATTGAGAACTCTACCTCATGATATGGGGGAATTATAAGTAACTTCTCAAGAAATATATCAGTTTATTCCCTAACAATTGTAATTTAGTCAGGTTGATACCTTCATTTGACTCAAGCATTTGGGAATGGTATTCTTCTTTACAGGGTATAAACCACCATACCATTGAGATATTTTCTAAAGGATATTCTTGATATTCCTTTAATTTTTAAAAGATAATTGGATGGTTTAGAATATCAAAATAGATTTCATTTTTCTAATAGTTGATGTGTGATCTATATAATGAGAGACAATCCATGACCAATATAGCATTGAATTCTACCAAAGTAAGTATTATGAGATTCACTGGAATAATAATCCCACATATTCCAATAGGAGAAGAGTCCAACACATGGGTTTCAATTATTGAACCACTTGGTGTTTTTATAGATATATATACTTTAAGTTATAATGGATTCAATTCAATAGTTATAGAAAACGTATAGGATATAAAGGAATGCGTAAAACCAGAACAAAATAAGTCTTTTTTCATTCTTGAGTGAATAGAAAGTATATATTGTATGAATTTTTTTATTTATAAACTTCAGTAGTAGTGATGGAATAATATTTACCTTTCTCCTTTGTCTTTGGTGGTTGTTGACACTGATTACCCCCAAGTATTTGAGGTTTAGTGCAATGGCTTGCATAGTTCCCTTGATCCCTATAGTTGAAGCATTAAACCATAGTTGGTTCATTAGGAGGTTCCCTCCTTTACTATATAATATTGTATGTATTCTGTATGTATCTTCTACATTCATCATCTTGATGTCCTTCTCTCCCACACTTGAAGCATTTCCACATCCCTTTGAGGAAATTCCCATAATTCTTTTTTCCTTCATTTTTAATACGCAGGTGGTTGGATCCTCTTTCCTTGTTTTTCATTTGACCCACAAAATTGAAACTCCATTCCTCTATTATTATCTCCATAACCATGGTACAATTATCCAAACTCCATCTCTACTTTTATATCACATCAAACCACTTCTTCATAACTGTAAAATTCTCAAATAGATAGATCCTTTTGAAGTTTTTGTTTTAATCCACTAAATAATCTGCCCATTTCTCTATCATTATTGATAACAAAACCTAAGGTGTATCTTGAAGTCCATGTGAATTTTTCCTCAGAATCCATGATCGATTCACCTTCATTTTTCTTCAGCTCTATAAATTCTATTTTTATCTTTGTTTGAAGATTTTAAGAGAAATACTTAGTAAGAAATATTTTATTAAATAATTCCCACTCTATCTCCTCAATTTCATCCTTCATCTTGGTGTTATTTATCAATTTCCACCATTTATTAGCTTCTCTATCTAAATGGTAAGTGTCTAGATTCACCTTCTCCTTATCAGAACAATGGATCACAAACAAAATATTTTCCAATGAGTTAAATAATTGTTCCTCTACAAGTGGGTCAGAAGTTCCACTAAACGTCGATGGTCATTGACACATAATGGAATCAATGGTTAGTTTCTCTTTCTTGGGTAAGCATGGACGTTCCATGTTGTTCATTTTATTATTCAAAACTTGAGATAGTTGGGAAAGCATCGCCATAAATTTTTGACCCACCTTCTATGGCATAGGGAATATCATTCAAAAAATCATTGCATTTTCCATCACACAGGTTATTGGCATGGTTTCTCTTAGTTCCCACCATTTTCTAAAATATAAAATGTTTTTAACAAAACATAAGTCAAAAATTAATAAATAATTTACAATTTTTCAAAAACAAATATTATTAGATGTTTATATATACTTAGTCTTATCCTGGGGTTTTTTACTAACATTCTCTAATCCTAGTTCCCAAATTAACTCAGCCATGCTCTGATACCAACTATAGTGACCCTAATTTTTCTTACATAACTATTACATCGGTCGGAATGGCCCGAAGGCCTTCATTTTTTTATTATTTTGATAATCCACCTTTCAAGGGGTGAGGTGGAACCCTTACAAGGACCAAAGGCTTAGAGACAATTACATGACCCGTAGGTATTAGAGGGAATCACCCAGATAAGACAACTTGGAACTTCTCCTCCCCAGCATATGTCATGAAATCAGCATTCCACCTTCACAAGGATGGTCAGCTAGCTGTCCTATGAAAAGCTGCATAGTCCCGGTACCGATGGAAAAGTCATACCCTCTCATTCTTCCAATTCTGGTTAGCTCAGCTCCAGTGAATGTGTCTGCCCTGAATCCTCATCTAAATCCTTGTCCCTTATAGTCTAACTGGTACTTCTTCATTCATGTGGCATGAAGGCCTTGGGGTGGACCTAAGGCCTTAAGGTTTCCTGGAGACCTTGAGAAACAACTGGCTCAAAGGCCTTGGGCGGCCCGAAATCCTTGTAGGACCTGAGGACCAAACTGTTGGCCTAAAGGCCTAGATGGATGAATAGTTCTGTCTGCTACAGTACCGAACAGTGACTATTATAGTTCCTTCTACAATACTTCTACAGTACCTGGAAATTAACCTCCACTAGGATTTGATCTCGGGTCTCTTGGATGTAGCTGTCGAGTCCTCACCAACCGGGCTGAGGCTCATGTGCATAACTATTACATCATTTTGAAGATAAACAACATAATAGATATAAAAATCAAGGATCAAAAGTTTTAGTGTCTAGGAAAATTAGGATTATAGATAACTTTTACATAATAAAAAATAAAAAATTATTTAAATCCTTCTTATTTAACTATCTAAAAGCTTGAATTATCCCTATTACATGTAATAACCTAACAATATACATCAAATAAATGGGTGATATAAATTAATAGTCAAAGGATGAATAAGGGACATGAGTCAATAAAACTTGGGTGACCATAATCATCATCATCATGTCATAACATTAGGATCATCATCCAAATCATGAGGTAAACATGTGATAAATCCATGTAACATGGAAATGCATAAAAATGAAACACCATGTCATAGTTTTCAAATACCACACATAGTTTTGAACAAATCTAGCATTACGTTCATGCATAATATATGTGCATAATCATAACATCATAATTATGAAAAAAATTAGCTTATTTTTCACACATAATACACATTTTATCATGATATATATCACATTACCCAATGCATTTGAGGGATATATAATTCTAGTTCCACCCATCACATCATAATATTTACATTATCATGCATACCACGTCAAATGTATAATAGTCATAATCACAAAATAACCCATGGAAAGGAATGGATTTCATAAGGATTTCATAAATAATAAATTCTTGAATAAAATTTTGGGTTCCTAAAATAAAAAAGGATATTATAAATTAGAATAAGAGATCATTTTTATTGGATGATAAATAACACTGTGGGAGTTGAAGATTTGTTTTTGAAATAAATGTCTCTTTTTGGAAAATCGTGGTATTTGGTTTAAAAATAATGGTGGAAACATGTATATACCTAAAAATAAAAGGTATGATCAATGAAATGATATTCAAGGAACATTTAAGGAATATCCAAACTAGAGATTTCATGAAATAGGTATAACCCAAAGATGAGGACTTGGGTTTGAGAATACCCTTACCTTAATTCCAACTTTATTTCGTCACTTTTATGCATCCTGAATAATAAACATAGATTTATTAAAACATTTATCTAGAGTCAAATTGTGTTAATTTATGTTAATTTTTATCAACTATAATCATTGGATTATATTTCTTAATTTTTTTTGTTTAAGTAGAAGTTATTTGATATCATGTGTTCATTAAAAAATTTCCCGTTTCGCATCGATTTCTCAATTTTTGTTCAAAGTAATTATAAATGAGTATAATTAATTTCATAATCATATAATAAATTTAATTACATGTTAATATATTACATATAATTCATAATATCCATCTAGGTTTATGGTTATAATTTTTTACATGTTAATGTCTCCATAGGTGGTTAACTGACCTTTGAGGGGACATTTTCAAGATAACTAGAAAGGGAAGTTCAAATTATATATATGTTATAAGTATGATACTTACAGTAGGTTAACATAATTAATATAATTATAACTTACTACATAAATAATTTTATTTTTTGTTTTTTTAAAATAAATTGGGAAAAAGAATAAAGAGAAGAAGAAAGAGGGAAGAGTTAATAAAGACTTACTCTTTTCCATAGGGTAGCTTCTCTTGTATCGCACTATTAGAACTTGGGATTTTTAAGGAGTGGGAGGAGTGGTTTTCCAAGGGAAGGAAGAGGGGTTTTTTATAATTGAGAAGAGGGGTATTTTTAGAATAAAATATTGAATAAAATATTATATCAAAGGTAAAACATGTAATAGTGAATTATTTAAAATATTAATATTATATACATATAATATAATGGGTTTAAGGATTTAAATCTACTTTATAATTAAAATTCATTATTTTATTAAAAAGGAAGGTAGAAAAAATGAGAAATTTTTATTTTAAGGAATCAATTTTAACTTTAGGTTTTGGAAAGTAATTTTTAGGTTTGGAAGTTAAGTTTATCATATTTTAATGACTCTTTTATGAAATTAAATATATAATATCTTAAACTCAATTTATAAAAAGGATTATTTCATTATTATATCATAAATGATGTCATTAAAGATACATTGGTCTTGTGAATAACAGTATTTTTAATATTCACTCAAAAAATTGATATATTTCATAAAATTATAAAAAACCATTGGAAAATTTCAATGTAATGATTTAAAAAATGATAATAATTTTATCAAAATAATTTTCTAAAATAGTTAATTTTAATTTTTTTTTTAAATTATGATTTTTATGAAATACTTTAAAATAATGTTTATTAAAAATGTGCTTATATTTTCTTATAGTTTTTTCATCCTGAAATTTATATTTTGGTAATATAATATTTATATTTACTTAAATTAATCATGATAAATATTATTTATATCAACATTTATTATTTTTAGGTATAATTAATTTTCCAACAGTCAGGTTATTATTCCCAATGGTCGGGTTACTATTCCAACAGTCACATTACTATTCTAATGGTCACATTACCTTCTATAAATACTTATACATTAGTTCATTCATTGTTCAACTCAATTCATATCAAGGTTATATTTCTATTTTCTATAATGTTTCTTCGTATACTAATATTTTTTTCTTTTTTATAGTGTTGTTAGTGGGGGTGAGCATTCTATTGGATTTGGGAAAATCCATATTGTCCCATTTTAGCTTTTTAATTTTATATTTTTTTGTCCTGTTATAATGTTTGTAGATTCAATTGGTTTCATTTATGATTAATGTAACATTTTTTATTAATAAAAAAAATATCAGTTTCTTTATTTTTTTAATACCATATAGAATATTATAACACTCATTTATTTAAAGAGAGAAATACCATTTATAAACAATGGGTTGTTAGATGAATGTAATATAAATGGAACTTAATTCTACCCATTTGGATTTTCTATTGATACTTTGAACTTTTTTACTCATAAGATGCATGTCAATCTTCAATAGAAGTTCTCTGTTCCTCTCCCCTTTAATAAAAATAAATGAAAAGTGAAGAAAATTTTTCTCTAACTTAATGTTAGGGTGTTTTCATCCACTAAAAGCATAACTTATTCTTCCCATGATATTTCAGTAATATTAAAGAAATTAGGCACCATATACTTCTTATAAAGGAGCCTTTAGTTAATTAATCTAAGGCTAATTAGAAAAACCCATTGTATAAAACTATAGTTAATAACCTAGAAACCAAAGTTTTCCATTAAATTTCTCAATATAGTTCCAAAACTGATTTTCTAATACCCAAGTGTTATATAAGTTATATTTTTAAAAATTTATATAAACCAACAATAATCTTAACAAACACATCATAATATTCAAGTGAAAGTAAATTACCTTCCCTTTTATCAAACCAACACTCCCCATCAATGATTATAATAAGCACAAATCATAAAAGTTCATGTGTAGTTAATATCAT
Organism: Viscum album; assembly: GCA_963277665.1. NCBI lineage: Eukaryota > Viridiplantae > Streptophyta > Magnoliopsida > Santalales > Viscaceae > Viscum > Viscum album. The sequence continues at coordinate 701,328,329 of OY728160.1, forward strand.
ACCTCTAGATTAGAAAATTATAGGGATAATCGGCCTCTAAATTTTAATAACATAATAATTATCAGGAAGCCTACATTTATTTAGTTTCTCTCCCTCAAGAGGTGTATTCTATATTTCATACAGATCTAATGTAGCACTGATTCTCAATCTTAGAATTAGAATTGGTTATAAAAATATCATATCCTTCATTTATTCTTCTCATTAAACACCTTCAATCCCCTTGTAAAAAAATCATTCACTAAGTATGTGGGAATAAATTGTATCTTCCACTACTTACTAGTTTTAGCAGTGGGGATGAGACATAGTTCTGGATCCAAATTCATTTTTATTTAAAGATCTAAAATTTATAGCTTCTTTATGTCTTCATCCTCTCTCCTCCTCCAATGGCCCGAAGGCCTTCATTTTTATTGATTTATGATAATCCACCTTTCAAGGGGTGAGGTGGAACCCTTACAAGGCTCGTAGGCATAAGAATTACATGGCTCATAGGCATTAGAGGAATTCATTGTTCGTAGGCTACAAACATTATATACAACCCAGACTAACTACTTGGAACTTCTCCTCCCCAGCATCTTCATCATGAAATCAGCTCTCCACCTTCACATGGCTGTTTGGATAGGAATTCTCGTGCATGCACAGGCTTGTCCCGATGGCAGGTGTCATACCCTCTCATTCTTTCAATCTGTTTAGCTTTTTCTGTGGTGAAAGCTCCTTGCTCATCCTCCTTGTAGAGATTTTTCCTTGTAGGATGTCTGGTTTACATTTGCACTAAAGGTGTCCCAAAGTCCTTGAGGTGGCCCTAAGGCCTTACTGACCAGAAGTCCTGGATGGCCCGAAGGCCTTAAAGGACTTAGGGACCAAATCGGTGGCCCGAAGGCCCAAATGAGGGCATATTCCCGGCTGCTACAGTGCCAAACAATGACTGCTACAGTTCCATTTTTGGTTTTATCCTCTATGTATTTTTTAAAATAATCCATGATGTGGCCTCTCATACCAAAATATAATCATATTATTTTATTTGGTGTGACATCCTAGTTATCATTCTTATTAATAATTTTATTATATTTATTATTTTATTTTCTACTAAAGTTTGACTCCTCTTTCTTCACCTGATTCATTTTCTATTGTGTCATTTTCCTCACATATCCACAAGACATGTGTTCTATTAGAATAAACCAACATACCTCATAGAATTATCCATATAAAATACAGTAGTCATAAAAATTATTCAAATATTCAAATATATTTTTCAAAATAGATTCATCATTTTCCATGATTCTAACTTTTGAACATCAGGTTTATTTTCAACTTTAACTCTAATCCCCCTAACTTTTTAACTTCTACCACTTTTTTATATTAAATTATTATTCCTATATTCAATTTCCCTTTTCCTAAACTTATTGAAACATCAAAACCTTCTAATTTATCTTGATCTTTTCCTAGTACATGGAATATTTTCTAATTTTAATGGTTATTGATTTTGGGTTAGAAACCTAATTTTTTAAGCTCCATTTGAGGGGAAAAATTTTTTGTACAAACTCATATCATTCCTTAACATATTGATGAGTGTTATAGCTTTTTTATTCTTACATATTTATACAGAATTTTGGCTTTTTTATGCATATTCAGAACATCTAGATTTTGTACTAACCGAATGAATGGATTTATGAGATACCTTTTTCAATTTTCATAAGGTATAGATTTCTTTAGATGATATCAAATATATTTTAACACTATTATGAATACCTTTTGAGTGAAATACTATATTTAAAACCTAAATGGTGGTAGCTTTCATGTCTATTCTTTGAGAATATCCTTCTTTCCTATATTCTATATTTTTTAATATGATTTCCAAATCTAAAAGTTTTATTTTTAGATAATTTTTTTCAGTCTCAAATGACTCCAATCTACCTTTCTATTCACTCTTAGTCTTATAATAATTATCTTCATTCAACTTACTTGATTCCACTAATAAATTCTCTATCACTTTTACTCTCTTATATTTTATATTCATATCGGATTCTTTGATATACATAAAAGTTATATAGAGTATCTTTAGTGTATGGATCACTTATTCAGTGAAATATTTCTCAAGAGAGTCTATTTACAATGATTCCTCTATCAAATCTGGTTTTTCATTGAAAAGTGTGGCTAATTTTTTGTTTCCATTAATCAATCTTGAGATATTGTTTGTTTTATCAAACTATTTAGTTGATGTATCTTCCATAGCATATGTCTATTTATGCAACTATGGATTATCATTTTTTAGTTACTTTATATATGTTTGTATGTGTAATAAATTCATTAGGTACTATTTCATGATAATTATTCACTTATAATTAAAAACATTGAGTGTTTTTTCATTTTCAAACTCTTAAAAATATGTACATCTTGAACTAACTTCATATGATGAATTTAAACTATTAGGTTTGATGGAACATAACCCAATTTGACTACTTTTAGATAGTGGGTCACTATCTATATCCTTTTGAGTTATTCACATTCATAGATTTTTTTATCCAATTTCTCAGAGTTTTGGAAGAGATTTCAACTTGAACAACAACTGGAATTGAATATATATTTTCCAAGATGGTTTTTTCTTTAATTATCTCAAATATATACTTCATTAATCTAAATTAAATTCAGTGGGTATTTAAAAAAATAAATCAAAGGGTAACCGAGCTCTAATAACAATTTATGTTTCCAATCAACTGGTTTAAACACCTAAAAAAAGCGGGTGGAATCATGTTTTGACAAATTTTTACTAATTCCAAATTATTCTTTGATTATTTTACCCCATTGGGAATTCAACTGAAATTTTTAATTAGTGAAATTATATCTATGTCATATCATACCAAGTAACTATATACAATATGCTTGAAAGTAATGAAAATATAATTCACATGGTATTTTTACAAGTTTGAGTACAAAGACCTTCTCCATGACTTTATTGGTTGTTCCTCCCAATCAATGATTATATACTATAATAAACATGAATACAATGGGTTTTGTTTTTCCCACACCTATAATAAAATAGTATCACCAGACTTACAAATGCATGTCTTACATTGGACTTCCTTCTACATCTTGACACCAAGTTCATAGAGTCACACTATGATCGCCCTACATACCCTGAGTTGCACAGGTTCTATGGAGTCCCACCATATATATACAAGTGGTTAATTTGAATTTACTCTTGGAAGAAGATATATAGTTATTCACTAGATTATTATGCATAAATAATATATATAATTTTAATTAACAATATATTTTTTGAATTCCTTAAGATATTTCATAATAAAACTTATAAATCGGCCACTACTTAAAACACAGATACATAGATCTTCATAATCTGCTCATTTGGTTTCCTCTCTACTCAAATATTGAAAATATTAGCACTGGATGTAAATAGAATATCATTGTTAATCATTCCTATGTTATTCTTCTCACCACTTTGTCTCAATGATGGATATATCCTCCTTCTTCTTTGATACCCAACTGATATATCTCATCAACATAGGCTCAAATCCATGTTTTTCTTCTTTAAGAGTGTTCTATAATATCTCACACATCTTACCAGCTCTGAGACTCTCTATTTTGAAATAGTTTCTATCACTTTATCAATTTTATTTTATAAATAGGTCATCCCAAATAATATTTTTCAAATTCAAAATATAAAAAATCCTCATAAAATTGGTCCCTATAATATTCACATTTAATTTCTTACCTTTATTGTACATGGAATGTACCCATGATAATGATAATATTTCTTACCAAATGGTTGTCTCCTATTTAATGATATGATTTCCCTTTATTTTTTCTTTTATCATTTATCTTTTACAATGGCATATATTTTAGTGTCTTCCATAAGGATTGAGATCTTCCTCTTTATCTTTCTCTTCTTCTATTTTCTTCAACATGATCTCACAAAAAAGAAACATCTAAAAGTAACTCAGCATCTCAAATATTCACCCCTTCAAAACTCAACTATAAACACTAGATAATCAAATAGGTGTGTGTTTTAACCTTTGAGAATTAAAACATCATGACAATTATATTATAGATTTAATATCTAGATATTCTTCACAAACATAAAACATTTAAGCCAAAAAAATATTTTTTCAAATAAATCATATTAGAATATAAAACAGATATGAGAAATAGAAAATAATATATAGGGAAACATTCCATATTTCAATCTAGCTAAATTTCCTAGAACTCCATTTATCTTTCTCATGAATACTCAAATATCCTTGGATCAAAAAAATTCCAAGCTTAGATATACATTTGGGCTTTAATTTATCTCCATATGCATTATTCTTGAAAATAAAATAATATCATTTAATATTTAAATAACATATGCAATGATACATTTCATTTTACCTTTACTAAAATATTCTTATATAATTGATTAAAAAAGAATCATGATGTTTTTATCTTGAATTCATAGTACAGGCATCATCTGAATTTGATTTCTTCTTTAGGTTCTCTAAATTAAGAATTTTGAAAATTTCACCCAACACGTGATGGAAATTCAAATACATGAATTTAAATTTGTATATATAGACTCAGATATAGGATATATTCCATTATGTGGTTCTTCACATATCATAATTTGAATATTTGGTTCTCGTATGCAAATTTTTCTACACATTTATACATTCAAGTATGTGGATCTGAATTCAAGTATGTAGAAAAACTTGCAACATGAAGTTTGGATACACCAGCCAAAACCCTTAAGTCAATTATCATACATGGAATGAATTCTATTAAATCAACATTCACATGTACAAATAGTATCTTATATGGTTAATTAACATATGTAAGGGACTTCGACTATGTCAAAACCCTTACATTACTAGAATTTGCGTATGTGGAACTCAGACTTTTCTATTTTTCCAAAATTCCTTCGTTTTTTATCTAGGTCTCTTTTAGTCATGTATCTAACCATTCTCAGCCATTCATAAACAACTTAAAACACCTTTAGGGACTTATTAAACTTCCTCCTATATATCAAAAATATTTCTAATCACTTTGTAAGCATATAAACCCAAATATTTGAGTTCACCAAGATCACACAATACACTTATGATTTCAATCAACCTAAAATTACAACCAAGTGTGTTTCATCACTTATTTTAGTGGTCATATACAGTAGCACACTAGGATGGACTTCTTTCAATTCCTTGGGTCTTAAAACTTCAATCATATAGCATTTTTAACAATGATTATAATATATCTTTAAATTTTTTACTATCACCATAATTCTTATTATTACAAACTATTATAGATAGTAAATATTGTTGCTGTACATGTCATTAACATGATAGGAATGTCTTTTAATCATCTAATATATAGACTTATACTTAAATATTTTTATCTAGGTATTTAAAAATTATAAAATCTTGTCTTATTCCATTTCTAGAAGATGAATAGACTTATAAATTCTAATGGTGGTTAAATCAATTATTTTTCCCATAATGCATAGGCACCCTCTTTTCCATGTAATGGGAGGATACTTTAATCCATCTCCTATAAACCATACACAATTATTGACATGAACATTTAAAACAAACACAAACATTATCTAAATATAATTATTCCTTATATATCACCAAATATATTATATATTCTATGGTATCTCTATCAATTACTTTCAATTGAAAAATAAAATTCCTTACAAATCATATAAAAAATTACATATCATCATGAAATTTATTATGTTATTTTATTTTTTAGATGATTATTATTTCTTATATATAAATTTTAGATCTCTACTAATAAAAAAATAACTATTAAATATATTCTAGGTAATCCTTATCTATCATAGGGTTCCTGGAAAAAGTATTATATATTAAGTGTTTTATACATAAGGTTTTCCCCCTTTATTAAGTTTTCTTGATCCCTCTCCAATAAAAAATTGTATCCTCTAACATATCTGACCAGTGAATTCATACTTATAAACTGACCCATATGTAATGTTTTACACTTAACCAAAAAATTATGAAAACATATATTAAGAGGTGTGATTATTTATTTTATTCTAGAAATTAATAAAATCAATTAAATTCACAATTTCAAACATTTAAATAAATATTCAAAAAATCCTATGAAATGGTCCTTTAATTTTAAAACATCCTAAAATTAAATTAATTAATAAATGTGAGGGAATAAAATGAATTAAATACTAAAAAATATAATGAATTTATTTCCTCTGTTAATGCTTAAATAGAATTCAACCATTTATGGATTCATTACATGAATGAATTATTGATCCTCTCATTCATTTTATCATATGAAATGGTTATAATAATGATAGGCATCATAAAAAAATTCATGAACATTAACACTAAACATCCAACTATAACTTCAATTATACAATATTATATAATAGATTTAGTAGTTCATTATATCCTATATAATTTTTTATGATATTAAATACCAAGGTATATGATAATACTTATACTATTTTATCTCATAAAATACAAAAAACCTTATATCATCTCATATTATATAGCCTAAATGGGTTTCAAGTATATGGGTTTTATAGTATATCTCTCTCACCTTTGATGTAGCTTAGTATGGGTGAACCAAGTAAAATCATGTATGTTTTTTATTATTTTTTTATATGGGGGGTAATGGATAAGAGTTCTTTCTAATGATAGAATAATATTATTAAAAGGTGAGGTTTTAAAATCATAATACCTTAATTCACTCACCCACATCCCTCTCATGGTATATTTCATAGTGAATATAGCACCAATGACAAATTATTCTATTCAATATAAAAAAATAGAGGTAAAGTCCATTATTACATATATATATATATATTAAAATTATATATATATATATATATATATATATCAAATGGATGGCCCAAATCTGTCCCACCCTGAAGAAGGCCAAATCCCCAAATCTTATAAAAGATTTCACTTGTATTAGTTTTTTTCAAATTGTGATTGAATATTTTATTAAAGAACCTCCTCCCTAGTTCACCTATGACATGAATCCCACAAATATTTCCTTCAAACCTAATTCCATTCCAACATATTCTCCCATTCTCCCCCTGATGCCAGGCATGATGTCCATATCTGAAGAAATAATGACCTGTCAACCCTACAGGTTTTGTAACCTGTAAAATCCATCATGTATGGAGTATTTGGGGGTTTCAAACCCTTTACTTTCATATGAAAGTAGGTGTGACACACCACTTTTTTGTGACCTAGTTCACATGAAATATCCAAAATTTATTTGATTAAATCATTCAAATAACTAACATTTTTTCAAAAATTGAATCAATGTCTAATCTATAACATTATCACTTCAAGGTGCCATAAAAAAAATAAGAACATTTTTCTTTAAAACAGATCATGTAATATTTGAATAATAAACAAAATGTTGAGATATAATTATCATTTTATGTTTTTATTCTTTAATATAATTAAATTTTTGATTAAAATGGTCTTAAGATCTCCAAAAAACTAACACCAAGAAATTTATTTTTTGAATCATTTTTAATATTACAGTGCCACCATCAATTTTTGATAGATAATAAAAATTTTAAAAATCTCCATGAATATTACTAGAATAGTTAATATCCATATGAAATTTTAATATTTTATTTTCATGTAATTTTCCTAAAAAAAGTTAAATAACTATATGTTTTTTATGTATATTATTTTAGGTCTAGAATTTTTAGGAATAAGAGATTTGGTAACCTAAATATAATTATTTTTGATATATTTAACAACATTATGAGTTTATTTATAACTATTTGAAAAAATTATATATTATTCACAAAACTATATTAAGAAAATATCATGCTATAATTTTTAGAATTTTTAATAGATAAACCATATTGGTGACAAATTAAAGTAAACAAGCTTGTTTTAATATATTTATAAATAAAGTAATTTCTATATATATTTGGATCTTGATTAGAATAGGTAATCCCTTATCTATTTATGTCATGATTTTGATAACTAATTAACTTTTTAAATTTTTCATTAACTTTAATAAAATTATTAATTACTAAATTTAAATTTTCAACCTCATATATAAGATCATTATGTAACATACCCAACCTAATAATCCCTCATTTAACCAGGATGGGTTGGCTATGTGACCTTAGGAATGCCTCCCTCTATGTTGGAGGCTACCAACTAGCTGTGAGGCTGTAAGAAATATAGTGGGGAGACTATACTATCTAGAATTGAGTTGTAAAAAAGTGAATATAATATCACAACAGAGTATAAGAAATAAAAGAAACAAAAAATAAATATAATAAAATCACAATTCCACAAAATGGTCCAAACTAACAAACCAACGACAATAAGATGGTGTTATGGTAGGGTTAGAGTAACTAAATTTCATGCTAATAAAATAATAAGCAGAATCAAATAAATACTATAAAGTCCAAAACCCTGAACCCCATGTTGGTCCTATATCCAATCTCTAACTTATCTAGTAATCAATAATCAACAATAGGGTCCCTTTCCCTAATCCAAACCCGCATCCATGAAATCTATCCTGGTACCAAATAGAGGCTCATCCATGGTGTGAGTAAAGTTTGTTGGTCAACACCATCATGTCTAAAAAAATATTATCTAAGAATGTATTTCATGAAATATAGTGATAAATAGGTTATTAATTAATATATTAATACTACTCACATAATACACCGGATGACCCTCAAGGTTTGGGTTGACACTCAGGTTTAGTCAAACCTTCTTCATTTCCATGCCATATATCTCTATCTAAGATAGGATCCTCCTATTTAGGGGTAGATAACCCAAGTCAGTGACATATTATCCTATTGAGAATGAATAACATATATATTATTGTGAAAAAATGTTACATCCTCTGGAAAATAAGAATCTCTTCCCTAGGAATCCAGGAAATATTTCCCTTTGGTATCTTGTAGAATATCACCCTTAGGATTATAATGATTGTAAAATTTACCATTAGGATAACTATGACTATGAACCTTAACCTCATTCATTACATCTAGTGAATTTATGCTCCCAACTCAAGCATATACCATTTCAAAACAAAAACTCAAAGGTCATGTAACATCCAACCCTCATTAATCAATCATAATAGAAAACATATCAAAATATAATGCTAGAAATAATTTCCCATGAAAAAACACTAATAAAAATAATATGTCATCAAACCATAATGGTCAATTCATCCAATTACAATTTATCATTTAACCCTAAGGTTATTTTCTTGCTTGTATGGCAACAACTCGTCAAGTAAACATGTCAAGATGATTACAAATAATTTAAAAAAAAATAGTTTATGTGATTCAATCTTAATAAATTACTAAAATTAACTTATTATTCCAACTCATAATATTCATACAAAAATTAATACAAAATTATAATACATCACTGGGATCTATGTTTAAATTGACCAAGGTTGGCACACCTATCGGGTGGTCACAACTCTTGGTCTCAGTGCTAATAGAACTGATGATATACAATGGGAGGTCTTTTAATGTGTAACTCATCAAATATATAATTATCTAATAAATTAGGTCATATTCATGTTGTGTCAGTATGATTTCATTTATTTCACATATTAGGATGATTAAACATACATTTAGGGAAAAGTTATCTACCACCCACCTTAAAAACATGGTAGATTTTGATAAATATCCACATCTAAAGTAAATTAAGGTTCCTTATTACTTTCTAAAAAACAAGGAAAATACTAATAAAGAACTTCAAGACTTGATCTAGTTTAAGTATCCTGATCTAGGGTTCTCATCATGGGAAAGCTAATGTGAAAGAGGGAGGAGAGTAACTGAATCCTTACCTTCAAATGAAAGATTTAGAACACAAAGATCCTATAATGTTGATGGTTCTAAGGGGGGTTCTCAATGTCATCCATGAAATGTATTCAAAGTGATAGAGAGAGAGATGTGTGTGTTATCAAAATACAGGACACAAGTCAAATTAGGCTTTTAAAAAATTCAAGTTTCATCACATTTATGATGTAAACAAGTAATTTACAATGTAAATCCATTGATTCCCATATACATTGAGAAACCCGACACCAGTAATTAAAATTCACATAAAAACATATTTTACATCTCAATTAGGAATTGTGGTGTAAATTTAAAATTTATGGCTTACCCCCATCAAAATTACATCCTAAAATGGTTTTACAGGGTCATCCTACATGAGAAATTTACATCGTAAATCTACAATTTATGTTATAAATTCACTATGTAGAATGAACTCATAGAATCTTCCTATAATATCACTAAAACTAAAAAATAGCCTCACCCAGAGCTCTAAAACAATATTTAAACCAAAAAAAATAAACCCCAAAAGGTTTAGAAAATCTTAAATAGAAACATATTTATAAAAATATTGGATCTTACAACCTCACCACCATCTAACAGGTCATCCTCGAGTTACTCCAAGAATTACTATGGGTGGATCGATGAAAAAGTCTGGCCATTGTGTCCCCATATCATATTCCCTCTCCCAAATATCCTCTTTCACATTCCCAAGTTTCCACTACACTTGCACTAGAGGCACAGTCTTACCCTAGAGACTATTATCACTAAATTCCATGATACGAATTAGATGCTCCTAAAAGCCCACATCAACATCCATCTAAAAATCATCAATGCCTATAATTTGATAAGGTTTGGGATGATATCTCTAAATCTATGTCATGTGAAACACATCATTCATGGAATTATAGTAATGTCGAAGGGATAAATGGTATGAAATTGGAACAACCCTTTCCATAATCTCAAATGGCCTGAAAAACCTAGGTTCTAATTTACCATATTTCTTAATATAGTATTTCCCCATCCTAGGTTACACACTAAGGAAAACACAATGACCAACCTCAAATTATACAGGTAATATCCAATGGTCAATGTATGATTTCTTCCAGATCTATGTGATCGTCAACTAATTCTTAGTCAAATAAATCTACTTAGACATCTCCTGTACAATAATAGGTCCAATGACCATTGACTCACCTATCTCTAGCTAGTAAAAATGATAACTACACATCCTTCCATACAAAGCCTTGAAAGTATCCATTTGGATCGATGTCTAAAAGTTGTGATTATATGTAAACTACATAAGTGTTATATTTTTCACCTAAGAATCACAAAAAAATACAATAAATAGGCTCTCATCATATCTTATAGAATCTAAATCATCCACTAAATTTGGCTATTTTTCTGAGGATGATAGATTTTACTCAGAAGAACATGTGATCCCATATCCTTTTGAAGACCCTACCAGAACCGAGATGTGAAACAAGGATTTCAATCAAAAAACAATAATACTCAGAATATCATGCATTTGAAATATCTCTCATATGTAGAGACTATCTAGTTTATAAATTATAGAAGTCTCTCTGATACGCAAAAAGTGGTCAACCTTTATCAGTAGATCCATGATCACCCATAATTCATAATTATTATGAAGTTTCCTAGATAATCTTATCACAAAATCCATAGTGAAATCATCCCACTTTCATTCTGGAATGGGTAAAGGATACAACAACCCTGTAGGCATCTTATTCTTAGATGTCACCTAATGATAAGTGAAACATCTCACCAATAAGCCTATTATGTCTTTCTTTATCCCTATCCAACATTATTTTCTATGGAGATCGCAATACATCTTTGTTAGACCAAGATATAATACCCATTTATAATCATAAAACTCCCTCATCAACTCCTTATGTAAACCTATAGGAACCCATCAATATCCATGAAAAAAAAGTAATGTTTCCACTTCCAAAAGACAATTCTGATAGTGGATCCCCGCTATATAAGATTTTACTCAAAGTTAAGCCCTCCAGATCAGATATACTATTTGTCTTCATCCAGTCCAATAAAATGGGTATCACATATGTTGAAGTTAGAACTACTCATCCTTGGGACTTAAAAACAATAAGATGTGTGTCCAAAAATAGTTTCATCATCTTTCACTCCTCAAAAAGACATCTATATGCCTCTTCCTGCATCTTCTGACTCAAATTATCACCAATGAAATTTCCCTTTTCAAGATTTTAATCCATCTCAAAGTCTAAAAACTATAGATACTCAAACCATATCTTTTGTTGATGGTTTAGGTCACATTGATAAAATATGTACATGAGGATCTTGTGTTCGGTGTACACCACAAACCTCTCTCCCATAAAATAGTGCCTTTGGAATCTCATGGAGTATACTGCTGTAAAAAAACCTAGTTTGTGATTAGGGTAATTCCACTCATGTGTTCTCATCTATATAGATCCATAAGAAACCACTTGGTCCTCCTACATCAAAACTATTATGAGTATGACTCCAAAATCATCATAGTATATGGTATACTCCTTACCTAACTCAAGAAAGTTGAGGATTGGTGTTGTGGTTAGACTTCCCTTCAATTCTTAAAAAATTATCTCACAATAATCTGACAAAAAAATTCACCCCTTTATTCATCATCTCGGACATCAGTGCTACCAAACAAGAGAATTCAAGGATAAAACGCCAATAGTAGCCTTCTAAACCCAGAAAATATCTAAATCTCTAAGACATTATTGGGTTAATTCTATGATATCAAGTCTAAAACTATATCTAGGTCAACTAAAACTCCATCCTCTAAGATTAAATGACTTGATAAGTGCATTAAATCAATCTATAAACTACATTTAGATTGCTTAACATAAATTTGTATCACTCTCAATGTACTCAAGATGATGTCAAGATATTGGGAATGATCTTCTATAGACTATGATTACACCAAGATATCCTCAATGAAAACTACCATAAAATAATACATAAATGGATAGAATATCCAATTCATTAAGGTCATGAATACCACTGGTGTGTTCTTCATACCAAACATCATCACCATAAACTTGTTCAAGCTATACCTTCCCCTGAAAGTAGTATAGGGTACGTATAATGGTCTTGCCCTAAAATGATGATAACCTAACCTCAATTAAATTTTAGAGAAGATCCTAGAACCTATTATCTAATCATATATATCATCAATTTTGGAAGGGGGTACTACTTCTTGGCCTTCATCTGGTTCAATCTTTGATAATCCACACATAAGTGCAAAATTATATCAGCCTTTTTGGTGAAAAACATTGGTGAACCCCACATATAATTATTAGTCCATATGAAATTATTTTCTTTTAGATATTCCAATTGGAGTTTAAAATAATAAATCTCTATTGGTTATATTCTATTATGTGGTTGGAAACTTCCTCAACTCCCTACACCAACTCGATCATGAAATCGATCTCCCACTCATCCAGTAATTCAAATAACTCTTTAGAAAAGATATCATAAAAATGGTTCACTAATAGAGGTAAAGTATCCTACTATATTCAACTATCATCTAGAAAAGGAATATTATCATATCCAAGAGACAATCCAATACGCACTGAATTATCCCTACATGACCAACCTAGAGATCTCATTCACTCATATGGGTGTAGATTCCTCCTTCTGAAGATTGAAAGGTAACTCTCCCATGATAACAGTTAATATAATACAGGTATTAAAATAACAAATACATAACTATAATCAAATTGAATCATGTCATTTATATCATATAAATATCCTAAAGGAAACAATATCCACCAAAATTCAAGATAACAATCCCAAAAAAAATTGATATCCTCTGACCGCACTCCCAGTAGTGTGTCGATGGTCAAAACACCATATATGATCTCCACAACAAAAACTAAATCATTTTCAAATTGAAAAGATAAAAATTAATGTGACACTCTAATATGAAACAAAACATAAGAAAGGGTAGATGACAAAATAATTGTACCTCTGATAGTAGTTGGTTCTATATCCTAACGACTCAGAGTAGACTATATAGTGTGTAGCTGGATCGCTCCTATGCCATGGGCTCTAGTCTGACTCCCCTATGTTGTTCTCTCTAGATAGTACTATTTCTCATGTTTTGGGGTTTCATTTACCTTACATCAGACTAAAATTTTGATGGAAATCCATCTACCTAACTTTTAAGGAGTAGCTGAGACCATTCCTGACTCTGGTTCATGTCATGATCCCCTTCAACTAATCTATTGTGGAAAGTTCCTATAGAACCTCTGAATATGTCCAATAATTTTGTAATAATAGAAATTAATTATGGGGTAAGGACATTATGGAAACTTATGGCCCACCCCACCATAATAAAATCACTACACCAAGTTGCGATCTTGAGATATACTCTACTCCCCTAGCTACCCTTCCTGCTAGTACCCTAGAAAAAACTATCTTAGTGGTGCTTCTTACTACTGGAATAAGTGATCCTAAATTTCCTTATTCGTATTTCATGGCCACCACTCACGGCCTATCTCAAATTACCTTTCATGATGAGATCCTAATTCATCATGTGTACAAAGCTTCTTGGGAAAAAATCATTCACCTGTAACCTGAACTCATAGAAAAGTCCATCCTAGAAATACCTCACCCTGGAGACCTCATCAGCTACAAAGGATGGATAAAAACATTGTAGATCTATAGAGAATCCATCATAGTCCATCACTAACATACCAACCTATTTCAACTATATAAACTGACAATCCCTCTCATCCCTCAACATCTTTGGATAAAATTGTCTTAGGAACTCCCACTTCATGTCTTTTCCTAGATAGCCCCCCATGCTACCCATCTTGCTCCAGGATGTCCCACTAATGATTATTGGTCCTCTAATTATGTAAGAATAAAGCTTCAACCTTCTATCTGCAGGTGTCTCTAGGTTCTTGTAGATCAGCTAAACTCACTCAATATTTAACTCATCTTCTAGGGGGGCTCTCTCCCTAGTGAGAATATATATATTATATAGATAAAACTATCTCTTCATCTTAAACATAAAAGGTATAACATGAACAGTATCCTTATCCATGTATCATATAACACTTAGGAATCTATTGTGAAGCTCATACTCTATTAAATTATTCAGATACTTGGTAATTTCCAATTGAGCTATATTAGGATTGTGTTGATTAACACTCTCCTGACTCTAATATTGAAGGCGGTGAGTAGAAATTTTATCTATAAGGGTTTAACATACACCTTAGAACACATGTTACAAAACAAGGTCAACCAAAAAAAGTGATAACAACATAGAGAAACCAGATTAATGTTCCTCTATAATTGGATAAACAATTGAATAGTCATAACATAGTAGTTTCATTCATTTATTTTTATCAGTTATATCAAGAGATTTAATTTCACTGCTCATAGTTAGATATATCATATGCATCAAAGATATCCCTAGTATGAAAAATTAATTTTAACATATATCTCTATGAACCTATCATGATGTATGAAAAGTAATATCATTCCATACCATCCCATGAGTAAAATATCATAAAATAGTAACATCACACATAAAGTGAATTACCTAAGGTAAAATAACATTAAAACTATAACTAGTGAACAACATGAACAAAAATTGCATCCCTAGGCACTCAAATTTTCCACTATACATGGGTTAACTAATCTCATACCCAATATCATTACCAAGTCTTGACATATCCTAGTATCCATTATACCTTTCCTAAATAGTAATTAAATATAAAATAAATCTGACTCTAATACCACTTTGTAACATCTCCAAACTGATACTTCCTCATGTCACCATGCCAAGTTGGCTATATGACATTATGTTTGCCTCCCTATATTCTAAAGTCTTCTAAATAGTAGCAATGCTTTAAGGAATATAGTGGGGAGACTATAACCTCTAGAACAAAGTTGAAAAAAATTGTAAATAATATCATAATAGAGTAGGAAAAATACCATAAATAATAAATAAATATAATCAAATGAAAATTCCACTAAATAGTCCAAACTAAAAAACCAACGACAATAAGATAGAGCTATAATAGGTATAGTGTAACTAAATTTCATGCTGATAAAAGAATAAATAGACTCAAATAAAGACTCTAATGTCCCTGATCCCAAACCCCATGTCAGTCTCATATCCAAGATTCGTCCCATATAGTAGGAAATAATCAACAATAGGGCCCTTTTCCCTTTTCTAAACCTGTATCCATGAAGTATTTTTGGGTACCAAATGGCTACCCATCTAGGGTGTGAGTACAACTCAATAGGTCGACACCACCATTTCTGAACAAATCCTATATGAGAATAGAGTGCATGAAATATAGAAATAAACAAGGTGTTAATTGATAAATTAATATTTCTCATGTAATAAAATTATTGACCCTCAAGCTCCAAGTTTACACCTAGGGTTAGACAAGCCTTCTTCAGTGCCATACTTGATATCTATCTATAAGGTTGGATCCTCTTATATTAGGATGGATCACCCAAATCAGTGGAATATTCTCCAATTAAGGATGAATAACACAAATAGTATCATGAATAAATGTCCCAACACTCTGAAAAATAATAACCTCCCCATCATAAATCCAAGAAATATCACCATCAGGAATATAGTAAAATCATTCCCTTAGGTTTCTAGTGATTGTAAATTTTACTCTTAAGTGAACCATTCACACAAACCATACTTATAGTTATCACATCTGGTTCCTTTCTGCACTAAATTCAATTCCATGTCATGTCAAGATAATAACTCAAAGGTTGTGTAACATTCAACCCACAAGCATCAATCATAAAAGAAGTCATCTCAAAAGAGAATGATAGAAAGTGGTTCATATGAAACTAAGAAGAAAAACATGTCATTAATCCATGATGGTTAATTTATATAATTAACATTTATCATTTAACCCTAAGTTTGTTATAATTATAGTATATCCATAGATTATCAGGTAAACATACCATGTTGATTATGCAATATTTAACCAAACTTAGTCTATGTGATTCTACCTCAAGTAATCACTACAATTCACCTATTATTACAATGAAATTTATTAAACTAACAATTAATCAAAAATTCCAATACATCTCTGGGATCTATGTTCAAACTAAATAAGTATCAACAAGGTAACTAGTTGTCACACCTATCAGGTGGTCACAAGTCTCGATCACAATGTTAATGGGTCCAATGGGATCCAATGGTTGGTCTTTATAAATTTACCTAATAAATCGTATAATTATAAAATTAATTAGTTCATTTTTATGGTGTGACTATGAGATCACATAGATTTCACATACTGGGATAAATGAACATATATTTATGGATAAGTTTTGGGCCACCCACCTCAAAAGAAAAGTAGATTCTGAAAAATCTCCATGACTAAGGTAAATTATAGTTCTTTTTTCCTTTATATAGAAATAAGAAACTACCAAAAAAGAACTTTAAAACATTATCCAATTTAATTAGTTCGATATTGGGCTCTCTATGTGGGAAAAACAACATGATAAGAGGGAGGAGAAGAACTGAATGGATTAACTTCAAACTCAAGATTCAGAATTACAAGATCCTATAAGGTTTATAGTTCCAAGGGGGTTCTCAACATTATCCATATAAGGGATGAAAAATGAGAGAGATATTTTTTCATTATCATAAAATAAAACACAGTCTGAAGTAGGGTTTTAAAACTCACTAGGTGTAGCACATTTACAACATAAATAGGGAATTAACATTGTAAATCCCTTGATTCCCACATACACCAAAAAATAAAATGCCTTGAAATAAAAAACACATAAAAATAGATTTTACATTATAATTAGGAATTACATTGTAAACTTGTGATTTATGTATTTCCCTGCAAAAATTGTGGCCTAAAATGGTTTTATGGGGTCATTACACATGATAAATTTATGTCATAAATCAACAATTTATGCTGAAAATTCACTCTATAAATAAACATCACTGCCTCTTTCTACAGCAACTCAACAACTGAAAACTAGCCACACTTGGGGCTCAAGAACATGGTTTAAACCCAAAAATGGACCCCAAAGGTTTACCAAAACATAAATAGAGTCTTACCTAAAAAATATGAGATCTTACACATTATTTCTAGCATTATTCTAAGAAGTAGTTCCAAAAAAATATTTTCATTTAATATCAAAAAAATTCTTTAAGAAATCATATTTTTCTATAATAACTTTATCATAATATTTTTTATACAATTTATGGTCCTTAATTAAATAATAAAACTTACATTCAAGAATATAAAAATATTCATTAAGCTCATCATTATAATTCTCATCATTATTAAGAATATAAAAACAAAAATAGTTTGCCTATTTCATCTAATCCATGAATCACGTATTATCCTAATTATTTTATTGGTCATTATTAGTTTCGAAATTAGAATTATCACTAAAATATTCATATGCACTCCATGTAATGACCCATAAATTTAAAATTTCCTATTTTTCAAGGAAATTTGAACTTTTGGTCCTGAGATGAAGGATTATCTGAGAATTGGGATTCAAATTTAGATTTTAAAAATTAAACCATCCTCAATAAATGTTTTTTGATGTGTTTGGAGGCCCAGGAGGTGCCTCGGGTGCTGAGGTGAGTATCATAGTAAGATCAGGATAGCCTTGTTATGAATTAAAGATGTAGGTATTTGGTCATTTTGTGACTAGTGTGTCATGGTATAGTTCTCAATGAGTAATATTTGACATTTTTGGTTGGATATATGTAATATCATGTCCAAAGGACATCACAATGTGGAGGGAAAGAGGTTTTTTCATGAATTTTTGTTAAATTTTAATTCTATAGTTATTTAGATATATTATTAAAATTATATAATTTGGGTGGCATATAAATAGGGTATAACTAGGGTATATCATAGACAATAACTGAATAGAATATTTTCTGAAAATTTCTAGAAAATTGATAATTACCTATACATAAATTTCACTCTAATTAAGATATTACTCTAACATATGGGTGCCTTGATATGCACATGAGCCTCAGACTAGTTGGTGAGGACTCAGAAAGTGCTTCCAAGAGACCCGAGATCAAATCCGTGTGGAGACATATTTCTATGTACTGTAGAATTCATTGTAATAGGAATTTAAGTAGGCACTGTAGTTGGTACTGTAATAGGCACAGTAGTAAGCATTGTAGCAGCAAGAACTATTCATCCATTTGGGCCTTTAGGCCACCAGTTTGGTCCTCAGGTCCTGCAAGGCTTTCGGGCCACCCAAGGCCTTCAGTATAGTTTTCTCTAAAGGCCTTTGGGCCACCTCAAGGCCTTCTAGCCACCCCAAGGCCTTAAAGTCATATGAAATATGTAGATATACTAGTCATATTATAAGAGAAAAGGCTCTAGATGAGGATTAAGAGCAGGCGCATTCACCAGAGCAGAGCTAACTATAATTGGAAGATTGAGAGGATATAGAATTTCCATCAGTACCAAGCCTATACAGATCTTCACAGGACATCTAGTCAACCATCCTTGTGAAGGTGGAGTATTGATATCATGACATTATCTTGAGAGGATTATTTCCAAGTTGTCTTGTCTGGGTGATTTCCTCTAAGACCTACAGGTCATGTAATTGTATCTTAATCCTTCAGGCCTTGTAAGGGTTCCACCTTACCCCTTAAAAAATTGATTATACAAAATAATAAAAAATGAAGGCTTTCAATCAATTTAGGAAGGTTCCTTGATACATAAGGATAATTATGTGCAAGGTTCATGATGAATAAAAGCTACCCTTTGAAGGTTTGGTAGAAAACAGATAACTGTTGGGACCCTTGTGATACATAAGAGTATCCCTAAGATGAGTATAATAACTCTAGGATATGTAAGGGTAAATATAAGGAAAATTTAATACATAAGGGTAACCAAGTATAAGAGTTTTCTCTTATGTATGGGTGCCTCATATATAAGATTCCTCATCGTTAAAAAATTGGTAAAGGTTTAGAAGATGCTAAAATGTATAAAAGTATATCTGAGGATACCAATGGGTCTTCCTTGATTAAAAATTGGGTAAGTGTTGGAAGCTCATAATACATAGGGGTAACCCTAGGTTACCATGTAATATGTAAGGGTCACCCTATGTGCAAAGGGTGGTAGGTAACGGTCACCTTTTTCATAGAATTGGATATGTAAGGGTCACCATGGCCTAGAATAATGGCAATGTATGGGAGTTACCTCTCATACATAAGGGTCATTTTTTTATTAATGGTAGTTACATAAGGGTAATTTGGGGTGATATTTAAGGGTCACTCATACATAAGGGTCAATATATAAGGTTCCTTGTGTTTGTTAAAAATTGAGTATGATGGAATTTTCCCCAAACTTTTCTTAAATGATTAATAAATTAGTTAATTAAAATATAAATGGGAATTTTTTCTTTTTTCACCAGAATATTTTGAATTTACAATAGATTTATCTCTAATTATTCTCTTCATCCCCAAGAGCGATATTCATATATTTTCATTGAATCATCATATCATCTATTATAGGGAGTGACTGCAAATAATTCTAACTAACCTTGGGTATTTATTTATGATTTCTCGTATAGTTTTCATGTTTTCTATCGATTGGGACTTAAATTAATAATTTTTTAATATTATTATATTTATTCTAATAAAATATAAATCAATCAAGGTTTCCCAGTGAGTAAACTCTTGTTAACCTCAAATTATGTAGGTGGGAATGAAATTTCATAATATCTTGTTCATTTATTAATTTTATGTTCATATTCTATCATAGTGACTATTTATATCATGTTTTACATGATTTTTTGATCTCATCCCAAAAAATGGGATGGGATCATGTTAGAAAAATAGTTAACAAGTACTTCATAGCTTGTTAAATAGTTTTCTAGTTTCTTCATATTCAAAGTATTTTCTATGGACCTCATTGTGGATTGTTTTGTTTTATGAGTTTGTTTCTCAAGGTAAATGGGTTTTCTTTTTTAAATATGGTTTTAAATAGGGGTTTGGGGAAATTTATTTAAAGAAATGGATTAAAATGGAATTTCAAAATGAATGGAATGATTTTAAGTGATGGTTTTGAAGTTATATTTCAAAAAAAATATAGGGATTTATAAAAGAATGGTTTCATAGGGATTTTAGACAAGGAACTAATACAAGTAAATATGTAATGTGATTTATTTTCCTAAATTATTTATAAATGGGATTTGAATTTGTTTTTATGGGAAGTTTGTAAGGGCTCAATGTGAGATTGGTTTATTTTTTTTGACCTCATGTGGGTAATTTCCTATTTTATAAATCATGTATTGTAACACCCCAAGCTTCCACAGTACGCTTCTCTTTGAATAATATAATAGCGTGTGTTGTACACAACTTCGAGTTCTAACACACCACAACTAATCAAACTAGTCGTTATGAATAGTAATACCCACTTTTTGAAATTTTATAAATTTTATATTTCAAAATGGACTTCATTTTTGAATTCGTAATATCGAAATTATCTTAGGTTGAATTTTTTGTATTTTTCTGAAAACTTTCAATTTTTGATAAATAGTGAAAAACATTGAGTTATAGTTTAAAACCAAATTTTTATTTAAAGAATTATTTATTTTATTTAAATTTATTTTAGGTCAAAATAGATACATAATACCTATATAAGTTCAATGTAATTCATTGGAGTCAGTTTATAATAATTTTAGATATATAAAAATTTTATTGAACTTTTTACCATCTTTTACCCACCTCCTAGAAGCATTTGCAAATTTACATAGAACTTAATTTTACTGCTTCTGTGAGTTTAATTTAAAAAATCTGAGAGATATGGTTGATATCAGTAAGTAAAATGTGGTTCAATAAGATGAAAATATTTTTTGGTGAATAGTAACTTTTTACTTTTATTTACCACGGTTAAAAGTAAATAGGGTAATTAAGGGTAAAAATGATATTATTATTACCATAAAACATGTCTTAATTATATTTGATAAGTATAATTCGACCAAAAACAACCTTAGGAATAAAATATGAACCTCTTTGGTCCACTTAGATTAGATTAGGACATTTATTATTATTTAATTCAAAGAAGAGTTAAAAGTGTTAAATTCAAAGCTTAATAACTAAACCATTTTTAATATAGGGTTACACATAATATAAATTAGACTATAAATATTCATTATAAATCTAAAAATATTTTATACATAATAGTATTTTATTTTTATTTTTTATACATTAAATAATTTAATTTATTTTTGACACAATGAAGATGCAGTAATTACATAATTAATGAAATATTAAAATAATTGATATTATAAATATACAAATAAATGTAATTTGAGAGTTTTTATGAATTAAACTAATTTTTTAGGTTAATATTACATGTTAGGGTTGTTTGTATGAATTTTTTTTCAAATTAATAATTCTGTTATGAATTTAGAAAAAAAATACCAAATAGTGTCAAAATTGACATAAAACAGTTTTTAAAACAAATATTATATTATTAATTGATATTCTATTCCTAAAAATCTAATGTTTGGACAAAAGACTTATATAATGATATTTGTATCATTAATTAACCACTTGGGGTTCTCTTGGAAGTCTATAGTAAGTATATTAACCATATAATATAAAAATAAAAAGAGACATGGTAAATGTCAAACTATTTAACTAAGAGTGAAATCTAAAAGATAAAGTTAATATAGTGGCCCAAACCTGTCTAAAACCTATTGTTTGAGTGGTTTTCGACCCATCCCCATCTTATAATTTAAATAATTTATTTTTTAGCCATTATAAACCGAAAATTATTTTATTATAAAATAATATTTCTAGCTTTTCCTAAGGTGCCCCTCACCCCTCTTATAAAAGGGCACTCACCATTCTCTCTAATCCACACCTTCAAAGTCATTTGTCTCAGCCAACCCCTGCCCAAATAACCTATCAACTATCCTAACTTCATCCTATAGGCCTTCCTTTAGTCATAAAGCCATCCTAAGGATCCCTTTTGATCAAATCAAAAGGAAGAACCCGAAGAAGAGGTAAATATTTCATCACCTCTTTCAAGTTCCTTTCTTCTTCCACTTCCTCTTTATTTGTTGTATCCATTATAAAATAGTAAATCTGGTATCTTATATATATTTTGATGTTATTATAAATATGTTACAACCATATTCATTATTCTATCCATCCTTTGAATTACATGTTACCATACGTGCGTACGTACGACTTACCGTCTCCACGTCGTGGTGTAGTTGTCATTCAATACATTATTATTTGGATGGGTATAATAATGATGTGTAACTGATTTAAATAATAAATATAACATGATAATTATTCTGTATATATGATATAACATCCAATTATATATTATTTTAATATCAAAATAATGATATTGTCGCTCGTGCGTACGTATGGATTACCATCTCCACGAACGTGATGAGATTCATTCCCCATCGTATCCATTCAAGACTAACTTTAATTTGATGATTAAAAATAATTTTTAAAGACTTGATATCATTCTGGGTATAAATAAGATACATCTCATCTATAACAAATATGACTCACATAACAAATAATATAATGGAAAATGAATCTGTTAACACCTGAAACGACGATAATACTAAGATATTATTAACAAAACAATGTTAAAAGATCATATATGATACCATATTAATGTATATGATTATTTTATAATTTAATAACAATTATTTAACCATTATATAGGAGGTTAACCTACCCTTGACCAAGTAAAATTACAAGGTAAGGGTTAATTCTATAATCTCTTTATTATCCGAGGTTGTTTTTACGTAAGTATCTACTGGGACCTCTTTATCATCCACATCCATGTTTCTTAAAAATGTATTACTATACAATGAGTTAAATTTATTTATACCCTTATTTGAACTTATATGTTTTTAAATGAATCTTTCAGTCATTTTCCAAATAGGTTACTTTACAAACTTTTCGACAAAATTAAGGTAAGAATGTTTTTTTTAACTTATACGGTGGGTGCGGTTATTCTCCGCCATTATAACATTGTCAAAGCTTCCCTTACAAGATTATAAGAATATTTTCAAAATAAATGTTTTCTTTTATAATTATTTAACTTTAAATTATTTCAAAAAAAAAATAAATATATATTTCTCTCAAATAGTTTTGATTTCATCTATGTTAACATCCTTTGATGGATTTTAAGTTTATTTAAAGTTGATTTATTATGATACAAAATTTCCATATTGTATTAAAGGTTTTGTGATATTTTTGACTATGGATGTGTTATTTTTATACCATTCATGGTTTATAGTTAATGTATTGGAATTTTTTACGCTAGTTTTAATACGAATGTTTATGTTATATTTCAACCTTTTCATATGAGGAATGTATTAGACATAGTAAGTGATGGGTGGAGCCCGCTATAGCCCCTTGATGCATCGGTAGGTCTCGTGAGACAACTAGTCATGGAATTGGCCGAGGCCTTTCCCATTTTGATATATGGTTTTGGCTAATGCCTTAATCATTTTTAGACGTCTTGGACAAGGCCTTGACAGAATGTTTCAGAATGTCCGGCATTATACATTCCCTCATTATGAAAATAATATTGATTGTTCATGTGGTCATTCGACTACTAGAATACCCATGATTATGTTTTATTATGGAATTATTTACTCAACTCATATTCCTGCCATAAAATTATTCATGTTTATTATTGGTAAAGTCATGTGGTTTCAATTATTCACCATGCTTAATATTTATGTTATCTTCCGTTGTATTGCTTACCCTTACTGAGCGTTTGATCTCACCCCTTTCTTATGTTTCATTTTCCCAGGATATGAATAAGTTATTTATGAGTGACTTGCAGGCATAATCTTGGAGGTTTTGATGTTTCTAATGTAATAAATTCATGTTGTATTTCTTTTCAAGTTATTAAGTTGAACTTATGTATGAATCTTTTTTCTGATAATACTAAATTGATCGGTCATTCGAGACATGATTTCCTTGTGATCATGCCAATGTTATGTAATAATTTTCTGACTCTGGGTAACTAGGGTCGGGGTGTTACATGTATACTTATTTTTCTTATGGATTATGATTTAATAGTATTTTTTATTGCATGATAATGATTTATTTTATAGGAATACCTTAACATTTATTGGATCATATACACAGTTATATGAATTTTTGTGCATGTGGGTATTGTAATAAGACCTATAATTTTCTACATGGGTATCAATGTGGTTGGGTAAGGCTATATTGAAGTAATTTACCTCTTAGTGGGTAGATATGAGTAAAATTTATTGGGTTCACTGAAACCATGCCTAATACCATGAAGTGATTTATTGTTGTCCTCTTGAGTAGATTGGGCTTAAGGTGAGATTATTTTACTATATTGTGGATTGGTTGGCCTATAGGGTTTACATTTGGTTATAAATGAAATTTCCTTCCATTCTGAAGATGTTAATCACATTAACATGGTTGATTTAGTAACCTTAATAGGCTAGTAGGGAGAAGTAAACAGTTATCCTTATGGTGATTTTATTCTTGGGATGTGATGTTGGGCCTGTATTTCCTTATCTACATGATGTTGTCAGTTTTTATTATTATTTTCTATTTAATGTTCATGGTACACACCTTTTAGTGAGAGGGTTTGGTTAGGGATGTGATGTGATTATCCATGAGACCCACCTATTGTTGGTGTGGTTTAGATTATTCCACGTTACCTACACCAGGGGGAATGGTTCCTATTATGTAAGAGGTTGGATATAAATATTCCCACCTTAGATTTCTTTCTATATTCTTTGAATATATAATTAACCATGAGACCAACCTTATGTTGGATTGGTTCAGATTTTTCCATGGAACCTTACACTAAGGGAATGGTTAGGATTGTGTGAGAGGTTATCTATTGTGATTCCTTCCTTAAATCATTAGTTTTATGTAATAGATATGTAACTATCCATGAGACCCAACTAGTAATGGTGTGGTTCGGCTTATTCCATGAGACTTACCCTAAGGGTGATGGTTCATCCTATGTGAGAGGTAGTCTATCGATATTCCCTCCACAAATAACTTGTTATAAGTTAACTAGTACATGTGAGATACATCCATGTGACCTTTCCCTAGGGGGTAGTTCATCCTATGTGAGAGGTTGGTTATTTAGATCCCCTCCTCATATTTAATTTTTTATGTTAACTAGTAGATATGATAAATTTTAAGGGGATGTTTCCCTGAGGGGATGGTTCATATTTTGTTAGAGTTTAGTTATTGAGACACCCTTATCAAATCTCTTGTTAGGAATGATAGGTTTCATTTATTCTCAGGACCAGTTATTGAGATGTATTTCTTGATTAAATATCTTATGGTGTGACTATAATACATGTATGACTGACATTGGCTAAAGTAGGTGAGGTCAGGTGTCATAGTGTCCTAGTTAACACATGATAACTTGACATATATGCATGTTTATACATTTTTCGTTATGTTTCTGGGTGGTTGTGTTGCATGATCATTACTTTCACCCTTATATTTATGTATTGAATACACACCCATTTGATCGTAGAAGCATTAAATATATTAGGGAGATGGATATTTTTACTTGGTCGCTGGAATCACCCCTTACCCATGAACAAGGCACTGGTTTCAATGTATATAGGTATACCCTAATGCTTTATTTTATGTATAGGTATTTAATGGATATAGAAATATGTTTTAGGTCTATAATTTTGTTGAGGTTGTGAATTTGGTAAGGTGATTATGTGAGTTTATTTGGAGGCTAGTTTAGTTCATTTCAGTTATTGTTTTACATGTGTACTGACCAGTGGTACATTATTTTACTTAGATAATGATTTCTATTAAAAAAAATTATTTTCTATTATTTCTTTTTTATGTACTAATGTTTCATCTAGATTGTTTTTCAATTTTATATTATTGACTATGGAGGCATTATTATATCCTTTCTATTAACTACAGGTGTTGGGTTTTCCCACCAGAAAATGGGTTATGTCAAATTTTTGATAGATATAGAAATGATCTTAGGGATATATTCCTGAAGTAATAGTCTTATAATGACTACTTTAGGACCTTTCCACAAGTCTATAGCCTCTGAGATATAAGGAGTTGAACCTGAGGTATTATTTCTTCCTCACTCAGGTGTCATTTGAGTGATCTTTTTAAAGGCATTATAAAGTGATATCAAAGCATGTTTTGGGATAAGGTAGTGCTAGTTAGAGGTGGAGATAGCTTTTTAGGACTTAATAGGTAGACAAATAGCATGCTTGGATAGAATTTATTCATTTAAACCTTTTTTTTGGGAGGCATCTATTTTTGGGACTATTCATTCTAGGTTGAGTGAGTATTAATATAAAAAATACAATACAATATGGATGATGCTTGGGGTGAATCAAAGGTATCAATCATGATCTGGTGACCTTGTTCAACCATTATGGTAGTGGTATGCTTAGGGTATGATATAGGTTCTTATGGGTAGTGTTGTTTGACATATTTTCTTATTGGAATCCACTGATAATTAAAGTAATTTATAAGATAATAAACTCTTTATTGAATATATTATAAGGGTTTAATAGAAAAATATTGTTTTTAAGGGCCTGTATAATTTATTTTATTGTGATTATTTGGTCATCATAGGTAAATAACTTTCATAATGTTTTATTTTTTAGAAAACTGCTATTATGGAAAAGAAAACTCATGCAGTCACATGAGGTGTGTGTAAAATGGTTTTATAAGTTGGTTTAATTTGAAATGTATTGTGGAAATGGTGAGAAATATGAAGGAAATAGTTTTGGAATTGGGTTTCAAAATGGTTATGAAAATGGGATCAGTTTTTTGAAAAGGAAAGGACTAGAAGATTAGGGATTTTAAAAATCTAGTTTTGGTGGGAAAATCAAGGATTCCAAGTAGTGTTTTGAAAACTTCAGTGAGTTTTCATGTCGAAAAATATTTTATATAGTTTTAATAAGAAACAGATATCAGTTTAAACTAAGTTACTTGGATTTTTTTGTTTTGAATGAGAGTGACCTAAATGCTTAAATAGTGTTCATGGATAGTGTGTCATGTTTTTTAGGAAGTGCTATGTGAGGTTTGTGTGTATGGATTTATTAGTTCTAATGTTAGTAAATGAAACCATTAATTGTATATACTAGGTTTTCTAGATTTTTTTTTGGATGATTGAGAGTGAACTAGATGGTTGAATTGTGTATTCATTAGGTATATCAAGGTTATTTTTAAAGATCCATGTGTTATAGGCTCTTGGGGTGGGTGTATGTAAGTTTTTATGGTTCCATGGTTTGGGTGGGTTTATTTAATTTTTTATAGTTAATTATTATAGTAAGGAACATCATGAGTCAGAATTGGATAATCTTATAGTGGGGAGAACCATAGTCCTCAAGAGGGATTGGTTATTTTAACTTCAGTGTATTAGGATATATAGGAATGATTGAACACCATTTCAGTGTTTTTTTATGGGGATGAGTAGGTTGATCATGTCCAATCGTTACATCCAATAAATGATAAGATATTATCTATAAATATTGGGTTGTTTTGTTTAGTGGGGTGATGATAAGTATAATCCTATGGTATGAAGGATTGAATCGATCATGGATATATGACCCTCGCATTATAAGGGTCATGGATGTGGTGAAACCAGTTGATGGTTGGTCAAAATGATACTAAGATGTTGATGAATGGATGAGTTTGGTTTATCTTATTCCTTATTGAGTACTAGATTATGGATTTAGATGTGGTGTTGGATAAATTTCATGTGTCATCATCAATCTTAGGATGGAATTTAGTGGAATTAGAGAGTGATTTAGATTGAAGAAGCATTGGTATTCATGGGCGGAGTATGAAAATGGATTTGTTTGGTCAAGGATCCAACAATGAAATCACACCAAGTGTCAGGTTTGGACATTGGTGTGGGATTTTTAATGATTCTATAATTCCTCTGATAATTAATTCATTATGATATAGGCATATTAAGATGTGTTGGTAAGTACATTCAATCATTTTTATGGAAAGTCTTCTAGATAAGGATCAACAGGTGTTTTTGTGTGGTAGTGGATGTGTTGAGGTGAAAACCACATTGGGAGCCTAGATCAAGATATGGATAAATTATTTTATGGATGAAATAGGGTTTGGGGGGGAAATTTGGTGTATCTAAGTATAGAAATGGGTAGTTAATACATGTTTATTCTACTTTTGAATAAAGAATTAAGAGTTTCATTAGATTCCAATTGATGGATGGGGATTCAAGAAACATTTATGGGTGCTTCTCAGGGATGAGAAGCATAATGGTGGAGAGTATGTATGGAACCTAAAATTTATGGTTCATTTTTTTCTATGTAAATTTGAATTTTTGGTCCAAGTATAGTGGAAGTTATGAGAATTCGGAATCATATTTATCTTTCATGAGTTGTAAAATCCTTATGAAATTTTTTTATATGTGTTTAGAGGCCTAACGGGTGTCTTTGGTGCTTGACTGAGTGCCAGGGTAGGTTTGGGGTGTCCATTATATAAGAACCCGGATCTTCTTTTCAGGTATGTTTTTCCTTTTCTAGTATTTTTTGAGAAAAAGAGGAAAATCTAGAAATTTTTGAAGTACATGTTGTGTACTTTATGAGTACACACTGTGTACTTCGATGCCACTGGAATTCATGTGTTGGTCATTTCCTAGCCACACACACGGCCGTGTAAGGGTGACTTGGAGGCCTCCTAAAGCAGAGTACAGAAAAGACAAGTACACGTTGTGTACTCCAGAAGTACACATCGTGTACTTTCCTTTTTTCATTAAACGGACCAGGGTCGCGTCTAATCTTTATTTACATCTTCTTCTTCACCTAATTCTATCCAGAGCATCCGAGGAAGCCGAATATTTTTCAAGCCACCGATCCATCACTGATTATCCAAATCGAACACCATCGGTTGCAATAGAATCGCATCAATGAGTTCTTGGTTCTTCTTTGGCTGCATTTCCTGATTTTTTATCTTATGAGAGTTATCGTAGGTTGAAAATTTTAGAAGTTTTTGTAAATATACTCCATTATAGGAAAATTCATGGGCCAAGGTTCAAGTATATTGATCTTCTAGGATCGAGGTAGGTGGTTTGTTGCCTTACGTTGAATGTCTTTGAGTTTTTGTGCAAAAGTGTTGGATTCCCATGTTTTGGGTATCCTGGGTTAGGGATTTTGGTCCTATTGTTTAATTGCATTAGATTGATTGTTAACATAAGGTTAATTGATAATAATATATGCTTTTTTGTATGTTTGAGGATCACCCCATGGGTGTTATCCTTGTTTGGATGTTTATCATTGTTTGGCACAGTTTTCCTGCAAGGCAAACCCTATTGAAATTTCTAGTTTGGTTGTTATAACTGATTACATTGATTTCCTACTGTTTTAATGCTTTTGATTCATTGTATATTTTATCCAAGTATTTTCTAAACTTACTTAGGGATTCTGACAGTCAATTACGCACGATTGGACTGCTTAGGGCTGTGAGAACCTGGTGCGGGAGACCAAAGAGGGAATAGACGATTAAGTGCTTCCCTAGGGGGTTTGTTGGAATTAGTTTCGTACACATGAACTATAGTAATTTGACTTTGTGCTTTCGAAGATTGTCCTTAGTTTACGCACGTATTGAGACCACAGGAGGAATTAGATGTAAGAGCTTCCATAGAGAGTTTGTAGCTATCGTTGCAAGACCATAGGGGAATCGACGTGAGTGCTTTCCAGAGTTTTTGTGCCTTTGTATGTTTACTTGACTATAGGGGTATACTAGTTTGAGCCACCCAGAGAGTCAGTGTGAATTTGGATTTTTTTGTTGGTTTAGATGATTCTACGAAGCCAAAGCACAAGCTTGGATCTATTGGTCTACTCATTTGTTTAGGTAGTCTTTTGATGCCTACTATGTTACCTGTTTACCTTGGAATAGAGAGCTTTTCTAGATTCCTTGGTTGTTTAATTAAATGAATGAATTAATTGTTAAATTAATGTGAATGGTAATTGGTAGGATTGTTTACTTGTGTACTCCTAGTTCTTTACTACATTTACTTTCATTACTTCTGATATATTACTCACTGATTGTAGGGAACAAATATTGTGGTGGTTGCCTACTCGGATTAGTCTCACACCCTATTTGGGTCCTGTTTTTTGGCCCAAATAGGTTATATGGTTGCAGGTGTGGATAGGGATTGTGTCCCTTCTACTTCAGGTACATGATTTCTAGTTGGATCTGGAGAGTATAGGATCGAGCTTAGGCTTGTGATGCTGCTGGAGTTACTGTTTACTTTTCAAAATTTGTTTCTCAGTTGTATTTCAGCACATTGTTGTGTTTGCTGCTTTCCTTAGATACTTGTACCTGTTGCATCATTGTCATCATTATTATATATTCATTGCTTCCACTGTTTAGTTTCAGTTATTGTATGTTGTTTACTGGTTCCACTATTGACTGTTATTTCTTTTCCCTTGTATACTTTACCAAATGAGGGCATAGTTTCCCCAATGACTCACCAAGGCCCTCGATGCTAGTCGGAAGCCTCTGACGTTTGGGAAAATGTGCTTGAGTTCATGTGGCGAACCGGGTACGGGGAACCAGTTGAGTGGCTTTGGATTCGGGTCATTACAAAGTGGTATCAGAGCGGTTTCTTTTCTTTTCTATTGACTTACTGTTTAGAGAAATTAGACAGGGAGAGGATGGAATAGGTAAATGGTAAATAGTTGTGATCAGTAGTTCTAGAACCCATGTACAGGGAAAAATCTAGGTTACCTCGAATATTTGAATTTTTGAGTTTTGCAAATGTTATAGTTTAATTGACTTCACCATTGGGTGGTGCACTTGTGTTGTCCTATTACTGTTTATATGATTATGGTTCTATTTTGTTGCAACTTAATGAGATGAGGATATGCCATATCATGCATCATATAGGCACTTATTATAAAAACACATGTCATGCATTTTTTCATGCCATCTAAATTGCATTATAATTTTCATTCTGTTGTGATAGAATTTCTGATAGACTATGCACGATGTTGTGATAGATGTTGTGATAGAATACCTGCTATGTTGATAGGGTATCGTTTGTTTAGTGCTTCTTTATCATGGACGCCAAAATTGTTCTTAGAGGTGTTATGGTCCCTTGAGGATCAAAATTTGATGGATCGTGAGTTTGTTATACTTTTTATTTTTTATATTCATTGTTATGATGTTGGGCTTTGATTCGCGGGGAGTACGGGCCCCCATGGATCGAAATTTGGCACATAGGTGCTTGTTTTAGTGTTTTTTTCAGTGTTTTTGTGGGTTCTTGTATTTTTAATACCTAGAAACCTAGATAACATGGAATGTGGTCTTATGAACACATGCCATGTGTTCTTCTGTTCGGGAAGAACTACTTTTCATGGTTACATGCCATGTACTTTCATGTACACACCGTGTATTTTCCTTCTATGTGACCTAGTCGTGTAGTTGAATACATGGGTTGGGAAATCCACATGGAAACACGTCGTGTACCATGTTGACACTTTGTGTAGTAGTGGTCTGTGTACCAATCCATGCGACTAACGACACTGATAGGGGAAAAATCTTAAGGACACGTCGTGTAGTTTCCTGCTGGGACAGTCCATGTTCCTAGTCGTGTAGGAGTAACTTGGTTGGGAGAAAAAGGTTTAGTACACACCGTGTAGTTTGAGAACATGCTGTGTAGCTGGGTGGATTACACAACCATGTATGGACAAGGTACACGCCCAGGGTAAAATCTCAGGAAACATGCCGTGTGGTGGTACTATACGCTGTGTAGTCATGATTTCCCCAAATTTTAGAGTTTTTCTCTCCTGTTATGTTTTAGTCTCTTAAGTTGAAACCTATTCGTCCTTAATGAAGGTATTCTTGTGACCTTGCAGAATCATGCCGCCAAGACGTCCTCTCATTGCACGTCAGGAACCAGGCAGTGATCATACGCCTGATACGGCAGATCAGGGACTACCAGTAGTTCTGCATATCATTTTGGACATGACACCTACAGTGATTCCAGACACTGGGGATAATGCTCAGTTCAGAGAGGGTTTCATGAGATTCATGCAGACCTTCCAGAGAGCTCAACATCCTGCCCCATCTATGGAAGAGCTGACGTGGGTTTTTCAGTAGCAGCATCCTCCCACGTTCACAGGGGATGGAGGACCACAGGCTACGGGTTCATGGCTAGAAGCCATTCTATCCATATTCGAGCACCTGGAGATGCCTCTGGAGAGAAGAGTTAATCTCGCGACTTATATGCTATGAGATTCCGCCAAGAGATGTTGGGATGTGGTTTCGCAGTTTGGGCGCCAACAGGCTATGGCTTGGGACGAGTTTCAGCGTACGTTCTACGACTACTTCTACTCGGCGATGCTAAGGGATGACAGAGCCAGAGAGTTCATGAACCTACAGCAGGGTACTCTCATAGTTATGGATTATTCCTCTCTCTTCATAGAGTTACAGTGTTTCACTCCTATTCTGGGGAATGATGATCTGTTTTTAGCGAGGAAGTTTGAGGAAGGCCTCAGACCGGACATCAGATCACAGGTGAATGTATTTCGGTTGACTTCTATTACTCTAATAGTCAACCAAGTGCTTATCACGGAGAGAAATCTAAGGGAGACTGGAGCTATGGACCATGGCGGTTCAGCATCCAAGGATGATTCATTTCATATAGACAACAAGAAGCGCCACTGAGAGTCTACACGAGGTGACTCGAGGAAGCGAGGTATTCCTTCTGATAGATGGGATCTTCCTTCTGGAAACCAAGTGGTGTGCTATCAGTGTGGAAAAAGAAGTAATAAGAAGCCACAGTACTCAAGAGACCTAGTGGAGTGCCGATCTTGCGGCAAGATGGGTCATCTGCAGCGTTTCTGTAGGGTTTTCCTTCCAGTGGCTAGTGAGGGAGAATCAGTTTTGACTCCGTGTATAGGAGCAAGATTGCCAGTTCCACAGCAAACTGGGGGCTGGAGTTCTTTAGGTCGTTCAGGCCAGGGTAGAGGTCGTGGACACAGTGGTCAGGCTCAGGGAGGTTCAGCTCAGGGATCTCAGGCTGCTACACAGGGCCGCGGTGCAGGCCAGACTTTTGTGGTAGAGCAGATTCATTGGGAGCAGGATCCTGGACCTTCTATAGTTCGAGGTACGATTTTATTAGCCTCAGTTTTATCCTCTGCACTTTTTGATATAGGAGCTTCTCATATATTTATTTCTATTCATACTATGGAATGCCTTAGACTTACTATTTATACTTCTGAGGATATGATGACGCTAGACACTCCCTTGGGAATTAGAACTGCTAGTATGCGTCAGTGCTTAGACTTCCCCCTTGAGGTTGGTGGGTATCGTTTTTCATGGAATTTCTATGTTTTGGAGATGACAGGCTATGATTCCATTCTCGGGATGGACTGGTTAGTTCCCTTCCAGGCCTTTGTCTATTTCTATCGTCGTAGGGTGAGTTTCACATCACTAGAGGGTGGATATTTTATTCACAAGGGTGAATGGGATGTTCAGGTGAGCAGAGCCGGACCACAGCATCATGGGTTGGGTGGTGTTATGGCCCAGATTTCTAGCTTATATCTGGATGACCAAGGGACTTCTCAGATAGATTTTCCTCCAGTGGTTGATCACTTTCCAGATGTCTTTCCAGAATACTTTTCCGGTTTTCCTCTAGAGCGAGAGGTAGACTTCTCTATTGAGCTTGTTCCAAGAGCAGCACTGATATCCATACCTTCTTATAGGATGGATACACCTGAGTTACGAAAGCTCAAGAAGCATTTGGAGGAGTTACAGGCATAGGTTTTTATCTGAACCAGTACTTCTCCTTGGGGTTTGCCCGTTCTATTTGCAAAGAAGGCAGATGGTACTTTACGGCTTTGTTTGAATTATCGAAATATAAACCAGTTTAAGGTAAAGAACTGATATCCATTTCCATGGATAGATGATCTCTTTGATCAGCTTTGAGGAGCCAGAGTTTTCTCAAGGATCAACTTGAGATCCGGCTATCATCAGTTGCGTGTCAGACCATCTGATATACCTATTACAGCCTTCTGAAGCAGGTATGGTCTGTATGAGTATTTGGTTATGTCGTTCGGTCTCACGAACGCTCCAGTAGTTTTCATGATGCTGATGAACAGAGTTTTCCATCCTTACTTGGATTCTTTCATGGTGGTTTTCGTGGAAAATATCTTTGTGTACTCTCACACTCGACACGACCATGCTACCCATCTTGAGATCATTTTGATTACACTGAGGGAGCATCAGTTATATGCTAAGCTCTCAAAGTGCCACTTTTGGATGGATGAGATTTACTTTCTGGGTCATTTCATCTCAGAGACAGGAGTATCTGTAGACCCAGAGAAGGTGAGAGCAGTACTTACCTGGGAGCAGCTGAAGAATGTCTTCGAGGTAAGAAGTTTCTTAGGGCTGGCTGGTTACTACAGGCGGTTTATACAGGACTTATCATGCTTATCAGCGTCGTTAATGGGCTTGACTAAGAAAGGGGTGAGGTATTTTTGGTCAGAATCCTATGATCCAGCCTTTTAGGAGATGAAGGGGAGATTTACTTCATCACCGATTCTAGTTTTTCTGGATCCGGGCAAGATTTATACAGTTTTTTGTGATGTATTTGGCATCGGGCTTGGAGCAGTGCTTATGCAGGAGGATCGTGTTGTTGCATATGGATCTCAGCAGTTGAGGCCACATGAGAGGAACTATCCTATTCACGACCTGGAGTTGGCTGCAGTTGTTCATGCTTTGCGTTGTTGGAGACATTATCTTCTGGGAGAGCATTTTGTGGTATATACTGACCACAAGAGCCTCAAGTATATCTTCACGCAACGTGAATTGAATCTGAGATAGTGTAGGTGGGTTGAGTACCTATAGTCTTTTGATTTCGAGCTTGCTTATATGCCTGGGAAAGGCAGCACTATGGCAGACGCACTGAGCAGGAGGACATAGATACAGGCAGTTCAGCAGGCCAGCAGCAAGTGGCAGCTTATGGCTCTATTCTCTGAAATGCATTTGGAGGTGCACGGAAAACAGGTTTAGACTTTTCTTTCTTCTTTAGCTATTACCTCTACCCTTCTTGACTGAGTTCGAATGAGGCATCTATCAGATTCTGAAGGCCTAGTCCTATGGGAAAGCGTGTCAGGAGAGGAACCTCTTCCCGGATGGATCGTAGGCGACAGTGAGATCTTGCGTTTCCAGGGATGCGTATGGGTGCCAGTAGATATACGCGAGGAGCTGATGTGAGAATTTCATTCCTTAGTTTGGGTAGTTCATCCTAGCATCACCAAGATTTATTGTGATCTACACTGCCAGTATTGGTGGCAAGGTATGAAGAGAGATGTTGCTAGTTTTGTCTTGAGGTGTTCCACCTGTCAGCAGGTGAAGGTGGAGCACCAGTGACCATCAGGGCTTTTATAGCATCTACCCATTCCCGAGTGAAAGTGGAATGATGTCGTGATGGACTTCGTGACAGGGTTACTAAGATTGCCTTGAGTAAATTACGCGGTATGGGTTGTCATTGACAGGCTCACGAAGGTTACTCACTTCTTGCCGATTAAGGAGACCTTCGGTGTTGATGAGCTTGTACGGTTGTACATCCGTGAGATTGTATTCTTGCATGGGGTTCTGAGTACTATCATTTCAGATAGGGATGCCTGCTTTATGTCACATTTCTGGCAAGGGATACAGAAGGCTTTGGGTACATAAGTACTTCTGAGTACAGCTTACCATCCCTAGACAGATGGCCAGTCAGAGCACATGATTCAGATTCTATAGGACATGCTACAAGCATGCATCCTTGATTTTGGAGGTTTTTGGGAGAGACATATACCTCTAGTGGAGTTTTCCTACAATAATAGTTTTCAATAAACTATTCAGATGGAACCTTATGAGGCTTTGTACGGTAGGTCATGTCGATCACCCTTGTGTTGGCTGGAGGCAGGAGAGGCAGCTATGCTGGGACCTCATCTTGTTCAGGAGACCATAGAATAGGTGGAGTTGATTTGGAAAAGGATGGCTACTGCACAGTCTCAGTAGAAATCTTATGCTGATCAGCATAGATGACCTTTGGAGTTCAAGGTCGGTGATCAGGTTTTCCTATGTGTTACCCCGAGGTTGGGACACAAGAGGATCAGGAGACAGGGTAAGATTTCACCGAGATACATCGGGCCGTTTGAGGTTCTGGAGAGAGTCGGGCTAGTTATTTATAGGTTGCAGTTACCTCAGAGGTACCAGGCTATGCATGACGTCTTCCATGTTTCTCAGCTTCGATGTTATTTCTTAGACCTGTCTCATGTTTTTCAACCCGAGGAGGTTGAGCTGGAGCAGGATGCATCATTCAAGGAGAATCCTATCAGGATTGATGATCGTAGTGCAAAGGTACTCTGTGGCCGGTCTGTTCCTCTGGTATGGGTGTTATCGCAGCACGGTCGTGTACCGGATGAGACTTGGGAGAGGGAGGCCGATATGTGATCACAGTGGCCAGAGTTGTTCGAGGTTTATTCTTCTCCGCCTTGTTAGGGAAATTTGGGGATGAATTTATTTAAGGGGAGAAGTTTGTAAGAACTTGGATCTTCTTTTCAGGTATGTTTTTCCTTTTCTGGTAGTTTTTGAGAAAAAGAGGAAAATCTGGAAATTTTCAGAGTGCATGTTGTGTACTTTATGAGTACACGCCGTGTAATTCGATGCCACTAGAATTCATGTGCTGGCTGTGTCATGGACACACACATGGCCATGTAAGGGTGATTTGGAGGCCGCCTAAAGTGGAGTGCGAAAATGGTAAGTACACGCCATATACTCCAGAAGTACACGCCGTGTACTTTCTTTTTTTTGTTAAATAGACCAGGGTCGCGTCTAATACTTATTTCCATCTTCTTCTTTGCCTAATTTCATCCAAATCATCTGAGGAGGCCGAATCTTCCCCGAGTCGCGGATCCTTCACTATTTATCCGAATCGAACATCATCAGTTGCAATAGAATCACAGCAGTGATTTCTTGGTTCTTATTTGGCCACGTTTCCTGATTCTTTCGCTTATGAGAGTTATCGTAGGTTGAACGTTTTAGACGTTTTTGTAGATCTACTCCATTCAAGGCCAATTCACAGGCCGAGGTTCAAGTATATAGATCTCTTAATATTGAGGTAGGTGGTTTGTTGCCTTACGTTGAATGTCTTTGAGTTTTTGTGCAAAAGTGTTGGATTCCCATGTTTCGGGTATCCCGGGTTAGGGATTTTGGTCCTATTGTTTAATTGACTTAGATTTCTTGTTATCTTAAGTTTAATTGATAATAATATATTCTTTTTTGCATGTTTTAGGATCACCCCATGGGTGTTATCCCTGTTTGGATGTTTATCATCGTTTGGCACAGTTTTCCTACAAGGCAAACCCTATTGAAATTGCTAGTTTTCTTGTTATAACTAATTACATGTGTTGCCTACTGTTTTAATGCTTTTGATGCATTGTAGATTTTAGAAAAGTAGTTGCTAAACTTACTTAGGGCTTCTAATAGTTGATTACGCATGACTAGACTGCTCAGGGCTGTGAGAACCTGGTGCGGGAGACCAAAGAGGGAATAGACGATTAAGTGCTTCCCTAGGGGGTCTGTTGGAATTAGTTTCGTATGCAGGACCTACAGGAATTGGATTTTGTTCTTCCGAAGAGTTTCCTTAGTTTACATACGTATCGAGACCATAGGAGGAATTAAACGTAAGAGATTACTGAGAGAGTCTGTAGCTATCATTGCAAGACCACAGGGGAATCGACGTGAGTGCTTCCCAGACTATTTGTGCCTTTGTATGTTTACTTGACTATAGGGGTCTACTAGTTTGAGCCACCTAGAGAGTCAGTTTGAATGTGTATTGTATGGTTGGTTTAGATGAGTCTACCAAGCCAAATCACAAGCTTGAATCTATTGTCCTTCTTTTTTTTAGGTAATCTTTTGATGCCTGTTGTGTTACCTGTTTACCTTAGAATAGAGAGATTTTCTAGATTCCTTGGTTGTTTAATTAAATGAATTAATTAATTGTTAAATGAATGTGAATGGTAATTGGTAGGATTTTTTACTTGTGTACTCCTAGTTCATTACTACATTTACTTTCATTACTTATTCTATATTACTCACTGATCGTAGGGAACAAATCTTGTGGTGGTTGCCTACTTGGATTAGTCTCACACCCTGTTTGGGTCCTGTTTTTTGACCCAAAGAGGTTATATGGTTGCAGGTGTGGATAGGGATTGTGGCCCTTCTACATCAGGTACATGATTTCAAGTTGTAGTTGGAGAGTATAGGACCGAGCTAAGGCTTGTGATGCTGCTGGAGTAACTGTTTACTTTTCATACTTTGTTTCTCAGTTGTATTTCAGCAGGTTGTTGTGTTTGCTTCTTTCCTTAGATACTTGTACCTGCTGCATCATTATCATCATTATTATATATTCATTGCTTCCACTGTTTAGTTTCAGTTATTGTATGTTGTTTACTGCTTCCGCTATTGACTGTTATTTCCTTTCCCTTGTATACTTTACCAAATGAGGGAATAGTTTCCCCAATGACTCACCAAGGCCCTCGATGCTAGTCGACAGCCTTTGGCGTTTGGGGAAATACGCTTGAGGTCATGTGGCGAACTGGGTACGGGGCACCAGTTGAGTGGCTCCGGATTCGGGTCATTACACATTCTATGAACTATATCTATAATTAGTTGATCATGAATAGTGGTCATTATGGTGTGGAATTTTGTGTTTGATATTTGAAGTGTTGGGTTATATATAGGTTATGTTGTGGTCAAGGTACATCCCTAGATATAGGATTTGTGTTGTTTTGGCATGAATTTTTGTTAAATTTTATGTATAGAGGTATTTGGAGAAGTTAAAAAATTTATGGAATTTTTATGGCTTAATCATAGGGTGTGAGTGGGGTATATTATAGGATAAGACTAATTTGATGAGTTTAATTATATTTCTAAAAAAATAGATAATCCCTCACACATAAATTTCAACATGAGTAAGAGTTTACTCTTACATATGAGTGCCCTAATATGTAAGGTTCGTGATGCATAAGGGTCGTTATACAAAAAGTAACCATTTGAAGGGTTGGGATAAATGGTTAATCGTTGGGACACATGTGATACATAAGAGTTACTCTGAGATGAGTAAAAGTAACAATGGTATATATAAGATTAAGTCTATATAAAAGACAATATGGAAGGGTAACCATGTATAAGAGTTTACTCTTATGTATGGTTAATCCATACATTAGAGTTCTTATCTTTGTAAAATTAGTAAAATGTTAGAAAACCTTGTGATACATAAAATTAAATCTAATTATATATAAGGCTATTACTTTATTCATAAATAATCTAAGTGTTAGGAAACCCTAATACATAAGGGAAACTCTGGGTCACCTTGTAATATATAAGGGTCACATTTTCTGTAAAGGCTGTTACATAAGGTTCACCTTAAATGTAGAGGTTGATACATAAGGGTCACCCTGGGATAGAAAAATGGTTAAGTATGAGGATTATCTCTAATATGTAAGGGTCGTTTTTATATGTAGGATTCATCTAGGGGATATGTAATTGTCAATTTTTATGGGTATTGGTGTTTGTAAAAAATTGAGTGTGATGAACTTTTGACCAAATTTTTCTAAAATTATAAATAATTGGGTTATATGAAATATAAAGGAGGTTTCTCTTTTAACCAGAATATAGTGAATACATCCTAGATTTATCTCTCATTCATCTCTTTGTATTTAACAGAGATCTTCATCAATTATTATTGGATACTTGTATCTTCTATTATATGGAGTAGTTAGGGGTAAGGATAACTTCCCTTGGAAATTTATTTATGATTTATCACATGGTTTCCATGTTTTATATTAGTTGTTTCTTAAATAAGGGGTTTTTATAGATTATTGGATTGATTTTTATCAGATCTGAGTTGAAAATAGTTTCTCAATGAGTAGAATTTTTTTACCCTTAGATGAGGTAGGTTACCATGATATTTTTGAGTCTCTTCTTCATTTAGATATTTTATATTCATATGATATCAATGTGATTATTATCAAAATATTTTTAATGATTTGTGTGATCTCTACCTATAAATTGGGATATGATCACATTATCCTAAAAATCAATAACTATGCACAACTTGCTAATTGATTGTTGGGGGTTCCTTTGTCAAATGATTTTCAGTGGCCTTATTTATGGATTTTTTAGTGGAATGAGTTGGTTTCTCAAGTTATATTATATTTTAGTTTTAAAAGTGAATTTAAAAATAAATTTCAAAGTAAAATGTATTTATAAAGTAATTGGTTTGAAGAAAATGTAATTTCAATGTGAATGGAATGATTTTATGTGATGTTTTTGAAATAATATTTCAAAAAAAATGTGGTTATTAATAAAAGAATGATTTCATTCAGATTTTTTCCAAGAGCCTAGTATAAGTAAATATAGAATGTGATTCCTTTTCATAGATGTTTTATAAATAATATTTGACTTTGTTTTTAAGGAGATATTGGAAGGTATTATCTTGAGATCGGTTTGGTCTATTTGATCTCATGTGGGAAATGCCCTATTTTCTAAATCTTGTATGCTTGTTGTGCTACCTGATTATTATTTCCGTGTATGTTGTTTTATTTCATGATGATGTTTGGTTTTATAGGAATCCATTATTATGTGTTGTAAATTATACATGATTGTATGAAGTATTGTGCATACAGGTATGGTATTTAGACTAATAATGTTCTTATTGGGTATCAAAGTAGTCAGGTGGTCCTAAATTGAGGTAAATTACCCCTTAGTGGGTAGATATGGGTAAAATGAAATGGGTTCTCTAGAAGAATTCCCAATACCATAAAGTGAGTTAGGGTTTTCCAATTGATTATATTGAGCCTTGTGTTATATGTTTGATCTTTATTGAGGCTTGGGTGGCCAAGAGATCTTCTATTTGGTTTTAGATGATATATACTTCTATTGTGGATTTGTTGAGTACATAAACATGGTTGATGTTAGTAACCTTTAGAGCTTGGTAGGGAGAAGCCCAAGGTTATCCCTATGGTTCTTTTATTCTTGGTATGTGTTTCCAGGAAAGTATTTCTTTATTTATAATTTGTTTTTAACTATTCTTGTTTCTTGTAATGTAATGTGTATGATACCCAACCCTAAGTGATAGGGTGTATTTGGGGATGTGATATGATTTTCCATGGGACCCCATAGTATGGATGTGCTTTGGATTTCTCCATGGTACCAACCCTAGGGGAGGGTAATGGTTCATGTGATAGGTTGGATGTTGATATTCCATATTTAGAAATGTTATTTTATGCTCTAAATATATTATTAGTCATGGGATCTACCTAGTGTAAGAGTAGTTCAGTTTGCACCATGGGATCTTACCCTGAGAGGATGGTTTTTCTAGTGCAAGAGGTTAACTAAAAATAATACTTCCTTAGATAATTTTTTGTATGTGATGGATATGTAACTATCCATATACCCACCTAGTGACATTATGATTCATCATGTTCCATCGAACCTATCCTAAGGGGGATTGTTCAGCTTGTGTGAGAGGTTTGATATTGAGATGCCAATCTTAGATCGATTGATATATATTGACTAGTGGTTCTGAGATATGGCCATGGGACCTTACCATGATAGAGTGATTCATCTTATGTGATAGGATGACTCTAAAAATTTTATCTTCAAATCTCATGTTGTATGTTTACTAGTTGATATGAGACACTTCCATGGGACCATACCCTAAGGGGATGGTTCGGCTTGTGCATGAGGTTAGCTATCAAAATTCCTTCCTCAAATCAGAGATTGAACGTGATAGATTTTCTATATACTCATTACTAGTTATTAAGATACCTTTCTTAATCAAATTTCACATGATGTTACTATAGTAGATGTATTATTTTCATTAGTTGAAGCTACTGAGGTCAATCGTCATGGTGGTCTAGTTAGCACATGATGACCTGATGCATATTCTTGTATATGACATTTTTGTTATGTTTATAGGAAGGTTTATTGAAAATTCGTGAATTTAACCATTATATTTATGTATTTCATTCACATAAATTTGATAATATAATCATTCATTATTTTAAAGCAGTGGGGATTCTACCTGAATTGTTATACTCACTCCCTACTTGTATACACTGAATGGGATTCAATGTAAATGGGTATACCTTCATGCTTCCTTTCATGAACTAGTATCACTTGGAAATAAACATTTGGTTCGGTTCAAGAAGCTTTTTGATCCTAAGTATTTAGTAGTGAAATTATGTAAGTCTGTTTGGAAGATAATGTAGTTATTTTTTGTTATTTTTTTACATGTATATCATCCAGTCTATCATTATTGTTCTTATATGATAACACCTTCTATATATATGCATTTTATAATGGTACTCTATTATTTATTGATATTATATATATATATGTGCATTTTTATATTTTTTACTACAAGGTCCCTCCTAGAACACTATTATTGACTATAGGTTTTGGGTTTTCCCACCCTATAGATTGGTCATGATGGATTTTTTGTAGACTTGTCCATGACCCTAGGGCCTTCCTCCTAGGGGAATAGTATTCCATGATTTTTTTTAGATCCTCTCCACTAGTCAAAAACCTTTTTAGTATGGGGACTCATTCATGAGGTGATGCAGTATCCCCATTCGAATGTAATCCGATTGATATGGGCTGGGGTGTTACACTCCAAGTAGAATTTTTTTGTTTACATTTTCTATTATATTCAATCATTAATGAATATTAATTTTATAATTTTTATAATTTTTTATCATATGATTATCATATTTAATGTAATATGTATTTTTTTCATTCATATAATCTAACTTCTTTAAAAGTCTCTTCGTTATTTATGAAGTTATTAAAAGGTTTATTAAAACTTTTCTTATCTTTTACATTTTATTAAATCATTTATACATTTGAAAAATATCATCTATAAAATTAATATTTATTTCCCCTTTAGCAAAATAATCATTGAATAATTTTTTTCCTTTTTCATGTTTATTATTTGTAATT
Source organism: Viscum album (assembly GCA_963277665.1). Classification (NCBI taxonomy): domain Eukaryota; kingdom Viridiplantae; phylum Streptophyta; class Magnoliopsida; order Santalales; family Viscaceae; genus Viscum; species Viscum album. The sequence continues at coordinate 701,372,194 of OY728160.1, forward strand.
TTAGGCGTTTTATTTTCTTTCTTAACCAATTTATAATCATTTACTTTCACTTGAATTTCAGCTTCATAAATCATCAAGTGTAACATCCCAGGTAAATAAAGAATATAATATTTTAATATTTATTAAAATTTGTGGATTAAATATTAATTTTACTTTAAATGGGATGCTATGTTCTATGTCATACCTGATACGCAACAAAGGGTTTCTTTGAAATCTTATGTTACACACAATGTTGGGTCATACTAAAAAATAATAATATAATATTATTTTAAATGGTAGTTAACGCCTAGCTGTTGTATTGGCGGTAATGAATAGAACTAACTAACATATTATTATACATGTTTTTTAAATGTTTCTACATTTATCTAATAAAATTTAGAGGCTTAAAATGTGAATGAATCTAATTTTAAGCATAAATACTCTAATATTCATTAAAAGACCGATTTACCGCCTTTTGATGGAGTGCCCTTTTTAAATCTAGTTTTGGTCACTTTTATATGTTATATTTTACAAAATAAAATTCTTCTTTATAATTGGGACATAAAAATTTACTTTGGGTAAATTTTTGGTATTTTTCTTGTTAAATTCATTTTTTATGAATAGTGAAAATATTGTATTTTAATTCAAAACTACCTTTTAATATAATTTATTTATATGGTTAGATTATCTTTTTAAACGTTTTTAAAGTGTAATTAGATTATATTTTTACAATTTAATTCTATTTTGGTCATTAGAAGTAATTTCACTTTAAAATTGGACATAAAAAAGTGTCAATCTTTTGATAGTTATTATTTCTTAAAAAACGCTTTTTGTTTTGACAGTGGGAATTAGTTTTAAATTAATTTTTTCCACTTATTTTCTTTGAATTTGGAAAAATGGATTCCATATTTGGAATCAGGAGGTCCAAATTGTGTAAATAGTAAAATTTTATTTTTATACATTATGAATATTTACTTCAGTAAAAAATTTATTTACCATGGTTAAAGTTTAAATCTGGTAATAAGGGTAAAAAATATTATTATTATTATTATATTAAATTACCCTAACATGTGTCCTAATCCTATTGTTTGATACATTTCTGACCATGGGCATCCTTGGGTCAATTTTGGGACCCCATGAAGCCACTTGGGATTGATAATGACATTTATATTAATTAATAAAATGACTTAAACATATATCTTTTAGTAAATCAATTTTTACTTGGGGTTATATAAGTTATCTCTTCGACTATAAATATTAATTTTAAATCTAAAAATATTTCCTACATCATGGTATTTTTTTATAATTTTTAGACATCAAATAAATGAAATTATTAATGACATAATAATGATGCAGTGTTTACCTTATTAATGAATGATTTGAATAAATAAGATTCTAAATATTAACTCAATATCCAAAACCTATCCAATTATTATTGGATGATTTTATTTCGAACATGAATCATCTTATATTAAAATTTAATAAATTTTGTACCTTTATAAACCGAAAATCATTATATAATAAAATAATATTTTTAAACATTCCTAAAGAGCCCCTCCCCCCCTTATAAAAAGCTTTCACTTTTAACCCATTCCACACACTTCTCATGCCCCTTTCCTCATCCAACCTCTACCAAATTAATCTTACAACATCTCTCTACTCCTTCTAGAAGCCTTCCTCTAGTAATAAGGCAATTTAATTAAACCTTTTGGTTCAAACCAAAGGGAGATACCCGATTTAAAGGTAACGTCTTCTCTTAAGTTCTTTTGTTTTATTTTACTTCTCCAACCCCATAAAATCTTTTTATTCCTTTATTTTATAAAAACACCAGTATAATAAATATACTAGGTTGTTTTTATGAGAATTATTAGAACTTAACTTACACACACCTTCATCTAATGGTTAAAGAAAAAACTATTTCTGTGGATGGAGAACTATTGCCTCACGAAACAATGATTATTCAATCTTCTCCTACCACCTCTCATGGTGGCCATTATAATGGAAATAAATTTATAAATGATGTATATTATGTTTATTTTTTTTCTATTCTTCTGTAATTTTTATTTACAAACATACCTTTATGCTTTCCAAAATGTGTAAATGTGATAATTTCATTTGAGGAAGTGCGGACTACCATCCCCTCAAGGTGATATTATTCTTTCATGACATACATAGAATGTATGAAGGATGGAATTAATGAAATTATGTAAAATATATACCATATGATATTATACAGGAATTATAATATACCAATTTATCATTAAGTTTTCATTTCATTAAATATGAAATATAAATGAAAGTAGCGTTCATGCGTACGTACGGCTTACCGTCTCCATGAACGGTGCATTTCATTTCTTATCTCAAAATTTTATGTAATATTATAAATACATACATATAATGGATATATATGATATATATTATATATAAATAATCAATATAATTCTGGAGATAATGTAATTTTTACCACATGAATAACTTGTAATTATAAGAAGTTCATTTTTGACTCAAGTACCAAATATTGACAAAAAGACCATTATTAACTTAAATGATTTAATAATGTTTATAACATGGGAATAAGTGATATAAAAGTAATAATAAACTTTAAAAATGTTATTAATAAAGTAAAAATTAACTTTATCTTATTATTCATGAGATTAAATAATGAACGGGTCAAGTCGGACATGAGGTAAGGGGTTTCTTATCTCACTTTTAATTCTGTGAGATTTCCATTGTTCACCGCTTATTTATTGCATGTGGTGTATTGTATACTATAATTTGATATATATTATCATTATTCTCTTTATATTAATGGTATTATATGATTCATTTTGTGGTTATTAACTTTTGGTCATACGACTCAATTGATTACAACGTGGTAAGGGGTTTTCATCTCACTTTTTATTCCCGTGAGATTCATGTTATATTTGCCACTATTTCATTTGGTGTGTCGTATGTACTTACCATGATTGTATTATTTTTATAATATACTTTAATTTATGGGTATTTATATCTTCATTTTATGATCCTTCTTTCATGGAGTGTATGTTTCGTATGTTACCAAATCAGTAAGGGAACCTTTCACCCTCCTCTTTTTAAATGACTTCTTTTTGTTATGTCTTTTAATTTACATATTATTATGTTGGGATATTTTATTATATATCCTTATTGATGTAAATTTTATGTCCAAGTGATGATATATACTTTTTTCTCTCATCAACTCATTTTCGTAATTTTAAAGTGACGTCGTTAGGTTGTCGAATTTTTTTAAGGGAACTTCTTTACCCAATTTAAATTCTTTGGGTTAAACTTCTACTTCTTGATTATATTGTGCTATGAATATGTTTGAATGAATTCTGATTGTTTTAAACATAATATACACTAATATTGGGTGTATTCTTATTTTTCACACATAATTATGTCATCTATTTATCCTTAATCTAAGGATATGATCTTTGTAAGGGACTTTGTCTCAATTTACATTCCATTGAGACTTATTTGTTATTATACACCAATTCACTTTTATATGGTGTATATATGACCCTTTGACATATTATATCATGAATATACTTATTCTCATGATATTATAATATTTTATTAATGTTATTCCTTAATTATTTGTATTTAAGTTTCTCTCATTTGGTTAGAAACTCTTTAACTGAAATATCATTTTAAATATTTTAAAGATTTATTCTTATAAATATTTCTCATTAATGACCATGTTTTAAATATGGTTTTAAGGATTTATTTATATGTACATGAGTGTGTTAAAGTCTAAAATCTTTTCAAAAGATTCAAAGTGGTATGGGACACTTTGATTCCAAACTCTTATTTTTGAATGTTTTATATAAAGTGATTATATCAATATCTCGAAATGATATATTGTGATTGCAATGTGGAAATGTTATTTTTCCTTTGTATTTCTTTTAGGTGTTATGAATGTGTTATGGATATTGGTAATTGTTTACGTATATGGGTGGTTCCGTGATAAACCTAGGGTGGGTGATCCTGAGATAGCTCTCCAATGCATTGGGTAACGTGACGGAGGTAAACATTAATGTTTCTCCTAATAGATTTAGGAAACATATTGTGATGGGTATTCCAATGTAACTCCCTATATAGTTGTGATAGCTACAATGTCAGTATTTTTTGTATTCCACAAGTTACCTTTATGATTTATGATTTCTATGTGTTATTCATAAATCTTATGATTTCATGAGGTATGTTATGATTGAAAAGTATGGTTTAATTGATTTGTATTTATTGATGGGTTAATTTGTCCATTATTTATTTTATAACCCTTACTGAGATTTTTATGCTCATCCCAAGTTTTTGAAATGTTTTTCACAGAACATAAAGTGGAATAGGATCATGGATGGGATCAAGGAAAATTCATGTTGTCTAAAACATGGAACTAGACATGCTTCTTTTTAAGAGTTTTTATTTTTTTAAATGGATACTGGGTAGTAGTGTCTACATGTAATTTTCATGTTGATATTTAATATTTATGGACTAATTCACTAAAACTCTAAACTTGAAAAGATCCCCAATGTGAATTATTCATTTCATTCAAGATTATGTAATGTTTTAAGTTCGGGTACTTATATCAAGGTACCAACAAATTTTTTCCATTTACATATCCTTAAAGGTTATATAATTTTTAATAGAAATGTATATTTAAACCCCCTTATAAGCTAGAAATGTTACCACTATTCAAATCCTAATTCAACTCAGGAATTATAGTTTCAAAAGAAAAAACATTAGTAATATTATCAATATGTCTTTCATTCATTTGAATGATATTTTCTCCAACAATAATTCTAAGTATATAAAGATTTATCTTAGAAATATTATATATCAATTCTCTAATATTTTCAGTTATTTCATAAGAAAAAAAATAATTTCTCATATTTTATAAGTAGTAGAGCACTGAAAATTTTTTCTAACATCATCAGGACCCAAAAAACAAAAAATTGCATTCATAGACTAAGAATTTAAACATATTTTACCTCTTTCATAATATATTACAGCTCAGGTTCATTGTTAGTAATCTTATAAGGCTTGATAACAATTATAAACACCTTAAAACCAAAAAAATATATATAAATGGTCAATATAGTTTTTCAATGCCCATAAATTTCTCTATTAAAATGTGATACTTTTATCATATATTTTACTTCCCTTGTATATAATATTTTAAATTGAAAAATAGAATCCCATTAAACCTTTTTAGGTTAATAACTCAATGTGGAAATTTAAAATTAAATATTGTACCAATTAATTATCAAATAGATCAAGATGGGTGAATTAATCACTTAAAATATTAAATACTTAATAAATTAAACTTTTATTTTCTTATTATCCTGTGTAAAATATAATTTTATATACACTATAAATAAATATAAAAATGTTAAAGCAAACACAAGAATTCTTATAGTGGTTCAGGTTCACTAATGAAAATCCTCTACTCCTCTCCACTAACACTTAATGTGGGTTTAATGAGTTTAATTAAAAAATATTTTCAACCAAGGATATTTATAGTTAATCAAATGTAGTTGGCACTCAATAGTAAAAAAAATCCAAGTCGTTTTCTTAACCTCTTTACAACATGACTTTCCATTGGCCTTAACTCCCATACTAAGTATAAGTAGTGTTAAATTTGTTGAAAAAAAATTATATTTCAAAAAATAATTAAAAATGTGTCAACAATGAAATTGAAATAAAATATACTAGAACATATAATAAAAATTATAAGTTTAAGTATCTCAAGGTATATATCTAAAAATAATATATGAAAAACTTGTTGATGAACATGAATAATAAAATTAAATCTAATTTTTAGCATTCATATTTCACTCAATTAAATAAATCATTATATGTTTATTTACATATATTAAGACTTAAAAGATATTTTATACAATTAAAACCTCCTTGGATTAACCATTTGAAATATTCAAGAAAAAAATTGTAATAATTTTACTAATTAATTATAACAAATATTAAAAAAATAGAAACAAAATAATAAGTCAAATATATCTAAAAAACAAAATTATTCAAAATATAGATCTTCAATTTAATATGTTATGTTAAATAAAAATATATTTGGTGTAGAAAGTAGAATTTAATGTCATTGAAATACTCCATAAATAAATTTATATAATATTAAAGAAAAAATTATTATGTTGTGTGAGATTTAACTTGCACTAAATTTACTTTAATAATATTTACTACATAATCCCTCTAACTATATAAGTGTAAATACACATTTTTTATAATATTAAAGTTTATATTTCAACTAGATATATACTATTAAACTCAAAACTTTTTCCTTTATAGGTTATTGAATTTTACATCTCTATGATTTTGTAATATTGAACTCACAGCCCCAAAAGAAATTTAATGTTAACTCAAAATAATTAATTTTTTTAAGAGTGAACAACACTTTTCCAAACATCCATTAGAGTGAAAGAAACTTTTATAACTCAATGAAATCTTAAACAAAGATGTAAAAAATTTATTTTCACTAAGTAATGGAATGAAATAAATATAATACTCTATAAAACCATAATTATAGAACTCTTTGAATATAAAATTCATATTTATAGTCACATTTCAAATTAAAACATTAGTAAAAATTATAAGGGTTCTTGTGAACATAAAAACAAAGATATGTTGGGAAAATTTTTAGAAAAAAAAACTCCTCTAATAATTTTGTTTACTTGATCCAATTCCTTTAATGTTTTGAGGATAACCATTTTACACTAAAAAATTATGTTTAGAGTCACTATATTGATATAAATAATGTCTATAGGTACTTGAAAATAATTAAGGATATATTCTTAGACTTTTAAGGTGATGGGAAACTCATTATAAAGTGTTACAATGATGTTATACTTTAAATTGATAAAGATATTTCAATATCTCAATCTAAATTTGTCTTCTTCCTAAATGGTGAACTAATTAGCTTGAAGGGTTCCAAGCTATCAAGGGTGGTTGTTTCTATAACTGAAGCAAAGTACATCGCTATATCAGATACTTTATAAGAGTCATTGTTTCCAAAAAATATGAGTTTTCATTGATAATTAACCCCCTAATCTAGTTAAAACATGGGGAAAACATTGATTTTTGTTATATTCATAAATATCTACTTTGAATGATAAATGGATTAAAACATGATTTATTATAATTTTTTATATACTTTTGATATTTTATTAAAATTCATACCATGATTTTAAATTATAAAATTTCCTTAATTCAAATGATTTTAATTCTATTTTAAAAAAAATTATACATTTTTATCTTAATCTTGATAAGTCATACAGTAGAATTGTTATTTTTTTTAGTTTCACTTATGTGGGGAGAAAAGGCTATATAAGAGTAACTTCTTCAATGGTTCTGTAAGGGTAACGTCATCTGATTGTGTAAGGGTACTACCACAAATCCCAGTGTTTCATAAAGTTCACTAAGGTATCCTACATGCTACGTATGGGTGAATAGTGAGTTTCATATTCTATATATGGGTGATAATGAGGCTACTAAATCTATGTAAATTCCATCACTATGTTTAAAAGGTTACATAAGTTCCATCACATCACACTATTTCTTGTATAAGTGTATCTCCATGCTTCAAATCCATATAAATCAACTCATAAGGAGATATGTAAATTTCATACTCTCCACCTGGATAAAATATAGAATACACCAAAATGGAAAATGTAAATCAAATCCCAATTTTAATGGTTCTCATAAATAAAATATTTTTATAATGAATGATACATATAGTGATCATCTAGATGAAAAATAAGATAGAGATCATGGGAGGAATGATTCATTAGGAATATTTGAGTGATTCCCATCAGAATAAATCACAACCCTTGTACTTTACATGTGTAATACATTCAAGGAAGATGAATTAATCAATCTCACGACACTAAAATTTTAGGAGGAATGGGGAATAAATTTCAATGATTATAAATATATTTCTTATATCCCATTATATGTGATTTGATTAAATAAACTTAAACCTTAACTTGATTAGATTGGGATTTCTATAATTCATTCCTATATTCTAACTAAATTCTATTGTGTTCATTGTGTTGTTTTATGTTATCCTCTTCTTCCACATTTTCATTATTTTTCTTCATCATTGTGATGTGCATGTGATATCATACTTCATGTTTATTGATTACTATCCCATAAAGGTGGTATGAGGGGAATCTATAAGATCCGAGACTTTTTAGAGCTATGTTAATGTTTAAATCTTTGTTTAAATCCCTTAAATTTGGTTAATTAAATGTTTAATAAGTTTTTGAGTATGCTTTGGGGTGTCTTGAGGACTCATGACATGAAATAAAGAGAAAAATGGTCATCCAGTGCATGTTTCATGGTTGGCACATTGTTAGGAGTAACTGTGCACCCAAATCTTGCTAGCCAGGGGGAAAGGGCACATGGTTAGGTAAACCATGCAAGGGGGGAGGCCAAATTAAATGGGATTTGATAGATCCACTCTTCATGGTTGGTGCACAGTTTGTTAAACCATGTTGGATCCCCATGTAACCATGCAACCTAGCCCCTCTTGGACAGAGGTTGGAAAACGATTGGTGCCTGGTTTGGAAAATTGTGTGGCAAAACCATGTGCCTCATTAAAAGTGATATTTTAACATTTTCCCCCTTTGGTACTTATGAGTTCTATCCAATTTTTCCTCCTCATTTCTTCTCTAGAAATCTTATTGATGAACTATAATGCCCAAGCCTTATTAAGGATCAATATTATTGGATTCTAAGTTGTTTAGAGCATCGTTGGGTGTGAATCGAAGCTTCAGGTAAGTATAATACTCACCTTTCTTCTCTTTTTCTAATTAGGACTTTTTTGTTTGTTCTTCTTCTTATGAATTTTTAAAGCCCTATTTTTACAAAGGATCTTTGGTTGTGGATTTTAAGGGTCTTTGAATATGATTCAAGGACTAAGGTTAAGCGAGTGTTTGTCATTTGAATATAGGTAGGTAGTCTACTAGTTATATACCATATTCTTGAGGTTGGTTTCTATGAATATTGGATGTTCTAGGGTGTTTCCTTATTGTTATTTTGGTGCCTTTAGTGTTATTTAGTAAAATTTGTTGGTTAAATAATGAATTGAAACCCTCATAATCCCTGTGGGATGCATTGAGGTTGATTAGGCCAGTTATAGAACCACCCATGGAGTGTTCCCCCACACTAAATATGAAAATTGTGATGATAAGCATATAATTGATTTGAGATGAGTTATATCCCATGATAAACATGTTTACATGTTATCTTGAATTGTAAAATGTCATTAATGGTATTTTTTGGGTTGTTAACTTGGCATAAGGGGTGTTATTTAGAATAATGTGAATGGAATAAATGGATTAAGGTGAATGTGTTAAATAGATTATGGATTGTAATGGAAACTTTTAAATTAGTTAAGAAACATAAATTGGAATCTATAAATGGTATAAGGATTAATGATGGTTTATATATTTAATGAACTATGAATTGTGAATGATGTGGATCTTGATTGATTATGGTTTTTTTAAATGGTTTATGTGATGAATGGTTATTAAAGAATGTTCACATGGTTTGGTGGTGTATGGCATAATGGAATGAGGATCATCCCATAGTTTGGGTTAGATTGAGGCTCTAAATCCCACCCTTAAAATGCATGGGTCAGGGAGTCATACTGAGGCTCTAGGCCCCTAATGGTTGTATTTGATGAAACTGTCTGGATTGAGGCTCCATGGTAAGTGTGATGAATTTTTTGTGAAATTTTTTTCCCTAGTGAGATAGGGACCTTGATATAAACCCTTATGTATAGTAATTTACTAGGATTTTTTAGAGTGAAACTAATGAAAATTCCTTACCCATGGAATAAATGATGAAAATGAATTAAGTGAACTTGTCAAATAATGGTACCCAGTTTACCCTTGTTTATATTGTTGTTTATTTTTAGTACTTTCATACACTGTCTATTTAGACTGGATATTTTTTAGACACTATTAGTGGTGTCCCGCTGATTTTTACTTGCACCACGCTCGGGCCGACATTTGGTACCCAAGCAGATTTCATGGTTATAGGTCAGGATAAGGGAAAATGCCTTATTCTAGAGAGTTGATTGGGTATGGTATGTGTATGGATGAGGGACCCGGACTTAGACTCGGAACCTATTTTTTGGATTATTTAGTTTGTTTTCTTTTTGGTTTTTCCTTACACTTGGAATTGTATTGACATTATATAGCTTGTTTACATTTTTCTGTGGGCTTGTAACCAGTTTTGGGAAATGGTTGGTAATGCATGTTTTTGGGTTATTTTTATATTTTTTCTATATTTCTTATTATTTTTTATTGTGACATACTCTAATAAAGAGGGTATATTCTCTCCATGTGTTTAATTAGACCCTTGTTTCTAGTCAGTAGCCTCTGGAATATAGGGAGGGGCACCTGAGGTCATGTGGTGACCCGACTTGAGGCACCGGATTAGTGTCCTTTGGGTTGGGGACATTACAAAATGGTATCAAATGGTTTTTTTCTATTGAATTAATATTTAGGGATGTTTTATGGAATATTAGGATTTTTTAGGTCTTTTCAATGAGCTCATTTATGGGAGTAGCTAAACCATGTATAAGGAAAAACCAAGTGCCCAGGGTGGGATTGTTGTTCTTGATGTGTGTTGTTACGGTTGAATGATATTTCACCATTGGGTGATGCACATTTTTTGTGATGTAACTATTTTATGATATTTTTCTCATGGACATAATGGAATGTTGTTAAGCATTCATGCATAATTTTAGGAACCTAGGGATATATATGGAATGCATCATGATTGGAACACACGGGGAAGATGTGTGATACATGAGGGATAAAATGCATTTAATTTTACTTGAAAATTTGAAATAAGTGGTGTTTAATAAAGATACTGTAAATGGGTAAAATGCTTCAAAATGGTCTCTAATGAAAGACTTGTGATTATTTTTTTTGGTTTACACCATGTATACCATGACCTATAGAATGGATGGATAATGGTAGTGAAGGATGTGTGATGACACCCATTGGGATGGTGTATGTGGAATGGGTTGTTTATGGATAGTGCCGGACTTTATTTTTTCAAACTATGGATGTTTTGTGTTATGTTTGTCCTGATATGTGTGTTTATAATTGTAGGAATATTCCACCACAACATCATGCACCGATTGGGAGACAATAGGATTGCACTGAGAATGATCCTATAGAGATGGAGCAAGAAAACCTAGTGAGCCAGGGTATCATGGGAGAGGAGAAGTTCTATGATAACTTTTCTCATTTTATGTAGATGATGGAGAAAGTCCCAGGGTGGGATGTGCTAAGTATGTTTGAGCTGAATATGGAGTTTCAGTTGTATAACCATCCAAATTTTGTTGGAGAGGGAAGACCTGGTGCATCTAAGTTTTGGATAGAGTATATTCAGACAATTCTTGGTCACTTAGAAACTCATCCTAAGAAGAGATTCATGCTGGTGGATTACATCATGTAGGGTTAAGAAAAATGCGGGTGGGATGTTATAGTTTATACCCATTATACTAAAAGTATGATATGGAAGGATTTCCAATAAAAAAATTTGGAACATTTCTATCTAGAGACCTTGAGGCGTAAGAAGATTGTGTAGTTTATGAGGTTGACCCATGGTTCCATGTCAGTGATGGATTATACTGGATACTTCACTAACTTTAAACACTTCATCCTAGTGTTGGTAGGGGATGAGGAAGCAATAATAATATGTTTTCAGGATGGAGTTAGACATGATATTAAGTCCCAAGTGAATATCTTTTGTTTTAATAGGGGTGCTGAATTGGTGAATCGGGCCCTTATTTTAGAAGTAGATATCAAGGAGAATTATGGTAGTGGAAAATCAGTTCTAGTTGTGAGACTCATTGGTGAGGCTTTATATAGTAAGAATTTCCTCCTTGAGAGTTTACACCAGGGTGGTGGTGGATAGGGTGGTCAAAAAAAATAACCATCTTCTCAAGGTAGTGATCGAGTTATCTACTATCAGTGTGGAAGGTTGGGACACATGTGGGATCAGTGACCCTAACCACTGGTTGAGTGTTGAGTGTACAGTAGGATGGTACATGTGTAGAGGTTCTGTAAAAACCCTCAATATATGGGTTCCTAATAGTGCATCAAGGTCTATGTGGACTATAGGTAGGGGTCAGTTACCCCATATCAGGAAGGTATTTGGAGCTCTACTAGTCGTACCGATTGGGGTAATGGATGAGGTACTCTAAGAAAAGCGTGTCCCTATTAGTAAGTTAGTGAAACACTATGAACTCATAACAGATCCCAAGGTAGAGTGGTAGGTCATCTACACACAATTCATCTAGCACCTGGAAGTGGTGAGGCCAAACTATCGATAGTTCAAGTTAATATTTTTATAGATTACATTCTTGCTAGTGATTTATTTGATATTGGTTCTTCTCATTATTTTATATCTACCTAATTTATGAGTGTTTTGGGCCTAGTAGTGGAACATGTGTGTGGGGTCATGTTGATTGATACACCATTAGGGGTGTCATCATAAAATATCTGGTAGTATAAGGAGTGTGCTCTTGAGGTTGGTGGGTATTGGTTTATGTGGAATTTATTTGTTCTTAAAATTTATGGTTTTTATCTGATATTGAGGATGTATTGGATATTATTTTATAAGGACCATATTGATTATTATTTTCACAGGGTGACATTTGTGTCCCTGGAATGAAATACTTATTTTTATCATGGGGAATGGGATATTTGAGCAAGTCGTGCAGGATGAATTTGTCAATTGTTGGGTGAATTCACAGGACAAGTGGTTTGTCTTATACTTGTTGATGGGTAGTATAATAGTCTATCTTTCCTCCTATGGTGGATCATTTTTAGGATCTGTTTCTTAAATACTTCTTGGGGATACCATCCAAGAGATATGTTGAGTTCACAGTAGAGTTTCTTCTAGAGGTAGAACTAGTTTCTATTCCATCGTAAATAATAGAACTAGAAGAACTCTATGAACTTAAAACTCTATTGTAATAACTGGAGAACAAGTGGTTTATTTGTCCAATTATGTCAACTTGGGGTTCTATGGTGTTTTTTTCCAATAAGGATAATGGGTCCTTTTAGTTATGTGTCGATTATAGGAATTTGAATCAAATAAAAATTAAGAACATATACCCTCTTCCTTAAATTTATGATCTTTTAACTAGATGAGAGGTGCTTCAATGTTCTTTGAGATTGATCTATGATCAAGGTATCACCTTTTGAGGGTGATACCTTCTGATGTACCATGGACTGCCTTCAGGAGTAGGTATGCATTGTATGATTTTTTTGTGATGTCGTTTGGGTTGACCAATACACTGGTGGTATTTATGGCCCTAATGAATATAATCTTTCACCAATAACTATATTAGTTTGTAGTTTTCTTTTTTGGTGACATCTTGGTGTACTCCAAGAATCATGGTGATCATGCCAAATATCTTGACATCATTCTAATTACACTGATAGTGCATAGGCTATACGCCAAGATATTTAAGTGTCATTTATGGATCGATGAGGTACATTTATTAGGTCACAAAATATATGAGTAAAGAGTGTTGATAGACCTAGATAAAGTTAAATCTATTTTCTATTGAGAGTATCCCCATAATGTTTTCAATGTTTGTAGTGTTCTGGGTTAGAGATCTGTTATTGAAGGTTCATTAATTATTTATCCTACTTAGTAGAATTACTTTCAATATTAACTAATAAGGGCATCAAGTTTGAGTGTTCTAAATCATGTTATAATTCTTTCTAGGAATTAAATAATTAGATGACTACTGCATCAATTTTTATTATGCCTAATCTGGGTAAGGAGTATACCTTGTTTTTTGATGCATTGGGTGTGCAGCTTGGGGAAGTGTTCATGTAGGATAATCGGGTTGTGTAATATGGGTAATGGTAGTTGAGTCATCATGAAAAAAATTATCCTACGCATGACCTTGAATTAGATGTGGTGGTTTATACCTTAAAGTGTTGGAAACACTGATTTTTGGGGGAGAGTATTATCATGTATATCAATCATAAAATCCGTAAGTATGTCTTCTCCCAATGTGAATTGAATGTTCATAAACAACAATGGGTTGAATACATGCAGTCTTTCATTTTTGATCTAGTTTACACATCAAGAAAAGGAAATAGTGTTTCAGATGATTTGAATCCAAAGAATCAAAATCAGGCATTTTAGGAATCCATTTTTGAGTGGATAATGATAGAGTTGTTTAATGATATGCATCTGGAGGTGGAGGATGGGAAGGAGAAGATGAACCTTTCATCTTGGGTAGTTGAGTCTACCCTTCTGATCCAGATTAAGGAAAAGAAATATGAGTATATGGAGTGTTTTTCTTTAAGGGAAAGTCTTGAATGTGGGGATTAACCTTCCTATTGGACTGTTGGTTGTGATGAGATCATGTATGTTCATGGTCATGCTTTCATGCGTACTTTTATGAAGGAAGATTTGATGATTGAGTTATATGCCTAAAAGTGAGAAGTTCATCCTAGCTTGACCAAAATGTATCATTATCTTCATAGATAGTATTGGTTTCCAAGAATAAATAAGGAATTTGCAGGTTTCATGATGTGATGTTATAGCTATCATCAAGTAAAGGAAGTGTATCAGTGACTGGGTGGTTGTTTATATCCATTTCCTATTATGGAATAAAAGTGGGATGACACTATGATGTATTTTTTTGTGGTTCTTACAAGGATTCCTCAAAAGAATGATATTACATGGATAGTGGTGGATCGTTTGAACAAGGTGGAACATTTCTTACCGATTAGAGAGACCTTCACTATTGATCAGTTGGGTGATATGTATGTTTGGGAGATAGTTCTTTCAAAAGATTCTACAAACTATGGTTTCAGATCATGTTATTCATTTTACTTCATGATTATAGAATTTATTACATAAAGTGCTTGGTACCCAGGTGTTTTTTAGTAAGTATTTCCACCTGTATTCAGTTGGGAAATCATAGCATACTATTCAGGTAATAGAGGACATATTGAGTGATTTTGTACTATATTTTGTCATATCATGGTAAAATACATGGTTCTTGTTGATTTAACCTGTAACAATAGTTACCAAACAAAAATTTAGATGGAACCATATGAGGCACTCTATGGGAGGCCATGTAGATCTCTGTTATGTTGGATGGAGGTTGGGGAGTCATATTTTTTGGGTCTGAGTCTCATGCAAGAGACATCGGAGCAAGTCCAATTGATCCAGAAGTGGATGACTACAGATCAGAGTAGGTAGAAGTCATATTAAGATCGGCATTCTCTACCTATTGATTGTATGGTTGGTGATCAAGTGTTTCTTTAGGTTTCTCCAAGATTGGGTCACCATTAGATTTGGAAACAAGGTAAGTTGGTGCCCAGGTACATGGGTGCATTTAAGATCGTGAAGAGGATTAGACAAGCGGCATACCGATTATCTCTTCAATGGTGGTATAGCAATATGCATGATTTTTTTCATGTGTAACAACTTCGAGAGTATCACTCAGACCCATTCCATTTAATTGATGTTGATGATGTGGAGCTTGAGGTTGATACGTCCTCTGAGGAGAATCTGGTTCATATTTTGGATTATAGTGAGAATGTCTTGAGGGGAAAGATCATGCCTTTTGTTTGAGTGTTATGGTAGCATGATAATGTTTATGAAGAAACCTAATATAGGTAGATCAATATGTGGGCCCATTGGACTAACCTCTTTTCTTTTAGAGCTCAGTGATGCTTGGGAAAAGTGGCTTGAGGATGAGTCATTATAAGGTGGGGAGGTTGTATGGTCCCATATTTTGTGGAGGTAAGTTCAGGTTTAAATATTTGTTTAAACCCCTTAAATTTGGTTAATAAAATGTTTACTGGGTGTATGAGTAGGTTCAAGGGTGTCCCGGGGTATTGGGGCATGAAAGAAATTGAAAAATGGTCATCCAATTCATACTGCATGATTGGCGCACTGTTAGGACTATCCATGCATCCAAACTGTGTTATCTAATGGAAAAGGGCACATGGTTAGGTAAACTATGAAAGGGGGAAGTTCAAACCATGTAGAGATAGATAGAACCACTCTGTATGGTTGGTGCATAGTTTGTTAAACTATGTGGGATCCTCAGGTAACGGTGTAACCTAGCCCCTCTTGAACAAAGTCTAGTGCATAGTTTGAAAAACTGCATGGACAAACCATGAACCTCATTAAAAGTTATATTTTAACATTTTCCCCCTTTGGTATTGATTTTTTCTACCTGATTTTCTTCCTCATTTATTCTCCAGCAACCTTAGTGATGAACCAAAATTCATAATCCTTCCTGAGGATCAATCTCCGTCGATTTAAATCCATTATGAACATCGTTGGGTTCAAATCAAAGATTTGGGTAATTATAATACTCCCATTTATTCTATTTTTTATATTAGGACTAGTGTGGTTTTTATTCTTCTTAATAATCTATAAACCCCTCTTTTTCTATCAGATCTTAGGTTGGGATTTTAAGGGTGTTTGAATACGAGTTAAGCGATAAGGTTATGTGTTCTTTTGTCATTGGAATCAAGGTAGGTGGTTTACTAGTTATATATCATAGTCTTGATGTTGGTTTGTGTGCATATTGTATGTTCTATGGTGTTTCCTTGTTGTGTTTTTTGTTATTTTAGTAGGATTTGGTAAAATTGGTTGGTTAAATGATGAATTGAAACACTCGTGATCCCTTTGGGATGCATTGAGGTTGATTAAACCAGTTATAGAACCACCCATAGAGTATGACCTCACCCTAAATATGGAAAATTTTGATGCTAAGAATATAATTAATTTTATATGAGTTAGAGACCATGATAAACATATTTACATGTTAGCTTGGATTTTAAAATGGCATTAATGGTATTTTTGTTAGGTTGTTAACTTGTCATAAGGGGGTTATTTGGAATAATGTGAATTAAATAAATGGATTAAGGTGAATGTGTTAAATGACTTATGGGTTGTAATTGAAACTTGTAAATAAGTTAAGGTGCATAAATGGTAATTTGTAAATGGTCTAAGGCTTAATTATGGTTTATGTATTTAATGAACTTTGAATTGTGAATGATGTGAGTCTTGATTTATTAGGGTTTATTGAAATGTTTTATGTGATGAATGGTAATTAAATCATGTGAACATGGCTTTGTGGTGTCTGGGATAATGGAATGAGGCTCCTCCCATGGGTCATGTTGGACTAAGGCTCTAAACCCCACCCCTAGAATGCATCAGTTAGGGTGTCGAGATGAAGTTCTAGGGTCATAATGGTTGTATTTGATGAAACTACCTATACTGAGGATCCAAGTTAAGTGTGGTGTATTTTTTGTGAAATATTTTCCCCTAGTGAGATTGGTAACATGATATAAACCTTTATACATAGTAATTGAAAATAATAGGCTAGATTGAAACTGGTAAAAACTCCTAACCCATGGAATAAATGATGAAAATGAATTAAGTGAACTTGTAAACTAATGGAACCTAGTTTACCCTTGTTTATATTGTTTTTTATTTTTAGTACTTTCATAAAATATTTTTTAGACTATATATTTTGTATACACCTTTGTTGGTGGCCTACTGATTTATACTCACACCCTACTCGAGTTGTAACTGGGTACCCAAGCAGATTTCATGGTTGCATGTTAGGATAATAGAAAAGTCCATATTCTATAGGGTTGATTGGGAATGTCATGTGCATGGATGAAAAACCTAGAAATGGATTCGAGACCCATTTTTGGGATTCTTCAGTTTGTCTTCATTTTCAGTTTTCCTTATACTTGGCATGGTATTAACATTACATAGCATGTTTACTTTTGGTTATGGGCTTGTACCCAGTTTTGGGAAATGGTTGGTAATGCATTTTTTGGGTTATTGTATATTTTTTCCCATTTTATTATTATTTTATGTTGTTTAATACTCTGATAAAGAGGGTATAGTCTCCTTATATTTTTATTTAGACCCTCATTGATAGTCGGTAGCCTATGACCTATGGGGAGGTGCACCTTAAGTATGTGGAAACCTGGCTTGGGGAACCGAATTAGTGTCCTCTGGGTTGGGGATGTTATAGAATCATAATGGTGTTCTTGAATTTATGAATTTGAATTTCTAAAATTATTCATTGGTCCTATATGGCAGTGCTGGTGAGGAGTAGGTGAAGTGATTACCACTTTGTCTCTCGTCATGGCTGCTACATTTCTCCATCGGTTAAAACTTAAATTATATGATTCAATGATATTATTAATGGTATTCAAGCACATTTAGTATCATATATAAAAAAATTGTGAGGGATAAGAGGAAAAATGATATTGATTCCACATTTTGGATTAGGTGGTTTAGAACACATGTAAATTATGATGGAACTTTTTAGAATTCACATTAGGATCATCTATATTTTTCTAACCCCATTCTTCCTATTGTTTTATTCTATTTTTAATTCATAAAATTATAAAACCAATAATAATTCCCCATTTATATTTATTTTATATCCTTGAAAAATAAACAAAAACAATCATAAGTGAATGATTAATGAATCTTTGGTCCCAAATCCTTAATATAATACCTAGTTCAGTCACTAGGTTGCATCCCAGATTATAAAATTATTTATTGATTGAAAGTAAAATGATATCCTTCACATAACTAATTCCATTACCATGGGTCTAAACTGAGTATTTTTTATCTCATGCAAAACTTTAATTGGTGTTTTCAGTTTTCATTTGTTTTTCTTTGTTTCTTGTTTTCTATTTTCATCCTTTATTTCTTTTGTTTGTATAATAGGTTGAGAAAATATAGTAATTTAATCTCATAATGGACTAATATTATTAAGCATAGTTTGAAAGTGATAGTGATATTATTTCCATGTTCAAATAATCCCTTTATAATACTACTAACCAATATTTACACCCAAAAAGTGTGTGAATAAAAGGATGAGAAAACCCTTAGTATAGATGAACTGAAGGATCCGGTGGATAAAGACACATCCAAATCTAAAACTCTAGTGGAATAATATGAATATTGTAACTTTTTTGAAGAGGATGAAGCTAGTGAATTTTTTCCCTATGATGACTAATATCAACTAGAACTAAAACCTATCATCAAATCGATGGAGATGGTGAAATAAGATCTTGAATAAGAGAAACCATCACAATTTTCCCCTGAATATATATGTCTAGTATCATTTGAATTTGAAGATGACATAAAATCTGATATTATTGGTGATATTATTCATTCTTAAACATGTTTTATTATTAAATATTTGAAACTAAATTTAGATAATAATCCCCTTATTTTTGTGCCTCTAATTCATCACTTATATTTCAAGCCTTAGGATATGAATACAAAGAAGGAAAGGATGGGATTTATTTGAAGTAAAATATGTAATTTCCACTAGTTCACATGGATAATGAACTATATTATGGGATGAGATATGAATATACCTTAAAAATAGAATCATTTTATTCACATATTATTTATACTATTTTATAATCTAACCAATTTTTTTATAAAATAAGAATTGGCTAAATAGATACACATTTAGAATGATGATAAAGGACTAGATGAACTCTATTTTGAGGATATACTTGATAATTCATAATCTAAAATAATTTAATTTTATTTCCCAAGGGTATTTCATGAACAAAAAGAATAGAAAACTAAAATAAATGAGGGGAACTTATTGAATTTAAATAAATTTCATATAGATTTTATAGATCATGAACTACATTCTAATTTCCCTTGATATAAAATTTTATTTCTGACTAAACTTTTCCATTCTCTTGTTAAATATGAATATTCTATAGAATAATTAAAAGAAGAACCATTATGGTTTCCTATTGAGGTTGAAGTAGAAAATGGCATAAGAGAGTAATTCCCTAATGAAAAATTGGTTCAAGGTAGACTATATGACAATCCACTCCTAAGATTAATTTTTAAAAACTCATTATACTTCCCAAGTGTGTCAACATATGATGAATTGGATGAAGAGTTTTTTAAAATATATTAAAAGAATTGGAATATTATCTCCTATTAAAGGTGGATAATTTGGAGGAGGATACAAAAGTAGAATCACTTGTGGAGTTTCTTTATGAATAATCCCTCAATAATCCCAAGAAGAATATATGGATGGAGGCATAGTATAAGAAAATTTTCTAGTGGTCTCTACTAAAGAAATAGAAGTAAAAGATGTTATATATGAGGGGGATAACTTTAACCTAAAATCAAATTGTTTTAATTATATTCAGTTTGAATTACTCAATAATTCTCCCTTGGTTGAATATGACCAAAAAAATAATTGGAGAAACTACTGGAAGATGAATCCACAATATTTTTAGCTTATGAGTACCCATAAATCATCCTTCAACCCCCACTTTATACAATGCACAACACTAATCAAGGGTGTGTATGAATAACTCTATAAAAAGGGACCTCCAAATTGAATTTAAGTTGATAATATATGAAAGGAAGAGTATATGGTGGTTTGAATCACACAAACCATATCCTATAGTAGATTGGGGATATTAAAAAGACTGTCTAGATGTAGACAGCCCAAATACATCCCTCTTAGTGGCTCAAGATTCTTTCTCCTTTATCTTTATTTTTAAATTTTTTTAGTTTTCAATAAAATTTATTATGTTTTAATTTTATTTTATTTATAATTACTAATAGATTGAACCTAGGATAATAGATCAGGTTTTATACAAAGGAACTATGATAAATCCTAACTTAACCCTATTGGATAATAAGCACCAGGTTATTTCTCTATTTTTACAATTGTTTATCAATGAAATATTTGTAATATCCTAAACTGGATGACACTAAACAGGTGTTATAATCTAGTTCATTATAATGCCTCAAGTGTGCCTCTACATATGCCAGAGGCTTCTTACTAGCAGAAAGGGTCAAAATGTGGTACAGTGGGGAGACTATACCCTCATATCAGAGTAAACATAGCATAAATTACCAGATATCATCCAAGGAAGTAAATAAAAAGATTTTGTAAGTAGTAAATAAACTAAAATAAAACATGTTGTAATAATAAATTAAGTTCTATAAAAGCTCAAACAAACATGTCATATATAAAACATTGTTCACCCAATGGGTCAACCATACATATAGGTGTACATAAAGAAAACTAAAATAAAAGTGTAGGTATATATAACTAACTTTGATCCAAACCACAACCTAGTATCTAGAAACAATCAAACTAAATTATCCTAATCACAATAATCCACATGAGTAGCTCTAATAGATCATGAAATATTGGGACTCATCCCTAACTACTATGCATTTGTGCTCAACTTGAAAAGTAAATATAAGGTCTACACGCACACCAAGGTGCACATACATGGGTGATAATATAATCTTAGTAGGACACACCAATGATGAATCTATAAATATGATTTAATAAGTTAATTACCATTCAATATGCTCATCCTAGCTAAAAAAATTGGAAATATAAATAAAAAATAAGAGGAATCCACAATCAATCATTGGGTCTGTAATCTCAGCCAACTAGGAAATGTTCCATCATGTATATTTATGTTTATATTATTATATATTTATATTCCCATAAATGTACATATATACATAAATATTGATATAAAATATTAAGTTGAATGAAATAACATAAAATAATAGCAGTAGATCCTTGAGTCTGTAATCCCAATCACATGGAAATCCTGTGAAAGGGAATTGAGATGAATGTTGTACCACTCAGATCATGTATTATTAAGTCAATATCTAGGTCTTTAATCTCAACACACAATACCTACTTTGTCCAGTGCTGAAAATTTCTCAGAGTAAGCTATGTCACCATAGGGGGATACTCATCCTAACCCTGGGTTCACTTGTAATCTCCTCCAATCACTATAAAAAAGGATTATAAGGAGTGAATTTATAAATCATATAAATATAGAACAAATATGAATGTCATTACACACTCTCCATGTAAATATAATCCAATTTCTAATCCATAGGTCTCAGTCTATCGGAGGTCATGTCATTGCAACTTGAATGAATCCCAAGGGTATGACCCATAGGTGAGCTGTAAGGAGAGCTCACTGGTGAAATGTTATTCACACCCATCTAGGTCTCTAATCAAGGAGAGTGGAATAATCCCTATAACTTGGGAGATCATAATCATCCATGAGTATCCAATGATGTGAAATGAAATGTATAACATCATGGTTAAGTAACTGATCGAGGAGGGTGTAATCATCCCAATTGCTCGAGGAGTGTAATAATCCAAGAGTATAGCCAGATTGAGGAGAGTGTAATCATTCTCATCACATGTCAAACAGAGGAGAGTGGAATCATAATCTTCCCTCAAGAGAGTATAATCATCCATTAGTATCATTACTAGGGATTCCATGCTCGTATGTCATAATCATAGGCTCGAAAGATGAATCCCATAAAGCACCTATGGATATCCCAAAAATATAATATTCAAACATATAGGCTCAACAACCAGATCCTAGGTAGTACCTCAAGTTATGTCAATAAATATTATAAATAACATAGATCAGAAGACAAATCCAAATAAATGCCTTTGGGTATCCCAATAAATGAATACTACATATCCCAAGAAATATGTCCGGGTATCCCAAAGAAAAGAAAGACACATAACGTTAGGCTTATTATCCCCCAAATAGGAATCACCTCTGGTAATCATCATTATATAAATTGTAAACCATTGAATCCATAACTAAAATATTGAGGGTTGTTGAATTCTTAAACCCACCACTACTTCTACAGCCCCATGGGCTTATAAGTTCAACATGGTATATA
This sequence comes from Viscum album, assembly GCA_963277665.1. Taxonomy (NCBI): domain Eukaryota; kingdom Viridiplantae; phylum Streptophyta; class Magnoliopsida; order Santalales; family Viscaceae; genus Viscum; species Viscum album. Next base: position 701,395,000 of record OY728160.1, read on the forward strand.
ATGTGACTCCCTCTACCATCTCTACCCAAACCCCCAATGCACTAACTTAGGTTAAGTCAACATTGGGGAACCCACTAGGTCCCTTAAGTCAAAACACTAGAGTCATCCTATTTGGGATCCTCAAGGTCTATATATAATCATGGGTATCCAACTAGGGATCCCCAGTTGTGAAGTAAAAAAATAATTAATCCTACATGGGGTCCTTGATGGTAATAAAATAGAGTCATCCTATAGGGGATCCTTAGAAATATTTCTAGGAAAATGTGTCCTATATGGGACCCTCAAAAGTAGTATAATAAGGTAGTTTCATCCCACATGGGATCCTTATAATGAGAAATATGTATATGGATCTTACAAGGGATTCCCTAGGTTATCATGTTAGTAAATTCAACCCTTATGGGACCCTTGGTAACAGTAAGATGATAGAGGCATACTACATGAGATCCTTTAGGTTAAAACGTAAATAGAGGAATCCTATAAAGGATACTTGGAAACAACTAACCTCATGGACTCTTGGTCCATAAGGGAATATCTCACAAGGGGTAATTATCAAAGGAGAACTGATGAAAGCATTGTTTAGGGAGATATATCATGGATCATCTCAGATCAATGTCTCACTCGCAAGAGACAACTGGATTCAATTACTGGAGGAAAAACTCTCCATTCAATAAAATGATCAAAACACCAACTAGGAGTTCCAAAATCACCCCATGGGTTTCACCATCACATTATATGTAGAAAACCACTTAGAATGGACTCTTATTATGTCAAATTCCCAACTCATAGGTGTAAAGATATGAAAAATAGGTGAAACCCCTAAAATGGTAGAAAAGGAGGAGTATATAGTGCGTGTACCCCGGTACATGTCATGTACCATCACGGCCCCACTTGGGTGTGTACTCTACTGGTACTTGGTGTATAAAATACAAAGTGCACAGCATGTTTATTATGTACTCGGTGTGTAACCTACATGGGGTACCTACCTATTTACCTCACATGTCCTGGCCATATACTTTACCTGACTATGTACCTCTACATAGTGTGCAAACCACATGGGGTCTTACCATGTACTCTACATGGCCATGTGCCCCTACATGAGCTATTTGGCCAGGTACTCGGCTATATGTCTGATTCCTAGTACATGGAGTGTATACCCCATACATGGAATGTACTTCCAAAAGATCATATTCCCCAAACAAGAAGAACACATGATGTGTGTTCTATGAACCCCACACTGTGTACATGGATTTTATCAAATGAAAAAACCCCAAATCACCTCAAAAATCCTATTTTCTCTGAAAAATCTATAGATCGACCCACTAGGGGTCCTAAAAAAGAATGTAAGGGGTTTAAAACTTAAAAATGGTAAATATTTAGGGATTTATGAAAAAACATAAAAAAACTCAGCCTTTGGGTGGAATCTACTGAAGCTTCGCCCATTTCCATGCTCATTGGTTATCGCATGATGATCCATCTCATCCAAAGATCTATAGAGGTACCTTCCTTACCCTATATCTCATTCCCCCTCTTCCTCTCCATTTCTCTCTCAGTCTCATGTCACATGAGTCCCATAGGGGGTGTATGTGAGAAACCAAAGGGGATTATAAGAAAATAAAAGATAAAAGAAAAGGAAGAAAAAGAAAAAAGAAATGGGTTCTACCCCAGCCCTAGTGCCTAACATTAGTTTATAACCCTCCTAGGAAAAATCCCCCATTATAGACTCAATAGAGGAGAAAAATCGTAATATAAAACTCTATTCAAAATATATGTTTGAATTAACCTATACAAATAAATTAATATTTAATTAATTAAATATTAATTGTCAATTATTCCTATAAAATTCAAATGGCTCAAAAATATACTAAAATCTTATACTAGGGTAAAAATCCTATTCTGGGATAAATGGAGTGGTCATAAAAATTATCCAAAGTCATATTCTAGGGGTAAATACCTTTTTACACCTTAAAATCATCTGATATAAAAAAATTAAAATTTCTGCTCAAAATTTCCAGTCTGGAAAACATGGGTGCTTACAGTATCTCCACCATAAACCTTCTCATCCCTAATAATACTATTGGTAAGAATAGAAACCATTCTATCATCCTAAACATCTGCACAATTGTGCTATCTAAACTATCCAACTAATAGTCTCATAGCATCAACAACTATCTCCGACACAAAAGACATTAATTATGACTGATCTAGTACTCTCCACCATAGGAATACCCTTATCTCTGTCTCGCAACCAACCTTAAATCTCGACGAACCATAAAAAATTATAAATTAGACTAAATATTATGGTAACCATCCTCAAATGGCCAAAGGTGTACTCCCCACCATAATTATTACCTTATACTGCTCCTCAAGCATAACCTCAATAGTTTTCCTCATCAACCAGGAAAGACATTTGAAACTAAAAGAAGCTTATCATAGAGACAATGCTATCTCATCATACCTAAGAGGATTTCAAGATAAATCATGATCATCTCTAACTAGTAGTACACTAATATTCAATCGAAGGGTGTGTATAGATCTCTTAAACCATGCTCACATTAAAATAGCATACACTTTCCTTTAACCAACTCCTAACACCATGTCTCCCAAAAATACATGTCCAGGTCCAAACATGGTTCAACCACCTCATAGAAACCAATTTATTCTTGATGTATCCTATATTAAGGAGGGAAATTCATTACATTAACCATAACGCTCAGAAAATCATGGCCATGACAAGTCCTTGAAACCATCAATCCTAGGATCGCACCTATCCACTCACCAATATAAGATTTAAATGGTATCATGTTCAATCTAAATATAAATTTATCACCCAATTCATACCCTAGGGAGTCCACCATTATAAGGCTAAGCTAACTATGCTATATGGAACATCAGTATCATTAATCCCGAAGCTCCCTCAAAACTCCTCTTTAAAATCAACATCTTATTTGTGCCATAATTTATTCCATGATCTCCCATAACCCATTATCTTTCCAATCATGAGAATCTACCTATGCTCTAACTACCTTGGAAATAGCAGAAATAATGGTCAATAGGCCAGGCACCCAAACCATCCTAACTTTTGAATCCAATCTTGAAGAATAAGCACCCTAGGTTCTTCATCAAAATCCAAAGGCATAAACATTACTATATTTCAAAACCCGAGCATAGATCATGTATTAGTCTCAAAATAGAATACAACATAGATCACTACTTAAAAAGGAATCCAAAAACCTAGTCCAAACTCGGTCGTAGGTTGCAGTCGATCAAAATAAAATGAAACATTGACCTACAAGGGTCTGACTCAAAACTAAGGGCCTCTAGGTCTACCACATATCCATATTGATCAATTCTCCATGAGGGTCACTAGGTTTAAATACAATTCCCAAAAGATAAAACCTCTATAATGGAGTTAAATATCATAATGACCCACAAGGGTTAAAATTGTCAACATGACCAACAAGGTCCCAATCATTATCGAGCATCCTCATAAATAATTTCCCCATGGAGGTCACAATACCAACACAGAAGAGACATTGAAATAACACTCATTAGGCATCCATATATAGTAATACCCCCTCATGGTCCAGTTCATAAGAAATATCCTAGAACCTATCGGCATCATACTCAACCATCCAACTTGATAACCAGAAAAGATGTTTGGTTAGGTAGAATTTCATTCCAATCTATATAGGAAAACATTGTATATATTGTTACTGACACATTAAATAACTGATCTGATAAAAAAACCCAAAGGGGGTATAATTTCTAGGAATAAAGTTCCCTATTGACCTAATAAGGTCACTTAACCTCTTGTGCATGAGGATTGAGTCATTATTCTCACTAAAAAATACCTCAATATTGATCTACATGACCTTACATCAAAAGAAAGTATATGTAAGTTGACTCAATTGATTAAAATGAAACCAAAAACCTATATAAAAAAACACCATTTATGTTTTTTTACACTTTAAGCAATTTTCCTATATGATCAATAATAATCACACACTATCAGGCCTATAAAATTTGAATCCTACATGCCAAATATGACACATGAGACACCTCTTTCCCTTTCCTTACAAGATTCAAAATCAATTATTAGCCTCTTTCCAATGTTTTAAGATCTAGAAATCCATAATAAATCATCACATTACACAACATGTTCATTTCTGAAAGAGATAATAATATAAAAATATAACATCACATATCAGAATAGCAGTCCTATATCCCTAGAAATGAGGAATTTTTACTGGAACAAGTGTTCTTGAGGCACCAGTCTGATATCCATCGGAATTCAAAATGGCCCGAAGGCCTTAATTTTTTTATTATTTTCAATAATCCACATTTCAAGGGTTGAGGTGGAACCCTTACAAGGCCTGAAGGCCTAGAGACAATTACATGACCCGTAGGTCTTAAAGGGAATCACCCAGACAAGAAAACTTAGAACTGATTCTCCCCAGCATATGTCATGATATCATTACTCCACCTTCACAGGGCTAGTTGGCTAGTTGTCCTATGCAAAGCTGCACAGGCCCAATACCGATGGTAATTCCATACTCTCTCATTCTTCTAATTCTAGTTAGATCTGCTGTAGTGAATGTGCCTTCCCAAAATCATTATCTGAAGCCTTGTCCCTTGTAGTCTGACGGGTATATCTACATTATATGTCCTGAAGGCCTTGTGGTGGCCCAAAATCCATGTAGGACCTGAGGACCAAACTGATGGCCCAAACGCCCAGATGGATGAATAGTTCTAGCTGCTACAATACTGGATAGTGTTTTCTATAGTGCCTGTTGCAGTACTACTATAGTTCCTGGAAATATGTCTCCACCCAGATTTGATCTCGGGTCTCTTGGATGCACTTGTCGAGTCCTCACCAACCAGGCTGAGGCTCATGTGCCAATCTGATATCCATCACTGGTTCCAATGCGTTCTTAATACTCCTATCTACCATATATCAAACATTATGACAACATAAAAGAAACCCTATAATACCAATTTCTAAAGTATCGACTTTTATTCCACTAAATTGGTACTCTGAGTAGGTTCATTATGAGGCCTCAAGTATGTATCCACGTATGCTAAAGGCTTATGACTATAAGATAGGGTCTAAAGGTGGTAATGTGGGGAGACTATACCCTCATAATAGAGTGAACATAGTATAAATAACCATATATCATCCAAGGAAGTAAATAAATAGATTGAATAAGAAATAAATAAACTGAAATAGAATATACTGTAATAATAAATAAAATAATATAAAATCCTAAATAGCCATGTCATGTATACAACACTCGTCACCCATTGGGCCAACCATACATACAGTAGTACATAAAGGAAACTGAAATAAATGTATATAGTCTTACTACTAACTCTGATCCAGACCACATACTTGGTCTCCAGAAACTATCGAACAGGTTGGTCACAAGAATCCACATGAGCAGCTATGCTTGGTCATGCAATACTGGGCATCATCCCTAACCACCATGCATCTATGCTCAACCAAAAAAGTATACATAAGGTCTACACACACATTTATATGCATGTATAGTGGTGATAATATAATCTCATTAATCCACCCAAATTATGAACCAATAAATATTCTATCATAAGTTCATGCTCGTGTAATATACTTAGCCTAAAAGAGACATGGCTGAAAATATTAATAAAACAAATAATATGAAACCATAGTCAATCGTTGGGTATATAATCCTAGTCAACTGGGTAGTTTTCCATCATAAATATTTATATTTACATACATATATATTTATATTTCCATAAATATACATATATACAGAAATATGAGTATACATGATTAATGTGACTTAAATAAAAGAAGAAATAGCAGTTGATCCTTGGGTTCGTAATCCCAATTTCTTGGACATCCTGTGCAAGGGAATTGATATGGATGTCATACCACTCAAGTTGTATATCATTGATTCAATCTTTGGGTCCACAATCCAAATCAAAAATACCTGATTCGACCAGTGATGGAAATATCCCTTATCAAGCTACGTCACCACAGGTGGATACTCATCCTAACCTTGGGTTCACCTATACTTGCCTCCAATCACTATAAATAATGATTCCAGGGAGTAAATCTGGACATCCTATAAATATGAAATAGAGATGGATTACATGACATTATCTCCATGTAAATACAATCCAATGTTTGATCCCTAGGTCCCATCCTTAGTCAATCATGACATTGCAACTTGATTGAACTCCAAGGTTTTAACCCTTAGGTGAACTTTAAGGAGATCTCACTGGTGATACATCATACCCACCCCTCAAGGTATCTAATCAGGGAGAGTGTAATCATATCTATCACTTGGGAGAGTGTAATCATCCATAAGTGTCCAAAAAATTGAAACTTTATGTCGAATACTATAATCAAGTAACTGATCAGGGAGAGAATAATCATACATATTTCTTAGAATAGCATAATCATCTACGAGTATAACCAGATTGAGGAGATTGAAATCATCCACATCACATGTCAAATAAAGAAGAGAGGAATCATCCTCTTCTCTTGGGAGATAATATTCATCCATGAGTATCATTACTAGGGATTCCATGATCGTATATCATAATCATAGGCTCAAAAGATGTATTAGAAGAATCACCTCTTGAGATCCTAATAATATAATAGTCAAATATATAGGCTCATTATCCAGGTCCTAGGTAGTACCTCTGGGTATATTAATAAACAGTATAAATAACATAGATCGGAAGTTGAATCCCAAGAAATACATCTGGGAATCCTAATAAATGAATAATAAAGATCCTAGTAAATATGTCCAATCATCCCAAAGAAAAGAAATATGATTCGCATCATTCTTATCATCCACCAACCAAGAAGCACCTCTGGTAATCATCATTGGATCTGTAGAAAATAGTTGAATGCATAAATAAAATATTGATGGTTCATGAATGCCTAAAACCACCATTAATTATATGGTCTCAGGGTCTTAAAAGTTCAAAATAGGTTTTAAGGTGACACATGCTACCAACTCTACCAAAACCCCTAATGCACTAGCTCAGAGTTGGTCAACATTGGGGAAACTACTGGGTCAATCAATTCAAAACACTAAAGAGGAATCCAACTTTGTATCCTTGAGGTCTATATATAATCATGGGAATCCTACTTAGGATGCCTAGATGTGAATGAAAAATTAGTGTAAGAAGGTAGTGGATTCCCACATGGGATCCTCAGAATGAGTAAATAGGTAGATGGATCTTTCAATGGATTCCATAGGTCATCATGTAAGTAAAGGGATACCTCATGGGACCCTTCATTATAGTAAGATGATAGAGGTATCCTACATGTGATTCTCTAGGTTGAAACTTAAGAAGAGGCATCTTATAGAGGATCCTCATAAAAAACTTACCTTGTAGCCTCCTAGTCCAGAAGGTAACATATTTAAAGGGATAAATCCTCAAAGGAGAAGAAATGAAATCAATAGTTAGGGAGATGTCTCATGGACCATCTCAGATCAAGTTCTCGCTCTCAGAATAAAACCAAATTCGATTACTGGAGGAAGAACCTCTCCATTCAAAAAAAATCTTGAAACTCCACCTAGTATTTTCTAAATCACCCCATGGGTTTCACTATCACAATCTACATGGGAAACTACTCAAAATGGACTCCTATTATGTCTAATTCCGGATCATGGGAATAAAGATATGAAAAAATAGGTAAAAACCTAAAAATGGTAGAAAAGGAGGATTATACGGCATGTGTACCATGGTACATGGTGTGTACCCTCATGTCCTAACCAAGTCATGTACTCCAGATGGACTTGGTATGTAAAATACCAAGTACATGGTGTATTGATCATGTACATGGGGTACCTACTTGTATACCTCACATGGCATGTCTGTGTACATTATCTGGTAATGTACCTCTACATGGTGTGAAACCCACACGGGGTATACCTGTGTACTCTACATGACCATGTGCCCCTACACAGGCTGTCTAGCTACGTACTCAGCTACATGGTTGAGTCCTAGTACACAACATGTATACCCCATATATAGAATGTACTTAAAAAATATCATCTTCCCAAAATGATAAGAACACAATGTGTGTGTTCTCTAAAACAAACATCATGTACATGGGTTTTCCCAAACAAAAAAACCCCTAAATCACACCAAAACGCTCATTTTCTCATAAAAATATATATATTAACCAACTAGGGGTCCTAAGTAGGCATATAAGGAGTTTAAAACTTAAAAATTGTAAATATATAGGGATTTATGGAAAAAATTAAAAACAACCTACCATTGGACAAAATCCACTAAAGCTTCACTCGTTTCTACGCTCCATGGCTATCACACGGTGATCCAACTTATCTAGATCTCTGTAGTGGTACCTCACTTCCCTTCCCTCTATTTCCCTCTCTCCCTCTCACTTTCTCTCTCAGTTGTGTGACATAGGAGGGCCACATAGGGGAATACATGAGAAGGAAAAGGGGAGTATAGGAAAAGGAAAGAAAAAAATAAAATAAATAAAAGGAAAAAAAAGAAAAAGGGGCCCATCCCATCCCCAAAACCTAACATGATTTTATGCCCTACCTAAGAAAAACTCCCCATTCTAGACTCAACGGTGGAGGTAGAATCTCAATCTGACACTCAGTTCAAATGATATGGTCAAACAAACCTTCAAGAATAAATTAATATTTAATTAATTAATTATTAATTATTAATTATTACAGTAACATCCTGAGTTTTTTTATAAGGAAACACTATGTTTTATAGTGTACATGATATGACACAAAGAGTTTAAACAAAGAACTAAATATTATTATTTAAATGTTATCCTTATACCCAAGCTGTTAGAATGGTGGGTATGAACATAGTTAACTAAATTATGAAAATATATTTTACACATGTATATATAATTATCTAACCAATTATTTATAAATTAATGTAAAACCCTTTTTAGAATAAAATGATATGTTTTTCTGAAAAAACTATTTAAATGTGCACAAGTGTGTTTTATACCAATAAATAAAAAAATCAATATTATTGGATTATATTAATGATATATATATATATATATAATATTCAATTTAATGTTTAAAATTAATCTTATATGTTTTTTAGAAATTATGTGAGAGCAAATCAAATTTTACGCATAGAAGAAGTATTTTTCTAAAAAGGCGGTTTTATCACCTTTTCAGAGCACATTTATTTTAAATCTAGTTTTGAAAATTTTATAAATTATATTTTAAAAAATAAAATTATTATTTAAAATTTGAGTATCAATATTTAATTTGGTTGATTTTTTGTTTTTTTTATAAGATTCATTTTTTTATGAATAGTGAAAAATATTGCACTTTTAATTGAAAATAGCTTTTCATCTAAATAATTTATAGCATTAAATTATATATTTGAATGGTTTTAAAGTATAATTAGATCAAGTTTTTATCATTTAATATAATTAAGTTAATTAGAATCAATTTAATATTGAAATTTGATATAAGAACATTGTAAACTTTTGAACATTTTTACTTTAAAAACTCATTTTCTCAATCCGTCAATGTAATTAATATTAAATTAATTTTAGCCACTTATGTGTTTTGAATTTTGAAAAATGCATTCTATATTTGCAATCATAAGGTCCAAATTTATTAAATAGGTCTCTTTTATTTTTGAAAATATAAATAGTAATTTTAGTAATTTTTTTATTAACACATTTAAAGGTAAATTGGGTAATTAAGGGTAAAAATAATATTATAAATATTATAAAATTGAACCAACACTTGTCCTAATTTAATTGGATGATTTTTTTTTATAAAATTCATCTTTGTTCTAAAATTATGACCTTTGTAAGCCACTTGGATGAGATTATGACATTTATAATATTATATTCAAAGAAAATTCAATTTTATCACACTTTTATTTTTAACAAGATAAATATTTTTATTATGGGGTAATATAAGAGATATGTTTGACTATAAATATTATTTTGAAATATAAAATTTTTTTCTACATCATTTTAATTTATTTATAATTTCTAGTGATAAAATAATTACCTTAAATGGTGACACAATTATGATGGAGGAATTTTTTAATTAATGGAAGAATCAAATAAATGATATTAAAAATATTAAACTAAATATAATTTGATATAATTAATTTAATCCACAAGTTTTATGGATTTCTTTGACATTTTATTGATAATTTAAAGGATTTGGTTTGAATATATAATGTTTTTTTGATATTTTTAAAAAGTAAAGTGATGAATTATGTCAAAATTGACATTAATGATATTTTAAAATAAATAATATTTTATTAAATGATATAAAATTCATAAAATATAAAATTTAGAAAAAATAATTTCTATAAGTCTAAAAATTTCATAAATCACTGATTTATTGGTCTTTTTTCATTTTATAGTAATTATATTAATCCTCAAATTTTAAATTACATGATATCACGGTTATAATTTAAAAGGTTAAATGATGGTTAAAGCTAAAAGATAAGAATTAAAAAAAAGTAAAAACTTGTATAATTTTTATTGGATGAAGTTATTTTAACCAAAAACGTCCTATATTCTAAATCAATAAGTTTGGATCCAGTTTAATTATAAAATTAATTTATATTAATTTAATATTTTGAAGATTTCCAAGAGTGCCCCTCCCCTCTACTATAAAAGGGAACTCATTCTTCTATTTTTTTATACCTGAAAATCTATTTGATTCATCCAATATCTACCAAAATCCATTATTATAATTCCTAATCACATTCTATAACTCTTATTTTAGTCATAACACTCACTATAGAGGTGTTAAGTATTTAATCAAAGGAGATCGTCTGAAGAAGAGGTGTCATTTTTAATTAAGTGTTATTATTTTATTTCTTCTTCAACATCCTTCAAATATTATTCAACCATGATGAAATAATAACTAAAGTATTATAAATATACATATATTTAATTATGTTAATATCATCACCTAAATCCATATCCACTTCCATCAAATGGGAAAAGAATTATCATTAGTGCATATGACAGACTACCACCTCGCGAACCGATATAATTTATTTTCCATCACTGTCTCTCAAGACAGGTTATAATGATTAAATTAATATTTACATATGATATTAATGAAATATTTATCATTATTAAATAATAATATATCATTTATTTTCTTACCTTTCCATACACATAAAAATGATATTGTCATTCGTGCGTATGTATGAAATATCACCTCCATGAAGCGATGTGATTTGTTTTTCACCACCACATCACAGGGAAGGTATATATAAGTATATTTATATTATTAATATTACATTAATGATATTATGATCATTTTGGAGAGATAAAATTATGATTACCTTCTTTCAATAATAAACATTGAAAAAATGGAAACGTTACTCATGCATACGTACGACCTACCGTATCCATAATTATAGCGTTGTTAAATTTTCATAACCATAATTAATGGTTTGATTTAAAAGTGTAATTTATGTATAAAATATATTATTATTTCATGAATATTATTCTATAGATGATTTAATTATAACCGATTTGACTATATACGTCATACCAAAGTCATTTTTGGATCATGTACTGAATATCATCAAAACATCTGACGTGAACTTAAATAATTAAGTAATTGTTATAACATGGTATTAAGTGATATAAAATGAATAATAAACTTTAAAAATGTTCTTAAGAAATTAAATAATTAACCTAAGTTTATTATTCAAGAAGATAAATAATATACGTGGTGAATCAAACTCAAGGTAAGGAACTTTGTCTCAATCTCATTTCATTGAGGTATATTTTGATGTTATTCACCACCTTCTTTTATGATATGTATAAATAGACTCACTGAATTTTAATTTCATTAAAAAAATTTAAAGGGGAATATTTTTATTTTTTATAAATGGATAATTTGACTTTGTTTAAAAATGACAAAATAAATGTTCTTTTTTTAACGTATACGACAAAAATGACTTATATACCACTGTGACAAGTATTTTCTATTTAGATTCCTCTAAAAGAATTCATGTTTTTAAAAGGAAAAGAAATACCTTTTTCCCTTTTCTAGGTATTTTGGTATTGAAATTTTTTTGAAAATGTATTTATTATTTTAATATCTTGAAATGATTTATTGTGATTGAAAATTAATTTTTAAGAGTGAAATGCTGAAAATTGAAATCTTTTATGTGTTAGTATTATATAATGGTACATGTAAATTTGAAAGGTGATTACATGATAAACCAAGTATGGGTGGTTCCTTTATAAACCAAAGATGGGAGGTTATGTTGTAACCTCCAATATGTTGTGTATGGTAGTCAATCTTATGGCTATTCCATTTATAAGAGTGACGTGTATCGAAGTCGACTGCATAGTTATTCCATTTATAAGATTTACAAGTATAATTATTTCATAAGGTACCTTTATGTATTTTCTATTCTTTATATGGGTTTTATGGTAATATTATGATTAAAAAAATTAATAAAGGAGATAATTTTCAAAGTAAAGTATTTACTACTTATTAAGGGTGAAAATTATTACTTTATGATAATTTTTTCAAGGGTTTTAGTCTTTATCAATGGACTAATGATTTCCTTATTTTTATATTCCTTACTGATCTTTTTATGCTCATCCCAAGTTTTTTAATGTTGTTTATAGGATTTAAGGATGTGTATAAATTTTGATATTTCAGGATTAATGTTCTAAAAAGTTTTTATAAAAGTGGTCATGCTTTATTTTAAATGATTTAGATTATAGAAAAAAATGATATTGTTTAGAATTTTCCACTTGGTATTGCTATGGTTTTTTTATGTATGAGTCATGGAATAATTCCATAAATCTATAAACCCAAGATGATCCTCAATGTGAAAGAAAGAAAAATTCTTGACTTAACTCAATATTATGTAATGTTTAAGGCCATGTCCATATGGTTGATATCATAGGAAAGGTTTAGACAACTTTAGAGGCTAGGAAAATGTTAATATCATTCCCTTATAATATTTTACTTTAAGGTAAAGTTATAATGATGTATCATTTTAAGATTATATTATTGCTTCATCTAAGATATGTATGTTCAAAATGGTTTTTTGCAGTTATTAATCAATTTACACATTCTATAAATGGAGGTGGTATCCATACTAGAGAGGAACCCGATTTACCATGAAGGAACATGTCTATAGTGGAAAATTTCATGAGGAAAAATCCCCCATCATTTAGAGGATCTTTTGACCTTGTGCTAGCTAAAGTGTGGATTAAATCCCTAGAAAATATATTTTCTTTCATCATTTGTTCATATCACCAAAAGGTAACTCTTTCAATTTATCATTTTGAAGTTGAATTCAATCAATGGTGTTCAATGATTAATAATATTAGAGAAAGTAAAGAGATTTATGCCTTGTAATGGGATGGATTTAAGAAAATATTTCTTGATAAATATTTTCGTAAGGTTGTTCTACTTAGGATAGAAAAAAATATTATAATTGGGATAAAAGGAGGAATATTCGGTGGCTAAATATAAAGAAAATTTCACCCATTTGGTATGGTATATCCCAGATTTTATCTGAGATCTTTATAGTAAGATAAATCTGGTTTACTCAGAATTAAATCCAAGATATCAAATGGAATTAGCTTATCATGAGTTCAAAATCTATTAGAAACTTGTTAAATGTGTTGAGAATGTATAAATATATTTTTATGATGATCATTTATCCTATAAAAAAATAAAAATAAGAGTTCTAGTTGGAAAGTAATGGGAAAGTATTCATCAAATAAGATTGAAGGTATGAAAACCAAATTCTCATATTATGAGAATTGTGGTAAAAATCGTACTGGTAAATTTCTTTCAAATATATAGAAGTTCTTCTAATTTATTAATTTTGTTCATATGTCTAGTTAATTTAAGGGAGATTATCAAGAAAGAAAATAGAATCCAACGGTAAATTGTTTTAGTTGTAATGAGTTAGGAAATTATAATAACATGTGTATGAAGTTACTTACTTAGGGTGGAAATCATCATGATCAGAAAAAAAGGTTTGGTAAAATATTTTTCTACTACTACAATTGATGTTGAGACATCTGGTTAAGTGATGGAAACTCTAGGGAGCTCGGTATTTTTCAAAGGTTATCCATATGATCAAGGTTTTAGATACTACTTTTGAAGTTTTAAGTGATGTGATCATAAAGTGATTAAGAAATTTTTGAGATATGTTTAGTTGGGTTTATGTTTATGTAAGGATTTAGTTTAATGAGAAGTATGCCTTTAATTTTGTAAATTATTTTTAAGGTATCAATAAACTTTAGGGTTTATATAATATTTGGAGATTAAGGTTATTTTTAGGGATGTTAATCATGTGAGGATGAAATGGTGCTTATGAAATGGAAATATATAAATTAAGTATATTTCTTTATATTATTAGAGAGTAAAATAATTCCTCAACTATATTAAAAGGATATTATAATAAAAATGTTATCTGTTTAATTTTCTTACTGAGAAATAAATGACTATTTAACCCAACACAGATTTATGGTTTTGTAATTATTAAATTTCTCATGACCATATTCTCTATCACTCTACATCAGAACATGATGGTCTATTTTTTCATCCATTTCCATGTTTTCCAACATGTAACTTGAGTATTTTTTATCTCGAGTGAACTTCCTACCTCCCTTTATTTATTTTAAAGTGGAATTTTTATTGACCCTTGTTCTAATGTGGGATTTTAAAAAAAATATTTCGAAAATTAAAACACCTATTTTTTTATTCCAAGTTCAAATTTAAAGGGAAAAATTATTAAAGGGGGTAATAATGAAATATACCAAGTTTCTCTACAAGGAAACACTATGTTTGATAATGTACATGATATTCCACATCGATTTTAAACAAACAACTAAATATTATTATTTAAATGTTATCGTTATACCCTATTCATTATAATGGAGGGTATGAACAAGGTTAACTGAATTATGATAATATTTTTTACACATTTATATATAATTATTTAACCAATTAATTATAAATTAATGTAAAAAAAATTTAAAATAAAAGGAAATGTTTTTTTTGAAAATCTATTTAAATGTGCACAAGTGTGTTTCATACTGAAAAATAAACAAATAAATCTTATTATATTCTATTAATGAAAAATATATATAATATATTAAATATAATTTTTAACATTAATCTTATTTATTTTCTATACATAATGTAAGAACCAATCAAATTTTACGTATAGAAGAAGTATTTTTAAAAAAAAGGTGGTTTTGCTGCCTTTTGATGGGGTACTTGTTTTAAATCTAGTTTTTAACACTTTTATAAATTCTATTTGAAAAAATAAACTTATTATCTGAATGAGAATTATTAAAATTTACTTTGGTTTATTTTTTGGTATTTTTCTGATAAGATTCATTTTTTGATAAATAGTGAAAAAATATTTTATTTTTAATTGAAAATAGTTTTTTCATTTAAATAATTTATAGTGTTAAATGATATATTTAAATGTTTTAAAAGTATAATTAGATTTTTTTTTTATCATTTAATCAAATTAAGGTCATTAGACTAAATTTCACATTGAAATTGGATATAAAAATTTGTGAACTTTTGAACATTTTTAATTTAAAACATATTTTCTTGATCCATCAACGAGATTAATTTTAAATTAATTTTAGCCACTTATGTGTTTTGAATTTTGAAAAATGGATTCTATATTTGGAATCATAAGGTCCAAATTTATTAAATTTGACCCTTTTATTTTTTTTAATTATGATTACTAACTTTAGTATAAAAAATTATTAACATGGTTAAAGGTAAATCGGGTAATTAAGGGTAAAAATAATTTTATAAATATTATAAAATTACTCTAACACCTATCCTAATTTCATTGGATGATTTTTTTCAACCAAATGCATTATTTTTCTAAAATTATGATTTTTGGTAGCCACTTGGATGAGATTGTGACATTTATAATATTATATTTAATGAAAAGTTAATTTATTCACACTTTTGTTTTTAACAAGAGAAATATCTTTAATATGGGATTATATAAGGGATATGTTAGACTATAAATAGTATTTTTAAGGATAAAATGTTTTCCTAAATCATGTTAATTTATTTATAATTTTTAGTGATAAAATAATTACCTTAAATGGTGACATAATGATGATGTAAGAATTGTTTAATTAATGGAAGAATCAAATAAATGATATTAAAAATATTAAAATAAATATAATTTGATATAATTAATGTCATCCACAAATTTTATAGATGAATTTGACATATTAGTGATTATTTAAAGGATTTGGTTCAAATATATCATGATTGTGTGATATTTTTTAAAATTCAAGTGATGAATAGTGTCAAAATGGACATTAATGATATTTTAAAATAAATAAAATTTTATTAAATGATATTTTAAAATAAATAACATTTTATTAAATGATATAAAAATAATAAAAATATAAAATTTATGAAACTTATTGGGATAAGGCTAAAATATCATAAATGAATCGTTTATTGGTCATTTGGAATTTTATAGTAATTATATTAATCCTCAAAGTGTAAATTACATGATATAACGGTAAGAATTAAAAAGGATAAAAAATGGTAAAAGATAAAAGATAATAATTAAAAAATAGTAAAAACTTATCTAATTTTTATTTGATGAATTTATTTCAACCCAAAATCATCCTATATTCAAAATGAATAAGTTTGGATCCCTTTGGATTATGAAATTAATTTATATTAATTTAATATTTTGAAGATTTCCTAGAGTGCCCCTACCCTATCCTATAAAAGAGAACCCATTATTATATTTTATTCACACCTAAAAACCTATTTAGTTTGCCCAATATCAGAACAAATCCCTTCCTAGAATCCCTTATCACATTTTAGAGCTCTTATTTTAGGCATAATACTCACCATAGAGGTGTTAAGGTGTTAATCAAAGGAGATCATCTCAAGAAGAGGTATCATTTTTAATTAAGTTTTTCTATTTTATTTATTCTTCAAATTACTTAAAATATTATTCAACCATGATGAAATAATAACTCAAGTATCCTCAATATACTGATATGTTATTATGTTAATATCATCTCCTAAATCCATCTCCACTTCTATCAAATGGGAAAAGAATTATCGTCTGTGCGTTCGGCGGACTTCCACCTCGCGAACCGATAAAATTCATTTTTCATCACCATCTCTCAAGAATGATTATAATGATAGAATTAATATTTATATATTATATTTATGAAATATTTATCACTATTAAATAATAATATATCATTTATATTCTTACCCTTCCATACACATAAAAATAATAACGTCGTTCGAGCATACATGTGAACTATCACCTCCACGATTCGATGTGATTCATTTTTCATCACCACATCACAAGGATGATATATATAAGTATATATAAATGATTAATATGAAATTAATTATTTTATTATCACTCTGTAAAGATAAAATTATTATTACCTTCTTTACATAACAATCATTGAAAAAATGGAAATGTTGCTCATGTGTATGTACGACCTACTGTCTCCATGATTATAGCGTAGTTAATTTTTCATAACCATACTTAATAGTTTTATTTAAAATTATAATTTATGTATAAAATTGATTATTATCTCATTAATATTATTCTAGATATGATGTACTTATGACCACTTTTACTATAGGCATCATACCAAAGTCATTTTGGGCTCATGTATCGAATATCATCAAAATGTCTGACATGAACTTAAATAATTAAGTAATTGTTATAACATGGTAATAAGTTGTATAAAAGGAATAATAAACTTGAAAAAGGTTCTAAAGAATTTAAATAATTAACCTTAGTTTATTATTCAGTAAGATAACGAACATATGTGGTGAATAAAACTCAAGGTAAGGGACTTTGTCTCAATATCCTTTCATTGAGACATATTTTGATGTTATACACCACCTTACTTTATGAGGTGTATAAGTAGCCTCTTTTACATTTAATTTCATTAAAAGGTCTTCAAAAATGATTCTTTTTATTATTTCTATATGGAGTGTTTTACTTTCTTCACAAATGATAAAAGGAATGTTTTTTTATCATATACGGTGACAATGACTTTTACTCCATTGTAACAATTATTTTCTATTTCGATTACTCTACAAGATTTCATGTTTTTAAAAGAAAAAGAAACCCCTTTTACCTTTTATGGGTATTTTGGTATTGAAAATGGATTTATTACTACAATATCTTGAAATCATTTCTTGTGATTGCAAATGAAATTTTAAGAGTTAATTGATTAAAATTGCAATCTTTTATGTGTTATGATTATATAATGGTACTTAGACATTTGATGGGTGGTTACATGATAAACCAATTATGGGTGGTTCTATGATAAATCAAGGATGGGTGGTTACATTATAACCTCTAATACATTAGGTATGGAAGTTATCTGTATGGATATTCCATTTATAAGAGTGACATATATGGAAGTTGACTGTAAGGTTAGTCTATTTATAAGAGTGAAAAGTATAACTATGTCCCAAGGTAACTTTATGTATTATAATTTCTTGATATGGTTTTTTATGGTAATATTTTTATTATAAAAAATGTGATAAATGAGATTATTTTAAAAAAAATTAGTTACTACATATTAATGGTGAAAATTATTACTTTATGAAAAAGTTTTTATGGGTTTTAGTGCTTATCAATGGACTAACGGTTTATTTATTTTTATATCCCTTACTAAGAATTTTATGATCATCTCACATTTTTTTAATGTTTCCATATTACTTAAGGATGAATATAGATTTTGATATGTCATGTTGAATATCATGATGATTTTTCATAAAATTGATCGTGCTTTACTTTAAATATTTTAGATTATAGGAAAAATGGATACTATTCAGAAGTGTCTACTTTGTATTGTTATGGTTTTTTATGTATTATTAATGGAATAATTATCTAAAGCTTTAAACCTGAAAATATTCTCAATGTAAAATAAAATAAAATTCTTGACTTAACTCGAGATTAGGTAATGTTTAAGGTTGGGTCCTTATAATTCCGCTAAAATTAAAATAGCATAGAAATACACAAAACTCCTAAAATATGGTAACCATCCTATTTAAAGACCAAATAAGTGGTCAGAAAAATTATTTTAAATCATATTATAGGGTAAAAATACTTTTTTACCCCTTATAAGCATCCAATAGAAAAAATTCAAATTTCTGCTCAAAATTTTTTGCCTGAAAAACATGGGTTCTTATAATAATTATGAATCCTAGTAAACTTAAATGGGGTTGTTTTGAAAAAGAATCAGGATGGGGATTAAAACCTATTTTATATTAATTTAAATTATTTTTAAAATCTATTTGTATAATCTATAAATAAAATATATTTTTTGTTTTTATTTTATTTTTTCTCTTTTTAGTGTGTTTTTAGTCATGGAAACTTGAGTTTCAATATAATTCCTCCCAGTAGATGAATGCAATATAGGTTTGAGAGATTTATAAATTCAAAAATCACTAAAATTAAATATTTTTTAGTTAATCTAATCAATTTTTTCATATAAATTCTATTTTAGAACTAGGAAAAATATTTTAATTGAAAAGGTTTAGATAGAATTGAAATTATAACATGGGGAAATGAGGTTTTTTAACTTGAACCTAGGTAACTTGGAATTTGAAAAAAAAAAAAGAACACCTCGTGGATCCAAATCAAAATTTAGTCATATAAGTCTTTTGAAATTGGATTAAAATGTGCAATTGAGATCCCATAATTAATTTCTAAGATAATTTGGCAATGGGCATGTGAATAAAAAAGTCATTGTATATCCAATAAGTTATTTACATAACATGTGGATGGAAACAAAATAAGCACCTAATTATCAAAAATGAATGGATTTAAGTGAGGGGAATATTAAACACAAAAGAATAAGTAGAAATTGATTTATAATAATATCATTTGAATTGTATTAAGGAAGTGTAATATGGAACTTGGGTATAAGGAATTAGGGGAGAGTGATAATTTAAAGTGCCCTTATTAAAGTTATAATTCCACTCAAATCTATTTTTTAAATCCTAGAATTGAAACCTTGACTATATTGAAGTAAGATAGTAGGATGTATTCACATGGGAGGTATGAGATTTTTATTAATTGACATGTCTTGGTTTTCTTTCATTTCTAGGGTGTGTGCTTGAATATTGGTAGGAAATTTTCTTTTGATAGGATGAATTCTTTGTATTTCCTAGTATTACAGTAGTGTGACTATGGGGGAGTGATTATCTCCAATATTTCAAAAAAAATTAATACTTTTCATTTATAATTAACCCCCTAATATTGATAAAACTCAAAAAAATCATTTACTTTTTTATATTTTCAAATTTGGAATTTGAATGATAAATGGATTAAAATATGATTTTTAGTGCCTTTATATACTTTTGAGATTTAATTGAAATACATAACTTGATTATCAATTTTTTAATTTCATTGATTCAAAGGATTTTAATTATATTTTTAAATGTTTTTATATAGTCATATCTTAATATGGAAAAGAAATACAATAGGATTGTAATTTTTTATTTTTGAGTTACCCTTACGTGAGGAGCATAGTCTTCCTAAGGCTAATTTATTCAGAGGTTGCATAATGGTAACATTATTTGGTTGTGTAAGTGAACATCCTCGACTCCCAACACTACATAAAGGTTATCTAGGAATACTAAAGATTATATATGGGTGAATATTGATTTTCATAGGCTATGTAAGGGCACCACTAAGATTGTTGAAGCTACACAAAGGTCATCACTATGTTACAAAGTTTGTGTAAAGGTCATAAAATCAAAATTCTACTCATATAAGGGAATTTATATTATCCATACCCATGTCAAGGTACTTATAAGGACCTAAAAAAATGGTCACCTTTTCCATGGGAATAAAATCCAAAATACCCCCAAATAGAAAAATTAAATCAAACCCCACTTTCACTTGTTCGCCCAAATCAAGGATAGATCAAATTAATGATCCATGAAATGATCATTAAAATGAAGAAGAAGATAAATGTCATTATGGAAATGTTTTAATAATAATATCTGAGTGATACTCACCTAAATAAATCATAACCCTTAGACTTTATATGTAGAATCCATCTATGGAAGATAAAGAACTCAAGATCATGACACTAAAATTCTAGAACAAAGGATGAAGAAGGTTCAATGCTTGTAAATATGTTTCCCATGTCCCATTTTAAGGGATACGAGTATATGGAATTAGGACTTGACTTTATTATATTATGATTTCTATAATTAATTTCTGCATTCAAATTTAATTTTATTCTAATCTTTTTGTTTTTATGTTTTATCTTCTTCTTTAACATTTTCTTTGTGTTTATTCATCACTATGATATTCCAATGATCTTATACTATATGATTATAGAGAACTATCCCATTGTGGGTGTTTATAGGGGAATCACAGTGGTTTCCTTGAATTTATGGATTTAAATTCCTAAAATATATTCATTGGTATTATACATTAGTGATGGTGAGGAGTGGGTGAGGTGATTACCACTTCATCTCTCATCATAGTTATTGTATTCCTCTATCAATTGAAACTTTAATAAAATGAGTTAATGGTCTTATTTAAGGTATTTGAGAATATTTTTGGTCTCATACATAAGATATAAATGGTTGATAATTATACTAATGATATTGAGACCACTTAGTGTATTCGGTGGTTTAAAACACATGTAAATTATGATAGAACCCATTGGAATTCTCCCTCAAACCATCTTCATTTCTTGATAAATCCATTGTTTTTTTTTTGTAGCATTATATTTTTAATTATTAAAATTATAAAACTAATCATCATACCTAATTTTTATTTCTTTGGTGTCATTTAAAAATAAATAAAAACAATCATAAGTTAATGAGTAGTGAATCTCTAACCCTAACTCCTTGAGAGATAAATCTTGTCAGCCATTGGGTCACATTCTAGGTATTAAAAATATTTATTAATTATAAGGCTTGTGACAGCCTTAGCATAAATACTATTGGAAGCAATTCTTATATTATTGGATTTATTTTAAATTGGGATTTTCTTTCAATTGAAATATAGAGTAATCTTGGGTTTACTTTGAGGATTTTTTTGAATTATTCTGAATAATTCTGAAGAATCTAGTGTGTATAGGTTTTTATGAAATTGGATACATACCAAATTCATAAGAGTCGTTGGACTTATTCTGTATGATTCATTTATTTCATGAGTTTGAAAAATTAAAATTTCATGATTCTGTAATCACTTTATAAGAGTTATTTCAAGAAAATGGCACACTATAATTAAAACATATATTAGTGATGATTTTTTTAATATACGGTAGTTTTAACCACCACCAATTAATTCACAGTGGTTCTATAAATTATTATTTTTCTAAGTATCTTATAAATTAGTGGTAGTTATTTTTTATTATAGGTGGTCTTATAAAATTATTTTGGATCCTTGATCGGAGACGGTTCTTAAACCACATCTAAAATGAAATAATTGGTTTTTTAGTAATTTTATATGATATAGTGGCAGTTACAACAACCACTAAGAAATTAATAATGTTTTTTTTATTTTTTTATTTTTTTAAATAAACTAATAAAGGTTTAGAATAATATAGTAGTGTTTTTTTAGTGAGTGGTAATGGTTATGAACACCTCTAATTATATATCTATAGTTTATTAAATTAGTGTTAGTTTAAATGGATGCTAATTATAAAAAAATAGTATCTAATAGAAGACTTCTAAATATTATACCACCAATAATATAAAATACATATATATCTAAAATGTATAGAATTCAATAATTTTAGTACACACAAAAACAAAACAAAAAAAATAAATCATTTACATACATTGTATCACAATATTTTTTACACATAAAACATATTTATTTAAGTCAGATGCTAAAAAATCAATATATATAAGTTTATTTAAAAATATTATATAAGAAAAGGGGAATTAGACATCAATTCTACTCCCCTAAGTCAGGATGGATTCCCCAAGATTATCCTTACTCTAGGTTTTCCTATTAGCTACTATCCTCTGGTTCGTTTTTTGTCTGTATTAATTGGTGTTTAGGGTATAAATTAGTTTAAATTAAATAGTGTATAAAAATTATATTTATGATATTAATAATATAAGCATATTAAAATAAATTTAATAGATTCAATACCATTATAGTTTCTTGTATTAAGGATGTAATGTTCACAAGAATGATCCCATCCATGCTTTGAAATAAAGTACCCAATTCACTCCCCATCACTGCAAACAGTTTATCTCAAGTCATCTCATATGCTAACTAGCCCAAGATTTTCCCATATAAGCTTCTAAAATCATTTTTAGGCACCCCAAACATGTTGAATGGCACAAATACTTTAAAATTTCACATCCTATAAACATATGATGTATTCATATTCATTTTTTTCTTATTATTATCTAATTTTTTTAATAATATATTCAATAAATAGTATAAATATGTAATAAATTATTTTTTCACAATAATAATTACATATCAATAATTGTCACCCTCTAGTACCCCCATGATGGTAATAGTGGAACCATGTACTAAGTTGATGACCACTCCTTAGTTGATCCATCTAATCTCTCTACCATTTATAGAGAATAAGGCGATGAACTAGAAGAAGGTAGTGTGCCTAATGAATATGGGAGTATATCATATGGAAAAAATGATGAAAAAGGGAGCATACTAAAATTAGGGAGTGTACCTAATGTGGGTGGGAGCGTATCAAATGGTCCATTTGACATTGTAAGAGCTATAGAAGATTATATCATATCTTTAAATCATTTTTTTCTTGATATTCTTATATCCAATAATAATATAAAACAATTTACAACAAGATATACTATATAAAATAATAAAATGTTTTAGAAATTTTATACATAGATTAATTGAATTCATGCCTTAGAAATAAAAAAACAAATGATAAGATAAATGAGGACTAGACACAAAATCAATTAATTTATCATTGACAATATTATTATCATACTTTACCTTTAAAATTATTTTATCATCTTCAGCATCCCTTATAATACAAATTGTTTCAACATAATTATGAATAGATTATTTAATCTATTGTTATTATTGGGGTTTGATATCACAAAACATTTCTTCAAATTCATCACCCATATCATACAAGTCACTTAGTTTTATATGAAATACAATACTTATAACATCCTGAGATTTTATGGAATTTTTCTTTCAAATATATTTAACTTCTTCAATATCTTGTGTTACATGAAACCATGAGCTTAAGAGAACTATGATATATTATTTTAAATATGATTATTTTATGTTATCACCAAGATATTAAATTAGAGGGTATGAATAGGATTAACTACCTTATTAATTATATAAAATTTATGTACTCAATATAATTTCTTTTTAATTAATCACTCAATTTTTAGTAAATTCATTTTATTCTTCAAAAATATATTTTCTTCAAAAATAAATTTTTATTGATTTTTGTGAAAAAATATTATAATTAATTTTTGGAAATTATAGAAAATATATTTTGTAAAATTAAATTCATTTTTAAAAACATCATATCAAAATTATCTTTGGATTAAATTTTGGTATTTTTTTGAAAAGATTGATTTTTAAATGAATAGTTAAAATATCGATTTTTATAAATGTATCATTTTATTTTCATATAAAGTAACATTATTATTTGAATTTAATTTAAAATTAATATAATTATTATTTAATTTTATATAATATAATTAAATTCATTTGAATCATCATTATAAATGATTTTGGTATAAGTACATTTTTGGGCTTAAAAATATATTTTTCTAAAAACTATTTTTCATTGTGTTTTATGCATTTATTTTAAAATTAATTTCTTACACTTATATAAATTGAATCTTAAAAAATGTAGTACAAATTTATAATCATTATTGTCACAACCCGTCCCCTGGGGCCCGTGCCGTGACTACCCCAAGCCCGCCTTCCATAGGCCATGGGCTGACGACTAGAACCAAAGGCATAAATCCCTAAAACTGGGAAGGCATTAACTTTATAAACTAGAAACACATACAACAGAGTAAGGTGGAAGAAAAAAACTAAGTAAAACTGTATACAAAAGGAGTTCTGAAAAGTAAAGGGGCCGAAAATATAAGCCCAACTGTAAAGTATAAGGAAACTGAAAACAAGTACAACTGAAGAAAGCTAAACAGCTGAAAGGTGAAAAGAAGCTCCTGGAACGTCCACCATGGATCCTACCTGAAGGGTAGGTACATATAGCCTCCTCAACACTCCATATCTGTTAGTCTCCTCCATGTACCGACTCGTCGTAAGGTCCACCTCTGAGTACCGTCCAGTCCTGCTACTCAGCCTCAGTCAGCGATGTCTGTTGTCTACATCCAACACAACGAGGTGGGGGCATAGCCCGTGAAGTGGTGAGTATAACAATACTCAGTAGGGACTGCGAGACCCTCGAGGTCTCACAAAATCCAACAAAGATAAACCACAAAGTATGAAATCAATAGATAACCCCACTTAAGTATATGGCCATACATATACCTAAGTTATCTAGTAATCCATCTCAATCATGAGGAAAACACAGAAGTCACTAACTTAGATCACAAAGGTATACAAATTCTGTTGACTGATAGAGATGATCAGATGTAGCCACTGAATCATCAGAGCTGTTGGACCAACACATGATCCAGGACCAGCTATTCTGTCAGACCAACACATGATCCAGGTACAGAAGTCAGAACTATCGGACCAACACATGATCCAGGAACAGTTCTCAGAGCTTTCGGACCAACACATGATCCTGGTCCAGCTATTATGTCGGACCAACACAAGATCTAGGAATAGAAGTTAGAACTTTTGGACCAACACAAGATCCAGGAACAGTCATCTGAACTGTCAGACCAACACATGATCTAGGAACAGTCAAGAGTGCACAGCCAGCCTCAAGGTTTTCACACAGCAAGCATGATTCCGGGAGGGTCTGATCCTCAATCCAAGTGTCAATACATAAACTACCATGAAGTCCCAATTTGATATATCCTGAAGTTCCGTCTTGTCAAAATAAACACAACACGACAGACGGTGCGTCAATCAGACGCCCGGTCTGAGAGTTATTGGTATTTCTGTTCTGAGGGCCCGGTTGGAGTTAGGTTCAATCCAACCCGACCATACCACAACTATGTCTAAACCTCAAGTGGGGTATTCCAAAAGAATCTTATTTCCATAATAAACTCAATGCGATAGACGGTGCATCAATCGGACACCCGTAGCCCAAGTTATGGGCGAAAAGGTGAAATTGGGTCAAACGGGTCCGGGTCTGATCTGGCCCAGTCAGACCGACCCGGTCCAACCCAGGTCTGGACTGGGGTCCAACCCGGTCTGCGGGTCTGACCCGGTCCACGGATCTGACCCGGCCCACGAGGGTGGCCCAGCCCACGCTGGGTCTGGCCCGGCGGCCCATGGGGTCCGCCATAGCCACATCTAGGGGGGAGGCGCGCACCCCCTGGATTCCCGAATGGTTTATCCGTTTGGGTGGAAGAAAAACTGACGCCACGTGGCACCGGTCTGCATCACATGAGACCCACTGGGTCCCGCTCCTCCTGGTTGGCAGAGCGGCCAGTTGCTTCCGCTCCACCGGCGGCCGGCCAAGCCGGCCGCTTCTGCTCCACCACCACGACCAGGGGGTTGCGGCTTCTTCGTCTGTGCGGTGCAATGGCACCATGCCCCTCCAGTGGCCTGGCGGCCACCCGTGCACACCATCACGGCCTGTTCTTCCATGTGGCATGACGGCGCCACACCCTTCCAACGACACAGTGGCCCTGCGCTGCTGGTTTCCTTTGTGGTCAGCCCGACGCCAGTCGTCGTTGCACCGCCGCGGCCTGTCGGCCATGGCCCACTCCTCTGGCGGAGCCATTGCACCACTGCCATTGTCAACAAGTGAGGAAAAATTGAGGGGGGTCAAGCCGTGTTCGTTCAGCCCACACCCTCTGCGTTATGGTAATAACAATCGGCTAAACATAACCCAATATTGAAAGATGTAGAACGGGAACAAATTCAAACTCAAATCCCCTACCTCAGGTTCGTTGTTCGTTGACAATGTCGCATAAATATGGACGTCGATTCGTTGACATCGGAAAAGAATATGAAAAATTTGAGGATGTCGGTGGCAGCATTCTTCAAGGACGGCACTTCTCCCCTTGCCCCGGTTGAAGATTGTTCTTCTTTGGTAGAAGAAGTGTTCTTCGTTGGAGAGTTCTTTTTCTCCCAAGCTCCACCAAAAAGACAAATTCTAACAAAATAATAGATTATGACGTCTTATTAAATTTTTGGCATAGAATTCAAAGGTTTAAATTAATTAATTGAATGTGTTCAATTAATTAATTAAGAGGGTTGGCACCATAAGTGGGGAGTTCAAGGGGTTTTATCCCCACTTAATGGTGGATCCAAGAGGTTATAACCTTAGGTGGTCCCCACAAAATTAATTAAGGAGAGGTGTTTAGACCTCGGGTGGTCCCCACCACCATAACCTCTCATGGGAGGTTAAGTTGTGGTGGCCCCCACCTCCAACCTCCTCTTGGAGGTTTTAACCAACTAAAAATAAATTAAGACAAATACTTAATTTATTTTATTATTCCCACATAAAACCCAAAAACTAACTTTCATTCTCGACCATCTACTATCGAGGTGAAAGCCTTCTGAAGAGAATATCAGCATTGTGAGTTCAACGGTGCCCTAGGATTTCAATTCCAAGCACCGGTTCAAAAGTTATAAAAACCCACTCATACGTTTACTAAACGTACCTGAACAAAACTACAGAAATTTATTCTAGGCACACCGGGCCTCGGAATCATGTGCCGTTAGTTTTTGCAGACTCGTAAAATTCCCATGTGTTTAAGAAAAAAAAATTCCATGGAAATTCTAGGTCTTTACATTCTCCTCACCTTAGGGCTTTACATCCTCGTCAGCTACAACTCAAACTAAGGGAACAAATGGGGGTACTGAGCACACATCTGAGCCTCTGACTCCTATGTTCTCTCCTAGAGGTTCCCGTGCTGCCAGCGAACGCGTACCAGAGGTATCGACCGTCCATGTAGGACCCACTCCTGTCGATCCTTAATCTCCACTGGAACCTCCGTGAAAGTCACCCCGTCATCGATGTCCAACTCTCCATGGTCGATGATGTGGGAAGGGTCGTGCATGTATCTCCTCGGTTGAGATACGTGGAAGACATTGTGCACCTGGTGCAACTAAGGTGGAAGAGCCAGGAGGTAAGCCACCTCACCTACTCTATTGAGGACCAAAAAAGGTCTGATGAATCTCAGAGATAACTTTCCACCTCGTCCAAATCTCTGTAGACCTCGTTGAGGTGAGACCCGTAGGAAGATGTGGTCGCCATCCTAAAACTCTAGAGGTCTCTGTCTTCTATCAGCATATGAATTCTTCCTGCTCTGTGCAATCTTCATCCGCTCCTGGATGATCTGCACCTTCTCCATGGTAGCTCTCACCATCTCTGGTCCCACCAGTGCTGACTCCCCAGGGTATGTCCAGCACAAGGGTGATCTGCAAGGTCACCCATAAAATGCCTCTATAGGTGCCATACCGATGGTGGAGTGATAGCTGTTGTTGTATGAAAACTCCACCAAAGGAAAGTGATCCTCCCAGCTGCGACCGAAGTCAAGGACATAGGCACGTAGCATGTCCTCGAGGGTCTGAATGGTCCGCTCAGTCTGACCATCCGTCTGAGGATGGAAGGTGGTGCTCAGACGTAGCTGCATACCAAAAGCCTCCTATAACTCCTTCCATAGTCGGGAAGTAAACCGTGTGTCATGATCGGAGATAATAGAATAAGGTACTCCATGTAGCCGTACAATCTCATGCACATAGAGGAATCTCAATATCTCCACTGAACCCTGCTCTATGATCGGTAGGAAGTGGGCCGACTTGGGGAGTCGGTCGATGATCACCCAAATCGAGTCGTGACCCCTATATGTATGTGGAAGACCCGTCACAAAATCCATGGATATCCCATCTCACTTCCACTCTGGGACCTCTAATGGATGAACCAATCCTGCTGGTACCTGGTGCTCCGCCTTCACTTGCTGACAAGTGAGGCATCGAGAGACAAACTTCGCTGCTGCCTTCTTCATACCTGGCCACCATTGTTGTCGCTGAAGGTCCTGGAACATCTTTGCCACTCCTAGATGTACCGCTAGAGGTGATGTGTGGAACTCCCTCAACACTTCCTCTTGAAGTGACACTGGTACCATGGTATGTCCTCTCAAGAGGATGACGTGCTCCCCACCTTCAAAAAATCCATCAGGTGCCTACCCTGTGGATATCTGAGCACGTCACGTCTCGCATTCAGCATCTCCACACTGCACCTCCCTGACTTTCTGAAAAAGTGGGGGAGTGACTGTAAGAGACTGTAAAAAGGCTGCTCCAACTCTATCCACAAAGGATATCTATAAAGCATCTAGCTGCTATGTCACCTTGTCTAGCAGTTGTATACCAGATCTCCTACTAAGTGCATCTGCTACAACGTTCCCCTTCCTATGAGAGTAGAATATCTCAAAGTCATAAACCTGGAGGAACTCAAGCCATCGTCGTTGTCTCAGGTTCAGGTCCTTCTGAGAGAAGATATACCTAAGACTCTTGTGATCATAGTACACTATAAAACAATCACCCATCAGATAGTGTCACCACATCTTCAAGGCGAAGACCACTGCTGTTAACTCTAGGTCATGGGTAGCGTAGTTATGCTCATGTTATCTTAGCTGTAGAGAACCATAGGCGATCACTACTTTCTCCTTCATCAGGAAACACCCGAGTCTAGTCCCTGATGCGTCGCAGTAAACTACATACCCTACGCCTTCCTCTGGAAGCCTCAAGATGGGGGCACTAGTTAGCCTCTGCCTCAGCTCCTGGAAGATCTGATGGAATCTCTCTGACCACACGAAGGGTTTCCCCTTCTTCATCAAGGCTGATAGTGGTGCTGTAACTCTGGAGAAGTCTGGTACGAACCTCCGGTAGTAACCAGCTAAACCCAGGAAACTTCGTACCTCCGTCACACTCCTGGGTGGATCCCAAGCAAGTACCGCCTCAATCTTCACTGGATCCACTGCAAATCCATCCTTTAAGATGACATGTTCCAAAAATTGAACCTCTCAGATCCAGAACTGTCACTTTGAGAGATTACCATAAAGCTAGTTCTCTTGGAGTGTGTCCAGTACTACCCATAAATGGTAGGCATGCTCCTCCTCAGTAGTCGAGTAGATCAGAATGTCGTCGATGAAGACTACGACAAAGTGATAGAAGTATGGCTGGAAGATCATGTTCATGAGTCACATGAACACTTCTGGAGTGTTGTTTACACTGAAAGACATAACCAAGAACTCATCGTGGTCGTACCGGCATCTGAAGGTTGTCTTCTGCACATCCTTGTCTCGAACTCTGAGCCGGTGATAGCCTGATATGAGGTCTATCTTCAAGAACCACCATGCTCCCTTCAACTGATCAAAGAGGTCATCAATCCTCGGGAGTGGGTACTTGTTCTTCACGGTCACCGGGTTCAAGAGACGGTAGTCAACACAAATCCTCAAGATCCCATTCGCCTTCTTGGCGAACAGAATCAGGGCTGCCCAGGGAGAAACACTGGGCCAGATAAATCCCTTCCCCTACAAGTCCTCCAGCTGTACCTACAGCTCATGAAGCTCAGTGGGAGCCATCCTATATGATGGTGTAGATATCAGTGTTGTCTCAGGGTACAGGTCAATGTAGAAATCCACCTCTCTATGATGAGGTAGTCCTGGAACATCATCAGGGAAAACATCTGCATACTAGTCCACCACTACAGGATAGCTCAGACTCTCCACATCAACTGTTCTAAGGGTAAGGCATGTCAACTGATGAGTGATCGGCTGCACCCTTCTCCAAGTAAGTCTGTCCTGCGCTGAAAAGGCTCCCTTCTCACTGGTGAAGGTGAAACTGGTCCCATCCGTGTAGACACACCACACTTTGCGCCTAATACAGTCGATCTGAGCATATACTATAGATAATCAGTACATACCCAAGATGACGTCGTAAGGCTTTGATGCCACTATGAGGAGATCCCAGCTGAAGCTCTTGCCTCCTAGAGGAATCTCACACTTCTGGCACCAGTTTTTAATCGTTGAGTCTACTCCCATAGGAGTCTCTAGCTGTAAGGATCGAGACAACAGCTCTATCGGAATCTCCGAGCTCCGAACGAGGGCAGTGTTAATGAAAGAGTGGATGGCACATGTGTCTATAATAACTGCAGCTAAGGTGGATTATACATAGATCGTACCTCGAATCATCTCCAGAGAGCCATGATCGTAAGCCTCAGCTGCCTGAAGCTGAGCTATCGCCTATCCACCTTCTCCCAGTGGTCGGGGTGGACCTCCTAGTGGTGGTGGTGTTAACACCTCGAAACGTCACCCACCACCAGCTGCATGACTAGATCCTCTTCCATGTCTTCCTGATCCCTGTGGACTACCTCGATCAAACCTCTACCTCTACCTGGGAGGTCCCTCAACTATTTGTTTATCATCAAAACGGCGAGTCAGACAGTTACGAATCATGTGATCCTGCCCACCGCAAGAGTAACATTGCTCACTCTTGTCATGATTGGCTCTGTCTCGTGTGCCCCGTACAACTGAACCGGTGTCCTGAGGTTGTCCACCAGATGTTCTGGTCTTCTTAGACCTCTGTGACATCTATCTACTGCCAGATGTAGAATACTCCGCTACATGTCGACAAGTGATGGGTCTCGCTACTGGTGACTGCTCATCAAGGAAACTCTCTACCATGAGGGATCTCTCTAACACTCCTACCTGTGTTGGCATGCTGAGGGAGATCATCGAGGCCCTGATCTCTCTCCTGAGCCCCTTCTTGAAGGTTCGAGCCCTGAAGAATGGGTCTCGTACCATATCTATAGAGTAGTGCAAGAGGTCAGTGAACATCGCTGAGTACTATGCCACTATCAAGCTACCCTGCTATAGATGCAGTAGATCCTGTATCCGCATTGCACTCAGGGTGGATGGGAAGAACTCCACTCGGAACAGGATCTTGAAGTCAGCCCAGAGTAGTGTCGCCTTATCATGCACCTGGAGCATCAGGCTCCACCATCTTCCTACTACTTCCTGAAGGAGACTCACGGAAAGGATCACCATAAGGTCAGCTGGTGTCCCTACCAGTCTGAAAACACTTACCACAGCCTCCAACTAATCCTCATCTTCCTGTGGATCCGTCTCACCCCTGAACCTGGGCGACCTCTGGCACTGGAACTCGTGCAACGCGCTCAAGTGGCGTGAAATCTCTACTGATGGGGATAGTGGTATCAGTGTCTCAATATTTAGTGGTACCACTGGTGCCTCTGCTGTGATGGGGCCCTACACTGAGGCCTCGTCACTTGGTGGGCTACCATCTCATACATATCTCGGAACCCTGGTTGGCTGTCTATGTGGAGGCATCCTGAAAAGTAACAGGTGTGCCACGGTCAAAAATTTATACCAGGTGAGATGAATCAAGAGATCACAAATAAAAATCTTGAAACATACATGCAATCAGTTTTTTCGTGCACTAAGTCAGAAATCAGAATTCAGGGTCCCGGTGTATGGATACGTTGGTCGCCGCACCAACACTGGACTCCATGGACTAAAAACCACACTCAGTACTCTTAACACTATTTCATCATAGAAAATAAAGATCAAATTCCTAAGTTATGTGGTAGAACTGACTCTTTTGATACCAATTTCTCACGAACCATCCCCCGAGGCCCGTGTCGTGACTACCCCAAACCCGCCTTCCATAGGCCAGAGGCTGGCGACTAGAACCAAAGGCATAAATCCCTAAAACTGGGAAGGCATTGCCTTTATAAACTAAAAACACACACAACAGAGTAAGCTGGAAGAAAAACACTAAGTAAACCTGTATACAAAAGGAGTGATGAAAAGTAAAGGGGCCAGAAATACAATCCCAACTGTAAAGTACAAGGAAACTGAAAACAAGTACAACTGAAGAAAGGTAAATAGCTGAAAGGTGAAAAGAAACTCATGGAACGTCTACCATGGATCCTACCTAAAGGGTAGGTACAGAGATCCTCCTCATCACTCCACTTCCGTCAGTCTCCTCTGTGTACTGACTCATCGTAAGGTCCACCTCCGAGTACCATCCAGTCCTACTACTCAACCTCAGTCAGTGTTGTTCGTCGTCTGCATCAAACACAATGAGGTGTGGGCATAGCTCGTGCAAGGGTGAGTATAAAGATACTCAGTAGGGACTTCAAGACCCTCAAGGTCTCACAAAATCCAACAAGGATAAACCACAAAGTATGAAATCAACAGATAACCCCACTTAGGTATATGCCCATACATATACCTAAGTTATCTAGTAATCCATCTCAATCATGAGGAAAACACAGAATTCACTGACTTAGCTCACACAGGTATACAAATTTTGTTGAGAGATAGAGATGATTAGATGTAGCCACTGAATCATCAGAGTTGTCGGACCAACACATGATTCAGGACCAGCTATTTTGTCAGACCAACACATGATCCAGGTACAGAAGTTATAACTTTCAGACCAACACATGATCCAGGAATAGTCCTCAGAGCTGTCGGACCAACACATGATCCAGGTCCAGCTATTCTGTCGGACCAACACATGATCCAGGAATAGAAGTTAGAACTGTCAGACCAACACAGGATCTAGGAACAGTCATCTGAACTGTCGGACCAACACATGGTCTTGGAACAATCAACAGTGCACAGCCAGCCTCAGGGTTTCCACAAAACACGCTTGATTCCGGGAGAGTCCGCTCCTCAAGCCAAGTTTCGATACATAAACTACCACGAAGTCCCAAGTTTCTGTATCCCGAAGTTCCATCTCGTCAAAATGAACACAACGCGACAGACGGTGCGTCAATCGGACGCCCGGTCTGAGAGTTATTGGCATTTCCGTTCTGAGGGCCCGGTTGGACTTAGGTTCAATCCAACCTGAATGTACCCCAACTACGTCCAAACCTCAAGTGCGGTATTCCAAAATAATTTTCTTTCCATAAGAAACTCAATGCAATCGACGGTGTGTCAATCGGACACCCATAGCCCAAGTTATGGGCGAAAAAGAAAAATCAGGTCAAATGAGTCCGGGTCCGGTCCGGCCCAGTCGGACCGACCCGGCTCAACCCGGGTCCGGACTGGGGTCCGACCCGGTCTTCGGGTCTGACTTGGTCTGCGGATCCAGCCCTGCCCACGAAGGTGGCCCGGCCCGCGAGGGCGGCCCGGCCCACGCTGGGTGGCCCGGCCCGTGAGGGCGGTCCGGCCTGCGCTGGGTCCGGCCCGGCGGCCCATGGGGTCCACCCTAGCCGCGTCCAGGGGGGAGGAATGCGCCCCCTAGATTCCTAAATGGTTTATCAATTCAGGTGGAAGAAAAACCTATTCCAAGTGGCACCATTCCGTATCACATGGGACCCACTGGGTCCCGCTCCGTCGACAGCCAGCCCAACCGGCCGTTTCTACTCCACCGCCATGTCCAGGGGGCCACGGCTTCTTCCTCTTCACGGTGTGATGGTACCATGACCCTCCGGCGGCCTGGAGACCGCCCGTGCGCACCGTCGCAGCCTATTCTTCTGCGCGGAGCGACGGTGCTGCACCCTTCCGGTGACTCGGTGGCCCTGCGCCACCGGTTTCCTTCGTGGTCGGCCCGATGCTGGTCGTCGTTGCACCACCACAGCCCGTTAGCTGCGGCCCACTCTTCTGGTAGTGTCATTGCGCTGCCGCCATCTTCAACAAGTGAGGAAAAATGGAGAGGTTCGGGTCCGTGTTCATTCGGCCTGCACCCTCCGCGTTATGGTGATAACAATCGAGTAAACATAAACCAAGACTGAACGATGTAGAATGGGATCAAATTCAAACTTAAATCCCTTACCTTGGGTTCGTTGTTCGTTGATGATGTCACAGAAAGACGGACGTCAATTCGTTGACGTCGAAAAAGAAGATGAAGAAGTCGAGGATGTTGCCGTCGGTGTTCTTCAAGGACGACACTTCCCCCCTTGCCCTGGTTGAAGATCATTCTTCGTTGGTGGAAGAAGTGTTCTTCGTTGGAGAGTTCTTTTTCTCCCAAGCTCCACCAAAAAGAAAAATTCTAACAAAATAATAGATTATGACATATTATTAAATTGTTAGCATAGAATTAAAAGGTTTAAATTAATTAATTGAATTTGTTCAATTAATTAATTGAGAGGGTTGGCACCATAAGTGGGGAGTTCAAGGGGGTTTCTCCTCACTTAACGGGGGATCCAAGAGGTTATAACTCTGGGTAGTCCCCACCAAATTAATTAAGGAGAGGTGTTTAGACCTCGGGTGGGACCCACCATTATAACCTCTCATAAGAGGTTAAGGTGTGGTGGCCCCCACCTCCAACCTCCTCTTGGAGGTTTTAACCAACAAAAAAATTAAGACAAACACTTAATTTATTTTATTATTCCCACGTAAAACCCAAAAACTAACTTTCATTCCCGACTATCTACCGTCAAGGTGAAAGCCTTCTTAAGAGAATACCAGCACTGCGAGTTCAACGGTTCCCTAGGATTTTAATTCCGAGCACCGGTTCAAAAGTTATAAAAACCCACTCGTACGTTTACTGAACGTACCTGAACAAAACTTCAAAAATTGATTCTGAGCACACCGGGCCTCGAAATCATGCGTCGTCAGTTTTCACAGACTCGTAAAATTTCCATGTATTTAAGAAAAAAAATTCCATGGCAATTTCGGGTCTTTAAAATTATTTTCAAATTTTTTAATTAATCCTCATTTATTTTGGGTCAATATGAATAATAACCATGGTAAATTTTATTACCTTGATAAAGGGTAAATCTGGTTAATCTAGGATAAAACTAAGTGATAAGGACATAATTATTCATCCTAATTATTATTAGATGAATAAATTATACCCTTAACACCTAATTTTATAAATTTATTTATTTAATCGACTCTTTTCCATAAAAATGACTTATATATTATTTAAATAAAGGAAGTGACAAAATGTCACTATCTTAGTTTTACATGACATTAATGTATTCACATAGGGTTAAAAATTAGTTGGGAATGGATATTAATAGTAATTTTGTTCCTAATGAAATTATATTCATGTTTTTAATTTATTTATAATTTTTAAGAATTAAATAATTACCTTAAATTCTTACAAAACGTTGATGTAGTAATTATTCAATTAATGGAAAAATCAAATAAATGATATTAAAAAATATTAAAAGTATTAATTTGAGAACATTAATGTTATAAAAGAATTTTATAGACTACTATAAAATTTTGGGTATGTGTTAAAATAATTTTTTGAATTCTAATTACTTTTTTTATGTTATTAAAGTCAAAGTAATAAATAGTGTCAAAATTGACAATAATGATATTTTATGGAAATATTATTTTATTAAATTATTTAAAAATCGTGAAAATATTAAATAAGGAAAAAGGAGATAATATATGGTCTAAAATATCATCTATTTTCCATTTATGAATCAATAGTTACCTTATATGTAAAATTATAACCTTTTAAGGGTGAAAATATTTTACCACGGTTAATGTTAATATAGATTAATTAAGGGGTTAAACCAAAAGATAAGGTTTAAAATATCACTTAAAACTATCCAAAATTTATTTTTTTATGATATTTTAACCATATCCTAACCTATGTTAAAATTAATGACCATTTGGAAAAAAATCTATATAATAGTTTTATTATATTTTATTTTTTTCCCACACCTCAATTATAAAAGGACACCTCCTCCCACACTTATTTACACAACTTGGAACCTTATATCTTGACTATAATCTGAAAATTTATATTATAACAATACATAGATACATTATAGAGGTTGTGGTCTTCCAAAATACTAATCCTAGATCCCTTTAGAATAGATTTAAAGGAGTCATTTTAAAGAAGAGGTAATCGCTCTAACCGATCACTTTCTTTTTCAACTCTTCTTTACCTACTCTAAATATATTATATTTATCATAAAATAATAAATTAAGTATCCTAAATATTCTTAAATTTTATTATAGTTATTAAAACATGATTATACACCCTATTTACCATCAAATATGAAGTGAAAGTATCGATTGTGTATGTACGACTTACTGTCTCCACATAGCAATATAATTCATTTTTCATCACCATATTTTATGGATGGGAATTGTGATAGTTTTAATATTTATATATTATATTTATGACATAATTATTCTCATTTAATTATAATATCATGTCTACATTATTATAATCCAATCTTTTGGGAAAGATAATGTTTCTCATGCGTACATATGGACTAGCATCTCCATGATGCGATGTGAGTCATTTTTC
The DNA here is from genome assembly GCA_963277665.1 of Viscum album. NCBI lineage: Eukaryota > Viridiplantae > Streptophyta > Magnoliopsida > Santalales > Viscaceae > Viscum > Viscum album. The sequence continues at coordinate 701,432,386 of OY728160.1, forward strand.
ATTTATATTTCACATGGATGGTAATAAGGATTAATTTTATGAATATATATTATATATATGATATAATAATAATTTTTTAATGTTTAAATTATCCACTTTTATTTCATTACATCGATCGATAAATGGAAACAGTATTCATGTGTACGCACAGCTCACCGTCTCCATGAACGGTGTAATTCGTTTTTCTATATATACTTTTTATGAATGATTATAAAAAAGTATATAATTAATTTATATTATTTTTATAAAATTATTAACATTCTGTAAATTATGGTACTATGATCAAAGTATAAGGATCGAGACTACCAAACCAAAACATACTTGGAAAATAAAGTAGTTATTACCTAGAACAGTGATTTTAATAATAAATTATTAATAAATGGGTGATAAGATGTTATAAATAAATCATAAATGTTATGATATATATATGGTTATGAAATAAATTTATAATAAATCCATATTTATTATATAGTATGTTTGAGCATGAACAAGGAAAGGTGAGACTTGAGGTAAGGGTTTATTTCATGACCTCATCATTATTCAAGATTGTTTATATTTAAGACTTTTCTAGGTAATATTTCTATTTTGTGTCCATATTTTCTTAAAAAATCATATAGGTTTTTAATATTATCTTATAAATGTTTAAAATCATTTTTAACCATGTTTTACTTTTTTACAAAATGATTTGAAAGGAATCTTTTTGTCGTTTTCTAAACAAGTTTCTTTGTGAATTTTCCAACAAAAATATATAAGGAATGTTTTTTTAACTTATACGGAATAAGTATATTTTTCCACTATAATTATTCTTTAATTATTTTAATTTTACATTAAAATTTTACAAGTTTATTTTCAAATAAATTTTTTACATTATAGTTTCATGGTTTTTTTAAAAAAAATCAAAATGGAAAAGTTATTTTCCTCAAGAATTATTCCAAGAGATATTTAAAAATAATTTTATATCTAATATAACATTATTTGATATTACTTATGATTTATTGGAGATATTATCCAAGGATACCATCCTTATTATTTCTCTAAATAGTTTATGTTTATGATGTAATAATGTTTATGAAACCCATTTATTTTTATGGTTTCTAATATGATGAATGATTTATGATCCTATGGAATGCATATGTATGGTTATCATTATGTGATTGTTGGGATATATATATATATTCCTATAATTTATTGGGTAAAGTAATATATCTCATTATATATTAAAGTTAAACAATTTGATGTGCTTGATCCGTTATAGGAAACAAGTTGATGTGCTTAATCTGTTATGGGAAACAAGTCAATGTGCTTGATTTGTTATAGGAAACAAGTTGATGTGCTTGATCTATTATGTGAAAAAGGTGTTGATTATAATATGATGGTCTTGGTAGTTATCCTTAACATATGAAATGGTTTCTATACTTTTTACGATGACGCACACATTTATGACATGAACTTATGGTTCAGGATTGATTTATGAAGAATTATCATTCTTATGATTCATGCCTTTTGATATGTGAATGTTTTATGCCATAACCCATGTTTATTATATTTTTCAGATTGGGTATGAACTTTGTAATTTGTGGTCAAGATATCATAACCTTATTATTATCTTATACTTTCATATGATCATTAATTGATATATATCATGTTTACCCTTACTAAGTATCAGAGCTCACCATTTCTTATGCTTCCTTTCCCCATGTTATGAGGAAAGTTTTTATGTAGATAATGTGTATGAATATTAATAAATGGGTAGATATTTATTGAAGATATTGAAGATCATTCATGAAATAATAATCTTATTCAACTAGTATCCAAATACACTAAACTTTTACAGTCCCTGAGCATGTTTTTTTATATAATACATTGAATATTATTTTATTAAGATTTAATATTTATGTATGAAAATACTGGGTCATTTTATTTGGGATTAGAGCAATTTTTAGTCAAACTTTGGAGATTAGGGTTAGAAAACCTTGTCAAAAACCATATGGAAAAGTTTAAGTATATGATAACATCCTAAATCTTTGTTAAGGAAGAGATATGTGATTTTCCATGAAATTGCATCTATGTCTAGATACTACAAGTGGATGTGGATTTGGAATATTTGTATCAAGGGGTAATAACCCTAAAAACGACTCATTGATCTAGACTTTTTCGTTACTTGGTACCCAAAAATTGGCCTTAATGTACAATTTTTTGAAACTCTTAGGGGATATACTTTGGTTTAATAAATTTTTTATTTATGAACCATTATGAATTATTTTAATGGATGGTAATCATGGTTAACTGAGGTTAAACCTAAGGTGTCATATATTGAAAATTATGTTTCGTGATTTAGACAACCTATAAATTATTATGTGGTTTCCCACTATGATTATGGTTTCTCACACTTTGATTTTGGTTTTCAATAATGGATAGAACTAGGAGGATTCAAGTTAATGGTGAATGTGGTGGAAAATTGAATGATTTTCCTATTGAGAAATCAAATGAAATGGGATCCAAAATGAGAAACCATATTATTATACCTAATCAAAATTATCATATTATGATCAATGATATCAACTTAGGTGAGTTTCCTAACAAACGTAACAAGATGAAAATGGAGTTTCATGATGACCATAGAAGAAATAAAGTTCAATTTTCATTATGTCATGAATATAGGAAGAATCATGGAGGAGAATTCCTAAATGGAACAATAATATGTTTTGGGTGTGGAAAATAAGTTCATATAGAAAGTAATTATTGAGGAAAACTGAATGGTTTGGTTAACACAATGTATGGGAATAATGTTTTCAATGAGGTATCATAGATGGTTGAATGTTTTAATTTTGGAAAGTATGGTCATTATTAAAATTGATATCCTAGGGGGAAAGATAAATAAAATGATCAGTAAGGTTGTATGATTAATGGTTTTTCCATTGTTGAAGAATATAATACTAATGACATATTAAAGGAAACAATTTTTAAGGAATAAGATGACAAATCTTGGTTAACAGATTAAGAAATAAGTGTAATGATTGAAAATATAATGTATTTAGATTTGAGTATTATGTTTTAAAATTATTTTATGAATAAAATTATAGATTATAAGAATCAAAAATCATCTATTGATTGTTCCAGGATTATTTTTATTTTATATAATTGAAATTATATCTTTAATGGTACTAATAACAAATAAAAGTGATTTATTGGAAAGATGGACTTTTTTGAAAACAAGTGATTAAGGGAAATATAACCCTTAATATGTGTCCAATGTGGAGATAATAATGTTTATTTAGGATAAATAGAATATTGATACCAATGAGATAGCATTGGTAACCTTGAAATTGGTTAGTGATTTGTTGACAATATGATTTAAGTCATCTTTGATAAATTTTATCTCATTTTGGATTTTATGAATATATTCAATAGTATATGGTTTTATTTTAGGGAAAAGGATAATGTTAATTTTTGGAATCATGCATGTTTTGATTAATGTTTTATGATAATTTATATTATTACCATGTTTCCAGAGAGTATATGAACAAGGTGTTAACATATTAGGTATATAACATTAAGATATACATTTGGGGATTAATGTTAAGTTGATTTTGGAATCATAGTGACTTTATTTATAAATTTTTGGGTCTTGGATTTCGTCAAACTTATTTTTGAGGAGTTCTATGATGAACAAGTTATGGATTGGATTAATCTAAACATTGGACATTATTTTTGATATTTTAGAAATTTATTTATTTATACATGTTTGATAAATTATGATAACAATTTTGGTTTTTGATAATATCTAAAGATAATATGAGTTTATTATTATCCTTTTTTCGATTATTTGATCCAGTATATATTGATATTAGTGCTTGAGGCATGAAAAAATTCATCTTGAATTTTCATTATTTATATCAAAGGATGAGGTCATAATGGAAACTGGTTAAGGGGTGAAATTAAAATCATCAAGGAAGTATATTTCATAATGTTATTAGTATATATGGTAAATTAATTCCTAAAATCTAGGAAAATTTTATTACATACCAAAAATAATGTTGTCTTATTACCTTCAATTATGATGAATTTATGGTCTCATTCAAAATCTATGGTTTATGGTTTTGTGATTCTTAAATTTCTCAGGATAAATAACTTTATTATGATCAAGGATATATGGATATTAATTTTATTCCATGACCATATCATCACTTCCAACTAATGTTCTCCTATTTGAAAACCTTGTATTTTTTAATCCTATATGATTGTCAAACTTCCCTTCTCTCTTTTCAAGAGTAAGTTTTATTAACACTTATTATGATATGGGTTTACACAAAGGAATTTTAAAATGAAAATAATTTGATTAATGAGAAAAAATTATGAGCATCAAATTTATTAAAGGGTATAGAATATAACACCCTAATATTTTATGAAATTTTTCTTTCAAATATATTTAACTTCTTTGATATCTTGTGTTTCATGCAACCATGAGTTTAAGAAAACCATGATATACTATTTAAAATAATACTATTTAATGTTATCATGTAGTTGTTAAATTTGAGGGTATGAATAGGATTAAATAATTTATTAATTATAAAAAAGAGACCCTAATCAATATAAATTCTTAGTAATTAATCATTCAATTTTTAGTACAGTCGTTTTATTCTTCAAAAATATGTTTTCTTAAAAAATAATTTTTTATTGATTTTTGTGAGAAAATATTATAATTAATTTTTGGAACCTTTAGAAAATATATTTTATAAAATTAAATTCATTTTTTAAATCAAAGTATCAAAATTATCTTTAGGTGAAATTTTGGTATTTTTCTGAAATGATTGATTTTTTAGTGAACAGTGAAAATACCGATTTTTGTAACTCTCATTTTCTTATCATATAAAGTTTTGTTATGATTTTAATTTTATATAATGGTAAAATAAATATTATTTAATTAGATATAATCTAATTAACTTCATTTTAATCATTATTATACGTGATTTTGGTATAAGTACATTTTGGGCTTAAAATGCATTTTTCTAAAAACTATTTTTTATTAGGTTTTGTGCATTTATATTAAAAATAATTTTTTACACTTCTATAAATTGAATATTTAAAAATTTATTACATATTTATAATCATTATGTTCAAGTTTTATAACTATTATCCATTTAGTTTTTTTCAATATGAATAGTAACCATGATAAAATGTATCACCTTGGTAAAGGGTAAATTGGGTTAATCTATAATAAAACTAAATGATAAGGCTATAATTATTTATCCTAATTATTATTTTAAGAATTAAATTAGACTCATAACACCTAAATTTTAAAATTGAGTTATTTAATGGACATTTTTCATTGAATATGACTTATATATTATTTAAACCAAAGTAAGTGAAAAAATGTCACTCTCTTGGTTTTAAATATCATTTATGTGTTCACATAGGGGAAAAATATTTATGAATGAATATTATTAGTGATTTTATTCGTAATAAAATTTTATTCATGATGTATATTTATTTATAATTTTTAGGAATTAAATAATTACCTTAAATACTTACATAATGTTGATGGAGTAATTATTTAATTAATAGAAAATTTGAATAAATGATATTAACAAATATTAAAATTATTATAATTTGAGATTATTAAGGTGATACATGAATTTTTTATATGACTATAAAATTTTGGGGATGTTTTAAAATAATTTTTTCTAGTTATAATAATTTTTTTGAGGTTATTAAAGTCAAAGTAATGAATAGTTTCAAAATTGATAATAATGATATTTTATGAAAATATTATTTTATTAAATAATTTAAAAATAATAAAAATATTAAATAATGAAAAATTGGATAATATGTTATCTAAAATTTCATCCATTATCCATTTATGAGTCAATATTTATATTGTATGTAAAATTATAAACTTTTAATAGTGAAAATATGTTATTATGGTTAATGTTAAAATAGGTTAATTAAGGGGTTAAACCGAAAGAAAAGGTTTAAAAAAGCACATAAACCTATAAAAATATTATTATTTGATGATATTTCAACCATACCTTACCATATATTCTAACTAATGACCATTTTTTAGTATTTTTATTTATATTTTTCTTATTATATTTTATTTTTTAAATAAATTCCAAAATTCCCCCCCCCCCACACCTCAATTATAAAAGGACACCTCTATCGTCACTTATTTACACCAATGGGAGCCTTATATATCAACAATACTCTAAAATTTTCTCTTATCAACTTCCATATCCACATTATAGAGGTTTTTTCTTAAAAACATACCAACTCTAGAGCCCTTTAGAGGAGATCTAAATGAGTCGTTTCGAAGAATAAGTGATCACTCTAACCGATCACTTTATTTTTTTACTCTTATTTAACTAATATAAACCTATTATATTTATCACAAAATAATAAATTAATTATCCTAAATATTATTAAATGTTATTATGGTTATTAAAAAACTATTATACACCCTCTTTCCCATCAAATAAGAAGTGAAAGTATCATTTGTGAGTACATACAGCTTACCGTCTCTGCATAGCGATACAACTCATTTTTCATTGTCAAATTTTATGACTATAAATTATAATAGGTTTAACTTTTATATATGATATTTATGACATAATTATACTTCTATAATGATAATATCATATCTACCTTCTTATCATCCAATATTTTGGGAAACGATAATGTCACTCGTGTGTACATATAGACTACCGTATCTATGACGCGATGTGAGTAGTTTTTCATTTATATTTAAAATTTATGGTAATAAGGTTTAATTTTATGAATATATATGACATACATGATATAATAATAATTTTTAAAAGGTTAATTATTTTTTACCATTCTTTCATTCCTTGAGTCAAAAAATAGAAAAGTGTTCATTTTCTATCTTTACTTTTTATGAATGATTGCAAATAAGTATATAATGAATATATTTGATTTTAATAAAATTATTTAAATTATATAAATTATGTGACCATGATAAAATTATAAGTATTTGGACTGACGAACTGAAATATGCATGGAAAATGAAACAATTATCACCCAGAAGAGTGATTTTAATAATAAATTATCAATAAAACAGTGATAAGATGTTATAAATAAATCATACATGGTATATAGAGATATCATTATAAAATAAATTTATAATAAATACATATTAATTATATATGATGTTTTAATGTGAACAAGGAAAGGAGATACTTGAAGTAAGTTTTTATTTCACAATCTCATCATTATTTAGGATTGTTTATGTTTAAGTCTCTACTGGGGAATATTTCTCTTACATGTCTATATTTTCTAAACTTGTTTTCAATTTTTTTTTTAATATTATCCTAAAATATTTTAAATAATTTTTACCCATGTTTTACATTTTTTAAAAAAATTGAAATGAATGTTTTTTTCATTTTCTAAACAAGGTTCTTTGTGACTTTTTTGAAAAGAATACTAAAGTAGTGTTTTTTAACTTATATAGCATGAGAATATTTTCCCACCATAATAAATCCATAATGATTTTAATTTTAATTTAAAAGTTTACAAGGTTATTTTCATATAATTTTTTTTATTATAATTTCACAACTTTTAAAAAATTATTTCAAAATGTAAAGGTTATTTTTCTAAATAATTATTTCAATTGATCTTTCAAAATAATTTTCTATCTAGGATAAAATTATTTGATGTTAATTTTTCTTTACTGGGGATATGATCTAAGTGTACCGTCCTTATTATTTCTCTGAATTTTTTTGTGTTTATGATGAAATAATGTTTATTAAAACCATTTATTTTTTTGGGTTTTGATATAATGAATGATTTATGATCCTATGGCACACATATATATAGTTTTCATTATGTGATGGGTGGGACCTATATATTCCTCCAATTAATTAGGTAAATTATTATATCTCATGATATAGTTAAGGGAAACAAGTCTATGTGTTTAATATTCTATGGGAAACAAGTTGATGTGCTTGATCCATTATGGGAAACAAGTTGATGTGATTAATCGTTTATGGGAAACAAGTTAATGTTCTTGATATGTTATAGGAAACATGTGTTCATTATTGATCTAATGATCTTGATATTTATCCTTGAAATATAAAATGGTTTATATACTTATGATGATTCAACACACATTTATGAAAAGAACTTATCATTCATGATTGAGTTATGATGAATTCTCATTCTTATGATTCATGTCTTTTGAAATTTTAATGCATTATTTCATAACTCATGCTTATGATATTTTCTAGATTGGGTATAAAATTTGTAAGTTATATTCAATATCGCGTGTTATTATGCTTATATTATGATTGAATATGATCATCGATTGATATATCTCATGTTTACCCTTACTGATCATTTGAGATCACCCTTTCTTATGTTTTCTTTCCCCAGGTTATGAAGAAATGTTTTATGTTGGGTATGTATATTAAGATTACTACATGCTTAGATATTTATAAAATATGTTGAATATATTTCATGAAATAAGAATATTGTGTATCTAGTCTCCAAATACACTAAAAATATATGGTCCTCATGTGTGTTTTTTTATAAAATGTACTGAATATTCATCTATTAATATGTGATATTTATATATAAAAAGCTTGGGTTGTTATAAATCTACACCCTTAATCAAATTCATCATCCACATAATATTCCATTTTATCTTGTGAAACCAAAATATATGGATCAAATTATTCATTCTTGTCGATATTAATAAACTAAGATAAGTTAACATAAGTAAATTGTAACAAATTTTTCCCTATACCCATATAAATATCAACCCACTTGCATTTTAATAACCTGAATAAATATTTTCCACAGTAATTTAATTCGATAATGTTAATCAATTTTCCATAGTATCCTAAGTATGATAAATTTTTTAATGTTCTTTTATTTTTTGTTTCCAAACCTTCTTCGTGTAAAACTATATGATACATAAATCCATTAATATTATAAGCATCAAATCTTATAGACTGCTTCAAAGGTCCTTGGGCCAAATAATTTAAATCATCTTTCAATCTAGATCAATTATCAAAATTCGTGATCTTCATGTATAAATATAAAATATTATTAGTTACATAAGATAATTATAACAACATATTATGAATATTAATTTGAATATGATCATATACAACATTAAAACCAAGAAATTATGAATGTGTTAATGTATTTTTTTATCTCTTTCTCATTTCACATCCAAATCTAAAGTAATATTTTGTTTTCAACTTCAATTTTTCAATAAAAATATCTATAATATCACTATTTAGTATAAAATATCTATGTGATTTTATAAACTCTATTTGTTTCAATGAAACTTGTAATATTTTTCCAACTTGAAGACCAAAAATTTGAAAGTTTTTTATTTACTACAAGACTATAATTGATTTCAGTTATCATCAACACATAAAACTTGATTGAATTGTGTATTAATATTATCTAGATACCTCAAAACAAATGGTGATTCACTAATCCACTATATAAACTTCATAAATTGAGCCTTTTGGTTGAGATTTTTTTCTCAAAAAATACTTCAAATGACCTAGATTCCTAATGAAAAGGGTAACATAGAATAATAAACCAAATATCTAATGAGTTTGAAAATTTTAATGATTAATTATAAAAAAATATAATTAAAACACTCTCTAGGGGATACATCCATCAGTAATGTACAATACCTCCAACTTTAAATTCCTTGGTCAAATTCACAATTTGATGAATCATTACAATGAAAAATAATGGGGGAAATGATATCTCTAAATGAAAAAGGTATAATTAAAATTCATTCCTAAAGTTTTTCAAGATCAATGGGGTTTAAATTTTTCTCACAAATATTTTTGAATAATTTTAAAACTCAATTACAAATGTTGTTATTTTATCAGGTAATAATTTACACAATTTCTTAGGTAGAAATTGGTTCATCAAAATATATGTTTTTAAGATCTTAATTACATGTAACTTATAGTGTTATATTTTAAAACATCTTGAAATATAACTTGAATATCCATCAAGTACATTCACATTTTTCATTCTTTAAAGGAAATCATTTTTATTGATTTTTCAATGTAAAAATTGTTGCATGATACTTTCCATTATCATTTTCTCATATATCACACTTTAGATTCATAATATTAAAGTCCCAGCAATAATTAAAATGATTTTTTTATTTTAACTTATTATTAAATATTTTAAAAAAAAATCACATAAATTCTTTTCAATGTTTATGAAATTAATATTATAATTTAATGATTTAATTTCCCAATAAGGAAGTTTTAAAAAAATACTATGCTTATTTTTTTGTTGGGTAACAATTGTATCTAATGAGACTTGAAATTTTTTTTCCAAGAAACCTTCAATTGGTACTCTTTCCTAAACTGTGCATCAATAGTTGAAAATTTTGACATGATTTCTAAACCTAATAATAGTTTTGTTAGTTTCCTTAATTCATTTTATCCATCTAATCATGACTTGTTAAACTGATATATATGAGATGAATCTAAAAATCTAAGATGAAACATGAAACACCACTTTATATTATATGGTAGTCTTCTCATCTTGAAGTAAAAGTTAAAAACTAGAAATTACTGACCAATGTGATTGTTCCAACCAAAAAAAATTCCTAATTTGGTAAATTCACAAATCACCCACATTAGAGAAACATACATTTTAAATATTTTTATTTTCAATTCATCATATGTATCTACACCATTATCCCATAACTATTTCAATTCTTCTATAAGAGGATAAAGATATACATATATGTGATTTCTAAGCATTTTATTTCATGAAATGATCATCTAAATAATGACATAATTTTATTTTATTAACATCCATGGGGGTGTATTATAAGGGATAAAAATAAAATTAAATATGATTTAAGTTTTACTTAGATTCCTTGGTCGATTAAATTGATCAATAACTAATTAAAAACACATATTCCTGATATATTTAGAGAAAATTATGTATAAATAATCAAAGTATTTCCCTGATTTTGAATCTCTTGGATGTCATATAAACTCTTCATTATTTCTTTCCATGGTATTCCACTTAATTTTCTATACTATTTTAGAAGACATGAAGAGTATTTTTTATCTTGATTTTAATGGAAAGTAACATAAAACTTTTATAGTTGTTTTATTTCTATTCTTGTTTGTAGTATGTTCATTAATAATTTCATCACAATTCACCAATTTCCATCTAGAAGTATAACATATTTTATACTCTTCTCTATCTAAATATTCTCCCCAATAAAACATGAAATTATTAGGACATGCGTGTAACTTTATATAATTGGGATTATGTTTGCTAAGAACTTTCATCATGTGATGAAATAATTGGGGGGATCTTAGCTTTAACAAATGCATCATGAAGAAAATCCAATATCACCAATAATTATTTATCTATAATTTTACATAATAACGTAATATGGTACAACTTTAAAAGAAATAAAAAAATTATATTTGATACATCCTTCATAAAACTCCTAGTTTCCATCTTTTAATAATTTATAAAACTCATTTCATTGATAATTTTCCTTCTCCCTTGTATTAGTCTCTAGAAAATCGAAAAGTTGCTCCACTGATATGATAAAGTATTCCTCATTCTATGTAGTGTGGAAAATATTATTAACTATGATCTAAATTTCATATTTCATTCTCTTCTATCGTGGCAGTATGTTCTTCATTCTGATGATGGTCACATATCAAATGTTCTGCAATGTATAATTCTCCATCCCAAATCGATCTCATATATATAGTAGAAAATTGTTTCAATATCAAGTGTTCATAAACTACATGTCTTTTCAACCATCATATAAAATTACAATCATGACATGGATTTTTTTTCTTCCATCTATGGATCGATTTAAGTTATAAAATCTAATAATTCAATCAAACCCTTAACATATTAAGGTGTATTTCAGTGTAAATTGAACAAAATTTTATTTATTTGTATGAAATTAATAAATACATATATAAAGAATGTAAAACTCTTTAGTTAAATAAAATCATGTTAAATATAAAACATAAGCTTAATGGGATTAAAAAACATTAATATTAGAAAAAATATTATCATTTATGAAATTTGAATGAGAAAAAGTCATTAAATATAATATAATTATAATAAATTGTTTTTAGGATTTCATTTTTTATGATGTAAATATATTGTATAACATATTGAAAATAATAAAACATCGTATAAATAAAAACACGAGTATTTTTTTAGAATCATTTCTTATTATTTAATTGAATACTAAATACACATATATTTTGGTTTTTGTTCTTTGTCCTTTATATTATAATTGTGTATTTTGTAAATATTTCATTTAAAATATTGGTTATATCTATGAATATTGAATATTAAATATAAAATACAATTATATAATGTGTGATAACTAAAAATATTAAAATGAAAATACTACGATATTAAATGAATACTAAATTATCAAAAAAATCATAAGTATTATTTAATAATCACATGATTAATAAAAAAGAACCAAATACTTATGTTCTATATATATATATATATATCTTGTATATATTATGAACATGTCTATATATGTCTTCTATATAAATATAACATATGTGTTTTCAATATATATATTATGTTTATATATATTTTTTAATATATATATGTATATGTTCTATATTTATATATATATATATATAATTATTACATATATAAATGTATATGTTATACATTTAAACAAAACATGTTTATTCCAAATTCATTTTATTGTTACTTATAGCATATTTCATTTTTTTGGTTTCATTTTAATAGTATTCAGTAATTAATATAGTTTTATAAACCAAATTAATCCAATTGTGAACATATAATTACTCTTAATTTGTTTTATTATTATTTAAAAAAAATAAAAAATTAATAAAACAAATTTAATGCTAAAATATTTCTCATGGTATATGTTTTATTTCACAAATATAATACATAGTTTCAAATATTAGGTAACAAAAATAACACTAAAATTTTATATTTAATTAAATCATTGACAAAAAATATATAAAAAATCTAAAAAAATAAAATAGGGTCTTATTTGGCTAAATGTTTTATTAATAAATTCCATAAAAGTAAAAAAAATGATGAACATATCCAAATACAACACCAAATATATCAGAATAAAATGATTAAAATAATTAGTGAACAAATACATAAGTGATAACCAATGTACATGAGCAGTTTATAGTGGCATAACACATCAATATAAGATTTAAATACATTCTCATAAAATAAAAATATAAAACAGAATATGATGAATAATATAAATAGAAAAAAAATTGTGAACATAATTTTCATAATTAGGAATACATAACTAAAATTGAAAGATCATATTATGACATGATGATTTGATAATAGAAATTTATAAAAAAAATATTAAATACAGCTATGAAACAAAGAAATAAATCTATATAGTATGGTTAGATCAAGGGAATGGGAGGGTGTTGTCATGAGATAAGTCTGGGATTAAGGGGAGGGGGTTTCATCATGATCTGGGGCTAGGATCAAGGGAATGAGAGGGTATAGTCATGAGTTGGGGATGGGATTAAGGAGATGAGAAGGGGAAAGTGTTGGTTATGGTAAGAGAAATTAGGGATTTATTGGAAGTGATTTTTAATAACCACCACTAAACATTGGTTTGGCAATGTTTTATTTAGAAAACACTACTACTAATTGATAATCAGTGGTTTTATGTAAATTGTCACTAATAAGTCAACAAATATTTTATTTTCATTATTTCATGGTGGTTTTATATAACTTCCTTGAATAAAATACCAAAAATACTTTTTTTTATTATAGTTTAATTTCTATAAGAATCATTTGGTGTTCCATAAGAATCATTTGGAGTTACTTAAGATTCATTTGGAATTTCATAAGGATCATATGAGGCCCTATAAGAGTTATTTGAATATTTATATTTAAGTTTTCTACATTTTTTAAGAGTTATTGGAACTTTTTAAGAGTCATTAAACTATTTTGTAAGATTAATTTCATGATAGAGGTGATATAATAAGAGTCATTTATAGAATTATTAAGTATTATAAGTGAAAAACTTAATAATAATTCTATGATTTAGGGTGAAATGTTATAGTCATTTCCTTTGTGAAATTTGTTAAAGTGTTATATAACATCCAAGTAATGTAGAAAAACATCCCTTAGGTGAACTTGGTCAAATAAATATTATAGTTTTATTGTATGGGATGATGGAGAAGATTTTATTGATATTAAAATAGTATTATGATATGATATTAATAGTGATTTAAATTGAAGGGATTAAATAAATTCATTTATTAAATGAATTCAATTTGTGAATTAGTGTCTTTCTACCATGTGGAATCATGCATGGGAATATTATTAATCATAATACATTATTAATTAATCAATCAAATAAGAATAGGGTAACTCGTTGATACTTTATATAAGAGATGACTATGAATTATGAGGAATATCATGAAGATTATATAATTTTAAAAGAAATTTCCTAATGATATATTGAAATAATTTTCATAATAAAAATATATAAATTATCATGAAATAAATATGAAAGAAAATAAAGACAATATCACTTTATTTTTTAGGGGTTTCTATACATGAAAATTTATAAATATTTTCATGGATAAATATATAGTTAATTCTAAAGGATAGAAGAAGAATATTAGGGGTAGTCACTACTCTGTCAAAAAAAATAGTGTATAGAATAAGAAGTAAAGATTTTGAGAAGTTTGGGATATAAAAAATCTCAAGATTTATAGTTTGATAATGAATAATGGGAATGATAACACCCTCACTAGATCAATGTTCACATTATAATTCTTAGACGATATTGTAACCAACCTATGAGTTTTTCCTTTTTTTTATAACTCTTTACCTGAGTAGTGTGCAATTGGTTAAGAAGAGTAAGTGTTACTAGGATAAGTAGTGTGTCCTTCCCAAATTTTTGTAATTCCTATATTGGATAGTATTACTTCCAATTATATCTTCAAATTGTTGGTGTATGCCCCTTGTACAAGCTATTTGCGGTAAACCAAGTAAAATATTGTGTCCTAATGTATAATTTTATGTATTTTAATATTGTGTATAGGTGTAATAACTAATGATTTAAATTTTTTCATGATAACACATGGAAAATATCCTATAATAAAAATAAAACTTTTACACCTTAATTCACCCCCCACTTAGGGTGTATTAGGATTCTAGTTTCAATAAGTGGTATTAGATCCAAGTTTTCTGGTGTTGAATATGTCTTCTTTTTATTTGTCTCTATGGAGAATATAGTGAATGAAAAGTGGGTTACTTTATTGGATGTGTTCAATTATCAAATCAATAAGAACTAAATGAGATCTCACCTATGATATCTTAAACTCAAAGTGTTTTCTACTTCTATCCATAGAATAGATGTTATTGATAGTTCTGAATTTTTTATGACCAAAGGAGATAGAAAGTTACTAAATACTAATGCCAAAACCTAGAATTATCTATTTAGTGCAATGTCAAATCATATCTATATGAAGGTGATGATTTTCAATTTTGTAAATTCAATATGGGATAAGTTGGATAATATCTATGAAGTTAAATAAAAGTTTAAATAATAAAAGCTTCAAGTTTTATATTATAAGTTTGATGATATAAATATATATCCATATGAAATATTTATGGGTTCTTTAATTACATTATTGAGGTGGTTGGAGAAATATGAGAACTTAGTAAAGAAATAAAATATATAGATGTTTTGAATAAAATCAGGATAAGGTTTCCACCTAGTTATAACCCATTAATGAATGCTCTTGAATAATGAAAATTAGTTGAGGTATCATTGGATGACTTAAAAATTGGATTTGTGGTCTATGAAATTATATCCAAGCCTTAGGTAACATTAAATCATACAAATAATGAAATTTATTTTAAATTTAGGGATAAACTTAATATCACTAAATATGGGAATGAAGAGGAATATTTGGATGATGAATTATTTTCTCTAGTGTAAATGAAGTTAAAAAGTGAAAAGGGTATGTTTAAAGGCAAGATACCCTTAGCTTATTTCCATTATGGAAAGGTTAAACTCATTTTAATGTTGTTTCCAAGGAAATTATATGGTGATGAAGATGAGATATAAAATATAAAAATTCAATAAGGAATTTTCATATTAAAATAGGTTTTAATTCAGGAAACTCTTACACAAAGTAGTTTCAAATAAAGATCTTTGTGAGAAAGGAAGAGGAAGTTGATCAAGATTACATAGAAGAAGAATAAAATAAATTTAAATTTAAAATATAAGATTCCATGATGGTCACAATTCAAAAGGAAAATTTTAATATAGAAAATTATAATCAAACTAAGGGAGATTTATATATCAAGGTGGAACATGAGGGATATCTTTAAGAGATCAATATTCCAAGAAAGAAAAACCAAAAAATTGATTCTTTTTTGAAATAATCATAAAAAATGTGGATCAACTTCATGCGGATATAGATCAACTATATAATTATATAGATGATATATACATTAATTAAGAAATATTATAATAATTAGTATATTATAAACTGAAAATTTAATAAAAAACTAAGATGATTGATGGTATTAATTCCTATATAGAATAAATATCTAAGAAAGTTTAATCTCTTTAAGAATAAGTGGTTACTTTGAGAAGTAATCTTGAAACAGAAATAAATTTAAGTGATCCAAAGAAGAAGTTTTGGTTTGGAAAATTATCAGATTTAAAACTATTAGAAAGAGATAATGGGTCATTGAAGGTGTTGAGAAAAATATAAATGATAAAAAACCCAGAAACACTATAAATAGTGGAAATGGTTGTGATGTTGAGACATTGAAAACTAGAAAAATAATAGATCAGTACAAATGGAAGAAGAAATAGAATATATTCCTCCGAATCTAAGTAATAATCAATAACCAATAATTTTATAAAAAAGTCATAAATATATGGATAGTTAAAGGTGGAAATATATTTCTCCTAATAAAGTGTTAGTTTTGTGGATTACTTATTCATATCATGACTTATATACCAAGGGAATAAATTCACATGAGGGGAAATTAAGTTGGATTCATCAAAGAAGTATTAGACTATATCCTTGATCACAAAGAATAAACTATTTTTATGGATATGATTTCCATTATTCTAACATTGGGTATAAATCCATTGACTATAAGAAAAGATAAATTTGAAATGTATTCCATGGAAATAAAAGGATAATTAATTCAATAAAATTGAATTTTATTTTTATGAAAAAAGTATAGTCTCTATTAGAAGAGTAAGGTAGACATGAAAATTATATTTATGTTGGATAAAGGAAGTATATTCCTTCTAACACCACAAAATAATTGGGCCTCTCATGGATAGAAAAAAATATAAGAGAGAAATAAAACCTAGCTGAAGTTGCACTCAAATAAAAAATAATAATAGAACATGGATACTTGGAAGTGGAAATTCATCTCATATGACTTACAATGTGATTCAATTTAAAAATATAAAGGAGGGATTTGATGTTATTATTCTTTTATGTAATGATGGAGCCTTAAAAATAAAGGTAAGTGGTAACATGTGATTGATAGGAGATGAATTCAAGAGAAAATAAGTACTAATTTTGGATGGATTGAGACATAATCTTTTAAGTGTGAGTTATTTGTGTGACTTTGATCTTGAGTTCACCTTCAACCGAAAAAGATTCTTGATCAAAATTAATGCTGGGAATTTTATCATGAAAGGCTGTAAAATAAGTTGTGATATTTACCAGGTGGACAACAAGAAGAACATTTATTTATTTATGATGGAGGAAGATTATAGTTTGTAGAACTTGAGGATAAATAATATTCACCAAAAATTTATAGAAAATATATCTAAAAAGAAATCATTAGTGGAAATACTTAACTTGAAGTTAAACTATGACTAAACATGTGATGTATACATGTGTGGGAAGATGATGAGTAACTATTATCAACAGAAGAAAAAGAAAGCATTCAACTTTTTTGATCTGGTGAACATTGATTTTTTTGGCCCAATGAATCTTTCATTAAAACAGTGAAAAAGGTACTTCGTTCTCTTTTTTGATATTTACAATAGAATGGATTGTGTTTTATTCATGAATATCTAGAAGGAAATTATTGAATGAATTAATAGGTACTAAAGAAGAGTGTAAAATAAAACTGATTACACTATTAAAATTTTGTGATTAGATATTTAAATGGACTGCGCATCCATTTAAGTGGAGAAATATCTATAAAAACATGCCATAAAATATGAGGTATCCTCAATACATACTCCAGTTTAGAATGGTTTCATTGAACATTGAAATAAAATAGTGAACAACATAACTAAAATTTTTCTTATTGAAAGTGATTTTTCTTACTATTATTTGAAGGAGACAATTCAAGTTGTAGTGTACACTCAAAATAGGGAATTTCTAAGTCCTATAAAAGAATCGGGGACCCCATGAGAAGTGTCCTAGAAGGAATCCAATACTGAATCACTTCTATGTTTTTGGAAGTGGATTCTACATTCAGAATAAAGAGTGAAATCAAGGAAAATATGCTGATATAGAAAATGAAGGAGTGTTATTAGTCTACTCAATGAAGATAAAATTCTATAAATGATTCAATAAAAGGCTAAATGAGATTATATAAATCAATGAGTTCAAGGTTATTGAGGAGAGAGAAGAATAAATTTATGATAATTATAACCAGGATGAAGTCTTTGAAGAAGATTAGGAAGGTGATATAAATTCTAAAACTGTGTAAATGAATTCAAAAAATGATGATTCTAAAGCTAAGTTAGGTCATGGTCACACCTCTGCCTCCTTCTCCCTCATGGATTAGGTCATGGTAGCACCTCTTCCTCCCCTACTTGGCCCACTCTGGTCGGGGAGTAGGGTAGACGCTCCTCCCTCGATTTCATTCCCCTCTTGCATCCTTTCCTTTTACCCCTTCACTGACCCATCTTCTCTCCCTCTATTTCCTCCTATCAACGTGAGCCCTAAAGTCTATTCTTGTGCGGATGGAGTTCCATCAGTTTGGATTTCTCCCTTAGAGTTCATGAACGCTTTGGAAATGTTGTATCTTACCTTGGTTGCTCATTTTGGGAATAAATGACCCTCATAAGATGCCTTTGATGGGTTCATTTTCTCTTCTTGGAAGATTCAGGATTAGGTAGTTATCGGTATTTTAGATTTAAATAACATTCATATTTGTTTTTGGTCTGAGGAATATCTAATCTATGCTTGGGCCAATGCTCTATGAGCTATGGATGGCTTTTTGTTTACTCTCTTTTTTTATTCCTTCTATTTTCATTTGATGCGTGACACCCCATTTACGGTGCTCTGGATATCGCTTCTTGGTCTTCTGCTACCTTTCCAGAATCCGTTGATTCTTCGATTAATCAGAAATATGATAGGTCGCTACCTCTATTCGGATACCCGCACCAGCATTGTTTTCTATCCAGTCTTCTCAAGAATTTTTGTTGAATTTTATGTTTATAAGGGACCACTAGACTCCATCATCATTAATATTGAAGGAGAGATTCATTGGAATCAAAAGTTTTGTTACAACTCTTGGGTTACCTTTTTCATTGGTTTCTATATTTTGGGTCATAATATTTAAAGATGTCGTCGAAGACCCTAGGATATTTCTTGGAATTCCACCCCTCAGTATAGCCTGGAAGTTTTCATGGCTGATGTGGGCTATGTTAACAAGATAGATCATCAGGGTACCAATGGGTATGGAATCCCTTCCATTATTCAGAATGAGGTTAACGCATTTAATCTAAAATCCAGAGTGGTGGAAGATCCTGGGGTTTTTTTTTCAAGGATGTGAAATCTGTTTGTATTCCTCCAGAAGAGAAGATAGAAGTAGACCAGGGGGTTCATTTGGGGAATGATCTGCTCAGAAAGAAGGTAGACAATAAATCTTTGAAGAACAAGGATGACATCTCTGATAATATCAACAAATATGATAGACTCTCTACCAATGATCCTAAGGTCACTGATATTTTCAAGAATTTGAGGACCGATTTATGAGTTCCTCCCATCATTGTTAATGCTGATATTTTTGTATGAGAGAATAAATCTAGTCAAGATCATACTCCTTTTATCAATTGTGAGACTAAAAGGTTGAATCCTTCAGTGCTATGTTCACCTATTAAGGAACTGGTGTCTTCTCGAAAGAAAGATAGACAAATTCCTCTTAAGACCCATAACTAATTTGTATCCTTGGCCATAAGTGAGTAAGAAGATGCAGAAAATGAAGGGTGATAGAAATTCATTTCAAATAAAACAAAGAAATTGGTTAAACCAAAATCTATTTAAGGCGCCGAGATGGGTGATGGAGATAGTAACTCCCAAAAAATGACAAAATATGAGCAGAACCAATATGGGGATATGAATACCGGAGCCAAACTGAGCAAGGGAAAATAAGGTAATCTCCAACCTGAGAATTTTCCAGTTCAAAAATAAGGGAATAATACTATGCCCTACAAATATTACTCAAACCTTCCTAAGAAAATTGTTACTAGATCCTCAATTAAGTCAAAGAAATGTGTGGTAGAAAAAGGTTTAGCTAAATCACTAACTACCAAATTAGTGAGTTTGGAACTTATTGTGATAGGAAAACAACTGGTTTGTGGAAAGCCTGTAAGTGAAGAATGAAGTGGGAAACCAAGAATAGTGGAAGAAGAAAAAGGAGAGTTTTTGGATCTCATCCACAATTCTAAGAAAGATATGAATGAAAAAGTTGTTCAGTTCAACTCCCCAAAAGAGGAGGTCGAAAGAATCTATGAAATAATGTTTCGATTTGATACCAATGAGGATAAAGAGGATGAATAAATACTTAAGACTGAATAATTGCATGGGTTTTCAACCGACATAAAACTAGCATAGAGTAATTTATATAGACAATGGATAGAATGGCTAATAACTTTGAAGAACTCATCAGTGAGGAACCAGAACTTGAGGTTAGTACACTACACTAGGAATTATATAGAGTGATTAAATCAAATAATATCAGTCTTGTTTTTAATAAATTTGTGAGTTCCTTTAGTATGTATTGGTTTTTTTTGTTAAGATAATTGTAGTTTCCCACTTCTCCTTAAATTATATTTGAAATAAAAAAATTATATTTGGTCAAAACTATGTTAAAGGAGAAAATAACTCTTAAAGATAGTAAACCTTCACTTTTGAGGATAAATGTGTAACGAACCAACTCAGTTCAACTATAAAAGTCACCCAAGAAGGTTCGCCATAGGGTGAGGTGAAACAAAACATCCAAGAAGTATCATGTATAACCAAAAGAATTCAAAACATCAGAGTAATATGTGAAATAAAAAGATACAAACATGAGATATACAATGTCAATACAAATGGATAAACCTGAAAACAACCAATAAAAGACTAAAATGAGTTTCCATGTAACCATTTTTCACCACTAAACAGTCCCACTATAAATATGATGATAATCAAGAGAATCTGGCGATCTACATGAATCCATTCCATTTTTCTAAATCCAACAAAACCAAATCTAAAAATTCCAAAAGGAAAAAAGTAGGGTGCGAACACAAATCCCATTAGTATTTCACCATATAATCTATACAAAGTTAATATCATGAAAATGTTAGCTCTATCTTTAGAAAAATTTGGTTTATAAATCTTTCCTAAGATAAAA
Organism: Viscum album; assembly: GCA_963277665.1. Lineage (NCBI taxonomy): Eukaryota > Viridiplantae > Streptophyta > Magnoliopsida > Santalales > Viscaceae > Viscum > Viscum album. The sequence continues at coordinate 701,454,049 of OY728160.1, forward strand.
TGTTTTTTTAAATATCCTTTGGTTTTTCATAAAATCGTTTTATATTCACACAATCTAGGAATATGACTAGTACATGTGAGAAATCATGAGATCATAAGTAAAATACTCCATGAATACACTATATGATGATAAAGTGATAATACAATCATAAAATATACCATCATGTGTAAAACCAACCATAAATGAAAAATCACAAGATTTGGGATCTAGACTATAGAAATATATACTATACATAAAATGAAATCACTAAGTTATGAATCACAAGAATCCAACCAATATCGAGTTCTATCACACAGTATGTCGATATAAAAAACTCTAGTAGTCTTACACGCACTAAAGTTACATTTCCATTTCCTAGTTCACCCAAGGTTACCAATGTTATATTCTTTTTAAAACCATTTTAAAACCATGATCACATTTTATAAAAACATTTTTACAATGAATCTTTACCTCTTTCATTCTTTAGAATCCATTTTAGAACTAAAACCACCCTTAAGTAATTTCATCAAATTGCTTAGTGTGCACAAAATCATTTTTAATGAAATACCATTTAAAAACATGAACCTATTTACACAAATACACTTTGATATAAATTCCATCCATTTCATAAAATAAACCAAATTAATTTACAATAACTTTAAGTAATTCATGAGTTAGAACATTTTTATAGAGGTGGCTACCTCAATAATGGAGATAAACCTCCAAGAATTTATCTCCCAAAGCCTAAGGTTGAACCTAATCAAAAGAGGGATACAAGGCCTTCAAAAACCTCTCTTGGGAACCTAAGTTTTAAGAGTTAAATTTGATATAAGAAGTGATTTTGATGGAATTTTAGGTATTTATTAGTAGTATATAAAATATAATACCATAGCATAACCCATAGTGCAATAGTGTAAGATAGTTAGACCATGTCTCAACCTCCCAAACCATGTTGTAGGAAGGGTCTGACACTGAAGGGACTACAATGAAATGTGGGAGACCAAGCCATAACCCAACTAGTCAAAACCATGTTCAAGAACAATGATGCATATAATATTTTATAAGAGATGGGACTACGGCACAGCCAAGACCACCACACCACAAAGTCCTACTAAAAGATGAAAAGATATTACATAGACAACCCCCATGTCATAGGGGTACCAATTTTGGAAGAACTAACCAAAATCACTATTGTAGGACTCCGTGAAATAGCCTCTGCCTATACACTATAAAGCTCAACCGAATATAATTCCTACACCACATCCACTTATACACAACATAGACATTCCAAATATAGTAGTGGCGCCAAAATTACTTCTCTATAAATCCACAACATATCCAGATTTTCCACACCATAGTGATCCCACTTCATGCTGCATCTGAACCTTCTACAGCACAGTCCCATGTAAAATTCTATAAAAATTATAGAAAACTCAATCACACCTTCAAAACCATAGGAACTTAAACTAAAAACTCCTAAACATGAAAATAGAGTATACCAAATCCTATATGGAGTTATAATTCTCCCCACCATAAAATATATCCATCCTCATAAAGTGATCATGATTATGGACTCATAAAGAGAGAAGGCCACTAATTCCTCACCAATGATTCCTGCTCCCATATCTCATGGCTATCCCATCTACACTTCCATAATATACGAACCAAGGGAATAATTTTACCATGAATTACCTTATCCTATTGATCCATAATCTGAACCGGTTGTTTAAACATAGTGGTTTTGGGATTATGATCAAAATCCTTCCATTCACTCACATGGGAAGGGTACAGTTGATACCTCCTCAGTTGGGAAAAATGAAACATGTAATGAAATCATTTCTAGTGAGATGGAAATTCCAATTGATATGCCACATTTCCAATTCGTTCAATGATCTCAAAGGGGCCAAAAAACCTTAGTGACAACATACCATACTTACCTAACTGACAGTGTCCTAAGAAAGATAAAACTCAAAGAAAGACTTGATCACAACCCTCAAAATCTATAGGATAATAAAGACAGTTCAAATATAATTTATAATGACTCTGTACTATGATCAATCTCTTCTAGATCAACTACACATTTTTCCATCTCCTAAACAAGGCTCAGTATAACCAAGGGCCACTCTTCTGACTCTTCCTAGTATAAGGGAAATCTCCATGGCCACCCATAAACTGATTCAAAGGATTCTATATTAATTGAATCCTGATAAATATTGTTATAATAAAATTTTATAAAAGGAAGAATCTTTCCCCAAGAACCACCAAAATCAAGAACACGTGATCAGATCAGATCCTCAAGAATATGAATAGATCTCTTTATCTTTCCATCCATATACAAATGATACACCATGATAAATTTAAACTAGGAACCCATCATCTCTTGAAAACCATTCCAAAACCTGGATGTGAATCTCAAGTACCTATTATAAATAATCACATAGGGATCCTCATGAAGTCTCATAACCCCATAGACATACATTTTCCTGATATCTTCTACCTTCATAATCTCCTTGGTAGGGAGGAGATGATATGATTTTGTAAGTCGGTCAATGATAGCCCAAATTTAATCCCTCCCATTAGGTTTATGTGGAAAACTAACAATAAAGTCTATAGAAATATCATCCAACTTCCATACTAGAATGGGAAAAGATTACAACAAACCAGCCGGTATCTGGTGATCTGCCTTAATTATCTGATAAGTAAGGCACCATGACACAAAATATTCAGTTAAACACCTCATCCCTAGCCACCAATATCAATATATCAAACCATGATACATATTAGTAGTCTCAGGGTTTGCAGAATAGAAATTTTGGTGCCCAACATCCATCAATTCCAGCCTCAGAGATATAGGAATAACCATCCTACCTCAAAAACATAAAGTTCCAATGGGTTACTGAGACCATCATCAGAGGTCTCCCCTCTATATAGGATTTCACTAAAATGCTGAAATTATTTTTCTATTACCTAATCAATCCGAACTTAATCATAAAATGATGAGTCAGCCTTTACCAAGGCCAAAAACACCTACCCATCAATCTCTTCCACTCCCAAGCTCATATTAGTGAAAAAATTTCATTATAGACCACTCCTCCACTAATTACTTTTAAGTATTGAGTTGGTAGTTTCCTACTCAATGAATTAGTGAAAAAATTCACTTTCCTAAGAGTGTAATAAATATCAAAATCAAAAGTCAAGATATACTCAACCTAGCATCTCTATCGAAAGTTCAGATACTTTATAGTAAAAATATACTTCAAGATATTATGATTAGAATATACCATAAAATACTCCCCAAATAGATAGTGACATCACATTTTAAGTGTATTCATAACAGATTCCAACTCAAGATCAAGTGTACAGTATTTCTTCTCGTGAGGGCATATCCTGTGAGAGCTATAGGCCACCAGTTGCTTCCCTTTCATCAAGACACATACCAATCCAGTACCTAAAGAATCAATGAAAACATTGTAACCTAAACCTAGTTCTAGAATAATCAAAACTATATCTAAATTAAACCTTACCTTTAGTTCATAAAAATATATCTGAATTTTTTCATTCCACACAAACTTTACACCCTTGTGAGTCAAAGTTGTCATCAGAGATACAATCTTGGAAAATTATTAAAAATAATTCCTATAATGATTATCCAAACCCAAGAAACTTTGAGTCTTAAACACATTTCTAGGATACTCTGAATAAATTACCACATGTATCTTTTCAGGATCCAATGAGACACTTATCTCAGATATAACATTCCCCAGAAACTTTACTTCCTAGATCCAAAATTCACACTTATAAAACTTATCGTATAAGTAATGTTATCTCAAGGTTCTAAGTATGATATCCAAATGATCCATGTGATCCTACTATAATATAGTGTACACCAAAATATAATCCACTAAAATGACTATAAATGAGTCCAAGAAATGATGAAAATTATATTCATTAATACCATAAATACTGTAGGAGCATTAGTGATGCCAAATGGCATGACTAGAAATTGATATGCCCATAACAGCTCCTAAACATTGTCTTAGGTATAACCTCTTCTCAGAATATTAACTGATGTTACCCCAACTGAATTTATATCTTAAAAACCCAACAATACCCTTTTATTTGATCAAAAATATCATCAATATTTGAAAGGTATACTTGTTCTTAATGGTCACCTGATTTAACTTTAGTTAATCCATGAAAAATTTGAAGCTCCCATCTACCTTATTAGAAAAGAGGATAGGTGAAGTCCAATGTGACATATTGGGGAGAATAAATACCTTGGCCTCAAGTCCGATAGTCTATACTTAAATTTCTATTAACTTAGTAGGTTCTATGTAATAAGATGGCATGGAAATGGGTATTGTACCTAGGAGTAGGTCAATAGAAAATTCAACCTCTCTCTATAGTGGTAACCTAGAAAAATCATTAGGAAATACCATGGCCTACACACTCACCACTACAGGAAGGGGACTTCTCAAGTAAGATTCAATGACATCAAGGAAATCTCCAACAATTGGCATGATATTATTCTGTATAAGGAACAACATGCCCCGCCCTCCAAGATCTAGAATTCCACTCACCCTGAAAGACATGAGAGACCCCATCGGGAGATAAAAACTAAAATCAACATCGATAATGATCAATATGGGCCTTAAATATGATCATCTAATCCATACCAATGATTAGGTCGAATATAACAAGATCAAGAACAAAGAAATCCTATATCACTTCAAAGTTTGATATCATCACCCAACACACGGGACAATTGAAACTTTGTTCAGACCTCTTTATCAAAGGTGTGGAAATATCCAAAAAGAATAGAATAAGTTTTGAATTAATTATTAGAATGTAAACTAAATTTTAAGATATAAAATATTGAGTATATCCTATATCAAATAAAGATAACACTATATAGGATTAAATAGACATTGTGCCTCTAAAAGTAGTCACCTCTACCTCAGATTCCTCTAGAGCATATTCTGGTGCATAAATATGTATGGTATTAACTCATCATTAAGCCTTATTATCCACATTAATATCCCCATTTTCCTAAAGGTAAGACCCATCACCCTTGGAAGCATCAAAACAAACTTGATAAACCATGGTTAGAGTGGATCTGGCCTTATTACCTTGGGAAATCCTTTTATAAAAACACATGAGATGAACAGATTTTCTAGGATGATGAAAATTATAGGGAGATTCTAGAAAGTTAGTATTTATATGACCAAGACTTCCATATTTATATAAAACAACCTAATACTATCCCGATTAATCCCCTAAAACTAGTCCCGAAGAAAACTAAGCACCCTTGATTTTACTTTCTGGCCAAAAGAAACACACTGGCTAATAGCTGCACCAACCAAAACTCCACCCAAACTCGTTATCTTATATTTTTATACCTCATCCATAGCCTATTTTTCAACCACCTCCAAAAATTTTGGAAGGAATAAGTGAATCAGTATTAACCAAATATTGGCCTTTAGACTCATCTCAAACCTCAAATCTTTTAGGTAATCATTAGTGGCATGCTTAGGTGATAGGTGTATCAACTCGTTGAAATGGGTATAATATTACAAAACCATAACCCCCCTTGATCTAAGGTCATAAATTCTTGGGTATTTTCCACACACAATATTTTAGGATAAAATTTATAAATGAATATTTTATTGAAAGAAGTCCAGGTAATATCCTCATAAAACATAGCAAGTGAAATAGAGCCTCACTATCTCCTTCATGGTCCTTAAAGCATATACATGGAAAACCCCACCTTAAATTCTTAGTAGTTTTTAGAAAATGGAAAATAATTTCAATTCACTCAATCTATTCCTTGTATTCCTAGGGTCTTTGTTAACATGGAATATGGGTGGATTCTTCTTAGTAAATTTCAATCCATGATCCACTACTCATACCTAGTGTCCAATACTCACCTGACCCAAAGTTTGAATAGTGTGGATTACAACTTCCACCAAAGAAGGTTCCACCAATGTATTCACCTCCAGAACTTGTCTCACAGCTTCCTCACTCTAATTCAGAAGAGATATTTTAGAAGTGATTGTTTAATAAATACAAGACAATAACCAATAATATTAAAATAAAATTCCTAAATAATAATACTAACTTATAAAATCCATATCAATGACTTTAAACAATGAAAATTTAAATCAATTATGGATCCTATGAGTTAAAGACAACACTTTAAGAAGTAATTGGTCCATTTAAATAAACCCCATATCTAGTTCATTCAAATAACCTCAAACACCAAGTCTTAAGCTTGGAAAAAATCCCAAACCACCCATGGTAAATCAAGTTTAGACACATAAGGGAGATGGAAAGGAACCCTATCACACTTATTACCAGAATTCATATGGTCCTAAATCTTATCTACCAAATTCCCTAAACTAAACCTAGGTACATTCATAACACTTCTTGCTATTAAATGGCTCTGATACCATTTTGAAACAAACCAAACTAGGTCTACTAGACAAGTCACCCAATAAGTTCTGCCATAGGGTGTGGTGAAACAATACATCCAAGAAGTATCATGTATAACTAAAAGAATTCAAAACATCAGAGAAAAATATGGAATAAAAATATAAAACCATGAGACATATGATGTCAATACAAATGGATAAACCTAAAAATAACTAGAAAAAGACAAGAACGAGTCTCCATTTGACCATATTTCACCACCAAACTATCCAACTATGAAGATGGTGAAGATCAAGAGAATTCAATGATCTACATGACACCCTTCCCTTTACTTACTTCCTAAAAAACCACTTCTAAAATTTCCCAAAGTCAAAATTAGGGTTTGATCATAAATCCCAGTAATATTTTACCAAATAATTTATACAAATTATAATATCATGAAATCATTATCTCTAGATTTAAAATAAATAATGTTTGTAAATAATTTCATAAAATAAAACATTTTTGTAAAAAATAACTTTATTTTTCATAAAATACTCTCATATTCACATAAGAAATTAATATGAAAAGTACATATGGGAAAGCATGAGATCATAATCAAAACTATCCGTGGATATATGATAACAAAAAAAGTGAGCAACCAACCATGAAATATATTATCATGTATAAAACCAAGAATAAATGAAAAATTAAAATATTTGGGCTATAGAATATGGGAATATGTACTATATATAAAAATAAATCACTAATCTAGGAATCACATGAATCCAACCACTATCGATTCTTGTCATGAAATATTTTTATATCAAAACCTCTAGTGGTGTTACACACAATAAAGTGACATTTCCATTTCCCAAAACACCCAAGGTTCCAAATGTTCTATTCATGTAAAAACCATTTAAAAACCATGATCAATTTTTATCAAAACATTTTTATAATGAATCCTTACCACTTCCGTTCTTGAAAATCCATTTTAGTTCCAAAACCTCCCTTATGGTATTTCATCGAATCATATAGTGTGTGTAAAGAAATTTTTAAAGAAAATCCTATTTAAAAACATGTTACTCTTTAAAAAAATAAACTTTTATATCAATTAAATCTATTTCATAAAACAACCCAAATGAATTTATAATAAATTCAAGTAATTCGTGAGTTAGAACCTTTGTATAGAGACACTTAACTTAAGAATAGATAAAAACTTAGAATAATTGATCTCCCAAAGCACAGGGTTAAACCTGATCAAAAAGGGGATTAATGCCTTTAAAAACTACTCTTTGGTGCCCAAGTTTCGAGAGAAAAAATTGGAAGAAGAGGTTCTTATGAGGTAGTTTTAGGTATTTATAGGCAGTTTGTAAAATATAAGACCACCGCATAGCTCACAACATCATGGATCAGGATGGCCAGACCATGTCATAGCTTCCTAGACCATAGCTTATAAAAGTTATGGAATTAGAGGGACTATGGAACATTTTTATAAAACATGTTGCGTCCCATATGTTCAAAACTGTTTCTAAGAACCATTGTTTAGATCCTATTTTCCAGGAGAGGGGACTATGGTGCATCCAAGACCATCACACCATAGAGCGGGTTAGTTTTGAATATTTTTTCCATGTTCTCATTGAAGTAGACCTAAATTATAATTTAACTAGTAAGGTAGTGTTAAATAAACCATCTGAGGATTTAAATATATGTGTCAAGTTTGATAACTTACCTTCTTTCTGTTATGTCTATAAGGCTATTGGGCATGCCAAAACTTCTTGTAGGAAGTCATTAATTTATCCAATTTGTTCCTATAGTGGGCATGATTCCACTTATTTTAAGAGTAAGCTACACAAGAAGGACCATAGTAAAAATGATAAAGCTCCAAATTATTACAATTGGAATAAGGAGAAGGCATCTATAAAAAACTTGATCTTAATGTTAAATAGGGGTAGCTCAGTCTATCTGAATTTAATGAAATTGGTTTTTATAAATGTAAAGGTGAGTCTTAATATCATTAAAATATCTCTGAATATCATGGTAAAATAATGGTTCTTTAAGAGGCTAATGATATTGGATCAAAGGCATTGATATAGAGACCTATTTGGGAGAAGAGTGTTCCTTATGATAAGTATGAGTAAAGTATATCCAAGGAATGTTTGCACCCACTTGGAGATGTAGGTCTTCTTCAGTTTGAGAAAAAATGTGCACCTCTAGATGAAACTGAAGGGGTTCAAATTTATGTCATGATAAAAGGGTAATTTGCATCCCATTGAGGTGTGATTTGATGTTATAAAAGCTTAGTATAATCAATCCATAAAGGAAGTGGAGAATACCTCAAGAATTATCAGTAAATGTGGAGATATTTTAGACTTGGATGAAGATGAAAAGGCGTAGATGGATAAATCTAATTATAGGGATAAATTGATCTATGGTAAGAGGTAAGATGATAGGGTAATCTCAAATGTTTCTATGAGGAAAATTAGTCCTAGGAATTACTACTCCAACCTTAGGCCTACCGTGATTACAAGGTTAATACCTTTGGTTTTTGGAACCATAGAGTATTCTAATATTTTTAGCTCCTTTAGTAAGGAATCTAATTGGGGTGAATATGGTGATTTTTTTCATGGTTATTATGATTTTTAATCTATTTTCCTTTTGATACTTCATTATTTATATTTTTATTTTGGTCTATGGGACAATTTATTTGTCTAACACCCTCCTTTCTTTTACTTTTACCATTTTGTTTTTTTATTTAATAAAACGGGCTTTGACCTGAACCTTTTGAGTAAATATAACCTACCAAACCATAGTAACTCAAACTATAAACTCTTAAACATTAAATAAGAGCATACCAAATATTATAGGTAATTTCAAAATAGAAGGATGGAGGTTTATCTAGCTAAAATAATTAGTGATAAGGTTGAACCAGCTCATATGTGAAGAATGAGGATAGTAGAACATGTTGTTTTATTGTCACATATAGATCCAATGTCATTTAAATAAGCTATAAAGTATGATTCATGGGTAAAATATATAAATGAATAGTTGTTTCATATTAATAAAAATTATTCTTATGAACTTGTGAAGAGACCCAAACACCAAAAAATGATTAGAAAAAAGTGGGTCATTAGAAACAAATTCGATGAACATGATAATTTTGATTGAAATAAGGCTTGACTGATATGAGAAGGGTATGATCAAATAGAAGGTGTGAATATTTAAGAAATATTTACACCAGTTTCTTGACCTAAGTTAATAAAACTCTTTTTTGAAGTAGTGATTCAAGGAAGTTTCAAAAAAATCAAATAGAAGTGAAAGCATCATTTATGAATAGTGTTCTAAAGGAGGAAGAATATATAGAGAAACCATTGGGATTATTGATTATAAATGATGAAAATAAAGTTTTTAGATTGAATAAGTCTCTATATTGTCAAAAATAGGAATTGTGTGCATGGTATGATTGCATTAACATGTTTATAAAGAAATTTGGATTCAAAAGAGTTTTTGTTTATCACAACCTTTATATGAAGACATCCAAGGAAGAACAATTTATATTGCTAGTCTATGTGGATGATATAATTTTTGGAGTAGTGAACTGAAATAAATGTAATAATTTTATAATCTAATGATTTCTAATTTTTAAATTTCAATAATTGGTGATCCCACTTATTTTCTTAAATTTTAAGTGATTGGGGAGGAGTGATACACTTTTATATCATAGGATAAATATGAAAATGAGCTGATCAAGAAGTTATAAATGCATGATTCGAAACTAATTTTAACTCCTATTATTTCTTTAACCAAACTAGAGAATCATGAAAATGGTAATTCTGTGGATCCTACCATATATATTAGGATCATTGATAGTTTTTTGTATGTAATGGAAACTAAAATATACATTGCTTATACTACTACCATGGAAGGTCTATTAAACAAATACCCTAAGAAATAGCACCTTGCAATAGTGATGAGAATTATGAGGTATATATGAGGCACTCTTACTCATGGTTTTACCTTTAATATAGATAAAGAACATGAATCATTATATTTTTATGTTGATTAGTCTAGTGATGTGGTGGATATAAAATTTAAAAGTGGAGGCATATTTTATATTGGTACTAAGTGTGTAGGATGGTTAAGTAAGAATCAATAAAGTTAATCTATTGGTATGAAAAAAGGAATAGTACATTTTAGTTTCCAAGTCTTGCACACAAATTCATTGGATGAAATAGTAATTCAAATATCTTGGTGAAATAGTGAAACAACTAAAGGTAATCCTTTATGAAAACAAGAGTTTTATCGAACTCAAAAAGAATCCATTTAAATACTCTTTTATTGAAATCATGTATCATTTTATTAAGGAGAAGTGGATCAAGGAGTAATAAAGAGGGATTATATTGGGATAGATCACTAAGTAATATATATCATGACTAATACCTTAAAAACACCAACATTTGAGAGACATAGGTTAAACATTGGAGTTAAACCACCTCCTTCAACATGAGGAGGTTCAATAGTTTCCCCTCTCCCCATTGTATTTAATACTTTATTTGGTTTTTGGATTTTTATAAGTGATGGTTATTATATTATTTGAATTTGAGAATAAAGGGGGTGATACTATCCATTAGGAATATTAGCAGAAGAATAAAGATATGATATAAATTATATAGACAGCATTGTAGGCATTATATTTTTTTCTTGTTTCCTATAATGATAACTGACACACATAGGCTTAGAGGTATGGTTGATGGTTCTTTAGTTAAAAATAAGATTGTAGGCTCAGTTGTGACTAGACTTAAAGAGGGGTGACCTACCTTGAAGTTCATTGTTAAATGGGGGTATGGAAGTAGGGGGAGAGTAAATATTTAAGGGGGAAATTGTATAAGCTGTCATATCAAGAAATTTTTTGGTCCAAATAAATATGAAAATATGGGGGTTAATTTAATTTTAAAAAACTTTTTAAAACAAAAACTAAATTTTAAGGAATTGAAACAAATAAAGAAATAAAAAGAATTGAGATTAATATTGAGAATTATAAGTTGAAAAAATTAATTATAGGAGTTATTATAGGGTAAATATAATTTAATTCGAGTCATGAGAAATTGATAATGGAGTTCAAAAATAATCCCCAAAGGGATCCCTACGTCTCCTCCCCTCAACTATACATGAGAGGTTTTGGTTTAAAAATTTATTTTTAATGGATATATAAAGAAACTAAACATCCATTATTTTTAATAGTTGTAGAAAGAAACCCATTACATTGTATAATACCATTGGTTTTTAGTGGTTCATACAAGGAAACCCAAATCATTATTATTCTTTTAGTAGTTGTGGATAGAAACCCAAATCCCCTCACTTTAAAGGTAGATATCACCTATCCCTCCTACACTCAATGGTAATAAGAACCTGAGAAGAAGAAAAGAAGAAGAGATTTACTTAGAACAATCCCTTTAAAGAACACTCTCTACCCCACATCAATATTACAAGAATAAATGTATGTGATAAAGAGATAAAATTATGAGAGAGCACAAGAATGTAAGAAAAGTGATACAATTTGGCTCAAGAATGAATCTTCAAGGTAAAAACTTCTTCTAATCACCCTTGAGTGTGTGTTTATAACCTACTAGGGATTTAAGATCATTATGTAAGTGTTTAGAGTAAAATATAGTCATTAAAAGTAAAATTAATAAATGCATGGGCCACCACCAATTTCTATATTTTTAGCCTATTTGGGTTTTAACAAATAATTGTTGGTTTTCATTGGCTAGTCAGTGGCACCTGGATAGAACAGTTGTTCTATCTAAGTACCACCAACCATCTGATGGTACCCTCTAGGTATCCATTAGAACCTATTTGTGGAAGGATCTAAAATATGCCTCCTTACTCCTCTTGAGTCCTCTAATTGGTCTGGTACCTCCATGAAAAAATTTCTAAAATGTAAAAACTAAAATCCATTAAAAGAAACTATTAGAAACACAAATATGTGTTTTTATCATTAAAAAATACCTAAGAGAGTGAGATATAAAACATTATCTCCCTTTTTTATGATCAAAAACACTTAATAAAATGATAATACAAAGATATTCATGATTCATTCAACATGAATATAAAAAATAATTTCAGTATTTCATAATGAAATTCATCCAAGATTTAAAAGTATTTTCAATGTTTAAGGAAAAAATAATTAAGTTCAAAAAATTGAAATGGATCCCCAATTTTAAAACTTCTCTCCATTTTCCTTTCAAACAAAATAAATGTATTTCCAAGATCATAATCTTCTTTATGATTATAAAAAATACAAAATGATTTTAACAATATATTTGAAAGGTTTTATTAAGGTCAAATGGATTAAAATACTTTGAATTAAAAAAATATCAAACATACCTTTAACATCATCAAAGCTCTCTCCCTCTTTGAAATTATCAACATGATCATGGAAAATGGTTAGATAAATAAAGGTCAATATATTCATAAAAATATAATTGATAAACAAAAAAAATTAGTTTTATTAAGACTATAATTGATATTCTTTTGAGAGAGACAATGTAACGTCTTGACTTGGTAGCCACTATACTAGTGCCCCAATTCGGGCCACCACATGACCTCAGGTGTGCCTCTCTATAGCTAAAGGCTACCGACTAGTAGTGAGGGTCTAATAAAAACATGTGGATATTATACCCTCTTTATCAGAGTAAAACACAATAGATAAAATATGAAATAGAGGTAAAAATAAACAATAAACATATATCACAAATCCATTTCCCAAAATTGGGTACAAGTCCATAACCAAATCATAAATATACTATGTCATGTCATACAGTTCCAAGTGTAAGGAAAACCCAAAATAAATAAAAAGTGAATAATCCTCAAAATGGGTCTCAACTCCAAGTCTAAATCCCCTATACATGAACATCCCAATCCCCAATCAACCATATAGCATAGGGAATTTTCCTCTATCCTAACCTGCAACTATGAAGTCTTCTTGGGTACCCAATGGCGGCCTGAGTAGGGTGTAAGTACAACTCATTAGGCCACCACTAATGGTGTCTACAAAATATTCAGTCTAAAAGATAGTATATATAGGTACATGAATAATAACAAGATAATAGAAAGTAAATGTGTTTCCATTAGTTAACAAAATTCATTTTTACCATTTTCACCATTTGATCCACGGGTTAGGCATTTTCATCAATTACACATCGTCTTATGCTGGTCATATAAATTATGTGTTAGAAAAAGAATCAAGTTATCTACATTATAGGATTAATTATTTCATATAAAATTTTACATTAGCTTACCCTAGAGCCTCATTCCAAGTGCATCAACTTACCTTGGAGCCTCAGTGTAGGTAATCATACCACTTGTATTCGTTAAGGGCATGAGCCTCAGTCCGACTCCCTAAACCATGCATTATAGGGGTGGGGTTTAGATCCTCAATACAACTTAACCCATGGGTATAGATCCTTAGTCCAATGCCCCACATACCATAAAGCCATGTTCACATGCTTCTTTAACCATTTAACACATATAAATTCATAAACCATCACTCATTGAACACATTTACCATTAAAAAACCATAGTTCATTCAACCAATATTCCATCTTAAACCATTAATACATTTACCATTTACATGACTTAACCCTTTTAACACATACACCATTAAAAATTCATAAATCATTAACACATATTCCATTTATTATCCTTAAACCATTATTTCACATACCATTTACACACATAACTCATTTAACACATTTACATTATACCAAACAACCCCTTTTCCATATGATCAACTAAACAAAATTAACATAAAATTCATTTCAAAATCTATGTTAACAATTTAAACACAATTCTTATTTGGTTTCCCTTCATAAACCATGTTAACATGCTAAACATAACTATTATAGGTTTTATCTCATGAACCTTTCCATTTCAAATTTAATAACCCAATCCCATGCTCACGAATGTGGCACACCCCATGGGTGGCCTCTATCCTAGTCCAATAAACCTCAGTGCATCTAAAGGGGGTCATGAGGGGTTTAATCCATCATGTATTAAACCAATTTATCATTTCTTAGGAAGGATATAAAGAGAAAAATAAAAAGGTACTATATTACAACCACATACACATAAACCAAACATCAAGAATATGGGATATAACTTGTATACCACCTACCTTGATTCCATAGATGAATTCTCTCTTAACCTTTTCCATTTATTTGATCTCAAAACACCTCCAAATACCCAACCAAGAAACCACTAAAAAAAGAGGGTTTTAGATATTTAGAAAAAGAATAATGATTCCAAAATCCCTAATCCAAAAAAGGAAAGAAGAGGAGTGTTATACCCACACAGAGCTTTGATCCTCACCCAACGGTGCTCTAAACAGCTTATAAATGAGGGAAATCAATCCTTGGGATGTTTATGAGAAATGTATATCTACCCTTGGATACTTTATTAGGAATTATGATGAAATTAGGGTAAGAAAACTTAAATCCTAAGGGGTTAAATGTTAAATTTCCCCACCTTTAATGAGGCACGTGGTTTGGCTGCACGGTTGTCTAAACCATGCCCCAACTGTACGTCACCCTCTGTATAAGAGGGTGAAAGGTCACACAGCCTCTTGGGAAACCCACAAGGTTTTATAAAAACCATGCGGTAGCCATGAGGGATGGCTCTAACCAAGCCTGCATGATTCTACCTCCCCCTTTTATAGTTTCATCAACTGTGCACACCTCCTCCAGACAAACATTATGAAACACGATTACTACTAACCATGTTCCAACCATGCTACAACACTGGATGGATACTTTTTACCCTATTTCATGTCCCGAACCATTGGTACACCCTCAAGCCTCCTCATAAACTTGGGAAACATTTCATTAACCAACTTAAAGGGATTTAAAAAAAAATTAAACAAGAAAATACCTTATTATAATCCCATAATCTTATAACCTCCCCACCTTATAACAGATCATCATTAAGACGCACTCCTAAACATCATTGAGTATCCAAGATAAAAAGATCAGGACACTAGGCCTATATGTCTATCTCCCTCTCCCATGTTTCCTTCTAAACATTACCATGTTGTCATAAAACTCAAACCAAAGGCACAGTATTTCCTCACAAGACTTTCTCACTGTGATCCACAAATCAAACTAGATGATACTCAAAGTAAACATCAGCCTCAAGCTCAAAATCATCAATATCTATCATATGGGAAGGGTCAAGGTGACACTACCAAAGCTTTGAAACATGAAAAACATTGTGCATTCCACTATACTTTTGTGGAAGATCCAATCATTATGTCTCCAATATGATACTCTCCACAATATCAAATGGTCCCGCATACCTAGGTTCCAACTTAAACTATTTCTGAATATAATGGTGACCCAACCTTGGTGACACCTAAAGAAACACAAAATCACCTACCATAAACTCAAGAGGTCGATGACATCAATCAGCATATGAATTTTTCCTACTCTAAGTCGTAGCCATACATTTTTAAATCCACTAAACCTGCTATGACATATCCTACACAAGACTCAATCCCAATAACTCTGATTCCCCAGCCTCCATCCAACATAACAGATATCTACATGGAATACCATAGAGAAATTCATATAGTTCCATATAAATAGTTTCTTAGTAAATATTTTTATGGTAGAAATCAACAAGATCCAATTTCTTCTCTCAAGATTCACTAAATTATAGGACACATGCCCTCAACATGTCCTCTAGAACCTAAATAGTATGCTCTAGCTGCCCATATGTCTACAGGTGGAAAAACGTACTCAGAAAAACCTGGGTATCAGGTACCTTAGGTAACACCTTCTGAAAGTACAAAGTAAAATATGGATCACGATCTGAAATTATAGTCTATAGCACCCCGTGAAATTTAAATATCTCCCAAATGTACAACTCACCCAACTAATCAATGGTGAAAGTCTCTCATATCGACAATAATTTTTCCACCTTGGTCAACTGATACACAAATACCCATATTATATTATTCTTCTGACGTGTCCTCAAGATACCTACCACAAAATTCATCATGAAATTTCCCCACTTCTATTCTATAATAGACAAAGGCTATAAAAAACCACTCAATCATTGATGTTTAGCCTTAACCTGCTGATAGGTGTAGCATCACATCATGAAACCTATAAGCACTTTCTTTATCCCTGGCCACCAATACTCTCTATGAAGATCATGATACATCTTGTTCAAATTAGGGTGCACCACCCACTTAAAGTCATGAAACTCATGCATCAACTCTTCCCACATACAAGTAGGCATGAAAACCTAGACATGAACATAAATGATCTCATCCTCATTGATAGACCAATCATAATGTGACTCTCCACCTTCAAGTATTTCCCTCAAGGTCAAAAACTTCAGATCCTCATACTACCTCTCTATGATCTGGATCAGAATCATAGAATCAACTGCTAAGGAAGCAATGGTCATTTTCATTTGTCTATATTGAACCTCTAGATGCATCTCAAAAAACAACATCATCATCCTTCACTCGGAACTATATTCCTAAACCATTTTATTTTGAGTCTTTTGACTCAAAGCATCTACAAAATTATTTCCCTTTCCTGACATGTAGACCAGCTCCAAATCAAAGGGCTGCATGTATTCAACCCATATTCACTGTAGAAGATTTAAATCATGCTAGGAGAAGATGTACTTTAAGGATTTTATGATCTATAAACATAATAAACTTTTATCCCAATAAGTAATGTCTCCAACACTTTAAAGCATAAACCATCATGGCCAACTCAAGATCATGAATAGGGTAATTTTGTTCATGAGGTCTCAACTTCCATGACCCATATGCCACGACTCGGTCATCTTGAATCAACATTACCCCAATCCCAACATCTAAAACATTATAAAAAAAAGTTATAATCTTAACCTAAATTGGGTGGTATCAAAATCAGTGTCATAGTCAACCACTTATTTAACTCCTGGAAAGGATCCTCACATTCCCCAGACCATTCAAACTTGATACCTTCTTTCTCAAGGTTAAAATTGGTACTAAAAAGTGGAAAAAATATTTAATTAACCTTCATTAATAGCCCACAAAACCTAAAAATCTTTGTATATCAAAACATTATTAGGATTCTCCCAATATATAAATGCTTGAACTTTATTTGAGTCCATGGAAACACCTTCCTCAGAGATGATATTTCCTAATAAATTTACCCTATCAATCCATAAATGACACTTAGATATCTTGGTCTATAGCCTATACTCTATTAGTGTAATAAAAAAAATGTTAAGTTTTTATAATGTTCATCATGAGTCTTGGAGTATACCAAGATTTCATATATAAAAACAACTACAAACTAATCGAGGTATGGGTGAAATATTCAGTTTATTAGGTCTATAAACATTGTTAGCACATTGGTAAACCCAAATGACATTACAAAAAACTCATATAAACCATACCTACTCCTGAAATAATTTTGTGGTATATCAGAAGGTATCACCCTTAGTAGATGATACCCTAATCTCAAATCAATTTTTTAGAATACAGAAGCACGTTTCAATTGGTCAAAAATATCATCAATTTATTGAAGAGGATATCAGTTCTTAGCTATTATCCGATTCAGCTTTTGATAATTGACACACAAATATAATGTCCCATTAGGCATTTTAGCAAAAAATATTGGAGATCCCCAAGGTGACTTAGATGAATAATCTCTTTATTCTAAAATTCATCTAATTGAGTTTTAAGTTCCTGAAGTTCTTCCAGTTCTATTTTATATGGTGGAATAGAAATAGATTCTTCTCCAGGTGGTAACTCAATTGTGAAATCAACATCTCTCTCAGACGGAAGCCCAGATAATTCCTCAGGAAAAACATCCTGAAATTGATCCAAAAAAGGAGGAAATACAATCTTATCTACTCCCCCATCATCAAGCGCAATACATTCTACTTGGTATGTGATATCACCCAACTACTGACGAACCGTCCCTTCATGGACTTCTTGGATATCTCATTCCCCACAGTAAACATAAGTATCCCCCTAAAGGAATGTGAACATTACCCTAAAATGGTAATAGTAAATATAGTCCTGGTAAATTACCATCCAATCCATCCCCAATATCAGATCAAAACCTAACATCTTGAGAATAAACAAGTCCCATAGGAAATGGTACCCACCAACCTTGAGGGTACACTCCTTACATTATTGGATATTTTTTGCTTGTACACCTAATAGTGTGCCAATAGACATAACCCCACACATATATTCCACTACTAGATGAAACACATTCACAAAATGAGCAGATATAAATGAGTGAGAGGCACATATATCAAATAAAGAACTAGTAAGAGTGGAAGCTATAAGAATCATACTTTAAACTATCGAAGGTTTGGCCTCTCCACCCCCAGATGCAGGCTAAACTACATGGAGCTGGCTTGACCCTCTACCCTAGGTTTTAGTCTGAGTCATTAGTGTTGCACTACCCTATTGATAAATACACCCTTTCCCTAAAGTAACACTTCCACCACCCCATATGGTATAGCCTGTAGAACTCCAAATGCCTTCCTAGAATGGGGTAGCCAACCCCCTTCCTACACTTTACATCAGCCTAGATCCTACATCACCACCCACCTATCGATGGTTCCTATAGAACATCTGCACATGCCCCATCTTGTTGTATGCTCATAACTCAACTAATTTCTGAGGGCACTATCCAAACATGTATCCCGTCCTACCATACTAATAGCAGAACACCCAGTCATCACCCTAAGAGATCAACCCTCTCCAATGGCTACATTTTCTACCACTTCCTGGTGAAAACCCTCAAAATGGTGCTTCCTAATATCATAAGTTACACCACTAGAACACCCAACTAGAACTGCAGGTCCACTACCATAAGATTTCTTTAGGTTCCCTTATGAAATAAGAGTTGGATCCACCACATTAGAAAACCTATTTAAATATAATATATTCACTTGGGACTTGATATTGTGTCTAAGTCCATTCTAAAAACATTTCATCATAGTATCCCCATCCCCTAAAAATGCTGGAACAAAGTGTTGAAAGTCGGTGAAGCAGCCATCATAATCCATCACTATCATAGTCCCCTAGGTTAACCTCATAAAATCTGCAGCCTTATCCTACCTCAATGTATCTAGATATAAATGTTCCAAAAACATTTCTTGTAAATCCTTCCATAACATACCTTTTGACTTCTCAATTAGAACTAGGATATCCCACCAGTGATTTTATAGTCCTCACAACATATAAGCTTCCAACTTGACTCTATTATCAAGAGGAGTCTCTAAGTGATCCAAAAAAATTTGTATAGACTCTATCTAGAACTCAACTGCCTCAAGTCCACACTCTCCAAAAAACATCGTATGATGCTGCAACTGAAACTCTATAGTCAATTAAAACATACTCAGTACAACCCTCTATGGTTCCCATTCCATTGTCTGTATAAAATGAACAAATTTCTCAAGGAACTGGTCCTATCATCTATTACCCTAGATCGATGGGGTTTCCTACTCTGATACTAGAGGATAATTCTTGGTGATATCCTAATATATCCCAAATGTAACACATCATTGTGGTGTCATATCTCTACAATGGTAAACACACATCTCAAAACACATAACATAAATCTTCCATAGTTTTCACAAAAGAAGGCTCTCTACTATCCATAAACAACCCATTGCAAAAACACTATCCCAATGGATATATCCACATCTCTATAACTACCCTCAGTCATCCCTACCATGATTCATGGTCAAATTGGGGTAAACCAACATACATAGTCACAATTCTTTCATTAGATACCCTTTTAAACCATCTTACCTTCACAATATAAACCTTTATTATTTAGTAACCTTTCTATCTTTATAACTCATCACAACCAAATTTTTAACCCATTTATGACTCTTCATTTGGAACTAATATTTAATCATTATTTCATGTTCTTTCTATTTACCTGATTGCATCATCTTTATTAAATTCTATTTCTTTCAAATTTTAAGGAAAATGAAAATAATTCTATCCCTCACATCCCACATGTTTTTTCTATGTTTTTATACCATAATTAATGTCACATATATTCATGGGTTCCTAATATGATTTATATATGAACAACCTCATACCATTTCATCCATGATAATAATATCATAAAATAGTCACATCACACAAAAATTGTGTCATCCAAGGTGAAATATCATCCAACCATAACAACAAACATTAAGAACAATAATACCACCTTGGGTACTTGGGTTTTCCCCCATACATGGGTTAGATTCTCCCATGAACGATCTATTTTCCAAGACCTAGAACATCCTAGTATCCCATATACCATTCCTAAATAGTAATACAACATAAAATAATAACCTCCTATGATACCACTTTGTAATGTCCCCAACCTGGTAGCCACTATAACTAGTACTCAAGATGGGTTTTCATATGACCTTAGGTGTGCCTCTCTGTAAACCAAAGGCTACCAACTAACATTGAGGGTCTAATAGAACATGTATGAAGGAAATACCCTATTTATCATATTAATCCATGAAAGATAAAATATGAAATAAAGGAAATAAGTAAACAATAAACATACATCAAAAATCCATTTCCCAAAACTGAGTACAATCCCACAACCAAACTGTAAATATGCTATGTCATTTCATACAGTTCTAAGTGTAAGGAAACCCCAAAATAAAGACAAGGTAAAGAATCATAAAAATAGGTCCAGAATCTAAGTTTGGATTTCCCATCCAGGCATATACCAATCCCTAATCAACCATCTATCATAGGGCCTTTTCCCCTGTCCTGACCAGAAACCATGAAGTCTGCTCAGGTACCCAATGGTGGTCTGAGAAAGGTGTGAGTAAAACTTAGTAGGCCACTATAAATGGTGTCTATAAAATATTCGGTCTAAAAGATAGTGTATGCAGGTACATCAATAATAATAGGATAACAAAAAGTAAACTGGGTTCCATTATTTAACAAAATTTACTCTAATCATTTTCACCATTTGTTCTACGGGTTGGGCATTGTCATCAATTACACATCAACCTATGATGGTCATATAAACTATACATAAGGAGAATAATCAAGTTCCCTAAATCATAGGGTTAATAGTTTCATAGAAAAATTTACATCAACTTACCCTAGAGCCTCAGTCTGAGTGCATCAACTTACCTTGAAGCCTTAGTCCAGGTAATCATACCACTTGCATTCATTAGGGGCATAGATCCTCATTCTAAATCCCTAACCCATGAATTATAGGGGTGGGATTTAAATCCTCAGTTCAACCCAACCAATGGGCATAGAGCCTTAGTACAATACCCCAAATACCAATAATCCATGTGCACATGATTCTTTAACCATTTAACACATATAAATTCACAAACCATCAATCATTGAACACATTTACCATTTACAAATCATAGTTCATTAAACCCATGTTCCATTTTCATTCCTTAACCCATTAATGCATTTAACATTTACATGCCTTAACCCATTTAACATATACCCCATTCACAATTCATATCTCATTGACACATATTCCATTTATGTTCCTTAACCCATTATCTCACATACCATTTACACACATAACTCATTTAATGCATTTAAATTATAACAAATTTCCCCTTATGCCATATGATCAATTAAACACAATTAACCTCAAATTAATTTCACAATCCATGTTAACAAGCTAAATATAACTCTCATTTTTCCCCTTCATAACCTGTGTTAATATGATAAAAATAACTATCATAGGTTTTATCTCATGAACCATTCCATTTCATATTTAATAACTCAATCTTTCTCTCACAAATGATCACTCCATATGGGTGGCCTCTATCCCATTATAATCAACCTCAATGCATCCCCCATGGATCATAAAGGGTTAAATACACTATTTAGATAACCAATTTATCATTTATTACTAAGTAAATAAAGTATACAACAAAAAAGGTACTGTAGCACAACCACATACACATAAACCAATCATCAAGACTATGGGATATAACTTATAGACCACCTACCTTGATTCTATAGATGAACACTCACTTCACCTTGAACTTTGATTTGATCTCAAACCACCTCCAAAACCCAAACCTAAAAACCACTAGAAAAAGGGTTTTAGATCTTCTAAATAAGAACAATTATATAATACCTAATCTAGAAAAAGAAGGAAGAGGAGTTTTAGACTCACCCAAAGCTTCGATCCACACCCAACAGCACTCCAAACATCTTATAAATGAGGAATATTGATCCTTTGTAAGTATGGGAGGAGTGGTTCTTCACCCTTGGCTATTGTAGGAGGAATGGGGATGAAATTTGGATAAGAAAACTTAAAATCTAGGTGTATAAATGGTAAATTTACCCACTTTTAATGAGGTGCATGATTTGGCCGTATGGTTGGCCAAACTGTGAACCAACCATGTGCCACCCTCTATCCAAGAGGGGGCTAAGCCACATGGCCTCCTAGGAAGCCCACACGGTTTAACAAACTATGGAATATCCATATAGGATGGATCTATCCAAGATTTCATGGTTTCAACTCCCCCCTTGAATGGTTTCATCAACCATGCACACCTCCTCTAAACAAGCATGGTTAGGGCACACGATTACTACTAACCATGAATCAATCGTGATAAATGCACTGGATGGCCACTTTATCCCCTCTTTCATGTCCTGAACCCTTGATACACCCCTGAGACTCCTCATAAACTTAGGAAACATTTTATTAACCAACTTAAAGGGATTTAAACCAAAATTTAAACTAGAAAATGCCTCATTAAAAGCTCATAATATTACATACAAAACTATCATTTCTTTGGAAATATAAAACTATGATTTCCATAAAAGGATATTTTGAAAATAAATTTCAAAATATAAAGGATTTCATAATTTGAAAATATTCCTTTGAATATTAAAAACTAACCACTATACATTCATTATTTTAAATATGGATCTTTTAATTTTAAAATGCTTAAATATAAATTGAAAAGAAGTCTCTATCTTAGAAAAAATTAGTTTTAAAAGGGTTAGATCCCCCTAAAATGATTCATACTTTCAAAATTATAAATTGGCCACCAAAAAATATATAAATCAATATTTAAATGAATAAAACAGAAAACAAAACAAACTTCACCTAGGAGAGTGCAGCAAGTCAAACAATCAATTTAAGAGATAAATAAAATAAATTATATCAATAAATTTAATACTAAAATAAAGATCATAAATCAATAAATATAAAGTTAATAAATAAAGGGAAACCCCGTGTGCTTTACAAATTAAAATGCATGAATTAAAAGTGCATCATCCCTAAATCCCCCTTAATAAAATTAACCGTAAGGGGCTTTATGAATGTATTATCCAATTGAAGATTAGTGAAAATAAAATCTAGAATTATATCACATTTTTTGAAATGGTCTCTAAGAAAATGTTGTATAAGTTCAATGTTCATTGTGTTAGAGTATTAAATTGGATTGTTATAAATTGAAATCTCACTTGTGTTGTCACACTTAATAGGAACATGGTAGAAATTTATGTCATAATCTAAGAGAGTATGTTTCATACAAATAATTTGGGAGAATAAACTCCCTATAGAAATATATTTCACATCACCCATGGAAAGAGAAACCAACTTTTTCTTCTTCATACTTCATGAGACATGGAATTTTCCAAGTAGGTGGAAAGTACCAATTTTACTCTTCCTATATAGTTAGTACCCACTAAAATACAAATTGGAAAACATATAAGTTCAAAAGTTGTGTCTTTTGGATAAAATAAACCATGATTTTTAGTTTATTTTAATTATTTGAAATTCTTTTTAGATATTTTAAATGGGATTGACTTGGATTAGCTTGAAAATGGGTAGAAAATCATACACTAAACATGATGTTTGCTCGGGTAATGGTAAGATAGATAAGACTCCCAATTATACATTTATAAATATTATTATCTATAGGATTTTTAGTTTCATACAAAGTAATATTATAAGAATTTATCATTGGAATACTAAACTTCTTAACTTTATCCATTCCAAACCACTTTAAAATCCCATTATTTTATTTTCTTTGGATAAGAAAACTACCATCCAATTTTTGATAAACTTGAAAACCATGGAAAATTTATTTTTTTCTATAAAACTCATTTCAAATTATTTACTCATTAAATATTAAAATTTATTGCAAATAGACTCTCTAGTTGAACAAAAAATGATACATCGGTATAAATTTGAAAAATCAAAAGATCAATTGAAATATGTTTTAAAAACAAGGTTGAATTCTCTTTACCCATTTCAAAACCATTTTTTGGAATAAATTTATTCAAAAATTCACACCAATCCTGAGGGACTTATTTTAATCTATAAAGTTCTTTAGTCAACTTGAAAACATGATCCTGAAATTTTCAATTCTCAAAACTGGGGGGTTATTCCACAAAAAAAAATTGGAAATAAAACCATTTAAAATTTCAATTTTAACATCCATTTTAAAAATATTAAAATTTAAATTAGATGTGAATGATAATAAGATATTTATAGATTCTATCCTAGAAATCAGGGAAAAGGTTTCACTATAATTAATTCCTTACTCTTAGCTATAACTTTTTTCTACAAGTCAGCTTTTATTATGAGTGATATTAACTTTCTCATCCAATTTTTTTCAAAAGACCCATTTTGTGCCAATAATAAGATGAACATTGGTCCTTTTTATAAGATTCCAAACATTATTCTAAGTAAATTGATTTAATTATTCTTTCATGTAAAGAACCAAATTTTTATCATTAATAGCAACATCAATGTTTTTGGGCTCTAAGTGTGACACAAAATCATGATGTTCTACTTCATTTAAAATGGACCTCCTAGTATGAGTACCAACTTACAAATCACCAATAACATTTTTAAGAGTATAGTCTTTATATTTAACCCATGCCTTATGTAAAGGGTTAGGTTCTTCTTCAACATCAATCTCTTTAGGAGTTTGAGGTTTATTTAAGGTCAAATTATTATGGTCTACCTCAACATCATCAATTTGTGGATGATATTTGGGAAAATTCTCATCAAATTTGATATTAATTGACTCTTCAATGGTATCTAACCCATAAATAATTCATTATATTAAAAATATTAGTGAAATGGGTAAATATTTTAGTTAAATACTCATTAGGATTAATACTAAAGCAATAAAAATCATGAAGGTATATATCAAGCCTAGTATCCTTTACTTTATTTGTAACTTCATGTGTAACTTCTAATAATTTCCAAATTTTATGAGCTATTTAACATATAGATACTATTAAATTAATTATTATCTAACCCATAGTGTAGATCATTCATGGATTTTACAAAAATATAGAAAGTAATTATATCAATGAGAGCCCATTTTTTCTCTGGATTTTGATGGGGGTATATCTATGAATTATTATTGAGGCCAAGAGGTTATAAGGTGTTGTTTTGTTAATAATAATCTTTTTTGGAATAATGAAGGATTTATTAAGTATTTTATTTTGTTTTCATAACATAAATCACTTAAAATTGTTGTTCATTACTTAAAAAGTTGAAATTATGGATTATAATGACTCAAATCTAGAGGAATAAGTCTAATGAATTAATTCCATCGGTTTGAAACAATTAGACATAGTATGGCACTGAATTTTTATCCAACTATCCTCACAAGTTTTATAGGACAGAGATTTTTGGTAAAGTAAAATTGGGAGATGA
Source organism: Viscum album (assembly GCA_963277665.1). Taxonomy (NCBI): domain Eukaryota; kingdom Viridiplantae; phylum Streptophyta; class Magnoliopsida; order Santalales; family Viscaceae; genus Viscum; species Viscum album. The sequence goes on from OY728160.1 coordinate 701,480,160, forward strand.
TTTTCTATTCCAAAAGTACTAAATATCATGATTACTAAAAGTTCTCATGATCTAATCCTAATTAAAAAAATTGATATTGAGGTTCGATTGTAAAAAATTTATGCTATAAAGTTTTTTAAAGTACACCAGACTAGTGTTATTGAACGGGATTTTACAAATTCATCTTACATATTCCACTAGACATACTAAATTTTATTAGTTCAATCAATCAGAGAAAAGGTTTCAATTCTAATAAATAAAATTTTATATGTTCATCAAATAGAAGAATATTTTCATGTGTATGAAGTCTATCGAATAGACTTGTATTAATATTTGAAGTGAAAAAAGTTTTATAATTATTAAATATAAGTCTCTAAGTCATTGAAAAAATTCTCTATATTAATTCATTAGAAAAATGTTTCTAAATGAAGTTCATCGAATAGAGGTTTCCTAGTGAAGGAAACGAAATAAGGTTTCTAAAGAAATTTATCATATGTAGGAAGAGTCTTGTGAAAATTTTCAAGATGTTCTGGAAAATTTGTGTGGGAACACCAGATGGAGTTTTCACTAGATAGAAGAGGTGTTATAAAGTTTTATTTTACATAAGATTCAAATATCTTTATTAAGTTATTGTAAATTCATTAAATGTGATTATGTTAAGTTGGATGTTAAATTTTTCATTAATCATGAAGGTAATAATCATGATTCTATCTGAGATTATAGGAATTTTAGATAAGATAGTTGATTCTGAGTATTATGAAAGGTTCTTAACATTCAGTTAGTTTAAAGGTGGTCAAGTGTTGAATGTTTTGAGTGGGATTCCAAAAAAATGAGTGAGAAAATTTAAATTTGAATATTTAAAAGATAACAAATTCACTTTTTATTATTTTAATCCATACAATACCCTAAATCAAGGAGGCTATAAATAGTGAATCCCTGAAGATTCACCCTTAACAAAAAAATATACAATCATATATAAATGACCCTACCTCATCATAAATGATATATTTATCATAAATACTCCCTTTAGAAGCTAAAGAATCCACCACAAAATTACCTTCTCTCCAGATGTGTTTGACCAGAATACCCTGATTAATAAACCTTAAACAGCTTATAATAATATAATTTAACCACCAAGGATTTTTATTTGTACCCTGTATAAAACTCACCAGTAAGGAAGAATCAGATTCAACTTCAGAGATTAGAATATTATGTTATCTTCATATTATCATGCCGAGAAGAAGGGCCCTCGTCACTAGTTCAATTGAAGACCTTGTACCAAAAAATGCACTGAACCCCAGAATAACTAAGTTTCATCTACCTCTTACCAACCCTCCACCACTCATCTACCTAGATAAGAAGGATCCTTCCATGTTCAACTTCAACCCGGTAATGGGAACATTCCATTTAATCCATCTCCCCTGATTCCTATTCATGGAATTCCTCCCGAATCAAAGTCATGGCGGTTGCATTTTTAAGGCCATAACTGAGTCTCCCCCTGCCATGAGAAAGGCAATATCTACAAAGAAAGGAAATTTATAAGAAAGATCAAGTATCCTAATGAAAAAGTATTTAATCTTGTCAGTGAGGGTTCTTACTATTGTTACAAAACATTATTATATCATATTATTTGTGCAAGGAGAACATGAACTATCAGAAGGACTATTGTGCAATGAAAGTGATGGATATTCCCTTCTTATTTTCTAATGGTTTGTGTGGTCTTGGATTACTTACATACCATGTTAAGAACTAGCTACTCTTATTGAGTATTGAACCATCTAAATATATGTTTTCATGCAGTTGTCTTTGTTTATTTTATTCTAGCATATTCATTTCTTACTAACTGGATGTCAAGGTTGTTTCTTGAGTAATAAAACATAAAAAAGATAATATCATTGATTCACCCCTCCCTCTCTCAATTATCTCATAGATCCTAATTAGTCTTTAAAGTTGGTATCAGAAATAAGGTTCCCTTTATATAATCTTTGTTGAAGTTTGAAGAAAATTAAAGTTGTCATGTATGTTCAGAACTTTATGGCCAGTAAGGGGATACCAATATTTAATAGGAAGAACTATCATATATGGGAGTATATAATGTTATCATATATTATATCCATTGTATATAAAGTTATTTAATTGTATAAAAATGTTTTTCATCCTATTTATGTGTTCCCTTAATAGTTTTTGATAAGAAGAATTGGATAATAATGAGATATCTAGGAATGTTATAATTTTCTCAATCTCTGAAAGTGATTTTTTTAAGGGTTTAAGTTATTGGGACAACTAAAGGAATCTGGGACAAGCTAAAGAACATTTATGAAGGAAATGTTAAAGTAAAGAAATAAAATTTATAGATCTAGATATTTAAGTATGAAGATATTAATATTGGTGATGATTAATCTATTGGTGACTTCTTTATAAGAGTTAATGACATTGTAAGCACCATAATATGTTTCAGTGAGAATTTGGAAAATTCGTCCATTGTTGAAAATATTATAAGAAATATTTGGGATAAATTTGATGACAAACTATCATCTTTATAAGATAGATATCTCGAAAATATATCTATGGATGATGTTCATATTATTCTCATTGCTTACGAAATGAGAAGAGAAAGGTTGTCATGTATAATGAAAAGGTTGATCAGGAAATCTCTTTCAAATCTGTAAGTAAGAAAATTATAAGAAAGTTACCAAGGAAGAGGTTAGTTAATCTGACACAAAATATGAGGTTAGAAAAAACATGGATGAATTCATGTATTTTTTTCTATAAAGGTGAAAAGAGGCACAAGTAGTACAAAGTAATATTATCATTGAAATGCTTTCACTGCAGATCCATTGGATGCTTTTATGAAAATTATCCAAGATTAAAGGAAGATGGAGATAGGGAGTAAGAATATATAAAGTCAATAAGATATCTGAAAAATAAGGTATAAAAATCTAAGTCCTATAAAAGTAGAAAGTATAAGAATTTATCTAAATAAAAAAAACTTATTGTCTAACTGTAAGGAAAATTATAACAGTGAAGAGGAAGTTGGAAACTCCAATGATGAAGCTGTTGAAAATTTAATCATTTCAAAATTTAATGATGATATTTTTACCAGTGATAAAATTTGAAACTTTAAAAAATAATAGGAGACTCATATGGATTTTATTATTTAAATATATTTGAGAGAATTACTCTCAAATACTTTCAAACTAGAAAGGGATGATAAAAAATTTAAGAAAGAATATCTTTTAAAAAGTAATCAAGAATCGGTTCTTGGAGAAATATCCAAGTTTCTAAAATATATTGATGATCTGAATAAGTTACTGGATGAAGAGAAAAATATCAACATAAATATTGATGAAAACATAAGGGTAAAGTAAAAAAGAACTTGATCTTGTTCAAAAAAACTTGTTGAAGTTGATCAAGGAATAAAAAATGTCCAAAATTCAATTGTAGAAGTTGGTGAAAGTCTTAATAAATTTAACATCATAAGAATATAAAAAAATCATCCTCATAGGTTAACATCAAGTTTGAAGGTGTTTAGAAGAAAAATAAATTTAATAAAACTATGTATGTAGACAAAATAAGAAGAGTTTAAAATCCTGAAATTTCTAAGGTTTTAAAATTTGAATCAAAAACTACTGCTATTGGATATCTTATTAAGGATGATAGGAAAACTAAACTAGATAAGAAGATGTCATAGGATACCAAAAAAAATATACACAACAATTTTTCAAGGTGGATGATAAGAAAGATGATGGAAAATAGGTTCATAGTTCTGGAAAACATGCAATTAAATATGAAAATACATTTTCTATGGTTATTGTTGGTATTGTGGAAGCTTTGGGAATATAGTAAAAAAATTGTTTTAATCATCAATGTTACAATGAATCTAGGAGGAACTGGAGGTAGATATTAAGGGGGATTCAACCCACTAAAATAAGGAAACCTAAAAATTCTAGTTTGAAAACTAAAAATAGATTTCAATCTGTGGAAACTATTTGTATAAGATGTGATCAGATTGGATGTCTTGTTAAAGTATGTATTGTTATGTTAGCCACAAAAAATATATATAAAAAATATCAAAATAAACATAAGAAAGAATAAAAAGGAAAGGATAAGGCCTAAGTTGTTGAAACTTCTCTCAAATATACTAAAGTAGAATGAAATTGGATATTAGATAGTGGGTGTTCTTCATATATGACCAGATATTTGAAGTTGTTGAAGAATGTGAAAGATTATAAATAAGGGACAATGATGTTTGGAAATTATGAGTTCTTTATAATCAAATTTGTTGGATCTGATATGATTGGAAAATAAAAGTTAAAATCCAAAGGAGTCTTATTTTTTAATGGACTAAAACATATCTTGTTAAGTGCTTCACAACTCTATAATGAATTAAACGAGGTTATGTTCAAAAAAGATGGTTTTTTAAAATGTATTAAAGAATGTAAAGTTGTTTCAAAATGGAAAAAACAAGGGAAACTTGTTTCAAGTTGGTGATGTGCAGAGTTTATGCTATTTAAGCATGACTCATATTTCATGTATTGTGTTTTTGAAACATAATTCAATGGATCTCAAAATGTTTAAGAGTTTCAGGATAAGTGCTAAAAATGAATTTGGTTGTTATGTGAAGATTATTCTAAGTAATAATGGTTTTTAATTTACAAATGGGATGTTTAAATACTAGCTTTAAAATAATGGAATTCATCATGAATATAGTGCATTGTACACACCATAGTATAATGGTATTGTTGAAAGAAGAAATAAAAGTTTGGATGAGATGGAACGAACTATATTGATTAAACATAATACTTCTCAATAATCTTTTAGGCAATAAATTAGAGTATATATTCATATTCAAAATCACTATTTCTATAGGTAAAACTCTGATATGAATCCTTATGATATTTATTACAAATAAACCCCTAGTTTGAAATACCTAAGGGTGTTTGGAAGTCCTTAAATTATCAAATTCATAGGTGAAAATATTGGGAAGTTTGATTAGATATGTGTTGATGGAATATTTCTTGGATACTCTCCTAATAGTAGAGGATGCATGTGATATAATAAGGTAATATTAAGGATTGTTTTCTCTACAAATGTGAAATTTATATAATATTCTGATGGAATGTTTTTTTATAGAGATGCATATTTTATAGAAAGTGAGGATGAAGTTTCTATTGTTGAACAACATAACAAAGTTTATGATATAAGTAAAGATGTTTAAGCTTCTCAAGATAAATATTCTAACTTAGCTATTTCAAGTGATGAGGGATAGTCATATTCATCTCATCTTAGTCTAAGTAAATAGGTTAAAGTCCAAAACATCATTAGAGATCAAGTAAAATAGGTTTAAACCAAAATAACATCAAGTTTAGTTTCACATACTTCCTTATATTCACAGGTTTAGCCAAGAGATATTGAAGAATATTTATATCATCAAGAGTGGATTGATTCCATGAATAAAGTGTTGGATTATAAGAATTTGATTGTAAAAAAATGGGTTTTTCAAAACAAGTTGAAGAAAAAAAGTGAAGTGATAAAAAAAACAAGGCATGACTAGTATGAAATGGTTACTCACATATTTAAGGCATTGGGTTTTTTGAAACTTTTTTCCCAGTCGCAAGACTCAAAAGAATCAGAATCTTTCCTACTATGACTTCACAAAAAATATACAAGATGTTCTAAATGGATGTTAATTTGACTTTTCTTAATGGAGATCTCTATGAATAAGTTTATATTGAAAAAATGTGTGGCTTTATTCTTGGTCAATATAAAATATATGTTTACAAGTTAAAGAAGGATTTTTATAGGTTGAAGCAAGCACTGAGATATTGGTAATACAAATTGTATACTTTCTTAAGAAAGTTGAAATTAAAGAAAGGAAGATTTGATAATAACCTCTATATGAAATAAAATCAAGATGTTTCCCTCATTGTGATTATGTATGTTGATGATATCTTATTTATAGAGAATCATGAAGAAATGTGTGAAAATTTTACTGAGGAGATGAAAAAGTTATTTGAAATGCTCATGCTAGGTGAAATGAAATACTATCCCAACTTAAAAATCTCTCAAAAGAAGAAGTTAATTTTTCCTATGTTAAGAGAAGCATGATAAGTAACTTTTGAAGAAGTTCAGCATGGAAGATTCATAGCCTATTTCCACACCCATTTTGGTGGGAACAAAATTGGAAAAATGGAAAGGAAGGGAGTTTGATCCTAAATATTTTAGAAAGTTAATTAGAATTATATTATATCTTATGTCCTCAATGATAGATATAGTGTATGTTGTTACTATTTGGTTTGGGTATCAAAGTGCTCCAAAAGAATCTTATCTTATAGCTGAAAAAAGAATTCTTAGATATATAAAAGGCATAATTAATTTTGGAATCAAATATGATATATCAGGAAATATTTATCTATTTTTTTACATAGATGCAGATTGGGAAGTTTGTGTCAATGAAATAAGATCCACATTTGGTGGAGTTTTTTTCTTGGTAAAAAGATTTATGAGTTGGTATACAAAGAAGAAAAATTCAGTAACTCTCAGCATGGATAAAGTTGAGTATGTAGTTATCACTCAAGATACATAATAATTAATGTAGATGAAGACACAACTGGAATATTTGTTGGTTGATGTGAGGATTCCCCTTCTCTTGGGTTATGATAACCAAAGGGAAATAAATATCACTAAGAATCTAGTGCAACATTCATGTTCTAAGAACATTGATATTAAATATAACTTTATCAAAGTTCGTGTGGAAACAAATGAACTAATACTGGAGTTTATTCTAATAATGGATAAAGTTGTTGATATCTTTACTAAACCATTGTGGAAGGAAACATTTCAAAATATGAGGTTGATAATGGGAGTTCAGCCACCCTCTATTCAAGGATAAAGTGTGAAATTTATCCTCTTTCTCATCTTGTATTTGGAAAAAAATCAAAGGGGGAGAAAATATGTAACATAAATTCATCCATTGGTATTTTCTTTACCTTTTTAAGGAATATCATAGATTTAGGGGGGTTTTAAAATCGGTAAGATTTGATTTCATCATGTGTGAACTATTTTAACAGATTTTTAAAGTGGATACCTGAATTTGTTTTTGTACCAGTTAAAGTTTGTATCATGTTGATGAATTTTGGAGTGCATGGAAGGTGTTGTAAAGTTTCTTAAGAAAACGTTCTTAATCACTGCTTTATGGATAGAATGGTATTTTTTCAATGATTCTTGAGTTAATAGGTTCTAAGGTGTTGTTTTGTTAAGAATAATTTGGTTTTGGAAGAATGGATGATTGCTTAAGTATTGAATTTTTTTATCATAACATAAATCACTTAACATTTTTTAGCATTCCTTACAAAGATGAACAAATATAGTCCAACAGCTCAAGGATAATGGACCGAGCCTAGAAAAATAGATTCCATCATTCTAAATTAATCAGAAAAAGTGTGGTGCTTAATTTTTATCCAATTATCCTCACAAGTTCTATCAGACTAAGATGTTTGGTAAATTAAAATCAAGTGATGATTTTTTGTTCCTAAAGTAACAAACATCATGATTAATGAAAGTCATCATGATTCAAGTTTAATCACAAAGGGATATATTGAGGATTTGATGTACACAGTTCATGCTGAATTTTTTTTAAGTACATCAGACCAGTGTTATCTAACAAGATTTTACAAAGTCATCTTACATAGTCCATTAGGTGAACCAAAGTTCATCCATTCGATCAATCTAAGAAAAGGTTTCAAGTCTACTAAATGAACTTTTATATGTTCATCGGACATAATAATGTTTTTGTGTGTACAAATTCTATCGGATGAACTTGTACAAATATGTGAAGTGGAGAAGTTTCAGAATGATCAGACATAAGTCTCCGAGTCATCGAATATATTTCTCTATATAAATTCAATGAAAAAATGTTTCTGAATGAATTTCATCATATATAGGTGTCCTAGTGAAGGAAATAAACAAATTATTTTAAATAAATTCATCAAATGAAAGAGGATTTTTTAAAAAAATCCTAGATGTTCCTATAAAGTTGTGAGGGAACACCATACAAAGTTTTCACTAGATGGAAGATGTGTTATGAAGTTTTAATGGGTAGAATATTCAAAGATCTTTATGAATTTTTTTTAAAGTTTTTAAATGTGATGATGTTAAGATGTAAGTTCAACGTTTCATTAATCACAATGGGAAGAATAATTATTCTATATGAGATTGTAGGGATTTTAGATAAGATGTTTTATGTTGGGTGTTAAGAAAAGTTCATAGCTATCAAGAAGTTTAAAACTGGTCATGTGTTTAAAGTTTTGAACAGGCTTCCTAGAATATGAGAATAAAAATTCAAATTTGAATTTTTAGAAGTTCAAGAATTCCCCTTGAGTTTTGGAGGATGGGTGCCTATAAAGGGGAAAAGGAACCATATGAAGTAACACTATTATTATGTGCAATAGAGTGGAAGTGCTAGAGGTTTTGGGGTGTAAGTTTCCAACTAAGGAATCTCTTGGTTGAGGAAGAGATACCGGTAATAGTTTTCCAATCTATTGGTATTGGATAAACAGTGTGTAGAGCTATCAGACAAATAGTGTGTAGTGGCATCAAACATACAGTGTGGAGAAGTTATTGGAATAATAGGGAGTTACTTGGTATTGGATGTATTGTACATAGAAGTTATTGGATGTACAATTTCATAAAAAAAAGTCCAGAAAGAAGTTATTTCTCTCTATTGTGTAAGAAAGTGAAGAGGAAGAAAAGGTAATCTAAAGAAATGTAAGTGTAAATAAAGTTCAACCATCATAGTGACAAAGTACTGAATCTTGTCATTGAAGGTTCTTACTATTGTTACAAAATATTATTATATCATATTATTTTTGCAAGGAGCACATGCACTATTGGAAGAACTATAGTGTTATGTAAGTGATAGATATTACCTACTTGATGTAACCACAAAAAAGGATTATTTTTTAGTAGTTTTTTCGTCTTGGATTACTTCCAAACCATGTTAAAGGCTGGATACTCTTATTAAGTAGTGAACCATGTAAATACTTGTGTTCATGTGGTTGTTTTTTTTTATTATATTCCAACAGAGTTATTTCTCACTAACTGAAGGTAAAGGTTGTTTCTTAAGTAATAAAATATAAAAATAAAATATCATTGATTCACCCCCTCCCCATCTCAATGATCACATAGATCCTAATTAGTCCTTACAATTAAAATTCTCCCAACTAAATATCCTATACTTATAATAAAATTATAAATTATTGTTTTCTAATAACTTTAGTTGGTTACATCAAAATAAGAGGCTCTTCCCATAGAGTTTCCTTTCAGATCACCTTGGACTTTAGAGGAAGATCACATCCTTAATTAATCATTTTTTTAACACCAGTTAAGGTTTAAAAATCAAGGTTGGGTCTTATACCAATTATTGGTTCATGTAAAGATGGAAAGAGGGGGTGAATTTAATTTTTTTTTTTAAATTATAAATTAAAATCAAATTTTATGGGATTGAAACAAATAGAGAAATAAAAATAATTAATCTTAATATTGAGAATTATAAGCAAAAGTAATTAATTAAATGAGTTAGTGCAGTATAAATATAAATGAAATACAAGGGAAAATAAATTGATAAAGGAGTTTGGAAATAATCCCCTAAGGGGTCCCTATGTCTCCTCCCCTCAATTATCCTTAAGAGGTTTTGGTTTAAACATTGATTTTTATTGGTTATATAAAGAAACCCAACAATATTTATTTTTGATTACAAGATTTAAGACCCTTGGTTTTTAGTGGTTGGTATCGGGAAACCCAAATCACAGCTAGCCTTTTATTGTTTGTGTTTAAAAATTCAAATCTCATCACTTTAAAGGTAGTGATCACCTATCCCCTTTATATTCAACGGTAGTGAGCACCCGAGAAAAGAAAATAATAAGATGCTTTCTTAGAAAAAAACCTTTGAATCACACTCTCTACCCCACAACAATTTTATAATAAAAATGAGTGGGATAAAGAGATACAATTATGAGTGAGCATAATGATGGAAGCAAAGTATCACGGTTTTTCTAAAGAATGAATCTTCAAGGTAACCATTTATTAAAAAACCCTTGGGGTGTATTTATAACCTCTAGGGGATTTAGTATCATTCTAGAATTTTTTGGGGTTGAATAGAGGTTTTACAAGTTGAATTAAGGCATGTGGGGGCACCACTAATGGCTAGATTTTGAGTCGTTTGGGTGTCATTGGATAGCTGGTGGGTTTTACCGACCAACTGATGGTACCTAGATAGAAACATGGTTATATCCAAACCCCATCCTCTCACCAATGGAACCTATAAAAAATAGGTTTTCTATTCAGGTCCCACTGGGTAGCCGTTAGAACCTACTTGTGGAAAGCTCTAAAAAGGGCCTCCTTGATCCTCTTGAGCCCTCAGATTAGTCTGGTGCCTCCATGAAAAAAAATAAAATGTAAACACTAAAATTCATCAAAAGAAATTATTAGAAGCATAAATGTGTGTTTTTGATCATTCAAAACTACCTAAGAGAGTGAGATGTATAGAATAATTTACAACAAAATCTAAAGGGGGAAATATTGGAACCAAAGCTTATATTATTGTATTTTTTCAATTGGGGTTTTTTTTCAAATAGAAGACAAGATAGTGTTGGGTGTACTTTGAGGATTTGGGGAATTATTCTAAAGAATTTTGGAATAATATGGTGTGTAAAGGTTTATTTAAAATTGGATAAGTCTCAATTTCATGAGTCATTGGAATCATTCTGTAAGAGTCATTTTTTTCGAGAGTTTGAAAAATGACAGAGGTATGATTCCATAAGATTCATCAGATCACTCTATAGGTTTTAGTTCATGATAAATGTAGTACTATAATAATAATTTGGAGTTTCATAAAAATCATTTGTAATTCCTTAAGAATTATCTATGTCTTTATAATATTCATTTTCTGAATTTTTTTAAGTCATCAACTTTCTATAAGAGTCGTCGGCACTTCCTAAGAGGCATTGGACTACTCTGTAAGTGTCATTTTATAGTAGAGCCAATATCATAAGATTCATTTTCATAATCCGTAAGAGTCTCTAGTATAGAATGTAGGAATCATTCAATGACTAATGGTGAAATATTAGATTCATTTCCTTTGGGAAATTTCATAAAGTATTATAGAAAAACTAAGGAATGTAAGAATCATCACATTGGTGAATTTGGTCTGTTAAAAATCACAGTTTTAATTTATAGGATGATGGAGAAGATTGTTTCAATATTAAAGGAGGTTTATGTTATAATATTAATGGTGATCTAAATTATAGGGATTATGAAGATTTAGTTATTAACTTAATTCATAGCACAACTCAGTGCCTCCGCGCCATATGAAACCATTCATGGGAATATTATTAATCGTAATACAAGATTGAAAAATAGGTCAAATGAGAAGAATGGAACTTATAGATTTTTTGGAGAAGTGGATATTGTGATTTATGAGGAAGATTTTAAATATTATGAAACTTTAAAAGAAATGAATTACTCAGTGGTGACTTTATAGAATTTCTATAATCAAAATATGGAAATTATCATGCATTGATTATGAAAGGAGATAAAGAGAATATCATCACGATTTTTATGGGGGTATTCATATTCAAAAATATGGAAATATTCTCAAGGAAAAATATGTGGTGAATTATTAAAGAGAGAAGAAGAGAATGGGTTGTCACTACATCTATCAAAAACATCAGCATGTAGGAGTGGAAATTACGAAGGTAGGAAGGAACACACATGAAGATATTCATTTGAAGAAGGAATAAGGAGAATGATAACACTATCATTGTATTGATTTTTATATTTTATTCTTATAATATATTGTAATCAACCTCTGAGTTGTGCATTTTATGTGTAACCCTTGACCTGAAGAAGTGTGCAAGTGGTTAAGAAGATGAAATGTTTCTAGGATCGATAGTGTGTCCTTACCAAACTCTTGTAGTAATTAAAGTGGATTGTATTAGATCTTGGTATGCCAACATACTATTGACGTAATCTCATTAGATTTTCCCTTGGTGGTGAACCAAGTAAAATATTTTTTCCCCACATTTACTTTTTTTCATCTGAATATTATGTGCATGTGTGATGATAACCAACAAAAATCGGTTTGTTTTTTCTAACATGATGACAAGGTCCTATGAATAAAATGAAAACGTGAACATCGTAATTCACCCTCCCCATCTTATAGTGTATTAGGCTTCCAGTTATGACATTTTTCACAAATAAATTTTTTTGGATTAAGAATTTTATGATGGAACAAGGGGTGGTATCTAGAATATCAAGCCTAATCAAGTGTTTTGTGATAGCAATGGGGTTGTCGTACAAACTTAAGGAACCACAATATCACAAAAGGATCAAACATATCCTTCTAAAATATAATTTCATGATAGAAATTATTTATATGGGTGATGTAAAGATTTTGCAGGTACCTATATAGTATTATGTAATGGATTCATTAACAAAACCACTAACGCACTAAAAACATGATGGGTATATAAAATCTGTGGGTTTTAGATGTGTTAGGGGTTATCTCGAAATTTATTTGGTTATATCTAAATTATTAGTCTAATTCATGGGATGTAAATCTTGAGATTATAAAATGTATCATTTTATTATTATTAATGAAAATTTTCACTTTAACATTCATTTATGTAGGCTGCATTCATTACATGAAAGTGGAATGATAATTAACCCCCATGGATAAATCTTTGAGTTTTACATAATCAATGTTTTTTATTGAAAGATATGGATTGTGACAAAATATTAATATTAACGTAAGTATAAGCTCGTATGGAGATGCAAAGTTCACTCATGTGAAACAGATATCACTTTTTATCTAGACTGGTCATGTAGAGTATACCACATGAAATGTCATATATATTGTCTTTGATGTATTTAGGGAAGTATACTTTATATGAATCACTGGAACAACTTTAACAAGACATCCTACATATGAACCTTTATATATATATATATATCTTATTTCAACCATAAAGTTAAGTTAATCAAGGTGTTGGGAGTTATCACATGATATGACATACATAGTCTTTGAAATTGCTATACTGACTTCACCATGGGAACATAGACCCAACTCACATGTGGGGGTCACAAGTAGTTGGAGGAAAGGTTAGATACCACCAAAGATGAGGGTTCAAGTAGTGGGATTAATATCATATCGAGTTGGGGGGCCAACCTGAGAGTCCAAACTTGATTTTTTACCATAACGCCCCTACATGCCCTCTGGAAATTTCTAGTGCAAACTTTCTATGAAAATTTCTAGTGCGTATTTTTACTAGAAATTTCTAGTGTGAACTTCGAATGGAAAATTCTGCTTCAAATTTATACTTTAAATTACAACGAAGATATGTTAATGCATAAATAAAAATTTTAAATTTTTACTCAAAATTTGCATTGATATAATTTACACTAGAAACATTTAGTGTAAATTTACATATGAAATGTTTAGTGTAAATTTCCATTCAAATTTAAAGTGTAAATTTTCAATGTATATTTTTCACAAGACAGTTCCATTTAAAATTCATAGTGAAAATTTGCACTGAAATTTTCCAATAACATTTCAATGTATGATGACAATTTTCAATGCAAAAAAAAATCACACACATAAAAATAAAAATATATGTGGTAATATTAAATTATAAATTTCAAGTGAAAACTTACATTTGAAATTTCTAGTACATGTATACAAAGATCCATGTAAATTTGCATTAGAATTTTGTGTTTTACATTTACACTGTAAATCCCCATCAATATAAATATATACTAAAAATTTTCAGTGTAAATTTACAATACCAAATATAAATGCATGTATATATACATACATATATATATGTATATATAAAAATATAATTATAAAATATAATTTTAAGTGAAAATTTACACTGGAAAGTCACATCATTGCATTCAAAATTTCCAATGAAAATTCACAATGAAAATTTATAGTTTTCAGTGGAATATATACTCGGTATTTGACATGAAATTTTATACTAAAAATTTATACAATATATTTGATTAACATAATTCTAAAATAAATATATATTTAAGTTTTTAGTGTATATATCTTAATACATATATAAAAATTTAATTTTGTAATAAAATAAATGCTTTGAAATTTTTCATTAGGAACTTTTAGTGAATATTTCCATTGAAATTTTTTAATGCAAATTTTCTCATAAATTTTGATTTCATATTTCAAATTAATTTTTATTATAATTAAACTAAAAATTTTATTATCAAAACTATAAAATAAATAAATGTTTATATTTTCAATTCAAATATATTAACACATAAATAAACAATATAGTTTTGCATAGAAATTTTGAATCGGAAATTTCCTATGAAAATTTTCAATGCAAAACTCCATTGAAAATTTTCAGTGTAAGCTTCTACTAGAAATTTTTAGTGTAAACTTGAATGGAAATATCCAATTCAAATTTACACTTTAAATTACAATAAAGATATGTCGATACATAAATAAAAAATAAAATTTTCACTGAAATTTTTCATTGGGAATTTACACTAAAAACCTTTACTGTAAATTTCTATTGAAAACTTATAGTTCAAATTCCCATTAAAATTTATAGTGGAAACTTTCAATGTATATTTTCCATTAGATAATTTCATTTTAAATTCATAGTGAAAGTTTGCATTGAAAATTTTCAATAAAGCTTCAATGTAAGATGAAAATTTTCAATAAAAACTAAAAAAACACAAATACACAAATACAAAAACAAATATACATGATAATAATAAATTATAAATTTATAGTGAAAATTTTAATGTAGAAATTTTTAGTATGTATATACAAGCATCCATGTAAATTTGCATTGAAATTTTGTGTTTTACATTTGCAGTGACAAATTTCACTACACATTTCCACTGGAAAATTGTAGTTCAAATTTCCACATGAAATTCTAAAGAAAATTTTCAATACATATTTTCCACACCATATATTTCCTAATATAAATATATAATTTATTTTTTTAATTCAAATTTATAGTGCAAATTTTCAATAAATAAATAAAAAGTATGGAAAATTTTATTATCAAAAAAGAAAATTTTCCCTGAAATTTTGCATTGAAAAAAAATGTATATGTAAATGAATATATAAATAATTTATATATAACTTTTTATAAAAATCATTAGTCATTATTATATATTTATTTTAGAGGGAATAGATATAAAAATGATAATATTTAAAAAAAATATAATTAGTTATTATATATTTATAAACATATAACTAGTTTTTAATTATTGTTATACATTTAGTTTTATTACTATTATTATATTTTTTTGTTTTTTGTTTTCACTTGAATTTTAATGATTTATTATTATATTTTTTTTATTTAATGTTTATGGGTTTGAGTTGTTTTTAATCACGCTACAGGTGAAGTAAAGGGTATTTCAGTCCAACAAATTCAAATAAATAAATAAAAAAAT
Organism: Viscum album; assembly: GCA_963277665.1. Classification (NCBI taxonomy): domain Eukaryota; kingdom Viridiplantae; phylum Streptophyta; class Magnoliopsida; order Santalales; family Viscaceae; genus Viscum; species Viscum album. Next base: position 701,495,628 of record OY728160.1, read on the forward strand.
TAAAAATAAATCAAATATAAAATTTTGATCACTGTCCACATCATCTTTTTTACACACAGCAAGTATCCCACGAGTCATAGAATGATTCTACACATCAGGGTAGATTGGGTTATGGTGAGTACAAGGATGGAAGAAAAGTGTCGTGATTTTTCTCAAGAATGAATCTTCAAGGTATCCATTTCTTCCAAGAACCATTTGGGGTGTATTTATAGCCTATGGGAGCTTTAGGATCATTTTGGATGTGTTTGGGGTCAAATAGAGTCATTACAAGTTGAATTAAGGCATGTGGGGGCACCACCAATAGTTAGATTTTGAGTCTGTTTGGGTGTCACTGGATAGCTGGTGGCTGTCACCAGCTAACCGGTGGCTCCTGGAAAAAACCATGGTTCTATCCAAACCTCATTGGCTCACCAATGGAACCTGGACAAAACAGGTGTTCTATCCAGGTCCCGCCAGGTAGCCGCTAGCACCTGCTGGTGGAAAGCTCTAAAAAGGGCCTCCTTGCTCCTCTTGAGCCCTCATATTGGTCTGGTGCCTCCATGAAAAAAATTCTAAAATATAAACACCAAAATTCATCAAATAAAATTGTTAAAAGCAAAAATGTGTGTTTTTAATCATTCAAAACAGCCTAAGAGAGTGATATGTACAGCAGAATTGACAACAAAATCCAAAGGGGAAATGTTGGAACCAAAGATTATATTGTTGGATTTGTTTTAAATTGGGATTTGTTGTCAACCAGAAGACAAAGTAATATTGGGTATACCTAGAGGAATTTTGGAATTATTCTAAAGAATTTTGGAAGAATCGGGTGCGTACTGGTTTATGTGAAATTGGATAAGTCTCAATTTTATAAGAGTCATTGGACTCATTCTGTAAGAGTCATTTTTGTCGAGAGTTTGAAAAATGAAAAGGGTATGATTCCATAAGAGTCATCATACCACTCTGTAGGTTTCAATTCATGATAAAGGTAGTTCCATAAGAATTATTTGGAGTTTCATAAGATTTGTTTGGAATTCCTTAAGGATCATCTGAGTCTTTATAAGACTCATTTGCAGAATTTTCTTAAGTCATCAGCATTCCATAAGAGTCGTCGGCACTTCCTAAGATTCATTGGACTACTCCATAAGTGTCATTTTGTAGTAGAGAAAATATCATAATATTCATTTGCAAACTTTGTAAGAGTCTCCAGTATAGAATGTAAGAATAATTCTATGACTAACGGTGAAATGTTAGAGTCATTTCCTTTGGGAAATTTCATAAAGTATTAGAGAAAAACTGAGGAATGTAAGAATCATCCCTTTGGTGAATTCGGTCAGCTACAAATCACAGTTTTAATTTATAGGATGATGGAGAAGATTGTATCAAGATTAAAGGAGGTTTATGTTAATATTAATGGTGATTTAAATTATAGGGATTATGAAAATTTAGTTCTTAACTGAATTCACAACACGACTCTGTGTCTCCCCACCGTATGAAAGTATGCATGGGAATATTATTAATCATAATACAAGATTGATAAATCGGTCAAATGAGAAGAAGGGAACTTACAGATTTTGTAGAGAAGTGGAGACCGTGATTTATGAGGAAGATCATCAAGATTATGAAACTTTAAAATAAAGGAATTACTCGGTGGTGACTTTATAGAATTTCTATAATCAAAATATGAAAATCAACATGCATTGAATATGAAAGAAGATAAAGAGAATATCATTATGGTTTTCATGGGGGTTTTCATATTCAAAAATATGGAAATATTTTCAAGGAAAAATATTTGGTGAATTATTAAGGAGATAAGAAGATGACGGGTTGTCACTGCATCTATCAAAAACATCAGCATGTAAAAGTGGAAATTACGAAGTGGGGAAGGAACACACATGAAGATCTGCATTTGAAGAAGAAGGAAGGAGAATGATAACACTCTCACTGGATCGATGTTCACATTCTGTTATTAGAAGATATTGTAAGCAACCTGTGGGTTGCGCCTTTTCTGTGTAACCCTTAACCTGAAGAAGTGCGCAAGTGGTCAAGAAGAGGAAATGTTTTTGGGATCGACAATGTTTTCTTCCCAAACTCTTGTAGTAATTGCAGTAGATGGTATTACCTCATGGTACATTGACAGACTATCAATGTATGGTTCTTGGATTGTCCCTTAGTGGTGAATCAAGTAAAATATTGTTTTCCCACGTTTACTTTTTTGCATCTGAACATTGTGTGCATGTGTGATAACCAACAAATTCAGTTTTTTTTTTGTTAACACAATGACAAGGTCCTATGAAGAAAATAAAAACATGATCATCGTAATTCACCCTCCCCCTCTTACAGTGTATTAGGTTTCCAATTACGACATTTTCCACAAAGAAATTTGTTTGGATTAAGAAGTTTATGATTGAACAGGGGGTGGTATCTAGCATATCAAGCCTAATCAAGTTGCTTTGTGACAGCAATGGGGCTATCGTGCAAACTTAAGTAACCACAGTCTCATAAAAGGATCAAACATATCCTTCACCAATATCATTTCATAAGAGAAATTATTGAGATTGGTGATTTAAAGATTTGTTGGGCAGCTATAGAGTATTATGTAGCGAATTTGTTGACAAAACCACTAACGCACTAAAAAGATGATGGGTATATAAAGTTTGGGGGTATTATATATGTTGAGGATTGTCTCGAAATGTATTTGGTTATATCTCAATCCCTAAGATAATTCATGTGATGTAAATCTTGAGATTATAAAATGTATCATTTTGTTATTATTAATGGAAATTTCCATTTTAACATTCATTTATGTAGGCTGCATTCATTACATGAAAGTGGAATGATAATTAACCCCCCACAGATAAATCTCTAAGTTGTCCATAATCAGTGTTTTTCATGGAAAGATATGGATTGTAACGAAATATTAAGATTGACATAAGTAGAAGCTCGTATGGAGATGCAAAGCTCACTCATGTGAAACATGTATAACTTGTTGTTTGGACCGATCAGGTAGAGTATAACACATGAAATTTCATACATATTGTCTTTGATGTATTTAGGGAAGAATACTTTATATGAATCGTCGGCACTACTTTAACAAGACATCCTACATATGAACCTTCATATATATGTATCTTACGCCAACCATAAAGTTAAGCTAATCAAGGAGTTGGGAGTTGTCACATGATATGTCATGCATAGTCTTTGAAATAGCTATATGTTGACTTCACCATGGGAATATAGACCCAACTCACATGTGGGGGTCATAGGTAGTTGGAGGAAAGGCTAGATACCACCAAAGATGACGGGTCAAGTAGTGGGATTAATATGTCTTAGGTTGGGGGGCAACCTGAGAGACCAAACTCGATTTTTTACCATAATGTCCCTGCATGCCTTCTGAAAATTTTCAGTGCAAACTTTCTTTGAAAATTTTCAATGCGGGTTTTCACTAGAAATTTTCCTTGCGAACTTCCACTAAAAAAATCCGCTTCAAATTTATACTTTAAATTACAATGAAGATATGTTAATGCATAAATAAAAAATATAAATTTTCACTAGAAATTCAGATTGATATAATTTACACTAGAAACATTTAGTGCAAATTTCCATATGAAAAGTTTAGTGTAAATTTTCATTCAAATTTCTAGTGTAAATTTTCAATATATATTTTTCATTAGACATTTCAATTTAAAATTCATAGTGCAAATGTGCAATAAAAAATTCCAATAAAATTTCAATGTATGATGACAATTTTCAATGCAAAAAAAAACTCAAAGACACATACAAATACAAATATGTATGGTAATATTAAATTATAAATTTCAAGTGAACTTACATTTGAAATTTCCAGTACGTATATACAAAGATCCATGTAAATTTGCATTAGAATTTTGTGTTTTACATTTATACTATAAATCCCCACCGATATAAATATGTACTAAAAATTTTCAGTGTATATTTACAATACAAAATCTGAATGCATGTATATATACATATGTATGTATGTATGTATGTATACAAATATATATATATACACAATATGATTTTAAGTGCAAATTTACACTGAAAAGTCACATCATTGCATTGAAAAATTCCAATGAAAATTCACAGTAAAAATTTATAGTTTTCAATGGTAATATATACTTGGTATTTGAAATGAAATTTTCTGTAAAAAAAATATATAATAAATTTGATTAGCATGATTCTAAAATAAATATATATTTAATTTTTCAGTACATATATATTAATACATACATAAAAATGTAATTTTGGAATAAAATAAATGCTTTGAAAATTTTCATTAGGAACTTTTAGTGCATATTTCCATTGAAAAATTTTAATGCAAATTTCCACACAAATTTTGAGTGCATATCTCAACTTAATTTTTATTATAATTAAACTAAAAATTTGACTATCAAAACTATAAAATAAATATGTGTTTATATTTTCAGTTCAAATATATTAACACATAAATAGACAATGTAGTTTTGCATAGAAAATTTGAATCGGAAATTTTCTATGAAAATTTTCAGTGCAAACTTCCATTTGAAATTTCTAACGCAGACCTCCATTGAAAATTTTCAGTGTATACTTCCCTTGGAAATTTCCAGTTCAAACTTCTCCTGAAAATTTCTGGTGTAATCTTCTACTGAAAATTTTCAGTGTAAACTTTGAATGTAAATATCCGGTTCAAATTTACACTTTAAATTACAATGAAGATATGTTAATGCATAAATAAAAAATAAATTTTTTACTAGAAATTTGCATTGAGAATCTACACTAAAAACTTTTATTGCAAATTTCTATTGAAAACTTGGTGCAAATTCCTCTTCAAATTTCCAGTGGAAAATTTTAATGTATATTTTCCCCTAGATAATTTCATTTTAAATTCATAGTGCAAATTTGCACTAAAAAATTCTAATAAAATTTCAATATAAGATGAAAATTTTTAATGCAAACTAAAAAAACACAAAAACACAAATACAAAAACAAATATAAATGATAATAAATTATAAATTTAAAGTGCAAATTGTACTATAAAAATTTTCAATATGTATATACAAACATTCATGTAAATTTGTATTGGAATTTTATGTTTCACATTTGCAATGACAAATTTCATGCACATTTCCAGTGAAAAACTGTAGTTCAAATTTCCACATGAAATTCCAAATCAAATTTTCAATACATTTTTTTCACACCATATATTTCCTAATATAAATATACAATATATTTTTTGAATGTAAATTTATGACGCAAATTTCCAATAAATAAACAAGTGGAAATTTTGATTATCAAGAAAGCAAATTTTCACTGAAATTTTGCATTGAAGAAAACATGTATATGTAAATGAATATATAGATAACCGACATATAACTTTTTATAAAAATCATTAGTAATTATTATATATTTATTTTAGAAGGAATAAATATAAAAAATGATAATATTTAAAAATGAATTATAAGTAGTTGATATATATTTATAAACACGTAACTAATTTTTAATTATTGTTATACAATTAGTTTTATTACTATTATTATATTTTTTTATTGTCTATTTTCACTTGTATTTTAATGATTTGTTAATCACAGGTGCAGTCTAATAGATAGAGACAGTGTTCAGCCTTTAGCCGAGGCTATGGAACCCTTACAGAAATAGTGATTCCTTTGAATCATCGAAATACCATTTGCAGTGTCAATAAAAAAACTACAAAATAATTTTTATTAAAAGGTATAGAAGCACATATTTCAAAAACTGGTAATTGTATGGTCAAACAGATGATGCATAGGCGCCTGCCTCATACATAAAGAGAGGCTTTGAAAAAGTAAACAATGAAAAGGAAAACTCTTGGTAAATACGTTTTTTTTTTTTTTTTGAAGAAGAAGAATTTAAGGCTACAAAAAAAAAAAAAACACCAGAGGGTCACCTGTCCCTCCCTCACCTTTCTCTCCTTTTCATGCACCAATGCCCACTGTGAAAAAGCAACCTCCAGCTCAAAGAGAGGGGGGGGGGGGGTCTTATTGGGGGACCAATTCTTTCAGGCAGCGTCATAATTCACATAAATCTATCCCTTCCTGTACTTTCTGTACACTTCTTATTTCCCTCTTGGAAACACGGTTCCCTCTACCCACTCCTTGGTTACAATAAAAATGAACAAAACATCAACACAAACTATCAAAAACTCAAAACCCAAAAGCTCCCTCCCCCACCATCTACACTTGGCTGATGCTCAAAACCCAGCCAACATTCAATACATTTTCCTCTCCGAGAACTCGATTCGGGATCCAGTGAGCAATTTGAGTGGGGGGTCGGTTTAGTTTCAGCTGCCCTTTCCCTCCTCCCCCTCTACCGGTCTTCCAAAAATGTCTTCCCGATGAAATCACGGAACCTCTTGGAGTAGAGCTTTGGGTCCACGGCCGAGATCGAGAAGGGGTCGGCCTGCAAGGATTTGTATGCGTGCTCCAGCTTCTTGCTGATATCGTAGTCCTGCAGAATGTCGATGATCCCGAAATAGAGTATCACCTCACGTGTCTCACCGTTACGTGAGGCCACATGGCTGCTCACTCGCCCCGGCATGTATTGATCAAAGTCACTCTTCCTTGCCACCCGCTCTGCTCTTGCCGGCATGTTCGCCCCCAGCCTGATCAATGGCTTCCTGAAAGATGAACACTTTTTGAGCTTTTATACACATCAGGGCAGATTGGGTTATGGTAAAGCAGTTAAAAAAAATATGAGTGTTTGTTTATCTTCCAAAAGAACACTTGAATTAGTGGCAGAAAATCGCTTTTCAATAAGCAAAATCATAAAAGATTTGTGCTATATAAGCATTTTTCAGTCCTGTCAAACAGAACCTAGGCAGTTTTCAATAACTACTGTCAAACAGAGCCTGAACCACTGCAACATAATCATTTTTTTAATTCTTTTACTCCAGCAAAAAATTAATAAATAAATAAATACAAATAAAGTTTAGCTTACCGCCATTTCTGCATTACATGGTCACATCTGATAGTCATGATCACAGAAAAAAACAGAAAAATGGCTCTGGAAACTCATCGTAGTAAAAAGAAAAAGGTTTCCATGAGTGATGAACAAAGGGCAGCCAAATCAATCCACTTGCAGTTTGTGTTCAAACACACATTCTGCAAAAATGTTTTAAAATATATATATTTAGTTTTTTTAGACCAGGAACACGTACCGGCCAGACAACACTCGGTCCATGTCTTGCAATTCAGCTTCCAAAAACCGACAGCCACGCATGAACTTCTCATTTTGATATGTATCTTCCTTTCCTGAAAATGGACACCAGTTCATTCAAACTCTCATTGTACCATGAATTAGTTTAGAAAGTGATGATGTAGCCATTTACCGGTACGCCGAAGAAAAGGAGAAAGCCCTATCTTGTCCCCTGTATCATTTTCACGGAAGTGAAGGCCGACCAAGAGACTATAATCCATGATCCCCTCTGCCTCCAAGAACTTGCAGTCAAGATCAATTTGCCTGATAACATCATAAAATCAAGGTCTTATAGAGATGTTGTACCATGCTGCAAAAGTAGCAAAGATAAATATCATTTAAACCAACCCAATGAGGTCATTGAACCAGTTTTTCTGGAGGCGGAACACGAAATTGAGATCAAGGTCTTTAAGGGTGGTCGTTTCATCGATCTCACCCTCAGGCTTATCCGTGGAGCGACCATGGGATGATCCTTTGAGGTCAAATCGCTTGTGAATTTGATATTCTGAGCAAAACAAATTGCCCATCACAATGAACCTGGTCTGATACAAGCGAGAAATGGTATTAATAGAAAATATATCCAGTAAACATAAACCACGAAAAAAATATCAGAAATAATGTGATTCAGGCCAAAATCTTACATCCGCAGGCACCTTACCAAAATCATCAACTATACTCAAACAGGATAAATAAGTGGGCACAAGAGGACTCTCGAACAAGGAACACTCAGACACATCCCAAAGGACACATTCCTAATTCCCAAAAACAGGGAATATCTAAACACATTCTCAAGGATTCATGTCTTATTCTCTCAATTGTGCTCAATCTCATATGCTCAGAAGTTTATCCATAACACACTCATCACCTCCCATCATACAGATTCGGTGTGAAAATAAAAGCCATTGTCACATCCACAATAATTAGAACATTGAATAAATCAAATGTGATAATTACAGAACTAATGAATCATAAATACAATAAAAAGAACATATCTTGATGTTTTTTGGGCATACCTTTTGCCCTCCAGCTGGTTTGACGCAATGCACACCATAGAATTTAGTTACAAGGGAATTCTGGTACCGCAAAACATGATCATAGTAACTGTGAAGCATCCGAATAAGAACCTGAACATTAATTAAAAAGCTCAATAGGAAGTTACAATAGCCAGCAACGATTGGATCTAAATTACAATCATCCTATGCCTTCTCTCTTTAAAAGTAACATTGATCTTTCAATGCATAAGCAACTGACCTTTACTTCAGATTTTTTAATGGTCTTAATCATGAATCTATCATCTTGAGTAAGGTAAAAGAAGCTTCCACTCTTCCCTGGGGAAGAGAGCTCCCTAAGTGCATCGCTTCCACATATAGCTAGCATGTAGTCAGCAGGATCCACTTCAAATAACTCCCTCAAATATCTGAATACCAATAACGGAAGCATTCAATGACTCCTCACTAGGGTAAGAAATACTCCATACATAACAAAATTATAAACACGCAGCTCTAATTAAAAAGAACACTCAAAACCAATGAATCTCGATCATAAGAAGCATCAAAGAACAAATTAAGAGACCATTGCAAGAGGAAGTAAACCTAAACACCATTGGACAGTAATCTTTCCAGCGGAAATCAGCTGATTGATGGCGTGGTGTGTACTTGGACCCTTCAGGTGGGAATCTAGTCCAGAACTTCTCCTTCGGATCAAAATCACTATCCCTAAGGTCCCGAAGGATTGATGCATGCTTCCCAACAGAGTGCCTGGGGGGAGAAACATCAAACTGATCTCCTCAGCAAACGATAACTCATCTCCACTGATTAATTGTGTGGATAATGAATATCAGAATCAATAATCCCAAAGAAGAATAAGAAGAGTCAAGATGAATTTACCTGATACCCAGTTGAACATTGAGCATCAGGTCATAATTCTTATGCCCTTTCCAAATGGTCTCCCCAGGTCTCTTCAACTCACTGCTGGGAAAACAACATGGATTCCTCTTAAACTGCTTGAAACCCACACAATCCATTCCCGTCCCGTCCCGATAAAACATCGAAGCCTCCACATTATCAACTATATCGCATGTAATATCTCCGGCGTCACCATCACTCTCCCATATGCAAATCCTAGGAAAATTGCGCTCCACTTCGACCGATGACCTTTTCCTGGCGGTGGAGACTTTCTCATTCGCCAAAAACCCCTTCTGCCAATCTTTCACAGGACCCGGAAAGAATGTACCCTGCAATTTATGCAGCTGATGGTTAGAATCTTTGTTCCAGCAACCCACGTAGCAACTCCCATCTGGCCATGTGAAAACGCCATTTCCCTTGGGGACGCCGTGATCCCAGTGGCCGTTGTACTGATTCCCATTAGCCCAAACGAGAACTCCCCGGCCAGAAATCATTCCGCTCTTCCATGACCCGACATATTCGTTGCCATTCTTCCACACGTACCTTCCCTGCCCATCCTGCAGGTTCCTTCGCCACCACCCCTCGTAGAAGTCGCCATTCGCGTATCTCTTCTGCCCGTACCCGTGTTTCCGATCAGCGGACCACGATCCGCGGTAGGTATCACCGTCGGATCCGATGAAGGTCCCGAATCCCTCCATACGACCGGACTTGAACTCGCCATCGAAGGTCGCTCCCGACGGCCACGAGAATCTTCCTTTCCCCGAAGCCTTCCCTTTCCTCCAGCCGCCTTCGTACATGCACCCATCGGCCCATATGTACTTCCCAGATCCATGGGGTGCGTTCCCGGCGAAGCTTCCGGTGTAGAGGTCTCCATTCGGAAGGTGCCTCCGGACCACCGTTAAGCTGCCGGTGGCTTCCTCTAAGTCGGTGGAGCTGGTAGCGGCCGGCGCGACCTGAGATCGGCCCCGCGGAGCGTAAACGGGTGGCTTGGAGGCCGACTGATCTCTTTCCCTCCCCAATCCCTCGCCTTCCGGCTTCTTCTTCTTGGGATTCGAGGCGATGATGGCGTTGCTGTGCTCTTCAAACAAAAGCATTTCTCGCATTTTGTGGTCGGCGAAACCAACCGGCCTCCCTTCCTCGCCCCCACTCCTTTCAGGCCACTCGCCGGCGCAGACCTGCCCGATCCCTCACCTCCAACAGCATTTTCGCCTCGAGCTCGATGGTCCCTTCGCCGCTCTCCCTCTCTCTAGGATCCAAAATCTTCCTGTACTGTGATTTCAGAAGCCGGGTATGTCTCCAGCACAGTTGCGCCGAGCGCGAGAGCTAGGAGAGAGAAAGTAAGAGGGAAAAACTACTGTGCATTCTACTAGGCATTCCTGCGGTGCGGCGAGGGAGAGAGGGGGGGGGGGGGGCGACTGTGCAAAAAAGGAAAAGAGAGGGCGGGCGACGGAGGCTGGCAGGCAGCAGATATGGTGCCTAGGGAACGTGGTCGGCACTGTCGAACTAAAATGAAATAGCTAACGTGACGAAAACGCCCTCAGTACTCTTCAAAATCCCCTGGCTCACCGCTGGTGTGTTTCAAAAAGATTTATTTTATTTAACTCATTATTTATTTTTTAAATAAAATTAGTCGCGAATCATGTTTCGTCATCCTAATTAATAATTTCAAGATAGATTTAACCAGAAATCCATTTTTTAATTATATGACCGAAATTATAATTGACATTCAAAAAACTAAAATTAAAAAAAAATGGATTTACCGTTAATTTTATGTAATTTTATTTATAAATAATTTATTTAATTTTTGAAATAAGAATGAATTATTTAAAGTATTTTTTAAGATGGATAAAGTATTGGGTTTTAATGAAAGAGTAGGGTGCGCTGACTATGGGTCTATATAGCATTGATATTTGAGGTTAGGGGGTCCAACGCCATATGTGATCCGCCTGTTCTTTCTGTTAAGACTTTGCAGTTCATAAATGTATTTAAATGCACCCATAACTATCTCAAATAATTTTGCCTTCACATAAAGGTATTATTTGTCACAAGATTAATCGTGGTACTTTTTTTCTGCATTACATTAGACAATTTTTTACTCACTACATTGCATTACATTTTTTGTTTATGTCGTCGTTTGTCCTCTCTTCTCAATCCCGCAATTTTTTACTCACTGCATGCATGATGGTGTGTCACATGGTGCATCAAATCTCTCACGGATCACAACTCACGTGAACAACCATGAATGGAATCGTGGAAGCTTTGCTTCATAACGAAGATCGAATAAATTCGAAAACACACAAAGCAAAAGTGTTTGACGCTAATCGCGTGACACAAATCGCTCGAAAAAACATAAAGAAACAAACACACCAAAAAATAAAAAAGGATACCCTCGAAGTCATAAGACCAAATTAATCATTGATGCCAATAAAACCCTATAGAAGACACATGAGGAGCAAGAGGCAAGACAAACAATCCATGAAATTAGCAGAAGCGAGCCAATCAGACAAGACCACATGGAGGTTCGACAGGGAATAGGTTGAAACAAAACATGTCCAAAAGAAGCAAACCCAACAAGAATAACCAAGACCCACAGTGTAAGAACAGAGTTTTTCACTCAGGTACGAATCTTTTAATTTTCGGTCTAAATCTTTAATTTGGACCTAATTTGGATGCTTAATGAGTTGGTAAAGGTTTCAAGGGTGTCTGGGGATTGTTCGGAGCCCGGAACCCATCTTTTTGGTGAAAACAAACTTTGCGCACGGTTTGCTTAATCGTGCGGATCATGTTTTTTTGAACAAAGCCACCTTGCAAGGTTGACGCACGACCGTGCGGCCTAATCGTGCGAGCGCCCTTTTTTTCCCCAGGTACTCATGCATGGGTTGCGCATGGTTTGACAAACCGTGCAGACCAAACCGTTCGGGTAGAGCCGTCCCGCACGGTTTGCGCACGGTTTGACAAACCTTGCGGACAAACCGTGCGCATGCTTATTTTCTTGGTAAATTTCCAGTTTTGCCCTTAATGATCTATTAAGTCAACCCTTCCTCCCTAATTCGAGTTTATGCGAGATAAACCTATTTCTCTCTCAATTTGGGTCTTTGTAAAGATCTAAACTTGGAATCAAGAGATCTCCATCATTCGACATCCGATCGAGTTTCCGTTCGTCGCGTTGGATGCGCAACGATAAGTACTCGAGTTCTTTTTAGCTGTTCTTCTTCTCTTTCACTCTCGACCTAGATATCGCCATGTGAGAGTTGTTCACCTTTTCTTAGATCTACTCTGATTTGAGGCAAATCAAGAGCCGATACCGAAGGAGAAGGATCGTATAACCCTAAGGTGGGTGGTCTATAACTCATTCCTAAAGTTCGTTGATTTTGGAATATTTGTGTGGGCCCCACCGGTTTCGTTGGAAGTCGTTTCTTAAATTTACATGTCATGATTATACTTGTTAGAATCATATGGTTATGCTCTTTCCAAATATGTGATTAGTTGTTAGCAGTTGCACCCACAACTCAATCTGCCTCATGTCGAAGGTTATGTCATAATTGAGTTTTTAGTGTTTCGGCACGTTCGAGTCACTGTTCGGGTGTGCCTTTGCTTGACCTTTCTAAAGGTGAGCCTTTCCATAATAAACGACTTGTTTAAATGAGAATTTCATAATGGCATGTACCATGTATGCTCATCACATGACCCGCCCAAGGTAAGTGATTTCAAATTGATTATTGAATATGAAACGTGAAATGTGAAATGACAAGTATACTAAGTATATAACTTGGCCTTATCAAATGAGTTTGAATAAAGGTTACATGTCTGTAGCACCCCTTACCATATTGATGGAAGGTAGCGGAGTGAACCTCTATAATTGAATATGCCTTAATGGTTGCAATGCTACTTGGCCTATCCACACTAATGGAAGGCAAGGCTTGGACCAATAAATAAATGGTTGCAACTCTACTTGACCTATCCACACTAATGGAAGACAAGACTTGAACCAAATGAACTACTACATGATTACAATATCAAAAAGGAATGGACTGACTCGAGCTCGCATTGGATTCTGAGAGGAGAATACCTTGGGTCTTGGGAACCTCATTCTGATTCAAGGATGCAGTTTGCTTAGGTTGATACCCACCTAGACTGTGGTTCTTGTCTATTCCTCGGATGCCCAATATACTATTGTAGGGTCCTTTTCATTATTACAGGATACCTCTAGTACACTCATTGGATCCAGCATTGACTAGTAGGTACCATGGTGAAAGCCCATAGGACCTTGTCTTTGCTTAGCCCCGTTTTACCTTGGTCGATCACCTTGGACTCAGTAAGCGCCTTATTGTGGAATGCCTTGGATTACACTCCTTGGATTACACTCTTACCCCTTAGCTAGACTCAGATACTACCGAGTTAGCGTTATGTGAGATCTACATTACCTTGGTTATTACCCTGAAACTCCCTCACTGGATATCATTTTCAGGTTGCCTTGTCATGTCTTGGGACCTTCACTACTTATACTATCCCGAGGTGATGTCAGTGTTGGCTATGCCTCACGTGGCCTATTAACATTAAATGGTAATTACTTAATTAATGAACTAGCTACATGTTCAGATACCAACCGAGGGCTGAAGCAGGTACTTGGGTATTTAGTTATATTGTACTTCTTACTTTACTTTATATATGCATGTCTACACACCGTTATATTCTATTACACGAGCCGGATGTTATAGACACCGTTGGTGGTGGCCCACTGAGATTTATCTCACACCCTCTCCGAGTGCAGTTTAGTACCCGGAGTAGATTACATGGTTGCAGGTATTGACAAAGGAATGTATACAACTTCAAACACTTGATTGCTTGCTGTTTGGGATGGATCTTGATAGCAGATGACCGAGTTGGATCTCGGGATGCTTGGAGTAGTCTTTGTTTTCCTTTACTTTGTGGAACTATTATGTCTATTGTCTTGTATCCATGTTTTCCAGTTTTCTAGTGACAAGACATTACATTATCATTGTTCTAGTTGATACAGTTATTATTATTCTTGTTTATCTATTGCATTAGTTTGCTTTTGCTGTTTACGACTGTTTATACTCCTTCCGCTGTGCTACACTCTGCTAATGAGGGCATAGTCTCCCCACAGACACACCCTAGGACCTCGCTGCTAGTCGACATCCTTTGACATTTGGGGAGATGCGCTTGAGGCCATGTGACCCACCAGGCTCGGGGCACCCGTTAAGTGGCATCCGAGTTCGGGACGTCACAAAGTGGTATCAAAGGCTGGTTCTTTTCTTGCTTTACTATTTGGAGACAATAGATTGGAGGATCGGAATGCTTGAGACTTGGTCATGAGCCGTGCTTGGGCTTCGCGAACCCATGTTTGGGGTAAAATCCAAGTTACCCAAAATGAAATTGTTATTCTGCTTTTGCCTATTACAGTTGATATTATTTCACCATTGGGTGACGCACATGTTGTGTGGTGTTGTTGATTATTACTCTGTTTGAGGGTCTTATTTCATCCTTATCCTGATGATATGAGGGCAAGGAGCATTGCTACATGCATCATTATAGGCACCTAGAGTTCATATGTCATGCATATTTCCATGCCATATAGGTGCATTTCACTGCTTTGCATTGCTTGATATACTTGTGATTGTTGAGTGATGTTGTGATAGTTGCTTGTACTTGTATTACTTTGGTTGCGATTGATTGATTGTATGTCTTAATTCATGAGGTGTATGAGCCCTCATGGGTTGGGATGAGTAATTTATCAAGTCAATCCATTATACTATAAATAAATGGGTGTCGTTTCTGGTGGTAGGTGTATGAGCACTGATTCATCAGAAATGACTATTCATTATAAATTGAATCCTAAAATCTAAAATTAATTGGTTGCACATCCTTATCCCGTCTTGTCATGTTTATGAAAGGTAAAGGAGAAAACCTGGTAATTAACTGCAAAATGACATGAAACATATACTTGAGCACTTACCGATACCTGACCATCTAAGCAGGTAGTTTGGGTAGTATGCCTTGGGTAGTGAGTTTTCTTACGTTCATCTTCCGCTAGTGATGCTATATCCTTTCTTCTATGCTTGTTCTGAGGCATGTGCTTGACATTTGTAGACCAATGCCACCACAACACCCTCATGTCATTCACTAAGAAAGTGGTGACGATCATGCTCCAGATATAGTGGGCCCTGAGCTGCCAGTCTTACCTCTAGGAGTGCCACTTGAGGCACCGCCTAATGTACTTGATCTAGGAACCGATGCCCAAGTCCATGATAGTTTCCTTCGTCTGATACAGTCCATGCATGGTGCTCCATGGGTTGCACCTACGATGACTGATCTGACCCGTGAGTTCCAGAATCCTCCTCCTCCTACTTTTTCAGGGGATGGCGGTTCTCAGGCTATTGAGTCTTGGCTAGAGGCCATGTTGTCTATCTTTGAGCATCTGAAAACGCCTCTAGAGTGGAGAGTCATTCTTGCTACATACATGCTTTGGGATTTGGCCAAGCGTTAGTGGGATGTGGTTATCCAGGCCAGTCGTCATCAGGGCATGTTATGGGTTGACTTCCAGACTATCTTCTATGATTAGTTCTTTCCTCAGGCACTGAGAGATGACAAAGCCATAGAGTTTATGCATCTCGAGTAGGGTTCTATGTCAGTTATGGAATATTCAACATGTTTCACTGATTTACAGCGCTTTTCACTGCTTCTAGATGGTGATGAGCTTTCGCGTGCAAGACGTTTTGAGGAGGGGATCTAGTACCCCATCCAAACTCAGGCGAATGTCTTTCGTCTTCCTACCTTTTCTGTAATAGTTGATTAGACCCTTATCAATGAGTGTAACCTAAGGGATGACTCAAGTACCGGGTTTAAAGGATCAGTGTCACGTTAGGCCCGTAGTTCTTCTGGAGGCCGGAAATGTTCCTTTGAGGTTTCTCGTCAGGGCAGTGGCAGCCAGAGTATCCAGTTTGATAGCTCCATGGCGTTTCATCAGTGTGGAAGACCGGGGCATTAGAAGCCCCAATGTGACAGAGACCCTATGGAGTATCGGGATTGTGGCCGTATGGGTCATCTTCAACATTTCTGCAAGACCTTTCCACCAGCTTCAAGTGGAAAAGGATCAGCATCTGCTCCACCTACAAGAGTGGGTTTTTTGCACTGTGTCAGGTGGGGAGTTGGAATAGCACCAGTAGGTCTGGCTGAGGAGGAGGTCGTGGTCATGGTAGTCCAACCCCTGATCACCAATAGTGCCAGCAAAGCAGTCATGATTGTGGTAGTCAATCTGTTGCACAAGGTCATGGATTAGGTCAGTTGCATGTTTTACAACCGATACCCGAGGATTAGGATGTGGGATAATCTACAATCCGAGGTACTATTCTAGTAGCCTCTACTATTGTCTCTACTTTGTTTGATACAGGTGCTTCAAACTCTTTCATTTCTGTATCTATTGTGGAAAGTCTCGGACTAGAGATACAATATCACTACAATGTAATGACCATCGACACACCGTTGGGTATATGGACAGAGGGCATACACCAGTGTAGAGATTTTCCCCTTGAGGTAGGCATTTAACCTTTCTTGTGGAATCTCTTTATTCTCGAGATGATGGTCTTCAATGTCATTCTCAGGATGGACTGGTTAGTCCACTATCACGTCTTTGTAGACTGCTATCGCCGCAAGGTTTATTTTTCATCACCAGAAGGAATCAGTTATATTTTCAAAGGTGAGTGGGATAGGCTGGGAGAGCTAAACTGAAGCATCATGGGCTAGGTGAATTGACCGCACAGATTTCAAATCTTTTCATGGAGGATCGGGGTTTGTTTCAAACTGATTTTCCTCCAGTAATTGATCGTTTCAGGGAAGTCTTTCCTAATGATTTTTTTTGGGCTTAACTCCTAAGAGAGGTAGAGTTTACAATAGAGGTTGTTCGAGGAGCATCTCCAATGTCCATTCCTCCTTATAGGATGATACCTACCGAGTTTCAGGATCTCAAGAAGCAGATAGAGGACCTAGAGCCCAAAGTCTTTATACGGCCTAGTACATCCTCTTGGGGTTCGCCTGTGCTTTTCACCAAGAAGGTAGATGGAAACTTACGTCTATGTGTGGATTATAGAAGGTTGAACCAGCTTATGGTCAAGAACCTATATCCACTTCCTCGAATAGATAATCTCTTTGATGAGCTCCGAGGAGCAAAGGTGTTCTTTAAAATTGACCTGAGATCAAGTTATCATCAAGTGCGAGTCAGACCATCAGACATACCTCATACAACTTTCCGTAGTAGGTATGGTCCGTATGAGTATCTTGTTATGTCGTTTGGTCTTACGAATGCACCTTCTGTTTTCATGGATTTTATGAATAGGATTTCCACCCCTTTTTTTACTCTTTTATCATGGTCTTTGTGGATGACATCTTGGTGTATTCTCATACTCGTAACGACCATGAAAAACATCTTGATATCATTCTGAGTACATTGAGAGAGCATCATATTTATGCCAAACTTTCTAAGTGAGACTTCTGGATCGACAAGGTCCACCTCTTGGGTTATATTATTTCAGAATCAGAAGTTTCTATTAACCTTAAAAAGGTTAGCGTTGTATCTTCCTGGGAGCATCTGACTTTTCTCATCTTGCTTCACCTATTACTAGTCTTACAAATAAGGGTGTCAATTTCACATGGTCAGAAGCATGTGAGAAATCCTTTTAAGAGATGAAAATGAGGATTGTATTGACACCTATTTTGATTCTTCTAGAACCAGGTAAAGGTTATATCATCTTATACGATGCATCAGGAATTAGCCTAGGAGCAGTGTTGATGTAGGAAGACAAAGTTGTTGCATATGGATCTTGATAGTTGAGGTCTCATGAGAGGAATTACCCGACACATGACCTTGAGCTAGCAGCAGTTTCCATGCCTTACATTTCTGGAGACACTATCTATCAGGTGAGCGGTTTGTGGTGTATACAAATCAAAAAATCCTTAAGTATATTTTTTCTCAGTGTGACTTGAACCTCAGACAACAAATATGGGTCGAATATCAAAAATCCTTTGATTTTGTGCTTGCCTATATGACTGGAAAGGGCAATGTGGTCACTGATGCACTAAGTCAGAAAACTCAAACACATGTCGTACAAGAAGCCAATGATGAATGGAAGTTAATGCCCCTCTTTTCTAAACTTCATCTAGAGTTTCATGACAGTCACGAGTAGTCTTACCTCTCAGCCTTAACAGTTACATCTTCCCTCCTTAATAAGGTGAAGAGTATAAAGTTTTCAAATCCTAAAGGTTTGGTTCTCCATGAGAGTATATCAGGAGATAACCCACCTCCGGATTGGTCTGTGGATAGAGACGACATCCTGCGTCTACATGGATGTATCTAGGTTCCCACATACATGAGAGAGGAGTTGATGAAAGAGTCCCACACTTCTTAGTGGGAATTTTATCCAGGAATCTCAAAGATGTATCGAGATATGTGATGCCAATATTGGTGTCCTAGAATGAAATGTCAGATTGTAGGCTTCATCACTAGGTGTTCCAACTATTAGCAGGTGAAGATAGAGCACCAGAGACCTATAAGCTTGTTACAATCGCTTCTAATCCCAGAATGGAAATGGGAAGATGTTGCTATGGATTTTGTAGTTGGATTACCTAGGTCGCCGAGGGGTAGTGATGCTATCTGGGTAGTCATTGAACGACTAACGAAATCATCCCACTTCATTCCTATATGGGAGAATTTCTCAGTTGATGACCTGGGAAGACTGTATGTATGTGAGATCATACAACTACACGAGGTTCCACATACTATCATTTCAGGTAGGGACTCTCATTTCACTTCACAGTTCTGACAGGGTTTTCAGAAATATATGGGGACTCAGGTGCTTCTAAGAACAAATTTTTGCCCTCAAACTGGTAAACAATAATAATGGAAAATACAGGTTCTAGAGGATATGCTCCGAGCATGTGTCCTTGATTTCAGCGGTTCTTGGGAGAAGCATATCCCTCTCGTTGAGTTTGCTTATAATAACAGTTTTTAGGTGATGATCCAGATGGATCCTTTTGAGTCCTTATATGGTAGGCCATGCCACTCACCCTTGTTCTAGCTAGAGGCAGGTGAGGTAGCCCAACTAGGTCATCATATCGTTCAGGAGACTTCAGAACAGGTTCAGCTGACCATGAAGCGTATGAATACTACTCAGTCTAGACAAAAATCTTATGCCGATTACCATCAACAACCTATTGAGTTCGAGGTTGGGGATTGTGTTTTACTTCGGGTATCACCCAGGCTAGGGCATAGACAGTTAAGAAAGCAGGGAAAGCTATCGCCTCGTTACGTTGGGCCATTTGAAATATAGAGAGAGTCTGGCTGGTAGCCTATTGGTTGATGCTACCTCAGAGGTACCATGCCATGCATGACGTCTTTCATGTCTCACAGCTTAACCAATATCATGCCGACCCGTCTCATACTTTTTATCCTGAGGAAGTTGAGTTAGATGCCGATGCTACCTTTGAGGAGTATCCAGTATTCATCGTTGACCGAAGCACGAAAGTTCTTAGAGGCAAGTATTTCCCTCTCGTACAGGTGTTATGGAAGCACGACCGAGTATAGGATGAGACTTGGGAGAGGGAAGCCGACGTATGTGCCTAATGGCCAAAGTTGTTCTCATATAGTGTTTCTTTACCCTTAGAAGGAGAACTCGAGGGCGAGTTCTTTTAAGGGGGGAAGATTATAAGAACCTGTTTTTTCACTCAGGTATGGATCCTTTATTTTTCGGTCTAAATCTTTACTTTGGACCTAATTTGGATGCCTAATGAGTTAGTAAAGGTTCAAAGGGTGTATGGGGTTTGTTCGGATCCAAGAACCCATCTTTTTGGAGAAAACAAACTTTGTGCACGGTTTAGAGTAAATTGTGTGGGAATTCTGCACGGTTTGCCTAACCATGTGAGCACCCTTTTTTTCCCAGGTACCCGTGCATGGGTTGCAAACGGTTTGACAAACTATGTAGAACAAACCGTTTAGGCAGAGCCACCCCACATGGTTTGCGCACACTTTGAAAAACCGTGCAGAAAAACCGTGCGCAGGCATATTTTCGGGGTAAATTTACAGTTTTTCCTTAATGATCTATTAAGCCAAACCTTCCTTCCTAATCTGAGTTTATGAGAGATTGAACTATTTCTCTCTCAATTTGGGCCTTTTTGAAGATCTAAACTTGGAATCAAGATATCTACATCATTCGACATCCGATCAAGCTTCTGCTCGTCACATTGGATGCTCAATGATAAGTACTCAAGTTCTTTTTAGCCATTCTTCTTCTCTTTCACTCTCAACCTAGATATTGTAATGTGAGTTTTTACCTTTTCTTAGATCTACTTATACCTGATGAAAATAAAGGGATGATACTAGAGGAGAAGGATCGTACAACCCTAAGGTGGGTGGTCTATAACTTATCCCTAAAGTTCGTTGATTTTGGAATATTTGTGTGGGCACCACCGGTTTCATTGGAAGCTGTTTCTTAAATTTACATATTGTGATTATAATTGTTAGAATTGTATGGTTATTAACTTTCTAAATATGTGATTATTTGTTAGCGGTTACACCCACAAATCAATCCACTTCATGTTGAAGGTTATGCCATAATTGGGTTTTCAGTGTTTCGACACGTTTGAGCCACCGTTCAGGTGTGCCTTTGCTTGACCTTTATAAAGGTGAGACTTTTCATAATAAATGAATTGTTTAAATGAGAATTTCATAATGGAATGTACCATGAATTCTCACCACCTGAACCACCTAAGGTAAGTTATTTCAAATTCATTATTGAATGTGAAGTGTGAAATATGAAATGGAAAGTATACTAAGTATATAACTTGGCCTTATCAAATGAGTTTGAATAAAGGTTACATGTCTGTAGCACACATTTCCATATTGATGGAAGGTAATGGAGTGAACCTCTATAATTGAATATGCCTTAATGGTTAATTAAGACTTGATTATATGGTTTCAATGATACTTGGCATATTAACACTAATGGAAGACAAGGCTTGGACCAATAAATAAATGGTTGCAACTCTAATTGACCTATCCAAACTAATGTAAGGCAAGACTTGAACCAAATGAACTACTACATGATTACAATATAAAAAAGGAATGGACTGAATCAAGATCACCTTGGATTCTTAGAGGAGAATACCTTGGGTCTCAAGAACCCCATTTTGATTCAAGGATGAAGTTTTCTTAGGTTGATACCCACCTAGACTAAAGTTCTTGTCTATTACTCGGATGCCTGGTATACTACCGTAGGGTCCTTTTCATTATTACAGGATACCTCATATACACTCCTTGGATCTAGAATTTACTAGTAGGTGCCATGGTGAAAGCCCATAGGGCCCTGCCTTGCTTAGCCCCGTTTTACCTTGGTCGATCACCTTGGACTTGGTAGGTTCCTTATTGTGCAATGCCTTGGATTACGCTCCATGGATTACACTCTTACCCCTTATTTAGACCCAGATACTACTGAGTTAGCATTTTGCAAGATCTACGTTACCTTGGTTATTACCCTGGAACTCCCTCACTCGATATCATTTTTAGGTTGCCTTGTCATGTCTTGGGACCTTCACTACTTATACTATCATGAGGTGATGTCAGTGTTGGTTATGCCTCATGTGACCTGTTAACATTAAATGGTAATTACTTAATTAATGAACTGGTTACATGTTTAGACACTAGACGAGGGCTGAAGCAGGTACTTGGGTATTTAGTTATATTGTATTGCTTACTTTACTTTATATATGCATGCTTGTACAATACTATATTCTATTACACGGGCCGGATGTTATAGACACTGTTGGTGGTGGCCCACTGAGATTTATCTCACACCCTCTCCAGGCGCCATTTGGTACCCGAAGTAGATTACATGATTGCACATATTGTCAAAGGAATATATATGACTTTGAACACTTGATTGCTTGCTGTTTAGGATGAATCTTGATAGCAGATGACCGAGTTGGATCTCAGGATGCTTGGAGTAGTCTTTGTTTTCCTTTACTTTGTGGAACTGTTATACCTATTGTCTTTTATCCATGTTTTCCAGTTTTCTAATGACATGACATGACATCGTCATTGTTTTAATTGATACAATTATTATTATTCTCTTTTATCAATTGTATCACTTTGCTTCTACTTTTTACTACTGTTTATACTCCTTCCGCTGTGCTACACTCTGCTAATGAGGGCATAGACTCCCCACATACACACCCTAGGACCTCACTGCTAGTCGACGACCTCTGCTATTTGGGGAGATGCATTTGAGGCCATGTGGCCCACCAGGCTTGGGGCACTCGTTAAGTGGCATCCGGGTCTGGGATGTCACACACACACAACATACACATGCATAGTAAAATAAAAAACATTTATTCATGGTGATTTTTTATGGAAATTAAAACAACAGTTAATTTTATTTGAAAACTAAAATCCACATTTCAAAAAATCTCCACATTCGCAAATAAAATTGTAAAAGCTAGATAGTGTTCTTGTAACCTATCAATTGGTTTAGGTGATGCTAAACAAACTAAACATAAAAATAAGCCCACATTAACCAATACTAGCAAAACTATTAACTAATTAAGTCCTTAACATGTATCAAGGTGATACATACCTACCCAAACCAATTACATCTTGAGGTAACTACTAAACATGATAGGTTTCACGAGGAATCTTTATGACCATATACAATGGAAGAAAACATAAAATCTACACCAAGATTGATCGAGATAGGAATCTGATGAGTGGACAAAAATTTAATATTTATATAACCTACTTACACTAGTAATGTGATATGACTAGTGTCGAATCACAGGGAAAGACTTATGTTGTGCTTGACCAAACAAAACTAAAATAATTAAAAACAAAACAATAACAAAAAATAAAATTAAAATAGTGAAAGTGGAAGGCAGTGAATGTGAAAATGAGGGTGAAATAGACTAGATTAAAGGTGTAGTGAGAACAAGAAACAAAGAGTGATACAATAAATAGATGAATTAGGGTCACATGTTAATTTGAAATGATAAAATATTCTCCTATTCTATTCCAGTTAATTCAATCATTCAGTGCGTATAAAATGGTGGAGATTCACTGAGCTATTGCTTGGGTGAATTTCCACATCTCGATGAACCTTCTTAAGCCTCGATCTTTTGATATTGAATCTTGAATTAATCCGCTCATTATAGAGTAGAGATCCAGTGACCTTTTCCAGTTTACTATACTTCAGTCAATGATCCACGATGAAATGATTCACTATCTTCACTTGTTGGTTGTTGGGTAGTGTGAAAAGATGCTAAAAAATAAACATAAAGGATCATCAAACTTAAAAATGTGTATTGGACACTCAAATTAACAAAGCAGAATGGATAAATGGATGACCGGTTCATTACAACCCAATTTACTTACCTAGTTTAGCTACACATACTTGATAAAATATAAATGAAAAGAATTGAAGGAAAAAGATGAAGGAGAATCTCTGAAAAAATTACTCCCTCAAGCTTCAGCTCTGACTCTAATTCTTGCCCCTAGCTCCACTACCTGATCCTTTCTCTATTCTCTGTGCTCAAGTGAATGGTGGAATGGAGATGGTCATCTGATCAGGAGATGAAAGGATGGATTAGATGCGTCAGTGGTGATGGATGGAATGGTTCAGAGTGGATTCCAGATCTGTTTTGGGTGATGGAATGAATGTGTCGTGAATGATGGATGAGACAGGAAGAGGTGTGTGAGAGGAATGGAATGGGTCTGAATCCACTGGGCCCCTGCTCGTACCGGAATGGTGCAGATCCTTCTGGAATCTCTTATCAACTGAAAGTTTTGCACACCAATTATGCACACTCACAGTCACAGTCTGTTTCTCACTCTCAAACTTCCATGTGTGTTGTACATCACTCTACATCCTCCCCCTCCAGTGACTCAAGTACAACTCCTTCAATATCTTCGGCTCAACGAACCTGCACAACAAAAAATAAAATTATAATCAGAACTAATTATATATATTATTATATTTTATTTTATTATACATTATATTATATAGAATAAAAAAATAAAATAGAATTAGAGGTTGGGGGGGTCGCGTTCAAGCAGGGAGAAGGGAGGGGGTTACGCGGTGGTTAGGGTGAGGGCGGTGCGGCGAGCGGCAACCGACACAGTGGTGCGACATGACTGAGGAGGGGTAGTAGTGGTCAACTTCATGGGTTATGACACTGTAGGGGGAGGCGATCGGGTCTTCGGTGACTTTGATTAGCATCGTGTATCGCCAACGGCTTCAACAACAGGTGGCTTCAGGTAGGGTACATCTACGGCGAGGCGATATCTGGTGATTCTTCTGTTCTGTTTTGTGATTAGTTTATGAAATCAGGGTATTTTGGATCTGTAAAAAGAAATTTCCTTCTTCAATCTGACAGGATGCAGGAGATGACACCTACAAAGTAAACAAAGCAAAGAATAAATTAAAGATAAAATTAAATAATTAATTAAACTAAAAAGTACATTAAATAAATTAACAAATTTATTTAAAATTATAACTCATAATTTAAAATTGTTAAAGACAAAATAAGATTAATATTCAATAAATAACTAATTGTCGATTACAGTTTGTTCACAATTAATTTTAAAAATAATTAAGTTGGTTTGCATAAATTAATTAAAAAATTAAAAAATTAAAAAATTAATGAAATGAAAGAATTAAATTAAAATTAAATATTAAAATAATTAAATAATTGAATTAAATTATTAAAATTAATTTAATTATTTAGATAATCAAAGACATAGGTTAAATTTTATTTATTTACAAATGAATAAATTAAATCAATAAAATATTTATTTTGGAAAACAAAAGAACATAAATAATAAAAGAATTAAAAGAATAAAAAATGAAAAATTATTATTAAAAAAAAACAAAATAATAAGCAATGAATGAAAAACAAAATAGATAAATTAATTTTATTATTAAAAAACAACAAAAATAAACATTAAAATCCATACTTTTAAAACATAAACATATTTTTAATAATTTAATCTAAAATATACATTATTATAATAATAATAATAGAAGAAAAAATGAAAAATGATGTGACAAAGAGTAATGAAAATAAGCCACATCAAACCCCCAAACACTTAAATCTTTGTTTGTCCTCAAACAAATACATGCTTTTGATTTTGAAAAATAGAAGGAATGATTTTACAGTAAGTTCAAAAAGTGCATGTATAGACTTTTAAAAAATAGAGAAGCAAAACAAGTCAGGCTTTTCAAATGTGCTCAAAAGAAGGTCCTTGCTAGATTAAAAAACATAGTGAAAATTAAAGGAAACAAAGACTCATTCACTATCAAAGATGTCATTCCTCCTATATGAAATCACCTACCACCCTACTTCAATTCTAGTTCAAGTTTCAATTCAAGGGATGATGATAGATTAAATTAAGTGGAATTAAGACCTTAACAAAAAACACTTTCAATTATAAATTTCTCCTAGGTTCTTAAAAGAATTTTTTTTGAACCACTTTATTGATTGAACTCAAATTATTTTTAATCAAGTCAATCGTTCCTTATTTATTTTGGTTCAAAATCCACCTCACTTAAATGAGTTCATTTTTGACATGACACTTTATTTTAATTTTTCTCAGCCACATTTCTTGTGAAAAGAACTATGCATTGCACTTATTAAAATTTAAAATGGATTTTATTTATTAACAGAAACACACCTAGTGCTCTTGTCTCATAGACTCGCCATGAGATCCCATTTTCCCATTTTACTATAGTTACAAAGGACTTAAATAATTATCATTTGAGTTGGGTTCCTAAAGTGATCATTTTTTTATTAAAAGATGAGTCTCTTAGGATACAGTTCAAAAATCTAGTTTCCTATAAATTCATGATCCTAATTCCATAAAAATCTATCCCATCTCATTTATTTACTCAGTTCCTAAACAGAAAATTCATAAAGACAATGTGCTCCTTCTGTACCAACCCAGGTACTTACAAAATAATTTCTTTTCATT
Organism: Viscum album; assembly: GCA_963277665.1. Lineage (NCBI taxonomy): Eukaryota > Viridiplantae > Streptophyta > Magnoliopsida > Santalales > Viscaceae > Viscum > Viscum album. Next base: position 701,521,767 of record OY728160.1, read on the forward strand.
CTAGTATTAAATAGTTAAATTCATTATAAATTTATAATGAAATAAGTGATATTTATAGAAATTGAGAAATTTTTACTAATGGAATAGTAACTTGACCTTAGAAATAGTAAAATGACCATTAAGAATAGTATTTTTGGCTAATATAATAGTAAACTCACCTATGAGAGTATAAATAAATTTTTTTTATCTTATAAGTGTAATCATGATATATTTATATCATGTAATAAGTAGATAAATGTTTTGGAAATGAAAAATTAAGTGTTGGTATTTTTGTAATTCATAAATATTTAATTACAATTTTATAATTAATTTAATGATTTAAAAGAAAATTTATTTTCATAAAATAGAATCATAAATTAATATTTTATTTTATTATGGTTATAATAAAATTTTATAAGACCTTGATTAATATTTCAAGGTGTTATAAAATTAGTTATAGTTTTAAAATTGTTATTTTTTGAATAAATTATGATTTTATTTAAAAATTAAATTTATCATATTTAGAAAGTTATTTTGATAAAACGGAGTTCATTTTTGAATTATACATATTAAAAAATGGTTGATGTGATTTTTTTGGATTTTTCTGAAATACTTGAATTTTTGGTGAATAGTGAAATACGGTAATTTATGGTATATATACATTATAAGTTAAATAAACTATTATTAACATCACGAATGATGTAAGAAACATAATCTTGAACTTATCTTTATTATTTTAATATATTTTATGATAATTCTCAAACTATTCATAGTCTTGAGCCAAACTAATAAACTAATGAATAAAATAATCAAAAAAACCTCCTCTCATCCACTCTAAATACCACTCTCACTCCCTCTTCTCTCACACCTATCAAGCTTTGATAATTTTCCAAATTCTACTCAATTCTCTTCCCAATCCTCTTACCCATGTCCATGACCCTTTTTTATCACCAAAAGTCTAAAACCAAAGGCCTTAATGAGGTTCTCAAGGAGGATAATTCAAGAGGCAAAAATCCTCTTTCATTTTCTTTTATTTTCTTTTCAATTCTTTTTATTTTCTTATATTATCTTCACCTAAACTTATACAAGAGGCCTGAAAACTATAGTATCTTATATATATTTTAATTTTATCATTTTTATGAAAAAATTCATCATCATACTCCTTATCCCTTCCCTTTTATTATAAAAAAATATCGTATGTGATGTGTCGAATTACCGACATCGTGGACGATGTGTTTTCAATTTCCATTACCACCTTCATGGCTGGTCATAAAACCATTTTAATGGTTGAAACAGATTTTAAAGTTTATGATATAACCTCTTTTATGTTCTGTAATTAACACACATATATATAATATTAAATTATATAATGAAACTAGTTTGTGATTATCAAAGAACTACCAAAATGATCTAAACGAATATCATTAATGTTTTATCTAATGATTCATCATCATAGAAAAAAAAATAATTTATGGTATAATTTAATATTCTAGAAACATATTAATATCATTTTATTCAACTTTTGGAGTTTTTCTTCCATTCAACAAGAAAATTCATTATGAACCGACCATGGAAACCATGTAAAGAACACAACCGAAACAATAGAAGTAACAAAATATTATTAATAAATGGGTGGAATGATGTTATAAAATGATCATATAAGGTGTTATAAACATCAATATTTTTCTTTAAAATATTAATAACACTATTTTAACCATTATATAGAAGGTTTAAAAATATTTTAAGTAAGATGAACCTGAGGTAAAGGAATTCTTAACACAATTTCCATTACTTAGGTTAACCTTCCACTTCATTAATTATGTGGTACTAAGATTATTTGTGTAATGAATTTTGTTTATATTATGTTTTTATATATATATTTATAGTGTATACACATATTCCTTTCATTCTATTAATTCTCAGTTCAATTATATGATTTTTGTAAGGGACTTTTCTTTTAAAATCATCTTTTAAACTTCTATTTTTATAAAATTCAAAAGGGATGTTTTTATGAAAGTATTCCTATTTTATGTTTATTTTATGGTTCTTGGGAATTTTTTATTATGAAGATTGAGACCTATATATATCCCTCCAATTCATTGGGTATGTTTAAGTTTGAGGTCGTCCGTATGGTTACTCCAAGTGTAATTGCGATGGTTACACCATAAGGTAGTCGCGAGGGTTACATTGTAAGGTAGTCATGAGGGTTACAAATAATAAGGTAGTAGGAGGGTTAAAATATTAAGTAAGTAATACCTTAAGTTACCTATGTATATTTATTTATGTTTTCTATGTTTTATGGATATCTCTTATTTCATAAAGTAAATACATGATAATTTATGGGTGAGAAGTATGTCTTTGTGAAAATGATTTCATATGTTTATAATTATTCATGGACTAATGGTTTATCTCCTTATTTTTATATCCCTTAATGATATTTTTGTGATCATCCCAAGTTTTAATTTTTTTTCATAGGGTTTAAGGATGGGTAAGAGAAAAGAATAAGCCAAGATGAATGTTGTGAAGACTTTTTATGAAAATATTTCATGTTTTTATTATAAACTTGTGTATTATAAAAAATGGATATTATTTTAAGTTCTACCCACTTTGTATGCTTGTGGATTGATATGTATGAATTATTTCCTAAATTTATAAAACTCTAAACCGAAAATATATTTAGGAATGTAAATAAGTGATTTCTAAAGGAATTTATTAGATTATGTAATGTTTAAGGCCGAGTCCTTATAATTGGTATTAGAGCACAGTTTAGATAACTTTAGGGGTTAAAATGATTTTAATAGAATACCATAAACGATTATTAACTTATTTTTATATTTAAATGATATATCATTTGAATATTACCATGTTGCTTCATCTAAAATATGTCTGTTCAGAATGATTTTTCATAGAAGAAACATGGAAGCTGAAGTATGAAGGCACCAAGAGGCCGATATCTGTCATAATCTATAGCCTAGAATAGTGGTAATTGGAACCAAGAAGTTTTTGATAGTGATATCTTAGTTGAACCAAGCTATAAATGGTGGTGAAATCCATTCAAGATAACAACCATAGCTACCATAAAGAAACATGATGATAGTGGAACATTTTATGAGGCAACACCCTCCTTCTTTTAGTGGATCTTCTGAACTAGTTATGGCTGAAGGGTGGATTAAATATCTTGAAAAGATATTCGATGTCATGGGGTGTTTAGATAATCAAAAGGATAGTCTTTCCATTTATTTTTTTGAAGGCGAAGTTGAATAGTAGTGTTTAATGGTAAAAAATATCAGGGATAGTGATGTGATTGATTCCTTGAATTGGGATGAATTTAAAAATATTTTCCTTGAAAAATATTTTCCTAAGGTTTTCTGACTTAGGATGGAAAAAAATTCCTTGAATTGAAACAAAAGGAGGAGGATTCAATGGCTATGTATGAATAAAACTTCATCTGATTGGCAAGGTACGTTCCAAATCTTATTTGGGATCTTGATGCCGCTTTGGCGGTGGCGTAGTGGTGTGTGGTCGAGTTCCACAACAACGGTGTTCAGTGAGGTCTAGGGTTCGATTCCTTAGAGCTTCTCTTGGGAGAATTTCCACCTCCCATGTACCGATCACCTTGTCGGGTCACCCGGTGTCTCACTGGGTGGGAAGAAGGGCGCATTTCACCTGGCTGACAGATTGCTGTGACGAACCATCGCTGATCGAGATGTTACCCTGCAGGAAGCTCTGTCATCTCGGTTGACAATGACTCCTCCATGGATGAGGCTTCTCCATATGATCTCTTCGTGGGTAGGGGGTTCCTGGGTGTAGAGGGTTCGAAAAGGACACTCCTGGGAATTCCCTTTTTCTATGTATTATTTGGGATCTTGATAGAAAAATCAATATTTTTTACTCAGGATTGAAGTTAAGATATCAAAGGGAATTAGCTTCCCATGAATTCAAAAGTTATGAGAAACTTTCCCGTTGTGATGAGAGGGTAGAAATGGAGTTTTCCTATGATCATGTGTACTTTGAAAACAAGTAGAAGAATAGGTCCAGATGGAAAGTGATGGATAAGAATCAATCAAAGAAATCTAAAGGTAAGAAAGTCCAGTTTTCAGTTTGTGAAAAGTGTGGTAAAAAGCACCTTGGGGAATGCCTTAACGAAACCGGGAAGTGTTTTCGATGTGGTAAGTTTGGACATATGGTTCGAGTTGTAATGAAAATGAACTTAAGATCAATTCTGATAAGCAAACTATAAAGTGTTTAAAATGTGGTGAGGTTGGTCATTATTCAAATACCTACCCAAAGAAAGATCTGAATAATGGAAAACAGCCAGATTAAAAGAAAAAAGGTGTAGTGAGATCCTTTGTGACTACATCAGTAGATGTCGAGCTATCCAATGGAGTGGTATTAGGTAATTTTTTTATTTACTCATATTTTTCCAATGTCTTGTTTGATACAGGGTCTACACATTTCTTTATTTCTGATAAATTTTATGATAAATTATAAATTTCACCTCAAGAAATGAGACCAGAACTTATGGTTAAAAAAACAGGGATAAATATTATAGGAAAAAGAAATTATAAGAATCTTCTTATTGTTATATGTGGAAATACATTACCTATAAACATTTTTGTTTTACCCTTAGTAGAGTTTGATGTCATTTTGGGTATGGATTGACTTTCTATTTATCATGCTAAGATTGATTGTAGAGTTAAAGAAGTTTTTTAGAAAGAGTTTCAGTTTTTATACAATAATGAACCCATATAATTGATAACATATTAGGAAGCTAAGAAACTATTAAAAGATGGAAATAAAAGTTATCTTGCTCATATTTTTTAAAACAAGGGAATTGTTCAGATTAATGATGTGCTAGTGGTAAATGAATACTTGTATGTTTTTCCTGATGAGTTTCCCGCTATTATACCTGATCGGGAAGTTGAATTTACCACTGACTTAGTTCTTGGTGTTAAGACAATTTCAAAACCCCCTTATCAAATGGCTCAAGTAGAACTTCTTGAATTGAAAAATCAGTTTCAGAAATTGCTTGATAAATGATTCATTCGTCCTAGCACATCACCATGGTGTGCTCATATTTTTTTTGTTAAAAAGAAATATGGTTACATGAGACTTTTCATTGATTATATATCTTTGAATAACATTACTGTTAAGAAAAATTATCATTTGTCTCATATTGATGACTTGTTTGATTAGATCTAGGGAGCTCAATATTTTTGCAAGATTGAATTGAGATCTGGGTACCATTAGCTAAAGGTTAAGGAGGATGACATCCCAAAAACAACTTTTCATACTAGATATGGGAATTATGAGTTTTTTGTTATGAAATTTGGTTTGAAAAAAACCCCTAATCTATTCATGGATATTATGAATAGAATATTCTATGAATATTTGGATAAGTTTTTTTGTTGTTTTCATTGATGATATTTTGGTCTTTTCAAAAAGTTATGAGGATTATGAAAAATAGTTAATAATTTTCTTAAAAAATATTAAAGAAAATAAATTATATAGAAAATTTATAAAATGTGATTTTTGGTTGAAAAAGATTTCTTTTTTTGGGAACATTGTAAATAAGGATGGAATAATAGTTGACCCTTCCAAAAAAAGTAGTTATAGAATGGAAAAGACCTATAAATGTTACAGAGATTCGTAGTTTTCTTGGATTATTAGGTTATTAATGACAATTTTTTAAAAACATTTCATGATTATCTATCCCAATAAATAAGTTAATAAGAAAATTGGTTAAATTTATTTTTACAGAAGAATGCGATGTTTATTTTCAGCAACTGAAGAAGAGATTGGTTAATGCTCCAGTTTTGGCCCTGCCTTCCAGAAATGGTTAATTTGTTATCTACAGTGATGCTTCATTGAAGGAACTTGGTTGTATTCTTTTGAAGAATGACCAAGTAATTGATTATTATTCAAGACAGATGAAACTTCATGAGTTAAATTATCCCACACATGATTTGGAATTAGAATCTATGGTTTTTGCTTTTAAAATTTGGAGGCATCATTTATACGGATCCAAATATGAAATATATACTAACCATAAATGTATGAAGTATATATTCACTCAGAAGGAATTAAAAATGAGGTAGAGAAGATGAAATGAATTGATAAAGGATTATGATTGCATGATCAATTACTATCCTAGAAAATCAAACAAAGTGGTAGATGCCTTGAGTCGAAAACATCATGCATCATTAACCATGTTACATTTGGATCAAGACCCATTGATTAATGATTTGATAAATTTTGGCTTGGAAGTTATTGGTGTAAGAAATTACTCTATTTTGTTTTATGTTTCAGTGAATTCATCTCTATTAAATCGAACTAAGCAAGCATAGAAGGAAGAAAATGAGTTACAAAAAAGGTAGAATTTGTGAAAAAGGGTAAGTTTCCAGAATTTAATGTTCATAAAGATTGTGTTTTGAGATTTGGGATGTGTGCCTTGCAATTCCCAGCTGAAGAAATAATTGTTGTGTGAAGCTCATAGTTCTCCATTTTTAGTTTATCCTGGAAGTACTAATATGTACAAAGACCTTTGAGAGTATTACTAGTGGGATGGAATGAAAAGAGATATTGCAAATTTTACCATGAAATTTTTGAAATGTTAATAGGACAAATCAAAGTGACAATTACCAAAGGGTATGCTTTAGACTTTTCTAGTGCTAGAGTGAAAATGAGAAAAAAATATATCCATGGAATTCATGGTGGTATTACCAAATACTTATTTAGGCAACAATGTGATTTGAGTTATTGTTGACCGGCTGACAAAATTTTCACATTTCCTTCCTATTTGAGATACTAGGTCTTTGGATCAGCTTTCTTGATTGTACCTCAAAAATATTTTCAGGTTATATGGAGTTCCTCTTTCCATTTTATTTGACTATGATCCCAGGTTCACTTCTAACTTTTGGAAAGGCCTTCAGAAGTCATTATTCATAGAATTAAACTTCATCATTTATTTTTATCCTCAATCTGATGGAAAAACTGAGAGAATAATTCAGACATTGGAGGATATGATTTGAGCTTGTTGCATGAACTACCAGGGAAGTTGGGATCAACATATTTCTTTAGTTAAGTTTTCTTACAATAATAGTTTTCATTATAGTACACATATGACACCTTTTGAGTCATTATATATAAAGCGGTGTCAAACTCCAACATTTTGGGATGAAGTCAGAGAAAGGAAGTTGATGAGACCAGAATTAGTAGAGGAAGTGTCTGAGAAAGTGAAGAAGATCCAACAACATATGAGGATAGCTCAGAGTAGGCAGAAAAGTTATGCAGATAATAGGAGGAAATACTTTTCTTTCAAGGTAAGTGATTATGTTTTCCTTAAAATATATCCTTAGAAAAGTGTTATGCGTTTTGGTAAGAAAGGAAAGTTAATTCCATAGTTTATTGGACCTTATAAAATCCTAGATAAAGTTGGAATAGTTTCTTACCGAGTAGCTTTTCCTCTGAGTTTATCTCAGGTACACAATGTTTTTTATGTATCGATGTTGAGAAACTATGTGCCAGATCCATCTCATGTTTTGAGCCCAGAAGTAGTTCAGTTGAAATAGAACCTTTCTTATGAAGAGAAACCTATTCAGATTCTTGATTGTAGAGAGACAATATTACAGAATAAGGTAATCCACCAGGTTAAGGTTTTATGGAGAAACCACATAGTTGAAGAAGCAACATGAAAATATGAAAATGTTATGAGATAAAGGTACCCTCACTTGTTTAATAAGTAAATAAAAATTACAAGGACACAATTTCCAGAAGGTGGAGAGAATGTAACAACCCAGGTATTTATAAAATAATTTCTTTTCAATCTAGAATTAAATAGTTAAATTCATTATACATTTATAACTAAATAAGTGATATTTATAGAAATTAAAGATTTTTTATTGTTGGAATAGTAACTTGACCTTAGAAACAGTAGAATGAACATTAGAAATAATAATTTTGGTCAATAGAATAGTAACCTCACCCATGAGAGTATAAATGATTTTTTGTATCTTATAAGTGTAATAATGATATATTTATATCATGGAATAAGTAAATAAATGTTTTGGAAATGATAAATTAAGTGTTGGTATTTTTGTAATTCATAAATATTTAATTACAATTCTATAATTAATTTAATGATTTAAAAGAAAATTTATTTTCATAAAATAGAATAAAAAATTAATATTTTATTTTCTTATGGTTATAATATAATTTTATGATACCTTGATTAATTTTTCAAGGTGTTATAAAATCAGTTATAGTTTTAAAATTTTTATTTTTCAAATAAATTATGATTTTATTTAAAAATTAAATTTATCATATTTAGAAAATTATTTTGATAAAATGGAGTTCATTTTTGAATTCTACATTTCAAAAAATGGTTGAGGTGAATTTTTTGAGTTTTTCTGAAATACTTGAATTTTTGGTGAGTAGTGAAATACAATAATTTACGGTATATATACATTATAAGTTAAATACAATATTCCCAACATCATGAATGATGTAAGAATCATAATATTGAACTTCACTTGAATATTTTAACATATTTGATGATAATACTCAAACTATTCATAGTCTTGAGCCAAATTAATAAACTAAAGAATAAAATAATAAAAAAACCTTATCCTCTACTATAAATACCACCCTCACCCCCTCTTCTCTCACACCTCTCAAGTTTTGATCATTTTCCAAATTCTGCTAAATTATCTTTACAATCCTCTTCGCTATGTAAAAGACCTTCTGATATCACTAAAATTCCAAAACCTAAGGCCTTAAGGAGGTTCTCAAGGAGGATAATTAAAGAGGTAAAAATCCCCTTTCATTTTCTTTTATTTTCTTTTCAATTCTTTTTCTTTTCTTACACTCTCTTAAAACACCCTTATCAAAGAGGCATGGAAACTATAATATCTTATATATACTATAATTTTATCATGTTTATATAAAAATCAATCATCATACTTCTTCTTCCCTCCCTTTTATTCTAAAAATAAAAAACATCGTCTGTGATGTGTTGAATTACCAACATCATGGATGATGTGTTTTCAATTTACATTACTACCTTAATGAATATTCATAAAACCATTTTAATTGTTGAAAAATATTTTAAATTTTATAATATAACCTATTTTATTTTTTTAATTTACATATATACGTAATATTAAATTATATAACGAAACTAGTTTGTGATTATCGAAGAACCACCAAAATAATCTAAATGAATATCATTAATGTTTTATCTAATGATTCATCATAATATATTAAAACAAAATAATTTATGATATCATTTAATATTATATAAACATATTAATATCATTTAATTCAACTTCTAGAGTTTTTCTTCCATTTGATAAGAAAATCCCTTATGAGTTGACCATGAAAACCCTGTAAAGAACGCAACCAAAACAATGGAAGTAACAAAATATTATTAATAAATGGGTGGAATTATGTTATAAAATGATCATAGAAGGTGTTATAAACATAAATATGTTTCTCTAAAATATTAATAACACTCTTTTAACAATTATACATGAGGTTTAAACACATTTTAAGTAAGACGGACCTGAGGTAAGGGAATTCTTAACCCAATTTCCATTCTTTGGATTAACCTTCTACTTCATTAATTATGTGGTACTAAGATTATTTGTGTAATGAATTTTGTTAATATTATGTTTTATTATGTTTATTTACAGTGTATACACATATTCCTTTCATTCTATTAATTATCACATCAATTATATGATATTTGTAAGGGGATTTTCTTTTAAAATCCTCTTTTAAACTTCTATTTTTATAAAAATAAAAAGGGATGTTTTTATGAAAGTATTAATATTTTATATTTATGTTATGGTTCTTGGAAAATTTTTATGATTAAGGGTGGGACCTATGTATCCCTCTAATTCATTTGGTATATTTAAGTTGGAGGTCGACTGTATGGTTACTCCAAGTGTAACTATGATGGTTACACCATAAGGTAGCTGTAAGGGTTACATTATAAGGCAGTCTTGAGAGTTACAAATAATAAGGTAGCCGCGAGGGTTACAATATTAAGTAAGTAATTCCCCAAGTTACCTAAATGAATTTATTTATGTTTTCTATGTTTTATGGAAATCTCTTGTTTCACAAAGTACATGATACTTTATGGGTGAGAAGTATGTATTTGTGAAAATGATTTCACATGTTTATAATTATTCATGGACTAATGGTTTCTATCCTTCTTTTTATATCCCTTACCAAGATTTTTGTGTTCATACAAAGTTTTAAAATGTTTTTCACAGGGTTTAAGGATTTTTAAGAGAAAAGGAGAATCCAAGATGAATGTTGTGAAGACTTTTTATGAACAGACTTCATGTTTTTATTATAAAATTGTGTATTATGAAAAAAATGGATATTGTTTTAAGTTTTACCCACTTTATATTCTTGTGTATTGATATGTATGAATTATGTCCTAACATTCTAAAACTCTAAACCAAAAAGATCTTTGAGAATTTAAATATGTGAATTCTAAAGGAATTTATTAGATTATATAATGTTTAAAGATGGGTCCTTATAACTTCACTCAACAATCATACATCCCTAAGAATTTAAGAATAAGTGAAACTCTAAACAACCATAAAGTTTTATCCACTAGGCATGAAAGAATTTAAGTGCATATTTAAGCCTAAGAACCCTCAGAATGGGAAAGAAAATTTGAATTTTTTTGAAAGAATTTGAAAATTTTTGAAAAAAATATGGACCTTTTTTTGGGAAAAAAATCAAGGGGGAATTTGGAGTGACCAAAATGACCCCTCCCCCACACTTAAAACTCAAAATTGTACCTAATGTTGACTCTCATAGTGGGAAACAACTTAGTTCAAAATATATGGACAATTCAACATGAAGAGAATTTTAAGGGGTAAGAGTGAAGTTCAAAAGATCATTTTCCACACAAAAGAAGAAAAAGAAAAAGAAAAACACAAAAAAGCATATATAGAACTGTAGGTTCTGGGTGCAGTGGAAGCACGTGGATGAGTGTACCCAACTTTAATTTTATCATTAACACTGATCAATCTGAGATCTGTCATGATGATAAAATGCTAGATCTTCAGAATATAATGAAGAATGAAAAGGAAAGAGGGAAGTCCTAGAACCATAGAGAGGATCATCATATATTGGTTATAATTAATTTAATTAAAAGAAAAGAATTACCTTGATGGAATTCTCTCTCCATTTATGCTTCCAGTCACGATCCAATGTGATCCATCATTGCATCTCAGAATCCAAGTATAGGATTCCTCTAGCGGTGATCCACACGTGCTCCACATATCTCTAGACGTCACTGAAGGGATCCTCGGGTACTAGCATGTAAGAGCCTTCACTTATGATTTTTGACTTCAATCTCCTTGAGAGACACTTCCAAAGACCTCTTCTTGATCCGGTGGAGGAGGATCTATCTCGTAACTTGAGAGAATTCTTGGAGGAAAGGAATTCTCTCTTGGCTTGAGAGCTTTCTCAATATTCGTTATGAATAACCACAAATAATGGCTAGATCTCATGAGAATAATGTAATTGGGATTTATATTACTTAGAATAATAAAATGAATTAATCACCCAAGGCATTTATTCACTTTGTTTAATTCTTAGTAAGACCCCGCGTCTAATAATAATATTTTAATATTATTATCACTTGACATGTGCATAAATAATTACACCTAATATTATTTAATTAAATAAATAATATTATTTCTCCCAAATACCCAGAAAAAACTACACGACGTGTATATTAATATAAATGGAATGTACATTTGTTTTTCCATTTTCTTTATTTCCTCCACCACATTTATTAGACCTTGAATAATGACTATTTATTTCTTAAATAAATATCACTACATTATTCGCAAATAAATATATTATTTTTCCCACAATATATATTCTCTCAAATAACTAGTGTCGAAATAAATGAGATCAGACATCCTTGAATAATTATTAAAACACAACCGGGAATAATCTTTATTAAACTTGTTAAATGAATATTTAACTGAGATACTTGAATACACTTAGTGTGTGGACCTCTAGGCCTCTTTCTTAGTGGCAATAGGTAGAGCTTGACTAAAGTCCAAGGTTAGAGTCTAGAAACACACCAAGGCACACATAGAGAAAGAAGTTAACATCGCAATGACGTGTCACCTCATATGAACGCTTACCATGTAATGTAATCCCTTTTTCTCAATATCTTGAATCAAGCAGGTTTCATACTAGTGTCATCAACCCATGTGATCGATTACTCTTTATTTGACCTCATGGAATTGAACTTTCCCATTTCTCACCATGGACATGGATTTATTTAATCTATATCAATTCCATCAAAGGGGTTGAAATATCAACTTCCATTATAGAACAGAAGGGAAAAATCCTTTATCGCATTATCTATTAATACAATATTACTTGTGACGCACCCAACATATCCTACCTCGGTGAGAATAGTGTGTCATCACAGTTTTCATCAATACATCTAAGTGCACGAGTTGTAATACCCATTAATAATAATATTAAATTCTAAGGACCAATACATGCATCCGCAGATAGAAACATCCAATGACACTATGAAATGTGTATTTCTAACTGGTGGATCTCATTCTCATATTATCATCTTAGATATTACCAAGGGCACACACCATGAGAAGGTTCCTAAAAGTTTTATGAGTCCTCAACCATAATGTCCTGTATTATTTTTTCCCTCAAATAACATCATCCGAGAATAAAACATATATTCAAGAATAGTGTTATGGTACTTCTGGGTTCTCATCATAGTAGGGATATGCTATGACCCTTTAGTGCAACAACTATCCTTAGGAAATCATCACATACATTTTCACATAGAAGAACAATCAAGATGTGATAAGGTATTTATTAATATTCAAATACATGAATAAAAGTTTATCATAAATATTTTTCCCACACAAAAATAAGAAAAAGAAAAAGAAAAACACAAAAAAACATAGACAGAAGAGCCCCACCATCCACCACCAGAAAACAAGAACAATATATTTTTCTTTGAAAAGTTCATACTTTAAAGTTGTACAAGCAGACATAAGATTTATCAATAAATTTTAAAAAACATCATGATATGAAATGAAGTGCAACAAAAATAGAATGATATTAAAAATAAAGGGTGTAGTAGGTCTCAAAAATAAACTCTGAAAAAATTTCAACTCACAAGATAATAGAAAGCTAAGAACCCATGTAGGAAAACTAATTCACCATTTTCACAATAAGTTAGAGGGACTCCCCCACACTTAGTTCACAACAGAACGAAAAATTAATGAATAAAAATAGAAGAATTAAAACAAAAACTCCCTTGATGTAGAATATTTTCATTCATTTTTTATGAAGCATCCTCATGTTTTCTTTGTGAAAGGACTATGGTTACTAAATTCAAGTACCTATAAGATTTAAAAAATTAACATTAGTCTTTAGAATTAAGGCTCAAAGTAAAATGAAACCAAAGTGTGAGTTAGAGAGGGTAATACAATGTTCTTAAACTAGAATATTTATTCTGGAAAGGTTGTTCCAAATGATTCCATCAAGGGTAAAAATTCACACAGCCAACCGGGACCACCATACCACCCACACCTCAATTCAACTAGTAATAAACACTTTTAAATAAGAAGCCATCAATCTAGAGCAAAAATATGTCAATAAAATTTAGAAATTATGTTTCACCAATCCAGGGAGATGTACAACTGAGTAAGGATCATTTATTTAAGCTAAAAAAATAAAGCATAAAACAAGAAAATCATGGGTTGCATCCTATGTAGCGCTCGGTTTAAAGTCCCAAACCAGACTTTTATTCCCCTAAAAATTTCTAACCATGATCATTTAATGGGTATAGATTATTAGTGGTGCGAACTTCATTATTATATAAGTAATTAAAAGAAGGATCACCCAAGACATTCTCATCTTCATAATAAAACAGAATCCTCTAAAACTCATCTAAAAAAACAGGCGGATTCATGCTGTCCAGGTCATCTTTGCCTTTAAAACCCACTTACTCAGCTCTAAAAATGTTTAACATCATAACATGAAAAAAAACATCTGATAAAGAATTATTTCATAGATTCCCCCACATTTAGAGGCTTGAAAAATCCTAGAAACAAAAGAAGACATAATAGAAAACACCTCATCATATCCTGAAACAACTTGCAACTCAAACAACTTGAAATACTCCCAAGTGAAAGAATCAAATTTAGCTTCCAAATGATTCTTCCCAATGTCCATAGAGGAATAAAATGATGTGAAACTTTCAATATCTAGTTGGAATCTATCACACACAACATCTAACTAGGTAGGTAAGAAGGTTTCAAGGAAATACACTTGTTCATAATGAAAATCATCAAGTTTTTCAAAAAGACTCAACCTAGAACTTTCTCCAGCATTAGTAACTTTTATACAGTCAAATTCACAAGGGAAACTTTCATAAACAGGTTTATAAACTTAATCAAAAAAGGTGACCCACTCTCCAAAATGGGTTCTAAGGAAAGAATTTCCTCATCAATAGAAGGGTGTGGGGAAGGAGCAACATCCTCAGTAAAAATTTCAATGGGTTGGGGAATCATAATCTTTGTGACCTTAAGAAGGAAAGACCCATACTCATCTCCGACCTCAATTTTAAAATATTGGTTCTTAGCAACATAAATCATATCACAACTAACCTCATGTTGGTGCTTTTTGAATACCAAAATTTCTTCCACATAATCAAAATCTTGGAGGGTGAGTTTTCCTTTGGAAACATCAATGATAGATCCTCTAGTAGCAAGGAAGGGTCTCCCTAAAATTATTGGGACCTTTTAATCACATTCCATACCAAGAATCATAAAGTTTGTGGGAAGTGTGAGTTTTTTTACACTCACTAATAGATCATCCACCCTCCCATAGGGGTGAGTGAGTGACCTATTAGCAAGTTAAAGAGAAACAACAATTGGTTTCATATCCCTAAGGACCAGATTCTTAAATAAGGAGTAAGTAATAAGATTAATAATTGATCCTAAATCACACAAATAATTTAGTTTCCCACTTCCTTCTATTCAACATTGAATAATAAAGCTTTCAGGGACCTTTAATTTTGGATGCAACTTACTCAACAGAATCACACTACATTCCTCATTGAGATTGATTTTATCCAACTTCTTCCAATCATTTTTGTTTTTTAGAAACCTTTTAGTGAATGAAACATATGAATGGATTTTATCCAAGGCTTCTAATAAAGGCATGTTGATGTTGAAGCTTTGAATATTTTTCAGGAACCTTAGGTAGTGAGGTTCATCACTCTTTTTCACTATTTCTGGGAAGAGAATGATAGGGGAATAATATTTTAGAACAGGTTTATTGTTTACCTTCTCATCAAAACCAACTTTATTTATTTTTATTTAATCAACTCCCACCTCATTTTCCTTGGTTATTTAGCTTTTTAGGTGTTGGTTGCACATTATGGTCATTTTGGGACAAACTATACAAATTTTCATATTGGGAGTTTTCCTAGTTTTTATTCTCAGAAACAACTTTTTCATCATTTTTAATTTCCCCATACGGTTCCTTTACTTTTTCTTGGGATTGAAGGCCATATACAGTGGTCACAACCATGAAATTCTCTCTTAGATTAGGAATTTAAGTGTTGGGTAGCTTTCCCTTTTCCCTACCGCCTTAATCTCTATCCTTTTGACACATTTGAAGTTATAAATTATGAATCTTGGCATATATATCCTTCCTTAGTGAGCAAATATCACCCAAAACATGCTGTAACAAACTCTTTAAATCCACTTGGTAATTAAATAACTCAACCTAATATTTATTTTAGAATAATTGTTTGGGATGTTATTGGAAATTTGGGGTAGTGGTCTATTTCATTACACCTTATTCTTTATAAGATAGGTTTGGGTGATTTTTATATCCAGCATTGTACTGATTGGAGAAGGGATCTTAGAAACCCTAATTTCTAGCCCTAAAATCTATAAACTAGGCACTCTCTTCAGATTTAATAGGGGGGTCAAAGTTGGGACAACATTTCTGAGTGTGACAAAACATCCCACAGTGACAACACTTCTTCCTAAGAACCCTATCATTAACAATAACAACTTGGGGTTTTGTTTCATCCCTATAGATGACTCACTTTCTTGTGCACTTATGTTGGGAATTTTGAGAAACTTTGTCAAACAAGTGTTTTGGCTCATCTGTAGTGGATTCGTAGAAGTAAACCCCACAGGATTGGTCAAATAGATTTTTATTTTAGGGGGTGAGAACATTATAAAAAGTTTTTATGAGAAGATGAAGAGCTAATTATTGATTAGTAATTTTCCTAAGGAGACTTCTGAATCTATCCCATGACTCATGAAATAACTCTCCCTCATCCTGGACAAAGACAATGATCTTGTGCCTAACCTTGATGGTGCTGTTTCTAGGATAGAATTTTGATAAAAATTTAGTGAACACCTCATCCTAGGTATCAAATATTTCCTCATACAAGTTTTAGAACCAAGTCCTAGCCCTCCCCTTAAGAAAAAATGGAAACATTCTCAATCTCAACTCTTCCTCACATAGATCTCTCAGTTTCAATTGTTGGACATACCCATAAAAATTTCTAATGAATTCAAGTGAATCATCTATAGGGAGGCCATTGAAAGATGGAAGTTGAGAGTGATGAGACTTCTTAATTTCATAATTACTAGACCTATTAGACAACCTGATACAAGATGGGTTTCTTAACACAATTGGAATTTGAAACTCCTTAAGTCTAGGTTTCTTAGGGGCATGAACCATGGGCTGTAGAACATTCAAATTTTGGTTTTCATCTCTTCATTCAAAATTTTCCATTTCTATTTCCTTTTTTTATAAGTACATAATAATTTTGATTAATATCTTGAATTTGAGTTACAAGTCCTAACATAGAGGATCTTGTGTGCATACAAATAGTGGAGAGAGTTTTGTGTTTTTTTTGTACAATTTTTTTTGCGTATTTAATTTTTTTAGATTTTATATCTTCTTATCTTTTTTAGTTTTTGGTATATTTATTTTTTTGTGTGTTTTTTTGACTTGGTCGCATGTTCCTTCCCAGGAAATGATACCAAAATTTGACGAGTTCATCATTGAGCACACATACATTTAATATTTATATAACATACTTATACTAGTACTGTGGTAAGATAGATGTCAAAACACAAGGAAGGACATATGTTGTGCTAGACCAAACAAAACTAAAACAATAAAAAATAACAACAAAAACTAAAATGAAATTAGTGACAGTGGAAGGTAGTGAATGTGAAAATGAGGGTGAAATGGAATGAAGGAGAGGTGCAGTGAGTACAAGAAACAAAAGCGAGACAATAAATAGATGAATTAGGGTCATCAGGTTACTTTAAAATGATAAAAGATATTCTCTTACTCTATTCCAGTTAATTTAATCATTCAGTGCATGTGAATGGTGGAGATTCACTAAGCTGTTGCTTTGGTAAATTTCCACAGCTCAATGAACCTTCTTGAGCCTTGATATTTAGATATTGACTGTTAAATTAATCTATTCATTATGGATAAGAGATTTATTGATCATTTCTGATTTACCATGCTTCAATCAATGATCCATGGTGAAATGATTCACTACCTTCACCTGTTAGTTGTTGGGTAGTGTGAAGAGATGCTAAAAAATCAACAGAAAGGATCATCAAACTTAAAAATGTGAACTAGACAATCAAATTAACAAAGCAGAATGGATAAAAGGATGATCAGTTCATTACAACCAGATTTCCCTACTTATTTTAGCTATATATACTTTAAAAAATAGAAATGAAAAGAAAAAAAAAGAAAAAGATGAAAAAGCATCTCTGGTGAGATTGATCCCTCAAGCTCTATCTCTGGATATAATTCCTACTCCCAGCTCCGCTTCCTGCTCCTTTCTCTATTCTCCATGCTTAGGTGAATGGTGGAATAAAGATGGTTTTCTGATTGGAGATTAAAGGATGGATTGGATGTGTTGGTGGTGGTGGATGGAATGGTTTGGAGTGGATTCTGGATCTGCTCTGGGTGATGGAATGGATGTGTCGTGAATGATGGATGGGACCGAAAGGGGTGTGAGAGGAATAGAATGGGTATGAATCCGCTGGCCCCCTTCCCATACTAGAATAGTGTAGATCCTTCTAGAATCTATTCTCAAATGAATGTTTCGCACACAACTTGCGTGTGTTCACAATCATAGTCTAGCTCTCCCTCTCAAACTTCAATATGTGCTGCACATCACTCTGCATCCTCCCCCTCTAGTGACTCAAGTACAACTCCTTTAACAGTTTCAGCTCAACGAATCTGCACAACAACATCAAATAAACAAATAAATAAAAAAATGAAATAATTATTTTTGTGTAAATTATTATTATTAGTAAAAATAACTAAATAAAAACAAAGACATAAATATATAAATTAAAAATAAACAAATTTAAAATTATTGTTAAAATAAAATAACAAAATTATGCATAAATATTTATTATTAGAAAAAATATTATAAAAATAATTAGTTAATGTTATTATAATTATAATTATAATTAATTATATCTATTATTATTATATATTACTATATATTATTTTATTATAAATTATATTATATATAATAAAAAAAATAAAATATAATAGGAGGTGGGAGGGGGAGGGGTCGCGTTTGAGTAGGGAGAAGGGAGGGGGTCGCGTGGTGCTTAGGGTGAGGGCGGTGTGATGAGCGACGACTGGTGCAGTGGTGTGGCATGACTGAGGAGGGGTGGTAGTGATGGACTTCATGGGTGACAACATTGGAGGTGAGGTAGCACGAGGAGCAGCGAATGATGATGATTGGGTCTTCATCGGTATTGGTCGAATGCTATAGGGTGTGGTCTGGTTCCAGATCTGGAGGAAGTAGGTGGTCACGATGGTCAGCGGTGACTTCGATTGACATTGCGGTTCACCAGAGGCTTCAATGGAAGGTGGCTTCAAGTAGGGTACATCCTTAGTGAGGTGAGATCTAGTGATTATTCAATTCTGGTTTGTGATTAGGGTAAAGACTCGGAATTTTCATGTATTTTTTTTAATTATATGGGAATATTATGAGTCTGCGAAAATTGACGATGCATGATTCTGAGGCCCGGAGTGCCCGAAATGAATTTCTAAACTTTTTTTAGGTACGTTCAGTAAACGTGCAAGCGGGTTTTTGTAAATTTTGAACCGGTGCTCAAAATTGAAATCTGAGGGTACCATTGAACTCACAACACCAATATTCGCTTAAGGAGACCTTCACTTTGACCGCAGTAGGTCGAAGGAGAAATTTAGTTTTTCTGTTTTACGTGGAAGAAGAAAAAATAAAATAATTAACATTTTATTTTTATTTTTGAAACCTCTCTTTTTGAGTTATGGAGGTGGGGACCACCCAAACTATAAAACCTCCCAATTTGAATTCATGGTGGTGGGGACCACCCGAACCCCTCTTAATGCGGGAAAACCTTTCAACTCTCCATGGTTAATTATGCCAACTTCAATTAATTAATTGTGCCAACTTTAATTAATTGTTAGACATTTTTTTAATAAGTTGGATCTTCATTTTTGTTGGGTTGGAGGATTTCATTGGCAAAGGATCTTGGGAGAATTGTGGAGAAACATTTTCTCCAACGAAGAACTCCATCGAAGGATCCCCAATGAAGAACGAGGAACCGAACCCGAGCTCAACTTCGGAAGCATGTAGCAGGAGTGACGAATGCCCACACTGTAATGACCCGCCAATTCTCATTGGCTTGAGAGTACAACGAGTCATTACTAGGCCTTAAGTGATATCCCCAAGACACCAAAGGCTGGAAATAAATGCCGAAGGGTTTCAAAAACAAGTGGGGGATGATTTACCCTTTAAGAAATAAATCAATAAACCAACCAACCAACATTCACTATATGATGCATGAACAAAAGAAAGATAGCTAAAAAACTTCATTTATGTCAAACCACATCAGAGTGCACAACAGCAGAAGACCAAACCAAATATCAAAGTACACAACAGATAAACAACTCAAGACTCTCAAAAGATACCAAGACTCCATGCCCCACAAGCTCCAAGCTCCACAATCACCAAACAACCCTAATCATCATGAGGTAGTACTAAAAACATGGGAAACGTTACCTTTACCCCTGTCCTAGAAAATAGCATCTGCAAAAGCACCAAAGTGCCAAATCAGGGGTGAGTATAAAACTCAGTAGGTTTTCCCCAATGACTTCCCTACTCACTCCACTAGGATAGAAAAGTTATCCACAATTATATAAAACAGTTTATATAAAAAAATTTCTCAAAAATAGTTTATAACTAAATATAAACAAGTTGCAAAACCATTTATACAAAAAGCACACAAGTCCAATTAAAACCAAGTTTTCCAACAAGTTATTTTTCCAGAAAAATAACTAAACATTCTTTAGAACCATTTCCCAAAATCCCCTTTTTGGTATACCCAACCATTTCACAAACCCATGCAACCAACCATGCATGCTACATTATGACAGTTCCATACTCATGAGTGGTTTCTCATCGATCTACTAAGTCGTCACAAGGTAATTGTTTCCCATGTTCCATTACTCCTTTGGCACCGAGCACAAGGTCATATTTCAACCAAGCCTCATACATATAGTTACCATGTGCCATTAAACGTTTGGCACCGAGAACAAGGTCATATTTCAACCAAGCCTCGTACATGAAACATGAACACACACCACATATTCCCAAAAATCATTCTAAAACAACCATTTCAATAAAACACATTTTTATTGAAAACCATTTTTGTCAAAACCATTTAAATTCCAACCCATTTTCATTCCAAACCACTTCAATAAAACTCCATTTTTATTGAAAACCAATTCCATCAAATTAATTTCAATACCAAACCATTTCAATAAAACACCCCTTTTATTGAAAACCTATTTTCATCAAACCATTTACAATTCCAGCAAATCAGAAATTTAAAATCATCATTTTAAATTCAAGAAGCCAAATCACTTTGCACAACAAATCACCAAGATTTCACAATTTCATTAAAACCATAAATCATCACTAAATAAGATTTATTCCATTCTTTTCACAATCAATTCCATTCAAATAAAACAATTTGAATCTAATACAATGAATTCTAACAAGAGGAGTTGAGAGTGAATCCTTCTACCTTTAGGGTTTTGACAAAAACCACAACGAATGAAGAACACACAAGAAAACTGGGTTGCTTCTTCAAAAACCCACCTTAGATCTCTTATCCTAGCAAGAACAAGACCAAATATCATCATATTTGGCATCCACACACTTAGATCTACCCATAACGGGCATAGATCTAAGAAACTGAGATAAGAGGAGAAGTATATCTAAGTAGATCTAAGAAACCGAAAAAGAACGATGAAGAACGATCACAAACCTCAAGAATCTGGCTTCGATTCACCAAGAGAAGCCTTCAGATCACCTCTAGAATGATGGGAGAACCCTCTTTGACCTTATGAGAAGAAAAATCCCAAGTTATGGCTGCTTAGGAGGAAAAATGAGACACTTAGAGGCAAAAATGAGTGATATCCACTTTTTAAGGATCTCATTTAAGTGCCTGCAGGGTTTGCTTGCCTGGTTAGAAAAACCATGTGCTAACCGTGCATTAGCCACTGCCTCGGTAGACCCTTTACATATGGTTTTGATTCATGGTTAGACAAACCATGCGCCACCCATGTGGAAGCTACTACCTCCAAGACCAACTACGCACGGTTTTGCCGCATGGTTTAGACAAACCGTGCGCCATCCGTGTGACTTCTCCTTTACCTCAAAACTTCATTCAAAGTTCTCTCAACTCTCCCATTCATTACCCTTAACTTTAAAACCATGAAAAGAATCAAGTAAGGTTTACATATAGGAAACCAGGGGTACTAAATTCTCCCCACCATTGGTATTTTCGTCCTCAGAAAGTAGAATACCTTCACCCAACTGAAAGAGTTCCGGCCACTGCTCTTTCATTTCCTTTTCACGTTCCCAAGTCTCTTCCTAAATCTGACCATGCTGGCATAAAACCCACACTAGACCGATGCTTTTTCCATGCAAGAATTTCTCTTACCTATCCACAATTTGTACCAGAATATATATCAACGAAGCATTCAGCTCTAGGTCAACGTGATCCCATCTGATCACATGGTCAGGATCAGGCTGATACTTTTTCAACTAAGAAACATGGAACACATTATGCACCGAACTAAACCATGGTGGTAATGCCAACCGATATTCCAACTCTCCAACCCGTTCCAGTATCTCAAAAGGGCCTATGTATCTAGGAGATAACTTGCCCTGCTTCCCGAAACGATGATGTCCAAGCCATGTAGAGATCCTCAAGAAGACATGATCACCCACAAAAAATGACAACAGTCTTCGACAGTGATCTGCATAAGATTTCTGATGACTCTGAGCTGTCTCCATCGTTTTTCTAATCAAATGGATCTTCTCTGTTTTTTCTTGGACAAGGCTTGGCCTGACTATTGAAGTTTCACCCATTTCCACCCAGCATAGTAGAGAATGACAAGGATGCCCATACAATGCTTCAAACATAGCCTTGCATATCGAGGCTTGATAGCTGTTATTGTATGAGAACTCCACTAAGGGTATATGCTCCTCCCATGAGCCACCAAAATCCATTACACAAGCCCAAAACATGTCTTCCAATGTTTGTATCGTGTGCTTGGATTGCCCATCTGTCTGAGGATGATACGCCGTGCTCATAGTCAACTGAGTTCCGAGGGATTGCTGTAATGATTTCCAAAAATGAGATGTGAAACTCGGATCTCTATATGAGACTATAGACACTGGTACAACATGCATATTTACCACTTTAAAAATATAGATTTTTGAAATATCCTCCACCATATGAGTTTCACGGATAGGGATGAAATGGGCCGACTTGGTAAGATAATCCACTATCACCCAAATGGCATCGTGTTTCCAAACCGTTCTTGGAAGAACTGTAAAAAAATCCATTGCTATCTGATCCCATTTCCACACTAGGATGGACAAAAATTGTAACATACCAGCTGGTCTCTGATGCTATGCTTTAACCTACTGACAAGTTAAGCACCACAAGAAACACTCGACCACCTTCCTTTTCATGCCGCTCCACCAAAACTGAGACTTCAATGCCTTATGCATCTTCTGTGTACCTGGATGTAAAGCCCATATTGAATGGTGGTAAGCATGAAGGATTTATTCCTGAAAAACTATAGGTATAACCATCCGATCTCTAAAACAAAAAAATGAACCCCCATTAAGTTTCTATCCCTCAATGGTCTCCCCAACATTGAGTTTTGAACTTACAACCAAACATTCTGCATCATATGTTTGTGCTTATTTGATCATTTTTACTAGATCAGGAACAAGCATAGCTAAAAAGAAAACTGCAACATCACCTCGATCTTCACATTCCACATGCATGTCGACTAAGATCGACATCAACTGCCATTAATCTAAAGATTCTTTCACCAACTGAGCATATGACTTCCTGCTCAATGCATCCACCACCAAATTTTCTTTACCTGGTGTGTACATCAAGTCAAAGTCAAACATTTGAAGATACTCCATCCATCTTCTCTACCTCAAATTCAAATCTCGTTGTGAGAAAATGTGTTTCAAGATTTTATGATCCGTAAACATAATAAATTTCTCATAAAAGAGATAATGTCTCTATGTTTTCAAAGCATGGATGACTGCAGCTAAATCTAAATCATGTGTTGGGTAATTCTTCTCATGCACCCTCAACTACCTTGAACCATAAGAAACCACATGGTCTCTTTGCATGAGAACCCAACCCAACCCTGATCTCAAAGCATCAAAATACACCACAAACCCCTATCCTGATTCTGGTAAAATCAAGATAGGTGTAGATGTAAGCCAAAATTTTAGTTCCTGGAAAGACTTATGACATTATTTTGTCCATAGTAATGGAGCATTATTCTTTGTCAGAGCTATCATTGGTGAATCTAGTTGTGATAAATCACACACAAAGCATTGGTAGTAACCAGATAGACCAAGAAAACTTCATATATCGAACACATTCTTCGGTGGTTTCCAAGAGATAATGGCTTCTATCTTTTCAGGATCAACAGAAATGCCTTTCTCAGAAATGACATGGCCAAGGAAACGTACTTCTTGTATACAAAAATCACACTTTGATAATTTGGAATAAAAAAGATGATCTCTCAAGATTTGTAACAATGTTTCTAGGTGCACCTCATGATCATCCCTTGTTTTTGAATAGACCAAAATGTCATCTAAAAAAAACACAACAAAAGAATCCAGATATTGTTGAAATATCTGATTCATCAATTCCATGAAGACTGCTGGTTCATTTGTTATACCGAAAGGCATGACTACATATTCATAGTGTCCATATCTACTTATGAAAGCTGTCTTTGGAATATCCTCCTTCCGAACTCGCAATTGGTGATATCCTGATCGCAAGTCAATCTGGGAGAACCACTGAGCTCCCTTTAATTGATCGAACAGATCATAAATGTGTGAAAGTGGATATCTATTCTTTATCGTAATTTGGTTAAGCTTATGATAATCAACACACAGCTGAAGAGTTCCATCTGATTTCTTCAAAAACAAAACCGGTGCTACCCATGGAGATGTACTTGTTCAAATGAAACCCCTTCTCTCTATCTCCTCTAACTACACTTTCAATTTCCGTAACTCTGTTGGTGCCATCCTATAAGATGAAAGGGAAATAGGACTAGTCCCCAGAAGGGGATCAATCGTAAACTCCACTTCCCTTAGAGGTGGTAACCCTGAGAAGTTCTTGGGAAAGACATCTAGAAATTGATCTACGATAGCTGGAAAAATATTTTCCTTGATCTCTTCCATTGACGCCAAAGTAAATTCTGCCAATTGATAAGATATCCTTCCCACCATTGGTGCCAAGAATCTCTTTTCACCCTTCTTTACAATCCTTTCTCCTATAAAGAGATACTCGATGCCGTCCTCCATCATGAAACTCACTGTTCTACTATAACAGTAGATTTGAGCCTTGAACGTTGTCAGCCAATCCATACCCATGATTACATCATAGACATCCATCTCCAATATCAAGAAGTCCCATTTTAACGCAGCTCTATCAATAGTTATAACACATGCTCTACACACAAAGTCTTGAAATTCTCTTTCACCAAGAGGAGTTTGCAGTTTCAAAATAGAAGGCATCATTTCCAGTTTTAAACATAGCAAGTCAACAAAATGAGAAGCAATGAAGGAATGTGATGCACCAGTATCAAAACAAACTTTCACAAAGGTAGAATTCAAAAGAATTGTACCTCTTACTATAGATGGTCCAAGCTGATCATCTACAATCATCTGCTCAGCTTCATACAATTGCTTCTTCACTATACTATTCTTCCTATTTCCTTGTTGAGGTTTCCTTGGTTGAGGAGTCATGGTATTTTTAGAACCACCATGGCTAGCTCTACTCTTCTAATGAGACTGATTCTACTGTCCTCGTCCAGTGGAAGCATACGATACTTGTGACGCCTGGGAAGTGTCACGCGCACCCGACCTCGGAGAATTCCTATAATAGCACTCTAGATGCCCCATTTGCTTGAAATTGTGACATGATCGAGGTTTTTCCAGATAGACCCACTTTATGTGGTCTTGCGAACCACATTGAAAACAACCTGCTTTGCTCTGGGGTCGTGGAGGGAGGTTCACTGATCCTACTGTCTGGTTCTGATTTCCACTTTCACCATGGAAATAGGTGTCCCTTTTCCTCTTATTCCCAGCGGTAGAGTTCCCACCGTTTCCAGTAGGTATCATCATTCCTCCTCCTATCAATCCTGAGATATCTTGATTATCAACAGTTGCTCTGTTTGCCATTTCTGTATAATCCATAATACAGAGCATCACAATCTTCGATCGAATCTCCTGCCTTAGCCCCGATTCGAAGATGCGTTCCTTCAAGGACGCACTTTCCATAACCTCTGGTGAAAAACAGACTAAATTCATGAACTTAGCTGCATACTCTGTGACAGAAAGGCTCTCCTCTTTCAGGCTGAAAAAGTTCGTTGTTTTCTGGATTTTGAACGTGTGAAGATAAAATTGTTTGTTGAACAATTCTTCAAAATCCTCCCATGTAAGGCCTTCATCCAATTTAGCATGCACCGCTAAATCCCACCATTTATGTCCAAGATCATCAAGCATATGCGCCGCCAACTTGACCTTGAGCTCTGATGGTGTGCTGATGAAATCGAATATACGATTCATCCTACTTAGCCACACCTCCGCCTTTTCGGGTTCAGCATCACCCCAAAATTTTGGTGGATTCTGCTTTATGAAATGGATGGTATGATCCACATGCCTTGGTTCATTCCTCTGGTTCCCCATATCCACAGCATGAAAAGCTTGTACAATACTCTGAACCAGTTCTTGGTTTACCCATGGTTCAGGTGCAACCACATTCTCCATAGCTTTTTTCGGGTTGGTTTTGATGACGCCTACCGGGTGCCATTTTCTAAACCAACAACATCCTCTATCAATCTCACTCTCTAGAAACTGATGGATTAGCATTTCAAATTCTATCACATCAACTATCACAACATTGTTTTCCAAAACATCTTTTTTCCATGTTCAAATATTTTTGAAAACATTCAACATGCTTTTTGAAAATCAACCCATTTTCAAAATACACCAAATATCCTGTTTTCAAAATCTTTCACTTAAAACAATTTCTGCATTTTTTCTTTTAAAAAATTCTCACCTTGTAAAAAATCATAAGTCATTCCTCACAATGAGATATGCCATCCTAGTGGGAAGTCATTCCTCTACAATGCATGTCATGCTCTTCTCATTTGATAAACCCATGACAATGAGATTTCCAACATTATAGAAGTGTATCAAAAACACTTATGTACCCAACACCCTGATAACTTGAAGTTTAGCATAAATGAGTTAGCTATGTCCTTTTATGCTATAAACTTCAAGATCCGACAATCCTACTCTTGTCTAAGATTTCTACCCAAGGAATAGACAATAAGGAATTTCAACTCCAAGACTAGGAACATCGATGACTACTTGCTAGGCAGGGACTGAACAAGATGATACCATTTGTAATGACCCACCAATTCTCATTGGCTTGAGAGTAAAACGAGTCATCAATAGGCCTTAAGAAACACCCCCAAGATGCCAAAGGTTGGCAATAAATGCCGAAGGGTTTCAAATACAAGTGGGGGACGATTTACCCTTTAATAAATAAACCAATCAACCAACCAACCAACATTCACTATATGATGCATGAACGAAATAAATACAGCTAAACAACTTCATTTATGTAAAAACACATCATAGTGCACAATAGTATAAGATCAAACCAAATATAAAAGTACACAGTGGATAAACAACTCAAGACTCTCAAAAGACACCAAGACTCCATGCTCCACAAGCTCCAAGCTCCACAATCACCGAACAACCCCAATCATCATGAGGTGGTACTAAAAACATGGGAAACATTACCTTTTCCTCTGTCCCGGAAAATAGCATCTGCAAAAGCACCATAGTGCCAAAGTAGGGGTGAGTATAAAACTCAGTAGGTTTTCCCCAATGACTTCCCTACTCACGCCACTAAGATAGAAAAGTTAGCCACAATTATATAAAATAGTTTATATAAAACAATTTATCAAAAAAAGTTTATAACTAAATACAAACAAGTTTCCAAACCATTTATACCAAAATCATACAAGTGAAATTGAAACCAAGTTTTCCAACAAGTTATTTTTCCAGAAAAAGAACTAAACAGGCTTTAGAACCATTTCACAAAATCCCCTTTTTGGCATACCCAACCATTTCACAAACCCATGAAACCAACCATGCATGCTACGTTAAGATAGTTCCATACTCATGAGTGGTTTCTCATCGATCTACCAAGTTTTCACAAGGTAATTGTTTTCCATATGCCATTACTCCTTTTGCACCAAGAAAAAGGTCATATTTCAACCAAGCCTCGTACATATAGTTACCGTGTACCATTAAACATTTGGCACCGAGCACAAGGTCATATTTAAACCAATCCTAGTACATGAAACATGAACACAAACTACATATTCCTAAAAATCATGCCAAAACAACCCTTTCAATAAAATACCTTTTTATTGAAAACCATTTCTATAAAAACCATTTAAATGCTAATCCATTTCCATTCCAAACCACTTCAATAAAATCCATTTTTATTGAAAACCAATTCCATCACAGTAATTTAAATACCAAAACATTTCAATAAAACACCCCTTTTATTGAAAACCTATTTTTCATCAAACAATTTACAATTCCAGCAAATTAGAAATTTAAAATCATCATTTTAAATTCAAGAATCCAAATCACTTTGCACAAAAAATCACCAAGATTTCACAATTTCATTAAAACCATAAATCATCACTAAAGAAGATTTATTCCATGCTTTTCACAATCAATTCCATTCAAATAAACCAATTTTAATCTAATCCAATCAATTATAACAAGAGGAGTCGAGAGTGAAGCCCCCTACCTTTAGTGTTTTGACGAAAACCACAACGAACGAAGAACGCACAAGAAAACCGAGTTGCTTCTTCAAAAAAACGTCATAGATCTCTTCTACTAGCAATACCAAGACCAAATCTCATTATATTTGGCATACACACACTTATATCTACCCATAACAAGAATAGATCTAAGAAACTGAGAGAAGAGGAGAAGTAGATCTAAGTAGATCAAAGAAATCGAACAAGAATGATGAAGAATGATCACAAATCTCAAGAATCCAGCTTTGATTCACCAAGAGAAGCTTTCAGATCACCTCTATAACGATGGGAGAAACCTCTCTGACCTTAGAAGAAGAAAAATCCCGAGTTATGGCCACTTAGGAAGAAAAATGAGATACTTAGAGGCAAAAACAAGTGAGATCCACTTTTTAAGGATCTCCTTTAAGTGCCCGCACGGTTTGCTCGCATGGTTAGACAAACCATGTGATAACCATGCATTACCCACTGCCTCGGAAGACCCTCCACACACGATTTCACCACATCGTTAGACAAACCATGCACCTCCTGTGTGGAAGCTACTACCTCCAAGACCAACCACGCATGGTTTTTCCGCATGGTTTAGACAAACCATGCGCCTTCTGTGTGACTTCCCCTTTGCCTCAAAACATTATTCAAAGTTCTCCCAACTCTCCCATTAATCACCCTTAACTTTAAAACCATTAAAAGCATCAATTAAGTGTTACATACCAAAAATTGGGGGTACTACAGATGCCCCCATCATCAACTTTATCTTCTACCTCTCGACACCTCCAACGAACAACAAGGTAGGGGTGTGTTTTTGATTATTCTTCATTAATTTCTTTTATGTTGAATATTTTACCATGATCCGAGTGCTACCAATCTAATGTGGAGGGTATAGGCCAAACAAACATGGCCCGATCCCTCCACATCATCCTTGTTGATTCATTCTTCGCGATGGAGGAGGACGACGATCGGTGCCAGCGACTGATGCCGGTAGGGCTCGGGAGCGGCGGCCGGCACTCCGGCCGGCCGTGAAGATGGCGGCGGCGCAACCGCACCGCCGAATGAGGGCTAGGGTCTATCGGCCGTGGCGGAGCAGGGGCGGTAGCCGACGCACGACTAGCCGCGTGAAGGGGGGTGGCGGCGCGCGTCCGCACCGCTCGGCGTGCAGGGGTCACGACATGAGGCCGTGGCGGTGAAGGAGGGCAGCTGACTCGCCGCCGGCCAATAGTGGTGGCGCGACACATGACCGCGCCATGTGGATGGGTTGGCCGTCCGGCCAACCGGGGAGCCGAGCGGGACCCGGGGTCCCGCGTGCCAATTGCCGGCGCCACGTTGCACCGGCCGGTCGACCACCCAACCCGAATGGCCCAGTCGTTCAGGTACCCAAGGGGCGCCCCCCTTGGGTAGTGGCTAGGGTGGACCCCACCATGGGGCCACCCAGCCGCGGGCCAGCAGGCCACCCAACACGGGTCGGGCTGGGTCGGACCGGGTCGGACCGGACCCGGACCAGCTTCGACCCTTTTCCACTCTTTTGGCCATAACTTGAGCTACGAGCGTCCGTTTGATGAACCGTATGTGGAACTGAGTACCTTGGATCGAGACGGTCCTTTTGGTATATCCCATTTGAGTTTTGGATAAAGTTGGTGTATGGACGGGTTGGATCAAACACGAATCCAACCGGGCCCTCAGGACTAAAAGGCCAATAAATTACAGACCGGGCATCCGATTGACGCACCGTCTATTGCGTTGAGACCCCTATTACGTGGCGGTACTTTGGGATACTTCTTCACGGGACTTTGTGGAAGTTGGAGTATCGACCTGTGTCTTGAGTAGTGGACCCTCCCGGAATCAATCGAGCTTAGTGCGGGAACCTTGTAGCTGGCTGTAAGATGAGAAATGGT
Source organism: Viscum album (assembly GCA_963277665.1). NCBI lineage: Eukaryota > Viridiplantae > Streptophyta > Magnoliopsida > Santalales > Viscaceae > Viscum > Viscum album. The sequence goes on from OY728160.1 coordinate 701,552,195, forward strand.
TCCTATGTGGGTCTACGCCTTAGGATCCTATGTGGGTCTGTGCTTTGGGATCCTATGTGAGTCTGTGTTTCAGTATCCCACTTGGATCCTCTCTAGGAATACATGTGGGATTACTCTAGGATCCTACGTGGGTCTGCTGTACTAGGATCCTATGTGGGTATGATGATTTAGGATCCTACGTGGGTCTGCCTCTTAACAGAGTAAGATGATTCAGTAGTTACATCTAATCATCCTTACTACCATACCTAAGTTATACCTGATGTGAGATGAGTCTTTACCTGTGTGGTAATCATCTGTGTGATGTACCTTTGTGATGAATACCTTCGTGGTGATACCTTTGTGGTATTCTTTTGTGTGACATTACCTTTATGGTACTTACCTTCACGATGATACCATTGTGGTATTCTTATATGTGGAGTTACCTTTGTGGTACTTACCTTTGTGGTGTTACCTTCGTGGAACTCTTTCCTTCGTGGGACATTTGAGATTTGGGCTTTTGAGTTGGGCCTTGTGTTTCCTCATGATTGAGATGGGTTTACTCGACAACTTAGGTATATGTATATCCATATAACTAAGTAGGGTTTTTAATTATTTTCATGATTTTTGGTTTATACTTTGTGGATTTTGTGAGACCTTTGAGGGTCTCGGGGTCCCTACTGAGTATCGTTATACTCACCCCTGCACGGGCTACGCCCGCACCTTGTTGTGTTTGGTGTAGATGACAGAAAACATTGATTGAGGCCGAGGGTACCGGGACTGGAGGTAGCTCGGAGGTGGAAATTAGATGAGGCATACCGTAGTGACGACCTTTCAAGAGCTATACCTACCCTTCAGGTAGGATCCTTGGTAGGTGTTTATAGGAGCTATTATAGTTTACTTATACTTACTAGTTTTCTTGTACTTTCTAGTTGGGCTTGTATTCTGGACCCTTTTTATTTCTGTACACACCCTGTTTACTATATAGTTTTACTTTGTGCTTGTATCATACTCTGTGCTTAGTTGTGTGAGTTTACAGGTTATAAAGGCAATGCCTTCCCAGTTTTAGGGAATACGCCTTTTGGTGCTAGTCTCCAGCCCCTGACCTATAGAAGGCGAGCTTGGGGTAGTCACGACACGAGCCCCGGGGGACAGGTCATGAAAAATTGGTATCAGAGGAGTTAGTTATACTATATAAAATTGGACTCTGATCTTTTAACAAAAATAGTGTTAAGTGTTATAAGTGTGGTTATCAGTTTTGGGAATCTAGTGTTGGTGTAGTGGTCGACGTATCCATACACCAAGACCGTGACTTTTGATTTCTGACTCACTACACGAAAACACTGATTGCGTGTGTGTTTCAAAAAAGTTTTTTTGTGATCTCTTTGAGTCATCTCACCAGTTATAACTTATTGACCCTGGAACACCTATTTATTTTTAGTATACCTCCACGCAGACAACCGACTAGGGTTCTGGGTATAGTACGCGATGATAGCCCACCGAGCGACGAGGCCTCAGTGCAGGGCCCTTGATCAGTATGGGCACCAGTGGAGGCACCAGGGGTACCATTACCCATTGGTACACCAATTCCACCAGCCCCAACAGCAGAGGGTGCACGCCACTTAAGCATGTTTCATGAGTTACAATGCCAGAGGCCACCTAGGTTTAGGGGTGAGACGGACCCACAGGCGGCTGAGGATTGGCTAGAGGCCGTGGTGAGAGTCTTCTAACTGGTGGGGAGACCAGCTGATCTTATGGTGATCCTTTCTGCTAGTCTTTTACAGGAAGTAGCAGACAGATGGTCGAGCTTTATGATCCAGGTTCACGACAAGGTGACACTTCTCTGGGCATACTTTGAGAGCCTATTTCAGGCAGAGTTTTTCCTAGATACCCTTCGCGCAGTGCACATACAGGAGCTTCTTCATCTGCAGCAGGGCAGTATGACTGTGGCCCAGTACTCAGCGAGGTTCACCGACCTCTTGCGCTACTCCATTAATATGGTGCGGGACCCATTCTTTAGGGCCCGGACCTTCGAGCAGGGACTCAGGTGGGAGATTAGGGCTTCAATGATTTCTCTCAGCATCCCGACACAGGCGGGGGTGTTAGAGCAAGCCCTCTTAGTAAAGAGTTTTCTTACTGAGTAGTCACCAGCAGCAAGACCCACCACTGGGCATCACATAGCGGAGTATTCTATAGCTGGTAGCAGACATATGTTATAGAGGTCCAATAGGACCAGACCTATAGGTGGACTACTGCAGGATTCAGGGTCAGTTGTGCGGGGCACCTGAGGCAGAGCCAGTTATGTGAGGATCAAGTAGTGTTACGCATGCAACGGGCATGGTCACATGGCTTGTGACTTCCTGACCCATCATATGGATGATCAATAGACGGTCAAAGGATTTCCCAGATAGATATAAAGGTTCAACTGAGGAAGTCCGTAGGGAGAAGTCAGACGTGGCAGAGGAGCTGGCCGTTCAGATGGCGGTGGATGATGATTCGAGATGTTACTGCCACCACCACCAGGTGGTCCACCCCGACCACAGGGAGTAGGTGGAAAGGGGTGAGCTCAGCTCCAGGAAGCTGAGGCCTATGATCATGGCGCTCCGGAGATGATACGAGGTATGATATGTGTCTACTCCACCTTAGCTGCAGTACTTATAGACACATGTTCTAGTCATTCTTTTATTTCCACTATCCTCGTTCGGAGCTCTAAGATTCCGGAGGAGCCGTTGGCTCGATCCTTACAGCTAGAGAATTCTACGGGAGAGGATTTGACGATTACACACTGGCGCTGGCAGTGTGAGCTTACTATAGGAGGCGATAGCTTCAGATGAGATCTCCTAGTAGCAGAGTCAAGGCCGTACGACGTCATCTTGGGTATGGATTGGTTATCTATAGTCCATTCCCATATTGACTATATTAGGCGCAAAGTGCGGTGTGTCTGCACTGATGGGACTAGTTTTACCTTCACCAGTGAGAAGGGAGCCTTTTCAACATAGGATGGACTTACCCGGAGGAGATTGTAGCCGATCACTCATCAGTTGGCTAGCCTTACCCTCAGAGCGGTTGATGTGGAGAGTCTGAGATATCCTATAGTGGTGGACCAATACATGGATGTCTTCCCTAATGTTGTTCCAAGTATACCACCTCACATATAGGTGGACTTTTACATTTACTTGTACCCCAGGATGACACAGATATCTACACCAGCATATCGGATGGCTCCCACGGAGCTTCGTGAGTTGCGGGTATAGCTGGAGGACTTATAGGGGAAGAGGTTCATCCGGTCCAGTGTTTCTCCTTGGGAAGCCCTGATTTTTTTCACCAAGAAGGCGGATGAGAGCTTGAGACTTTGTGTTTACTATCTCCGCCTGAACCATGTGACTGTGAAGAACAAATATCCACTTCTGAGGATTGATGACCTCTTTAACCAGCTGAAGGGAGCACGATGGTTCTCAAAGATAGACCTTAGGTCAGGTTATCACCAGATCAGAGTAAGATATGAGAATGTGTAGAAGACAACTTTCAGATGTCGGTATGGCCACTACGAGTTCTTGGTTATGCCATTAGGCATGACCAATTCTCTAGTAGTGTTCATGAGACTCATGAACATGATCTTTCAGACATACCTTGATCGCTTTGTAGTAGTCTTCATCGATGACATTCTGATCTACTCGGCTACTGAGGAGGAGCATGCCTATCATTTTCAGATAGTTCTGGACACACTCTGAGAGAACAAGCTTTATGGTAAGCTCTCAAAGTTCCAGTTCTAGATCTGAGAGGTTCACTTCCTGGGAAATGTCATCTTTGAGGCTGGAGTTACAGTGGATCCATCAAATATTGAGGTGGTACTTTCTTGGAATCCACCCAAGAGTGTGACGGAGGTACAAAGTTTCTTGGGTTTGGCCGGATACTACCAGAGATTTGTGCCAGATTTATCCAGAGTTGTATAACCTTTATCAGTGTTGACGAGGAAGGGTCAACCCTTCATGTGGTCGGAGAAATGCCAGTAGAGTTTTCAGGAGCAGAGGCAGAGGCTGACTAGTGCCCCCATCTTGAGGCTTCCAGAGGAGGGAATTGGGTATGTAGTCTACTGCGACACATCAGGGACCAAGCTCAGATGTGTCCTAATGTAGGAGTGAGCAGTTATCGCATATGGTTCTTGACAGCTGAGAAAAAATGAGTATAACTACACTACCCATGACCTTGAGTTAGCAGTAGTGTTCTTCGCTTTGAATATGTGCCGACACTATCTGATGGGTGAGAATTTTACGGTCTACTCTAATCACTAGAGTCTCAGGTATATCTTCTCCTAAAATGACCTAAAACTGAGACAACAACGTTGTCTTGAGTTCCTATAGGACTATGACTTCGATATATTATATACTCTTGGGAAGGGGAACGTTGTAGCAGATGCACTCAGTAAGAGATCTGGTATACAACTACTAGGTGAGGAAACAGAGCAGCTAGCTTCTTTAAAGATATCCTTTATAGATCGAGATGAAGAATATTTTCTTTAGTCTCTTGCAGTCACTCCCCCACTTCTTCAGTGAGTTAGGGAGGCGCAGCGTGGGGACACTGACTGCGAGGCTCGATGTGTTCAGATATCCACAAGGTAGACACCTGATGGATTTTCTGAAGGTGGGGAGCACGTCACCCTCTTCAGAGGACATACCATGGTACCCGTGTCACTTCGGGAGGAAGTGTTGAGGGAGTTCCACACATCCCCTCTAGTGGTATATCCAAGAGTGAAAAAGATGTACCAAGACCTCCGACAACAACACTGGTGGCTAGGAATGAAGAATGTAGTAGCAGAGTTTGTCTCTCAGTGCCTCACTTGTCAGCAAGTGAAGGTAAAACATTAGGTACCAGCAGGCTTAGTTCATCCTTTAGAGGTCCCAGAGTGGAAGTGGGACAGGATATCCATGTACTTCGTGACAGGACTTCCATGTACATCCAGGGGTCATGATTCTATCTGGGTGATCGTCGACTGACTCACCAAGTCAGTCCACTTCCTACCGATTAGAGAGTAGGGTTCAATAGAGAGATTGGGATGCCTCTATGTGCAGTAGATTTTGCGGATACATGGAGTACCCTTGACGATTGTCTCTGATCGTGATGAAAATTTCACTTCCCGACTTTGGAAGGGGTTGCACGAGGCTTTCGGGACACAACTTCGTCTGAGCACCGCCTTCTATCCTCAGATGGATGGCCAGACTAAGTGGACTATTCAAACCCTCGAGGACATGTTGCGTGCTTGCGTCCTAGACTTAGATCATAGTTGGGAGGATCACTTGCCCTTGGTGGAGTTTTCATACAACAATAGCTATCACTCCACCATTGGGATGACACCTTTAAAGGCTTTGTACAGCCGACCTTGTAGATCGCCTTTGTGCTGGACTGACCTAGGGGAGTTTGCACTCATGGGACCAGATATGGTACGGGCTACCATGGAGAAGGTGCAGATTATCCAGGAGCGGATGAAGACTGCACAGAGCAGGCATAAGTCTTATGCCGATAGAAGATGGGGACCTCTAGAGTTCGAGGATGATGACCACGTATTTCTACAGGTCTCACCTCGACGAGATTTGTGGGGATTTGGTAGGGGCGACAAGTTATCTCCGAGGTTCATCGGACCCTTTCAGGTCCTCAGTAGAGTTGGAGAGGTGGCTTAACACCTAGCACTTCCCCCTCAGTTGCACTAGGTGCACAGCGTTTTTCACGTATCACAGCTGAGCAGATACATACATGATCCTTCGCACATCATTAATTGGGGCGAGCTGAACATCGATGACGGGGAGACTTTTTTGGAGGTTCCAGTGGAGATTGAGTATCAACAGTAGAAAGTCCTTTGTGGGAAAGAGATACCTTTGGTGCATGTGCGTTGGCAGCATTGGAACCTCCATGAGGGCACATGGGAGTGGGAGGCTCAGATCCGTGCTCAGTACCCCCAATTGTTTTTCTAGTTTTTTTGTGATGTGGATTTCGGGGATGCAAAGCCCATAGGTGGGGAGAATATAAAGACCTAGAAATTTCATGTATTTTTTTAATTATATGGGAATATTATGAGTTCATTAAAATTGATGGCACGTGATTCTGAGGCCTGGAGTTCCCGGAATGAATTTATGAACTTTTTTTAGGTATGTTCAGTAAACGCGGGAGCGGGTTTTTTGTAACTTTTGAACTGGTGCTCAGAATTGAAATCTGATGGCACCGTTGAACTCGCAGCACCGATATTCACTTAAGGATACCTTCACTTCAACCGTAGTAGGTTAAAGGAGGAAGTTAGTTTTTCTGTTTTACGTGGAAGAAGAAAAAATAAAATAATTAACATTTTATTTTTCTTTTTGAAACCTCTCTTTTTAAGTTATGAAGGTGGGGACCACTCGAGCTTGAAAAGCTCCCAATTTGAATTCATGGTGGTGGGGACCACCCAAACCCCTCTTAATGCAGAAAAACCTTTCAACTCTCCATGGTTAATTATGCCAACTTCAATTAATTAATTGTGCCAACTTTAATTAATTGTTAGAATTTTTTTAATAAGTTGGCTCTTCATTTTTGCCGGTTTGGAGGATTTTGTTGGCAAAGGATATTGGGAGAATTGTGGAGAAATGTTTTCTTTAACGAAGAACTCCATCGAAGGATCCCCAACGAAGAATGAGGAACCAACCCCGAGCCCGACTTCGGAAGCGTGCAATGGGAGCGACGAATGCTGATGCCCCCATCATCGACTTCATCTTCTACCTCTCAACACCTCCAATGAATGACAAGGTCGGGGTGTGTTTTTTATTATTCTTCGTTAATTTCTTTTACGTTGAATATTTTCCCATGATCCGAGTGCTACCAATATAACGTGGAGGGTACGGGACAAAAAAACATGGCCTGATCCCTCCGCATCATCCTTGTTGACGCGTTCTTCGCGATGGAGGAGGACAACGACCAGTGCCAACGACTGGTGTCAGTAGGGATTGGGAGCGGAGGCGCAACCACGCCACCGGAGGAGGGCCACGACCCGTCGGCTGCGGGGGAGCAAGGGTAGCGGTCAGCCCACGACTGGCTATGTGAAGGGGGGTGGCAGCGCGCGTCCTCACCGCCTGGCGTGCAGGGGCCGCGACACGAGGCTGCGACGACAAAGGAGGGTGGCCGGATTGCCGCCGGCCGCCGGTGGCGGCTCGGCGCGTGACCGCACCGGGCGGGTGGGTTGGCCGTCCGGCCAGCTGGGGAGCCGAGCGGGACCCGGGGTCCCGCGTGCCAACTGTCGGCGCCACGTGGCGCCGGCCAGTTGGCCACCCCACCCGAACGGACCAACCGTTCGGGTACCCAAGGGGTGCCTCCCCCTTGGGTGGCGACTAGGGCAGACCCCACCGCGGGGTCACCTAGTTGCGGGCCAGCGTGGGCTAGCAAGCCGCCCAGCATGGGCCGCCCATCGTGGGCCACACCGTGGGATGCCCAGCGGGCTGGGCCGGACCCAGTGGGTCGAGTCGGACCCAGGTCCAGACCCATGTCAGGCCGGGTAGATCGGAACTGGGCCGGGCCGGCCTAGGTCGGGTCGGACCGGACCCGGACCGACTTCAACCCTTTTCCACTCTTTCGGACATAACTTGAGCTACGAGCATCCGTTTGATGAACCGTCTATGGTGCTGGGAACCTTGGATCGAGAAAGTCCTTTTGGTATATCCCATTTGAGTTTTGGATAAAGTTTTGGTACAACTGGGTTGGATTGAACATGAATCCAACCGGGCCCTCGGGACTAAAAGTCCAATAACTTATATACCAGGCGTCCGATTGACGCACCGTCTATTGCGTTGAGACCCCTATTACGTGGCAGTAGTTTGGGATAATTCTTCATGGGACTTCGTGGTAGTTAGAGTATTGACTTGTGTCTTGAGGAGCGGACCCTCTCAAAATCAAGCGAGCTTAGTGCGGGAACCCTGTAGGTGGATGTAAGATGAGAAAGGGATCCTATGTGGGTATGTGCCTTAGGATCCTACATGGGTCTGTGCTTTGGGATCCTACGTGGGCCTGTGTTACAGTATCCCACTTGGATCTGCTCTAGGAATCCATGTGGTATTACTCTAGGATCCTACGTGGGTCTACTATACTAGGATCCTATGTGGATCTGATGATTTAGGATCCTACGTGGGTCTGCCTCTTAATAAAGTAAGATGATTCAGTAGTTACATCTAATCATCCTTACTACTGTACCTAAGTTATACCTAATGTGAGCTGAGTCTTTACCTGTGTGGTAATCATCTGTGTGGCGTACCTTTTGATGCATACCTTCGTGGTGATACCTTTGTGGTATTCTTATGTGTGGCATTACCTTTGTGGTACTTACCTTCATGGTGATACCTTTGTGGTATTATTATGTGTGGCGTTAACTTTGTGGTACTTACCTTTGTGATACTCTTTCCTTCATGGGACAGTTGAGCTTTGGTCTTTTGAGTTGGGCCCTGTGTTTCCTCATGATTGAGATGGGTTTACCCAACAACTTAGGTATATGTATGGGCATATACCTAAGTAGGGTTGTCAGTTGTTTTCATGCTTTGTGGTTTATTCTTTGTGGATTTTGTGAGACCTTCAAGGGTTTTGGGGTCTCTACTGAGTATCGTTATACTCACTCTTGCAAGGGCTATGCCCGCACCTTGTTGTATTTGGTGCAGACGACGGATAACATTGATCGAGGCTGAGGGTACCAGGACTGGAGGTAGATCAGAGGTGGACATTAGATGAGGCGTACCGTAGTGGAGACTGTTCGAGAGCTCTACCTACCCTTCAAGTAGGATCCTTGGTGGGTGTTCATAGGAGCTGTTCCAGTTTACTTATACTTCCCAGTTTTCTTGTACTTTCCAGTTGGGCTTGTATTCTGGCCCCTTTTTCTTTCTGTACACACCCTATTTACTATATAGTTTTACTTTGTACTTGTATCCTGCTTTGTGCTTAGTTGTGTGAGTTTACAGGTTATAAAGGCAATGCCTTCCCAGTTTTAGGGAATACGACTTTTGGTGCTATTCTCTAGCCCCTGGACTATAGAAGGCGGGCTTAGGGTAGTCACGGCATGGGCCTCGGGGGATGGGTCGTGATAATTAGTTTATGAAATCAGGGTATTTTGGATCTTTAAAAAGAAATTTCCATATTCAATCTACCGTGCTCTTGAATTTTCTTTTGTTCATGTTTATGCTGCTATTGAAAACCTATTGTAGTTGTGTTTTTTATGGTTCTAAACTTTTTGATGTTGTGGTGGTGTGTTGAAGAACAACGGTGACTCCGCAAGTCACCATTGTTTGGTGTGGCAGTGTCTACGGAGGTAGATCCTGGGGGTGTGTCAATTTGAGAATGGAAGTGTGTGCATGAGACACCGCCAGTAGAGGGTTGGCGGTGTGTGGGAGTTGGGTGGAAATTTTTTTTGAGTGTGGCGGTGTGACAGGAGACATAACCAGTGAGATGCAAGGGAGCCTGGTAGTGAGACAAGATGCAGGAAGTGGCACCTACAAAAAACAAAGCAAAGAATAAATTAAAGATAAAATTAAATAATTAATTAAACTAAATATTATATTAAATAAATTAACAAATTTAATTAAAATTATAACTCATAATATAAAATTGTTAAAACATAATAATATTAATATTCAATAAATAACTAACTACAAATTACAGTTTGTTCATAATTAATTTTAAAAATAATAAATTCGATTCTCATAAATTAATTAATTAAAGAATTAATGAAATGAAAGTATTAAATTAAAATTAAATATTAAAATAATTAAATAATTAAATTAAATTATTAAAATTAATTTAATTATTTAGATAATCAAAGACATAACTTAAAATTTATTTATTTACAGATGAATAAATTAAATCAATAAAAGATTTTTTAAAAAAAAGAGCAGAAATAATAAAATAATTAAAAGAATAAAAAATGAAAAAATTATTATTTAAAAAAAAAGCAATGAATGAAAAATAGAATGGATAAATTAATTTTATTATTCAAAAACTTCAAAAATAAATACTAAAATACACACTTTTAACACATAAACATATTTTTAGTAATTTAATCTACAAAATAAAACAATTGTTAATTAGTACACAAAATACATTATTATAATAATAAAAAGAGAAGAAAAAATGAAAAATGATGTGGTAAAGAGTAATGAAAATAAACCACATCAGAATAAATAGGAAAAGATATGAAAAACATAAATCAAGTGTTCCACATTGTCTATATTCTTGATCTTCACTGATAATGAGTTTTATTGAGATCCCTTAACAACAAACAATAGGTTCTTGCCTTTGATGGTATCCACCAACCACTGGAATCACTGAACACTATAGTAATACCTATTCTTCATAACAACATGTTAACACTTTTTCCTTGAAGGCAAACGAAGAGAAGAGTATTGGAGAGAGCTTCTATGAACAAATAATAATCTCATATGTCTCAAATGAGGTCTAAGAAACTCCATTTTATAGACATCCTTTGTTAAATGAAGGCACCTCTTGGAGTTCAACATTTCAAATGTTTTTGAAATAAATAACCATTGTAATTACTCATTATTTACTAATCTAATTATTAAAATCCTTTAATAACCAATTTCTTATCTACACATCATATATTATGTGTCAATAGGCCGAATCATCATGGTAATCAACTTGGTAGATTTGATCGAATGATATCACATATCATTCTTCAAGATCACTATGATATCATATAGAAGACCACATAAAGACACTGACTATGGCATTGTGATTCTCACCACATCATGCTCCATGCTTTAGTGCACAATATTAAAAAATATTTCACTTACACCAAAGTCTCACGAACATTATGAAAAGATCCACAAATTTTCATGAATCTATCCAAACTCTTTTAGACAGGATTATCATTATCTCTCTTCAAATTTTGGACAAACACTTTTTACCAAAATTAATCTTCATTTCAAGGATGCTGAATCCATTTGGGCATGATGTTGTTTTTGTTGTTAATACTTGTGGATCAATATTTGATTCATCTGAGTTTAGAAAGTGAAATTTCCTGGAAATACTCAAGAAGAGTATTTGTATGTTATATTTGGAAGTCATAATTTCAGAAGTCATACTTAAGGAAGATACTCTCATAGAAGAAGTACTAAGGATGCATGCATATTTGAAGATAAATTCTATATGCATTATTTTTGGAAAATGCATACATTAAAGATCATCCATAAATAATTTCAAAATATATTGTCTGGAAGTTACAAGTTGATATGTGGAAGTTGGGCTGGAGTGCGTATGGAAGATGTGTCAGCTAAGAAAGTTGCAAAGTCCAGACTAATTAAATGTTTGTGATTCATACTAAGTCTGGAAGTTAGAATATTTAATGAAGGTGAAGTATCAGGAAGCTAGAAGAAAATTGTTTTTGTGCATACCTTATGTTGATATGTAAACGTAACTTTAAGATAATATATAAGGATTGATCAGAACTTTAATATTAAGAATTATAAAAATCCCAATCTACAATGTGATACATAAGAGTTAGTTCCTCAATACATAAAGGTTATCACAATTTTTAAAGGTAATATATAAAGGTACTTAGTGATAATAACATGAGAATCAACAAAGTACCCAAGTAATTGTGGTATTTAAAGGTCTTTTACTTGATGCATAAAGGTTCACAATACTCATAGAAGAATATGTAAAGGTACTCATAGGGTATGAAATCTAGAAAATTATTGATCCTCACTGTGATATATAAGGGTTAATAGGATGGTACATAAAGGTTAACAATTTGAAAAAATATGAGATATATTGAGATTCAAATGTGATGATGTTGGGTTAAACTTCAAAGATAAAATATCATGATGTTTTGAATAATTGTGATTTTAGCTGAGGGCAATGGAGGTAATAATTGAAGAATAAATTTGTATTGTGTTGAGGGTTTTCACACCATGAAGTGAAGTATCATGCCACAATGATATTCCTACATGCGAACATACATGCTAGTGTGGATTAAATTCCAATGAATTTTGTGGAAGCTATAAAGAGGAAAAATACATAGTCTCTTAGAAGTTTAAATAAAGATATCTATGACTAGGATTTAAGGAGAATTGAAGACCAATAATTATGAAGAATATCATGTTGCTAATATTAGAGGATATTTCCATATTAAAAATATGAAAAACAATATTCACGTGATTATAAGAAGATAAAAAAAGGAAAAAGTAGGAGAGAATACATCTAGTTATTTTAGAAGAGTCCTCAACTGATTCTTTTATTGACTCTAAGTATCTAACAGAGAAAGGAGAATGAATACTGTATTATACTGAACATTCTATGTAACGCCATAGAATGTTAAAGGGTTAAAAGAATAAATGTTACTAACCATGTAAATAAGGTGAAACTTTATTTTTAGGAGCCTACCTGATTTGAACTCAACAGTTAAAAAGGTTTGTCCTGGAGTAGTGATCAGGATGAGTGACTTCCAGGGAAGTTTCCTGGGGTGCATGTAAGTGAGGAAAATTAATAATATAAAGTACATGTGTTGGCCTATTAGGTTAGTCATTAGTCTGATGACCCTTTTGGTCATGTTGGTAGGCCCATAGGAGGGGACTCCAAATGTTTGTGGGGAAACTAGTGGTGCTTGGAAATCTAGGACCTGATGACCATGTTAAGGTAGGGTTTTTGTGCTATCAGTGGGGCCCAATTGTTACATTTATATTAGAGGAGGAACCTAACCAAAAGTGCAGTGTCACTACCTAGTTTGAGGTGTAGGGTCCATAATGAGGACATTGTTCTCTAGAGGGGGGGGGGGGTGAATGTAACACCCCATGTTAAAATCTTAAAATAATAAATGTTGCTACCCATGTCAACAAGGTACACCTTTATTTTCAGGAGCCTACCAAATTAGAACTCCATAGTTAAAGAGATTTGTCTTGGAGTAGTAATTTGGATAGGTGAACTTTAGGGAAGTTTTATGGGTGAGTGAAAGTGAGGAATTTTTTTTAAAGATAATACATTGGCCTGTGTGGACAATCATTAGTCATATGACCCGTTCATGCATATGGGTGGGCCCTGGGGAGGGGAAACCACATGTATGCAGGACAACTGGTGGTTCCTAGCGTGCCAGGACCCATTGACCATATTAAGTTGGGGTGTTTATGATGTTAGTGGGAAAAAATTAATACATTATATGTATTTAAGAAAGATGTGGGATAGGTAGATAAATATTATTGCAGAGTTGAGACGGAATAATATCACATATTCCTTATCCACAGTGACATGCATGAACATTGGTGGGTATTCTTCAAAAAGTGTTTCTTTTTTGGTTGTATTAAGTTGGTGCTTTCTCAAGTCTAGTTGGTTCCAAAAAATTTAGTTGGTTCAAGGTAATTTATAGCTTGTATCTAATTACTAATAACAAAATAAAGGTTATGTGTACATGGGATAAAAACCACTATACATCAGGGATGTAGTCATCCATCTTAGAGGCGAATCTCATTAAAAAATTTGATGTGTTCCTCATTTTATTTCTATATCATGTAGATTGATAGGGATTTGTGTTAAGTATAATTGAATTTTTTTCTTTTTAAAAAGGGGTATCAATATTGATTCACCCCCTCTTAGTGTTGATCACAACCCAAGTGATCCTATAAATTGTTATTAGATCCTGATTATCTCTTAGAGATCTCTCTTGAAATTTCAATTGATAAAAAAAATCAATCAATCATAAAGGAATTCCAACATTTGATGGGAAATTATTTCAATTATAGAAGGAAAGAATGGTGAAATTTCTACTTTCATGTAGACATGATGTTCTTGATTATGTTCTTCAAGGTTTCAAAGTCTCGAAAGAGACTTATGCTTGGTCTCAAGTTGTTAATAAAAATTATGAGATTTATCAGAAGGAATGAAATTATCTACTTTTCTAATTATTTTATAAATAGGTAAAAAAATTCTTGGGATATATAAATGATAATGAGATTTGGTAAAAATGCATTTTATTTATGAAGGAAACAAGAAGGTGAAGGAAGAAAAGTTAAAAAATTATAGACAACAGTTTAAAGATATTAAAATACAAGAAGATGAATCTATTGATGAATTATTTACCAAAGTGAATGTAATTTTCAATACCATTAAAGGATATAGATAAAGTTTTGAAGACTCCACCATGGAAAATAAACTTATGAGAATTATTCTAAATGATTTTAATATTAAGATATCAACACTTTAAGATAAATATCTTAATGATTTCAATATTGATGAACTTCATAATAATATAATTAATTATTAAATAAGAAGAGGATATTCCTAAAAAAGTAATTTCAATAAGGATAAATAAATTGATTTTAAATACCTTAAGTATTTGAAGATAGAAGATGAGAATATTTGTTCTGATGAAGAAGAGAGCATGAAAGACTATGTTGAGACTCTCTTTCTAGTGTCAAGAAACTTCACAAAAGTAAAAGTTAATTATAAAGGGTAACTTCCTTTTAAATACTTTAACTATGAAAAAATTGGACATTTATCTTCTAGTTATCCCTTGAAAATTAAAAATGAAAATGAATATAATGGGGCTACTAGGGTATTTTATTATAAAAGAGCTTCAATTAAGTGAAATCAATTTTAATAAAAAGCAATGAAGAAAATGTAACCCAAGATCTTTAGAACACTACTATAAATTTGGGATATTTCCTTATATCTATAGATATGGTAAATAAATTCCCATGGCTATAGGTGAGTCTATAACATGGTTTAGCCTGATCATAGTTATAAGTCTTTCCACACTAGTGCGGGAAAACTATTTCCCATGGGAACACTTATAGCCATAGGAAAACCTTTCTTGTGGCTATAAACCCCTTGGATTGGGACTCAATATCCATGGGTCGATGTTCCTATGTTTATAAGTAACCTATATCCATTGATATAACCCTCTTATGGATATAGGGTGCCTATAAACGCAGACACATCAGTCTGTGGTTATAGGTTTCACACTAGAACAACACTATAATTAATTAAATAGTAAGAAAAAAAATACATTTATAAATTATTATATATGTATATAAATATAAAAATATACATATATATACATAATAACTTTTTTTATGGAGTGGTAACAACACTTAGTCTGTTGGTACAAGATTTAGGTTTGAAACCCAACAAGGTATATTTTTTTCACACTCTACATCCATGGTTGATTGCCTATGGCTATATGTTAAACTTTTCTTATGGATATAGTGTTCAAACATGGGTTTAGTCCCATGAAAAATCCTATATCCATGGGTTGTATCCAAAATCCATGACCATGGATATAACCTTGAGGATTATAGCCATATCAATAGCCTTCACTAGAAACCTAATCATGTCTATAAACAATATCCGCAGTCAGAAGGGCTATAGCCATGGTCATGACTCGTAGCTATAGCCTAATTTTAAAATAGTGGAAGGAATTTTATATTTATTGAAAACTTCATTTATGATGGTGAGAAAATATATGATGATAATTAAACTCCTAATGATGCTTCTCAAGATGCCCTCATAACTCAAGAAGAAGAAGGAAGTGATTCATCATAGGATGGCTCACAAATTACTAGTGAGTTTATTTATAAAGAAGGAGAATCAACCAAGGAGTACACCATGATCATGGAGATAAAGATGTGATTAAGTTAGATTGGAAGGATAAGAGATAAAAATTTACATCTTAAAAAGAACCCTAATAAGAATAATAAAATCCAGGTTGAGAAAGAAAGTTTGGTTAAAGAAGTTGAAAGGTTAAAACTTGAAAATAATGAGAAAAGGAAGATTATTGGTGTAATAACCCTAGTAATTTTATAATAAATAATTTTCATGTAACATCAGTGATTTTATTTTAAGGTATTAATTTGTTTATTTTTGGTATTATCTTGGTCTCTTAATTTCCTTGAGAGTTTTTGGTAAAAAATGGGATTTTTGGGCGAGACAACAGGTGGTGCACAGTTGGCGCATGGTTAGGGGAAACCATGTGCTAGCCTAGAGAAAACTATGTGCCTTGGACAATGACATAGTCTAGGCTGTATGAATTTTCGTATGGATGTGCTCTATTCCCTAATAGATCGTGTAACCTTTTTCCTCTTGGATAGAGAGGGATGCATTGTTGCAGCACAATTTGGAAAATTGTACAGGCTAACCATGTGACCTATCCAGGTCATTAAAAGTGGAAATTTACTTTTCTACCCTCCCCCTATTTTAACCCTAATCACCCCTAATCTAATCCATATGATATTTACAATCTTGTTAGTTTCCTCTTCTCTCTCTTGGACCTCTTGAACTCTAATATTTGGGTGGTTTTGGTGTGGTAACTTTAAGAAATCACCAAGTCTCTTTTTCTCTTGATTTCTTCCTTCTTCTAGGGTTTCTCTTCCCTATTCTTGGGTTCTTATTTTCTAGTGGGATTTTTGACCTAATGAGGGGTCAATCTTGTGTTTTTAGGTGAAATAATGATAGTTTTTGTTCGATCTTGCCTTTATAGGGTCTTATTGGGGTGCAGTTGTATTTTTCCACCAGATTATAGAAGTTTCCAATCTTGAGATAGGTGGTTCCGTGATTTTACATTATTAGATGATTTTTAATTGCTTCCTTTTTTTGATTAAATTTGTTCTATAAATTATTTGTGTGGTGAGAAATATGTTTCAAAAAGTTTTTTGAGATGAATATGCAATGAAAGTTGATTTTTCTAAAGGAAAATGGTTATGTTTCATGTGTGTTTAATTATAGTGCTTCTTGGAAGAGTTTTATGATTTGTGTGAAAGGTGAAAAATTTATTTTCAAGGGTATTTTAAGGTGTGAATGTGGTGAAAGTTGGTTTTCTAAAAGAAATGGGTTTTGTGCCATGTGAGATTCTTTGTTTTTCACCTTAAATGTGGTTTTTGAAATGTGAAAGTGTTGTGAAGCATGATATAAATTCGATTTTGTATGTTTATGAATTTGAAAGGGGATTTTCCTATGGAAATGGTTATATTTCATGTGTAATCTTATTTTTGGGTTTCCAAATGGGTTTTATGAGTTATTAAAATGGTGCGAAATGTATTTACAAATGTTTTTTTGTGCATGTGAATTTTAAAATGGGTTTGTTTATGGAAAAATGATGGTTTCCATGTGAGTTTTGGTCATTGGTTAATGTGGGTTGTGAAAATGGTAATTTCCTTGTGTGTTCATGATTCTTGGCATGTGCATGTGAAAGTGATGATTTATGTGACATGTGTAATGGAATTTGAGAAGATAAGGAATCTTGGGTATCTAGGTGGGCGAACTAGAACAAGTATGCTAGTTGATTTGGTGGGGTTGAGGCCTAGTTTCTTCTAGAAGGATTGACACTACAACACTAACTAAACATGTGATATAACTAGAGACCACTATAACTTGGGGTGGGATCCCATCTAGTGGCACGTTAACATGAACACTATTAGTTTTGGATTATGATATGGAAACCACTAGACCTTGGGATGCATTCCCATCTAGTGGATTATGCATGAGGACATTGCTGGTTTTGGTTGGAGGATTTTGATTACTATGGTATGAGGTTCATAGGTTCCCACTTGTTCTAGTTACCTATAGGGATTTCTAGTGGTTCTCTATTTTGATATGATCTTTATGTGATATGGTGCTAACCATTGGTATACAGTGGACCTTGTGTATGTTTAATTTAAAAGAAATATTATTTTGAGAAAAGGTTTTCCTTAAAAGTGTTTTCCTAAAAATGTTTCCTTTGAAATGATCCTTAATAATGTTTTCAAAGTTCTTATGAAAATATGCATGTTGATTTATATTCTAATGTTATATCATGGAATCCTTCTTTTGGGTGGAATCTTACCGGGATTTGTCCCACACCCTACACACACTTTTGGGTGTATTTATACTTTGTTATGTATAACCTAGGAAAGGAAATATGTATCATGGTGGTGATGGTGGATCCAATTTCTAGTGTTCCACTTCTTGTAGGTGTTGGTGGTGGTAGCTTGAGTTGATGGCCCTCTTATTACATGGAGGATTTTGGGATGGTTTTTTTGTTCCCTTTATGTTGTAGTATTTTTGGTATTGTTTAAAGTTGTAAAATTTTGAATCTGAAAATTGTTGTATCACTTTTGGTTATCATTATTAGTTATGTTATGTTTTATTCACGTGGGGTTTTTATTGTTATATACGTGGGTGAAATAATTCCAAAGGTGTATTGTTGATACCCATGCACTAGCTGCCAGCCTGTGGGGATTGGGAACACCCTTCAGGCCATGCCACAGGCTAGGTCAGGTGTTGGTTTGGATGTAACCCTGACTTGGTTTGTGATAAAATGGCATCAGAGGAAAGTTTCACTCTTTTTGGGTAAATTATTTAAGAAGAGTCTGGATGGATCAGAGCTAGGATTTTTAGGGATTGAGGTTTTTGTTGTGAGTTGGGTGTTTATCCAACACACATCGTGACAGGACTCGGGTTTCCATGGGATGTTGGGATTTGGTTTGACTTCTTCCCTAAGTGAGACGTATAGGCTACAGACTTTATATGGACATCGGGTGGGGGTGAAGTGGTTTGGATTGTTATTATTTTGGATATGGTTTTGTTTGATTTATGGAAGAGTTTGAGAATTGTTGTTATTGATGATTTTTTTAGGATGCTATGTTGGTGGTTGTATTGATGGTTTTTCTTTATGATTATTGCTTGTTGTAGCAAAATTACTCTTTGGAGACTTCCCGTGCAACCATGGTAAGAGGTTAGAGAGATTTATCCCCACAAATTGATCATATACTAGTGGAGGCAGTGGTTCATACTATCTAAGATCTGTTTTAGGGAGCAAGATTTGGTCCTACTCAGGTTAGAGAGGTGAACCAGGTCCTAGAAAGGATAAAGCTCTATAGTTCCTCAAGAATAAGCCTCCTTCTTTTCAGGGTAGCACAGATCCCTGAGAAGTTAAGGATTGGCTTGAGAATATTTAGAGGATGTTTGAGTTTCTTAACACTCTTGAGGTAGTTAGGGTGAAGTGTGATTTGTTCATGTTGTAAGGTCCCAGTCGGAAGTGGTGGGACTCATTGGTGCAAGATGGGAAGCACGAGTTGATGAGTTGGAAATATTTCAAGGTCGTATTCAATGAGCAGTATTTCCCAGAGACCTTGGCCTTCACCAAGACCTGGGAGTTTTTGGAACTTTATCAGGGGGATCATACCATGATGAAGTATGCCAGGTGTTTCACTAATTTAGTTCGGTTCACACTTGAGGTAGTTTCCAATGAATAGTTGAAAGCTCAAAAGTTCAAGATGAGGCTGTGACTGGAAATATGATCTCAGGTATTCTTGTTCAAGTTGAAGACATATTCTGAGGTGGTTGATCATGCTATGATGGTGGAAATTGATCGTATAGGTAAGTTTGGTTTCTTTGAATTAGTGTCAGTAGTGGGAAGTGGTAGTTTGTCTGAGAAGAAGAGGAAGTGGGACAAGAAGGAGAAGAGGGGAGGTAGCAGTTCAAGCCATCCTTCCCTGTTATCTTTGTCTGTGACTTCAGGTGTTGGGTCAGTCATGTGACACTAGTGTGGGAAGGTAGATAACTTTCGATCAGTGTGTTTATCCCCACCCATTCTATGCCATCAGTGTAGAACTATGGGCCAGTTGCAATGGTTTTTCAAGATGGAACACTGTAATGTCCCGACTTGGATCACCTCTGAACCGGTAGCTGTACCAGTCTCCACATGAAGTTAAGAGCATCTCCTAGTATTCTAGAGGCTTTCGACTAACAGCAATAGTTTAAGGATAGTCAGTGGGGAGACTATACCCTCTTATCAGAGTAAAAAACTGTGGAAAATACCAGCAAATGGTAGAAACAATGTGAATAATGATAAAGCAACGAAAGACAAAATTTTGTAAATCTTGTATAAAACAAAATGGTCAATGATAATGTTATACAATGCATGCATGCTATGATAGTACAACTATGAATGTGATAAAAAATACATCATTCTTTACATATCAATAAATAAATAAATAAACAATGAACCAATAGCCCCAAGAGAAAACTCTATGGACATCCTGAGCTCCAGCTCATTACTTTTCTCATATCTCCAGGTACTAGCATACAATAACAAGAAAGGTACAAGGTCTGTAGTCTTACGAACAAGAAAGGTCTACTCAGGTACCCCAGTGAAATGGCGGCCTGAGTAGGGTGTGATATATACATCTCAGTAGACTGGTACCACCGGTGTCTAGCCCTATCCAGAAGTGAAATATAAATAGTGTGTAGGTATAAAGAAGTAACAATCAAATTGAATAAATAAACTACAAACCATCCAGGCTCCTAAGGGACACCTGACAGAGATACGTGCTTCAACTCATAGCCGGAATTAAGAGTCTAAACAGGAACTATACATATATATTACATAAATAAATTGTTTAACACATTAATTGATATTCTTTATTTAACCACATAAATCCTTGGGTTCCCCTGGACACCCATATCTCAATACTTTCCTCGGCCGTGCTGAGGTATGAAACATTTCCCTTATTCAATTCACAAATCATTATATCACATCGGCTTTCATTAACCATTTAATTCAATTTATGTACAACCAATTGGACCCAAAGTCCAATGTCAATTAATGGGTGTAGGTTGTCATGTCTAGAACCGTCATGAGTATTTGGAGCATCAGTCCTTGTCTTGCAACCCATGGGTATTTGGAGTATAAGTCCCTATCATATAAAAGAATATTTACATTCAAGATGGGTGTAGAATTCCATGTCTAGCACCCTGTGAGTATTTAGAGCATCATTCCCTATCTCACAACCCGTTTATAAATCATAAATATATATTTATCATTGGTGTAGAACTCCATGTCTAACATCCCAAAACCAACCATTAATTAACTCATAAATTAATTAACTCATAAATTAATTAATCAAATCTGTTAATTAATTCAACAACTAATTAACAACATAAATCTCCCATTAAATAATTCTACAAATTAACCATTCAACATCTCAATAGTAAATAATTAATTAAAAGTTAATTATTCTTAACCACAAGCAAGTCAACTAGATAATTAACTCAACATTTAATTATCCCAACTTCTTAACCGAAAACATGATAATTATTTCTCCAATCAATTATCCTTATTCCATTACTAATCTAATTGATTAGTTAAATATACCAAATCTACTAGTTAACACAATAATTAACAAAGTACACATTACCATTAATTAATCCGTCAATTAATTAATCCAAAAAATAAACCACGTACCATAATTTATTTTCCAGAATTAATTATCCAAAATATCACTGCAAAAGCACATCGTTTAATCCATCAATAAATATATCTATTTAGTCAAAACAATGTATTTAAAATAATCACCGGATTAATTATCTCATTTAGATAAATCAATATCACATAATTAATCATTTGATTAATTATTTAATATTCCAGTCTCAAGTACATAATTAATTCATAATTAATTGTCTAAAAAAAATAAAATTAATTACTCATAATTAATCCCTTGATTAATTATCATCTAAATAACATAATTAATTCATAATTAATTATCTCAAAATTAATCAAATTAGTTACTAATAATTAATGGTCCAATTAATTATCTATTTTACAACCGGAAGACATATAATTAATTCATAACTAATTATCTCATTCCCCCATTAAATAGTTTAATACAATATTGTAGTCAACATTATCGAAGCAGTAAAACCAAAAAACTGTATTTGATTAATTAGGCAAGGTCGAGAACCCTACCTCAATGAATTTGGCTGAGCCAAAGCTTCATAACTCAACTATGATCCACTCACGTACACACACCTCAACAAAAATGCACGTGTATTCAAAATTTATCATCGCACCTAACAACCATTAACCGACAACCATAAAAAGTGCGGTGGGGACCAATGAACACCTAAAATATTAACCTCAACACAAAAACACCATAATCACCCAAATCATGGGGTGTGAAACCAAATAACTGGTTTAAAACCTTAATTGAATATAGTAGCGATGAACCGAAACTGAGCTGAAACGCCTCGACCTTGGCGGTAGTAGTCAGAAAATGGACCAACAGGTCTAGAGGATCCCATTGCACAACTCTAGAACCGAAGAAATAAGGAAACCCAATTAATCATGAGCCTTAGGGTTTTGGTTGAGAAAACAGGGTGAGAGAGGAGTCAAACGATTGATTCAAATCACAAAACATATGCAGACGGACTCACATTGAAAAGGCAGAAAAGACTCATGAAGACACCAGAAGGATTCAATGCACGAAGAGGAGCCTGATTTAAGGTGTATAGCATGCCTCATAGGGGGCCTAATGCGGGCCGCGCTGCTCATGCAGTGCACCTCCTCCTTTCAATCACACCCTCAATCATCTAATTAATACCCTATTAAACTAATAAATTTAATATAATAATAATAATAATAATAAAAATTATATTATCCTTATCATTAATTATTTTACACCCCTATTAGGTAAAAACCAATACTTCATTAACACATAAAAAAATTAAATTCTCTCCAATAGAATTTAATTAAATAAAAACTCTAACTCATTTATTTAATTAATTATCTCAATATAAATTAATTAAATAAAAACCTCACTTTACAGCGATTAATTAAATTATTTTTAACCATCAATTTAATTAAATAAAACATCCATTTTGCCTTAATTAATTAAATTCCTCGTTACCTTGAATTTAATTAAATTAAACCCAACTCCACATTTATTCCTCATTTAACATTACCATTTAATATTACCATTCCTTGATAACATCCAACTCCTCATTTACACATCATTTAATATTACCATTTAATATTATCATTTTTTATAACACCCAACTACTCATTTACAAGTAATTTAATTAAATTATCACAACTTTAATTTAATTAAAAGAAACCTCCAACAACTCATTTAATTAAATTAATTTCAACCTCAAATTAAATAAATGAAACTGCTATAATAATAACCATCATTATTATTATCATATAATAAAATGCTTCTTTGATAAAACCCAAAAATCCCCACTACACATCATTTAATTAAATTCTTTTTAACTCAATTTAATTAAATGAAACCATTGTTTCTCAGCAATTAATTAAATCCCCCTTTTCCTTGGATTTAATTAAAAACCCCCAAAATCCATTATTATTATTCTTCATAATAATAATAACAACCATAATTAATAATAATAATTATACTCATAAAACCATAATAATAATAATCAGATTATTATTATTATTCAACCTTAGATAAAACCCAACACCCCTATTAAATAAAAAATCTTCTTTATTAATTCTGAAAATCCTTATTTAATTAAACTCATATTTATTAAATATGAAAATTCTCATTTAATTTCACATTTCTTTGAGATACCCAAAATCCACATTAACTTCACATAAAACTCCTCATTTAATTAATTGTTTCTTTGAGATACCCAAAAGCTACATTAATTTCACATAAATGTTACACCCCATTAATCATGCAATTAAAATATTTTAACATCCAAATAATCTAATAATCGCCATAATAATAATAATAACAACATTATTATTATTATTAACACTTTCTTTAATTTAAATATAAACCCCCATTTAATCTTATTTAATTAAAATAAATAAAATATTAAACTGTGTAAACCATGTGCAGCCTGTGCATATCCATTAAAGTGAAATTTTCTGGATCCGGTGCTCCTGAGACTTATCAGGACACCCGTAAAAATTATAAAGTATTCTTCCAAGTCCAAAAATGACACCTTTAAGTGTTCCAACACTCGAAATCAAGTTTCAAAACTCGGTTTAAATACCGACCCGTTTATAAACTGAAAAAAAGTTTGAAAACCTTTGTAATTTAAACCTAGTTAAAAAAACATGGGACTTTAAAATCTGCCCACCTTAAAAAATTCTCATCACTGAGAAGTCATTGGGAACTAATATAATAGCATCTGACCTACCAAGGTCTAAATGTTTCATTTTAAAGACACTTTATGTTTTCAAATGCTAAACGTGCTACTAACCAAAACATAAGTTCAACAGCTTAATTCTTTGAAACTCGAGCCAAAGATCACCGAAACAGAGCTTAAATCTGAGGTCATTTTAGGGACCTAATTAAAGAAAAATGTCGAATCTCGATTGAAAAATATAAACTGGTTTCACATGATTTTTTGGAAAGACATTACAGTCCCAAATCCCACACTCACCCTTAAACTAGCGATGTGCCTTTTAAAATTATTACATCACCAACCGCATGTACACCGAATTCCTTACCCAACCTCTGGTGACATTACTAAGTCAATCCATCACAAGTATATTTAGAAAAACTAATGTGTCCCAAAATGAATGAAGGTATAGACCAAAGAAACCATGCATCCTGCATACAACCTAGATAACAACCACTCATCAAGCCCAACAACATTTAAAACTTTAGCGCGGTGTAAGACCGACTCTATATTAGTGTCTCCATGAAGAGGTCAAGATAGGGGAAATACTCATCTTATTTAAAAGAACACACTAAGAGAAAACCCAGGTCTCTAAAAGATCAGTTGTACTATCATCAGTTGACTGTTTACAAAAAAAGCTTAGCTTCTCCTGTCGACGCATCATCAACCAAACCTCGATGTATATATCATCATCGGTATTCGTGTTCATTCAAAGCTTACTAATGTGTTAATAACCACCTTAGGATTTTACATTTCATTGCAAGAAAAGATCAACTGCTCACCAGCATGATATTATAGAACACCTTAATGCATGCGTGTGATATTCCTCGAACCATGATCACCACGTCAAACATTGATCATAAAATTTGTAACTTAAACCTATCGGTGTTTCAAAACACTTGAGTCACAAATATTCATCCTGAGTAGTGGGAAGAACTTACCTTAATTCCCAAAACATTCTAAGGGTACTACCTACCACTGTTTATCCCCTTACAAAACATAAATGTCGACCCTCGCTCTTGGCCACGCAAAATCGAAATCACAAGGTTCAAAATCCATTTTTTCATTTTATCCATTTAAGTAATTCATTTAAACCTTTAATCATTTGAATAAAATTTTAACAAACCCATAAGTACTTTTTCATAACAAGTTACTTGGTTTTCAAAACAACGACCTATGGAAAAATAGTAATTCTATCACAAACATCCTCTTTAAACATTTAACATTTAGTGTTATTCAAATATAAATAGGCAATTTAGAATCTAAATTCCTTTTACCGAAAAGGAAACCTCCAAAGGTCCCATTTATTCAATTTGGGTTCTTCAGAAAACAACCCCACAACAGTTCATTACAATAAAAACTCAGCAGTTTTACATTCATAACCATTTTTAAACATATCATGGTTATATGGTTTAGTCACATGGATGTACATCTACCAGTCGATAAGGCGCCCATACAACTTACCACTAGCATTTGGATCCTATTTAAGATATCCTATTTTCATTTAACATTTTAACTTTAGCATCCCTTTTTAATTGTTGAATACATGGGTTACCCTTTATTGTAGTTATAAGGCGCCCATACACCTTACAACTAAAAATCAGTTCCTTCATAATTGCAACCAAATTAATTTATCCAAAGAAACCAATCATTTATCAGCAAGCTAACATGTCACTACAAGTAGATAACACAGATCAACATGTTAAAATCACTAAAACATACTATAACATATAATCATGGCACATAATAATTTCATATTATCACTCAAGCATGTTAATTATATCACCGAAACATGCTATCTAAAAAGGCATGCTAAATAAGTACAAGACATGGAATATATTCAAGGCACACAATCCATATTAGTAGGAATAATACTAATGCAACTACATGACATGGAATATATGCATGGAATGTTAATTTATAAGTTCCTAATATGATGCATGTAATGCAACTTACATGCCATATCAATCCAAGGTAAATTTTTCAAATTTTTCATAATCAATAAGCAATGGAAAATACACCAGTCACTCAAGGTGAAATCATACCAACTGTAACAGTGAACAACATCAACAACAATCCAAACCCTGACCACTTGATCATTTCCCATACATGGGGTGTTCAGTCCCAAGCATGTCTATTAACCCAATCATTGACACATTCCTAGTCTCTTGTCTACCAATCTAAAAATAGTAAGACGAAGGAAAAGAAACCTACCTATGATATCACTTTATAACATCCCGACCCAGCTCACCCCTGAACTAGTGGATGGACCGGTCACCACATGAACTTAACTGCGTCTCCCCGTACTCTAGAGGCTACCGACTAATAGCAAGGATCTAAGGATAGTCAGTGGGGAGACTATACCCTCTTATCAGAGTAAAAAACCATGAAAAATATTAGAAAATGGCAGAAACAATGTGAATAATAATAAATCAATGCAAGATATAATTTTGTAAATATTTTATAAAATAATTTATACAATGCATGCACGTTATGATGGTACAACTATGAAAGTGATAAACAATACATCATGCTTTACATATCAATAAAGAAATAAATAAACAATGAATCAATATCCCCAAGAGCAAACTCCACGAGCATCCTGAGCTCCAGCTCAATGTTTGCTACTATCTACAGGTAATAGCATACAACAAAAAGAATGGTCCAAGGTCTATAGCCCTATAAACAAGAAAGAACTACTCAGGTACCCTAGTGCAATGGAGGCCTGAGTAGGGTGTGAGATATACATCTCAGTAGGCTGACACCACCAATGTCTAGCCCTATCTAGAAAGTGAAATATAAATAGTATGAAAGTATAATGAAGTGAAAACCAAATTGAATAAATAAATTACAACCCATCCAAGTTCCTAAGGGACACCTTACAAAGATACATGCTTCGGATCATAACCTGAATTAAGAGTATAAATAGGAACTACACATATATATTGCATAAATAAACTGTTTAACACATTAATTGATATTCTTTATTTAACTGCATAAATCCTCAGGTACCCCTGGACACCCATATCTCAATAATTTCCTCGGTCGTGCCAGGGTTTGAACTATTTCCCTTATTCAATTAACAAATCATTATATCACATCGGCTTTCATTAACCATTTAATTCAGTTTATGTACGACCAGTTGGACCCACAATCCAATTTCAATTAATGGGTGTAGATCATTATGTCTAGCAACCTTGTGAGTATTTGGAGCATCAGTACTTGTCTCAAAACCCCTAGGTATTTGGAGCATCATTACCTATTCCATAAAAGAATATTTACATGCAAGTTGGGTGTAAAACGCCATGTCTAGCACCCCATGAGTATTTAGAGCATCAATACCTATCTCACAATCCATTTATCAATCATACATATATATTTATCATTGGTGTATAATTCCATGTCTAACACCCCAAAACCATCTATTAATTAACTCATAAATTAATTAATAAAATACAATAATTAATCCAAAAACTAATTAACAACATAAATCTCCCATAAAATAATTCTATAATTAATTAACCATTCAACATATCAATAGTAAATAATTAATTTAAAATTAATTATTCTTAACCATAAGTAAGTCAACTAGATAATTAACTCAACATTTAATTATCCCAACTCCTTAACCGAAAACATGATAATTAATTCAGCAATCAATTATCCTTATTCTATTACTAATCTGATTGATTAGTTAAATATACCAAATCTATTAGTTAATGAAATAATTAACTAAGTACACATTACCATTAATTAATCCATAAATTAATTAATCCACAAAAAAAATTACATACCATAATTAATTTTCCAGAATTAATTATCCAAAATATCACTGCAAAAATCATGTCATTTAATCCATGAATAAATATCTCTATTTAGTCAAAACAATGTATTGAAAATAATATCTAGATAAATTATCTCATTCAACTAAATCAATATCACATAATTAATCCTTTGATTAATTATTTAATATTCTAGTCTCAAGAACATAATTAATTTATAATTAATTATCTCAAAATTAATCAAATTAATTACTCATAATTAATCCCCCAATTAATTATCATATAAAGAACATAATTAATTCATAATTAATTATCTCAAAATTAATCAAATTATTTAATAATAATTAATGGCCCAATTAATTATCTATTTTACAACTATAAGACATATAATTAATTCATAACTAATTATCTCATTCCCTAATTAAATAGTTTAATCCAACATTGTAGTCAACATTATCAAAGTAGTAAAACCACAAAACTATATTTGATTAATTAGGAAAGGTAGATAACCCTACCTCAATGAATTTGGTTGAGACAAAGCTTCATAAATCAATTGTGATCCACTCACATACATGCACCTCAACAAAAACACACGTGTATCCAAAATTTATCATCTCACCTAAAACCCATTAACCGACACCCATAAAAAGTGCGGCGGGGACCAACACACACCCAAAATATTAACTACAACACAAAAACACCCTAAGAATCCAAATCATGGGGGGTGTGAAACCAAATAATGGGTTTAAAACCTTACCTAAATTTGGAGGCGATGAACTGAAAATGAGCCGAAACGCTTCTCCCTTGGTGGCAATAGTCAGAAAACAGAACAACAGGTCTAGAGGATCCCATTGCATAACCCTAGAACCAAAGAAATAAGGAAACCATATTAATCCCAGGCCTTAGGGTTTTAGATGAAAAAATAGGACGATATAGGAGTAAAACGATCGATGAGAATCACAAAACATACATAGACGGACTCACCTTGATGAGGCAAACAAGACTCGTGAAGACATCAGAAGGATTCGACATGCAAAGATGAGCCTGATTGAAGGTGTGTACCATGCCTCATAGGGGGCCTGGTGTGGGTCGTGCTGCTCATGCAGTGCGCATACTCCTTTCAATCACCACCCTCAATCATCTAATTAATACCCTATTAAATTAATATATTTAATATAATAATAATAAAAAAATAACAATTATATTATCCTTATCATTAATTATTTTACACCCCAATTAGGTAAGACCCAATACTTCATTAACACATCAAAATAATTAAATTATCTCCAATAGAATTTAATTAAATAAAACTATAACTCATTTATTTAATTAATTATCTCAACATGAATTAATTAAATAAAACTTCTGCTTCACAGTGATTAATTAATTTTTTTAACCATCAATTTAATTAAATAAAACCTCCATTTTTTCTTAATTAATCAAATTCCTCATTACTTTGAATTAAATTAAATTAAACCCAACTCCACATTTATTCCTCATTTAACATTACCATTTAACATTACTATTCTTTGATAACCTCCAACTCCTCATTTACAGATCATTTAATATTACCATTTAATATTATCATTATTTGATAACACCCAAATCCTCATTTACATTTCATTTAATTAAATTATCACAACTTTAATTTAATTAAAAGAACCCCCAACAACTCATTTAATTAAATTCATTTCAACCTCAAATTAAATAAATGAAACCTCCATAATAATAACCATCATTATTATTATCATCTAATAAAATTATTCTTTGATAAAACCCAAAAATCCCCACTACACATCATTTAATTAAATTATGTTTAACTCAATTTAATTAAATGAAACCACTATTTCACAACAATTAATCAAATCCCCCTTTTCCTTGGATTTAATTAACCCCCCCAAAATACATTATTATTATTATTCATAATAATAATAACAACCATAATTAATAATAATTATTATACTCATAAAACCATAATAATAATAATCAGATTATTATTATTATTCAACCTTAGATAAAACCCAACACCCCTATTAAATAAAAACACTTCTTTATTAATTCTGAAACTCTTTATTTTATTAAACTAATATTTATTAAATATAAAACTTCTAATTTAATTTCACATTTCTTTGAGATACCCAAAATCCATATTAACTTCAAATAAAAACTCCTCATTTAATTAAATGTTTCTTTGAGATATCCAAAAGCCACATTAATTTCACATAAATGTTACACCCCATTAATCATGCAATTAAAATATTTTAACATCCAAATAATCTAATAATCACCATAATAATAATAATAATATTATTATTATTATTATTAACACTTTATTTTATTTAAACAGAAACCCCCATTTAATATTATTTAATAAAAATAGATAAAATATTAAAGTGGGTAAACTACACGAGTTGTACAACAACCATGTTTAGCTCATGCATATTCATTAAAGTATAATTTTTTGGATTCAGTGCTCCTAAGACTTATCGGGACACCCGTGAAAATTATCAGGTATTCTCCCAAGTCCAAAAATGACACCTTTAAGTGTTCCAACACTCAGAATTAAGTTTCAAAACTTGGTTTAAAAACCAACCCATTGATAAAACAATTTTTTTTTGAAAACCTTTGTAATTTAAACCTGTTTCAAAAACACATGACTTTACACACACCTATATGATATTAATTAAAGATTTATAACCTTCAAAGGGATGTTATCCTGATTAGAACCATCCAGGATAGCAGGTTATCAGTTCTAAGGTCATGGCGGCAGGGCTGGATCTTATTCTAGGAAGATTTCATTCAGGGTAGAGATGTAGGTCAGCAGTTGATCTCAAGGTTAGGCCAAGATAAATAATATACATGCTATGGATAAAATACTGATAGAATAGGATGTAGGGACTATGACAGTTTTCGGTACCATTCTTATTGCATCATCATTGGTTGTTGTTTTATTTGATACTGGTGCCTCTATTTCTTTTATTTATGCCTTTCTTGTGGATGTGTTAAAGTTTCCAACTGAGTTTATTCCATATGCGATGGAGTTAGGGATGGTGCTTGGTAAAAATAAAGAGGAGGGTTTTAGGTGTCCATCTTGTGTGCTTACCATGTCAGGGGTCGATCTAGATTGATATTTCATGGTTTTGGAGATGAACCTCTTTGATGTGATCTTTAGTATGGGTTGGATAGTGCATTTTTAGGTACACATCGATTGCTATCGGTGACGAGAAATTTCTGTGGCACCTGATGGAAGTACCCAGGTTTTTCAAGGTGAATGAGATCCTCAGTCGGGATGTTCTGGACCTCCACTTCGAGAATTAGGCAATCTCGTTTGTCAGACCTCATTGCACATGTTAGAGGATGGTGATATCAGTCCAAAAGCTGTATTACCTCTCATTGTGGATGAAATTTTAGAGGTATTTCCAGAGTATTTTTTAAGTTTACCCCCAGAGTAGGATGCATAATTCACCATTGATTTTACATCAAAAACACAACCTATATCTATTCCCTTATACCATATGGACCCATCGAGCTGAGGGAATTAATGGTATAACTAAATTATTAGTAATCTTAAGGATTAATTCTCCCAAGAATTTCTCCTTGGGCCACCCCAATTCTATTTTCGAAGAAGGATGATAGATATCTCTAGTTATGTATCAATTACTGGAAGCTGAATAAGGTGAAGATCAAGAATTAGTTCCCTTTTCCCCGTATTGAAGACGCAACATCGTTATATTTTCAGGGAGAAATTTTTGGTTTATTCGGATAATAAGAGTTTGGATTATATATTATCCTAGAAAGATCTAAATCTAAGGCAGTTTCATTAGGGTGAGTACCTTTAGGGGTTCGATTTCGATATCATCTACACCAGAGGCCAAGGAAGTGTGGTTTCAGATGCTTTGAGTAGGAAAGTTTTAATAAAAGCACTGAAAGAGTCAAATGATGAGTATAATTTTATGGGTCTCTTTTCCCAATTGAATCTCAAGACCAAGGATCATAGTGGAGGTGTGTCCTTGGACAAATTCAGCCAACACCTTCCCTTTTAGAGTTTAATTGGAAAGAGAAGCTGAGTGATGAGTTGTGACAACATTCTATGTAGTTTCTTAATGGTGGGGAGGTGCCTTGTGAATGGGTTTTGTCTCATGAGGGAGTTTTGTTCTTCAAGTGTCATTTTGTGGTGCCGTTGTCATTGTAAAAGGTGTTAATTCAGGATAGCCACTAGTCCCAGTGGGATGTTCACCCTGGTTCCACCAAAATGTATTATTATGTGTGTCGATAGTTTTAGTGGAAAATTATAAGGTGGGATGTGGTTGAATTTGTATCACGGTGTTATACATGTCATCAGGTTAAAACATAGCACCAAAGGCCCTATGGTTTGCTTCAACCACTACCCATTCCAAAGTGGAAGTTGGACAATATCGCCATGAATTTTATTTTTGGATTACCTTATTCACCCCGAGGGAGGAATTCCATTTGGTTAGTGATTGAATACTTGACCAAATAATCTCATTTCATTCCAATCAGGGATTCATCCAAAGTGAATGAGTTGGGTCAAATGTATGTGCAATAGATAGTGAGGCTTCATGGTGTGCCATCGACTATTGTTTCAGGTAGGGACCCCCATTTCACCTCGTAGTTTTGGGAAGGCCTTTAAAAGGTGATGGGGTCACATGTTAAGTTGAGCATGGTATACCATCCTCATACAGATGGTTAGACAGAATGAGAAAATCAGATCTTGAAAGACATGCTCTAGGCATGTGTGTTGGATTTTGGTGGATTGTGGGATAGTCATTTGGGATTTTTAGAGTATGGATATAATAGAAGTTCCCAATCATCAATTTGAATGGATCCCTTTGGGGTTCTTAATGGTTAGTCATGTTAGTCCCCTTTGTGTTGGGATGAGATGGGTGAGAACTCATTTTTGGGTCTGAGCTTTCTGAAGGAAACATTTGATAAAGTTAAGTTGATCAGACAACATTTGTTGATAGCACAGATCTGTCATAAGTATTATACTGATTATAGAAACTTAGTTTTGTAATTCTCTATGGGTGAATAGGTGTTTCTGAAAGTGGCTCCTTGCTTGGGTCACCATCGTCTTGGTAAGCAAGGGAAGCTAATGCCGAGGTATGTCAGAACTTTTGAGATCACCGAGAGAGTTAGTAAGGTGACATATTGGTTGTCTTTTCCCTCTTAATTGATGTCAATTCATGATGTGTTTCATGTCTCTTAGTTGAAAAATTATAATTAGAATCCATCTCATGTGTTGAATTGGGAAGAGATGGAATTAGAGCATGATTTGTCAGTGTTTGAGCGACCAATGTAGATTGTGGATTCTCAGGAGAAACTACTTCATGTGAGGTCCATACCATTGGTCCAATTTATTTATCAGCATGGTAGTTATGAGCATTAAAATTGGGAGAGGAAATCTTGGTTTAAGGAGGGATATTCATTTTTATTCTCTAATCAGACTTTGGGATGACTTTTCGGGGACATAATGTTTTCATGGTGGGGAGAATTGTCACATTCATGATTTTATTTTGAGACATTTATTTGTTTATTTTTTGTTTTATCTTGGTCTATTAATTTACCTAATATTTTTTTAGTGAAAATGGGATTTTTGGGTCAGACAGCAGGTGGCTCATGGTTGGCGCATGGTTAGGGGAAACCGTGCACTAGCCCATAGAAAACCACGCACCATGGATAGTGGCACTATCCAGGCTGCACAGCTTGTCTCACGATTGTGTTCCATTCCCAAGGAGACTATATGGCCTCATTCCTCTTGGATAGAGAGGGATGAATGGTTTCTAAACAGTTTGAAAAACCATGTGGGCTAACCATGTGACCAATCTGAGTCATTAAAGGTGAGAATTTAATTTTCTACCCTCCCCAAATTTTAAACCTAAATCACCCCTAATCCAATCCATATGAGATTTTCAGCCTTGAGAGCTTCCTATTATCCCTCTTGGACCTCTTAAACTCTAATATTTGGGTGGTTTTAGTGTGGGAACTTCATGAAATCATCAAGTTATTATCTTTTCTCTCAATTTATTCCTTCTAGGGTTTCTCTTTCCTCTTATTGGGTTCTTATTTTCCAGTGTGATTTTTGACCTAATGAGGGGTTGAACTTGTGTTTTTTGGTGAAATCATGATGTTTATTGTTCAATATTTCCTTTATAGGGTCTTTTAGGTGTGAAGTTGTAGTTTTCCACAAGATTCTAGAATTTTCCAATCTTAAGGCAGGTATTTACATGATTTTACATTATTAGATGATTTTGGACTACTTATTTGGTTGATTAAATGTGTTATATGAATTACTTGTGTGGTGAGATATATGTTTCAAAAAGGTTTTGAGATAATTATGTGATGAATATTGATTTTTTAAAGGAAAATGGTTATGTTTCATGTGTGTTTAATTGTATTGCTTCTTAGAAGAGTTTTATGATTTGTGTGAAAGGTCAAAAATGTGTTATCAAGGGGATTTGAAGGTGCGAGTGTGTTGAAAGTTGGTTTTTTAAAAGAAATGGGTTTTGTGCCATGTGAGATTGTTTTTTATGCACCTTAAATGTGGGGTTTGAACTATAAAAGTATTTCAAAGCATGTTATAAAGTATATTTATAATGTTTATGGTTTTGAAAGGGGATTTTCCCATGGAAATTATTGGATTTTGTGTGTAATCTTCTTGTTAGGTTTCAAAATGGGTTTCATGAGTTTTTCAAGTGGTGAGAAATGTATTTACAAATGGTTTTTTGTGCTTGTGAATTTGAAAATGGGTTTTTTATGGAAAATGATGGTTTTCATCTGAGTTTTGATCATTGGATCAATGCGGTTTATGAAAATGGTGATTTCCTTGTGTGTGCATGATGCTTGGCATGTGTGTGTGAAAGTGATGATTTATGTAACATGTGGAATAAAATCTAAGCACAAAGGGAATCTTGGGTATCTAGGTGGGTAAACTAGAACTAGTATGCTAGTTGATTTGGAGAGCCTGGGGCTCAATTTATTATAGTAGGATTGACGCTAAAACACTAACTAAACATGTGATATTATCGAATACCAATAGATCTTGGGAAGGGATCCCCTATAGTGGCTCATGCATGAGAACACTGTTGGTTTTAGATTGTGATATAGAGACCAATAGACCTTGGGATTCATTCCTCTCTAGTGTCTCATTTATGAGGATGCTGTTGGCTTTGGATGAAGGATTTTTATCAGCGAGGTATGAGGTTTATAGGGTCTCAATTATGCTAATTACCTATTGGGATTTACCTTGGGTATCTCTTATGATATGATGATTATGTGATGTGGTTTTAACTGTCAGTATATGGTGGACCTTGTGTATGTTTAATTTCAAATTAATCTTATTTTGAGAAAAAGTTTTTCTTAAAAGTGTTTTACTATATTTTTTTCCTTTGAAATGATCCTTAAGAATTTTTTCAAAGTTATTATAAAAATATGCATGTTGATTTATCTTCTAATGTTATATCATGGAATCCTTATTTTGGGTGGCATCCTAATAGGATTTGGATCATACCCTACATACACCTTTGGGTGTATGTAGAATTTGTTATGTATGAACCAGGTAAAGTAATGATCTATCGTGATGGTGATGGTGGATCTGGTTTCTAGTGTTCCACTTCTTGTAGGTGTTGGTGGTGGTGGGTTGAGGGTGACAACCCTCATATTACATAGAGGTTTTTGGGATGGTTTTGTTGTTTCCTTTCAATTGTGGTATTTTTGGTATTGGTTAAAGTCATAAAAATTTGAATCTAAAAATTGTCATATCCCATTTGGTTATGATTATTAGTTATGTTATTTTTTATTCTCATGGGTTGTTTATTGTTATATACATCAGTGAAATCATCCATAAGGTGTATTATTGATACCCAAACACTAGTTTCTAGCCCGTGGGGATCAGGAATGAACTTCGGGACATTCCATGAGTTGGGTCAGGTGTTAGTTTGGATGGAACCCCAACTTTATTTGTGACATCTCATATATTCATCAATTATATTTTTATAGAGTTATATTTACATTAGGTAATTTTTTAGTTAAAAAGGAAAAAGGCTTTATTCCTATAACAGTACCTACTACAGTACTGCTATAGTAACCTGGAAATATGTCTTTACCTGGATTTGATCTCGGGTCTCTTGGATGCACTTTCCAAGTCCTCATCAACTGGGTTGAGGATCTTGTGAAAAAAGGAAAAAGGATTTATTTCTAAACAAATTAGGGATTTCATGCATTATATGGTTTTATTTAAAATATTAATTTAAAAATTTTATATTATAAATTTGAAAAAATTAACTTCATTTTTGAATTAAGAATGAAAAAATTATATTAAGATGATTTTTTGGGTTTTTTTCTAAAAAGATTGATTTTTCAGTGAATAATGAAAAATATCGATTTTAATAAAATCATTATTTCTTTTAAAATGTCCCATTATTATTTGAATTTAATAATAATTTAACATAAGTATTATTTAATTATATATAATCTAATAAATTATATTTTAAGTACCATTATACATGATTTTGGTATAAGTTCATTTTTAGGCTTAAAAATGCATTTTTCTAAAAATTATTTTTCATTGTGTTTTTCATTTTAATCTTAAATTAATTTCTTTCAGTGATATAAATTGAATCGTGAAAAATAGATTCCATAATTTTAATCATGAGGTCTAAATTTAGTAAATATTTCATTTTTATTTTGATCATTATGAATAGTAAACATAGTAAATAATTGTCACCCCGATAAGGGTAAATCCAGTAATTAAGGTTAAAAAATAATATGATAAGGAAAAAAATGACCCTAAAACTTGAATTTATTCTATTAGATGAGTTATGTTTGTCCATTTCCACTCATTTATAAAAAAATAAGGCAACTTGATTTCATATTTCTTTGATTTTTACCTTTATAATATTTAAGTAAAAGTTAAAGTAAAAAATGTCACTTTCTTACTTTTACTATCTATAATATTTTGTGATAGGGATGAAAAAAACTTATGTTTTGTTATAAATGGTTATTGAAAATATAAATATATTTTTTATCATGGTAATTTATTTATAATTTTTAGTGATTAAATAATTGCCTTAAATGGTTACACAACACCAACACAATATTTATTCAATTAATAGAAAAATACAATAAATGATTTTAAAATTTTTAAAAGTAATATAATTTGAATGAATTATTGTGTTAAATTTTTTTTAGATAAATAAAATATATTTAGGGTGTGTTAAATACTTATATTTTAATCTCATTTTTGTCTTTATGTCTTTAAAGTCAAATTAAGTGAATGGTTCCAAAAATGACATTAATGATATTTTATAATTAAAAATATTTAATTAAATGATTTAAAAATACTAAAAATATTATATTTTACCAAGTGAATTTGATATGATTTAAAATATCTAATTAAATCAATTTATGGGTCATTTTTACCTTTATAGTAACTTTTAGGATTCCTATATAGTAAAAAAACTGATATTGTTGTAATTGTCAAAAAGGTTAATGGGGGGGGGGGGGGGTTAAAACAAAAAGATAAGGGTAAAAACATAGTCTAAATCTATTTAAATTTTATTAATGCGAGGATTTTGACCCATCATAATACTATATTATAAATATATAGATTTTTATCCATTTGAACATGAAAATTAATTTATATTAATTTAATAATTTATGAAATTTCAAGAATTCCCCTCCCATTTTATAAAAGGAAACCTCTTATCCCTTTTTATTCACACTTAAAAAGACTTTTGGTTTAGAGAATACCTAAAAAAATATATTCCTATAATCCCTACACTCATTATAGAGGTCATAGTATGGGAAAAATATGAACCTCATAGGGCTAAAGTGTAAAGAAAATGTGGTTTTCTGAAGAAGATGTATAACTTTTAATAAAATATTTTAGATTTATTTCAATGTACACCTCCTTAAAATATTCTTAAAACATGATGATATAATAACATAATTATCTCATATATACTTATATGTTATTATATTAATTTCATAACCTATATTCACCTCCTTCTAATAGCATAACATATATTCATCTCCTTCTTCCATCAAATGGGAAACAAAATTATTGTTCATGTGTATGACAGACTACCGCCTCGCGAACTAATGTAATTCATTTTCCATCAACGCCTCTCATGAAGGGTTATAATGATGTTTTTTGTATATATATAATATTAATGACATATTTATCATTCTTTAAATATACTATATCATATAATTTTTTTTACATTTTCATCCATTGAAAACTGATAACATTGTTCATGCATAATGTGGACTACCACCTCCATGAAGCGATGCAATTCATTTTTCATAACCACATCACATTGATGGTATATATAATTGTATTCAAAGAAATTATATTATATATATAGTATAATAATAATTTCATAAATATAAAATAATACTTACCTTCTTTCCATTACGATTGTTGAAAAAATGGAAATGTTACTCATGCGTACATATGGTCTACCGTCTCCATGATTGTAACATAGTTAATTTTTCATAACCATAAATATTGGTTGGTTTTAAAAATATAAGTAATGTATAAAAATTATAATCATGTCATGATTTTTATTCTGTATATGATGGAATGATATCCTATTTCACTATAGTCAACATACAAATTCCATTTATGATTTATGAGTTGAATATCATCAAAAAATCCGATGTGAACTTAATTAATTAATTAATTATATATAACATGGTAATAAATAAAATAAAACTATAATAAACTTGAAAAAGGTTCTCAATAAATTAAATACTTAACCTAATTTTATTATCTAGGAATATAAATAACATACATGGTGAGTTTTACTCGAGGTAATGAACACTTTAGAAACCAAATTTTAAATGTTTTAATGATTTTTTATAAATCTTTTCCTTCCATGTATATATTATTAAAATTATTTTATTGATGTATTTTTATGGAAATGAATAAAATATAAAGAAATTTTATCTCTAATTTTACTTCCTTTCAAATGTTTTCAAAAGGAATCTTTTTTACATATTTTAAATGGAACGTTTTGACCTTTATTACAAAGGACAAAAAGAATGTTCTATTTTAATGTATACGACATCAACAGGTTTTCTCACCATTGTAATTTTTACTTTATATTTATATTCCTTTATAAAATTTCATGTTTTTAATTAAAATAAAAACCCCATTTCTTTTTTGTTTTGGGTATTTTTAAAAAAGGTTTTAAATGGAATAGATATTTTAATATCCGAAAATGCTTTTTTATGGGTGTAAAGAATATTTTTTTAAGTGTAATGATGAAAAATGAAACCTTTAATGTTTATGATTATTTTATGGTTCTTGAAAATTTTTTATGATGAAGTGTGGTTCTATTATAAACCAATGATTGGTGGTTATATTACAGATCAAGGATTGGTGGTTCCATTATAAATTATGGATGGGTGATCCCGATATAGACCTCAAATGCATTGGGTAGAGGGACTGAGTTAACAATTTATGTTTCTCTTAAGAAATTATTATAATTTAATGAGTAGGTTTTTTCATTTTTAAGAGTGATATGAAAATTATATACCAATTTACTTATATTAATTATCGATACTTTCTATGGGGTTTTAGGGAAATGTTATGATTTTACAAGGTAAGATAATGAGCTTATGTATAAAAGAAAGTATATTCTACTTCTTAAGGGTGAAATGTATAAATTTTTGATTTTTTTTCATGAGTTCTTCACAATTTAAAGGAAACTTTTATGAGTACTATTTAGCCTTTAATATTTCTTATGAAAAGTTTTATGAAAATATTTGGGCATAGAAGTTGATTTCTTGGGTAATTTTATTTTTATTTTGAGCTCAAAGTTTATTTTGAAAAAGGATTTTTTAATGAGTATTCATGGAGTAACAAGTTTATTTATTCTTTTTTATATGTCCCTTAGTGAGATTTTTACACTCATCCCATGTTTTAAAAAGTTTTTCATAGGGTTTTAAGGATGAGTAGGGACAATGATGAGGTTAAGATGAAAATTGCAAAGATATTCATGAAAAGAAAAGTTGTTATTTCATAAAAGTTTTGTTTTTTGGAAAACATAGATACCAAGTAAAATTTTATACTTTATTATGTAACATTTATTTATACAAGGGTGATGGAATAATTCTCTAAAACTCTAAACCATAAATATCTTCAAATGTAAAGGAATGAATTATTGACTTAAAAATCAAGATTATGTAATGTTTAAGGCTGAGTCCTCATAGTTGGTATCAGAATAATGATTTAGATAATTTTAGAGTTTATGATAATGTTAGAAAATACCCTTAAGAAATTATAATTTATGGTTATCATTATATAAAATTTTAATATTTCTATGTTTCTTCGTCTAAACTATGTTTGTTCAGAATGGTTTTCCACATCAGAAATAGGGAATCTGTAATAGGAAGGGATAAAGAAGAAAATATCCTTCCAAATTAGAAATATGGGATGGTTATGATTGGAGTTTATTAGTTTGTTGCTATAGTGGATCAGTTGATGTGGGTTATAAATGGTGGTGGTATCTATTCTAGAGAGAATATAGATCCACCACAAAAGAACATGTTGATAGTGGAGAATTTTCTGAGATAAAACCATCCAAATTTCAGTGGATCTTCTAACTTGGTGGTAGATAATGGATGAATTAAAACCCTAGAAAGATATTTTAAGTCATGGTTTATTTATATCATTAAAATATAATTCTTTCTATTTAGTATTTTTAAGGAGAAACCAATCAATGGTGATCAATAGTTAAGAATATTATAGAAAGAGAAGAGATTGATGCCTTGAAATGGTATGTGTTTAAGAATATTTTCCTTGAGAATATTTTCCTTAGGCTTTATGACTTAGGATGTAAAATAAATTCTTTTAATTTATGGAAAATTAGGAAGATTCAATGTCCGCATATGAAGAAAAATTCACCTGATTGGCAAGTTACAAACTAAATTTTATCATAGATCTTGATAATAAAATTAATCAGTTTTAATTAGGATTAAAGAAAAAATATTTAAGGGCACTAATATGAGTTTAAAATATTTGAGAAACTTCTTCATTTTTTTGTAGAAGATGGAATTTAAGTTTATAAATGATAAGATTTTTTATGAAAATAAGTAGAAAAGGAGGTCCAGGTGGTATTAAAATGGGAAGAATCCATCAAAGAAATATAAAGGTAAGAAAATCTCATTTTTAGTTTGTGATAGGTGTGGTAAAAAGAACCATGGGGAATGTTTTATTAAATATAGTAAGTGATTCTAATGTGGTAAGTTTTGGTTTATGGATCGTGATTGAAAAGAAAAATATCTTGGTAGTGGTAATACCAATATTGATAAAAATGAAGTAATATTTTTTAAATGTAACGAGATGAGTCATTACGTGGATTCGTGCCTGAAGAAGAGCACAAATGATGTGAAACAGAAAGACTATAAGCATAAGGGTGTGGTGAAATACTCTACAACTCCTTCAATAGATGTTGGGAAATAAAACAAAATGGTAATAGGTATATTAATTATTTATTCGGATTATGCTAATTTCTTATTTGACTCGGGGTTTACACATTCCTTCATTTCTGTTTTTTTTGTAAAATGAAAATTTCACCTCCAGAAATGAATTTAGTAATTTTGGTAAAAACAATTGGGGGTAGTATTAAGGAAACAAGAATTTACAAAGATATTTTTTATCATCTATAGAAGGGTTTTCTCTATAAACCATATTAACTTGCCCATTGTAGAATTTTATGTTATTCTTGGTATAAATTGAATTTCATATTATTATGATAAGATAGATTACATATACAAATATGTTTTTTTTTTCTAAAATGGGTTTTTATTTTTATATAATAATCAATTCATACATTTGATAACATATAAAAAATATGAGAAATAGTTAAGGTATGAACATGAAATTTACCATGATTATATTGTTGAAAATAAGGTAACTACTCAAATTAATGATGTTCCAATAGTAAAAGAATACCTGAATTTTTACCTAATGAGTTTCTTGGTGTTATATCTGATTTGGAAGTTGAATTTAATATTTACATAGTGCCTGATGCTAATCCAATTTCAAAACTCTCTCATCAAATGTCTCAAGTAGAACTTCTATAATTGAAAAAGATATTATAATAATTACTTAATAAAGGTTTCGTTCATCCTATAGATTCATCTTAGGGTGCTTCTATTTTGTTTTTTAAAAATAAAGATGGTTCCATGAGGCTTTTCATTGATTTTATATCTTTCAATAACATTTTTATTGAGAATAAGTATCAATTTACTCATATCGATGATTTTTT
The DNA here is from genome assembly GCA_963277665.1 of Viscum album. Taxonomy (NCBI): domain Eukaryota; kingdom Viridiplantae; phylum Streptophyta; class Magnoliopsida; order Santalales; family Viscaceae; genus Viscum; species Viscum album. The sequence continues at coordinate 701,594,160 of OY728160.1, forward strand.
TACCAGCTACATGGGTCTCAGTATTTTTTGAAGGTTGACCTAAGGCCCAAGCACCATCAGCTGAAGCTAAAGAAGGATGGAATTTTGAAAACAATATTTCATACTAGGTATGAAAATTATGAGTTTGTGGTTATTACCTTTGGGTTGATGAATTTTATAGCTATATTTATGGAACTTATGAATAAATTATTCCATGAATATATGGATAAGTTTGTGGTTGTGTTTATTAATGATATTTTGTCTTTTTTCTAAAAGTTATGAGGATCATGAAAAAAATCTTAGGATTATTCTACAAATCCTGAGAGATAATAAGTTATATGTAAAATTTAGTAAATGTGATTTTTTGGTTATAAAATATTTTATTCATTAGACATATCATAAATAAATATGGAAAAACCATTGATCATGTTAAAACTAAATTAGTTGATGAGTAGATAAGGCCTATAAATATTATTGATATTCATATTTTTCTTAGGTTAGTAGGATATTACAAGTGGTTTTTGAAAAATTTTCATGGTTATCTTTCCCACTAACTAAATTAACATGAAAATGAGTTAGGTTTATCTAGATAAAGGAATGCGATGAATATTTCTTGGAATTGAAAAGGAGATTAGTGAATGCTTCAGTTTTATCCCTATAATCTAGAAATTATGACTTTGTTATCTAAAATTATAATTCCTTGAAAGGATTTTGTCGAATATTAATGTATAATGATCAGGTAATTGCTTATGCATCACATCAATTAAAACCACATGAGAAAAAGTATCCTACACATAACCTTGAACCGACGACTATAGTGTTTGATCTAAAAATTTAGAGACATCATTTATATGGAGTAAATTGTGAAATATATATTTATTATAAAATTTTGAAGTATATATTCACTCATAAAGAGTTAAAAATGAGACTGAGTAGATGGTTGGAATTTATAAAGGATTGAAACCACATAATTCATTACCATCTAGGTAAAAAAAAGAATAGATAATTATTTCAGTTGGAAAGATAATGCATCATTAACTATGCTATTTATGGAACATGATCCTTTGGTTAATGACTTGATGAATATTGGATTATAAATTGGGCATGCAGTAACTCCCTCTATTTTTTTAAGTGTTAGTGCAAGCGTATTTATAGACAAGATTAATCAAGCATAGAAGGAAGACTTTGAGTTATAGGAAAAAGTATAATTATTCAAGAAAGATAAGTTATCTAAATTTAATATTAAAAAATAAGGTGTTTTGAGATTCATAAAAGGTTATGTGTTTCATTTGACCCCCAGTTTAAGAAATAGATATTGATTGAGGCTCATAGTCATCCGCTTTCTGTTCATCTTGGTAGCAAAAAAATGTATAAAGACCTTTGGGATCATTTTTAGTGGGAGGGAACGAAGAAATATATTATTGATTTTACTATAAAATGTTTGATTTTTCAATAGGATAAAGCAAAAATAAAATTAATGAATGGGATTATTAAATATTTACAAGTTACATAATGAAAATGGGAGAATATATCCATAGATTTTATGGCGGGATTACCATAAAAAAATAGAGGTAATAATGTGATTTGGATAATTATAGATCAATTAAATAAATATACACATTTCCTTCCCATCCAAGATAATATGTATTTGTATCAAGTTTATTGAATTTATTTTAAATATATAATTAGATTATATAGAGTACCTATTTCTATTATATATGATCATGATCCCATATTTACATATAATTTTTGGAAAAGTCTTTAGAATCCATTGGGTATTGAATTAAATTATAGTATAACTTTTTATACTTAATCTGATGGATAGTCTAAGATAATTATTCAGATTCTGGAGGATATTATTTAAGATTGTTCAATTTATTATCAAGGAAGTTGAGATCAAAATCTATATTTGGTTGAGTTTTCTTATAATAATAATTTTCATTCTATTATACAGATGAAACCTTGTAAAGAATTATTTGGAAAGTACTGTAAGACTCCAGCTTATTAGGATGGAGTTAGGAAAAGGAATTTTTTGGGAATATAATTGGTAGAATAAATGTATTAGAAGGTAAATATGATTTATCATCACATGAGGATAACTCAAAGTAGGCATAAAATCTATATAGATAACTAAATAAAATATTTTTCTTTTGGGGTAGGTGATTATGTTTTCCTTAACGTATCTCTATGAAAAATTGTTACATGTTTTAGTAAAAATAGGAAGATATATCCATATTTTATTAAACCTTATAAAATCCTAGATAAAGTGGGATTAGTTTTCAATTGATTATACTTGCCTTAAAGTTTATCTCGAGTACATGAAATATTTCACGTTTCATTTTTTAGAAAACATGTGCTAGATGCATCTTATGTTTTAAGAAGGATTTTTATAAAATGTAATTGTTGTTAAAGAATAAAATAATTAATAATGATGTTTTAAGATGTGAAATTACATTAGAATTATAAGAGTGTTAAATGAAAAACATTTCTTACTAAGGTTTTCTTCTTTTTGAAAAAGGTGGAAAATAGTAGAAAATGTGTAAATGGTGAGCGCAACAGATCAGGTGATGATGGCCTTTTGATGGAATCCAGAATGGAGAAATTCATTAGAATTATGAGTCAACTAACTAATTTTATGAGAAATAACATGAATCAATATGAGTGACCAGATTCACCTCAATGGGAATAAATTTCTATTGAGTCCTTCATGAGTCAATGACTACCTTCTTTTATTGAATCTAATGACCCATTAATTTTTTAATAGTGGATAAGATCTATAGAAAAGATATTTGTTGTACTCTATTGTTAAAAACAAGATAAAGTCACCCTAGATGTGTACTTCTAATAGGGAGAAGCTGATCATTGGTGTAAATTGGTTAAAACATGAAGATAATATTATATATTAAAGGTATGGAGTGGGAAGATTTTAGGGGAACTTTTTTCAAAAAATATTTCCCCGTTCAATGAGAATGAAAATAGAGAAGGAATTCCAAGAGCTGAAGTGGATGAAAAAATGAATATGTGGGAAGCTATGAGATGAACTTCACAATACAATATCATTACACCTCTAGCTATTTCATAGATCCCAATGGGAAGGTTGATAGATTCTTTGGTGGACCATAACCCCATCTACCAAAGAATATTGCCAACCAAGACTATGAAAAATATGAGGAGATTATTAGGAGTGCTATGAAATTTGAAATTACATTCAAAGAGATGAAATGGTCCCATATATTGAATGAAAAGAAGAGATATGTGGAGCCAAAAATGGAGAGGAGCTTTCATCAAGGAAGAGGAGGAAATAAATTTCAACTTCCCACATGCAACAAATATGGGATGAAGCATTCGGGAAACTATTTTCTCAAGAGTGGGAAATGATAAAATGTGGAAGATATGGACATATTTCTTAGAACTATCATAGTGAGGTGAATCCTCAAATTATTAATACTAACAAAAAAGATTAGATGGCGTAGGCCCATCCTAAAGTTCAATGCTTCAAGTGTGGATAACTTTGTCACTTTAACAATCACTGTCATAATCCGAAGTTAATGGATGAGAATCACCATCGACATCAGCATAAACCAAGGGAGTATGGTTAGGATTTTTCTATCACGACAACTGAATCTAAAGCTCTAAATGAAGCATTGATATGTACTCTAATTGTTCTCTCATAGCTAACAATTACTTTGTTTTATTCTGGTCCTACGCATTCCATTATTTATTATAAGTTTTCAAATAATATAGAATCAATCCCTAAACTTATAAAAGTAGAAATATCAGTTAAGACTCCTAGAGGGATTATCCAAGCATTAATAGTGTATGGAAACTATAGTATTTACTTTGGTGATCATAATATCATCACAAATATAGTAGTCATTCCCATGATAGAATTCTAAATTATACTAGGGGTGGACTGGCTCTCAATGTATAATAATAAGATCAACTAAAAAAGAAAGGAAATATAAGTAGTCATGAATGGGTAACCTACAGTTGTTTTCAAATGAGATATATATTATCCCAATATTTGTTTAGAAGCACCTATCATAGACTTATTTATAAAAATCATCAATGAATATAAATAATTAAATGAAAGTGTACAAATATATAATGTTCCCATTATTCCAAAATACATTGATTTATTTCCTAAGGAGTTACCTGGACCTCTACTAAAAAGAGTGGTAGAGTTTTCCAGTGAGCTCATTCCTGGTTCCAAGATGATTTGAAACTCCCCATATAGAATGGAAAATGTGGAGCTGGAGGAATTAAAGAAACAAATATAGTATCTTTTATAGAAAGGGTTTTCAGTCCAAGTGACTCTTCTTAGAGAAACCTATTCTCTTTATGAAGAAGAAGGATTGATCAATGTGTAAATACATTGATTATAGAGAACTTAATGGGATCATGGTGAAAAATAAGTACCATCTTCCAAGAATTAATGATTTATTTTACCCACTTTGTGGGGATCAATTATTCTCCAAGATTGGTTTCCAACCCAGTTATCATCAATAGAGCTTTAAGAAAGAAGATATTTCAAATACCACCTTCTAATAAACATATGGGAAATATGAATTTCTTTTTATGCCCTTTATCTTAACTAATTATCATTCTATATTTATTTATTTTATGAATAGAGTCTTTAAGAAATACCATGATAAATTTTTGGTAGTTTTTATTGATGATATTATTATATATTATAAAATTTTCGAGGAGTATGAGGATCATATAAGGGTTTTATTTCAAACTATGAGTAAGGATAAGTTATTTGAAAAGTTCAGAAAATATGGATTTTGGTTATAATAAGTTTCCCTCATGGGGAACATTGTAACCAATGAAGGAATATCATTTGACCCTTCAATGAAAAATGTTGTGGAGGAGTGGCCTCATCTTACAATATTAATTTAGATTCATAGTTTCCATGGATTAATGATATATTATTGCAGGTTTGTGAAAAAAATTTCATTAATTTTTAATCCACTATCATAGTTAACTGGAAAAGGGTCCAAGTTCATCAGGACAAAAAAGTGTGATGAAAGTTTCCAAGATATGAATAAGTGATTGGTAAGTACACCCATGCTAACACTACCTTCTATTAGAGAGGGATTCGTTATTTTTAGTGATTCATCTCTAAAAGGGCTTGGATCCGTCCTCATGTAAAATGACAAGGTAATTTTTTATGCATCTTGATAGTTGAAGCCTCATTAGAAGAACTATCCTATAAATTACCTAAAGTTAGATGTATTTTTTTTGGTCTAATGATATGGAGTCACTATCTATATGGGGAGAAATGTGATATATATAGATACCATCAAAGTTTTGATTATATTTTCACACAAAAAGAATTGAACATGAGATATAGGATATGGTTGGAACTTCTTAAAGATTATGATTTTTCAATTCGTTATCACCACGAAAGAGAAAACAAAGTTGCTGATGAATTATATAGGAAACACCCAATTATGTTGGAAAGGATAAGAATTGAAGAAGATATTTTGATCAACAACCTATTTAAACTGGACACAAGGATCTTAAGGGAAGGGGCATCATCAACCCCATCCCAAATTATTTCTCAACCATCATTACTATAGGAGTTTAAGAAATATCATAGATAATATCCTTTATTACAGAAAAAGAAAGATTCTATGATGAATGGGAAGTTTTCTGAGTTCAATATTAATCAAGAAGGTGTATTAAAATTTTCTATAAGGCTATGCATTCCATATATTCCAGAAATAAATAAGGAGTTGATGGATGTATCTCATATCTTTACTTTCTCTATACATCTTGGAATAAAAAAATGCAGAGGGACTTCATGATCATTATTAGTGGGAGAACATGAATAGAGAGATTCCCGACTACACTACAATATGACTAGTGTTTCAACAAGTGAAGGTAGAGAGATAAATTTCTGAAGGGGTAATACAACCACTACCCATACCCACAAGGAATTAGGAAAATATCACTATGGACTTTGTCACTGGTCTCTCAGAAACATACAAAGGAAACCATGAGAAATGGGTTATACTATACCATCTCACCAATACATCCCATTTTATCTCTATTTGGGATAATTTATATCTTTACAAACTCTATATGATATATGTAAAGGAAGTGGTAAGTATACATATAGTTCCACTTTATATCATTTTTTTTCGTAATCCAAGGTTTGCATCAAAATTCTAGAGAAGTCTTCAATATTCTCTAAATTGTAAATTGAATTTAAGTATAGCCTATCACCCTCAAAATGATGGAAAATCTAAAAGGACTTTTCAAACACCCAAGGACATGCTGAGAACAAGGTTAATGGAATTTAAAGGTGGATTAAATAAAAATCTCCCATTAGTTGAGTTCTCATACAACAACAGCTTCCATAAGAGTATTCAAATGAAACCCTATGAAGATCTATATGGGATTTGATGTAGAAATACTAATTTTTGGGATGAAGCTGGTGGGAGAAAGCTTCTTGGGCATGATCTTGTGTAAGATATGATAGGAAAGGTTCATGCCATCCCACAACACATAATGGATTCTCATATATGGAAGAAGATCTATGTTTAAAATCATCGAAGGGGCTTGGAGTTTCATGTTGGTGACAAATTATTCCTTTTAATTTCTCCTAGGAAGATAATAATGTAGTTTGGGAAGAAATAGAAGGTCAACCCTAGGTACATTGGCCCCTCTTAAATCATTGATCACATAGGATTAGTGTCCAATCAACTTCCACTTCCTCCAAATCAATATCATGTTCATGATGTATTCCAATTATCTCTCCTAAGTAAGTACATACCCAATCCTTCAAATGTATGGAATACTAAGGTGGTACTATTAGAACACGACCTCTCTTATCATAAGAATTTGGTGGAGATCTTAGAATATATAGATATGGTTCTATGCAAAAAGGCTACCCACCTCGTCAAGGTGTTGTGGAGAAACCATAAATATGAAGAAGCCATGTGAGAACCAAAGGAAACAATGAGGCATAAATACCCTAACCTATTCTCAACCGAGGGAACGAGATGAAATTTTTGGGATGAAATTTCTTAAGGGGGTGAATATAATGACCTAAAGTTTTTGAATGATATTTGTTTTCTGAAAATGTGTGTTATATAATATTATATCTTTAATAATAAAGTAAGTATATTTTGAAATGTGACCATCGGGTTTCAAACTTTATATGTGAATTGGAAAAATATAACCATTGGTCAATCTGACCATTAGAAACTATACTCTAAATAATAATGTTAATGTTAGAATTATACTTTATAAGTAGAAATGACAAAGGAAAATTAATGCAGAAAGAAGAGTGAATGGCCTTATCCAGTACAGTCATGTCATACAAATCCCATTTGTCATAACTTGGGAGGGAGGTAATATCCTTAATATTCTCTTTTGACCAATCCCAAGACGAGCTTAAACAAGTGAGGCTTGAAGGAAATCACTTATGGTACAAGTTCAAGTTAGTGTAAATTACCACTTGGGCGATGTTATCTGAGCCACCCCAAGAATCTATCACCATCGAACACCTTTCACTTAGGTACTATATAACTATTATAAGGGGTTATTATTAGATTCCCTAGTTACTTAATGTCCAATTATATTTTATAAATAAAAACTTTTTTCCATCAATTCAATTTTAATAATATTTTTTCTTAATAAAATTGAGTTGGAATTTGATAAATTGATTTTTTAGACAAAAATTATACTTTTAAGAAAAGATATAATTATTATATTAAACAAATTTATTATAAATAATGTTTAATTTCATTAAATATGATGATTAAAACACTCCTATTTAAATATAAATGATAAAATAATTTTATTTTTTTCAAGTGTCAGAAATTTTACTATGCAATTTCACTATGCATTTTATATCCACTATTATTTTTAATAACTTCAGATTTTTATTTTTAAAAGTTAAAATTATTATATGTATAAAATTATTAATATAAAATAAATATTGTTTTTTAAATCATAATGTCAATATAAGTTTAGGATGAGTTTATGAGAATTTTCCAAAATAATTTAGTTTTTCATGAATATTAAAAAATATAGTTTGAGTTTTTTGATCTGTTTAATGACATCATAATGATGTAATATTCAATATAAAATTATGGTCACATATTTTGGATTATAATAACATTATACATGTACCAAGTGTCCAATACCATGGGAAAATACCATGGGAAATCTCTTGTTTGTGAATTTACCACTACCTAGGTGTCTAAGGAAATTAATAAACAAATAATCCTCCTTTGCTATTACTACCCACCCATTTATCCATTACCCTTAACTTAAAATTCATAATCCTTGAAGCTTTGATATTTTTTACCTCCCAATTATTCCTACCAAGTTCTCTTAAATCCCCAAGGTCCCAATCTATGATTTTTAGGATTAACTCTTTAAGGTAAGGGAAATCTCAACTTCTCTTTTTTCCTTTTGAGTTCCATTTTTATGTGGCATGTATTTCAAATTTACAAGATATGTCCTTATGACCATTTATTCTATCCCTTGATTTTATTTAGTGTCTTTTATTAATGGTATAACCTTTTACCCTCTCATGTTAATGTTTTCTAAATCCATGTTTCTCACCCGTTATGATGTCAAATTTTCTTCTCAAATTTTCTCTCTTCTTCTCAAGAAATTCTACTATTATTTTTTGGGAATACCTAAGCCTATTTATTTTATAGGGTTGTTAACCTACATGTAAAAATTATCTATTTTATTCTGGTGTTAACATAAATGAAACCCACCTTCCCTTTTTTTGGGTTAATAATGAAAAAAAATCTTGTATTTAAGATTTTTTTTTTTAAAATGCCATAATTTTGATGTGAAACTCCTTTATTTCATTATCCATGGGTTATTTATGATTTTTTTGTTATTATATATGTGTATGATATTAATTGATACATATAATGAGTGTTCCCTGATAGTGATCCAATGCATTGGGTGAAGAATTTAATCTCTAGAGATGATATGTTTTACAATACCTTGGTGAATAACCTTGGTAATATTTATGAAACCTTAGTGATAAAACATGGTGATACACTTATGATTGAATCAATTAAAATTTGTAGAAAAATTTCAATGATATGATTCATATTCTTTTTACTATCATTTGTGTCATTTTCCTTTTATCATTCCTTTATGGTATACTTCATGTTATTTTCAATAATTCTCACGATCAGTTGTAAATTGTATCCCTTTATTTCCCTTAATGGGTCTTATGCCCAACCTTTACTTTGATGTATGTAACTAGGTTATGAGATGCAATAAATATACTCAGGATGAACCTTGAGGAATACTTTCATGTCTAATAGAAGAATATTTTATGTTTTCATGTAATATATGTCTTTTTTCTAAGAAACTAAACTTTAAAAGATCCTTTGTTTGACAATGTAATAAAAATTTATTTAATAAAAAGGTGGGATTTCATATATATGAGAGTGATTAATTAGATAAATTGTTAATTTTTTTTATTTTAGTGTTATTTCATTCATCAAGAGCTAGTTTGTTTTATTATTTAATATTATAAATATATATTTCTTAAAAAACAATGAAAAATTTATAATATAAATTTTAAAATCTTTTTTAACTATTATAATGGTTTTATGACTATCCATGAAGGTTGAAATAGAAAAATAAAAATCACTATATATGAAGGCGTTGAATCGACCCATCACAGATGATGTTTTCATTTTTATAATAAAAAGATAGGAGAGGAGAATTTATGATGGACATTCCATTAACAAAATATAATTCTAGTATATGTATGATAATGGAGTTATCCTACCTCTTTGGATAGTGTGGGAAATTATGAGGTAGAAGAAAGTAAGAATTTAAAAGTGAAAGGTGGAGGATTTTACCAATTGAATATTGTCACCTTGAGAACCTCCTTAGGCCACTTGGGTTTTTTATTTTGTTTAGAACAACACCTCTTGGACATGGGGATGAGTCTCGAGGGATAAATTGGGATTTTTTTGAAAAGCTTCATGGATTTAGAGGTGTGAGGAGAATGGGTGTTGTGGGGTGGGTTTATAGTTGGAGGATGGGATGTTAAGATTATTATAGTAATTTGTTTATCTTTTTTGCTCAAGACTATCAATAGTGTTGATTCTTGTGACTAACTATAGTAAATAGTGCCTATGAGTTCGAAATAATGGGTTCATACCGCATCCATACATCATCCATGACTAAATATTTAATGTATTTTCTAAATACTATAAATTTCCATATTTCACTATTCACAAAAAATTAAACTAATTTTGAAAAATACCAAAAAAACTCTAACAGTTTTCCAATGTGTGTATTTTAAAAATGGAATCCATTTTATGAAAATAATTTTCTAAATATGAGAAATTTTATTTTTATTTAAAATCACATTTTATTCCAAAAAACCCTATTTTAATATTATAATTTATTTTATGAAACATTAAAAAATTAATTAATATCTCACAAAATTTTATTATAATTTTAAAACAACAAAATATTAATTTATGAATCTATTTTATGAAAATAAATTTTCATTTAAAACATTATATTAATTATAAAATTGTAAATAAACATTTCTATTTTACAGAAATACCAATTCTTAATTTATCATTTTTTAAAAAATTATTTATGTATTCCATGATATAAATATATGGTATTCTATTTTATAAGATACCTGAATTTTATTTATATTTTCATAGGTGAGATTTTTATTCTAATGGTCAGATTTCTAACAGTCATAAGGGTTGACTACTTCCTATAAATACCCCTGATTCCATTAATCAATCACATATATTTTCTCCCAAATGAATATTTTATTATTAACATTATGTTTTATTTCTACATCTTTGTTCGTGAGTGTGTTCTTCTAGTGAATCAAGAAGATCCAAAATTTTCCATTGTTTTTATATTATTTTCTATTTATTTTCCCACTATAATATTTGGAATTATTATTGTTTTATTTTCTAACTAAAGTATCATTCTATATTTATGAGGTTAATGTTTTTATTGAGTTCTCCATGTGATGTATTATAATAAGGGAAATTTAATTGATAAAATTTTGGTTTGTTACATTCTTCCCCTTATTAAAATTTCACCCTCAAAATTTCATTTTACACCCTATGGTGAAAATAGGTGAGGGTACTTATTCTTCATCACTTCCTCTAGTTCCCATGATACCTCATCATACATATGGTTCCACCATAATACTTTGACCTGGTGTGTATCCCTATTGCATAAAACATTGTCTATATGGTCTAATAATATCGTCAAATTCTCCTCGTTAGAGATATCATTTTATAACTATACCACCTCTGAATTATAAACATGTTATGGATCTGTTATTTACTTCCTCAAGAGGGATAAGTGTAATATATCATGTACTTGAGACATGGTTGGTGTAAGTGCTAGTCGATAGGCCAAAAATTTAACATGATCAAGAATCTCGAAGGGTTCGATTTACCTAGGACTTAGATTTCCTTTCTTCCAAAATATCATGACCCTCTTCCTTATAGATATGTGGAGGAATAATTTTTCTGGTTCCTGAAACTCTATTTTTCATTAGTGATTATCTTATTAGGTATTCAGTCGACCTAGGGCTATCTTTCTGTGATACTTAATAATATTAAACTTTCAACAATTTCTTCAACCATTTCTAGACATGACATCATAGGTTCTATGAGTTCATCCCAGTATGTCAGTGTTCTAAAAAATTTACCATAAAGGGCCTCATATGGATCCATTTGAATGCTTCTATAGAAAATATTGTTGTAAGAGAACCCATACAGAGGAAAATATTGGTCCCATTCTTCTTTGAAGTCCAAAGAACATGATAAAAACATTTCTTCTAATGTATGAATTTTCCGCTCAAATTGGCCATCTAATTTAGGATTATAAGTCAGATTGATGATTAGATTAATTTTTAGAGAATACTGAATACTTTTTCTATAAATTAGATGTAAATCTCAGATCTCGATTAGATACAACTGATAGTGGTACTCCATGAAACCTCACCACTTATTTGATGTATATCCATTCAAGTTGATCGAGCGATAATTCATCTCAAATTATTACATGTGCATTGTCTTTATAAGAAAATCAACAATGAAACCTATATAATTATTTCCTCTAGATGTCTTTGGAATTCTAGTAAAAAATTCCAGGGTGACTTTTTCCCTTTTATATGTTGTTATAGTTAATAAATTCATCACCGCCTTATAATTTTTCATTTTAGCCTTAATGTTTTGACATTACAAACACTTTTATATATATTCATCAATCTTCTTCTTCATATTTCCCCAAAAATAGTGATCTTAGAGATATTGATACATTTTTGTTCTCCCTTTTTTAATAGAGAATATCGATCTATGTGAGTCATTAAAAATCTATTTATTTATCTCTAGATTGGATGATATACATAGTCATGAACAAAATATTAATACTCTTTCCTCATAAATTTTGAACTATTGGGATTTCCCATTTTTAGTAGCTTCAATGTTTTTCTGAATTTCTTTATCCTTTCTCCGAGAATACTTTTTTTCCACATAAGGGATGGTTGAGAAATTATTTGAGAAAGGATTGATGATGTTTCCTTGGTAATAATTGACATATTTATCCTTTTTAAGTCTAATAATATTGTATCCTTTTTAATTCTCATCATTGATAAAGTTGTTGGATCTTATCTACTTATAGAATCTGCCAATTTATTTTCCTTACCTGCATGGTAGGGGATTGAGAAGTCATAATTCATGATGAGATATAACCATCTTCACTATAGAATATTAATCCCCTTACACGTGATTATATATTTGAGGCTTTTATGATCCGTATATATCTAAAAATTCTCATCATAGAGATAATGACACTAGATTTTCAATGTAAAGATCACAATTTCCAACTCTAGGTCATGCTTAGGATAGTTTTTCCCATGAACATTCAACTACATTGATTTTTAGGCTACCACTTCATCATTTTTAATTATTAAATAGCATATTAACATCTTTGAAGCCTCATTTTATACCATAAATACCCCCACTTATTAGTAGTTTAATTACTATTGTAGTGATAAGACTCATTTTCAACCTTTTGATGGAGCCTTCAAATTACCTAGTTCAGTTAAAATTTACTCCCTTATGAGTTTTCTTGGTTAGTGGATTTTAAAATCATTACAAGTTCTTTAAAAATCATTAGTAATACCCAGATATACAAAAGAAACTACAGATCTCTAATACAGATGATGGTACGGTCCACTCATCAATTTCCTTTGTTTAAGGAGGACAAATAGATATACCTTTTCTAGTGTTAACATTCACAAATAAAGATAAATCCTATATAAAGAACTCCCATTTACAATACATTTAATTTAATTTTATCTATTTTCAAAGTATTTAGCATACTATTCAAGTTATTATCATGTTCCTCCTTTCAATTTGATTATATTAGAATATCATTGATATAGACTATGAAATTTTTTTCAAGGTAATCTTAAAATACTCTATTCAATAAGTCCATGAAAATTTCTGGATCATTAGTGAGTTGAAAGGGAATCATTATGAACTCATTGTGTCCATACATCATTTGAAATGGAGTCTTAGGAATATCTAATTTCCTCACCTTTAATTAGTGATGTCATGAACAAATGTCTACATTAGATAAATACATGGCCCCATGTTGTTTATCAAATAACTCATCTATCTATAGTAGAGGATACATGTTATTTATCATGATTTTTTTGATCTCATTAGAAACAATGCATAAGAACATTGGTCCATCCTTTTTCTTGATGAAGAGGACCGGAGAACCCCATGGTGAGACACTCATATGTATAAAACCCTTGTCCATATTCTATTGTTATTGCTTCTTTAGTTATTTTAACTCAATTTTGGACATTTTGTGAGGATTATTTGATATAGGAAGTTGTGACCACAACCTCTTGTTTTGTAGGACATCCGTGAAATTCTTTAAGGAATACATCAATGTATTCTCTCATAGTGGGAAAGTCTTTGAGCATGATCCTCTACTTTGTCTCAATAATTTGAGCTAGATATTATTTATCATATTGAAATAATATCCACAATTTAGATTTTTATTTTGAATTATATTATTCCTCCTCATTTATATTATATAGAATTAGAGGATTCCTTAGGATGTGAAGAGATTTATCCCTTTCTATAAAATTGATGTTGGATTTGTATAAAGGTAGAAAATCCTTGCACAAAAGAGCATCAAACTCCACCAAGGAAGTAATACAAAGACTGATGGAAGGTTCAGTCAACTAACATTAACCGTGGATGGGTTATATAAATTAGATAAAATAATTTCTTCATTTGTTTCTTTCATAGATAAATAAATTTTCATATTTTGAGGTGGTGTTTTAATAGATCTAGTAAAATATAAGTATATGAAAGAATATTTAGAACCATAATCAAATAGAACATTCTCTATTCTTGAATGAATAACTACTATACATGTCACCAAATCATTATTGGGCTCCACCTTGGCAGTAGTGGTAGAATATTCCCTTACTTATTGCCTTAGATGTTGTTAATGTTGATTTCCTCTAACAACCTTTGGCTTAGGGAATTGGATTGCATAATTCCCATGTTCCTTGTAGTTGATATAGTTCACTACATGTTGATTTATGGTCTAAAATTTCCTTTATTCTTATACATATTTTGGATTATTCATATCCCTTCAACAATAATTATCATTATTCCCATCTATTCTATATTTTAAGAACCTCTTATTTCCCTTTGGATAGTTCCGCAAAGGATTCTTCCCATAGTTTTGACACGTGGGATGTTGGGATTTCATTCAATCATGGGATTTATCTATCGTTCCTCCCATATTAAACTCCATTTTCAACTTTTTATCTTTGACCCCATGGAACCAATAAGAGTCTCTGATCTCTATTCCTACCATAATGGAATAATGGATAATCTCCTCATAGCTTTTGAAGTCTTGAATCTCTAATTATTTTCATAAAATCATCTTTAATCTTCTAAATAAACAATCCACCTTAATTTCAGTATTAATTACAAAGATAGAGCTGTATCATGCATGAAATTTAATGTTTTTATCATACACCTTAATATACTTGTCTTCCTTTATCTTCAGTCCAAGGAATTTCCTCTCCATATTAATAGAGAGAGAGTTTGGGAAAAATAATAATAGAAAAATATATTCTAGAATCCTTCCCATTACATGGAATAAATTTCCTCCATAGACTTTTTTTGATCAGTTTCCACCATTGATAATATTCCCCATAAAAATGATAAACGTCCATCAGAAATTTCACTTCTTCTAATAATTGAGGGACAAAGAATATATTCTCAATGGTGAAAATCCATTGTTCCACAATAATGGGACCAAAAGTTCCAATAGATATAGGAATCCTTTTTTGTATAATGGATTTGACCACAAAATTATATTTCTTAGGAGATGGAGGGTGTTCCATGTGAGTCAAGATATTATTCCTAACTTGATCCATTTGTGATAATACTATCATGATGCTTTTTAGTTCTCATTCCCATTAGATTAGAAATTTTTTTAGGTTAATCCACACATTGGCTATCACATTGATTGTTCGTATGGGTTCTCTTATATAAATCCATTAAATATGATAAATAATGTAAAATTAGGGGGGATTAAAAACATACCTAATAAGCATAAAAAATGAAACTGTGAACATTGAAGGATAAACTTGTATATGAAATGTATATCCAAACATGTGATTCCTAAAGATTCAATATAGGTTATCCATAGTGATAGAATTATCCCTAGGTTTTTTTTACTGAAGTTATCTAGTCCTAATATCCAAAAATAACTAGACCATGCCTATAATAAAAAATATTATGACCCTAGACATTTTTCACAAATAATTACATGATTTTAATCATAACTAGCCATAAAATACAAATGAAGGATTGAAAGTTGTAGTGTCTTTAGAATATTACTTTCATAAAACTAAAAACAAGGATCTTGAATAAAACATAATTATATTTATATACCATAATGATATACTAAATTGCTTTGAGCTCTTACATATTCATAGGATAACCTGGTGAATATATGAATAATGGGATGAGCTAAAAAGCCCAGTAAGAGAATAAATATTATAATAAAGCATATCACATGGGTTACAAGGCATAACATGATGACATAAAAAAGGAATGGAACATGAATAATCATATGGAAGTAGAATATGTAGAATAAGGGATCATTTAATCATGGAAACATATGTATCTAACAATAACATTAAACATGACATATACACGATTCAAGGATAACTTCCAAGACTACATCACATGGTGGACAAAGTCCCATAATGGATTAGGTCTACTCCCTAATCTCATACGTGACATCTCATGAGAGTAAACATTACCCAATGAATTTAAGAATTATCTATGTTTACCCATCATAATATATTCATGCATATCTATTCCATATGAATAAACCAAACATAAATAATAAATATAAGGTTTACCCATGAAAAAATGGGTATCATAATCTTGTCATAATGTTCAACCAAAGATAATTTTATAAGGGTGTCCATGAAAAATGGATTTAAATCATACATATAAACTCATAAGGTAATTTAGGGATATATCATGATAAATCATGTCCAAAAAAGTGAAAACATATTAAAATAGTGTTTATGAAACTTTATAAATTAGCAACTTTAGTGAGGTTTAAGGGAAAATACTAAAGAATCTATAAGGCCAAAAAAGGAATAATTGTTTGTATAAAATAAAAAATGGACTATGATATTTTTTCCTGATAATATGAATGATTTTAGAAAAATAATGGTGTATTAATGGATATTATGAAGTGTATAAGATAATGGGTAAGAAATTGGGAAGTTCCATTTCAGATGGTTTTCTTATCATGATGAATTGTGAAGGGATCCTTGTAAAAACATGTATTTCCCAATAAAATAAGAATTATTTGATATGTATACATGAGTTTGGAACATATAAAAGGAATTTAGATGTTGTATATAAAAATAAATAATAATTAAATTGGGGTAATGAGAGAGGATGTGTAACCCAAAGTTAATTTGGAGGTTTGGAGAGATCCCTTACCTTATATCTCAAAGTGTTCTGCACTTGTACTTAATTTCCTAGATAATAAATATCCATTAAATAATTAATCAATAACCTATTTAAAATATATGTTATTTATTAAAATTTTATTAGGTTAATTTATTTCCATTTATATGATTTATAATGTTTAATTTTATTGTTCCAAGAGTGTTTGTTTCATGATTTTGTGATCAGTTACCTAAGTTTAATTAATAGAGTTCTTTTAAAATGGAATAAAAACTACATAAGTAGAATTATATGATATTAATGCACTTAAAAAATATTAAATGGTCCCTTATATCATTTTTTATCTACTATTGTGATTCATTATATAAAATTTTAATGATAAACGTTTAGTTTATTTTTGTGTTTTTTTGACTACAACAAACCAATTTGTTTTATTATTTAATATTATGAATATATATTTGTTATAGAACCTGAAAAAAGTAATAATATAAATTTTAAAATATTTTTTAACCATTATAAATCTTTTATGACCATCCAAGAAGGTGTTAATGGAAAACAAAAAATCATCATCTATGAAGGCGGTGAATCAATACATCACTGATGATGTATTCATTTTTAGAATAAATAGAGAAGAGAATAGATTTTATGATGGATATTTCATTGATAAAATATCATTCCAGTATATGTAGTTTACTAGAGAAATCTTGTCACTTTGGGTAGTGGGGTAAAGTATGAGGTTAAAGAAATACATATTTTAAAAAGGAGAGGGGATTTTACATCTTGAATATTGTATCTTGAGAAACTCTTTAAGGAACTTGGTTTTTGGATATTTATGAGACTAAAAACTCTTGGAAATGGGTAATTATCTTGGGCGAGGAATTAGGTTTAATTTAGAAATTAATAAATGCTTTAGATGTGTGAGGAGAAGGGGTTGTATTTATAGTGGGAGGAGGGGGTGTTTTATTATTTTTTTATTCATTTTTTTTATTATTTGGTCTCAAGAGTAGAAAAAGTGTTGATTATTGTGACTAATTATAGTAAATAGTGTATGTGAGTTTGAAATAATGTGTTATTACCAAATCCATACATCAGCCATCACTCAATATTTCATGTATTTGTTAAATACTATAAATTGTCGTATTTCCCTATTCACAAAAAATAAAACTATTTTTGATAAAATTGAAAACATTCACCCTATCCATATTTCAAAGTTTGAAATGGTACCCATTTTATGAAAATAATTTTCTAAATATGGGAAATATATTTTTTAATTAAAATTGACATTTATTCGAAAAATACCGATTTTAATATTATAACCGATTTTGTGACACATTGAAAAAATTAATTATGGTATCATAAAATTTTAATATATTTATAATAGAAAAAATATTAATTTATGAATCTATTTTATGAAAATAAATTTTCTCTTAAATAAGTATATTAATTTTAAAATTGTAAATAAATATTTATGTTTTACAAAAAGTCCTATACTTAATTTAACAATTTTAAAACATTTAATTACTTATTACAAGATATAAATATATCATATTTTCAATTATAAGGTACCTAAATTTTATTTATACATTTATAGGTGTGGTTATTATTCTAATGGTCAGATTTATAATAGTCATAATGGTTTACTACTTCCTTTAAATACCATTTATTTTATTCATCAACCACTTTTATTTTCTCCAAAATTAATATTTTATTATTAACATTATGTTTTATTTATATACCTTTATTCATGAGTGTGATCATTCTAGTGGACCTAGTATATCCAAATTCGCTCATTATTATTATCTTCTTTTCTATTTATTATCCAGGTATAATATTTCGCATTCTTATTGGTTTTTTTCCTGACCAAAGTATCATTTTTCATTTATGAGTGTATTATTTTTATTGGGTTCTCTATGTGATGTATTATAGGAAGTTAAATTTTATTGATTAAATTCTGGGTTGCTGTATGGAATATTGTGTGGCGTGCTTTAGGCAATGTGAACCACCGGCTAGGGGCACCATATAGTGGCATATGGGTCAGGATGTTACAAAGTAGTATCAAATAAGATTTTTCATTTTGGGAATTAATATTTAAATACAATAGACATTATATTAGAACTTAATGAGAGTTTTGTAATAAGTTGTGTCTAGGAGTAGATAACCCACATATAGAATATTCAAATTTCCTAGAAAATAAATTATTATATTCTAGATTTTCACTATTATAGTTGATTTGATTACACCATTGGGTGAAAAACTTGATATATGATTTAATCATTTATATGTTTATGATTTGGATTTTATTGGAACCTGGTGAGATGAGGGTATGCATCTCATCCATCAATTAAGGCACCTATCAGGATTCACATGTCATGCATTATGACATTCCATATAAGATGCATTGCGTGTCTGCATGAATTTGTGATATGTGTATTGTGTGATATACCTACTATTTGATAAATGACTTTCTTTAGGAATTGAGATTCATAGTTAGAACATAGAGTATATTTCATAACCTAAACAGTGTTTCCTTGCTTAGGCTATAGCAGACACCCTAAGAATCCAATTATGAAACATTGAGTGATAGACTATTGGCCTCATAGACTAGAATTTGTTATGTAGTAGATTAATTGGATTCCATACTTCGGTCCATGGGGTATATGGGCCTATATAGATCAAAAGTTATATCCACATGGTTCAACCATTTAAATTGAATGGTAAATAAATGTGAATTTAAATGAAAAATTGAATTATATAAACATAGAAAATGAATTGGAAACCTCTTTTGAGAGGGTATTAGGTAGTATCTCTAATGATGTTTATGATTATTTATTTTACACATTCCTAGATTTAGGAGTAGGAGGAGGGGTGTGACCTATTTATAGGAAGGATTTGATATGTCATATTCTTTTAGCAGTGAAAATTTTGATATCCATATTTTTGGAGATGTGTGTTTGGAATTATAGAGACATTCCACCATAACGACCTCTGGTCATATTCTAGGAGGGAAGAGAAGGCCATGCAATAAAGGTGGTGGGATATGGGATACCAGTAGATCCTCTTATTGGGCTTTCTAAGGCACCAATATTTTTTCCAGATACAGTTTCTAAGGAACAATTCCAAGAGGAGTTTTTATGATATATGTAGTCATTTTAGGGAGCCCCTCAACCTACCTTTCATGTGAATGAGTTTAAATGTGTGTTATAGTAGTAGAATATACCCACATTTTCTGGTTATAGTGGTTAATTGGATGTTGAGATGTGGTTTGAGACTACTTTTTTTGTCCTTTTAGATTTTGGAGATACCTATTGAGAGGAGAGTGTAGATCATAACATATATGATTCGAGGAGTTTCTAAGAACTTGTGGGATGTTTTGAAGCATGGTGATAGGTTTTGAGATATGGTTTTGGGTGATTTCCAAACAAGGTTCTATGATCACTTTTTCTCTACAACTCTGAGATTAGAGTGGGCTAGCGAGATTTTGTGTCTATAGAAGGGCATAAAGTGGGTTATAGATTATTTTATAGGATTTAAAGAGTATCGGTTTTTTGAACAGATTTACATTACATAGGAGCTATCAAGGGTGAGATGATTTGAGGAATTTATAATTCAAATTATTTTATCTCATTTAAATGTGATCAAGTTAACTATTATTATTAAGGTAGTGAATCAGGAACTGATTATTAAGTGGAACTTGTGGAAGTTGGGGGAGAAGAATAGGGTATTAGTAATATCCCAAAATTTTCTAGAGATATGTCGAGATTGTTTTTAGCTTCTATTCTTTAATTTTTATAGTATATCTTTTTTCAGATTTACCTTGGAGAGTTTTTGGGTAAACTCAGAGAATTTTGGGAAGAGTAAGGGCAGTTCATGGTTGGTGCACTGTTTTCCCAAACTGTGCAAACCCAAATAGAGGGGATTCACATGGATGGTTCATGGTTTTCCAAACTATACATCCTTATAATAGTAATTGTGCTGACCCTAGGAGGAGGCATGTAGTTAGACACATGGTTAGGGGAAACCATTCACCCTAAGAAGCAAAACTACTCATGTATTTTTAATCCCCTGAAAAATAAAAAAATATATAAAACACTCATATTATACCCCCAATTTCCCCAGATTAACCCTAAATATATTTCTCTCATTATAGGAGGTTTCTAGACAGATTAAAATTCCTTTAAACCTCTATTCATGGATAATCAAATCCCATATTGAAGATCTGCACCTCTACTAATAAAATATTCTCACCCCATATGGTTTACTCCCACTCCCTAATCTTTTTCTAATCCTTTTAAGGGATATTTTCCTTTGTTTGTAGTGGATCTAGATATAGATTTTTTTGGATCCTGGTTTTTTTTGATCTTGGATCTTGGATTCAGATTTATATCTCATTCTTCTTTATGAATATGGTTGTTTTTCTTCAATTATGGATTTATTTTACCAAGTTTTTATCATCAATTTTATGGTAGGTGATCTAAATTGAAAATCCCATAGTCTTGATTTAGTTATGTGTATGTAATTGTAATTTCATAAATTTACATGATTGAGAAATTGTGCTGCTGGTAGAATTGATTTAATATAATATTCCCGTGATATTGATTTGGGTAAATTAGGGGAAATTGAATCGGTGGAATTGGATTAATTAATTTTTTAATTAGTTAATGGAATGTTGTGATTTTTGAAATGATAGGAAATTGGGATTTTGTAATTCGTAAATTAATTTGATATGAATTAATTGAAAATGGGGATTATGAGATGGCTGATTGACCTTAATGGGTTCATTGGTTATATGAATTGAATATGGAAAAATAGTTTAATGGTAAATTAAACATATTATTTTATGTGTGTAAAGTATTGAATTGTTATTTTTTGTGATAAATTGTAATGGTATATCATGATGTATCGTATTAGTGAATGGGTTAATGATTATTAATATGAATAAAAGTGATATATGTTATATATATGTTTAAATCATATATGAGTATGGGATATAAACTACTACTTAAAAATCCCACTTGTGTAATTGATTTATAAACATGTGTGGGACATGAATTACTGCTTGAAAACCTATAGTGATGAATTTATAAATGCGTGTGGGACATATACTACTGATTCAAAATCCCATACTGATAATGAGTATGGGCCATGAAATTCTACTTAAAAATCCCACTTCTGTGATACATGTGAAAATGAGTGGGGGCACGGATTGCTACTTCCAAAGACCACAGGGTCCTAGCCATAAAATTCTAGGCCAAAAATGTTGGAATTGGACTAAGATTCCAATTAGAAGTAATATGAATTGAAATTAAATGTTAGTTTATAACCATTAAATTGTGATATGTGATATCCCAAGGGGATAGTTCCGAATCTAGAATGGACTGATGTAGCTATTAGAGATTCGGTTGTCCTAGGGAACCTAGGGGTTATGTGATTAAATAAAGAATAATTGAATATATACAAACTATTTACTTTATTTCTTGTATTTATTATTTATAAAACTACATAAACTATTACTGACTAAATATTAATTTATATTTATGTTGTGGTGGCCTACTTAGTTTTACTCACACCCTACTTGAGCTGCTTGATCAGTACCCAAATAGAATTCATGTTTGATAGGAAAGATAAGGGAAAGAGACCCATTTTAGATGGATGATTTTAGATGAATAATCTATGAGGGTACCCTAGGTGATTCAATTAATTCATGGGAGTTGTAAGTTTCTTTCTTTATTTTTGTTTTTTTTCATATTAACACATGACATATATCTAGAAGGAAATATCTACTATTCAGTTTTGGATATTGTATTTCTTCTTTTCGTCATTATGTGATATTGGTTTAGTTTCATTATTGGTTACTTTATATGGTTATTATTATTTATTTATAATATTGTGATATATTTATAAAGAGGTTATAGTCTCCGTATGATTGATATTATACCCTCACTACTAGTCGAAAGACTCTGGTGTATGGAAAGTTTCTCTTGAGGTCATGTGACTAATCGTCTTGGGAAACTAGTGTGTGGAACCCAGATTGGGACTATACAAAGTTGTGTCAAATTGGTTTTATTTTTTATTACTATTTGGGAATGGTAGGCAAGAGAATATAATGATTTTTTTCTTGGTTAATATCTTCTACATGGTAGTAGCTAACCCATGTATAAAGGTAATATCCAAGTACTCAGAGAGGGGTTATTGTTACTGATGTCTGTTTTTATAGTTGGATTATATTTCATCTTTAGTCATTCAATTTTTTTGTTATGTGATTATTATTATTGAGATTTTATATGATTTAACTCATGGACTATATGGAAATGATAGTTGAGTATGCTTGAATCATTCTACGCACTTTGTAATTATTTTTACATGCATCATTTTAAGGCACACATGGGAAAATGGGTTTTGGGTAAGTTGTTTAAATTGAAATATATTTCATTTCTTATTTAATTTAAATGAAAAAGATTCCTAAAAATAATTAACAGTTATATGATGATGAATAATATGAATAATTTGGGCGTATAATGATGAAATGGTGATGAGAATGTTTTAACTTTTATTAACCATGACCTAGATATAGGATGGTTAAGGGTAGTGGGGTCACCAAAGTTTTAACCATGTAGTGGTAAAAATGGGGAAAACATGTTATGTATTTATGTGAATACCTCTTTTTAAATTTTTTAATGTTGTGTTATGTGTACTAAGTCATGATTTTGGTATTATAGAGACATGTCTCCATGATGGAGCTTATTGAGAGGATGATAAGAGGTTATGGATAGAGAAGATCCACCAGTGGTGGAACCTAAGGAATAAATACTATAAAGTGAAGAAGTTAAAGGTAATTTATTTGAGAAATTTTCTTTCATAATGCAGTTTATAGAAAGTGACCCAGGTATTGTTATGGAAAACATGTCCGATCTGACATTGGAGTTTTAGATGCATCACCCTCCGAAGTTTTCCAAAGAGGGTTGACCTGAAGTAGTTTAGTTATGGATTGATTCAAACTAGAATATACATGAACACTTAAATAATTATACTGAGAAGAGATTCAAATTTGTTTCTTACTTGTTACGGGTTCATGAAAAGCATTGGTGGGACATCCATACTCGGGATGGATAGCAGGATCATGTGGAATGGAAGGACATTTAGGATAAGTTCTTAGAGAACTTTTACCCTACGATTCTTAGGAAGGAGAGAGAATATGATTTTATAAGGTTGACTTGGAAGAGTATGTCTATTATAGACTATGATGGCCACTTTACAAATTTAAGGCACCTTTTCCCCACATTGGCAGGGGGATGAGGCTTCTGTGGTAAAATAGTTTTAGGATGGGCTTAAATGTAAAATTAATTCCCAGGTGAATATCTCCAAGTTGTTGTAGTATTTAGAATTGGTCAATTAGTACTTCATTTATAAAGGGGGACTAAAGGAGGTTTCTAGTAGAGGATATGATATTTATACTAGTTAGTCTAGAGTTATTACTTTCGACAGCCATAAGCGTCCTTATGAGAATGTTGACTGGAGTTATGGAAATCATAGTGGCTAGGGGGAAGGTGCTATTACACAAGACCATACCCAGGTCACCTATCATCAATGTGGTAGGTCAGTAAACTTATGTAGACAGTTCCCCTGAACACCCATTGAATGATGATATTATAGTATTTTTGGGGAATCTATATAGGTTCTACAAGAACCCATGATAGATAAGTAATGATTGATAAGTTAGGAAAAATATAAGTTGGGAAGGGAATCTTCTACACTATATCAACCTGTCAGCTAGAGTTCTAAGGGTCATGGTAGTACAGGGAGTGGATGTGGTTATTTTGAGAAAGAGTGCATGTATCAGCATAGTGGTGTAGCTCAGGGAACTCATACTACATAACAAGGATGTGGTCCAAAAAAAATTCATGTAGTTTAACCTACATTGGTGGATAGGGAGGTTGTACCATCGACAATTAGAGGTATTATTCTTGTAACATATATTATATCTAATGCCTTACTTGATACTAGTTCCCCTATAATAATTTATATTTGAAAAATTTGGGAACAAGTTGAGTCTTAAAGTGGAGCTTATGAGCTGGATTATGAGGATAGATACACCTCTAGGAGTATGGTTGAGAGACATCTTCCTATGTAAGGGGTGTTCTCTTGAAGTTGTGGAGTATCATTTCTGTTGGGATATTTATACCCCTGTCATGTTAGGGTTCAGCCTATTAATGTGTATAGACTAGTTAATATTATAATTGGACCACATTTATTATTACCGCATGAGATTGGATTTTAAGTTTCTTGAGGGTGAAAAATATATTCACAGTGGGGAATGGGATATCCAGGCAGGCCGAACAGGTCCAATTCCTAAAAAACTGGGCGATCTCACCACCCAGGTTGTTATTTTATTATTGAATTATGGGGTGTGAAACTTGATTTATTTCAACCTATTGTGGATCAGTTCCAGGATGTGTTTTCTGAGGAATTATCATGTATTCCACCTGAGAGATATTTGGAATTTACAATTGATCTCATTCCTAGAGCTAATCCAGTTTCAATTCCACCATACATAACATAACCAACTAAGCTTCAAGATCTTAAGAATCAACTAGAATAGTTTATGTATAAGGGGATTATAAAACATAGTATATCACCCAAGGTTCTCTAGTTTTGTTTTCCAAGAAGTCTTAAAGGACTCTATGAATAGGTGTTGATTACAAGAAGTTGAATATGATGACTGTGAAAAACTAGTATCCTCTTCCATGTATCGATGATCTCTTTGACCAGTTGTGGGAAGATTGTGTTTTCTCCAAGATACACTTGATATCGGGTTATCAATAGTTGACTATTTGACCATCTGGAATACCGCAAACTACTTTCCAAAGTATTTATTTCCTTTATGAGGTCTTCTTAATGTTGTTTAGGTTAAAAAATTCTACTGATGTACTTATGGCCTTTATGAAGAGAATCTTTCACCCATATTTGTATCTATTTTGGTATTAATTGAGGATGAAATATTGTTGAACTCTAAGACTTATAATGATCATGCCTAACATCTTGACATCATCTTGAGTATACTGAGAGATAATAGTGTATAAGATAAACTATCTAAGTGTCATTTTTTTGTTGACTAGGTACACTTATTAGGTCATGTCATCTAGGAGGAAGGTGTATTAATGGACCTATAAAAGGTGAAATTATTTGTTTCTTGGTAGAGTCCCAAGATTTTTTTAAATATCCATATCTTTTTGGGGTTTGAAGGATTTTACCAGAGGTTCATCTAGGACTTTTCTCATTTGGAAGCACCACATTTGGGCTTAAACAAGAAGAAGGTAAAGTTTGAATGGTATAGATCATGTTATAATTATTTCAAAGAGATAAATAATAATTTTAAAACAACGTAAATCTTGATCCTACCCAAGAAAATTATAGATTATATGGTGCTTTTTAACGCTTATTGGATTGGGAATGTAGCAGTGTTGATGCAAATAGATCAATTTTTGGAAATTTTCCATGGCAATTGAGGCCACATGAACAGAAGTACCTTTCACATGACCTTGAGCTAGCTATATTTTTTTTATTCTTTTATGTGTTAGTGGAAATATATTTTTGGAATTTTTTTATTGAGTATACTGATCACAATAGATTAATGTATATATTTTCTTAGAGAGATTTGAATCTCCAGAAGTGGAGTTGGGTTGAGTATATGCCTTCATTTGATTTTGATCTAACATACATGCCTAAAAATGGGAATAGTGTTTTTGAAAAATTATGAAAGAAAAATCAGACATAAGAAGTCGATGGGTTTAGTACTAAGTGTAAAATGATGACTTTACTGGCTGAGATGCATGTTGTGGTTGGGGGGGGGGGTTAGGAGTAGATGAATCTCGTATCATTTTCAATGGATTCTAAACTTTTGACTCAGATCAAGTAAAGACAGTAACTGAATATGGAATGTTTAACATCTAGGGAAATCCTTGAAGGTGTGGAGTCACCTTTAGATTAGACCATATATGAGGAAAAGATCATTTATGTCAGGAATCAGGTTGTAGTTACAACAAGCATACAAGGGAGCTGATGCATGAATTTCAGGCCTCGAAGTGAGAGGTGAATCCATTTTTGACCAAAATGTATCATGACCTACATTACTAATATTGGTGTAAGGGCTTGAAAAATGGGAAATAAGAGTTCATGAAATAATGTTACACCTATAAATAGGTAAAGTTGAGAATCAATTACCTGGTGGTTTACTACAACCATTTCCCATTCCATAATATAAGTGGGATAATGTTACCTAGGACTTTGTGTTGGATCTCTTGTGGAAACCTCAGAAGAGTGGAACTATTTGGGTGATTTTGGATCATTTCAAAATGGTAGTGCATTTATTACCTATACTGGATACTTTCTCAATGGAATAGTTGGGAGAATTCTATCTTCAGGAGAGAGTATATATGCATAACATTCCATGGAGTGTAGTTTCAAATCATGACTCATGTTTAACTTCGATCTTATGGTAGGGATTATATAATCCACTTTTTACACAAGTTTTACTGTGTGTGGAATTCCACCCATAGATAGATGTATAGTAATAACATACTATACAAGTTATTGAGGACATTCTTTGAAATTTTTTCATAGACATTGGTCGGGTGTTTGTCCTAGACTTTGGTTGGTATTGGTAGAAGCCCCAATCATTGTTGGAGTTTTACTCTAACAAAAGTTTTCAAGAAACTATTCAGATAAAATCATATGAGGCTCTTTATGGTAGGATATGTAGATCACCTCTATGTTGGATAGAGGTGTGTGGGTCAAAATTGTTAGGATTGAGTCTTATGTAGGAGACATCAAAGCAAGTTCAGTTGATTTAGAAGTGTATATATACATATTAGAGTAGAAAAGTGTCATATTTTGATAGACATCGAAGACCCCTATAGTATAGAGTAGGGTGATGTTGTTTTCCTTTAGGTGTCAACTTGATTGGGTCACTGTTGGATTCAGAGATAGGGAAAGATGGATCCCATGTTTGTTGGACCATTTGTGATTGTGGAGAGAATCAGGTAGGTGGATTATTGATTATATCTTCTATAGAGTAACAATGATATGCACTATGTTTTTCATGTGTCAAAACATCAGAGGTATCACCCAGACCCTTCTCATGTGATCGATGAGGATTATGTTGATCTAGAGACTGATGTGTCCAAGGAGGATCATCTGATACATGTGCTGAATCAGAGTGAGAAAGTGTTTTGGGGAATTATTGTGTTGTTAGTTCATGTATTATGGAAACATGGACGTTTTTAGGAGGAAATATGGGAAATAGAAGAGAATATATAGGCTCAGTGGCCAGATCCTTTCACCTCAGAATCTTAGAGATGCTTGGTAGTACATCTCTAGGATAGGTAGTTATATGGTGAGGAGATTGTAAGATCATGACCATTTCTAGAGATGTCTCAAACTCAATTAATGGTAATATTTTTTATTATTTTGAGTATATATTTTTTGGATTTTACCTTGGGGTTTTTTTGGTGTAATTGGAGAATTTTTGGAAGAAGAGGGGTCATACACGGTTGGCTTACAATTTTCAAAAATCGTACACCCAATTCAGAAAACTATGTGAACACAAAAAGAGAGGATTCATATGGTTGGTGCATGATTTTTCAAACCTTGTGTACTTCTAGTATTAATGTTTCACCCCAAAGGGATTAGGTTCATGGTTAGGTGCATGGTTAGGGAAAACCATGTTCCCTGAGTAGGAAACCATTAATACATATTTTTAATCCCACTAAAAATAATTAAAAAATGAATGAACCCTCATCCTATATCCCCAAATACCTTAGATTGACCCTTAATCAATTTCTCTCATTTTTGGAGGCCCCTAGATAAATTCCAAGGGCTTCAGACCTCTTTTCATGGAAAATTGATACTTGGATTGAGGATCTGCACCTCTCCCTATAATATATTCTCTTGCTGTATGGTATCCTCTTTCTCTATGATCTTCCTCTCATCCTTTTAAGGGATGTTTTCATCTATTTTTGATGGATCTATATATTGATTTTTTATCATTATTCATTTGATATTGGATATAAGTTCTATATCTATATCTCTTCTTCATGATGATCTTGGCTATTCTTCTTCAATTGCATATTTCTATTATCAATTATTTCTCATCAATTTTGATGTAGTTTTCTTAAATTTAAAATCCCATAGTCTTGATTTAATTACGTGTCTGTAATTTTAATTTTATAAATTTCCATGATTGAGAAATTATGTTGATGGTTTAATTGATTTAATTTAATTTGTATTTGATAATGATTTGGGTAAATTGGGGGTGATTGAATTAGTGGAATTGGATTGATTAATTTGTTAATTAATTAAGGGGATGTTATAATTTTGGAATTGATGTTAAATTAGGATTGTGTAATTGGTCAATTAATGTGATATGAATTAATTTACAATGGGGATTATGCGATTTTTTATTGAACTTAATGGGTCTGTTGTTTCTATGAATTGAATATGGAAAAATGTTTTGATGGTAAATTTCTCCTATTATTTCATGTGATTAAATTATTAAATTATGTTTTTTTACTAAATTGAAATGGTATACGATGATTTGAAATGTTAGTTAATGTGTTAACGATGATTAACTAGAATAAATGTTATATATATGATATATGTTTTTAATTGATATATGAGTGTAGTACATGATCTTTTACATCAAATTCCTCCTTACGTGATTGATTTCAAAACGTGTGTGTGACATGGACTGTATCTTCAAAATCTCATAGTGATGAGTTGATAAACGTGTTTGGGACATGGATTACTACTCCAATATCCCATAGTGATAATGACTATGAGACATAGATTGATGCATCAAAAACCAACTTGTGTGATACATGTGAAAATGAGTGTGGGACACTGACTGCTACTTCAAAATCCCATGGGGTTTATTCCATGAATTCTAGGTCCAAAATGTTGGCATTAGATTATAGACCCAATTGGACGTAATATGAATTGAAATGAAATGTTATTTGATAACCATGGAATTTTGATTTGTGTTATCCATTTGGGATTTTCTAGACATTGGCACAAGTCGAAGAAGGTATTGAAGGTTTGGAGGTCCTTAGGAACCCTGGGGTTATGTGGTTAAATAATGAATAATTAACTATATGTAAACTATTTAATTTTTTTTTATTTATTATTTAAAAAACTTCATATACTATTATTTACTGGATATTTTTTCAAACACCATTTGCTGTGGACTACTGAGTTTTACTCACACCCTACTCGGGATGCCTGATCGGTACCTAAATGGACTTTATATTTACAGGGAAGGATAAGGGAATGAGTCCCAGGTTAGAGGGATGATTTCATATGGATCATGGATTAAGGGACCATACATGATTCGAGACCCGCTTGGGAGTTTTCAAATACTTTAATTATTATAGGATTTTTCATATTGACACTTAACATGTATCCGTCATGACATATCTACTGTTGAGTTTTGGATATTGTATTCCTACTTTAGGTAATTCTGAGATATTTTTTGGATTGGTTGTTGGTTTTGTTATTGGGTTATTCTAATTTATATCCACTTTTGTTCTTCTTTGTTAAAGAGATTATAGTCTACCCATGATCAATATTAGACTGTTGCTACTAACTGATAGATTCTTGTATATATGGAGGCACGTTTGAGGTCATGTGATCGATAGGCTTGGTGCACTGATGTGTGGCACACGGGTCAGGATGTTACAATAATTTAGAATCTTGATTCAGTAGTTCAAGTAGAAGACATCACTAGTATGAGGATTCTAGGGAGGTGAGTACCATCAAATATTTCATTACAGATAGATCTTATTTCTATCATCAGTGTGGTAGATGCAGAAATTGGAGGAATCAATGTGATCAAAACCTATTTGAGTGTGAAAATTTCAAAATGATGTGCCAGGTATAGAATTTTGGTAGGACCTTCTCTTAAATAGTTAGTGGAAGGGGTTCATCTTTGACTCCAGATTCAAGAGTGGTATTCATAGC
Organism: Viscum album; assembly: GCA_963277665.1. Lineage (NCBI taxonomy): Eukaryota > Viridiplantae > Streptophyta > Magnoliopsida > Santalales > Viscaceae > Viscum > Viscum album. The sequence goes on from OY728160.1 coordinate 701,625,182, forward strand.
TCCACAACTGGTTGGGATCTTGAGTAGTACTGGTATTTTAGGCTAGGGTGGTGTTTGTCATCGAGTTATCCATGCACCAGTTGTACCTAAACAGCAGAGTGGGCCTACTCTAGGTAGTGAGGTTGTTTTAATGGGATGTGGTTTAGGATAGATATATTTTGTACAACATAAATCTATAGAGAAGAGCATCATGCCTTTTATAGTGAGAGGTACGATATTATAAGAATCTATGCTAGTATATTCTCATTTCAAAACAAGAACGTCTCATAGTTTCATATATATTACTGTGGTAGAGACCCTTGGTATTTTTTTAGTTTTATGATGGTGTTATGACCTCATATACTCTATTGGGGATTATAATGGAGGGTGTACCTCAGTACTGGGAGTACCCTCTTGAGAAAAGAGGGTGTCACTTCATATGGGATCTTTTTATCATAGAGTTGATAGGATTTGACTTTATACTCCGGATGCCTGAATGGCCCAAAGGCCTTCTTTTTATTGATTTTTGATAACACCCCTTTTTAAGGGATGAGGGGGAACCCTTACAAGGCCCATAGGCTTAAAGATTACATGACCCATAAGTCTTAGAGGAAATATCCAAACTATAACTACATGAAACTCCTCCTCCCTAGCTTTTTCATCATGATATCAGCTCTCCACATTCGCATGGCTATTTGACCAGGCTTCCCATGCATGCACATGCTGGTACCAATGGAAACACCATAACTTATCTTTATTTTACATATGTTATCTTCTACTCTGGTGAATAAGCCTACTCTGAATCCTCCTTTGGAGTCTACTTCGTGTAGAGTCTTCCTAGTCCATTATGCATAATTTTCCGGTGGCCTGAAAGCCTTTAGGTGGCCTGAAGGCCTTGAGGTGGCCCGAAGGCCTTGAGGTGTCCCAAAGGCATCACTAGCCTGAAGGCCTTGGGTGACCAAAAGTCCTTGAAGGACCCCATGACCAAACTGGTGGCCCGAAATCCCAAACAGATGAATAGTTATGGCTGATATAGTACCAAACAGTACCTTCTATAGTACCTACTATAGGTGTTGCTATAGTACCTACTATAGTACCTGCTACAGTATTGCTACAATACCAGAAAATATGTCTCTGCCCAGTTTTAAACTCGGGTCTCTTGGATGAACTTTCCGAGTCCTCACCAGCTGGGATGAGGCTCTTGTGCACTTCATACTCAGGATGTCCTACCTAGTTTCTTATTATGACCATGTTTATTTCTATCATCGTAGGGTGATCTTCACATCACTAGAGGGTAGAGTTTTTATTCACCTAGTTGAATGGGATATCCATGAGATTCATGCTATAACAAAGCATCATGGGATGGGTGGGATGATAGAAAGTATTTATATTTTGTATCTAGATGATCAAGGATCACATCAGGATGATTTATCTTCAGTGGTTTATTATTTTTGGGGTGTTTTCTCATATGACTTTTCTGGTTTACCATATGATAGATAGGTGGAGTTCTCCATCAAACTAGTTCCAGGAGATGCATCGGTATCCATTACTCCTTATGGGATGACTACTATGGAGTTGGAAGGGATCAGGAGGAACCTATAGGACATGGAGGAAAAGGGAATTATATGACCAAATACTTTCCCTTGGGGTTTTCTGGTCTATTTTGAGGAAATAGAGGAGGAAAAAATTAGTCTATGAGTGGATTACTAAAAATTTAACTAGTTGATAGTTAAAAATTGGTATCCCTTTCCATGGATAGATTAATTATTTGATCATATCTATAGAGATAATGTTTTCTCAAGATTTGAGACCAGGTTATCACTAGGTGTGTTTTTGACCTATAAAAATACCTCATACTACATTCTATAACAGATATGTTCTATATGAGTATTGGGTCATCTGGTTCGATCTCACAAACACACCAACATTTTTCATGGAAATTATGAACAATGTTTTAAATACTTATTTGGATTAGTTTCTAGTGGTATTCATGGAAGAGTAAATATGCAATGCACTATCTTGAGTGTACTATAGTTTTTTAGGATTTTCGCATTTGGAAACATTATTTACCTGGAGAATGTTTTTTGGAGTACACTTAACACAAAATCCTCGAGTATATATTCACACAGTATAATATAAATATTAGGTAGTGATAGTGGGTTGAGAAACTAAAGTATTTTGACTTTGAGATTTCTTATATACCAGAAAACAAAAATGCAGTGAATGAATCACTGATTAGGAGCACTCAAATACAGGTAGTTCTGGAGGCTAGTAGGGAGTGCCAGCTTATGGATTTGTTTTCATAAATGCATATAAAGGTGTATTTTGGAAACAAGAAGACATTTATTTTACCTTTATCTATAACCTATACAATTTTTTATAGAGTGTGTATTCTCCACCTATCATATTCTAGGGTCCTAGTCCAATAAGAGATTATGGAGGGCGGGGACCCACCTTTGGGATGGACTATAGGCAAAGACAAAATTATGCATATTCATGGTTTTAGATGGGTTCTACAAGACATACATTAGGATTTGATGTGAAAGTATCATGCCTAATTTTGGGAAGTGCATCCCAATGTTACCAAGATGTATTGTGATTTATGTCACAAGTATTGTTGGTCAGGGATGAAACATGTGGTGGATGGTTTTCTTATAAGTTTTTACACATGCCAGCAGGTGAAGGAAGAATATCAGTGAACACCTAAAATTTTATAATAGTTATACATTCTTTAGTGGAAATGGGAATACATTGTGGTTGATTTCGTCATCAGTTTTCTGAGGTCACCATTAGGTAGTGATTCTATTTTTATTTTGGTGGATGGTCTCATCAAGTTTTCTCATTTCCTACTAATTAGGGAGACCTTCTCAGTTGATGATAATGACAAGTTTTATATCCAAGAGATAGTTCAACTTTATGGGTTACCTCATACTATCCTTTAATATATGGATTCCTAGTTTATATATCATTTCTAGTAGTGTTTGTAGAGGTATTTGTGTACATAGGTGCTTTTGAGCATTGTATAACACCCTCAGAAAGATGGTCAGTCAGATCATTTTATTTAGGTGATTTATGAATTTTTTTTCAGAATGAATCAAGGATTTTTGGGGATCTTGGGAAAAAAATATTTGTCTATTTTATTTCACCTACAATAATCTTTTTTGGAGACTATACATATGTAACCTTATGAATATTTTTATGGTAGGCAATCTTGATCAACCCTATGCTAGTTAGAGGTAGAAGAGACAACATTTTTGGGGCCGAGTATTGTGTAGGAGACTTGTGAGATGGTCCAGTTGATTAGAAAGAAGATGGATACCACAAATTCAGAATAATAATATTATACCAATTGTTATTGATGAACTCTCGAGTTTGAGGTTGAGGATTGGGTCTTTTAATGTATCTCACAGACATTGGGATATATATATATATATATATATATTATGAGATAGGTTATGATTTCACCATGATATGTTGAGTCATTTGAGATTCTTGAGGGAGTCATGCTAGTATCCAATCGGTTGTAGATACCTCAAAGGTACCGAGCCATGCATGATTTCTTCCATGTATCTCAGTTATGAAATTATCTCCCAAACTCATCTCACACTCTATAGATGGATGAGGTAGAGTTATAGGTAAATGTGTCCTTTTAGGAGCATCTCATACATATGTTTGATAAGAGAAATAAGGTTATCTGATGTTGTTCATCTCTTATAGTATTGGTTCTATGGAAGCACAACCATTTACAGGATGATACATGGGAGAAAGAGGTCGATGTATGTGCTCAATGGCCAAAATTATTCTCTAGAAATTAATTACCACCCTTTTAATGGATATTCTGGGATGAATTTCTTTAATAGGTAATGATTCTAAGATACTAAGTTTTCCTATGAGATAGGAATAATTAATTTCACTTTAACTCCTTTTTTTGACCTAATATGAGTGAATCTTGAGATCACAAGAGGTTTGGGAGTGTCTGGGGCTTGTTTAGAGAATATACGCTTGGTTTTTGGAAAAGAAAACTAGGCCACATGGTTAGTAGAAACCATGTGACCTAGTCCACATGGTTTAAGAAATAGTGTGAAGGATAGACAAAGGGATCCATGAGGATTCATGGTTTGAGGATACCATGTAGCGTGTGGTTAACACTCATGAAAGTGGATCTAAAATTTTCGATGGATGGTTTTTCATGGTTTTCGCACGGTTAGACACACTGCGTGCATAAAATTGTGTATTCTCTCCCTTTGAACTATGAAGGGTGAATGGTTAGTACACAGTTTTTCCAACTATGCGGCCAAAACCTGAAACCCTGATATTTATGAAAATATAACCTTGTCCACACTTAATGAATTATATTTTAAACCCCCCTTTATTTTTCATTCCAGTAGAGAACATCACCTTGTGATATCTCCTTTGAATCCAAAGTGTTGTTTTTTCTCTCATTTCATAATCCAGCCTCAGAATCAAACATGGTCAGTCTAGTTAGATCTATGTCGGTGAATTTGGAATTCTTCTTATTTCATTATTTTTTTGAATTCTTATATATGATGTTATTTGGGTGAAAGATAATATTCTTGATTTTCAGGCATTTCATCCATTATTCATTTTTTTATTGATCTGAATTGAATGAGAGATTGATACTGAATGAGTTCTATACTATAAAACTACAATAGGAGTTATATACCATTCCCATAATGTTTTCTATTTTATATTCCCAATTGATTTTTTTTGCATGGAGATATTTTTGGTTGTTCCCCTTTAATTAATCAAATGATATAATTTAACAAAACAGAACCTATTATGTTTTCCTTTGAGAAACCTTGAGATCATCAGATGTTTTTATCCCCAAACTAGACAACCTATGGGGTGTTCCTTTTTTCCATAATTTATGCCACCTTGATGGTTTTGTGTTTTTTTGTTGTTAAAGGGAGATGTTATAATTTATGAGGATTCAACTGTGATTTTAAGAGAGATTTTATACCTCCTTTTCCATGTGATGATATAAAGTGGATTGATTTAATTGTTTAAATGGATTTTAATATAGTTGTTGAAATGGGTTTGAAGAACTCCTAGAATTTGATTTTTTTTGAAATGATCAATGAAATGATATGACTATCTGATTATGGTAGTGAATGCCTTAGTTGTTATACCATGGATGCTAATTCCAAAGGATTCCATGAACATTTCTAATCCGTGGGTATTTATTGAGCTAGTGGATTCCTTGGAACTCTTTACTCATTAGATCCTGATTCCATAGGATTCCATGGGCCTTTCTACCCCTTGGATCATGATTTATTAGACTCATGTTGGACATTGTATTTTGACATTATCCAAGGACTCTAGCTAGGTCATTACCAAGTTTCCATCAAGATGATCTTTGGAGTCGATGTGGATTCCTTGGATTTCAATAACATGGATTCGACCCTTTTTGGTTTAATACTTTTGGTTAGACGATGAGGAAACTATGGATAACATGATTATATATAGTGGTTGTGGTAAATTTTATAAACATGGTTATATAGTTTGACTATGGTGAATATTTTTTATGGCTATAGATAGCCTTGGTATGACTATCAGATTATAGTTGTTAGGATAGATAATATGATTTTTTTACTTCTTATTTTTTTCTACCCTTTTTATAGAAGCTTGACTATTATTTTCTGGGAGCATAGTTTGGATGGATAGTATCACATATGATTTGGGTAGTTTACTTTGTGTACTTTTATACCTTTTTTATAATTCACACTTCATTATCTTATTACACACAGTCTGGATTTTTTATAGATTCCATTGGTGTTGGCCTAATGAGTGTTATATCATATCCAATTTAGTCTATCATTGGGTACCTAGATTGAATCCATCGATACAGGTAAGAACCAGGGTAAGAACCCTTTGTAAAATGCTTAATTTTCTTGTTGCTTAGGAGAAAGAGGTCACAAGACTGATCTAGGATTGTGATGCTAGCTTAGATTTTTCTTTATAATATTTTTTATATATTGATACATGTATTATAATATATGATTTTATACCCATTTTTCATCATTTTAGAGACATGGAATGACACATAATTGTATATTATAATACTTTTGAAGTTTTTTATATATTCCAATATTTTTTATTTCTCTTATTTATGAAAAATTACTTCCTTTATATTGAATATTATGTTTATTAATGCTATGATACACTCTGATGTGAGGGAAAAATCACCCCATAGACACACCCTCATCCCTTTCTACTAGTTGAAATCCTCTAGCATATAAGGAGGTGCACTTGAGGCCATGTGACCCTCCAGCTCACGACACCGAATAGTGGCATCCAGTTCAAGACATTACAAAAAACCCCAACCTCATTACCCATATATCATCAACCAATAACCATCCTAGGTTCACATCTCATGATATATAAAGGATCACCTCCATTGTAATTAATAAGGCATAAAATAATAACATGGTCGATAGGGAAAATATACCCAAGAAATAAGTCATATTACATACACATGAAAATGTTCCCATTCGGTACAAAACAAAAGTTTTTCATCCTTTATAATCAAATAGGCTCTATTGAACCAAATGATTTATCATAATATAAAAATTATTGTTATTCCATATTGAATTAATTTGTTAATTTATTATAGGTTATGACTAAGGGAATTATAAGGCATCAACTATAGTAATATTTTAAAACATTATCTCTAGAATCAATCCATTATCAACAAACTATGATAATAAAAAATCACATTTAAAATGAATTATAATTATTATACATGACAATAACTATTGGTTTTATTTTATTTTCTATTTCAATTAATATAAAGAGTATAAAATTTCAATTAAACATGAATTAAATATTATTTTACTTCCATCAATTTATAAGAATTAATGTATTTTATAAACACACCTCTCCAATTATTTATCAAACCAAAGATTTTACATCGTTACTTTCATTAACCAATTTCATAAAACTAATAAATTCTAACCAAACCATTTTTGAAATTATAAACAATATAAAATAGATACTATAATATCTAGTAAATTAGGGTACAAACTTTATGATAGTGCAATAATACTAGTGATTGCTAAATATTAACCATTATTTCATTAATATGGTTTATACTTTTTTTAGGATAATCACAACACCAACCAAAAATCTAAATCATGATAAATTTGTGATTTCACAAAATAAAAAAGGAGAATCAATGAATACTTTACCACAAGACAACAATATTCTTTATGAGATAGAAAAAACAAAGTATATCTATGATAAGGAATGCTATATCCTTCTAAGAAAGTCATTCCATAATTATGACAACAAAAATCAATAGAAACACCACTTGAATTATGGTGATAAAACTCTATAATATGGGAAGATATCATGGGAGTAAATTAGATTATATGGAGAAGAAACATCAATGAATGATACATAACTTATCGTGAATCATCATAGATTTATCTCCAAAATGTGGGTATAGATTCTGATTGAAAGGGGATTTAAAGGCCCTAAAATTATCTATTAGTAAACTAGGTATCAAGAGAAAAAATATAGAGAAAGGTGGTTTTGATGGTGGTTTGTGTATTATTAGTATTCTAAAAATCACAACACCATAGTGTAGCACCCATAACCACACTACATAACCAACTGAAAATGGATAAAATCCAGCATAGCCCCAGGTACCATTCCATACCCTACTTGATTCAAAAAATTAGAGATTCATGGTTCCCTACAAGATGTATATCTTATAAAAATATTGAGGGGGCATTTAATTGTCTATAAATCCGTAGTGCATATCCTATTTTCCAAAATGGATGATATGTCGTAGCCTAACCCCCATGGTGCAACTACCATGAAATATATAGTATAACCCAAATTTAAACCACAAATACATATGTCATATCTATCCTATAAAATCTGAATTTCTCAAGTAAACTATGCCACAACTTACCTACATGGCGCATCCATGGGAAAAATAGTGTGTGGCTCCAATATCCTTCCTCAAGGGCCTGTACACCAAAATAGGGCACTCTAGGATACAACTACCATCCCTTAAAGTGTATCCCAAGGATCCATACCATAGAATCCTATGATAAGCTTAGATATAGTCTTAACACCCCTGTTATACCTTGAGTCTATACTTGGCATCCCCATAACCTCCAATACACAATGTAAATGGCTAATAGTATATGAGCCCATACAAAAACAATCTTATTTTGATCATCCCAATCTATCCACCATTAGATACCTAGGTTTTCCATATGCCATAGTGTACACAAGTAGGATTTAAATTTCATAAATAACACACACATGGAAGATTCCATTTTCATAGTTCAAATCCTTTCAAGGTACCACACTTGAATAATAAAATTGATAAAATTTTAAATAAAAGATACATTGAAATATATTTCAATTTTCAATAAAAATCATGATATCCATCTTATAATAGAACCCCTAAAAATTAAAATTCAACAAAATTATATAAAAAAAATTTAAATATAATTGGAAAAGAGTAAGAAATAATGGTTTGATAAAAAAATATTTTCATGAAACTACCAACCTCAATACATCATATTTCTAAAAATTGAATAGGATGTATATTCTAAGAGGAATAAAGGATCCTATGAAATAAAGGGGAGTCATAAACCCTTAAAACCATGTAAAGACACTCAGATTCAACAACCTCTTGGTTAATTGACATAAGACAAAGAAATTACCAACATAATTACTAATGAATCATACTAAGATCTAGTTAGATATGATCTATACCTTTATTCATTGAATCAGATCTAATTTAATTCCAATTATATCAAGAAACCCCCATAGATCTATCCATAACATATGCGATCTATGATTTCATTCAAAGAAAGATATCGTATCTAGAAAAACGTCTCTGAATAATGATGAACTAATTATTAACTTCAGTATCATAGATCCAACAACTTAAGGTCCATCATAATTTTTCTCCAGAATGGTGATGAACACCAATGTCTCAAAGTGTAGTCCCTAGAGTTAATATCCCAACATTTGGGGAAAATAATGGGTTAAACGATAGTTTTATCACGTTCAAAAGGGAATTTTAATATTAATTAATTCACATTGAATGGTTTGGGATTTTTTTTTACAAAATCTGCACTAACTATACACCTGTTTGTTTCCACTAGAAGAATAAAAATATTTTGGTTGGATGGTATGACTAATTATGCACTAATTATGGAATATACCACTCTACCAAAACACCAAATGTCACATGGTTTTATAATAATTATAAATGGGTTGTATTAAGGTTTTACTAACTGTGGGAATGCCAATAAAATTCCATAAACTCCAAAAAAATCATTAAGAATAATCAATGAATGGTTTAGATAGATTTTTTCAAAATGAATGAAAATAAGAACCTGAATGTCACATCACGATGTGTAATTGTGACAATTTCAAGGAAAGAGTGTTGCACCATGAAATTTTAGAATATATAATATGATTAAGTGAGAGTACTCCATGGTTACAGACAATATATAAGCTATAAGTATATGAATTTTTAGTCTAAGGTTATTCAATAATAAAATATAAATATATTCCATAAATCAGTTCATTACACTATGAAGGGTTTTAAGGATAAAAATAAATTAGGAATTAGATTATGGTATCTATAGAGTGAAATGTTAAGATATGTAATAGATTTTTTTTATAATAATTTTGAATTCACACTATATCATGAAATATATAACCATACCATTATGTGTGTGATGTCATGAATTTTACGTCCAAAAAAGAGGTTATATAATAAAGGATTAGTTTCTATAATATCTGATATATTTGACTATAATTGGGATTAATAAATTGGTGGCTGATTCTTTAGGGATAAATAATGATTTAATAGTACTTAGTGAAATCACTATATCTAGTTTATTTTGTGGTTTAAGGATTTATGAAGAAGTAGGAAAACACTAATATATCTGGTTGGATGTGATGGAAGATAAAAATGTAACTAAAGTGTGGAAATTTCACATTTCTATGAAGAGGAATCAATTATTGTGGATATTTAGAATAAATAGATTAAACCCTTACATCAATTTTTTAATCATATCTAACATTGGATAACGTTAGTGAAACAAATTTATGAAGAATGAAGCACCAATTTGGGGGAAATGATGGATTATGAGTATCTTTTTTAATAATGATAGAACATCATGTAATTAGATTAACCAAGTAGACCAAAATGTATATAAAATATCCATTTATTGTCCTAAAGTAGTGTACATTTATTCAAGAAGCAGGAGGGACCCTATAATGGAAGTGTGCCTAAAAAAACCGTATATATATTCCAAAAGAGAGTATAGTGGATTCTAGGACACCGATATAATTCTATGTATATGGTCCCTGGATTAGATCTAATTGTAGATCCAACTAAAATCTATGTAATTTGTAGGCTATACATCATGTATCTGTAATTTATTTTATTTGAAGGGATTAAAGAGAGTATGCATGAGATATTGAATGTGTTCATATTAATATAGGGAAAATATCAAGAAGTATGAGAGAACCAAAAATAATTAAAAAATTTAAAATGTTACAAAACCCTTATTAACCCTACTTAGGGTGTCCAGGGTATCTATAAGATGTATTTGATCCAAAAGGTTTATCCATATTATTCAATTTCTAAATTAGATTTATATTTTTTGTTTTCAGGGAAAATTCAATGAATTCCATTTTCTTTAGAGGAAGAACCATTGATGGATTGAAAATGGACATTCAATATTTCTTTACTATTTTTAAACAAAGGAGATTGATTATATATTATATAATGTTGATTTTACCAAGCACAGTGAAAGAGTATGTGATGCAAAGACATAGAATTTCTATTTCAATTATCTATCTAATGTTTTTTATAATTAAACTACTCATTATTATATTTAAATATAGACTAAGAATACCTTATAAATTATAAATGGTATTATGTTTAAATTGACTAATGATGAAGTATTATCCTAAAAATCTAGAGAGGACTATCTTATTTCCATATTAATGAGTAAAATAACATTAACAAGGGCCATATGAGGATGGTATCTCCAATTGTTTTGAATAATTATGATTCCATTATTTAATCTAACTCTATAAATGTTTTAGTAGTATCATAGAAATAAGGGAATATATAATTTTCATAATAGAAATGCATAAATATTGATTATGTAAATGGAATTAAAATGATACAAAGTATTTAGTCTACTTAATATATATATAGTGACAAATAAATGAACGAATCATTATTTGAGAGGGTGGATCAATAAGAAATATTTTAAAATGTGGATATATAATGGATTGAATACATATGAATATAAAATTGGTGATATGAGTATAGGTGTAATTGAATTTAGATATAATGAAAATGAGAGAAAATGTCAAGGGTAAAATTATATTACATGATGAATTTTTATAATAGATAGGTAAAAATTATAACACATAATTAATTTAAAGAAATAATTACATATCTCTAGATAAACCATAAAGAAATGTTAAAATATTAATGAGAAGAAGACTCTGAGGTTAAATATACGGATATTAAATTTATAAATAAATATAAGATGATCAAAGAGATTGAATCTATGATTATATGCTCATTTTGAAAAGAGAAGGTGAAGATACCTCCCATATCTGCATACAAAATCATAACATTAAAAATTCTATAATTGTAGGCTCTATAGTGAATAAATATTTGAAATCCTACTTTAGTGGAAGGTTGGGACACACCACAGAATTTTATGTAGAATCCCAACTGATTAATAGTAGAATAAAACCTAGCTCACAAACATGTCAACCACAAGGGGACCAAACAATTTTTTATTCTTATTTTTGGGGATTTAAATGATAAAACCTTAGTCATTTGGAAGGGTAATACAGTAAAAGGATAATTAAAGAAGACAAAATAAATTATTTTTTTATAATGAAAAATAAGGGGATTATTTATAGATGATTAAAATATGTTAATCTAGAAATAAAATTTTCTATCTCAGAAGGAAAAAATGGGTCTAAAAAGTTAGTGCATCAAACACCAATCATGTTACACTCATTGAAAACCTCATAGAGAGAGATAAATTTAATATATAGAAATTTTTAAAAATATAACAAGAATGAATCAACAATTACAAACAATTATAGTGTGAATCTAATGGATATTCAATATGATGAACACTTGGAATGCCTAAGTGGTTATAAAAACTATGCCATAAAGAATATTGAGTAATTAGGTGGAAGATTCCACCTAAGGGGGAGAAATCATGTTAATGTATGCATATAGGTTTCATCAAAGTAAGATACTTATACATGTGGTATTAATTTCACTATAGGGATGGATCCAACACTAAGGAATATAAGGAAACCCTTATAGAACATCTTTAAAGAAATATTCAATATTGATATTTCATAAATAACCACTATAATGTCTTCAAATAATAATTGAAACATTGGATTTGTTAATGAAGTCCAAACACAATATACAACTTGAGTACATTTGGAGAACCCCTATCCCCATGAACATGCGCGATTCTAATATTTTTTGAATATGATACTAGCATAGGGTGGAAAAATATCCATGGGTTATATGCATTTGAAGGAGATAGATTTTTAAGTGAAAAGTTAATTTTTTTAGAAGTAGATATATTCAACTAGTGGATTTAGATTATTTAAGGAATAAATAGTACCATGGAATTGATCTATATGACTAAGTGCTTTCAAGAAACCACTCTAAAATCCAATGTAAATTATGGAATTATATATTGTGATAAAAAAGTAAAATTGATGTAGAACATAAATTGAGTATAAAAATGATGTGAAATATATATCTAAAAGTTACAATGGTATTAAAGAACCATGAATATTCCACATGTGATAGTATTCTATTCCTCAATTGGAATATATCCCCTACAAGAAGGATTCTACAACTCCAGAAGAGAATAAAAAATAATCATGTATTTCATATTAATTTTTTTTTAATTTTTTTTATGAAATGATTTCATTCAGGATACCAAGAATCATATATATGGAAATAGAACTTCTAATAACTAATTTCAATGATCTATAAATTTTCTCAATATATGATTTCAATAATTGAGGTTAATCATGGGGAGTTTTAGATGATTACTTAAAGTTTATTTATACCTTTATAAAAAATAAGTATCTATATTTAAAATGGTTAATTGTGATTATAATGTGGTATCACATGTTGGTCACAAATAAGTGGTATCAATATATTAAATTTTTTGTATGTCTCCCATGCATTTACATTATCTTTTATTTACTGATGAAATGTTTTTAAGGAGTTTGAGATCACATGATGATTTGTTCATAGTAGTAAGATATCATGTTTCATTTGTAAAAGTGTGTTTGAATATATGTGAGTGACATGGAAAACCATGCAATTTTAGTAAGATTAATGGATTTTATGACAACTCAAATTTTCACAAATATGTTTTGTTTTTTACTTTTTGATAGTTTATGAAGTGGTTCTATGTGGGATTATAAGTTGGAATTTTATATTTGGTGGAAATAAAATTTTCACTGATGATTTGAAGAATAAGAAGTTATAAATGATATACTGATGAAGAAATAAAACACCATTATATCTATATATATATATTAAGGTCACTAATTTGAAAATGGTGAAGTTTAAATTTAGAGGGGCTAATTGAATAGGAAAGAATTTGATTCCTGAAATTCTAGAAATAATTGGATAATTCCATGATAACAACACTCACAATATGAATATAGTTGGATGTCAAAAAATAAAAAATTCCATGTTTATGTAAAATATTTCCGGATGATTAATAAGTTATAAGTTTGAAAAAAACATAAAATGTAATGTTTTATCCTTTTTTGATTTTAAAGAGAAATGAAAATTCTATATTAAACTCTACAAAATATTACAAGTAACACTATCTATTAAAGGATTGATACATTTAGAGTTCATTCATCATTCCATATAGGGAATATAATTTATATAACTTAAAAGGAAGTAATATGTAATATATGTTTAGTGTATATGTTAGATGATGGTTGGTATGGGTAAAATATAATGATTCATAATTAAAAGTATTTTTTGTTTCATATTACACAACATGAAAAAATAATCATGATAAGAATATTTCTCTAGGTGATTTTATTGGGTTTTTAAAAACATATCCATACAATGAATAATCAGATTAGGCCACAAATGATTTTTTTGTGAATTTTAGGTACTTTGAAGATTTTGTGTCTTCACCATTAACAATGTGTAATTTCATAATATTCTAGATAATAAAATGGGATTTAACGTTATTTAATTATGATTCCATACCATTTGAAAGTTGCAGGGACATGAATATTGAGTCTATGGTTGTTTATAACTAGAAAATGTTTATACCAGGTGAATAAAAACCTTACTCTATGATGTGTTTGATGGATAAAACAAATTCTAGAACCCCACCACAATATTAATAGATCTAAAGAATAATATATTCAGACTAATTTTATGGATATAAATTTTAATTGGACACCAAAAAGTAAATATGTGTCCCACACTATGAAAAATTTTAAGTTATGAATTTTATATAAGGAATATGTCCATTAATGAAGGATTTGTTTACAAAATGTTTGAAAGATTAAAAAAAATTAAAAATGAAAAATACTTGGTTAACACATTGTTATTGGATGCATATAAAAATTCTTCAAGTAGTTCTGTAGAAGAGTATCAAAATATATTGCATATGAAAATTTATGAGTGGTAATTTAAGGACTCAAAGATGATTGTAAAATTATATTAAAATAATGAAATAAGAGATCCATAAGATAATTTCATTTCCATATATGATTTAGTTTGATAATGAATGGATTTGGATAATGGTGGAATAATAATACAACTATATTATGAAGAAAATGAAAACTATAAGATAATTATATTGAGGAATTATCATTATTTAGAATAAGAGGATGATCCATGCATGATATATAGAATAAAAAAATTAACCAAAAAATTATAGGGATGATATCATTAGGTATATGATATTTGGAACATAATAATGTTAAGTAAAAAAGAATCATTAATTAATTTGAAATTAAATAATAAGACATTCACACTAAATAATGATTGACAGTTACATCCTTAAAATTTTAATGAATAACCGCAAGTCTATAAAATATTTTGTCCTAGTTTTAATATTTTGAATTATTAGATAGGATGGTTCAGTTCCCCCATATCATTAGTGAACCTTATTAAGAACTAGTATCTAATAGAAGTGATTATAGTGGAATTTAGTACACTGAAATTTTTTTCTATACTTGCTCCTTAGATAATCCCTTATGAGTGAACCGTGTTAAATCACCATGTTCTATGATATTTACAACTTGTAGAATTTTTCTTTTGTTAATAGGGAATAATACGATTAATATATTTAACATGTTATTTATAATCCGGAATCATGATTCAAAAAACTATTCAGACTAAATAAAAATAAAAAATTTAAATTTGTAAACCTCATGATTTAGCACCATCTCATGGAATCCTATATCCCAACAACTGAGCATGCTGAAGATAACTCATGAAAATGGGTTAATGCATCCGTTTCCACTATAATAATCATTACAACCTCTCCTTGTTTTATATATGGATTCTACCTAATATCTTCTTACAAAATTATTAATTAAGAAATGTCAACATTGTTATGGATAACCACCAAAAAAATTAAATCACTGAAATAAGAGTTTCAAACCCAAAAACTATAAATTCCTTGAAATGATTATGTTACCAAGCTCAAAACACCACCACAACCCCAAAATTTCAATTAATAATTATAAAATAGTCATTATGGAATTCCCCATTTTATGACACAATATTCCACTTTGAATATACTCTAAACTGCTCACTAACACCAAAAAAACTCTAATAAAAGGGCCTATGATGGTTTATTCCCTTACATTAACTAACTTTTAAATGATTCTCATCCTCCTAAATTAAAAAATTGGGTAAACTATATGAGAAATATGATGCCCAAGCACACCTAGAAGATAAATTTCATAAAATAAACTTGATACTAACACATAAAAACTACAAAATAGGATATTAGAAACTATAAACACACTTTCATGAAACCAATCATCTCTATATCATTAAAAAATTGGAATGGTTTAATAAAAATAGGGATACTGAGAAAAAAAAATGTTTTTTTTGTATTCCCACATACACTATTTTTGGCTTATATGCCTCCACATGGAATAAACTAGAGGAATGATGAAACTGTAAAACAAATTTTAATTATGGACTTAATTATTTATTCTCTCTCCTAGAATGTTACATCATCCTCAACATCCAACTCACCCCAATAAATGAAATCAGTGTTATTTTGAATATAATAATGAAGTTTTGACACAGAAAAGATATCATATATTTGATCCAGATTTGGGGGATGAGCAAACTGATACTCCACCACCCTAATATACTCTAACATCATAAAAAGGGTGATAAACCGATGGGAAAATTACTCCCATGAAAAAATTACTCATCACATTACATGGGAAAAAAATTCTATTTTACATGATTTATGACTTGAAATTACGATGGAATCATACTATGAACATAATAAGACATTTGGTTGGATTAAGTATACATTATCTATTCAAAAACTATCTGAACCTTTTAGTTCTTACTCTGAACCACATTTAGTCTAAATACCACTAACCCAACATGCTCCATCTCGAATAATAGGGATATAAAATACCACCCATACAATTAAATGAATGGAGAAATAATAGTGGAGGAGTTGTTGATTTTTTAAAACTCAACAAATTGATTGGGATTTAACCTTGAACCTCCAAAATCATGGAAACATAAATGAAAAATATCCTCCATCATTAGAATATTCTCACCAGTCTTGAAATTTATCAATGGATGAAATACTGTTTCAAGGTGTAATTAAGAGATATAATTAAATTGGTGTTCTCCCTAGACACATGAGGTAAATAAAGGATCATGATCTAAAATGATAATCTTTAACAACCGATTATTCTTTAATATTTCATATATACACCTCATTATTAAATCATCCACAACACTCTTATAACCAATAAATAAGCTATAATCATAAAAATATCCATAATCTCCCAAATTACATCACATACTTCTTGGGATTAGGGTAATATAGTGATTAAATCCTTTGAAATTTTCACCTACTTCCTCTTGGATCATGTAATGGATACTAAAAAACTATTGGGAAACTATTACCTTTCATTTAACACCAACTATAAAAATACCATAATTGAATCTCTATCGCTATAAAATTCATCATTAGACATTAGAACTGACCACTCATGGAACGATACATCATGGATATATGAGGTTAGAAACCAAGGGTTATCTATGAGATTCATAGAGAACAACCACATATATAATTGAAAATAAAAACAACATCCTTTGATAGAAATCCTAATGCTGATCATCCATTAATGATTCCTTAGAAGCATCACCATATTAGATATGAAATTACAAAAAAAAAAATTATAAGATATCCAAACTACAACTCCCCACACTATAATAATAAGGATAAATAATAAGCCATTTGAAAACGATCCCATATAACCAGCTTCATCCATATCTAGATATAAGGTTGGAATCTCCTTAATAACTCTCCATATATCTCAAAAACCTTAAAAAAAAATATCCATGAGACTTCCTTATCAGTACATCCATAACACATTCCCTTTCCCAATTGTAATAAATATCACGAAGTCATATTAATCTAATAAAATAACTCCACCTATGATGTTTCACATTCAAATCCCTTTATGAGAATATATACCTAATAATTTTAAGATTTTTTAAAACCATAAGTGTTTTCCATTAAGGTGAAGTATCCATATCTTCATAGAAAATGGAACTTTTTCTAACTAGGGATTATGGGTTCCATATTTAGAATTGGGAGGGAGTAATAATAAAGAATCAAATGAGATCACTTCACTCTCTTCCATCAGGATTGAGAAAAATATAAATTTAGATGAATTATTGAAAACCTAAAAACATTACTCACCTGTATTTAAATATAAGGATCTGAGAGTTTTTCGGATTCTCCTTTATATATTCAACATGACCATGGAAATACACTACATCCATATAAAAGAATAAAATTGACAACTTATCTTACAGTTCATTATGAAAATCTTCTTAAAAATGTCATTATGCTATAAATTATCCTCCTCTAACATAGTGTTCACATTGATGTCATTGATGAAAATTACCATGAATTGATCTAGGAAATAATGGAACAAATATTTCTAGGGTTCCATGAAAATAACTATATAATCTTTTAAATCATAATACCTAACAGCGAAGTCATTGTGCCTATAATGACAAATGAATAAAATATATATGATATATTATTATTGTACTCAAATATGATGATATTAAAACCATAGATCGATCTTTCCAAACCAATTTTCTCTAATCAACAGATAAAAAAAATCAACTATCCTTGAGAGAAGATAATTATTCTTCTCCTTCACCTAGATCAATAACTATTATACTATGCACATCCTTAGACTACCATCAACATTATTGGTAAAAAACAAAGAATCCCAAGGTGACATGATCATATAGATGAAACTCTTCTATGTTAAATCATCAATATAGATTATCGATATTCATAACTGAAAGATTTACATTAGATAATGATATAGATAAATAAAAGAGATAATAGGTTGTAACTCTTTCCCAAACTGAATATCACATCAAGGGGTAGTGTGACAACCTTTTTAGGGAAGATATCTAGAAATGTCCTTTATAACGTTTAGGAAACTCATTTTCTATACATTCACCAAAATTTATAACAACTATTATATATAATATGTTAATGTTTAAAGCCTATATACTTCTTTCATTTTCTAAAGAAAATCACACATTGAGAATCTACATAAAAGATAGAAACTCACATATATAATAATTTAATAACTTTACACATGGAATAAAACAAATCCTTGCAATTTATGATATCATATGTTTATTCATGTTGAAAAAATAATGTCACTTGGTGACCTATGCATCATAACGACCTACTCAAAACCACTAAACACATTAAGTAGACAAAAGAGTTCTCCAACAATCACATGTCTCATGGGAATTGGTAACCTCTCTACTATGAGAGCAAAATATAAATCTATGTTAGATACTATAAATAAGTACACATCTCTTAAATCAAATAAAACATAATCCATGGTATATGATATATATATTGTACCAAATATGTGATGGGTATTATTTTATCATCATTTTAATGATGTGTGAAAATTAAATCTCATAAATACCTGATCTATCATTGACACAATCAATGTGCATGAAAATGAAGGACAAAATAATTTTATTCCATTATAAATAGTCTACATCTCGATCGAACATGTTTAATGAGGATTAGAAAAGTATCAAATTATGTCTTTCTACATATAAGAGATAACAATGAAAAAAGAATAAAAAATCATATTAGGAGGATTTACATGCAATGAGAAGGGTTATAGTTTCTTAACTATACATAATAGAAAAAGCCACAATGAAAAATATTTCTTAAGAATTAATTACATAAAACATATAATAATTATTCAACAATAAGGGAGAAAAAATACATTTATATATCCAACTATGGTGTTCCTATTTAATTGAAATAAAACTTTATATATATATTATATATGGGGATGACTGAGCATTATTAACTATTAGGATAATCCATTGAACATTTTCAATGTATTTGAAATAAATTTTATTACATTCATACTTGATTAAAAACTAAATTAATCTACGTGGGGGGGGGGGGTGGTGGTGGTAATGTATTGGCATGAAACTTTGAGATCACAATACATTGGTTGAATCACAGTCTCAAGTTTCATTTGGTTCACACTATTCTATATTGGATGAAATATATCTTGGGAACCTACTTAAGGATATGTTGGTAGAAAAATATACACAATAATTATAAATTATATGTGTATACTATAAATAAACATCCCAAACCCTCTAAATTTCACTAAATATAAATAAGGAATTTATGAAAAACATCCCAAAAATTTGTGAATACATCTAAATTCTTTTAGGTAATGATTGTCAAGCTCTCCTCATTTTGGTACAAATGTTTTTTAAAAAACATAATAATTTCCCAAAATCATAACCATGTGACTATACAAGCCTTATTATTTTTGATAATAAATTTTAAATCCATAGTTTATTGATTAAAAAAAAGAGTGACCAAAAGTAGAGAATTAGTTATACTTAAGTATCTATTGGGTATAGTTTCATCTTTATAAAACTTACTCATATCTAAAATAAAAAATTTCTACAACATAATGTATCATAAAAAATTATATATATATATATATATATATACTCACTTTATCATTGAAATAGAGTTACCACTAGTAATAGAATAATTGATTTCTAGTATAGGCCATTTCATTAATTATTTATTCTTCAAAAAGGACTGACCAAGTATATTAATATGTCACATCTATTGTTTACAATAGACGAGTTAATCACATGTATATCATCCATGAAGATAAACACATCATATTTGACTCATCTAAGGATAGTTATGAATTTACTCATACTAATTCAATTAACGTAAAATTTTTTTACTTTCATTATCGGTAGAAAAATCCTAGCTTAGTTGTGCTTCAACTAATAATGATATCAACAACATAATGAACCACTCATTGATTATTCTAGTTGTAATGAATCATGAAATAAAATTTTAAATATATGATTGTTTTCATTATCATTATCTAGAAAACATCATGTATAAAGGATTGATTTTAAACATAAACACCTATCAATAATGATGACTACATGACATTCTGTGATATAAACATTTTTATGCTAGTTTAATTATTAAACCTCTAGTTTTTTCCTCATGAATATATCCTTTATATATCATATCAAATCCTTTAGAATGTATATGTTAATATATCTATGATAATATTAAAGTATCATCCAAACCAATAAAAATTTGTGATGATCATCTATTAGGGAAAACTCAAAGTCACAAATTGAGTGGTTATTATCATTTTACTGTTCATGAAAAGTTAATTGAAAAATAAATGAATAAATTATAAATAGAGATTTAATTTTTTTTATAAAATGATAATTAATTTAAAAAATATTCAATCAAATATATCTTGTTTCTAACACCCATAGATTCTAAATGACATAAATTTTGTTGCTGTAGTATTGCATTCCTTATTGGATCTTCTAAATTATAATCTATATCCACACAAAAAATATTTACATCACACCTCCAAATGATTGATCATATGAGATTTTATTTTCAAAGGATTTAATTATTCATTTTTATAGATATGGGTTCATTAACCTATGAAATTTCAAAATTATTATCATTTTAATTATCGATTACAACATTGATTCTAACAACCAATTTTTGTTTAGTGATGTGACTATGGACTAAAATAGTTTATTTCACAACATATAATGTTCGGATGTACTCTTCCTATATTATAATGTATTATATGGTAATTTTTTTGTAAGTCTTGCTATGATTTATCAATCATTCAGGTAAGCCACAAAACCATATTGAGAATTTATATCATTTTAATTAGATTAGATTCTAGAATCTATGTATACCTATTCATTGAGAACATCCTCTCCTAAAAAGAACAATAACATATTTTTTTCCCTTTTAAGAACATTAATATGTTATTGAATAAAATAAAAAGTCTCTCACCATGATTTTATTGGTACCTAATAGATATAAATAGATCATAGTTGAAATCAAGATGAGTATATCACATGGAATACCTGACTGATCCTTTATAGGTTGTTATCAGGGATGAATGGTTCTATTCATTGATCATTATAATTTTTTTATTCCTGTAATCTTGATAAAAAAATTGTTAAAAATATAGAATAATTGAAAATATGATCGAATTAATATCCATGACTTTTAATATTAGAAATATGATGTCCAGGCACCCTAGAAATCACATAGAGTCATCCTCGATCGCTACCTTGATTTGGAAACCTATTAATATTCCATATATTGAGTGTACATGTGAAAATGTTCACAACAAAAAACATGTGCATGAAATATTTAAATACAAAATATATTTAAGGATTATTTGGTTTGATCCTTGTGTTATATATTCATGGGAGAACCACAACATCTATCCCATTCATTTGAAAAAATAAGTATATATTAGTTACAATGGAAATCACTTTCTGACAACACTACCTAAAATATTATAAGAAGTATAACCATTTCCATAATAGTTTCATCTTTTGGTGTTCTAAAAAATTTCCTTATGTCATAAAAACATTAATAACTAACACATGGTGTTCCTACTTACACCCCTTCTAGATAAAACTAAGTCTTTAGGATATTCCTTGTCAGTCATTTATGGATCGTGTTATTTTATCTTAAATAGGTTGAGAAATAACACAAATATAGTGTGTTTATCTGATTAAAATATTGGAATCACCATACTAAATGTGTGGGTGTCATTCCTATTGACTTTAAAACCTCCTATTGCAAGTTAAATTTATTTAATCATCCTCCAACACTCAATAAATAGGGTATTCTTCCATTTTCTCAACACTGATGAATTTAAATAACATTTAATTTTCCATACCAATGATGAAATCTCTCTATATCCCAATATCAATGAAATTTTATAATTCATGAAAACTAAACACATTGTATAACCTTATCTAGACTTCTATTTGGATTAATGGATGCTTCCCCTTCCATTATTCTCAATTCATCCCTATGAAACATGACTTAATCCTTGAGTACCAGAATTAGATGCCCCCTTCATTGTTCCCACACTTAGACTTCTATTGTATTTCAACCGTTGAACTAAAACTATCTACTAATAATTCTACTTGTAATGAACTCACATCATGTAGTGGTCTTCCACATAACTAAATTCCAAAGGCCGCCATAATATATCTACTCAATTGACAATTCTATATCAAATTAAATTACATGTTCTCCTTCTAAAATTCTTGTAAAATAATTTTGATATCCTAAACATGAACATAAATGGTGTTGATATAATATTTCCTTCAAGGATATTACAATTGTTACTTATAGCGAATAAACTTCTAGATATTTGTTACATGACCAAGAAAATAGTTCTGAAACCACTCCTAACAATCTCCCACTTAGAATTATATTTTCAGGTTGGCCTAAGAATATCCCACATTAATACCATTCTCATGCTCACACCAAATTCTTACTAGTAAGTATTTTTTCATTTTCCTTCTACATAACTCATATGGGTTCCCACACTATGAATACTTCTTCCGATTTCATTGGAACCCATTGAAACATATCATACTTCTCCATAGAACTAGTAATTTTAGTTCCACAAAAAAACATAAAAATCATCCAAATTCCACCCCAGAATCCCCCAAAATAATATTGTTATAGAACATACATCCATTAAAATTATTGAATTTAAATAAATAATATATTTCATGCAATTGGCCCATGGTCTCTCCATTCAAAACATATTCAACAAACACTTAGATTTTCATGAATTCATAACCCAAGATCTAACTAGTACATAAATCGCTAGTGAAACTATCATTACGAGAATCCATATTATACCACTAGAATGTCTCATTTCATTGAAATTTTGAACTCCAATTGAATTTTTGATCATTTGAATCAAGAAATTTTTGGTCCTTTTCTCCTACATCATATATATAGTCATGAAACTTTCAAGGACCCCACATCCATTATGAGTCCCTTCTAATGGTCTAGCTATATTTCAATGATCATTTCCACATATTTAGAATCCTATGAAGGGAAATTAATTTCATTACATAGGGTTGTAATTCCTCAAAATATAGCATGCACCTAGTCTACATATTCCCTAAACCTCATAGTTGAGTGAGAAAAAAATCATATTTCCTCTTGATTTCTATATTATCATTTGTAATTTCACACTCTGGAATTCCCTAGTTTCTCCACAAAATATTATATTAAAGATGAAAAATTATTCCATATGTATCATGGTTCTCCTAAATTCATTGATGAAGGTACAATGCACTATAATAATATTATGTGAGATAAATAATTATATCATGATCAATGTTGACTTCTAGTAAATATTTTACTCTCTTTAACTGAGTTCCAGTTCAAATTAACGTCATAGAAAATTCTCATACTCCAATTCTATTTAATTTCATGTGACAGTGAAGACCATGGATCATATACCATCTTTTGTTTATATTATTATAGTAAGCTATAACTCTATAAAAACATCGAATTTTAGATGTTGAAACCCTTTTTACACATTCAATAACCATAAATCACCCCTTCTTAAATTCCATGTCACCCTTCAACAAATTGTTAATAAATTATAGATGAAAATATTATGAGTATATTAATTACATGCATAGACACACCTACTTATATGATATGACCAAGAGAATAATTGGAAAAAAATTATCACTTCTTATATTAACAATAGTTTAATGAAACCCTTAGAAAAAAAATCTAGTGAAAGAATATCAAGTAACTATTAACTATATTCAAATTGAATTGATTTCTAATTCCTCTGATAGAAAATCCTTCTAGTATCACGATCCACCTATCAATTGACCTAAAAAATATATAAAATTCTTTGTTCATGATATTATGGTATTCCAATTAGTTTTACTTCTTCTTTCTAGTATCTCCATCCAATTGAACATAAAAACCATTTATGAGTAGTTACACTAGTTTACTCTAATGTTTATAAACTCTAACATTATATCATCACATCAAAACTAGCCCATATAATTCATTTCATAATAACAAGAAGCCCCCATTGAGTCTATAAAATATAAATAATCATAGTAATCTTTCATAATTTCTAGTAGTATTCGAACAACCAATAGAATGACAACCAATTTAATTGAATATAACACATGAATCCTACTGTCAATTATACTTTTGATATCCCAGTAACACTTGTAGAACCACCCCCATATTTTGGTGAAATTATTCTGATAACCTAATAGATTATATGAATATGAGGAATAAATCATTAATATAATAATATCCTTTTGAGTCCCTTAAAACATCTATAGTAGATACTCATGCTACCACACTCTACTAACAAGTTCTAAAACCACGGGTTGATAACACATGTTGGGGATGGGAGGTTCTTTTTTCCAGTAAACAGAAATTCACCCTTTATATAATCAATAATAGGTATCTTGAACCATTATAATTAGTCTATATGTAACACCCTAAGATTTTAGGAGATATATTTTCAAATAAACATAATCTCTTAAATATCCCGTGTTAAACGCAATACCGAGTTTTAATGAACTATGATATACTATTTATATTATTACACCCAAGATGTTAAAAATTTATGTATGTATGGAATATAGAAATTTTAAAAATTAGTATCACGGTTATAAAAAAATAATACATACTTATAATTTATTTCTAATTTTTTTGTAAAGTCTTTATATGATTCACAAATTCATTTCCTTCAAGAAGTAATTTTTATTGCTTTTTATGAAAAACTAAGTAAATTAATTTAATTTTTTTTATAAAATTTATTTCATAAAATTAAATCCATTTTTAATGAAAATTTTAAATTATATTATAGTAATGTTTTGGTATTTTTTTGGAAGAGATTAAATTTTTTATGAATAGTGAAAAATACTGGTTTTTATTGAAAAATGTCAACTTATTTAAGGAATTTAGATTATTCCATTTATTTTTAAAATGGTTTTCAATTTTTTTAATTATATATTTAATATTACAAGTTCTATTATTGTATTTAATTTATTATTTAATTCTGATAATAAATCTTTCTCTACTTATGCATATTTTCTCTTTGGAAACCCATTTTTTTCACCTCTGATGGTTTATTTTTAAATTAATACTATTCACTTATGTAACTGGAATTTGGGAAAATGTATTAAATATTTTTAATTTGAAGAATTTTTATTATATAATAAGTTCTACATAAATTTTGGAAATATTTTCTAGTAAAATAAATAAAAATTAATTATTTTTTTAAAGGTTAAAATAAGTTTATTGGGGGTTAAATTAAAATGATAATGGATAAAATGACCTATGAACAAGTAAAAAACCTATTTTATGTAAATATCTAGAGCTTATAACCAATAAGGTTTTATAATTACATATTTTTTACTCTTTTTCATTCAAATAACATGGGTACACTTTATTCTTTTCAAATATTCCTTTTGTGTCACCCCCCACACATATAAAAGGCCACCACATATACTCTCCTATTCAGACATCCAAAACACTTTAGATCATGCATTATCTTCAAAAATTTCCTCCCAAATATCCTATGCAACTTTTAGAGGCCTTAGAATGATATGTAATCCCTTCAATGAAGACATTTTGTATAATCCAAAAGAGGTTCTCCAAAGAAGAGTTAAAATTATTAACCATACATTTTTTATTATTTCTTACTCTTCCTACTAAAAATATTTTCCAATTATGTTGGTATAAAAACACCTTTATCTCCCATATAATGTGATGTTTTTAGGTTAATTTTACAACTAGTATCCATCTACTCTTCCATAAAATGGGAAACAAAACAGTCTATTAAGTGCACGACAGACTATCACCTTGCAAACCGATGTTATGTGTTTTCCATCATCGCCTCTCATGAATGTATAAAATGATGGATTTAATATTTATATATTATATTTACTATAATATTATGGATCTGTAATTATAATACCATGACTAACTTTTGACATCATAACCCATTTTAAAACAATATCATCGCTCATGTGTATGACAGACAACCACCTCATAAATGGGTTTTAATTTTGGTTTTAATTGGTTTCTAACAAGGATATATTAAATGAATATATATTATATTTTTAAAATAATTACAGTTAATTAACTATAATATCACATATAATATCTTACATTCTATTTCATGGGGGATATGATAACATCATTTGTGTGTACTATAGACTACCATCTCGTAAAGGGATGTGATTCATTTTTCACTAAAAAATTGAATTAGAGGTAATAATGGAAAATTTAATAAATTTATGACATATAAATACAATTAAAACAATTTTTAAAATATTATATAGTATTTACCTTTATTACATTTTATCCATCAAGAAATGGGTAAAACTATTCCTGCTTACGTATGACCTACCATCTCCCTGAACAATGTAATTAATTCCCTATCTATAACATTAATGTATTACTATAAATAATTATATAATGAAAATATATTAAATTTATAACATGATTAAAATTCTGGATATTATGCAGTAATTATCTAAATTAATGTACCAAATATAAAAAACCATAAAATACATGAGAAAAACAAAGTTGTTATTACCCACAATGTGAATTTTATAAGGAATTGATAATATATGGGTAATAAAAGTTAATATATAGATAAAATATGGTATGACACATATTATTTTTTTATAAATAGATTTATAATAAACCTATATTTATTATATATGAGTTTCTTATGTGTACAAATGAATTTGAGTCTTAAGTTAAATAATTTTATCTCGATTTTCCTTTTTTGAGACATATGTTGTGTTATGAACCTAACATCATTTATGAGTTGTATTTGTTGTAACTTTTACACATTATATAACAACTATATTTCTATGCATTATATTCAAATATTCTGGTGAAATTATTATTTAATTGTAATTATGATTGAAAAGTTACAATTGTGGGAAGGGATTGATGTTTCATTCTTATTATTTACCGAGATTGTTAATGATTTTTCTTTTAATGAAAAAAATTATGATCTATTTATAAAGAACCTAATTAATTTTTTTATACTTTTTTTATTTTTTATTAATTCAGGTATTCCCTTAATTTTTCTTTATTTATACACTCAATATTCTAAAAGAATGTTTTTAAAGAAATAAAATTTATATCCCTCTTTGGTTGAAAAATATTTTTTCTATTACATGTCTATTTTTCTAAAAAAATATTTAAATGATGTTTTAGTATCTTCCAAATATTTTGTAAAGTAATTTTTAACCATTTTAGTTTTATAAAATGACATAAAAGGAATCTTCACATCAATCTTCAAATAAGGACCAATATTATTTTACTGAAAATGTGATAAGATTACTTATTTTATCATATATAGAATAAATGGATTTTTCAACCATCATGTAGTCATAAAGTTTTATATATTACTTTTTATGATTAAAATTTTATTTTCAAATAAACATATTTCCAAAATATTTTTTTAATAAAATTATTTTCATTGAATGATTATTTTACTCAAGAACTGATTCATGTGATCTTTCAAAATCATTTTCTAAATAAAACAACATCCTTTATTGTTACTAAAATTTTATTGTAGATTTTAACAAATTATTAAAACTTTATTCTTCCTTCGAATGGTATACATTTACGATGAAATTATTTTTACTAAACCCATTCCATTTTAAAGGGTTATACTGTGATAAAATGTTTATGAAACCCATTTATTTTCATGGGTTTTGATATTCTTAATGTTTTATGATCTTCTGGAACTCATGTTAATGGTTTTTATTATGAGATTGTGGTTATATTATAAACAATTATGGTAGTTACATTATAATCAGGGTTTGTCCTTACATTATAACAAAGGACTGTGGTTACAATACAACCAAGGATGGTGGTCATGTTGTAACCAAGGGTGGGTGGAACTTATATATCTATCCACTACATTGGGTAATGATATTATATACTTGAACATGAATTTATGATCAAATGTTTATGTGTAGACCTACTTTCATGACCATAGGGTTATGTGATAGCCTCAATTCATGTCCTTAGTGAAATGAGTGAAACTTATTCTAATTATACATTCTCTTAAAGTTATAGGTATATGTTTATACCAAAAATATAAGTCTTGTGACAATGTATGATCTCATGGATTATGTATGTCGATTACTTTATGATTTGTGGATTATTAACTTCTATGATTTTTACCCTAACTCGTGTTAACGATCTATGATATATAAAAAATGTTTCAAAATGATAAGATCATGTTATCAAACCCTTATTCTCTTGTCATTTTTATCTGATCATTGATATCTCTTTTTTTAGCCTCACTTGGTATCTATGCTCTACCCACATACGATTTTCCTCCATATTTAATAATAAAAGGTTTTATATATGATATGTCTAAGAAGGCTGATAAGAATAAAGAACTAAGTGGGAGAAGAATTAGTTTACCTATGAACCTATTTTTAATCATTCCTTATTTCTAAAGGAACTATACCTATATAATTCTAACATGGATAATTATGTTACAAAATGAACATTCATATATTTTATGTGGTATTAATGTATGTGAATTTTGGGTCTTACAGTTAATATTGGAGAGAGTTTTTATTAACCTTTGGAAACTAGGATGAGAAAATACTAGGTAGATTCCTAGTGTTATATCTAATGATAATACATACGATAAATCTAGTTATAGGAAAATATCCTAGAATTTTGGTGAAGGATAGAGTGTGTGGTTTCTATTAAATTTCATCCATTTCTAGATACTAAAAGTAGATGTGGTTCTAGAAAGGATATACTGAGTGGTAATAAATCTAAAAAATATGAATTTGTATTGAATTTAGCATTACCTAGTATACAAAAATGGGACTTACTATGGACATATTTTGAAACTCTAGGGGTTATTATTTTTAAATTCACAAACTCATTATAGGAAATTATGAAGGATTTAAAATTATTATGACCATGAATGGCCTTAATTAAACATAAGGTGTTATAGATTGAAAATAAGGTGTCTTTATTTGGAAACACTATAAATTATTTTTCATGATTATGATTAGTGATGCATAAACTATTATTTTTTACTTTTAGTCAATGGATAGAACCCAAAGGATCTTTGTTTATGTTGAGTTACACAGACAATGCAATGATTTCCCCCTATGAAACCAAATGTTGTGTGTGATGGAATGGAAAATATAATTGTTCTTCTCAAATAAAATTATCAATATATGAATCATGTTAATCTTAAAAGTGTGAAAATGAGGAACATAATTCTAGTTTCCTTAATTTGATAACATTAACTTACTTTTAGTGGTTTTACAAACTCACTAGTTTCTAAGAAGTGGATCAGTAATATTAAAATGATATTTTTAATTCTCCATTGTTTTGACCATGAAAAAATTGTTGTTTATTTTTATTTTTTATAAGGGAAATCATATCAATGGTTTAATTGTATCAAGAATATATATAAAAAAGATGAAATAGATTCCATGGAATGTGATGAGTTTATGAACTTGCTTTCTAAAAATTAATTTCCTTATATTCTTCAAATGAAAATTGATATGTAATACCTTGAGGTAAAGTATAAGGATGATTAATAATTAGGTACATATTACCCAAATTTTACCAGAATTGTGAGTTATGATTCTTATATTATCATCCAACCTAAAAGTATGGTTTATCAAATCACCAGTGGCATAAAATCAAGTCTTTGAAGTATGTTATCCATTATGTACTTCTATATCAATGGAGAAATCATTAGATGTGCTATAAATATGGAAATGGATATTATAGTTACCCATCAATTGCATAGTTTTGATATGAAAATAAATATGAAACTATTGAGAAAATATAAAAACCATGGATAAAAGAAGATGATATTTCTTTTATGATCTATGTGTGAATGAAAACATAGAATAAATTGTCTTAAGGGGAATACTAAATATTTTAATTATGTAAAAAAATTTCATTGAGTGGTTGAATGATAAGGTTATGGGAATAAGTTTTCGAATAATGAAAATAGAGTTAAATCTCCACAGAATGGACCACCCACACTCCAGTTCTCCATGTGAAAGGATTTCATGAATTATTAGAATCAATGCCCCATTCCATGGGATAATGAGTTTGAAAATCCACAAAAAACATTAAATATATTAAAAATATGGAAATAATATTCAATCAAAATAGATGATGTTAATCATGATAATTAGGGCACACATACCCTCTACTCATTAGTTGTTAATTTCATGATTGATTTTTTGAAGGAACCCTATAAAAATATGACTATTGATCCTTTAGTGGAAACTGATTCGACTCTACTCATTTATTGCATCCCTTTACATTTATTCGGAATAATAAAATCCCATTTTATATTTTATCAGTGCATGGATAAACCCAAGCTTACAATAGAAGAATTTTTTATATAAGATAAGTTCTTATTTAAGGAATAATGGGTGAATTATCTTTTGGAAGCATATACATCTCTATGTAATATTAGATTAAGATTTATGGATACCATCTTGGATTTATCAGTTTAATATTGATCATAATTTCAAATAATTAGAAACCCCTTTATAGGATTTATAAGGGTGGAATTTATCAGGATTAAGGGTATTTTGGGAGAAATTTATGGAAATATATCCCTTTGATTTTGGTTATGTTTTTGTGAAAACGTTTTTTGAGGAATAATTACATTACATTTTATAGACATAAGATTAAAGTTACTATTAACCCTTAGGTTTTAACTTATCTTTGATGTTGTTTTAATTTTGGAAATTATTTAAATTATATTAATATAGTTTTTAAAATAGATAACCAATATACTGGGTGAAAACCCATCATATCTGGTAAGGATGCGGGGCTTAAACTCATAATTGATGTGTGGAATGGTTATGTCACCTACTAATGGAGAAAATGAAATAATTTTTATGGTGGTTAAATATAAAGAGATATACTTTTTAATATGTATCATGCTTCTTGGTATGTTACTATGTTAAGACTGGGATACAAATGTCTATAGAAAAGCTAAAACTATTTTCCATACAAAAATGGAAATGAGAAAACATCACCATGATTTTTGGCATTGGACTCCCCAAAACATCTAAAAGGAAAAATTATATATGGGTTGTATTAAATATCCTTAAAAATTCCAAAAAAATAATTTTTGTTAGAGAATATTTACCACTAGATTTCCTTTCTAGGATATATATTATGAAAGTGGTAAGGTTTCATGGAGTACCACATTCTATTATATCTGTTTGAGTTATAAGGTTTTCCTAAATGTTCTAGAATTTTATTCATCAATACCTTTACACATAAATGAGTTTAAGAATTGTGTATCATAATTAAATATATGTTCAGTTTGAGAGAATAATTTAAACAATAGAGGTTATTCTAGTATTTTTTTCTATGAATTTAAAATGTGGTTGGAATCAAAACCTTCCTTTATTAGATATTTTGATACAACAATAGCTTTTAATGAAAAATTAAAATGGATAATTATAAATACCTTTATAGATATATATGTAATACTTCAATGTATTGAGATGAATTAGGAGAAAAAAATACTTTATGATTAGAGTTTAATTATGGAATGGAAGAGAAGTTTTAGATCCATTCAATAACACATATTGTAATCACAATGTTAGTAGAAATTATTAGCTGGCAATCGCTAGAATTATCAGAAATTTGAAGTAGGTGATAAATAGTTTCTATGAATTTCTCCATGATTTTTTTAAATAGATATGGAAATAGGAGAAAACTAATCCCTACGTATATCATCCCATTTTAAATTCTTGATCATATCATGACTATATCTTATCAAATGGAAATTCAACCAAACTTATCTCATATTCATGATGAGTTCCTCATATCCCTCCTAAAAAAGTATATACCTGATCCATCACATGTATTTAACTTAGAGCTCATAGCACCAGATCATTACCTTTCTTATGAGGAACAATCAGTGGAGGTTATGGATTTTATAGAGAAAGCACTATGAAACTAGACCACTTGGTAAAAGTTTTATGGTGAAACCTCTAGCTTGAGGAAGCTATATGGGATCTTGAGGATGTACTTAAGTAGAAGTATGATCAGTTATTTATAAAAATGTGATATAATTTTGAGGGATAAATTCATTTTCTAAGGGGAATAATTTAACACTATAAGATCTTATGAAATATTCCTTTCAAATTTACATAATTTCTTTGATAGATTGTGTTAAACTCAATACTCAGTTTTGAGGAATTTTGATATAATATTAATATTATTATTACCTATCCATTAAACATTGTTGTTATAATAGTAATAAAAATATTTTAAAAATAAGTATTCAGGTTTTATATAAATAAAATATATTGATAAATACATACTTAAATTTTGTTAAAGTATTTATATGCATCGAAAATACATTTTTTCAAAATAATGTTTTTTATTTATTTCTGTTAACAAAAAATAAATTAATTTTTAATATTTTTAGAAATTGTATTTTATATAATTATTTTATTTTTCAATCAAAATTTTAAAATATTTATTTTAATTTTGGTAATTTTTCAAAAAAGATTAATTTTTATATGAATAGTAAGAAAGAGTGGTTTTCATTAGAAAATGGATTTTTATTTAATGAATTTATAAGGATATATATTTTTCAAAGAAATAAAAGTAAAACAAATTCAATATTATTTTTATCAATCCAATTTAGTTCATTGTAATCAATTACATATTTATATATTATTTAAAAAATTTCTCTACTTATGAAAATGTTCTCTTTAGAAAAAATATTTTTCATTGCATCTCTAGGTTTAAAATTAAATTTCTTCTAGTTATATGAATATTATATGGAAAAATGATTTAAACCTAGATCACACTCCACTTACTGTAATAATTTTTTAAAGGAAACTCTCATATGAATTATTTATTTATAAACATAAATAGGTTCTCTAAAGAAGAGGTAAAATTATTAACCTTACATTTTGTATTATTTCTTCCTCCACCTCATTAAAATATTCTTAAATTATGCTTAAATAATAAAAAAATTATCTACCATATACCTAGGTCTTAATATTTTAATGTAATAATCTATATCTATATCATCTTCTATCAATTAGGAAAAGAACTTGTCGATCATATGCAAAGTCACCTGCCTCATGAGTTGATGTTATTCATTTTCAATCACCAAATCTCACACCTATATATAATGATTAATTTAATGTTTATATATTAAATTTATGATATTATTATACCTCTTCAATTAAAATACCACATCCAACTTCTTACCTCCCAACCCTTTGGAAAACATTATTGTCTCTCGCGTGTACGGTGGCTACTGCCTCACCAATATATGTTATGTGTTTTTCATTTCAATTTTACATGGATGTTAATAAATAAATATTAAATAAATATATGTTATATTTTAAAAATAATTATACTTATGGATTTTTGATATCAAATACACCTTCTTACCTTCCATTCTATTCGGGATATGATAATGTCATTCATATGTATGGAAGATTACCCCCTCATGAAGCGAGGCAATTTGTTTTTCTCTAATAATATGCATGGTAGGTAACAAAGGTAAATTTAATTAATATATTTGATATATATGTCAAAAAAATGATTATTTAAAGGTAATATATTATTTACCTTTATTTAGTTTCATCCATCGATAAAATGGAATCAATACTCATGTGTACATATGACCTATCATCAACATGATTTTTTTTAATTCATTTTATATCTATAATATTAATTGATTACTCTAAATAATTATATAATGGATATATATATATGATATTTTATTCAGGTTTAAAATTATGTAGATGATGTAAACATGATCAAAATTTAAGGATTGAATATACCAAACAAAAACCTACATGAAAAAAATGAGACAGTTATCATCCAAAAAGTGTTTTTTTTTCAAATAATTATTGATAAACGAGTAAGAAAAAGAGATAAGTGGATCATATATTGCATGATGCATCAGAAAATGGTTCTAAAATATATTTATAATTGAAATATAATTATTATACTAGTTTTTATAATGTGTACGTATAAATTTTATACTAAAGGTAATGTATTTTTTCTCAATTTTCTTTCTTTGTAACATATGTTATGTTATGAACCTATCATCTTTGATGAGGTGTATATACTGACATTTTGACATGTTATATCATTAATATCCCTCTATTAATTATATTTAAAATTTTATTATGTAATAATTTAATGTAACTTTTGATTCAAATGTTACTAAAATGGTAAGGGTTTGATGCTACAATTTCATTGTTTTACTAGATTGTTTATGATTATATTATCAGTGAAAAAAATTATGATCTATTTCACAATAAAGTTAAATATTTTTCTTAACTAATAGTTATTTATTAATAATACATGTTTTCCCTTCATTTTTATCTCTTTACACACTGATTATTCCAAATGATTTTTTTTAAAGAAACCTATCATTATTTCTCTATTTAGACAAAGAAACTTTTTCCTTTAATTTATATGTTTTATAAAAATGATTTAAAAAAAGATTTACTAGTCCAAAAAATATTTTTTATATTCAATTTTCAAAATTTTTATATTTTAATTTTTTTAAAAAATGAATCTTCATGTTTTTTTCTAAATAATTCATGTTTATCTTATACAGACAATGTGAAAGGGATCATTGTTTCAATGTATAAGGATTGGACATATTTTTTTCCATCATGCCTACTAAATGTTTTAAATATTCTATTATATTTTTCAAAGATTATTTTCAAGGAAAATAATTTAAAAAATATTTATGATTTTTTTATTTTTAAAATATTATTTCCAATAAAGGGTTATTCTTCTCAAAAAATGTTTCAAGTGTTATTTCAAAATAAATTTCCATTTACCTAATGGTTTTATTTTTATTCTTCCTTTGAATGGTTTATATTTATGGTTACATGATTTTTATGAAACCAATTCCTTTTACATGGTTTATACTATGATGAAATGTTTATGAAATACATTTTTTTCATGGGTTCTAGTATGATTAATGATTAATGATATTATGGAACACATATGTATGGATTTCATTATGTGATGGTGGTTATGTTATAAAAAGGATAGTGTTTACATTATAATAGATTATGTTGGTTGATTTATAACCAAGGATGGTATATATGATATAACCAAGGATGGTAGTAATGGTATAATAATGGATGGTAGTAATAGTATAACCAAAGATGGGTGGGAACTATATCTCCCTTCAATGCATTGGGTAATTATATGTTACATTTAAACCTTAATTCATGTTCAAAATATTATGTGTGTACCTTCATTCATGTCCATATGAATTTGTGAGTGGATTTTTTCATGTCCTTAACAAAATGTGTGAACCTGTTTCTTTTTATACATGTTCCTAATGTTATAAGTTTCTGTGTATACCAAAAATATATGTTATATTCCAAATTCATGCTCTCATTTATTATATATGTTTATTACATTATGATTCATAACTTATGAACTTTATATATTTATTTCATGTCTCAATTTTATGATCTATGATATGAAATGTATGGTTTTGAAATGTTACACCCATTTCTACATGCATTTATGCTCACGTTATTCCTATGTGCCAATTGATATCTCTCTTAATTACACTTAATGAGCATATTATCAAACCCATTATTATTTTTTCATCCCCTTTATATAAAAAAGGTATTAGGTATGATAATTCTATGATGGGTTCTAGATATTATGATCATATATGGATAGAGTGTAGTTCACCTATGAACGAGTTCTTTATGTTTCCATGTTTCCAAAGGAACTAGAACTATATGATAATAGAATGAATCAATATGTTATGTTATAAATATTCAACTATTATGTTGTGGTATTTATGTATGATAAGATTGGTTCTTAATACTTTATTCACATTGATTCATCCAACATGTCATCAATGACTATAAATGAGATGCTTAACCACCCAATAAACCTACCCATTTTTTTTACACATATTATTTACTAATTTTTAACATAAATATCCATTAAATTCAAAATAAAGATCGAAAGGCCTATTGTATTTATAATACTAAGTATATAAAACACTAATAGACCCGGGTTCAAAACCGGGAAAAGGTGAATTTCGGGGGTACTGTAGCAATACTGTAGCAGTACTATAGTAGTTACTGTTCGGTACTGTAGAAGCCAGAACTATTCAACCGATTTGGGCTTTTGGGCCACCGGTTTGTGCCTACGGGTCTCCAGGGCCTTCGAGTCATCAAAGGACTTTAGGACTCAGGGCCTTCGGGTCACATAGACCATGGAGTAGCCCAGTTCACATAGAACAGACCCCAGAAGAGGATTAGAGCAACATGAGTAGCAGCCACCAGATGCAGAGCTAACCGGATTGGAAGAATGAGAGGGTATGGAAGCTGCCATCGGGACCAGGCACCATGAAGCTTTGTACGGGGCAATGCTATCCAATCAGCAATGCAAGGTGGGGAGCTAGGTGATCAATGATGCAGAAATCTGGGGAGGGGCAGTTCAAGTGGGCTGGGCCTACGGGTCATGTATTGGGCATGGTATGCCTTTGGGCCTTTGGGTCATGTATTATGAGTTTGTCGGGCCTTGTGCCCTGGGCCTACAGGTCATGTACGGGTTCCCCTTAAAACCCTTAAAATGGGGATTATCCATAATAAAATAAAAAATAAGGCCTTCGGGCCATTCAGAGTATTTTGAGCTCCTATATCCCTTTGCGATTGTAAAACTGCATGGGTAACCTAGGGAATACGTAGAAAAAATAGGTGAGAATAAAATCCTACTAAGTGAATAAACATGATATGGAATCATAATATATGAGTAAAAGGTATAACATAATATCATAAAATTGAAGGATCGTGAGTAATCACATTGGAATATAACATAAAGATCATTTTTTTATAATGTCATGGAAAAAAGTAAATTTAGAAGAAAAATAACATGCCATGAGAAAAATTCAAAGATAACTACCAAGAAAAAATCACATGGTGGAAATAGACCCATAATGGATTAGTTTTACCCTATAATCCCTTACATAATATCTTATGAGAAAAAATATTAACTAATACATTGCAGATCTATCTGGGTGAACCCATCATAAAATTTTGTTGATTATGTATGCCACCAAACGTAATCCCATCATATGGAATAAATCTAACAATTAATAATGGAAATATGTGGGTTTCATAATCATTCATCATATCAAAATAAAAAATAGATTTATTAAAGAATTAATTTGAGAAATAAATATTTAGCAAGTATGAAACCATAAATTTAATGGAGAGTAATCATAGTGTATATGTGAAAGACATAAATACATAATTTAGATATTTTATTTAACATTAATGATAAGCATAAAGTGAGTTATATAGATAGAGGTAATAACCCAAATAAAAATTTTGGTTTTTGAAGATACCATATATAAATTTATTTTTTCCCAAATATGAAGGAAAAATTTTTCTCTAAAAATAATCTTCAAATTATATAATGGAATATTCAAATAATTGAGTAGTCAAGACAACATTAAATTACATTAATGCCATATAAGATAAAGGAACAATTCTTTTTATGTCATTATAATAAAGAAAAAATTACAATGTTTTGAAAATGGAAATAATATTAATTTAAAATTATTTTTAAAATTATCTTTAATTCAATATGATTTTAATCTAAATAGTATAATAGTAAAAAAATTCCTTTTGAAATCATTTTTAGAAAAAATTATCATTGAAAGAAAATTATTTTTGAATGAAGAGATAAGTAATGTCTATCTTTCTTGAAAATATTATTTCACTTTATTATGTTCGAAAAGACAGAAAAATGATTAGAAATCATTTTTTCACTATAAATAACTATAGGTTACCAAAATTCATGATTTTATTGAGATTTATATAATAATAAATTTCATCATAAAAAATAATTATAAACAATTCTAAAAAACAATTACACTGTAACATAAAACTCTTAACACTTTGGTAACATTTGAACCATAAGACCCATGATTTAATAACCTTATATGTATATGTAAATCCATATAATATTAATTATAATCACCAAAAAAATATATCCATGGGATGTATATACAACACATTATGAAAAAAGTGGTGAATGTGACATGTTACTTACATAAATAAAACTAAGATGAAAATATGTTACCTCTACTTCAACTCATCACATGAATTCATTATATCCTAAAAAATAAAATTATATAATTTTTTTAACTTAATAATAATGTTTTACATGTTTATTATTACTTTTATGTCATTTATTACCATGTTATAATTAATTACATAATTATTTATGTTTACTACAAGAATTTTGAAGATATTTTGAATTTTTTTCCAAAATGACATCAGTAAGTTGACAATAGTTAAAGAGGTGATTATTATATCATATGAAGATTAATAATAATGAATGAATTATAAATTTTCACATTAATTATACTTGTGAAAAAAATCTAGAAATATGGTTATGAAAAACGAACTACATTATAATCATGGTGGCAGTAGGCCAAACACACGGTTGAGTAACATTTACATTTTTCAATGATTATTATTGAAAGATGTTAAGTATTACATTATCTTTAAAAAATGATAATTATATCATAATTATTACATTATTTAATGGAATATATATATATATATATTCTATCTATGTAACATGATATAAAAAATGAATCATATCACTTCATAGACATAGGCCACATGAGAATATTTTTCCAACCCACCACCTTGAACTAGCAGTTGTGATGCACCCACTTAGTAGTTGGAAGCCTTACCATTATGGAGAAAGGTTTACCATGTTTTTAGAGAACAAAAGCTTGAGTTATATATTCCCTCAAATATATTTGAATCTATAATAGAGTCATGGGTAGAATACCTACAATAATTCGAATTTTACATCACCTATACCTCATTGAAAGGAAATGTCATCATAGATTATTTGAGTAGGAAAATTCTGACTGAGGTCATGATAGAATATTTGAAAGAGTGTAACTTGGTGGGTCAATTTTCACAGTTTCATATTAAATTATAGAAAATGGGGGGTGAGGTTTATTTGGATAGTGTCGAGTTTACATCCAAACTTATTTAGATGATTTTTTAGAAAAAATAGCCTGATGATGAGTTATTTATAATTAGATACTATCTTTATTATGGGGAGATAGTTTTTTAGTGGTCTTTATCCAATGAGGTAATTATATGTTATCATAATCTCTTTGTTGTGTAGTTAGCAGTAAAGAAACCTGTGATGGGGGATTTCCATAATTCCTAGTGGGTTATGAACCTAGGGACCATTAATATGTTCTATGACATGCTTCGTCAATTATAGTGGCCAGGTATGAGATGTGGCATTGTTGTTTTTGTCTCTCATTGATATAAATTCCAAAAGGTTAAGGTCGAGCACCAAAAACATTCAGGATTTCTTCAGCCACTTCTGGTGCCTACTTGTAAGTGGGCTGAGATATCAATGGACTTTTTTGTTGGGTTCCAATGTACTGAGAGAAAGTAGAATGTGATTGGGTGGTGACTGATCAGCTGAAGAAATAAGATCACTTTATAACCATTCATGATGAAACCAAAGTTGAAGAGTTGGGAAATCTATATATGAAATAGATTGTTCTTTTGCACGAAGTTTTACCACCTATACTATCTAATAGGGATCCTCAATTCGCTTCTCATTTTTGGATTGGCCTTCAAGAGGAACTGGGATCTCATGTCTATTTGATAATGGCATACCATTTGCAGTAAGATGGCCAGACCTAAACAACTATACAGATTCTTGAGGATATGATTCTCACTTTTCTTCTAAACTTTGGTGGGGTTTGGGATAATCATTTTGACTACTTCAGTTTGTATATAACAATAATTACCATTCCATGATTAGAATGGATCCTTTTGAGTTCTTATATATACAGTCTTGCATATCTCCATTGTGTTGGTCAGAGATTTGTGAAAGTTCCCTAGTTTGAACAAACATGGTT
Source organism: Viscum album (assembly GCA_963277665.1). Taxonomy (NCBI): domain Eukaryota; kingdom Viridiplantae; phylum Streptophyta; class Magnoliopsida; order Santalales; family Viscaceae; genus Viscum; species Viscum album. Next base: position 701,665,904 of record OY728160.1, read on the forward strand.
CAAGAGATGATAGAATATAATAAATTGAATCATCATATAATTTTGATGGTAAGTAGATAGTATAATTATTATATTTATCATTATATTATTTCATTGGAGTTCTCATTTGGTGACTAGTTTTTCTTGAAAGTTTTACCTTTATTGGGTTATTAATGGTCTAGGAGGCAAGGTAAACTTTCTCCTCAATTTTTGGGACCTTTTTGAGGATTTTTAATAGGCATGAAAAGTTGATTAATATTTATCACATCCACTATAGATGGTGTTGATACATAACATGTTTTATGTGTCTTCACTACGAATATATCTATCTTATCCATCTCATGTTCTGAGATGACATGATATTGAATTTGAAGATTATTTATCCATGATAGAATTAAAAATCATGATAGTTTATTATGAAACCATGGTACTTAGTGGGAGGATGATACCTCTGGTTTGAGTCCTATAAAAGAATGGTTTTGATAATTATGAGATTTAGGAGAGGGATTCCATGATGAGAGAGTAGTGGCCTCATGTTTTTTTCATTGGGACTTCTGAGTATGCTTTCAGGGGATAGAAAGTTTCTATGGTGGGGAAGTTGTAACATCATGTTGCTATTTTTAGGTATTCCTAAAAACCTCTTTTTAACAAGCTTTGGTAGTGTTTTTTTGGGGTTGTTTTGGGTTGAAATTTTAAATGATTTGAGATCTTTGGGCTAGTGCATGGTTGGTGCTTGGTTTTCCCAAAATTGTTCACCCAGTCAAGATGAAACCTGAAAACCCATGCGTTGGGGTTTTTCATGGTTGGTACCTAGTTTTTATGACCATGCTCCATATCAGGATAAATAGTGAGGCCCAATTAAATGCTCACATGGCCAGGCCATATAGTTTGGTTTACCCATGTGGATCTTCCCATCTAACTATGTACGACTTTTAATTAATCTGAAGATCAAATTTTAAAATCCCGAAACCCCCAATTTAGGTGTCAGACTGACCTATAATGACCCCATACAATTTCATATTCATTGGGAGCACCCAAGTGTAGTTTTTATCCCCTCAAAACCCTCCCAAATGCAATTAAAATACTGAAAAACTTAGTTTGATCTCCTTATAGTTAGTTTCCTCACCTTGTTCTCTATCTTCTACTATCTATCTTCTCATCCCTAGGGTCCAGTGGATACTCGTGTTTCTTTTGGAATCTAATACCTTGAATTTTGGGATCTTGAACCTAGGTTTTTTTCTTTTCTACCACATTATGTGATCGTCATTCTTCATTGAAAAATACCAATTATGGCTTAGTGAATGAAGATATGTTGATCCCATGGTAGGTGGTTCCATCATGATTCCCAATTTTTTTTATCCCTAAATTTATTTATTTAATATAAATTGTTTTAATTAAATGAAATTTCTAAATATCAATTAAATTTATTTCAATTAGTTTGTTTGAAAAACCCAATTCCATTGAATTGGGGTTTTTAAAAGGGATTTTTTCATGAAATTGGGAAAGACCCCAATTCTATTGAATTTTAGTGAATTTATTTAAATTGGTGAAATTTAAATTATTTAATTTAAATTTCAGAATGGGTTTTTTGGGAAATTATGAAAATCTTAATTTATATTGAATTGGGGATTTGTTGTGAAATTTATGGAATTTTTTTGAAATTAAATTGTTGAATTTATTTTTGAAAGTGAATTATGAAATTAGATTATGAATTGATTTCAAACTCATATATGTAAAAAATCGATTAAAAATGGTTTTTATAGAATCCTTAGGGTTTTATCTTGGAAAATAAATGATTTTTATTAAAAATATATATATATTTTAAATAGAAATTAGAATTTTGAAATGGGTTAATGTGACTTAATTCCATTTTAAGGTTGTTAATCATTCAATTTTACTAGATAAAGCCTAGGTATTGAGTGATTTATTGGAAAAAACACTCTAGGTTGGAATTTCTATAGAAATGGATTGACATTTTAAAAAACTAGCAAACTATTAGTCAGTACATCTTACTTCCCCATTAGGAAATTGTTGGGTCCACTCGTTCCATTGCTGAGGGATGTGTGTACACATTATGGTTTATCACATGAGTGGTTGAGGTTCCCATAACTTGGAATTGTCATACCTCTTAGATGATGACCATGTTGATCACTTGTTTATATATGAGATATTATACTATTCCATTGTTGTAAACAATTTTACTTTACTTCTAATTTATATAAACTATTTTATATAAATGTTTTTATTTAATCCATTTGTGTAAAGCATCATTTTTGAAAGTGTTTTCATTAATTTAAATCTGAAAAATGAATTGATAAATTATTTATATATTTTGATAAGTAAATATTGATTTGTTTAAATATGTGTTTGAAATGAAAAATATATTTATTTGAAAATTGAATGATTTTTTCCTGGTTAATAATATGTTGTAATCTTATTATTTAATCCTAGGTGAGACCATACAGGGATTTTAGCTCACACCCTACCTATGCCTTCGCGTGTTGGTACATTATCCCCTTACAAGTTCAATAAGGGGTAAGGCACATCATGGATGTAGTTATACTTGTTGATCTATGGACTTTTAGAGTTTTTTCTATTGGGAATTTGGCTATTTATCTTCCCGTATTTCCAGCACTTTGTTGTAGTAATTTGGGTTTTCATACCTATTTAACTTTTGGTACACTTCAACCTGTGGAGTTTATTTTTTATGAATACTTATTTTTTATCTTAACTTTTCAATGTTTGTGGAATTTTTTTTAAAAATTTCATTTTGTATAATGTTAGGTGCTATTCTCCAACCCGTGGGGATCTGGAACTCCCTTTAGGCCATGTCGGGATCAGCTTAGTTATCGAGATTATTGGATAATTGATCCGATTCATAAAAAGTTTAATCCTAATAATATAAATAAATAAATTATAAAAATTTTATTTTTTACACATGTTTAAAATAAATTAAATGGTTATCTATTCATAAGATATAAAATAAGGATAATTTGAATAAAAATGGAATTTTTTATAAAAAAATGTAATTTTCTAAATTATAGCTTAGTCACGCTTTACGCACATAATTTTAAATTATTTTTTTAAAATTTTTATAAAATATATTTAACAAAATAATTTTTTTAAATATATGTGTCAAAATTATCTTTGGGTTAACTATTTTTATTTTTATGAAATGATTAAATTTTTCGGTAAATAGTGAAAAACACTAATTTTTATTTTAAACTGCCATTTAATTTAAATTAATTATTAGGATAATTTAAAAAAAAAATTGATTTTAAGTAAAACTATTTCAATTATATTAAAATTTAAATAGTTCAAGTAATTATAATCAATTTTATATTGTGTTATGAAATAAAATCTTTTTAAAGATTCAAGATTTTTTCTATGGAAGCCTGTTTTTTACGCATATGTGAGTTCTATTTTAATTTATATTATTTTACTTATATGAGATAAATTAAGGAAAATATACTCAATATTTTGAATCATAAAAATTAATATTATCAAATATGTTCAAATTAATTTTAGACCATAATGAATAGTGAAAACAATAAAAATTAATTATCACAGTTAAGGTTTAAACGGGTTTAGATTGGGATAAAATAATAATATAAGGTTTAAAAATGAAATAAAACATGCACAATACCCACTATGATACAATATTTATACCTTAAAACATATAATTTTCTTGAATGAAAAATTTTAGAGGCTTTGTTATGATAATAACATGGGTATCACTTCATGTTTAAAAAATTCCATGCATGTCCTCCGCCCCCAATAATAAAAAGAAACCCCTATCCACCCCTATTGAGACATCAAAAAAAATTTTATTCATCAAATAAATACCCAAATACCTTAATTACATCCATAACTACATCCAAGAGAATATACTCTCATTATGAATCCCTCTTAAGAAGTATTGAGGTATATACCTAAAGAGTCTCTCTAAAAATAGATGTGATATTCTTAAACATGTGTATTTGTTTTATATATTCTTATATATATATATAAATAATATACAAATATGATAATATAATAAGTCCCGTATACCCTATATACTTATATCTTATTATAATGATTTCATAACCCATATTCATCTCCACTTCTATCAAACCGGAATTGAAATCATTAATCGTTTGTATAACGAACTACAACATTGTGAACTGATGTAATTTATTTTCCATCACAATCCTTCAAGGATATATATAATGATTGATTTAACGTATTTATATTATATTTAAGGAATAATTAAGATTATTTAATTGTGATGTCACATACACCTTCTTACATACCATTTTGTGGAGGGATACAATAACATTGCTCATGTATATGGAAGACTACCGCATTGGGATACGATGTGATTCATTTTTCATTTTAATTATATATTGATGAAAATAAGGGTGTTTTTATAATTTAAATTATATATATAAAATAATAATTATTTTCTAAAATATAATTAACATTTATTTTCTTTTTATTCCATCCATCATGAAAAATTAAAACAGTGTTCATGCATTCGAACAACTTACTATCTCTATGAATAGTGTAATATATTTTCTATTTATAAATTTTATATATTAATATAATTATATATATATATATGATATTTTAATCATGATTAAAATTAAATATATTATAGAACCATGATAAATTAAAAAGGAACAAAATTACCAAACCAAAACATACCTGAAAAACAAATAAATTATCACCTTAAAGAGGGAATTTAACAAATTAATGTTAATAAATAAAATATAAAAGAATATAAGTAAATACTTTGTGGTATATGATATATTATTGTGGTTCAATAATAGATATATAATAAAAATATATTTATTTTATAATAGGTTCAAACAAATACAAAAGAATTCAAACTTGAGGTAAGAGTTTCTTGTCTCATGTTTACTTGGTGGCACATACGCCATATTCACCACTTATTCATTTGTGTGGTTTATATACTACCACTTTTGATATGTTATATCATGAATATATTTATCTTCATGGTAATTAATTTTTCATTTTAAGTTACTCATTTCATGGGTTTTATCATTTAAAAGTTACCAAAGTTTCAATGGTTTATTTTACGATCTCATCATTATTGAAGATTGTTTTTGTTTATATTTCACTTGAAGGAATAATTTTTAATTTATATAATAAAACAAATTTACTTATATATAATTTTTTTATTCCTAAAAATTTCAAGTTATATTACCATTTTCACTCTTTTGGTCTTTAAATAATTGAGAAAATATTTTAATGAAAATTTGACATCATTTCTCTCTTCGATCAAATATCTTATTTCATCAAAACCCATGTTTTATAAAAATGTTTTTGAAAAGTTTTTTAACATTAACCAAATGATTTATTAAAAAAAAATTTACCCATTTTTTACTTTTTCAAAAAAAATTAAAGGAATCTTCATGTCATTTTCCAAACATGAATCGTTTGGATTTTATCAAAAATGTGAAAGGAATTATTGTTTTGAAATGCAAAACCTGATTGGAATTTCACAAAATCATGACAAATACATGTTTTAATGAATATTTTATATTTTTTATAGGTTATTTTAAATTAAATTTATTTTTAAAATATTTTGGGAAATTTTACTTTTTAAAAGGTTATTTTCAAAATGTAAGGAGTATTTTCATCAATATTATTTTTTAGGATTCATCTAATGGTATTTATATTCATAATTGGCATAAAATATTTATGTTACTTGTTCCTTGTTTTGGGAATTTTTTATTGATACTATACTTATTATTTATCTATATGGTTTATCATTATTTTGATTGTGTATTTAAAATATTATTATCATTCACTATATTACATTAGATAATTTATGAATATTTTTATTCATTAGGGTAAGTATTAGAATTATGTATTTTAGATTTATAATATTAATAATTATATTGATTATGTTTTACCCCTTTCATATGAGAAATTAATTAGACTTATTAAGTGATGGGTGGGGTCTGGAATTATATAGCACCCCCATTACACCGGTAGGTCTCGTGGGGAATATAAGTTGGAAAAATTATGTTGGTTTTTCCCGCATATTTCAAATGTCTTATAAAATTTCATTAGAGTATATTTTAGATACCTATAATTATGAATTATATCATTATGAGATTATTTATTGATATCATTATGATTATTCAATTATTTATAATATCCAAGGATATGTTTCAAAATCATGTTATAATAGATATGGATTCATTTTTTCATCATGTATTCATGCCATATCTTGTTCAAGTTACAATTTTAATGTAATTTTTTTTCGTTATTTACTTTTCTAAATTGATTATTCTTATTTATTCATAATTGATTTCATTATACAAATTCCCTTAATGATAATTTGATCTTATCCCTTTCTTATGTTTTATTTTCCCTGGGATATTAGGAAATGTATTATGATTTATATGCAGTGGCATGTTAAGATGAAATATAATATTCTCAATAAAAACACATTATCAATTTTATTTTTTTAATTATAATGATAATTTCAAATATGTATCTAGTTTACCAAGACTAAAAAAACTATTTGGTACTTTAGAATGTGATTCCTCATATCTTATGACAATATAATAAAGTAAACACCGACTCTAGGCTTCAAGGGTTGGGTTATTTATAATTGATATGAGAGGATTTTTAGTTGTAACCATGAGAACTATATATAAGAAAAAAAATTGTCAATAAAACCCTATGATAGACATCGAGGATATGTATTGGATAACATTGTAATGTTTTTGTATGGTTTATATTATGTGGTTTTAATATCAATAAATCATTTTCTTTATATCACATGTGAATATGGTTTTGGAATAGTTGTACATGGGGGTAATAAATACGAAAATGGTTCATTTTTATCTGACTTAGTTGCCTCCTAGTATATGATATTGAGCCTTATATTTCAACTAGTTTTACACTCTTAGGATATATTTTTTGGTTAATTATCATATTATTTACAAAACATTATGAAGGATTTGATATTATTTTATGATTTGAAAAATTTCCCTAAGAAACCATGTTTAGGATTATGGGATTTTAATTCAGTAAATTTATCAACATATGTTAAGTGACTCAATAGTTTTGGGATTATTCATTATGTTTAATAATGTTATGATCTATCTAGTTCATTTCATTCATTATAAATGGGGCATAGTGGAATGAATGGGAACCATATCATTGAACATACTCCATGTATATATTTTTCTTATAGAAAAGATAATGAAGCAGGAGTTGTGGATGTAGTTGAAACTAACCAAATTATAACCATGTTGGGGAAGAAGACACAGATTATGAGCAATTAAATTACCCTCAATAAGAATAATACTAATCTAAAATGTGGTGAAACATTTTAAAACTACTTCATTCATAAAAAACATCCTTCATTTAATGATACTGAAAATATATTTTTAGGTGAAAAATGGATAAGTTCTATATAAAAGATATTTTACACTATGGATAGTAATGAATGAGAGAAGTTTGTCATGAATTTTTATCATCTCTTAGAAGATTAGGATCCATGATGGTCATTGATTAAAAACACTAAATATGAAGTGGAAATAACTTTTATATAATAGAATTATTTTAACAAACATTTGTGAGAAAAGTATTTTCCTCATTAGAAACACGCATATATAGAGAGATAATTCCTAATTATAAGGAAAAATTAAGAGGAAATGATTTAATTATGAAGAAAATTTATAAGGTTAAAAATGCATCCTACAGATTGTTTACATAGTCCAATGTGTTTGATTGACCATTTAATTAATAATTTAATGTTGTTTCTTAGAATGAAACTAGTAATCCAATCATTTTCATCATATGAGGACTTGGTATCATATTCTATCAATAAAATGAAATAATTCTCCATGAATTATGGTTTCATAGGGAATAAATAGAATAAGAGGAAGATAAATAAAAATATGGATAAAGGGATTAAGGTACACAAGGATTTACCCCATATAATAATTTTGAAGAGAAATAATTTTGGTACTTTATTTAAGGGAACATGAGTTTACTACATATTTGGGGAGAAAGGACATCATTCACATTATTGTAATATAAGAAAAGATGTTTTTAATGTTCAATGTTTCAAATTTAATGAAGTGTGACACAACATAAGTGAATTTACCAAGAATTAAGGGAATATAACCCAAAATAAATTAAGGGATCAAGGTCAAGTTAATTCTATTATTATGGTTGAAGTGGAATGATTACATTTCTTGTGTGTTTGGATTCAACAATAATTTTTTAGAATTATTTTTACCAATGGTATTATCATGATGAGAATCATGAAATCTATAAATATTGTGCTACCATACCTTTTCATTAAATATTTAAAATCATATTATGAATTGTATCGATAAAAAAGAAAAGTGATTTTTTGGATTTTTGACATTTAGTAAAACATTTGATGTATGGAAGAGAAAAATTAATATATTCTAGATGTTGACATATAAATTATAAATAGATTTTTATAGTATATTATTGGTGAACTGGAAATTGTTTAGTGATATATGTTATATATATTGGAGTATATTTCATATCTATTTTTATGTAATATATTTGAAAAAATTATATTTTTTTGGAAGGATGATTTTTTTATTGTGTTTTCATTATTATCATGGTATTGAAATATTTTTCATGGTACATTAATAGATTCTTTATGATTTTTTGGGAATATAATTCTATATTAATTTTTTAAATTTAGTGACATCTATTTTAATTTTTTGGAAATGAAATTTGGTTAGAATTTTTTTTGAAAGGATTTAAGGTTAACTATTTATGGAATTAATTAAGATGATTTTTGGGTTTTGTTTGATAACTCATACTATACATTTTTTTAAAAAAATATCATAGGATGGACATTTCATTATTTTATGGATTTTATATCCTATTAAAAGATAATTTTAGTTCTTCAGGCATGAAAAATTCAACTTTAATACTCATTTATTGTGAAAAAATATGATATTTTACTATAAATTGAAGAAATTATGAAATTATACCTGTAACATAATTACATTTCCTTAGTTTTTTGGTCCAAAAGTTAATGGAATTCCAAAACTCGAAGAAAAGGACCATAAAATGAAAATGTTATCCTGTAATATTTATTTTTGATGAATCAAATGGTACCTTAACTCAATATAGATATATGGTTTTATGGTAGTTACATTTAATATATCATTATATTTTTTTTGTGTTTAATGATCTCTATAATTCCCAACAATTATTTATGATTATATTCTATTCCTATATCATAAGTTCACACCAACGCTATCCTATTTGGAAACATAATACATGTTATTCCATATGACCTTCAAAATTCCATATCTCTCTTGTCATGAAGAAGTTTTATTAACTATTTTTACAATATGGGATACCAAAAAATCTATTTTCAAATTTCAAACCCTTGATAATTTATATCATTATGAAATTATGAGGACACAATTTATTTAAGGTGGTAGAATATAGAACCCTGAGATTTTAGAAGGGGGACATCATGATTGATACCATGTATCAAATGAAACTCTAAGCATATAAGAGAATATAACACATTGAAATATAACAAAATATTTATTTTTAAATAAATTAAATCTCTTTGATAGATTGTGATGAACGAAACATTGAGTTTAAATGAAACATGGTACTCTATTAAAATATTATTATTTAAAGACGACCTCTATCACCTATCCATTTATTTACAGGGTAAGAATATGAATAAATAAATTATGAAAATAATATGATTTATACATGTGGAAAAATAAATTCAACTCTAATCTATTAAAAATAAATAAAGTAAGAATGATTGAAATAAAAAGAAATGTTTTTTGAAAAATGTATCTTTATAAAATGTGGTTTAGTCATTCATTGGGAACATAATTTAAAATTAAAATTTCCCACTTTTAGAAAATTTATTGGGAAAATAATCATTATTTTTAATTTATATATGTTAAAATTTAAATTCATTGAATTTTTGGGGTTTTTATGAAATGATTTAGTTTTTTGACGAATAGTGGAAAATACTGATTTTTATTTAAAATAGAATTTTCATTTACATTATTTAAAATGATAAATTATATATTTAATTTTAATTAATGTTAAATTAGTTTAATAATATTAAAATTTAACTAATTTTTTTTTAATTTTAATCAATTTAATTTTGAATTATGATATAAAATCTATTTAAAATTTTGAATGTTGTTCATTGTAAAAATTATTTTTTGATGCATATTAAGTTTTATTTTAATTTAAATTGTTCTGTTTAGGTGAATTTAATTATTAAAATTTAATATAAAATTTTAAATTAGATAAATTAAAATTGTCTTATATGCTCAACATAGTTTTTTACCACAATTAATAGTGAAAATAACAACAAATAATTTTAGTGGTTAAGGTAAAAATTGGTTTACTAGGGGTTATACTAAGAATATAAGTGCTAAAACTAACTAAAACTTGTCCAAGTCCCATTTTATAGAAATATATCAACCATATAAACTATTTGTTTTCATAATTAACTATATTTTATTATTTTATCACGATAAAAACATTGGTATAACTTTATCATTTAAAAAATTTCTTTGTGTGCCCTCTCTCTTATAAAGGGATGAACCTCTCCTCCAAAGTTCACACTTCTAAAACACATTTATTTAGAAAATCACCAACCAAATACCATAATTATTTCCATACCTTCATCCTATATGACATATTTTTATTATAAATCCCTTTTAATAAGTCTTGAGGTTTAAACCGAAATAGGCTCTCCAAAGAAAAGATAAAATTTTTAAAGGCACATATTTGTTTTATTTCCTCTTTCACATCCTTTAAATTATATTAAAATATTATTATATAATAAAAAATACTTTGATATATAATTATATATTATTATATTAATGAAACATCCAAGATATATCTTTATTTCCATCAATTGAGAAATGAAACAGTCGATCGTGTATATGACAGACAACTGCATCATGAATCGATGTAATTATTTTTCCATCAACATTTTTCATGGATTGATATAATTATGGATTAAACTTATGTAGTAGTTATTTATGAAATTTTTATACTTCTTTAATTATTATTTCATACATTCCTTCATAATTACCATTCTATGGAGGGATTTGATAATGTTGCTCGTGTGTGTGGTAGACTACCGTCTCGCTAAGTGATGTGATTCATTTTTCATTTAATTTTTACATGGATGGTAATAATTATTTATTAATTAATATACCTAAATATATAAGACAATAATTCTTTTTTAAAAGTTAATTAATGTTTAGTTTTTTTTTCATTCAATATTTTGAGAAAAATTGAAACAACGTTTATGCGTACGTACGACTTACTACGTCATTGAACAGTGTAATCTATTTTCAATATCTAAATTTTATAGATTAAAATAATTAAATTTTTAATTAATATATATTACATATTCCTTATTCCTAAAATTATGTTGATTGTGGAACCATGATCATAGAAAATTGACCAAAATTACCAAACTAAAACATAAATGAAAAATGATGCAATTATCACTAGAAATAGTGATTTTAACAATGAAATGTTAATAAAAAATGATAAAAGTACACAAATATATACTAAATATTATTATATATATTTTAATTAATATATAAAAGATATATATTAAACAAATATTTGTTATATATGAGGTTCAAACGCATATGAAGGAAGTCAAATGCGAGGTAAAGGTTTCTCATCTAACTTTTCCTTCAATGAGACATAGTCCATAATCACCACTTATTACTTTGTATAGTTTATATACAACCCATTTTGATATTTTATATCATTAATCTATTATATTCCTATCATTTAATATTTTTTTATGTTTTTTATTTCTTGCAGTTTATGATTCAAATGTTACCAAAGTGGTAGGGTTTTTTTCACAATCTCATCATTATTCGTGAATGTTTTTTAACTCTACCTTTTGGAATAATTTTTTAGTTATATAAAAAAACCAATATATTTAATTATAATATGGTTATTAATTAATTTTTAAAGTATTGGAATAATTTTTCCACTCATTGGTACTTAAAATTATTGAGAAAATGATTTTAAGATAATTCAACTTCATTACACTCATCAGTCAAAAATCATTTTTCTTCTAAAACCATATTTTCTAATATTCTCATAATATTTTTCCACTTCCTAAATTTTTTTTACTAAATTTTTTTATCCATTATGGTAATTTAAAAAAATGAATGTAATATTTATTTCATTTTCTAAACAAAACCTGGCTTCTATAAAAAATGTAAAAGAAATATTTTCTTTAATATATATGATATAAACTAAATTTACCAAAATCATGAACTCTAAAAATTTTAAAGATTATTTTATAATTATAAAATGTCAATTTAAATGAAAAATATTTTCAAAAATATTTTGGGAAATTTTTGTTTTAAAAATTCTATTTTCAAAAAATAAAGATTATTTTCCTCCAAATTGTATTTGTGGAATCTTTTTATGATATTTCTATTCTTAAACAACATAAAACCTTAATTGTATATATTATCCACTTGGGATATAATGTATCAATACCATACTTATTATTATTCTATATGGTTTATTATTAGTTTAAAATGGTAAGTAAAATTTTATTATCATTCACCATATTACTATATATGGTTTGTGATGTTGTTTATTGATTGAGGTAGGTATTAACATTTCTTATGTTAGTTTTTTAAAATTAATGATTGTGTTGATTATGTTTCACCACTATTAAATGAAAAATGAATTGGAATTATTTAGCAATTAATGGGGACTTGAATTACAGAGTTGTAGAATTCATCATGAGGACTCAAGAGAAAAATTAGTTGGTCAAATTAAGTGGGTTTTTACACATAGATTAAAAATATATTGTGAAAGGTTTTGATAGTATGTTTATGATTTATAGTATCATGAATTACCTCACTATAAGATTATTTATTGATAACTATGTGATTATTCAACTAGTCAGAATATGTATGAATATGTTTGAAAATCAGGTGATTATTTATATGGATTTATTTGATCAACATTTGTTCCTGCCATGTCATTTATAAATTATTATTTAAATAGAATGTGTTTCAATTATTTACCTTTAAATATTTATTATGATTATTTATTAATGATAACTTGTGTTTTACACATACCCTTACTAAGAATCCGATATCACACCTTTATTATGTTTTGTTTTCCCCAAGATACCATGTCGCGTTTAATGATTGATATGTAAGGTTATGATAAGAGAAAATATAATGTTATTTAATAAAAAACTTTGTTTAATTTATGTATCCATTTATAATTTTAATTTAAGTTATGTATTTAGTCTACCAAGACTACCTAACAATTCTGTCTTTTAGAATGTGATTTCATGTTTCTTATATAATTTTAATTAGATAACCACTGACTCTTGTATACTAGATTTTGGGAATTTACACTATATCATAGAATACAATTATAAAATGAATTTTACATAAAAATTATTTACATTTCATAAACAAATTTTAATCCATATTATTATAGTAATTATAAAATAAATAAATATTATATATTTTCTTTAATAATAGAAATCAATATAAACATTTGAAATTTAATTTATGCATTAAAAATAACATCTTATAATACTAAACGCTAATGATTTATAAATGATTTAGAAAATTTAATAATATAAGATAAATATAAAAACATAAATAACATTTAATTTTTCTTATAATATAAAAATTAAATATTATGAAAACCCTCTACATAAATTCATGCTATATATATCTAGTGAATGTTTTCAATGGATATAAGAAAATGGTGTAGTGTTGAGTCATATCACCACTGTATATGGAGAAATGATAGTTTTGGCTATATGGGGTCAGTACTACATGAATTCAGTATAATCATAAATTATATTCAATATAATGAAGAATTATGTATTTGAGGTGATTTATTATGTGCGAATAACTTGGTATGTATGTTTTTCATCAATTAAGCATGCTTATTTCATCTCTACCATGACATTACACTTTCATATAATGTAAATGAATGTCCAATTCACATATTATGTTGAAAATTATAAAAATTTTATGAAAAAAACAATATATTTTTGTAAATTTTGGATGCAAGATACATTTTCCTAATAATGAATGTTACACCTCACACTCCACATTACATTAACAACTTAATTTAATGTCAATTTCAGAGTGAATATTACAATATAAAACAAATGCATCATTTAATCTTTATAATAATTATGTTATCATATAATTTAATTTGAAGCGGTGTAATCTACTATATGCTACCCCATACATGTTCTTCACTAAACCATAGAAGAAAAAAATTGATTTATATAATCATTAATACTTGTTTCACCTAATGGGTTTTAATTTTAAATCGTATGAATGATTACAGTAATATAAAACTCATCTATTTATTATATATTTAGTACATAATCAATGTGCATGGAAAGGAAGAACATAAAAATAGTGTCATAGTAGAAGTAACCCCTATCTTTTGGGGAACATTTGATAAGGTTCACTAAAGTAATAAGACAAGGATTTCATACCATAGGGGATAACGCTGGACAGAGGATTAAGGAGTATAATGTGAGGATTCTTGTGCACTGAGCGGGGTGTTATCCACTTGAAAATATGTGATAAAAAATATTATGGTAATGAAGTGATCTTGAAAAAAAAAATATAAAACAGACGGTCAATCATTTGTAACAGGTTTGATTATTTATCATTATATATATATAACTTGCACACTCCTCATTTAATGAATGTTTTTTGGATATATATAAATTATTGAGTGTTGAAGGAAAATTACTACTCATTGGGGGAATCTACTAAACTCATTCATTATAATCATAGTGAATTTAAAACTAATATAAATTTTATTGGGATGATATGGTGAAAATTCCATCCGATCATGAAGTCTACATTGCACGCAACATTGTATTGGGTTGTATCACATACACCCCAGGTTATGTTGGAACCAACATCCACTACAAAATCATAAAATACATTTTAATTAATTTTTCCTTAAGTTATATGCATCACATGAATATAATTTAAAGTGAAAATATAATTTTATAATATTTAGCTTACCTAGAACTAGTATCTCTATGGAATAAAGTTGATCACACCCAACTCATCAACCTCATTTACCTTACTAATGACTACCTCCATGAAAATTATCATCACAATACACCTATGAATGGGGAATATAATGAGTCTATCATATTCTATATCATCATTTTATTTTATAAGAATGACTTAGAATAATATAATACTAAGGAAACACTAGAAGGCTGACACATATGTAACGTTGACCACCATTATTGGTCGAGCACCATAAATAGAAATTATCAAAACAACTATAAGGAAATCACACACAAAAAGAAATATTAGTAAATGTTTATGAGCTACCAATAATTGAGAAGAAAAAAGAGAGATCAGACTCATTCCCATCTAGCCTAAACATTGATTACCCAAATATATTAGATATCATATTTCCATCACTTAACCTTAGGATGTTCTAATGAATTTCATGTAAAGATAACCTAGAACAAATTTTTATCTTCTCAACCAACTCTAACATTGGTATCACATCAATATACATAGGTAACTTATATGGGGTCACTTGATACATAATGGAGGGTTGAAATGACTTCTCATAATAATGAACTATTGAAACATTATTGAGTAGGAGGTTGTGGGAACATAAAATATAAATCTTTAATTTGAACTCTTTCTCTTGGACATAAAATCTCTATTTCTTAATAGAGAAAATATATCCCACTATTCCTCCCTTAGCGTAGAATAAAGAAAAATTGCATGTAAATACTTCTTGAAATCACTTTATAATACCTAAGAATCCTTTTAATCATTAAGATATAGAAACTAACATTGGTGATTAGTGCCTCCCAACTGACTAACTGCCAATACGATATAGTTCTATTTCCCTAGATATTTTAGAATAAAATTAATATTTAAATCTTCAAACAACTATTCTATTTCTTGATCAACAACTATCCCCACATAATTCTCTAAGATCTGTAATTGAAATATATATTTCTTATTTATCTAAGGCTACTTCACCTCAGCCATGTCAACTATTTTATTTTCAATAATAACATTATACTACATCTTAACAACTTGAACCCAAAGTAGATTTTGAATACTAGTCATCTCTAATATTTTGAAAAATGAAAAATCTAAGACTAGAAACATAGAATCTCATTTAAGGTAATTTAATTTGGTTTGTTTAACATTCCCTAGAATTAACCCCAATCGAATAATTATGAAATAACTATGCTTAATGTGCCACACATAGGCTAAGATGAACCAAGGAAAAATATATTTGAAATTATTGATTGGATTAAAAATTATATCTCAAAAATAAAAGACACAATATGATAACACAAAGGAGATGCATCTTTAGTGATTATAGACATTATTGACTTATTGGAAATTATTTATTCAACATTTTCCAAAAAATACCTCACACATGAATTACTATTTGATGTATTTTGGCATATTCTCTCATGGGGAAATATAATACAAAATAATGTGTGACCTCAAATTCTTAATAAGGGAAATCCATATCAGTGATTCACAAATTTTTATATCATAATCATGTGAGAAAAAAATATCATGGACGTAATACGTGACTAAAAAGAACCAAAATTCATAGGATTTGGTCATAAGATAAGAACATATAATAGAAATAAATTTTTTTGGATATATTGACAAAATAATATCAATACAAATGTATAGAATATGACATAGAATAATAATGTATAAACATGATACAATAATCCTTAGACATAGAGAATAATATTGGAATGAAGAACAAACATAAAAATAAAAAATAATATCTTTATAAATTTAACTAAATAAATAATGTCCATGCATAATATTGTGAATATAACAGAATAAAATAATGTGAATACATAAAATTTTGGGCATTACCAATTGAAATCATGTCAACACATGAAGTTATGAACATTGCTATTTGTTATCACTCCCATGCATAACATCATAATCTCATGCGATTTAAATATTTTATAATTTCATTAAGGGGATATTTTAAAACCAGTAATCACATAATGATAAACCATATATATATGATCTATAATAAATCTAATAATATATAACAAATTTTCCAACCAATCAAAAAAATAGGTTTTAAAACACTTTCATAAGTATCACATAAGAAGATACGAAGAATTGGGTTAGAATATAATAAATAATTAAATACACCACAAGAGAAATAGGATATGAAAATTTTTATAGTGATACATGTAACATAATCACATTAAGGGTATTTTATTTAAAAATAGAAAAAAATATATGTAATATAACTGTCCACACATACTCATCCAATAAATTAAATGATTTACAGAGTATAATTCATCACTTACATCCTAAATACCTTTTTAGGTTTATTGTTTCAAGGAATTAGTAAATCTGTTACATTAAAAATTGGAAACTTTGCAAAATGTGAATTTTTTCAAAAATAAATGTTCTTTATAAATACACACTTTCTTTGATAAAGTTAACTCAAATAACAAGGACATTAACATTATTTACATTCATACACACACATAAGCTCTATGTTAAACGTTTTAAAACATGGGATGATGGAAAAAATCTCAGTAATTGAAGTAAATGTAATGAAATATAATAGTCTATTTATAAACATAATAAACCATATAATAGTTTTCCTTTTTATAGTAAATATTTATATAAAATATGTAGGACTTTGGGACACCCTGAGAGGGGAGGGGTGAATCAGGGTGACTACCTTTTCTTTTAATGTGATGGATCTTGTTACCACTTTGGTAGAAACTTGTTAAACCTGTATGATGAATATGATTAGAAGGAAAACATTCACATGTAGAGAGATAACACAACACTTTTTTACTTGGTTCACCACTAAGGGATATGTCCATGGAGCATATGCCAATAGGTTGTCGGTCGTACCAAATTCCACTAAACTTCACTAGCTGTGGATTACAAAGGTTTGGGCACAGTCACTCTATCCCAGGCTAACTGCCTTTACGAAGGTTCAGGGATAGCTCACTACGTCCCTCGGGTCACTCCTGTTGACTCCCCCTAGCTCACTGCCTTTAGTGAAGTCCCACTCAGTTTATAGACATGAAGGTCTCTTCAATATATTCGCATTGAAGTCTTTGCCTCTGCTTAGAATGAGACTCTTCTTGAATCAAAGACCAGTAATGATGCACTTGAACGCACTGAACCACTGAACCGGATAATCAGAAAGTGCAAACCAGATACACAGATGATTTTGCACAGCAACTACCCTTTGCGCACAAGTTCTCACTTTTGTGTGAAATAACAGATTTTCACGTGGAAAAATATTTCGCTCAATTTCATCTTTTTATGAGAAACCTCTCTATTTCCGCACAGCTTCAAATTTTTCGAGCAAGCTGGAATTTTTCGCGCAGCTCGAATCGTTTTGGCACAACACAAATATTTTCACTCAACTCTATTTATGCAAACCTTTTACGCGCATCAGACCTAAGATCTTCTCTGAGTCTTCAACTATATAGAATGAGGAGGGTCACCTCTTATTTATAGGCTCCTCAGAACCCCATGCGCAAAACCCCCTGTGGCGCGAAAAACATCTCATTTGGTATGTAATATTTCACGCAGGTATTGTTTTCTGTGCACATCTCCAGATTTTTCATGTATCACATGCCTTTTCCTTTTTTCAACGTTCTGATTCCAAAACACTATTTGTGTGAAAAAACTTGATCCTCTATTTCATACACCACATTGTTTTTCACGCACACCGTTGTTTTTCATACAATCATCTTTTATTTCCCGCACCAATACATTTTTGTGCGCACCTCCTCTTGCCAAAATCCTATATCTTCATTTTCCAATTTTTAGGTCCGAAAATTTGGCAAACACTGGAGAATAGTGCCACCTTCAATTCTGTTATCTGCTTGAACTTTATGATCACTTTTATGGAACACATTCTGAACTTCCACTGATAATTGAAAACAAACACAAACCATACTACAATTCATGCATAGAACAACCATGGTTCCAACAATCTCCCCCTTTGGGTTTGTTCTCAATCAGTAAATAAATTCAATAAAGCACCTGTAACATGAAAACCAAAAATTCAAGAATCAACTCAGCCAACACTCAAAGTCTACATGAGCAATGCTCGGTGTAGAAAACAAGAGAGGAAGCTTGAATTGGGTGCCCATGTTTTGGAATTCTCAATGACACCCAAGAAATTCTCTTACAATGTCACAGAAGCATTAAATGTCTAATGTATTCCTTCTCATCCTTCTCATCCTATCACTGACACTGAATTATCATTATGACACGAGCATTACATGCCTGAACAAGCCTAAATTTATTCCTTTCTCCCCCATTGACAATAAAACCAAAAACCGGTAATTGTTCATTGTTCATCTCAAAACACACTCCCCCTGGATAGTATCTCCACCACAAACCTGCATCACATCCATAAACAGATTTAAAACAGTTAATATAACTGGGGAGAGGGAAATTTCATAACCTCCTTATGCACTGGGAGGTGGCTGAACACCAAGGTTCAACCGATGCTTTTTGAACACAGCTGCTGACAGTGGCTTGGTCAGGATATCAGCCACTTGATCATCAGTTCCCACATGATCCATTCTAATCACGCCTTGCTCAACTTTTTCTTTGATAAAGTGATACCTGATTTCAATATGTTTTGTATGAGAATGCTGAACAGGATTCTTCGAAAGATCAATTGCGCTCTTTCTATCACAGTAAATTACCATTGGTTGCTTCACCTCATCACCAATATCTATTAGTTGTTGCTTCATCCATAACAGTTGAGTGCATAGCTTTGTAGCGGATATATACTCAGCTTTAGTAGTACTAAGAGAAGTACTTTCTTGTTTCTTTCTCAACTAGCCAACACATTTCAGCCTAATATAAAAGGCTCCACCACTGGTGGAATTTTTGTCCACAACATCAACAACCCAGTCAGCATCAGAAAACATTGATAATTCACTGTCCCAACCTGAAGCAAAGTATAACCCAAAGTAATGAGTGCCTTGAATGTACCTTGTGATTCTTTTTAATGCTGCCATATGTTACTTTTTTGGATTACTCTGAAAGCGGGCTGCTAGACATGTCACTGTCAGGTACAGTAGGATCCAAATGATCCTCCTGTACATGGTGGGATCTATAGAGGTCCCATACTCATGCTTTCCAAGCTTGGTTCCAACTATAATTGGATTTGAAATTAGTTTGGATTCATGCATATCAAATTTCTTCAGCAGCTCTCTTGCGTACTTTTCTTGAGAGATGAAAGTATAATCTCTCATTTGAGTCACCTGAAGTCCTAAGAAATATATGAGCTCCTCAATCATTGACATTTCAAATTCTGATTTCATGTGATTGAAAAATTTATCCACTGATTTCTACCTACTGCCACCAAATATATTGTCATCGACGTAAACTAGAACCATGAACTGATCTTTTGGAGAATTATTCACATAGAGATTGTGATATACTCCTCCTGTTTTGAATTCCCGCTTCTTAAGATAGGAATACAGCCGTGAATACCATGCTCGTGGTGCCTGCTTCAAAACATATAGTGCTTTCTTTAGTTTGAAAACCTTTGTTTCATCAATACTATGAAGAAAAACCACTGGTTTTTCAATGTAGACTTCTTCTTCGAGTACACCATTCAAGAATGCTATCTTGACATCCATTTGATATACTTTATATCCTCTTTAGAGTGCCATGGTAAGGAACAGCCTGATTGAATCTAATATATCCATTAGAGCAAAGGTTTCTTCAACATAAAAACCTTCAATTTGGGAGTATCCTTTACATACCAGTCTTGCCTTATTTCTAATAACACTTTCATGCTCATCAAACTTGTTCTTGAAGATCCATTTTGTACCAATCACATTGTGACCTTCGGGTCTCTAGACAAGATCCCATGTCTGATTCTTGTCAATATGATCTAATTATTCATTCATGGATTTTACCCATGATTAATCCTCTGTAGCTTCTTCAAATAAGGATGGACCCACAACTGACAGAAATGTAGATTGCATGTTATTCCTCATCCTCCTTGTTTGTGTGGTTGCACTCCTATACACAATTATGTTAGATGGATCAATATCAACTCTTTTATTTCTCCTATGAGGTTTAGTTGCATTCTCTTCAGCCATAGTTTCTTCTTCAGATTCTTCTTCTGAGTCAACATCATGATGTGACTGCTGAGTGTTTTGAACAACTTCCTCTATTTCTGTATTTGTATTTTCTCCTCGTTCAATTTCTTCCTCACTTTCTATCACATTAGTACATGATGTCCTTGAAGAATTTGTGGTTTTCTCTTCAATTATCTTAACATCACTGCTTTCCACAATCCTTTCTAATCACTTGTTGAAACACTTTTAGGCTTTTCTGTTCATTTAATACCCAAGAAAAATTCTTTCATCAGCATTGTCACCAAACTTCCCTTGATTTCCTTCTTTATTCTGGATGAAACATTTGCTTTCAAAAACTCGAAAGTATTTCAAGGAAGGCTTCCTTCCATGCCACAATTCATATGGTGTCTTAGTTTCTCCCATATAAAGCCCTGTTCGATTCTGAATGTGCACTACAACTTCAACAGCTTCCTTCCAGTAATGGCGAGAGATACCACTCTCAATCGGCATAGTCCTGGCCATATTGTTGACCTGTCGATTCCGGCGCTCAATAACTCCATTTTGTTGTGGAGTTCTCACATAAGCTACCTCATGCTATATTCCATGTTTTTCTAGGTAATTCTCAAACTCAATGGACGTGTATTCCCCTCCGTTGTCAGATCTCAACATTATGATCGTTCGTCCATTATCATTCTCGGCGATTCACCGATATGTTTTCATGAAGTCAAGGACTTGTCGTTTCCTATGAATGACCATAACACATGCCATTATACTGTAATCATCTATGAAAAGGACAAAGTACCTTTCTCCATGAGTTCCGACAACATTTATCGGCCCACATACATCTTTATGAATTAGATCAAGAAGATGAGATGCCCTTTTCTTCTTTGGTCGATATGAACTGCAGACCAGCTTTCCACAAATTCAAGCATCACAAGACTTTTCACGCTCACGCTTCAGGTTGGGAATGTCCATGGAAATTCAAAATTTTGATATTTTCTCAATGTATTTTGGATTGATGTGAACCAGTCTTCGATGCCACAATTTTTTTTCTTCTTCAACAGTCATGTAACAAACATTTTCTTTACTCTCAACCTGATAAAATTTGCCTTCCATTCTGCATCCCTTCATAAGTGAATTGCCTATATTTCCCTTAATAGTGTAGCCTTTTTGATTAAAAGTAACTATAAGTCCCGAGTCACAGAGTTGACTCACACTGAGTAGATTATGATGTAGGCCATCTACGTAAAGGACTTTAGTATTCTTTAGCTCTCCATTAGCTAATTCAGTACTTCCACTGCCTTTGATTTTCAGAGCTCCATCATTACCAAATCATACTGTACCATAAAACTTCCTTTTGATATCCGTTAATAGGCCAACATTACCTGTCATATGAGATGAATAACCACTATCTAGAATCTAGGTACTGTTGCTTTTTGTTTCTTTAAGGGCCACCTCTATAAGGTTGGATTTCTCAATTTTCTTCCTTTATTTACATGATACATTGGATTAAGTATAGAGAAATAATGGCCTTTCAATTATCTCATCTGTGTATATTGGTTCTTCATAGTAGAAGTCTTATTCAAGAGGAGAAAACCTGTTTGAAAGACCAATACTATCTTGTTGACAAGATTTGACTTGTCTTGAACTCCGGTATAAGGTTTCCATGTCCCTTCTTTGCCTGCAATTAACAGCCTTATGACCAAAGTTAGAACAATGAAAACAATATCCATAGAAACTATTTCTTCTATAAGATGGAGGATATGAAGTTAGTCTTCTTTGTTGACATCATAGATCTTCCCCATTCAATTAGCTCCTTGCCTCTTTGCAATATGATATGGTATGGCCCAGATAGCCACAGAATAGGCACTTCATGAGAGGAAATGTCTACTCACTTGAATTTCTCCTCATACCTTCTTCCTTGGGAGAATAGTTGGACAACCTGTCATTTCTGAATGTTTGAGGATAATTTTACGTTCTCCTTTTATTTTGGATTGAGGGTTTCTTTTTCAAAACTTTAGGCAATGTTTCAACATGTCCAACTTTCATCTTGTATTTGTTTTTCTCTCTTCACTTCCAGCAGTTGATGTCTCAGCTTCATAGCCAATTCCACTCTTTCCCATGCAAGCGGGTCTTTGATCACTCAAGATTTTTCCAACCCCATTTGAACCACACTTGGATCTTTCCAGTAATTCTTCATTTGAGAATCTTCAAAGCTGTATTTTCTTCCTTGATTCTTTTGAAATTGATTCAGTATCAAGTTTACTCCTAAGAGTAACAACTTCCTCCTTAAGACCCTCAACAGTCTTGAATTTTTATTCCAGTCTGGATGTGAGGTCATTGATGAACTTTCCTTACTCTTCAATTCTCATCTTTAGATCCACTACATCATCATTGCTTTTAAGGATTTTAGACTGTACTTTCACAAATTCTTCCAGTCTTTCAATTTCATCTTCAAGCTGATCAACATATTTAGTTGATTCTTCTACAATTGATTTCCACTTATTCCAACTCTTACATTTCATCTTAATATTGTTAAAAACATCCTTAAGTTACAACTCAGGATTTCCACTATTTTTTAACTCATTGTCTCCACCATTATCTTCTGATTTTTCAACAGTGGCCATTATGGAAGCATGGTTTCTAGTTTTGAACTTTCGTTCTTCCTCTTCACAGAATTCATTATCATTATCTTCTTCTTCACAGACAAAAATCTTCTTCCGTACTTTATTTCTAGATTTGAAGTCTATTTTCTTGAAAAACCTTTTCTAAGGCTTCTCAATGTTTTCAGCATCGCTATCATCGTCATCGATCTTTCTTAAGCACTGAGAAGCAATGTGCCCTACTTTTCAACAATGAAAGCAAGATAGAGGTAACTTCCCTTTGAATTTACCTTTTCCCTTCTGGAACTTATTGGAAATGAGAGAAAAAATTTCTTTTTCATCATCATATTCACCACTACTATATTTTGAAATTTTCAGTTTCTCCATGGATTTGAATTCTATTTCCTTGCTTACTCGTGTAGTAGCATCTTCTGGTTTGACTCTCATTTCATATACCACTAGGCTGCTCAATATATCATCCAATGAAAGTTTGGAAAGATATATTTCCTCAAGGGATGACACATTTTTATTGTACAGGGGTGGAAGTCTTCTTAATATTTTCTTTAGAATGTCAACATCTTTGATTTCTTCACCTAGAACCCAAATTTCTCCAACCACTTCAGTAATTCGATTGAAGGAGTCTGCATTCTCATCAGGATGCATCTTCAGATCATCAAACCTATTGTTTAGGACTTGTAGTTTCACCTCCTTCACTTTGCTATCTCCTTCATAAATATTTTCAAGTTTATCCCACATGGACTTTACTGAGGTGAAACTCATTACCCTTAGATAGATCTGATCAGAAAGGGCTGTGGTGAGAGCATTCTGCGCTTTAGCATCAGCATCAAGAATTTTCCTATCAGCATCCGTCATAGCCATACCTGTTGGATTAGTAACATGAATACCTTGCATAGTGGAAAACAAAACTTCCATTACAAGGGATCTTAGATGAGATCTCATTCTATTCTTCCAGATCTAGAAATTACTTCCATCAAAGAGAGGGACTCCCTTGACATTGAAAACATTTTCCATGACGACAAAGGAAAGATTCAACACCAGCAAACTTTACCCTCTGATACCACTTGTTGGACCCCGGGACACCCTGAGAGGGGAGGAGTGAATCGGGGTGACCAATTTTTATTTTAATGTGATGGATCTTATTCCCACGTTGGTAGGAACTTGTTAAACCTGTATGGTGAATATGACCAGAAAGAAAACATTAACATGCAGAGAGATGACACAACACTTTTTACTTGGTTCACCACTAAGGGCTACGTCCAAGGAGCATACACCGACATGTTTTCAGTCGTACCAAATTCCACTAAAGTTCACTAGTTGTGGATTAAAAAGGTTCGGGCATAGTCACTCTGTCCCAGGCTCACTGCCTTTACAAAGGTTCAAGGATAACTCATTGCGTCCCTTGGGTCACTCCCGTTGACTCCCCCTGGTTCACTACCTTTGGTGAAGTCCCACTCAGTTTATAGACGTGAAGGTATCTTTAATATATTTTCATTGAAGTCTTTGCCTCTGCTTAGCACAAGACTCTGCTTGCATCAAAGATCGGTAATGATGCACTTGAACGCACTGAAGCACTGAACCAGATAATCAGAAAGTGCAAACCGAATACACATATGATTTCGCGCAGCAACTACCGTTTGCACACAAGTTTTCACTTTTGTGCGCAATACATGATTTTCACACGGAAAAATATTTTGTGTAATTTCATCTTCTTACGCGCAACCTCCCCTTTTCCGCGCAGCTCCAAATTTTACACACAAGACGGAATTTTTCGCACTGCTCGAATATTTTTCACACAACACTGATCTTTTCATGAAACTCCCTTGACACGAACCTTTTACATGCATCAGACCTCAGATCTTCTCTGATTCTTCAACTGTATAGAATGAGGGGGGTCACCTCTTATTTATAGGCTTCTCAGACCACCTCGTGAAAAACCCCCTGGTGCACGAAAAACATCTCATTTGGTGTGTAATATTTCACGCAAGTATTGTTTTTTTCAGACATCTCTAGATTTTTCGCGCAGCCCACGCCTTTTCCATTTTTCGACATTCTGATTCTGAAACACTATTTGCGTGAAAAAACTTGATCCTCATTTTTCACACCACACTGTTTTTCGTGCACACCATTGTTTTTCGTGAAAGCCTACTTTATTTCACACACCAATCCCTTTTTGCACGCACCTCCTCTTGCCAACATCCTATATCTTTATTTTCTGATTTTCAGGTCCAAAAATTTGGCAAACACTGGAGAACAGTGCCACCTTCAATACTGTTGTCTACTTGAACTGTATGATCACTTTTATGGAACACATTATGAACTTCCACTGAGGATTTAAAACAAACAAAAACTATACTCCAATTCATGCATAGAACGACCATGTTTCCAAAAAAATATACATTTATATATACAACAAAAAAATTTAATTGATCAATATATTTTATAAAAATTTCAAATGAATTTAAAAGTTTGAAATCACATTCGTGAGGGATTATTAGAAAAGCAAGAAAAATCATGAGTACCTTTACTTGAAATATAGACCTTCCACTATTAAAAATGTAATAAATAATTCTGTTAAAAGTAATCATATTTTAATACCACTTAAAATAAAAAAATATTTATTAAAATCCATTTTTGGAAGATCGTGTAGGTACCTTTGGACATTTTCATTACATTCAATCTTACAAGAACCAATATAATGAAATACCTAAATCATTTAGTTCATGTATCTCTTATGAGTAACCTTTCACCACTAAACTCTATCTTTTTTTCTAATTTCATTGGATAGACATAACTAGATCACCCTTTATCAAAGATATATTGGGATCATCCATCATTATTATAAAATCAACAAGAACCATAGCATGAATAAAACACTTATATATTTACCTTTAATGATAAAACTAATTTAAAAAGACATTAAATTTTATAAGAAATAAAACTTTTATAAATCTCATATAAATGATTAAAAAGTTCAATTTCCATTGAAATAATATTTTAAAACAAAAATTGAAACAATGTTAGTAATAGAATCTTAATTTTAAAATAATGTCATAATTTTGATGAATATTGATATGGAATAATTTCTATGAAGTTATGAAGGGACATTAAAGATCAATTTGTTTAAAAAACATTCATTCAATAACTTTTTAAAAAGTATAAATAACCCACACAAAAAAATTTGAAAAAATATATTTTTTAGACCATTTTAATGATATTGAAAATAGTAAAAATGATCATTAAAAAATTACAAATAAATAATAACATTATTGAAACACTTAATAGAGCTTTAACATAGATGAAAAAGAGTATTAGGGAAAAAATTAAAGTAATATTTCTAAAATAAAGTTCGTTACCCTGAGTCTTGACTCACTTCATTCATACGTATACCCACCCAATTAATAAAATTATAATTTTTTTTTTACTTTTTTATGAATAATTTTCCTTTTCATTTCTTAATCATTATTACATTTATTTCATTTGTTTCCATGGTTTATTTAGTTACAAAAAATTATTACGTTCTCATTGGACATTTTTAGTATGTTTGGTTTATAAGTACAAAATTACACCATATGTTGATTATGGTAAAAAAGATAATGGTTCTGTTATCCCCATATTATTAATCATGTGAAAATAATATTTTTGTACATTAATAAACTTTTTTATTACTTTATAATTAAAGTGTTCCTGAAAAATTAATTATGTTATGTCATGAAGGCTATAGTTTTCACAAACAGGAAAGTAACATTTCCATATTCATACTAAATGGAAAGAAAATAAGGTATATAGTATTTTAATTTTTATAAATTGTAACTATGATATTAATGTCATATTTATTCATTATTTTCATCTTTTTGACTAAACAGATGAGGTGGCAATGAAAAATGAATCACAACACTTCATTAAGGAGGTATTACACACGTACACATGAATTAGGATATTATTTTCCAAAATATGGTAAGGGAAATAATTAAGTAATCTATTATATTTTTAGAATCATAATAATGTCATATAAATATTAAATATTTATTATTTTCATCTTTATTACCATATTTGCAAGGAAGTTATGGAAAATGATACATATTTCTTCATGGAGGTGGAAGTACACATGTATGCATTAGTGATGCTTTCATTTCTCAACGAATGGAAGAAAGATAGAAAATAGTTTTTACATAAACATAATAAAATTTAATTATCGATTATATAAAAATATGATTTTGTTATAGAGGTCATAATATATCTTATAGTGGTATATGAAGAAATAAATTTACAATAGGTCAGTTAGGACTTATTCCACCTCCTTAGATATATCCATTAGGATTACACGTTAACCCTTATAGAAGATGCCTTTTTAGAAGACCAAGTGATCTATTATTTGAGGATGATAGTTTAAAATGTATTTGGATATATTCCTCCAAATATATTTAGATCAAAATATATGAACCACTAAGGGTAGGATGTTCACTTTTATAAGTGACAGGAGTGGCACACATTTGTATACTTAAAAAATTAAATTAATATAAATATATTTTTCTTGGAAGGTAGGATAAATATTAGTATATTTTAAAATAAAATATTGTTTAAGGTTGAAAGTTATTCAAAAAATCACAAATAGGCATGTTTTAATGATATTTTTTTTCCTTTCCTCTATTTTTAACTGAAAAATAACTTTTTTAACTATTTCCATTATGAAAAATATTTAACATGGACGATATTCATAATGAACAAAAAAGGAAATTCAAATTTTTAAAAAAATTTAACATTTGTAATCCGTTTTGACATGTTAAATTCCTGAAAGTGGTAAAAATTATTTAAATATATTTATGCAATCCAAAATGAAAACAGTTTTTATAAAATATGATTCTAAAGAAAAAATGATTTTTACCAAGATCATGTGTAATCATTACTTATATGGAATTATTTTAATTAAACTAAATATAAGAAAACTTAATTCACATTATAACCAAACCAAAATAGAAAATAACCCCATAAAATTTTATTTAAATGATGGAACTGAAATGAATTTTATATGAATAAAAACATTACCAAATTTACAAAACGTTAAACATAGATATCCATGCTGAAAAATACATTTTAAAATTTTAATACTACTTTGTAATTATATATTTATTCTATAAAAAAGTTTTTGTAAACATTCAATTAATTATTATATTAAAATAATTTCATAAATAATATAATATTAAAAAACCTATATTTTTCAAAATTCACATAAAATTAAATCTTTTTAGGAAATTAAAAAAACATCATAATATGAATTAAATATATTAAATCAAAAAATGATTATTATTTTTTCAGTTTTACACTCTAAAATCTTGAAATTAAATTTTAATATAAAACCATATATTTCATAGAAAACATTTTATCTAAAATCAAATAATATCTTTTATGATAGAAAAATAATATAAATTTATAATATTTTAGACTAATGTATAAAATATATCTATAAACATTAATAAGACATGATATTATTTTATTGATAAAATCACCAAGGTTTTCATATTATCCCCCCTTTTATATATTCCTAATCACAATTTTATTCATTATATAAACAAGTGGGGTATTTTTCCATCATAGATTTATTTGATTATTTATTACATCCCAAATCATGTGATTTTACCATAAATATGTGGTTAAAATGCAATATTTTTGAATAAATACTCTCTGTAATTGAAAATATAAACTTGTTTTTATTTATAAGGAACACTCTATTCTATCATAATAATCTTAGTGCTCAAAACAGGAGATAATTCAGGTATATGAATCCTTAGAAAACACATGAAATACATCCAGAACCTCATACAAAATCAGGTGTATAGAGAACTAGAATGAAACATTTCCCACTTTTGTATAGAATTCAATAGGGTCCAATGAACCATGGGCTCATCATTCAATTTTTACCAAAATGAATTACACCTTTTCATGTGGATTTTTTAAAAAGGGCATTGTCACATACCTCAATATAAAGGTCTTTCCTCTAGTTTTCGAAATAAATATTTTTTCCTACTTTGTATTGCCCTAATGTGATGTTTCATAATCTCTCTTACCAATAATATCTTATAAAAATTCTATTTACAAATATTTAATCTAAAAAAATTCATTACAACATACTGGAGTCTGACATCATTTTCCAAATAACACCTCAAAATATTCCATCTAAATATTTGAATGAAAATTATTATTATCAAATAATTTAAACATTGTTAGATTATATTCTTAAATTTTATAATAATATAATTATAAATCACAAATATTATCTTCAAATGTATGGATTTTTCATTCATATTTTATATCAGATTGAGGAAGAAAGTTTTTATTAAATTTTAATTCTATAAACATTGAATTTTAAATTCATTTCCAAATATTTTTTATAAATATAAGGTCATGATTAGATAAAATATATAAATAAAATCCGTGAAACCTTACTATCACCATTAGATATTATCAAGAAATCTAATTCAAATACATTACATCTTGAATAAATATAAATAGCATTGATTTAGTAAGATGGTAAGTGAAAAACCAAATCAAATTATTACTTCAACTTATACTTGGAAATAATACTATAAAATCCATGGATATGTTCTCCGATTTCTATTTTGGTAATTAAAAAGGTTGAAGTATCCCATGACTTAGCTTTCATTTAGAGTTAACCAGTTGAAAAGTCAAAAAATTCCTATTAAAATCAACAATTTCATTCTTGATACATTCCCACTAAATATTTTTCTAAATATACCTATACAAATTAATAATATAATTATGGATAGAAAATATAGAGCTTCGAGATTCACATAATAATTTATTCATTTACTGGGAATTGTTCAAAACATATAACCACCTTCAAAATCATATAACACCATATTAATTAAAATTACACTCACTAAACTTACCATTATTGAATAATTCTTCTTTTTTTCTTTAAAACATGACCATCCTTTTAAGTATCCTTAATTATATATTAAAAATATAACTACACTATTACCTGATCTAAATAGGAATGAGTTTCTACATAAAACATTTATTCGGAAATATTTATATAATCATTAATTAAATAATCATGTTCTAAAAACAATATAGTCAATTATGTGTTATTTTTTCAACTCAATAAATGAGATAGCATATTTACCATACCTTGATAGTAGTTAATCATGATATCATTATAATTTATCAACTCTATACATATTCTCTACATATTCCTCCACTATTTTTTAGTGAAAATATTATTTAAACGTTTATGTTCAATATATATTTTAAATTTTACATTATCTAAAATATGTATCCAATTTTGTAAATAAAAAAACCACTGTTATAATCTCAAGATCAATCATAGGGAAACTTTTCTCATAGGGATTCAATTGATGTGGAATATATATAGTTACCTGATTATCATTTATAAAAATACAACCAGGAATTTTCAAATAAGAATCACTACAAAAAACAAACTCACCATTTTTATATGGAATGGAAAATGTTAGTGACTTAACCAATATACTTTTACATTCTTAAGTAAAATTTCCACAAAACATTTTTAATGTGAATTTAACTCTTCAAGTTAACATATTTAGTTAATTAGATAATATAGTAATGATCTAAAAAAACCTCAATAGAGACCTGTTAATCTAAGAAAATATTAAAACTCTATGACATTTGTCGTCTTAGGATAACTATTCTACCAATTTTTTCTTATCAGGATCAATTTTTATTCCCTTATTAGAAATATTTTATCTAATTAAGGAAATATACAATAAGAAAAATTCACACATTATGAATTCCCCATATGATGAATTTTCTTTTACAACTATAAAACAATCATAAAATATTTATCATGATCTTCATAAGTTTTTTATTACACCAGAATATCATCTATAAATTGAAAACAATATACAAATTCTTATATAATACTCTATCCATTACATCCATATATATGGATGATTCATTTGTTTGCCCTAAAATGCATAAAAAAACTCATAATGGCCTAATGTATCCATGAACATCGTCATTAGATTGTTTTATTAACTTAATATTAGGTAATGGTACTTGGACTAGATAAAAATCTTCAAAAAATACTAATCTCCCAAGATATGATCATATAATACAATTACATTAGTAAAAATGTATTTTTCTATAACATTAATGTTTTTAGATGCTCTATAATCAATAAAAACCCCTATATATCCATCATTGTTTTTAATAGAAAACATAAAATCACTCAATAGTGATGTGTATAGGAATATGGATCCCATATCAAGAAACTCATGTAACTTATTTTTCAATTATATCAATTTAACTAAAGTCATTTAATAGTGAGGTATTAAAATTTTAATATAATAGAAACATGGCCAACAAGTGTTTTAAAATCTCATTTAGGAATAAAAATAGGAAAATCATCAAGAAAGTTTTTTATATTTTCATTTGAAACTGGAACATAACAAATTATAATGGTTTATTTATTTCCAATAATCTTTGTAAGTTAACATTCACTCACATATTTATTTATTTTCACATATTCTTGTTATACTATGAAATGTATGATCTCATTATTTAATAAATATTTAAAATAACTATCATGAATGAATATGGTTTATTTAACTCTTAAATGTTTTATAAAATTTTAAATAAGAATCCCTTTTTACCTAGAATAACATCAAAATCATATGAGGGTAATGTAAAAATATTTTTACGAAAAAACATTCCACATTAATGATAGGCAGGTTCTTATAATATTATTAAGTGTATATAACCCTACCCCCATATCCTTAAGGCTATGTCTATATTATTACATTGTAATAAGATATAAATGATCAAATACCAAAGGACATAATATTTTATTAGTCATGGTAAACTATATAAATAAATGGTTCCCATTTTACATTTGAAAACCCAAATTACAACATAATATTTTTTTTTCATTTTTTGATCATATCATTATTCCCTCTAGAATATCCTAAAATTTCATTCATATTAAGCTTCCTATAGTCCTTGTAAAGGATAAAAATAATAGTGAGCTCAAATACCAAATAAGAGGTATATAGAGAATATTATATCCTAGGTAAATGAAGAATAATAAATGAGTCATAATGAATATGTCTAGGTAAATATCTGAACATGCTTATCATTTAATCTATAACTTGAATATCATAATTAGATAAGTAATCCTTAACATTGTAATGTAAATACATAATCACACATTACATTTAATAAATATCTAGACTATTATGAATATATAATGAATAATAAACATGGGAAGGTAAATAATGGAACCCATATTCCATTTAATCAATAACTTTATTATTATGATAAGATTTGTATTAATCAATATAGAATGGAAAATAATTGAAAATTTTAATGCAATTTCACCTTTCTTTTAGGTATGTTTTAAACTTTGTTTTGGTTTTCATTTTTTTTGTTGAGTAATTTCATGAAAGAATTGTGAGGATAGTTTTAATGGATAGTTTGGGGATTTGTTGTAATTTTCACCATAAAACCTATGGTTTTTTCAGTTTTTTGGGGATTTACATGCCGTTTAGTGGGGTTATACAACATTTAATCATAGCCAGGAAGATTACATAAAAGGGTGAAAAACATGGGAGGTTACATGTATTCTATATATTTCACATCATGTAATTATAAAAAATTTTATTTTTAATAAAAGGTGATGGGTTTTTTGGTACATTTAGGACTTGAAAATTATATAACGTGTAATTGAGATACAAGCCATGTAAAACCCTGATTCTTGGTTTTAAGCTGGTGGTTCAGTTAAAATTCTCATTTTATTTCTACATGCTTCCTTGATCTCAACCTAGAGGCTCTTCTAATGTGATTTTGGAGCTCCAATCCCTCCATATCAACCTTTTAGTGATTAATAGTTTTGTATGTTGTGATTCGTCTCCAAAACTAAGTAGTCTCCATGTCTCTTCCATATCTATAAATTTTCCTCTTTGAGTTTGATAGATCATCTTTGGATTAATGGATCTCAACTCAGTGTTACTGAATCTTGATTGTATTTTGTGTTCCTATATCTTTTGTTGCATCATTTTCCATTGGCAAGTCCCATTTTGGTTTTTTCTTTCCATAATTAATGGTATGTGGCTCTATTTGGGATTTTATAAATAATTAAATTCTTGAGTTGATATATTTCATTCAAAATACTATTTATTGGGTTCTAGAAACCCAATTTGATGTGAAATTTTATTTAAATTAATGTGGGATTGATTTTTGGAAAGACCCCTAATTCTAATTAAATTGTAATTTTTGGTGTGTTTTGAAATTTATGGAAACTATGAAATTATTTGATGATTGACTCTAGAAAGAGGCTTAAATTGAATTTATAAAAACATATGAGTGGTTTTATTTTAGAATGTCATTGTTTGATGAAAAACACATGATTTGGTCTTGAATGTGAATTAGCCTTTTGATAAGGAAAAGTGGGAAATTGAACTTTGAATGATGATTGATTTGAAATGATATGATTTTCTATTCTTTAATTGATAGAATAGTTAAGTTCATTCAAGCCTGGTTAGTTTGTGGGTTATTTGGGACCAACATTCTTGGATGGAAATTCCCTAGAAATGGGTTGATTATGACAACTCTAACAAAAACCTAGTTAGGCGTTATTATCCCCAATGGGGTATTGATGTGTTCAATTTGGACTGAACTTAGGATACATGTGAACGCATGTGTATCCATGATCACTGACTTGAGAAGTGTGAGGATCCTATTACTAGAAACTATCATGATGCAGAGAAGATGACCAAGATGATTATTTTTACTATTTTATTATAAATTCCTCTTATTGTGAAACTGATTTACTCATTATTATACATTTATATAAACTATTTTATATAAACCTTTTATTTAATCCATATTTTAAATATTTTTCATCATTTTTAAATGAATCATGTGTTCTTTTAAATTTGAAAATGTACCTCCATTCACGTTTTGAATAAAATTGAATTTATAATTTTTTTATTAAATAATATTATTATGGAACACATAGTGAGACAATACTAGGATTTTTATCTCACACACTACCTTTGACTATGGACATTTTTTTCTCTTTTTAAATAAGAGTAAAGGGAAATTTTCTAATTGATGGGGTGGATATTCTTATTCCCTTAGGGCTTAGAGTAATGTCTCATTTGGGATATTCAGTTTTTCTTGTTAGAATTTATATAATTAAAGGATATAATGTTTGAGTTTTAGAAATAACTTTTTGGTTGTTGGTACTTTATTATTTTTGTATTGTTTAGAATAATGATATGTATCATTATATAATTTGGTTTTCTAGAAAATTTGTTCACACACTTTTATTGTATGATGATAGGTGCTAGTCGTTAACTCTAGAGGATCAAGAATTCCATTCGGGCTATATCTATGCTGGATTGGGTATAAGGCTCTAGTTATGGAACCATAGAGGGATAAATTATTGAGTCATAAAAAGGAGTTACTTCAGAAAAATCCACCAGTGTTCTATGGTTATAATGATCCTCAATGGGATTGGTATTGGTCAAGAAATATTGACCATATTTTTGTGTTCATGGAAATGATTGAGTCAGTCAATGTTAAATGTGACACCTTCAAGATAGAGGGACCATGCATGAAATGGTGATACTTTATGGTGATGGTGAAAAAGCACAATGGTTTAGAGTGGAAGGAAATGAAGGTTCTCTTCATTGACCAATTCTATCCAGAATTAATAGTGTTGGCTAAGGCTATGGATATTTTTAAACATGAGAAGAATGGTAGGACTGTGAAGAAATATTCTAATATCTTTGCTAAAATTGTGTATTGATCACCTGATATTGTATCAAATGAGAATATGGAGTTTCAAAAGTTTAAAATGGGACTTTAGTATAATATTCTTTCATAGGATTTCTTATTTAATCTCTCTTCTTAAGCTAACATGTTGTAAAGCACATTTATGGTAAAACATGATATCTCTAGTAAGTTAGGTTTTATGGGAGTTAATTTTTCTCCATGTGGTAGTTTTATGAGTTTCCATAAAGGTAAGATAATGTGTAAATATTCTCAAGGTGGATTTAATAGTAGGTATCTTCAAGACCACCTGTGCTACTGGTATGAGGACTATTGACTTGATTCTAGTGTGTAAATTATGGGAATTAGAAACATGTTTGCACTAAGGAAATAGAAATATGTGGTTCCTATGGTCATTCATGACACTTATATAAATTTGGTTATATCTTATTTTCCCTATGAAGTGGAACAAGTTCAGCAACAGTAAATATTAATACAGTGCAATCAGATTCTTCAAGATCTAAGGGGTTTTATCCAGTGGCATCAAAAAATAATATTCTTCACATAGTGTAAGAGTCTCCAGATGAAATAAATATGAGTCTAGAAACTTTGATAGGTACCATCAATATAGATTCATCTTTAATGAATTCATTATTTGTTACGAGTGAGTCTCAATCATTTATATCAACTCATTTTTTGAATTTTTTAAATATTCTTATGAATATTTTTTATTATTTAATATATATTACTAAACCCCTTGGAAAAATAAAGATTCAGGTCTCCAATGTCCTTTACATGTGTTCTCTTTATCATATATTGATCTTACTTGGTATTTTTTGGTCATCGACATAAAACCACTTGATGTCATTCTTGGGGTGGATTCACTCATTCTAATAAATCCCAAATTAATTTTTATCTATGAAGGGTATCCATTAATATTTTTAAAGGGGTCTGTATTATATTTCATGGATAATGGGACCCAATGTCAAGTATATTTGGAACTTCTTTTCCAATGTTATGGAATGTGATACCAATTTTTTCTTTTAATCTAATGTGGGAATCTTTCAGCGGTGATCTCCCTCTAGTTTTTATCAGGTTTGTTAATGTTTTTTTGAATTACTTATCTATTTTTCATCGGTAATGGAGATATATTTTTCTATTGATTTACTTCCTGGTACCCATAAAGTATATATTACTTATTATCACATTTCACCAACTAAAATTAAAGTGATGAAGAATCATTTGGATGATCTGATAGATAAAGTATTTATATTGTTGAGTGTGTCACCATGTGTGGTTCATGTTCTATTTTCTATGAAATATGATGGAAAACTTCTCATATGTGTTTATTATCAGAAGATCATTCAATTCATTGTAGAAAAATAGTATCTTTTTCCATAGGTTGATAATATGTTTGACCAGTGGAAAGGAGAGAAGTTGTTTTTGAAGATTAATATTCAATATCCTTATCACCGATTGAGAGTAAATTAATCTCGCATTCAGAAATCCACCTTATAAAGTAGTTATTTCCATTATGAGTACCTTTCCAGGACATTTGTTCTAAAAAAGTATCCTTCAGTCTTTATGGATTTGATAAATGTGGTATTCCATGCATATATTGATAGGTTTGTGGTGGTCTTTGTGGATGAAATACTAGTTTACTCTAAGTGCGATGAGGATAATGTGCTTTTTCTAAGACCAGTTCAGGTATTATTGAGAATTCTTTAGAATTATTCCATACTATTGAAATGTTTTTTCTATATATGGGAAATGAATTTCTTGGGATGCATGGTATCAAAACATGGCATCTCAATCGATCCTGAGAAGGTGAAATATGTTATAACATGGGAACAACTACAAAATGTTTTCAATATTATTATATTTGTTGGTTTAGTAGGGTATTATCTTTTTTTTGTAAACTATTTATGGAATTTGGATTCTCTGATGACATCTCTAACATGGAAGGTGATAAAGTTCATTTGTAATGAGAAATCTTAGAGTTATTTTGTTTAACTAAGACCTCATTTGACTTGTACGCCTTTGTCAACTCTTATAGAGGTTGGGAAAGGGTATATGGTCTTATTTTATGCATCAGGTTCAGGTCTGGTCTATGTTATTAGGCAAGGTGATCACTTCATTTCCTATGGATCTTGTATTTCATAGGCCACATGATAATAATTATTAGACCCATGAACTTGAACTTGAACTTGTGATGCATGTTCTTAAGAATTAGTAGAATTACTTTTTTGGATAAAGGTTTATCACATATTCTGACCTCAAGAGCTTGAGTAATATATTCTCTCAAAAGTACTTTAATCTAATCCAGAGTAGTTGGGTGGATTACCTAAAATCTTTTGATTTTGGTATTTCATATACCTCAGGGAAATGGAATATCATTCTTGATTTGTTGATAATGAATCATCTCACACAGGATGTGAAAGAATCATTAGAAGCGTGGAAGTTGATATATATTTTTTACACAGTTTCATATTGGAGTTTGGGAAATAGAATCCAAGGTTTTCCTTTTTAGTGTTCATTTGAACTATTCTCTTCTTGAGATTGTTCTTCAAGAAAAATACATTTATTATTAATTCTACAGTATTGTTGTCTCTTTTAATTATGGTGAGATCATTGATGAGTAGTCATTTTCCATATAGGGTATCCTATTCTTTCATAATTAGTTTTTTTCCTATTACATGTGAGAAAATATGTGATTTGGGATTTCCATAATTCCTTGTGTGTTGTTCACCCAGGAACCAAAATGTTGTTCTATGACATGTAGCGATGATTCTGGTGGATGTGAATAAGATAAAAAATCACAAACTTTTTTTTCATGATGTTGAACCTTCCATCAGGTCAAGGAAGAGAATTAAAAGCCTAGGGGTTTCTTTCATCTAATCACAACATAGACTTCGAAGTGGGATGTTATTTATGTGGACTATTTGGTTGGGTTTCTATGTTCATTGAGAAATAATAATGTTATATGGTTTTTGATAAATAAGCTTACCAAACTGGACCACATTATACCTATTTCTGATACAAAAAAATTTGAGAAGTTGTAAAATATCTATGTGAGAGAGAGATTGTTAATTTTCACAATGTTACATATACTATAGTCTCTGATAGAGATCACTATTCTACTTCTCATTTCTAGATAGGCCTCTAGGAGGAACTGGTATCTTAGGTTCATTTGACTACCACATTCCTAAATGGCCCGAAGGCCTTCTTTTTTATTTTATTATGGATAATCCCCCTTTTAATGGTTGAAGGAGAACCCATACATGACCCGTTGGCCGAAGGCACAAGGCCCGACGAACCTGTAATACGTGACTCGAAGGTCCAGAGGCATACCATGCCCAATACATGACCCGTAGGCCCAGCCCACTTGAACTGCCCCTCCCCAGCTTTCTGCATCATTGATCACCTAGCTCCCACATTGCATTGCTGATCGGCTAGTATTTCCCCGTACAAAGAAGCATGGTGCCTAGTTCCGATGGTGGCTACCATACCCTCTCATTCTTCCAATACGGTTAGCTCTGCATCTGGTGGCTGCATCTGGTGGCTGCTACTCCTGTTGCTCTGATCGATTAATGATCCTTGGATAGACCGAGCTTGGTCAAGGAGTTAGTATCCAAGATTTAGTCAATTAATCAAAGGATTTTGATGGCACATAACCAATATAAATCTTATTCTTATCATCAGAATAGAACATTTTATTTTTTAGTTAGTGATTCGGTGTTCATGAATGTTTCACCTCGTTTGGGTCATCGATGAATTGGGAGGAAAGGTATTCTTGATCCTCATTTTCTGGGAACATTTGAGGTTTTTTAGATGGTTGAGAGAGTTTATTAATATTTACCACTTCCTCTATTGTTTACGTCGATAAAAAATGTGTTCGAGGAATCTCATCTATGGAAGAATATTTCTTTTCCATCTCATGCTTTGAGCTAGAGTGATCTTAATGTTGAGTCTAACTTATCCGTGACTAGAATCCTGACTAAATAGTTAATTTTGAAGAAAAGGTACTTCAGGGGAGGATGATACCTTTGGTCTATGTGATATAGTATCATGGTTCTGGTTCATATGATATGTGGGAGTTTGAGGCACTAATGAGAGATAAGTGGCCTCAACAATTTGATATGGAATCTTTTTGACATGTTTTTTTGGGGACATGATGCTTTCATGGTGGGAGATTATAATGCACCATTAACTTTCTATCAAGTATGTTTTAACCTTTTTCCCCTTTTTGTTGGTTGAGTATTTCTGAGAAGGAATTCTGGGGATACCTTTAATGGTGAATGTAGGTATATTATATAATATTAAGCATACAAACTATTGTGTTTCTAGTCTATATAGGATTTATATGTTGTTTAGCGGGGTTAAAATATGTGTAATAAGTTTCTGGAAGATTTCGTGCCATGGGTACATAGCATTCGGGGATACACGCCGGGTATAGATTAAACACTATGTAAATTGGAAATTTCAAATTTTTAATAAAATATGATAGACTTTTTGGAATTTGTGGGACTGAAAAATAATATGACATGGAATTGGGTTACATGCCTTGTAAAATCTTGAGTTTAGGATTTAAGGAGGTGGTTTGGTTGGAATTTCTCATTTCATTCATACAAGATTTCATGGTCTCAATATACAGGTTATTCATATGTGATTTTGGAGATATCCCACCCCTTCAAATCATCCTATTGATGATTGATCATTTTGTTAGTGGTGGTGAATCTGTACAGATAAGTGATCACCCTATCTCATCCATCTCTCTCTCTTTCCTCCTTAGATTTTTATAGATCGTCTTTTGATTTATGGGTCTAAACTCAATTTTGTTGAATCTCAATTCTAGTTTGTGTTTCTAGATATTTATTTCCCTCTTATTCCATTATCATATACTGTTTCAAGTGTTAATTTTCATGATTAAAGGATAATAGTCCCATTTGAAATTTTCTAAATAATTAAATCCTTGAATTTCCTATTTTGATTTAAATTTTTACAATTTATATGAAAAACCCAAATTTTATGTGTATTTGGGTTGAAATTAATGTGGTATAAACTTTGGGAACCCCGCCAATTCTAAGGATATAGGAATTTGGGGTGTCTTTTGAAAATGATGGAAATTGTGGATTGATTTGAGGATTGATTCTAGAAAATGTCTCATATTTAATTGATAAAAACCAATGAGTGGGTTTATTTTAAAAATCCATGAATTAATGAAAAACCAATGTTTTGGGTTTGAAAGTGAACTAGAATTTTGAAAATGAAAAGTGATATATTAAACTATTAATTATTATTTATTTTAAATGAAATTGTTTCCCTTTTTCAATTGATTGACTGATTGGGAACTTGTGAGCCTGGGTAGTTAGTGGTTATTTTGGAAAATAATGCTTTGATGGTAATTCCCAAGAAATGTATTGATGATGAAAAATATAGCAAAACCCAAGTTCGAAATTATTATCCCTGAGGGGTTATTGATGAGTCAAATCTAGTCTAAGTACAAGGGACGTGCACACACATGATTAACAGTGATCACTTTTTTAAAAAGTGTGAGGATCCTATCACTAGAAACTATCACACTATAAGTCAGAATACCCTGGTTCTTATTATGACTATTTTGATTTTAAATTAATTTTGTTATGAAACCAAATTACTCATGACTTGTGATTTATATAAATTTTTTATATAATGATCTTATTTAATCTATTTTTGAAATGTTTTCCATCATTCTAAAATCATTCATTTTTTATTTTAAGTACTAAAATGTACTTCCATGCTTGTAACACATCAAGTTTTTTATATAGTTTTTTTAATATATATATATTTTTGATGTCTTACATTTTACACTAAACCAATTATAACATTATTGAAATGATATATCATGTTATGCTTCCACTACACATAAAATCGACTTTATTTGTATTACACACAACACTGAGTTTCTACGAAACAACATTTTATTATATTAATTATTTAAATAGGATAGCTACAACATAGTCATTAAATAGTGTGATATTAAAAATAATAACTACTTTTAAAATATTATTTATAATGTTCTTATATAAATAAAACATATTGATAATAAGACATAATTTTTTCAATAAAGTCATTATATGTTTGAAAATAATTTTCTTAAAAGAACGGATTTTTATGTTTTTATATAAACAATAATACAAGAAATTTTATAAAAATGTATAAATTTAATTTTATAAAATAAAAATATTTTTTTAATTCATAATATAAAAATTATCTTTTGATGAAATTTAGAGATTTTCCTGAAAAATTTCTTTTTTGGATGAATAGTGAAAAATACAAAATTATAATTAAAAAATGATTTTTTATATAATTTATTTATATGGTTGAATAATATTTTAATTTGGTTTTAAAGTGTAATGCGATTAATTTTATATCAATAAATACAATGGAGGTCGTTTTAATCAATTTCACATTGATATTCGATATCAAAACATTCCAAAATTACAAATATTTTTACTTAAAAAACCCATTATCGGGACCCATCTGAGGGATTAATTTTAATTTAATTTAAATAAATTATGTGATTGGAATTTAGAGAATTGGATTCAAGATTTTGGAATAATAATAATATATAATTTTTAATAAGTTTATCTTAGTATTTGAAATAAAATATTAGTCAAAGTGACTAAAATTTATTACAGCGATTAAGTGAAAAATTAGCTTGACAAAGCACAAAACCATCAACTTGAGGTCCAAAATGACCTATAAACTTATAAAAAAAACATTGGGTGTCCATATTTGGACCCTATACCCCACTTTATAGTATTTTTACCATTAATTTATCCTATTTTCATGGAAAAAATGCGGGTGCAATTCCCATTTCAATAATTTATTAGAATGCCACTCCTCCTCCCCTATAAAAAGGCACACACCCCTCCCACTTATTCACAGCTCTCAATCCCTTTGATTGAGAAACACTATTCCTAAATCTCCTCCCATAATCTCAACCTTAATACTAGAAGTATAAATTTTTGTACAAATCCATCCAAGGAAGCCATTTAGTTCAAACGAAAATGAGTTACCCAATGAGGAGGTAACATCCTTCCGCAAGCTCTTTTGTTTTATTTTTATTCTAAACCCCCTAAAATATTTTTATTACAAGATCATATAATTACTTAAGTATCATAAATATAATCATATGTTATTATAAAATGTTTTATACCTACACTTACACACTCTTCCATATAATGGTTAATGAATTTGTCATTCGTGCGTATAGAGAACTATCACCTCATTAAATGATGTTGTTCA
Organism: Viscum album; assembly: GCA_963277665.1. Classification (NCBI taxonomy): domain Eukaryota; kingdom Viridiplantae; phylum Streptophyta; class Magnoliopsida; order Santalales; family Viscaceae; genus Viscum; species Viscum album. The sequence goes on from OY728160.1 coordinate 701,708,750, forward strand.
TTTTTCCATTACCACCTCTCATGGTTAGGTAGTATGATGGAAAATATAATTTTATATGATATTTATGATATCTATTGTGCATTATGTTTATTTAATTATTATACCCATAGCTTTATTCTTTCTATTTCGTAAAATACAATAACTTTGTTTGGGTAGGTGTGGACTATCACCTTCTCAGAGCGATGTGATTCATTCACATTCTACATGAAATGTATTATGTATGGGTTCAGTAAAAATATATAACATATATGAAATAATAATGATACTTTAATTAGTATATATACATATACTTAATTTAATTTCTTTCTTTAAATATGAAAATTAAATGGAAACAGCGTTCATGCATACATACAGTCTACTATCTCCATGAAAGATGTATTCTATTTAATATTTATATCATTAAGAGATGGTTTTAAATAAATATATATTTTATATGAATTATATTTATATCATGTTTTACGTTCTTTAAATAATAAATTATTATAAGGATACAAAATATAACAGATTAAGACACAATTAAAGAACAAAGCTAATATTACCCAAAACGTAGCCTTAACATGGAAGTATTAATAATCGGGTGATATAAATCCATATATTGTATTATATATAAGAATATTTTTCTATTATAGACATATAATAAACATATATTTATTATACATGAATCATTAATGTGTAAAAATATAGTCAATACATATTGTAAGGGGATCTTTTCTCTCACCTTTATTCATGTAAGATTTACGCCTTATTCACCACTCAGGTCTCTTGTGTGGTGTATATACTTCCCATGAATATATTTTATGATTATTATCCTCAAATTTATGGTAATTTACATATACATTTTATTATATTTCTTTCTTGGGGTTAATATTTCAAAAGTTACCAAATTGGTAAAAGATTTTTGTCTTAATTTTTCTTCTTTGAGACACATTCCATGAATTTCAAAAACCTTGTTTTAAAAAATGTTTTGAAAAATGTTTTGAAAAATCTTTTTAGAATTTTTTTTAAAGAAGATATTTTAATAAGAAGAATTTTCTTTATGGTTTCTAAGATTCCATTATATTTTTTCAATGTTAATTCTAAGGAAAATGGTTTTCAAAAATGTTTTATGTTTTAAAAGTAAATTTTCGAAGGAAAAATGATATTTTCCTCAAGAAAATTTATTAAAATATATTCCCAAATAATTTCTTATCTATGATAAAATCCATTTTTGTTACTCATTAATTTAAGGATAATTTATCCAAATTTTCCATTCATATTATTTCTCATAATGGTTTATGTTTTGATGAAATTCTTATTATGAAACTTGTTTCTCTTTCCCGGGTTATGTGCTTAAGAAATACACTCCTTTTCATGGGTCATGATTTGATGAAATGAATATTAAACATTAAATTTTCCACAGTTTAAGTTATGATTACATGTTTATGACCCCAATTTCATTTCATGGGTTATGATAGTTCTTTTTTGGAAAATGTATTTATGATTTCATTATGAAGTGGGTGGGACCTATATATCCCTCAAATGAATTGAGTAATGATTCATATCACATGAGATAATGATGAGATTAAAATCTAAGGGATTGATCTAATATAGAATATGGGGAAACCCAGTCTACTATGGGAAGATGGGGAAACCCGATTCAGTATAATAAGATGAGGAAACTAGTTCAACTATGGGAAGATGGGGAAACTAAATTTAATATAGGATGATTGCAATACTCATATATTACAAGGAAATACATAAAACTGGTGATGGTGGTGTGTCCTTCCCAGTTGGTTTAGTCCCTATGAAGTTCACTGTTAAGTTTTGACAATTCTCCTTGAATTATAGGGAATTATATTACATGTTTATATGTCTTACACAATTCAATGTCTTATTCCTATGTTATGATTTCATAGATTATGTGCATGATTCACTTATAATTAATTTCCTATAAATTAAAAATATTTATTACCTGATTCATTTTTATGATATTTGATATGAAGGGTGAGATATTTTAATGTGATGATCACGCTCTCATACCATTACTCTCATGTTTATTCTTATATATCTCCATTTTCTAACCCCATTGAGCATTTGATCTCAACACTTTTTATGTTTCCATTCCTAAGGCCCTGAAGATATGTATTATGAATGATTTTTCTAATAATGGTGTTAGCCATGAAGATCCTAGTGGGAAATAATGTAGCTCACTTATGCACTAATGTTTATATTTCCATGTTTCCAGACTCACTAGACAAACATGGTATTTGGGCGTCAATTTGTGTAATGTTTTAAGTATTATGAAAAAATGATGCAATGTTGATGTATAAAAAGTGAGGATCACTATAGTTGGTATTATAGAAAATTTTTAGTTCACATTTGGAAATTGGGCTAGGAAAACATTAGTGATAACTCTAAGGACATATCTAAGGATAACACTAAGTAAAAATAAAAGTATAGGAACATGTACTAGAATATTGGTAAAGGATATAATGGCTGTTTTTCTAGAAATAAATCCCTATCATGATACTAAAAGTGTATTTGGTTTTGTAATAGATATACCTAGTAGTAAAAACTTTAACAACATGCATCGACCCTAACTCGAGTGTAAGCTGATATACGAAAATTGGCCTTACTGGGCACATGGTTTTACACTCTGGGGGATATGCTTTAGGAATTCAAAAACTATTCACAAACCATCATAAAGGATTTAAAAATAAATTAGATATGAATAACCTATGATAAACCTATGGTGTTGTAGATTAAGGAGTCATAATTTAGACATCCTGTAGGTGTTTTTTCATGATTTTGTGTTTCCTCACTATGAAGAATGTTTCTTACTTTACACTTATTGGTTTTAATTAATGGATGGAACCTAAAGAAACCACATTAATTATGAATATGATGGAAAATGAAATGATTTTTATCATGTTTATCCAAATTATATAGAAACTAGAATGAAAATCCTTATTTTTATTCTCACATATATTTCTTAATCATTGAATCATGTTGAGATTACAAATGAGAAAAGGAGGGAACAATGTTCTATTGAGTCCTTAATGAGGAAACATCCAACTTATATTAGTTGGAATTCTAATCCATTTGCTTCTAAATAGTACCACTAAAAATATATTATTTTTTATCCAGTGTTCAGATCATAATAAAGTCAATTTGGTGGTTTATTAGTTAGAAAAAAAATCAGACTAGTGGTAGACACTAATCAAGAATATGAGGAAGTATTATGAAATTGAATTCATTGATTGGGATGAGTTTAAGAACATATTATTCAATAAGTATTTTCCTTATGCTTTTCATACAATGATGAATTTTTTTTCCTTGAGTAGAAGAAAAAGTATTATTAACTTGTCAATACCTATGAGGTTCATCTCAAAATACTTGATAGGAATGATGTCGATAATATAATCCAACCTAAAAAATTAAAGTTGATAGGATCTTTAGTGTCTTAAATACAAGTCTTAGAATGGAGTTATCCATAAGAGACTTTATTATCTATGAATATATTGTGTGTTGTGTAATAAAAGTTGAAATAGAGGATGGGGTTGCATATCAATCTCAAGGTTTTAACAAGAAAATGATGATGGAGTTTAAAGGAAAATCTAAAAACCATAAAGGGAAGAAGATAAGCCTTCCTTTATGCTCCAATTCTGGAAATAATCCTGTAAGAAATTCTATAATGGGGTCTAATTAATGTTTTTAGTGTGGGAGGGAAGTCTATCTAGAAACTAATTACCGAATTGATGGGAATAAGTTGGTTAGTGATTCAAATAGTAGGAAAGCTATATAGAATACACCTCTCACACATCATTGTTTCAAGTATAAGGAGGATGAGAATTATGTTAACTGGTGCCCAAATACCAAGGTTTGTAATTATGATTGGTGTCAGATACCTCTTAAACTGAGGTATAAGGGTAAATCTCATGCGATTAATATTTCTGATGAGGGGTGAGATAATGACGTGGTGAAAGGTACTCTTATGATCCAATATAGAACTGATAATATCTTATATTATTCTAAATCTACCCACTATTTCATATCTAAATAATTATGTAAGGGTATTAATATTCCAATCAAATGATTAGATGTGTAATTAGTAGTGAAAAACCATAATGGTATGATGATTACATATTAAGTCTATGATTTCTCTTCAATTGACATTTGTTGGAATGTACAGCTTGCAAATATTATCATTACTCCCCTAGTTGAATTTGATGCCATTCTATTCTTGGATCATATTTCTCTTCATAAACCCCACATCAATTGTCATGGAAAAAAATTTACATTTTATATTCCAAACTAACCTATGATCATATATCAATGTGATGATAAATATGAACTTACTATGGAGATTACATCCAGTGTATGTGTCTTAATTCCAATTCAAAATAAATGTTTATCTCAAATGGTTGGGGAGAAAATCAACATCGATGATATTATTACTATTCAAGGATATTTGTATGTCTCCCTAGAAGTGTTTCCTAGAATTCCACCAAAACATTAAGTTGAGTTCTCAATATAACTCACACCTAGTTTAACATAAGTTTCAAATGATTCATATAGAATAGACCCAATTGAGTTACATAAATTAAAGAATAAACTCCAGGAAAACCTTGATAATGGATTCATTCAGTCAAGTGTATCACATTGGGGTTCACTTTATCTCTTCATGAAAAAAATTATGGATCAATTCAACTATGTATTTATTATCAAGAGTTGAACAAGATCATGATAAATAACTAGTATCCTCTTCTTGTATTGATGAATTGTTTGATCAACTGCATAGAGCTCAATTCATTTCTCAGATTGACCTTAATTCTAGATATTGTCAATTGAGGGTCAAGAAAGAGGATATACCCAAGACAGAATTCCATACAATATATGGACACTATGAATATATAGTGATGCTTTTCAGTCTTAAAAATTCACTTGATATCTTAATGTATTTGATGAATATAGTCTTTAGATATTACCTTGATCATTTTTAGTAGCCTTTATAGATGACATTGATATATATTCAAAGAGTAATTAAGAGTGTGAATACGACTTGATAATTTTACTAAAGACCCTAATGAAGGAAAAACTATATGAAAAATTTACAATGTGTCAATTTTGGCGACAAAATTTTTCATTTTTGGGTAACATAATCTTAAGAGATGGTATAACATTAGATCCATCAAAGATAGTGGCGATTAAATGTGGTCCTAGAATAACCATGGTAACTGAGGACCATAGTTTTTTAGATTAGCTAGATATTATTGAAAGTATGTAGATAACTTCTCATGACTGTTGAATCCTTTGGGAAAGTTAATTTAGAAGGGTTTCATATTCCTCTAGATAGATGAATGTAAGGAAAATTTCAAGGAATAGAACAAAAGTTTGGTCAGAGAACCTATTATTAAATTACCCTATAGTGGATATAGGTTTATAATCTATAAAAATTCATCCATAAAGGTATTATGATGTTTTCATATGTATAAAAAATGGTTATCACTTATGTCTTGCTACAATTGAAGATCCTTGAGAAAAATTACCCAAATCATGATTTGAAGTTAGCAATGGAAATGTTTTCATTAAAGATTTGGAGGAATTATCTTCATAGAGAAAAGTGTGATATATATACTTCACATAATAGTATAACATATATATTCCAACAGAAGGAGTTGAACATGATCTAGAGAATATATTTAGAGCTAAAAAAGTATTATGACTGCTTAATACATTACCATGCTGTGATTGCGAACAAGGTTGATGATGCTTTAATTTTAAAGGATCATTCTAGCTTATCCATAATGAGTATTAGAAAAGATCAAATAATATTTTATGTGAAAAGGATGTATATAAAAATCCCTAAGTAAGGGGATAAATCTTATCTTTATCAATTGAATGTTCGAAACTCTATCCAAGTGATGATTAATGTGGCATAGAATAAATATATAGAGCTTAAAATGATGGTTGGAAATGTTCTTGATTTTAACCTTGATCGGGATATAATGATAATGCTCAGGAACCATGTATGTTTTCCTTCCATATAGGATTTGAATAAAGAGACTCTATTGGATTATCATTATTCTTCGATCTCTATTAATCCAGGAAGTATGAAGATGTATATATATTTGAATGAATACTTCTGGTGGGATGGCATGAAGAGGGATATCACACAGTTTGTATCTTGGTGCATGGTATTCCAATAATTTAAGGTAGAAACATAAAAGTCTAAGGGTATGTTGCATCCATTACACATACCAGATTAGAAATTGGAGAACAACACTATTGATTTTCTGATTGGAATTCGCAAAAAATATAAAGAATTTAATTATATATGGGTGGTAGTCTATCACATTAACAATTCATCCAACTTTATTGCTATTAGATAAGACTTCTCTATGGATTAACATTCTAGGATACACATTAAGGATTTTTTAAGGTTTCATAGTGAACCAATTTCCATTATATCTGATTGGGATTCTAGGTTTACCTTAATGTTTTGGATATTTATTCAGCAAGAAATTAATAGAAAATTGAGTTTCAACACTTCTTATCATCCTCATATGGATGTTACATCTGGAAGAACAATTCTAACCCTATAGGATATATTGAAATCTTGTTCATTGGATTTCAAACATGGTTGGGATCAACAAATTCTTTTATTTGAGTTTTTTTACAATAATAGGTTTCACTCAAGCATGCAGATGTATTCTTATGAATCCCTATATGGGATGAAATATAGAGCTCTAAATTTCTAGGAAGATATAGGAGAATTAAATCTATTAGGACAAGAGATATCTGAATAATCAGCAAATAATGTTAGAATCATTTATTAGCATATCAAGGAAGATCATAGTTGGAAGAAAATTTATAATGATAACCATTGGCATGACATAGAATTTAATGTTTCCGAGAAGTTTTTTCTATGAATATATCCCTAGAAGAAGGTTATGAGATCTAGGAAGAATGTGAAATTAAGCCCTAGGTATATCGGTCCCTTTGGGATTCTTAATCATATCAAAATGGTAGCTTATTTATTGGGACTTCTAACAAATGTCTCTCAAGTCCATGATTTTTTCCATGTATCTCTCTTTAGAAAGTACATACCTAACCCATCACATTAACTAAACTCATAGGTCATACCTATGGAGCATGATCCTTCTTATGTAGAACAACCAGTTGAAATTTTAGATCCTACATATAATGTTCTATGAAACAAGAACACTCACTTGGTCAATGTTATTTTTGGAGAAATCACAAGTTAGAAGAAGCTATGTGGGAACATGAAAATATTATTAGGTAGAAGTATGCTCATTTGTTTGTATGATAATGATGAATTTCAGGTATGAAATCCATTTTATGGGGGTAGAATGTAACACCCCAAATTTTTATGATTTTTTTTTCAAATAAATTATTTTTATTTAATGTATTTAATTGAAAAATACACTAATAAAATCTTATTTTATATTATCTAACATTCTAATCTTACACCACATGAAACACTAACATGGCTTGTGTTACACTCAACCCTAAGTTTCTACAAAACAACGTTTTATTATATGAATTTTTTAAACATGATAGTTATAACATAGCCATTAAACTTACTAATATGAATATTAATAACTACTTTTAGAATATTATTTATAATAATTTTATATAAATAAAAAACATTTGATAATAAGACATACTATTTTTTTTTATAAAAGTCTATATATATTTAAAAATATTATTTTCATAAAATAACTTATTTATATTTCCTCTGTGAACTATAATAAAATTAATTTTAGACATATTTAGAAATTAAATTTCATAAAATATACATAATTTTTTAATTATGAATATAAAAAATATATTAGAGTAAATTTTAGAGGTTTTTCTAGAAAACATCATTTTTGAAAGAATAGTGAATATTACATAATTTTACTTCAAAACTAATTTTTCATTTAATTTATTTATATAGTTAAATTATATCTTAATTTTTGTTTAAAGTGAAATTAGATTAATTATAAAAAAATTAATCTAATTTAGGTCATTATAACCAATTTAATATTTAAATTGGATATCAAAACATTCCAAATAATTAAACATTTTTACGTTAAAAATCTGTTGTCATGACTTGTTTGCGAGATTAATTTTAAATTAATTTATGCCACATATGTGATTGGAATTTTGAAAATAGATTATATATTTTTAATAAATTTAATTTCCAAATTAAAATATGTTATACTTAGTTTTTTACCAAAAATATTAGTGAAACTAATTAAAATTAATTACTGTGAATAAGAAAAAATATCTTATCAAAGGGATAAACCTTAAACTTAAGGCCTGAAATGACCCAAAAACATGTGAAAAATACATTTTATGTCCACATTTAGACAAAATACTCCCTTTTCTTGGATGTTTACAATTATTGGATCCATATGAAATAGTAGAAATATGGGAGGAATTCTCTTTTCATAAATTTACAAGAATTCCACTCCACCAAAAATGGCCATCACCCGTCCCTCTTATACACACCTCTCCATCCATTTAGATCAGATAAAATATTACTGAATATCCTCCCAAATTCCTTAAATTATTTTTAGAATCCTTCGTATTTTAATATAATAATCCAAGGAATCTGTTTGGTGCAAACCAAAAGGAGTTACCCCAATAAGATGTAACATACTTCCTCAATCTCTTTGGGTTTATTTTCGTTATCCACCCATAAAATATTCTTATTCTATGCTTATATAATAAAAAAATATCCTAAATATAAGGATAATTTATTATAATGAGTTTTATACCTACACTTACACATGATTCTATATAATGGGTAACAAAAGTTTCATTCTTATGCACAACGAACTATCACCTGAAGAAACAAAGTTGTTCATTTTTACCTTTACCACCTCCCATGGTTAGGAATTATGATGTAAGTTTTATTTTCCTTTTATATTTATGATATTTATTATGCATTTATTCTTATTTAATTATTATATAACACATAACATTATGATTTACTTTTTTTGAAAATATGATAATTTTGTTTGTGGAAGTGTGGATTACCACCCCCTCAAAGCGATGTGATTCATTAACACTTTACATGGAATGTATTAATGATAAGTTTATTAAATGAATGTAATATATATGACATAATAATTCTACTAGAATTAATATATATATATATATATTTAATTTAATTTATTTCTTTCAAAATTGATAATTAAATAGAAACAATATTCATGCGTACGTACGACCTACTGTCTCTATGAACAGTATATTCCATTTCATATTTATATATTTAATAGATGATTATAAATATATATATATAATTAATATTAATTATATTTATATCATGGTTTACATTCTAGAAATCATTATATTACTATGGGTTCTAAAAATATAATAAACTAAGACACATTCGAAAAACAAACTGATATTACCCGAAACATAACCTTAAAATGGAATTTTAAATAAGTGGGTGATATAAAGACATAAATGTTATTAGATATTAGAATACTTTTCTATGGTATATTTATAATAAAATTATATTTATTATACATGATGTTTGAATGACTATGAATAAAATCAAGACATATTATAAGGGGATTTCTAGTCTCACTTATATTTCTGTGAGATTTTCACTTTATTCACCACTATAATATTTTGCGTGGTGTATATACTTACCATGATTATATTCTATAATAATTATCCTTAAATATATGTTTATTTAAATTTATATCTTTTGATATTTAATTAATATGGTTTATGTTTCAAATGTTACCAAATCGGTAGAGTAGTTTTGCCTCAATTTTCCTTCTTTGAGACACATGACATGATTTTCAAAAACCATGTTTTCAAAAATATTTTAATTTTTTTTGAAAACTGTTTTTAATAAAATGAATTATTATATTTTAAGGAAAATTATTTTAAAAAAATTTGTGGTTTCCAAGATTCCTTTATAACTTTTCAAAACTTTTTTCAAAGAAAAAGGTTGTCGAAAATGTTTTATGTTTTTAAAATCATTTTTCAAAGATGAAAGAATATTTTCCTTAATATTTTTTTAAAAAAATAATCAAAAATTATTTTCCATCTATGATAACCTCCATTGGTGTTACTCATGTATTTTTTTGGGAATTTATCCAAAATTTATATTCATATTATTTATCTTAATGGATTATATTTAGTTGGAATTCTTTTTATAAAACTCATTTCTCTTTCACATGTTATATGATTAAAACCCCCAATTTTTCATGGGTTTTGCTTTCATTAAATTATTGTGAATCTTATATTTTTCCATAGGTTATGTTATGATTACATGTTTATGATTCCTATTCCATTTCATGGGTTATGATATAGTTGTTTATGAATTTTTGGCACATGTTTGTATTCTTTAATTTTGAGATGGTAAGGGCCTATATCACCCATAAATACATTGGGTAAATATTAATATCTCATTAGATAAATATTTTATTTAGGTCTATGTTCTTGATCTACTATGTATTATGGAGAAACTAAATCTACTTTGGGAATTTGGGGATACCCGATTCACTGTTGGAAGATTGGGAAGATCTGGAAACCAAATACACTATGGGGGATAGGGAAACCTGATCCCTTATAATGAAAGGAATATGAATGGGGATGATGGTGTGTACTTCCTAGTAGGTATAGTCCCCATGAAGTTCCCTGTTTTGTTTTGGAAATTATCCTTGACTTATAAGAAATTATATTATATTTTTATGTGTTTTCCAAAATTCAATGTGTTATTCCAATATTGAAATTTCATATCTTATGATCTTTATTCCCTTATTATTCATGTCTTATGAACTAAAAATCTTTGTGAAATGATTTGTGTTTACAGTCATTGATATGATAGATATGATCATATATTTTCATGATCACATTCTCATACACTTATGTTCATGTTTATTCCAACATATATATCCCTTTTTACCCTTACTAAGCATTTTAGATCATCCCTTTTTATGTTTCTATTCTCCCAGTTATGAAGATATTTATTATGTATGATGTGGATAAAAAGGGTTCCAGTCATGAAGAACCTAGTGGGAGATAATGTATCTCAATTATTTACTAGTGTTTCTGTTTCCATGTTTCCAAAGGCACTATACTAATATTTTCTTTGTGTGTCTATTTGTGTAATGTTTTAAGTATTCCTAAAAAATGATGAAATTTTAATGTATGAAAAGTGATGGTCTCTATAGTGAATGTATTGAATAAAATTGAAATCATGTTTATTATTATTATTATTATTGTGTTATCATGTTATGGAACAATTAATGATACCCTACTGGGCTCTTTAGCTCACACTTTACTATTTCCTTTGAACATTTGTAGATTTCCTCTTTCCAGGTCTGAGTATTTGGAAACCACCTATTCTAGGAGGTGGGTGTTCTTAATACAAAGGGGTTGGATTGATGTTTCCTTTAAGACATTGAATTTCTCTGATTATAATTTGTGTACTTTTAGGATATACTATTTTGGTTTTTGATATACCTTTTTAGTTTCTAGTATTTTCTTATTTTGGAGTTTTTGAGAAAACTGATATATATCTTTATATTCTTATTTTTTGAATCAAATTAAATCCCTTTATTTTATTATATGATTCAAAATTCTAGTTAATAACTTTTGGGGATTGGGAATTCACTTTGGGATATGCTAGTATTGGCTTGAATATAGGGGAAATATAGTATCGAGGTGGGATCCTAGAAAAAACACATTCCATTTAATCAATAAAAATAGAAAGAAATGTATGAGTAGTTAATATAAAAAAATATCAAGGTTAATAACAAAAAAAATTATTAATGAATAAAATTTTAAATTATTATACTTCATGATATTCAACATCATGGTTCATCTTCTATCAATATCATTTAAAAGACAATTTAAAACTGATTAGTATGTATAAACCGGAAAACCATTTAAGTATGGCTAGATAACCGATTCATCTCATTAGAAAATTAATGCATCGAGTGTAAATCTATAACTAGTACACAATAATATCTACATGTACAATTATTTTATCATATATTGAATGATAGATTTAATTCCAGAATAATATTCCTTATCAGTAAATTTCTGTATCAAATAATGAATATAGATTGACAATAATTTCTCTAAGAAATCATATAACATTCAAAGTAAAAATCATATGTAAATTTTTTTTTATGGTTTATTAAATAATAATATACATCATAAAGTACTCTATATATTTAATAGAAATTCAATTTCCAATGAACAACGGTCACAAGAGAGTTATTTTTCAAGATAAAATAAATAGTCACAAAATAAAGTGAGATTGTAGATAAAATTTTACCTCTTTATTAACATTTAAATTTTAACCCTTTCCAAAATAAACAAGAAAAATAACATTAATAATCATAAATAAATGGTATTCTTGTTAAATATGTAAAATAAAAATTATATATAATATTTTAAAGTAATTAGTTGAAGCCTAATAAAATACTACTCAATGAAGGGAATTTTAGATGATATCCCTTACAATGATCAAACCACTAAAGTGATAACTAATCAACTATTTTATTACTTTTATAAAATGTAAATCCATATAAAAAATTTAAAATAAAACTTAATACATTCAAAATTAATTACATACATAATCTTAGAATATCAAAGATAATAAATATTAATTTAATCCAATGAATAGAATTTGAGTTATGAAATTATTTACCACTTAGTAATTATCAAATAAAATCCCCATGGATGAAATAATACTAATTTAAACTTAGAATACCATAAAGTGTGAATAATTCATGATTATATATATAAAGATTGTATAATATACACCATATAAGAGATATTAGGTGCATGACATTACAATATATGGAAATGAAGAGAAATTGAGATGAAGCCACAGACCATATGGTAACGTTCACATGAAATCCCCTTGGAAGAAATAAATCAAATTAAAACATAATATAACCTGAATTTTTAAAGAATAATTGTATTACATGTAAAAGGGGTATTAGATACACCAAATAAAATAAAATAGGTACCTAACATTACAATATCCCTAAATGAAGAGAAATTGAGATGAAGTCACATACCACTTGGTAATGTTCATGTAAAATACACATGGATTAAATAATCCAAATTGAAACATGAAATACCATAAATCATTATGGAATCATGATATTACATTTTCAAATTTCATTATACAAACCATATATAATAAATTAGGTGCATAAAATTACAATATGTCTCAGTGAAGGTAAATTGAGACGATGTCTCTTACCTCATTTAACTTTTTAGTTTAAAATGATAAAACCTCATGAATAGTGGTTTAAAATGTTATTAAATTATATTAGTACCATATTAAGATTTATAACATCTTATATGATAATTTTATAATATATTATCACCTATTTATTAATAATAATTCATTAGTACTATGGTTTAGAGTGATCATTGCCTTGTTTACTGATGCATGTTTTAATTTGAAAGTTCTAGTTCTTGAGAAAATTATATAGTTATATCATCTATAAAATGATATAAATGTTATATATATAATTTTTTTATTATATATAATTTTATAATCATTATTGATACATCAATATGGAAATTGGATCACATCGCTTTGTATAGACAGTAGTCCATATGTACACAAGAGTGACGTTTTAATTTCCTCAACGCGTTAAAGTGTATAGGAGTATGTGATATATTAATTTTATATAATCAATATAAGGTCATATGTATCACATATATTAATTTAATTTTTCCATGTTATGTTCCATGTAAAGCGTAAGTGAAAAACAAATAACAACACTTTGTGAGGTGGTAGTCTGATGTACAGATGACTAAAGTTATTGTAATTTAAAAAGAATGGAATATAAGAAGGAATATGTGATATTATAATTATATAAGTGTAATAATATGAAAAATATTATTTACATTCATTGAATCAATCATTATATCCAACCTTTAATGTTTGTGACAGAAAAAAAATTATATTGGTTTGCTGGGTGTGAGTCTGTTATATACACGATCGATGGTTTTATATACCATTTGATAAAATAAGATATAGACATTGGTAATTACATTAATATAATAGAATATAATAATATTTAATATCTAGAGGTTATTATATAATCAATTTTTAATAAGATTCTAATTTGGTGGAGGAAGAGTCAAAATAAAAATGACAGTTTAAGAACATTCCCTCTTTATTATATATCTTATTTAGGTTTTGACCAAAATCCTTCTGAAGTTTTATTTGTGATAAAAAAGTGGATATATGGTGTTGGGATGGAATAAAATAATAAATTTTGGTAGTTATTTTCCGAAATAATATGTTCTGGAAGTGTTATGAGGGGAGGAGAGGGGTTAACTTTTATAAGTGGGGTAGGGGACGCACATGAAATTTTTTGAAACGATAAAGTTATACCCATGTTTTTTATCAAGAAAAAAAGACTCTAAAATGGGTCATTATTGATACTTTTCTTTTTTCAGGTCTAAATAAGGGATGAAAATTTCTTTTGGACATGTATTAGGTCATTTTAAACCATTATCTTCTTTGTTTAACCCCTGGTAAACAAACGCTTTCCTTAAATACAATAATAAATGTTTACTGTTCTCAATATTCCTTATAGTAAAAAGTTAGGTTAACCATATAAAATAATATAAATTATTATGATAAAAAATTTGGAATCCATTTTTCAAAATTTAATTCGAAGTACTTAGATAATTCAACTTAAAAATAAACCTATAGACACATTGAAAAAACTGTTCTTCTAAAGAAAAACAATCAAAATTTTTGAACATTTTTATATCATAATTTAATATAAAATTTATTAAAATGAAAATAATTTTTAAAATAAAAATTTTATTGAACTATTTTTACTTTGAACCATTTTTAAAATATAATTTGACCATGTAAATTATATAAATGGTATTTAAGTTTAAAATAAATATCAATATTTTTTATTATTCATCAAAAAATTAATCATTTTAGAAAAATAAATAAAATTCACCCAAATATAATCATTTCATAAAGATTTAAAAAATAAATTAAAAGTTTTAAATTAATTTTATGAAAGTGTTAAAAAGTAATTTTATAAAATTTGTGAAACTATCAATGAAAATTTCTTTTAGATAAAATATAATTTTTTGAAAACATGTATTTTTTCATTCAAATGATTCTTATATTATTTCTATTCAAAAAGAATAAAAATTACCATTTTTTACATGTGTAATGCATATAATTTTTATAGTTTAGTTAGAAATTTTTATAAAAACCAATTTACATTTTAGGTTATAATGGAATTTTATATTACGGTTCACATAGATATTGCTTTGTGTCTTCCATATTCATTCAAAGAGATCAAATTAATATAAAATATAATACGTAATAAAGTATCAGGTTACTACATTCCTATCTAATCTATGTGTTTGGTTTCATATATGTTATAAAACCTAATTTTTAGCTTTTAAAATTTCATTGCGTTATACTAAGAGTTTCTTCCAAATTATTATCTTTATTTTTGAAGGTCATATTTAAATTTTATAAGAAAATTTCTAAGAAATAAAAGAATTTGTAAAACCTGATTTATATAGGACATTAAAATAGTTATAATAAACAAGTAATGTACTTATAAACACTTATTTTTATGTACACTTCAAATAAAATGACTTCTAACACCTTTTAATTATGGTTCTATCGATCATTATCTTTCACACCTTCCTTTAGACACAAATTTTCATAATGGGACATCTCAATTACATTACAAAAAATACACTCCTAACTTTTCATTACCAATATAAAAATTACCATTACCCTTTTTATTTCTGCCACTATCCATAATTCTAGGATTTCTATATTAATATTATTCCCCATATCTCATGAAACATTCCCCATAAATCTTATTACCTTACATATCTCAGGAGGGTTACAAAATTTTCTTAATGTCAGTTTTCTTCAATAGATTATTCCCCATTTTCTTCCACCCAGATCACTTCATGTATTTATTTTTATAATAGTGAAAAAACTGTATCTCATTATTCTCAACACACAATACATATAATGCACCAATATTTTTGGGAGAATTTTTTATACATATTATGTTTAAAATTTTAAACCATGTTTCTTGATTTCATTAATAGAATTGGAATTGATTATGAAATAAGTCATATAGTATATGAATTAAAATAAACCCACATTATTCCTTCATAAGATGTTGTTTATAATAAAATAACATAAAATTTTAAATTTCACACCATTTATTATTACTCACTATATATAAAATGAATCCATTAAAAGTTCATAAATTTATTAGGGGTAATTAATGTAAAAAAATAAAATTTTAAAACTAGGAAATCTCTTGGAACATTTTCATCCTTGATGATCCCCAATATACAAACAATATCTATAATGGAGAAGATCAAAATTAAATGAGAAATAATAATAATAAATTGATAATATGAAATAATACCTATGACTTTTGAAGAGAGAGTGTAATGAATTAATGGTTTAGTAAGGTAATATTTATCCATAGAAAAACTAAAAGTAACTCATAATTTCACATTACAATCATGTGAATTCCATGATCATTTATTTTCCTAATTCATGTTAATAACCAGTATCACTATAAAAATTCAATAAAATAATATATAAAACCATAATTTAACCCAATATTCATTTATATAATTATTTTTACCTTAATCATATTATATTCATAGTATAGTTTACTTCTTAAAAAATATTATTAATTACCTAGTTACCAAATAACTTTTCAATCCCATTTTTATATATAAGATAAAATTTATTTTCCTAAAATGTAATAACTCTTCTATCCCAATTAAAAAAAATTACCTCAACATTAATGATTTTATTAGCCTTATAAGTTACCAGTAACTAAAAAATTATAACCCCATAATATAAAATAATTATTCTTAAAATAAAATATACATTAAAACAAATACTAATATAAAGTGTTTTATTTACATAAATGACTCCATAAATATTTGTAATCATATTAAAAAAATTATATAAAACCTTAAAATGGGTATCTATGCCTTTAAAATTATCATCAAACATATACTTACCAATTAATGAAATAGTTTTTTATCACATTTCACTATAGAATATCATAGTTTTTTGTAGTTTCTATTCAGTAATTTATCATAATGATTTATAAATTAATTGTAAATCACCCCAAATATACCCCTAGTAGTGTCTATATCGATGTGTTATATTTGGTCCACTCATCAAGAACCAACTATGATTGATTTAATACCAAATATTCCTCATTCATAGTTTTTACCCCTAGGAGCATCTGTATAGGAGATACAACCACTTTCTAGTATCTTGATAGGAATTAATTTTCTAGTAAAACCACAAATAATTCATTTTTATAACATAGGATTTTATCCTATACATAAAATTATACTAAGGGTTATCATTAAATTTTTATAAACCTATTTTCCAAAAATAACTAAACCTTTCTCTGATAACAACTATAGAGATCTATATATTTAATATATATATATTACATCTTATTAGTAAAATTTCCAATAAATAACATTAAGATATATGATATAATCACAAAGGTTTAGTGTCATTGGAATCCTAGATGCATAAAAATCTAGAACATAAATGATTCAAATCAATACTGATAATTTATTCACATTTATCCCCCTCTATAGGTAGTTCATACTTAGAATTGTTATTTGTATTTTGGAGAAACAAGAACATAATAAACATTGATCTCATACTATTTATAAAGATACACATAGAAGATATACATCAATGATCATAATTGATAACAATTATAAGTGTATGAGAACATGATCATAACTTAACAAATTCATACTCAAGCAATCAATGATCGTAAATAAAAAATTATAGAATAGGGTTCTGTAATAACAAAAGAAAAAATACATAAGTGCGTTGAATCATAAATAATAAACCATGATCCATGGTAATATGTCATAAGAATATAAAATCATGACATAAACATAATCATAAAAAATAATTTCATTAGTAGAGGATCACTACCTAGTCTATTATAGTGGATTGGGTTAACTCTGCATTCCTTTATTTCCTTAGTCAATATTCACTCCCAAGACTATCATAGTCGATAGATTCCATTAAGAAACTCGTTTCAACCATAATTATTATTTTTATTACCTAATTAGGTGTCCATATTTACAAATATAAATGGATGACTATATTTATCCATAACCATCCATCAAATAATTAAAACCATACATATACCGTCTAGAATATCATAAAACATTAATAATATATTAATATATTGAAAGGAAATATGTTGCATAAATATTTCATCATTTTATCCCATCACAAATCATGGAAAATAGGTCAGTTTTGTAAAAAACTTGTCATCATAATAATAACCCACATATAGAAATAATAAGGATGGTATCATTGGGTATTATCCCTCATAAATCATAATTATCATCATATTATGTGATCATATGTGAAATTTTTGTTTAAAATATCATTGGAAATTTTCTTTAGGAAAAAACCCTTATCATTTTGAAATCTCTTAATTTAAATCCTAAACATCCAAAATAAAAGGAAAAATAATTTATTTGAAAAGAACCATGGATACTTGTAAACGAATCTTCAGAGCATTGATCGATCGTGATGGTGGGAAATGATTATCATATTTTAATCACCAAAATAAATATTTTGATCACTTATTTGGTAAAAAGTAAATTGTTATAATAGTTTGTTTTCAAATTACATTACTATCATGTTGTTCTCAATGAATAATTATGTGAATATTGTCAAATATGAGATTTATAATATTTTATAAAAATTTATATTTTATTATATTATCTAAAAATAAAAAAAATCTATGGATGAGATATGTTTGATGAGAAAGGGTTGAAATTTTCATCCAATATACATTTATTATCCAATTGATACCTTATATTATAAATTAAAACCCATTAAGAGGGAAGGGGTTATCCTCATGGTTAGGGTTAAAATAGTTTTACTAAGGAATTAAACCTAAGGATAAGGTTTAAAACCACAAATTATTAAGAAAAAAATTATTGGATAATGGGATTTCAACCACATATGACCATATATTCTGATATCTATCCATTTGGAAGGTTTTTTATTGAGAATTAATTTGTTACATTTTAATCTTTTAGAAAATTCCAAGAGTTCCCATATCCTTACATATAAAAGGTCACCCCCTCCATTATCTTAATTACCCTACTTTGAGCCTTCAATCATGACCAAACCAAACCATGTTCTATTATAAATTTTCATAGAAATTAATTATAGGTTATTTTCTACTTAATATAACATTCCAAGGGTCCTTATGAAGGGATATAATCAAGTCTTACTAAAGAATAATCATTCATCATGCCCAACCTATTTTAATTTTTTTGTTCATATATTTCTTTTAGATATGTGATATTATTTATAAAATAAAAAAGTTAGTATCTTAAATACACTAAAATTTAACTATGAATATGGTACCACCATAATTCACCATCTTCTATATTAAATGGTATATTAAATTATCACTCCTGCATACATATGGCCTGTAGTCTCCACTTAACTATACAATTCATTTTCCAACACTATATTTCATGTATAGTTATTATAAAGGGTTTATTTTTTATATATTCTATTTTTAGAATAATTATTCTTATGGAATGATAATATCATATCTATCTTCTTACCCTCCAATCCATTAGAAAATGATAATGTCACTCGTGTATACTTGTGGTGTAATGTCCCGGACCTCTCTGGCCCATTCCTTTGTCAAAAAGAAGGTCAAGAAGTGTTCTGGAGGGTAAAATGGACTTTTCCACACTTTCTGGAATTTTGAAACTACACACCGTGTAGTTTGAGTACACGCCGTGTTTTTCCTTTCCGGGTACACCCTGTGTTGCAAGCCGTGTCCTTGCTATGTGGAATAATGGGTGCACGCCGTGTGACCAGTTCTACACGCCGTGTAGTCCTTCTCCGCTTACGCGTTACCAGTCAACAGTCGTGTACTATGTTGGAGTCGTGTCCTTGCCATGTGCAATAAATGAGTACACGCCGTGTGTCCAAACTACACGCTGTGTAGTCCTTCCCTGCGTATGCGTTACCCTCAAACCATGTGTTGACCAGTCAACAGCCGCGAAGCCGTGTTGGAAGCCGGGTGGAGACGGTGTGAAAGAACCAAGTACACGCCATGTACCATAAATTACACACCGTGTACTTTTGATTTTCACGCCTATAAAAGGAGGGGTGCCCTCATCCTTTCAACTCACACCTCTCCTCCCCTCTCCTTTGAGCAGAGCTCTCCCAAGAGACTCGAAGGCTCTTCCTACCATAACTTATTCGTCCGAGCTCCGATTTACGATCCGTCCGCGGCCACGGGATCGTAACGACGAGGAAGAACTTCTGAGCCTAGGTCCGTTGTCTTTCCTTCGGCCTTTCCTTTCCGAATTTCACCCGAGGAGGTTTTGCCGGGACCCAACAGAAGTGACGAACACCGACGGACGTCTTCTAAGGTTGATCCGAAGGAGCGTTGCAATCAAGAACCTGTTGAGGTAGGGATCTTACCTTTGTCTCTCTAATTTGTGCAACATGCGGGGTGGGTGTCCTCTTGCTTACGTGAAACACTTTTGAACCTATTTAATAAAGATAATAACTGGTTAAAGAACGGGGTTGGGAAGTTTGAGATTGCTGTTACTTTATACCCTGTAATATTATGTTGTGAATTGAATGAGCTTCTACCTACTAAAAATCACGGTTGTTGGGGGCCTTTGCTTACGCAATTAAATGTTTCCCTCTCTTTCTGGATTTTCTTATGGGTGGAAACCTTGCGGAATGTGGGATATGGTTAATCACGTAAAGTTGGCTGTTTAAAATCTGGAACCCTTGTGTGATCACCCAAGTTAAACAAAATGGAATAATGAACATGTGGGTGTTGGCTTGGTTACAAGGCATGTGATGGGGGTGTTTTGTGGGTTGTTGTGGATCGGGTGAGTAGCAAGGCTGCGATTGACTTGGTTGTGGGTTGGTGTAAATGCTACGTTGGTGATGGGCAGTGGGGCTACAATAAATGGTATTAAAGGGATGATGATGTGCGGGTTCGGTGTGGTTGTGGTTATAGTGGTTGGCAGCAGGGCTGCAGGGATGTGTTTGAATGTGAACGGGCTATGGGTTGTGATTATTAAATAAAAGTGGAAGAGTTAATGAATGGTGGGGCGTGGTAATGAAACAGAAATAATAATCAATGGGGTTGGTTGGTTGATAAGAGGGACTTTTTTGTTCTGCTTATGTTTTTCCTAACTTGTTTTATGGATGGCAGAGATATGTTTTACGAATGATTGGTGTGGTTGGTTGTGGATAGTTTCCTAGTAGTTAAGGAACAAATAAACTATTTCTACTGAAATGTGAAAACCTAAAGGGGGTTGGGATTGTTTGTTGGATGCATACTTCGTGGTAGCCGTGCCGAGGCACATGCTCAGTTTTCTGCTTAGAAGCCATAGGTTGGGCTGTGTGTTTGGTATACATATATATATCTGTATCTTTTGTGTTTTATCGCACCCCACCCATGTTGAGCACTTAGTGCCGAACACTCCCATCTCATGGGAGAGGGTGTTTTTCCCTTAGTTAGTAGCTCCTTCCTGCTCCTTTTCCCCTAGGCTATGATGGCTTGTGGAGACCTTACACCTAAGACTCTTCAGGTAGGTTTCGATTGGGGTGGTTTTAGCCCAAGACTCTTCGGGCAGGTTCTACTGTTTCCCAAGAATCTTCAGAATGAGGCCCAGGTGTGTGCAGGCGGATACGTGGATGTGAGGACCAGGTGTGTGTGGGCGGATATGTGGATGTGAGGCCCATGTGTGTGCGGGCGAGATATGTGGATGTGAGGCCCAGGTGTGTGCGGGTGGGATACGTGGTTGTGAGGCCCAGGTGTGTGCGGGCGGGGAGAGTGTGGCAGCGTCAGGACGTTCATCATTAGGAAGAGCAGCTAACTAAAGGGAACTGGTGCGGGGTACCCAATACTCTTGTTTCTTATATACTACTACCTGTTGTGCTTGTGTTTTGGTGAGTGTGGCTAGTGAGGTTGGGTGGATAGAATTCCTTGCTAGGTTTCTTCTGTTGTTCTCACGGGACATTAAGATGTCTCCCCACTTGTGCACGAGAGCTTTAGGTTTCCCTACTGATTATACTTGTATGATCACCCTACCTTTACTTTCAGGTTTCCAGGAGGACTACCAGGGCCGTGCGGGACCCTACTAGTCGGACAGTTGGAGTTGTTATAGTTGTTGTTCTCTTGTTTTCTTTTGGTATTGTGATTTGAGTTTTCTTGTACTTGTACCTTGTTATAAAATTGTTTAAACATGCATGTGGGCTTGGTTTGGGTTTATTTATATACACTGGTTCTTTTCCTTTTTGGTGGTTGACTTGTCCTATTTCCCAATCTTTAAAAATAAAAAGGGTAATGCCTCCCATATTTGTGAAAAACTCAAACCCTTGGTGCTAGTCGCCACCCCGAGACTTACTGGAGGCGGGACTAGGGGGTCATTATCTCCCTTTCACCATTTCCAGCTCAGGAGGGGCATCTTTGGTGGGAGGGGGTCGTGACAGAATGGTATCAGAGGTGATGGTTGAGAGATAGGATGGAGTCTGGAGTTAGGCACAGTAAGGATTGCATCGGATGGTAGGGCAACAATGTTAGTTAATCTTGGTGCGCGACATAGGCCAGGGAAGACCGGCTAGGACATGGGATTTTAGGGCCCCCCGTGATCCGATGCAAGGAATCTGAGCCTACCAAACGACCAAGTGATACTACATTGATTGCAGGGTAGAGACCCTAGGGAAGGTACATGCATCATCGTGATTGTGTTTTACTTGATTTGTGTGTTCTGGGAAAGAGATTGAAATAAAATGATAAAATGAAACCTTGAGTTTTTCCTTACTACTTGGGCTTAGGCGATCCTTGTTTACCGTACAGCTATGGAACCTGGATGTCATCCCCGGGTGGCTCAGACGGCCGAGGCCCAGCAGATTCAGGCGGTCGATCAGTTGAGTATTGACTGAGAGGAGGAAGATAGCCAGTGGCAGAAGACTCTCCGTTCTTTCAGCGGCAAACCCTGAAGAAGTACGAGGGTAGTACTTTAGATACGGAGACGGAGGGGTGGATTGAGCAGTTAGGGATCGCTTTTACCTTGATCCGTGCTCCAAGGGAGTACTGGGTTCCCCTAGCAGTCAGTCAGCTGAGAGGTGCGGCACGACAGTGGTGGACGCTCTACCTCGGAGAGAGGATAGAGGCAGAGGTTCCATGGGCTGACTTTGAGAAGGAATTCCGAGAGGAATTACTTTCTTCCATGATCAAGGCAGAGAAGCGGCAGGAGTTACTCTCCCTTCAGCAGGGGAGTATGACGGTACGAGAGCTGGGGATCAAGTTCAAAGATCTCCTGCGCTTTGCTCCGGATCTCTTCCCGGATGAGGTGTCTCGGGTGAGACGTTTGGAGGAGGCGCTCCGTCCTTCGCTCCAGTATGCTGTCACCCCCTTCACCCTTCCGACGTACTTGGCAGTACAGAAGAAGGTAGAGGTTTTAGAGAGGATGCACTCGCTGGGAGGTGCACCCCGAGAGGGGATCCAGCCAGGCTCGTCGAAGGGGAAGGCAGTCAGCAGTAGGTCTCCTGCGATGGGACCTTCCAGGTTCAGGCCAGTGGGGAGCAGGCCCCAGCAGTTCCAGTTCAGATCTTCGGGTCCTCGTTCCTTTTTCACGAGCCCAGGACTGAGGTGTTTTTCTTGGGGAGGTTTTGGGCACGTTTAGGGTCAGTGCCCGACCCGAGCTCAGTACGGTGGACGTGGACAGGTTCAGCGCCCACCTCAGCAGCACCAGTTTCCAGTGAGGCCCATCCAGCAGCAGCAAGACCATGCCTCTCCGAGGGCAGACTTTGCGGGAGGAGGCCGACCTCAGGGTGCTCCTCAGGGACCTCGACCAGGGAATGGTTGGGGAGGTGGACGACATCAGAGAGGAAGAGGAGCTAGGCGTGGACAGTTACACGCGGCAGAGTTGGCAGCTCCAGCAGGACCAGAGGTGGTGCGAGGTATGATTTATTTGTTCAGAACTCTTGTTTATGCTTTATTCGATTTGGGAGCCTCGCACTCCTTTGTTACACCTAGTCTATCCCATGCTTTGGGATTAGACATAGAGAGACTTTCCGTACCACTGGTATTGAGTACACCAGTTGGAGTCTAGACCAGCATATCTTGTGTTTTCCGGGGATGTGGGCTGATGTTGGGACCACATCGATCTAGTGGGGACCTTCTTCTATTACAGATGTAGCCATACGATGTCATCCTAGGCATCTACTGGTCTTTTTCTGTTAGTGCTGTTATCGACTGCTTCCGGAGAAGAGTCCTGTTCTCTGATGTGGATGGACAATGCGTAGCTTTTGTTGGTGAGAGGAGATATTAGGTGGGAAGCCGGAGTGTGGAGCCTCTCCTTTACTTGTTGGGCGGGTTATCAGTGGTTCCAACTGATACAGAGATGATGGATGTCCCAGAGGTTGTTGAGGAGTTCCTCGATGTTTTTCCTGAGGAGGTTGTGACTCTACCCCCCCGACGTGATGTTGAGTTCGGGATAGACTTAAAGCCTGGTGCCCGTCCGATTTCGATGGCCCCTTATCGGATGGCACCTTCGGAGTTGCGGGAGTTGCGGATTCAGATTGACGATCTGATGGAGAAGGGTTTTGTTCGACCCAGCGTGTCGCCATGGGGTGCTCCAGTTTTGTTCGTGAAGAAGGCAGATGGTGGTCTCAGACTATGCATAGACTACCGAAGGTTGAACCAGGTAACGGTCAAGAACCGCTACCCCCTTCCAAGGATAAATGATCTCTTCAAACAGCTGAGGGGAGCATGTTGGTTTTCTAAGATTGATCTATGATCGAGATATCATCAGCTGAGGGTGAAGGACAATGACATCTCAAAGGCGGCTTTCAGGTGCAGGTATGGTCACTTAGAGTTTGTAGTGATGCCGTTTGGAGTTATGAATGCAATAGCTGTGTTCATGGGACTTATGAAATTTGTCTTCCGAGAGTTTCTGGACCAGTTCGTCATTGTGTTTATCGATGACATCCTGGTCTACTCAAGATCAAAGGAGGAGCACGGTGAGCATCTCAGGGAAGTCTTGGAAGTCCTTCGACACCACCATCTTTACGGGAAATTGTAGAAGTGTAAGTTCTTGACACAGGAAGTACACTTCCTTGGGCACGTGGTGTCTCAACATGGAGTGTCAGTGGACCCGTCGAAGGTGGAGGCAGTTGTTTCTTGGGCAGCACCCAAGAGCGTGGCAGAATTTCGTAGTTTCCTAGGGTTAGCAGGTTACTATCAGAGGTTCATTTCGGACTTCTCTCGAGTTCCTGCTCCTTTTATAGCTTTGACGAGGAAGAACTAGGTCTTCCTATGGAGCGAGTAGTGCCAGAAAGCTTTTAACTACCTGAAGGAGAAGTTGTTCAGTGCTCCTGTACTCAGGTTGCCAGAAGAGGGGTTGTTGTATGAAGTGTTTTGTGATTCTTATGGACTTGGTCTAGGGTGTGTGATGATGTAGAATAATGGAGTGATCTATTATGGGTCTAGGCAGTTACGCCCTCACGAGCGTAACTATACCACCCATGACCTAGAGCTTGCAGCAGTAGTGTTCGCACTGAAGTTGTGGCGACATTACCTTTTTGGGGAGCGCTTTGTGGTCTTCTCAGATCATAAGAGCCTACGTTATATCTTCTACCAGCGTGACCTGAACTTGCGGCAGCGGAGATGGGTCGAGTTTCTCCAAGACTATGACATTGAGATCTCTTAAACTAAACGTAAGGGAAACGTTGTGGCTGATGCCCTGAGCAGGAAGTTGCATCAGGAAGTGGTTCGGGAATCTGTTGATGCTTGAAAGGCGATGGGAGAGTTGGCTTCCTTGCACTTGGATGCCAGGGTAGAAGGTGTTAGAGGCTGTTTGTTTCAGATGATGGTGCAGTCCTCCTTGTTGCAGCAGGTGGAAGAGTCCCAATGGGGGGACTCTGAGGCGGAAGTGATGCGGGATCATGTCGATCAGGGAAACGCTCCAGAGGGATGGTCAGAGGACAGCCAACATCAGATTCTTTTCCAGGGAAGGTTGTTTGTTCTAGAGGCAATGCGTGAGGGAGTTCTCCGTGACTTCCATAGCTCAGCCTTGGCAGTATATCCAGGAGTTTCAAAAATGTACCAAGGCCTGAGGGAACAGTTTTGGTGGCCCGGGGTGAAATGGGCAGTGGCGGAATTTGTGGCTAAATGCCTAGTGTGTCAGCAAGTGAAGGATAAACACCGTGTTCCCAGTGGTTTGTTGCATCCTTTAGATGTCCCCGAGTGGAAGTGGGATGACATCTCAATGGACTTTGTCATAGGACTACCCAGAGCTCAGGGTGATTATGATGCTATCTGGGTGGTGGTGGATTGACTGACGAAATTGGCTCACTTCTTAGCAATAAAGGAGTCGGGCCCGGTGAGTACCTTAGCACAGAGGTACGTAGACGAGGTGGTGAGTTTGCATGGAGTTCCGAGGACTATCATCTTATATCGGGATACTCGGTTTACCTCACGAGTCTGGAGGGGGATACAACATGCTTTTGGAACCCATCTACGCCTTAGCACTAATTTCCATCCCCAGACCGATGGGCAGACAGAGCGGACTATCCAGACGTTGGAGGACATGCTGCGAGCATGCGTTCTGGATTTCGGAGGATCATGGGTATGAAACTTTCCTTTAGTAGAGTTTTCCTACAACAACAGCTTCCACTCTACTATTGGAATGGCACCGTTTGAGGCTTTGTATGGAAGGCCATGTCGTTCACCCATTTGCTGGGCAGAGGTTAGTGAGACCGGTGCTCTTGGGCCAGAGGTAGTGCAGAGCACCACAGAGAAAGTCCAGCTTGTACGTGAGAGGATGAAAGCGGCTCAGGACCGACAGAAGTCTTATGATGATCGTCAGAGGAGGCCCTTGGAGTTCTAGGTTGGGGATCATGTGTTCTTGAAGGTTTCCCCTCGACGGGGGCAGTGGAGGTTTGGGAAGGGGAGAAAGCTCTCACCCAGGTTCATCGGACCTTTTGAGGTGTTGAGGCGAGTTGGGGAGGTGGCATATCAGCTGGACATGCCACCTCAGTTGGAGAAGGTTCATGATGTCTTCCACATCTCCCAGCTTCGTCGGTACTTACACGAAGACTCCCATGTTATTGACTGGGGAGAGTTAGATATGGGAGACGATGCGACCTTTGAGGAACGACCAGTCAGAATCGAAGATCATAAAGAGAATGTGCTCCGTGGATGAACCATTCCCTTGGTTCGTGTGTTGTGGAGGCATGGCGGCCTCGAGGAGAGCACTTGGGAGCGGGAGACCCAGATGCACGCTCAGTACCCGGAGTTGTTTTGAATTGTGTTTTTTTCCCTTATTCTTCTGAGCTTTGTGTTGATGTTGTACTATGTACCTTTGATATATGGAATGCTTGGCTTGTCAGTTGTGAGACCTTTCGTTTCTTTGTTCCCTGGTAATGTGTAACATGTCCGGATGTGTGGAAAAGGAAAAAAACCTGACCCTTAATCGAGACGCATTAATGAGGATGCGATTGAACCCGTGCGGGCGAGTCAGTGCCGCCTAAAGCGGATAATATCTCGACATAGGAGAAGGAATTCCTAACACATATGATTAGGGTTGTTGGTTGGGTTCCTATTATAACGAGAACCCTAAGAGGTATCTTGTTGGGTTCCTCTGGGTTGGTTTTGAATTCTCAGGGACGAGAATGTTTTAAGAGGTATCTGATGTAATGGCCCGGACCTCTCCAGCCCATTCCTTTGTCAAAAAGAAGGTCAAGAAGTGTTCTGGAGGGTAAAATGGACTTTTTCCACACTTTCCCGAATTTTGAAACTACACGTCGTGTAGTTTGAGTACACGCTGTGTACTTCCTTTCCAGGTACACCCCGTGTTGCAAGCTGTGTCCTTGTTGTGTGGAATAATGGGTGCACACCGTGTGACCAGTTCTACACGCCGTGTAGTCCTTCCCCGCGTACGCGTTACCAGTCAATGGTCGTGTACCATGTTGGAGCCGTGTCCTTGCCATGTGCAATAAATGAGTACACGCCGTGTGTCCAAACTACACGCCGTGTAGTCCTTCCCCGCGTATGCGTTACCCTCAAACAGTGTGTTGACCAGTCAACGGCCGCGGAGCCATGTTGGAAGCTGCGTGGAGACCATGTGAAAGAACCGAGTACACGCCGTGTACCATAAAGTACACACCGTGTACTTTTTCTTTTTACGCTTATAAAAGGAGGGGTCCCCTCCTCCTTTCAACTCACACCTCTCCTCCCCTCTCCTCTGAGCAGAGCTCTCCCAAGAGACTCGAAGGCTCTTCCTACCATAACTTCTTCGTCCGAGATCCGATTTATGATTCGTCAGCGGCCACGGGATCGTAACGAAGAGGCGGAACTTCCGAGCCTGGGTCCTTTTTCTTTCCTTCGGCCTTTACTTTCCGACTTCCACCTGAGGAGGTTTTTCCGGGACCCGACAGAAGTGATGAACGCCGACGGACATCTTCTAAGGTTGATCTAGAGGAGCGTTGCAATCAAGAACCTGTTGAGGTAGGGATCTTAACTTTGTCTCTCTAATTTGTGCAACATGCGGGGTGGGTTTCCTCTTGCTTACGTGAAACACTTTTGAACCGGTTTAATAAAGATAATAACTGGTTAAAGAACGGGGTTGGGAAGTTTGAGATTACTGTTACTTTATACCCTATAATATTATGTTGTGAATTGAATGAGATTCTACCTACTGAAAATCACGGTCGTTGGGGGACTTTGCTTACGCAATTAAATGTTTCCCTCTCCTTCTGTATTTTCTTATGGGTGGAAACCTTGCAAAATGTGGGAGTTGGTTAATCACGTAAAGTTGGCTGTTTAAAATCTATAACCCTTGTGTGATCACCCCGGTTAAACAAAATGGAATAATGAACATGTGGGTGTTGGATTGGTTACGAGGCATGTGATGGGGGTGTTTTGTGGGTTGTTGTGGATCGGGTGAGCAGCGGGGCTGCGGTTGACTTGGTTGTGGGTTGGTGTAAATGCTACGTTGGTGATGGGCAATGGGGCTGCAATAAATGGTATTAAAGGGATGATGATGTGCGGGTTCGGTGTGGTCATGGTTATGGTGGTTGGAAGTGGGGATGCATGGATGGGTTTGAATGTGAACAGGATATGGGTTGTGATTATTAAATAAAAGTGGAAGAGTTAATGAATGGTGGGGCGTGGTAATGAAATGGAAATAATAATCAATGGGGTTGGTTGGTTGATAAGAGGGACTTTGTTGTGCTGCTTATGTTTTTCCTAACTTGTTTTGTGGTTGACAGAGATATGTTTTATGAACGATTGGTGTGGTTGGTTGTGGATAGTTGCCCAATAGTTAAGGAACAAATGAACTATTTCTACTAAAATGTGAAAACCTAAAGGGGTTGGGATTGTTTGTTGCATGCATACTTCGTGGTAGCCGTACCGAGGCACATGCTCAGTTTTCTGCTTAGAATCCATAGGTTGGGTTGTGTGTTTGGTATACATATATATATCTGTATCTTTTGTGTTTTATCGCACCCCACCCATATTGAGCACTTAGTGCCGAACACTCCCATCTCATGGGAGAGGGTTTTTTCCCTTAGTTACTAGCTCCTTCCTGCTCCTTCTCCCCTAGGCTGTGATGGCTTGAGGCAACCTTACACCTAAGTCTCTTCGGGTAGGTTTCGATTGGGGTGGTTTTAGCCCAAGACTCTTCAGGAAGGTTCTACTGTTTCCTAAGAATCTTTGGGATGAGGCCCAGGTGTGTGCGGGCGGATACGTGGATGTGAGGCCCTGGTGTGTGCGGGTGGATACGTGGATATGAGGCCCAGGTGTGTGCGGGCGGGATACGTGGATGTGAGGCCCACGTGTGTGTGGGAGGGATACGTGGTTGTGAGGCCCAGGTGTGTGCGGGTGGGGAGAGTGTGGAAGCGTCAGGATGTTTTTCGTTAGGAAGAGAAACTAACTAAAGGGAATTGGTGCGGGGTACCCAATACTCTTGTTTCTTATATACTACTACCTGTTGTGCTTGTGTTTTGGTGAGTGTGGCTGGTGAGGTTGGGTGGATAGAATTCCTTGATAGGTTTCTTCTGTTGTTCTCACGGGACATTAGGATATATCCCCACTTGTGCACGAGAGCTTTAGGTTTCCCTACTGATTATACTTGTATGCTCACCCTACGTTTACTTTCAGGTTTCCAGGAGGACTACCAGGGCCGTGCGAGACCCTACTAGTCGGACAGTTGGAGTTGTTGCAGTTGTTGTTCTCTTGTTTTCTTTTGGTATTGTACTTTGAGTTTTCTTGTACTTGTACCTTGTTATAAAATTGTTTAAACATGCACGGGGGCTTGGTTTGGGTTTATTTATATACACTGGTTCTTTTCCTTTTTGGTGGTTGACTTGTCCTATTTCCCGATCATTAAAAATAAAAAGGGTAATGCCTCCCATATTTGTGGAAAACTCATACCCTTGGTGCTAGTCTTCACCCCGGGGCCTACTGGAGGCGG
Organism: Viscum album; assembly: GCA_963277665.1. Lineage (NCBI taxonomy): Eukaryota > Viridiplantae > Streptophyta > Magnoliopsida > Santalales > Viscaceae > Viscum > Viscum album. Next base: position 701,739,311 of record OY728160.1, read on the forward strand.
GACTCGGGGGTCATTATCTCCCTTTCACCATTTCCAGCTCAGGAGGGGCATCTTTGGTGGGAGGGGGTTGTGACATGTGGACTACCAACTCTGCAAAGTGATGCTATTTTTTCATTTCCAGTTCACATTTATTGAAATAAGGATATATTTAATTAATATATATTTTATATATGATATAATAATGATTTAAAAAAGGTTTATTGTTATATACCTTTATTTTTCCCATCCATCAAAAAGTTAAAATAGTGTTCATGTATATGAATTACCTACCATCTCTTTGAAAGGTGTAATTCATTTTTACCTCTGCATTATATAGAGTACTATAAATATATATATAATGATTATGTATGATATTTAATAGTGGTTTAAAAATATATATATATTAAAAACATTAATAATGTGAAATAAACTAGATTTCAAAACCAAAATATGCTTGAAAACTGACACAATAATCACTCAAAATACTTCTTAAAAAATGTTAATAAATGGGTGATAAGATGTTATATGTAAATAATACATGATTTGATATATATAAATATAGTTCAAGAATACATTTATATTTGTTAAATTTTATTATTCATTATTTTTTAATATATTCCAAGTGAGACAAGACATGACATAATATATTTTTAATTCCCTCCTAATTTAATCATTATTGTTTACCCTTGAATTTCAGTTGAGGAAATTAAATAGTAATTTTATGATAAATGACTATAATTTTTATCCCCTATGGTTATTTCTTGAGATTTCATGTTTTTCTTTAATTTCCTTCTCTTTAAGAACTAAAAAGTATAAAAGGAATGTTTTTTCATGAAAATAACCATTATTTTTATCTTCGTTCAAAATTCATTATTCTTCTATGTCTATGTTTTCAATGTTTTATTTTTAAAAATATGTTACTATTATCCAATTATTATTTAAATTAATCTTACCCATGTTTTTCTTTTTAAAAACATGTTTTAGTGAAATATTCTTGTCATTTTCTATGTGATTTCTTTTAATTTATTATTGGAAATAAGATAGAAATCATTGTTTTAAAATAATTTGAATAAACACAATTTTACATCATCATGACCATTAAGTAATTTAAATAATCATTTAAAAATTTATAAGGAAACATTCAAACAAAATTTTTTCAAAAATATTTGAAAAATATTTGAAATTTAAATAAACTATTTCAAATTTAGAATAGTAGTTTTCTCTAGAAATATTTCAATGTTTATTTTAAAATAATTTTCATATATTATAACATCCTTTGTTATTAATTTTTCTTTACTAGGGATTTGATCTAATGATTCCATACTTATAATTTATCCAGATGGTTTAATATTATGATGTTGAGATTTTTAAAAACTCATTTTTCTTATATATGTTATGAAATTACGAATTTATAAAATTTTTATGAATTTTTTTATTCCATTGTTTATGATATAATTATTTGATGAATGTTTTAGGATCCAACAATACACATATTTATATTTATCATTATGTGGAGGGTGATCCTTGAATTATATACCCCTCCAATGAATTAGGAAATTTTTATATATCATGATATAATTATGGGAAACAAGTTTATTTTCTTGATCCACTCTGAGAAACAAGTCATTGGGGTTTATCTACTAAGGTAAACAAGTGATGAAACTTGATCCGTTATGATATAGAATTCCACTATTGATTCCTAATCAATTATTTTTTAATTGAATCAGTAATTAACCAGAAAATATGATATGTTTTACATACCTATGAAGGGTCCATGTATTTATGACATGATTATGATATGAACATATGGTTCATGATTGATTTATGGAAATTTTTCACTATTATGATTTCTCATAGTAGTGGTATTATAACATTACTATATCATTGGTGGATTTGTTGCACCAGAAAAAAATTATCATTGGTGGAACTATAGAATCAGAAACACTATTACGATGGTGTGAACTATAGTAGGAACTATAGATGTGGTAGCACTATAACAGTCTAGGTATTACTATATTACTATTCATCAAAGGGCCTTCAGGCCAAAAATATGGGCCTTTTGGGCCATATAATTGGATTTAATTCCAATTGGACCTACAATCCATGTAATGGGTCTTCTATACCAAAAAGGTGGTCTACTGTGTCAATAAGAAAAGAGGCTTCAACACCAACATTAAAGTAAATAATATCTCCCGTGTTTACTATAACAACTAAGAATTTTATTACATATTTCTCTTTAAATAAATTCAATTTCATTTCTAGTTTATAATACACACATCCCTGATTCCAAATAAACCATAATGATGCATACAGTTATCACTTGTACATTTGATTGGATGGTATGAATTAAACAGACTATTTTTTTAAAAAATATGGTTTACACATGTATAAAATGAATTCATTTTTTATCAATTGATTAAAAAATAAAATAAAATTTAAAGTAGAAGACATTATTTTCTAAAAAATTTATTTTTATGCACACAATGTGCTTTTAGAGTTTTAATTAAATTGATCACTAAAGGTGAATGATTTTAATGAAATTTATATATTATATATTCTTTGAAAATTTTTATATTTATTTTATATTTTTTATAGGAATGATATAATATTATATATCCAGTTTTATACTAAAAAATATATTTTTCTAAAAATGAATTTTATCACATTTTTTGCACTTATTTTTAAATTAATTTCTTCTATATATAGAAATTGAATCTATAAAAATAGATTCCATATTTCAAATTATAAGGATTATATTTTTAAATTGTTATGTATTATTTAAGATAAACATGATTCATAATCATATAAAATTTATGTCACCTCTATAAGGGTAAACATGTAAAACTAGGTTAAAACATTTGTATTGTGATTTAAAATTTCTTTAAAACACTGATTTTTCTAATTTTTTTGGTGTATCTCATAATTTTCCTTCCATGTATCGAATATATGTCCACTTGGTTCCATATTTCTTGGATCATGACATGTATTTTAATTTCATAACTGAATAAATAAAAAATTTCACTCTCATTACATTTATTTCCCTAATATTTTATCATAAGGATAAAAGGGGTCATTTTTTGTTCTAAATATTTATTTTAAAGACTAATTATTTATAATTGTCAAGGTAATTTATTTTTCTTTTTTAATATTTGAATAATTACCCAAACACCTTATGCAATGCTGACATAGTATTTATTCAACAATATAATAAATGATTTTATATAGTTTGGATGAATTATTTTGCTACATAATTTTTTTAGATAAATTTTACGTATGACTGATTATTTAATGGATTATATTCAAATTACATCTTTATATTGGTGTCTTAAATGTTAAATTAAATTAATAATTTCATAAAATGTAAATAATGAAATATTATATTAAATAATAGTTTATTAAATTATTTTAAAATCATAAAAAAATTAAAGAGAACAATTATTATGATAAATTTTAGAAATTATCATACCCTATATATTTATTTTTAATTTTTACCTTATAAATAAATTTTTAACCCTTTTTGTGTGAAACAGATGTTACCACATTTAAGGTTAAAATTGGATAACTATGAGGTAAACCAAAATATATGGTTTGGAAAACTACATAAACTTATCCAAATTTTATTGGTTGATATTATTTATACCATATAATACCTTATATATTAATCTCTAACCATTAAGATGAATTTCATTAGATAATTAATTTATTATATTTTAATATTTTATGAAATTCCATTAGTGACCTGCCCCTCACTTATAATAATGAACATCTCCTTTATCTTCTTTATACTATTTCAAGCACTATATCTTGACCAAAACCAGAAACATTATCTTCTAAGATTCCATAGGCCCGAATTCAAGGTTATTTTATTCTTAAAATATCATTACAAGGGTCAGTAATAAGGGATCTGAAGTGACCATGCTGAAGAAGTTGTAGTTTTCTTATCTTACATCTATCAATTTGATTCTTCTTATAATTATTTTGAATATATTATATTATACATAAAATAATAAATACAATATCATCAATATATTTACATGTTATTATTATTATGAAACAACCTTTTTTACACTATTTTCTATCAAACAGGATGTGTAAGTATTCTTAGTGTGTATGTGCATTATATCGTCTCTTTGTAACGGTGAAATTAATTTTTCATTACTATATTTAATGTATTGTTATTATAAAGGTAATAATTTTTATATAATATATTTTTGAAATATTTATGATTATAAATTTATAATATCATATATACTTTCTTACTTTCTAATCTATTTGAAAATGATAACGATGCTTGTGCATATGTGTGGAATACCACATTCAAGAAGATATGTGGTTAGTTTTTCATTTATTCATTAAATTTATTTTAACATTGAAAAATATAATTAATATATATGAAATATATGGTATAATAATTATTCTTCATTGTTGAATTAATATTTAGCTTTAATTCATTCCATCTATTGAAAAAATTAAACAACATTCATCCGTACTTATGACATACAGTCTACATGAATAGTGTAATCCATTTTTATATCTAAAACATTTATGGATGAATATAAATTTATATAAAATTAATATATATTATATTTATATCATGATTATTATTCATGATATTATGAAACCATGGTCAAATTAGAAGGATCGTGATAACCAAACTGAAATATGCATGAGATACGAATCAATTATCACCCATAACATTGATTTACATAAAAAATATTTACAAATGGGTGATAAGATTTCATAGGTAAATAATTAATCATATTATAGATATTATTATGGTTATATAATACAATTATATTAAATGTTTATTTATTATACATGTGTTTTAAATGAGTATAATGAAATATGATACTTGAGGGAATGGATTTTAATTTCATTCATATTCCATTATGAAAATTATATGATATTTATCTAATAAATCCAGTTCAATTTATTTTCCTATTCATTTTTTAATAATACATGGTTTCATTTCATTTTCATCAATTTAAGGACTAAAGATATGGAATGAATTTTTTAATGTGAAACTAACTATGTTTTACTATTCGAGAGAAAATATTTTTCTTCCATGTCCATGTTTTCTCTAAAATGTTTTCAAAAATGTTTTCATATTCTCTTTTAATTTTATCTTGTCATTTTTACCCATATATAATTTTTTTTAAAAAATAAAAAACATTATTATTATAATTTTATTAATGAGGTAAATTTTTTTCATTTTATAAAAGTGTGAAATGAATTTTTTATTTTAAATTATAGAACATGAATAGAATTGGACACTATCAGGACTATTACAATTCTTTCATGATTCTTTGATAAGATTCCATGGTTCATTTAAAATTATATTTTTTTCTATAATTTTTTTAAATATTCCAAATTTAAATATGTGATTTCAAAATAAAAAATGTATTTTCCTCAAGAAATGTTCGAGTGATTATTTTAATGGAATTTTTATCTACAACAAAATATGTTGGTGTTATTTATTTTTAACTAGTGATATGATCTTATGACACCATCCTTTTAATTTTTCAATAATATTTATGATTATGATAATTAAAAATTTGTGAATCCATTTTGTTTTCCATGGTTTATTCTATGATGAAATTAGGAAATGTTTATGAAACATCTTTTCTTTTTATGGGTTATTATGTGATTATATGATTAATGGTTTATGAATTTATGATACAAATATATTTCATTTTCATTATGTTTTGGCTGGGAATAGAATTATATTTCCCCTGAATGCACTAGGGAAAGTTTTATATCCCGTAGATAATTATTGGAATGAAGTCAATGTGCATGATATATTGTGGGAAACAAGTCGATGTACATGATACAATATTAGAAATAAGTTGATTATCTTGATCTATTATATGATATATGTGATTATTCCGTATATTTTATTGTATGAGAAATAGGTTTTAATGCATAATCCAATTTGGTTTGATGGTGTAATTAGTAAACTATTATATGTGGAATAGTTTATATACCTATAATGGATCAACAAATTTATGACATGAACTTATGGTTTATTGTTTATTTATTATTATTTCTCACACTTATGATTCATGTATTTTGAAATGAAAATTTTTTAATCAATGAATATTGTTTATGATCATTATTAGATTAGCTATAAACTATGTATATTATGTTTATGATCTCATAACCTTTTTCTTATTGTATTCTTTCATATGATCATAAATCTATATCTCACTTGTTTACCCATAGTGAGTAGTTATTATCACACTTTATTACCTTTCCTTTTCCATGTTTATGATGAATAATTTATGTGGGGTATTTCTATGAAGAGTACTATTTACATAGACTGTTATGTGATACATTTAAGCTATTTTATGAAATAATAATACTACATAACTTTATTCCAATGACACAAATTATTTTCATTCATTTGGAATTAATTTTTAAAATGTATTGAATATTCATTTAAAATGATGTCCTATTTTATGTGTAAAAATAAGTGGACATTTTAGTTTCAATTAAAGGATTGGTGTACTAAATATTTGGTGATTGGGATTAGTACACACTAGTGAAAAACATGTGGTTAAGTCTATGTATATAATAACATCTTTATGTTTTGGTAATGAACATGTATAACACAGATTAAACCTAGAATTACATAGATATAAAATAAGGTACAATGATTTAAAAATCCTATGAATAAATTTAAATGATTATTTTATGGCACAATCTGAAAATTATAGTTTGATTCTTACAAATTTCCTTTTCTTTTTAGCCTATTTATTGGAACTAGAATACAACATGCTAATAATGAATCTTATAGATAATGTAATGACTATCATCCTGATAAACCAAATTTTATGGTATATGTTATGAAAAATATTTTCTATATGATAAAATCTATTTTAAAGGACATCAATCATAACAAACATTCAAATGATCACAATGAGGGGATAATTTATGTTGAGTCTTTCATGAGGAAACATCCACCTTATTTATGTGGATTTTCTAATCCACTAGTGACTGAATGGTGTATCACCACCATTGATTAAATATTTTATATCATCTAGTTCTCATAACATAAGTGAAAAAATGGCTCTTGCAGCCCAGGAGAACATACCCTACACGCCGCTTTCTTTTTCAAATTTTCTGACTGTTGTGACCCCATTGGAATTGCCTCTGGATCCTCCGCTGACAGTGCCTAACCGTGACCTTAGCCCCACCTTTCCCCCACCTCCCCCTACTCCCCTCCTCTAGTTCTATCCTTTGGTTTCATAACCTGGTCTCCTTGATCCCTCTCGGCTCTGGACCTTGCAATATATTCTGCATCTCAAGGTGTTCCCTTGCTTCAGGCGCGACCTCCCCTCGAGGCCCACCGACCGGAATCCTTTAGAGATGTGCTCTGTGGGCCAAGAGGGGCCTTACCGGCGCCTTGCTTCCCAGATGTATGCCTTGCGAACACAACTTCTTCATTCTTTGGTTCCTGCGTCTCTTTGGTTTTCTTAGAGATGACTTTTTTGGCAGTGGATGCATGCCTCAAATGGAACCTTATGGTGTGATTTGTCTCCAAGAACCCCCCCTCACCATTCTCAAGCGTTTTATAGCTTATTGGGGTCTCCAGTCTCTGGTGCGGGTCTCGCCGGTTCACCGGATTTTTTTTCCATTTTTCTAGCCTTGGAAGTGGATTTCGTGTCCTCTTGGTGCAAAACTCCTAGGTATTTCGTTCGTTGGTGGTTCAGTTTGTCCTAATGGTCCATGGATATTCAAAGGGGAAATGAGAGACCAGATTCCACTATATGGATCAACCTTCCTGGGCTACCGCTAACCTTCCAAAATGGGGGTTTAATCAAAGAGAGTGGTGATGCCTTTGGTTGTTTCCTTTTTGCTGATGACAAGACTATGTGCTGGGTAGATGCATCATTAGATCGCTTATGTGTCGAGATGGATCTCTCCTATCCCATTTTGGAGCGAATCTCTCTTTAGGGGAAAGATGGGCTGGTATGGGACTAGGTCTTCTCCTACACGATATTTCTTAGGTACTTACCTTTCTGTTTTCTACAAGGGAACTCCTTACAAGTTTGTAGATGCCTCTGTCATACGATGTCTTGATACCAGTCGGAGGTCTCGTCCTAGCAGCCTACTTCATCCTCCTGTGTCCATACCGAAGCGCCTTCCATTACAGATCCCTCTACCTGGCCAGTGGTGGCTTCTCCTCTTTCCATACCAGGTTCCAAGGTGGTATTGATCCCATCTCCATCTTGACCACTGTTCTCGTGATTGGACTTGTCTACCTTTTTCCCTAGAGATGTGACTCCATCCTTGGATGGTGTCTTTTCTTCTATGATGATCCTATATTGGGTGGCCCAAGGTTTTATTTTAGGGGGCCAACCGTCATGTAGGATGGCCAGTCATCCCTGACCTTCGGTTTTGCCTTCGTCATGCTCCTTAGAAGCTGATCGCTCTTTAGAGGCTTATGCTTTAATGTTTTTGGTCTCTCTCTCTCTATCTCTTAGGAAGTCACTAATAGGGGGTGATACGACTTGGATTCGGTCTGCTCCTAGGGTATCTGATCTGGGAGGCGGTCAGTCTCGACTGTTCCCAACACCTTGTAGATCTCGAATTCAGACACCAACTATCAAAGTCCCAAGATTCAAGGGTAGGTGTTCGGGTCCTGTTCTAGTGCAGGGGGCCATCCCCCTGATGCCTCTAGTGAATCTCAATCACTGACTTTTCCACTGGCTCCCAAGTCAGCCAGAGTTTTCACTCATTCTCGATTGAGGAACCTAAAAGACTACTCTTCCTATCACTTTGATAAGGCCATGAATTTTAAGGCCAATGACATGATATTTTTTGATAAATTATTCCGATAATCATCTAGAATGCCTACGATATTGGTGCCTAGGTTAAGGTGAACTTCATATCCAGAGAAATCAGGAGGCACAAGGACTCCATTTTAGCCATCCTTGAGCACAAACCATCTCCTGCGAAACTCAATGACCTATCTAGTTCTAATAGTAATATATGGGTTTTGTGGAACAAAAAATTCTCTGTGAATATGGTGTAGGCCAGTGGCCAGATCATCACTATGAGGGTGGGGTATGGTGGCATGACTATCTTTATATCCTTCATCTACGGAAGCTGCGATACAATTCAAATGAGATATCTATGGAGAGACCTCAATTATTTTGATCCGGGAACCCCTCCTTGGATTTTCGGGGGGGGGGGGGGGGGCATCAACATGGTCGCTGATGCAGAGGAGAGGAAAGGTCGAGGCCTATTTCAGTGGAATACAAGCATGGGATTTGTTCAGTTTATGTCTAGGAAAGGTATCTCTAATCTTGGCTTCTCAGGAGACCGTTTCACATGGTGTAATAACTAGAAGGGGAGGAATCGCTCATGGAGACGTCTGGACCACTTCCTAGCCAACATTCATTCCATCTCCACATTCTTCTACTCCAAGGTAATCCACCTTTTCAGGGGACTATATGATCACTCCTCCCTTCTCGTTTCTCTATCCTCAGGATAGGACCAGTCTGTAAGATTCTAATATTATCATCATTGAGATAGCCTCCTGGATTGCCATGTCCTGATTAACGACACTTTAGGGGATCCCACTTAGGGAAATTCATGGATGTTCATTCATAAAAATCTTAGAAGGCTCAAGGAAAGGCTCCAAGAGTGGTCAAGAGCCTAATCTCCCACGGATAGTGATATTACATCCTCCATGTAGGATGTGGATCACCTAGAGGTTGACTGGGACGATAGAGTGTTTGATAATCTGTCCCGCAAGAAGAGTATTCTGGTGGACATGCTCCTTAAGTAGGAACACCTGGCAAGGGAGGAGTTGAGGATAACGTGTCTTAGGGAGGGTGATAGGAACACATGTTTCTTCCATGCTTGTATCAAGGAACGAAAGCTCATGGTGACTCCCAACATCTTGCTGGATGATGGAAGGTACTCTGATGATAGAGACAATGTAGGTGATATGGCCCTAGCCTCCATGAAAGATCTACTTGATAGTCCTAATCTATGCCTTCCAAACGACTATATGGGGGAGTATGGTGGGTACTTTTATGTGATCATTAACCATATTTTGGATCTAGACAATGCCGACATGAGTTCTATTCTAGATGATAAGGAAATTCAGGGAGCTATGATGAGGCTCAATCCCGAAAGTGCCTCATTCCTCAATGGGTTCCCGGGCTTATTTTATAGAGAATTTTGGGACATCATTAAAGGGGATGTTATATCTACTATTAGTGAATACTTCTAGGCGGGTCACCTTCCCAATGACCCCTGTGCCACGACCGTTTTTTTTCTACCCAAGATGAGGAACCCTTCCTCTATATCTCACTACCATTCAATAATCATATATATCTTTCCTTATAATATTTTTTCCAACCTGATAAGTTCTAGAGTGGATGACTATATTACCCAGTGGGTGTCCTTGGAACAACACATATTCGTGAAGGGGCATTCCATTGAGGGGGCCATTACCCTTGCACATGAGTTGACTAGAGACCTAAACTTCAAGACTTGCAGTTCCAATTTTTCTATCAAGATTGATATGATAAAATCTTATAATCGGGTAGAGTTGCAGTTTATCAAGAAGGTGCTGAAAATAATGGGGTTCTCCTCGTGGAACATTGAAATCATATTTAGGTTATTCAGCTCCTCCTAGTTGTCCATCACATTTATTGGGAAAACATATGGGTTTTTTAAGGCTACCTGCAAATTGAGGCAGGGTGAGACCTTGTCCCTGAGGCATTTCATTCTATCTCAGGATGTCCTCAGTCGGCACCTACATAGGGGCACCGGTAGCGGTGATGTCATGACTTACCGTAGAATAAGGAGATCTTCCCCTATTTCTCATTTAATGTTCGCATATGACACGTTTATCTTATCGAATTCTAGTTGGCGGTCAATCAGTGGCCTCAACAGAATTTGGTAAGAGTAATAATTCTGGAGTGGGTGGGTCATCAACAAGTCCAAGAGAAACTTCTTCATATCCCATGGCTGCGATGCCTCTCTGATCCATGTTATTTAGTAAATCTTAGATATATATAGAGGGTCATTCCCGATGGAGTACCAGGGTGCCCCAATTTCCCTGGTGAGACTCTGCGTATGCAACTTCGATGCCATTGTCAACATGATTACTGACTGGATTCTAAACCGGAAGAACATATTTCTCTCATTTGGGGGACATATAATGTTGGTTAATAGAATTCTTATTTCCACCCCTTTCCACTTTCTCTCATTGATCAAATTCTTAAAAAGAATCATTAAAAGGATTTATTAAATCCTTGATGGCTTTATTTGGGATCCATGTTCGGAGGGAAGGGATCGTTGGGCTTCCTGGGATCGGGTGGCGAGGCCATCTAGGGAAGCCAGAATCAATGTTTGTCGACTTGAAGACACGATCCTATGCATGCATGCAAAGATCTACTAGGAGGTCCTGGAAAAGCACATGCTTTGGGGGATTACCATGCAAAAAATTTATGCAGGACCTAAGTCTAGGGACTCTGGCCAGGCTTCTCCTTTCTAGTTAGTTAATTCTCCTCTTTTTTTTCACTAGAACCACAGAACAAATGGATCGTGGGGAGGTGGGATATCCTTTTCTGGCATCACAACTAGAATGGGACCGTCCTTGGCTTTCCTGGGTGCCCAGGCATTCTTATCACTTTCAAGGAGGCTAGTGCTCACACGACCTTCATCGAAGTGATCTTGGATGATGAACAACACGATACCTTTAACCTTATCGAGATCAACTCCTAATTGGATAGATGCATCTTCTCTCCCTATGTTTCAGGGTATTTTTCTTCAAGAGACTTTTGATGCTCTCTGGCCCCTATTGAACAAAGAGACATGTGGAATGAGATCCTTCGGTCTAAAGGCACTCCACTCAAACTGAACTTTCTTACCAGGAGGCTACATCACAAGGCCCTTCTTACAGATGAAAACATTATGCACTGCATCATATTTTTGGCTTTAAGGTGTCACTACTGTTCATATTAATGGGAGGAGAGCGCGAGTCACTTATTTTTTGAAGGATAATGGGTGAGGGAAGTGTGGAAACACTTTGGCGAGTTCACATAAATTTCTAATAACTGCATGGCTGATAAGAATTTTCTAGATCAATGGTTCCATGGTGCAGAGGAGAGGGGAATTAGATAATATTTTTAAAGTTTATAAAAGACATTGTTTTCTAAATACATTACCACCCTAGAAAATTAAACTATATGGAAGATGGTATGAGTTGATAGGATCATGAAATAATATCTACAATTATAATAAAAAGAGATCTAATATATTTGGATTTATAGAGAAAGGACCTTGAAATCCATAGTAATGGGGACATATCCTACAATTATAAGATAAAATTGCATTATCTATCTATGTGACTCTCAAAGAGGCATAGAGGGAAGATGTAAAACTATTGAAGACATTAATGTGAGTTCCTGAGTTCAACCATTTCAATGTTGGAATGGTATAGTTTGGGAATAGATTATGTGTACCATCAAAATTGGAATTGAATAAGGAATTAATAGATATAGATAATATTTTTTCATTATCAATACATACTAGAAGTAAAAAAGACATATAGAGACATCAGGGAATATTTTCTGGTGGGACAAAATAAAAATGGTTATTGTAGAGTATGTATGTCAATGAAAATTATGTAAGTAAGTTAAGGATTAGTAATGAAATTATAATGGGATGTTACAACCATTTCCCATAACTTAATTGAAATAAGAAAACATTTCCATGGATTTCACTTTCAAACTCTCTAAAACATATAATGGGAACAATTATATTTGGGTGGTAGTTGATCACCTTATGAAGTCAGCAGACATTATTATTATTAGATAATATTTCACCCTCGGTCAGGTAGTATATTTATACATTAAGGAAGTTGTGATATTTCATATATTAATATATTTTACTATATCAGATTGGTATTCTAGGATTACCATTATATTGGTCAAAACATTTTATCAGGATCTAGATACAAAGTTATATTTCAGTAATGCTTATCATCCTCAATAAAATAGTATTATGAGAGAACAATTCATACCCTAGAGTAATTTTTTAGAATATTTTCTTTGAAACTAAAAGGATATTTTAGTTTTCTAAAAATAATATCTATCATGTGGGAAATCAGATTGATTCTAATGAAGATATCAATAATTGGAAGTGTAGAAATCAAACATGAAAATTTGAAGTTGGGTAAATAAATGTATTTTGACCTATGGTAGATAAGGAAATGGAAAATAGTGTTAGAACCATTTATCATCATATAAGGTAAAACCACACTTGATGGAAAATTTATAAGGGAAATCATTAGTGATATCTGGAGTTTGAATTTAGGGAAAAAATATTCCAGTCCATTTCTCTATTGAATAAGATTATGAGATTTAGAAATAAGGTGAAGTTGGTCCCTTGGAATATTGTTATGATTTATATTTTTAATTGTATTTGGATTGAATATTATCATTTCAGACATACACAAAATCTCTCAAAATTACATGATATACTCCAAGTGTGTCTCCTGAGAAAGTATACACATGATCATTCACATGTACAGAAATCAGTGGTCATATAACTGGATCAAGATATCTCTTATAAGGAGAAAAAAAATAGATTCTAGATCCTAGAGATAATGTTCTATGAAACCCAACAACTAAACAAGTCAATGTTTTTCGAAAAATATATAAAATAAGAGTAATATACAAGGGAAAATGAGGTTGTAATAATATAGAAATATCCTCATTTTTTATATCACTGTAAAAGGATTTTAGGGGATAAATTCATTCTATGGGGGATTAAATGTAACACCCTAAGATTTTATGATATATTTCACTTTAAATTAATTTAATTTATTCTATAAATTTTAATACATGCAACAACTAGCCAAAATGAACCATAATGAAGTATACAATTATCACTTAGACAATTTATTAGATGTTAAGAATAAGACTAAAAAAATTATGAAAAATATATGGTTTACATATTTATAAAAGGAATTAATTTGTTATAAATTGATCAGATATTAAAATAATCATTATTTGAATGTAAAAGTGATGTTTTTTTGAAAAATATTTTGTATGGATTTTTTTTCATAATAAATTAAATTTATCACTTTTTTTGAATTATTTAAATGATATTTATACATTATATATTCATTTAATTGCTTTAAAATAAAATAATATTTTAGTCATGACATAATAATATATATTTTATTTTATGCATAATAATATATTTTTGTAAAAAACTGTTTTCATCGTGCTTTGAACAATTATTTTAAAATGAATTTCCACAACAGATTGAAATTTAATTATTAAAAATGGTTTCCATATTTTAAATTTCAAGTATTAAAATTGGTATATAGTCTTACTTTATTTTTGATAAATATGAATAGTAACCATAGTGATTTTTATCACCCTAGTAGGCATGAAACAAGTAAAATAGGATTACAACATTGGGATAAGGCTGAAAAAGTAACGTATCACTTGAATTTATCAAATTTCATGGGTTTATTTTTTCTATTTCCATCAATTTCTTGAATATGTGTCCCCTTAGTTCCATATTTATTTTATTATTCCCTTTATATTTATTTAAGAAATAAGTCAACATAGAATGTCACTATATTTTCTTTAATATCTATAATATGTTAACATAGGGTAAAAACATTGTTATGTTTGGTTATAAATATTTATATTAAATAAAAATTAATTTTCATTATCATAGTAATTCATTTTTAATTTTTATTTATTGAATAATTATCTTAAATTATTAGGCAACACTAACACTGTATTTATTAAAAAATAAATAAAACTATTTTAAAAATAATCAAATTAATATAATTAAATTAATTATTATGTTCCATAACTTATTTGATAAATGATGCATATTTTTTATTTTTTAATTTGTTGGATTTTTATTCTATCCTTTTCATTGTTTCTTTAATGTAAAATTAAATGAATAGTGTGAAAAATGATATTAATGATATTTTATGTGAAATAATGTTTTTTTTAAAATATTTCACAATCATTAAAATATTTCAATTGGAAAGGTGGTTTGATAAAATCTTGAAAATTTTATACATAGACCATTTAGGATCCATTTTTCAACATATAAGTAAATTTATAGCCTTTTAAGATTTAAAAAGTTGTTATCGTGGTTAAGGATAAAATTTTCAAACAAAAAGGTTAAATAAAATGATGCAGTTTGAAAACTATATAAACCTATCATATTTTTATCGATTTGTGGGATTTTATCAAAACAATACCATAAAATTGAATCACTTTCCATTTGGAATCATTTTTTGGGATAATGACTATATTTTATTTAAATCTTTTATGAAATTTAAAGAGTGTCTCTCCCGTTACATAAAAAATGGCACCATGCCTTTCTCTTTATTAATCTATAATGAGTCTTATATCTTAATTAAACCATGGAAAATTACATTCCTAAGTTCCCTTTACATGAATTATATCTTTTTGGTCTTATATCAATACCATTCCAAGTTTCCTTATTGAGAGATCAAAATTAGGCCATCCAAAGAAGAGATAATATTCTCAAATAACCACTTTCAATTTTGTTCTTCTTTAACTTCCTATAAATAAATGATATTATTTATAGAATAATTACTTATTAATCCTAAATTTACTAAAATTTAATTATTACTATTAAACAAACTTTATTCAATTTCTTTTCCATTAAATATTAAGTGAATGTTTCTCTCATGTATACATATATATTACCATCTCCACATAGCAATAAAATTCATTTTCCATCACCTAATTTCATAGATTTCTATTATTATGTTATTAAGGTTTATATATTACATTCATTAAATTATTATTCTTTTTTAATTATAGTATCATATATAATTTCTTACCTTCCAACCCATTGGAAAAACGTTAACATACAAGTGGACTACTACCTCCACGAAGCGATGTGATTCATTTTTAATTTCACAATTAAATAAATTTTAATAAAGATAAATTTAATGAATATATATGATTTATATTATATAGAAATGTTTATAAAAGAGTTAATTATTATTTACCTTTCTTTCAATATATTCATCAAAAAATGAAAATGTCTTTTCTTGCGTACGTACGAACTACCTTATACATTAAAAGTGTGATCCATTTTTCTATGTATTACTTTTATGGATGAATTTAAATTTGTATATAATGATTATATATGAAATTTATATCATGATTAAAATTTATTAGATTATGGATCGATGATAAATTTATAATTACTACGACTATCGAATTGAAACAAGCGAGAAACATGAAGCAGTTATAACCCAGAATAGTGATTTTAATAAAAATTATTAATAAAATAATGATACGATCTCCTAAGTTAATAATAATAGTAATGATATAAAGGATTTTGTTTTTTAATATGTCCATAATAAACATATTTTTATTGTGAATGATATTTTAATTCCTACAATGAAAGGCGAGACTCGAGGTAATATATTAATGTTTCAATCAAATTTTATTTGGGATTGTTTATTTTGGATTTACATTAAGGAAATTATAGAATAATTATTTTAAAAAACCTACTAATTTTATTCTCTACTGGTTATTTCATGAGAAAAATATTTTTTTATTTTATTTTCCTCACTTTATGTACTCAGGATACTGATATATTTTTTTAAGGAAAATCATCTATTTTTTATCATTCTATCAAATATTACTTTTCTTCTATGTCCATTTTTTTTTCTAATTTTTTTAAAAATATCTTATAATTACCCTATTATTGTTTCATTAAAAATTTACACATATTTTAATATTAATAAAATTGTTTCAAATTATTTTTCCATTCATTTCTATAATGGGTATAATTTGTAATTTACAAAAGAGTGAAAATAATGTTGTATTTTAACTTATACATCCTGAATAGAATTTACCACAATCATATAGCTCAATAATTTGATATTCCTTTATATATTCATAATTATATTTTCAATTAAATTTTTTTCTAAAATATTTTATAGATATTTTACATTTAAATAAGTTATTCTAAATTGAATCTGTTATTTTCCTTAAGAAATATTCTAGTGATTACATTAAATGCATTTTTATCTATCATAACATCCCTTTATGTGACTTTTGTTTCACTATGGATATGATACAATGATACCATCATTTTTCTTTATTTGTACGGTTCATTTTTATTATGATCAATTTTTATGATTATAATTTATTTTTCATGAGTAATTCAATAATCAAATTATTAATTGTTTATGAAACCCATTTTCATTTCATAGGATATGATGTGATGATATAATGAATGTTTTATGGTCTTATGGAACACATATTTATGTTTTTAATTGTTTTACTAGTGGTAATAGAATTATATAGCCTTTTAATTCTTTGGGAAAATTTTTATATCTCGTAGGATAATTATGAGAAACAATTTGATGTGCTTGATCCAATATATGGAACAAGCTGATGTTATTGATCCACTATGGGAAACAAGTTGATGTTATTGATCCATTATACGAAACAAGTATTGATTCTTACTTAATTATTATATGGTAAAAACATTTGATTCATAATTCAATATTATTTGAAAGTATATTACTTTAGTAATGAAATATGAAATGGTTTCTATACCTATGATGGCACCTCCCTTTTATGACATGAACTTATGGTTCATGATTTATTTATGATGATTTATCCCGATTATGATTCATGTAATTTTTAATGAAAATAATTTATGACATGACCCATTTTATGATCCATGATAAATTAGGTATGATATTTTAAATTTATTTTTATGATATCATACCCTAATTCTTATATCATGATTTCATATGATCTTTAGTTGATATCTCATATATTTACCCCTCCTGAGAATATGAGATCTCCGTTTTTTATCTTTTCTTCAATTAGGTTACAAATAACGGGTTTTAGGATATGTTTATAAAAGGTACTATATCAGGTGATATTTATTTTATAGTTTATATATCATTAATAAAAAATAATTTTTCTAGATAGTTTACAAATACAAAAAACCTTTACATTCATTGGGTGTCTATTTTATAAATTTATTCAATATTAATCCAAAAAGTTTTAATATTTTTTATAGAAATTATTGGTTACTATATTTTCAATTACTAAGAGTTTGAACTCACCCATTCTCATGTTTCATTTCTCCACATTATGAGGAAAGGTTTTATGTAGGGTTAGTCAAGAAGAGTATAAAGTGATAAGAACATTTGGAAAGATGATGAATAATGTTCTTAAATACAATGTTCATGAATCTACTCTCCAAAGACACTAAACCATTATATTTTTAGAATGGATTGTAATGTTATATATTGAATATTCATTTATTATAATGTAATATCTATTAATGGAAAGATTAAGCCACTTTATTTGGTATCATGTCAATATTTATATAAACAATGGTGATTGGGACAAGAAAAAATTAGTGAGAACCTTGGGTACATGCATAATTATAGGATAGTATCTGAACATTTTATTAAGGAATATTTATATAAAATACAAGAGGAAGTGGTTTTATAATATAGGCATATAGGGGTAAAAACCCAAAAAAGAGTTGGTCAAATATATATTGACCATTATTCTGGTTTATAGTGTGTATTCTCTTAATGCACGCCTATTTTAACCCTCCCAAGGAATATACTTGGATAACACATATTTTCATTATTAAACATTATAAAATATTTTAATAGATTATGACCATGAATAACCTAGGATAATCCTAAGATTTCATAGATTGAAATGAATGGTTTATTATTTAGACATCATGTTAATGATTTTTAATTATTATTTAGTTTCCCACTATGATTATTATGGCTCAATCATTATTTTTTAGTTTTCTCTAATTTATGAATCAAGGGGGAATTGTGTTTACATCGAATGTGATAGTCAATTTAATGAATGTACTTATGAGAAACAAACTTAAATGAGAACTAGAATGTAAACCCTTTTTAATATTCCTAATCATCTATCTCATTACATAACTCACAATATCAATATGGGTGAGTTTCCTAACACACTTAATAAGAGAAAAATTTAGTTTCATGAAGAATATATAGGGAAGAAGATCAATTTTCCTACAAGGAAATAATTTTGAGATAAAGACCAATTTTAATGTCTCAAAGTAACTAAATGTGGTTTTGGGTGTGGAATATAAAGACATATAGAAAATAATTTTTTAGTAAAAATGAAATATATGTTGATGATGTAGATACTAATAAGAAAATATTAATGTAAGTAGGTATTAAGGTATAAGATGATGATTCCTAGTTAATGATTTAAGAAGAAAGAGAAAGTATTGAAGTGTTTGTGTATTGTAATTAATGAATTATGCTTCAGATTTACTTTTTATCAAATTTATTATTATTGTAAGTATCATGAAACAGTTAAGGATTTTTCGGAAGTACTTTTTCCTTAAGGATTTTCATGAAAATTTTGAAAGGTACTGATAACCTTGAAAAGTGAGGTGATATTTTATTTAAAACACATGATTGAGGGAAATATAAAAAATAATATATAATGGATTTAAAAATAATAATTCTTAGTTAATATAAATAGATTATTGATAAATTAAATAGGATATTGTTGGTGACCATGAATTTGGTTAGTGATTTTACGGAAATTTTTTTCATGTTTTCATTGATGGATATTGAAACATTTTTGGATTCCTAAAATATATTTTATAAACTATGATTTTATAAGAGGAGGGTTAATTTTTTTATTAAAGTATGTTTTACTTTAGGTTTTTTTGTTAATTAAAGTTATTTTAATATTATAGGTGAATATATGATCAATATATTCACATATTTGTAATGCTACATTTCAGGATACATTATGTTTTTTTGGGGATTAATGTTATATGTATTTTGTAAATTTAGTGACCATATTTCTAATCATTTTGGATTTGAATTTTTTAGATGTATTTTTGAAGTTTTGTAATGCTAACTAATTATGAATTGGTTTATGGTGAATATTATGTATTATTTTATAAGGTTAATATATGAATTATAATATTGGATAACCTGTTATATTCATTTTTCTTTTTAGTAAATATTGAGATAGGAAGAATAAATTTTCATTCATTTTAGGATCTTATAACCCATTAAAAGTAAATTTAAGTTTATTATAAATGAAAAACACATCTTGAATATAAATTTTATGGAGTTTGAGATGATGTGGAAATTTATCAAAACACAACAAAATGATGAAATTATTCTTATGATATGGAAAAAATATTGGAATTATATTTTATAAATTTTCCTATATTGATAGTAAAATAATCCAATAACATTAGTAAAAGGATCTTGAATTAAAATTTTATACTTATACCTTCATTTATGAGGAATCAAATTTTCTTTCCACCCATAATAGATTTATGGTTTTCTGGTCGTTAGCTTTCTCCAAACCATGTTATATATCACTCTCTATTAGCCCTTGGGTGTTAGTTTTCTCCTCCATGTCCACATTTTGACTTCTCACTAACATTTTCATATTTGTTAAACTATTTTGGTTTTATTTTAGATGAACTTTGTATTTTCTATTCCATTATTTTAAGAGGAATGTTTATTATCCCTTTTTATGGGAGTCTTCCAAAAAGAAAATTTTAAACGTCAAACACTTGATTATAAATAAATTCAAATTTAAATTCTTAAATTTATTTAAATGGGGGATATTATAAAACTGAAATATTTTAAAAGTGGGATGTTTTGTTTTATAGAATATACAATATGGAACATAGAGCTTAAAAAAACCATGAAATATTATTATTCAAATATATCCATTATAACCTAGTAATTGAAATGGTTGGTATGAATAGAAATAAAAAAATTATGAAATATATATATTTTTCAAATAAAAAATGTGTTTATTAATTCTTAATAAATAATTATACATTTTTTTTGTAAATACATATTATTCTTAAAAAATTTGTTTCCTTCAAACAAGATTTGTATTTCTTTTTTTGTGGTAATATTATATTTAATTTTTAATACTCTTATTAAATTTATTTTATAAAATAAAATTAATATTTCTTAAAATAAGAATATGAAAATTATCATCGAGTAATTTTTTCATAATGTTTTTGAAAATATTAAAATTTTAATGAATAGTAAAAATATTGAATTTTATGTAAAATTGTATTTTTATTTCAAGAATTTAATTTTTTTAATTTTTTTTAAAATGATATCAAAGAAAAATTATTTTCTGAATGTTATAAATAATTAAATTAAGTTAATTATAATTAATTTTATATCTTAATTTTGTAAAAAAATATTTGGATATTTCATAAATAATTTTAATGAATCAATATTGTTTCAATCTATGTTTTTATCTTAAATTAAATTTTGAAACATTTGTAAATTTAATTTTGAAAATATCTTCCATATATAGAATTAAAATTTATAACTTTTTTAAATATTTCCATTTTATTTTTGTAGAATATGATTAATTAACTTAGTAATTATTTTCCACCTCATTAAGGGTAAAATGTGAACATTTTAGTTAAAAATTTGAGATAAGGCTTTAAAATTTATCTATTAGTTTATTTTATCCTATATTTTTGTTGGAGTTAAGAAATTTCCATCCATGTTTTGAATATATGGCCACCTGGTTGAATATTTCATTGATTATGACATTTGTATCAATCTTAGTGATTGACAGAGTAAAAATGTCATATTGTTGACTTTAATATCCCTAATATTTAAATATAACGCTAATAGGAGGTTATGTGTGGACCTAAATTTTTATTTAAAAGTTAAATTTATTATATTTATATTTATTATTTATTTTTAGTTTTTATTTATTTAATAATTAACTTAAATTCTTACAAAATGTCAACAAAATAATTAATAAATTAATAAAAATTGAAATAAATGATTTTAAAAATATTAAAAGTAATATAATATAGATGATGTTTTGTGATCCAAAAATTATAAAGATAAATATAACATATTAGGTATTTTTTACTAGTTTTTAGATTAATTCCAGTACTTTTATTTGGTGTTCAATGTCAAACTAAGTGAACAGTGTAAAATTGAAATAATTAATATTTTATGAAAAAAATATTTTATTAAATATTCTATAAATCATAAAAATATTTATAAAAGAAATATATGATGATAAATGGTCTAAATTATCAATCCTTGTCTATTTATGAGCCATTTTTACCTTATATGTAAAATTATAACCCTTTAAGTGCGAACAATACATTACCGGGTTTAAGGTTAAAATATGTTTATAAAGGTGTTGATCATGGAGATAATGTTTGCAGTACCACTTAAACCTATAAAAATTTTATTTTTTGATTGGAATTAAATAAAATTCAATCCCTTATTTTAATATCTAGACCTTAGGAGGAATTTTTTCATGATAATGAATTTATTATATTTTAATATTTTATGAAATACAGAGAGTGTCCCTCTCCTCGAATATAAAATAGATCCCTCCTTTCTCTTATATACAATAGTTTTATCATTTAATGTCAAACAAAAAAACCAAATACTATTCTAAAATTTATTATCCAGTATTTAGAGGATATGGTTGTCATAAAATCTCATTCAAATGGTCTATAATATGGGATCTATAGGAGGCATACCAAATAAGTGGAAATTGTCTTACCCAACCTATTGCATTTTTTTCCACTTCAACATCCTCTAAATTGAAGATATTATTCATAAAAAAATAATATCAATAATTAAATTATAATTAAATTCTTCTATGATTATGGAACCATATTAATTCACCCACTTTTCAATCAAATAGAAAGTTAAATTATCGCTTGTGTGCAAATATGGCTTACCATCTCCACAGTGCTATACAATTAATTTTTCATCACCTTCTTTAATGGATAGTTATCATGATTGGTTTAATGTTTATATATTATATTTATGAAATTATTATTATTTTTTAATTTTAAAATCAAATCTACCATTTTACCTTCCTATCCTTAGGAAAATGATAATGTCGTTACTTCATACTTGTAGACTACCGCATCCCCAACGTGATGTGATTTGATTTTTTATTTCAGATTTATATATATTTTAATAAGGATATATTTAATCAATATTTTTTTTATATGATACCAAAATGATTTTGTGAATTATTATTTATATTTATTTTATTTCATCCTTTGAAAAATGAAAACAACAATCATGCATACATATGGCCTACCGTCTTAATGAGCAGTGTAAATCATTTTTTCTATCTCTAACTATTACAGATGACACTAAGTATATATATATATATATAATTAATATATATAATATATTTTTACCACGATTCACATATTGGTTATGTTTTATCTCTGATATGTGTATAAAGACTGGGACTGCTGAACCAAAACATGCATGAATGACAAATAAATAATTTTATTAAGAACTCAATGTATTGAAATTTATATTGGGGAAATTATATGATCTTTATTTGATAAATAATTTTATTATTCTTCTACTCTAGATATTTCTAGAGATTAAAAGTTTTCATTTCATTTTCCTTTCTTTAAGAACTCAATGTATTGAAATAATGTGTTTATGGAATGAATAATTTATTTTTCAGTTCTCTTGAAATTAAATTTTCATCAATTACCACATTTTATATAAAATGATTTAAAAAATGTTTAATATTATCCTATTAATATTTAAAAATATATCAACCGTGTTTTAATTTTTATAAAAAAATTTAATTATTCTTTTTATTTTTTTCAATAATATGTAATTTAAATTTTGACCAAAAAATTGAATGGAATACTTTTTTAACATACTCAGAATGAACCGAATTTCCTACCATCATAACCACTCAAATCCACAAAATTTCCCTTACACGTTTCCAAGATTATTTTAGAATAAATTTTTCCCATAATATTTTGTGAATATATGGAATTAAAATAAGTTATTTTATATTCAAAATGGTATTCTTCACAAGAAATATTTTATTGATTCCCTTAGTGAGATTTTTATCTATGATAAAATAATTTGATATTAATAATGTTTTACTGGTGATATAATCTAGTGATAATATAAAGACCCTCACCCCAGTAGCCTAGAGTCAGTGGTTACTTTATTACATTGGCATAAGATAAGATGAATCAAAACCCATATGATAAAGTAGTTTAGTAGTCTTGGTAAACTAGATACGCAATAGAAATTAAAATTATATTAAAATCATTAAATACAAAACGTTTTTTCATAGATAACAACCATTACCCCATTACCAATACCATGTATAATCAACTGCAAAACACTTCTTGGTATCCTAAGAAAGATAAAACATAAGAAAGGGTTGAGCTTAAATTCTCAGTGAGGTTAAGCGTACATGGAAGTTGCAAGTATATAAGGAATAAGTAATATGTAAAGGTAAATAACTGAAACACATATCATTTAATTAGTAACTTGATCATAATATTATTGGAATAAAAGATGATCAAATAATT
This sequence comes from Viscum album, assembly GCA_963277665.1. Taxonomy (NCBI): domain Eukaryota; kingdom Viridiplantae; phylum Streptophyta; class Magnoliopsida; order Santalales; family Viscaceae; genus Viscum; species Viscum album. Next base: position 701,763,719 of record OY728160.1, read on the forward strand.
CCATATAAATAATCACCTAAAAATTAAACTCTACCATGTATATTCTAACTAATCGAATAATCATATAGAATGTCAATATAATAAGTCATAATGATGAAATTTATAATTAAAAATCTCTCAAACATACTATCAAGGCTTCATACGAGGAATCTAATACTGTCAAGGCTTCTTTATAAGAATCTTACATTATCAAGGATTTGTACCAAGAATCTAATAAATGGGTATGGCCATGGAAAAAAAGTATTCTATTTTATCTAATGAGATCTACCGATTTACCTAGGGGTTATAGAGGGAAACTTAACATCACATAATAAGTCCAATTTTTTCCTTATATGAATGAGTTGAAACATAACCCACATAAAAATTCATATTGAAAACTGACATATAAAATGTGAAAATATTTACTATAAACTATGAATTGTATTAAAATAACACATTTACTGTCAAAATGATAATAAAAGATTCAATATAATATGGTAAATGATATCATAATTTAACAACATCAAATATGAATAATATTCAATAGAGGATATTGACATAGATGAAAATACTCAAATAAAATCAGAGAAATTTTATTGAAGATAATACCCATTTTCACTTTACAAATCACTTGTTTTTAAAATGATGAGAAATTATAAAAGAAAAAATTTTCTCTGAAATTAATTAATTAATATTTTAAAGGAATTTATAAATCATTAAGGCATCATGACGGTATAAAAATCCACTCACCCTATATAAGATAAAAAATTCCTTCTGTATTTATGTCAGAAAAGACACAAAGAAACTTGTTTAGAAAATTAAAAAATATTACTTTTAAATCATTTTTAGAAAAGTAAAAAGGGTTAAAATTACATTAAAAAATAAATGGATAATATTTAAAAAAATATAAAATATTGACATGGATGAGAAATATTCCCCAATGGACACTTAAACAAAAACAATCCTGAATAATAATGAGATTTTGAAATAAACCCATACCACTTTGTAATTTGTTGAGTCTTATGAACCATAAGATAACATGAAACCATAAACACCATTAATATAGGGATATTCATAATATTTTATTATATAATTAGTATATACACCACCCAAAAGTAAAAAGTGATGAATAATGCATGTATGCCACTTTAATAAAAGTGAGATGAAAATCCCTTACCATATGTTTCCTTTAGTCAAACATGGTTTAACATCTTGTATAATGGTTTTATGAATTTTATTAACTTATATAAGAACTTTATTCATATTTATGATATAATATATGAAATTTTTGTATTATTTTACCACTTTTTTTGTTGATAATATTCTGTTATTACCCTTGTTTTGGGTGTTACTTGCTTCATTTTCCTATGCATGTTTTTTCATTAATATCTGAGTTATTTCACATAAGATATAGATCCAAAATATCCAAAATAATATTGATGTTATAAATTTAATATTCAGTTGTTAAATATGTTATTATATCCGTTATTTAATATTTTATATTAAAACTTAATCACAGCACATCGTAGAGATGGTAGGTCATTCATACACACAAGCCACAATATCATTCTCTTAATGAGTGCATGGATATGGAATTTTATTTTATATTAACTTTTATAGAATAAATATAATTTCATATTTATTATATATATCCATTATTTACATCAATATACCCATCAAAATATTTTGGTGATGAAAAATAGATTAAACCTTGATGTAGAGGTTGTAAGTCGTACATACGCATGAGTAGTGCATTCATTTTTTTGCATGGTTGATAAAATGTAAAATATGGTAATAAAAAAATTATAATAACATATAATAATACATTTGATACTATATTTATTACTATATCATTGAAAAAAAATTATAGGAGGTGGGATAAGATACAAATTTGAAAGAGTCGATAAAGAAGGTTACCTCTCCTTTGGCAGACTTCCTTTAATCTCATCGTATGTGATCTACAATATGTATTTGTGAAAGACCAAGATCTCTAGAAATTAAATAAGTATATTAATAAGATTAATGGAAAGGTTTTTGTTGATCTAGATGGCCGGAATTGGTGTGTGGAAATGAGGGATGAGGTTCCCTTTTATAATTAAGGGGATGGGTACTTTCAAAAATCCTCAAAATATCAAAATACAATCTGGTTATTATAGAGACAATGATATAAAAATGGACTATAAATGAATATAGGAATACAATTTAGTCCATATATTATATATTTTTTTATAATTTAATATATTTGTTATTTTTAAATAATTTAATAATTTAATAATTTAATAAAATATTATTATTGTCAAATTTGATACTATTCATTTAATTTGACATAAAATAAATCCAGATAAAGTATGAATTCTAATTTAATTATTTCAAATATATAACATATCTTAAAGAAAAATAAAATTAATTATACCAATAAAATAATCCCACATATAAAAAAATTAATAATTTTAGAATCAATTATTTTATTTTTCTATTAATTAAATAAATATTGTATTTGCATTACAAATGCATTTAAGGTTATTATATAATTTCCAAAAAATTAATGAAAATTTATATAATTATATTAGTTTTATTAAATAAAAAATAGAAATTTAGATTTGTTTATATCTTTATTTTTTCCCTGATTGGACACAGAAAAAATATTAAATACAAAAAGAGTGACATTTGTAACTCTCTTTGATTTAAATAACATATAAGTTAATTTCAAGTAATTGTGTCCATTAAGAAAAAATAATTCAATATTAAGGTGATAAGGATTGAATCCTCTATATCCAATAATTTTTATATAGGATTATATCACGTTATTAACCTTATATTTAGGTTTTTAACCCATATTTAATCCCTTTAACGCTTACCATTGAAACATTGGTTTTTACTATTTGAGGGTCAGTATTGTTATTATAAAATGAAAAATAAAAACAAATTAATCAACAATGATATTTTAAAACTTATTTAAATAAATTTTCCTATTATTAGATTATTATAAATTTTATATCATTTTATAAAATATTATTTATTTTAATACAACATTAATGCCAATTATGACATTATTCATTATTTAGACATTTTAAAATATCAACAACACAATATATCATTAAAAAAACTCTTTTAAAACATCACTAACATGTCAATTTTGTCTACATAATTCATGAATAAAATTAATTATGTCGAATTATATTTATTTTAATTTTTTAATATCATTTATTTGATATTTTAATTAATTAAAAAACTATTACATCATCATCCAAGCCTTTAAGTTACTAATTTATTTCCTAAAAAATAAAAATAAATTTCCATTATTAATATAAACATATTAAATTTATAAATACTATTTATAGTCAAATATATATTCTATTTATCCCCATATTAAAATATTAACTTGTTGAAAACAAAAGTATGACATATCTGAGTTTCTTGAAAATAAAATACTATAAATGGATTAAAGTCATAAAAGTGGCTCCAAGAGCTCATAAAATTAATCCATGGATGATTTGGTCGAAAATAACTCATAAAATAATGTTAGGTTATGTTTTAGTTTAATTTTATAATATTTATAATATTATTATTACCCTTAATTACAAATTAACCCCAAACTATGGTAATTAAAATTAATAAAGTTACTATTCAAATTATTCAAAAAATTAAAAGGAAATATTATATATTTTTTAACTTTAAATTAAAAATATTGAATCCATTTTTCAAAATTGAAAACATATAAATATGGGAAATTAATTTAAAATTAAGTTTTTTTATGGGGTGAGAAAATGAGTTTTTAAAGTGAAAACGTGCAAACATTTGAAATGTTTTTATTTCTAAATAAAATATAAAAATGATTCCAATTACCTTTATTGAATTAATATATTTATTTTTTATATAATTTAACATTAATACCAATTTATGATATAATTTTTCATCATAAATTATCTAGTTTAAAAGTCAAATTTTAATTAAAATGCAATATTTTTTACTATTCATCAAAAAATGAAGAATATCATAAAAATATAAAAAAACTAAATAAAGTATATTTTTATATTATATTTTCAGAAAATATGTTTATTTTTTAAAATATAATTTATAAAAATGTCAAAAAATAGATTTAAGACAACTGCACCATTAAACGGTGACAAACAAACCATTAGAAATATATGGGTTTTATGCTTAAAATTAGATTTATACTTATCTCATGCCTATAAAATATATTTTAGGAATGTCAAAAAAATTTAAATATATATAAATTTTATAATTTTATTAATAATATTTATTCCATTCAATCTAATGGATAGGATGTTATAATATTACATTATTCATTTAAGTTGGGTGTTGCGTCCAACAAAAGCTATTGGAGATGTCATATTTAAAAAGATACATACAATAAAATATTGGGATGTTACAGATACCATCATTATTCATTATATTATAGGTTTATGAGTATGAAATAGAGATGTTTATGAAACCTTTTCATTTTCTATGTTTTATATTATGATTAATTTATGAATTGTTAATGAAACATGTTTTCTTTACCTAGTTTATAATATAATGGCAAGATTAATGTTTTATGATATTTTATAACATATATGTTTCCTTTTCCTTATGGTATGGTCAGGCCTATAATTATATATCTCTCTAATGTAATGGGTAATATTTTATATATGATGAGATAATTATGGGAAACAATTAAGTATTCATGGTCCACTATGGGAATTAAGTCGATGTGATTTTTCAAATATTGGAAATTGGTGATGATGCATGACTAATTTTGATATGTGAAATAAGTGTTTATGTTTGATCCACTATGATTTTATATTCATGGAACTGAACCTTGACATATGAAATTATTCTTATACCACTGAATATAACACACTTTTGTGACATGATTATGATCTAAACATATATTTTAAAATTGTTTTTTATGTTTTATCAATTTTATGTTTCTTGTATTTTGAAATAATATTTTTTTATTCCATGAATATTGTTTATTATCTATAAAAAATTAGTTATGATCATAGAAAGTTATATTCAAGATATCGCACAATTAGGGTTATCCTATGCATTTATATGATCAATGATTGATATATATCGTGTTTACCCATACTGATAACTTGATCATAACCTCCCTTATGTTTCAATTAACATTATTTTTAAGAAATATTTTATGTCTAGTATTTCAAGAAGGGTAAAAATTGAGAGGAACAATATGAGATACAATCAAGAATATACATAATTAAGATGTTTATATATATAGTCCTTGAAATACATAGAAACATTATGGATTTGTGTAGATCAAAATGTAATTATTTTAATACTCATCTATTATGATGTAATATATATTTATTTAATTCCATGGAAAATATAATACACATCATAAATATAAAGAGTTTCATTACATCAAACATGTATCAGTGAAATAGTATTTTGATGAAGAACCCTTACTGCTTTGGTAATCTCTGAATCAAAACCTACGAATGATATATATATATATATATATGTGGGTGTGTGTGTGTGTGTGTGTATTTTCATTCTCTATAATATTCATTATAATAAAAATAACATAGCTCATGTTCAATATATATAAAGAAAAGAAAAACTTTTTAATATCACATAAGTATCATAGAAATAAAAGTATGACAAGAAACAATTACCACATTAGAAATTTATGAATCAAATCCCCATGATATAGAGAGATATATATGGATCTATAAATCAAATATTTTTCATAATTAGAATAAAAAACAAACGTACATTCATGGGTATTATATACAGCACACAAAAGAAACAAGTTTTTATTATGATATATGTCGAATAGAAATAAACTTTAGACGAGAAACCCTAACCTTAACTATTGTATTGCTTCATAACTATTAAAATATCCTAAATAATAAATTTATATTTATTATAAATATATCATAGTACCAAATTATTACATAACATACAATGTATAAATACTTTTTTATTTCTAATTATCCTTTTATTAATAATCTCTTCACTAAAATTAACATTCAGGTAAAAACTAGTCCATTTATCGTGCATGTTTTGATTCAATGTTCTCTATTCTTGGAAGTTGGGCATGGTTTCATCATATACATAAAATTAATCATGAAATAACTATCATAATTTAATATTATATATAAATATTTAACTATTAATATTAATTAGTGATGAAAAATAAATTACATCACTTTGTGGAGGTTGTAATCCATATATACACAAGAGTTATGTTTTCAATTTTTTGTGGTAGTAATGAATGAAAGGTAAATAATAATTAACATTTACCAAAACCAATTATATAAAAAATAACACGTATATTAATTAAATCTATCATTATTACTATTAATGTGATGTTTAATAAATGAATAACATTACCTCATAGAGTTTGTAGTCCAGTCACACGCACAAGCATTGTTATCACTTTCAAAATGATTTAAAGGTAAAAAGGTAGATAATATATTATAATGAAAAAAGTATAGTAATCTCATAAATATGAAATAAAATAGTTAAATCAATCATATTAACAAACCATGAACTATGGTAATGGAGAATTAATAATGTCCCTATGTGGTGGTGGTAGACCACACGAATGCACCGGTGATACTTTCATTATTCATTTAATGGAAAGCGTGGTATATAATAGTGGTTAAATAATCATAATAAAAAATAATTATATTGATAATAATGATTATATTATTTAATGATGAATACTAAATATTTAAATAAGGTAGAATAATAAATTAATTGGAAGAGCTTGGGTAAGATGGTTACCTCTTCTTTAGTTGACTACATTTAGATACCTTCTTAAGGCCCCTTCAAATAGACGTTTTAAAACACCAGAGCCTCTAATTCATGGTTATGGAAGTTTATAATACAATTAGTTAGGGTATGATTGATTTATGATTCTTGATGTGGTATAATGGAGAGAAAGGAGTGATGTCCCTTTATAACTGATGGACACAACACACATGGAATTAAAAAAATATTTAGATATAATGAATTTATTTTCATCTGAATGTGGAATAATGTGAAAAATATATATTATAATATGGGATATAGTTGAAATAATTTTAAATAATATTTAAATATTTTTAAGTAATATTTTAAATGTTATATTTTGGTTTAACCCCTTAGTTAATCAATTTTAACTAGAGCTGTAGTATAGATTTTTTAAATCTTAAGTGTTATTATTTTACTCATAAGCTAAAAATAGGATTATAAATAAAAATTGATATGAAATATTAGTCAATTAATATCATAATATTCCTATTAAAATATTTATAATATTTTAAAATAATATAACAAAATATTGTTTAATGTAAATTATCATTAAATTCATTTTAATAAAATTCATATTATTTAAATTTAAAGATGTCAAGAAATCATTGTAATTGAAATATAATATTTTTAATAGTAAATAAAAAAATTATTGTCAACTATAACATAAATGTGGTAATATAATTAATCAAAACAAATTATGTTTACAGTTTTTGATATTAGTTTTTTTATAATTCAACTACTTTCACATAAAATGTGTTAGTGTTGTAAAAGAATTTAAGAAAATTATATAATCACTAAAAATATAAAAAAATTACCATAATAAAAATAATGTCATTATTCAAAAAATTATATTTTAATAATCATTCCCAATTCTTTTACCACTATGTGAACATATAAGATAAATTTATAATCAAGAGAATGAAATTTTGTATTTTTCGTTACATAAAAATACTATGTAGTTCATTATCAAAGATAAAATGATCCAAGTTTCCAAAAATGAGAAAATTGTATGAGGATCAATGGAATATGCTCATATAATATTATAAAGTCTAGTGTTAGGAATATTTTAATCCATTTCACATTAATTTTAAACACAATTAACCTCATTTACCATTTTCTAAGGTTATTTATATTTACCATAGTTACTATTAATAATGATAAAAAATAAAAGGTATGTACCTATAAAATTATAATATCATGATTCCAAATATAGAATAAATTTTTCATAATGAAATTTATGTAATTTTCATAAATTAATTTGAAAATAAACACACAAAACATGAGGAAAATAGTTTTTCAAGAAAATGAGTTATTCTTATATAAGATAATGTTACATTAAATATATGAATTTTAATAAAAATTATATGAATTTTAATATATATATATATATATTTTACCATTAAATTTAAATTAAATCATACATAATTAGGGATTATATTAATTAATTTAAATAGAAATATAATATGTACATAAAGATAGTTTTCTAGCGAATGTGTTCTTAGCATAAAAATAAACTTATACCAAAAAATAATAATTGTGATTAATATGATGTTATTTAGATTATGTTTAATAAAATGGATATTATATTATTTTAATACCAAATTAAAAATAGAATACGAATTTTCATTTACATGATTTAAATATAACAATTGATAGTTTTAGAAAAAACTATATTTCCACTATTCACATAGAAATATATTTTTTAATAAAAAATCCATAAAATTAATCCTAATTTAATATTGAAATTATTATTTAGAAATAAAATTAAAATTTTAAATTATAATTTATATAAGTATTGTATATTAATTATAATATTTTTTAAAAGATATAATAAAAACCATATTTTAAAAGAATATATTTTTGTATAAAAATCAATATTAATTATTTAGGGATTATTTATTATGAATTAATCAATAAATTTCAATTATATAAAACTTATTTATGTATTCTTTATAATATTTTTATTTTTATTCATACATCCCATTTAACATCTTGTTTATAAAAACTACACTTACATAATAATAATTCAATAGTATATCATAGTTCATTTAAACATAGTGTTTCATGTAAAGAAATATATTAAGTACTTACTATTTATTTAGGGTAAAAATATATATTCTAAAATATTATGTTGTTAGACATAAACCCCATATGATTAGGATTCTTAAAGAGGCTAGAAAATCTTGGTCTTATCTTCTATTTCATTGTGAATATCTTTAAACTCTTACAATGTGATATTAGAATGAATAGTTTTTCAATAACCTAATACTGTGACCTCATTGATATTGATCATCATTAAAATTATATTGAAATTTTACCAAATTTATAAATCACTAAAAGGTTTTGACCTATGTTTTTATTTCTTCATAATGATAAGGTTTGAACCACTTCCAACATTACACAACGAGTTTTTATATACCTTTTTAAAGAAATTAAATTTATTTTATGTCTTGTGTTTCATTATACACCAAGTTAACCATTATTTATATGCTACACCATGTTAAGCTTGTGAAACATGCAACATCAACTTATCTTACATTACACACAATAATGAGTTTCTAGGAAACACTATTTTATTATTATAATTATTTAAAAAATGTTTTTATAATATAGTCATTAACCATAAAATTATGAATAATAAAAACTAATTTTTAAATATTATTTATAATGGCTTCATATAATTAAAAAAATACTTAAAATAAAATATACAATTTTTGTTAATGTTTATATGTTTTAAAAAATACTACTTTTACAAAAGAACTGATTTTTATGTCCTTCTATGAATGAAAAAAATTAATTTAGAAAATTTTAGAAATTTAATTTAGTAAAATAAAAATAATTTTTTATTTAATAAATTTGATATTATCTTTGGGTGAATTTTTGGGTTTCTTATGAATTATTTCAGTTTTGGCTGTATAGTAAAAAATACTGAATTTTAATTGAAAAATTATATTTCCTCTATTTTTATATTGTTAAATTTTATTTTAATTTCCTTTTTAAAGTATAATTAGATCAATTCTACAATAATTAATCTAATGTAGGTAATTTTAACCAATTTCACATTGAAATTGGACATAAAAACATTTGAACTGTTAAACCTTTTTGCTTTAAAAACACGTTTCTACAACACATCTATGGGATTAATTTAAATTTAAATTTTTCCAATTCTATGAATATAATTTAAAAAATGGAATAAATATTTATAATCAGAATAATTTCTAATTTCTAATAAGTTAAACATAGTTCTGGGCCAAAAATATTAGTGAATGGAATTAAAATTTATTATAATGATTAAGTTAAAATAGAAGATTTCTTAGTGGTTAAACTTTTAATTTAAGGTGTAAAAATGGCCATACACTTGTAAAAAAGAAATTCTATGTCAATATTTCTACCATATAAACCATTTTATAGAATATTTATCATTATTTTAGCAATAATATGTAAGGTATTCCTCTCAAACATTTTTATATTTACAGGACTAAAACTCCTCCTCCACTATAAAAGAGAACTCACCCCCTCACTACTTCACACATCTCAATAACATTAAACCACCAAAAAATTCACATAATATCCTCAAAACTACCCTCCCTTTTTCCTATAAGACTATTTTAGCTTGAAACCAACCAAGGAAGACCTTTGGTGAAATCCAAAAGGAGTTACCAAAATAAGAGGTGGGAACCTTTAATAAGAAATTTTGTTTTATTTCTTTCTAATCCCCCTAAATTCATATTATTACATGATTATATAATAACCATAGTATCATAAATATATTTAGACTTTCTATGATAATTTTACTATATAAAATCACACACACTTCCATAAAATGGGATACACAATCATAGTTTGTTTGTACGGAGACTACCGCCTCGCAAACCAATGTCGTTTATTATTCCATTTCCACAATTGAAGGTTGGGAATACTGATGAAATTTATATTTTTTATATGAAATATATGATATTTAGGATTTATATATGCTTCTATAATTATCATATAACACTTTAATTCATGCTTTCCATTTTCTATAAATATGATAACTTCATTTGTGGACATATGGACTACCACCTCTTCAAAGTGACGCGATTCATTCACACTTTACTTGGAATGCAGTAAGTATGTGTTTAGTGAATATATATGATATATATTACATAATAATTCAACTGGAATTATAATGTATATATATATATTCATATATTTCATTTAATTTTTTTATTTCAATTTGACAAGAAAATGGAAACAACATTCATGGGTACGTGCGGCCCACCGTCTCCATGAGCGGTGTATTTCATTTTCTATTTATATTTTAATATATTTTAATAAATACATATATAATGAATATATATTATATATTTTTTCATTTTTATCATTCTTTAGGTTATTAAATAATGATATAAGTAAGCGGACTAAAAATATAACAAATCAAAACAAATGAAAAAAACAAAGCAGTTATTAACCGAAACGTAACTTTAACATGGAAGTGTTAATAAAAGGGTAATAAAAAGTCATAAAATTCATATATTTTAGGATATAATTGAATATTTTTCTTTAATATATGCATAATAAACTTATATTTATTCTACAAGAGGTTTTAATGAGTATGATAAGAGTGAAAAAATAAGGTAAGGGTTTTCATGTCTCACTTTTATTTCTATGAGCTATATGATATATTAACCAAATATTCTTGTTCTAGGGTTTATATTATTGATTATGATATAAGAAATTTCATTTATTTCTTGAAATTAAATGTTTCAATTGATTTTATTCCTTCACAGACCTCATGATTCAAACGTTATTCAAGTATTAAGGGGATTTATAGCCTAACTATTGTTTCTACAAGACTTATTCCTTATTCCAAACTGATTTATTTTTTTGTGGTGTACATATTGGACATGAATTTATTCTATGATCAATATCCTTGAATTAATGGTTATTTACATATCCTTTCGATGATCTATATTTCATGGTGTTTTATAGTTTAAAAGTTACCAAATCGATAAGGCGCACATGAGCCTCATCCCGGTTGGTGAGGACTCGGTAGGTGCATCCAAAAGACCCGAGATCAAATCCGGGTGGAGGCGTATTTCCATGGTACTATAGCAGTACTGTAGTAGGTACTATTTGGGACTGTAGCTGACACTATAGCAAGCACTGTTCGGTACTGTAGCAGCCAGAACTATTCATCCATCTGGGCCTTTGGGCCACTGATTTGTTCCTCGGGTTCTGTAAGGATTTCGGGCCACCCAAGGCCTTAGGGTCAGTTGATTATCAAGGAATTCGGTCCACCTTAAATGACTTATGGCCACCCCAAGGCCTTCAGGCCACATGAAATGCAGATGTACCAGTCAGACTACAAGGGACACGACTTCAGAGGGGGATTCAGGGCAGGCGCATTCACCAGAGCAGAGCTAACCAGAATTGGAAGAATGAAAGGGTATGACTTTGAGATCGGTACTGGGCCTATGTATCTTTGCATAGGATAGCTATCTGACTAGCCCTACGAAGGTGGAGTGCTGATATCATGACACATGCTAGGGAGGAGCAGTTCTGAGTTGTATTGTCTGGGTGATTCCCTTTAAGACCTATGGGTCATGTAATTGTCTCTAAGCCTTCAGTCCTTGTAAGGGTTACACCTCACCCATTGAAAGGTGGATTATCAAAAAATAATAAAAAAATGATGGCCTTAAGGCCATTCCGACCAATAAGGCAATTTTTTCTCAATTTTCCTTATTTGAGACGCATGTTTTGTTATGTATCAATATTCTTTTAAAAGGTATATACACTATAATTTACATGTTATATCATGAATATTATTATTCTAATGTTATTTTATTCTTTATGTAATTTTATTCTTTCTATAGGATTATGTTTCAGTGTTACCAAAGTGGTAATAGTTTATTGATACAAGCTTATCATTTATCGATATTATTTTTTAGTATGCTTCCATTGATAAATTATTATGATCCATGTCTCAAGATATATTACGAATTTTCTTATCCTGTTATTATACATAAAATATTTACGTATTGGTACCAATTTCCACTCTTTTTTACTTTTTATAATTAAGATAGTGTTTTTAAAATAATTTGACCTTATTTCTCTCTTCAGTTGAAAAACTATTTTATTCAAAAACCACGTTTTAGAAAATGTTTTTCAAAAATATTTTACAATTATATTTTAATATCATTTTTAATGAAATATTATTTTAAAAAATGTTTTACTTTTAAAAAATTATTTAAAATGGTTTTTAAATGTTTCTTTATAAATTTTTAAGTTATTTTAAAGTGAAAAGGTTTTCAAAATGTTTTATGTATTAAAAAAATAAATGTATAAAAGTATATTTTCATAAAGAAATGTTTTTAAAATATACTTCAAATTTATTTTCTATATAAGATGACATCAATTGATGTTACCTATGTCTTACTGGGGTTATGATCCAAGGATTCTATTCTTATTCTTTCTATGAATGGTTATTATTTTGATGAAATTCTGTTTATGAGACCAATTTATCTTCTATAGGATATACCATGATACAAATTTATGAAACCCACTTCCTTTCACAGGTTATTCTATGAAGAAATGATTATAAAACTTGTCTCTATTCCATGGTTTATGATATGATTACATGTTTATGTTACCCATTTCATTTCATGGGATATTATATGATGATTTTTTATGATCTTGTGGAACACAATTATATGATTTCATTATGAGATGGTTAGGACCTATACATCCATCCAGTGTATTGAGTGAAGACTTATATCATATGATATTGACATGGATGGAACAATAAAGGATCTCAGTTCAATAAAGGGCTTTTTATATTAAAATGGTCTTTGGGAGAAAACTTTAATACTAAGATGGTAATGGGAGTGATACATGAATATCAATATGGTTTAGGGAGTGACACCATTCCACTAAGATGGACTTGGAATTAATCCTTGTCTTCTATGGAAGTCAATTTATAAGCTTATGTGTATTCCAAAATTCTATATCTTATTCCTATGTTATGATTTAATATCTTATACTCTTAATTACCTTATGATTAATATATTATGAACATCCAATATTTATACCATGGTTCATGTTTATTATGATATTTGATATGCATGGTATTATTTTCTAATTTTATGATCATGTTCTCATAATCTTATGGTCATGATTATGCTTATATATCTCCCTTGTTTACCCTTACTGAGCATCTGAGCTCAAACCCTTTTATGATTTCATTCCCTATGTTTTGAAGATATGTATTATTTATTATTTTTTATAAGAAGGTTTCTAGTCATGAAGAACCAGTTAGGATATTTACCTGGAATCTATTTAGGGAAGAAGATTCCAATCACCTCAGAGATGTGTTTAATAAGTCATCTGTATCCTTTAATGATTGATCCGCTTTATCTGTGAGGGTTATTACTTTCCCCTTAAAAGTGTTGTAAAATAAAAATGTTAACTTGGATGAAAAGAACCTACTGGGAGATAATGTATCTAACTTATGTACCAGTGTTTATGTTTCCATGTTTCCAAAGGTAACAAACTAATATATAACTTGAAGCATTTTTTTGTGTATTGTAATATGTATTCCACAAAAAATAATGTAATTTCTATGTATGATATGTGAGGGTTTCTATAGTTGGTATTAGAGTGATGGATTAGTTAACTATTGATAATTATGATGATAAAACTTTGGTGAGATCCCAAATAATATTTCCCTAATAATAATTCTAATAATGATTCAAAGTATAAGAAAATGTCCTAGAATTTTTGAAAAGGATAGAGTGAGAGGTTTCCTTAAAATACACCCCAATTTAGATTTTACAAGTGAACATGGAACTGGGATATATTTATATTAGGGTAACAACCCCAAAACACCATATTGAGATAGAATTGATCAAAAACTGGTGCACAATAATGGGACTTATTTCACACCTGGTTCGACACTCTAAGTATATATTCTCTACAAATTCAAAAACATTTCACAAACCATCATGAAGGATAAAAATGGATGTTGGATATGAATAATCTAGTATAAACCTATGGTGTCATAGATTAAAGAAGGTGCCATAATTTGGACATCCTATATGTGTTTTTTCATGATTATGTGATTCACCACTATGATAATTGTTTCTTACTCTATGTTTTTTGTTTTATTTAATATCTGGAACATGAAGGAACTGTATCAATACTAAGTGTGAAGGAAAATTAAATGATTGGTATCATGAGAATATGAATTCGATAGGAGCTATAATAAGAAATATCACTATTGTGATCACCCAACTTTCTCAAGATATGAATCTTTCTGGACTTCCTAATGTGAAAAGGAGGGACCAAAATCCTGTTGAGTCCTTCCTGAGGAATCTTCCAACTTCTTTCAATGGATCTTCTAATATAATTATTTATGAACAATGGATTAGTGAAATTGAAAATATATTCTTTTCTCTCTAGGGTTTGGAACATGAGAAATTCATTTTGGTTATTTTTCATTTAGAAGGACAATTAGATTAGTGGATGATTCTAATTAAGGATACGAGGCAACACGATAAAATTGAATCCATGTGTCAATATGAGTTAAAGAAAATTTTATCGAAAAAGTAAATTCCTCGTATTCTACATGAAAAAATAAAAATATAGTTCCTTAAGTTTAAGAAAATGGATAATGAATCCATTGTTTCCTATGAGCCTAATTTCACAGCACTCGTGAGGTACACTTATGGTATTATCATCCAACCTAATAGTAAAGTTTAGGGGTTATTTAGCAGCTAAAATATGAGTCTTAGAAGGGCGTTATCAATAAAAGACTTCAGTATCTATAATAATATTATGAATTATGAAATAAAGGTTTAAATGTAGGTGGGATTTATATATTAATATAATGGTTTTGAAAAGAAAAGGAAGATTGAGTTCAATGGAAAATATAAACACCATAGATAGAAGAAATTGATATTTTTGTTATTCTCTATGTTTTGGAATAATCATGGAGGAAATTTTCTAAAGGGGTATGATAAATTTTTTATGTTTGTAAGGGAAGTCCATCAGGGATTTGATTTCTAAAGTGATGGTATGAAGTTAGCTAACAATGTGAATGGAGAAAAAGCAGTACATAATGAACCTCTCATACATCAATTCTAAAAGTTTAGGGAGAATGGGAATTATGCTAAATAGTTCCCAAACCCGATGGTTAATTATGGTGATCATTTTTTGCAACCTCTTAAGCTAAGTGACATGGGAAAATCTCATGTGATCATAGTTTTTGATAAGGGGTATGATAACGATGCATTGAAATGTACACATACTATCCACTCTAGAATTTATAATGTCTTATTTTATTTTTTATCTATCCCCTCTTTCATATCTAAATAATTTTCTATGGGTACTAAGATTCCACCTAAATTATTAGATGTAGAATTAGGAGTGAA
The DNA here is from genome assembly GCA_963277665.1 of Viscum album. Lineage (NCBI taxonomy): Eukaryota > Viridiplantae > Streptophyta > Magnoliopsida > Santalales > Viscaceae > Viscum > Viscum album. Next base: position 701,779,876 of record OY728160.1, read on the forward strand.
ACCCTCAAATTGTATGATTATTTCATCTCAGGAATATGATTCCTCTATGGTTGATGTTTGTGGGAATTTTCATCATGAAAATCATTTCATTCTTAGTTTGGTTTAATTTCATGTCCTCATAGGCATGGATTGGATTTCTATGCATATCCCACATCAATTTTGAGGAATTTATGTCACGTTTGATATTTCAAAACAACATATGATCTTCTATCAATGTGATGATATGTAATAAATTTCTATGGATATTACATCCTGTGCATGGGTCTTAATTCCCATTCATAAGGCGGGTTTATCTCAAATGGTTGGGGTGAAAATTGATATTTATGATATGCCTATTGTTTGGGGATTTAAGTATGTCCTTCTAGAAGATTTTTCCTTCCTTATATCAAAATGAGTTTTTGAGTTCTCAATAGAACTCATACCTGGTTCGACATCAATTCTAAAGACTCCCTATAAAATGGATCTGATTGAGTTGCTGGAATTGAAAAAAAAACTCCAAGAAAAACATGATAAGATATTCATTTGACCAAGTGTTTCACATTGTGGTGCACATTTTCGTTTTCTGAAAAAAGAAATATGGATCAATGAGACTCTATATTAATTATCTGGAGTTGAATAAAATACCAATCATGAAGAGATTCTTCTCTTCCCCATATTGATGACTTGTTTTATCAACCTCACATAGCTCAATACTTTTCCAAGACTGACCTTCATTTTGGATATCATTAACTGAGGGCCAAGAAGGAGGATAAAACCAAGATGGTATTACATAAATGGTGTGGTCAAAATGAATATATATTAATTCCATTTATTAATTATACTTTCCTTGTTATCTTAATGGATATGATGAATAGAATATTTAGAGGTTACCTTGAAAATTTTTTGGTAGTCTTTATAGAATATATTCTTATCTATTGAAAGAACAATGATCATCATGATTAAAACTTCAAAATTGTACTAAAAACCCCAAATAATGATGAAATATATGAAAAATTTACCAAGACTGAATTTTGGTTGCAAATTTTTTCATTTTTGGTCATATAATCTCAAGAGAGGGTATAGAAGTTGATCTATCAATGACAGAGGCTATTAAATGTTGGTACATAATGATCACTATGATAGAGATGTATAGTTTTCATGGTTTATCAGGATATTTTCAAGGATTTCCAGAGAATTTCTCATGACTATCCAATACTCTATCAAAGTTAACTAGGAGTGGTGTGATGTTCCTCTTGACAGATGGATGTGAGGAAAATTTTAAAAAATTAAGGAGAAGGTTTGTCAACACACATGTGCAAACATTACCCTATAATGGATAATTATTTTTAATCTATACTGATTCATCTAAGAAGGTATTGTGATTTTTAATTATTCATAATAACATCGTTATATCCTATGCCTCAGGAAAATAAAATATTAATGTGAAAAATTACCCAACTCTAGATTTGGAGTTAGATACAATAATTTTTTCATTATAGATATGGAGTAATTATCTTTATGGATAAAAATGTGATATAAGTACTAATCATAAAAGTTTAAAATATATATTCACATATAAGGAGTTGAAAAATTACCAGATAAGACGATTAAATCTAATAAGAACTATACATTATCCATACATTACTACCTTGGGAAAGTGAACATGGTGGTCAATGATTTTAGTCGAAAGAATCATGATAGCTTATCCATTATGAGGATAAAAAAGATCCAATATTTCTAGGTTTTAAAAGGAAATAGCTGGAAATATTGATGGAAATGGAAAAATAATATCTTTCTCAATTGATTGTTCAACCCTCTTTCCATGTGAATATTAAAGTGGAACCAAAGGAATATATAAAGATACAAAATAAGGTTATAGATATTCTTGAGTTTAACATTGATCAGGATGAAATGATAAGGTTTGGGAAACATGTATGTGTTCTATCCATAATGGATTAGAGATTTTTTATCATAGTGGTTGGTATTCCAGAATATTAAGGCTGATAGACAAAAGTACAAGGGTATTTTTCATCCATTACCCATAATAGAATGGAAATGGGAGAATATGATTATGTATTTTTTCATTAGACTACGCAACACCTCTATAAGGTTTATTCTATATTAGTGGATTTTAATCACATTATAAAGTTAACACACTTTATCACTATCAGATAAGACTTCTCTTTGGATAATATTTCTAGGATATACATTAAGGAAGAGGTAAGGTTGCATGGAGTTCCATATTCCATTGTATCTAATCAGGATTCTAGGTTTACCTTAATGTTCAAGAAAAGTCTTCACCAAGAACTTGACATGGAATTTAGTTTCATCATTGCTTACCATCCTCATGTGTATATTCAGTCTGAAAGAATAATTCAACCTCTAGGGGATATGTTGAGATCTTTTTCTCTGGATATCCAAGGTGGTTGGGAACAACACCTTCCTCTAGTTTAGTTTTTTACAATAATCTCATCCACTCAAGTATTTATATGACTCCTTATGAATCCATCTTTGGAAAGAAATTTAGAGCTCAAACATGACGGAATGAAGTTGGAGAAAGAATTCTATTGGTAATTGAGATAATTGAGAAATGGTCAAGAATTTTAAAATCATTTAGCATTATATCAAGGTAGATCAAAGTCGATATAAAAGTTATGTTGATAACCATCATCATGATCTAGAATTTGATGTTAGTTATAATGTGTCCCTATGAATATCTATATGGAATAAGGTTAAGAGATTCCAAAAGAAAGGGAAGAAAGTCCCTATGTATATCAGTCCCTTTTAGATTCTTAATCGTATCAGTAAGGTACCCTATTTTTTGGAAATTCAACAAAATCTCAATCAATTACATGATTTGTTCAAATATCTCTCTTGAAGAACTAAATACCTAACAATTCACATGTACTGATATCAGAGGTCATACCATTGGAGTAGGATCTTTCTTATGAGGAACAACTAGTAGAAAGTTCAGTGAAACACAAATAATCACCATTTCAATGTCTTGTGGAGAAATAACTGGTTAGAGGAAGCTACATAGGAACTCAAGGATATTATGAGGAACACATATCCTCATTTTTTATCATAATGGTGAATTTTGATGGTGAAATTCATTTTAAGAGGGGTATAATGTAACAACTTGAGTTTTTATGTACCTTTTTTTCAGAGTAAATTAAATTTCTTTGATTTCATGTGTTACACTCTAAATAATGTTAAAAATTAGTTATATTCTACACCAAGTTAATCATGTGATACACTCAACATCATTTTTCTTCCGTTACACACAACACTGAGTTTCTAAAAAACAATGTTTTATTATTATAATTATTTAAACAAGACTATTAAAACATATCCATTAAACATAGTAATATGAATAGTAATTAATTTTTTTAAATATTATTTATACTAGTTTCATATAAATAGAACATATTTATATTTTAATATATAATTTTGAGTAAAATCTATATGTTTTGAAAAATATTATTTTCTCAAAAGAACTTCTTTTCATGTCCTTCTATGAATAATAAAAAAATGATTTTAAACACTCATTGAAATTTAATTTGGTAAAATATACTTCATTTTTTAATTCATGAAGTCAAAATTTTATTAGGGTGTATTTTTGGGATTTTTCTAAAATATTTCATTTTTGGATGAATAATAAAAAATACAGAATTTTAAATGGAAATTTATTTTTCATGTAATTTATTTATATAGTTAAATTATATTTTATTTTGGTTTTAAATTATAATTATATAAATTTTACATTAATTAATATTATATAGGTCATTTGTACTAATTTCATATTGAAATGTCATATATAAAATATCAAACTTTAGAACCTTTCCCCTCTAAAAACCTTCTAGTGTGACACTTCCATGAGATTAATTTTAATTTTATTTCTACCAAATATGTGATTATAATTTGATAAAATTGATTCCATTTTAAAAAAAAATTTCTAATTTTAAAAAATATAAACATAATTTTTGACTAAAAATATTTGGGAATGTTATTAATATTAATTACAACGATTAAGGTAATAACTAGATTACTTGGGGGTTAAAATTTAAACATATGGTGTAAAGATATTCCTACACTTTTATAAAAAAATTTATGGAAATTTATAGACACTTAACTCCATTTTATATAGTATTGATCATTATTTTAGGCACATGATGTATGGGAGACCGATCAATACTGTTTACCTTTTTATATTTACAAGAATTCTATTCCTCCACCCTGTAAAAGAGAACTCATCCCCTCTCACTTATTAAAACCTCTAAAGACCCTTTTCTGACAAAAACAATCTAAATATCCTCAAAAATTCTTATATTCATCAAATAATCCAATATTTTTTAATAAATACAACCAAGGAATCCCATTAATGAAAACTAAAAGGAGTTACCCAAAGAAGAGGCAACGTCCTTCAATAATAACTTTTGTAATATTTTGTTCTACACCTCATAAAATATTGTTATTCCATGGTTATATAATACCCTTTGTATCCTAAATATACTAATATTTTATATTTTAATGGTATGAATAATAATAACACACACTTATATCAAATGGGATACATAATCATTGTTTGTGTATATAGTAGATTGCCGCCTCACAAACCGATGTTTCTTGTCCATTCATTTCCACCATTAAAGGTTAGTAATAATGATGTAATTTATATTTTTATAATATATATTATATTTATGAAGTATTTATACTTTTTTAAGTATTATATTACACATACCTTCATTCTTTACATTTTGCGTAAATATGATAACTTCATTTTTGGACGAGTGGACTACTATCTCTTCAAAGAAATGTGATTTACACTTTATATGGAATGTATTAAGGATTTCTAAGTGAAATTATATGATATATAAGGGATAATAATTATTTTTTAATTATATTATATATATAAATATATTTAATTTACTTTCTTTATTTTAATGTGATATGAAAATGGAAACATCGTTCATGCGTATGTACGACCTACCATCTCCCAGAATAATGTATTTTATTTTCTATTTCATTATTTTATAGATTATTATAAAACATATTTAATGAATATATATGATATTTATTTCATGTTATTAATTATATATATTATGAAATCATTATATAATTAATAGGAATAAATTTATAATAAATGAAAACACATGCAAAAAACAAATCCGTTATTACCCAAAATGTAAAATTAACATGGAAGTGTTAATAAATGTGTAATAAAAAGTCATAATAAAATAATATATGTTATTATATAATTGAACTTGGTTCTTTAATATATTTATAATAAACTTATATTTTTTATACAAGATTTATTAATGATTATGATGAGATTCAAGACATAAGGTTAGGGTTTTCTTGTCTCACTTTTATTTCTCAAAGATATATCTTATATTCACCACTTATTCTTACTGTTTGATTTATATACATAACTCAGAATTTTTATATAATTAATTTAATTTATTTAATTCTATTAAATGTTTTAATTGATTTATTTCTTTCACAGACCCTATGATTCAAAAGATTACTTAGGTAGTAAGGGGATTTATAGTCTCACTTTTATTTCTGCGATAATTGTGCATTATTCCCTACTTATTTAAATTTTGTGATGTATATAATTACCATGAATGTATTATATGATTATTATCCTTATATTCATTTTAATTTACATATTCATTTTATGATATCTATTTTAGCGGGATTTATGATTCACAATTTTCCAAACCGGTAAGGTAATTTTGTCTCAATTTTACTTCTTTGAGACACATGTTTTGTTATGGACCTACATTATTTTACGATGTGTATATACATCCATTTTTAATTTTATATAATGAATATATTTATATTAATGATATTTTAAGCCTCATGTAATTTTATTATTTCCCTAGGATTATGATTTGAAGTAACCCAAGTGGTAATGATTTATTACTACAATCTCATCGTTTATCGATATTGTTTATAATTATTCATCCATTGATGAAATATTATAATCTATATCTCATTAAAACTTAGAAAGTTTATTATACTATGGTTATACATGAAATATTCATGTGTTGGTACCATTTTTTTACTCTTTGATACTTAAGATAATTAATAAAGTGTTTTCAAGAAAATCATACCATATTTCTCTCTTCGGTCAGAAAATTATTTAATTCAAAAACCATGTTTCCAAAAAATGTTTTCCAAAAATGATTTTAAATTATATTTTAATATAATTTTATTGGAAATTTTTTTTTAAAATTTTTTTTTATTTTAAAAAATTTTAAAATGGATTTCAAAACATTATTTAAAAGTTTCTCAAAATGATTTTTTTGAAAAAATGTTTTTACTAGAGAAAAGGATGTATTCCTCATGATTTTTTTTAAAATATATTTCACAATTATTTTCTATATAATATGACATCAATTTATGTTACCTGTGTCTTACTATGGTTATGATCTCTAGATACCATTCTTATTCGTTCTCTGCATGGTTATGTTTTTGATGACATGTTGTTTATGAAACCCATTTCTTTTTCATGGTTTATACCATGACACAAATTTTATGAAAACCTATTATTTTAATGGTTTATTCTATGATGAAATGATTATGAAACCTATACCTTTTCCATAGGTTATGATATGATGGAATTTTTATGATACTCATTTTATTTCATGGGTTTTGATATGATGATTTTCTATGATAATAGGGAACACATATACAAGATTTAATTGTGAGATGGGTGGGACCTATATATCCCCCACAATTTATTGGCTAATGATTTATATCCTATGAGATGTACATGTTAGGAATGGGGATTGGACTTGGTTAAGTAAGGACTTTGTCTGCTAAAGTGGTCATGGGATTGAACATTGACTACTAATATGTTAATGGGAGGGAACCATGACTACCATGAGGGTTTTTAGAGTGAACACATTCCTCTAATATAGCTATGGAATTGAGCCTTTACTACTATGGAAATAATTTTATATTCTTACATGTATTTCAAAATTCCATGTATTATTCCTATGTTACGCTTTCATGTCTTATTCTCTTCGTTACCTAGTGATGCATTTCTTATGACCTGCCAATCATTATGATATGATTCGTGTTTATGATATTTTATATATAGGGTATGATCTTCTAAAGTAATTATAACATTATCAAACCCTTATTCTCATAATTATGCTTAGATATCTACCTTATTTAACCTTACTAAGTATTTGAGCTCACCCCTTAGTATGTTTCTCCCCAGGTTATTAAGATATATATTATGTATGAAGTGTCTAAAAAGGGTTATAATCATGAAGAACATAGTGGGAGATAATGTAGCTCACTTATATACTAGTTCTTATGTATCTATGTTTCCAAATTAACTAAACTAATGTGGTCTTTGGGCATAAGTTTGTGTAAAGTGTTAAGTATTATGTAAAATCATGTAATGTCTATGCATGAGAAGTGAGGGTCACAATATCATCTCTCTTATATCATCCTAACTTGTATGTGTTTTTTATATCTTCCAATATAAAAAATCATATTTCTCTATTTAGATGATATATTAAAAAATGATTTTATATGTGAACATGATAATAGAAGAATATTTTTCTCAACATCATTAGAAATCTATTGATCAAGAATGTAGTACTTCTTACAATGATAAAATTTTACTTCAATTTTCAACATCAGTTTGAGTATGATTGGTTCTATTAAATCTCAGCACTATCTCAAATCCTTATTTAATAATTATATGAAAAATATATATGTACCATTGATATTGATTTTATATAATTAAATGTGGTACTCAATGAAACACTACCACAATATTTTTAATATATTTTTTTTCATCAATTGATAAATCTTCTCGATTGGAAATTAAGTGTGTAAAATATTTTTATAATCTATAATCTACTTATTGATTTTTTCCCACAATAGTGACCACAACTTATGACCTTAATACATGTTTGTGCATCATGATTGAATATAGAAATATGTGTTAGGTTTATTATCCAAAATCACCTTATTTTTCTATATCATGGATGAGAATCATATCTGGGTTCCAAATTTTATTAATTCATCACTATCATGGTTGAACACCATAATAATTATTACCTACATTTGTAGATTGATATAACTCTTCTTTTCATACATGAACTTTACATAGATGGATTGTGGATAATGCATTTGATAAAGGTACAATTTTATCTCTTCTATTATGATTTCTATGTAAATATATTTTAAATATTTATATACTGGTCTATTTTAATATTCCTCATAGATAAAGAAGAAGGATACCTTTTTCTCATAGAATCAACTAACATTTTTTATTACTAAGATGTCAATATATTGATCTATCATAATCCTTAATTAGATCTAATTATCACCTTTGGTGATTTTCTAACTCTTATTTTGAGAATAAAAACTTCATGATATTTTTATAGTTCATATATGAATCTTTTTATCATAATGATAATTTCACAGAAATATGTAATGAAAATATTACTATTGTTAACTCCAAATCCTGAATTGGGTAATTTTTATCATGGGATATTAACTAAAATGATGAATATGATAATTTCTTGTTAGTATACATTAGTAAATATCTAAATACCATCATGGATGTATTACTATATATTAAAAAACATGTACCATTATAGGGTAGTGTTAATATTGGTTCTATGAGTAACTATATATTAAGCTCTTTAAAAAAACTCCATTTTCAAGGTAAATAAATAGTACCATCATCTATATTAACATGGTGTTTGGAATTGAAAAAAATGAAGAATTTAACACCATCTATTTTATGTATGTCTCATTTCAACTTGTATATATATTTTTGAATAATTTTTATAGTGTTTTGAGGTGGTTTAGAGGTGGTTAAGAGGATGGAAAATGAGAGGGACATTCCAATGAATACAGTAGTAGATTAAAAAGTTATATCAAATCCAATGACTAGTTGATGGAGTCTATAGGATCTAAACTATAGTTTTAGATCCTACTGAATATCCATTGAGATTTCTGAGTATAATGATTCCTCCCAAAATCCATTTTCTAGTTATTAGACGCCTTTGGATTGTAGATGGCACTATTTGGGGGATAGTAATGATAGTCCTATCATATTGGGTTTTTAAACCATTACCACTCTTTTATTCCCTCACACTCTCAAGCCTACCTCAACTCATAGGACCCTAGGGTCTCTCTTCTAGAGATTTTGGGCTCTCTCATCTCCTTTAATCTCCTCTCATTAACGATAAGATATTGGTTTGATCTTACATTTCCAAATTTATTAAGTTATATCTTTATCTAGATAAATTTTTTCCATTTTTTCATGGTCGAAACAAATTATATTCTTGATTCCTTCATTATTTATAAGGGTTTCAGTGTAATATAACAAGGGAATTTTGGGTCATTGATAAAATTTTCATCTGGATTTAGAGAATTTTCATTAGCACATCATTAGAACTTAGATCATTATTAGTAGTGGATATTCTATGGTATGAGTGATCTTTTGATATCATTTAGTTATTGATTCTATTAATCATTTATCCTAGAATTATAAATCTTTTCATAAAATGGATGGTTCTAGGATTTATATGGGTGAAACTAGACATGTACATCAACCCTTTCCAGAAAAATGTTATTTCACACAAGATATGTGGTTTTTATCATTACACATGATTATATGGGTTCTTGTAATAATTGTTGTCATGTGTGTATCCATGTGAGACTTATGTTTGATTTTAGATCACCTGATGTGTGTGTGTGTGTCCATAGGGGATCTATTCTTGATGTTTTATCACATGAATACTTTTGTTTATTATGACTTGTGTTTGATATGATATGGCATTGATTTTTCATCCTATATATATATTTATTTCCTGAGTTATTAGTCTTTATTCTATATTTGAGAATATAAGATGAATCAAATGGAATATCTCTCTAAGTGGTATGCGTTAGATGTTTAGATAATATGTACATGGGATGTAACTTCATAGATATTTTTCAAATATATTTTTGGGCATTCCCTTCGAGGGGTGTGTGTTAGGTGGTTGGTTGATTTCCCTTCAATATAGAGCCAATTTAGGTAGACTAAATTTATTTTTACTATAGATGTATTCTTTGTTTGTGTGGTAAAATTATTACTTGTCTATTATTGTTAATTTATCATTAAATAAAATAGTATTTCATATACCAATATATAGTGGACAATTGGTGGTATCCTATTTTCTTTCTTAATAAATCCCTATGTGAGAATCTCATTGTGCATATATATTTAATAACCAATTATCTAGTTAAGGGAGAGGACCCAACAATGAGAAATTAAGTAGGTATAGTACAAGGATGTGTGGATTTGGAATATAAACTATTGGATTGGATATCTGCTACTATATTTTTTTGTTAATTTTTTCTCTTATATTGATCCATCACATATGGGGATCATTTTAATCATTTTTGGTTTTATGCTGGTCCTAGCATTATAGTTAATACATTGTTTAGTCATTTATGTGTATGATTATACCCAAATTATTTAAAATTTATTCATCACTTGTATCTCCCAATAATCCAAGGCACTATATCCCCCCGGATTTAAAGTAATGGATATGATTCATTGAGTGGATCTTCAATTTGGTGGACACTCTTGAGGATCAAATGGAAAATCTTATGACCTTTATGCTTGATGGTGTTATAAGATGGTGCTTTCACATTATTATTTAGGAAGGTAAATGTAAAAGGATGACATGGTAAAACTTTAATGACATATTCATTGAGTAGTTAATCCCTGATTCACTAATTATAAAATGTAATGTTTTGATCAATGATCTCTAATAGGGTATTAATTATATATCTCTATATTCACTGTGATTCACATTATTGATTAACTTTACACTAATTATCATTTTTGAATTAGGAATAAAAATACTATAAGTTCAATAATAACCTATTTTCTAGATATTAAACACCAATTTAAGTACTTTTAACTGATGATTTATTCTTTAGTTCTTCATAGGGATCTTAATGTAGATAAGTGAATAGAGAAATAATATTAATAATTTATTCATATAGATTCCAGTGAATGGATTTATATTTTCTCTAATGTAGTCCCAATTCATTATTCTAGGAATATGAAATGGAAGTTACTGGATGGATTCTAGGATATTAGTAGATTATCATGTTGTCAAAAAGGTTCTTTAACTTGTTCTTTGTAAGGTTACTCTTATAAGTGTTATAATTATTGGTTGAAAGGTAACTATCTCAATGACTACACTGTTTCTATCAAGACATGACACTAGTGTGGAAAGACCAATCATATGAGGTGGTTCTATTCTTAGGATTCTCAAATGCATGAGGAAATTTCTAACCATGATATGTGGGAGGAAATTAAAAGTGTCCATATACCATATGAAAATCATAGAATGTGGTAACTTATGAGCCTCTAGGGTGTCATATAGTGGTTGATGGTAGGGTATATATGAAGTATTAGGGTCTAGATGAAGGTGGATATGTACCTTATAGAATTCAAGTTATGTCTTGGATTTAATTAGTTCCCCTGTTACATTGTTTAATATAGGAACATCCCACTCATTCATACCTTATCAAGTGGTTATTGTGTTAAAAATACTGAATATGTTTGCTTTTGATTTAATGTATATTTGTACAACCTTGTGAATGAATTTGGATCATGATCATATCTATACAGAATATCTAATGTTGATTACTAGATTCAAGTGTGTGTAGAGATTCATAATTCATGAGATTCCAGGTTTTCATGTGATCTATAAGATGAAATGGATCACCAGATACCATGCATACATCGATTGTTACCAAATATGATATATTCATACATCACCTAAAGGGGACTAACCCCTAATTAGAGAGAATTCTATTCAGTCTATGTGGTAAGAATTTTACTTACAGTAAATCACACGGTCACTCTCATATTTTATTCATAAGGTGGAAAGTTCCTTGATATCTTTCCAGATGATTTCTCAGGGTTACCTCCCACTATATGGATTCCATTCATGTTGAATGGACTATATTGATTCCATTATATCAATAGAAAAACTTGAATTGAATGAGATAAAGGTATACATTTAAGATCATGATGTTAAAGGCTTCATCAAAATAAGAAAATCCATTTGTGGTTACTTGGTGTTGTTCATTAATAATGCATATAGTAGTCTTTATCTTTTTTGTAGACTATAAGATATTAAACTAGATCACTAAAAAATATGTACCTATTTCCAAATATTGATTAATTGTTTGAATAACTAAGGGGGTCCCAAAGGCATTCATAGATTTATCCATGTTTTAGATAAAATCATCTTCATGTCAAAGTATAAGAAACATAGATAAAATAATTTAATGGATGATATGTCATATATGATTATCTAATTATGCCTTTTGGACTAATTAATTGTAATATCCAAATAATTTAATCATATTATTCTTTTAAATAATGTTTAAATAAATATATTATTTTATAATTTATAAAACTAAGATATGTTTTTTATATAATCTCTTAGGAATCAAATTGTTTTTATTAAAAATAAGTTTTTATTATAAGATATTAAAATCATATAATATTACTATTAAAGAAATAAAAATTTCCTCTAAAATATATATATATATATATTTTAAAATGTGTACATTTTTATCTAGATATACTTAACATTGTTTTTAAAACATAACTATATAAATAAATTGAAGTTTTAATTAACTATTTAAATGAATTTTAAATTTTCAAGATATTATTTTAAATTTTAAATAATTATAATCAATTTTTAAATTATATAATTTTAAAATTAAAGGTGTATTTTAAGAGACATTAAAATATTTAAGAGTACATTTATTTTATAAAAAATTTTAATTTTGCAATCTTATGATTTTAATTTTATTATTGTCGAATATACTATTATTTTATAAGGAATAAAAAAATATTGAATATGTACGTATTAAATAAATATGTTATTTATTATAAGTATACTGACTATTTTAAAAAACAATGTTTGTTTAATAATTTATCCAACATATATAGATATGCAAGGATAACTTAAAAATTATTTGTGTTAGAATTATAGGAATACTCAACAACACATGGGAATCTGTTATAGCCTATCTTCTTAGGGGAAAGTGTTAGTAATTTGGATTGTATTATGCCCATATAATATGAGTGGAGCCTATTGGGTTCTTAGTGTAATCGTGCTAGCCAATATGGCCATGTGAAGGCATGTGTGTAGTTTTTCAGGTGTTGATTCCTATTACAAAGTATATCATTCATTATGTTGATATTAGTTATTAGTTATTAATAATTCCCTAAATTAAATTATGGTTGATGTGGGACACAATGGATGAGTATTTTGTTTAATTGAATTAAATATTCTATTTATATCAAAATCATCTGGTTATTTTAATTTTATCCATTCAATCATATCACTATTCATATTCTTCCTTATTATCTTGACCATGAAAACATCAAACTACATTATTTTTCATTCCCCAAATAATGGTTCCATTCTCAAAATTCTATGTCATAGTTCGATGATTAATTAAATACAATAAAAATTGTCACTAAATATTGATTAATTGAATTATAAAATATATAATCCAAATATTATTTAATAGGGTCGATGAACTGATTGAAATAGATATATAATTATATATGAATCTATTTTCAACTAGACGTATTACACATGCAATTAGGATCTAAATAAAATTATTTCATTGTCTCCCTCTTTTGGTTACTCTAGAAGTAGTGATGAGGTACATATATATGTATTATTTTCCATCATTGTATGTATGATAAAAATAAAAATTCCTATGGATGAATTGTATAATAAATCATATCCTTTAAAATATAATTCATTGTATATATCTGAATCTCATAGACACCATTTTAAAAACTAGAAAACCAAATCATAACTGCAAATCTTAATGTGTGCGTGTGTGTAAAAATTAATGTAAATAAAAATATATATAATTAGAATATATATGTATTATTTGATACATATAACTATGATAATAAAACTATAAATAATAATCCTTCATATGGAATTCATGGGTGAATAACATTTATAAAATATGGTTTAAGATAATAGGAGAGAGAGATTCCTATTATAGGTAGCGAAATATTTTTCAAAAAATTTAAAAGGTGAGGCTGTTTGGATTTATTAAGTTATACATTCAATGAGATATACTTATTTTTATAATACCTTGGGTAATAGGGATTTTTTATTTCCAAACTTCTATAATTTTTAAATTCTATTATTTCAAGGTATATATTTTTTCAATGTCTCTAAACCATATTTATTTTCAGAAATATCTTTAAATAAGTTTTAATTGTTTTATAAATTTATTTCCATGTTAAATTTCAAAATAATTGTTTTAAATTAAATTTATATTTGAAACCCCCCAAGAAGAGGAGTAATAATTTATTTTCAATTTCTTTATTCATGTTAAGAAGGTTATTTTTTTAGGCATGTGTATTATCAATCCCATGTATGGTTTTAAATAATAAAATACATCAATTTATGTGTAAAATTTTATTATACTTCAATGAATTTCATTTATAATATTATTTATGAAAATATACTATAAAAATAAATAAAATTTCCTAAATAATTATAAAATTGTTTAATTTAAGTTAAATTTTCAATGCTTTCATGAATTCTTTCTTGAATATATGGATTATTTCTAGGATTGTGATTTCTCCAAATGCTTATTATGTTTTTTGAAAATAGTTTTTTCTAATGTTTTAATTAATTAAAAATTGTTTTCTTCTTGGAATATAATTTATGTAGTTTTCAATGGATTTTAATTAGTCATAATTGAGAAAGATATAATTGAAATAAAATTATCTTAAAATAATATTTGACACTGGGGCATCAAATGAGTTGATAAGGAATTTGTTGATCCCATAGTCTCAAGGGGACATTGTCTTAATAGTGATATTGATAGTGGTCTCATGGATTTATTATAGTCTTTTATGTTTTATTTTAATCAAAAAATATGTTTTTCATAAAGTTATTTGAATAATAAATCCATATATTAATTGAAATATATTAAAATTAAGTTGGTTTTCATAATGATATGTATTTTCAAGGGTAAGAAATAGTATTTCTTAATAGTATTTTTTAAAATCCTAGATTGATATTTTAGAAATTTTTCATCACATACATTGTATATTATATAAATTTAAATGTTTTCAAAATAATTTTAAATAGTATTTATTAATATATTTTCACTATATTTAATGCCCCTTAATGGGAAATTTTATGTAAACCCAACATTTATAATGTTTTTTCACATGATCACTATATGTTTCAAGGTGTTTCGTTTTATTTGAGGAGTTAGCATGAGTGGATCCAAATAAGTGTCTTAACTTTATATTGTGTAAACACTATTATTTTGTAATGAATTTTTATAATCCTCTAAAAACTAGTTTGAAAAAAGATCCTTGGTTATGAAAAATAATATATATTTTTTCATATATATATTTTAAAAAATATACATAATTCTTTTTCACGATAATCAGAAGTGTGGGTTTCATTCTCTTATACTTTATATTAGTGGAACATTTTTGATATATTTTTAAATTATGAAATTTTCTTTCTTTGAAAATTTATGTGTTATATAAATCCCTTCATGTTTTAATGATTATTAAGAATATATATATATATATATATATTTATATTTATCAATTCTAGTTTCCTAATTTTGAATATGGAAATTCAAAATTTATTTGTGCATTATGAAAGAATTGGGAAGGGAAAATTCATTTAAAGGGGGTGAATATAACATCTGAAGAATTTTATCATATTACTCTTTTAATTAAATTTTAAATGAATAGATTGTTTTATAATTTATAAGTTCAACTAGGACATGTTATTATATACTCATTTAAGGAAAAAAATTATAAAAATAAATTTGGATTGCAAGATATTAAACACATGAAATATTACTTTAAAAGAAATAATATTTTTTCCCAAATGTAAATATAATATTAATTAGTTAAATGTTTAAATTTATGGCTATATATATTTAATATCCCTTTTAAAAAATACTTTTATTAAAAATAGATGTTATTATTAATTATTTAAGGGAAAATTTAATATTATTTTTTTATTTAAACTAATTATAATCCATTTTTAATATATATCATTTTAATAATAAAAGTGTATTTTAAGTGATAGTTAAATATTTAAGCGTATTTTTATTTTTATAAAAATTTTAATTTTCAAAACATGTGATTTTAATACTATTAGTGTTGAATATACATTTTTTAATAAAATAAATGAAAGGTTGAAGTTATACATATAAAATTAATATTTTACTTATTATATTTATATTTATTATTTAAAAAAAATATCCTTGTATTCATAATTTGGGAAACCTAGGTAGCCCTCCTAGGCTTTCTCAACCATGATTTGTGGGAGCATGCTTGTAATAGTCAAACATGCATGGGAATCAGCTCCGACCAACATTCAATGAAGTGTGCATGTGTATTTGGGATGGAATAATTCTCAAGGATTATGCATGAAGTACACTAGGTTCCCAATAAAACCACGTTAGTCGGAATGAATACATGAGGGAATGTGAGTAGTGTTGTGGGTGTTGAACTCTATTGTTATCTCGAGCTTTCGGTGTTGTGATATTAGTTGTTAAGCATTCCCTAAACGAACCAAAAATTGATGTGGGATATGAGGAATGAGTTATAGTTAACCAAAATTAAAACTTTTTTTATATATCATAACTGTTCAATTAATTTTATATTAGTTGTGTAATCATCATACTATTCAAATTCTTCCTCACTATCCCAATAGTGTGAAACCTCATTGAAAATTTTCTTCCTTCTCAAATGAAAAGTAACATCCTTGATGAGATACAACCCAAATCGATGATAAAATAAACAACATAAAAACCCTTACTAAATACGATTTAATTAATTTATAAAATATATAATCTAAATACTCATGATAAATATTGGTGAAATAATTGAAATAAAAATATTAAAATATAAAAATATATTTCAAATCAGATATTATGCACTTAAATGTGGGATCCAAATTAAATTCTTTCATCATATTACTCATTTTGTTACACCAAAAGAAGCGATAAAGTAGACATATATATATATATATATATTATATTTTTTATTGCTCTATGTATATAGTAGATATAAATTACTAAGGTTAATTTTGAAAATATACCGAGTCATTTTTAGAATGAATTCATTATCAATATTTGATTCTCATTGCCAATTTTTTATATAAATAAAAACATCTCAAAAATTTATACGTTGATATATATGTATACATAACTATAAATATAAATATCTATAATATATATATATATATATAAATTAACACATGTAACAGTGATAATATGGTGTCAAATAAGAATCCTTTCATTAAAATCTATGGGTGAATACCATTGAGTAACCATATAGTAAAACAATAAGAGCATGACATAGTCCTCTACCAATGAGAAGAAAAATTATTCTTTAAATTTATATTGTAAGGGTGATCAATATTCTAAAATTATATTTTCAAAGAAATATTCTTATTTTTAGAATACCCCTTGTAAGGGAAGTGTTTTATTTTAAAAGATCTATTATAGTAAGTGATTTTTTTGAAGTCACTAAACCATATTTATTTTTTAAAAAATATTTATATAAGGATGATTTTATTTATAAATTCCATTACATGTATAATTTTTACAACATTTTTTGAATGAAATTTATATTTGAATCCCTCCATACAGTGGATTAGGAAATTATTTTCAATTTCCATTTTAATATTTAGAATTTGTTTTTTTGAAAGGAAGTGTATTATCTATCCCATGTATGATTTTTTATTTATAAAATCTAGTGTTTTTTTTGTGTAAAATGGTCATTTATTTCAATGAATTTCAATCATAATATTATTTATGGACATATAACATAATTATTATTGATATTCCATGAATAATTATAAACTAATTTCATCTATATTAAATTTTATAACTATTTCTGAATTATAAATTCAATCTATGTATTACTTAAAAAATTGTGGATTTATCCTAAAACTTACTATGTTTTCAGAAAAAACATTTTATAATGTTTTAATGGATTTGAAATTAGTTTATTCTTAAAAATAATTTATCTATTTTTGAATGGGTTTTAATGGGTTAAAAATGTAAAAGGAAGACTAAATAAAAATGATTTTTAAAAATTAAATTTAGCATTTGGGTATCAAATAATTTGATGAGTGGGGGGATCACATGGAATGAAGGGAGAGTTTTCCTAATAGTTATATTACTAGTGGCCTCATAGGTTTCTCATTATTTGAAAAATATCATTTGAATCCAAAAAAGATATTATTTTTAAATGATTTTAAAGGAGAATTCCAAATTATATTTAATGGGAATTGTGATTAAATGTTTTTTAAAAATTATATTTAATTTCATGGGATTTGAAACATTATTTCATAAGAATATTTTTCAAATCCCAAGATTCATATTTTAGGAAATTATTTATCAAATGCTACATATTCAATATAAATTGAAATATTTTCAATGCAATTTTAAATAGTATTTATAAAAGTATTTTTCACTGGTTTTAAAACCCATTACTAGGAAATTTTATAATCATCTTATGATTTATAATATTTTTTACATGATATTTGTAAGTTTTAAGTGGTTTGGTTTTATTTAATGAGCTATCATGGTTAAACCCAAATAGCACGCTTAATTTTAAATTGAGTAAACTCTGATATATTTTAAGAATTCTATTATCCTTCAAAACCCATGCCATAAAAAATACTTTGTTATGTAAAGGACTATATAATTTGTTGTTATGTTTTGTTAAAAAAAATATAAATCATGTTTTTTCTTTGAATCTAGAAGTGTGGGATTTAGGCTGTTACATGAATGGTCCAATAATGTCCATAGATCTTATGAAAATGATCATTCAACTATAAATAGAATCCTTTATTGTTTCTTTCACTACTGGTATCTTGATACATTTAAAGATTTTTTAATAACATGTTAAACACCTTGATATTGTATTGAGTACACATCGAGAATATTGAAATTATTCCAAGTTATTGAAGAATCAATTTTTGTTCCAAGAGGTTCACTTTCATGGGAATATAAACTCTATATAAAGAATATATACTGATACATATAAGGTAGAATTAGTTTTTTATTAAAAATGTTCAAGGAATATGTTAGATAGACAGAGTTTATATGGTTTTTTTGGTCAATAGAAGTGGATCATTAATGAAATTTCTCACCTAGCTGGGTCAATGACTGCACTTAAATATAGAGTCAAGTTTGAATGCACAGAATAGTGTGAATAGGCCTTTTAACAGTTAGATAAAGCATTGAAATCATCTCCAATTTTGATTCTTCATGAACCTGTATTTGGGAATCCAATTTTTTATGATGCATATAGTGTTGGTATGGGAGTTAATTTAAGGATAAATGATGATGTAGTTGATTACACGACTCTTTGGATATGACCCCATGAGTAGACTACCGTACTCATAGTTTATAGTTGGAATCTGTTGTTCATCCATTAAAATGTTGGAGATACAACCTATTTGGTGAGAGATTTGTTACATACACTGACTATAAGAGTATAGGGTGTGTTTTCTCCCATATGTATCTAAATATCCATCTGAACGATTAGTTAAAATACTTGTAGAAGCTTTATATTGAGATGAAATATTCTACTAGGAATAGTAATGTTATTTTGGATTATATTAATTTGAAGACATATGCTGTTGTAGGGAATGCATTAGATGTAGTGTGGATTCAAAGGAATTTGTAGGAATACTAAAAGGAGAACATAAATTATTATTGGGTTAGTGACTTGTTCACATTTTTTGATCACCTCCCCATTTTTATAATGGAGAAAATATATTCATAAGTATAATCTAGATTGTATAATGAGGCATGAGGGGTTGGAGGAAAAGAGCTCCATTACAGGTTCAATCTTAGATGGATGTGGTGTGCTGATGGTTCATGTAAGAGTGTTATTTACTTATTTTATGAGAGAAGAGCTGATGAAATTATCTCATGATTAGAAATGGTAAGTTCACCAAAAATCAACATAAATATATGATGATAACAAATGATAATTCAGGTGGCCCGATATGAAAAGGTAAATTATAGGTTCATCTCATATTGTATGTAATGTTTTATGATAAAGGTAGAGCATAAAAAACATGGAGGGTAACTCTATCCCCTTTCATTTTATATGTAGAAGTGTGATTAGTTGATGATGGACTTCATTAAATTGTTCCCTAGGACCTCAAGAGGTTATAGTGCAGGCTGTAGTGGATCAGTTGATTTTATGTGGATCACTTCCTGTTGATATAGGTGGGAACTCAATGGATAGTTGTGGCAGCTCTATGTTTATGAGATTTTATGACCACATGAAGTTCCATTGAAAATTAATTCTAATAGAGACTCTATGTTTACATTAATTCATTGGAATAGATTGCAGAAGGTAATAGGGACTCAGTTTAATCACAATACAATTTATCATATTTAGACTGATGGGAATTCAGAGAGAATGATCAAAACATTAATGGATATTCTTCAGCCATGTTTTTATTTTTTGAGTGGTTCTTGGGAATGTTACATTGATCTGATAGAGTCTACCTAAAAATAGTTTGTATTATTTTAGTTAGATGGATCTATTTTAGGCTCTATATGGATGACCATGTTGTTCACCACTATGCTAGAAATATGTAGTGAATATGTAGTTATTGGCCCTATATGGTATTGTATAATATATAATTGGTATAGATGTTTTTGTATATAGATGTTCATAGATCATAGTATGTAAATCTCATAATCCATACTTAGGAGTTGACCCTTGGAGTTTTCTATGGGTGATAAAGTTTTCTAATGGGTGTCCCCGTGGTTGGTTCATATGTATTTGTTGAAACATGGTAAATTGGAATCATTATACATTAGGATGATTGAGACCATTGAACACATTTGGATGACTACCAATTGGTTGGATATTCTTCCATAAGATCTGGGTATGAATAATGAGTTCATTGTATCTCATCATTGTATGTATGTACCTGATCCTATGCATGTGATCAACTATTGGAAATTTGAGTTTGAACCAATGAATATTTTGTGCAATAACCCGTTTGGATTATTGAAAAGAAATAGTTAGATTATTTGATGGGATACCTTTCCACATGATCATATTAAATGGTATAATGACTACATTCAGGTAGAGATATGGTTTTGGAAACCATATATTATGGTGAAATTTACCAACTTGTTTAAGATGATGTCTGGAGACACATCTTAAGGATTAGAATTTGTTATAGGGGGAATTGTGACACCCTCTATTTAAGGTATATCTCATTTCATCTTTTATTTATTCTTGAATTGTTTTTAAAGAGTTTAAGGTGGGTTATAGTTGTTTGGGATGATGGGATCATAAAGGGTTGTGTTAGTGGGTGATGCTAAAGAATAAGAAAGATACAATAACACCAACATCTTGCTGGTGGAGTCTTCTTGATTGGCAGTAAATATGTAGACCTCAGTAGATATTTGGTGGTATTTCTAGGCATAGGTCATTCTACCCAGAATCAACCTATTGGTTAGAGGTGTTGTTTAAGGTCTCGTAAGGATTGTCAATTTATATCAAGTCTTTTAAAAACTCATCCCCTCTCATATTTACTCGCATTAATATACCTCCCTCAACCCCCACCACCCAAGAAGTTCCATTTTAATTTATTTGGGATTTTTCTTCTCCTTCCTTATGCTAAAATCAACTCCTATAAATAGTTTAATCCCATGATTACAAAACTAGTTATACCATCTTGTTCAACATATATCTGATCCTCTTTTCATTGGTCAATAAAAATTATATTCATGATTTCTTAATTGAATCAAAGGATATTTTAATGGTATAATAGGGGAATTATTCTTCATTAATGGAATTAGTCCTTGAATTCCACGAATTAGATGTTACACATCATTTGAGACTTCAACATTGTTGACATCATATCTTATCAGGGTTATATGATCTTATAATACCCTTTATATGTGGATTCTATTGAACCATAATGAAGTAATTCATATTATTTTTATAATTAGGATAGTTATTTGACTCCAAATGGTGTAATCATACTAGGATAGTGATTATTGCCACCGAAATGTCATTGAATATAAATTAGGTGGTCCATATCATTAGATCATTTCTCTATAGGTTTTCAAAATAATTTTTGGCATGTGTTTGTAGCCCCCTGAGACCTATGTTTTCTGTATGATCACATGAGGAATGATTGTGTGCATATACACAAGATACCTATTATTAATGTTTCCTTTAAAATAGGTTTTTACTAGTTATGACTCTTTCTTAATACTATGTGTCACGACCCGCCTTCACCAAAAGGAGGGAAGGGTCAGCAGACTGCCAAGCCCTTCCTTCTTTAAGTTGAATGAGAGATAATGACCCCCGAAACCTGCCTTCAATAGGTCCTGGAGTGGCGACTAGCACCAAGGGTATAGAATCACACACTAAATAGAAGGCATTACCCTTTTTCTATTTTATAGGATCGGGAGATAAGATGATGGAACCCAACAACACCAAAACTAAAAGAAAAGTAAAGCCAAAAGTAAACCATTCCCACATGCATGTTTCAAAAGTAAAAGCCACAAAGTACAAAAGTGACTACAAAGGTAAGTACCAAAGGAAGAAAAACAGCAACTGCAAATGCCCAAAAGGTCCGAGCTAGTATGGTCCTGTGCGATCCCCGAAGTCCTCCTGGAAACCTGAAGGTAGTTTTATATACGTAGGGTGAGCATACAAGTACACTCAGTAGGGAAAACCAAAGACTCTCGTGCACAAGTGGGGGAATGTACTAAAGTCCCATGATAAAAGGAGTAAACCAAACACCTATCAAGGTAAACTGTCCACCCAAGCCTCACCAAGGAACACTACCCAAATAGCGCAAGTCAAGTAATGTATATAATAAGAGCACATCGGTGTTTGGGTACCCCGCGCCACTTTCCCACTGGTTATTGAGACATCCTACGCATCAAACCAATCCCGCTATTCTCACCGCAGTCTCACTGCCACACCCGCCCGCACACACCTGGGCCACAACCACACGCAATCCCACTGCTAAATCCCGCCCACAAACACCTGGGCCACAACTGTCACACGTAACCATGCCTGTAAACACCTAGGCCATAACAACCACCACCACGCCCGAAGACACCTGGGCTAGAAGATCCACTGCCACGCTCGAAGACACCTGGGCCTCATCCCAAAGATACTTGGGAAACCACCTGCCACACACACCTGGCCAACCACCACACTATCCCGCCCGAAGGTTCTTGGGCTAATAATAGACCTCAGGCAATCACAGCCTACCCGAAGATACTTGGGCTATTCGGGAAAGGGAGCAGAAAAGGAGCTAATAACCATCCACTAATAATAGTGTTGGGAAAAACACCCGCCCCTATGAAATGGGGGTGTTCGGCACTAAGTGCTCAAATTTGGTGGGGCGCAAATAAGAAAAACAAAACTACAAATATATATATAGGTAACAAGCACTCACCCAAAGTTTAGGTTTTTCTTCAGCCCTCCTAAGAGCACAAACAACGCTACATCCAAGTCACAACTCACGCCAAAACAAGACCCATTTATCCCATCCTTGTTTTTGTGTTCAGTAGCGATATTTAATTAAGTTATGCACCTACTTGGGCAACTAGTAATCATAGGCACAAGTCCAGGAAAGTAAATAGTCAAGCATCAACCATAACACCCACACCCGGTTCTCTTGTAAAGACACATCAACTAAAGAGAACCCTAAGTTACAGCCCCATGTCCAATATCCAGAGCAAAAAGGGCTTCTAAACAACAGAGGATCCCACCCTAATTCGTGATGTAAACAAGGTAACCACCCGGTCATAAAAACTCACAACCACCGAATCCGCAATAACAAGGAATCCCATTCCCAATTTCACAACCACCGAGAGAATAAAAACATGGGATCTCATCCCCTCCCACACCACCATCAATCAGCCCATAAAAGAAAACAACAAAACCACTACCACCAACACAAATCAGGGCCATGCCTGTACTTTCAGATTAATAAGACTTAACACACTCCATGATTTCAATTCCGTGTGTTTTAACCGGGAGTTATCACAGAAGGGTTGGTCCTGGGGATTTCAATTCATTCAGCCGAGTATACGTGATTAACAAATTACTTTTCACAGTAGGAGTTTACAATTACAAAACAAGCCATTTAAAACACCAATAGGGGTTCATTAGTGCACAGACAATGACCACCAACGACCTCGATTTTCAGAAGGTGTAAGCCAGCACAACTCAGAAAGATGATCATAATATAAACAACATCAACGATCACATCCCCCCCTTCATTCTTTATAGAATCCGTTCATTATCTTTATTTTTGTTTGGTTTAACCAATTCTACAGAAACAAAAGCACTCCCACCCCGCATGATACACAAAAGAGAGAGGCGAAGGAGAAATTTCCTACTTGTTGGTCAATGATAGACGCTGAGGCCTGGTGTGGAACTTCACGGATAGTGATGCGGCTCGCCTAAAGGAAGGGTAATCTAGCGCAGGGTGAACAAGAAAAGAAGAAAACCATGGAAAACCCTTTAGTTTATAAGGGTCTAGGGCAGTTGAGATAAGAACGTGAAACCACGCAAGGAGCGGGGGTCGTGGGTTGACCACGCGGCCCCACACGTTATTAAAGGGGTTAGGTGGTTTAAACCGACGCACACACCAGGTTAATTCATTAAATAATTGATTAAAACATTTATGGGCATTACCGGGCTTTAACACACGCTTAAAGGAGTCAAAATAGGGTTTAAAACCCTAATTGCACAAGGAGGGCCATTGGAAAGAACCCGAGGGTAGACCAGAGCCACCGGTAGCTGAGAGCTACCGGTGGGTGACAGCTACCGGTAGGCCGAGCTACTGGTAGGCTGCAGCTACCGGTAGACCGAGCTACCAGGAGGCTGTAGCTACCGGTAGACCGAGCTACCTGTAGGCTTCAACTACCGGTAGCTCGGTCTACCGGCAGGCTTCAGCTACCGGTAGACTGAGCTACCGGTAGGCTTCAGATAATGGTAGACCGAGATACCGGTAGGCTTCAGCTACAGGTAGACCCAGCTACTGGTAAGCTGCAGCTACCAGTAGACCGAGCTACCGGTAGGCTGCAGCTACCGGTAGACCGAGCTACCGGTAGGCCTACTACTGATAGGATAAGGCTACTGGTAGGCCTAGATATCAGTAGGCTGTAGCTACCGGTAGACCGAGCTACCGGTAGGCCTGCTACTGGTAGGATAAGGCTACCGGTAGGCCTACCATTACGCCAAACATCACCGAGA
The DNA here is from genome assembly GCA_963277665.1 of Viscum album. Classification (NCBI taxonomy): domain Eukaryota; kingdom Viridiplantae; phylum Streptophyta; class Magnoliopsida; order Santalales; family Viscaceae; genus Viscum; species Viscum album. Next base: position 701,805,218 of record OY728160.1, read on the forward strand.
TTCCCAGACCAGAAAACCCAACACGAGATTTTGACAAAGTAAAGTAATGGACCCCAAAAACCCGGGCCATTACATGAGATACCTCTTAAACGATTCTCATCCTCAAGAATCAAACCAACCTAAAGGAAAGAGAGGGTCCGAACAACCACCTCGAAAGATACCTCTTAGGAGTGAACCCATGCTAACTAAAAACACTTGCAACATACCATGCCAAACTGCCTAGGCATTTGGGTTGGGGAGTCTCCTCCCCCATGTCAAGATATTATCCGCTTTGGGAGGTACTGACTCGCCCGCACGGGTTTAATCGCATCCAACCTAATGCATCTTGATTAGGGGTTGGGTTCTCTCCTCCCCCATAGCCAGGGCTTTTCACACACATTCATAGGAAATAAAACCAGTACATTTCATAGACAAAAAGACAAAACGTTCCACTACAAAAGGTACAACAAGGAATAAAACTCAAAACAACTCTGAGTACTGGGTACGCATCTGTGTTTCCCTCTCCCACGTAGTCTCCTGAATCCCACCATGTCTCTATAACACACAAACTAAGGGAATGGTTCACCCACGAAGCACCTTATCCTTGTGATCTTCGATCATCACTAGCCTCTCCACAAAAGTCACATCGTCCTCGATGTCCATCTCACCCCAATCAAGGACGTGTGAATCGTCATGCAGATACCGACGGAGCTGGGACACATGGAAGACATCATGTATCCTTAGTAACAGCGGTGGTAACGCTAGGTGATAAGCCACTTCACCGACCCGCCACAACACTTTGAAGGGTCCGATGAACCTAGGAAAAAGCTTACTCCCCTTGCCGAACCTCCGCTGCCCACGCCGAGGGGAGACCTTCAAGAACATGTGGTCTCCAACCTCAAACTCCAAGGGCCTCCTCCTGGTATCAGCATATGACTTCTGTCTATCCTGGGCCGCCTTCATCCTTTCCCGTATGAGCTGAAACTTCTCTGTCGTGCTCTGTACCACTTCCGGGCCAAGGCTGCCTGCCTCTCCTACTTCGTTCCAACACACAGGTGAACGTCATGGCCTCCTGTACAAAGCCTCAAACGGGGCCATACCGATGGTAGAGTGGTAGATATTATTTTAGGCAAACTCTACCAGAGGCAAGTATCACACCCATGATCCCCCTGAGTCCAGAACACATGCCCGTAACATATCCTCCAAGGTCTGGATGGTGCGCTCTGTTTGTCCATCTATCTGGGGATGGAAAACAGTGCTAAGGCATAGCTGGGTGCCAAAAGAATGCTGCAAACCCTTCCAGACTCTTGAGGTAAAACATGCATCCCTATACGAGACTATAGACCTCAGAACTCCATGCAACCGCACCAACTCATCCACATACTTTCGTGCCAAAGCATCCACTGCACTCAACTCCCTGATCGCCAGGAAGTGGTCCGATTTCGTCAACCTGTCCACTACCACCAAGATGGCATCGTATCCCCCTTGGACCATAGGTAGTCCCGTGACGAAATCCACCGAGATGTCATACCACTTCCACTTGGGGACATCTAGAGGCTACATTAGGCCACCTGGAACTCAGTGTTCAGCCTTCACTTGCTAACACACTAAGCACTTGGCCACAAACCCTTCCACCGCTCGCTTAAATCCGGGCCCCCAAAACTGCCTCTTCAGTCCCTGGTACATCTTGGAAACTCCTGGGTGTACCGCCAGGGATGAGTTGTGGAACTCACTGAGAACCTTGGCACGCATCGCCCCCGGAACAAACAACCTTCCCCAAAAAAACATCCGGTTCTGACCATCCTCTGTCCATCCTTCTGGAGCATTACCCTGGTCAACTCGGTCGCGCATCAGTTCACACTCTAGGTCTCCCCACTGAGACTCCTCCAATTGCTGAAATAGAGATGACTGCACTGTCATCTGATATAGGCAGCCTCTACTGCTATCCATCTTCGCATCCAAGTGTAAGGCAGCCAACTCCTCCATCGCCTTCTAGGCGTCTGCTGACTCTCAGACCGCATCATTCTGCGTCCTCCTGCTCAAGGAGTCGACCACTACATTGCCCTTGCCCTCAGTATAAGAGATCTAGAAGTCATAATCCTGGAGGAAATCCACCCATCTCCGCTGTCGCAAGTTTAGGTCCTGCTGGGAGAAGATATACCTCATGATTTTGTGATATGTGAAGACCAAAAAGCGTTCCTCGATGAGGTAGTGCTGCCATAACTTTAGTGCAAAAACGACCGTTGCAAGATCCAGGTCGTGGGTGGTGTAATTACGCTCATGAGGGCATAGCTGCCTAGACCCATAAGAGATCACCCCTTGTCGTGACATCAACACACATCCCAGGCCCTATCCTGAAGCATCACAAAACACCTCATAGGCCTCCCCTTCTTCTGGTAATCTCAGCACTGGGGCACTAACCAACTTCTCCTTCAGATAGCTGAAGGCTAACTCGCAATTCTCACTCCACACGAAGGCTTGGTCTTTCTTGGTCAGGGCTGTCAAAGGGGGTGCTACTCTGGAGAAGTTGGGTACGAACCTCTGATAGTAACCCTCCAGCCTGAGGAAACTATGGACCTCTAGCACATTCTTGGGTGCTGCCTAAGAAACAACTACCTCAACCTTTGACGGGTCCACCACTACTCCCTTCTCGGACACCACGTGCCCGAGGAAGAGCACTTCTCGTGTCCAGAACTTTCATTTCGACAACTTACCATAGAGATGGTGCTGTCAGAGGACTTCCAAAACCGTCCTCAGGTGCTCTGCATGGTCCTCCTCTGATCTTGAATAGATTAGGATATCATCGATGAACACAACCACGAACCGATCCAAGTACTCCCGGAAGATGGAGTTCATAAGCCCCATGAACACAGCTGGGGCGTTTGTAACGCCGAAGGGTATAACTACGAACTCGAAGTGTCCATATCTGCATCTGAACGCCATCTTCGGGATGTCACCATCCTTTACTCTCAGATGGTGATACCCAGAACGTAGGTCAATCTTTGAGAACCATCCTTCCCCTTTCAGCTGGTCAAAAAGATCGTCTATCCTCGGAAGAGGGTAGTGATTCTTGATCGTCACGTGATTCAGCCTCCTGTAGTCTATGCACAACCTCAGACCACCATCTGACTTCTTTGCGAATAAGACTGGAGCACCCCACGGTGACGCACTCGGCCAAACATAACCCCTCTTCATCAGATCTTAAATTTGGATCTGCAACTCCCGTAGCTCTGAAGGTGCCATCCAGTAAGGAGCCATTGAGATCGGAAGAGCGTCGGGCTGCAGGTCTATCCCGAACTCGATATCACGTCAATGGGGTGGAGTCGTCACCTCCTCAGGGAAGACGTCCATAAACCCATGGACGATCTCTGGCACTTCCACCATTTCAGCATCTACTGACCCTACTGACAGCTCAACTAACAAGGAGAGGAGGGGTACCTCTCGCCTGTTGCCCTTTTGACTGCTCCGCTCACTGGTGAAAACAACACTCCGGCCGTCCAAGTCTGAGAACACGACCCTTCTTCGGAAGCAGTAGATGACAACACACACAGAGAATAGCCAGTCGATGCCTAGGATGACATCGTATGGCTGTATTTGTAACATAAAAAGATCCCTAACTGACTGATGTGTCCCTATCATCATTCTGCATCCCCGAAAAACAAACAAAAAGTCGGTCTAACCCCCGAATGGTGTGCTCAACACCAGGGGTACTGGGAGTCTCTCGAAATCTAGAACCAAGGCACGAGATAGACTGGATGCAACAAAGGAGTGCGAAGCTCCAGTATCGAACAAGGCATAAGCAAGGGTACTAAAAAAACTGATCGTACCTCGAACAACCTCCGGCCCAACTGGAATTACTGCCTCTGCGGTGTGTAACTGTCCATGCCCAGCTCCTCTGACCCTCGGCTTTCGGCCACCTCCCTGACCACGCCCCGGTCGAGGTCCCTGAGGAGCGCCCTGAGGTCAGCCTCCTCCTCCTACGTCTGCCCTCGGAGGAGCGGGAGCTCACTGTCCCTGCTGCTGCTGCTAGAAATGCCTGGTTGGAAGCAACTGCTGGGGAAGGTGGTGGGGCTGTCCGCCACCAACGTACTGTACCCGGTCTGGGAACTGACTCCGAAGATGTCTAGGGCTCCCACAGACAAAGCACCGTGGTCCCGAGCTCGAAGGAAAAGGGCGAGGACCAGGGGATCAAAACTGAAACTACTGCGGCCTGCTCCTTACCGGTTGGAACCTGGAGGGTCCTGACGCTGGAGGCCTAGTGCTGACGGCCTGCTCCTTCGATGGTCCCATCTGGATCCCCTATTGTGACACTCCTCCTATAGAATGCATCCTTTCTACAACTTAGGCATTCTTCTGGACCTCCAAGTACGTCGGAAGGGTAAAGGGGGTAACAACATACTAGAGGGAGGGTCTGAGCGCCTCCTCCAAGCGTCTTTCCTGAGACTCCTCGTCGGGAAAGAGATCCGGAGTGAAACGTAAGAGGTCCTTGAACTTGATCCCTAGCTCCCTCACGGACATACTCCCCTGTTGGAGGGAGAGTTTCTCTTGTCTCTTTTCCGCCTTCATCATCGAAGAGAGGAATTCCGCCCGGAACTCCCTCTCGAAATCAGCCCATGCCACCTTAGCCTCTCTCCTCTCAACCAGGTAAAGCGTCCACCAGTGACGCGTCGCTCACTGCATCTGGCTGACGGCCAGAGGAACCCAGTACTCAGTCGGAGACCAGATCAAGATGAAGGCTATCACCAGCTCCTCTAGCCAGCTCTCCGTCTTCATGTCAGAGGTGCTGCCCTTATACTTCTCGAGGGTCTATCACTGGAAGGCCCGAAGAGTCCTCTGCCACTGGTCGTCCTCCTCTTCTCAGTCATCTCTCTTCCGATCGGCCAAGGTAGTCTGCGGGGCGTCGATCGCCTGTACCACACGTGGTCGCCTTCCAGGTGTCATAACTGCAAGGTAAACAAGGAATGCCTAAGCCCAAGTAGTGTAGAATATTGTTTTTAAAACTTCTTAAACTTTTAGTTTATTCTTAATACCCAAAACACCCCAGAAACACAAGAACACAAGTCATTATGATGCATGTACCTTTCCTAGGGTCTCTACACTGCAATCAGCGTGACATCACTTGGTCGTTCGGTAGGTCCAGAGTCCTTGCGTCGGATCACGGGGGCCCTAAAATCCCATGTCCTAGCCGGTCTTCCCTGGCCTAATTCATGCACCGAGGTCACCCAACACTATTTCCCTACCATCCCATGCAATCCTTACTGTGCCTAACTCCAGACTCCATCCTATCTCTCAACCATCCCCTCTGATACCATTCTGTCACGACCCGCCTTCACCAAAAGGAGGGAAGGGTTAGCAGACTGCCAAACCCTTCTTTATTTATGTTGAAGGAGAGATAATGACCCCCGAAACCCGCCTTCAATAGGTCCCGGAGTGGCGACTAGCACCAAGGGTATAGAATCACACACTAAATGGAAGGCATTACCCTTTTTCTGTTTTATAGGATCGGGAGATATGATGATGGAACCCAACAACACCAATACTAAAAGAAAAGTAAATCCAAAAGAAAACCATTCCCACATGCATGTTTTAAAAGTAAAATCCAAAAAGTACAAAAGTGACTACAAAGGTAAGTACCAAAGGAAGAAAAACAGCAACTGCAACTGCCCCAAAGGTCCGAGCTAGTATGGTCATGTGCGATCCCCGAAGTCCTCCTGGAAACCTAAAAGCAGTTTTATATACGTAGGGTGAGCATACAAGTACACTCAATAGGGAAAACCAAAGACTCTCGTGCACAAGTGGGGGGACGTACTAAAGTCCCGTGAGAAAAGGAGTAAACCAAACACCTCTCAAGGTAAACTATCCACCCAAGCCTCACCAAGGCACACTCCCCAAATAGCGCAAGTCAAGTAATGTATATAATAAGATCACATCAGTGTTTGGGTACCCCGTGCCACTTTCCCAATAGTTATTGAGACATCCTACGCATCGAACAAATCCCTCCATTCTCACCGCAGTCTCACTACCTCACCCGCCCGCGCACACCTGGGCCACAACCACACGCAATCCCACTGCCAAATCCCACCCGCAAACACCTGGCCCACAACTGTCACACGTAACCATGCCTGCAAACACCTAGGCCAGAACAGCCACCACCACGCCTGAAGACACCTGGGCTAGAAGATCCACTGCCACGCCCGAAGACACCTCGGCCTCATCCTGAAGATACTTGGGAAACCACCTGCCGCACACACCTAGACAACCCTTAAACTATCCCGAACGAAGGTTCTTGGGCTAATAATGGACCTCAGGCCATCACAGCCTGCCCGAAGATACTTGGGCTATCCGGGAAAGGGAGCAGAAAAGGAGCTAATAACCAGCCACTAATAATAGTGTTGGGAAAAACACCCTCCCCCCTGAAATGGGGGTGTTCGGCACTAAGTGCTCAACTTGGGTGGGGTGCGAATAAGAAACACAAAACTAAATATATATATATAGGTAACAAGAACTCACCCAAAGTTTAGGTTTTTCTTCAGACCTCCTAAGAGCAAAAAAAAAAGCTACGTCCAAGTCACCACTCATGCCAAACCAAGACCCATTTATCCCATCCATGTTTTTATGTTCAGTAGCAATATTTAATTAAGTTCTGCACCTACTTGGGCAACTAGTAATCATAGGCACAAGTCCAGGAAAGTAAACAGTCAAGCATCAACCATAACACCCACACCCGGTTCTCTCGTAAAGCCACATCAACTAAAGAGAACCCTAAGTTAGAGCCCCATGCCCAATATCCAGAGCAAAAAGGGCTTCTCAACAACAGAGGATCCCACCCCAATTCGTGATGTAAACAAGGTAACCACCCGGTCATAAAAACTCACAACCACCGAATCCGTAACAATAGGGAATCCCATTCCCAATTTCACAACCACCGAGAGTATAAAAAAGGGGATCTCATCCCCTCTCACACCACCAGCAATCAGCCCGTAAAAGAAAACAACCAAACCACTACCACCAAAACAAAGCAGGGTCATGACTGTACTTTAAGATTTATAAGACTTAACACACTCCATGATTTCAATTCCGTGTGTTTTAACCAGGAGTTATCACAGAAGGGTTGATCCTGGTGCATTCAATTCATTCAGCCGGGTATACGTGACTAACCAATTACTTTTCATAGCAGGAGTTTACAATTACAAAACAAGCCATTTAAAACACCACGAGGGGTTTATTAGTGCACAGAAAACGACCACCAATGGCCTCTATTTTCAGAAGGCGTAAGCCATCACAACTCAGAAAGATGATCATAATATAAAAAACATCAACGATCATATCCCCCCCTTCATTCTTTATAGAATCCGTTCATTATCTTTATTTAGGTTTGGTTTAACCAATTCTATAGAAACAAAAGCACGCCCACCCCACATGATACACAAAAGAGAGAGGCAAAGGAGAAATTCCCTACTTGTTGGTCAATGATCGATGCTGAGGCCTGGCATGGAACTTCACGGATAGCGATGCTGCTCGCCTGAAGGAAGGGTAATCTAGCGCAGGGTGAATGAGAAAAGAAGAAACCCACAACGAACCCTTTAGTTTATAAGGGTCTGGGGCGGTTGAGATAAGAACGTTAAACCACTTAAGGAGCGGGGGTCGTGGGTTGACCACACATCCCCACACGTTATTAAAGGGGTCGGGTGGTTTAAACCGATGCACACACTAGGTTAATTCATTAAATACTTGATTAAAACATTTATGGTTGTTACCGGGCTTTAAAACACGCTTAAAGGAGTCAAAATAGGGTTTAAAACCCAAATTGCGCAAGAAGCGCCATTGGAAAGAACCCGAGGGTAGGCCAGAGCCACCGGTAGGCCGAGCTACCAGTAGGCTGTAGCTACCGGTAGGCCGAGCTTTCGGTAGGCTGCAGCTACCGGTAGGATGCAGCTACCGGTAGGCCGAGCTACCAGTAGGCTACAGCTACCGGTAGGCCGAGCTACCGGTAGGCTGCAGCTACCGGTAGGCCGAGCTACCGGTTGGCTGCAGCTACCGGTAGGTGAGCTACCGGTAGGCCGAGCTACCGGTAGGCTGCAGCTACTGGTAGGCCGAGCTACTGGTAGGCTCAGGCTACCAGTAGGCGGAGCTACCGATAGGCTACAGCTACCGGTAGACCGAGCTATCAGTAGGTTTCAGCTACCAGTTGACCGAGCTACTGGTAGGCTTCAGCTACCAGTAGACCGAGCTACCGGTAGGCTTCAGCTACCGGTAGAACGAGCTACCGGTAGGCTTCAGCTACCGGTAGACTGAGCTACCGTTAGGCTTCAGCTACCGGTAGACCAAGCTACCGGTAGACCGAGCTACCGGTAGGCTGCAGCTACCGGTAGACCGATCTACCGGTAGGCTGCAGCTACCGGTAGACTAAGCTACACGTAGGCCTACTACCGGTAGGCTCAGGCTACCGGTAAGCCTAGCTATCGGTAGGCTGCAGCTACCGATAGACTGAGCTACTGGTAGGCCTACTACCGGTAGGCTAAGGCTACCGATAGGCCTACCGTTACGCCAAACTTCCCTGAGATTCCCAGACCAGAAAACCCAACACGAGATTTTCACAAAGTAAAGTAAGGGACCCCAAAAACCCGGGCCATTACACTATATGATGTTGATATTTCATATTGTATTATGGGTTTCAAGATATGTTATCCTAACTTATATGGTTGATAATTCTGGTTGAGATGTACATAATCTCCCCCTAAGATGGATGTTTCATACATTAGATTATCATATACAGAGGATATAACTTTTGGGGGGATGTTTCAAATTTGTTTTGAGTAATCCCACTCGAGGAGGAATGTACAAGGTGTCTAGTTTATTTCTATACAACCTAGAGTTGAAGAAATCAAGTCTAGTCTCTAAGGATAGATCATGCATGTTATGAATGTGATACATACTATTTACTTATATGTTCTTGTTTATATTTCATAATATGCAGTAATATATTATATTCACTTATGTTAAATATTGTTGGTGGTGTTCTACTAGGTTTTTTACCCACACACTATGCATGAATCTTTATACACATGTACATTTCATGACCATGTATTTAGTGTAGGGAAAGAGACCTATGGTTGGCTATTGACTAGACAAAATAAGAGAATGTGATGTGCTGTAGGATGTAATTCAAGCCTGGTTGTCTATAATTAAATTTTAGTTACTTTAATCCTTAATATTAATTCACCACATATTTGGATCTTTTTTTCATTTTTTTGGTGTTTGATAATCCATACTACTATTGAATGGGTTGGTAATTTATGTGTCTTTTATGAATTTGATTTTTTTATTCATTAAATATTGATTACTATTTGTGTCTATTATATAGTATACTGTGATTATATAATACTAAGGGTATAGTCTCTCTATTATGTCCACTTAGACCTCAATTTGAGTTACAACCTCTAGGATATAGGGAGGCATGTATGAGGACATGTGGCATCCCATCCCAGGATGGTGGATTTGGGCTTGGGTGTTATAAGAAACTTAAAAAAAAAGAATCAGAAGTATCCTACCAATAAAATGAGTCTATATATTTATATTATTGACGGCGTACTGTATAATTATTAAATATCCAATTTATTTTGATAACCCACTGATATACCCCCACTTCTGATTACATGGACTAAGAATGATACTTTTTTGTAGCCATAATTCACACATTCTAGACATGGAATATAGTCTCTCCCATCATAAGTCCTTTATATCAACCATCAAATATTATTTATCTTATTCCATCCTCTTGAAAAATATGAGTATATCATCTATAAATACCACCAAATATTTAAAAAGGTAATCACTCAAGTCTTTATTTCCCACATCCATAAATATAGTGTGGGAACTTATGAGTCTAAATGGTGTCTTTAAGAATTTATAGTTTCTATGTAATGCCTTAATATATTAAAAGTGAGATATTGTATTTGATAGAAAATTTGAAACAAAAACCCAATTATAGAAAGGATGTTAATACACCAACACTTTGTGATGTATTTATTTTTTATATAAATTCAATAACATCAAAAGCATATTATTTTCACAATGTTGGGTTCAAATGAAACACAATATTTTATTAAAATATTATTATTTATAGATAACCATTAAAACTAGCTGTTAAGTTGGAGGTATGGATAAGAATTACTAAATTATAAAAAATATATGGATTAAACATGAATAAAATATATTCAATAGTTATATATTTATTATTTATAAAATAATAATCATTCAAAATAAAAATAAATTATTTCTGAGAAACTACATTTTTCTAAAAAGTGGTTTAGTCACGCTTCCCTCACATAATTTAAAATTAATTTTTAACCACATTTAGAAAATTTATTTGAGAAAATAATATTAATTTTTTAAATATTCATTTAAAAATTATGTTTGGTTGAATATTTTGTATAGTTTTTTGAAAAGAATAATTTTTTTTGAATAGTGAAAATATGTATTTTTATTAAAAACTAAATTTTTATTAAATTATATACAAGGTTAAATTATTTTTAAATTAGTTTTAAATTATAAAAAGTTCAATTATTTTAAATTTTATCTAATATATTTTATTGGAATCAATTTCATATTGATTTCTGATATAAAATGTTTTTAAACATTTGAATGTTTTCATTTTGAAAATCCATTTTTTGATGCATCTATATATTTATTTTTAAATTTAAATCTTTTAATTTTGTGAAGTGAAATTGGGAAAATGCACTCCATATTCATAATAAAGGCAATTAGTATTATCTAATATGATAAATTTAATTTTTTACAATAATTAATATAAAAAAAATAAAAATAAAATATCTTGGTTTGGGTAAAAATGAGTTTACCAGGGGTAAACTAAGATAACTATTAAAAATTAAATAAAATTTTACTTAAACTCATTATATGTCTACATTTATACCTTGTAACCTACAAGGGTTGATAATGACCCAATTTTCAATAAATTTTAATGATAAAAATGTTTGTATCACTTTATCATTTAAAAAATTCCATGTGTGTCCTCTCCCCCACTTATAAAAGGAAATCCACTCTCAAACACTATTTACTCATATAAAACCCTTTGGTTTAACCAGTAGATTAAAAAATATCTTCCTTAATTTCCTCCCCAAATCCAAGATAATTTTTTTTATTAGTAATATCTTTTCAAAAGGCTTTAGTTATTAACGTAAAGAGGCTCTCTGAAGAGGAGGTAAAATTCTTAATCATGTATATATGTTTTATTTCTTCTTCCAAATCCTTAATATCATCTTAAACTATGATAATATAATAAAACCAGTGTTTAATATACAATTATATTTTATTATTATATTTTCATAACCCAAATCCATCTTCACTTCCATCAAATGAGAACTGAAACTATCGATCTTGTGTATGGCGGACTACCGCCTCGTGAACTGATATAATTTGTTTTCCATAACCCATTTCAAAGTTGGTTATAAGGAAAAATTTTACATATCTATTTGATAATATGAAACTTTTATACTTTTGGAATTATTATTTCAATTATAATTTATCATTTCCATTCTATGGGGGATATGATAATGTTATTCTTGTGTACATTGATCTACTGCTTCGGGATGGAATGTGACCCATTTTTTTATTATAATTTTCATTGAAGGTATTAAGAAAAACATTAATGAATAAATATGATATTATAACCAAACCATTCTTCTATAAATATAATATCACAACTATCTTCTTAAATTCTAAAATTATGGATGACAATAACCTCTCTTGTTATTACATATGGATTACGACCTCCATGTAGTGATGTGAAATGTTTTTCATTTTATTTTTACATGGAGGGTAATAATAAGGTATTTGATTAATATAAATGAAATATATGAAATTATAATAACTAAAAAAATATTTGTTAATTTTTTTTACATTCTTTAAACTTGTAGAAAAAATAGAAATAGTGTTCATTCATATGTACGGTCTACCATCTCCATGAATGGGAAAATCCATTTTCTCTATCTAAATTTTATAGATTAATCTAAAAAATTTACAATAATAGATATATGAAATTAATATCATTTTTAACAATCTAGAGATAATTAAACCATAATTTTATGTAAAATGAAAAAAATCCAAATCAAAACATACATGAAAAACAAAGTATTTATTACCTGAAACATGGATACTGGCAAAGAATAGTTAATGAAATAGTGTTAAAAGGAAAAAAATAACTCATATATGATATTCTATGATATATATTATTTTTTAATAAATGTATAAAAACCCTATAATTATTATATTGGAGGTTAAGACACATATGAAGTAAGTTTAACCTACATTAAGGGTTTCTCGATTCACTTTCACATCGATGAAATGTGTGCCATATTCACTGCTTAGATATTTTTTATGTTGTATATAAATACCATTTTAAAATTATATATATGATATATTTATCTTTAGGGTATTTAATTATTATTTTATTGTTAGTTTTTCAGTATGGTTATGATTTAATCATTAACATATTGCTTTGGATTTATTTCACAATCCCATCAGTATTTCGGATTATTTATGTTTAACTATCCCATGGTGGAATTATTTGATATTTATATCTTAAAATTAATATATTTTATTCTTCATTGGTTATTAATGAGTTTTTATGTAATGTTACCATTTTTCATCTTTTTGGTACTAAAAATTGTTGACAAAATGTTGTCAATTAAATCCTACATTATTTCTCCCTTCTGTTGAAAATAATTTTTAACATAAATCTATATTTTTTTGAAAAAAGTCATAAAAATTTAGTTTAACATTTTTGAAATTATTTATTAAGTAATGTTTTACCCATGTTTTACTTTTTTCTTGAAAAATTGAATGGAATATTCATTTCTTTTTCCAAACGAGGATTGTTTCAATTTTTTTCCAAATGTTAAATGAATCCATACATTAGTGTGAACAATATGAATGTAATTACCATATTTCATGACCACTCAATGATTTAATTATTCCTTTATATGATTCAAAGGTTATTTTCAAATAAAAGGATTTTTAAAATATTTTTTTGAACCTTATGTTTTAATAAAATATTATCAATGTGAAAAGTTTATTTTTATCAGGAATGTTTTTATGATATTTGTATGGTATTTATATTAATGTTTGATGTAAAAAATTAATTATAAATATGATCCATTAAAATTATATAGTATTGATATCATACTTATTAATTCTATGGATTTTTAAGATCATTTTAAATGGAGATATATATTTTTATTAATATCACCATATTAATCTTGATTTCTTATGATTATGTTCATTTATTGGGGAATTTATTAACATTCAGTATGATATGTTTTAAACACAAATTTTTGTGTTGATTATGTTTCAACCCTTTCATATGTGGAATTAATTGGAAATAGTTAGTGATGGGTGGGGACTAATATATCCTCTCTATGAGTTGTAAGGTCTCATGAGACAAACTAGAATATGTTTTAAGATAATGACTTACCTATTTTTATAAGATATCCTAGAATAATGGATTGATTGTATGGCTATGTAGTCCAACATTATGAAATAAATCATTATTAAATTAGTTATTGATGATAAATGCGATTATTCTACTAGTTGTAATATTTATGGTTTATTTTAAAGATCATGTGATTATTTATATGGAATTGTTTGGTTGTCTTTTATTCCCTCTATATTTTTATCAAGTAATTGATTGAATGGAATGTGTTTATATTATTTACAATTCATTTTGATTATTCTTATTTATTCATGATAGGTTCTAGTATATGCATTCCTAGAAAAAGCATCTGATCTAACCCATTTAAAATGTTGTATTTTCCCTAGGATGGTATGAATTGATTTTTGGTTTATATGTTAGGACATTCTATTGATAAATATAAAACTCTTAAAAAAACACTTTTTATATTTTATGTTTTCAATTACAATTTGAATTTAAATATTTTATCTAGTTTACCATGAATACTAAACTATTTAGTCCTTAGAGATGTGATTCCTTTTATCTTATTCATGTTTAATAAAGTAATCAATAAATCTGGGCTACTAGGGCCGTATTCATTGCAATCCATATTAGAGAAAAATTAGTTGAATACTTGGGAAATATATTTAGTAAAACACAGATTATAGAACATAAACATATGACTAAATTTGGGGATAATTTAAGTATAGGATAACATCCTAATGTTTTGGTAAAGTATAGATTATTTTTGGTTCATAAAAATACATCCTTTTCTAGATAATACAATTAGATGTGGTTCTATAAAAGATTTAAATAGTGGTAATAACTCCCAAAAAATGTGGGTTGGGATTGACTTGAGCATTACCTAGTACATGAAAACCAGACTGACATCATACCTATTTTGACACTCATGGGGATATTCTTTGGAAAATCCACATATTCCATACAAACCATTATAAATTACTTTAAAATATATTTATGATATGAAAATATTTCCAAATAAACCACGAATATTATTATGAAATTTCCCATGCATAAATTTTCAATTTATGATAAGTGTTTCACTAGTATTGGGATTATGCATTATGCTTCATAATGATATGATCTAATCTACTATATTACATTATTTTTAAATGATTCCCATGATAAATAATTGAAACTATATCAACTCACATACACCATGTAGGGATTTCCATCTTAAGAAAGATAATGAAGCTTGAGCTAGTTCTATAGTTGTAACTGATCAAATTATAACAATATTGGGGAAACTAGCTTTGGTTATGATCAATAAAAAATCCTTATGTATGATCCTACTGATTAACCATGTAGCGTAAAAATATTACACCACATTATGACTTATAAATCTATATCATTCAAGGATACTACACATCAATTTTTTCACAGAGAAATAGATATGATCCTTATAGAATATATTTCTATCAATGGGAAGTAATTAAAGAGATAATGTTTTCATGAATGTTTATAATCTCTCAGGAGATGCAGATCAATAGGGTAATTCATTAAAAACATTAAAGATGTATAAGAAATAAATAACATGGATTGAAATGATTTTAAGGTACAATTCTAGGAAAAGTATTTTTCTTGGAAAAAACAAGATGATATGGAAAGATAATTATTGAGGGTATGAAATAAGTAAAATGAAAATAATGTTTAGTATGAATCCAGCTTTACAAGGTTTAAAATTCATGTTATAGACTATATATGAATCCAAAGAGAAATATTGATCATTTATTTCATGGGATTAATAAAATTATTTTAATGGAACTAGTCCCTCAAACATTATTATCATAAGAAGAAATATTTTCATGTGGTAAAATGAAATAAAATGAATTCTCAATTTCATATAGTTTCAAATTTATAAAAGAGAAAAAAGTGATTGTAGAGTAAAAGATGGATAATGGGAATAAAGTAATTAATGGATTTACCCCATGTTAAAATTTTAGAAGTAACACTATGGTACTTTCATGAATGGAATGGGAGTTTTCTATAGGTGTTAAGAGAAATACTTCATGATTTTTAATACAAGGAAAATAAATAACCTTCCAATGTGAAATGATTAAATAGTAGGCAGATGGTAAACTATGAAAATTAATTCCCCAATAATCAAGCGAATATACCTCAAAAGAAGAAAAGGGAAAAATGTTATGTTTATCCTATTAATATAGACGAAGTATAATTATTAGTGATTTTGTGATTAGAATAAATAATTTTTTATTGGAGTATTTTATCAATAATATTATGGTTATAAGAATTATTAAATGTATCATGAATTTATTATAGTACATTTTCATTTATGATTTGAGAGAATCTGTTGAATGGTACTGATGACTAGAAAAACTGATTTAGGGGCAAGTTGAACTTCATATAAGGCACACGATTGGTGGAGGTTGACACTTAATATGTGAACCCTGTTGATATAATAATAATAAAGAAGTTTCTATGAAGGTATTGGTAACCATTAAGGCTTATATTACCTTTGACGGTGACATAATAATAGGTTATTACAATTTGGTATCAATGTAGGAATTATATTATTAATGTTTTGAAAAAAGGAAAATCTATATTTTGGGTAACAACCCATCAATTCAGAAATTTCATTGGTATTAAAACCACAACTGAAGGGTGCAATGTTTGTTGTGTCTACCACTAGAGTAAATGAGGTTTTAGTTAATATGAATTTTTTTAACTTAAAAAACATTATGGATTATCATTAATGTTGATATAGTGGTCATACTATTGAGATTTATATATTAATTTATTATATTAAACAACTTATGTTAACCATCTCACTTGTTGAGAATATCTAGGGATAGAAGGAATGAATTTTCATTATTTTCTAGATCTTAATATCCATTAAAATTTAATTTATGCAATTTAATCATTATCATGAATTTTTGGATATTTATTTCTTGGAGTAAGATATGATGTGGAATTTTATTAAATCACAACCAAATTATGTAATTTTTATTATGAAATAGAGAGATATAAAGTAAACACACACACAGATATATATATATATATATATGTTCATTGATATCAAAATAATTCCCCAAAATTAGGAAAAGAATATTGAAACAAAAACGTTATTATATGATATCCATATCCAATGAATAATTTAGTATTTTAATCTATCAGAGTTTTATGGTTTTAAGGTTTATAACTTTGTATTGATCATTCACTTTCTTTTGATAAATGATCTATATCTCTTTCTATAATTATTTATTCTTTTCATCCATGTCTATATCATCACTTCCTTCCAGTGTTCCCCTACATGAAAACACAATTATTTATTATTACAAATTACCTTTATACTTATCTTTCTCTCTTATTAAGAGGATATTTTATTATACCTTTCTTAAATGTGGGGCTCCATAAAATTTATTTAAAATTTTCAAAAAGATAATTTCCAGGATCAATAATAAATTACAGGGATGCAATTTATTTAAGGGGGTAGAATATAACGCCCTAATTTTTTAAAAGAGACACATAATAATTAATACCATATATGACATGAAACACCAATAATAGAAGATAATGTAACACATTGAGAATTTATGATATATTTATTTTTAATTATATTTAATCTCTTAGGAAGAATATGATACACGCAATCCTAGGTTTAAAGAAAACATAACACTCTATTAAAATATTATTATCTAGACATGAATATTATAACATAGTTATTAAATTGGTGGGTATAAATAAGAATAAATAAATTATTAAATTTATATGGTACAAAGATTTATTAAATAAATTCAATGGATATCCATTAATTATTTATAAAATAGGAATAATTTGAAAGAAAAGGAAATGTTTTCTAAAAATTTGTATTTTTCTAAAGGGTCATTTAGTCTCTCTTTTTGCACATCAGTTAAAGTTAATTTTATTCCACTTTTAGAAATTTTATTTTATAAAATTAATATTAATTTCTGGATTCTACATGTCAAAATTATATTGGGTTTATTTTTTTTATATTTTTTAGAAAATAATAAAATTTTGATGAATTGTGAAATATCGAGTTTCTTTTTGAAAAATTTATTTTTTAGAAGATTTACTATGATAAAATATATTTTAAACTAGGTTTCAAGTAAAATTATCACAATAATATTAAATTTTAACTAATTAAGGTATTTTTATACAATTTAATATTTATATTTGATATAAATACTTTTGGGCATTTGAATAATTTTCTTTAGGAAAAACTATTCTTTCAATACGTCAAGAGAATAATTTTTAATGTGAATTGTGCCACTTATATGAATTGAGTTTGGAAATATAGATTCAATATTTTAAAACAAAATAATTAATAATATATAATAAGTTTAACTTAACTATTGACCATAATGAAAAGTACAAACTATAAAAACTAATTTTCATGGTTAAGGTAAAAATTGGATTACCAGGGGTTAAACTGAGAAGATAATGGTTTAAAATATCTTAATACCTATCCAAATAAAATTTTATGGAAATATTTATACCATATATTTGATAAGTGTTGACAAATATTCATTTCATAAGATTTTGGTATGATAATGTCATGGGTATCACATTATCTTTTCTAAAACTCCATGTGTATCCTCTCCCCTACATTTAAAATGCCACATCGTCTCCTCCCCTCATCACATTTACAAAACCCTTTGGTTTAGAAAATACATTCTTAAATCTATTTTTTAATTCCATAAAAACATCATAGTGTAATTATTTTTATTATGAATCTCTCTTATGAAGGATTTAGGTATAATCTTAAAAAGGTTATCTATAGAAGAGGTAAAATCCATAAAAATTGTATGTGATTAATTTATTCTTCTACATCCTTTAAATGAGCTTAAAATATGATAATATAATAACAAATATATATAATTTATACTAAAATTTTATTATTTTAATTTAATAACTCATATTAATCAACACTTCCATCAAATGGGAAACGAAATAGTTGATCATGTGTATGGCAGACTACAATATCACAAAACAATGTAAAACGTTTTCAATTACCACTATTCAAGTATAGATATTTTAATGGATTTAACAAATTTATATTATCTATGTTAAAATATAATAATTAATTAATTATGATATCACTAACACCTTCTCACTTTCCATTCTGTGGGGTATACAAAAATTCCACTTATATATACGACACACTCCCACCTCATGAAGTGATGTGATTCATTTTTCACTTATGGTTTACATGGAGGATAGTAAGGATTAAATTAAGGAATATATGTGATATTTATTACCTAAGAGTAAATATTTAAAAATAATATTTTTAAATATCTTATAACCTTCCAATCTATTGTAAAATAGTAATATCGTACGTGCATACGTGGGGACTACCGCATCCAAATAGTGATGTGAAATGTTTTTATTTTATTTTTACATGGATATAAATAATGATGTATTCGATTAAAAACATGATATATATTAAATAATATTGAATCTATAATGTTTATTTAATATTAATTATCCTTTTGTTTCATCTATTTAGAAATAAATAGAAACATCGTTCATGAGTATGTATGACTAACTATCTCCATAAACACTGTAATCAATTTTCTATCGTTAAATTTTATAGATTATTATAAATAAATATACAATTAATATAAAAATACTATATATCATGAATTAAATTATGGATATTATGGAACCCTAATCTAATTAAAAAAATTAAAAATACCAAATTAAAATATATATGAAAAACAAAGCTATTACTACCCAAAACAGTGATTTTAACAAATAAGTTTTAATGAAAAGGTGATAAAATAAAATAAGTAAATAAAAATAATATGATATATATGTGATTTGTTTTTTAATATATTTATAATAATCATATTTCTTTTATACAAGATTTTTAGACACACATGATGGAAGAGTGACATAATATAAGAGTTTATCACCTAACTTTTACTTCTACGAGACGTATGACATATTCCCAAATTAGTTATTTTGTGTGGTGTGTTTACTACTAATTTTGATATGATATGTCCTGAATATATTTATCCCTATTTTATTTATGGTTTCATTTTATATTATTTCTTTCAAGGGGTTTATGCTTCAAAAGTTAGCAATGTTTTAAGGGTTTATTTCATTATTTCGTCAGTATTCAGGATTATTTATGTTTAAGTTTCCATTGGGAAATTATTTTATATTTATATCTTAAACACAATCATTTTTATTATATTTTTTTATTGTTCATGAACATTTTCATATAGTAGTATCATTTTCCCTCTCTTTGGTACTTAAAATTATTGAGGGAATGTTTTTAAGAAAATAAGACTTTATTTCTCTCTTCAGTTGAAAATCATTTTTCACCTAAATACATTTTTTCTAAAAATGTTTATAAAAATATTTTTAATATTCTCAAAATGAATTATTAAAGGCCTTTTTAATAATTTTTTTAAAATCTCTCTTCGGGCCATTCAGGTGTATGATATAAAATAAGTTTTTCCACTATCATGAACACTAAATTTTTTAAAGATTACATTATAATATTTAATTATTATTTTGAATGAAATGAATTTTTAAAATTTTTTCTAAATTTTAGTCTTAAAAAAATATATTCAATGTGAAATGATATTTTCCTCAAGAATGTTTTAATGACAATTTAACAGTATTTCTATTTTTCAATTAAATAAACCCTTTATTGTAATTATTATTCATATGAGATTATTTTTATTGATACCATCCTTATTATTTTTATTTATTTTTAATGATCATTTTGATTGGGGATATAAAAATTTATTACCATTCACCATATTACTCTTGATGGTTTATGATGATGTTTGTTGATTAGAGAAAGTAATAAAAAAATTATGCTATTTTTTCAATAAAATTGTTAACATTGATTATGTTCACCCATTTCATTTGAGGAATACATTGGAATTAGTAAGTGATGGGATAAGGGTATTATATCTACTTGATACATCTGTAGGTTACATGAGAAAAACAAGCTTAGTTTTTTGGTTTAAGCCTTTCCTATTTATATAAGATGTCTTAGAAAAAGTCATTGAATGTATGGTTATGATGTCTAAAATTAAATAGTACATAATTATAATATAATTAATTGATGTTTCCTGTCATCCTTATAAAAGTTATAATATAATTATTAATGTTTCAAGCTCATTTGATTATTTATATGGAATTATTTGATCATCATTTATTCTAGCCATATAATTCACAAGTAATTGATCCAATGAAATGTGTTTTAATTGTTTTTCTTTCCATATTTATTATTCTTATTGATAAATGATATATTTCAATTTACTAACACCCTTAATGAGCATCTGATATCACATGTTTATTATATTTTATTTTTCAAGGATACTAAGAATGATTTTATGATTGATATGTGGGGATATTCTAAGGGGAAATATGGAATTCACAGAGAAAACATTTTTTCTATTTTATGTTTTCAATTTTAATGTTAATTTCATGTGTTTATATAGTTTACCAAGACTAATAAACTATTTTTCCTTCAATATGTGATTCCTCGTATCTTATGCCAATGTAAAAATTGAAACCATCAACTCTGAGATACTATTTTTAGGGTTAATATAGGATATATCTTATATTTAAGTTAATATTCAGTATGGATTCACATTTCATAATTATTTAATGATATCCCAATCATAGACACAAAATTTAGGATTATTGATCCCCTAAATATTGATTGAAATCACCCAAATAATAATTTCAATGCATATCCATTATTATGATATTTTAATGCCCAAAAAAATCAATACAAATATATATTGACCCACATACTTCTTAGTAAGATGAAATTATTACACCATGGTATAACTACTAGTGATTTTATTTTATATTTTTCATTAAATATAAATTATGTTAAATAGTATGTTTCATATGCAACACCAAACAAAAAGAAACCAAGACACATTTACATATAACTATCATTTTATAGCTAGTGAATTTGCTGGAAGAAGTAGAGTTAATATCCATAAAAGTCATTGTCAAAGAAAAATATTTATTTAAATATGTTTTAGTATTTTATTTAAATAATAATTTCTAAAAGTTTATAATTTTAATTTTTAAAAAGGAAACCCATTTTGGGATTTAGTGTCACAATATTTTATTAGGTTTATTTTTTTAAAAAGGATTAATTTTTAATTGAAAACTGAAAAATAACATTTAAAAAAGTGATATTTTTATGAAATTATCAGTGATTAAGTATATAATCCCAAGAAACATACATATAATATATAGTTTTTACCCAACATATACTCAAAACACAAACCAATGAGCTAAATTCATGGTTTTTCTTGGATTCTAGGTTCATATTACATCAACATGGAACTTAAATTAAATAAATTTATTTTAATATCAATAATTTGGTCATAAATACTTTTAATATTCTAAATCTTCATAATATATCATTTTGAATCATAAATAAAATATTTTATGTACAAATTCTAGTAAGGTAATAATAATGAAAATAACAAAGCATATGATTTAAAAGGTATAATATGATATTATAAAATATAAGGATCCTAAGAAATTATATTGCAGTATGAGATAATGAATATGGAGTCATAATATCATAGAAACATATGAATTTTAAAACTCCATAAAACATGACATTCACATAATTCAATTCTCACAAGAAATTTTAACATGGGGGATAGGGTCCCATAATGGATTTCCACTACGCTACAATCCCATGCATAACATATCTTGATATAAAAACTTTACCCAATGAATTATAGTGATATCTAGGTTTACCCATTATTAATTATATAGTTACATATGAGACACTTAATAAAATCTATATAAGTCATAGACATAATAAATACCCATGAAATTTATTGGGTTATATGATCTCCCATTAAGGAATATTAATGGGATATTTCATAAAGACTCCAATTAGAGGAATGAATTAAATATTTCATAAAATAAGATCAAAATCATCAATAAAATTTTAATTATATGAAGTTAATTTTATGATAAAATCATGAGAATGTGGTTGTGAATTTGATATTGAAATTGACCTTTCAAAATGATGTTTTTAACGAACCATTAGAGCATTTTAAAGAAAAATGTATATAGAATTTTATTAGAAACATGAGTTAATACAAATTTTTAACACTAAAATAAATATTATATAATGAAACCATTAATATGTAGATTACTCTAAAAGATTATTACATGGAAGTATAAAAGGGACAAAAAAATTTCCCATAATTTTTTTTGATTTAAAGAAGGTATTGAGAAATAAATGTAAAGATTACATACCTCATCAATAAAATGAAGAGTAAACTATTTATATATGTAAGATTCATATATACAATGATTATAAATATTTAATAATATTGAATATATAGATAATTTGAGGTATATGGAGATTTTTATAACTCAAATAAAAGAGATAGGTTTGGGGAATTCTCATACCTTGAGATTATTAACTCCTCAAATTCACTTAATAACCTAAATAATAAATTTATATTTTTTTAATACATGTTAAAAAAACTTATTCAAATATATATAACTTATTATCATGATTTTATGTTTTTTTATAGTCATTTAATTGAGATATCATACATGTTTCTACTATGTAAAATTCATTTGTTTTAAGGATTCAATATTGTATTAGTTGGAAGAAAATTATTGAAATTGTTGTCAAATGATACTAAAAATCTAGAATATAAATGAAATCTTATACACTTAATTCAAGTTTTAATATAATTATATGTATATATATATATTCTGAAATTGATATAATTCACTCAATATAAACATTTTCATTATATGGTTTTTTTATTTTGGAAGTTTTATAGATCATCATGAATTAGATTCATCTTATTTAACTGCATTTTTTTTAAAACATTATAGAAGATAAAAGAAATTATAATATATTTATTATAATCATATTATATAATACAATAATTTATACATATACCTATCAAGAAAGTGGAGAAAAATAAAGAAAATTGTTCATGGAGGCGTTGAACCCACCATAATATAAACACTCATTCTTATTTAAGAATGAATTGATAAGGGATTAAAAATTACATATTCCACTAAAATAATAAAATTCATGTATATTTATTATATTAAAGTTATTATGTTGTGTTTTATTAGGGTATTAAAGAGGTGGTAGAATATGAAAGAAATTTTAGATAGGTATATTAATAATATTTCTATATTTTATTGTCATCTATTAGAATACACCTTAATGAACCTTGGGTTTTCCTTTTTGTGAAAAAAAACTAGGTGGATGTAAGGATTAGTGTTGAAAATTTAATTGGGTAGAAATATGGAAATATCAAATTCTTATAATGCATGAGTAGAGAATTTGGTGAGAGGTGGTATTTATAAGTATATGAGAGGGGTGTTTTTGAATATAAAATTTATAAGATAAGTATTCTATGTCAAGAAAACCAATAAGGTTTATTATTTTGATTATATATAGTAATTAAGGCATTTTATTTTTAACTGTTTTTTATACATCATCCACGACTCATTAAATGATTTATTTAGCATATAATTTTAAATATCTTATTTTTTCGCAATTTACTATTCACATAAAATTCAACAATTTTAGAGAAATACATAAAATTTACCTTGAATATATTTCAACATTTTTATTCCATAAATAAAATCCATTCTATGAAATTAAAGTTCTAAATATTCAATTTTTTTTAAGAAATACTTAATATAAAATTCTAATTTTAATATTATGATCAATATTCTACCCCCTTTTAAACTTATTTATGGCCCCATAAAATAATATTATTAGTTTAATAGAAATTAATATTATTTAATAAACCTATTTTATTAAAATAAACATTTTTAAAATTTATTTATTGATCTATCATAAAATTATAAATAAAACATGTAGCACCCCCAACCATAATAACATATAGCTAGAGAATACATTATTACATTATCATAATATACAAGGAATCACATCACAAAGGACAAAATAGTTTAGTGGTATTGATAAACTATATATATACTTGAAATTCACATTACATTTTAAAATATGATATACACAATGAATTTTATATGAGAATTACATTATTCTCAGTAGTGTATCCCTATATATAAATCAGAAAACACTTTCTATAATCTTGGGGAAAATAAAATATAAGAAATGGGTGAGCTCATATGATCATTAGGGGTAATCATACCATGGAAGATGTGAATAAGTAAGGAATAATCAACATGGAATTGTAAATAACTGAAACACATGAAAATTAATAAACAAATTGACCATAATATAAGAGAAAAAACGATAATAAGATAATTCTGTATAAACAATCACATGATCTTGAAGCATAACCATTGATATTATAAATAATCATATAATCACATAGAATATCAATAGTCAAATTCATAATAATTAATTGGGTAATTTTGACATATAAAACATACAATCGAGGCTTTGTGATGATAAATAAAAAACCATTGAGTTATTTTTCCAAGACATCTATATAAATGGGTAAGGCCTGAGAAAAAACTTAATCTAGTTTGTCTCATTAGACCAAAAGATGCACCAAGGGAATATAGTGGGCCCCGTACATCACTTAATAAGTTAAATTCAATCCTCATATAAATGTGGTGAACCTTAGTGAACATAAAAATTTATGTTTAAACTAGTATAAGAATTGTTAATACTTTCTCTAATCAATAAACATAATCATAAACCTTCTTGAGAAAACTTACCTGTTTCAAAATAATACTTCCTTATTCAAATTTATCATATGATATTTGGAGAAAAATTAAGGATAAATTTTTTTATTATATCCCCAATAAAGCATAGGTAACATAAAATTATTTATTCTTTTGTAGAAAATTATTTTGAATGATCACTCAGAATATTCCTTCAGGAAAATATCCATTTTATTTTGGAAATCACATTTTTTTTAAAAAGTTCAAAAAACATTTTTAAAATAATTATCTTTAAACACAAACTTTTAAAACTTGTAAACTAATTTTTAAAACATTTTTTCATAATTACAATGAAATTTTTTTCGATTAGGTACATGCTAAAACAATGATTTCATTCACATTTTTTGTAATATCCAAATGGGAATTGTTTTGAAAATGAAACGAATACCACTTTCAAAAAAAAATTATTCAAAGTAAAAATGTGTTAAAAAATTTGTAAATAATTTTCCAAATGTTATAAATATTTTTTAAAACATATTTAGAAAACATGGATTTTGATGAAAAAGTATTTCTGACCAAAGAGAGAAATACAATTAGATTTCCTTAAAAACATTTTTCTATTATTCGAGGAAAAAAATAGTGGAAATGGTACTTATTTCAATAAATTTTAGTTACTAAAAAATTATAAGAAACTATATTTAGTTTTGCATAGAAATGTTAAATAATTCCTCTAAGGGAGACTTAAATATAAATAATCTTGTATAATGATGAGATTGTGATAAAAACCCTTACCAATATGGTAACTTTTGAATCATAAAACTCATGATATAAGTGACATAAAATGATACATTAAATACCATTAATATAAATAAATTGATTACATTACATAAAATAGTTATTTATATACATTATACAAAAAAATAAGTGGTGACTATGGTGTATGTATCACAGAAGTAAAAGTGAGATGAGAAACCCTTACCACACTCTTCCTTTTGGTTTAAAATTATTTAAAGTCAAGTATAGTGGTTTTAATATTGTTATTAACTTATAAAATAACCATTTTAGTATTTATAACATCATATATTTTACTCTTATAACATTTTATCACCAGTTTTTTAATTAGATTTCATTAATTTCATTATTTCATGTGTAAATTGCGTTGTTTTCTCATTTATTTCTTCTCCAATAAAGTACCAGTTATCGTGAATTTTATATAGATACATCATGTATATATTAATAATAATAAATTAATAATATTATTTTTACATAAATTTTAATTTTAATACTAATCATGAATGATATTTTTTAAAATTGAAGTACGTTATGATCACGGAGATGGTTGGCCTTACACGTGCATGGGTAACGTTTAAATTTTTTCAATGACCATTATTGAAAGGGGGAAAGTAATTTTTAATATTTAAATAAGGATAAAAAATAGTAAATACCATAGAGTTTTTTACATGCACTCATATATATCATCTATGTGGTGTTTTTATGAAAAGAGAGTCACATCATTTTGTGAAAGTGGTAGTCCACATGTACAAGAAAGATGTTATCATCTTAAAGTGAGTGAAAATTTAAGAAATAAAATGATATATTATCAATTAAAAATAAACATAATTCATAAATATAGTTATAATGACATTTACATCACATTTAATAATTAAATTTATCCTTATTACCATCAATGTAAAGTGTTAGTGAAAAAAGAATCAAATCGCTTTGTGAGGTGGTATTTCGTCACACACACAG
The DNA here is from genome assembly GCA_963277665.1 of Viscum album. Taxonomy (NCBI): domain Eukaryota; kingdom Viridiplantae; phylum Streptophyta; class Magnoliopsida; order Santalales; family Viscaceae; genus Viscum; species Viscum album. The sequence continues at coordinate 701,832,066 of OY728160.1, forward strand.
GCAATGTTATTCAATCCCCTAATGAATGGAATGTAAAAAACTTTTTATATGATATAATAATTCCATAGGTATAAATATGTTATAAATATCATATATATACTTTATATACATAATTATACGCAACGAGGAGTTGAGGTATTGAAAAAAGTGAATGACATCTATTCGCAAGGCGATAGTTCTCTATACACATAAATAGTGATTTTGTAAAGAATTTGATGAATGTAGAGATGAATTTATGTTATTTCATTCACATAAAAGAATATTAGTATATATATATAATATTATGAAGTTATTATATCGATATAGATTAATATGAATTAAAGGAGTAGGAGGATGAAATAAAATAAAAATTCTCATTGAAGAACATTGCCTCAACATCAGGTATCCCCCATTGGATTTAAAAACTAGCCTCTCTAGGACAGATTCAGGAAACAATTGAGTCTTATAAGATGATATTAGGCATTTTTGGAAGTTATTTGGGAATATCATGGTTAAAAAATGGGGTTTAATGTGTGAAAAATATAAGAGAGTGGGTGTCCTTTTATAGATGAGTCGAGTGGCACACTTGTACTTTTTTAAAAGAAAATGGTGTACCCATGATTTTCACAATAAAAAAGGGTAAAAATTGGATATCATACATCCTTAGGTATTATAGGGTCTAAATATTTTCATTAAATTGGTTTTATAACATATTTTAGGAAATTTAAACCCTTATCTTTTTTAACCCCTAATAAATAAGTTTTTAACCATAACCACAATATATTTTTTTAACTGTTTGTAATATTCATTAGTTTAAAAAATTTATTTTACCTTATTATATAATATGTATTATTATTATTCAAAATATTTTATTTAATTGTCAAAATTACATTACAAAAATAAAAAAAATTAAAATTAATCCCGTAAATAGGATGAGAATGTGAGTTTTCAAAGAGAAAATATTAAAATATTTAAGTAGGTTTTATAAAAAAATTAATTTGAAATTTATTAAAATGATATATATTTTATTATTATATTGGTAATTTATATATTATCACTTTAAAAAAATATTAAAATATAATTTTACTTTATAAATAATTTAAAATAAAAGGAAATTTTCAATTAAAATTCATTATTTTTCAATATTCAACAAAAAAAGATTTTTTTAGAAAAATAACAAAAAATCACCCTAGGATAATTTTGATAATATGGTTTAAAAAATATTTTTTTTTAAAATACATCATTTAAAAGTGGAATAAATTATTTTCAAATTATTTTCACAGTTCAAGACTAATCAGTTTTTTTAGAAAAATATTGTTTTTCAAAAAATATTTCATTGTATTTAAAATTATTTTTATTTTATATCTAATAAGTAGATAACAATTTTTTTATGTTTTATTAAAAAAATTTATAATTTAGTTATTATTATTTATAACCACTATATTAATGTTTTGGTTATATTTTTTTGACAATACTATTTTTCTAGAGTATCATGTTTTGTTCAAACATGGTGTTTCATTCATTTCTATCTATCAAAGAGATTAAATTTATTTAAAAATAAATATATCCTAAAGTATTGTAGTATTATATTATTTTTAAGCTTAGTTTTTTTTTCACATTTGAAATCAGACATGATTTTCCTATTTTAAATTATTAGGGTGTTAAATTCTCTCTTCTTAAATAAATTGATCCATCACAATTTAGTCTTGATTTCGATAATCAAGGTTCAGACATTTTTTTTTCAGAAACCCAAATAATAAAAATGGTCAATAAAACATAATATTGGTAAAAGATAAAGGTATTTTTGATAGTCTTCTGGAATAACACATACTAGGTTTCCCAATATGATAACATAGGTGAGAAGAAAAGATTTAGAAATGGAATAAAATCATAATGACCAAATAATTATGGGTGTCGATAGAGATCATTGAACACAAAAAAGTGAATGATATTATAAAAATTAACAAGCACAAAATAATAAAGCATATATTTGTAAAATTAGTAATTTATATAATAATAAATAATTTTAATAGCATAAAATTTTATTTTAATATCATTTTCCTGAATTTTATTAATTTTAATGAGAAGAAATACTTACTAGATTTCATTCCATTCCATAAGTATAGTACAATCATATGGATGTTCCTTGTACAATTTACACTTCATCAATTACTCCAAGAAATGAATATGAATTTTTATTCTTCAATAAATAATAGATCAGAAGATCCATAATTGAGTGATAAGTAATTTCGTTGATCTCGAGTTGTTATTACAAAAAAGTTTTTAGAACAGGTTATCCAATATGCATAAATATTTAAATGTTTAATTAATAAATTAATTTATAAAACCTCATCCAATGTTTAACTTAAACCATTTCATAAATGGAAAACCTTATTACCCTTCCAAAATATTAAGATCCAAAACTTTAGAAATAAGGTTACTATATTTACAAAAGGAACATATTGTTAATCTTCCAAATGACTTGATGTATCACTTAATCATCACATACCAAACATGTTAATACCCACATCATGTATTTTCATGAAACATCTTAATAACCTAAATTACCATAAATACATGATGAAGAAATGGAATCTTACTTATTCCTAAAATAAAATACATAATATATTTTTAACTTCTTAAATCCAAAAATGTTTTAACTATATCAATGATATCATAAACCACTTTTGAGAAAATAATTAATTAGTTCCATGTTAGTTAATATTATCCAATTTAGATTATTTATATCAATAATATTTTTATCTAAACATCATTATCTCAAAATTATGAACATATTAAGGGTAATATTTCCCTCAATCATGTGTTTTATCATAAATTCATAATATTTATAATTCATTTTTCATTTTCATCAGTACCATTCAACGTATGATCTCAAATCCTTTAAGAAGTTTCAATATAGTAAAATACCTATATATTTCAAGATTCTTATAATTATAATTTCATTTATAAAAAAAATTAAAACCCATTTAATGGATCCACAATCACATGCATGGTAATTATTCCACTTCAAATATACCAATAGAACAAGCTTGACTATGATCCCTTAGATTATTTCAAGGATTATTTTCTTGGTTCTTAGGGAAATAATTTTCATAGTGCCTAATTTACTTAAAGTAGAAGCATTAAAAATTGGTAGATTATTCCATTCCCCTTAAATCTTGATCATGGTGGCCTTTTCTCTAAACATAAATCATTCTCCTTTTCCTTTTATGGATATAATATTGTGTTTCCTTCCAAAAGTATCACATGTTGAAAAATCATTATTTCCCTTTTTCACATTATCTATTTTTTTCTACTATCCTTATATTCTCTTCATTCCCTTTGAAGAAATAATATATGGACAATTCTTTCTCTATATTGATACAACATGATACTATGTCCTTATATGATGGGAATGTTTGGGAGACTGGTGTCCTTTAAAGGATTATCTTTTTTTGATAAAATAAATTTTCATTCTTACTCTTTGTATTATGTTAATTGATACAGTTTCCATTATTTCAACTAGGAACCATTTATAAACAAAGGAATACTTTGGATTAGATCATAATCTTATGAAACATAATGTATAATCCCAATCCCAAAAATAGTGAAACACATAACATAAATTGAAAATTTTATGTGTATATAATATCATAATCACAAACAAAGTTTCCTTGTGGATATCTGTATTTTCAAGTCCCTCATAATAGCTTTCATGGAAAATTTTAATTGACAAAAACATATCACTGGAATTATCAAACTAGGTGCACAGTAAAGCCCATTTTGTGCACCAACTGATGATCAAGTCAATCCCAATGCACCCTTTTTGGAGTTGTTACCCATAGGTATATATTATTTAGGACTAGGTCCACATGTAGTATCCAAACTGTGATATATTTTATAGGAAAAACCACATAATATCTTCCTTGCCAAATATTAGAGATATTATTATATAATTATCCACAATTCATATCATATAGTTATGTTCCCTAATCAATCTCATTCTAAATATAGTTCCCATGGTTTCTACTAAAGTTCCTCTAATACCAACTGTAGTGACTCTAACCACAGTAGCCCGAATACAATGTCTACCTTATAACATTGGAATAGGATATAAGGAATCATATCACAAAGTAATAGTTTAGTAATCTTGTTATACTATATAGATATATAAATTCAAATTACATATTAAAACATAAAATACACAATTAATTTTCTTTGATATTTCAATTACTCACTTATTTGTATCAATTAATATCAATCACAAAAAACTTCCTCATATCGTGGGTAAAAGAAAACAAAATATTTGGGAAAGCTCAGATTCTTAGTAAGGGTAAGCATACATTAGAAGCTATGAATAGATAAGTAATATTTAATATTAAAAGTTAAATAACTAAAATATTTTCATTTAGCCAACAAGTTAAGCATAATAATATGGAAATAAATAGTGATAAAATAATTACATAAAAATGATCACATGAGAATGAAATATAACCATAGATATTACAAATAATAAAAAATCAAATATAATGTCAATAACTCAATTAAAAATTATGTAATTCATAATAATATACATCTATAATATATCATTGATGTCTTTTCCCAAGACATATAATACCTTTATGACCTTATGTCATGACATCTACATAAATGGTTAAGGCCTTGGGAAAACCCAATCCTAGTTTATCTCATGAGGCATACCCATGCATCGAGGGGCTATATCAAGGCGCAAATGACACATAATAAGTCTATCTCATTACTTATATGAAATGGATGAAACAAAAAACCCATAAAAATTAATATTTGAACTATCATATGAAATTTAAATACTTTTCCCAACTAATAAACATAATCATAAATTATCCCGAGTAAAGTGATTGGTGTCAAAATAGTACATCCCAAGCAAAATTGTTCATAAAAAATATATTAAAATAATAAGGTTTAATTGATTGTATTATATTCTCCTTAAAGAGTAATTATTATATAATTATATCTTCTGAGATGGAAAATTATTTTGAAAGATCACTTAGAACATTCCTTTAAGAAAATATGCCTTTCATTTTGATAATATCTTTTTAAAAAAATAGTTCACAAAAAATTTTAAAAATTATTTTGTCTTAAAATATACTTGAAATATTACAAAATATCCTTCAAAATATTGAGTGTTAATTGTGCCATAAAACACAATTCATGTCATAAATTTAAAAACAATGACTCCTTTCACATTTTTGGTAAGAGGAAAACATTAATTGTTTTGAAAATGAAATGTGGATTCCTTCCAAAAAATTTTATAAAATTTAAAAATTTGTAAAAATGTCTTTAATAAATAATTTTGAGATATTTGTGAACATTTTTTAAAATAAATTATAAAACATGGGTTTTTATGAAAAATAATTTTAGGCTGATTATAGAAATAATGTCACATTTTATTAAAAACATTTTATAAATTTTTTTAAGTAAAAAAGAGTGAAAAAATATATGAATTTCATGAATAGTTCATGAATAAAAAATTAGAAAAAAATATATTGAGTTTAATATAGAGATATCAAATAATAATCCCCCAAGGGATACTTAAATATAAATGATCCCAAATAATGATGAGACTATTAATTAAACCCTTCAAAGATTTGTAAATTTTGAATAATAAACCCCATGAAATAAGTAACTTCAAATAAAAAATAAATACCATCAAAATAAATTAATTCATTATATAAAAAAATATTTCATTATATACACCACACAAAATAAATAAGTGGTTAATATGGAATATTTATCACGAAAGTAAAAATGAGATGAGAAACCCTTACCTATCTCTTCCTTTGGGTTAAACATTTTTAACATACTCTATAACTGTTTTAAACATGTTATTAACTTATTAAAGAACTATATTAATATTTATAATAACACATATAATCATTTTATAATATCTTATCACCCATTCATTAATAATCATTCATTATTTTCATTGTTTCGAGTGTTAATTGCCTTGTTTTATCATTATTGATTTTTTAAAAAAGTTCTGATTTTTTGTTATATTATATAGTTACATAATATAAATAATAATTATGATGATATTATTTTCATATTTATACATAAATTATACTTTTAAGACTAATCTTGTAATATTGTTTTGAAAAATTAAGTATGTTATAATCATGGAGACTGTAGTCCATACATACACATGGGTAACGTTTCCATTATCAATGATAAATTAGGCAATGAGGTAAGTAATATTTTACACTTAAATATTTATATTTATATCATAAATACCATATTACTTCTTTAAATATACTTATATATCATCCATGTGGTGTGGTGATGAAAACAGAGTCACATCGATTCATGATGGTGGTAGTCCGCATGTACAAGAATGATGTTATCATCTTTAAGTGAGTTAAATGGTAAGAAATAATTTGATAAATTATCTTTTAATAATCATATATATGTTATTAATATCACAATTTTTTCATTTATATCACATATAATAATTTACAAAATGTAAAGACCCGGAAATTTCACGGAATTTTTTTTCTTAATTTTCTTTGGAATTTTACAAGAACGCGGTTTCTGACGGCACTTGATTCCGAGGCCCGGAGTGCCCGGAATCAACTTCCGAAGTTTGGCTCGGGTACGTTCAGTGAACGAGTGAGTGGGAATTTATATCTTTTGAACCGGTGCTCGGAATTGAAATCTGATGGCACCGATGAACTCGCAACGCCGGTAATTGCTTAAGGGGACCTTTACCACAGTTGCGTTTTAAGCGGGTTGAGATTTTGTTTTTGGGGTTTTAGTTTAAAATAAATAAAATTGTGTGAACAATTTTATTTTATATCTTTGGGAGTTATTCTCTCCCATGGGAAGTTGTTGGTGGAGCCCATGACCAACCAACTTCCCATGAGTGGATACTTGAAAGGTGGGGCCCACACGAGCCACAACCTTTCACATTCCTATAACTCTCCTTTAACCCCCCATTTAATCTCCCTTTCTTTAACTCTTGAACTTCTCCCCCTTATTAATGAAAACTCTTCTCATTCCACTCCCCCTCTTAAGTGCATGCCAACACTTTTTAATTAATGAGTTAAACTTCTTAAATTAATTAAGTTATTTGAATTTTGGAATTTGAAAAGCTTGGCATGTGTTAATAAAATAACGGGAGACCTTATTTTATTAGGTTTCTTGGTTAAGTGAGGATTTTGAGAGAGGAAGATCTTAGTTTTGATGAACTCCATCACCATCGTTGAAGAACGTCGAGACTTCGACAAAGAATGTGATGAACACCGACCCTCCGACGGAGAACGCGAAGGCACCAACGACGTGCCTTCTCTTCTTCTTTCTCTACGTCAAGGGAGGAGGCATCACCGCGGGGAACATCGCCATTGACAACGGCACTCACTCCGACGACTACGGAATTGATACCGTTCTACGGCGACACTACCATTCCGTGACTTTCTCAACAAATGAAGGATGACACGAGGTAGGGGAATTTATTTTTGGAATTCTCTTATCTTTTGAGAAAAGAACGACGAGTGTGTACCAACCAATACCGGGTTGATCCGCGGATCGTTCGATCATGCGGTTTGATGTTGGGGGTTATTATTTAAATTGATCGTGTTTATTTCCTTGACGAACATTGTGAAATATGACCTTTTGTTATCGAATAACGCGAGGGGGGCCGGACCGCACAAACACGGCCGACCCTCCTCCTTATTTCATGTTGGATTCTTTTGTGGATTGAAACGGGAATGGTGCGGTGCCATCGCACCGCGCGGAAACGTGCGACAAGTAATGCGCGGCGCCGTCGCGCCGCGTCGTGAAAAACAAACAAAGGCGCGACGCCGTCACGTCACGGCGGAGAAACCCGAAGACATCCGCGGATGGAGTCGGGCCACAGCGAAGGGGCGCGGCGCCAACGCGTCGTGCCAGAGAACCACGAAGACGGCGCGTTTCGTTTTTTACGTGCGGTTTGACGGGCGACGACGAAGCCGGACTGAATCAGCGGCGAAGGGCGGGGCAGCCGCGCACCCCGCCGCTCCGCGATTCGGCTCGGCCACGCTGGCCGAGCCGGGTCGCCCCGGGCCCAGACCCCCGTTTTCGGGCCACTTTCGGTCAAATGCTCGTAACCTGAGCTACGGGCCTCTAAACGACTCGCTGTCAGTGGCAACGCGACCGTTGGATCGAGAAGGTCGTTTCGGTATATCGCACTCAAGGTTTAGGATTACTTTGGGTTCGGACAGGTTGGTTCGGAAACGAAACCAACCGGGCCCTCGGAGCGGAAACACATATATCTTGAGCTTCGGACGTCTGATTGACATGCCGTCGACTTTGATGGAATCCTATAAGTGAGACGGATATTTTGGCTTACTCCACTCGAGGTTTGGATGCCGACGGAGTGCGGTCGGGTTGGTTCACTCACAAAACCAACCGGGTCCCTGGAACGAAAAAGCCAATAACTCACAGACCGGGCGTCTGATTGACGCGCCGTCTGTTTCGTTGAATTCCTCTTGATGAGACAGAACTTTTGGCATACTTCGCCCGAGTTTTGGATAAATTTGGATAGTGTCCGGGTTAGATCGCACCCGAAATCCAACCGGGCCCCTCGAACGGAAAAGATGATATCTTTCAGATAGGACGTCCGTTTGACGAACCGTCTGCGGCGTTGATGATTACGTGGAGAAACGGTCCCTTTGAGTATACCCTATGAGAGTTCGGGGTACAATTGAGATACGGCCGGGATTGGTTCGCTCACGAAACCAACCGGGCCCCTGGGATGAAAAGGCTAGAAGCTCACAGACCAGGCGTCCGATTGACGCACCGTCTGTTACGTTGAGACCCCTATGAAGAGGCGGTCCTTTGAGATACTTCTTCGTGGGACTTTGAGATACTTGGAGTATCGACCAGTAGCTCGTGGAGAGGACCCTCCCAGAGACGAGCGTACGGAGTACGAAGACCGTGTAGCTGGCTGGAACCTGAAGACTGCTTGTCCGATTCGAGTCAGAGAGACTTGCATAGCCCAGTAGGGAGCACTACTGTGTTTGGGTGGCAGACCCACAGCGGGGAGCACTACTGTGTTTGGGTGGCAGACCCGCGGTACTCGATAGGAGGAGTACCTCTGTAGGCTATGAGGGGGGAGCACTACTGTGTTTGGGTGGCAGACCCCGGCGGGAAGCACTACTATGTGAGGTGGCAGGCCCGCGGTACTCGACAGGAGGAGTACCTCAACAGTCTTCGGTTAGTGAGCAGTACCCCAGAGTCATGACAGGACCACTGTACACTCCAGAGACGGGGTTCTTCATCAGTTACGGTTTCGATAATGAAAATCCTGGTTTGAGCTGAGACTTTGACCTTTGTGTTTACCTCATGATTGATATGGGTCACTTGATAACTTAGGTATATGTATGGACATATACCTGGGTAGTGGTTATCCGTTGATTTCATGATCCTTGTGTTTCCTCTTGATTGAGATAAGTTACTTGATAACTTAGGTATATGTATGGGAATATACCTAAGTTGAGGTTATCTGTTGAGATCTTCTATGTGGTTATCCTTTTTGTTTTTAGTGAGACCTTGAGGGTCTCAGGGTCCCTACTAAGTATCGTTATACTCACCCCTGCACGGGCTATGCCCGCACCTCGTTGTGTTGGTTGCAGACGACGGGCAGTGCTGACAGAGGCCGAGTGTTCGAGGACTGGACGGTACCCAGAGGTGGACTACACGACGAGTCAGTACCCGGAGGTGGACTATACGACGAGTCAGTATCCGGAGGAGGTTGACAGGCGAGAACGTTGAGGAGGCTATCTGTACCTACCCTTCAGGTAGGATCCGTGGTGGATGATCCAGGAGCTGCGCTATCTGTACCTACCCTTCAGGTAGGATCCGTGGTGGAAGATCCAGGAGCTGCGTCATCTGTACCTACCCTTCAGGTAGGAACCGAGGAGGACAACCCAGGAGCCGCTTCCGTCCCTCCAGGTATTGTCTTTTTCTGTTGTACTTTGTTCAGTTGTAGTTGTACTTTCTTTTGGGTTTGTATTCTGGCCCATTTTCCTTTCATCACTTCTCTTTATAATTAGTGTTTTACTTCCGCTTGTACTCTGTGGTGTTTTCTTTACTTTTATAAAGGAAATGCCTTCTCAGTTATCGGGATTTACGCCTTTGGTGCTAGTTGCCAGCCCCTGGCCTATGGAAGGCGGGCTTGGGGTAGTCACGGCACGGGCCCCGAAGACGGGTCGTGACAAATTGGTATCAGAGGAGTCGGTTCTACCGCAGAACTTATAACTCTGATATTTTCTTTCTGTGAAGAAATAGTGTTAAGGGTACCGAGTGTGGTCTTAAGTTCAGCGAGTCCAGTGTTGGTGCGGGCGGCCAACGTATCCATACACCAGGACCCTGACAACTGATTTCCGACTTTCTGCACGAAAACACTGATTGCGTGTGTGTTTTCAAAGGTTTTCCCTTAAAACAGCTCAAACCAGGTCAGCTCACCAGGTATAATAGTTTGACCGTGTTACGTTGTTTCTATCAGGATGCCTTCTCTCGGACGACCAGCTAGAGCCCCGAGAGTGGTTCGTACTGACAGCCCACCGAGCGACGTGGCCTCAGTACAGGGCCCTTTTTCAGTTGAGGCACCAGCGGAGGCACCAGCGGTACTACTACCCGTTGGGCCACCGATGCCACCAGCCCCAGCAGCAGAGGGTGCACATCGCTTGAGTGCACTGCATGAGTTCTAGCGCCAGAGGTCACACAGGTTCCAGGGAGGGACGGACCCGCAGGCGGCTGAGGATTGGCTGGAGGTTGTGGTGAGAGTCTTCAGGCTAGTGGGGACGCCGGCAGACTTCATGGTGATCTTTGCTGCCAGCCTCCTTCAGGCAGCAGCAGGCAGGTGGTGGAGCCACTTGTTCCAGTTTTGCGACTGGATGACCTTCGCATGGGAAGACATCGAGACCTTCTTCAGGGTGGAGTTTGTGCCAGTAGCTCTACACCCCGAGCGTGTACATGAGCTTCTGCCTTTGTAGCGTGTTTTTTGATCAATAACCGAGTCATCTGTGGGCAGTAGACAGATGATGCAGAGGTCCAGGAGGACCAGACTAGCAGTTGGACGATCTCGGGTTTTAGGATCGGTGGTACGGGGCACCCGAGGTGGGGACAGAGCTAGGCGTACCAGAAGCAGCGGCTGGTGCTTGAGAAAAAGCCGATAAGTGGACAAGGCAGTAGAGCTCTGGAAGCAGGTGGACAGGAGAGGAACTAGTGGATACGTCCCTTGTACTTCTAGTTCCATTTTTCTGTTGTATTCGTGTCTTGTACTATGAGCTGCAATAATGAAAAGACACGTATCCTTGTGATGTTTTCTTTCCTGTCCTTTTGTTTGGTTGATACTGAGTGGTCCCGATTAAGACTGTTGACTTGACCCTCAATTTCTAGATTTCTACTGGAGGATACCCAGTGACCTCACACTGATGCCGATAGTGTGACTCGACCCTTGGAGGCGAGAGTGACAGTTGGATCTCTTGGTAGTTACGTCGAGGCCTTACGACGTCATCCATGGCATGAATGCATCATTCATGTCAGGATTGACTGTATTAGGAAATGAATGTGGTTCATCCAGGGGGATGAGACCAGATTTCTCTTATCGGCAAAGAGGAAATCATAGCAGCTCTTGTGATACTAGAGAAGGTCCAGGTCATCCAAGAGCAGATGAGGACAACATAGGGCCGAGAGAAGCCTTATGCTAACAGGACTTGGAGGCCTCTAGAGTTCGAGGATGACGATCACATCCTTATACGGGTCTCAACTCGATGAGGTTTACGGTGATGAGGCCAGGGAGGCAAGTTATCTCCGAGGTTCAACGGACCTTTCTAGGTCCTTAGCTGGGTAGGCGTGGTGGTTTACCGCTTTACCCATCCACTGCAGTTGCATCAGGTGCACACCGACTTCCACGTATCTCAACTGAGGAGATACATGCTCGAACCTTCGCATATCATCGACCATGAGGAGCTGGACGATGGTGATGAGGTGTTTTTCATGGAGGTTCCAGTGGGGATCGAGGATCGATAGGAGCAGATCCTACGAGGACGATTGATTCCTCGGGTGCACTTTCTCTGGCAGTACGGGAACCTCCAGGTAAGCACATGGGAGCGGAAGGCTTAGATGTGTGCTCTGTACCGCTTTTGTGACCCTAGTTTGTGTTGAAGCTTTACGGGGATGTAAAGCCCTGAGGTGGGAATAATTTAAAGACCAGGAAATTTCAAGGAAATTTTTTTCTTAATTTTCTTTGGAATTTTACAAGAACGCGGTTTCTGACGGCACTTGATTCTGAGGTCCGAAGTGCCCAGAATCAACTTCTGAAGTTTGGATCGGGTACGTTCTGTGAACGAGCGAGCGAGAATTTCTATCTTTTGAACCAGTGCTCGGAATTGAAATCCGATGGCACCGATGAACTCGCAACGCCGGTAATTTCTTAAGGGGACCTTTACCACAGTTGCGTTTTAAGCAGGTTGATATTTTGTTTTTGGGGTTTTAGTTTAAAATAAATAAAATTGTGTGAACAATTTTATTTTATGTCTTTGGGTGTTATTCTCTCCCATGGGAAGTTGTTGGTGGAGCCCATGACCAACCAACTTCCCATGAGTGGATACTTGAAATGTGAGGCCCACACGAGCCCCAACCTTTCACATTCTTATAACTCTCCTTTAACCCCCCATTTAATCTCCCTTTCTTTAACTCTTGAACTTCTCCCCCTTATTAATGAAAACTCTTCTCATTCCACTCCCCCTCTTAAGTGCATGCCAACACTTTTTAATTAATGAGTTCAACTTCTTAAATTAATTAAGTTATTTGAATTTTGGAATTTGAAATGCTTGGCATGTGTTAATAAAATAATGGGAGACCTTATTTTATTAGGTTGCTTGGTTAAGTGAGGATTTTGAGAGAGGAAGCTCTTAGTTTTGAAGAACTCCATCACCATCGTTGAAGAACGTAGAGACTTCGACAAAGAATGTGATGAACACCGACCCTCCGACGGAGAATGCAAAGGCACCAACGATGCGCCTTCTCTTCTTCTTTCTCCACGTCAAGGGAGGAGGCATCACCGCGGGGAACGTCGCCATCGACGATGGCGCTCACTCCGATAATGACAGAATTGATACCGTTCTATGGTGACACTACCATTCCGCGACTTTCTCAACAAATGAAGGATGACACGAGGTAGGGGAATTTATTTTTGGAATTCTCTTATATTTTGAGAAAAGAACGACGAGCACGGACCAACCAATACCGGGTTGATCCGCGGATCGTTTGATCATGCGGTTTGATGTTGAGGGTTATTATTTAAATTGCTCGTGTTTATTTCCTTGACGAACTTCGTGAAATATGACCTTTTGTTATCGAATAACGCGAGGGGGGCCAGACCGCACAAAGACGACCGACCCTCCTCCTTATTTCATGTTAGATTCTTTTGTGGATTGAAACGGGAATGGTGCGGTGCCATCGAACCGCACGGAAACGTGCGACAAGTAATGCGCGGTGCCGTCGCGCCGTATCGTGAAAAATAAACAAAGGCGCGACGCCGTCGCGTCACGGGGGAGAAACCCGAAGACATCCGCGAACGGAGTCGGGCCACGGCGAAGGGGTGCGGCGCCAACGCGTCACGCCAGAGAACCACGAAGACGACACGTTTCATTTTTGACGTGCGGTTTGACGGGTGACGACGAAGCAGGCCGTTTGGGCGTTTGAATCCATTCGCAGTGAAGGTGGGGTCCCGGGGGGACCATAGGCAAAAACGGAAGGAGGAACGGACCACCGAAGTGCGTCCGGTGGTCCGCGGAAGGCGGCGGCGGCGCGCCGCTGGAAAGGAGGCGGCCGGCGGTTCGCCGCTGGCCTCAATCAGCGGCGAAGGGCGGGGGAGCCGCGCACCCCGCCGCTCCGCGATTCGGCTCGGCCACACTGGCCGAGCCATGGCCGGCCGGTCAGGCCGGACCGAGCCGGACCGAGCCGGTCCAGGCCGTTCCGGGCCTCACCGGGTCGGACCCGGGTCGGGCGACCCGATTCGGCCGACCCAGGGGGGTCGGGCCGGGTCGCCCCGGGCCCAGAACCCCGTTTTCGGGCCACTTTCGGTAAAATACCAGTTACTTGAGCTACGGGCCTCCAAATGACTCTCCGTCAGTGGAAACACGATCCTTGGATCGAGGCGGTCGTTTTGGTATATCGCACTCAAGGTTTCGAATTACTTTGGGTTCGGCCAGGTTGGTTCGGATACGAAACCAACCGAGCCCATGGAGCGGAAACACTTCTATCTTGAGCTCCGGACGTCCGATTGACGTGCCATCAACTTTGATGGAATCCTCTAAGTGAGATGGATCTTTTGGATTACTCCGCTCGAGGTTTGGATGTCGACGGAGTGCGGTCGGGTTGGTTCGCTCATGAAACCAACTGGGCCCCTGGAACGAAAAAGACAATAACTCACAGACCGGGCGTCCGATTGACGCGCCGTCTATTTCGTTGAATTCCTCTTGATGAGACGGAACTTTTGGCATACTTCGCCTGAGTTTTGGATACAGTTGGATAGTTTCCGGGTTGGATCGCACCCAAAATCCAACCGGGCCCCTGGAACGGAAAAGCTGATATCTTTTAGACAGGACGTCCGTTTGACGAACCGTCAGCGGTGTTGATGATTACATGGAGAAACGGTCCCTTTGAGTATACCCTATGAGAGTTCGGGGTATAGTTGAGATACGGTCGGGATTGGTTCGCTCACGAAACCAACCGGGCCCCTGGGATGAAAAGGCTAGAAGCTCACAGACCGGGCGTCCGATTGACGCGCCGTCTGTTGCGTTGAGACCCCTATGACGAGGCGGTCCTTTGAGATACTTATTCGTGGGACTTTGAGATACTTGTAGTATCGACCAGTAGCTCGTGGAGCGGACCCTCCCAGAGACGAGGGCATGGAGTACGGAGACCGTATAGCTGGCTGGAACCTGAAGAGTGCTTGTCCGATTCGAGTCAGAGAGACTTGTATAGCCCAGTGGGGAGCACTACTGTGTTTGGGTGGAAGATCCACAGCGGGGAGCACTACTGTGTTTGGGTGGCAGACCTGTGGTACTCGACAGGAGGAGTACCTCTGTAGGCTATGAGGGTGGAGCACTACTGTGTTTGGGTAGCAGACCCCAGCGGGAAGCACTACTATGTGAGGTGGCAGGCCCGCGGTACTCGACAGGAGGAGTACCTCAACAGTCTTCGGTTAGTGAGCAGTACCCCGAAGTCGTGACAGGACCACTGTACACTCCAGAGACGGGGCTCTTCAGCAGTTACGGTTTTGATAATGAAAATCCTGGTTTGAGATGAGACTTTGACCTTTGTGTTACCTCATGATTGAGATGGGTCACTTGATAACTTAGGTATATGTATGGACATATACCTCGGTATTGGTTATCCGTTGATTTCATGATCCTTGTGTTTCCTCTTTATTGAGATGGGTTACTTGATAACTTAGGTATATGTATGGGCATATACCTAAGTAGAGGTTATCTGTTGAGATCTTCTATGTGGTTATCCTTTTTGGTTTTAGTGAGACCTTGAGGGTCTCGGGGTCCCTACTGAGTATCGTTATACTCACCCCTGCATGGGCTATGCCCGCACCTCATTGTGTTGGTTGCAGATGACATGTAGTGCTGACAGAGGCCTAGTGTTCGAGGACTGGACGGTACCCGAAGGTGGACTACACGACGAGTCAGTACCCGGAGGTGGACTATACGACGAGTCAGTATCCGGAGGAGGTTGACGGGTGAGAGCGTTGAGGAGGCTATCTGTACCTACCCTTCAGTTAGGATCCGTGGTGGACGATCCAGGAGCTGTGCTATCTGTACCTACCCTTCAGGTAGGATCCGTGGTGGACGATCCAGGAGCTGCGTCATCTGTACCTACCCTTCAGGTAGGATCCGAGGAGGACGACCCAGGAGCCGCTTCCGTCCCTCCAGCTGTTGTCTTTTTCTATTGTACTTTGTTCAGTTGTAGTTGTACTTTCTTTTGGGTTTGTATTCTGGCCCATTTCCCTTTCAACACTTCTCTTTGTACTTAGTGTTTTACTTCCTCTTGTACTCTGTGGTGTTTTATTTTCTTTTATAAAGGTAATGCCTTCCCAGTTATCGGGATTTATGCCTTGGGTGCTAGTCGCCAGCCCCTGGCCTATGGAAGGCGGGCTTGGGGTAGTCACGGCATGGGCCCCGAAGACGGGTCGTGACACAATATCCTTATTCCCTTCCATGAAAAGCATTAGTTAAAAATGAATCACATCCCTTTGTGGGGAGGTTGTATGTCATACACGTGAGTGACATTTTTTTATCCCCTAAGAAATGTAAATAAAAATCATATATATTATATAATTAATGAAGATATATAGTTATTTTATAAATAATATATATATATATACTTTAGATCCACCATCAAACCCAACTGTGAAAGGTGGTAATGGAAAAACAAATGACATCATTTCATGGGGTGGTAGTCTGTCGTACACATGAATAATTACATTATAACCAATTTGATAAAATTGTACACAGTTACAAGTTATAACCATAATATAAAAGTATATCATTATATTTATGATACTAAATTTATGATATCAGCAAGATATAATAAAAATTTATGGAGGTGGGTGATGGAATAAGATAAATACTCTACTTGAATAATGTTACCTCTTCTTTAAGTATCCTCCTTAGATTTGATAGAAAATATTTCCAAGGTTACTTTTCTACCCAATATAAGGATTCTATTATGATAGGAGGGAAATTTTTAAGTGATTTTTCAGTTATTTTATGATCCAAAATGGTTTTAAGTTGTGAATTAGAGAGGATGTGGTGGCCTTTTAAAGGTGAGGTGATTGTCACACTTGTAATTGAAAAAATAAAAAGATGTATGCATGTTTTTTACATTATAAAATGGTCCAAAATATATTATTGATGATACTTAGAAATTATATGGTAGATATATGTCCATAAAATAGGTTTTATAAAAAAAATTAGATCATTTAAACCTTTATCCTTTTAGTTTAACCCCTAGTAAACTAGTTTTTACCTTATCCGTAATAAATAATTTTTACTATATTCATTATTCATTTGGTTGAAAATTTAAGTTGAAATTATTATATGATATAAATTATTTTTATTCCAAATAATATATCGATTTTCATAATTCCATTGACATATGTTACAAAATTTAATTTATTATTAGTCATGCATGTGTGACAAGAAAAATGGTTTTCAAAGATAAAATGTTCAAAAATTTGAAAATTTTTAATATCAAAATAAAAAATAAAAAATACTCCAATGAATTTAATTGTATTAATATATATATATATATATACAAAATTGAACTAATTTTACTTTTAGTTATTTAAAATATATAATTTAACTATATTAATAATTTACAAGAAAAGGCAGTTTTTAATTAAAATTTAGTGTTTTTCACTATTCGGTAAAAAATAAAACTTTACAGAAAAATTAAAAAAATCACCATAAGATAATATTGATATGATAAATTAAGAAATTAAAAATTATTTTTCAAAATAAAACTAAAAAATGTGGTAAAAACTAATTTTAAATTATGTGAACAATGCATGATTAATTCACCTTTCAAAAAATATAGTTCTTTAAGAAACATTTATTTCTCTTTAAAATAATTATTATTTTATTTATAATCAATATATAGCCATTGAGTTTATTTTATTCATGTGTAAAAATTTTAATTTTAATAATTTAGTGAATTTAATTCATTCCTTCCACCTTAATAGATTGGTTAAAGAGTAATTTTAAATAATAATATTTTAATAGAGTATCGTGTTTCTTTCAAACTTGTTGTTTCATTCATTGAAAGCAATAAAAAATATTGAATTTATTTAAAAATAAATATATCAAAAATTCATGGGATATTATATTCCCTTTTATTCTTGGTTCTATGTGTCACATACTCTATCTAATATGATGATCCTATTTTAAAATTATATGGTCTTACAAAACATATCTTTTTTTACAAAAATCAAAGAACTTATTTTATAATTTTTAATAACATTTTTTTTCATTATATTAATTTTATATAGTTTTATTTTTTAAGATATATAAATTTATTTTTACAATTACTTGGGATAAGTTACGATTAAAATTTTCACTTTACTATTCCTGACAGCCTGATTACTATTTCAATAGTCAAATTACTATTTCAATAGACACATTACTATTCCAATAGTAAACTTTTAAACATTAATATTGGTTCCCTATAATCTATATATACCAATTACTTAATTAATTATTCATTCAATTATATTTTTTATATTATATTATATTATATTATATTATATATATATATATATAAATTTTTGGAATGAATATTGAATTAGTTATATTAGGTTTCATTTTAATGGTGTTTCTCATGTGTATGATCATTATAAGGGATTAAACACATCCAAATTTTCATGTTTTAGTTATATAATTATTTATCATTATCCCATTGTGTCCAATTTAATTCATCTTTGTATATTTATTATCAAAATATAATATTAAATTCAAATTAATAAAATTTTGTTGGTTCCATCATGTAATAAAATTTTATTAAATAGTATTTTATTAATAAATATGAAAGATTTATATAAGGGAAATTATATTGATAACATTTTGGGTCATTTTATTTTACCTCCATAAAAAAATTTCTCCAAAAGAAATTCCTTTAAAAAATATTTAATAAAATAGAAGATGACATATTTGTTTCATTTCTCCCTCCGGTTATAATGTCACCTCCTCATACTTATGGTTTTGTCGCATTACATTAACTATGTTACAAGTCTTGTTTTGTAGAACATTGTCTCTACTTTAAAATATATTTAATAATCGATCATCATAGTTGAGATCATGATCCCGATGTACATCCTTGAGATTAATAATATATTGGCGATATTGTATTTACTAACTCAAGAGAGAAATATGGATCACATCATGTATTTGAAATAGGATTGGTGGGATTTATAGTTGATAGATGATAGCATTTATGTGAAAAATAATCTTAATGTCACTAATTTATCTAGGGAATATAATTATCGACATTATAAATATCATGACTCCCTTACACAAATATATGCAAAGGAACACTTTATCTCTAACCTCAAATTCCAAGTCTCTATAATTATTGTAATCATAGCTATTTTTTCAACTCTATGTGGTTCTAATGTAATTCAAAATATTCTTTTCATTTTCCTCTATTTCCTTGGAAATTTTAGGTCCCATTAGATTGTGTCCACCAAATTCATTACAAAATATAGGTTTTATACTTATCCTAAAATAAAGGGTTCCAGATAAATCTATTTAGATTATTTAGTGAATGGTTTTATTTTATAAGAACTCTACCAAATGAATATATAGATATCATCTTCATTTTTATTCAACCAAATAAAATCTCAACATGTACTCATGTTTCTAGATAGTCTCCTCACACTGGCCATCAATTTAAGAGTGATAAGACAAATTATTTTTAAAATCATTGATTGGATAATGTTGGATTCTTTTCTAGAACATGGATCTAAAATATGGATCTCTATCTAATATAATTGGTAGAGTTTTACATACTTCCTCTCTAATTCCTTACTTTATATCCTTGAAATTTGATCAAGTGATAATTTCTCTTTAATTGAAATATGGTGAGTTATTTTTTAAGTTGATCCAATATTATCCATATAATATTAATTATAATGGATAAATTCTGAATACCCATAAAAATTCCATGGTGATGCTTTCAAGTTACTATAAAGGTATTTGTAATAGTTGTATCATCCTCTTGTACATTTCCTTTCTAACTTCACTTGATGACATACTTGAAACTTTGATGTATATTAAATTATCTAGTTCTTCATATTTACACACAAATAGTTCTCTTTAAGATCCTGATACATCTTTGTGCTACCTGGGATGATTGAGAATTTCAATCTATATAGATTATTATATAACATATTCTTTTTCTTATCCATTTATGGTATATATAGTCATGACCAAAATCATAGAACTCATTCCTTTCCAATTTTGAACAATGAGGATTTAAATTTTCTTATAGATTACACATTATTCTATATTTAAACACCATAATTATTTGAATCATTTTTCTTTATATTAATAGATGTTTAATAAATCATTTGATCCAGTAAGAAATTTATTCATTCCTTTATTATTTCAATAACCATCCATTGAAATTCTATAGAGATTGTACCCTTATCAATTATCATAATTGATAATGTTTTAAGATCATTTCTACTTTGAAAATCTACCAATTATTTCCCTTACTTGGATGAAAATGGAATGGTAATTAAAACTTCTAGATTATCTCTAACCAACTTTACTCACAAAAATTATGCTCATTATATTGGAATATATATTTGAGGCTCTTATTATCCATATTTATTTCACACTTCTTCTATAGATAATATTCTTCCAAATATTCAATGTGAAGATCAATTAAACCACCTCTATACCATGAATTAGATATTCCATATCATAAAATTTCAATTACCTTGTAGTGTAGGCTATCACTTTATCATTTTGAATCAGTAGATATCCCATTCCATTTTTTGATCCATCATTATATACCATTAAAATTTCCTCACTCAAGGGTAGTGTATGTACTGATAAAGTGATAAAAAACATTCTATTCAATGAAAAAAATCTTAAAATTCATTGGTTGAGAAAAAAATCACTCCTTTAATAGTTAACATTATTAGAAGGTTAAAAAATCCTAATATGTTACTCATAAATCAATGATAATACCTATCTAGTCCAAGGAATCTATAAATATTCATTACAGATGTTGGTCTATGAATCTCTTCAATCATTTCTTTTCTTATAGGGATCCATTAATATCCCTTTAATGGTTATAAAATTCTACATAAATGAATATTTACGTATAAAAAACTTACAATTACTTAGTTCTCAAATAGATTCTCCTTTTGAAAATTTTCTTATATAGTACCCAAATTATCCACCTCTCTTTTAGAGTATTTAATAATATCATTTATAAAGTCTAAAAAAAATTGATGAGGTAATATTTATAGAATTTGTTCATTTAGTACATAAATATGATTAAAGAATTAGTGATTATGAAATTCATCACTATGAAATCATAGTTTCCAAACCTTGTTTGAAATTAATATTTGGTAACATCAACCTTATTCACCTAGAATTGGTTATATCTTGACCATAGGTCCACCTTAGTGACGTATTGGGCCCCACATAGATGATAAAAAATTCACCAATCTACTGTAGATATACCTTTATTATCATGTTTTAGTTGAGTTAATGAAAATAAATTTTTAGGTGCATTGACCCTTTGATATTCATAACAATGAGAACTATCATTCCCCATAGTGAAGCACTCAGTTATATAATTCCCTTATCCCGATTCACTTCTCACTCCTTAAATTATTTCAAATAAATATTATCTATTATTTAGGGAGTGTTGGTTATGTGTGGAGATCTGAGTATAAGATCAACTGAGAACTCAACATCTTAGATGAGAGGAAGACTAATGAACTATTTAGGGAATACATTAATATAGTCTATCACAATGAACATTCGATCAAGAAAGGTTATCTCATTTTCCCAAAAAAATTGAGCTAGATATTCATTAACATAAGGTAATAATATCCATAGATGATAATAATACTCCAAATGAGATTAATCCACCTTCTTAAACTTATATGGAATCAGTGGATAAATAATGATATGGTGAGTGATTTCCCACTCCCATCATTTGATGTGGTCTTAATAAAGTTCAATAAATCCATACTCATTATAGAATAAAATTAAAAGAAAAGATGAAAGAAAAATTATGGGAGACTCAATCCATGAACATTGACTTGGGAGGGGTTATACACATTAGATTCAATAAATTATCCATTTATTATTCTCTTGGATAACTCAACCTTGATTTCTCGAGGTGGTGTTTTAATAGTTCTACTAAACATTAATTATATGAAATATTGAATAGAACCATAGCCAAATAATATTTTATCCAATATTGAAATAATGACTTTCATACCAATAACTACTTTATTATTAGGGTCCAACTTAGTAGTAGTGATAGAATAATCCCTTCCTTGTACTCATGGCCTAGGATTTTGTTTTCATTGACTATCTTAAAAACCCTTAAATCAAAGAATTGGCTTGAATAATGCATATCTTCCATGAAGTTGAAACACTATAACAAAGGATGAGTGGTCATCACAAATATATTCTCTTCCATCACAATATTGGATTCTTCATCTCCCTTCATTATTTATTTTCAAGATTCCTCTCTTTTCCACACTTTAAGCACCTCCCAATTACCTTCATAGTGTTTCTGTGATGACTATTCCAAAACTATTGAAATGTGGGTTTTTGGGTTTTATTTCCTCTATGGGATTTATTTATTAATCATCCCAAATTAAAATTAATTTTTTAATTTTTTATATAAATTCCCTTTAGGCTACTAAGAGTAAAAAATATCCATATTTTCCTTATGGAAGAAATGGAAAATATCTTTATATCTATCAATTTCTTAAATCACTAAATATTTTCATAGAAAAAACATTGATAATCTAAATAAAATTTTGACCATACATTTAATGCTGATGAAAAAAGAGATTCTTAAAATGAAATCCTTTTGATGTTTTTATCATAAGCCATGAAAGATTGATCTACCATTTTCATATGTCCAAGGAACACCCTCTTCATTTTAAGATGGATAGTTTGGGGAAAATATTTATTGGAAAATATTTTCTTTAATACTTCTCTTTACATGGATTATATTTCCACCTTGGGATTCATGTTGATGAGTT
Organism: Viscum album; assembly: GCA_963277665.1. NCBI lineage: Eukaryota > Viridiplantae > Streptophyta > Magnoliopsida > Santalales > Viscaceae > Viscum > Viscum album. The sequence continues at coordinate 701,854,879 of OY728160.1, forward strand.
GGGTCCACTAATCCTATTAATGATAAATGAATAGTATGATTTTCTCTTGGTCAGGTCATTTGAGGAGATATAATATCATCTAAATGGATTTATAAAAATATTTTTAAATTAGAATATTATAAATCCAATAATGTTAGGATGCCTTTTACCATAGGGGACTTACCAAAACATTCCATTTCTTAGGTGAAAGAGGGAATTCCAAACTATTAAAGATAACATTTATATCTTTAGTTAATTAATCTATTACATCCATAATGTTATCCACTCCCACTCATGTCAGTTTAATAATCACATTACTTAAAAATTTGTTTCTTGTCACGACCCATACTATTCCCCCATTAACTAAAATTTAGAAAAAATTAACTATTGCAATACTTTAACTAATAAGAATATATCTAAAATGTATATAATAACATATTATTATCTAATTTTTAATCCTAGTTATCCAAGATAATTTTCCGATATGGGATTTCTAGCATAATAATATACTGAATCCCTTAATAATGGTTTGTAAAGGGTTTGTGAATTTATAGAAAGGTATCCCTTATGATTGTAAATCATGGTGTGTAGTAAGGTCTCTTTTTCACGAATTATGTTTAGGTTAAGTTAATATTGAAAATAACTTTTTAGGATGTCACACATAGGTAAATCGATGACAAATCCACACCCATGTGTAGTATCTAGATATGAATTTTATTTCCTAGAAACCACTCAATCTATAATGTAGAAAAAAATTAGTATGTTTTCTTATAATTATACTTGTTGATAAGTTTTTTACTAATTTTTTCTTATATTGACACAAAAAACTATACCTCTCTTAGATTCCAATTATAGTGACCCGAGCCTCTTACAAATGTTATTATATGATTTTTAACATAAATATCCTAATAACATAACCCAATGATCTAGAAGCCCGTGGTCTTTTGGACACTAAGTTTATATTACATAAAATTTAACATAAAAGAAAACATGATTATTTTAATATCCATTAAAATTATGTAAGTACCTTTGATCCATTAAAAGAACACAAGTTATCCTAGGTAATATACAATGAAAATTGGTTAGTTATAATGGCCAGTAAGGGAATAATCATGATAGTAAATCATTACATATGAGTCAAAATGAATAAAATGATATCATAAAACACATTTTTAATGAATAATAATATAGAATAATGATATGTGGAAGATGGCGTCATATGATTATAGAAAAATAGTATTGTGTAACAATTATAAAACATGACATATCAATAAGTCAAGGCTCACTTCCAAGATAATATAACATGGTGGATAGAGCCCCATTGTGGATCTGGTTTACTCCATAATCCCATAAATATCATCAAATGAGATATTAAAATTTCTTGATTCATTTGAGATATATATTTTTTTACCCATCAAAACATGTTCATGGTCATTTTTATATATAATAGAACCAATTTAAGGAATAAGCATAATAAATACCCATGGAAAGTAACTCATTAAATAATCTTACTAAAAATAACAATCAAAGGATATTTAATAATGACACAAAATAGTGGAATTAAATTGATATTTTTGATATTTATATAATAATAAACTAGTATATGTTTCAAATATGGTGTTTATTTTAACAAATATTCGTTATTCATGGGTATAGAGTTTGGTATATAACTGAAGCATTTATGCAACATGCCAAAATTCAAAAATAATAACAGTTTATTTAATAGATTATATGACACACAAAGACAAGAATATAATGGAATATAAAATCTTGAGATCCTGATATATATTTACTATTTTAAATAAATTCAATATGTTATATAGTTTTCAATGAATAGAACACTAATTTTATCTTGTGTTACACGCAAGGTCATGTTTTACCAAAAAACAACATATTATTATTATTTAATATGAAAATTATCACATAGACCGTGGAATGGAGTGCATGAATAAGATTAAATAAATTATGAAAATATATATTTTACACAATTTTATTAATTATCTATTTATTAGTAATAAAATAAAAATCATTTAAAATAAAAAGAAATGTTTTCAAAAAAACAATATTTTTTCTAAAAGACAGTTTAGTTGTGTTTTTCATTCATAATTTAAAAGTAATTATTACTAATTTTATAAAATTTATATTAAAAAATCATCTTTAATTTTTAAATTATAGTACAAAAATTATATTTGGGTGAATTTTTTTACTTTTTTGAGGGGTTTAATTTTTTGATGGGTCTTGAAAATACATGATTTTAATTAAAAATTTCCATTTCATCTAAATAAGGTATAATGTTATTTTATATTTTAAATGGTTTTAAATACAAAATAGTTCATTTAAATATCTATTAATCCAATATAGTTCATTGGAATCATTTTTATATTTAATTTTTGATAAAAAACTTTGTAAAATATTTAGCATTTTCACATTAGAGAACTACTTTCCCATCATGTGTATGGAATTAATTCAAAATTAAATTCATCCATATATGTGAATTGAATTTGAAAAAATTGTCTCCGTATTTATAATATTAATAATTTATACTGTATAATAATTTCAACTTAACTATTTTTCATATTAATTAGTGAAAAATGTTAACTATAATTACAATGATTAAGGTAAAAACAAGTTTATTTAGTGGTTAAAATTAGAATATACGGTGTACAATGAACTAGAATATTGTCTAACACCAACCTTTTGGAAATATTTAGACCCTTATAAACCTATGATATATTTTCTAGTTATTTTAATTATATTCCATGAAGGTGACCAATATATGAAGGTAAGTAACACGAAAGACAAAAAAGGTACCTTTCTTCCCTTTAACATTTATAAAGTTTTAAAATAGGTATAAAACATAATATGTTTGGTTATAAATATTATTTTGGAACTTAAATGATTTTATTTATCATGATATAATATTTTATGTTTTTTAGAGAATAAATAATTACTTAAAATTCTTGAGAAATTACAACACCTTAATTAATTAGTTAATAATTAAGTTAAACAAAAGGTACTAAAAATATTTAAAGTAAATTAAATTGAATTAATTATTTTATTATATTATTTTTTTTCAATACTAAAATATGTTACAAATGTTTGAAAATAATTTATTTTAATTTCATCATTTTATTTATAATTTTAAATTTTAATTAAATATATAATGTTAAAATTTAAATTAATATTATTTTATACCAAAAGATATTTTTTTAAATGATATAAAATTACTAAAAAACATTAAAACTACAAAGTGATTTGTATATGTTATTAAATAAAAAACATTTTCCATTCATGGACCTATTTATCTTTGATAATGAACTTATTTACCGCCAAATAGTAAAAACTCTATTCGTATAGTTAAGGTGAAAAGTGTATTTTTTGCGTGTTACATGCATTTGTATTCAAATTAATATTACACAAAAAATAATTATTTTTTGATAAATTTTATTTCATATTTTGAATTATTGGACAAAAATTATCTAAAAAGTATCACTTTAATTTATTTCTAATGGATAAATTACTAAGTTTAGAAAATTAGTTACCATAGTGAAAACCCAAAATGAGAAAAATAGGGAAACATAGAAGTAAAAAGAAAAAGATTAAAAGGTTTTTTTGTTCATTTTTGGAGGTTTTTATCGAACACATAAACTCTAACCTTCATTAATATTCAATTTTTGAGCCACATTAGGTTATTTTCACCTCCCAATACTAAATACTTTTGAGTATTTACAATAATGAAACTCCACCTCAACTATAATAGGGGACTAACTCCCATCACTTATCCACACATATCAAGCAATTTGTCTCTTCCAAAACATAACCCAATAACTCCCAACATCTATAACCTCATCTTAGATGTATTAATTTTGATATAAATCAAAACTAAGAAGGTATTATGGAAAATTAAAGGAAAAACCCGAAGAAGAGGTAATGTTCCCCAACAAGAATCTTAGAATTATTTCCTTCTCCGCAACCTTAAAATATTTTCAAAACCTACTGATATAGTAAAATAAGTATCTAAAATATAATTATATGTTGTTATATTATGGTTATGACCTATAACTATGCACACTTCAAACAAATGGGTTATGAAATCGTCGTTCGTGTGTACGGAGGACTACCACCACACGAAGCAATGTCGTTCGTTTTTTAAATTACCACCTATCAAGGTTTTCTATTATGATAGATATCAATTATATATAATATATTTTAATATTATTATTCCTATGGATTCATTATATTTTATATAACTCATTACTTTCAATTTTATAAGAGACGTGATTCTTTCACTTGTGTGTCTGGATGACTACCGCCTTGTGAAGTGATGTTATTCATATTTCAATAACACTTTACATGAAAGGTGATAAGGAATAATTATATTTTATATAAATAAAATAATTATGAAATTTATTACATATTAATAATTATGGGAATATAATATATCATTTTATTTTCTTACATTTTCAATATATGAAATATTATAATGCTATTTGTGTATATGTGGATTACTGCCTTCACGAAGTGATGTGACTCACTTTTCATCACCACACCTCATAAATGATATATATATATAAGTATATAATATGGTATTGATTATATTATGAAAATTCTATTATGTTAAAATATTACTTACCTTTTTCAATAATGATCATTGAAAATTTGAAAACGTCACTCATGCGTACGTAGGGCCTACCGTCTCCATGATCGTAACATAATTTGTTTTTTGCATACATCATTATTGATTTATTTTAAAATTATAAATTATATATAAATATAATAATTATGTCATTATTATTATTATTATAGATTTAATAAAAAATATAATATGTGGGATAAATGGATCATTTATTACGAAACATGCAAGAGAAAATAGTGCAATTAACACCCTAAACAATGAAAGTAATGAAAGGTTTTTAACAAACATGTAAAAAGATGTTACAGAAAAATAATATATGAAATAATAAATATTAATATGGTTTAGGTATAAGTTAATAACATGTTCAAAACCACTATATTGTATACTAAATCTTGTTCAACTGAAAAGAAGTGTGGGGTAAGGGATTTCATCCAAATTTGATTTCATTGAGGAATATTGTAATGTTATGAACCTAGTTTCATTTATATGGTGTATATACATCCCCATTGGCATTTAATATCACAAATAATTCATTATTCATGGTATTTCAAGTTTAAATTTGATTTATTTCATCTAATGGGATTTTATTTGAAAATTTCAATGTGATAAAAGTTATGGTGAAATATTACTTTATTTTGTGATTGTTAACTTTATCTTGAAACACTCACTTTATCAAAATATTTTTTAATTGGGAATTAAATTTCACTAAAATACCAATATTATTTTGTGATATATATTATTATTTATTAAATGGTACAAAATTTTTACATATATATTTTACATTGAATATCATTTGATTAACTAGGGATATATTTATAAATTTACTTCCTTTACTCAATAGGGATATTTGATAAGGTATATTATTCATGAATTAAATCGATTACTTGATATATTAGGAATACATTGGAAATGTAGTGATGGGTGGTACAAGTGGTTTTTATAGACCCTTGATGAATCGACAAGTCTCATGTAACAAATCAATTATCCAAATTAAATGGGTTTCTACCTATAGTTTTAATCCATCTTGTGATAGATATTGGTGGTAGAGGTTTAATGTGCATCTAAAATTAAGTCCAATAATTAAGCAATGCCATCATTAAGAATTAATTTATTTTTACCCCTGATATTTTCACTATGATAAAATCTATGCATTCTTTTCATTCTCACTTTATTGATTGAATTTCATCTTTTTTATGTTATTTACCTTCCCACGCCGATTGTTATTATTAATTCATGATAGCTTCCTCTGTATGTATCCCTTAATGAAAATTTGATCTCACCATTATATTTTTTCCTTTCACCAAAATTTCATGATGAGTACTATGTTCGGTATACAAGGATATTCTAGATAGAATAATGCTTTTCCCGTAAAAATATAAGTTATAATTTCTAACACCCTGATATTTTTTTAATTAATTTAATATTATGTATTTCACAAAACACTAAATACAACATGTGTTATATGAAATATAAAGACCCAAGCCCAAGATATCGGCCTCATCCCTTAAAACCGATTTGTATTTTTTTTAAAGAAACATAAACAAATAGACAACAATTATTACAATATAGAAAATTTTACTGGTCTAGGTTCTGGAGGATTAGATACTAGATCACCATTAAATAGAGTTGCAATAAAATTAAACAAACACTAATCCAATTTCACTTCCGCTGCACATAAAAACGATGAAGTCCAACTTTGGACTTCAAACTGACCTGTGGAAATATTTTTGTAACTTATGGTGAAATTTTTTTTGTACTCAGTAAGGGGATTAGAAACAATTAAAAAATTATTTTACAACAATTAATTGAAGAAAAATACATCCCTTAAATAATTTTCTTAACAATAAAATACCTTCCTTATAACATTTCATCATCATTTACCAAGAGTTACTAAAAAAAAATTTAGGATATTCATATGCTCAAAAAATACTATACTTATTTAAAAAAAAATGTATAATGTATACATACACTTGAAAAAAAGTACATGAAATTCCACATAAAACTGGATAATGGTCACATATAAATTATCCATAACATACCAGGGTGAAAATACTAATTTTAACATGAAATTATACTTGTTTAGAATTTGTACATAAGACAAAGGTTCTTAACTAATGATGTTATACTATTAGAATAACCACATGATCTACCAGTTAATAGTTTCATATTGAGGGAATGCATAATGTTGAAGATCATAATCACTCGGTCAACGCCTCATTCCAAGACCATACATAATCATTTTGTCCAGGACTCATTCCAAGACCTTAGTTTGTCTAATGAGACCTACCAATCCATTTAGGGGCTATAATAGGCCCCACCGATCACTTACTAAGTCCAATACATGCCTCGTGGGGATGCATAATGTCGGAATTCATAATAATTCTTTCAAGGCCTTATGCCAAGACCCTAGTTTGTCTCATGAGACCTATTAATAAATAAAGAGGATATAGAGGGCCTCACACATCACTTAATATGTCCAATGCATTGCTCATAAGAGTGCGGTTAAACACGAACAATGTATACATATGCCAGGTAAATAAAATTACCCAATCTTTATACATAAATACCAACCATTCTGAGTAATAAATTTAATGGTTTCTACAAATCCTTTCAATATAGTCATAAATTATCCATATAATGTCATAAAATTTAAATATCTTACCTAAAATAGTTGTCTTTATTTTCAATGAAAAAATATTAAATGCATACAAGCTCTCTAAATACATCTTGCACACAAAATTATAAATAATCATCTTAAATAAAAAAAATTAATTCATGAAGAAATATATGTGCTTGATAATCTTGAAAGTAAACCTTAAAATTAATTTGAAACCATGAGCATATTATTAATTAAAGTTTTCTCTATGTTATGCTTAATGCCTGACCATGATTGATACTAACGCGACATAAATTTTTTTATTATAACATGATGACATGTAATGTGAAATTTTTATCCTAAAATCATGGCGATAATAAATATAACATGTTGATAAACATTTTAACATTTGTATATATATACATATACCATGAATTTAAGTTTTGAATAATATAACTTAATGCATCCCATAATATATATATATATCCTTATGGATTTGAAAATAATTTTATCGCATATTTTTTAATTCAAAACATGTAACAATTTAATACGTCTATGTATGTATATATATATAATTGATTTTGAATTTACAATGTTCATCATCATAGAATAAACATATGTCCAAATAAAACATTGAAAAATGAGAAAATTCATTGGAATATCTAATATCAAATTACAAACTTTGATATTGTCATATGTTTTAACATATTTATAAAAACACAATTTTTTTATTAACATAATATATTCATTTAATGATGAATATAAAATTATTGAAAATAATTAAGCTTACTACCCAACCATGAATTAAAACATGAGTTAATAATTTAAATTAGTTCTTCATGATTATAAACTAAATAATATAAATATATATAATCTAACTTATTTGAAATAATTTTCTCTATTTTTAAATCACAAATAAAATGACTAATGAAGTAATTCACATTTGATCTGAAAAAACATATATAATTTTTGTCTTCTTCAAATAATCGTAAAGAATAAATGTGACTCACATGAAATTATTAGAGAAACATTCTAAGTAAAACATGTAACAATTGTTTTATATATATATATATTCATGCTTAAATAACATAAAGCCGAAAATTAATATATACACATGGAATTAGTAATACCCATATTAGCATAAACTCATTCTAACACAAAACTTCAATAAATGTGAAACCGACTCAATGTACATACATACATACATAAATAAACTACAAAATCTCATGGAAAATTATTGATGTATGAGCATAAATCATAATCATCAAACATAAACTCAAAAATCACTTATATATTTATAAACCATAAATTTGTATTTCAAGTTAAAGAACTTAATGTTTTCTATAATAATGTATACATAAAAATGTATATATATATATATGTATACATATAAATATATAATTGATAAGGAATTAACATTACATAATATCGCCTAATAAATTCATGTTTTTTCAAGACATTAATAAATAAAAATATAGGTTTATAAAAAGACTCAAAACATAATATTGATAAACAAAAAATACCATTTTCAAAGGTAAATAAATAATCTTATCACACTTCCATGTATTAAAAAATAATGTGATAAAATTAAATTCTTTGAAATAATTTTGATCACATAAATAATAAAATAATAATTCATAATTTTTGTGATAAAAATGCATAAACTCACATAGAAAAAAATAGTTAAACAAACTAACTCTATTATATTATGATTTTCAAGTAACCATTTGATTCATAAAAGTCTTCTATCTTACAATAGATTTTTAAAAATTAATTTTAGTAGTCATAAAAACATAAATCAAACAAATAAAATGATCCCTTCCTTGTTTTGAAAACATATGAAAATGAAATTATTCTACTGCTGTATCTTTTCACATATCCTTACTCTCATTAGAGTGAAAAATATGATTTTTTGTCCCATTGTAAATGCAAAATAAAGTCTTTTATATCCATTTTTTCTACTATTTATAAAAGCACACAAACAGATTGGAGAGAAAACTAATTTGCAAGATATAGACATACAAAAAGAACCAATTCCAATAAGTACAATACCTTAGAATAACTATGATTTAAAAAACCACAACAAAGTATCCTAATTTGATCAAAACTCAATTTTTTTGAAAAGAAATCGAACTCATGTTCTTAGTCCAATGGGAGACCACAGAAAAAATACATATATATTATAAACTATTGATAGGAAAACCTATATGTGGTCCAATAGTTTTTTGTAATACAAAAGCAAAATAATTCAACACAGAACCGGATGAACTTCAAAAAAAGTGAGGAACATATAAATCAAGATATGTCTTTGTCACGTGGTTTCAAATAAGAAACCCACATCCGATTTACAGAAAATATGTCCATAAGAAAAACAAAACTTATCAAAAGTGGATATTCAAAAGGTATTTGAATAGCTCGGATGACACCTACCTCATGAAGATCAACACATCATACACACTATTAACTGAAACCCTAACATGAGCTCGGAACTCCATTGACACCACTCAGAACAACTTATGGGCGGTCATTATTCTCCATCTTAGATCGATCATAACACATGGTCCTTCATCGACATTCGACTCGACCACCATGATAGTTATCAAAACCCCCTGCATCGGCCTCAACATTTTCATCTAATCCTCTTGGAAACCCTACAGTACAACTCACATCATGCTTGCAGCTGACCTTGGCTCTCCCAGAACCGGTCTACGACGCACACCCTAACCCTATTTTGATTCCTTCTATATATATATATATATATTACTACTTGTATATTTAAATGGATATTTAATTTTAAAATAAAACTTTATAAAGTATCAATTTTTGTAAAAAAATTTGATCATTCAAAACTAATATATATATATATATCATATTATTTGAAAAATAAATTATATAAAACCAATCCTAATTATGATTAAATAATTAAAATTATCATAATTTATAAATTTCCAAAATTTTATAAAAAAAATTATAATTTAATTTTATAACGTTCATATTTGTATAATTTCAATATTATATTAAAATAGTAATACTATATAATTAAAAAAATATTAATGTTAAATAAAATATAAAATTTATTCTAATCAAAATTTATAATTTACAACTAATATATATATATATATATATATCTGTTGGTGTGTATGTGTTTATATATACATATCATATTTTTTGAATATCAAAATCTATAAAACCCAAATAATTTTAATATAATTATTCATATGTCATATTAAATATTTATTTAAATGAAATAAATTGTGAATATTAACAATGAATATATATTTGGGACATAATCGTGTATTTATCAAAATAATTTACAATAGTCAATTTGCCTATTTTTTTCATTCATTTAAAATATTTTAATAAATATCCTATTATAAAAATATTATCATTCAAATTCAAAGAGATATAATAGTTTTAATAAAATTAATTAAAATACTTAATTTTTGTGATTATTTTCAAAGAAAATTATAATGAAAATATTATTAGTTTGTTTTAACTATAAATTTATTTATATAATATAATATTTATACCATAAAACTAAGTATGACATTTCTAGGTTGTTACATTATTCCCCCCTAAAATGAATTGCGTACTCGTAATTTGTTCCGTCAAACTAAAAAGAATTTAGAATTTCCTTATTCAGAATTAAGAAAACTAGTATCGTTAAACTTTTAGACTCGACAACATCTAATCTTAAAAGTTTCCTATATCGTTTCTCTGATACCAATTATAAATACTGGAGCTCGAGCTATTGAACTTAGCCCGTAAAAATGTTGTTTATTTTTTTTATAATAGAAAAAAATGAATGCAAAACATATATTAGAACTGAGGAACTTTTACTGGTCTAGGTTCTGTAGGATTAGATACGAGCATAAAATTAACCATATTTTCAATAAAATTAAACAAAAAAAAACCAAATTTGATTCTGCTGCATACAAAAATGATGTTTTCCAACATTGGAAATCAAAGTGACCTGTGAAAATAAAATATAGGGTGAGCAATTTTGGGTGATCATTATGGGGATTAGAAATAATTAATAAATCCTTTTAAAAAATTTAATTGAAGTAAAATAAATCCTTTAAATCATTTTCATAAAAATGAAAATAAGTTTCTCATGAAATATCATCACATTTTTTGAGGGTTACTAAAAACATTTTTAAGAGAGTATTATGATCACAAATTACTATACTTATTTAAAAACTACAAGTATAATGTATTAATACAGTTGAACAAAAGTATATGAAATTCCACTGAAAGATAGATAGTGGACACATATAAATTATCCATAACATACCATGGTGCAGATGCTAATTTTCACATGAAATAATACTTGTTCATAAATTTTACATAAGAAAACGTTTCTTAACCATGGGTATTCTACTAGTCAAATAACCACATGATCTCCCAGTTTATAGTTTTATATTTAGGGAATTCATAATGTCAGACATCATAATCACTTTGTCAAGGCCTCATATCTAGACCACACATAATCATTTTGTTAAGGCCTCATGCCAAGACCGTAGTTTATTTCACGAAACCAACCGATGTATTAAGGGGCTATAAAGGTCTCTACCCATAACTTACTATGTACAATGAATTCCTATAGGGGATATGTAATGCTAGAATTCTTAATCATTCTATTAAGGCCTCATTTCATGACCATAGTTTTTCTTATGATACATACTGATGCATTGAGAGGAGATAACATGCCTCACCCATCACTTAATATGCCCAATGCATTCCTCGTATGAGTGGGGTTAAACATAAAAAATATATACATATTCTTGTTAAATAACATTCCCCAATATGTATACGTAAATATGAACAATTCTCAGTAATTAATTGAAAGGTTTCTACAAATCCCTTAAAAATAGTAATAAATCGTACAATTTAACATCATAAAAGTTCAATATCAGACCTAAAATAGCTTTATTTATTTACAATGCACAAATAATAAATACACACATACTCTCTAAATACATCTTTCACATAAAATTTTAAATAATAATATTAAATAAAAAAATTTAATTATTGAAGAAATCCATGTGATTGATAATCTTGAAATTAAACCTTAAAATTAATTTAAAACCAATATTTTATTATAAATGAAAGGTGTATAGATGTTATTCTTAACGCATGACCATGATTGTATGCAGACGTGGCATCCTTAATTTTATTATAACATGAATATATGTTATGAACAATTTGTTCCTAAAAATATGTTGATAAGAAATATAACATGTCGATAAAATTTTATCCTTTGTATATATACACACACACAGAGACACACACAAATACATATACATATACCATTGATTTATGTTCTAAATAAAATAACATAATGTTTCATATATATTTATATATAAATCCTTATGGATTTGAAAATAATTTTTCCCATATTTTTTCATTCAATACAGGTAAAAATTTAATATGTCGATGTATATATATATAAAATTGATTTTGAATTTACAGCATCCATCATCTTGGAATAAAAATATGTCTAAAAAACATCGATAAATGAGAAAATTTATTAGCTGATCTAATATCAAAATAAAAACATTGATATAAACATATATTTCATTAGATTTATTAACACACAATTTTTTATTAACATAATATATTCCTTTAATAAAGAATATAAAATCCTAGAAAATAATTAAGCTCACTAAACAACCATGCATTAAAAAACAACTTAATAATTTAAATGATTTCTTCATTTTTTTAAGGTAATGCTTTGGTCAAATACCAAAGCACAAATTATTACAAAGAAAAGGATTACAAAAGACAGAAGGATGGGATTTTTTTACAATCTCTATCAAACAAGTATAATAAGTCATCAGGCAGCATGTCCATCCAAGTCATGCTCTGATTAACTCCTTTGTTAGCAAGAGCATCTGCAATAGAATTCACTTCACGATAGGCATGGGTAGCTATGTAATCAATCCCATGGAGCGAGTTTAGACAACTCATCCAAAGAGTGGTGAGCGGCCAAGCAAGATGAATGATGCCATTCCAGATGGAATGAATGATAGTAGTAGAGTCACATTCAATCTAGAGCTTTCTCCAACCTCTTTGAAGTGAAAAATCAACTGCATGGATGACACCTAGCATTTCTGCCTCCAGAGATGAAGAATGACCACATCCAGCATAGAAACAACCCTGACACTGTCCAGCTGAGTCTCTGAAGATGGCACCACAACTGGCAGGACCTGGATTGCCTTTAGAAGCACCATCAACATTCACTTTGATCCATCCCGACATTGGTGATTTACAGAATACTTCAAAAGGACATTTGGTCTTTGGGAAAATGCCAGGTACACGGAGATGGTGAAGGATCTCAAAGTCTCCAACCGAGTTGTTGCAACAATATTTTTGAATTGAAGCAGCTTCAGGAATCGCAATAAGAATCTGAGATTTCCCTGGATTGAGACTGAATGAGTGTTTATTATGAATAAGATCATTTCTAACGTACCAAATCTCATGCAGGAGTTCCGCCACTTCCGCAAGAAAAATATTTTTAACCTGTAGAGAGGCTTCATATCTAATGCATTTTTTTTTAAAAACAAACAAATAGAGTTAGATAGGGGCCATCTGCAATTAAATAAATTAAGAACATAATTCAATAAGGCAGAGGGAGTCTCACAGGACAAAAAGAGATGATCAACATCCTCCCTATGTTGGTTACACAAGTGACATTTAGAGCATAGTTGTATGTTAAAAGTTTGCAAACAGGCTTCAGTAGGAAATCTATTATGAGAAATGACCCAAATGAGGGTGATCCTAGAAGGTTTGATCCAAGGTTTGTTAAATTGACTCACCCTTTGAAAATTAGATTCATTTGCAGAAAATTTATGCTTATAGAAGTTTTTAGAGTCTAGGATGCCATTAGGAGCAGGTTCCCAAACAAGGAAGTCACCATTAGAAGAAAAATGGTGATTATTAATAATCTGTGCGATATTGTCAGGGAGGACATGTCTATGAAAATGTAAGACATCCTTTATGGAATGACTAGTATCTTCCAGAATGATATTAGATGGTAACAAAGATATCAAGGGGTTACCACACCAATTGTCACACCAAAAATTGATGGAAGAGTCAGCACTAACCATCCATCTAGAATTTTCCATGATCTTGTGGTAAGAATCCCTAACAGAAGGCCAGATCAAAGAGTTGATGTAATTAAGATTCCCATTTAGAATTTTAGTGTGGAATCTATGTTTCAGGAATTCAGAAGCTTTGGAAGAACAATTAATAATACTCCAAGTAAGACAATCCTGAAGAGCATTATTGAACAACTTTAAATTTTTTATACCAATGCCACCTTTGTCAAGAGGTTTACAACATGATTTCCAAGGGATAGTGACAAGTTTCCTTTCAAGAATACTACCCGTCCAGATGAAAATTTTAATATAAGTATTAATTTTTTTTGAAGATGTTGGCAACCCATTTATAAATCAAAAGAGAGTAGACCATTCTAGAGACAATGGGCAATTTGACCAGACATATTATTCCAGCCATGGAGAGAGATTTCCCTTTCCATGCAGACAGTTGGTTTATGATTTGATCAATGATATTAACAAAGTAGATAGATATAGGACGACCCCAAAATATTGGGACACCCAAGTAAGTGAAAGGTAAGAGGCCTTATTTAATTCCAAGGTGGGTAGTAATGGTAAATTTTCTTCTGACAGGAAATCTCTTTCCAAAAAAAATATACGATTTATTCTAGGAAATTGCTTGACCTGAGACTTCCTCATAGTGATGAAGAGCTTGCTTGAGGGCATGAATGTTCTTTTGATCCGCTTTAAGAAACAGGATGATATCATCATCATATAAAAGATGGGTAGGGGTATTAAGGTTTATGGCAACTTGTATAGGCTTAAGTTGACCCTGAGCAACCAGATTATTGAGAAGTCTTCTTAAGTAATCTTCAGCAATAACAAAGAGGATGGAAGAAAGAGGGTCTACCTGCCTGAATCCTTTAGAGCATTTAAAAAAACCTCTAGGGATGCCATTAATCAGAATAGAAATATAAGAAAAGAAAAATAAAGTTTTGAGTCTTCCAATGAAAGAATCATGAAAACCAAAGTTTTTTACGACTTTGAAGATAAAGTTCCAGTCTATAGTGTCAAAAGCCTTTCTGATATCATGTTTGATGTGCACACACCCCCTCTAGTGTTTTTGTTTAGACTATTGGTACATTCGGAGGCAAGACAAATACAGTCCTGAATGGACCTTCCCTTAATAAAACCGAACTGATTCCATGAGACAAATTTATTGCAAATAGGCGCCAGTCTATTCGCAATAATTTTGGTAATGATCTTATAAATAGTGTTGATGAGAGAAATAGGCCTGAATTGATGGATCTCAGAGGAATTTTCAACCTTGGGTATTAAAGATAGGAATTGAGCATTGATACCACGAGGTAGAGATACATGAATGAAGAAGGTCTTAACAAGTTTACAAACATCATTGTGGATAATGTCCCAATGATTTTGAAAGAAGCCGTTATTGAACCCATCTGGACTAGGCGCACTATCTGGATTAAGTCCAAAGACAGTATCCTTAATTTCATGATCAAGAGGGGTGCTTAAAAGAGATTAATTGTCTCTTTCATCCACCATTAAGGGAATAATATCAGATCTGAGATCAATGTTTATCTCCAGGCCATTAAAAATGTTGTAAAAATACGAGATAACATGATCTGTTATGGATTCTTCATAATCAATGATCATGTCATTATGGATAAGCTTAGAAAGGGGATGATTTTTCTTCTTTAAATAATCGTAAAGAATAAATGTGACTCCAATGATATTATTAGAGAAAAATTCAAAGTAAAACATGTTAAAATTGTTTTGTATGTCGATATTTATATACTTAAATAACATAATGTCAAAAATTAATATATACACATAGAATCTATACTACCCATATTAGCATAAATCCACTCTAACACAAAACTCTAATAAATAAGAAATTCACCCAACTCACATGCATACATAAATAAAAAATGATGAAATGTCTTGGAAAATTAATCATGTATGACCATATATCCTAATCATCAACCATAAACTCAAAAATCACTTATATATTTATAAAAAATAAATTTTTATTCCAAGTTAAATAACTTAATGTTTTATATAATCATGTATACATACATACACACATATATAAATATTCATATATATACATATATAATTGATAAGGAATTCACATTACATAATATCACAAAATAAATTCATGTTTATTCAAGACATTGATAAATAAAAATATAGGTTTATAAAAAGATTCAAAAAATAATTTTGATAAATATAAAATACCTTTTTTAAAGAAATATAAATAATCTTATTGCACCACCATGTATTAAAACATGATTTGATAAAATTAAATTCATTAAAATAATTTTCATCATATAAGTAATAAAATAATAATTCTTAAACATTTTGATTTAAAATGCATAAACTCACTTAAAAATAAACAGTTAATCAAAATAAATCTATTATATTATGATTTTCATGTAACCATTTGATTCATAAAAGCATTCTCTCTTATACTACATTTTCAAAACTGAATTTAGGTAGTCATAAAAACATAAATCAAACAAATAAAATGATCCCTATTTTTTTCAATCAAAATAAAAATAAATTCTTCTACTTCTGTATCTTTTCACATATCCTTACTCCCACAGAACTGGAAAAATGGTTTTTCCCCATTTCAAATGCACAATAAATAATTTTATAGATATTTTATACTGTGTGTAAAATCACACACATAGATTGTAGGGAAATCTGATTTGCAAGATATAAACAACCAAAAATAACAGATTCTAACCAGGACAAGATGTCATAATAAAAACTATTTAAAAAGGTACAAAAGAGTATCTCGATTCAATCAAAACTCAATTTTCAGACAAAAAAAAATCGAACAACAATTCTTAGTCTAGTGGAAGACCACAAAAAATGACATATACATTATAAAATCTTGATTTCCAAACCTATATGTGGGCCAATATATATTCTTAATACAAAAGAAAATAATTCAACCTAGAACCGGATCGACATCAAGAAAAATGACGAATAGATAAATCAAGATAGGTTTTAGAAAGAGGGTTTCAAATAATGATCCAACATCCGATTTAAAGGAAATAAATTTATAATAAAACAAAAAACTAATCAACAACATATATTCGAAAGGGATTGGAATTTCTTGGATGACACCTACATCGTGAAGATCAACATTTCATCAGTACCGTCAACTGAAACCCTAACCCGAGGTTAGAACTCCATTAACGATGCTCGAACCAACCTTTGGGAGACTGTTCTTCTCCATCTGACATCGATAATCACACATGGTCTTCATAGACAATCGAATCGACCACTGTGACAGGGATCAAAACCCCCTGCATCGGCCTCGACCTCAACATCGACTCCTCCTGGAAACCCTACAATGTGACTCACATCCGGCTTGTGGCAGACCTTGGATCTCCTAGAACCGGGCTACGAGGCACCCCCTACAGATGCCCTTAACCCTATTTTGATTCCTTCTTTATATATATATATATATATTATTAAATTTAAATTTAAATGGATATTTAATTTTAAAACCAGACATTATAAAGAATCAATTTTGTAAAAATAATTTAATCATTCAAAAAAAAATATATATATATCATATCATTTGAAAATTAAATTTTATAAAACCAATCCCAATTATGTTTAAGAATTAAAATTATCATAATTTAAAAAATTTCAAAATTTTATAAAACAAATTATAATCTAATTTTATAACTTTCAAATTTGTCTAATTTCAATATTCTATAAAAATAGGTATACTATATAATTAAAAAAATTTCTTAATATTAAATAATTTATAAAAATTAATCTAATCAAAATTTATAATTTAAAACTAATATTTATAACTTCATATATATACATACATATCAAATTTTTTGAAAATCAATATCTATAAAAACCCAAATAATTTTAAAATAATTATTCATATGTCATATTATAAATGTATTTATATAAAATAAAATGTGAATAGTAATAGTGAATATATTCCTGACATAATTTTTTATTTATCAAACTAATTTATAATAGTCAATTTATATATTGTTTTTCATCCATTTAAATATTTTAATAAATATTCTATTATAAAAATATTTCCATTCATATTCAAAAATATATAACAGTTTTAATCAAATTAATTAAAATACTTAATTTTTTTTATTATTTTCAAAGAAAATTACAATGCATATATTATTAGTTTGTTTTAACTATAAATTATTCCATTTAATGTAATATTTATACAATAAAACTATGTATGGAATTTCAGGAGTGTTATATTATTCCCCCCTCAAAATAATTGCATCCTCGTAATTTGTTTCATATGACTAAAAAGAATTTTGAATTTCCATCTTCAAAATTAAGAAAAATAGGACCATTAAACTGCCAGACATGATGTCATCTAATCTTCAATGTTTTCTAGACCGTTCCTTTGATACAAAATAGAAATACCTAAGCCCGATCTACTAGACTCAACCCTTAAAATGCTATGTATTTTTTTATAAAAGAAATATAAAGGAATACACATCATTTATTAGAACTGAGGAACTTTTACCGGTCTATGTTTTGGAGGATTAGATATAAGCTTATAATTAACCAAAGTAGAAAGAAAATTAAACATACAAAAAATTAAACTTCACTTACACTGTGTGAAAAATGATGATGTCCAACATTGGACTTCAAAGTGAAGTGTAAAAATATTTTTGAAATGTAGTGTGATAAATTTTGTGTACATGGAAAGGGGATTAGAAACAATTAATAAATCATTATAAAACATTTACTTGAAGCAAAATACATCCTTTAAATCATTTTCCTAAGAAGAAAATACCTTTCTCATGAAATGTCATCATCATTTATCGAGAGTTACTAATTTTTTAAATAGAGTCATATGCTCACAAATTACTCTACTTATTTAAAAACTACAAGTATTATGTATTCATACACTTGAAAAAAGTACATGAAATTCCATTTAAAGCTGGATAACGGCCACATATAAACTATTCATAACATACCTGAGTGAATATACTAATTTTCACATGAAATAATACTTGTTGATAATTCTTACATACGAAAAAAGGTTCTTGACCATGGGTATTCTACTAGTCGAATGACCACATGATCTACCGGTTACTAGTTTCATATTGAGGGAATTCATAATTCCAGACATCATAATCACTTTGTCAAGGCCTTATTCCAAGACCATACATAATCATTTTGTTAAGTCCTCGTGCCAAGACCGTAGTTTATCTCATTAAAACTACCGAGAATCAAGGGGATATAACAGGCCTTGAATATCACTTACTAAGTCCAATGCATTCCCAAAGAGGATGGAAAATTCCAAACTTCATAATCATTCTATCAAGGCCTCATTCCAAGACCATAGTTTGTCTCATGAGACCTACTAATACATTGAGATTCTATACCTGGCCTCACCCATCACTTAGTATGTCTAATGAATTCCTTATATAACAGGTGTTAAACATAAACAATGTATACATATTCTTGGTAAATAACATTACCCAATTTGTATAGATAAATACTAACCATTTTGAGTAATGAATTGAATGATTTCTATAATTCCCATCAATCTCATCATAAATCATGCAATGTAATGTAATAAAAGTTCAATATTATACCTAAAATAACTGTTTTTATTTGCAATGCCAGAATAGTATATGCACACATGATCTCTAAATACATATTTCACCTAAACTTATAAATATGAATCTTAAATAAATCATTTCAATT
The DNA here is from genome assembly GCA_963277665.1 of Viscum album. Taxonomy (NCBI): domain Eukaryota; kingdom Viridiplantae; phylum Streptophyta; class Magnoliopsida; order Santalales; family Viscaceae; genus Viscum; species Viscum album. The sequence continues at coordinate 701,874,902 of OY728160.1, forward strand.
ATTGAAGATCTCCATGTGCTTGATAATATTGAAAGTAAACCTTAAAATTAATTTGAAACCATGATCTTATTATGAATGAAAGGTGTGTCGATGTTACGATTAACAAATGACCATGATTATATGCATACATGAAATCCTTTATTTTAGTATAACATGACAACATGTTATGTGCAATTTTTTCCTGAAAACATGATAATAAGAAATATAACATATCACTATACATTTTATCATTTATATATATACACACACACATATACATATACATATACCATGAATTTAAGTTCTAAATAAAAGAACTTAATGTTTCATATAAATAAATAAATAAAAATCCATATGGATTTGAAAATAATTTTGTCCCATATTTTTTCTTTCAAAACATATAACAATTTAATATATCGATGTATATATATACACAATTGATTTTGAATTTACAACGTTCATCATCATGGAATAAACATAGGTATGGACAAAACATCGATAAATGAGAAAATTTATTGGCAGATCTAATATCAAATTATAATCATTGATATTGACATATGTTGCAGCAGATTTATTAAAACATAATTTTTTATTAACATAATATATTCATTAAATGAAGAATATCAAATCATATAAAATAATTAAGCTCTCTACACAATTAATAATTAAAAACTAAATTAATAATATAATCATTTCTTCACAATTGCAATCTAAACACTTTAAATAGATATAATATCTCTTACTTGTAATAAATTTCTTTATTTTTAATTCAAAAATAAAATTACTAATGAAGTAATGCACATTTGATATAAAAACACATATATAATTTTTGTCTTCTTGAAATAATCGTAAAGAATAAATGTGACTCACATGAAAATATTTGAGAAACATTCTATGTAAAACATATAGAAATTGTTTTGTATGTCGATATATATATATATATATATGCTTCAATAACATAAAGTCAAAAATTAAAATATATATATGGAATTTATAATACCCCTATTAGCATAAATTCTTTCTAACACAAAACATCGATAAATGAGAAATTCACTCAATGCACATGCATACATCAATAAACAAAGTACGAAATGTCATGGAAAATTATTGATGTTTGACCATAAATCATAATAATCAAACATAAACTAAAAAATAACTTATATATTTATAAATGTTAAATTTGTATTCAACATTAAAGAGCATGAAGTTTTCCATGATCATGTATACATAAATATGTATATATATATGTTTATATATACATATATAATTGATAAGGAATTCACATTACACAATATCATGGAATAAATTCAGGTTTATTCAAGACTTTGATAAATAAAAATATAATTTTCTAACAAGATCCAAAAAATAATTTTGATAAACATAAAACAACATTTTCAAAGAAACATAAATAATCTTGTCACACCTCCATGTATTTAAACCTGATTTGATAAATTTAAATTCCTTAAAATAATTTTGATAATATAAATAATAAAATAATAAAATAATAATTCTGAAACACTTTGTTAAAAATGCATAAAATTTCAAAGAAATAAATAGTTAAAAAAACTAACTATATTTCATTATGATTTTCAAGTAACCATTTGATTCATAAAAGTATTCTCTATTACACTAGATTTTTAAAACATAATTTAGGTAGTCATAAAAACATAAATAAAACAAATAAAATGATCCCTTACTTGTTTTGAAAACACAAGAAAAATAAATTCTTCTTCTGAAGCATCATTTCACATATCCTTACTCCCACCAGACTGAAAAATATGGGGTTTTCCCCATTACAAATGCACAATCAAGGCTTATATAGATATTTTTTCTTCTATGTGAAAAACCACACACACAAATTACAGGGAAAGCTAATTTTAAAGATATAGACAAAAAAAATAACCGATTCCAACCAGCACATGATGTCTGAATAGAAGTAATTTAAAAAGACTACAACAGAGGATCTTGATTCGATCAAAACTCAATTTCCAGACCAAAAAAATCAAACTCCTATTCTTAGTCCAATGGTAGACCACGAAAAAAGACATATACATTATAAAATGTTGATTGAAGAACCTATATACATACCAATAGATGTTTGTAATACAAATGAAAAAATAATTTTACACATAACCAGATCGACATAAAAAAAAGTGACAAACATGTAAAACAAGATAGGACTTAGACATAGGGTTTTAAATCAGGCACCAACATCCAATTTACAGAAAATCAATCCATAAGAAAACAAAAAAATAATCAAAAATGGATATTTGAAAGGTATTTGAATAGCTCAGATGACACCTACCTCATGAAGATCAACACATCATCCTCATCATCGACTAAAACCCTAACTCGAGCTTGGAACTCCATTGACGCCCCTCATACCAACCTTTGGGTGATCATTCTTCTCCGTTCAAGATATATCATTAAACGCGGTCCTTCACGGACGTTTGACCCAACCACTGTGAAAGCGATCAAAACCCCCTGCATCGGCCTCGACCATGATCTTGACTCCTCTTGGAAATCCTACATTCTGACTCACATCCTTCTTGCAGTCAACCTTGGCTCTCCCAAAACCAGGCTACGACACACCCCCTACGGATCCCCTAACCCTATTTTGATTCCTTCTTTATATATATATATATATGTATTATTAATTTTATATTTAAATGGATATTTAACTTAAAAACAAAAAATTATAAATTATAAAATTTTGTAAAAATAATTTAATCATTCAAAACTAATTTATATATCATATCATTTGAATATTAAATTTTATAAAACCAATCCTAATTATATTTAAATAATTAAAATTTTCATATTTTATAAATTTCCAAAATTTTATAAAACAAATTATAATATAATTTTATGACATTAATATTTTTATAATTTCAATATTCTATTAAAATAGTTATACTATATAATTTAAAAAAATTCTTAACATTAAATAATTTATAATAATTAATATAATAAAAATTTATAATTTAAAACTAATATTTATAACTTCATATATATATATATATATATATATATATATCTGTGTGTGTGTGTGTTTGTGTGTGTGTGTTTGTACATATCATATTTTTTGGAAATCAAAATCTATAAAACCTAAATAATTTTAATATAATTATTCATATGTCAGATTAAATATTTATTTCCATAAAATAAAATATGAATATTAATAGGGAATATATTCGTGAAATAATTTTTTATTTACCAAAATAATTTAAAATAGTCAATTTATATATTTTATTCATCCATATAAAATATTTTAATAAAATTCCATTTACAAGAATATTGTCATTCAAATTCAAAAATATATTATAGTTTTAATAAAATTATTTAAAATAATTTATTTTTGTGTCTATTTTCAAATAAAATTATAATGAAAATATTATTAGTTTGTTTTAACTATAAATTAATCCATTATTATAATATTTATTTAATAAAATTTTGTATGGAATTTATGGGCTATTACATTGTCCCCCCTTCAAAAGAATTGCATCCTTGCAATTCATTTTTTCAGACTGAAAAGAATTCTGAATTTCCATCTTCAAATTTACGAAAACTAGGACCGCTAAACTTCTAGACTCGACAACATCTAATATCCAAATTTTTCTAGACCGTTCCTATGATACTTATTATAATGATCCGAGAACAAGATACCAGACTCATCCCTTAAAAATGTTATGTATTTTTTTAGAAAAGAAATAGAAAGGAATACAAATAATTTATTAGAACATAGTACATTTTAATAGTCTAGGTTTTGGAGGATTAGATACAAGAATTCAATTAACCAGAGTTTCAATAAAATTAAACAAATGAAAAAAAATCCAACTTTGCTTCTATTGTGCACAAAAACGATGACATCTTACTTTGGACTTCAAAGTGATCTGTGACAATATTTCTTAAATATAGGGGTAGAAATTTGGTGTGCTCAGAAAGGGGATTAGAAAAAATTAATAAATCCTTTTAAAACATTAACTTTAAGAAAAATACATCCTTTAAATCATTTTCTTAAAATCCCAATACCTTTCTCATGACACAATATCATCATTTCCTAAGAGTTACTAAAAACATTTTTAAGAGAGTCTTATGATTAAAAATTACTATACTTATTTAACAATCTACAAGTATAATGTATGCATACACTTGAAGAAAGTACATTAAATTCCTCTTAAAGATGGATAATGGCCACATAAAAATTATCCATAACATAACATAGTGCAGATACTAATTTACACATGAAATAATAACTGTTCAGAATTTGTACATAAAAAAAGTTTCTTAACCATGGGTATTATACTAGTCGATAAAAACCTAATCTACCAGTTTCTAGTTTCATATTGAGGGAATGAGTATTATTGGAAATCATAATCACTCTGTCAAGGCCTCATGGCAAGACCATACATAATCATTTTGTCAAGGCCTTGTGCCAAGACTGTATTTTGTCTCATGAGAACTACTATGGCATCAAGGGGCTATATTGGGATCTGTCTATCACTTACGAAGTCCAATACATTCCTAGAGGGGATGAATAATTCCATACTTCATAATCATTATGTCAAGGCCTTGTTCCAAGACCATAGTTTGTATCATGAGACCTACCGATGCATCGAGAGGCTATTGCAGGCCTCACACATCCCTTAATATGTCCAATGCATTCCTCATATGAGTGGGGTTAAACATAAACAATGTATACATATTCTAGGTAAATAAAATTCCCAAATCTGTGTACATAAATACTAACCATTATATATAATGAATAGAATGGTTTCTATAAATCCCATCAAACTAGTCATAAATCTTGCAATTAAATATCATAAAAGTTCAATATCATACCTAAAATGGATGTATTTATTTGTAATGCAAAAATAAAAAATGCACACTTTCTCTCTAAATACATCTTGAACATAAAATTATAAATAAGCATACCAAATAAAACATTTTAATTCTTAATAAAATCCATGTGATTGATAATCTCAAAATCAAACCTTAAAATTAATTTGAGATCATGAGCTTATTATGAATGAATGGTGTGTTGATGTTATGCTTAAATCATAACTATGATTGTATATAGACACAACATCCTTAATTTTAGTATAACATGATGACATGTTATGCACAATTTTTTCCTAAAATCCTGACAATAAGAAATGTAACATGTCGATAAACATATTATCCTTTATATATATTTATACATATATAAATATACATATTCCATGAATTTACGTTCTAAATATAATAGATTTATTTTTATCATATATATATATATATGTAAATCCTTACGGATTTGAAAATAATTTTATCCCATATTTTTTAATTCAAAACATTTAACAACTTAATATTTCGAGGTATATATATACTTGATTTTGAATTTACAACATTCATTATCATAGAATAAACATATCTCTGAATAAAACATCGATAAATGAGAAAATTCATTGGAAAATATTATATCAAATTACAAACTTTGATATTAATATATGTTGCAACATATTTATTAAAACATAATTTTTTTATTAACATAATATATTCATTTAATTAAGAATATAAAATCATAGAAAATAATTTACCTCACTACACAACTAATAATAAAAAACTGAATTAATAATATAATGATTTCTTCATGATTATAATCTAAACACTTTAAATAGATATAATATCTCTTACTTTAAATAAATTTCTTTATTTGTAAGTCAAAAATAAAAATACTAATGAAGTAATGCACTTTTTATCTGAAAACACATATTTAATTTTTGTCTTCTTCAAATAATCTTAATGAATAAGTGTGACTCACATTAAATTATTAGAGAAACATTCTAATTAAAATATGTAACATTTTTTTGTTTGTTAACATATATATTATTAAATAACATAAAGTAAAAAACTTAATATATGTACATGGAATTTTTTATACCCATATTAGAATAAATTCATTCTAACACAAAACATTGATAAATGATAAATTCACCTAAATCACATGCATAAATAAATAAATAAAGTACGAAATGTCATGAAAATTGTCGATGTATGACCATAAATCATAATCATCAAACATATGCTCAAAAATCACTTATATATTTATAAACCATAAATTTGTATTTTAAGTTAAAGAATTTAATGTTTTCAATAATAATGTATACATAAATAAATAAATATAAATATATATATATATATATATATATAATCGATAAAGAATTCACTTTAAAAAATATCTCAGAATAGATTCTTGTTTATTAAGGACTTTGTTGAATAACAATTTAAGTTTCTAATAACATTCAAAACATAATTTTCATAAACATAAAGTACAATTTTCAAAGAAACATAAATAATCTTATCACACCGCCATGTATTAAAATATGATTTGATTAAATTAAATTCCTTAACATGATTTTGATCATATAAATAATAAAATTATAATTCAGAAATTTTTTATAAAAATGCATAAACTCACTTATAAATAAATTGCTAAACAAACTGACTCTATTGTATTATGATTTTCAAGTAACCATTTGATTCATAAAAGTATTATCTCTTACAATAGATTTTCAAAACATAATTAAGGTAGTCATAAAAACATAAATCAAATAAATAAAATGATACCTTACTGGTTTTTCAAACAAAAGAAAATGAAATTCTTCTACTGCTACATGTTTTCAAATATCCTTACTCCCACCAGACTAAAAAATGGGGTTTTCCATTGAAAATGCACAATAAGGGATTTTATAGCCATTTTCCCAACATTGTGTACAACCACACACATATCCTGTAGGGCGATCTGATTTGCAATATATAAACATCCAACAGGAACTGATTCCAACCAATACAAGATTTCAAAATAACAAAGATTTAAAAAAACCATTACAAAGTATCATTATTCGATAAAAAATCAATTTTTAAACCAAAAAAAATCAAAATGTTGTTTTTAGTCTAATGGAATACCACAAAACAAAGTAATATAAATTATAAAATGATGATAGTTTAACCTATATGTAGACCAATAACTGTTGATAATACAAAATCAAAATAATTCAACACAGAACTGGATCGACATCAACAAAAGTGACAAATAGATAAATCAAGATAGTTTTTAGACATAGGGTTTCAAATCAAGCACCGAAAAAATAAACTGGGATGAGTGTTTGATAACCATATATATATAGTCGACTGAAACCCGAACCTAAGCTCAAAACTTCATTGACACTACTTGGACCAACCTGTGGGCCACCATTATTCTCCATTCGAGATAGATCATCACACAGGGTCCTTCACCGACATTCTTCTTGACCATCGCGACATCGATCGAAACCCCCTATATCAACTTCAACCTCAACGTCAACTCCTTCGGAAAACCCTACAATTTGACTCACATCCTACTAATGACCGACCTCAGCTCTCCCAGAACTGAGTGGCAATGCACCCCTTACGGAACCCCCTATCCCTATTTTGATTCCTTCTTATATTTATATATATATATATTATTAGTTTTTTATTTAAAGGGATATTTAATTAAATAAAAACATTATAAAGTATAAATTTTGTAAAAATAATTTAATCATTCAAAACTAATATATATATATATATCATGTCTTTTTAAAGTTGAAATTAATAAAACTAATACTAATTATATTTAAATAATTAAAATTATCATAATTTATAAATTTTCAAAATTTTATAAAACACATTTTAATCTAATTTTACAACCTTCATAGATGTATAATTTTAATATCATATTAAAATACTTATACAATATAATTAAAGAAAAACATAATATTAAATATTTTATAAAAATTAATCTAATCAAAATTTATAATTTAAAACTAATATTTATGACTTCATATATATATATACATATTATATTTTTTGAAAACCCAAATCCATAAAACTAAAATAATATTAATATAATTTTTCATAGTTCAGATTTAATATTTATTTTCATAAAATAAAATGTTAATATTAATAGTGAATATATTCATGATTTTTTTGTATTTATCAAAATAATTTATAATAGACTATTTTTATATTGTTTTTTCATACATTTAAAATATTTTAATAACTATCCCTTTATAAAAATATTTTTATTCAAATTCAATAAAGATATAAATTTTTTAATCAAATTAATTAAAATATATTTTTTTATTTTCAAAGAAAATCACAATAAAAATATTATTATTTTTTTAACTATAAATTAATCCATTTGATATAATATTTATACAATAAAACTAAGTATGGATCTTTTGGGTTGTTACATGAAATCACTAAGTTTGGCTTGTGTTTCGCACAACACCATGTTAATCATGTACTATATGAAATAATTAGATTCGCTTGTTGTATAAAACTCACTATTTTGGGCTTGTGATACACACAATTTCCATTTCCATTGATATCTTGAATTACACACAAGGTTGAGTTTTACAAAACTAAAATATTCAACTAACATTGTTATTACAATACTTTTATATTTACCACCTAGTTGTTATAGTAAAAGTTACAAATAATATTAACTAAAATTTGAAAATATTAATTATAGATGTATATAAAATTAATCCATTGGTTTCCAATTAGTTATAAATGAAAGTATGAACTATCTGAAAATAAAGAAATTTCTTTTCTATGAAAACCATTTTTCTATATACAATTTTTTTTTATCAAAATAAAATAAACAAACCACTTTTGATAAATTTTTATAATAAAATTTAAATATTATATATGAAATCATTTTTTTTGGAACTCATATAATATATTCGATAGGTATAAGATAAGAATAAATTTAATTTTATGAATAAAAAGTTGTATTTTTCTAAAAGGTAATGTTAAAACGTTTTAATGGAATAACTATTTTAAATCTATTTTTTTACAAATTTATATTATTTATTTTAAAAAATAAATTTAATTTTTGAAATATTAGTATTAAAATTTACTTCAGATGATTTTTTTTATTTTCCAGAGAGGTTTTATATTTTGATGAATAGTGATAAATAATAAATTTTAATTGAAAATTGCTTTTTCATCTTAATTATTTATATAGTTAATTTTTATTTTTATTTTGTTTTTAAGTATATTTATGTAAATTATAAATATATTAATACAATTTAGGTTATTTTAATCAATTTCATATTGAAATTGGAGATAAAAACAATTCATACATTTGAACATTTTCACTTTAATAGCCTATTGTATAGTCCCATTAGTGGGATGTTTTTAAATTAATTTCTTCCAATTCTATTTTTATAATATATATGTAACATTTATTTCCTTCATGGTTCATTACTTTGTGGGTTTTGGAGGATAGAAATGTTCTGAAGGAGTTTAGAGAGGTTCAGGTGCTAATGGATGGAAGTGTGAGGATTACACACTGTGTAATTAGGTTACACGACATGAATCTTGGGTTCACGGCTTGTCTAGAAGGGTTCATGGCAGGATGAGATTCATGGTTTAAAAATAATCGAGAGGCGACATGGTTTTCATTAGAAGTGGACCTCGAGGGGTTTAACGACGTGAAAGGGGGGTACATTTCGTGTAATCCCTCGATACAATTTTATTTTAAACTATGCATTCGACTGAACCTTATCTCATTCGATGATTATATCTTTTTTCACTTCTTCTAGGATAACCCTAGGCACCCCAAGGAGAACATCAATCCCCACTCCTCTCTCATTTTTCAATTAAATCTAGTGGTTGTTCATAGGTGAACTATTACCAACACATGGTAATTTTCCCCCTCTTTTTTATCTGTTTTCTCTTGTTCTTCCCCTGTAATTCACTGCTAAAATTCAGGTTGTCTTTGGATGATAATTTGGGAAGCGTTTTGACGATACTTTGGTATGAAATAGGTAGATCCTCATTTCTAGCAGTGCGGTTTTCACTTGCAGCCTTTCTTCTTTTCCCTGTGGTGCCCGTATGAATTGAAAATATTATTCAAGGTAGGCTTTCTCCTTTGTTTCTCTTTTATTACGTATCAAGTGGTAGGGATCTAATTTTTTTTCCTATAGATCAAATTTCCACCACTATAATCAAAGATAATGAATTTGATAATTGAATTTAAAAGGGAAGTGTGGCGTGTTTTCATGCTTTTTACAGCCTTTATTATGTTTGTGATGTTGTGATTGTACGGGCTAAATGCCCCACTGAAAATGTGGTCTTTGGTGGTCCTTGATTGCACACTAAAAAAGTTCCATGTTGGTTAGTTCTTATTAAATACTTGAAAATGGAAATTGGTTAATTATGTACACATTGCTAATGAACAGATGTCCTAGGATAATACAGTTTTGGTGATAATCCCTTAAATTAATAAGAGGTATTAATTGTGGGATGCTTCATTTGATCCAGAATTGTGTTATGCTTTGGTATGTGGGGTGAGGTGTTGTATGGGACAAATATGTTTGTGTGTGTGAGATATATGGGTCATTAAGTGGTTTCATTTTGGCATGTGGTTTTTTTGGAAAGTGGAATGGATGAACTTGTAGATGATACAACAACCTGACCATGTAATGGAATCTTTGGTTGAAAGATTGATTAATTATGGAATGGATGGGTGGTGCTGTGCAGTGGGACTATGACCAAGTTGTGTTTTTTTATGTTACTGGTTGTGGTGTGTTTCTATAGTGGGTATACCAATGGTGGAGATGAGGGGACATGAAGGGAGTGGTTGTGAGTTGGTAGTTGTTTTGTTGTAGTTGAGATAGTGGATTGGGCGGAATGACTTTGAAATAATGATGATTGTAGTGGTTAATATGGGTGTTTTACCCATTGTTTCTCCATGAGTATCATGCGGAAAGTTTTCCCAATGTTTGGAGATAAATATATCATGAATGGATATCAAATGTAGAGGAATGTGAGGTTAATTTAGTTTATTTTCTTTTCACCTCTGAGATGACATTGGTTGTGTTTCTTGTTATGGATTGTGTTTAGTAGTTTCTCACTAGTGATGGATTTGATAAATGAACTATTTAATAATGAATGGAAATGGTTGAATGAAAATTGGATGGAAAAAATGAATCAAATTGCATCTTTTTGTGTAGTTGTTCATTTAGAGTTAGCATTAAAGGGAATTTTATGGGGTGGTTATTTTTTTGGAAAACCCTATAGACTGGGATTAGTATTTGATAACCATATATATATAGTTGTACTTCCTTGTGATTTATTTACACACCCCACCCAAGTTGATTACTATGTTTCAGACATCCCTATTGTTATGGGGGAGGGTGTCTTACCCCAACATCCTGGTGGGAGGATGGATGGATGGTTATTGGATCTTCCCTACTCCCTCTTTCAGGCATTGGTATCCCAATACTCTTAAGGAAGGTTGTGGTGCATTTGTGGGGCCCAAGTTTCTATGGGAGAGGTGTGCTTTCCCAGGTGTCTATGGGATGAGATGTGCTATGATTTCCCAAGTGTCTTTGGGATGAGGTATGGTTCTCCAGTATCTAAGGGAGGGATGTGGTATGACTTTGGATTAGCTGTCTATATGCGGGATGTGGTGAGCATCATTTTCCTATGTTTGGGGACTATCTATAAGGCCCAGGTGTGTATATGAGGGATATGACATAGGGATTTTTAAAGAGTGTGGAAGCACCATAACGTTTTCTATTAGTGGTATGAGTTGTTAACCAATGGGAAGTGGTGTGGGGTACCCAAACATTGATGTTATTATCATATTACTTTACTTGAAGTGATTTATTTGGGGAGTGTTCCTTGGTGATGTTGGGATATCTAGTATTCCTTGTTATGTGATGTTTGTTTTTACTATTTTCTCTTAGGGGAATTAGTATGGTTCCCCCACCTGTGCATGAGAGACCTTGGTTTTTCCTACTGAGTATACTAGTATGCTCACCCTACATATATAATTTTTTCCTAGGTTTCTAGGAGGATTACGTGGATTGTGCTAGACATTATTATCTCAAACTTGGGGACAATTTTTGTTGTCGCTTCGTATCTATGTTCTTTTGGTACTTAATTTGTAGTTTATTGAATTTGTAGTAGTTATATTTTTAAACATTCATGTGGGATGGATTTTTTATTTCTTTTATATATGTCTTTGATTTTTTTACGGTTGATACATCTTATCTCCTAATCTTGGTTACAATAAAAGGATAATACCTCCTGTTTTGTGAGAATTGTATACCCTTGATGCTGGTCACCACCTTAGGTTCTACAAGAGGTGGGACTTAGGGGTCATTATCTCTCTTTTGGTATTTTCAGATTAAGAGGGGAATATTTGGAGGTGGGGTCATGAAAAAATTGTATCAAAGGTGATGTTTGAGAGATAATATAGAGTTTGAATTTTGGAACAGTGAGGATTTCATGGGCTGGTAGGGATAAAATGTCAAGTGAGCTTGGTGTGTGCTGTAATCCAAGGAAGACTAGCTATGACATGGGATTTTAGGCCCCCCCATGAACCAATGCAAGGACTCTGAGCCTACTGAATAACCAAGTAAGGCTACACCATTTGTAGGGTAGAGACCCTAGGAAAGTTACATGCATAATAATGACTTTTGTTCTTATTTGAATTGGGTTTTTTGGGGAATTTTAAGTAAATAATGAGTTGAAATGAATCTTAAATAATATTATATACTGCTCAGTCCTAGGAGATCCATGTTTACTATTTTTTAGATATGGCACTTGGTCATAGTTTGCGTGTAGTTTAGGAAGTGGAGGCTCAGTAGGTTGACCCAGTAGATCGACAGAGTGTTGATAAAGCTAAGGAGGATGATCAGTGGTATAGGACTCTACGTGATTTCTAATGGCATACTCTGGGAAAGTATGATGGCAGTGTTTTGTACATGGAGGTGGAGAGATGGGTTGAGGAGCTTAGGATCACCTTCAGCTTGATATAGGATCTGACAGAGTACTAAGTTACTTTGGCAAAGAGATAGATGCAGGGAGTTGTGCATCTATGTGGAAAGTTGTACCTGAGGTAGAGGATGGGGACTGAAATTATGTGGATTGATTTTGAGAAGGAGTTCCAAGAAGAATTGTTTTCTTCGACCAAGAAGGCTGAGAAGAGACAAGATTTACTCTCCCTCTAGTTGGATATTATGTAGTTATGGGGGATGGGGATCAATTTCAAGGATCACCTTTTTTTCCTAGAACTCTTTCTGGATGAGTATTCTCGTGCGAGATGTTGATCGTACCACGATTCACTGTTTTATTTCACCATTATACCAATGTATTAAATAGATTTTGTATTGAAAATTACACGTATAATAATAAATTTCACTCCATGTTTGATTGAATTATTTTGTGTTTAATACTATTAAAAAGGTAAATGTTATTTGTTTTGATAATTATATTTTAGGTGTAGGTGATTTGGAGGACCTATGATGAAGTCCATGAAAAATGGGCCATTCTGCACATGATCCAAGAACACCAGTATACTAAAACGCACGTTTCTACTAATATGTGAATCCAAATGGGCTGAAACTTTGTGTTTGGGTTTTAAATATATTTATCTCTATTTCATATGAAGGAACCGGATCCCAATTCGTCAATTAAGAGGCCCATAGAATCTGATCTTTCCAATAAAGTGGATTTTCACGTGGTCAAAACATTTCCTATGTATTTTGGAAATATATATTATTATATTTTATATCTAGCTTCCAAATTTGACATGGAGGTATAAAAGGTGTCGGTAAACAACTATTTAGTTTTTTCCAAAGTGATTTAAGGATTTATGACCTTCCAAAACCCTGGACCAAGCGGATTCATGAAATCGGGGTGCCCAAATCCACTTCCCACTTTGCCTATAAATTGGAACCTTGGGAACCCCATTTTGGAGTTCAAACCAGAGGCAAGGTGCTACCATTTTGGAGTCCCAAAGAGATCTCTTAATGATCCCAAGAAGTTATGGAGGCTATGGGAAGTGCTACTTCAACATCTTCTTCTTCTTCCCCTCCCATGGGTTTCTAAACCCCTTGTGATCACCCGAGGAGGAAGGTGATTTAAATCCCAAGTTTCATGTTTGTAATATTTGAATTATATTTTTAATTCTAGGTTTTTGTGTTGTTTTTAATCATCATGTATTCTTATTTTATTTATTTATTTACTGGTATGTCATTCTCAACTCCTATGATCATGTTTGGGGGTACCCATTCATGTGATGTTTCACACACCATTCACCACTTTCTTTTCCCCCTTCCAATTGTGGTGTTTGTGTGGTTCATATTGATCATTTGAACCCACATAATAACTATAAAGGTCATGTAAATTTATTTCATGGTATCAAAATAAAATAACATACAAACCGGGATATCACATCATGCTCTTCATGTGTTTCCTTGGTGAGTTTCAATTATGATGTCGAACACAAATCACCCAATCATCGGCGCTGTCTGGGGAATCATTGTGTGTTTTCTACTGAATCCTAGGAGGTATACTAGTATAAAATCAGTAATATTATGGTTCTATGTGTTACAAACTAGGGATTAAAATATCATAACCCTATATCATGAATCGATGAAGGATTAACATCATGAGAGTACCCTGGGTTGATAACACTTAATTAATCTTGTTCAAATCTACTTTGTTTTATCGCTTTCATTTTCTATTTTCATATTTAATCATCAAACCCCCAAGTTTTAAAAAACCTCATTGAACTTATAATTTCATAATCAAAACCCTATTTTAAAATTAATGATCTAAGACTCCTTCGAGAGAGGACCTAGGGTTGCTGCTATACTGCCGAAATTCTAGTCAAAATTAAACAATTAATTTGACGTGCTCGACAACACGATCAAATTTTGGCGCTTTTTCTGGGTATCCAAGATCATTTCTTTCCATTATTTAATTTTATTTATTTATTTTACTTCTTAATTAGTACTCCTTTCAATACCCCTCCCCCATTTGATTGTTTTTTGTTTTGGGTTTTTGTCTTTATTTTTGGTTGTTTTTGGTGTGTTCTCTCTCTCTCTCTCTCTCTCTCTCTCTTCTTATTCTCCATCTCTCTCTATATAATTCTGTATTATAACATTATATTCTATTTTCACACTTCTTAAGTGATTTTATCCATATTAAAAAAAACAAACTTCACAACTTATTTTCATGACCTGATCTGGGAAGGAAACAGTACTTGAATTTGACCCTAAAATTGAAAAGTCACTTCACACACAAATCAAGGAATCTATAGAAAGTAAATCAAGTTACATTGAGGAACCACTTTTGGAACCTCAAGTGGTCCTAAACCAATCAAAAATTGAACCCAATCAAATCCAAGAAAACATGGCTGTAAATAATTGAACTTTAAAAAAACTGACCTCCCCAGATGTGGAGTACCAACCTATATACATCCAATATCCTGAGGAAGCAGCCAACTTTTAGCTGAGATCAGGTCTCATCCACCTTCTTCCTAAATTCCATGGTCTTCCTAGTGAGTACCCTCATAAAAACCTTAAGGAGTTTCACATAGTGTGCTCCACCATGAAACCCCAAAATGTGTCTGAGGACTTAATTAAGTTTAGAGCCTTCCCTTTCTCCCTTTAGGTGTAGCCAAATACTAGCTATACCATCTGCCTACCACAATTGGGGGTTTAAATGACCTTAAATGACTATTTCTAGAGAAGTTCTTCCCTGTCTCTTGAACTGCTTCAATTAGGTAAGAAGTATGTCGAATTTGGCAATCACAAGGAGAGACCCTTCATGAATACTAGGAGAGATTCAAGAGACTTTGCTCAAGCTTACCCCACCACCAAATTAGTGAAAAACTATTAATCCAATAATTCTAAGAGGGACTTGTCCCCATGGATTGTGGAATGATATATTCTTCAGCTGGTGGTGCCCAAGTTGATAAAACTCCATCCGCCCCTCGCAACTTAATAGCGAACATGGCTTAAAATGCACAACAATTTGGTACACGAGCAATTGCACCAACCCGAGGAGTCCATGAGGTAAGTCATTCGGCCCTAGAAAAAAAGGTAGATAATAAACTTGATGAGATGCATACCCTTATAAGGCAATTATCTCATGCACAAGGTAACTCAAAATCTCCTCCCGTTCCATTACAATATGGTATTCTTCCTAAAAATACTAATTTTTCTGACCAGTGCCCACAACTTTAAGATTCACCTGAGTCTTGTGCAGGCATATTACCAGGGCGTCCATTCCAACAAGAACCTCCCTTTAAGAAGGAACAATTTAGTCCAAATCCAAACCATGGGTGGAAAACACAACCCCATTATCGACAAGGAGGAAACTCAAGCTACCCCAAGCAGAATTGGTATCCACAAGGCGAAGGTATGAAACCTTCTTATCCTTCAAATTCTGAAAATAATCATCCTCCTCCCAAATAGAAACCAAGACTCAAGGATATGGTGAAATAAATGGAAACCCAAAACCTCCAGTTCCAACAGACCACACAATCAGTAATTCAAGACCTTCAAACTCAAGTGGGACAATTGGCGAACACCATCGGTGAGCTTACGATGCAAGGTTCTAGACAACTACTATCCCAAACCATTTTCAATATGAAGAACAAAGGTAATTTATGTGAAATTACACTTCATAGTGGTAATGAAGTTTCTTCTTCTGCCGATTATACGCAACATGTATGTCCCCCTCTTAAAAACACTCTTTCCCCACCCATAAAAGATTCAAATGAAGAAATAAAATAAAAAGGACAATCAAATTATCATTAATAATTCCCTTGAACAATCCATTATTCATCCTTTCCCTAAAAGACTCTCTAAATCTAAGAAAAGCTTTGATAATGAGATTTAAAATGAAATAATGTATACATTTAAAAAAGTTAAAGTTAATATTCCATTGTTGGATGAAGTCAAGAAAATTACCCATTATACCAAATTTCTTGAAGAACTTTGCACCCATAGATGAAGGTTAAAGGGGAATGAGAGAGTCAAACTGAAGAGGAATGTCTCAGCCATGATTCAAACAGCAATTCCAACCAAATTCAAGGATCTGGTCACATTCACAGTACCGTGTACCATAGGGGAGACTTTCTTTTCTGATGCTATTCTAGATTTATGTGCTTCCATTAAAGTAATGCCTCACTCCGTGTACACTTCTCTTTAGGCTGGCGAGCTTCAACCAATGGGAATTGTCGTACAACTTTCTAACCAAAAAACTATGCATCCAACAGGAGTGATTGAGGATGTCCTTATAAGAGTGAAGAATCTCATCTTCCCTGCTGATTTTTACATTCTTGAGATGGAATATACCCAAACCCAAGGACATGTTCCTCTCATACTTGGGAGTCCATTCCTCAAAATAGAAAAGACAATCATCAATTTTCACAATGGTACACTGTCCATGGAATTAAGAGGAGAAAATGTCAGTTTTAACATCCTTGAGGCTATGAAACACCCAATTGAAGAGCACTCCACTCTTCCTATCTATTCGATGGAAGTGCTCTCAAACGATGGACACACACACAATTCTCTCCTCAATAAAAATTATGATTTATTTTCCTTTTCTTCACCCTTGGATGATTTGAGTTTTGAGTCTTGTTTTGAGTTTTGTGTGGGGTCTGAAAAGTGTAAATTTTGTACTTTAATTGATGAGCGTGTTCATTATGAGGTACCCATGATCGTCGATGATTCTGCAAATTTTATTTCAATAGATTCTCTATCTTTAGAGAATAAATATGAGTAGATAGATAGTTTGATGGAGCTCACTCCCCCTAAATCCCCTCCCTCTATCCAAAAACCCATATTGTTGGAATTAAAACCAGTTCCATATAATTTAAAATATGCCTATCTTGAGGGTATTGACCAATTGACCGTCATTATTTCCAATAAACTCTCTCAACAACAGGAATAAAAACTTATTGATCTTCTGAGAGAGTGTAAAAAGGAAATAGGATGGACATTGGCTGATATTCCCAAGATTAGCCCATCTATTTGTATGCATCATATAATTTTGGATGATGAGGCTAAGCCCGTAAGACAATGTCAACGCCAGTTGAATCCCTCTCTCCATGAAGTGGTAAAATTGGAAGTCAATAAATTACTTATTTCGGGGATCATTTATCCTATATCTGATAGTAAATGGGTTAGACCAGGGACAATTGTGCCTAAAAAAATAGGAATAATAGTTGTGTCAAATGAAAGGAATGAATTGGTTCCAACATGTGTACAAAACAGTTGGCGAGTCTGTATTGACTACCATCGATTGAATCAAGACACACGGAAGGACCACTTTCCTCTAGCTTTCATTGACCAAATGTTAGAACGATTGGCTGGTAAGTCCCATTATTGTTTCCATGAGGGCTATTCGGGTTATTTTCAAATCCATATAGCCCTTGAGGATCAAGAAAAGACAATATTTACCTATCCATTTGACACATTTTCATACAGAAGGATGCCTTTTGGTCTTTGTAATGCTCTAGGTACTTTTCAGCATTATATGTTGAGTATATTTTCAGAGTACCTAGAAAATTGCATGGATGTTTTTATGGATTATTTCATAGTTTATAGAAATTCCTTTGATGATTATTTAGATCACTTAGGTTCTATCCTTCGTCGTTGTATAGAAAAATATCTTGTATTAAATTTAAATAAATGCCATTTCATGGTTAAACGAGGAATAGTTCTTGGGCATGTTATTTCAAAAGAGGTAATTCAAGTGGATACCTAAAAAATTGAATTAATTTCAACCCTTCCATATCCAAAATGTGTTCGTGAGGTGTGATCTTTCTTGGGTCATGCTGGTTTTTACCGCCTATTCATTAAAGACTTCAGAAAGATCGCACTTCCCTTATCTCGGTTATTACAAAAGGATTCTGAGTTTTTTGTTTGATAAAAATTGTGAGGATGAATTAAATTCACTAAAAAGGAGTCTCACATCACCTCCCATCATCAGACCTCCTAGGTGGGATCTCCCCTTTGAACTTATGTGTGATGCCTCTAACTTTGCAGTTGGGGCAGTTTTATCACAAAGGGTTGAGAAGGCTCCTCATGTCATTTCCTATGTCTCACATACCCTTGACCATGCACAAGCAAACTACATGAACACTGAAAAAGAACTTCTTTATATTATTTTTTCCTTGAAAAAATTCCATTTATATCTAATCTAGTAAAAAATCATTGTCTTTTCTGATCATGTTGCCCTTCGTTTCCTCCTAAATAAACCTAAAGCTAAGCCTCACCTCATTCTGTGGATGCTCTTTCTCCAGGAGTTTGACCTTGATATTAGAGATAAGAGAGGAGTGGGAAATGTGGTAGCTGACCACATTAGTAGGATTTACCCATCATTGGACCATCATGCTGACTCACCCCTCCCCATTGGAGAATTCTTCCCTCATGAGACCATTTGTGATGTTGTGGACCTTACCCCTAGTATGCGGACATTGTGAATTTTCTAGCAATATCTATGGTCCCCACTGATTTTAACACTTCACAATTTCAGAGACTTAAGCAAGATTCTTGGTGGTACATTTGGGATGACCCATACTTGTAGATAATTTTTAGTGACCAAGTAGTACATCGGTGTGTCCATGACCATGAGTTCACCTCTGTTTTGACCTTCTACCACAGCTTGGCCTGTGGGGGCCACTTTGGCTCTCAAAGTACTGCTCAAAAGGTTCTTGACTCAGGACTTTATTGCCCAACATTTTATAGGGATGCCCAATTATTATGCAAGTCATGTAGTCATTGTCAATTCACAGGGAATATCTCCAATAGGAATGAAATACCCCAACAACCCATGTTATTCTATGAAAATTTTGATGCATGGGGCATTGACTTCATGGGAACTTTTCCAAATTCATTTGTATTTTTATACATTTTATTTGATATTGACTATGTATCTAAATGGGTGGAAGAAAATGCCACTAGGACCGATCACTCTCGTGTGGTTGTTGATTTTGTGAGGTCTCATATTTTTAGTAGGTTTGGTTTACCGAGATTCGTCATTAGTGATCAGGGTTCACATTTTTGCAATCGCAACATGAAAATGTTTCTTCGTAAGTATGGGGATGATCATAAAGTCTCCACTGCATATCACCCCCAAACTAATGAACAAGCAGAAATCTCAAATCGGGAAGTTAATCAAATCTTGGAAAAATTGTACAACTGAATTGGAAAGATTGGAGTTTGTGCTTGGATGATGCACTTTGGGTGTACCGTACAACTTTTAAACCCCAAATTAGAATGTCACCATATATAATTTTCTTTGGAAATGCTTGTCACCTTCTAGTGGAGGTAGAACACCATGCATATTGGGCTGTTAAACAATTTAATATTAATCTTTTAGATGCAGGTGTGCATAGGAAGCTGTAGATTCACGAGTTGGAAGAAATTTGACATGATGCATATGAAAACTCCTAATTCTATAAAGATAAGACAAATGATATCCATGATATCATGATACATCAGTGAAAGTTTCATATTGGTGAGAAGGTTCTAATGTATAATTCCAGGATTAAGCTCTACCCAAGTATGGTTCGTTCACAATGGCTCGGTCCTTATACTGTTACTGATGTTTACCCTTTTGGTGCTATACAAGTTTTGCATGAGATGAGTGGACAAAGGATTACTGTCAATGGAAAGAGGCTCAAACACTTCTATGAGGATTTTCCAAAGCATCTTGTGGAGGAAATCCAACTGATAGATGCCACATATGACACCATTTAGCAGGTTGTACCTTCTCTCTACCTTTATTTACTTGCCTATTTATTTAAAATACTTTCATTGAGGACAATGTAACTTTTAGGTGTGGGGGAGGGTGACATGTCATAGTTAGGATTAAACAAAACAAAAAAATCGAAAACCCTTTTTTTTCATTTTTGATTTATTTTTCCTTATTCTGTGTTTTAGATAAAAAATTAATCTTAAAAATAATATCCCAAATCATTTTTCATGCTTGAGTAAATTGTGTGGAAAATTCAATTTTTTTTGGAAAAGTATTTTTCAAATGAATGTTTACATGATATATTTTTCTATAATTTGTATTTTCAAATCATTCTTAGGTGTTTAATGGATTTTTGAAACCCATGCCTCATTTGCACTGACCAATATTTTAATCCCTTACCTAAGAGATATTCTACGCCCTTTATTGTATATTCTTCGTTTTAATCACTTTCTTAAGAGTCTTAGGTCATGTAGTTAAACTAGAACTTGCCTTGATTCTATTTGAAGCCATAATATTCAAGTATACTATATTAATGATAGTGGTAATTATTCATTGAAAATTCGTTTTTACAATTATCCTCTATTTTCGACCACCTTTACATTTTATACTTCTTAAGACTTAGAGACCATGAAATTCCTGTTAGGTAGCCACCTTACAAGCTAATTTATCCTTACCTACCCATTTATTGTGTATATTCTTGTTTTATTTTCAGGAAGTGTGGGAGAGAGTGTGTTTCCATGGGAATTCTGGGGAGAGAATCATTGTTATGGGTTGATATAAAGGGTGCCTACATTTTCCTTGGGCAATGGGTTCACAAGCCAAATTATATCATTGTTTTAAAAATGTTTCCCTATTTATCTTAAAAAAATTATAAGAAAATAGTTATGTACATTGAAAAAAAACATAACAAAAGAAAAAATAAAGAAAAGAGGATGTTTACTCATTATTATTCATTGCTTGGTTGTGACCCACAAAAATGGAAAATGGGGAGAGTGAGTTGGAGGTGATACAATTTGTGAGGGGTTGAGTGTGCACATTCATTATGAACACTTGCTGAATTTTAACATGTTTTTCATGTAAGAGATTAAAAAATCCTCTTCTACCTTATATTTTTAAATATTAAATCCTACCAACCCCTGGACATCAAAACAACCTGTTGGAAGTCCTCTTAAGTAGCACACTAGTTTCTGTCGGTAGAGAAATGAGAATCTTGGGAAGCATATGGTATGATCATATTAACTCTAGGAAAAGATCATAAATTCACTTTCATATGTTCCATGAGATAATAGGGAAAATGTTAAGTTGAGGTAGGTTGCGACATGTTGCATGGGTGAACAAATGAAGTTCAACAAATTTTAATGTGAGAAAAGAAAAATGATAAGAAAATTGATTCCATAGAAGAGACATTATGAATTTAATTTCAAAAGAATATTGGATATTTTCACACCTATTATTTAGAAATAGGACATGATTAGGATATTATACTTCGCCCAGGTGTGAAAATGTTTAGGTGTGGGGGTTTGATCGTACCACGATTCACTGTTTTATTTCACCCTTATACCAATGTATTAAACTGATTTTATATTGAAAATTACATGTATAATAATAAATTTCACTCCATATTTGATAAAATTGTTTTCTTTTTAACACTGTTAAAAAGGGAAATGTTATCTGTTTTGATAATTATATTGTAGGTGGAGGTGATTTGGAGGACTTATGATGAAGTCCATTAAAAATGGGCCATTCTGCACATGATCTAAGAAGACTAGTATACTAAAACGCATGTAGATACTAATTAGTGCATCCAAATTGGATGAAACTTTGTGGGATGATTTTAAATATATTTAGATCCATTTCATATGAAGGAACCAAAACCCAATTTGTCCATTATGAGGACCATACAAGCTGATCTGTCCAATAAAGTGGATCTGCACGGGGTCAAAACATTGCTTCTGTATTTTGGAAATATATCTTTTTATATTCTATATCTAGCCTCCAGATTTTACATGGAGGTATACAAGGTATCTCAAAAAAACTCTTTATTTTTTTCCAAAGTGATTTAAGGCTTTCTGTCCGGCCAAAAACAATGGACCAATCGAATTTGTGAAATTAGGGTGCCCAAATCCACTTCCCACTTTGCCTATAAATTGGCACCTTGGGCACCCCATTTTGGAGTTCGAACTAGAGGAAAGGTGATGACATTTTGGAGTCCCAAAGAGGTATTTGTATCATCCCAAGAAGTTCTGGAGGCCATGGGAAGTGATACTTCAACATCTTCTTCTTCTTCCCCTCCCATGGGTTTCTAAACCCCTTGTGATCACCTGGGGAGGAACGTGATGTAAATCCCATGCTTCATGTTTGTAATATTTGAATGATATTTTTAATTCCATGTTGTTGTGTTGTTTTTCATCATCCTCTATTCTTATTTTATTGAGTTATGTACTGGTATGTCATTCTCAACTCATATGATCATGTTTGGGGGTACCCATTCAGGTGATGTTTCACACACTGTACACCACTTTCTTTTCCCCCTTCCAATTGCGGTGTTTGTGTGGTTCATATTGGTCAATTGAAATCACATAAGCACTGTCAAGGTCATGTACATTTATTTCATGGTATTATAATGAAATAACATACAACCCTTAATAGCACATCGAGTTCTTCATATGTTACCTTGGTGAGTTTCGGTTATGATGTCGAACTCAAATCACCTAATCATTGGCGGTGTCCAGTGAATCATTGTGTGTTTTCGACTAAACCCTATGAGGTATCCTAGTATATACTCAATAACATTATGTTTCTAGGTGTTACAAACTAGGGATTAAAATATCATAACACTATATCATGAAGCGATGAAGGATGAACATCATGAGAGTACCCTAGGTTGATCACACTTAATTAATCTTGTTCATTTCTACTTTGTTTTATTGCTTTCATTTTCTATTTTCATCTTTAACCATTAAACCCCAACGTTTTACAAAAATTCATTCCACTTATAATTTCATAATCAAATCCCACTTTTTAAATTAATGATCTAAGGCTCCGTCAAGAGAGGACCTAGGGTTGCTGCTATACTGCAGAAATTCTAGTCAAAATTAAACAACTAATTTGACGTGCTCGACAACGCGATCATATGTATAGAGAAGGATCTTCATCCTTGTTTTCAGTATGTGGTTACAAACTTTACCTTTCCAACATACTTGGAATTCCAAAAGAATGCATGGGTATTTGATTGGATGCACCCATGAGGAGGTCAACTGTGGGAGGGGATCTATTGGGGTTCTTCTAAGGGAAAGGCTGCCGATAATATGTTTTATATGCTATGGCCATTGAGGTTTTGACTAGTAGAGAACCAACCTCAACAGTTTCTATTTCGACCTTCAGGTCCTCATGCTTTTCCTGTGAACTTCGGACCATGTTTTTTTAATTAGAGAGCCCATGACCATCTTCAAATTTAGTGTTTGATTTCCATTCACGTTCAGTATGGTGGAGGTGGGTATGTTCAGTTCCCTCCTCATTAGTAGTTTCCTTCCAGGTTATTTCAGTAGTAGTGATAGTAGGATCTTACTCCACTGGGGGAGAGATAGAGCAGGTAGAGGTTGACCTTAGAGTCTTCCCAAGAGACCTTGACCTAGGAGTGGCCGTAGAGGTGTTTGTTATTAGAGGGGAAGATGATTTGGTCATGGTCAGTTGAATGTGGTTGAGGTAGTTATCCCAGCATGGCTATAGATTTTTGGATTTACAGTCTATTTTGTTTAGTACTCTTGTTGTGCATTTTTTTATTAAGGATCTCCACACTCCTTCATTGCACCTGCTCTATCCCATGCTATGGGACTAGTCATAAAGAGTCTTTCATTACAACTGGTGTTGAGTATTCTAGTCAGAGGCCAAAAATGCTTGTTTCATTTATGTCGAGGGTGTAAACTAATTATGGGGCCACATCAGTCTAGTGGGGATCTATTCTTGCTACATATGCAATCATATGATGTTATTATCGGCATCAACTGGTTGTATTCTATACATGACATTATCAAATTCTTCTAGATGGGATTCATGTTTTCTGACATGGATAACAAGCGTGTGACTTTTATTGGCCAGCAGAGTTATCAGGTGGGCTGTCAGTGAATGAAGCCTTTTCTTTCCTTGTAGGAAAATCTATCAGTGGGAGAGGTGGATGTTGAGATAGTTCAGTTTCCTAGAGTTATTGGAGAGTTCTTGGATGTATTCCCTGAGGATGTTGTGCCTCTACCCCCTCAATGTGACATTGAGTTAAGGATATACTTACAGCCTGATGCTTGTCTGATTTCAATGGATCCTTATCAGATGAAACCTTATTTTCTGCTGAAGTTGAGGATCCAAATTGAAAACTTGATAAAGAATGAATTTATCCAGCCTTGTTTTTTTCCATGGGGTTCTCTATTATTATTTGAAAAGAAGGAATATGGAGGTCTAGGGTTGTTCATAGACTACTAGAGGTTGAATCAGGTGATAGTTAATAACTGTTACACTCTCCTGAGGATAAATGATCTTTTAAACCAACTTAGGGGAGAAAGCTAGTTTTCTAAGATCAATATATGGTTTTTATATCACTAGTTGAGTGTGAAGAAGGGTGATAAACAAAATATTTCTTAAAGATTCAAGTATAGGAACTTCAATTTAGTAGTCTTTCCATTTGGTGTTATGAACGCACCAACCATGTTCATGGGGATTATAAACTCTATCTTCCATGAGTTCCTAGACTATTTCTTCATTGTATTCATCAATGGCATCTTGATCTACTCAAAGTCATAGGAGGAGAATACCGAGCATCTCATGACTATCATGTAGGTCCTTTGATGCCACTAGTTCTGTAGAATTCTATCCAAGTGAAAGTTCTAGACACAAGAGGTGTATTTCCATGGACATGTGTGGTGTCACATAAGGGTGTAGTAGTGGACCCATCGAAGGTCGAGGTAGTTTTTTGGGTATCACCCAAGAATATGGTGTAGGTTTTCAGTTTTCTTAGTCTGGTGGGATATTACCAAAGATTTATACCCGATTTCCCTTGAGTTTCAGCTCTATTGACAGCTCTAACCATAAAGGAACTAGATTTTGTGTGGAGCGAGTTGTGCTGGGTAGAATTCAAATATCTAAAAGAAAAAATGGTCTATGATCTATTGCTTCCATTTCCATAGGAAGGTGTGATTTTTTAAGTTTTTTATGATGATTCCCATCCGGTTTTGGGATGTGTGCTGATGCAGCAGTAGGGATTGATATCTTATGGGTCTAGGAATTTATGTCTCCACAATCATAACTATGCCACCCATGATCTAGATTTGGCATCAATTGTTTTTTCACTAAAGAAGTGGTAGAATTAACTCTATGGAGTGATTTTTTGTCTTCACAGATCACAAGAGTTTGAGGTATATCTATTCCCAGTGAGATATGAACTTACGATAGTGGAGGTGGGTGGAGTTTCTCCATGACTATGAATTTGAGATCTTTTTCAACTCAAGAAAGTGAAATTTCATGGTTGATTCCTAAAACATGAAGTCATAGAAGGAGGCAGTTTAGGAATATTCAAATGTTTTGAGGGTGATGGATGAGTTGGAAACCTTACACCTAGATGTAAGAATGGATGGTGAAAATGTTGTCTATTTCAGATGACATTGAAATATTCTCTAATATAGAAGGTGGAGGAGTCTCAGGGGACAAACTCAAATTAAGAGGTGATACATGATCACTTTGAATATGGTGATGCTTTGGGGAAATGGTCAGAGGATGGTCAGAATTGGATATTGTTCCGTGGGAGGTTTTTTGTTCTCGTGGTGGTGTATGGGGGAGTCCTCTATATGTTTCATAGATCACCCTTAGAGGTAAAAACTAGAGTTTCTACAATGTATTGTGGATTAAGGGATCAGTTTTGGTGGCTTGGTATGAAGTGGTAAGTGGAAGAGTTTGTTGCAATGTGCCTAGTTTTCCAGCAGGTGAAGGCTGAGAACTATTTCCTCAGTTGTTTGTTACAACCCTTAGGTTTTCCCAAGTGTAAGTGGTACGACATATTGATGGTTTTATTCATAGGGTTAACTAGGGATGAGGGATTCTGTGATATTATCTTGGTAGTAGTGGATCGACTGAGTAACCCAGATCACTTCTTAGCCATTAAGGAGTTGGGATTTGGATGCCTTGCCTAGGAGGTATGGAGACGAGGTGGTGTGGATGTATGGAGTTCCAAGATTAATTGTCTTGTATCTGGATAGATGTTTTACCTAACATGTCCGAAGGGGATTTTAGCACTCTTTTAGCACCCAGTTTCACCTCAGCACTACTTTCCACCCTTAGATAGATGGTCAGATAGAACAAATTATCTAGATGTTAAAGGACATGTAGTGAGTATGCATCTTGGACTTTAGTGAATCTTGGGTACAACAGATTCCCTTGGTAGAGTTTGGTTATAATAATAGCAATCACACTTCAATTGGCATGGATATATCATAATCCTTGTCAGGAAGAATGTGTTGTTCAACTTTGTGTTGGAAAAAGGTTTTTTAGACTCTTTCCATGAGTCCTAAGGTTGTGTAGAGCACAAAAGAGAAGGTTCAGCTTGTTCGTGATAGGAAGAAAAAACACATGATTGGAAGAATTTGTATGCCATTTGAAAGAAAAGGCCCTTGGAGTTTGAGGTTGGGGACCATGTTTTTTTGAAGGTTTCCCCTCTATATGGGCAGTAGAGTTTTGGCAGAGGGTGTAAGCTTTCTCCGAGGTTCATTAGACCCTTTGAGGTGTTGGGACGAGTTGGTGAAGTGGTGTACTAGTTAGAATTTCCACCGTAGTTGTATAGTATTGAAAATGACTTTCACATCTCTCAAATTCACTGGTATCTTCATGATGACTCCCATGTCATTGACTGGGGAGAGTCGGATATCGAAGACAATGCAATATACATGGAGCAGTCGATAGAGATAGAAGATCATCGAGAGAATGTGATGTATGGATGGACGATTTCTTTGGTTTGTGTGCTGTGGAGGTATTTTGTCCTAGAGGAGAGTAATTAGGAGCAAGAAGAACATATGCATGCCCATTACTCTGAGTTTTTCTGAGTTTTTTTTCTATTTTTTTCTTTGTGATGTAATGTTTGAACCTTGTTTGTTATGAGATGAGTTGTTTAATTATTCAGTGGCGTGTGATAAATTTTGGACATGTGAAGAGGTGTGAAACTAATTCCAAATCGGGAAACATTAATTCTAATTCAATTAAACTCGTGCATGAAAGTTAATGTCGCCTAGAGTGGATAGTATTTTGACATTGGGGATGGAATTCCATGATTCACATATTCGGAAAATGCGATTGTTTTGCTTGTGTGGTCTGTCTTCTGGTCGGTCAGGTTAGCAGATGTCGATGGAGGTGTTCTTGGATGAGGAGGTTTTCTACTCCAGCTTTTGGTCAATTCATGGTGGTTATCATTGAAATTTGATGTGTTTTGTTGGTAGAGGTGTTTCAAGAATGGAGGGATTCTTGGGAGGTATCTCATGGGGTGGTTGTTCGGACCTCTCTTTCTTCTGGTCTTGATTTTGGATTCTCAAGGATGTGAATCAGTTGAAAGGTATCTGATGTAATGGTTTGTGTCCTCAAGATCCATTACATTGCAGTTTTTGGAGGTCAGAAATTTTCAGAGGGAGATTGGCAAGGTTCATGTGCTAAAGGTTAGAAGTGGGTGGATTACACGCCGTGTAATTAGGTTAAATGATGTGATATCAGGTTCACTAATTTTCTGTATGGTTTCATAGAGTGAGGAGATTCATGGTCTAATAAATAAAATAATTTTAGAGGAGAATGGTTTTTCAACGGAAGTGGACCATGAGGGGTTTCACGGCGTGAAAGGGGATTACACGTTATGTAATCCCCTGACCTGGTTTGGTTTTAATTTTTTTTTTCAGTTAAAACTTATTTAATTCAGCCATTAAATCTTTTTCCTCTCATTCTAGATGAACCCTAGGAACCCCAAGGAGACTTTTGATCCCCCCTCCTCCCTCCTTAGTCAATTTAATCTGGTATTTATTCATAAAGGATTTGTTACTGACCCGTGGTATGTTTTCCCATCCTTTTCATCCATTTTCTCTTGTTCTCCCCCTAGAATTCTAAACTGTAATTTGGGTCATATTGAGAGGAGAGTTTGGGTATAATTTTGATAATACTTTAGTACTGAATAGGTTGATTTTCATTTCTAGTGGCGCGGTTGTCACTTGCAGTCTTTCTACTTCACCCTACGGTGCTTGGGTGAATTGAAAAGCTTCTTCAAGGTAGGGTTTCTCCTTCATTCCTCTTTTATTGTGTATCAAGTGGGAGGTATATAATTTTTTTGCCTATGAATCATAGTTGTTCCACCCTAATCAAAGATAAATAATTGGATAATTGAATGGAATAGGGATATGGGGTGTGTTCACATGCTTTTTAAAACCATGATCTTGTTTGTGATGCTCTGATTGTACAGGTTATTGCCCCTCTGAAAATTGTGGTCGTTGGTAGTCCTTTTTAGAAATATAAATAAGTTTCATGTTGGTTAGTTCTTGTGAAACACTTGAAAATGGAAATTTGTTAATTATGTACACTTGGATAATGAATGGATGGCCAAAGATTAAACCGTTTTTTGTGATAATCAACAAAATTAATAAGCGAAATTAATTTTTGGATGATTTTTTTAATCTGGAATTGTGATATCCTTTGGTATGTGGGGTGAGGTGTTGTCTAGGATTATTGTCATTGTGTTCATGAGATAGATGGGTCATGAAGTTGTTCTGTTGTGTCATGTGGGTTGGTTATGATGGTGGAATGGATGAACTTGTATATGATACATCAACCTAACCATGTAATGGAATATCAGGTTGAGAGATTGATTGATTGTGGAATGGATGGATGGTGTTGTGTAGTGGTACTGCAAAAGAATTGTGTTTTATTTTTGTTTCTAAGCATGGTGTGTTTGTGAAGCGGGGCTTCTGATGGTTGCAATATGGGGTCCTGATGGGACAGGTCATGAGTTGGTTGTTGTTTTGTGGTGTTTGAGATTGTGGATTGGGTGGAATGAATATAAATAATGATAATGGTAGTGGTTGATATGAGTGGTTTACCCAAATTTTCTCTTTCAGTAGCATGCAAAAAACATTCCCTATGTCTAGATATCAATATATCATGAATGTGTATCAAATGTAGTGGAATGTGAGGATGATTTAGTTTATTAGATTTTTACCTTTTGAGATGACCTTGGTTATGTTTCTTGTTATGGGTTGTGTTTGATAGTTTCCCGGTAATGATAGACTTGATAAATAAACTGTTTAACAATGAAAAAAAAAATTTGAATGGAAATTGGGTATGAAACATTAATCAAATTCCGGGTTGTGGTGTATTTGTGCATTAAGAGGTAGCAACAAAGGTGGTTTCATGTTCTTTTTTTTTTAAAAAAATGATATGTTGGTCTAAGTGTTTGATACCTATATATATAGTTTTACTTCTTTATGATTTCTATATGCACCCCACTCTAGTTGATAGCGATGTGCAAAACACCCCCATTGTCATGGGAAAGGGTGTCTTTTTCCCAACATCCAGGTGGGATGATGGATGACTAGTTATTGGATCTTACCTACTTCCTTTTCTAGTCATTGGTATCCCAAGACTCATTGGGTAGGGTGTAGTGTGGTTGTGAGGCCCATGTGTCCACGAGAGAGGCATTCTTTCCTCAATGTCTAAGGGATGAGATGTGGTGTTCTTTCCCAGATATCTTTGGAATGAGGTATGGTTGTGCCCAAAGTTTCTTCAAGGGGGGGGGGGGTGGTACGGTTTTAGACCAAGTGTTTATGGTTGGGATGTGGCGAGCTTAATTTTCCTAGGTTGTGGGAATAGTTATGAGGCCTAGTTGTGTGCGGTTGGGTTGTGACATGGGACTTGTGGAAGAGTGTGGAAGCACCCAGACATTTTTTGGTAGGGTACGAGTGGTTAAATAGTACGAAGTGGTGTGGGGTACCCTATCATCGATATCCTTATTATATTAATTTACTTTAATTTCATTATTTATTTAGTCTAATTTGGTGAGGTTGGGATGACTAGTATTCCTAATTAGGTGGTATTTTTTTATATTTCCTCACATGGGCATTAGTATGCTTCTCCCACTTGTGCATGAGTGACCTTGGTTTTTCCCAGTGAGTATACTATTTTTTCACCCTAAGAATATAGATACTATTTTTAGGTTTCTAGGAGGATTATGTTGGCCATGATGTATTTTACTAGATCATACATGGGGATGGTTTTCATGTCACTGGTCAGATTTTTTATTTTGGTACATGCTTTGGAGTTTATTGTATTTGTATCATTTATATTTTTAAACATTCATGTGGGATGGATTTTGGATTTCTTGTATATAGGTATTGGATTTTTTTTGTGGTTGATACATCTTATCTTCTAATCATGGTTATTATAAAAAGGGTAATGCCTCTCATTTTTTGTGATTTATATATCATTAGTGATGGATGCCACCCTGGGCCCAACTGAAGGTAGGACTCAGTAATCATTATATATCTTCATTTATTGCCAGCTCTATAGGGGAATCTATGGAGGGAGGGTCATGAAAATATAATAATGGATTTAATATTTGTATCCATAAAAAATTATAATGTCTAATAATTTTAATATAATTGTTTACCAAAACATATTAGTGAGAGTAATTAATAGTAATTACAATTATTTGGGTAAAAACGAGTTTGCATAGTGGTTAAACAACAACTTAAGGGGAAAATGAATTATAAAAATGTCAAAAGTCCATTTTAATTCCATATTTAAATAATAAAATCCATTTTACCAAAACAATACCATTATTGGATGCACATGATGTAAGGAAGACCTCTTAATAGTTTTTTCCTTTTTATATTTATAAGAATTCCACTCCTCCTCCACTATAAAAAGGGAAGTCAAACCCTTCATTCTTAACACCTATCAATACCATTGTATCATCTAATAAATTCCAAAAATAAGATCCCATATTACATACCTTTATCTTAGAAGTCTCCCATTGGGAAGAAATCCAACCAAGGAATCCCTTTTGTGAAAACCTGAAAGAGTTACCCAAAAAAGATATAACATCCTTCAACAAACACTTTTTTTTATATTTTTTTATCCAAAACCTAAATTAACATTATTTAATGGTTATATAATATCCTCATAATAATAAATATATAGATATTTTATTAGGTTTAGGGTGTGACCTACACTCACAAATACTTCCATCAAATGAGATACGCAATCATTGTTTGTGTGTTCGGCAGACTACCACCTCACGATAAAATGTTGTTCATTCTTCCATTACCACCTCTATGGGTTGTGAATAATGATAAAAATATTTTTTTATATGTTATATATGATATTTATTCTGTATTTATGTGTCTATAATTATTATATAACACATACCATCCAGATTTTCATTTATTGGGAATACAATAACTTTGTTTGTGGACTTGTGGACTTCTCCATCATCAAAGTGATGCGATTCATTTCTGCTTTACATAGAATGTATTAAGGATAAGATTAATAAAAATATATAATATTTATTAAATAATAATTCTACTATAATGATAATATATATATATCATTTACTTCTATTCTTTCTTTTAACACGCCATGAAAATGGAAACAATGGTTATACATATGTACAACCTACCATCTCCATGAATGATATATTTCATTTCCTATTTAAATTTTTTATAAATAATTATAAATATATATATACTGAATATATATGATATTTATAAATTTTTTATATTCTTAAAATAATTAAATCATGATATAATTAAGCGGACCAGGAACAAAAATTCAAAACATATACGAAAAACAAAGCAGTTATTACCTAAAATGTTATTTTAACATGAAATTGTTAACCAAAAGATAATATAAAGTCATAAGTAAATAATATAAGGTATTATATAAATTAATATATTTATGTGATAGATTTAAAATAAAATTATTTTTATTATACTTGAGGTTTTAACAAGTACAACGAGAGTCAAGACTTAAAAAAAAGGGAATTTCATCTCACCTTTTTATATTCGTAAGATACATTCCTTATTCACCACTCTTTTATTTTATTGGGGTATATAATGACCATGAATTTATTATATTATTATTATACATATATTTATTCTTATTTAAATATCCATTTGATTATATATTTTTTGTGGCATTTAGAGTTTAAAAGATACCAAATTGGTATGCTAATTTTGTCACAATTTTCATTCTTTGTGAAAAATGTAATGTTATGAACCTACATTATTTTACAACATACATATAATTACATTTAAAAATTTATATCATAAATATCCTTAATTTTCATGATATTTTAATATTTAGGAAATCTTATTATTTTAAGGGTAGTTTGATTCAATGTTACCAAATCTGTAAGAGTTTATTGTTATAATATCATCGTTTATCAAGATTGTTGTTTATTATTCATCCATTCACAAAATATATTGATAAATATATTATTAATTATAATTAATTTTTTTATCTTCTAGTTATACATGCTATATCAATGTAATAATACAATTTTACCATTATTTTTTACGTAATAAAATTAATAAAAAAATTGAGAAAATGTGGCTTTATTCCCCTTTTCTGTCAAAAACCTATGTTCTTCCAAAAAAATGATTTTAAAAATGTTTTCAAAAAATTTTAAACAATTATCATATGATCATTCAAACCCATATTTTCCAATGTTTTTCATTTTTATCAAAATGTTTTTTAAAAAGTAATCCTCTTATCATTTTCTGATTGAGTAACTTTTCTGAACCTTTTATGGAACCAAAGGAATGTTCATCTTGTATAGATTTATCCACCATCATGACAATAATTTCAATTGAATATTATTCTATAGGTTAATAACTTTAATTTTTCTTAACATCCAAATATTAGGTACATTCATTTTTTTATAGTGGGATTCAAAGAAAAAGGTTTTAAATATATTTTAGGTTCAAGAAGTGTTTAAATTAATTTAAAATATTCCTTCTTATGTTTTAAAAAGGTTATTTTCAAATAAAATTATTACAATGATTTTAAATATTATTTTATATGTTTTTAAATCTATTTTAAAAGATTTTTTTTTTCAAAAAAGTTTTAGTTTTAAAAAATGTTTTAACTCATATTGAAATATTCCATTATATGTTTTCAATTGATTATTTTTATTGAAAATTATTTCAATGATTTTGAAGCTTATTTTATAAGTTTTAAAATCTATTTTCAAATAAAAAGGATTTAAATATATTTTCTATAATAAAAAATTGTTTTAAATTTTTTAAATCCTTATTTATATGTTGAAGTTATTTTCAAAGAAAATGATTTAGATGATTTAAAATATTCTTTAATATGTTTTCAAATATTATTTAAAATAAAACGATTTTGAAATTTTTTTAAACTTTAAAAATTATTTTTCTATGAAAAGTTATTTCCTTTAGAAATAAACCAAGTTATATTTCAAAATCATTCTCTATATAAGATGATATCCATTTATATAGTTTATTATTTACTATAGATATGATACAAGGAAACCATTATTATTCTTCATGTAAATGGTTTATGATTAAAATGACATTTCATTTATGAACACCTTTTCTCTTCCATGTATTATACCATAGTAAAACACTTATGAAACCCACTTCTTTTCATGGGTTATTATATGATCATGAAATAAATCTATTTTCAAAAAGAAATGATATGATGGATTTTTTATGACACCTATTTCATTTCATTGGTAATAATATGATCTTTATAAAACCAATATCTTTTTTGAGTCATGATAAAATTAATGTTTTATTATCTTGTGGCACATGTATTTATGATATCATCATGAGATGGGTGAGACCTATATGTTCCTCAAATGCATTGGGTAAATATTTATATCTCATGAGATATACATGGCTGTAATTGGGAGGGAAATCGTTTCAATAAATGGATTTGTCTGATAAGGTGGTCTTAGAAGTGAACCTTGACTACTAAGATAGTTTGGGGCATGAACCCATTCCACTACAAGGAAAGGAGAATGACTGGGGATAGTGTTATGTCCCTCCCAATGGGTGTATCCCCTAGGAAGTTCCCTGATGTGTTTTGTAAATAATTATTGACTTATAGGGAATGATTTTATGTTCTTACATGTATGAAACAAATTATATATCTCATTCCTATGAAATGGTCCCATGAAATATTCTCTTCATTCCCTTATGATTCATGTATTATGTTTTACCAATTTTTAATCCATGACTCACGTGTATGATCTTTGATATGTAGGGTATGATTTTTAAATATTATGAGCATGTTCTCACATCCTTATGTTCAAGTTATACTTATATATCTCTTTTATTCACCATTAATGGGAATCTTATCTAACCCTTTCTTATGTCTCCTTTCCCAAGGTTATAAAGAAATTTTTTTAAGTATGATTACATAATTGGAATAACTTTGTTGGAAATATTTGATATCTTTCACCATGCTAGAATATTTTTTTCAAATATTAAAAAGATAATAAACTATTATGGTCCTCATGCATTTACCTTGGTAATGTACTGAATATTAATTGAAAATGATGTGATATCCATGTATTTTCAGTCTAGGTCACTGTAGTTGGTATCAAAGGAATGGTTTAATAAACCATTTAAAACCAGAATGAGAGAAATTTTGTGATGTAGCTAGGTATATTTATAGGGATATGTCTACAGATGTATCTAAATATAAGTCTAATGTAATATAGATATAAAAGAATGTATCATTATTTATACATAATATAAGTGATTTTTTAGGATTATTAGGTTTTCTTTTATGATAATTGATGATTTCACTATGATTTCTAGTTTTCGTCAATGGTGAAAACCATAAAGAACTGGGTTAACATTGATTGTGACATGAAATTTTATAATGAGTAATCAAATGGGATGATCATTAGAGTGAATGATGTTTTTATTAGGCCTAATCAGTTTTCACAAGACATGATTAACAATGTGTACCCTAAACAACTCTCAAACTCACCAAAGAAGAGAAGGAAGGTTTTGGATAAAAGTCCAGGTAATGGAGACTATGGGGGAAAGAAAATTTAGTTTCCATTGTATATATATTGTGGAATGAAGCACCCAATAGAATGTATTATAGGAACGAGAAGATGTTATTTTCTGGAAAAGAATGAAATAATGCATAAAACTGAAAAGGGAAAATGTAAATTTTCTTAATTAAATGAATAAGAATAATGGAAACCCTAATATATCATCTAAGGTTTAATGTTTTAAATGTGTAATAAATAGGCATTATAAAAATAGGTGTCCTAAGTGGAATGCTACTGAACAGAATATGAAATGTGGTTTGAGTAATGGTTATATTGCTACTAATAATGATTTTACATGTGAATTGTGAAAGGAAAGAGGTATTATGTAATAGGATGAGGTGGCATTGTTAATGGATTAAGTACAATGTTTAATAATAAATTTTTTTATGTAATTAAATTCAAGAATTATGAATTGTGAAATATACAATAATTATTCAGTTTTTACAAGAATATGTTGAATGATTCTGATAGACTGTAATAGTTATTTAATAGTAATGTTATATTCATGGGAATCACAGGATTCAGGAAAATATAACCCTTAGTATTTTTCTAATGTTGAGATAATTATATTTGGATAAAGATATGTCTGATATGAATAAGTATATTGGAAGGTACTAATTACCTTGGAACAGATTAATGATTTATTGAAAAAGTAGTTTATGCTATCATGGATGGATTTTATGACTTTTTTTGAACTTAAAGAATATATCCAATAATATTTGTAATGAGAAAGAATGCATTTTTCAATAATTATTTATGATAATTACCAAGTTTCAAGATAATACATGATGAAGGTATTCACATGTTTTGTATGTGAAAAACAAAATCTACATTATGATATATGGTGGCTCAATTCTATGCTATTTTGAGCAATTTAGTGACCT
Organism: Viscum album; assembly: GCA_963277665.1. Lineage (NCBI taxonomy): Eukaryota > Viridiplantae > Streptophyta > Magnoliopsida > Santalales > Viscaceae > Viscum > Viscum album. Next base: position 701,911,448 of record OY728160.1, read on the forward strand.
TATTTCTAAATTTTGGGATTTTATTCTTCAGAAGGGTTATAAGGATAACCATTTGTAGAATGGTTAATGTTAAACTTCAGATCATGTTTCAGTGATTAAAGATTTATCTCACTATATAAGGATTTATGAATATTCAATAACCTATTATAATCTTTTTGTTGTGATAAAGAAATTTGGAAGGATCTATCATTCTATATTTGGATCTCATGATCTACTAATGCTTCAGGAATGAAAAATTCACCTTTATTTATTAGAATAAGGGATAAAGTGAAAATTGATCAAGGCACAAAAAGTTAGAGTTTGTCTTGAAATAATTTAAGCATATCATCTCATGAAAATATTCAACTTTAGGAAAATAATTATTGAAATAAAATTTTGTCATATTATTATAATTTTTTAAGATATTAATGACCTTTTTCAAGACTCTGTGGGTTATTAATTTATGATCGTTAACTTTATCCTAACCATGTTCTATATCACTCTCCATCCGAAATTGATATTTATATTCCTCTTACATGTTCATGTTTTCACTTTACACCCTTGTTCTCCTATGTGGAAACCTGACTATGAGTTAATTTGGGTTACTGTTATGTTTCAAAGTTTCCCTTTTTATAGGAGGTTTTAATATTCATTTTTACGATGTATGTTTTTATGGAAGAAACATTAAATTATAAATCCTTTGAAAAATTGGATTAATTTAGGGGAAAAAATTCATTTTAAGGGGGGTAGAATGTGACACCTTGGGATTTTTTGAAAAGTTTTTTTGAATTAATTTAATAATATAAATTTCCCAAAAATATAAATAAAGCTTGTATTATTTGAAAACACTAAGTTTGGATTTCATTTCACACACCACCAAATTAAGCATTCACTACAGGTGACAATTTTATTAGATTTTGGTATGAGAAACACTATGTTTTTCTTATGTTACACACAATGTTGATTTCATTCAATCACCTGCATTACATACAAGGTTGATTTTTACTGAACTAAAATATACTATTAATATCATTATTAAAATAATAATATAGTCACCACTTTTCCATTGATATATAAGTTATGAATATTATTAACTAAATTGTGAAAATATGTATTAAAAATTTATATAAAATTAATTTTATTGTTATCAATTAATAAGAAATAAAACTAATTTCTATCTGAAAATAAAGAAATATCTTTTCAAAGAAAACTATATTTATATATATAAAAAAAACTTTATCCCAATAAATTAAACTAACCACTTTTGATTATTTTTTTTAATAAAATCAATATATTATTAAGTCAATAAAAAAATTATGACATTCATACAAAATATTTTATAAGTATAAGATAGGAATAAAAAAAATTTTATGAATAAAATGATATATTTTTTAAAAGGTGATTTTACCAACTTTTAATGGAGAACCTATAATAAATATATTTTTTACACATTTATAATTTTTATTGAAAAAAATATTCTTTTTTTTATAAATTGGTATATCAAAATTTAATTTGGGTGAATTTTTGAAATTTTTCTCAGATGTTTGATTTATTTATGAATAGTGAATAACTCTGAATTTTAATTGAAAAATATTTTTCCTCTAATTTATTTATACAGTTAATTTATATTTTAAATTATTTTTAAAGTATATTTAGATAAATGTTTTATCTATTAATATAATTTAGGTTATTTGAATCAATTTTACATTTGAAATTGGATAAAATACAATTCAAACTTTTCAGCATTTTCACATTAAAAACCAGTTGCTTTATCTTTCATGTGAGATTATTTTTAAATTAATATCCACCACTTAAATTTTTGTAAATTAAAAAAATGGATTATGAATTTTGATTCATCATAATTTATATTTTTTAATAATTTGAATATAATTATTCACCAAAAATATTACTGAATGTAATTAAAATTAATTACAATTATTGAGGAAAAAACGAGTTAACCTAGTGGTTAATCATTAACTTTGGGGGCCAAATAAGCTATAAAAAGATCCAAAATCCATTTTATAAAAATATTTAAATAATATATTACCATTTATCTAAAATTAACCATTATTTTATGCATATTATTTAAGGGATACCTCTCAATTTTTTTACCTTTTTATAATTACAAGAATGTCACTCCCCCACTGTAAAAAAGGCACTCACCCCCTTGCTTCCTCACAACTCTTAAGCTATTTGAATCCTCAAAAACCTTCCAAAGTTATATAAAAACTACCATTCCTTCATCCAATAATCCTCATTTTGGGAATAAATCCAAATATTAAAGCCCTTTGGGGAAAACCGAAAGGAGTTACCCTAAGAAGAGGTAATATCCTTCAACAAGAACTTTTGTATAATTTTTTCTCCACCCCTAAATTATTATAATTACATGATATATAATAACCTATGTATCATAAATATATTGAAATTTTTTTTATTTTAAAGTTATTACCTACACTCACACACACATCCATCAAATGGGATACACAATCATCGTATATGTGCACAGTGGGCTACCACCTTTCAAACTGATAGATTTTGTTCATTCATTACAACCTATAAAGGTTGATAATAATGATATAAATAATATTTTTATATGATATATATTTTTTAAATTATTTATATATTATTTTTAAATTATTATATAATACAAACCATCATGATTTTCATTTTTTAGGAATATTGTAACTTCATTTGTGGATGTGTGGACTACTATGTCCTCAAAGGGATGTGATTCATTCACATATTACATGGAATATATTAAGGGTAAGTTGAAAAATAATGTGTTATATATATAACATAATAATTATAATATAATAATATATATATATATATATATAATTTGCTTATCTTATTTCTTTCAACACCCCATGAAAACATAAACAACGTTCATGTGTACGCATGACCTACCATCTTCATGAAAGGTGTATTTCATTTCCAGTTTCTATCTTTTCTACATTATTATAAATAAATATATAATGAATATATATTAAATTTATACCATTTTTCAAATTCTATAAATAATTAAATCCTGATCTAATTAAAAGGATCAAGAATAACATGTAAAATCATGTACAAAAAACTAACCGGTTATTACCAGAAACATTAAATTAACTTGGAATTGTTAATAAAAGGGTAATATAAATCCATAATTAAATAATATATGTTATTATATAAATTAATATGTTCCTATGTTATATTTATAATAATCTTAAATTTATTATATAATTTTTTTGAACAAGTACGATGTGAGTCAGGACATAAAGAAATGAAATTTCATCTCACCTTTTCATATCTGTGAGATACATTCATTATTCCCAACTCATTTATTTTTTATAGTGTATAAAATTAAAATGAATTTATTATATCATTATATCCTTAAATTTATGGATATTTACATATCCATTTTATTATCTTTATTTCTTTGGGTTTACGGTTCAAAAGTTAACAAATTTGTAGGGTAATTTTGTCTTAATTTTTCTTTCTTTGAGACACATGTAATGTTTTAACCTACTTTATTTTAAGATGTGTATATAATTCCATTTGAAATTTTATATAATAAATATAATTATGTTAATTAAATTTTAATATTTATTAAATAATATTATTTCATGGTGATTTTTATTCAATGTTACATAAGGGGTAAGAGTTTGTTGCTACAATCTCATCGTTTTTAAGATTGATTATGAGTATGATTCTAATGATGAAATATTATGATAAATATAATAAAACTTATAATTACTTTTATTCTCCTTTGGTTATAAATTATATATCAAAGTAATGGTATCATTATTTCACTCTTTGTTACTAATTAAAAATAATAATTTTTTAAGTAAATCCGACATTATTTCTCTTTTTGGTCAGAAATATGTGTTCTTCCATGACCATTTTTTCCAAAATTGTTTTCTAAAAACAGTTTAATATTGTTCTATGGTACTAAAAATATATTTTTACCCATATTTTATCATTTTATAAAAATAATTTTTTAAAAATAATCTTCCATCCTTTTTCTGATTAATACACTTTTCTAAACATTTTATGGAGAAAAAAGAATATTCGACATGTATGAACTTATCTTCCATCATGACCATTTTTTCTTTGAAGCATCCATTTCATGTTTAAAAGATTAAATTTTTAAGAAAATATTTTCCCTAATATTCTAAGCAGTCACTGTTTTTAACTTTTTTTCAAATAAAAGGGTTTTCAAAAAAAATTATGTTTAGGAAGACTTTTAAATGCTTTTAGGATATTTCTTTATATATATTAAAAATTTTAATTTAAATTAAAGATATTTTAATGGTTTCAAATATTCTTTTATATTTTTCCAAATATATTTTCATAGAAAAATGTTTTCAAAAAGGTTTTACATTTAATTTTTTTAAATGATTTTAAAATCTTCTTTTATATGTTTTAAAATTGTTATTTTCAAAGAAAATATTGTCATTGATTTAAATTATTCTTTTAAATGCTTTAAAAGCTATTTTAAAAGAATAAATTTTCCCAAAAAAACCTTTAAAAATGGTTTTAAATGATTTTAAAATATTCCTTTATCTGTTTTAAAATTTTTATTTTCAAATAAAATGATTTTATTGATTTAAAATGTTATTTTATAATTTTTAAAATATATTTTCAATGAAAATGATTTTGAAAATGTTTAATATTTTAAAAGTTAATATACAAAAATAAATTATTTCTTTTAAGAAATGATCCAAGTGATATTTCAAAATACTTCTCTATATAAGATGGTATCCTTTGAAATCGATTATGGTTTTAGAGGGATATAATCCAAGGACTCTATTCTAATTATTTATTTGAATGGTTTATGATTAAGATAAATTTTTTTTACCAAACCCATTTCCCTTCCATGGGTTTTTAAATGATAAAATTCTTATGAAAAATTCATTCTTTCATGGGATATTCTATTATTATGAAACAGTTCTTTTTTCCATTGGTTATGATATGATGAAATTTTTTTGATATTTATTTCATTTCATTTGTTATTATATGATGTTTGTAAAACCCATATCTCTTTGTGCATCATGATATAAAGAGTGTTTTATTATCTTGTGGCACACATATCTAGGATTTCATTATGAGATGGTTGGCACCTATATATACCTATAATTCGTTGGATAAATATTTAAATATCATGAGATATACATGGTTGGAACGGGTAAGGAACTCAGTTTAGTAAATGACTGTGTCCGTTAAGATGGTCTTGGGAGTGATCCATTACAATTAATATAGTATTGGGAGTGAACATTGACTACTATGATGGTTTGTGGAGTAAACTAATTCCACTATAAGGAAAGGGCTATGATTAGGGATAATGGTGTTTCCCACCTAGTAGGTGTAACCCCATGTTGTCTATTGATAGGTTTGGGATATAAGCCTTGACCTATAGGGAATGATTTTATATTCTTACATGTATGTCAAAAATTCTATGTCTTATTCCTATATTATGATCTCATGTCCTACACTCTTAATTACATTATGATTATTTTATTATGTGCTACCAACATTTATTCCATGACTCATGTGTATGATATATGATATTAAGGGTATGATATTCAAATGTCATGATCATATTCAAATACCCTTATATTCACGTTATGCTTAAATATTTCCTTTATTTACCCATAATGAGAATCTGAGATCACCCTTTATTATGTTTCATTTACCTAGGTTATGAAGAATGTTTTTACATTGGATTAATAAATAGGAATATATTTTTTGGATACATTGAAGTTCTTTCACCAAGCTATAATATTGTGTTAAAAGTTTCTAAGGAAACTAAAATATTACGGACCTCAGACCTGTACTTTTTTAATGTGTTGAATATTAATTGAAAATTATGCAATATCCATTCCAAGTAATCCATGGTTAATATATAATTTTTGTATTAAATTTTAATACAATAATCATTTATTTATCTAGTTTATCAAGACTAATACACTATTCGGTCTTTTGGGATACAATTCCTTTTATATTATTCCAATATAATGCTATTAAGTACCATCTCTGGGAATATAGGTTTTGTTTCACTATAGTTGGAATCAATGTACGTTTAGTAGAAACCTTGGGAACTAGATTTATAATGATATATATTTGGAAACATAATTTAATGATAGATGTTGAGGATATGTATAGAAGAACACTCTTAAATTTTAGGATAATACTTATGTTTCATAATGATATGATATAATCTAGTGTGTTCCATTCTTTAGGAATGTTTCCTAGAATAAGGAATGAGATCCACATTAGTGCACGTGATCCAAAGAGTAATAATAATCATTTCATTGATGGTTTTAAGCATATATTTTGAAGGGAATTGGTCTCCCAATAATTCTCATCATATGAGGACATAATATCATGTACTAAAAATACATAGAATAAATTCTCTAAGTATTATGGATTATGGGGGAAGCTTGAGAATAAGAGGATGTATGGGAAGAATATGGATAAATAAAATAAGAGAAAGAAGTTTTTTTCCATGTTTGATAATTATGGAAATAATCAACCTAGGAAATACTTTAAAGGATTGGGTTTTTATTATAAGTCAGTAAAAATGGGTCAACAGGAAAAATAATCCAAATGAAGGAAAGAAAAACAAATTATCTAGTGTTTCAACTATACTAAAATGGTTCAATAAAAAAATAAAATTCCCCAAGTGACATACGAATATACCTTAGAGGAAGCTAAGGGATCGAGTTAAAGCTGACGATGTAGATGCATCTTAAGTGGAATGATTGATGTGATTATGTATTTGGGTCTAATAAATATGTTTGGAAATTATTTTATTGCAGATATTCTCATCATAAGAATTATGAAATGTATAATTATTATAATTTAGTACTATTTCATAAAGGATTTGAAAGAATTTGATTAAGGGTACTAAGAAAATTGATTCACTGGTAAGTTGAAATAATTGGAAAACACATTACTGATGGAAAGATAATGCTAAATATGTTCAAGATGTTGGGATAAATAGATGATTGATATAGATAATGTAAATTACATAGTACTCACTAACTTAGGGATAATTAATGATTTATTTTAAAGGTGGTTGATGTTATCACTAATGGAGTCTACTACATTTTTGGATTTTAGGAATATATGTAATAATCCAAATTTTATTTAAGTAACCACATAAACATGAATATTTTCAAAAATATTTTGCGTTAATTCATGTTTTTACCATGTTTATAATAAATAAATGGTTAAGGTATTCACATTTTTTTTGTGTGATGATTAAAAGTTACATAATATTATTTTAGGGTTAAATGATAAATTCATTTCATAAATTTAGTGACCTTCATTCTGATTTTTTATCTCAATTTTTTGTAAAGGTCATAATTTTAACCATTTATAAAATAGTTTATGTTGAACATTAGATGAGGTGTTAGAGATTAATGTATTACTCCACTATATGAAATAATTTGTGCTATGAGATCAAGTAGAAAAATTTTCAGGCACAACCAAAGGATGAGATTGTGCTTATGAAATGTAATGAAATCATATAAGTATATAATCTCATGATTTTTCATCATATTTACGAAGAAGGATCCTTGAAATAGAAATATATTCATATTAAATTCTTATTTTTTGAATCATAAGTTCAATCAAATCATCTCAGATATATGGTTTTTATGACTTTAACATTCCATTGATCATTCACATACTTCTAATCAATGACCTAAATCACTCTCTATAAATATTTATACTTTTTCTCCATATTTATATCTTCACTTTCCACCAATGTTATCCTACATAGAAACCTTGATATGTGTTATTTCATATGAACATGGTACTTCCATTAATATTTTATTAAGAGGATATTTTATGAATAATTTTTAGTATGAGGGTTTTTTAACAATTTTATTTCCAAATTTAAAATAGTTAACTATGATGATCACATTTTAATTGTGATGATATAATTTATTTAAGGCTGGGATAATGAAACACCCCAAAATTCTTAAAGAATAACATTTCATTCAATAGTGTATATAACATACGAAACCAAGCATATAAGAGAATATAAAATTTTTAGGCTATAAGATATATTTAGTATTTTAAATAAATTAAATCTTTTATATTGACTAAAATAAATGGAACACTGAGTTTATCTTTCATTACATATAAGATCACGTTTTATCGAACAACAATATATTATTTGTCTTATTATTTAATATGAAAATTATCCCATGTAAATTAGAATGGAAATTATGAATTGGATTATATAACTTATGAAAATATATAGTTTACACACATTTATAAATTACCAATTTGTTTTTAATACAATAATAATAATTCTAAATAAAATTGAATAATTCAAAAAAAATGGTATTTTTTCTAAAAGACAGTTTTATCTTGCCTAGCACAGATGATATAAAATTAATTTTTAACACTTTTTGAAAATTTATATTAAAAAACAAATTTAATTTTTAAATAGTAATACAATTATTATACTAGGGTGAATTTTAGGTATTTTCTAAACAAATTTCATTTTTTTGATGAATAGTTAAAAATTGGATTTTAATTGAAAATTTTCTTTTCACCTAAATAATTTATAGTGTTAAATTATATTTTTAATTGGTTTTAAAGTTATAATAGTTCAATTATAAATTTTTGAATCAAATATAGGTAATTAGAATTGTTTTCATATTGATTTTTTTAAATAAACATTGTAATATTTGCAACATTTTCACATTAAAAAGTGCTTTATCATCATGTCTTTGAGTTTAATTTTAAATTAAATTCATCCACATAATTGTACTGAATTTAGAAAAATATATTCAATATTTTGAATCATAAAAACTTAAATTATCTAATAATGTTACTTAATTTTTTACCATAATGATTAGTCAAAATAGTTAAAATTAATTACAATGATTAAAGAAAAAAATAAGTGTATTTAGTGGTTAAATAGAGAATATAAGGAGTAAAATGACCTAGAAAAATGAACAAAACTTATTTAATGGACATATTTATGCCCAATTAACCTTAGTATCAAGTTTTATGTGTTATTGGGACACTATTAAATGAATGTGACTTTATAATAATTTAAGTAAATAACAAGACAAATAATGGAATTTTCTTACCATAAATATTTATAATGCTATAGGATTGGGAAAAACATCATATTATTGTTTATAAATATATATTTATAGGGTAAATAAGTTTTTTATCATGATTTTTTGAGGTTATATAATTAATTAAAATGATTAAGAGATTCAAACATAGTAATTATGATGTAAACAATTAACTAAAACAAATGACACTAAAAATATTAAAAGTAACATAAATTTAATGAATTATTGAATTCCATTATTTTTTTAGATTTTTATAACATTTATATAGTTATTAATATAAAATATTATAATTCCATCATTATATTGAGATTTTGAAATTTATATTAAATAAATAATGTCAAAATTGATAATAATGTTATTTAATAATAAATAATATTTTATTAAATGAATTAAAATTTAAAAGATCATATCTTTATAAAATTGACTTTTAATGTCAATAAATATAAAATATATTCCATTTATGATCCATGTTTTATTTTATAATGAAAATATTAATAGCTAAATAGTAAAAATGATGTTAACACGGTTAAAGTGAAAATAGTATTTTTTCCCATTACACGTGTTTGAATTAAAATTTATTTTGCACACACATGATATTTTAATTAAATAAATTATAATTAATAATTATAAAAATTTTATATTACTTATATAAAAGTTATCACATTAATTTAGTCTTAAAATATAAATTAACTACGTTAGAAAATTAGTTTCCATATTGAAAACCCAAAATGGTAAAAATAGGGAAATATAGAAGTAAAGGAAAAAAATGATAAAAATTATCTTTTTTTTTGTGGTGGACGATTTTTTGTACGATATAAATAATTTCATAAATTGTTATTCAATTTTTGAGTCACATTAGTTAAAGAAGTCCTCTCTATAGTGAATACTTTTTAGTATTTATAAGAATGTCACTCCTCAACTATAAAAGGACACCTGCTCCCCTCATTACAGTGAAACTCTTAGCATATTTGGGTCATCCAAGACCTTAAAAAAACAATCACAAACATACCTAACTTAATATAATAAGAATTATATTGGGTAGTAGGACAACCTAGGAAGGGTTTTGTGAATACCAAATGATGATACCCGAAGAGGAGGTAATGTTTTTCAATAAGTGTCATCATTTAATTTATTCTCTACCTCCATAAAATTTTATTAAAACATGATGATATAAAAAATTAAATATATTAAATATAAATATATGTTTTTAGAATAATTTTATTACTTATAACATCACACACTTCTATCATATAGGTTACAAAATCATAATTTGTGTCTACATTAAACTACCGCCTCACGAACTTATGTCATTCATTTTTCCATTACCACCTCTCATGGTTTGGTATTATAATGGATATAAAGTATTTATATATAATATATAGATATTTTTATACCATTTTATTCACTATACCATATATAAATTACTAATTTCAATTCCATATGGGATACGGTAATATCGCTCAGGTGTATGGTGGACTATCACCTCATGATATTATATGGCGTGTCTTTCACTAACACTTTAAATGGGAATTGATAAGAAATAATTATATGTAATATACATGAAATAATTTTGATATTCATTTCATATGTAACATTATTTAAATATAAAATATTATTTTTGTTTTCATACATTTTCACTCAATGAAAGGTGACAACGTCGTCAATGTACGTGTGGATTATCGCCTTCATGAAGTGATGTGACTCTCTTTTCATCACCACACAACATGAATGAAATATATAAGTGTATAATATGGTATTAATTATATTATTATGATTCTATAATTGAAAAATATTAATTAAATTCTTTCCATAATGATCATTTAAAATAAAAAATGTTACTCATGCGTATGTATGACCTACCATCTTCATGGTTGTAACATACTTCATTTTTCATAACCATCATTCATGATTTGTTTTAAATGTATAAATGAAGTATATATTTGATAATTATTTCATTATTATTATTATATATATTCATAAAAAATATAATATGTGAAATAAATTGATCATTCATTGTAAAAGACACATGAAAAAGGTAATTAACACCTAAAATAATAAAAGCAATGAAATATTATTTAATAACAAGTAATAAAATGTAATATAAGGATCATATATGATATTAAAAATATTAATATGCTTCTTTTTATATGTTATTTACATTTTAAATCCTCTATACCAGATATTAAATCATTTTTAATTAAAAGGAATCATGATGTAAGAGATTTCGTCTCGTTTTCATTTCATTGAGGCATACTGTAAAGCTATTCAACTAGTCTCTTTTATTTGGTGTACATAATTTCCATTTTAAATTTAATATCATGAATTATTAATTATTATATATATATATATATGTATATTTATTTATTTCATTCAAGGTAATTTTATTTGAATATTTCTAATTGTTAAAATTTATAGTGAAATATCACTTTATTTTGTGATTGTTAAAATTATCTTGAAACAAAAAAAATTTATTGCTATAATTTTTCATTATAAATATAATTTATATTAAATTTAAAAAATATTTTTTGATGGATATGAATATTTTATAAATCATATTCTATTTTAATATATTTTTTACTTCAAATTTTATCTTATTAATTGGGGAAATATTGATATATATGTATCATTTCTTCAATATAGTTATTTGATGATGAGTAATATCATTAATGAATTAAATAAATTATTTGATTTATCTAGAATTATTTGTACATGATGTATTGAGTTGGTCTTGTATATTATGTAGGCCCTCGATGCATCGATAGTTTTCATGAGATGACATAGTTGGCCAAATTAAATTGGTTTCTACTAGTAGTTTTAAGCCAACTTGTGAAAGGTCTTTATAGTAGAGGTTTTCATGTTCTTTAAACATGACATCCAATAATCAATAATTTCCTTCATTTAGTATTCAATTATTTTTATTCTTGATATTTTCACTATGATAAAATCTATTGATTCTTTTTATTCTCATTTTATTGATTGAATGACATATGTTTTATGTTATTTTCCTCTCCATATTGATTATGTTTATTTATTCATGATAGCTTTTGGTGTACATAACCCTTACTAAGAATTTGATCTCACCCTTATTTGTTTTACTTTATCAAGTATTATATGAAGAGTACAATATTTGATATAAAAGGATATTTTAGAGGGAATAAATTTATTCATGAGAAAAGTTATGTTGTAATTTGTGTATTAAATTGTAATAAAATACTCTAGTATATATCTAGTTTACAAAGACTACTAAACTATTAAATCCTTTCGGATGTGATTTATTATATCTTATTCCAATGTAATGTTTTAAGGAACTAGATCTGGGCTTCTCAGGTTGAAGTTGCTATATTTTTTAATGTCCTTGTTAAGGAATCAATATATAATTTTTAATGAAATAAATAATAAGAATTTATTTTGAAAAAAGTTCAAAAATTATGGTAATGAATAATATAAATCTTATTATAAATAATTCATACTGTGTAAAAGGATTTAAAATAGTGTTACATCAATGGGTTTGGGAATATAAATTCTTCCATTAATCATAGTTTATTAAATGATGGTATTTAGAATTGAACAGAAGGAATGAATAACACCAATAAAGATTAAATGAGTATACAAGGAGTATATGTAAGATAAATATATGCAGAAGTTAGAAGAAAAAAATAACATTAAATAGAGACATTAATTGATTTTTGTAGTGAATTTATAAACCCAATGAAAAGAAAATGGTTTGGAAAGTTTTATTTTCTTAGGTCTATATTTTCTCTGAACTTTCACTTCACATCCTATATAAATAAATTCAATATATGAAATAAATTATTAAGAAACATCTTAAAATTAAATTTATTTATTATCAAGGTTTTATGTTATTTTAGAGTTGTTTAATTGAGATATCATTTACATTTATATTGCCCCATGGTAATTCATTCCATGGTTACATCATCGCATTAGTTTATGGGTAATAATTGACATTCATGTCAAATGAGAATAAAATATTAAAGTGAAAGAAAATGATATTAATTTTATTAAAGAATTTTAATTTTTCCCAAATATCTATACAAGTTATGAAATAGGGATGATTCATTTATTATAAACATTATCGATAAATGGTTAGTTTATTTAGGAGGTTTTACTAACTATCATCATCTTGATTTGTTTTATTTAGTTAATTTATATTCAATTTAGTGAAAGGAATTAAAAAATTTATTTTATAGTTATTATCAATATATATTAATAAAATATTATTTCTATAACCAACCATAAAGGTGGTGGAAAAAATGAAGTGTGATGTTCATGGGGCGATAAACCCATCTTAAAGTGAACAATCGTTTTTTTTATATAATAAAATGAGAGGAGGATAGATAATTGGTATTCAATTATACAAGTAACATTGTTGTATATCTAAAGTACTTGATTCATTATTTCATGTTGTATTGGGGAATTAAGGAGAACATAGAAGATCAAAATAATTTAAAAGAGATATATTAAGAATATGTCATCTTGGAATATCATATCTTGAAATAAAACTAAAAAATGAATGATTATGGATTTTGGGGAGCCCAAAACTATGAGTAAATATAGGGATTATTGGGAAGTAAATTGGGAAGAAATTTGGAAATATAAAAGGACTTTAAGTTGTGGGGGGAAGGTGCTGTTTTTTATAAGGGGAGTAGTGCGGTGTTTTTGAAAATAATATTGGTCAGTTTATTATTTTGTCACAAGACTAGAAAAACTAATGATTCTAGTGACAACATTGACTATTTAGTGTATATAAATTTTAATTAATTGTTTCTTACATCACCTATGACTCATTAATTCTTTTATTTAGATTTTATGTTAGACTCTATTTTTTTCAAATATCACTCTCCACCAAAAAAACAACTATTTTTGAAAAATCCAAAAAAAAATAACCGTAAACATTTTTTTGATGTGTATATTACCAAATTAAAATCCATTTTTGAAAATAAATTATATAAATATAGAAATTAACTTTTAAATAAAATAACTATTTCTTAGAAAAAAACTAATTTTAATATTCTGATCCAAATTCATACACATTTATAAATTACTAATGGTTTCATAAAATTTTATTATCACTTTAATGTAAAAAAATATAATTTTATATCAAATTTTTATGAAAATAAACATTTGTCTAAATTTTTTCATACTGATCATAAAAATATATATAAAACATATGAATTTTACAAAACTCCAATCACATATTTTTTCTAATTTAAATCATTTATTTAGTTGTATCATGATATAAATTTACTATATATTAATTTTATAAGAAAACTACATATTATTTTAAAATTTCACTAGCGATATTTCTATTTTAGTAGTTAGGTTACTATTCATAAATCTCATAATACTATTCCAATTGTTAGATTACCATTCCAATGGTTAGAATTTTATATTCAAATGTATTCCCTACCATATATAAATATATCACATTTCATTAATTATTTAATCACTTATATATACAATCAAGTTTATATATATTTTCATTTTCAAAATGAGTATTTAATTTCTAATATTATGTGTCATTTCTATAGGGTTTTTCACAAGTGTGGTATTCTAGTGGATCGAGCGTATCTAAATTTTTATATTAACTTAATAATATTATTTATTTTTTCTCCCATTATAAAAATTTCAATTATTATGGGAATATTAATTCTCTAAAATAATTTTCATGTCAAAATAATAAATTTATATTGGTCCTATCATTTAGGTATTATTTATTATATAATTCTATATTAATAAATATGACAGAATATTTGATGCAAATTCCACTGATAAAATTCAGGTTTTTATAATAAGTTTGACTATTAAATATATAATTAACTTTTATAAAAAAATTAAATTATCTATTTTAAAATATCAAATATTTGTTTTATATTACAAAACTATGTATCATATTTTATATCTAACATTACACTATTCTTTAAAAATATTAATAAAATAAATATTTAATAGTTTAAAATTAAAATTTTCCACTATTATAAAATGAAACTAAAAATGGATTTCAAATTAGGAATGAGAAGTTACATGTTATGTAATAAGGAGCATTTTATTTTCTGAAAAAATGAATTATATTGGTAATAACAAGGTACCAATGTAAAATCCATATTTGTTAAATGGGAAAACGGAAGGGATTGATGGTATAACATGTTAAAAATGTTTATTATTGAGTGGTTGAGGTGTGTTAAAACCAAAAATTTCTCCCGCTCCATTATTTTCAATTTTAGAGTCTTTATGAACTGCGAATCATAGGATCTCTTATTATTAGGATGAAATGTTTATAAGAATGAGATTATGACCACTTATCAAAATGTATTTACATCAAAATTCAAGACTACTAAAAAATTAAGATTTCTATTGAATATATTATATTTTCACTTAACCTATGGCCTTGTTCCACTTCCTTTAGCTTCTAGTCATAAGATGTTATGGTAAAATCTTAATTTCCAAGAAGTCCACCTAGGGAAAACTTATGTTCACAATAAGATCACTAATATTTCCCGAATATATTTTCTTTTCTTGCTTGATTTTTCAAAAACAATTATTATTACAAAATAATGAAATCAAAATTTTGTAGAATAAATGTTATTATGTTAAGGTGATAATAATTAACCACATATTACCTTTTCAATTAACAAATTTTAAAACATAATTTCTATGTTTCGGTGGATTTCCACCACAAAGAAGTTACATATATCATTTTTATCATCTAGTTTATTTATTATTTATTCAAATAAAATAATACTATTATTAAAACCCTTTAAAATTTAAATAATATCTTTATGATTTAGTAATAATTATATTACTCTAATAAAAACCACTATCATAACTAAAATCTATATTAATTATGGTATTTTCTTGTCTTGGTTGGTATAACAACCCACTAGAATAATTCCATAAAATAATATCAAGGATGACTATGAGAAACAAATTTCTTACAATATATGATATAATTAAGTAAATAATGATTTTATTTTTATTCAAAAATAGTAACATTAATATTAAACTCAATATTTAGGATTCCAACTTCTATTCATAAAAAATCATTGAAACACGTTTATCATTGATTGCATCTTAAAGGATCATAAAAAAATACTATTTAATGAATCTATAAAATTATAAATTATTATAATGCTTCCATTATAATACCTTTATTGATTTGGAAATGATGAAATTTGGTATAATAATGATGAATGACACTTATATTTTTAAACTAGTTAAAAATTATCAATATTACTCACGCTTGATATTGGAAATAAATAACAAAAAACTAATATGATATTGAATAAAATTTATAAAGGAATTTTATAAAATTTTGTTGATATGAATAATGTTTTAAAATATATGATTATGATTTTTATTCTTTAAAAATATGAGATTTATGATCATTAGTGGAAGTCCCTCTTTCTTAGTTTGAGTCTGTGTCTTAAGAGAAATATTTTAATTTCGATTACGGAACTTGATTCACCTATCATGGTAAAATATTTAAAGGAATATGGGAAAACCATTTGTTATTTTATTATCCCCTTGATGCATTCTTATGCATTCATTATTTAAAGGGGTATGTATATTTCTCACACATGAAGGGAAATAACCATCTTGGTAGACTCTATGTCCTTTCTTGGAAAGTTAGTTTAAGATTTAGAGATCAACAAATCGCGTGGAAGTATAAACCACTATTGTAAGTGAATTTTTATTATTGATGCATTGGAAATACATTTTTTACCTCTTTAATGAATTTTTGGCTCTATTTTTATCATTATTAATCTGGTATAATCTTCCTGCTTTTCAATAAAATATTTGCAGTTTTACGAAAAAAATGAAAGGGTTTCCATGACTAAACTTCTTTTCATGATATATATTAATTCCTTACTGACTATAGTAATTACAAATGGTTTTTTTAGGATCTATGAAGGTATTATAATTACATTTCTTTATCATTTCTATTAAATTAAACTGATACACCTTTTTATCTTTAAAAGATGTAGACGTTGATAATAATTCAAATTTCTTCCAAAGGAGTCATTATTTTTCCATGAACATTTACTCATCCCGAATTGATCTCATATTATTATTTTTATATAAAGTTATGACTTATTTATATTAATATTAAGACAGATGGGATTCTCTCCCCCGCTTCATCCCCTCCCGATGACCTAGATCTATGCCGCCAGATTCTTCTCCCCCCTCTCTACCAGAGGGGGGAGTTTTGCGCTCATTTTCCCATGGGAAGGAAGAACCATAGTATCATGATCCTTATCCTTCCTTTCCTAAAATTTCCATCACCCCAAAAGTTTCAATTCTCTTCCGAGAGGCGCCTCAGTTTTCATTACTCCCAACTGAGATAAATTGTGCTGCGGATCTGTGTAAGTATACCCTAGTGGCTCGTTTTCGTCCTCATCGACCATCGGTGGAAGTGTTTTCCCCAGTCATATCAAAATCTTGGGAACTTCATGAGTGTCCGGTTGTTGGGTTACTCGATCGAAGGCATATTATGTTTTGGTTTGGCTCGGAGGAATATTTGATCATCGCTTGGTCCAGGGCTCCTATAAGGTGTTGTGGCTCTTCCTTTTATTTCTTCTGTTGGGGGTTTGAATTTCATATGCAGCGAGACTTGTCGTCGATTGCTACTTGGGTAAGTCTTCCCGGTCTCCCCCTTTATTTTCCAAATCTTACGATTCTCTGTTCAATTGGCAATATGATTGGATGATTTATTTGCTCTGATCAATGGACTGAGTCTGTGTCTCACCCCGTTTTCCCACGCATATGTGTTGAGGTTGATGTTGCGAGACCTAATGTGAGTTGTGTCTGGATTACTGATGAGAAGGATTTTAGATGGATGCAAGAGGTAGTTTTTCAGTCATAGATGAAGTTCTGTGTAAAGTGTTGACGATTCGGGAACTTGGAGGCTGTTTTCCACAGGGGAGGGATGGATTCTCACTCACAAGGGATGGGTGAACACAGTGGGGATGGTTGTGAGGTGCGTGCTGCTGTCAAGATGGATTCTCACTCACAAGGGATGGGTGAACACAGTGGGGATGGTTGTGAGGTGCGTGCTGCTGTCAAGTCGACTCAGGTGGCTATGAAGGATGGCCATGTGGACGTTGATGGGGATACCAATCCTGGAGTTTCATCTGGGTAAGGGGATCGATTGGACTCTGTGTATTCTGAAGGTGAGCTGGTTGAAGCACAACCTACTGTACATTCATAGAAGGGGATGAGGCAGGTTCATATTGATGTTGTGTCGGGTCTTGCAAGTGGTTTGAAGACAGCGCAGGCGCCTCTGAACCCATCAGTCCTACAAGTGTTTGACAGACTGAAATCTGATCTTGGAATTGAGTCAAGGTTTGTGGCTGGGACTAATGCATGAAATTCGGTCCTCTCTAAGGAGAATTTGGCCACTTTGGAGGGTGGTTAGGAGAATATGAGTAGTTGTCCTTCTAATGCAGGCCGAACAAGGGAGGGTGTTTTCCTGAAGGATGCTATCATCAGTAGTGCATGTGATGCGGAGAAGGTGATTGTGAAATCATGGGTCAACAAAGCAGGTTGTTGATGGGATTGGGGTGCAGGTGAAGTATCCAACTGAGTTGTCGCCCCAATCATAGAAGCAGGGGACTGATATTGAGCTTAGAAACCAATTTGTTGGTTTAGTTATGGATGATGTGGGGTTGGACCGAGATGGGGTTATGTTTGTGGGTGGAAAAGACTGGGAGGGGCAGAGTGCTGTGGATTCAGATGGTTCTGTTGTACCATTACAAGGGCAGGAAGATGGTGTTGATGTTCCTGCACTTGACCCCACTAGAATTTGTCTACAAGAGTTGTGGAATGGGAAGGTCGCTAGCACTGAGGGTGATTTTTCAATCAATGCCGATGGAAGCATTTCACAGGAGGCTGTTGCTGGTGATATCTTTATGAAGCAGGGGACAAATGTTGGCTGTGTGCTTATGGGTAATTCACAGTGTCTTGATATGCTTGATTCTAACATTTAATATCAACAGGAACGGGGTGTGGAGGAGGGTTACCGTGTAGTTCACAGTTCTGGAAAATGGTGGGATTTTCTCGATTATTACAAGGAAAATGAAGGTGGCATAGTCCGGTCCTCCTTAGTGATGTTGTCCAGGGTGGGAAAAGAAAGGTGTCTGGGAATGCAGAAGAGATGACTACCCCACCACAAATAATGAAAAGGAGGGACTATTCTTATTTTCCAAAGCCAATGACTACTAGGTCCTCCATTGGGGGGGGGAGGTTGGGCTAAGTAGTCTTCTAAGGAATTTCTCTCTTTGGAGAAGTTGAATCTCAGATGGAAGTACGCCAAGATTTTGAAACATTACGACAGCTCAGAGTGGGAATCACCTACTGAAGATGATGCAATATATCATGGGTATGGTGATGGGTAGGACTAATATGATATGTACATGTCATTTCACTTTGGGGTACTTGTCTGTTGGATTTTCTTTTATTTAATAAATGGTCAGAGTCTTGCCTCTGATTGAGTTTCCTGGCATAGTAATATTAAAAATTTCACTTTACATCATTTAAAAGTAATGATTTATCACAACAATAACCATATGGGTTTCCATAAATTTATTTTTAAAACATTAAAAATAATTTTTCATTTATGTGTATATTTTTACCTTCCAATAAACATTTATATTGTAAAATATTTATTCTATTTTCATGAATCTATTATTTAGATTTATTTTATTGTGTATTTTTAAAGGTGTTTTGATTTTATCTTCTGGATTTTTTTTGTGATAGTAATTTGTAATTTTATCTCTTGAAAAATGTGATGAAATTGTTTCTAGAATATCAATTTCATGGTTTCACTTATTTTTTCCCCTTTACATATCTATCTTTAATTGATTTATATTTTATAAGTTAAATTGTAAATTATATGATAAAAAAACCATTTTTAGTGATTTAGATATTGATATAAAATGTTCAATGTTTGATATCATGTTATTTGATACTATTTATATATTCTAAGACACCCATTTTCTTACAATTGGTTTTTCAACAATATTGAGTGATTTGTATCTTATAAAACACATATGTATGAATTATGAATAGTGGGGTCCAATATATCAACCCAATTAATTTTATAATGTTTTATATCTTATAATATAATGTAGTGTGACCCTTCTTGGATATGGCCATAAATTAATGGGTGCGTTTACATTAATTACACTAACAACATAAAGTGAGGAAATTATTCGATACATTGACAATATGATGATACCCTATGTTTATGTTTATTCTAAAGAGTGTTATTATAATATTTTCAAGGTAAGGAAACATTTATACTCCATATTCTACGGATTATTTCCAATGGATCTTAATTAACATATCATGATTCCATACTACTTTTCTTGGGTGTATTTTTTTCATTTGAGATTTGATGTCCTCATATCTATTTTTAGAGACTACCCTTATTACTTCATGTTAATTTATTTAATAAATTTCACTATAATAATGTTTTATTACATGAATGTTATTAAGACTTGTGATAACATAATAAAATTTTTCCCTTACTGAACATTTGATCTCACCCCTTTTCTTATTCTACAATTACCCAAGCTATAAATATGATTATAAATTATGATATGCCTAGAAGGGATTCTAGTGTCGATCATTTGTATAGGAATATTAATTTGTAATTTATAATTTTTTTATTATGTATATAGTCCAGAGATACCTTAAACCTTCCATTATTTGGATTTAATATGATTTACAAGTTGTAAATGTTTATATTTTGGAAATAATTTAAAACATTGATATGTTTATTATGGGTTATTTTAGTTGGTTGTATAGAAATTCATAGATATTCATGTATATTAGTTTATTTATTTTTGGGATTATGATGGGATAACATAAATATAATGATATTATTACAATGGAAACTACTTTCATTACAATACTCATACATCAATTTTGGTATGTTCATGTTTGGGTTGGTCTAACCACCCACTCAAACAATGCTCTAAAATAATATCATTGATGAATATGATAAATTAATTACAAATAATATAGGATTTAAATATGTAGATAATTTTTGAGTGAGGTTATATTATGGTATCATTAATATCAAACTAATTAATTATTATACCAACGTCTATTTGTTAAAAATCATAAAAACATGATTTAATATTTAAGAATCATAACCATAACTCCCATAGAATAAAATTTTAAAATTATAAATAATTATAAATCTTCAATTCTTGTCCCTTTAATGATCTAGTAATTATGAACATTACAAAAATAATTTCTGATAATACCGCTATTATGAAAAAAATTCAAAAATGGACAAGACTACTCAAACCTAATATTGAAATTAGATAATAACTAAATAATATTCATGTGGGGAATA
Organism: Viscum album; assembly: GCA_963277665.1. NCBI lineage: Eukaryota > Viridiplantae > Streptophyta > Magnoliopsida > Santalales > Viscaceae > Viscum > Viscum album. Next base: position 701,932,898 of record OY728160.1, read on the forward strand.
ACTAAAAATGAATAATAAAAAAATTAAAGGTATTTTTAAGGTTTTAAAAAGGTCACTAATATAGTTATTTTTTTATACATATTATTCAAACACATCAGTGAAAGGCTATCCTCTTTAGTTTAATTTTGTTTTAAGGGAGAAAATGTCACGACCCCCTCCCCACAAAGTGCACCCCTCCTGGGCCGGAAATGTGAGAAGAGAGATACTGACCCCCGAGTCCCGCCTCTAGTAGGCCCCGGGTTGGCCACTAGCACCGAGGGTATAATACACACACAAATGGGAGGCATTACCCTCTAAGAGAACACATGCAGAAGAGAGAGATAGAATAGACTCCAATCAACTCCAACTCAGAAGAAAAGAGGGATCTGAAATATAAAAGAAATCCAAGTACATATATGAAATGTCCTGCAAAAGTACTACAACTGAAAGGGAAAACTAAAAGTACCCAAAAGAAAGTAAAACGGCAGCGACCACAAGCTCGAACAGCTCCTCCTCCAACCACAAGCTAGTAGTAACCAGCTTGTTCTCCACCCTGCTCCAAGTTACCTGAAAAAAAAAACAGTTTATATATACATAGGGTGAGTATAACAGTATACTCAGTAGGATCCTCCCCAAGCCTCTTGTGAAAAAGTAAAGAAAGTATGCTAAAGCCCAATGAATGACAAGTGAAACTAACTCGTCACCTAAACAGGTATACTAAGTTCCAAACCTCACCATGGATAGTCTCACCAAGTAATGCATACAAGAATATAGCATATAATAAAGAATATCAAGGGTACCCCGCTACTACTTCCCCACTGGTTTGCCGCTTTGCCCCAATGACATACGTCCAGTGCATCTCTCTCCAAGGCTTTCCCGCAGACACCTGGGCTAAGCTCCACAATATGCACCTCGTGCACCACAAAGGCTTGGCCGTAGACACCTGGGCGAAGCACCACACCATCCTCACAACCAAAAGCAACCGGGTAAGTTTCGGGAGCCACCACATCCCTCATAACGTGTATCATACATCGGGTATTATACCTCAAGCCATTACAGCCCATACTCCGAGTAAGGATCCTCAAGCCATCATAGCCTATACACGTTACACCTATAGTAGTCCATAGGATACTATATCCATAATATATGTGTGTGAATAACCACAAGCCATTACAGCCCTCTACACACATATATGGGGTAACTAACCGTTGTGCCTCATGGAACAAATATCTACCAAGAGAAGAGAGCGGGGCCAAAGGGGGTAGTCAGCCATTCGACCCCCCATCAGAATGTTGGGGAAAACACCCCCCAGGGCTCAGAATCCCAGGGGTGTCAGTTGCCCATACCGACAGGGTGGATTAGCGTATATAAACACAAAAAGAACATAATATATTTATAACACACATCCACACTATGGGAATTACCTAGTCTTAGATACAACTACAGCTAACGTCTCTCAGACTCCAGGCTGCTACTTCTAAGACTAGGTGTCCTATAAGCACACAACCATTTGAAGAGATTTATTAGATTACTCCATTCTCATTTTATCAGTTCCACTGTACATTAATTAATTCTTTAAACATTAATTAAGCATGAAAAATTCCACATTAAACTGAATTGGCATCACATTTAAAAAAATCAACAGCTCCTTTTAAGATTCACATCACCTTTAAATTCTAGTATCTCCATCCCTATGGATTTTCACCATTTAATCAAACATTCATTACAAAATTACTTTTCCATATTCCCAGGCATTCTAGAAAAGCATCCTATGCTTCTAAACACAAAGGAGGCTCAACACGGTGTGTAGATATACTACCCGTCGAGTCTTTGCCGCCTATAGAAAGAGCATAGACCCATTCTCCCTCGAGAGGCTAAACACGGAAAGCACGTGGCATACCCCGCGCGTCTTCGACTCCTTCAGAAGAAGGGTAGAAAGACCAGATTCCTTGAGCAGTGGGGAAAAGAAAATCAGATTAACATTCAAAGAAACCACAAGTATCCAGCAACCACATCCATCCCATTCCATCACCCCTGGTGTCCTCCCTGACACCCACATGCATAAACAGATGCATCTCGCCACTCTAGGCGTCATCCACTGCCACAACCACAAGGCCTCCATGCCTCCACATATCACAACACCCCTTCAGGCTCACATCATAGCACAAGAAGCAGAAAAACAACAATCACAACCATGGGCTCTTGACCCCTTAACAAACAAGAGGGTAACTCAGAACCCTTTTATAAATTCCCACATAATCTATTCTTATTCCATATTGAATTAGCAGATTTTTTATTCGTAGGTTCCAATTACGGGATACCTAATCAGTAAGCTATCACAATTAAATAACCATGATTACTTCCCTAATTTGATTATCCTCAAATTATAATAACTACAACAACGACAATAACCAGACTAATTTACATGCCTCTTTATCTTTATCCAATTAATTAATAATTAATTCCAGATTTATGTTCATTATCAATTTCTCTCATGAACGAACAACAAATCAAAGAAATCATAGATATCGCTATATCTAGGAAAACATGAGGCAAACCGTTATCACGGTATAAAGCAACAACATGCGATCAACCGATTCTTTTAATCCGGTTCAATTATTTAATTAGGTCAATTTCATTGTGATCCAAAGGAATAAATCATGATAATTCTACAATTGCACATATACAATTAGAGAATCCATGAATCCCCTACCTTGAAGAGTTCTTGACGTCCTTTATCCACACAACGGGTCACAATCCTCCTCTCATGACAACTGCATCCACCAGAGGATTCCACGGTACGACAGTACCAACCAACCCCAAGAAAAACCCATTAGAAACATGGAAATTACATGGTATAATATGGAAGGGAGAAACAAGAGAAGATGATCCCCAAAGGAACGATGATAAAACATACCTTATTGGGAAGATTGACCGACAGAGTTCAGTTGCATCCAAAACAGAGCAGAACCAATCCTAGGAGTAAAGATTGATTGTGCAACTCCTACGGGAATGATTGAAAGGTTCTATCATCTCTTAGCTGAGAACAAAGGGAAATAAAAAGGGAGTATGATATCTCGTCCCTTTTTAAGATTTAATGGGGTGAAGGTATAAGATCCGGTTAATTCTCCATTAAAAACGGATCTCATTAAGCCACGCAGTTTGACCAAGTAAATACATCCCGACCTTAGGAATAATTAATATAGGATTTATGGCATTTGAATCGGCCTTAAGAGTCCTTAAAATAAGGCTTTAAATGTATTTTACGTCAAAGGAAACGTCAAAAGGGGAAAAACTGTAGGAGTCTAGAAACACTGTTCACCCACCATTACTGTACATGAAACCGATCTGTGAAACTAATCTGTCAGACCGATCTGTGAAACTGATCTGTGAAACTGATCTGTGAAACCGATCTGTGAAACCGATCTATGAAACGGATCTGTGAAACCGATCTGTGAAACCGATCTGTGAAACCGATCTGTGAAACCGATCTGTGAAACCGATCTCTGAAACCGATCTGTGAAACCGATCTCTGAAACCGATCTGTCAGACCGATATGTGAAACCGATCTGTCAGACCGATCTGTGAAACCGATCTGTGAGACCGATCTGTGAAACCGATCTGTGACACCGATCTGTGAAACTGATCTGTGAAACCAATCTGTGAAACCGATCTGTCAGACCGATCTGTGAAACCGATCTATGAAACCGATCTGTCAGACCGATCTGTGAAACCGATCTGTCAGACCGATCTGTGAAACCGATCTGTCAGACCGATCTATGAAAGCGATCTGTGAAACCGATCTGTGAGACCGATCTGTTAGACCGATCTGTGAAACCGATCTGTGAAACCGATCTGTGAGACCGATCTGTCAGGCCGATCAGTGAGACCGATCTGTTACTGTTCATAAAACTGGAAACACTGTTCACAGAACTGGAAAATTGGCAAAGTATTGGGGATAAGTCCCCTTGACCTCCCGGAACACCTCCAACACCAAAATTTCACAAAGTAATGGACCGGAGAGGTCCGGGCCATTACATGAGATACCTCTCAAAACATTCTCGTCCTCGAGAATTAAAAACCAACCCAGAAGAAAAGAGGGGTCCGAACAACCACCCCATAAGATACCTCTCAGGGGAAAACCACCATGAGTTGTTCGAAAGCTGGACCAAAACTACAACATACAGGCGCAAGGGAACAAACAATCCATATCCATACCATTCAAACATAACATCACATGAAAAGTACATAAATAAAACATGAAAGGTCCAACCACAAAGAAAACATCATTATATGAAAGGAGTTAAACATTAAACAACTCTGGGTACTAAGCACGTATCTGTGACTCACGCTCCCTGGTACTCTCCTCCATGCCACCGTGTCGCCACAAGACACAAAATAAGGGGATATAATACCCACACAACACCTTCTCCTTATGGTCTTGGATCTCCACAGGTCGCTCCTCGAAGGTTGCATCATCATCAATATCGATCTCTCCCCAATCGATAACATGAGATTCATCATGAAGATAATGACAGAGCTGTGATACATGGAAAACATCATGTATCCGACTCATATGAGGAGGAAGTGCAACTCGATACGCCACAACTCCAACACGAGCTAACACCTCGAAAGGCCCAACAAACCGGGGAGAAAGTTTACTTCCACGACCAAACCTTCGCTGCCCATGACGGAGAGTCACCTTCAGAAACACATGATCCCAAACATTAAACTCTAAGGGTCTCCTTATTTGATCAGAATATGATTTCTGACGATCCTGTGTTGTCTTCATCCTCTCATTAATCACCTGAACCATCTCTGTTGTATTCTGCACTAGTTCTGGTCCAAGAATTGATGACTCTCCGACCCCAGTCCAGCACAACGGAGAACGGCATGGCCGGCCATACAAGGCTTTAAACGTCACCATACCGATGGTAGAGTGAAAACTATTATTGTAAGCATTCTCTACAAAGGGTAGGTGCTTCATCCATGAACCTCCAAAATCAAGAATACAAGAGCGCAGAATGTCTTGAAGAGTCTGGATGGTTCGCTCTGTCTGACCATCGGTTTGAGGATGAAAATCAGCGCTAAGGCACAGTTGAGAGCCAAAAGCATGCTAGAGACCTCTCCACACCCTAGAGGTAAAACGAGGATATTGATCAGAAATGATCATCCTAGGTACTCCATGTAGTCTTACCACCTCCTCTAGATACTGCCTCGACAAAACCTCCACTGAGCTCGACTCCTTGATCGCTATGAAGTGGGCCGACTTTGATAAACAATCCACTACCACCCATATAGAATCATGTCCTCCCAGAGCTCGAGGTAAACCTGTAACAAAGTCCATTGAGATGTCCTCCCACTTCCACTGTGGAATCTCTAATTGCTGGAGAAGACCACCAGGAACATGGTGTTCGGCCTTCACCTTCTGGCAGACTAAATATCGAGACAGACACTCTGCAACCGTATGCTTCATCCCAGGCCACCAAAACTGACTCCTCAAGGATCGGTACATCTTCATCACACCAGGATGTTCTGCCAAGGGTGAACTACGGAACTCTCGGAGAACCGTCTCGCGCATCGCCAAGGGAACAAAAAGCCTTCCATGATACAACACTCGGTGTTGTTCATCCTCCAACCAACCATCATGGGCCTCACCACAAACAACTCTATCTCTCCAAACTTCCACCTCTAGATCACCCAACTGAGACTCTTCCACCTTCTACATCAGGGATGACTGCACCGTCATCTGGAAAAGACAACCTCTACCCCAAACTTCTCCCATATCAAGATGCAAAGCTGATAGCTCTTCCATCACTCTCCAGGAATCACCAGATTCACGGACAACATCATTATGTGACTTTCGTCTTAGTGCATCAGCTACAACATTCCATTTTCCAGGTGTATACGGTATTTCAAAGTCGTATTCTTGCTATAACTCCATCCACCAGCGCTGCCGCAAATTCAAGTCATGTTGGGAGAAAACATACCTCAAACTCTTATGATCGGTGTAAACCACAAAGTGCTCACAAATAAGGTAATGTCTCCACAACTTCAGAGCAAACACCACGGCTACCAACTCAAGATCATGGGTGGCATAGTTGCATTCATGGGGATGCAACTGCCGAGACCCATAAGAAACAACTGACCTTTGCTGCATGAGAACACAGCCTAGCCCCAGATGTGAAGCATCACAGAAAACATCAAACTGGACTCCCTCCACTGGAAGACAAAGGACTGAAGCACTTACCAAATTATCCTTTAGATATTCGAAAGCTGTCTGACACTGATCAGTCTATATGAACGCTTGATCCTTCTTGGTCAAAGCTGTCAGAGGAGTCGCAACTCAGGATAAATTGGCTACAAACTTCCTATAATAGCCTGCGAGACCAAGGAAACTTTGCACCTCTGACACGGTCTTGGGGGCTGCCCAAGATACCACTGCTTCTATTTTCAAAGGATCCATAGCTACTCCCTGTTGGGACACAACATGCCCCAAGAAATGAACTTCTCAAGCCCAAAACTCACACTTGGACAACTTACCAAACAACTGATGTTGGTGAAGAACTCCCAAAACAGCTCGTAGATGCTCTGCATGCTCCACTTCAGATGTGGAGTACACAAGGATGCCATTGATGAAAACCACAAAAAACTTGTCCAGGAATTCATGGAACACAGCATTCATCAACCCCATGAAAACAGCTTGATCATTCATCAGGCCGAATGGCATTACGACAAACTCATAATGCCCATGATGACAACGGAAAGCAGTATTCGGGATATCCTCATCCTTTACATGCATCTGATGATATCCTGACCGAAAGTCGATCTTTGAGAACCAACTTGCACCCTTCAGTTGATCGAATAGGTCATCAATCCGTGGAAGAGGATAGCGGTTCTTTATTGTCACTTTGTTTAATCGACGATAATCGACACACAACCGCAAACTGCCATCAGCCTTTTTCACAAACAAAACTGGCGCTCCCCACGGTGACACACTTGGCCGAACAAAACCGCACTGCAACAGACCATCAAGCTGAATACATCGCTCTCGTAACTCCGAAGGGGCCGTCCTATACGGAGACATAGAGATAGGAGACGCTTCTGGCAGTAGCTCGATCCCAAACTCGATCTCTCGTCGAGGGGGTAAAGATAAAACCTCTTCTGGAAAGACGTCAGGGTACTCCTCTACGACCCTAGGAAACGCCAACTATTGAACCTCTGAATAACTCAGCATCATCCCAACCATCATGGATGATAAGGATGGAACTCCTCTATGACTCATCTGAGGATCTCTCTCACCAACAAACACCACTTTCTCTCCATCTGCATCAAAGAAAATAACCTTCTTCCTGTAGAAATCCACAATAGCCTGCACCGAATACAACCAATCCATGCTGAATATGACATCATATGGTTGTATTCGTAAACATAGGAAATCACCCCAAGAGCGGTGTTGCCCCAACAGTAGCTCATAGTATCTACATACTTCAAACAAGTCGGCTCGACCTCCAACTGGCGTAGTCAACGCCAAGGGCACTGGAAGCCTCTCTACCTCAAGTCCCAAAGCATGGACAAGGGTAGGTGATATGAAGGAGTGCGTTGCTCCTAAATCAAACAAGGCATACATCAAGGTATAAAACAAGCAAAGGGTACCTCGAACGACATCTGGCTCGCCTGGGGATGGAAACGCTAGATCATGAAGCTGACCACGACCTCCTCCATGGCCTCTCTGACCATGATGATGACCACCACCACGACCACGCTCTGCTCTCTGAGGACGGGGAGCATCATGGGGCTGTCCTTGGCCTGCTCCATCTACCCTCGGGTGATCTAAAGCTGGTGCAACCTGCTGCTGCTGCCTTGGCTGGAACTGCCTCAACGGAGGAACCTGGAGCGGAGCGCCCGGTGCACGATGACTACTCTGAAAAGTCGGGCACTCCCGCTGCTGATGACCACGACCACCACAAGAAAAACAAGTGCCTGATCCCTTGGCATAGGCCTGAGAGTTGCTGCCTCTGGAGAAATGAGATGGGAAGGGCTGGGACCTACCCCCAGGTGAACAGAAACTCTTTTTCCCTGAAAACCGGGAACCCCGGACCATAGCTCTGCTTCGTGATGAATCATGACCATTACCCTCTCGTGAAAACTCGGTCCTGGACAAAGTCCTCTCAACAACCTCTGCCCTTGGCAGCACCTCAAGATATGTCTTTAGCATAAATGGGGTGACCTGGTACTGGATCTCTGGATGAAAATCCTCCTCGAAATGCCTCGCCATGGCCTCCTCATCTGGTAACAGGTCTGAAGAATATCGTAGAAGGTTCTTGAAATGGATTCCAAACTCCTGAACACTAGAGCTCCCCTTTCGAAGTGTAAGAAGCTCCTGGCGACTGGACGCCTTCACAGTCGAAGAAAGAAACTTGACTCTAAACCTGTCTCGAAACTACTCCCATGAGATCGCTGACTCCTCACGATCCCCGAGAAACAAGAACCACCACTGCCTCGCTGCTCCGCGCAGCATCGTCACAACCAAGGACACCCAGTGTTCCTTCCGAGCACGAATCGAATTGAAGCCTATCTCGACCTCCTCTAACCAGTCTTTTGTGACTGCATCTGAAACGGAGCCCTCGTACTTCTGTAGACTCTAGCGCAGAAACTCTCGGAGTGTCTTCCTCCAAGTGTCATCGTCGTCAACCTCTACCCGACGACGATCTGCTGGAACAGCCTTCTGGGCATCTTCTGCGCAAACCTGACGAGGACGTCGACCTGGAGCCATACCTATAAAATAACAACTGTTAGAACTCCTAATACTGGAATATGGAAGACTCAACATTAATTAATTAATTGTTTTGTTTTATTAATTTTTTAGGTTACCTATCCCAAGGTCTACACATTAAAACACATGCACAAAGAATAATGATGCATGATCCTTTCCTAGGTCTCTACCCTGCAACCAGTATCACTTTGTTTAGTAGCCATCATAAACTTAAAGGTCTGTGAAACAGATCATAGGGGGCCCTAAGAACCTATGTCTCTGCTGGTCTCCAGTGTTTACCCCACTTGCTAAACATGAATGACACTGTTGCCCTACCATCTCATGCATCCTCACCTGTGCCTAACTCCAAACTCCATCCTATCCCTCAACCTCGCTCTGATACCACTCTGTCACGACCCCCTCCCCACAAAGTGTACCCCTCGTGGGCCAGAAATGTGAGAAGAGAGATAAAGACCCCCAAGTCCCGCCTCCAGTAGGTCCCGGGTTGGCGACTAGCACCGAGGGTATAATACACACACAAATGGGAGGCATTACCCTCTAAGAGAACACATGTAAAAGAGAGAGATAGAATAGACTCCAATCAACTCCAACTCAAAAGAAAAGAGGGATCTGAAATATAAAAGAAATCCAAGTACATATATGAAATGTCATGAAAAAGTACTACAACTGAAAGGGAAAACTAAAAGTACACAAAAGAAAGTAAAACGGTAGCGACTAGAAGCTCGAACAGCTCCTCCTCCAACCACAAGCTAGTACTAACCAGCTTGATCTCCAACCTGCTCCAAGTGACCTGAAAAAAAAAACAGTTTATATATACATAGGGTGAGTATAACAGTATACTCAGTAGGATCCTCCCCAAGCCTCTCGTGCAAAAGTAAAGAAAGCATGCTAAAGCCCAGTGAACGACAAGTGAAACTAACTCGTCACCTAAATAGGTATACTAAGTTCCCAACCTCACCATGGCTACTCTCACCAAGTAACGCATACAAGAATATAGCATATAATAAAGAATATCAAGGGTACCCCGCTACTACTTCCCCACTGGTTTTCCGCTTTTCCCCAATGACATACGTCCTGTGAATCTCTCTCCAAGGCTTGCCCGCAGACACCTGGGCTAAGCTCCACAATCTGCACCTCGTGCACCACAAAGGCTTTCCCGTAGACACCTGGGCGAAGCACCACACCATCCTCACAACCAAAAGAAACCGTGTAAGTTCCGGGAGCCACCACAGCCCTCATAACTTGTATCATACATCGGGTATTATACCTCAAGCCATTACAGCCCATACTCCGAGTAAGGATCCTCAAGACATCATAGCCTATACACGTTACACCTATAATAGTCCATAGGATACTATATCCAGAATATATGTGTGTGAATAACCACAAGCCATTACAGCCCTCTACACACATATATGGGGTAACTAACCGCTGTGACTCATGGCACAAGTATCTACCAAGAGAAGAGAGCGGGGCCAAAGGGGGTAGTCAGTCATTCGACCTCCCATCAGAATGTTGGGGAACCCCCCCCCCCCAGGGCTCAGAATCCCCGGGGTGTTAGTTGCCCTTACCGATAGGGTGGAGTAGCGTATAGAAACACAAAAAGTACAGAATATATATATAACTCACACCCATACTATGGGCATTACCTAGTCTTAGATACAACTGCAGCTAACGTCTCTCAGACTCCAGGCTGCTACTTCTAAGACTAGGTGTCCTATAAGCACACAACCATTTGAAGAGCTTTATTAGATTACTCCATTATCATTTTATCAGTTCCACTGTACATTAATTAATTCTTTAAACATTAATTAAGCATGAACAATTCCACATTAAACTGAATTGGCATCACATTTAAAAAAATAAACTGTTCCTTTTCAGATTCACATCACCTTTAAATTATAGTATCTCCATCCCCGTGGATTTTCACCATTTAATCAAAAAATAATTACAAAATTACTTTTCCATATTCCTAGGCATTCTAGAAAAGCATTTTATTCTTCTAAACACAAAGTAGGCTCAACACGGTGAGTAGATATACTACCCGTCAAGTCTTTACCGCCTATAGAAAGAGCATAGACCCATTCTCCCTCGAGAGGCTAAACACGGAAAGCACGTGACATACCCCGCGCGTCTTCGCCTCCTTTGGAAGAAGGGTAGCAAGACCAGCTTCCTTGAGAAGTGGGGAAAGGAAAAGCAGATTAACATTCAAAGAAACCACAAGCATCCAGTAACCACATCCATCCCATTCCATCACCCCTGGTGTCCTCCCTGACACCCACATGCATAAACTGATGCATCTCGCCACTCTAGGCGTGATCCACTGTCACAACCACAGGGCCTCCATGCCTCCACTTATCACAACACCCCTCAAGGGTCACATCATAGCACAAGCAGCAGAAAAACAACAATCACAACCATGGACTCTTGACCCTTTAACAAACAAGAGGGTAACTCAGAACCCTTTTAGAAATTCCCAATAATCTATTCTTTAATCCATATTGAATTAGAAGATTTGTTATTCGTAGGTTCCAATTACGGGATACCTAATCAGTAAGCTATCACAATTAAATAACCATGCTTACTTCCCTAATTTGATTATCCTCAAATTAGAACAACTACAACAACGACAATAACCAGACTAATTTACATGCCTCTTTATCTTTAGCCAATTAATTAACAATTAATTCCGTCTTTACGTTCATTATCAATTTCTATCATGAACGAACAAAAAATCAAAGAAATCATAGGTATCATTATATCTAGGAAAACATGAGGAAAACCATTATCATGGTATAAAGCAACAACATGAGATCAACCAATTCTTTTAATCCGGTTCAAGTATTTAATTATGTCAGTTTCATTGTGATCCAAAGGACTAAATCATGCTAATTCTACAATCGCACATATAAAATTAGAGAATCCATGAATCCCCTACCTCGAAGAGTTCTTGACGTCCTTTATCCACACAACGGGTCACAATACTCCTCTCACGACAACTGCATCCACCGGAGGATTCCACGGTACGACAGTACCAACCAACCCCAAGAAAAACCCATTAGAATCATGGAAATTACATGGTATAATATGGAAGGGAGAAACAAGAGAAGATGATTACCAAAGGAATGACGATAAAACATACCATATTGGGAAGATTGACCGATAGAGTTCGGTTGCAACCAAAACAGATCAGAACCAATCCTAGGAGTAAAGATTGATTGTGCAACTCCTACGGGAATGATTGAAAGGTTCTAGCGTCTCTTAGCTGAGAACATAGGGAAAGAACAAGGGAGAATGATATCTCGTCCCTTTTTAAGATTTAATGGGGCGAAGGTCTAAGATCCGGTTAATTCTCCATTAAAAACGGATCACATTAACCCATGCAGTTTGACCAAGTAAATACATCCCGGCCTTAGGAATAATTAATATAGGATTTATGGCATTTGAATCGGCCTTAAGAGTCCTTAAAATAAGGCTTTAAATGTATTTTATGTCAAAGGAAATGTCAAAAGGGGAAAAACTGTAGGAGTCTGGAAACACTGTTCACCCACCGTTACTGTACATGAAACCGATCTGTGAAACTGATCTGTCAGACTGATCTGTGAAACCGATCTGTGAAACCGATCTGTGAAACCGATCTATGAAATCGATATGTGAAACCGTTCTGTCAGACCAATCTATAAAATCGATCTGTCAGACCAATCTGTGAAACTGATCTGTGAAACCGATCTCTGAAACCGATCTGTGAAACCGATCTGTGAAACCGATCTGTGAAACCGATCTGTGAAACTGATCTATGAAACCGATCTGTCAGACCAATCTGTGAAACCGACCTGTCAGACCGATCTGTGAAACCGATCTGTGAAACCGATCTGTGAAACCGATCTGTGAAACTAATATGTGAAACTGATCTGTCAGACCGATCTGTGAAACCGATCTGTCAAACCGATCTGTGAAACCGATCTGTCAGTCCGATATGTGAAACCTATCTGTCAGACCGATCTTTGAAACTGATCTGGCAGACCGATCTGTGAAACCGATCTATGAGACCGATCTGTCAGACCGATCGGTGAGACCAATCTGTTACTGTTCATAAAACTGGAAACACTTTTCACAGAACTCGAAAATTGGCAAAGTGTTTGGGATAAGTCCCCTTGACCTCCCGGAACACCTCCAACACCAAAATTTCACAAAGTAATGGACCGGAGAGGTCCGGGCAATTACAGAAAATCTGTCATTTTGTATATTAAACAAGATGAATATCTCTATATCAATTTTCTAGAGGAACTAGTAACACCCCTATATTTTTATAGAAGACTATGTTAGACAGTGTATATGATACATGACATTGATTATAAACAAACCATTGAAAACTATTATCTAAATGTTACAGTTATAACCTAGTCATTGAATTGGAGAGTAAGAATAAAATTACCCAAATTAGGAAATACAACGATATTTCCTACATAATAGAATTATATTAATTATTTATTATAAAATAATAACGCAATTTTATGTAAATTAATTACATTATTTTAAAATTCATTTTTCATCAAAAATATTTTTTATTATGTTTTTTAATAAAATATAAAACAAATTTCTACAAATTTTTTAAAATTTATTTTAAAATATGAACATAATATTTTGAAATCAAATTTCATGACTTCAATAGAGTGAATTCTTGATAATTTTATAAAATGGATTATTTGTTTATGAATAATCAACTAATACTGATTCAAATTAAAAAATACTGTTGATTTAAATCATATACACATATTTATTTTGTTTTAAGTTGTTTTAAAAGTAAAATTATTTTATTTATATTATTAATAATCTAATTAAGTCCACTAGAATTAATTTTAGGTTTTATTTTTTAATAATATAAAAAATAATTCTTTTCTCCAAAATTGATATTCATTATATTTTACTTGTGTCATTTTAAATTCAATCTTACCACATCCTTGAATTATATTATTAAAATTATATTACATATTTTTAATTTTAAGGGAAAATTTTATAAATATGATAGTTTTAATTTAGTTCATTATTAATAGAATGTATTGGGAATATTTTTGACCTCGCTATGGGTAAAATCAAAAAATATGGTTAAAACATTGAGATGTGACTTTTAAATTTCTATAAAACATTATTTTATCATATTGGAAGAATGGTGTTCATATATGAACAATAATTTCTAGAAAATAAGACCACTTGGGTTTATTTTTCTAGGATATTGACTTTTATATTATTTTTAAAAAATATTAAATACAAAATGTCACACACATGACTTCAAAAACTCAATTATTATTATAGGGATAAAAAAAGATTATGTTTAGTTTTAAATGTTCATTTAAAATTATAATTAGTTTTTTATCATGGTGATTTAATTTAAATTTTTATTGATTGAATTATTAGTTTAAACTCTTAGGTAACACTAACATAGAATTTACCCAATTAATATAAAAATGAAATAAAATATGTTAAAAAAATCAAAAGTAGAAAATTAGATGAATTATTTTTTTCTAATAATTTTATAAATGAATATAACATATTATGGATGACTGAGTGGGATTTATTTAAAAAATTGCTTTTCCATAAATTCTTGAAAGTTAAATTCTATAAATGGTGTCAAAATGACATTAAATATATTTTTTCAATTTTTTTTAGATTATTTAAAATAAAAAAATTATAAAAGGGAAAGATAAGGATTATAGTGAGTCAAAAAAATAATCCCATATTCATTTTTGAGACAATTGTTAACATGTAGGTAATATTATTACCACTTATAATTAAAGAAATTTTTTCCATATTTATGTTTAAAAATAGTTTACCTTGGGTAAATCTAAAACGATATAGGTTAGAATGAAATAATTTTTTTTAAACCCCATTGGATGGTTATATTTTTAACGTAACCTTATCACCCAAGAATATGAGTCATTTTTGGGCAATTTTTCCCATATAATTACTTAATAATATTTTAGGACTTCACTAAATTATGATTTTTTGACTCACATCAATTACAGAAGGGAATTTCCTTCCCTCAATTATTCACATATTTTGAGAAGTTTATCTAAACCAAAACCTATAAAAATTTATCCACAACATCCAAATAAATTTTCAAGATATTTTTTAAGTCCCAAAAGACCAAACCTAGGTTCTTTAATAGGATATCTAAAGGAATTGTATCAAATTAGTGGTATTCTCTTTAACTGCTCACATTGTTTTTACTTTTTTACCTCATCTAAATACTTTTTATTTATTATAAAATAATAAATGTTTTATACTAAATATACTATTATTTTATTATAATTATGAAACCACACCTATCCACCCTATTTTCCATCAAATTGAAGGATAATTTTTTTCTTGTGGGTATGTGTGGACCACCACCTATATACAGGGGTACAATTATTTTTCATTGTCATTATTAAATGGTGTTCATTATGAGTAATTTAATATTTA
The DNA here is from genome assembly GCA_963277665.1 of Viscum album. Classification (NCBI taxonomy): domain Eukaryota; kingdom Viridiplantae; phylum Streptophyta; class Magnoliopsida; order Santalales; family Viscaceae; genus Viscum; species Viscum album. Next base: position 701,948,115 of record OY728160.1, read on the forward strand.
TATATTAATTTTATGAAATAATTATTCTTCTATAATTATAAACTCGTAACTATCATTCTAACCTACATATCCTTTGAAAATCAACATCATCACTCATGCATATAGGTAGGCTTCCACCTTTATGAAGTGATGTGATTTTTTTCTCAACTTTACAATGTAGTTAAAAAGTTTGGAGTTTATACATTTATATGATATATATGATAAAATAATGGTTCTTAATGGTAAATTATAATTTATTTTTTATTTTTTTCATCCTTCAAAAACTAAAAACAACATTCATTCGTATATACGATGTACCATCTACTTAAATAGTTTAATTATTTTGTCTATCTATACCTTTTATAGATCAGTATAAATATATATATATATAATGAATATATATGATATTTATATCATGAATAAAATTTTTTATATTTTGCAACCATGATCAAATTATAAAGAATAAAACTATAGAATAAAAGCATATATTAATAACAAAGGAGTTATAAACTAGAATAATGACTTTAATAAATAATTATTAATAACCAGGTGATAAAATTATATATATAAATATTATATGGAATGATATATATTATCATGGTTCTATAATGGATGGATAATAAATATATAATAATTATATAAGAGGTTAAAACACATAAAAAGGATGTGTTAAGGGGTTTCTTAACTCAATTTACATTCTTTGTGTTATAGAACTATTTAATTGACTATGTTATACAATGGTTGTGTGTGAAATAAAATATGATTTTGTGATGATTTATTTCAAAATATTTTGTCTTAATTTTAATTATTCACACACAATCACATAATTTATTAATTTTTTCTTCAATGATATGATTTTTTAAATGGATTTAGCCTCAATTTCCACTCCATTCATGCATATTTTATCTAATGAACCTATTTAATTTAATGATATTTATATAAATACACACTGAAATGAAATATATTTAATATCCATATGATTTTTATGTTTAATTTTTGGTTTTGATTATATTCATTCATGGATATTTGGATTAAAAAGTTATCCATACAATAATGTTTTATTTCACAAATTCATCATTATACAAGATAATTTTTGTTAAAGGCTCCATTGGGGGAATAATTTTATATTTCTATCTAAAACCCAATATATTATAATTTCCTCTAGTAATATATATAAATTATATTTTTTTCTATCCTTTTTCTCTCTTACATTGCTCAATATTTAAAATATTGTTTTTTAGGAAATCCTAATTTCTATTTAAACTTTATTAGGATTCTTTTTATTTGATGTAGATATTTTCATTAAAAGTTTTAAAATAATGTTTTTATTAGTATCCAATGATTTATTAATGTAAATTTTAACCATTTTTAAATTTTAATAAATTAATATGAATATTATTATTATTTTCTGAATGATGTAAACTTTTCTTTTTACCAAAAAAGTTAATGGAATATTACTTTTAAAATGGATTTCATAAAATAAATTTCCCACCATAATGACCACAATATTATTTTTATCTTAAATTAATTTCTTCCATAAAATAAAAAAACTCCCTTAATATTTGGGAATATTTAGATTTTAAAAAAGTTATATCAATCTGAGAAGTGTATTTTTATCATAAAGTATCAATTGACCCTTTTTAAGAATTTTAATCTATGTTGAAATCCTTGGATGAATCATATTATTTATTGATGATGCACTAATGATGTTATCCACCATATTTATCTAGATGGTTTATGATTAATTTTAATGTTGAAAGTATTGACATTTTTTATAAAAAAATTTCCAATACATAAAATTATTGATTTTTAATTCATGTTGATTATGTTTTATTATTTATTCACATGATTAATGAAATGTACTTATTATGTGATTGGTGGGGCCTGAAATTACATAGTCCCTTGATGAATTAATAGTTCTAATTAGTCAAAACAATTTGAGTATTTTTCCAAATACTTAACCATTTATATAGATATCATGTAATGAGGCCTTGATAATTTGTTTAATATGTTTTTAGTTGTGAATTCCCTCATTATAAAATCAATTTTTGATATACTTGTGATTAATTGAATAGTTATAGAACCCATTGATAAGTATCAAGATCATGTGATTATTCATATAGAATTGTTTTATCATCATTTATTCCTTCCCTAATATTCTCCATGCTCATTTTTTTGATTAAATGGCATGTGTTTTAAGTTATTTAACTTTCCATATTTATTATTATATATTTTATCAAAATAGAATCTAATACACATAACCATTATTTGGAATCTAATCTCACCCTTACTGTGTTTCATTTCCCCATGATATAAAGAAGGAAGCTTAGAAAGATATTAAGGATGAAAATATTTATATTCACATTGTTTTGTACTTTATTTCTAATGTAATTTAACAATAATGTATATATCTAGTGTACTAAAACAAATAATTTTTTTCCTTTGGGATGAGATCACTTGTATCTAGTGCCAATGTAATAAAGTAACTAACCACTATGGGATACTAGTGTCGGGGTCTTTATAATTAGCATGAGTGGATATATAGTTTAAACATTGATAACTGGATTTAGGATATCAAAAATTATGGAATATTATCCTAGGAAATAAATTATGTAATACTATAAGTATATTATAACCTCCCATTATTCTAGTAAGGTATTGATTATGTGGTTTTCATAACAGTACTACCTTATCTAAAATGTGTTTGTAGTTTTAGAAAATATTTATCGTTGGGTAATAACCTCAACAATAGTTGATTGAGTATATCTCATCCATCATTCCGGTGCACAGTACGTGTAACCTTATTGTGAAGCTCATTTGAAACTCCTATGGGATATTCTTGATCCAATTCGCATTTTCTTTATGAACCATTATAAAGAATGATACAATAGAACCAATGAAATCCTATGAAATACCATTGTGATATGGGATAAACCTAAATTGTCTTGGGATGATAATTATATGGTTGATCATATGTTTAAAGTCATAGATACCAATTTTTTGGTATTACGTGACAATATTTTAATGTGAACAAGGATATTTTTGGAACCATTTATGTGAATACAACCCATTTATTAAATGTTTATTTTAATAAGAATGTTATTTATGGAATATATCATTTATATTTCATGAAAATAAGTATAATGTTACTAATAACCATTTGGGATGATATGATTAGAGATGTTAAGGACATAATATTAAATTAAAATTATTATAGTTTTTATAAAACACATGATGTAAATAAAGTAGTAGTTATTCAAAAATAATTTTATTATTTATGATAGCATCATATTATTTTTGAAAATGTTATAAGAATTATATTAATATATTTTAAGAAAAATGACAACCTATGGGTTGATCGAAACCCAGTCGCATCCAATAAGTAGTGAATATTAAACGAACAACCAAAGGGAAACAAAGGTGAAAAACCTACCACTTTCATACAAGATGCATTGGGTAGTATGATATTTTTTAAAATATTTAATGAATAATAAAAAATAATATTTTTTGTAGAATATTACAGGACCAAATCTATTTATTTTTTTTATTTTGAGGTGACTAACTATATTTCCTGATATTTTTTATATAGTTTAGGTAATTTAACATTTTTTTAACATAAAGGATTATTTTGAGAGAATTATATTATATTTTTATAAGTGTAAAATTATGGTTATGAGATCACATTTTATGTTAAAAATTTATTTACTATTGAGGTTATTGAGGGTGTTTAAGAAATAAGGTTTTTCATTGATATATATTAAATCCTTGATTTTAATGTTAAATTTTAGAGATTACAAAATTAATTGTTCATATGAATATTTTTTATCTTAGGATATTATCTATTTTAGTATTAGTGAAGATAGTAGGAATATTTTATTATTATTCTTTTGTTTATGTGATCCATTGGAATTTTATTTTTTGTGCTTCAAGCCTAAAAAAATCATTTTGAATAATTTTTTTAAAAAAAGATGAGAATGTAGTTTAAATTAATTAATAGACTAAATTATACTTGTTAATTAATTATATTTATTTATGATCTTAGTTGATATATGAAACAAATTCTTCATCTCCTGGAAAATTTTTATTGAAATAAAAATGTTATCTTATTATGTTTATTTCCAAAGTTTTTTTAAGATCTCGACCTTTTCTCAAGTAATATCGAGCATGTTTTCAGGCAATTTTGGTTGTTTTTAAGTAAATTTATTTGGATTTATGTTTTGGGGTGTGTTTGGGTGGGGTTTTATGAAAGTTTAAGGATAGGGGTATGTGCACAATTTTCACACGGTTTTACAAACCGTGCACCTAAACCCAGGTAACAATGTGAACCCAGATAGTGAGGTCTACATTGTTTGCCCACAGTTACCTTAACTTTTCACCCCTACCAGTGAAAACCATGCACATAATTTTATTTTGTCCATGAATTGTTTGAAAATTTCCCCGAACCACTAAAACACCCCATTGTTATACTAGGCTTAGTCTTAACATATTTTGGACAATCCAATAGCTTTCTAAAGGCATTCCAAGCTTGTTCAACCTTTGTTCATTAAGATCAAAATCTCAAATTGAAGATCCACTCTTCTCCCCATAGATAGATTTCATCTCGATGCTTCTCCTATTCCTTCTTCTATCTTTCCTTTCTCTTTTCATTGAAGAAACCTCGATTTCCTTGGATCTAAAGTTATGTAAAGAGATATAGATATAAGATTATGGATCTAGATCAAGATGTATGAGATCATGAAGTCTATTATCTTGATTTTGGTTCAGGGATCTAGATCTGGAACTCATATCAATGTCATTTTGATTCAAAGAATTTGGGGGTTTCCGTTGGGAAACATCTATCAACAAACCATGGTAGGTGGCCTAAATCTAATTCCTATATTTGTTGATTTGATATGTATATTCCGGATTGTAGAATTTCTAGTAGCCTTTAGAAATTTATTTCCTTGAATTGGGATTATTATATATACCAATTTAGTTGGCAAAGATTTGTTCAAATATATGATTAATTAGGGAATTAATCATCAGATTAATGGGCTTCCTGATTAGATAATTAATTTTTGGAATTGATTATAGTAGGTAGGGGTTTTAATCAAGATAATTAATAGGGGATTAATTATGTGGTTTTCAAATGGATAAGTTGATATAATTAATTGCTGATTAATTATGTGCAATTGATAATGTGATTTAGATAATTAATTGTGGGATAAATTATGAAAATTTGATATTAGAATGAGATAATTAATTCTGGAAAATTAATTATGGAATATGAATTATGATATTTATTAATTAGTTGATGAATTAATTAATGGTTTGAAGCACTTAGTTAATTGTTGAGTAAACTAATAGAATATATGTGTTTAACTAATTGTTGAATTAGTAATGGTATTGAGGTAGATAATTAATTGGTAAATTAATTATGTGATAAATAATGGAAAAATGGTCTTTCTAAATTAAGAAGTATAGATGGTAACATGGTCATCATACTTATGAGTACATAGAATGGGAACATGGTAATTCTTAATTATGATTTATATTTGGTAACATGGTCATTATACTTATGAGTAAACAGAATGTGAACGTGGTCATTCTATTGAGGGGTAAGCATGGTAACATGGTCATTTTATATAATTTTGTGATATTGGTTAAATTGGAAATGTGGCTTATAAATGGGAAATTAATGAATGGAAATAATGGAACATCAAGTTATGGCCTCACATGAGAATATTCGAACTCTGGTATAATTCTAATCAGTTGTTGAGATATCATAGAACCTTGAATACTTCATGCTTAGACAAGAAGTAGGTATTAAGATATGATATTACCTAAGTAACACTTTGGTCTCCGGTATGTGATGAAGTTAGTATTGAGTTATGAGTATCCATGGGAACCCTGGAGTTAATGTAGTTAGATGAGAATAAATGAAAATTTGATAAACTGTTTATTATTGCATTGTACTAATTTCCTTATAGAATTTCATTCACTATATTTTGACTGGACTTTTTTTAGACACCATTGGTGGTGGCCTACTGAGTTGTACTGACTCCCTCTTCAGGCTTCTCGATTGATACCCAAAAAGATTATATTGTTAAAGGACTAGTTAAAAGAAGAAAAGGCCCTAAGATAAGTGGCTAATTGGGGATAGATCTTTGAGGAGGGAACCATACATGTTTTGGAACCCATATAAAGAGTCATAGTGTCTTTAATTTCAGTTTCATTATAGACACTTGAAACTTATATTAGCATACCATGTTTTCCGTTTCATTTGAGTATTGTTTTTCTATTTGATTGTCTCTTGATATGGGTATTGTTCTAGTTGAATATGGTTCCTCTATTATTTATTTATTTCTTCCAGCGATTAACTCTGATAAATGACGGTACAGTCTTCCCATGAATGACTTACTGGACCCTCGCTTCTAGTTTAAAACCTCTATCATATAGGGAGGTACTCTGGAGGTCATGTGACTGACCAGCTTAGGGCACTGATGTGTGGTACCTGGGTCGGGATGTTATAAAGTGGTATCAGGGGTCCAGTTTTATTTCTTCTTCTTTTTTATTATAGTTTTGGGAAAGTTAGACAGGAGAATAAGAAGTGTAGGGGATTGGTAATAAGCTCATTCATGGGAGTTTCAAACCCATGTATGATGGAAAACCCAAGTTGTCATGGTGATATTTCTGTTATTGTTGTTTTTGTTATAGTTGAATATTATCTCACCATAGTTGATTCACTTGTGGTGTGATGTGATTATTTTTTATAATAATTTTTTAGTATCAATTCATGGACCTGAATGTCATGAGAGTTGAGTCTGCATGCATCATTCTAGTCACTTAGGTTTATTGTAAAATGCATCATTTAAGGCATGCACGGGGAAACATGTTATGGTAAGTTTTCGAACATGAAACATTTTCCTTGTTGTGATGTTTGAATAAAAAATGGTTACTAACATTAATTTATAAAGATTGTAAAATTATGAAAAATGAGAAAAATTTGGTGTCTATATGAGAAACTTGATTTAATAGAGTGTTTACCCTTGTTAACCAAAACCTATGAGTACGATGGTTAAGGGTAGTGATAGAGCCTCAGTTTTGACCATGTGGAGAGATGGGGGAAATTATTGTTATGATTATTTCCCTTAAATAAATGTTATAAGGTTGTGTTATGAGACATGATACATGTGTTTGTATTTTAGAGAGTATGCCTCCATGATGTTTGTTGAGGGGATGACCAAGGGGCATGCCAAGGAATGATTTTACAGTTAGAAAACTTGATGCACTGATCATTCTATCTGCAGATGATAGGGAGAATTTCCAGGTTAACATTTCTTATTTCATGAAATTCCTTAAAAGAGACCCAGAGTAAGTTGTGAAAAAAAAATCTGAGTTCACAAGGGAGTTTTTGTTGCAACACCCATTGAATTTTTCTGAAGATGGTGGATGTAAGAGAGATGAATTCTGGGCTTGGTCTATAGAGACAATAATTGACAATTTAGAGACTTTGGATGAGACGAGGTTCAATTTGGCCACTTACATTCTATGAGGATCAGTGAAGCATTGGTGAGACATTCAAGTGCTAACTGGAAAGACTAATGGTATGTTATAAAAGGACTTCTTAGATTAGTTCATGGAAGAATTTTATCCAGTGATTCTAAGAGAATAGAAACCTATTGAGTCCATACATCTGACATTGGGGAGCATGTCGATGATGAATTTTGTTGGATTCTACACATATCTGCAATTCATTGCTCCAACATTAGAAGGAGATGAGACAGCTACAATAAAACATTTTTAGGGTGTAATTAAGTGTTAGATTAAGTCCTATGTGAATATATTCAGGTTGAATAAGTTTTAAAAATTGGTAGATCATTCAATGATAGTTTAAGGGAAAATAAGGGAGGATTCTTGTAGTAGATAGGTAATTGCTACTAAACGATCATGAGGTGTGACTTCCAAGAGTATGAAGCATTGTTATGACAAAATTATCCAAGGCATTGGGATGTAGAGTATATAGATATGAGGTTCAACTACATAGGACCTTACTGGGGTGATCTGTCATCAATGTAGTATGTTGGGACACTACCTCCAACATTGTTCTCGACCACTAATAGTGTTTCGAGCTTATAGAATGGTTTTACATCTACAGAAATTTTACTGGTCACAAAGGTAGACTTATACTGAAGGAGTAGATTGGTAGATTCATTGTATGAGAATAGGATAGTATACACCAAATCAGGTTGGTAGTTGGAGTTCTACCAGTTGAGGAGGTAAAGGTAGTGGACATGGTTCATCTGGGTAGGGGCACCCATATCGACAGAGTGGTGCTACTCAGGGGAGTCAAACAGTATCATAGGGAAGTTGGGAAGCATAGTTATATGTAGTATAGTCTCCACTTATAGATAATGAGTTTGGACCATCGATAGTGAGAGTTACTATTCTAGAATCTTATATTTTAGATAGTTCCTTGTTTGATATGGGTGCCTCACATTCATTTATATCTTCAAAACTTGTTTATGGTTTGAGCTTAGCAACGAAGGTTGTGAGTGAGGTAATGAAAGTAGATACACCATTTGGAGTATAGTCTAGATATATCTGTCTTTTCAAGGTATGTTCACTAGATATTGTGGAATATCATTTTCTAATGTATCTCTATGTTCTTGATATGAAGGGATTCGACTTAATTATAGGTATGGACTGGACAATGGCATATCGATCCCACATCAACTATTACAATAGTAGAGTGATCTTTGTGTCTCCTAAGGGTGACCAGTATATTCATTATGGGTAGTGGTATACCCAAGAAGGCTGAGTAGAAACAATTACTAAGTAATTGGGAGATCTCATAGCCCAAGTTTCTAGTCCATTGTTGGATGACGAGGGTGTTTGTAAATATTTCCTTCAACCAGTAGTGGAGCTATTTTAGGATGTCTTTCCAGAAGACATCTCAGGGATACCCCTCATAGAGATGTGGAATTCACTATTAAACTCATGTAAGGGGGTGAGCTATTCTTTATTCCACCATACAAAATTGCACCGACTAAGCTTCAAGAGTTTATGATTCAATTGGTGGGGTTGTGGGATAAGGAATTTATCCGTCCAAGTACATCGCCTTAGGGATCACCTATTTTGTTCTCAAATAAGGATAATGGGAGTTTACACTTATTTGTCGATAATTGAATGTTGAAAAAAATGGCGGTGAATAATAGATATACTATTTCACATATTGATGATCTATTTGATCATTTGAAGGGATATTTTGTGATCTCAAAAATTGATTTTATATTAGGGTATCCTCATTTGAGAGTATGAACTTCTGATATACTGTGGACTTTGTTTAGAAGTAGGTATGGACTTTAGGAGTTTTTTGTAATGTTGTTTAGGTTGAAAAATCCACCAGTAGTTCTCATAGATTTGATGAAAATAATATTTCATCTGTATCTTGATCAATTAATGGTGGTGTTTGTGGAGGACACCTTTGTGTACTCGAATACTCATGAATATCATGTCCAACATCCAAAATCGTCCTGAGTACATTGAGAGAGAATCATCTTGATGAAAATCTATCTAACTGTCAGTTTTGGATTGACCATGTACATTTCTTGAGGAACATCATCTTGGGGAAAGGTGTGTCAACGAACCTAGAGAAGGTTCAGGAAGTGGTTTCTTGGGAGCATCCCAATAATGTTTTTGATATCTAAAGCTTCCTGGGATTGGTTGGATATTACAATAGATTCATTGAAGTCTTTTCCCATTTGGATGCACCGATTTTTGGATTTACGAAAAAGGGAGTAAATTTTGAATGGTTAGAGGCCTTTGAGATTATTTTTAAGGATTTAAAGAAGTGATTGACACCGACACAAATTTTGATCCAACATGAGTCAGTTTAAGAGTATACAATTTATTTTGACACTTCTAGGATCATACTTGGAGTTGTTCTGATGAAGGCATATCGATTTGTGGTATATGGGTCTCTACAGTTGATGCCTCATGAATGAAATTACCCTATGAAATACCTCGAGTTGGAAGTAGTGGTTTATTCTCTTTAAATGTTTTTAGTAATATATTTTGGGTGAAAAGTTTATAATTTATAAATATCACAAGATATTGAAGTATATATTTTCACAACGGATATGGGTTGAGTATATTCATTGTTTTGATTTTGAATTGTCCTATATTCATGTGAAAGTAAATAGTGTGGTTGATTCCTTGAGCAAGAAAACACAGAATCATATGGTTCAGGAGTGGAGTATAGATTAGAAGATAATGACCTTGCTAGCTAAAATGTATGTGGTGGATCAAGAGAGTCTGGAGAAGATGACTTTGGTTTCAATTGTAGTGGAGTCTATGCTTTTGAGGCATATTAGGGATATACAGTATGAGTATCCATAGTGATTAGACTTGTGGGAATGATTTGAAGGTAGGGAGACATCTGAGTAGGTAGATTTTATTTAGAAACCTATGGCTACAGCTCAGAGTAGACATAATTTGTATTCTGATATACAGAGATGTCCCTTAGAGTTTATATAGGTCGATCATATGTTCCTTTAGGTGTCACCTATGTTGGGTCACCTCATGATATGGATACAGGGAAAGTTGGTTCCCAAGTTTTTTGGTCCGTTTGAGATAGTGGAGAGAATCAGGCTAGTGGTGTACTGATTAGCTCTTCCATAGAGATACATCGCTATGCTTGACATTTTCATGTATCACTACTTCTGAGGAATCATCCGGACCATTCTCATGCGATCGATATAGATGAGGTTGACCATTATATATATGCTTCCATTGAGGTGCATCCGATATGTGTGGTGGATCGTAGAGAGAAAGTGTTGTGGGGAAAGATTGTGCTGATAGTTCTTGTGTTCTGGAAACATAGATGTCAACAAGAAGAAACATGGGAAAGAGAAGAAAATATGAGGGATCAATGGATTAATATTTTATCTTGAGAATCTTATAAAGGACTAGAAGTGAAACTCATGGATGATCTTTTATAAGGCGGGGATATTGTAAGATCCCAACCTTCCTTGGAGTCATCTCAGGCACGTTTTCAGGTACATTTGTTTTTTTAAATACCATTTTTTGGAGTTATGTTTTGGGGTGAATTTGGGTGGGGATTTAAAAAAGTTTAAGTATAGGGGGTTTGTGCACGATTTTCACAAAGTTTTAAAAACTGTGTTTCGAAACCCAAGTAATTGTGCGACCCTGGAAATCGAGGTCTACACAATTAGTGCACGATTTCCCTAACTATGTACCCCTTCTAGGGAAAACCGTGTGTGCAGTTTTATTTCTTCTGAATATTATTTTAAAAATTCTAGGACCCCATAAACACCCCCTTTTAGACATAGGCCCGGGATTGATGTATTTGGGATGATTCTAGATCTTCTTAAAGGTTTTACAAGGCCATTCGACCTCCATTATTTGAGTTCAAAATCCCAAATTCAAGATCTGCTCTTTTCCCGTATAGTGGATTTCATCCTGACACTTCTCTTATTATTTATTCTATCATTACTTGATCTTTTCATGGAAGATATCTTCATTTTGTTTGGATATAAACCTATGTTGTGAGATGTAGATCTAGTATTGTTGATCAAGATCTAGATTTATGAAATCTGGATGTATTTGATCTTGATTTTGGTTTGGGGATTTATATCCAGAACTCAAATCAAAACTGGTGTGCTGCTCAAATTTTTTGGGATTACTATTGGGAAAACATACATCAAGGAACTGATGTTGGTGTTATAAATATAAGTCCCATAGTTAGTTATTTTATTTATTTTATGTCAAATATGGTTTAGTTGGATTACCAAGGTAACCGAGGGGTAGCGATGCTATTTGGGTAGTCATTGACTGACTAACAAAATCATCCGACTTCATTCCTATTTGGGATACTTTCTCAATTACTGAGATAGGAAGACTGTATGTCCGAAAGATCATATGACTTCATGGGGTCGCTCATAATTTCATTTTATATAGGGATTCCCATTTCATGCCATTGTTTTGGAATGGATTATAGAAGGCTATGGGAACATAGGTGCTTATAAGAACACATTTCCACACTCAGATCAATGTAAAATTGAAACAGATGATACAGGTTCCAGAGGATATGCTCCGAGCATGTTTCCTCGATTTCGGAAGTTCATGGGAGAAGCATATCCCTCTCATTGAGTTCTCCAATAATAAAATATTTCAGGCCAAAATTCAGATGGTTCTGTTTGAGGCCTTATATGGTAGGTCGTTTCATTCACCCCTATGTTGGCTAGAGGCATGTGAGGCATCCCTACTAGGTCATTGTCTCATTTAGTATAATTTAGAGAAGGTTCATCTAATCAGAAAGTTTATGAACAGTTCTTAGTCTAGACATAAATATTATACAGATCGTTATCGATGACCTCTTGAGTTTTAGGCCAGGGATCGTGTTTTTCTTCTGGTACTGCCCACGCTAAGGCATATACAATTATGAAATCAAGGAAAACTATCACCTCATTATGTAGGGCCTTCTGAATTTTCAGAGAGAATTAGGCTAATAGCCTATCCGTTTTTATTACCTTAGAGTTACCTTGACATGCATGACATGTTTCACATTTTATAGCTTCACTAGTATCATATTGATCCATCCCATACCTTTGATCTCGAGGAAGTTGAGTTAGAGGTTGATGCTACATTTGAGGAGTATCTAGTATGCATCCTTTACTAGATCACGAAGTCTCTTTGAGGCCATTTTATCCCTCTATTATAGGTGATATGGTTTCACGACTGAGTATAAGATGAGAATTGGGAGAGGGAAGCCAATGTACATGCTCAATGGCCATAGTTGTTCTCAGATAGTGTTTCTTCACCCTTGGATGGTGAACTTGGGGATGAGTTATTTTAAAGGGGAAGACTGTAAGAACCGAGTAATTAACTCAGCTATATATCCTTTGAATTTTAGTCTAAATATTTACTATGGACCTAATATGGATGCCTAATGAGTTATAAAATGTCTCAGGGGTGTCTGGTACATGTTCGGAGCCCAGGACCCATCCTTTTGGAGAAACTGGCTATGTCACCCGGTTAGCGCATGGTTGGAACACGGTTTGGCTAATGTTTTCGATAGTCAATTTTTGGATAAAACCATATAGTATAGTTTGTTCACGGTCGTGCAGCCGAATAGTCCAAATTACCCTTATACCTAGGTAACCTTGCATGGTTTTTGTATGGTTTGTCAAACCGTACACGAGCTAATTTTTTGGGAAAATTGTCCTTTTCTCTTAATGATTTAATTATATCCCCTCTTCTTCCCTAATACAATTTTTTATAGTATTAAACTATTTCTCTCTCAAATTGGTACATTTTGAATACCTAAGGTAGGAATCAAGAAATCTCATTCATTCGGGATCTGTGTGAGCTTTTTTTCATCATGTAGGATGCACAATGGTAAGTACTCTAGTCCGTTTAAGACTTTCTGCTTCTCTCTTTCTCTCAACCTAGTTATTGGGGTATGAGAATTTTTCTCCTTTTCTTATATCTACTCTGATCCGATCCAAATCAATGGCCAATAATGAAGGAGGATTGTCTTAATAGCCTAAGGTGGGTGGTCTATAACTCATCCCTCAAGTTTTTCAATTTTGGAATTGTCATGTGGGCCCCATAAATTCCATAAAGTGTCGTTTATAGAGTTGATGTGTCATTATTATAATTATTAGAACCATATGGTTATGATATTTCCATATATGTGATTAATTTTTTGTGGTTATGCCCACAATTCCACCCCTCCTATATAGGATGTTATTCCATAATTTTTGTTTTAGTGTTTTGACATGTTTGAGCCCCCATTCCGGTGTCCCTTGGCTTGATTTTCATAATGGTAAGAATTTCTATATTAAATAGATTTATTTTAATGATAATTTCATAATGGAAAGTACCATGTATTCTCACAACATGAACCACATAAGTTAGGTGTTTCAATTTGACAATGAAAGGTGAAATGTGCATTGGAAAGTATATTAAGTTTATGACTTGGAATTAAATGTATATGAATAGTAGGTTGAATATTCGTAGCACCCCTTACAAAATTAATGGTAGGTAGTGGGATGAACCATAAATATATAATATGATTTTATTGGAATTAAAAAAGGTTTCATGATATTTTTCCTTGTCACATTAATGAAAGGAAAGGCTTGGACCAAATGGGAATAAAAGGTTCCATGCTACATGAGCTTATCACACTAATAAAAGGAAAGGCTTGAACCAAATGAGATGTTTCATGACTTTATAAATAAATAGGAATGGATTGACTCAAGATCGCCTTGGATTCTGATCAGAGAATTCCATGAGCACTCAGGAACCCCATTCAGATTCAATGATACAGATTGCATTGGGTGAGACCCACCTAGATATTAATCATTGTTTATTATTTTATGTGTGATATGACATCATAGAATCCCTCAGATAGTATTAAAGGATGCCTTGGATACACTCCTCGGATCTAGCATTGACAAGTAGGTTCCATGGTTACAACCCATAGGGACCAATCCCTACTTAGCCCCATTTTACCTTAGATGATCACCTTCGATTCAGTAGGAATATTATTGTGGAATTACTTGGATTATTATCCTTAGATTACACTATTATCCTTTTCCAGGAAACATTTATTACTGATTCAGCGACCCTTGACGTCTACGTTGGCTTGGTTTTTACCTTGGAACTTCATTATTAAATTTCTTTATAGGTTGCCTTTTCATAACTTGGACCTTTAATATTGTTATCATGTTAATTATTTATAAACTATTAATTATAAATTAATGGACTCGTTATGAGTAGAATCCTATTGAGGTATGAAGCAGGTACTTGGGTATTTAGTTACATTGTACTGCTCTATTTTATATATGCATTATTTCACACTATTACATTTCCATTACACGTGCCATATGTTATTGAAACTATTAGTGGTGTCCCACTGAGATTTATCTTACACCCACTATGTGAGTCCTTTGGTACCTGGAGTAGATTATATGGTTTTAGGTGTTTAAAAAGGGAAGCATAAAACTTCAAACACTTTATTTCTTGCTATTTAGTATAGATCTTGATAGCAGATGACCGAGCCAGAGCTCGGGATGCTTGGGATAGTCTTTGATTTTCTTTTTAATTATGTTGAACATGTAGTTCCATCCATCTTGTATCCATGTTTTCTAGTTTTATAGTGACATGACATATCATCAGTTGTTCAAATCTATTTTAGTTGTTTATTTATTATTATTTTTGTCACTATTTTCTGTTGTGCCTTCTATCTACCTATGATTCTTCTATTGTTTACCTCTGTTTCTATTCATCCACTGTGCTACACCTAGTTAATGGGGGAATAGTCTCCCCACTGACACACCTTGTCCCCTCACTAGTAGTCGGCAACCTATAACATTTGGGGAGATTCACTTGAGGCTATGTTGCCTATGGGGCTCAGGGAAACCGTTAAGTGGATGAAAGGGGAACCTGAAGCCTCTTTGTGATAGAGACCCACTGGTGTGTTAGGCTTATGGAAATATGAGGCATCTCTATCGTTTATATAAGACGTTTCCATTAGCTTTGAGTGTAAAAGGGACCCGCACAAGCTCCACCTTTAGGAGAGAGTTCTTTTATGCTGCATAAGGTAGGAAATTGGAATAACACTGGTCGGTCTGGCCAAGGGGGGAGGTTGTGGTCATGGTGGTCATACCAGTGATCACCAGTAGGACTAGCAGAGAAATTATGATCAGGGTAGTCCATCTCTTGCACAGGTTCATGGATCAAGTTAGTTAAATACACTACTAGAGATACCTGAGGATCAGGATACGAGACCATCTACAGTGCAAGGTACTATTATTAGGGAATTTACTATAGTATTTTCTTTATTTTGTATAGCTGCTTAAAACTCTTTTATCTCTGTATCAATTGTGGAAAGACTCATACTGTAGAAATAGTATTATAGTGGTGTAATGACCCTAGATAAACTGTTAGGGTTGAGAACAAAGGGAATACACCAGTGTAGGGATTTTCCCTTAATGTAGGCATTTACCCTTTCTTCTAGAACCTCTTTGTTCTTTATATGAAGAGCTTCGATGTCATATTCAGTATGAAATAGTTGGTTCACTAGCACACATTTTTAGACTTCTATCATCGTAGGGTATCTTTTACATCACCAAAGGGAAGATTTTGTCGACATAAGGGTGATTGGGATGTCTGTGATAGTAGATGGAGACCCTAGATTCATGGTCTATGTGGATTGACCGCCTATATTGAAAATCTATTCATAGAGGGTTAGGGTTTACAACATGATTCTTTCCCTCCAATAGTACAATGTTTCAGAGATGTATTTGTCAATGATTTTTACATATTACCTCTTGAGAGAGAGGTAGATTTTAAAATTGATCTTGTTACGATAGAAGATTCAATGTCCATTCCACCATAAATGATGAGACAAAAATAGGTTCAAGAGTTCAAGCAGTAGTTAGAGGAATTAGAGGGCAAAGGCTTTATATGGCCGTGTACAGCATCTTGGGGTTCTCTCAGGCTTTTCACCAAGAAGTTAGATGAAACCTTATGTTTATGTGTGGATTACAGAAGTCTGAACTAGATTATCATAAAAAACCTATAACCAATCCCTTTAATTGATGATCTCTTCGACCATTTATGAGTAAAAAAGGTATTCTCAATGATTGATCTCGGATCAAGTTATCATCCGGTATGAGTCAGGACATCAAACAGACATCATACATTATTCCATAGCGGGTCTGGTCTATTTATGTACATTTTTATTCCATTCAGTCTTATGAAGGATCCTACTATCTTCTTGGTTCTAATGAATAGTTTTCCCTTCCTATCTTCTATTATGGTCTTTGTGGATGACATTTTGGTGTATTATTACACTCTTACCGACCATGACAAACATCTTGATATCGTTCTGAGTACATAAGAGAGAAAACTATTTACACCAAGATTTCTAAGTGCCACATATTGTTCGAAAAAGTACACTTATTGGGTCATATAATATCAGAATCTGAAGTATAAATTGACCCAGAAAAGGTAAGTTTTGTAGTATTTTGGGAGAATCCTAAGAACGTGTTTCATATAAAATATTTCTTGGGGCATGATGGATTTTAAAGAAGTTTCATACAAGATTTTCCCAACTTTCTTAACCTCTTACAAGTATTAAAAATAAGGGTGTCAAGTTTCTATGGTTAGAAGATTGTGAGAAATCCTTTTAGGATCTGAAAGGGAGGCTTGTATCAGCAACCATTCTAACTCTTCTAGAGCTAGGTGTAGGTTATATTGTCTTCTATGATGCATTAGAAATCAACGTAGAAGTATTGATGATACATTAAGATAGAGTTTTTGTGTATGGATCTTGGTATTTGATTCCCCAAGAGAGGAATTATCCAATACATGACCAAGATCCATACACAACAACTCTATCTTAATGTATCATCAATACTTCTACGTTGATTTCTAATGCATCATAGCAGACAATATCAGCAACTATTCTAACTCTTCTAGAGCTAGGTGTAGGTTATATTGTCTGCCATGATGCATTATAAATCAACGTAGAAGTATTGATGATACATTAAGATAGAGTTGTTGTTTATGGATCTTGGTATTTGATGCCCCAAGAGAGGAATTACCCAATACATGACCTTGATCTACCAGCAGTTGGCCATGCCCTACGTTGCAAGAGACACTATCTTTTGGGTGAGTTCTCTATGGTGTATACAGATGACAAGAGACTCAAATATATTTTTTATCAGCATGAATTGAACCAAAAACAATGGAGATGAGTCAAATATCTATAATTATTTGATTTTTATCTTTCCTATACCCTTTAGAATGGAAATGCGGCTGCATATACTTTGAGTTGAAAAACTCAAACACATGTCGTACGAGAAGGAAATAATGAATGAATGTTAGTAGACCTCGTTTATGAGATCAATATGGAATTACATGAAATCCAAGAGTATTATTACATATCATAGTTGATACTTACCTCTTCCCTCCTTAATAAGGTGAAGATTAGAAAAATTTCAGATCCTTAAGGCTTGGTTCTCTGTGAGAGTATATCAGGAGATAACCCTCCTCGGGATTGGTCTCGAGACAGTGATGACATCCTGTGTATCTATGCACACGTCTGGGTCCTTATATATATATGAGAGATGAGTTGATGAACGATTCCCACACCTATCAGTGGATAGTTGATCTAGGAATCATGAAGATGTATTAAGATATTATACACTAGTATTGGTGGCCTAGGATGAAAAATTATACAGCAGGATTTATCACCAGGTGTTGTACATACTTACAGGTGAAGGAGGAGTACTAGATTCCTATAGGCCTACTATAGTCACTTCCAATCCTATATTGGAAATGGGAATATGATTCTATGGACTTTTTAGTCATTTTACCTAGGTCTCCTAGATGTAGCGATGTTGTATGGGTTATCATTGACATACTAATGAAAGTATACCTCATATTCAGGATACTTTGTCAGTTGATGCGATGGGAACACTATATGTCTGTGAGATCATATGACTACATGGGATTCCTCATAATATCATTTCAAATGAGTATTCTTGATTCAAATCATGGTTTTGGATGGTATTGAAAAAGTCTATGGGAACATGGATGCTTATAAGCACATATTTTCACCCTCATACTGATGGACAATTAGAATGGACAATACAGGTTCTAGAGGATATGATCTGAGCTTGTGTCCTTGAATTTTTCGATTCTTGAGAAACACATATACCACTAGTTATGTTATCCTATAATAATATATTTCAGTTGATGATTCAAATGTGTGTTTTTTAGGCCTTATATAGTAGGACATTCTGTTAATCACTTTGCTGGATAGAGGTAGGTGAGGCATCCCTACTAGGTCCTCATCTTGTTCAGGAGACTTCAGAGCAAGTTCAGATGATCAGACTATATTTGACTATATCTTAGTCTATAAAAAAATATTATGATGATCATTGTTGATGACCTCTTAATTTTGAGACCGGGTATCAAGTTTTTCTTTGAGTATCACCCATGATAGGTAATATAAGGTTAGAAAAGTAGGGAAATTGTTCGCCTTGTTATGTAGGGACTTTTGGAATTATAGAGTGAGTCGGGTAGGTATCCTATCAGTTGTTATTACCTAAGAGGTACCATGTCATGAATGAAATATTTCATGTTTTACAGCTTCACCAATATCATGCTGACCCATCTCATACCTTTGATCCTGAGGAAGTTGAGTTAGATGTTGAATCTATCTTTGATGATAATCCAATACACATCATTGGACGGAGTCGGAAGGCTCTCCAATCCTAGTTATTCTATCTGGTATGAGTGCTATGGTAGCACGATTGAGTATAATATGAGACTTGGGAGAGGGAAGTAGACATATGTGCTTAGTGGCCAGAGTTTTTCTAAGACAGTGTTTCTTCACCCTTGGAAGGTGAACTCGAGGACGAGTTCTTTGTAGGGGAGAAGGTCGTAAGAACCAGTTTTTTCACTCAAGTATGGATCCTTTAAATTTACTTCTAAATTATTACATTTGTCCTAATATGGATTCCTCATGAGTCAGAAAATGTCTCAGGGGTGTTTGAGGAAAGTTCGGATCCCAGAACCCATCTTTTTTGGGGAAACTGGCCATGTCGCATGGTTAGCACACGATTTGGCTAACTGTTTAGATGGAAAATTCTGAATTGAACCAAATAGCACGTTTTGTGCATGATTGTTCTACCTAACCATGAAGGTTTCCACTCTTCCTACATAAACATGCACAATTTTCGCATGGTTAGTCAATCAGTTTAGACAAACTGTTCACACGATAATTTTCTGGGTAAATTGTCTTTTTTTTCTATTAATGATATTATTAGATCCCCTATTCTTCCCTAATTTTAGGAACATCAGGATTAACCTATTTTTATCTAAAATTAGAGCTTTTGGAAGAACTAAGGGAGGAATCAAAATATCTTTTCATCTAGGATCTATTTGAGCTTTTATTCATCACGTTGTTCGCACAATGGTAAGTACTCAAATCCATTTAAGCCTTTCCCCTTCTCTTTTTCTCTCGAACTAGTAATCAAGGTATGCTCATTTTTCACCTTTTCTTATATCTACTCAGATATGAGATTGGTCAAGGTCAGATACTAGAAGAGGAGTGTCATACAAGATTAAGGTGGGTTGTCTATAACTCATCCCTCATGTGCATTGATTTTGGAATAGTTGTGTGGGGCCCACCGATTTCAACATTTTTCATTTATATAATTTATATTCCATTATTATAATCATTAGAACCATATGTATATTCACTATCCATATATGTAATTAATTATTGGTGGTTATTACCACAAATCCATCAGTCTCATGTAGGATGTTATGCCATAATTGTTGTCTTGGTGTATTGACACGTTCAAGCCACCATTCAGGTGTGCTTTGTCTTGAACTTTATAAGTGTAATCATTTATATATTAGAAGGACTTTTTGTATTAAGAATTTGATAATGAAAAGTTACATGTATGATCTCCACTTGACCTTCCTATGGTAAGTTCTTCAATTTGAAAATGAATGTCGAAATGTGAATTGGAAAGTATATTAATTATATGACTTGGCCTTAAATGTAAATGAATACTAGGTTGCATATTTGTTGAACCCCTAACCACATTAATGAAAGGTAGTGGAATTAATATTGAATATAGAATATTCTTTAAATGGAATTAATAAAGGTTTCATGCTACTTGGCCATGTCACACTAATGAAAGGAAAGGCTTCGACCAAATGGACTTACTGAATAATTATGAATTGATTAAAAGGTTACACGCTACATGACCATATCACACTAATTAAAGGAAATTATTGAACCAAATTAAATGTTACATGAGTTCATAATTAAATAGGAATGTCCTCACTTGATCTCACCATGGATTCTGATCAGAGAATTACATGAGCACTCGAGAACCCCATTCTAATTAAAGGATAAAACTTGCATAGGTTGAGACCCAACTAGATTATGATCATTGTCTATTCATGGATTATCAGTATGACACTATAGTATCCCTCACATAGTATTAAATTATGGATCAAATATTGTCCTTGGATCCTGCATTGACAAGTAGGTTCTACGGTTACAACCCATAAGGCCCTATCTCTATTCAGCCTCATTTTACCATGGAAGATCCCCTTGGATTCAGTAGGCATCTTATTATAGAATAAATTGGATTATGCTCCTTTTATTACACTCTTAACCTTTTACATACTATAATTATAACTGAGTTGGAGACCCTTGAGTTCTACTCTACCTTGGTTGTTAACTTGGAACTTCATTATTAAATGTCATTACAGGTTGCCTTGTCATAAATTAGACCTTTACTATTGTTAACATGTGACTTATTTATAAATTGGTAATACTAAATTAATGTATTGGTTATGTTCAGATATCAACTAGGGGCTGAAGTAGGTACTTGGGTATTTAGTTACATTATACTACTTAATTTTATATATACATTCTTTCACACTGTTACATTTTCATTACATAGGCCAGATGTTGTAGACATCATTGGTGGTGGCCCACTGAGATTTATCTCACACCCTCTCCAGGAACCATTTCGTACCCAGAGTAGATTAAATGGTTGTACGTGCTGAAAAAGGGAATAATACGACTTCAAAGACTTGATTTCTTGCTGTTAAGTATCAAGCTTTATATTAAATGACCGATCTAGAGCTAGGGATGCTTGGGATAGTCTTTGATTTACTTTTAACTTATATGGAACAAGTTATGACTTCTATCTTGTGTACAAGTTTTCTAGTTTTCAAGTGACAAGACATATCATCAGTTTTTTAATGTTATTCCAATTGTTCAGTTATTTTTACTATTTTCTATATTTTCAGTTGTGCCTTCTCTGTACTTATATTGCTTTTGATATTTACCTATTTTTATATTCATCTGTTGTGCTACATTTTGGTAATGTGGTAATAGTCTCACCATGAACACACCTTAGTCCTCACTGATAGTCGACAGCCTCTAGCGTTTGGGGAGATGCGCTTAAGGCCATGTGGCCCACCTATCTCAGGCCACCTGTTTTGTGGCATCTAGGTCCAGGACATCCCAAAGTGGTATCATAGGAGTTTTCTTTCCTACCTTACTATTTTGAGACAATATATTGGGGATTACTAATGCTTGGGAATTGGTCATAAACCATGATTGGGAGTCAAAAACCCAGGTTTGGGGTGAAAACCAAGTTTCTTAAATTATAATTGATGTTTTGATTTTCCCTATTACACTTGATATTATTTCACCATTGGGTGATGCAGATGTTATGTGGAGTTGTTTATTATTACTTTGATTGAGGATTTTATTTCATCCTTGGATGATTATATGTGGTAAAATAACATTTTTACTTGCATCGTTATAGGGACCAATAATTTTCATGTCATGCATCTTTCCATGCCATATAGGTGAATTTCTATTTTTCATTTCTTGATATGCCTGTGATTGTTGTGTGATACTATTACAGTTAGCTTATTCTTGTATTACCTTTGGTTGTGATTGAGTGATATTAAGTCTCAATTCCTGATCTGTATGTTCCCTCATGGGTTGGAATGAGTAATTTACCGAGTCGAATAATTATGAAATAAATAAATGGGTGTTTCTTTCATTGATAAGGTGTATGGGAACTGATTCAATGGAAATGGCTATCAATTATAAAGTGACTCATGACATCTAAAATGAATTGGTTGCACATCCTTATCATTTCTTGTCAATTTTATGAAAGGTAAAAGTGTGAACCAAGAAATTAAATGTAAAATGAAATGAAACTTATACATGAGCACTTACCAATACTTGGTCATCTAAGCGGTTGGTTGGGGTAGTATTCCTTAGGTAGTGAGTTTTAGTTCATTCATCTTCTTCTAGTGATGCTACCATTCTTCTTATGCTTTTTATAAGGTGGGTTGTTTGAATTTATAGACCAATGTCACCACGACATCCTCGTATTGTACACCAGGAAGGTGGAGATGACCATGCTCCAAACGTGGCGGGCCATGAGCTGCCTCTCTTACCTCCAAGAGTTCCACTCAAGGCACAACTTAATGTACCTAATATGGAAACTAATACCTAAGTTTTGACAATTTTTTTTATGTCTCATTAAATCCATGCATGTTTCTCCATAGCTTGCACCTACAGTGGTTACTTTGACTCATGAGTTCCAGCAACAACATCCTTCAACCTTTTTAGGGCATGGAGGTATGCAGGCTACTGAGTCATGGATAAAAGCTACCCTATATATCTTTGAGATTCTGGATATGCCTCCATATTTGAGGGTCAATCTTGACACATACATGATTCATGATTTGGCCAAGAGTTGATGGGATGTGATTACCTAGGCTGGTTATCATCAGGGTATGTTATGGGCTGATTTCATGGAGTTTCATCACATTTCACCACTTCTAGTCGATGATGAGATTTTGCGTGCTAGTCGTTTTGAGGATGGGATCCAATCTTCCATTTGTACGTAGCTGAATGTATTTCGTCTTCCAACCTTTTATTCAATAGTAAATCTAGATATTATCATTGTGCACAACTTGAGGGACAAAAATAGTACCAATCATAGAGAACTAGTGCTGCATCAGGTCAGTCGTTCTTCTAGTGGCTGGAAATGTTCTCTCAATGTTTCTCATCTGGGAGTGACAACCAGAGTGCCCATTTGGAAAGCTCCAAAGTGTTTCATCAGTGTGGACAATGGGGGAAACTGAAGCCTCATTGTGATAGGGACCCACTGAATTGATTTACTTGGGGCTGTATGCGGCATCCTCAGTGTTTTGTAGGACATTTTCACAAGCATCGAGTGGAAAAGGATCCACACCAGCTCCACCTTTAGAAGTGAGTTCTTTTACGCTGCATCAGGTGGGGAGTTGGAATAGAACTGGTAGGTATGGATGAGGAGGAGGTCATGGCTATGGTATCCAGACCCTTGATCACTAGCAGGGCTAGTAGAGCAGTTTTGGTATTGGTAGTCCATCTATTTCATAGAGTCGTGGATTAGGCTATTTGAATGCACTTAAACCAATACCAGAGGATCAAGTTGCCGGACTATCTATAGTATGCGGTACTATTCTTGTGGCCTCTACTATAGTATCTGATTTATTTGATACATGTGCTTTGAAATATATTATCTATGTATCTATCATGGAACATCTTGAACTGAAGATGCAATATTAGTATGGTGTAATGATCCTAGACACGCTGTTAGGGGTATGAACAGAGGGTATATGCCAATGTAGGGATTGTCCCCTTAAGGTGGGTAGTTACTCTTTCTTATAGAACCTCTTTGTTATTGAGATGACGTGATTCGATGTCATTATTAGAATGTACTGGTAGGTTAACTATCACACTTTTGTAGACTACTATCATCATAGTTTATCTTTTACATCACCATAGGGAAGTAGTTATCAACATAAGGGTGTATGGGATGTACAGAATGGTAGAACAGGACCACCACATCATGGGCTAGGTAGAGTGACCTCCCAGATTACAAATATCTTCATTGAGGATTAGGGTTTAAGAAAGGTTGATTTCCCTCCAGTCATGGATCATTTTGGGGTTTTATTTTCCAAATATTTTATTGGATTACCTTCCAAGAGATGGGTAGAGTTTACTATAGATCTTCTTACAAGATCACATATAGTGTCCATTCCTCAGAATAGGATGGAACCAATAGAAATTCAAGAGATCAAGTGAAATTTATGAGATTTAGAGGAAAAATAATTTATAGGGACCAATACATCCTCTTGGGGTTCACCCCTGCTTTTTTCCAATAAGGCGGATGGAAAATTATGTCTATGCATGGATTATAGAAGGTTAAACTAGCTTATTGTCAAAAAACGATACCCACTTCCTCAAATCAATGATATCTTCGACCATATATGATGATAAAAGGTCTTCTCTATGATTCAAGTGATATCGAGTTATCATCGGGTACGAGTTAGTTCATCAGACATAGCTCGTACAACTTTCTGTAGCATGTATAGTCATTATGGGTACCTTGTAATGTTGTTCAGTCTTACGAAGATGACCACTATCTCCTTGGCTCTAATGAATAGGGTTTACACTCTTATTTGGATTCTTTTGTTGTGGTATTTATGGGAGACAT
Organism: Viscum album; assembly: GCA_963277665.1. Lineage (NCBI taxonomy): Eukaryota > Viridiplantae > Streptophyta > Magnoliopsida > Santalales > Viscaceae > Viscum > Viscum album. Next base: position 701,973,215 of record OY728160.1, read on the forward strand.
CTTGGTGTATTCTCACACTCATAGAGACCATGACAAACATCTTGAGGTCATTTTGAGTACAGAGAGAGCATAATTTGTATACCAATATTTCTAAGTTCCACTTCTAGATTGACAAAGTCCACTTATTAGGTTCTATAATATCAGAATTAGGTGTATCTATTGACCTAGAATTGGTTAGTGTTATAGTTTCCTAGGATCATTCCAAGGATTTCTTTGATATATGGAGTTTATTGGGGATGGATGTATATTAAAGGTGCTTCATACATGAATTTTCCCACCTTTCTTCATATATTATTGGTCGAAGTTTGTCATGTTTATATTGTTCGAAGCATGTGAGAAATCCTTTCAAGAGCTAAAAGAGAGGCATTATCAGCACCTATTCTGACTCTTCAAGAGCCAAGTATATGTTTTACCATCTTCTATGATGCATTAGGTATTTCCCTAGGAGAAGTGATGATGCTAGAGGACAAAGTTATTGAGTAATAATCTCAGTAGTTTAGGAATTATGATAGAAACTACATGGTGCATGACCTTGAGCTAGTAGTAGTTGTCCATGCCCTACATTGCTGGAGTCATTATCTGTTGGGTGAGCACTTTGTGGTGTACACAGACCAAAATTACCTCAAATATATCTTTTTATTGTGTGAATTTAACCTCAAAAAGTGAAGATGGTTTGAGTATCTACAATACTTTTATTTTGATCTTTTCTATACGCTTGGGAAGGGTAATATAGTTGAAATTTTTTTGAGTCGAAAAACTCAAACACATGCCTTAGAGGAATCCATTAATGAATAGAAGTTAATAAAACTCTTTTCTACGATGCATATAGAGTTTCATGATATCCATACTCATTATTACCTCTCATCCATGACAATTATCTCTTCCCTCCTTGATAAGGTGAATGGTAGACAATTTTCAGATCTAGAGGGCTTGGTTCTCCATGAGAGTATATCAAGAGATAAATCACCTCTAGATTGGTATTTGGATAGAGATGATGTCTTGTGTCTCTCTGGATGTATGAAGGTTCTTGTAGATATGAGAGAGGAGTTGAAATGCGATTCCCATGCTTCTTAGCGAGCAGTTCATCCATGAATCTCCAAAATGTATCGAGATATGAGATGCCAATATTGGTGGCATGGGATGAAATGTTAGATAGCAGGATATATCACCTAGTGTTCCACCTGTTAGCAAGTGAAGGTAGAGCACCAAAGAACTACAGGATTATTAGAAACACTTATATTCCAAGAATGGAAATGGGAAGACATTTATTTGAATTTTTTAGTTGGATTACCAAGGTCACCAAGGGTTAGTGATTCTGTTTGGGTAGTAATTGATCGAATAACAAAATCATCACACTTTATTCTTATTTTGAAGGCTTTTTTAGTTGATGAGATGGGATGAATATATGACCAAGAGATCATACAAATCTATGAGGTCCCTCATAATGTCATTTCAGATAGGGATGCTCGTTTTATGTCACAGTTCTAGTAGGGATCATAGAAGACTATGGGAATATAGGTGATTATAAGAATATCTTTTCACCTTCAAACTGATGGACAATAAAAACAGACAATACAGTTTCTAAAGGATATTCTCTAAGCATGTGTCCTTGATTTCAGTAGTTCTTGGGAAATGCATATCCCTATTGTTGAGTTTTCCTATAATAACAACATTCAGGAAAATAATCAGATGGATCCTTTTGAAGCCTTATATGGAAGTTCACCACTGTTCTAGCTAGAGGTTCATGAGGCAGTCATAATATATCCTCTTCTTGTTTAGGATACTTTTGAGAAGGTTCATCTAATCATAAATCATATGAATCATGACCAATATAGACATAAATATTATGTTTATCACCATCAATAACCTCTTGAGTTCCAGGTTGGGGATCATGTTTTTCTTTGGGTATCATCCAGGCTAGGGCATAGACAGTTATAAAAACAAGATAAGTTATTGACTTATCATATAGGGAATTTTTAAATTCTAGAGATAATCGGGTGTTGGGACAACTTTGTGTATGAACATTGTATTTTCTGTCAATAGTTGTCAATGATAGTCAAAATGAATAATGATATGAAGAAGGAATCCAAATTTAATGGAGATCGGCAGAAGTGAGGATGCCTGGATAATTTTTATTCAATCATAGCATTAGATTTCATTCTTGGGAAATTCTCTATGAATTTTAAATTAGAGGATTGATGAACGGATCTTAATGTTTAAAGAACTCGTGTCAAAGGTGACACATTGTTTACAGCAACAAATAATGGTGAAGTATCACATGTCTAATGAATAATGAAGAAGAATGGTTGAAGGTGAAGTTATAAGTGTGATCATGCAAAAGAAAATAATTATGTGATTTTCATGAATAGGAGAAGTAGAGAAGAGTTTGCATTCAGTTTGGATGAGAACACATCATGCATGCACTCATGTGTATAAATTAAGAACACACAATATAAGTGAAAAAGAAGCAGAGAGAGGTGGGAATGCATGGAATTGGCATTCTATGTTTCCATGCATGAGATTGGAGTAAAGGTGATTCCCAATCACAGTCAGTTGAGATTGGAAAGAAAGATGATGTTGGAAGATAATGAAGTTAGAATACATTCCTCAATAAATATGACGATGCTTTGCGGGTTTGTATTTCACAAAGATCATAAGTTGGTTGTAGAACTTATGATGCAAACATTATGAAGTAAAGGGGGGGAAATTATGTAGCCAATCAACATGGTTGGTCTTGCAGAAGCAGGTGTCTAAGGTGGCGTAGTTTCCCAAATATGGGCTTCATGAAGTGTATTTTGCGAAATCATAAAGAAAGTTGACGGTGTTATTTACTATTACGATGAGCTTCACGAATGGCAGAGGTGAAGACATTCAAAAGAAATATTTACAATGCAAAGTAAGAAGGAGCATCACGGCATCGCAAAGGAAAAAAGAGTATTGCAGCTGCACAAAGGATTTGAAATAACACTTCATGATTACGACGAGCTTTGAAATCTAGAAAATAGCCATGATGATTCGCAAAACCTAGTGAATTTCAGAAGAAATTTTGGAGCTTCACAATTTGAAGATAACATGGTGATAATGTGGTTTTTAGGTTCTAGAGTCAGTGGGAAAAGCCTATAAATATGACCCTACCCCCTCAAGAGAAGTAGAGAGACTTCATGAGAATTTTAGATCTCTAGAATCATGAAAAATCATCGTGAATAATGTTGTTCCTCAAAGGAAATGTGTTTCGCAAAGATAGGTTGTTCTGCAAAGGCTCAGTGAGCTTTGCGATATTGTGAGCTATAATAAGGTAGTTTTCTATTCGGCCTTTGTGGGTTTCGAAAAGGCTGTAAACTCTGTGAAATCAGAGAGCTCCACGAAGGTGTGTTCTCTGTAGAGGTCAAAGATCTTTGAAGCATTGAGCTCTGTGAGTGAGTTTTGCGAAGCAGTGTGCTCTGTGAAGGATCATTGTGAAGGAGCTTCGTGAAAGAGATTTGTGAAGGAGATTTGTAAATATAAGTTTTGAATATCTAGTTTAGGCGAACCATTTCTTCAGAAGATGCCACTACACTATTCCATATCACTGTGTGTCCAAGAAGAATCAAGTGTTCTCACATAGAGACTGATTATTACTCCGGGAAGAATGGTTGTAATGTTGCTAAGATGAGCTGGAATTCATTGATATGATAATAATAAAGGGATTTTTTGATTCTTTCAAAGAAGAAGATAAGTGATCTCAGTGTAGTTTCTTTTTTACTTATGGAGAAAGTGGGAAGAAGAGCGAGTTTTAGTGTAGTTGGTTTTACACTAGTGAAGATGAGGGAAGAAGAGGAGGGTTGCTTTCCTACAGCTTTGCAAGAAACCAAGTGAATTTCACTGAATAACTTCAAGTGCAGAACCTCTCTTATTCAATAAGGAAAAAGAATGTCTTCAGAGTCATTATAAAGAACCATCAAGGTGTTGTAAGTTAGGCTAGGTCATCACCAGTTCAAGAAAAAGTATTATTTCCCTTCCCCCTCCATGTGTATGGAGGCACACAGACTAGAGGATTGTTTTTCTAGTCGATACACTTTAACATAATATAACATTATTGTGGATAATCCCTTCACCAATCATTCCCATGCATGACAAGGACGTAGTTTCTCTTGTTGAGTGGTGAACCTTTTAATAATATTGTTTGCATATTTTTACTTCTTTCTATTATTTCATGCAATAAGTAAAAGAGAATAAGAGAAACAATATCCTAACAGGTCAAGAGGTTTAGGGATACAAAGTTGGAATTGGTTTCAAAATTATCCAACACTAATTCACCCCCCCCTTAGTGTTTGGTATATCCCAAAATAGTCCTCTCAATTGGTATTAGAGGGACAGTTTCACCTCTGTTGGATTCTCTACAGTGAAGTTATTCTCTTTTGAAGACCTGAGTCTCTTTCCTGAGTTCTCAATGATGTGTACTTTCAGTGAAGATTCGATTATCTTTGAACATAAGGCTATATCTACTAAGACCATGATGAACAGGAAAAACAAGAAAAGAGAAATTTTAATAAGAAGTACCTCTTATATAAAGAAGAAGAAGCATCTGGTTCTTCATATCTTACAAACATTGAAGACACACCAGACTTGGAAAGCAATGAGAAGTTGGCTCATGTTTCTACCAAGAAGATAGAAAACCTTTCTACCTCAACTGATCAAGAGGTATGTATCAGTAAATTTTAAAATCATTCCCATGATGAAAATGCTATCACAAGTGGTGACGATCAACCTACAACATCTCAATATATATTAGTTGATAGATTAAGAATAATTTTTCATGGTATTACTAATGAAAGTGCATCCTTGGTTTGTGGATTATTTCAATATATGGAAGAAAATATCACTCAGCTAGAAGAAGAAACTGATGTTTTGGATAAAGGATTATATGAAAAAATTGATTAATTTTTAAAGCTATCCAGACATGTTGGATTCTTTGAAGAAAAAAAGATTGGATTTGAAGTAAGCTCTTCAAAGTGGCTCAAAGATGTTGATGAAAAGGAGGGAGTCAACAAGAATCTATAAGAGAAGATCCATGCACTTGAAGCTGAGCTGAAAAAGATCAATGAAGTCAAGGAGTTATATTTGGAAGAAGACTCTAAGAAGATCAAATAACTTGACTCTTTTTTACAAAAAAAAAAGTAAAGATGCTTGAAGATGAAGTTGAAAGATTAAAGAAGGCTTGTGAAGAAAATATGACAATGATTGAAGACCAAGAAGTCATCCTCAATATGAGATGTCTAAAATTGGAAGCTTAGTTGACCAATCTTGAGAATACACATATTGAGTGTCCAAAAAAGAAGGAAATAGTTTCTTCTAGTACTCAATGCTCACTAGAGGATGATTTTCCTAGTTGATCCACTGTAACATCATATCAAATTATAGTGGAGAATCCGTGCACTGGTCATTCCCATGAATAGAAAGGACGTATCTTCTCTTATTTATTGGTGAACCTTGTAAAAATATCATGTGCATATTTTTAATTCTTTCTATTTTTTTATGCAACCTGGAAAAGAGAATAAAAGATTCAAGATCCTAACAAGACAAGAGGTTCATGGATAGAAAGTTGGAATTTGTTTCAAAAGTCTCTAGTACTGATTCACCCACCTCTTAGTGTTAGGTATATCCCAAACTGGTCCTCTCATTTGGTCAGTAGACTATCTATTTCTATTACCTCATAGGTATCGTGCCATGCACAATGTATTTCACCTTTCACAATTTCACCAGTATCTTACCAACTCATCTCATACCATTGATCCTAAGGAAGTTGAGTTAGATGTTAATTATACATTTTAGGAGTATATGGTACACATCATTGAAGGGAGTAAGAAGGATCTCTAAGGCCAGTATATCCCTCTAGTATGGGTGCCCTGGATTCAAGACTAATTATAGGATGATACTTGTGAGAGGGAAGATGAAATATATTCCCACTATCTAGAGTTGTTCTCAGATAGTGCTTCTCCACCCTTGGTAGGTGATCACGGGGATGAGTTCTTTTAAGGGGTAAGACTGTAAGAAACCATTTTTTCACTCAGGTATGGATCCCTTAAATTTTGTTCCAAATCTTTATTTGGGATATAATATGGATGCCTATTGAGTTAGAAAAGGTCTCAAGGGTGTCTAGTGAAACTTCGAAGACCAGAACACATCTTTTTGGGGAGACTAGCCATGTCACATGATTAGCGAATGGTTGGCGCATGGTTTGGATAACCGTGTGGATGGTCAATTTTCAGACCAAACCAAATATCATGGTATGCGCATAGTCTTTCATCTTATCCGTACAAGTTTCTATTCTTCCCAAGTAACCATGCATGGCTTTCGCATGGTTTTTCAAACCACATGGACAAAATGTGCACTGGCTAATTTCCATGGTAAATTTTCCTTTTCCCTTAATGATCTAATTAGATCCCCTTTTATTACTTAATCCAGGAACTAGTGGTATTAACCTATTTATCTCTCATTTTGGTTTTTTAAGAGATAAGGTGGGAATCAAGAGATATCCTTCTTCCAAGATCTGTTTGAGCTTCCGTTCATCACGTTGGATGCACAATGGTAAGTACTCGAGACTATGCATCTCTCTTGATCTCGACCTAGTAATCAGGGTATGAGTTTTTTTATACTTTTATTTGATATACTCTGATCTAAGTCAAATCAAGGGCCAATATCAGAGGAGGAGAGTTATACAAGCCTAAGGTGGGTGGTTTATAACTCATCCCTCAAGTTTGTTGTTTTTTGAATTATCATGTGGGGCCCACCGATTTCATCAGGTGTCATTTATGGAATTTATATTCTATTTTTATAATCTTTAGAATGATATGGTTATAATTTTTCCATATATGTGATTAATTTTTGGTGCTTAAGCCCACAACTCCATCCATTCCATATAGGATGTAATGCCATAATTTTTATTTTAGTGTTTTGACTTGTTTGACCCACTGTTCGGGTGTGCTCGGGATTGACCTGCATCAGTTGTTCTAGTCACAAATTTTCACCCTCAAACTCATGGTAAATTAGAATGGATAATGCAGGTTTTAGAGGATATAATATTAGAATGTTTCCATGATTTTTTATGTTCTTGGAAAAATATTACCCCTCTCGTTGATTTATACTATAATAATAGGTTTTAGAAGATGATTCAGATGTCTACTTTTCAGGTATTATGTGGTTGGCCATTCCATTCACCAATGCGCTGGATAGAGGTAGGTAAGGCATCCCTACTAGGTCCTCATATCATTCAAGAGCCTTCAGAGAAATTTCTGTTGATCAGAAAGCATATGACTACTACTCAGTCTAGAAAAAAAATCTTATATTGATCGTCATCAAAGGCCTCTTGAGTTCAAGGTCAACGATCATGTTTTCATTCAGGTATCACCCGACATAGGGAATAGATAGTTACAAAATTTGGGAAAATTGTTGCCTCATTATACAAGGCATTTTGAAGTTCTAGAGAGAGTCAGTCTGGTAGCCTATATTTTGTTATTACCTCTGAGGTACTGTAACATGCATGACATCTTTAATGTTTCATAGCTTCATCAATATCATGTAGACATGTCTCATACATTTTATCCGAGGGAAGCTTTGCTAGATGTTGACGCTACCTTTGAGGAGTATCCAGTGAGAATTATTGAATATAGCACAAAGGATCTATGAGGTCGGTCTATCCCTCTGGTATGGGGGTTATGGTAGCGCAGTCGAGTAAATGAGGAGACTTGGGAGAGGGAAGCTGACATATGTGTTGAGTGCCCATAGTTTTTCTTGGATAGTGTTTTCCCACCCTTGGAATGTGAATTCAGGGACAAGTTCTTTTAAGGGAGGAAGACTATAAGAACCAGGTTTTTCAATCAGGTATGGATCCTTTAAATTTTGATCTATATATTTTCATTAGACCTAATATGGATGCCTAATGAGTTAAAAATGTCTCAGGGGTTTCTGGGGAAATTTAGAAGCATGGGACCCCTCTTTTTAGGTAAACTATCCATATTGTACAGTTAGCTCATGGTTTGGCTAACCGTGCAGATGGAAATTTCCTAACATAACTAAATAGCACATTTTGTGCTTAGTCGTTAAGATTAACCATGCAAGTTCCCCATATGCTCAGGTAACTATGCATGGTTTGTTCATGTTTTTTCAAACCATGGAGACAAACTATGAACATGCTAATTTTCTAGGTAATTTTTTTCCCCTTAATGATCTAATTAGATCACCCATTATTACCTAATCATAGAACTAGTAGGTTTAACCTATTTCTATCTCATTTTGGATATTTTATAAGACCTCATATAGGAATCAAGAGATCACTTTCATTCAGGATCTATTTGAGATTATGTTCGTCACATTGGATGTGCATGGGTAAGTACTCAAGTCCATTTAAGCCTTTCTGCTTCTCTCTTCCTCTTGACCTAGTTAACAGGGTTTGAGAATTTTTCTCCCGTTCTTAGATATACTTCTATCTCATCCAAATCAAGGTCCAATATTGGAGGATGATAGTTTTATAAGCCTAAGGTGGGTGGTTAATAACTCATCCGCCAAGTTTGTTGATTTTGGAATTGTCATGTGGGGCTCACTGATTTCATCGGGTGTCGTTTATAGAATTTATATGTCATTATTATTATAATTAGAAACTATATAGATATTATCTTTACATATATGTGATTAATTTTTGGTTGTTACACCTGTAACTCCATGCATCCCATATAGGATGTTATGCCATAATTGGGTTTTTAGTATTTGACGTGCTTGAGCCACTGTTCGGGTGTGTCTTGGATTGACCTTTCTATGGGTAAACATTCATATATTAAGTGGCTTGATTTGAACTATGAATTGAATAATGGAAAGTACCATGTATGTTTACCACTTAACCTTCCTAATGTATGTGCTTGATAATGATAATTAAATATGAAATAGACTTATTGATTAATTATGACTTGATTAAAAGGTTTCATGCTACTTGACCTTATCACACTAATGAGAGTCAAGGCTTGTACCAAATAAAATGTTACATGACTTCATAATTAAATAGGAGTGTCTTGGATCGAGCTCACCTTGGATTCTTATCCGGGAATGCCTTATGTACTCAGGAATCCCATTATGATTCAAGGATACAACTTGTATAGGTTGAGACCCACCTAGATCCGGATCCCTGTCTATTATTGGATGCCCAGTATGACCATATAGAATCCCTCACATAGTGTTAAAAGAGGACTTCGATAGACTTCTTGGATCCATCATTGATAAGTAGGTGCCATGTTTACATCCCATAGGGCCCTATCTCAGCTTAGCCCTATTTTAATATCTCTAATATTTATCCATAATGATAAAAAAGGTTAGGTATATTATAAATTATGTATATAAATATGAATTAATTTTTTTATCATTTCAATTTATTTTATGTTTTTAGTGACCAAATAATTATCTTAATTGCTTACGGAATAGTTATATATTATTTATTCAATTTTTGAATAATAAAATAAATGATTTTAAAAATATTAAATGTAACATAAATTAAATGAATGTTTATTTTTCATGAATTTTATAGATGAATTTGACATATTAGAGATATTGGGATGGTTTTGATAAAAAATTCTTCTTTGTATTTCTATATTTAATGTCAAATTAAATGATTAGTTCTTAAAATGAACTTATTTATATTTTCTGAAAAATAATATTTTATTAAATAATTTAAAAATCATAAAAATTATTCAATGGGAAAATTAGGGTGTTATTTTTTAAAAAAAAATTAATAAAATGTTTATTTATGAGAAATTTTTTAACTTATAAGTAAAATTATAGCCATTTAATATAAAAAAATTGTTGTCACGACTACGATTAAAACATGTTCATTAGGGATTAATATAAAAAGATAAGGCTTAAAATGACATAAAATAATTATTAAACACCAATGGTTTTTTTATTTCTACCTTAACCTTATTACAAAAAAAAATAGTAATTTTGGAGATATTTATCCAAGAAAATGATTTAATATTATTTTAGAACATTGAAAAATTACAATTGTTCCACTCACCTCAGTTATAAAAGGGTACTTACTCTAATAATATCATAACAACAATTGAACATTTCAGCAAGAAATAACAAAAAAACAATTCTACCAAACATCATTACCCACATTTTATAGGTTCTTTCCTTTTGAATAGACATAATATTAATTCATTGTGAGGATATCTAAAGTAGGCCATTTAAAGAAGAGGTGATTGACTTAACAGAAAACTTTCATTTTTTACTTCTTTATTTACAACCAATAAAAATATGGTATTTATCATAAAATGATAAATTAATTATAATAAATAAAATTAAATTTTATTATTATTATGAAACAAAAATTATCCATCCCCTTTTTCATCAAATGGGAAGCAGATGTATCGCTCATATGTACGTGTGGACTACCCCCACCAATATTAGACACAATTTATTTTCCATAAACATTATTTAATGATGTTAATTATGATGGTTTTGATATTTAAATATGATATATACAAAATATAATTATATTTTAGTTATAATATCATATCTAAATTTCTTTACATCCCATCTATTAGAAAACAACAACGTCACTCATGCATATGTGTAGACTACCACCTCCAAGAAGTGAGGTGATTATTTTTTATTCCCTCTTTATGTGGAGGGTAATGGGGGTAGATTTAATAAATATATGTTGTATATATGATATAATCCTGAATTTTAAAAGGTGAATAATTATTTAAATTTATATCATTCCAAAATTCAATAAGTGGAAACAACGTTCACATGTATATATGGCCTATCATCTTCATGAACTGTGTAATGATTTTTTATATATATAATTTTTTAATTTATTATATATATATAATTAATATATTTTATATTTATATAATTATTTAAATTATGGAGATAATGGTAACATGATCAATTAATAAATACAAATACTAAAAACTAATACATAGATGAAAAAAGAAGTAGTTATCACCTGAAATGATGATTTTAATAACGAATTATTAATAAAAACATTATAAAAGGCTATTAGTATATCAAATGTGCTTGATATATATTATTATGGTTTTGTAATTTATTTATAATAAATATTTATTTTAAATAATGGTGGTTTGAAAACATATTAATGTAGTGAGACTTGAGGTAAGGGGTTTCTTAACTCAATTTCCATTCAATGGGTTATGCTTCTATTTAATTAACAATGTTATACCATGCCTATGCGTGAACTAAAATGTGATTTTATTATATTGAATTTTCACTTGTTTTTTTAGATTTAAATAGGTCTCATAAGAACAAATCCACGATTAATACTCACTTTAATGATACAGGTTTTTATGGAATTTAGTCTCAATTTCCCCACCATTGAGACATATTTGGTATAATGCACCAATTTAATTTTATGAGGTCTATATAAAGTACATTTTACATATTATATCACTGATATTACTATAATTATGATATTTAATTTTTAATTTCTGTTTATTCATTCATGTGGATTAAGATTCAAAATTTATAAAATCAGTAAGGGTTTATTTCACAATATCTTCATTACTCAGGATTGTTTATGTTTATTTCTCAGCTGGGGTATTTATTTATTATTTCTATAATAATACAAATATATTTTCTTTTAATCTATTTATATCTATAAATTAATTTTTCTCTTTTCATTTTCCTCTCTTTACATACACTATATACAAAAATAATGTTTTAATCGGAAATAACTTTTTTCCTACAAGGTCAAGAATATTTTCCTTATATGTTGACATATCCATTAAAATATCTTAAAGAATATTTTTACTGTTATATGATGATTTATTACATAATTTTTTTTCCAATTTATAAATTATTAAAAAAATAAAAGGAAAATTCTTATCATTTTGAGAATAAGTTACTTTTGACTTTTTACTAAAAATGTGAAAGGAATATTTATTTTTATATGTATACCATTATATGAATTTGAAAAATTCATAACTAACCAATTATTTGATGATTCTTTTGTTGTTTTCAAATTTTTATTTCAAATAATATGTATTCCTTAATATTTTTTAAATTATTAAATTTTAAATTTGTAATTTCAAAGTGAAAGGGGAATTTTACTCAAAAATGTTCTAGAGATATATTTAAAGTATTATAATTTAAATCAATGTATATTTATGATTAATATGATTTAATGAGGATATAATCTAATGATTCCATTCAACATATTTATTTGTATATATTTTGTTCATTTTTATTTGAGAAAATATTTACATTCAATATGCTTGTTCTTAAAATACATATTGTTATTTATTTTTACGGAATAAATATTAAGTTTTCATGTAATGAAATAATTGGAATTATTATGAGATGGGTGGGTCGTGAAATTACATAAATATGTAGTGTAATGGTAGGTCTCATGAGATAAAAATGTTTAAGTATTTTTTTGAATTCATACTTGTAACATCCCAGTTATTTATAGAAAAATACATTTCTATATCTATTAAGATTTATAAATAAAATTTTAATTTTGCATTAAAGGGGTGAATTTTTCGATAATTTACTTGACACACAACAATGGGTTTCTCTAAAATCTTATGTTGCACAAAAATTTGAGTTATACCGAAAAAATAATACAATAATATTATTATTATTTTAAATGGTAGTTAACGCCAAACCGTTGTTTTGGCAGGAATGAACAGAACTAACTAAAATATGATTATACATGTTGTTTATTTGTTTTCTCATTTATCAAATCAATTTTAGAGTCTTAAAATGAGAGTGAATCCAATTTTAAGAATAAAATACACTAATATTTTTAAAAGGTCATATTACCACGTTTTGATGGAGAAACCTCTTTAAATCTAGTTTTTGTTAGTTTTATTTGTTATATGTTACAAAATAAACTTCTTATTTTAAATAGTAACATCCAAATTTAATTTGGTTGATTTTTTTATTTTTCTGATAAAATTCATATTTTAATGAATAGTTAAAAATACCGCATTTTAATTCAAAACCGCCTTTTCATATAATTTATTTATATAGTTAGATTATATTATTAATTAGTTTTAAAATATTATTGGATTATGTTTTTATCATTTAATCCAATTTCAGTCATTTTAAGTAATTTCACATGGAAATTTGACATAAACACATGTCAATATTATGATATTTTTAATTCTTAAAGACCTGCTTTATAGTTTTGACAACTGGAATTAATTTTAAATTTAAATTTTCCAATTATATGTTTTGAATTTGGAAATATGGAATCCATATTTTCAGTCATATGTTCAATTTTTTTTAAATAGGTACCTTTTACTTTTGGACTTTATGAATAGTAACTTCTAAAATTATTTTTATTTACCATGGTTAAAGGGTAAATCTGGTAAATCAGGGTAAAAAATAATATTATAATAATATAAAACTACCCAAAACTAGGTACTATTCCTATTGGAAAGGATATGGTCGAATATGAGAATACATGGGTTAATTTTAGGACCCCATGTATCCACATGGGTGTGATAATGACATGTTATAATAATTAATTCCAAGTGAAGAGAAATATAACATAAACATGTATATTTTATTAAAATGATTTTAATATAGAGTTATATAACTGATATCTCTAACTATAAATTATAATTGTAAATATAAAAAAATTTCCAATATCATGGTATTTTATTTATAATTCTTAAATATTAAATAAATTTATTTATTTATAACACAATGATGATGTAGTGATTTCCTTATTAATGAAAGATTCAAACAAATGATATTCTAAATATTAAAATAAATTTAATTTGAAATTTTTGATGACATACGCAAATTTTATGAATGAATACGAAATTTTATCTTTGATTTAATTTTTTTTAGAATGAAATAAATTTTTATGACTTTAAAAAAATTACTAAATAGTGTCAAAATTTACATAAATGTGTTTTTAAAACAAATACTGTTTTATTAAATGATATAATAGTCCTAAAAATATTATATTCATCTAACTGAATTATATAATCTTAAAAATTTCATTATTGATCCACTTTTGGTTCTCTTGGAATTTTATAGTAACTATAGTATCCATATATTATGAAAATACTACAAGACATGGTAAGAGTTAATGTTTTTAACTAAGGGTTAAAGCCAAAAGATAAGGTTAAATATGTGACCTAAAATTTTCTAAAACCTATTGGTTAATCTTATTTAGACACATAATCATATTATCTTATAAATATATCACTTTTTAACTATTATAACTCTAAGATAAATTTATAAAAAAATAATATTTCAATAGTTTCCTAAAGTGCCCCTTCTTTTTCTTATAAAAGGCAACCACCTATACCCACTTTCTCTGACCTATAAAGCCCCTTTTATCTCCAAATTCTACTCTTATAATCCCACAACATCCCTCCTTTACTAATATAAATCTTAACCTGGGATAAAGGTAACTCAAGTAAGCCTTTGGGCTCAAATCAAAAGGAGTTACCCGATTTGGAGGTAACATATTCTCTCTGACTCTTTTCAATTATTTTCCTTCTCCAACCCCATAACCTATATTTATTACATTACATAATAATAATAAAATTATGATAAATATATTAGTATGTTTTTATGCTAAGTTTTATACCTACACTTACACAGACCTCTATATAATGGATATAGAACATACTGTTCATGTGTACAACGAACTACTGCCTCACAAAAAGATGATTGTTCAATTTTCTCCTACCACCTCTCATGGTGGACATTATGATAGAAAGATATTTATATATTATATATATTTTATTTATATTTCCTCTAATATTCTGTAATTTTTATTTACAACATACCTTTATGCTTTTCGTAATGTGTAAATATGATAATTTCATTTGAGGAAGTGTGGACTACCGCCCCCTAAAAGTGATATGACTCATTAATTCTATACATGGAACATATAAAGGATGGTTTTTTACTAAAAATATGATAAATAAATAAAATTAATATAATAATGGTATTATAATATACTTTTATATGAATTTATTGTTATTCTTTTAATTTTATAAATAAATGAATGTAGAATTCATACGTACGTACGACCTACCGTCTCCATGAAAAATGCATTTAATTTTGTTATATACAAATATTATAGATATTTTAAATACATATATTCTATATATATATGATATTTAAATCTGGGATAATATTCTGGATATGATGGAATTTTTACTACATGGACAATTGACATAAAAAAGTTCATTTTCGACTCGAGTACAGGATATTCACAAAACGTCCGATATGAAATTAAATAATTATGTAATTTTTATAACATAGTAATAAGTGATATAAAATGAATAATAAACCTTAAAAAGGTTCTCATGTAATTATAAATTAACATAAGTTTATTATTCAGGAACATAATGATTGTACATGACATGTCAGACTCAAGGTAATGGAAATCTAAACTCAATTTTCATTGAGTGAGTTAAATATCCATGTCATTGGTTTGGTTTTTTAAGAATACATGTGACTAACCTCTGATTGTTTTAAACTGAATATCCACTTATATTGGTCATCTTTTTATTTTTTACCCACAATTATTTCATTTATTTTCCCTTAATATAATGATATGATATTTGTAAGGGATTTGTCTCAATCTCCTTTCATTTAGGAAAATCATGACGTTTTGCACATTTATTATCCTATATGGGGTATATGAAACCATTTTGACATGTTATATCATGAATTATTATATTCTCATGATATTTAATTTTTTGTTTAATGTTATTCTTTAATGATTTTTATTCAAGTGTTTCTCAAGTGGTAAGAGACTCTTTAACTAAAAAATTGTTCTAAATGTTTTAAATATTTATTCTTCTAAAACCCCATATTTTAGGTCCATTTTTTAAAAATGGTTTTTATGGATTTATTTATATGGACATGAAAGTTTTAAAATGTCAATTTCTTTTAAAAGTTTCAATGTGGTATGTGATACTTTGATTAAAAAGTATCTTTATTAAATGTTTTAAATGGTTTTGAAAATGGATTGAATATTTCAATATCAGAAAATGATTTATTTTGATCGAAAATGGAATTTTGTGAGTAAAATGGTGAAAATTGAAATATTTTATGTGTTATTATTATATAGTGGTATTTAAAAATTTTACAGGTGGTTACGTGATAAACCAAAGACAGGTGGTTACGTGATAAACCAAAGACAACTGGTTTCATGATAAACCAAGGACAGGGGGTTACGTTATAACCTCCAATGCATTGAGTATGTAAGTCGACCATATGTCTATTACATTTAGTGAAATGTTTGGAAGTCGACCGTATGGTTATTACATTTAAGTATATTTATGTCATAAGTTAACTTTATATGTTATATGTTTCTTTATAGGGGAATTATGGTAATATTTTGGTTACAAAAATGGTAAACAAAGAGATTATATTTAGTGAAGTATATTTACTACTTCTTAAATGTGAAAAATATTACTTTATTATCAAGTATTCATGGTATTCATGTTTTCCCGAGACTAATAGTTTTCCTACTTTGTGTATCCCTTTCTGAGATTTTTATTCTCATCCCATGTTTTTAAATTTTTTTCATATGACTTAAAGATTAATAGAGTCAATGATGGGATCAAGGAAAAGTTATGTTGTTAAAACATGAAACAATACCATGTTTCTTTTTAAAGAGTTTTTGTTTTATGAAAAAAATTGATATTTAGTAAAAGTGTCTAATTGTAATATTTATGTTGCAATGTAGAGTTATAACCAAATTTTCTAAATCTCTAAACATGAAAGGATAATCTAAGTGAATTAAATTCAATTTTTGACTTATCTCATGATTAAGTAATGTTTAATTATGGGTCCTTATAGTTGGTATCATAGGTTGGTTTAGATAACTTTAGAGGTTAGGATGTTATCTGGGTGTATGTTAAGGATCTCATATGAACAACAAGTTTGTTATCATATGGAATAATTTAGACAGTTATGGTAAATTAGGTTAATTGGATAAAAACATGAACTATATAGGTATAAATAGGTTTATGGATTAGAGTAATATAAAAGTTTTTATGTTATCATTACCCTATAGAGTATTATTTTAAAAAAATAATTAAATGTTTAAGTGATGATTCTTTTCAGTAGATTAAGAATTATTTTTCAAGATGGAATGAAAGAGATCTTGCACAACCTTCTTATCCCTACCTGATGATTTGATCATCACTATTAGGGAAAATGCCTATTAAAATTATTTTGACAACTTCTTGATAATTCATATCACCTGTAAGAAATTGCTTGAGTTATCCAACACCTACTCATTTCTAAAAAAATTTATGGGTCATGGTATCTTCTTTATATGATTTCAAAATCTCAATGTTTCCAAATATATCGAAAAGTGAAATTACATAAGTGGAGTGAAAGTTTACTTTTTGAAAGTAAGACAACATGCCAAAAGGGAAAGGGAACATCATGAAGATCTTGATATATGGATTCAAGGTATGATTTATTTTATTATCCATAAGGAATGAAAAATATTTGGACTTATGTTTATAAATGATGAGGATATGCATAGTTAATGGATTATGAAGAATGATGAATAATTAATAAGTCTATATATAAGGTATTCAAGAGTTATGGTAGATTGAAGGATGTTGAAATGTTTAAAAGCATTAATGATCGTTTGATGATGGGACTACTTTATAAGACTTTTTATTAGTATGTGTAACCCTGAAGTTTGATATGTAAAAATTTTATTCAAGTAAGAATTATATTTTCTTGTGTGGACATAATGGACAACCTTTAGGATACATATGATCTATTTTTTGAGGTGACTAATGGTTATTAAATTTTGGGATAAGAAATTAAGGGTATTAGATAAACATTGAGTTTAAACAAGGTTGTGGTTATTTTTAGGTAATTATATTATTTTTGAGAATGTTATTATAATGATATGGTTTTAGAAAAGGGACAACCAAAGGATGGGTGACAACCCATCGCGGCCGATAAGGCCACGAGAATCGAACCCACAACCGAAGGGAGACAAGGTCACATCTCCTACCACTGGACTACATGAAGTAACTGGTTATTATGACTTATTATTTTTAGTTAAATGATCTTATAGATTAAGAATAAGTTTATTTTGGAAATATATATTTTATTGAATGGATATCCTTAGTATTGGAAAATGATTTGGGGATTACGTGATAAATGTTATTCTGGAATGTGTTAACTATTTGAGAACATTATATGATTAAGGTAAATAAAATACTATGGAAGTTTATTTAAAGAATGAAAGTTGAATTTTTTTAGATAAATCAATGATTTAATTATGGAATTATGGGAATTAGGTTATTTATAGAAGTGATTAACTTGTCTTGGAGAAAATGCGATTAGGTTAATTACTTTTTGGTATGAGACATTATGACTGGTTGTTGTTATTGAGAGATAAATGTTAAAATCTATCTTATAAAACTATGTGATCAAATCCTTCCGAGTTTTGGGTTTCAAATCTTAGGTGGATTATTTTGAATAATTTTAAGCATTTTTATTATTGAATGGTATATGAAGAACTTAGGTATTACTATTGAATTTTGGTGTTTACAATTAGTTTTTCTTCTTATAGAGAATTATTATTTTTGGGGGATTATCTCATATTCTACTAACCATTTTGGTTTTGGTTAATGTCTAAAAATGGTGGAAATAAATTGTTCATTTATTGTGGATTATGTGATTCTCTAGAAGTGAATTCTAGTACTTCAGGTGTGACAAAGTCTTCTTGAATAATCATCATTTGGAGAAAATACGAGTTTGTGGTAGAAATTTATTAAAGGATGAAACTCTACTTGTCATGTTGGTATATTTACTTATGTTCTTATTATAAGTAGTAAAATAATTCCTCAAATTTATGAAAAGGATCTTAAAATAAAAAAAATTGTTTAATTTTTCTACTGTAAAATAAATTATTGTTTAACCCATCACATGTTTGTAGTTTTCTGGTTGTCAACTTTCTCCTGATCATGTTTTCTATCACTCTCCATTTGAACTTGACACTATGTTTTTCTTCCATATCCAGGTTTTCTACATGGAATCCTAGTATGTGTTATCTTTGGTGACCTTTATAAATCTCTTTATTTATTTTAAATTGGATGTTTTTTAATCAGCTTTCCGATGTGGGATTTCAATAAATGTATTTTGAAAAGTCTTACTTTAGTTACCAACCCCAAATTCAAATTGTGAGGATGTAATTTCCGAAAGGGGGAAGGATGTTATATCCCACGAATTTATAGAAAAATAAATTTTCATATCTGTTAAAATTTATGAATAAAATGTTAATATTAATTAAAGGGACTCTTTGTCCAATAGTGTACTCGCCACACAACAATGGGTTTCTCCGAAATCTTAAGTTGCACACAATGCTGAGTTATGCTGAAAAACTAATAAAATAATATTATTATTATTTTAAATGATATTTAACACCTATCTATTTTATTTGTGGGAATTAATAGAACTAAGTAAAATATTATTACACACGTTCTTTAAATGTTTTTACATTTATCCAATGAATTTTAGTTTCTTAAAATGATAATGAATCCAATTTAAACATAAAATACTCTAATAATTTTAAAAGGTCATTTTACTACCTTTTGATAGATAATCCTATTTAAATATAGTTTTTTGTCCCTTTTATATGTTCTATTTGACAGAAATAAACTTCTTCTTTGAAAATGGAACATAAAAATTCAATTTGGTTTAAATTTTGGTATTTTTCTGATAAAATTCATATTTTAATTAATTGAGAAAAATGAGGCATTTTAATTCAAAACTGCCTTATCATCTAATTTATTTATATAGTTACATTGTCCTTTTAATTGGTTTCAAAGTGTAATAGGATAATTTTTTATCATTTAATCCAATTTTGGTATTTGGAAGTAATTTCACATTGAAATTGGACATAACCACATATTAATCTTTTGATAGTTTTTACTTCTCAAAACCCTTATTTTTGGTTTTGACAATAAGAATTAATTTAAATTAATTTAAAACAATTATGGCTTTTGAATCTAGAGAAATGGATTCCATTTTTGGAATTATAAGGTCCAAATTTTTTAATAGGTACCTTTTATTTTTGGACATTATGAATAGTAACTTTAGTAATTTTTTTAATTTAACATGGTTAAAGGGTAAATATGGTAAATAATGGTAAAAAATCATATTATAATAATATAAAACTACCCTAAAAAATGTCCTAATCATATTATATGAGATATGGTCAAACATTATCATCCTTGGGTCTATTTTAGGACCCCATTTATCCAATATGGTGTTATAATGACATTTTATAATAATTAATGCAATGTAAAGAGGAATATAACATAAACATGTATCTTTTTACTAAAATGGTTTAAATATAGGGTAATATAACTGATATATTTGACTATAAATAATAATTATAAATAAAAAAATATTTCCTACATCATGGAATTTTATTTATAATTTTTAGACATTAAATAATTAAATTTATTTATGACACAATTATGATGTAGGGATTACCATATTAATGAAAGATTCAAAAAATGACATTGTATATATTAAAATAAATTTAATTTGAACTTTTTTAGTCCAAAATCTAATTTTATGGATTATTATGACATGTTATATTTTATTTAATGTAGTTTTTTTAATTAATAAAGATTTTATTATTTTAAAAAAATCAATTTCTAAATAGTATCAAAATTGATATAAATGAGTTTCTAAAACAAATTCCAATTTATTAAATGATATAATAGTCAAAAAAATCTAATATCTAGAAAAATGACTTGTATAATGTTATAAATTTCATTACTAATCCACTTTTGGTTCTATTGAAATTTTATAGTAACTATAGTAACCATTTATTTTGAAAATACAAGAATACATGGTAAGAATTAATGTTTCTAACTAATGGTTAAAACCAAAGGATAAGGTTAAATTTGTGACTTAACTTGTCTAAAACCTATTGGTTAAGAGTATTTAGACCCATACAAATATTGTCCTCAAAATATATTACTTTTTAAATAATATAATTCTAAATTAAATTTATAATAAAAAAATATTTCAAGACTTTCCTAAAGTGCACATCCTCCCTCTTATAAAAGGCCACCACCTATAAACAATTAATCAACCCTATCAATCCCATTATATCATAAAAATTATTCTCAAATAAGCTCCAAAAATCACTAAATTCCTACTAGAATATATACCTTGGGTATAAGGAAACTCAAGGAAGCCTTTTGGCTCAAATCAAAAGGAGTTATCCAATTTAGAGGTAACGTCTTCTCTCAAGATCATTTCATTTATTTTTCTTATCCAACCCCTAGAAACTCTATTCTTCCATTATTTTATAAAAAAACTAGTATCTGAAATATAAAATTATTTTTTATGCTAAGGGTTAAATATAAACTTACACAAACCTCCATCTAATGGATATAGAACATACTGTTTCTCTGTACGGAGAACAACTTCCAAACAAAACTTTGATTGTTCAATTTTATCCTACCACCACTCATGGTATCCATTATGATAAAAATAAATTTATATATGATATATCATATATTTATATTGTCTCTATTCTTATGTATGTTTTATTTACAACATAATTTTATTCTTTCCATAATTTTTAAATACGATAATTTCATTTGAGGAAGTGTGAACTACTGCCCCCTCAAAGTGATATGACTCGTTCATGCTATGCATGGAACATATAAAGTATAGTTTTATTGAACCTATGAGTAATACTTGAAATTAATATTATACTGGTTATAAAATATACTTTTATATCATTTTATTATTATTCTTTTATTATGACAATGGAATGAAAGTAGAGTTAATGTATACCTACGACCTATTGTCTCTATAAATGGTGAATTTCATGGAAAATTTACAACAAAACAAGTTAATTTTTGACTCAAGTACGGAATATCGACAAAACTTCTGATATGAACTTAAATAATTATGTAATTTTTATAACATGTTTTTAAGTGATATAAAAGGAATAATAAATATTAAAAAGGTTCTCAATAATATATAAATTAACCTATGTTGATTATTTAGTAACACAACGATTGTATATAATGAGTCCGACTCAAGGTAAGGGAAATCCTAACTGAATTTAAATTAATTGAGTTAAATATCCATGTCATTGGTTTAGTTTTTCCAAGAATATGTGTCACTGAACTCTGATTGTTTTAAATTTAATATCCACTTATATTGGTTGTATTTATATTTTTTACACACAATTATGTCATTAATTTATCCTTAATCTAATGATACGATCGTTGTAATGGATTCATCTCAATATCCTTTCATTAAGGAATATCATGATGTTATGAACCTTTATTATCCTATATAGTTTATATAAAACCCTTTCGATATGTTATATCATGAAGTAGTATATTCTTAGGATATTTACTTTTTTGTTCAATGTTATTCTTTAATGATTTTTATTCAAGTGTTTCTCATGTGGTTAGAGACTCTTTAACTATAACATTGTTCTATATGTTTTAAAGATTTATTCTTCTAAAACCTTTTATTTCATTTCCATTTTTTAAAAATGTTTTAATGTATTTATTTATATGAACTTGAATGTTTTAAAATGTAAATTTATATCAAAATTTCCAATTTGTTATGGTACACTTTGATTCAGAAGTATCTTTATTAAATGTTTTAAATGGTTTTGGAAATGGATTGAATATTTAAATATCTTGAAATGATTTCTTGTGATTAAAAATGAAATTTTATGAGTACAATGTTGAAATGTTGAAATATTTTATGTTTTATTATTATATAATGGTACGTGGACATTTGAAAGGTGGTTACGTGATAAACCAAAGACTGGTGGTTACGTGGTGAACCAAAGATATGTGGTTGTGTGACAAACAAAGGAAGAGTGCTTACATTATAACCTCCAATTCATTGGGTATGGAAGTAGGATGCATGTCTATTCCATTTAGTAAATTGGGTAGAAGTAGATCGTTTGGTTATTCAATTTAAGTATATTTATTTCTCAAGTTACCTTTATATGGTATATATTTATTTCTATGGGCTTTATGGTAATATTTTGTTTAAAAAATGGTATGTAATGATCTTATATTTAGTGAAGTATATTTACTACATATTAAAGGTGAAAATTATTACTTTATGATAAAGTATTCATGGTATTCATGTTTTCCCAAGACTAATAGTTTTCGTTCTTTGTGTATCCCTTACTGAGATTTTTATGTTCATCCCAAGTTTTTAAAAGTTTTTCACAAGAATTAAAGAAGAATAGTGTCAAGAATGGAATCAAGGAAAATTTATGCTTTTAAAACATGAATCAATACCATGTTTCTATTTAAAGTGTATTTGTTTTATAAAAAAATTCATAGTGAGTAGAAGTTTCTACTTGTAATATTTAAGTTTTTAGGTATGAGTAATGACATAATTATCTAAAGCTCTAAACCAGAAAATATCCTCTAAGTGAATTAAGTCAATTATTGACTTGTCTTAAGATTATTTAATATTTAAGGTTGGGGACTTATAATACCCATTTATGTAGATGTCTTAGCATGAGGCCAAGATGGTAAGTTTATGATGCCCAAAATTACTTATTCAATCATTATGAAATTAGTTATTGATTTCCATGTGATTATTTTAATAGATACATTATCCATGTATAAGTTCTAATCTCATGTGATTATTTATACAATATTTTTAAATTATTCATTTCATCAATATTTTTCTTTATGAACATTTTAATGATTATTTAGCATGTATTTCAGTTATTTACCATGATATATTAGATATTCCATATTTATTAAATATATATTAAATTTTATTTAACTCATGTTGATCATCTCATTCCACCCTTCTTGTGTTTCCTTTCCATTAGATATTACAAAGGATTCTTTTCATTGGATTAAGGATGAAAAATATTTATTTCACTATTTTTTATAATGTATTTACAATATAATATTGGAATAATTATTGTATCTAGTTTACTAAGAATTACTTTTTTACTTTGGTGTGTTATCAATTGTATCTAGTTTTAATGTAATATTGCTACCAATTACTCTAGGATACTAGTTTTGGGGAATTTACAAAACTATAGGTCATACAATTATTGGTTAGTCCTATATGTGATGCATTATTTTTATTTATAGTACAAATGGTGTATGTCTATTTCTCACACATTAATAGAATGTAACATGTTTGTGGAATCTATGACCTCAAATGGACATTTTATTTTTGATTTAAATATATACACATCATAAAAATGTATACCCTTATCTTGAAAATGATTTGATATTGTTCACGTATTGGGCTTCATTTTCTTTAATCTACCTTGACATTGTTTCTCTCATATATTCATTATTATTCTGGTCTAATACATTAATTGTTTCAATAAAATTAGCAATTTTAAACAAAATAATTAAGGTATAAGGATTTCTTGAATCAACTAATTTTCATGAGTCATACTGGTTCCTCCTTGCCTATGTTTATTACAATATAATTTCATTATTTACTGTGATGATATTATAATTATTTTCACCCTTCTTATCAAAATAATTTCATTGATTAACTTCTTTATTTATAAAAATCTGATGATCTTAAGAATAATTCCTATTCTTTCCAAATGATCTCTTTTTTCTTTCAACTCTATAGTTATTCTTCCTATAATGATCTCTTATTAATCTATTGATATCGATGTATGATTTATTTTTGATGATTTTCAAATTTCATATTAAATTTTTTCAAATGAATGATTAGTCAACTTATTTATTACATGGGTTTGAATAAACATATTTTTATAACATTAAAAGGAATTTATCATTAATGTTTATAGTTTTATCATAAACTTCACATTTCCTATGTAATATAATTTTTTCTTTTTCAAGACTACATTATTTGTATTTAATTTTGTATTGTGTTTTAAATGGGTTTTCATATTACCTTGATGAAAATTATTTATGAAATTCATTCATAATTATATATCTATATAAAGATGAAATGAAATGGATTCTAAAAGATAAATTAAATTATTTCACTTAAATATTCATCTTTAAATATTTAACTCCATTGGAGTTATGTTTTATGAATCACCATCTAAATTATTTAAGGAGATGATCCATTTGGGTGACTGATATTTTGGTATCAATAGATTTAGCTCTGAAATCATTTTATGTGATACCATTTTTAAATGTTATGAATACCATTTTATTCCCATGGTTTTTCATTTTATATTCAATGATCGGTATCTTATAGAATATATATGTGTGTTTGATGAATGGTGAGTTCTTATATCACACATCAAGGCATTGATTAATGCTTTATAGATTATGAGACAATATAGTATGGTCCCTCTTATGTGTGATCACTAATTAAAGTTTTTTCCTTCAAAGAATAAAAAATGGTTGGTCTTCTTGGATAAAATCACAATATAATGATACCTTATGCTTATGTTTGTGACAATTCTCTTCATTAAGCTATTTCCCAGGGGAATTTTACATTTCAATGCCATATTCCAATGATTATTCCCCATGGATTATAATTATTATCTAATGATTCCACACTATTTTTACATGTTATATATTTTTCCAATTGAGATAAAATTCCATCCCATCATGATTTAAAGAAAAATCTTATTATTCCATGTTATTTTTAATAATAAATTTTTCCATGATCATATTTTATCATATTCTTATAAACCAACCATTTGATTAGATATTGATATGTTTTTCCCTTACTGAGTATCAGAACTCACCATTTTTCTTATGATTCAATTCCTTAAGATATGTAGATGATTGTAACTTATGATATGCATAGATGGTATTCATCAATGTCTTAATTATCGATGAATATTCACATGTTTCATAGAATATGTTGGTTTTGTAGGTGGTTCTTAAAGACACCAAACCATCCATTATTAGGATTGTATTAATATTTTTGAGTTTAAATTATTATCTTACTAAAAAAATTTAATATAAATATATTATTAGTATGAGTTTTTATGTGGTTTTATGGAAATATTTAGTTATTTTTTGGATTAGTTTATTTATTTTTGGATTAGAATTGGGGATCTATAGTGAAAACCCTCAGGATAATTAATTATAAGATAACATCTGCATTTTTTGGTAATATAGAGATTGTGTGGTTTCTGATCTATTACATTAATTTAAGGATACTAGAAAGTGGATGTAGATATTCAAAAGATATACCAAGGGGTAACTATGTTAAAAAAGTATATTGGGATATCAACTTGATTTTAAATCATTATTGGTTGAGGGGAACTATGTCTGGATACCTGGATTATCACTACCGAGTGATATGATTTTGAAATTCATTCAATATTTATAAATCAGTGTAAATTATTTGAGTACATTATTATTTTATGATTAGAGAACCTAATAGGTGGTATAAAATTAATAACCAATATTTTAATCAAGAAATATATAATTTATTGTAAGGGTATCATTTATTATTTTACAGTTTTTTTAGTGATTTTACATTTTATATTAGGTATTTTATCTTTAGATTTTTTTTATTTATGAAATAGATAGAGAATGGATAAACTAGGTTAATAGTGGGTTTAAAGGGAAATCTGATGAATTTACCAATGATAACCCAAATAGGATTTTAGTAAGTGGGAAAAATAATAAGGAAATTCTAACTTAACTCTCCAAAAATATGAATAAGAAAATAATATTTATCTTTTGAATGTAATGAAGAAGTGTCATCTTACAATCAAGTATTTCATGTGACTCCATCCACCTTGAATTATTGAATCATCCAATCCACTTATTTTGAGGAATTTATCAATGTGTTTTGAATGCATTTTTCTTTTCTCTAGTGCTCAGAACATGATAAGGTTTTCCAGGTTATTTATCATCAAGAAGGTGATACTAGACAATGGTGGACTCTCATTAAAAACATAATGAAAAAGGGTTATGTAGACTATTGAATTGGAGGAGTTTAATAACGTATTATTCACTAAGTATTTTTCAAATACCCTTCATAAAATGATAAATATATAATTCTTGGAGTTAAAAAAGAAGAATAATTCATTGGTTCATGTGAAGGAAACATCATGAGGAATGCATGGTAAACCTCTGGTTCTATATTAACTCTAAGAGTAAACTTGATCATTTTTAATGGAATAAAGTAATTTCATTAATGAAATTAGACATAATAGAATTCAGAATATAAAAATAGATTGTTCTATGTTCACTAAAAGTGGAGATGGAAACTAGAGATAATAATTGTTCTAGAGACAAACAATTATAGTATCATGGAAGCTCTGATGATAAGCCACCTGGTGGATAAAAATTCCAACTAACTACATGTAAAAATATGGGAGGAGGCACCCAGGTAATTTCTTCCAAATATAAAAGGGCATATATCTAATTAATAAATTTGGCTATAATGTTAATTATTATCAAAAGTGGATGATGAGACTGGTTAGTGGTACTAGGGAAATGAATGTGGAAACTTGTGTGTAATCCACACATCAATGCATCAAAAGATTGAATTTTTTAAATTACAAAATCTAATTCCTCATTAATGATATAATGAAGACAAAAGAACCCAACAACCTCCTAATTAATGTGATCAAGGTAGAGTGTATTATATCCTTTTTTTATATGTGGATCACAATAATGAATTGATGAAATATTTACTCATTATATACTTTAGAGTTCTAATATCATTATTTTACTCTTGGTCATTATATTCTTTCATATCATTTATGTTTTCTAAAAATATTGACTCACCACCTTAAGAATTGGATATTAAACATACCATCAAAACACTCAATGTCATATTGATCACTTCTATGATATATAACTCTTTTCTGGTAGAGTTTTGATATAATATAATTCATTAAGATATATTTACTCTTATCTTGGTTAAATTTGACGTAATATTTGGAAAAAATTTATTTTCTAACATAAATCACATATTCATTTTCATAATGATAAAATATCATTTCATACACAAATCATCATATTAACAAATATATATGTTAATATGATCATGGGATTATCATAGTAGTAGATTTAGTAATATAGGTTATAATACCCAATAATGAGTTAATTCAAGATAAAATCATTGGAGGAAGAAGTTGACATTGGTGACATGTATATTAAAGTATAATATACTAATGTCTAACTTTTTGAACTTCCATGACATTCCCTAGATCATAATATGGAGTTTTTTATTGAACTCATACATGGATCCATGCCTATCTCAAAGAGTACATATATAATCAATCCCATTTAATTAAAAAAATGAAATAAGAAAATATAATAGAATCTATAAAAGGGTTTTAAAAAACCTTATTCTATAATATGGGGTTTACTAGTCCCATTTTCCCAAAATAAGAATGCATCAATGCATATTTGAATTTATTTTCATGAGAATAATAAAATTAAAATCAAGAATAATTTTCCTCTACCCCATATTGAGGATCTATTCAATCAACACATAAGAGAGACACACCTCTTGATGATTAAACATAGAGCTAGATATCATCAATTTAGGTTCAAATGGGAGGAAATTTCTAGGACAACATTCCTTATGAGGAATTGACACTCTAAGTTTATAAAGATACCCTATTGACATATGAATCATCTTGTTATCTTTATATATCTAATAAATGTAGTTTTAAATCCTACCTTTTTCAATTTTAGGTTTTCTTTATAGAAGATATTCATAATTATTTATAGGTAAATTAAGAGCTTTAATATTGTTTTATGACATTGTTAAAGATAATGATAATGGAGAAACTATATTCCAAAATTAACATACATAAATTTTTTCTACTAATGGTTTCATTATTGGGTTATGAAATCCCATGAAGTGACATATTCTTAGATCTATCGAAGATAGAAGTTATCAAGAAATAGATCAGACTGACCAGTCTAACCAAGATCCATTGTTTTCTTAGGTTAGAAGGATATTATCAATACATTGTGATAAATATATCACAATTATCAAACCAACTATAAATGTTTATAAGGGAGTGGAGTTCATTTAGATGAAGTAATTTTTGGAATGTTTCATGGAACTAAATAATAGGGTTTTCAATGCTCTTGTACTTATATTTCCTAATCTTGGTAATGGATTCAAAATATAAATTGATTCTTTGAAAAATTTATTGGTTTGAGTAATTTTTTAGAACTATGAACATATTTTTTATGCCTCACACCAATTAAAGACTCAAAAAGAAATTACATATTGATTGACTTATAGATAGAGGTAGTGATCTTTTCATTAAAGGTTTTGAATTATTATCTCTATGAAGAAAGGTGTGACATATATTCTGATCATAAGAGATTTAAATACAGATTCAACAATAAGGAGTTAAATATGATCAAATGGATATGGTTTAAATTGATAAAATATTATGACTGAGCCATACATTACCACCAAGGGATGGAAAATAAGGTTTTTGATACTCAATGAAAATAAGATCATACAACATCGTCCATGATAAGGATTTAAGAATATACAATAATCATGGATTTGAAAATGTTGAAGCTTTATGTCATAATGGAATGTGAGAAATCATATCATTCAAAAATTAATACTCAACCATACATATACACGAAGATAAAGAATTATTAGAAGGATGATATTGAGGTACATAAAGTGGAAGTGGATATTTAATATTTCATCTTCAATAAAGAGGGGTAAATTGGTTTTTGAACTCATTTATGTGGCCCATCTAAGTTAGAATTGAAGAATAATATTTTGGATGATTCCCATAACTCATAATTTTCTATTCATATATGAATACCAGACATGTATATATGTCAAAATAAAAAATCTATGGTGGGATACCATGAAGGGGGTGATTGTGGAATAATTTTTTTGCTTATTTTTCCAAAAAGTTAATTCTAAATGATAGAAGAATTAGGTTATTTCAAAAAAAAATAACATAGAACAATATTGAAATGGTAAAAAATAACAATTTATTTCATTTTAGGACTCCAAAATACATTTAAATTCTTGCATTCCATTTTAGTTGTAGTCAATCTCCTTATAAATCTAGCACATATTGTTTCTATTACATATGATTTCTCAGCACAACAATATTACAAGGTATAAATAAGGTGGGCGGTTGGTCTGTATTGAGTCCAAATATCTATAATATATGATAAATATCTAATATTTTCCATAATATTTTGGAATAGTGTCATGTGATCTTTGGAGATAGAGATTTGTTTTAGCACTATTATCACACTCATGAACATGGTTGGTTTCAGAGAACCATTAAAACTCATGATAATATGATGATATATTTTTCAATGGATTTTTAAATATATTGGGATCAACACCTATTAATACTACAGTTCTCATATAACAATAATTTCCCTTATAGAATTTAGAAGGGACCATATGAGGCTCTTTATGGGATAAAATTTAGGACTCCAAAATGTTTGGATGAAATTAGAGGTAGGAAGTTAATATGACCTAACATTATACTAGAGATGATAGAGAATGATCAAAAAACTTTTTCACATATAAATGATGTAAAAATTTAATATAAGAGTTATGAAGATAATCATTTATGATATCTAGAGTTTTATTTTAGTGATAGGGTGTTTCTCTAGTTATCAATGTGGAAGCAGGTTATGATATTTTGGAAGAGTGAAAAGGTGAGTTGTCACAACCTGAATAAGGTTTTCCTTTTATTTTAGTCTTTTCTAGATTGTGGATATTTTGGTGGTAGTTCACATCGAGTTACCAACTTTAATTATTGTATTTTGGTGTTTTCATATTGTTTTTGGCACTTTGTACAGCATGGTTTGGATCAAATTGTACAAGTCCCGGCTGAATCCTTTCACCCCTCATTTGGTGTATCACGTCTTTGACATGATTAGGGAAACCATGTGGAAAAAATTTAAAATGGATCTATCAAATTATAGAGTTGTGCTTCCTGGTTTCCCAAATTATGTGTCTAGACTATGTGTGTTTCCCCAGTCTTTAAAAATTTCAAATTCATCTTCTACACCTCGCCTCTTTTAACCCCATTTATGGTTTTCCTCCCCTTAATTGACAAAGGTGCGCCAAGTGGATCCCAAAAACCCTCCTACCTATCTCTCTCTTTCCACTATTGAATCTCATGTAAGGTTCCTAAATTAAGTTTCATTGAATTTTTGGTCAAATTTCTCATATTTTTCTCTTTCTCCTGTGGTTCCTTAGGTTTTCTTTGGTGGGATATCTCTTAGAAAACCCTTAGGAATTAGGGTTGATTTGTGTCATGTGTTCAATTGAGTATAGGGTACTCAAATGGAATATTGGTGCATGTTCATTCTACGCCCTGATTTTTTTTCAGGCTCATTCCATTGAGGTAGTTTTTTAATTCATTTCCCCTTTCATAAAATTCCATTGGTTCATTAATTTTTCTAATTGTTTTCTAAATGTGATTTCCTTGCATATGGTGTGTTATTATAAATGGTTTTGGTATTAATTTGATGGAAATGGTCTTCAAAAATATTTCTATTGTCTTTCTTATATATTTAAGTTTGTAACGAGTTTAACAAAATGTCAATTATATTTTAAAAGAAAATTTGATGTATTTCTTTTTTTCATGGACTTTCATGGGTTTTGGTGAATGGTGGAATGTTTGATTGGTCTTTGTGTGTTGTTTTGGAATTTAAAATGGTTTGATTCTTATGTTTAAAATTGTGTAAGATCTCTTTTTGGTTAACGGATTAGGACACAATATAATTTTGTGATTTTTTAAGTGGGCCATTGGATATGGCCATGTCCATATGTTCACAGGGTGCACATATGGATGGGAATAAAAGTGATAAAGGCCTCTTGTAGAAAATTTATCTCTCTTGAACATGGATTTTCAAACACTCATCCCTTGTTCCATTTTATTCTTTATTCTATTTCCTAAATAGATCTTTAAACACCCTTAGTTATTATTAAATGGTTCATGGGTTCTCAAATGGTTCTAAATTGTAGTTTCAAATTTTTTTCTCAATGATTATTCCATTTTGAACTTTTGGGATGTGTCTTGGTAAATAAATTTCAAAAAGGACCATTTGTAACTTTCTAAACATAAGTGGTATTTTGAAATTCGTTTAAAATTACATGTGTAAATTTATGAAAATGTTATTATTAGAGGTATGGTTGGTACACTAAGGCATTTTAGAAAGAATTTTTAATCTCATGTGGTGTGAAAGACCAATTGGAAATTGTGTGTGTGACTTGATGTGAGACAGGAACCTCTATGGTGGTCCATTTTAGGAGTGGGGCATCATATAAGTGGTGTTGGTGTTTGGGATAAGAAATAATGGTGAAATTTTGTTTCAGTTTGATCCATGTCTGTGAGGAACTCCTCATTCACTGTATAATATTATTATGGGATTTATGGGCACCATCTAGAGGTTTGAGTTATGTTTTATTATTGTCCCCGATTAAATGGATTGGTACCCCTAGATTTCTTGAGAGGCCAGGTGGGAGATACCCATGTATCAGCTAGTTTATAGTGTTTAGTTGGTTATTGAATATATAGTTATACCATATGCTAATAGGTGAGTCTAGACCTTGTACAACCATTGATTCCTTCTATAAATGTTAAATAAATTCCCATGATTACTATATGTGTGTTCTGTTTAACTTTTTGGAATATGTGTTATATGTTCTTTTAGTTATTGGCCATTATAATTGTTTCATGTATTTCTATTATAGATTCATTATCACCTGGTTTGATTTATTCATATAAATTATGGTTTCAACAGGGGTTTTGAGCCTAAAATTTGTTTAATATGTGGAATTTGAGGTGTTTGATTTGTTTTAAAATTGGAAATATGTGTCTAGTTATTTAATCATATAAAAAACTATTTTTAAATGTATTTGGAACTATAATTTATGGACTTTTCTTGGAAATAAAGTGTATGAACTTTGTGGTACTTACCTACTTTACTATTTATGATCACACCCTACTTGTTCCACTAGGCATCGATAGACCTGGGCTATTTAGTAGGTTAAGTATTCTAGTTTGAGTTTTCATTTCGAGTAGGACAATGTTTTGATGGTGTAAACATGCAGGTCATGTGGATATCATGTTATCATGGTTTGGTTTTATATATTTTTTCCATTTACTGTTTTCTTCATCACTTGTATTTGGATTTTGTCTGTGTATTTATTGATCCTCAGTTTTTTTGGAAATTGTTTTTTATTATTTTTTGGTTATGTTTTCATGAGTTTAATAGGAGAAATTTTTCCCACATTTTTTCTTTTTGATGCCCAGTGTTAGTCTCTTTCTTGGGAGGATCTGGAATGCATCTAGGGCCTTGTCGTGGACCTGGTCGAGTGTTGGGTTGGATGGAAACCCAACCAAGTTCCTGAAAAAAATGTAGTAGAGTATCCCTATATTATTTGGGTCATCTATTAGACTAGATATTAGGACTTTTGGGACTCAATAGGTAGGTACTGGAAGATCATTTCAAAATTGTTCTTATCATGATCCTCAAGTTACCAGTGGTAGTGCATATTTTGAGTAATTTGTTTTGGTTTTGGGTATGTGGATGGGTAATGAAAATGGAGGTGGATTGGTGTGGCACAGTGGGATTATGTAGTGTAGTGACCCATGTGAAGCCAGAGTTCATGGGTAAAGTTACTCATAGTTATTGGTGATTTTTTGGGGCATTGTCCACTAAACCATGTGTGTAGGTTTTTCATGATCATTAGTCACATATTTAATGAGTATTTTGTGAGTTCCATTTTTTCATGGATTTTATCAACGGGATTTGATTTTAAAATGAAAATTATTTTTGAGGAAAAATGGTAATTTAAGAGGAAATTTTTTTTGGGGCATGGGTTTTTTTTTGAAATTGGATCTTGGTGTTTAGAATTTAATTTAAAAATATAATTATAGTATTTAAAAAATTGGACTTAGGGTGAAGTTGTATTACATAAAAATGTAAATAGTGGGTTTTGAAAATAGGGTTCAAGTTCATTTTTAATATTTGGCTTATGATATGGTTTTTTTGGCTTGAGGTGTTGTTTTTTGTTGAGTTCGGGTCTGATGATTGGTTGGGTCCTATGTTATTGTTTGTGTTATCCAAAGTATGCCACTCAGAAATGTCCCAAATATTTCCAACAAGTATTTTGATTTTTTCCCCAACTGGACTCCTCGTTGATTGGAAGAGTTAAGTTCTTATCTATTGGTGTCTGTCTTCCATGGTGACTGAGGTATTTTGGAATTTGTTTATGGCTTGAGAATATCAAATGTGTTTTTTGGTCTTTCAGAACTCTTGATGTGGTATGTGTGTGAGCTATTATGGGTTCATTTAAAGGACCAAGTTTAAACTAGTGGAGGGGGTCCTCCCATAATTGTTTCCAGATGAGATATTGTGGGAAGTTTCCAAGAAAACTTTTATATGAGTTTTCATACCTGAGGAGGTAAAGGTGATGGAAGTGGTAGATCTCATGGGTTTTCGATAAGGTTAGCGAGTAGTGAGGGCCTATGTTGATCACTTTAAAGAGAAGGTTCATTTTTCTCCTAAGATATCATTAGGGGGGTCGGTGTAAATCTACACTATTAATATGAGGTATTCTTCCATAGATCATGGAGGAAATCCTCTCATCTGATGAATCTCAGTTTGAGAAGTTTGTGGATGATGCATTTATAATAGTGTTTTCTCTTGAAGTGTGGTATGTTATAGTTGATAATCCAATTTCTATGGGGACTCATAAAGGTTCCAGATCTAGATTGAAGTGTGTTCCAAGGGAACCTATTCTTTTGGGACATTCTTGGATGGTTTGAGTTCCTTTCTCATTGAAAAACTCTTTCACGTGCTTCTAGTGTGGTGGGTTTGGGAATTAAAAGTAGCCTTGTCATAATCATATGAATTATTTCCATTGATGTGGTTTTTTTGTTCACTTTGAGAATTTATCTAAGTGTGGTTTCCATACAATGAAGTTCTAATTGAAGAATGTTATCTCTTTATTTTAGTTTATCATATAATTCAAGACAATAGAGGTCTAACCATAGGCCCTGATGTGAATCTCTTCACATAATCAGTATTTTTGTTGTATGGGGGTGTTTGTGGCAAAGATTTCTCATCCAATGTTGTAGTGTGGATGGTTGTAGCACTCTTTTGTATTTTTTATTTTCTATTTTAAGTTCTCCTATATTGAATGAATCTTGGTGGATTTTTTATTTTATGATTCTAGTGGTTGATCATTTTTTTATAATCATTTTATTAGTGTTCCTTCTTGTGTGTTCTTATCCATTTTTACATATTGGTTTTTGTTTGGGTTTGTGATTGACTTTGTGCTGTTTGTGTCTTTTAGAATTGATGATTTGTGACTTTTTTACTATTTGGTTTGAGTTTTTCCTGTGGGTTTCCCTGATTTTGAGGTTTTTTGGTTTATGTGGGGATCTCCTGGTCCTAGTGTGTATGTTGTTTGGTCCATTAAGAGAGTTCCCTTGTGATTTTTGTGGTGTTTTATGGTTTCTTGTGGTGGGAAGACCTCATTATTCATCCTTCGTGGTTTTCCTCACTGTGGTTTTCTATAGAATTGGCCAAGTGTGAATTGTAGATCGAAAGGTCACCCTGATGTTTTTGATTTCATTCCTATTTTTTCAGTTTTGAGCTTGACTTTGTCCCCTAATTTAGATGAGTGACTTTCATGGGGAAGAAAGTGTTTTTGGTGGGGATAATTTTCACTCACCAACCCTGGTTTTCCTTTTATTTTATTCATTTTTGTTATGTTGTATATTCTGATGGAAGTTTGCATCGAGTTCATTGTTTTAATTTTTTTTGGAGTTTTCATGTATTATTTGAACATGTTCATGGTTTGATGATGGTTTGGCTCAAACCATGTGAGTCCTAGTTGAAATTGTTCGCCCATCCTTTGGTGTATCACAACTTCCACACATTTATGGAATTATTTTAGAAAACATGTGAAATGGATTTTTCAAATGATAGAGATGATTTTCATAGTTGGCTCATGGGTTCCCAAACTATGTGGATAAAATGTGATAGTTGACCAAATATTTGTAAAGATGAAATTAATCTTATTCCTCGTCCCTCTTTTAACCCCATTTGAGGTTTTCCACCCCTTGAATGACCTAGGTGCACTAGGGGTCTCCTGAAAACCCTACTCTCATACTCTCCTTCCATTATTAAAGCTTTTATAAAATTCCTAAGGTGATTTTATTTGAATTCTTGGTCAATTTTATCATCTAATTATCATTTTTCTTTAGTTACTTGGGTTTTATTTGGAGATTTATCTCTTGTAATAACCCTTGGAGTCAGATTTGATGTGTGTGTTGTGTTCCTTTTATTCTAGCGTGTGTGGATTACCTGTTAGGGCATGTTATTCCTTCTCATGGAGTTTAATTGTGTGTGAAAACTCTTGAGGTAGGATTTTTCATTATTTTATCTTCTGAAACATTCCATTGATCCTTCAAAATTCCTAAATGTTTTCTAAATTTTATTTCCTCATTTTTGGTGTTTTAGTATAAATGGTTTTGGAATTTCATTCGTGTAAATTCAGGTGGAAATGGTTTTAAAAATGATTTCAAAGGTCTTACTTATATATGAATGTGTGTTAAGTGTTTAATAAAATTTTAATTGGCATTTAGAAGTAAAATTAGATGTTTTTGGTTTTTAGCCATTGGTGGGTTTTGGTAAATGGTATCATGTTGGATTGAGCTTGATGTGTGGGTTTTGGTATTTAAAACGGTTTGATTCTTATGAGTAAATTCATTTCAAAGCTCTTTACATATATTGGATTGGGACTCCATGAAATGTGGTGATGTTTTAAGTGGTTAATTAGACATGGTAACATCCATATGGGCATGGGGATCATATAAAGATGGGATCACAAATGATAAATACCTCTTGAATAAAATATCTCTCTCTTGAACCTATATTTTATAACACTCATCCCCTCTTACATTTTCTTCATCCTTCTCTTCCTAAAATGGTTATTTAAAAACCCTTGTTGATTTCTAAATATTTCAGGGGTTTTCATATATTCAAAATTGTGGTTTCAAAAGTGTTTCTTAAAGATTGGATCATATAGAATTTTTGAGATGTGTTTTGGTTATTAAATGGCAAAAAGGTACATTTGAAACTTCCTAAGAATAAGTGGTGTTTTCATCTTAGTTTTAAAGTTGTTGAGTAAATTCCTTGATAAATGAATTTTAAAGGCTCATTTGATACTTTAAGTAATTTAATAAAGTCATTTTAAATTCATGTGATGTGAAGTATTGGTTGGTGATTGTGTGTGTGACTTGATGTGAGAAGGGCACCATAATGGTGGGCCCTCTGAGGAGAGGGTCATCACATAAGTGGTGTCGATGGTCTGGATAGGTAGGAAAAATGTATATGGGTTTCAGTTTGAGAAATGCATGTGGGGACCTCCCCATTCATCACGTACAAATATCATGGGATTCCTAAGAGACATCTACATGATCGAGTGATTGTTTCTTATCAGCCCTGATTAGACAGGTTGGTACCCCTAGATTTGATGAGTGGAAATGTGGGACATGCTAATTAATTATCTAGTATATAGTGGTTAGTTGATTATTAAATCTGGAGCTACAACATATCCTATTAGGTGAGTCTAAACTAAGTAAGTCTAGGGATTGTTTCAAGAGATTTTTAGGAAATTACCTTAATTACAATTTTTGGGTTCTGTATTACTTTATTCTACCTAAGTTATGTGTTATACTAGTTCATATTGTCTTATATTGGTTCCTTTGTTTCCAATATAGATGTTTTATCACATTTTTATTTTTTTCTATGATATTGAGTTTTTAGTTAGGGTTTTGATCAAGAAATATACCCAAAATCTGGAAAGTGGTGTGTGAGTTTCTTTAAAATGAGAAATTTGTGTCTGGTTATTTAAAATTTTAAAAGTCTGTTTTATAAATTTATTTCAAACTAGTGTTTATGAACTCTTCTAGGAAATGAAATATATATAATTTTTTTCTTTCCTACTAGACTATTTATGGTCACATCACACATTTTTTCTTGATGTTAATAGACCCAATATGATTTACATGTTCAGGCTTTTATTTCAACTTTTCCTTTAGAGTGGGATAGATTTTTGGATGGTGGTGACCAAGAGGTCATGTGAAGATCATCTCAACATGTTTTGGTTTTGGATTTTTTTATAGATTTTTATATATTTTTTATTTTTATTTGTTTTTATATATTTATCAATGCTCGATTTTTAGGGTATATGATTCATATTTTTTTGGTTATTATTTCCTCAGTTTATTGGGAGAGATCATTCCCAGTTGGTTTATTTTTTATGACCAACACTATTCCCCATCCCAATAGGATTTAGAATTCCTATTGATCTATTTCTTGGACTCGGGTGAGTGTTAGGTTGGATGGAAGCCTTTTTGGTTCATTACATGATCCCTAGGTATATATTCCCTTTATATTTCCTTGATCATGTTAGTGTAGTATCTTATCACTTAGAACATCCTTCTTATATCTAGTAGGAATATTATATTTTAAATAAACCTATTTTTTTGAAATTAAAAATTAGATCACTCATATATACTTATTTTATATGCTTTTCATTTAAAGTATGATCTCTTCTATGAGAACATACCAGGTTAAATCCTTTTTTGAAGAGATAAAGTGTTATTAAATAATACCACCAAATTGGTAAATGTTTGATGCTAGAATTATATGTTTAAGGAAGCTTAATGGGAACCTGGTGATGTAATGAGACAAAAGTACTCTCATGTGTTTTTATCCTCTTAAAATTTTGATGAATAAATTCAATTAAATAGGAAAGAAAATATTGATAAATGGTTTTTGTGTATATTTATAAATAAACAATTTTATAAATTGTGGGTTTCCTATGCAACATTGATCAAAAATAAACCCTGAAACCATTTAAATATAACCATCTTAAAGTAGCCTATAAATTGGAGGGAGAAAATATATTTAAAATTATTACTAAATATATTTTTTTTGTATGTTTATTAACCCTAATTTAAAAATAAATTGATAGGAAATATGAATAGGAATAGTTGATATTCATAGAATTCATCTTCCTACATAAAATGTTTTTAAAATTACATTTTTTGATTTTCTTTTAAAATTATAGAATTTTTTTGAAAATAATATTCATTTATGGAATTATTATAACAATATTAGCATAGGAATTTTTTTTATTTTCTATAAAAATTGATTATTAGCTAAATAATGGAAAATTCATTTTAAATAAAAACTATCTCTTTTTAGGCATTATCATTACATATGTATAACTTATAATTTTGAGAAAAGTTTTTAAAGAAAAATTATTTAATTTATAAGATTTTTTTAGTTCATTAGAATTCACATTATTTTAGAAGCCTATATTTTGTATTTAGGAACTTATGTTACACTATTACCTAAAATTGTTTTTAATACCCTATATAATTATTATTTTCAAATTAACTTTTATCAATTTTACAAATTGAATAGAATAAAATTTATTTAAAATTTTTTATTATAATGTTAACATTTTGAAATAACGATAATTTTACTTTTATGCATAAAAGTAAATTACTAAGTTAATGACTAGTTATCGCAGTAAAATCTAAATGAGTAAAATAGATTAACCAAAGGAGAAAAATAATACCATGCTTAATTTTTTTCTAATTGAATGGTTTAGATTTCAATTGAAAATATCAAATCCCGAATATATAATTATCTAATTTGGAGTATTCATGGAATGTGAAACATGTTCTCTCATTATATTAAGATGACATATTTACAATAATTCTATTATCACCCTTTATAAATGGGAATTTCTACAACCCCTTCAAGACAAATAAAAATTTTAGTTTCATCTTGAAATGATTCCATTTTTCTGTACCCTATAAACCTTTTCCAATTATTTTATAGTTATATTATAAGAATATATCATAATCCCTCAATTTTTAAGGATTTATCTACAAGAAACTAATGTTCTCTATGTGAGTTCTAATACTTCCATAATATCATTTCATTTTTTACTTATTTTCCCAAAAATAATTCTATCATTTCATTATAATGACAAAAATTTTAATTTTATACTAAATTTTATTTTGTATTCTTAACAATAATTATGCTCCATTATCCTTTTTTATTCATAAAAATGAAAATGATGTATGTTCATTTTTGAAGACTAACTTCTCCATGAATTAATAAATTTTTTTCTATATTCGATATTATTTAAAAAATTCATAAAATATTATTTAAAAAATTACAATAAATAAAAAATATCATTATCCTTATATAATAATTATTTCATTCCAATATAAAATACTTTCATAATAATCCCCACTTATAAATTATTCTACGTTCTTGATTGGATCAAAATATCCACATACTTGAAAAATTCTATAAAATAATATCATGGATGGCTGTGAGAAAATAATATTTAGTAATATATGATATCCATAAGTAATCAATTTTTTTATTTCTGTTTTCTATTAGTAACATTAATATTAAAATCATTAATTAAGACACCAATTTCCATTTATTAAAAATATTCAAAAAATACTCATAGCTAATTTTTTTATTGATCATAACCTAATCTCTAATATATTTCAATTATAAAATTACAAATAATTATAAATAATAACTTCCAGTATCTTTATTGATATATTAGAGAAGGCATTTGTGAGAATAATGATGAACAACTCCTATATTATTGAAGTAGTTCAAAATGATAATGATTATTCAGAACCAATTTTGAAAATAGATAATATCTTATTAATATAAAAGTTAATAATACTTATAAATTAAGTTAATAAATGGTTAAATATTGTAATAATGTTCTAAAATTATAGATTAAAGATGTTATTTTATTATACACATAATTTTATTTCTTTAGTGGAAATTAATAATTAAGGTAATGGTTTTTCTTGACTCAAATTATTTACTTAAGTAATAAGTATTCCTTATTGAATATGGTTATAAAAATATTTCTCTCATGTGATAAATGATGATATAATATTTCATTTCCTTCTTATTTTCTATGTAATTAAATTTTTGAAATTTTGTATTCATAAAAGTTAATGATGTTAAGAATAATTCACATTCATTCCAAATGTGTTGTTTTCTCTTCCATATATATATTTACTCTTCTTAATAATGTTGTCCTATTTTTTGAAATAGAAATATAATTTATTCCTTGTATTTTTAAAATTTCTCATTATATCTATTAAAATTAATGATTAAGCACTATATTTAAAATTTTGGTTTTAATAAATTACATTTCAATACTCCATAATTATTATTTCTTTTAAAGTTTTATTTTAAATGAATTTCTATTCTACCCTTCTCAAAATAATTTTTTAGAGTTATTCATAACTTTATCTCTACGAGACAGTGTTTATAAAAGGTCTCTAGTTTCTCGACTTCATGGTTTTGCTTCCATTTTAATATTTAAAGATACAAATCCTATAGAATTAGGTGTTATAAATAAAATTATAAATTAATTAATGATATAATCAATTCCAATCACTGAAATTTTAGTATCATCTAATTGACTTTTGGAATCATGTTATGTGATACCATTTTAAAATGATATGAAACCCACTTTATTCCCATGTTTTTTATGAAATGTTGAATGATTTGAATCTGATAGCATACATAAGTGTGGATAATGGTGGTTGGGATGTTATATCACCCTCCAAGGAATTTTTTAATGTTTATATATCATTTTAAAATTTAGCATGTTCTTTCTTGGATATGATCACAAATTAAAGGGTGAGCCTTCAAGGATTCTACACACAACCTAAATGATAGACCTTTTTTAATTTGGTCACAATATAATGAAACCATGAGCTTATGTATGTGATCAAGTTATTTATGTTCTATGTATAAAGGGAATATTAAATTTCTATTTCATGTTCCTATTATTATTCCACAAGACTCATATTAATTTTCTTATGATTCCAAATTATGCTTCCTTGGTATATTTTTTTCATTTGATATTTCATATCCTTATAACAAAATTTAGAGACAACTCCCAATTTTCCGTATTATTTTAAATAATAAAATTTTCTCTATAGATTTTTTAACATAAGCTTATGATCATTCCATTTGATATCGTATTGATATATTTTTCCTTTAATGAGAATTTTAACTCACCAGTTTTCTTATGTTTCCATTATAAAGGATATGATTATGAGTATAACATATGAGAAGTGTAGAAGGTATTCTAATATAGATCAATTATGGAGGAATGTTCATAATTATTTCATATAAGTTTCTTATTTAGAGAGTCCTTAAAGACACTAATCCTACCTTTTATGGTATTGTTATAAAATTGATGAGTTGAAATGGTTATCTTACAACAAACCTATAAAATAATGATTTTCTTA
Source organism: Viscum album (assembly GCA_963277665.1). Lineage (NCBI taxonomy): Eukaryota > Viridiplantae > Streptophyta > Magnoliopsida > Santalales > Viscaceae > Viscum > Viscum album. The sequence continues at coordinate 702,015,537 of OY728160.1, forward strand.
GTATAGTATTAGTATTAGAGTATAATTCCTTAAATTTTAGTTAGCCTCTATTATTTTTCAAATATGAAACCAAAGAATTGGTATCATAGGATAACCTTCTTATGAATAGTTTAGTTATATCATTCTCTTTCGAAATACCAACAAATTGGTATCAATTTATGTTTCTTTTAGAATTATTCAATCCTTCTATATAGTCTATTGTTTATGCTTAATTGGGTTATCATATTCCTAGACCCCGCTGTCTAAGGGTAATATCTTTAAGATGAAATTATTGAAACAAAATGATTCTTAGGTTTCTTGAAATCCATCAAACTTTTATAGAAATTCTTATGGATAATAAAGATTCTGAATGGAGTCATATCTAATGAAATTAATCATTGAACATGAGTCTATAATGTCAAAAAAATACACTCTACCAGAATCTTGCATCGGTACACTTGCTAGAAATGATACAACTAGATATGTTTTAAATTACAATATTAATAAAAAAATTCTATTAATAGAAGTGGTATTAAGTAATTTTTCTTATTGTAAGACATCTCATTAGATTTGGAAGATTTTACAAGTTACTCACCTTGGATCTAGAAAATTAAAATTAACCAAACAAATATTGATTCATGCTAAGTACTAGGACAACAGGATGTGTGAAGATTAAAATATAAACCAAATGTTCCATTAATTGAAAAATATTTTGAATTGAATGATTTTACTTGGAGATTATATAGAAAACCCAAAAAAAATTGAATGAGTCACATGAGTATTAAAAAATAAATGGAAAGAAAATAAGGTTACCCTTGACAAAAGAAATAACATGAAATAGTTCACTCTTGATGAATTGATTCGATCACTACTTCAGTATGAACTAGAATTGAATGACATATATAAAAATGAGGGAACATAAAGAAAATGTGTAGTTTTTAAATCTTTGAGTGTAGTTTCTATTTAATATTTTTATTATAATATCTAGGATAGTTAAAAATAAGATATGGATCAGATTATGACTGGGATTTACAAAATTATTGAAAATAAATGATTCAAGAACATTTTTTGATGAAACCCTCAAAAATAAAAACATATATCAGATAATAAAATTGGTATCAATTACAATAAATTATATAAAACTATTTATGAGTACGATAATAAATGTTATATCAAGTCTAATAGTCCTTAACTAAAGAATAAACAAATATACAAAAATAATGATAAAAATGTGTTGACAACCAGTTGGTATTTTTCCGAAGAATCTAATTGCCATGGAAAATATAGAATTGATAAATAATATACAAATTTTTTATTCATGGAATCACTGGATATTTTTATTGACTTGGTATTTTATTCTGGATATTCTAATTTTTACAACTATTATGAAAACTCAAATTTTTTTTAATTAAATGAATACATTTAAATATTAAGAAAATGTATTTTCAAATGTGATGATTAATAAAATAATATCAATGAAAACTAGGTTAAAGTTGTTTATAAAAATAAAATAAATCTACAAGAAAATGAAAAATTAAGGAATAATACTTCTAATTCTCATTCTATATTTATGAAAATTTGATATATGTTAAATATTTGAATGAAAAATTGAAAAATGAAGTTGAGTGTCTTAAAACAATATGTCTCTGTTTATTCAATGTCAAGATTTTTATTGTAAAGTTATTTCTTTGAATAAACTAAATTAAAATAATGATGATTTGGGATATAATATAATATTACACAATTATTTAACTCAATTGATTCAAACCATTTTTTAGTATTATTTCTTCCATTATTTCAAATCATATTGGAACCATAGTATCTGGGGTATAAAAATCTTCATGTAACTGAATTTTTTTAAAAAATTACCATAGTTGTCTCAAAAAAAACATATGGTACATGGATAGTTAATTATATAAAAAAATGACTAAATATAATCAATTTTCACATCCTACCACACATGTGATGGAGGAAGTATTACATTTTGAGAAAATTTTAAAGGTAGTGTAAAAGGTTTTGGTAAAGTTGTTTTTTCAAAGTCTACTTTTATTTCCAATGTTTTATAGGTTAATGTATTAAATCATAATTTATTTAGTATATATCAATTTTTTAATGATGAAATGGATATAAACTTTAAAAATTATAAATTACAAGTTTTAAATAGGATTCTTTATTATTTTTTTCTAATATAAAATAAAATATTTATACTATTGATTTGGTTGAATTAACTATTCAAAATATTAAGTGTTTGAATGTTGTGTAAATTAATAACATCCTTTGGCATCAATGATTATGGCATGTTAATTTCATAATGTTACATCATCTCTCTAAATATGAAAATGTGTTACAAATACCATCCTTTAAGAGAGAATAACTCCATGTTTGTGATGATTTCATGAAATGGAAACAACATAAAATTTCTTTTAGACATATCAATCAAATAAGTAAAATAGAATTTTACAATTATTCAATATTGATTTATTAGTACATACTAAAATTTATTGTTTTGTTGGAAATAAATATAATTTACTTAATGTTTTTGATAATAGTATATTTACATGCATATACTTTCTTTCTCAAAATATGATACTTTATCTTGATTTACTCATTTTTTGTAATTTTTTTCAAAATGGAAAAGTTTGTATGATTGTTACTATTTGTAGTGATAAATAAGGATAATTTTAGAATTTAGATTTTGAAAAATTCATTTAGGGGAATGGTTATTTACATTGTTTTTATGCTCTAAGAACACCATAACAAAATTGTGTTTCATAACATAAAAATAGATTTATTATTCAAATAGTTTGAACTAATTATGTGAATATAATTGTACAATATATATTTGGGTTGAGGATATTTTTAATGATTTTTATAAATAAAAGAGAATTATTATTAGGAATTTTTTAAAGAAAAATATTTTTGAATTATTTAAAAATTAAAAACCTAATGTTGTTAATTTTATAGTTTTTGGTTTTGATGATTTTATTTTTAATTCAAAAGATTTTTTAGGTAAATTTGATATAAAAAGTGATGATGTTATTTTCCTTAGTTATTATAAAAATTGTAATGTTTCTATAGATTATTATAAAATAAATCTATTAATTAAATAATATGTTCATGTTATGTTTGATAAAAATAATGTTAAATTAAATTCTAAATCAGATGTTTATGGTGAAGAGTTTAGAGAATATAATTTTGGTGAGGAAAGAACTCTTGCTAAAGATGAACCAATTAAGGCGAAGAATACTCCTTATAAACTTGATCCAAGATCCTATAAGATTCATAAAGATAATCTTGTCAAAATTGTAATTTTTAATATAGATTGTAGTTAATTAAATTTTAAATTGTTTTTTAATTCTTTATTTTCTTTTGATTTTATTCCTAATATTTTTAATGATTCACTAAATTCATCTACCTTGATTTATTTATGCAAGATGAACTAAACCAATTTTTAGAAACAAGGTTTTTTCCCTTTAGTATAATTAGCTAAGAATAATTAGATAATCTGAACTAAATGGATATTTATAAATAAGCTTCACTAATCTGGATATATTTTCAAAAACAAAGTAAGGATCGTTTCTTAATGATGGTGTCTAGAACTAGGTATAGTATTTGAAGATTAATTTGTACCGACATACATTTTAAATGTTTTTAGAATCTGTTTGTATTTTTTATTATTTTAAATTTTTTAAATTATGTCAAATAGATATAAGAAGTTATTTCTTAAGTGGTTTTATAACTGAAGAAGATTATATTTTGAACCCCCTTATTTTTAAAATGAAAAATTTTCTAATCATGTTTTTAAATCATTTAAAGCTTTGTATGGTCTAAAATAAGCACCTAATTCATTTTATGAAGTCTTTTATTTGTTTCTATAGAATAGTGGTTTAAAAAATAAATTTTGATACTAATATTTTTATAAAAAAAATTATAATGATATTTTAATTATGAAAATATATTTTGATAATATAGTTTTTGTTTATTCTAGTGACATTATTTGTAATTATTTTTCTACTTTCATGTCATTTATGTTTGACATGAGTTTAATGGGTGAATTAATGTTCTTTCTTATAATTAAAATTTCTCAAAGTAAAAATGGATTATTTCTTAATAAATATAAGTATACTAAAGATTTGTTTAAAGTTTTTGGTCTTTATTATTCCAAATCCATAAAAATCCTTTGGGAAGTAGTTGAAAATTGGATATTGATACATATGGTAAAACTGTTGATATTAATTGTTATAGAATAATGATAGGTATCTTGATTTATTTGACTACATCAAGGAATAATATCATTTTTAGTGTTTTTTATGTGAAATATTTCAAGATGATTTGATATAATGTCATATTAAAGCTGTAACAATAATAATTATATAGTTTAATGGAACTTTTGATTCTATTTTATTTTTTCCTAATTATAATTATTTTGATATAATATCCTATTTTGACTATGATTTTTCAGGTTGTATAATTGATGGAAATAGAACATAAAATATGTGTCATCTTCGCAGGAAAGGTTTTATTTATTGGTCTTATAAGAAGAAAATATTGGTTTATCTTTCTATTGAATAATATAAGAATATCTCTGTTTCTAATAGTTGTTCTCCAAGCTTATAGATTAAGTATTGTTTTTGTTATTTTTTTATTTATCTTGATAAATTGTCTATTATTTTATAATAATTCAAAAATTTATATTTACATGCATGTATTTTTTTTATTAAATGTTAGTTTATGATTTAAATTATCCAAAACTCTTTTATTATTTTATGTGAAAAAAATTTAAAAACTCTCTATATTTTCAATATAACATGAGCTTTAGTGATCAAATTTTTAAAATTACAATTTAATACAAATTATACCATATTAATCTATCCTTTAATGAATAAAACTAAAGTCTAATTCTATCTCTATTATTTTTTTCATTTTGATCCAAACATGGTACATGCTTTTGGTTTTAAGAAATTTTTTCAATTTAAATAACTTTATAGTTTATTTTATTATTTTTTTATAAAATGGTATATTTTTATAGGATTATTATAAATTTCTTCCATTAAAAAGGAAATAAATTTATCTTCATTTAATTATAATAAATGGAAGTCTTAATTTATTTTTTAAGTGGTGTGCCGAAAATCCAAAGATCTTACAACATTTTTGGAATTATGGATATTACATTATTTTAAATCATTATTGTTTATTTGATATCAAATTCAATTAATATTGGAATCTCTCAAAACTTGTTATTTTAAAAAAATATATAGTTTCTCTACATTTCCTTTAACTATGTGAAATTCAAAAAAAAAGTCATTTTAGAACCTCAAAATTTGGCTGAAGTACTACAATGTTTTCTACAATGTTCAAATCATATTTTCATTATAATTTTATCATATATCCTTATATACAGGTTGTATTTAAAGTGTTTATGATTTTTTTGGAAATATAAAAAAATAACTTAAAATATTTATTTTAGAGAAACTTTTAATTATTCAATTTAAATGGCTTAATAAATTGCTAATTTTATTATGGAATTATTTACAATAAAACAGGGAATTAATATTCAACATCATATTCCTCCAGCCATTTTCATGATTGATAGGACTCATCATGGTTCTTATTTTTTCATGGAAGTACCTTTATTCAATTTATAAACTCCAAAAAACTTCATAAATATTGCGTATAAGGTTTTTTCCAAGGGGAGATTGTTTTTCGGTTCCAATGGTATCTTGTTTTTAGGCTTTAATGTTACCTCTTTTAAGTTCCAACAGTAGCTCATTTTCAAAGGGTATCTCATTTTCTGAAGGATTTACTTAACCGAATAATAGATCATTCAAAATAGAAATGGTGGATCACTGAAAACAAAAAAGGTGGATCTCAATAATCTTCCTCAAAAATAGATAAATTTCTCCAATGAAAGAACACTGTTTAAAAACACATAGGTAGATGTTTTTCCAAATTCAATGGTGGATCTTCCAAAGAAAATGGTAGATAATATATTCATAATATAAATAATGGATGATGACTTACTTTATCAATGGTATATTTATTTATTCTTTCAATAGTGGATCATTTTCCGAACTAAGGGGAAAATATTTTTAAACCCACGGTGGCTCATCCTTTCAACTAATAGTATATCATTTTACAACCAAAATTGGAACATTTTTTTAAACTAATAGTGAATCATATTTATACTAATAGTGGATCATTTTTTAAACTAAATGAGGACACTTTTTCAAATAGTGGAGGATTATTTCTAAACTAATGGCGGATCAAATTTTATAACTAACGATTTATTAATTTTTTATTTCAGTAGTAGAAGATGCTTTCTACCTTTAGATATTTTCTATATCCAGTTAAAAATATGGTACCTAAACATATAAAAATTTGTGCTACCTCCAGTTAAAATTTTATGGTTCTAAATATTTTTATGTACTCTATTTTTCATTATTTTTTATGTTCTAACAACCTTCATACTTATTCTAATTGTTCTAACTATTTTGTTAATTAAAAAAATAAAAATGTATAATATTTAAAATAAGATAAGTGATTTAAATATTTTATCAACTATTTAAAAATATATAATAATTTTCCATTTATTATTTTCTATACAAACATTATGTTAATAAAAAATTTATGTTTTAAATTTTTTAGCTAATTTCATTGAATAACTATTTTCTAAATTTTTATTCAAAGATATTTAATATATTCAAACACATGTTATAGTATTTAAAGACGTATAATTATTTTTTAAACTACATGTTGCATTAGATAAAAAATTATTTAATATTTATTATTAAAAATTCTTACAAATTTTATGAAATTTATTTGAATTATTAAAATTCAACATGATATTAAAATTTTTTTGATTTGGTCTTTATGTTTTTATTTAAAGAAATATTTATTACTATTATTCTAGAGGATAATTTTCACTCTCATGAATAATTCTATTATTTATTAATTTTAATTAATTTAGCTAAATATTGGATTTGTTACTTTTTATTTATAGATCATATTTAAAGGTTTCAAGCACTTCTAGGAAGTCATTAGTTAACATCTGTAACTCTCAATTTTTAATTGAGAAAAATATTTAAACTTCTCTAGTGTCATACAAATCGAAGCTTTGTATGATACCATTTTATAACTACTTTACAATCTCTCAAACTAAATGAAATATTCTATGACTACTAATTAATTGTTGATACATCTACATTTCTCAAGAACCAGTACATGTGGTTTCATTTTTTATTTTCCTTTTTTCTAGTTCAAGAGTTCTAATTGTACTTCCAATCTCCCTTATGCACTCTCTATTTAATGTTAATGATTTTTACATATTAATCATTATTATTATTCTATATCATCAAGTTGTGACTTTTAAATTCAAAATTTAAAACCATTTTGGTTGTGAATCCTGGTATCTAAAGTTAAGTTTTTTAACTAGGTTGTGACTCCCTGTACAAAATTCAATAGATTGGGGTTATACCTTTATTAAAAAAGAATATTTTAATTGGGTTATGATTCACCCAAAAAAATATATTAATGCAGATGTATCTATCACTAATTAAATAGGTATAAGAGTAGATTAATCCCACTTTAGACTGAACTACTATAAGAAACGTCATTTTTTATTTACTATTTAGGATCCTAACTCACTCTAATAATTAAATTTAATAATGAATTTAAATAATAAAATTATTTTCTTAAATTTTTATTCTGGTTTATTTACCCCATCTAGATCAACTTATATTACCCTATCTAACCTAAAAAAGTATGTTTTACCTAGAGAATCACATGGGTGAATAACATCTTTATCAAAATTATCCTATTGTTTCTCCATTAATTATTTTAGTACAATTGGGGTAATTCTATATAGTCTCTATGATATTGGAAAAGAACCAGTTTTTGCTTCATTTCATAACTCAACATCACATTATAGAGGAATACCAAATAAATCATCCCAAAATACCATGACATATTCTAGAAAATTTAGAATTTATTCAATATTAAGATCCAAATAAACTACATTATTGGGTGTCAAAATCAATTTAGTGTAATTATGTGAAAAATGTTTTCTTATCAAGGTTTCCTTGGTATTTCATAATGGGATGGTTTGGGATATGGAATAATATTTCCATAAAAAGATAATTTATGTGATATATATATATATATTTAGAGAGTTAATATATTCCTAATATTACATTGAATTCTACTATGTGAGGATGTGTATATTCACAATATGTATCTTCCATCAAACCTAAATTAGATAAGAGTTATATACTATGGATAAAACATAGTACATCGAGGTGTTTTCACTGAAAACTCAATATCCATTGTTTGATTATATGATTTATAATTCCTTTATATATTTCAATATATAAATCAATTCACAAAACTGGTATCGAATAAGATATTTTTTGTACTGAGAATACTAGCAACAATTAAATTTTTGGATACATCTTCAAATGAGTTTTTAAATTTAAAATGTTTAGTGGGAGTAATATATAATAATTCCTAATAATATTTTTAGTAAATAATCATTTTAATATGAAAAACCAACCCCAGATGTCTTATCTTAACAGACTTTCATTTCAACATATTGTACATTTAGTTCAATCAATAATCTATTTAGTTCAATCGATAACACATTTTTATCAGCTCCCAAATTTTTTTATTTAACTTATTACTCTTTTGGTTAAACCTATAATGATTTTGGTAAAACTTATAAATTTTTCAATTCAACATAGGTTTCCTCATATATTTCATCATAGTGTCCCTAATATAATCCCAAAAAATAACCAATCCCACCTATGATACCAATTGAGGTGAAATGACCATAACATATATATATTTTTCGATATTTAAATTATTAAACTTTATATCTCACAAATTAAATATAAAATAAATGAAACCAATGTTCTAGTTTCATAAAATAATAATTACATAATAATATTATTATACGTTATTTCATCAACATCTCCCATAATATCCATAAGAAAACATAATCATGATATAAATAATTCATCATGTGATAAATAATTAATGAGAAGGAATACAAAATATTAAGGGATGTTTATTGGTTTGGGGAACAGTGGAAGCATGTGATGGGTCATGTCCAATGTTTCCTTTTTTAATGATCAATGATTAGCCCAAGATTTACATGGTGAAAAATATCATTATCAACATAATTGAATCAAATAATATAGATAATTGATAAAATGTAAGAACCAATGTGTAGAATCATTAAATATTATGTATAATTAATTTTAAAATTAATGACTTACCTTTTGAGAAATTCATTCTTCATTGATAGATATGAAAAATGATCTACATCATTCCATCATTGTGTTGTAAAAATCTAGAATATATTCTCTCTATCAGTGATCTACACATGTTACAAAAAATATTGAATGCTACATTAGGAATCTCATGGTTCTAGCATGGAAGATACTATTACTTGTGTCGTTCACCTTTGACCACCTAAAGAATCAGTTCCAGTGGATTCTATCTCGTCTCTCTTGACTCGAGAGTGGAATTTGGAGGAAGATTTCTCCCTATTGTTGGTAGTATTCTTGGAGAAATTAGATCTCTGGGGATTTGATAGGATTCTATGGATTTAATTATGCACAACCAAAAGAAATTAATTGCCACTATTAAGAAATAATATAATTAGGTCTATATTCTTCTAGGGTTAGAAATAAATAGTTTCACAAGTTCCCTTTATCATTTATTTAATCCCTTCTGAACCCCATGTCTATAATCGTATTATTATTATTTTTTATTGACAAGAAATAAGCTATAAAATAATCTAAATATTATTAATTAAAATAATATTCAATATATACTATTTATCACTTGTCTATTAAACTCATTATTCCATTCCTCCAAAATATTTAATGGGCCTTTAATAATAACTATTTATTTAATAAATAAATATTACTGCATTATTCTAAAATAAAAAACTAAATATTATATTCATTAAATAGAAAATAAATATTTATTTAATATTCATATAACATAATATTATCTCAAATAAATAGTGATAGAATATATGTGACCAATAAAATATGATTAATTATTAAAAAAATGTGGGAATAATATTTATTCATCTTGTTAAATAATAAATAATAATATATTATTTATCTATGAATCTAGAAATACTTATTTTTTGACCGTTTGGGACACTTTCTCAATGGTATTAGGAAAAGTGGTCTAATTTCCAAGGTTATCATCTAGACTCACACCATGTCACCCATTGATAAAGAATTTAATGCCACAATGACATAATACCTTATATGGATGTCTATTATATAATATAATCCCATTATCATGATATCTCTAATCAATCATGGTGCATGATGGTTAAATAAACCTTTGTGATCGATGTATATTTCTTTCACATTCTGGAAATTGAACCTGTCTATAGAACACCATGTCCATGGATTTATATAAGAAATATAATTTCCATCAAAGGCCCCAATATATTAAATTCCAATAAATAACAGAAAGGATAAATCCTTTCTTACATAGTCATTAATGAAATATTACTCTTGACATGCCCAATATATCCTACCACAGCACAAACATATCTAACTACCATGATTAATTCTTAGTCAACATCAAGTCTATTACATAATAGTGAATACATGACTGATCCTATCTCTGAATCATATAGGTTCTTATACATTATATCATTCTCTTATTTTATATACAGACACATTTTCTTAGAAATATGTATACCATGTGAATCTATAAAAAATATACTATTTTATTATTCTAAACTAAATCTATTTAGTATCCGGTCAATGTATATACTTTAAACATGTCTTAGTATCCTCTTGAATATACAATTAATTATCTTGACCCCATGAATATAGACTTATTCACCTAAAGTCATTTATAAAAAAACACTTGTTTAATTATCCCTTAATAAAATGTAATAATGGTATGTCATTTCCAATAGGTAATATGTCATCAACATATAATACTAGTATAATGACTGCATTCCCACTAAACCTCTTGTAAGCACATGGATAGAATTCATTCATAATGAAACAAAATTATATTATAGCTTCATAGAATTTAAACTTCTATGACTTAGATGCATGATTAAATCTTTAAATTGATCTATGCAACTATAAAATATTTTTCGCATCACTTGGAGTCACAAAACCTTCTGGATGTGTTTTGTAGAAATATTCTAAAAGGTTCCCACTAAGGAAAATTGTTTTAACATCCATTTTTTATGTTTAAAATTCATGGTAATCTTCTATATAAAGTATAATTCCAATGTATTAAAACATTAAAACTGGTGAAACAGTTTCATTATAGTCAATTTTTTGATGTTTTCTAGACCCTATAGCTACTAGCCTATCTTTATAAGTTGTAAATTACCTTTTTTATACATTTTTCTCTTGAAAAAATATTTGAATCCTATAGTATTTAAATCAATTGGAACATCAAACAAAACACAAATTTGTTTTTGATACATAGAATCCATTTAATAATTCATAGATTATTTCTATTTTAGGGATTCTGAGAAATCTACTAACACTTTTTAGGAAATAGATTCATCATTGTTAACCAATAATTAACCACAATATTCGTTGACTAGAAAACTATATATTTTTGGTTTTATTACCTCTCTAGTGCTTCTACACATTACTTATGTTTCAAGAACTACATATTCGATGAAGACCTATGGGATCAGTTCTTATACCAACTCTTATTTATCTTTATCATCAAATTTATCAAAGTCAATATTTCTTCCACTATATTTTTTGAGGATGTTCTCCCTCTCAAAAAATAGAGCTTATATAGTGAGAGTCACTTTCTTATTTGAGGGATTTTATAAGTATTATCAATTTTTTCCTAAGGATATCATATAAAGATACACTTTTCATGTCAGGGTGCTATTTTGTGACCTATGAAGTCCATAACAAACCCCTTAGAACCCCATGCATTTTTTGTGAGACAATAGGTTTCTTTCTAATATATAACATTATAGTAATTATGTTTACACTTTATTTGGTACTTATTTTAATGTATATGAATCATTTTTTAATGAGTATCCCCAAAAGAACACTGGATGATCTATATGGATCATCATCGAACTTTCCATGTCTAAAAAGGTATGGTTTCACCTTTAACTAACACTATTATACTATGGTGTGTAATGTGGAGTGGGTTGAGAAAAAAATTCCAAACTCCCATAAAAGGTCAATAAAACCTATGTTAATATATTCACCACCTTGATCTAATAAAACCTTTTTATCTTATTTCCATGTTGATTCTCAACATCAGTTTTGAATTATTCAAATTTATCAAGGGTATCGAAATTATACCACATCAAGTAGACATAGACATATCTACTCAAGTCATCAATAAATGTAATGTAGTAAGAATACACACATCCATATTCTACTATAAATGATCCACACACATTCATGTATACCAATCCTAGAAGCTCTGTTTCCCTTTCACTATATCCACTGATGGAAGTTTGGTCATTTTTTCTTGTAAAAAAACAAGAAATCATTCAACTAGTTTTAGCTCAAAAGAGTCTATATAAAAATCTTGATAGAGATTTATTAGACACATATTGTTTACATGACCAAGATGGTGATTCTTAGGGTGTTATATGAGTCATGTGAACAGGATTTGTAATCTATTTAAAATACCTAGTTTTTTGTAATTTAATAGATAAATATCATTGTTTAAATGCCCCACACCATAACATATGTTTTCTTTATAAATATTTTTTTCAAACATGTAAATAGAACCGTATTTATCTAACCATGATACATAAATTATCTTCTTGGTAATAGTTGGTAGATAATAACAATACCTTAAACCCATTACCATTCATGTTGGCAGTGAAAGGTGGTATTCCCCAAAGGCTAGAGCAGCCAAACTCACACTATTGGCAGCTCACCAATCCACTACTCCACTGCAAATATTTCAAAATCTACTTGGTTCATGTGTTTGGATACAAGTATGAGCACCACAAGATATATCTATTATCAAATGTGTAGATATTTAAAGATTACACTAGATAATGGATACACCTTTACCTTACCATTTCTTATGGGCACAATTTCTCTTCTATTGCCTTTTATTTCAATATTAAAAACACACTACCTTATTTTACTTTCCCTACCTCTTGATATTCCTCTTCTTGGAAGGATGGTGCTTAGGTTTTTTATACTTTTTATGAGTCTCGAGCTCATTAGACTTGTTCGTGATTTTCTTATTATCTACTTAGACTGTGGGTTTGTCATTCCATATGTTCTTATCCACATGAAGAATCAAATATTAATGTTCTGAAAGACTCTTCTCATTATTTCACATTATATAATTAACAATAAAATAGGGTAAGTTCTTGGGTAGTAATGAAACTATGATATTTGTGAACAACTCATCTAGGAATTTAATCCCTAAGATTTCTAAGAGTTCAATATAGCCAATAATCTAAATAAATAAGGCCCACATGATTCCAACTCTATAAGAATAGTTTTAAACGGGTCATTAGGGAACCCATATCTCTCTTTTCTCACTTTTATCTTGATATAGATCTCGAATGTGATACATCATGCAATGAGAATCCATGTCCCCATGTTACCTCATATGTTCATTGGTTATGGAAGATAGCATGAAAAATTGATTATTTATAGCATCATTCAAATTTTTATTATATATATAATACTCTTACTCCATAGCCTCATTACTAGTTGCATCAATAATATTCTCTTCCAATGCATATAATTTTCTTTTATGGGGTCAGATAATACACAAGATATTTTTATAATCATGGAAATTTGTGTCGATGAAGTGGTTATCCTTTTCAAGTATGGATCACACTGATAGGTAGGAATTCATTTTTATTACTGTGTCTAAAAATAATAAGATCATAGATTTAGTAATTTATCTGATAAAATTTTGAAAAATAAATAAATATTATATTTATTAATATCTGACTATTTTATCGAAACCCAATTTCCCTCACCATTATATTATGGATATACTATTTCGTGGTCATTCTAGTAGAAAGGATCCATATTCATCTTCTCATCACCACAATATTTTCTGGTCAAGCAATATTAATGGTTTTAGGTAGGAATTAAAATTTTCATCTACATTAACTCATAGTTACTTGATCTCTTGTGTGTACTCCATAATCCTAAAATCATGAAATTTAATTTCCTCAACCATTTCCTATCAGTTACACCAAGTCTTGTTTTGAAAGTCAACCCATGATATGAACTAAATTAAGTCAAACAAATACTTCAATTTATAATTCCCCAATAATTGAAGTCACCAAAACATTGGATGGTCAAGCACTTTTAACTATGGTTTTATTTTAAACGAATTAGTGGAAGGCTATTCCAACTTAACATATATTTTTGAAATATTATATATTTTATGTATCAATTTAAACTGACTATCTTTATTACATTATTGTTAATATTAAGTGGATTTTCGTAAGTTATTTTAAAAGTCTTAGATAATATTTATTCATAAGTCAATTTATTTTATTTTTATATTTGTATGATTGTTAATTCGTTAATTCATGTGATCACTAAAAACAACCATAATTAAATAAACATGTCATTTGATAGAAATAAAATAATAATGTGGTATGATCATGATATTTTTCAAATTATATATTTATCTAGAGGATGATAAACTAACCATTGACCTAGGGGGGAAACCTTGAACTAATTAAGGCTCAAGTTGAAGCTTTCCACCTTTCCACCTATATATCTCTCTTCGATTTTTTTCACCTCAGCTCAAAAAATGAACCATCTCTACTAACATTGGATCACCATCCATTATATATTCTTTTACTCACTTGTAGGTGAGGGGAAGGGGTTTATATAAAATAATACATGGGCACGTAGGCCCTTATATAATAAGAGTTGATATGGAATTCTATACAAAAAATATTTAATAATAAATTAATAGAATCTAATCAAACAAAAAGGTTTTTTCTATGCTCATGATCATCCACATTCATGAAATGAATTACACATTTAATAAAATTGGAATGAGATTATTAATCTTTCTTATTTAAGATAAATTGTACTAGAGTATATTAATTATATTCTTTAATTAATCAATTACTTTATCATAATTCTCATCAAAATTTCCTTGATATTCTCATCCATTATAATTTAAAAAATTAGATAAATTAAATAAAACAATTATTGTGGACAATAACAAAAATGTAACTTGGAGGAATCATGGTGAGTACTCATCCAAACTACCCAGCATGTATTATAATCATATACTATTTACTCTTTCAATATGTGAAAAACATGATGTATCATGTAATATCATGATGTGTACTATCAATTTAATGATCACATGGTTAAATTATTCCTTTTTTTAAATATAGTGTAATGTTTTAGTGCAAATACGAATTTCTATAATATAAAGTATACATGTTATGTAGATCCAAAAATTATACAGTAATTAATTAGGAATTTATATATATATATATATATATATATATAACCTTCCAGGTAGAATGTCCTGTAAAATTAATTTCCACACATAAGAAAATTTTGATAATGTCTTTAATTTATAATAAATTAATTTTTAATTCTATGTAATTTTGTACAAGTACACGGTATATACAATCTAGATACATAGTGTGTACAATTCTCACTATCTATTTAAGGCACAATCCTTGGGACTGGGTATGTAATCATTCCATAGAAAACAATGAAGCGCATGGTGTGTACATGTGTACACGATGTGTGGAATTTGAGTAACACGATCACCAGTTAGGTAGGCCATGTAATAAGATATATAGCCCATTCTTTACTATGGACTGCATTCCATGTACAAAAGTTACACATCTTGTACAACAGCTACCCATGAGCTAGGTTGGCCTAGTCCATATGAGGTGTATGATTAAATTCACTGATTGTAATAAATGCACACACCTGTAATTAATTCCAAATTATTTCTTAGTTTATTAAACACAAGTACACATTGTGTACATCCAAGTTACACTCCTTATACACTTTTGTAATCTAGATTGATTCCTTTTCACCTCTATATGAGATCTTTGAAATTATTTCATTCAAAGAATTAGTTGATTTGATTATATTTATGAGAAAATAAGAGGAAGAAAAATCTATTTCAATTTAGATTTATAAATGATTAAACTCAAATTTAAAACTAAAATACAAATGTATAATTCAATCAACAATATTAAATAATTATAAATAATTATGCAACCCTATCTAATACCATTTGTAGGTTCTAGGAATAGCTAAAACTTGTGATGGTTCATGCCCAAATGCTTCTTATCATGATGGATGATCAATGAAATATTAAAATGATGATAAACACCATGATCAATAAAATTTAATCAAAGAATATCAAAAATTTATAAAACACCAGAACCAAAGTGTAGG
Organism: Viscum album; assembly: GCA_963277665.1. Classification (NCBI taxonomy): domain Eukaryota; kingdom Viridiplantae; phylum Streptophyta; class Magnoliopsida; order Santalales; family Viscaceae; genus Viscum; species Viscum album. The sequence continues at coordinate 702,031,931 of OY728160.1, forward strand.
ATCGTAACATGTTATTTATAATTATTTTAAGCAATTAATGAATCACCTTCTTAGAAATCCATTCTTCATTTATAGATCTGAAAATGGATTTACATCGTACCATCATTATATTTTAGTAATTAAGACTAGATTCCCTCTAATAGTGATCCACACATGTTCCAAAAATCTTTGAATTTTTCTATAAGAATCTTAGGGTACTATCACGATAGATCGTATTTCTTGCATCATTCACCTTTGATCACCATGAGAACCACTTCCAAAATATTCTCTTTAATATCTATTGACTTAAGGGGGAAATTGGAGAAAGATCTCTTTCCCTTCTTGGGATCATTCTTTAAGAAAGGAACTCTCTAGAGTTTCTAGAGGATTCCCCATGTATCATTGTGCACAAGTATAAGAAATGAATTGGATCTACAGAAAAATATTATAATTGGGTTTATATATTTCTTGGGTTAGAAATAAATAATTGTGAAAGTTCTCTTTATTATTTAGTTAATCCATTTAGAGCCCCATGTTAATAATAATAATAATATTCTTATCACTTGACATCTGTTAAACTCATGAATTAAATTAAATTTTATTTTTCAACTAATATTCAATATAAATAATATATCACATGTCCATTAAACTTGGTTTTCCATTCTTCCACAATATTTATCATCCCATGAATAAGGAATATTTATACAATAAGTAAATATAACTTCATGTAACACCCCAGGTAAATAAAGAATATGAAATTTTCATATTTATCCATATTTGTGAATAAAATATTAATATGACTTTAAAGGGGACGCTATACTCGATGGCATACCCAACACGCAACAACGAGTTTCTTGGGAATCTTATGTTGCACTCTAATAATAAAATAATATTATTCTAAATTGTAGTTAACATGTAGCCGTTGTATTGGCAGGAATAGATAGAAATAACTAAAATCTGATTATATATGTTTTTAAATGTTTTTACATTTATCCAATAAAAGATAAAGTCTTAAAATACGGAAATAATTCAATTTTAGGCGTATATGCCCTAGTTTTCACTAAAGGTTCACTTATCACCTTTTGATGGAGAACCGTCATTAAATATAGTTTTGTTCACTCTTATACATTCTATTGGACCAAATAAAACTCTTCCTAAGAATCGGGACATCAAAATTTACTTTGTGTAAATTTTTGGTATCCTTCCGATAAAGTTCATTTTTTTAATGAATAGTGTAAAATGTTGTATTTTAATTCAAAACCTCTTTTTAATATAATTTATTTATATGATTAGATTATCTTTTCAATTGGTTTTAAAGTGAAATTAGAATATATTTTTACCATTAAATCCAATAGTGGTCGTTGGAATTAATTTCACTTTGAAATCAGACTTAAACTAGTGTCAATCTTTGGATATTTATTGTTTAATAAAAACACGCTATTTGCTCTGACAGCCGGAATTAATTATTAAATTAATTAATGTGACTTATATGTTTTGAATTTTGTAAAATAGACTTCATTTTTGAATTCATAATATCAAATGTAGCTTAGGGTGAATTTTTGGGATTTTTCTGAAAAACATCAATTTTTGATGAATAGTGAAACCACTAAGTGGTACTTATAAAAACTGATTTTTCCGTTTAAATGAAATTTTGCCATCTTTGTGTTTTGAATTTCAAAAATCCGACATACATGGTTGTCATTAAGAATTAAAATGTGGTTCAATGGGATAAAAATAATTTTTTGGTGAATAGTAACTTATTAAGTTTTTAATCGCGATTAGAGGTAATTAGTGTAGTTTAAGGTAAAAATAATGTTTTAATAATATGAAATGAACTTGACACATGTCCTAACCTCATTGGATGTGTCATGGCCGACCAATAAAACCCATGGGTCAACTTGGGGACCCCATGAAGCTACTTTGGTTGGAAAATGACATTAATATCTTTTATTTAAAGATAAAGTAAAAATGAGACAAACATGAAATGTTTTTCTAAAACAATTTTTACAAGGGGTTATAAAAATCATATTTTTATTATAAATATTCCCTGGAAAGATAAAAAGATTTCTTACATCATAGTATTTTTTTTTTAATTTTTAGACATTAAATAAATTAAATTATTTATGAAATCATGATGATGCAGCGATGACCTCATTATTTAACGATTTAAATAAAATAGAAAGATAATGTAATATCTAAGACCTACACATGTCCAAATCCTATTGGATGAGTGGATTTAGAAACCTTATCACCTTATCCTATAAACACATCAATATGGGACCTCTTAAATCCAAATACCATTTTAAAATAAAGTGACTTTTTTTTTACCTTCCAAGATTGCCCCTCCTCTCCTCTTATAAAAGGCCCCCACCTCTACCTCCTTACCCACACTCCCAAAGACTTTGGCTCGGCCAACCTCTGCCCATTTTGTCTCCCCACTTCTCTCTCTTACACCATGAAGACTCACTTTGGGCAGAAGCCTTCCCAAGGAAGCCTTTGAGCTCAAACCAATGGGAGTTACCCGATTTTAAGGTAATGTCTTCACTTGAGTCCTTTTGTTTTATTTTTCTTCTCCAACCCCCTAAACTCTTTTTATTAATTTCTTTTGTAACAAATCCGGTATCATAAATATACTAGTATTTTTTTATAAGAAGTATTAGAGCTACACTTTCACACACCTACATCTAATGGTTAAAGAACATACTGTTTCTGTGGATGGCGAATTTCGGCCTCCCGAAAAGATGATTGTTCAACATTATTTTAACACCTTCAAAGGTGGCCATTAATATGACACTATATTTATATATGATATATAATATTTTTATGTTTTCCTTAAGCTTATGTATTTTTCATTTTGGGCATACCTTTATGGTTTCCATTATGGGTAAACGCGATATCTTCATTTAAGGAAGTGCGGACTACCGCCCCCTCAAAATGATGTGATTCATTAATGCCATATGTGGGAAGTATAAAGGATGGATTTAAAGTTATTATATATGATTTTATACTGTAATTAAAATATACCTCTATATCATTATTATTCCATTCCAATAAAATATGAAATAGAAATGAAAGTAGCGTTCATGCGTACGTACGGCTTACCGTCTCCATGAACGGTACATTTCATTTCTTATCTCAAAATGTTATGTAATATTATAAGTACATATAATGGATATATATGTAATATATTACATCAAAATTATGGATATCATTATGGAATTATAACATATATATATCTCTCTCATTTTGTCTTAATTCCATTAATATGACAAAAATGAAAGTAGCGTTCATGCGTACGTACGGCCTACCGTCTCCATGAACGGTGCTTTTCGTTTTTTATCTAAAAATGATATGGAATAGTATGAAATGAATATTTACTGGATATATATGATATTTTAATCATTAATACTATTCTAAAAATTATTTACTTATAACTACATGGGAAATCTTTTTTCAAACAAGTTCATTTTTTTTACTCATGTACCAAACATCGGCAAAAATGTCTGATATGAACTAACATTATTAAACAATTATTATAACATTATAATATGTGATATGAACTGAATAATAATATCTAAAGGAGGTACTTAGGCAATTATTAATTGACCAAAGTTTATTATTCAGGAATATAAAGAAACGAACAAGACAAGTTGGACTTGAGGTAAGGGGTCCTACTCCTCTCTTTCTTTTTATGTACACTCTTTTATGTCATTCCTTATAAGATCATCTTTCTTGTTATTGGTATGTTCTTTTATATTAATATTACTGTAATTTTTATGTTCATATGATGAGAGACCCTATTCTCTCTCATCAATCCATTTTGGAAGTTTCGAGTGGCGCCGTTAGGCTGCCATATTTTCGTAAGAGATCTAACCTCTCTCTTTCTCTTTAAGTACTCCCCTTTATGTCACTTCTTTTAAGCACCTATTTGTTATGATGGGGGATGTTCTTTCATATTCATCTTGCTTTAAATTTTATTGTAATGTGATGAGACACCCTATTTGATCTCATCAATCCATTTTTGGAAGTTTTAAGTGGCGCCGTTAGGCTGCTGAGTTTTCGTAAGGGATTTTTCATCTCACTTTTATTCCCGTGAGATTTATGCTACATTTTCCCCAATTTCCTTTGAGTGGTGTATGTACTGCCCATTATTTTACTCATTGTGTAATATACTTTCTTTTATGAGTATTTACATCAATGTTGTATTTTCCTTCTTTCATGGGGTGTATGTTTTGAAAGATACCCAAGTCGGTAAGGGAACCTTTCACCATCCTCTTTTTAAAAGACTTCTTTTGTTGGGTATTTTAATTTACATATTGTTATATTGGGATGTGTTCTCATATATCCTTATTGATGAAAATTTTATGTCCAAGTGATGAGATACCTTTTTTTTAATCTCTCATCAACTCATTTTGATGTGATGCCGTTAGGCTGTCAAGGGAACTTCTTAACCCAATTTCGATTTCTTTGGGTTCAACATGTAGTTATTGAATATGTCATCCTTTTAATATGTGTGAATGACTTTTGATTATTTTACACTTAATATCCACTTATATTTGGTGTATTCATTTGTCACACATAATTATGTAATTGATTTATCCTTAAACCAAGGATACCGTCTTTGTATTGGACTTCGTCTCAGTCTCCTTTCATTGAGGCATATTTTATTTTATACACAACCTTATTTTATATGGTGTATAAACCCCTTTGAATTTTACGCTTATTCAAAAGGAATCTTTTTTATACGAAGCGTTTTACTAAACGACAAAAGGGAATGTTTTTCTTGTCGTACGTATGCGGCGACAACGACTTCTCCGCCGCCGTGACCATTATTTGAGTTTCAGCTTCCTCTACAAGCCATACCCTTTTTTTAAATGAAAAATAAATACCATGTTTTACTTTGGTATTGAAAATGGCTTTCATAATTTTTTTATTATATCAATTTTTTGTATTGATATCTCGTGATTGAAATGTGGAAATGTTATGTTTCCTTTATGCATGTTTTATGTGATATGAATTATGGTTCTTGGGCATTATTATGAAGACGGGTGGTTCCGTGATAAACTAAGGGCGGGTGATCCCGTTATAGCTCTCCAATGCATTGGGTAACGCGAAGGAGTGAAACGTTAAGGTTTCTCCGAAAATATTTAGGGAATATACTTTGATGGGTATTCCAAACGTAACCAAGAGGGTTACTCCCTACGTAAGAATGTTATGAATGCCTCAAGTCACTTTTTATGTCTTATGATTTATATGATTTATTCATTATTTGATGAGGTATGTTAAAGTGCCTATGTTATATGGGTAAAGTATGATTTCATTCTTATGTATATATGAACTCATGTTTCCTTTCAATATTTTTTTATAACCCTTACTGAGCTTTTTATGCTCATCCCAAGTTTTTGAAATGTTTTTCACAGGTCAAGGGAAAGGTACATGATGTGATGATAGTGTCAAGGATGTGTCAAGAAAGAATCCATGTTTTATTTTCAATATGTTTCCGTTGATGGGAAGAATGAATACTGTCTTTTATGTAACCACTTTGTTTAAATGTGGAATGTAATGCAAGTTTCATGATCTAATTCTCTAAAACTCTAAACCTGAAAAGATCCTCAATGTGTAATCTTGTAATAACTCAAGATTAAGTACGGTTTAAGGCTGGGGCCTTATAGTTGGTATCAAAGGTCGGTTTAGATAACTTTAGAGGTTAGAGTATTCTTTAAGCATAAGTGACATTACTATAATGGTTAAGATTTCAGAAAGAGCCCTAGTTTTAGATAAAGTCAATGAGTAAGTATATCTTAATGTTTACCTTTTTCATTAGTACATGATGGTTTTGTTGATATAATCACCCTTACATTTCTGTTTTTAGTGAATGGATGGATCTATCAGGCACCAAAGAGGCAACAGGTTTGAAGGAAACTGTGGTGGTTCTATGATTAAGATACTAGATAAAATGGGGGATTCAATGAGGAAACTCGTGGTTGTTCTAAACCAACTATCAAGGAGTCATGATCAACCACTTGAACCTTGGTATGATCTTTAATGCATAATGTACAAGATGACCAATCGATGTGGAAGTTCAGGTAATAATTATAAATGTAACCATTAGAGTTTATATGATCCTTAATTTTGCGGTAATTATGGGTTACTATATGTCATGATTGAAGTGAAAGGCATGAGATAAAATTGAGGTTAAATTATGTTATGGTTATTTTTGATGATTTTATCCCTTTTTGGGGAATGGTTTGAGAATTATATAGTTTTGGAAAAAGGACAACACGCAGACCGTGTGACTACCCGTCGCGTCGGACAAAGCTGCGGGAATCGAACCCACAACCAAAGTGTGACTGGTATTTATCGCCTACCACTAGACTACGTGAAGTCCCTGGTTAGTTTGACTGATTCTTTTTAGTTAGATGATTATATGAATTAAGAGTAAGTTGATTTTGGGTTATCTATGGAAATTTATTAACCTGTCATGGAGGATATGTGATTAGGTTAATTACTTTTCAATATGAGACATTAAGAGAAACTGATGTTGTTTGGAGATAAATGTTACGATTTAACTTGGAAGACTATGTGACTAAATCCTTAAAATATTTGGGTTTCAATATTAGATTGGTTTACTTTGAAGAATTTTATGGACAAATTGGTTATCGAATGGTCCTCGTTGAACTTTGGGTTTTATTGGACAAATTTTGGAGATTAAGCATAGATTTTCTTTTTAAAGGGTTATCCTTTTCTGGATTATCTGATCTTGTACTATACTTTTTGGTTTTGGTTTTGGTTAGAGCCTAAAGACATGGGAAGTATATAGTTCTCTTTGGTGGATTAGGTGATTCTCTAGAAGTTGATTATAGTACTCTTAATGCGAATAAGTCTCCCTAAATACTCGTCTTTTGGGAAAAAATATGAGTTTGATTAAGGAATCTAGTAAAAGTTGAAAGTAAACATGATAAGTGATTATGTTTCCTTATGAATAAATACCTCAATAAAAAGTAACTTAAAACAAAAATGTTGTCTATTAACTTTTCCTACTGGGGAACCCAACACCATTTAACCCATCACAAGTTTGTGATTTTCTTATTGTTAACTTTCCCCTAAACATGTTTTCTATCACTCTCCATCAGAACATGACCCTATGTTTTCTCCTCCATGTCCATATTTCCTAGTATGGGTTAACTCGGGTGACCTTTGTACCTATCTTTCTTTATTTTAAAGTGATTGTTAGACCGACTCTTGTTCCGATGTGGGGCTTTCAAGGATGTTTCCAAGCTCAATTTTAAAAATTGCGAGGACGCAATTCCCAAAAGGGGGGAAGGATGTAACACCCCAGGTAAATAAATAATATGACATTTTCATATTTATCTATATTTGTGAATAAAATATTAATATGACTTTAAAGGGGACGCTATGCTCGATGGCGTACCCAACACGCAACAACGAGTTTCTTGGGAATCTTACGTTGCACTCTAATAATAAAATAATATTATTCTAAATTGTAGTTAACATGTAGCCGTTGTATTGGCGGGAATGGATAGAAATAACTAAAATCTGATTATATATGTTTTTAAATGTTTTTACATTTATCCAATAAAAGATAAAGGCTTAAAATACGGAAATAATTCAATTTTAGGCGTATATGCCCTAGTTTTCACTAAAGGTTCACTTATCACCTTTTGATGGAGAACCGTCATTAAATATATTTTTTTCACTCTTATACATTCTATTGTACCAAATAAAACTCTTCTTAAGAATCGGGACATCAAAATTTACTTTGTGTAAATTTTTGGTATCTTTCCGATAAAGTTCATTTTTTTAATGAATAGTGTAAAATGTTGTATTTTAATTCAAAACCTCTTTTTAATCAAATTTATTTATATGATTAGATTATATTTTGAATTGGTTTTAAAGTGAAATTAGAATATATTTTTACCATTAAATCCAATAGTGGTCGTTGGAATTAATATCACTTTGAAATCAGACTTAAACTAGTGTCAATCTTTTGATACTTATTGTTTAATAAAAACACGCTATTTGCTCTGACAGTAGGAATTAATTATTAAATTAATTAATGTGACTTATATGTTTTGAATTTTGTAAAATAGACTTCATTTTTGAATTCTTAATATCAAATATAGCTTAGGGTGAATTTTTGTGATTTTTCTGAAAAACTTCAATTTTTGATGAATAGTGAAACCACTAAGTGGTACTTATAAAAACTGATTTTTCCATTTAAATGAAATTTTGTCATCTTTGTGTTTTTAATTTCAAAAATCCGACATACATTGTTGTCATTAAGAAGTAAAATGTGGTTCAATGGGATAAAAATAATTTTTTGGTGAATAGTAACTTATTAAGTTTTTAATCGTGATTAGAGGTAATTAGTGTAGTTTAAGGTAAAAATAATGTTTTAATAATATAAAATGAACTTGACACATGTACTAACCTCATTGGATGTGTCATGGCCGACCGAGACAACTCATGGGTCAACTTGGGGACCCCATGAAGCCACTTTGGTTGGAAAATGACATTAATATCTTTTTATTTAAAGATAAAATAAAAATGAGACAAACATGACATGTTTTACTAAAACAATTTTTACATGGGGTTATACAAATCAGATTTTTGATTATAAATATTCATTGGAAAGATAAAAATATTTCTTACATCATAGTATTTTTTTTATAATTTTTAGACATTAAATAAATTAAATTATTTATGACATCATGATGATGCAGCGATGACCTCATTATTTAACGATTTAAATAAAATGGAAAGATAATGTAATATCTAAGACCTAAAAATGTCCAAAACCTATTGTATGAGTGGATTTAGAACCCTTATCACCTTATCCTAGAAACACATCAATGTGGGACCTCTTAAATCCGAATACCATTTTAAAATAAAGTGACTTTTCATTACCTTCCAAGAGTGCCCCTCCTCTCCTCTTATAAAAGGCCCCCACCTCTACCTCCTTACCCACACTCCCAAAGCCTTTGGATCGGCCAAAATCTGTCCATTTTGTCTCCCCAATTCCCTCTCTTACTCCTTGAAGCCTCACTTTGGGAAGAAGCCTTCCCAAGGAAGCCTTTGAGCTCAAACCAAATGGAGTTACCCGATTTTAAGGTAATGTCTTCACTTGAGTCCTTTTGTTTTATTTTGCTTCTCCAACCCCCTAAACTCTTTTTATTCATTTCTTTTGTAAAAAATCCTGTATCATCAATATACTAGGATGTTTTTATAAGAAGTATTCGAGCTACACTTTCACACACCTAATCTAATGGTTAAAGAACATACTGTTTCCGTGGATGGTGAATTTCGGCCTCCCGAAACGATGATTGTTCAACATTCTTTTAAAACCTTCAAAGGTGGACATTAAGATGAAAATATATTTATATATGAAATATAATATGTTTATGTTTTCTTTAAACTTCTTTATTTTTCATTTTGGGCATACCTTTATGGTTTCCATTATGGGTAAACACGATATCTTCATTTAAGGAAGTGCGGACTACCGCCCCCTCAAAGTGATGTGATTCGTTAATGCCATATGTGGGAAGTATAAAGGATGGATTTAAAGTTATTATATATGATTTTATACTGTAATTAAAATATACCTCTATATCATTATTATTCCATTCCATAAAAATATGAAATAGAAATGAAAGTAGCGTTCTTGCGTACGTACGGCTTACCGTCTCCATGAACGGTACATTTCATTTCTTATCTCAAAATGTTATGTAATATTATAAGTACATATAATGGATATATATTTAATATATTAAATCAAAATTATGGATATAATTCTGGAATTATAACATATATATATCTCTCTCATTTTGTTTTAATTCCATTAATATGACAAAAAATGAAAGTAGTGTTCATGCGTACGTACGACCTACCGTCTCCATGAACGCTGCTTTTCATTTTTTATCTAAAAATGATATGGAATAGTATGAAATGAATATTTACTAGATATATATGATATTTTAATCATTAATACTATTCTGGAAATTATTTACTTATAACTACATGGGAAATCTTTTTTCAAACAAGTTCATTTTTTTACTCATGTACCAAACATCGGCAAAAACGTCTGATATGAACTAACATTATTAAACAATTATTATAACATTATAATATGTGGTATGAACTGAATAATAATCTATAAATGAGGTACTTAGGCAATTATTAATTGACCAAAGTTTATTATTCCGGAATATAAAGAAACGAACAAGACAAGTTGGACTTGAGGTAAGGGATCCTACTCCTCTCTTTCTTTTTAAGTACACTCTTTTATGTCATTCCTTCTAAGCTCATATTTCTTGTTATTGGTATGTTCTTTTATATTAGTCTTACTGTAATTTTTATGTTCATATAATGAGATACCCTATTCTCTCTCATCAATCCATTTTGGAAGTTTCGAGTGGCGCTGTTAGGCTGCCGAATTTTCGTAAGAGATCTAACCTCTCTCTTTCTCTTTAAGTACTCCCCTTTATGTCACTTATTTTAAGCTCCTATTTGTTATGATGGGGGATGTTCTTTCATATTCCTCTTTCTGTACATTTTATTGTAATGTGATGAGATACCCTATTTGATCTCATCAATCCATTTTTGGAAGTTTTAAGTGGCGCCGTTAGGCTACCGAGTTTTCATAAGGGATTTTTCACCTCACTTTTATTCCCGTGAGATTTATGCTACATTTGCCACAATTTCCTTTGAGTGGTGTATGTACTGCCCATTATTTTACTCATTGTGTAATATAATTTCTTTTATGAGTATTTACATCAATGTTGTATTGTCCTTCTTTCATGGGGTGTATGTTTTGAAAGATACCGAAGTCGGTAAGGGAACCTTTCACCCTCCTCTTTTTAAAAGACTTCTTTTTTTGGGTCTTTTAATTTACATATTTTTATATTGGGATATGTTCTCATATATCCTTATTGATGTAAATTTTATGTCCAAGTGATGAGATAACTTTTTTTTAATCTCTCATCAACTCATTTTGATGTGACGTCGTTAGGCTGTCAAGGGAACTTCTTAACCCAATTTGGATTTCTTTAGGTTCAACATGTAGTTATTGAATATGTCATCCTTTGAATATGTGTGAATGACCTTTGATTATTTTACACTTAATATCCACTTATATTTGGTGTATTCATTTATCACACATAATTATCTAATTGATTTATCCTTAAACCAAGGATACCGTCTTTGTATGGGACTTCGTCTCAATCTCCTTTCATTGAGGCATATTTTATTTTATACACAACCTTCTTTTATACGGTGTATAAACCCCTTTGAATTTTACGCTTATACGAAGCGTTTTACTAAACGACAAAAGGGAATGTTTTTCTTGTCGTACGTATGCGGCGACAACGACTTCTCCGCCGCCGTGACCATTATTTGAGTTTTGGCTTCCTCTACAAGCCATACCCTTTTTTTAAATGAAAAATAAATACCATGTTTTACTTTGGTATTGAAAATGGTTTTTATAATTTTTTTATTATATCAATGTGTTGTATTGATATCTCGTGATTGAAATGTGGAAATGTTATGTTTCCTTTATGCATGTTTTAGGTGATATGAATTATGGTTCTTGGGCATTATTATGAAGACGGGTGGTTCCGTGATAAAATAAGGGCGGGTGATCCCGTTATAGCTCTCCAATGCATTGGGTAACGTGAAGGAGTGAAATGTTAAGGTTTCTCCGAAGAGATTTAGGGAATATACTATGATGGGTATTCCAAACGTAACCAAGAGGGTTACTCCCTACGTAAGAATGTTATGAATGCCTCAAGTTACCTTTTATGTCTTATGATTTCTATGATTTATTCATTATTTGATGAGGTATGTTAAAGTGCCTACGTTTTATGGGTAAAGTATGATTTCATTCTTATGTATATATGAACTCATGTTTCCTTTCCATATTTTTTTATAACCCTTACTGAGCTTTTTATGCTCATCCCAAGTTTTTGAAATGTTTTTCACAGGTCAAGGGAAAGGTACATGATGTGATGATAGTGTCAAGGATGTGTCAAGAAAGAATCCATGTTTTATTTTCAATATGTTTCCCTTGATGGGAAGAATGAATACTGTTTTTATGTAACCACTTTGTTTAAATGTGGAATGTAATGCAAGTTTCATGATCTAATTCTCTAAAACTCTAAACCTGAAAAGATCCTCAATGTGTAATCTTGTAATAACTCAAGATTAAGTAAGGTTTAAGGCTGGGGCCTTATACTTCATTATTCTTTAATAAATAAATTAATTTTATATTCACTAAATAGAAAATAAATATTTATTAAATATTCTTCTCACATAATATTCTCTCGAGTTACTGGTGATAAAATACATATGATCAACAAAACATGAATATTTATTAAAAAATATGTGGGAATAATATTTATTTAACTTGTTAAATGATAAATAATATTATATTATTTCACTGAGATTTTGTAAAAACGTAGTGTCTGACCCTCATGGCCTCTTTTTCAGTGGAATTAGGAAATGTAGCCTAAAGACCAAGGATAACATCCAAAAACATGTCAAGGAACCCATAGAGAAAGAATTTAATTCCTAAATTACATAATATCTCATACATATTCTTACTTTTTAATATAATCCCTTTATCACGATATCTCTAATCAAGTAGGTTTCATGCTGGTACCATCAACTTATGTGTTTGATGTCTCTTTTGTTGACTTTACTAAAATCCGACTTTTCTATAGAACACCATCTACATGGATTTATTTAGGCTATATCATTTCCATTAAATGGAATAAGATATTTAATTAAATTAAATAACATAAGGAAAAAATCATTTCTCATAATATTCATTAACAAAATATTACTCGCCATGCACCCAGGGTATCTTACCTCACCACGAACATGTGTTTTCATGGTTTTCATCATTACATTAGAGTACATAACTTATAATAATAATTATTAATAACTTTAAAGTATAATTATCAATAAAAATGTACACATATAGAAAAAACCAATGAAACATATATCTCTTGATTTCCTATGGGTAGGTCCCATTCTCATAATATCCAACACTAGATATTACCAAGGGTTTATACAATGAGAAAGTGATTAAATGTCTTATGAGTCTCCACCCCTCATAGTCGGTATCATTTGTGTCCATAAAATGATGTCTTCCTTCAATAGAACATATATTTAAAAAAAATGAAGGATCTTATAGGTTCTCATCATAGCAGGGAACTACTATGACCTTTCAGTGAAACAGTTACTCTTATGACATGATCACAAACTATGGCATGTAAAAGAACAATCATGATGTCATAAATCGTTTTTTAATATTCCAAAAAACAAATTATTGTTTTAATAAATAACATAGAAGTTGCTTCTAGGGAACCAAATTCAACAATTATTGTTACAACCCAACCCAACAGAGCCCCAACCATCAATACCTCAGGCCATCCTCTAATAGGCTAGGGGCTAGTGACCATCGCCGAGTAGGCATATCACTCACATGGGAAGACTTATCCTAAAATACATATACATGTTTACAAATATACAAACCCCTACAATGTTGAAAGGTAAAAAAACTAATAACCCAGTCATGTATACATCTAAATCCCACCATCAGAGTATGAAAATAGGTAATAGAAATAAAAAAGGGTCAAATAAAAGTCCACCAGAAATAAACTAAAAACAATTCTGACATATAGGATAGGTGAGGACTATTTTCTAGTTGACTACAGGAAAACATATTGGTTTGTCTATCTCACTAATCTCTTCCTTCTGGTCCCTCTAGGACTCCTTCAAATGGTTTCTCATATACATAAGGCATGACATGTGTGGGAAAATCGTATGAAGGGGTGATATAACAATACCCAGTAGGAAACCCTGAAATCACTAAGCAATAACATCAAGAATAAAAGTCGTCTCATCACTGGTATATGTATACAAAACATATAACAATACTATATAGATATACTTATCAAATATTCACAACCTCAATGTAGATTCACAACATTAATTCCATCATATTATTCCTACTCAAAGGTTCTGCATAGCTCTCATCGAGGAAAACTCAGTTCATGAGTCACAAAGCATCGGAAGAATCTATCATAGACATTGTGATTATCATGTCTCACCATAATAAGTACACATTGGAATTCAGAGGAGAATGATGCACATATGGGGATCACTCCAAAGTCCATGTGGTATACCAACAAAACTATCTCAAATAAATCACTATGTAGAGCATTAATTCCCATGTAGTGTTTCTCATAACGATACCAAGAGACACACCTTAGGAAAAGATAATGATATAGGATCTCACTCTAGGCCTCAAAGATGGATTCCAACAACTCAATCCAATAATTAAGTCCCTCTAGGTATTACCATCTTATTTATAGGACATGATTCCATACACAATCCTTGGGTAATAAAACAATGGAATGTATACCAATGGAACTTTTCCAAGAAAAAGAGGGCAGGGGCTCCAAGCCTTCTTTGTAGGAGTACATGGCATGTATTGGTAGTATAATTATTGTTCATTTATAATTAAGTTTTTCCTATGTATCATGACTCATTATATTGTCCATGTATGAGTACACTTCGTGTCTGAGCCTGTGTACTCCTGGTTGTTTAAAGTACATGGATCTACCCATGTATACCTGGTTTGGCCCTAACTGTGTCATAGTATATGGAAAATATGATCCCATATACTCTTGGACATTTTTGTGAACCCTACGATGTACACATTGAGCTACCAGTTAAGGGTCACACACTATGTGATACTTATACTATTTGAGGAAACCCTAGTACCATAACAAGGTCCCCACACTGTGTGTTTTCCTAAAATAGATTTCGTGTTTATGAGGATTTATATAAATTCATAGGTTCTTCTTGAGGCTTCCTGAATCCAATGGATTCACCATCAATCTGTCCCATGGAACCCAGTTCTAAGGTTTACCTGACCCTATTTTTTCTAGTGTCTAGATTGTGGCTTCTAATTTTTTGAAATTCACAACATGGTTCTATGCCTCTATTGTACATCTTTAACCCATGCACAAATGCCTCTAATCCACTCTCGATCAATTTTTGTTTACATCATATCTTCATATATCATCCATACTAAACATGGATCTATGATATCAATTAAATGTTCCATGAAACTGATGTGCAATGATTTATTATCTAGTATCTTGGGTCGAACCACCATTTAAACAAACACTGACGATAAACACACAATGAGCGATGGGATATAACCATGAAAAACAAAAAATAAAATTGATAATCTACAGTGTTCATATTAAACTCAATCAGTTTTTGTTAAAATAATTAATGAATATCCAAACAGAATAAATAATTCTCCCAATAATCAATAAAAAAATACACCCATACCCATAATATGACTAAACTTCAAATCAATTAGTTGGTTGATTCATTTTTATTTGACATTATATAGAAAAACAAGGATAAAATAATCATAAAAAATTTCCTAACATAATTTGGATCAAATTCTAATGAATATTGATTCCTTGTCATTGTCATTATTGTGATCCTTAGGTTTCATCACACACCAATAAATAATCCATGATATGGTCATCGCTTGAAAATAGAAGCTTCTCCAAAGTTCTTCAACGTCTCCTCTAAAATTTTTGGGTTATGTATCCAAACCTATAAATTAGTCATAGTAGTTATTTATAGAATTATATTTGTTCACCACATTACATTAAATAAAATATTTTTTTTATTTTGAAAATTATTCATTCGCACATAGGGTAAAAACCATTCTATGAACTCAATGGTGACATCATATTTTTTATTCTGGTCTTATTTTATAATTTTTTACAATTTTTTGTGAAAAAATAATCCGAGTGGATTAAATATATTTAATATATTACAAAAATTAATTTTGGGAACACCATGCCTCACAATCTCACATCGTCTATTTTCAAGCTAAAAAAATAATCCAAACAATATTTCAAAACTAAAAATAAAAAATATAATTCATTTCATTCTCCAAGTCTTGGGGATTTATATCCTAAAATGATAAAACAAAAGGTTACACAAAGATCTGAGGTTATTGAGAATGCATCTAAGTCACCCTCTCCTGGGTTCTCTCTTGAATATTCTTATGCTTCCATGGGACACACACTAGGGGAATCAATCATCCAAGAAGGATACTCCCCTTCTAATCTTAGATCCATACCAGGTAATCAACAATAGTATCTCCCTTCTTGATGTCCAACTCACCCCTATCGATAACATGTTACGATTCATTCACATACCTCCTCAACTGCAACATGTGGAAGGCATTGTGTACCCAGTCTAACTACAATGGTAGGGCTAAGAATTTTATCACCTCTCTAAATATACAAAGTATATGGATAGGGAAAATGAATCTCTAAGATATCTTAACACCCCGAGGAAATCTCTGTATTCCACATCATGATGAGACTCTCAATAACACATGGTCTCTCTCCTTATTCTATAAGTTCCTCCATCGTCAGTTTGTATAAGACATATAAAAACCATGTGTAGTCCTAATATCTTCATGGATGATCTTTAACTTCTCTATATTATCTCACACAAACTCTGGTCCCATAGGTATTGACTCTCCTGGGCCAGTTTAGTATAATGATGACCTAAAGTGTTTCCTATAAAATGCCTCAAATGGTGCCATATTGATGGTAGAATGGTAGTTATTGTTGTACACAAACACTACTAATGGTAAGTTATCCTCCAAACTATGGACAAATTTAAATATGTAGGCTCAAAAAATGTACTCCATGACATGAATGGTCCAACTGGATTGGTCGTCAATCTTGGGGTGAAACAATTTTCTCAAAAAACTGAGTCCCAAAAGTCTCATGTAATACCTTCTATAACTAAGATGTGAACTGTGCATCACAGTCCCAAATGATCATTGTGGGAACTCTATGGAATTGGATTATCTCTTAAACGTAGAAGAATCACAAGATCTCTACTAAAATATTATCTCAGATAGGTAGGAAGTGGTTTAACTTGGTGAGTTAGTCTAAGATCACCTAGATAGAATAATTTCCCCTAGACATATGTGGAAAAATCATCATAAATTCCATGCATATCCCATCCCATTTTCATTCTGTCTCCACAAGGGGCTGGTCTGAACATGTTGGAACCTAGTTCTAAACCTTCAATTTCTAACAATTAAGGCATTGAGAGACAAACATTGAAACTCACTTCCTAATACCTTACCACCAAAATAGACATCTTTTTTTCTGGTACATTTTTACAACACATGGATATACCTTCAAGGGTTATGTATGAAACTCTCTCAAAACCACCTCTAGTAACATCATTGGTACCATTTTACTTCCCTTGAAAAGACAAAAATAGTCCCCACCATTTGAAAATCCATCAGGAGAATTTCCAATGGATATCAGAGTATGTTGTGTCTCACAATTAGTAAACCCAATTTTTCCCTCCCATACTCACTATAGAAGCGGAGGGGTAACAAAATTTGAATATAGGTAAGCTACCCCATGCACATCCAAAAATGATAACTATAATGAGCAAAAATACTCTGATACCCCACTTATAAGCGGTGAACAAGATCTTCTACTAAGATAATCTACTACCTTGTTTCCCTTCCCATGAGTATAGATGTAACACCAAAAGTGTATATGAGTTATTTATTTTGAAAAAATTAAAATTCTTTATTGGATTTTGTTGTATGCTACCCAAAAATAAGCTTGTTTTATACACAGTACAATGTTATTATTATGCTACACACAACCCTAACTTTAACTTTTGATACATGCAGTATTAATAATGGATTCGGTTTCACACAATATTGATATCTTTTCAAATATTTCATTACACACAAAATCTAATTTTACTAAACTATAAAAACATATTATTATTATTATCAAATATTATAGTTATCGCCTTGACATTGGAATGGAAGGAATTAATAAGATAAAATAACTGATGAAAATAAAAAAAAATCATCAATTTATTAGCTATATATTTATTAGAAATAAAATAATATTCATTTAAATGAAAAAAATTGGAAAATTGTATTTTCCTAAAAGACAGTTTAATCGTGCTCGGTGCAAATAAATTAAAATTATTTTTTAAAATTTTTATAAAAACTATATGAAAAAATAAATTTTATTTCTAAAAAAATAATATAAAAATTATCTTAGCATGAATTGTTGGGTTTTTTAAGAATTTTTATCTTATGATGAATAGTGAAAATAATTATTTTTAATTCAAAACATCCTTTTTGTTTAGTTTATTAATAATTTTGTATTATATTTTAAATTTGTTTTAATGAATTATTAGTTCAATTAAATATCTATTAACCCAATTTAGTACATTTTAATCAATTTCATTTTGAAAATTAATAAAAAATCATTGTAAACTTTTGATCATCTGTTAACTTTAGAAACATGCTTTCTCATCATGTGTGCATGATTAATTTTAAATTAAATTATACCATTTGTGAAATTTGAATTTGAAAAAATGGATTCTATATTTGGAATCAAAATAATTTATATTGTATAATTATTCCAACTTAAATTTTGACCAAAGTGATTAGTAAAAATGATTAAAATTAATTTTGAAAATTTTAGTAAAAACATGTTTACTTATTGGTTAAAATTAGAATATAGGGTGTAGATTGACCTACCAACTTGTCTGAAACACACTTTCTATACATTTTCGACCCTTAATGCCTTAATCTCTATGTCTATAATTTTTTGGGATAATGTTTCTTTAAATTGACCTATATAATAAGTTATGCTTGGAAAAAGACATGAAAAGAACATTCATTACATTGAATATTTATAAAGATTTGAGAAAGGGAAAAACATAATATTCTGAGTTATAATTTTTATTTATAAGGATAAATTTTTTTTACCAAGATAATTTATTTTAAATTTTTAGAGATAAAATAATTACTTTAAATTCTTAATAAATAACAATACTGGAATTATCTAGTTAATAATTAACTAAAAATTGATATAAAAATATTAAAAGTTGAGTAAATTAAATTAATTATTGTATTAATTTATTTTTTTATATGAAAATATAATTTTAAATGGGTTTTAACTAAATATATAAATATTATTTTATTGTTTTTATATTTTTAATTTAAAATTAAATAATTAATGTTAGAATTGACATTAATGTTATTTTATAATAAATGACATTTTATGAAATGATTTAAAAATAAAAAAAATCCAATCATCTAATAGGTTGTTTTTAAAGTATAAAAAATATCAAATATGGCCCATTAATTTACCAATTTATTTTTTATAGTGAACAAATTAATCCCTAAATAGTAAAAAAAGTAGTTATTGTGGTTGGGGTTAAAGTATTGTTTTTGCATGTTTCTTATGCTTCTGTTAAAAATAATTACCAAAACATATGGGATTTTTATTTTAATAATTATATTAAAAATTTAAGTATATGTGAGTATAATATGTTTGATAAATATCACATTAATTTATTCCAAAGGGATAAATTGCATAGGTTAGAAAATTAGTTATCTTAATAAACACCAAAATTGTAAAATTAGGGAAACTTTGAAGTTAAATAATAATATTATAAAAATAAAATTATTTTTATTGTGAAGGTTTCTATAGAAAAAATAAACCTTATTATTCATTATTATACAATTGTTTAGCCACATTAGGTAAGATAAACCTCCCCATATTAAATAATTTTGATTATTTACAAGCATTCCACTCCTCAAATATAAAAGGGAACTCGCTCTCCCACAATCTTTACACATCTCAACCTAGATTGATTGACCAATATCTACCAAAATCAATTAAAAACGAATCTACCCACATATTGAAATACATATTTTTATCATGAAGATAATATTTTAACTATTTAGTACAAACCTTAGAAGGATACCTAATGAAGAGGTAATGTTCTTCTAGAAGTGTTTTTATTTTATTTCATTCTCCACCACCTTCAATTATTATTACACCATGATTATATATTAATATAAGTATATTTTATATATATTTATATGTTATTATTTTAATGTTACAACCTAATACCACACACACATCCAAAAAATGGGTTTTGAAATCATCATTTGTGTGTGCGGTGAACTACCGCCTCATAAACTGATGGCATTCATTTTTACATTACCACCCTTAAAGTATGGTAATAATGATGTAAATACTATTTATTTATGATATTTATGAAATTTATTCTGTATTTATTCTTCTTAAATTATTATATAACACATTAAATCATGCCTTCCATTTTTTGGGAATACAAAAACTTCATTCATGTATACGGTAGTTTACAGCCTTTCAAAGCGATGTGATTCATTCACGTTTTTCATGGAATGTATTAAGGCTGTCTTTAATATACCTATGTGATATATATGATATATAAATTATACTTCAATGATAATATATATATCATTTACTTTTCTTTACTTCAATACAATAATAAAATGAAAAATAGTTGTTCATGCGTACGTACAACCTATAGTCTCCATGAACGATGTATTTAATTTTCTATTATTAAATTTCATGGATTATAATATATAAATATATGGAATATATATGATATTCATATCATTATTTACATTATTTATATTATTAAATAATGATATAAGTAATAATAAAAAGAATAAAAAATCCGAACAAGTATAAAAAACAAAGCAGTTATTACCTAAAACACAACTTTAACATGGAATTTTTAAAAAAAGCGTAATAAAAGTTAAAAATGAAATAGTATATTATAATATATATGTGAATATAGTTATATAATATATTTATAATAAACTTATATTATTTATACAATAGTTTTAAACATGTATGAATCAAGTCAATACTTAATCTACGGGATTTACATCTCACTTTTTAATTTTGTGAGACTCATGCTAAATTCACCACCTCTTTCTTCTATGTGGTGTGTATACATCCCATTAATTTAATTTAATATTATTACACATAATATTTCTAGTATTTACACATCCATTTTATGATCTCACTTTCTTGGGGTTATGGTTTCAAAGTTATCAAAACATTAAATGAATTTTGTCTCAATTTACCTTTTTTGAGACACATGTCATGTTATAAACTTATATTATTTTACGATATGTATATACTACCCATTTGAAATGTTATATAATGAATTTAATTATTTCATGATAATATATTATTCATGTAATGTTTCCTTTCATGGGGATTATGATTCAAATTTTCTATATTGGTAAGAGTTATTGTTATAATCTCATCGTCTATCGGGATTGTCTATGATTATGCTTTCATTGATGAAATATTATGATAAATACCTCTTTATTTATTATTAATTTCATTCTAATATGGTTATTCATGATATATTCAAGTAATTTTTCATTTTTTCATCTATTTTTTACTTATTTAAATTAATAGAAAATTTAAAAAAGTTATCTGTACTTCTCTCTTTAGTGGGAAATCTTCTTTTTCCCAAAACCATGTTTTCTAAAATTATTTTCAAATATATTTTTAAATTATATATTAAAGTAACTTTGAAGGAAAATTGATTTCAAAATTAATTATTTTTAAAAATTATTTAAAATTATTTTCAAGTATTTCTTTTTTTAATATTATTTTCAAAGAAAATGATTTTTAGAATGTTTAATGTTTTAAAAAGTGTTTTAAAAATGAAGAGTTTATTTTCCTTAATAAATGTTTTACATTATTATTAAAAATTATTTTTCATCTATGATTTAAAACTTTTATGTGACCTATGCTTTACTAGGGATATGATCAAAGGATACCATTAATATTTTTTCTCTTAATGGTTTATGTTTTGATGGCATGAAGTTTATCAAATCCATTTATTTTTTCCATGGGTTATACTATTATATTATCCTTATGAAACTTGTTTCATTTTCCTTGGATTATTAATTGATGAAATGATGAAATTTTTATGAAACCTATTTTTTTTCAAAGGTTATGTTCTGATAAAATGTTTATCATGCCCATTTTATTTCATGACTTATGATATGATGAATATTTATGATCTTGTGAAACACATATGTATGATTTCATTATGTAATGGGAAGGACCAATATCTACCTCCAATGAATTAGAATAAGAATTATATCTCATAATATATATATAAGACTAGAATGGTAAGTTAACATATTTCAGTAATATAATGTTGGAACAAGAAGCGAACCTGATTCAGTAATATAAGGAATGGGGAGTGAACTCGGTTTAGTAAAGGAATTTTTTAATTATGATGGTCTTGGTAGTGGTCCTAGAATAATATGGAAACTATTTTATATTCTTATTTGTATTCCAAAAATTCCATGTGTTAGGCCATTGTTATGCTCTCACAGATCATGTTCTTTGATTATCTTATGATTCATGTCTTATGAAAAACCAATATTTATTTCTTGAGTCATGATTACGATCTTTGATATGAAGGGTATGGTTTTTAAATTTTTTTTATCTTGTTCTCATAACCTTAGGTTCATTTAATTCTTGTTAATCTCTTATGTTTACCCTTACAAAGAATCTAAGATCACCATTTCTGATGTTTCCTTTCCCCGGTTTATGAAGAAATGTTTTATATAGATTATTTCTATGAAGTGTACTAAACAAGAAAATATATTTCATAAACATTGCAGAACATACACTAAAATAGGTGATTGTGTTCCAAGTTTCCAAAAGCATTAAACTATCATAGTCTTTAGGTGTTTTATTTTGTAATGTATTAAGTATTCATCTAAAAAGATTAAATACCCATATATGTAAATCTTAGGTCGCTAAATATAGTATAAAATTAAATGATTTTTCAACATTTGGAGACTATGATGAGAAAATTTTAGTGAGATCCCTAGGGATATTTCAAAGGATACGTCTAGGTATGTCTCTATAGATAACTATAATATTGAGTCAAAGTATGATAAAATGTCCTGGTATTTTGATAAATGATAGAGTGATTGTTTTCTAGAAATACATCCTTGTCTGGATACTAAAAGTGGATGTGTCTCCCAAACTAATTTAATAAGGGTAACAGCCCTAAAAACTTCATATTTTTCTAGACTCGATCGGGAATTGGTGGAAGCTAACATGACTTGTTTTACACCTAGATTGACACTCATAGGGGATATGCTTTGGAAATTCATAAACTCTTTGTGAACCGTCATGAAGTATTTATATAGATGATGAGTATGAATAACTGAATAAATCATTGATTAAATCTGGTTTCATGATTTATACATCCAATATGTGATTTTTCATGATTATATAGTTCCCTATAATGATTAGGGTTTCTCACACTATAATATTGGTTTACTAAATGACTGGAACTCTAAGGAATAATATTAACATTGAATCTAACATGTTATTCAATTTTAATGAGAAACCAAATTCGATGATGGGTTGAGAGAAGTATATTTTGATTATTCTTAATCTTCTATTACGATAAATGATTAACAACATGAACTTTAGTGAGATTTCTAACACATAAAATAAGAGGGGAAGGAATTTTATAAATGTTCGTGTGGTAATGAACATAGAGGAAAAAATACATGGCTTCCTATATATAAATAACGTGGGATTAAAACCTGGTGGAATAACCCAAATAGAGGTGAAGATTTTATCTCTAAGGAAAAAAGGGTCATGTAGTGAAAACTTGTCAGAGTTTAATGCCTTTTCTATAGAGATCTTGGGAAATAACTAACTAAATTCCTTATCCAAAGAATTTAATTTTTAACCTAGAAGGACCTACTCCATGAAAATATTTTAATTGGAACTATTGGAGTAATTTTGTATTTGGATTAAATAATTTTGAATTTTGAAATATATAAGGACTGTTTAGAATATGTTTTTCATTAAGTATTTGAACGAATATGTTTAATGGTACTGATTAACTAGAAAATTGATTTATTAAAAGGGTTATATTTAATGTAAGAAAAAATTATTAGGGGATTCTTACCCTTAATATATTCCTACTGTTGAGAAAATAGTGTTTAGTTTTGGTAAATAGATGTGGTATAAGAATAAGGTAAATTGGTTAGTATTTATGACCATGAAACAGATCGGTGATGTGTGCTTTCATTGATGCCCCATATATTTATGGGTTTTGGTCATTAAAATTATATTGATCAACCATTTTATTGTAATTAGGGATCATTATCATTGTTTACAAATATTTATTCAGTTCCTCAATGTCCAAATCATCACTTACAGCCTATGTTATTCTATGTGGAAACCATTTTATGAGTTACTTTGGGTAACTATTATGTTCCCAACATTCTGTTTTTAAAGGATGTTTTATTATTCATTTTTACGATGTGGGTTTCTATAAAATGAAATTTAAAATTTTAAAACATTGATGACCTATAAAAATTTTGATGGTGAAATTCATTTTAAGAGGTCGTAATATAACACCCTGAGTTTTTATGTATTATTTTTTCAAATAAATTAAAATTCATTAATGACTTATGTTGCATGCTACACTAAGAACATATTTCATTATACATAACATAAATTTATTATTGTACTTCATGAAACACTATTTATAGATTTAAATACAAATAACACTAATTTTTTCTTATGTTACCTATAATACAGAGTTTCTTTAGTATCTTGCATTACACACAAGACTGAGTTTTACTGAACTATGATATACTATTAATATTATTATTTAAAATTATGGTTATCTCTTAGACATTAGAATTTATAGAGTGAATAAGATTAACTAACATATGAAAATATATTGCTTTCACATTTTTATTAGTTATATATTTATGATAAATTAAATAATAATCATTTAAAAGAAAAGTAATTGTTTTTAGAAACACTGTATTTTCCAAATATGTGGTTTAATCATTATAGAAAAAAAATTAAAATTAATTTTTCCAATTTTAGAAAGTTTATATTAAAAAAATAAACATCATTTTTTAAATAGGAATATAAAAACTATCTAATGATTAATTTTTTGTATTTTTATGTGAATTTTCATTTTTTTTGCAGAATAGTGAAAAATATTGAATTTTAATTAAAAACATCCTTTTTATTTAATCAATTTATAATGTAAAATTATATTTAAAATTATATTAATATTATAATTAGATAAATTATATATCTATTAATCCAATTTCAGTCATTGGGATCAATTTCATGTTGAAATATTATATAAAAACACTGCAAACTTTTGATCGTTTTTACGCTTTAAAACTCACTTTCTCATCATGCTTGTGGGATTAATTTTAAATTAAATTTTTCCATTTTTTGAGTTGAATTTGGAAATATAAATTCCATATAATTAGAAAATTTTATAAATTATGATAAAGACAAATTAAATTTTTACTAGTGATAAGTGAAATCTATTAAAATTAATTACAGCGATTAAGGTAATAATGAGTTTACTTAGTGGTTAAATATAGTATATTGTCATGACCCGACCCTAATGGTCTCAATAAATAACTACCCCAATCCCGCCTCCATAAGCCAGGGGCAGGAGACAAGTGCTGAAGGCCTAACAATCTCGGGGAGGCCTTTGCCTAAGTACTTGTACACACAGCCCACTCAATGCAGAAGTGCAGAGTAAAAAAGATAACCAAAGAACGAACAGATAAAACCCAACCATAGTCATTCATAGACTTCTAAATAGAAAAAGTAAAGTGATGAAAAGTACTGACAAGATAACTGAACAGAAAAAGGGAAAAACACGCGCCCAACCTGAAAGGTGCCACAACCCGGCAACAGGTAAACAAAAGTAAACAGCTCGTGAGTATCACACCTGAAAGTCCTACTACAACCACTGAACGCATCCCAAGCTCATGTGTCCTCTACACTCCTCTGTAGTTTCGATCAACCTCTCTATCGTCTGAAAGGGAATACCATGTGTGGGAAAAGCCCAAGCAGGGGTGAGTATAAATACACTCAGTAGGATGCCCTGGAAGCTCGAGGGAGAAACAAAGGAGGTACTTAAATGGTGACTAGTAGAGAGAACAAAGAATAGTGTAAGAGTACAATACATAGAGTGCAACTCAGCCCAACAAAATAAAGGAAGTAGACTCATCCCGACGAAGAGGAGCTAGACATGGAAAGCACATGGCATACCCTGCATGTCTTCACCCCTCCTAAAATGGGGGTAAATGAACCCAAGGAGTGGGAACAAAATTAGGGTGTATATATATATATATTCTAAACAAGAAACCCAAATGATTATGTAAGGGGACCTCTATCTCTATGATCAGCCCAGGAAAGGGTCCCACTCTGGTAATCACAGAGAGAATTCAAGGACTAGCCACATAGAAAAGGGCTGAGTCCGAAATAATTCATCGGGTAACCCACTACCCTGCCTAGATGGAGGGTAAACCCTAAGGTCAATGGGTAACCCACTACCCAGCCCACCTGGAGGGTAAACCCTAATGTCAACGGGTAAACCACTGCCTGGACCACCCGTAGGGTAAACGCTAAATTCAACGGGTGACCCACTACCCAGCCCCGCTGGAGGGTAAACCCTATTACGCTGGTGGGTAACCCATTGCCCTGCCCTGATGGAGGGAAAACCCTGATATGCTGGTGGGTAACCAACTTCCCATCACTACTGGAGGGTAAACCCGGAACCGGTCCGATAACTCCGTTCTGCCCATGCCATGCTGGGGAAGTCACAAACATCGCTATCGTGCGTTGGTTCGGAGTGCCTCAAGGGAACCTCCGACCAATTCCCTTTCATGTTTCCACATTTAATGATATCTTGAAATAGTCTCTTCACACCCAAACATATTTCACTGTTGTATTCCTTGCAGAAAAACATGTGAGATAGACTATTTACTTGCTGGAAACGGACTCCCGACAAAAAAGTTATTCAACACCGCTTTCTGCCCATACAACATCTCGTGGGGCCCACACCTCAGTCCCAAAAAAGGTCAGGCAAACTGTGCCATCATGATGCTCTTGAAAAAACATGCCGAAACGATAACTCATTCACCCTGAATGGATGTTTGATGAAAAAATAACAAAACACTGCTCACAGCTTAAAAGACGGCCTGTGGGGCCCACACATCAACTCCGGCTTCAATGCCTAAAACCACCTTGGAAACATTTGTCTCAATATCAGGGTCACAACGCTGCTAACGGTGCCTTAAACGGAATCTGTATGTGTTCGCGCCATCTGAAAGAAGAATCACGGCGAGGGGCTAAACAAAACTTCACGGTGTGTCCTGCCACCGAGCCCCAGCCTCAGGAATTTAAAATCCCTGAGTCCATCTCAAAAACTCTGGATCGATCTAAGGATCGTACTTCCATAGACAACATGAAAAACCGACACCCATAGTGAAAGATACAGGTGTCTGAAGACAAGGGGGCTAACCCCCTTAGGGCTGGACTGGCCCGGTCTGGCCGGTCCACTTGGACTGGGCAGGCCCGTGCCGGCTGGCCTGGCACACAGCGCCGGCCCGTAGCCCTTCTGTGTGGCCTGGCCACAGACATGCGGTCCACCCGTGCCGACCAGCCTTTATGGCCGGTAGCTGTCCAGTGCAGGGACCCGCCTTCGGGGGGTCTCGGTCTCCTGCATGGGGTCGTGCACCGCGACCCTCGTCGCGCCCCGCATCGGCGACCTGGGAGGCCGTCGTCGTCGCCTGGGAGCCAGCAGCCACCTCCGAGGAGCCCGCCACCACCACCTGGGACCGCCGCCACTACCTGGGATCATGCTGTCGCCTGGGACCTCGTCACCACCGCCTGGGACCGCCGCCGCCACCACCTGGGACCGCCAGAAAACCAATGTTTGCCGGAAAACTTCTCGGGGCCACCCCAGGCACCCCCGAACTCAGATTTTCGATCTGAGATGAGAGTTAGAAAGCATAGATCAAATCCTACACCACTATGGGCTTCAATCAATATGAAAATAGAATTTAGACACTACAAATTTCTTTTGAAGAGGTTGCGGAAATTAAAAACGAAAAGAAATACATGAGCCTACCTCGCAGGGCGTAGCCCATCACTTCACAAGTGATCCACCGGACTGCCGCGCCACCTTGGAGAGGTGGAGGGTAGAATCTTGAAGCTTGTTGATAGGGATTTTACTAGGGAGAAATGAAGGGGAAGAAGGGGGATGGGTGGAGGTGTTTAAGTTGGGAATTAATTAGAATTTAATTAATTCTTTAAACAGCTACCAGTAGGCCCCGTACCCAAAATTTCGTCAGGGTTGATGTTAATCCACCTATAGGGTAAAATCCACGTTCTAAGAGCAAGGATGGTCTTGTAATTTTAATCTAAGCCTCCATTCAGAAGTTTTAAAGTTCACGCCTGAGGCCGCTAAATTACAAAAACACCCCTGGTGGCGTTTTCCACAGAAGGGTCACGCCCATGAAAGTTACACCCCTCCTAGGGTAAACGGAATGCTCCGAACTCAAAGGTGCCCTTAGTTTTTCCATATGAGCGACCTTTTAGGAGTTATTCTGTTTATTCGGTGTATCCAGTGTGAATGTAGTTAAAATTTAATTCTAGCCACACCGGGGCTCGGAATCACACACCGTCTGAACACCCTTCTCTGGAATAACATCAAGAAAATTTAAAAGTCTTACAGGCTCAAAACCTGGGTTCTTACATCATTCCATCCTTCAAGTTTTTCATCCCCAAAAAACAAAACTAAAAAAACAACTCGGGATATTGATCCCGTATCTGGCTATCTCATTCCCAGGTGCTCTCATGCACCCTCTCGTGCTGCCACAACACACGAACCAAAGGGATGGTCCATCCACGCAGTGTTCACTCATTCCGGTCCTCAATCACCACCAAGTGCTCCAAAAAGGTGGCTCCATCCTTGATGTCCATCTCTCCCAAGTTGATAATGTGTGTGGGGTTGTTC
This sequence comes from Viscum album, assembly GCA_963277665.1. Lineage (NCBI taxonomy): Eukaryota > Viridiplantae > Streptophyta > Magnoliopsida > Santalales > Viscaceae > Viscum > Viscum album. The sequence goes on from OY728160.1 coordinate 702,060,734, forward strand.
ATGTATTTCCTCAGCTGTGACACATAGAAGACGTCATGAACCCTCTCCAGCTGTGGGGGGTAGAGAAAGACGGTAGGTGAACTCACCAACCCTATGCATGATCTCATAGGGCCCAATGAACCTCAGGGATAGCTTTCCACCCCAGCCAAACATCTGTGTACCATGCTACAGAGAGACTCTCAAAAAGACAAGGTCCCCCTGCTCGAACTCCAAAGTCCTGCGACGATGATCTACGTAGGACTTTTGTCTAATTTGAGCCATCCTCATCTGCTCACGAATGACCTGCACCTTCTCTGTCGTCACCTGCACCAACTCTGGGCCCATGAAGGAGGTCTCCCCAACCTCCGTCCATCACAACGATGACCTGCAGGGTCTCTCATAGAGGGCCTCAAAGGGTTTCATGCCGATTGTGGAGTGGTAACTATTGTTGTATGCAAACTCCTCCAAGGGTAGGTGATCCTCCTAGCTTAGGACAAAGTATAACACCCACTCCCTGAGCATATCCTCCAACACCTGGATAGTGTGATCGGTCTGCCCATCCGTCTGGGGGTGAAAAGCTGTACTCATTCGCAGCTGAGTCCTGAATGCCCCTGCAGGCCTCGCCATAATCACGACGTAAACTGCGTGTCACGGTCGAAGACGATTGTCGAGGGTACTCCATGATGGAGGATGATCTCCAGAACATACAACTGCCCTAGACTCTCCACCGATCTCTGCTCCCTAATGGCAAGGAAGTGTGCTGACTTCGTGAGTCAGTCTAATATTGCCCAAATAGAATAATGGCCCTTCACTATGCGTGGATCCCCTGTGACAAAGTCCATAGATATGCCATCCCACTTCCACTCCGGGATATCAAGGGGTTGTAACAACTCTGCCATAACCTGATGCTTTGCCTTCACCTGCTGACAGGTAAGACACCGAGAAATGAACTCAGCTACGCTCCACTTCATGCCAGACCACCAAAACTGCCGCTGAAGGTCACTATACATTTTCCCCACACCGGGACATACACCCAAGCGAGAGGTGTGGAACTCCCGCATCACCTCCTTCCGCATGTCCACTAATACTACAGCTCACCCCTGGAACAGGATCTCGTGATTCCCTCATTTAGAATACCCATCGGGTGCATCTCCCATGGATATCTAATCACGTAGTACCTCACTGTCGACATCCCCTAGCTGTGACTCGATCACATACTCAAGGAGTGAAGGGGTCAACACCATCGACTGCCGAAAATCCGTACCCTCATGCACCACCAAGGTCAGCCGAAAGAAAGACAACTGCTCTGAAGCTTCACGAACTAGACATGCCTGGGACTTCCTGCTAAGGGAATCTGTTACTATATTTCCCTTCCCTAGAGTGTAGACTATCCTGAAAACATTGCCCTGCAGAAACTCCAGCCAGCGCCTCTGCCTTATATTCAGACCCCTCTGAGTGAAGATGTACTTGAGGCTTTGGTAGTCTGAGTAGACCACAAAAATCTCACCCAGAATGTAGTGTCTCCATAACCACAAGGTAAAGACTACGGCTGCCAGCTCCAAATCATGGGTCGCATAATTCTGCTCATAAGGCCTCAACTGCCTCGACCCATATACAATCACTGCCTACTATTGCATCAGCACACACCCATGCCCAGCTCCTGAAGCATCACAGTATACCATGAACTTGTAAAGACCCGTAAATTCCAAGGAAATTTTTTTCTTAATTTTCTTTGGAATTTTACAAGAACGCAGTTTCTGACGGCACCTGATTCCGAGGCCCGGTGTTCCCGGAATCATTTTTCCGAAGTTTGGCTCGGGTACGTTCAGTGAACGGACGAGCGGGTTTTTCTAACTTTTGAACCGGTGCCCGGAATCGAATTCTGAGGGCACCGATGAAATCGCAGCGCCGGTATTCGCTTAGAAACGCCTCTTCCGGAGTTGCATTTGTCGGTTGTGGTTTTCAATTTTTGGGCTTAAAGTTAAGAAATAAAATATTTTTATGACAACTTTGTTTTATTTCACTTAAGCCATTTGGAAGCCACTTGAAGCCACTTAAAATCGGCTTAAACTGAGTTGAACCAGATAGGGTACTATCCAGAAATATCCTACCCTCTTGATAGGATATTTGTGAGGTGGGGCCCGCACAAGCCCCGCCGTTTCTTTCCGCTAAGTAACGCACCTGTGAAAACCCGTCATTATGAAAGTCAACTGACGTGTTTTCTTAAATTCTTAACAGACCATTTAATTGGGCGGTTTATTTCGTAAATTAAATGAGTTGTTCCTTTCGTTGAATTAATTCTACGAATTAATGGTTCGTTACTTATCTTTGGAAATTCAAATGTTTAGTTGTGTAAATAAAATAAGGCTTAAGCTTATTTTATTTTGGGTTGGTCTCCTTTGCCACCTTGAGAGATTTTGAGAAGCTCTCTCCATCTTCTTCAACCTTGACGAAGAACACTTAAGCTCCGACGAAGAACGCCGCTTCTCTTCTTCGTAGTCGGTGTGTTTCCGAAGATCGACGACGCCGCTTCTTCGATCTTCTTCCCGTGTCAACGAAAGGAGACGCCATTTCCTCCTCGGACTATCTCCGTCAGCTTACGAAGCTTCTCCAGCGATGTACCTCTTCGGACGCACCTCGACGTCAACGGAAACGACGTTCGATTTCCGCGACGCCCGACCTCCGCGACGCTAGTCTTCCGCGGCTTGTTTGGCGTGCTCCGCATTTGAATCCGAGGTAGGGGATTGTTGATATTTTATTTATTTATTTTCCATTCTTGATTCTAGAATGTCAAACTTCGAGGATAAAGGATTAAATGTTATTGTCTAACGGGAGGGGGGGGCCCGGACCGCACCAACACGGTCGAACCCCCCTCCTATGTTCATAATTGTTTCCTTGCGGATGGAACGGGATGGCGTGGTGCTGTCGCACCACACGGGAATCGCACGACAATTATTGCGCGGCGCCGTAGCGCCGCCCCGTGGAAAGAAATCCAAGAACGCGACGCCGTCGCGTCGCGTCGAAGAAAGTCAAAGGCGCCGCGGTCGGAGCGGGGCCGCAGCGGAGGGAAGCGATGTCGTCGCATCGCGCTGGACGGCATAGGCCGTGGCCGGTTCCAGGCCGCGGCGGAGCAAGATGACCGGCGGCCGGCACCGGGCCGCCGGTGTCGGCGAAGGAAGGACCGGCCGTCGCCGGTCCTTGCTGGCGAAACCGGCCGGCCAGTGCGGGCCGGCCGGACAGTGGAGATCGGGGGAATTAATTTCCCCCAGCCGGGTCTTAAAAGCAGCCCCAATTAAGGGGTCGAGGTTATCAAAGGGGGGCTTTGCCCCCGCGCGCGGCACCCGAACGGCGCCCAGGCCGCGCCGCCGTGCCGGTCCGCGCCGCCACGCCGGACCGCGCCGCCGTGCCGGGCCGGGCTTTCCAAGCCGGGCCGGTTCGTCGGGCCGGGTCGCCGCCCGGGCCGGGTCGGCCCGGGCCCAGACCCCCCAGTTTCAGACCACTTTCGGTCAAATGCCCGTATCTTGGGTTGCGGGCCTCCAAACGACTCGTCGTCAGCGGCAACGCGATCCTTGGATCGAGACGGTCGTTTCGGTATACTATACTCAAGGTGCACCTTCCTTTTCGGGAGCCTACGTGGTTAAAACTCCATAGTTAAGCGTGCTTGGCCTAGAGTAGTGATCAGGATGGGTGACCTCCTGGGAAGTTTCCCAGGGTGGGTGTGAGACGAAAAGGCCAATAACTCTCAGACCGGGCGTCCGATTGACGCGCCGTCTGTTGCGTTGAGTTCCTGTTGACGATACGGAACTTTTGGCATCCTCCGCCCGAGAATTGGATGCAGATGGATAGTTTCCGGGTTGGATCGCACCGAAATCCAACCGGGCCCCTAGAACGGAAAAGCTGATATCTTTCAGATCAGACGTCCGTTTGACGAACCGTCAGCAGCGTTGGTGATCACGTTGAGTAACGGTCCCTATGAGTATACCCTATGGGAGTTCGGGGTACAGTTGAGTTACGGCCGGATTGGTTCGCACACGAAACCAACCGGGCCCCTGGGATGAAAAGGCTAATAACTCACAGACCGGGCGTCCGATTGACGCGTCGTCTGTTGCGTTGAGACCCCTATGACGAGGCGGTCCTTTGAGATACTTCTTCGTGGGACTTTTAGATACTGGGAGCATCGACTTGTAGCTCGTGGAGCGGACCCTCCCAAAGACGAGCGTACGGAGTACGGAGACCGTGTAGCCGGCAGAGACCTGAAGACTGCTTGTCCGATTCGACTCGGAGTGACTTATGTAGCCCAGTGGGGAGCACTACTTTGTGAGGTGGCAGACCCACAGCGGAGGAGCACTACTATGTGAGGTGGCAGACCCGCGGTACTCGACAGGTGGAGTACCTCTGTAGGCTATGAGGGGGGAGCACTACTGTGTTTGGGTGGCAGACCCCGGCGGGAAGCACTACTGTGTGAGGTGGCAGGCCCGCGGTACTCGACAGGAGGAGTACCTCAGCAGTCTTAGGTTAGTGAGCAGTACCTCGGAGTCGTGACAGGACCACTGTACACTCCAGAGACGGAGCTCTTCAGTAGTTACGGTTTCGATAAATGAAAATCCTGGTTTGAGCTGAGACTTTTGACCTTGTGTTTACCTCATGATTGAGATGGGTCACTTGATAACTTAGGTATATGTATGGGCATATACCTGAGTAGTGGTTATCCGTTGATTTCACAATCCTTGTGTTTCCTCATGATTGAGATGGGTTACTTGATAACTTAGGTATATGTATGGGCATATATCTAAGTAGAGGTTATCCGTTGAGATCTTCTTGTGGTTATCCTTGTTGGTTTAGTGAGACCTTGAGGGTCTCGGGGTCCCTACTGAGTATCGTTATACTCACCCCTGCACGGGCTATGCCCGCACCTCGTTGTGTTGGTTGCAGAAGACGGGCAGTGCTGACGGAGGCCGAGTGTTCGAGGACTGGAGGGTACCCAGAGGTGGACTACACAACGATTCGGTACCCGGAGGTGGACTACACGACGAGTCCGTACCCGGAGGTGGACTACGCGACGAGACGACTCATAGAGGAGGTTGACGGACGAGAGCGTGGAGGAGGCTATCTGTACCTACCCTTCAGGTAGGATCCGTGGTGGACGACCAGGAGCTGCGCTATCTGTACCTACCCTTCAGATAGGACCCGAGGAGGAAGACCCAAAACTGCTTCCCTCTTCCAGCTGTTTGTCTTTTTGTTCAGTTGTAGTTGTACTTTCTTTTGGGTTTGTATCCTGGCCCATTTAGTTTTCAGCTTTTCTTTTGTACTTAGTGTTTTGTTTCCTATTGTACTCTGTGGTGCTTGTTTTCTTTTATAAAGGCAATGCCTTCCCAGTTATCGGGATTTTACGCCTTTGGTGCTAGTCGCCAGCCCCTGGCCTATGGACGGCGGGCTTGGGGTAGTCACGGCACGGCCCCCGAGGACGGGTCGTGACAAATTGGTATCAGAGGAGTTCGGTTCTACCGCAGAACTTATAACCCTGATGTTTCTTTCTGTGAAGCAATAGTGTTAAGAGTACCGAGTGTGGTTTTCAGTTTAGGGAGTCCAGTGTTGGTGCGGGCGGCCGACGTATCGATACACCAGGACCCTGACAACTGATTTCTGACTTTGTGCATGAAAACACTGATTGCATGTGTGTTTTCCAGAAGTTTTATTTAAATGTCAGCTCAAACCAGGTCAGCTCACCAGGTATAATCTTTTGACCGTGTCACGTTGTTTCTTTCAGGATGCCTCCCCGTGGACGAACAGCTAGAGCCCCGAGAGTGGTGCGTACTGACAGCCCGCCGAGCGACGAGTCCTCAGTACAGGGCCCTATCCAAGTTGAGGCACCAGCGGAGGCACCAGCGGTACTACTACCCGTTGGGCCACTGATGCCACCAGCCCCAGCAGCAGAGGATGCACGTCGCTTGAGTGCACTTCATGAGTTCCAGCGCCAGAGGCCACCCAGGTTTCAGGGAGGGACAGACTCGCAGGTGGATGAGGATTGGCTGGAGGCTGTGGTGAGAGTCGTCAGGCTAGTGGGGACGCCGACAGATTTCATGGTGATCCATGTTGCCAGCCTTCTTCAGGCAGCAGCAGGTAGATGGTGGAGCCTGATGCTTCAGATGCATGACAAGGAGACACTTCTTTGGGCAGACTTCGAGAGCCTGTTCCGGGCAGAGTTTGTAGCATCCACCCTTCGAGCGGTGCGTATACATGAGTTACTTCAGCTGTGGCAGGGCATCAAGTTAGTGGCGCAGTACTCAAGGAGATTCACGGACCTCTCGTGCTACTCTACAGATATGGTACGGGACCCGTTCTTCAGGGCCCGAACCTTCGAGCAGGGGCTCAGGCAGGAGATCAGAGCTTTGGTTGTATCTCACAACATTCCGACGCAGACAGGAGTGTTGGAGCGATCCCTCTTAGTAGAGAGTTTCCTCGCTGAGCAGTCTCCAGCAACAGGACCCACCACTAGCCGGCATGCGGCAGAGTCTTCTGTAGCGGGCAGTAGACAGATAACGCAGGGGTCCAAGAGGACCATACCTACAGGTGGTCGACCGTGTGACTTAGGGTCGGTAGTGCGAGGCACCAAGGGAAGTGATAGAGCCAGACCTGCCATGAAGTGTTACTCATGCGGCGGAATTGGTCACATAGCACGTGACTATCTGAACCTCCATGCAGATGACCAGCAGTTAAATGAAGAACCTCCGAGGCAGAGGTAGAGGTTCGATCAGGGCGGACCGCAAGGAGCAGGCGGCCATAGCAGAGGAGCTGGCCGTGCAGCTGGAGGTGGACGACGCTTCGGGATGTTGCCACCACCACCAGGAGGCCCACCCCGACCGCAGGGGACAGGAGGACATGGGAGAGCTCAGCTTCAGGCAGCTGAGGCCTATGGTCTTGGAGCTCCGGAAGCAGATGGACAGGAGCGGGACTAGCTTCCGACCTGGAGGCTATTGATCCTGTTGGTTCTGGTTTTGTTGATGTTTGTCTGTAGTTGCTTTGTGTCTTGTACTATGAGCTGCATTAATAAAAAGACACTTTTCTTTGTTTGCTTTCCTGTCTTTTTGTTTGGTTGATACTGAGTGGTCTCGGCTAAGACTGTTGACTTGACCCTCACTTTCGAGTTTTCTACTGAAGGAGACCTAGTGACCACACACTGATGCCGACAGTGTGACTCGACCCTTGGAGGCGAGAGTGACAGTTGGATCTCTTAGTAGTTACGTCGAGGTCTTACGACGTCATCCATGGCATGAATGCATCCTTCATGTCAGGATTGACTGTATTAGGCAATGGGTGTGGTTCATCCATAGAGGGGATGAGACCAGGTTTCTCTTTTCGGAAAGGGAGAAATTTTAGCAGCTCTTCCAGATCATATGCAAAGGAGGTGCAGTTCATCGAGGAGCGGATGAAGACTGCACAGTGCAGTAAGAAACAGGAAACTGGTGCCAGTCTTAGAGACTCAAGCGTGTTAAATGTTTCAAGAAGAGGAAGCTTAAAGGAGAGATGAGTCTATAAAGAAGCAGACATGGAGGCAGAGCTAGGAGAGCAGCATGAGGTGGTGTACATCCTAACATGGTACAACCACCCGCCTTAGTTATTCCCGCCAGACTCAGGGAGCTGGAGGGTGGTGGAAGAATGCGGCTGGATGCGGTCAAGGAGTGTGACCCAATGGCTCTAGAAATGATTCAAGTGACAGTATGTGTCCACTACTAGCTGTTGTAGTAACAGACGTCGATATGAATCATTCCTCGCTTTCACAAATCTTGTTGCAGGCCTAGAGTTTCTGGTAAGCCGTGGACTTGACCCTCGCGTCTGGAGATACCTTGGGAGGAGACTCGATAATCACACTTACGCCGACGGTGTGGTCAGACCCTCGAGGCGAGAGTTCTGGTTGGAATCTCTTGGTGGCAGCGTCGAGGCCTTACGACGTTAGTTTGAGTATGGAATGGGAAATAACTGTTCATACTCAAATTGATGGTTTTAGGCAAACGTCGAGATGGGTTTTCCATGGTTGGCGGAAAAGGAAACCCCGGGCAGCGCAGGGTAACTCTTGCATAGGAGGGTGTGACCGATCACTCTTGAGTCGGTCAACCTTACCCTCGTGGCAGTAGTCGTTTTGAGTTCCAGTTCTAACAGGAAATGGAGACCCCTGGAGTTCGAGGATGACGATCACGTCCTTTTACGGGTCTCACCTCGACGAGGTTTACAGAGATGTGGCCAAGGCGGAAAGTTATCTCCGAGGTTCAACGGACCTTTCTAGGTCCTCAGCTGGGTAGGCGGGGTGGTTTACTGCTTGACCCATCCACCTCAGTTGCATCAGGTGCATGACGACTTCCATGTATCTCAACTGAGGAGATACGTGCTCGACCCTTCGCATATCATCGACCATGAGGAGCTGGACGATGGGGATGAGATGTTTTTTGCGGAGGTTCCAGTGGGGATCGAGGATCGACAGGAGCAGATCCTACGAGGATGATCGATTCCTCGGGTGCGCTTTCTTTGGAAGTACGGAACCTCCAGGTGAGCACATGGGAGCGGAAGGATCAGATGCGTGCTCAGTACCGCCTTTGTATCCCTAAGTTTGTGGTGAAACTTTACGGGGACGTAAATCCCTGTGGTGGGAGTAATGTAAAGACCCGTAAATTCCAAGGAAATTTTTTTCTTAATTTTCTTTGGAATTTTACAAGAATGCAGTTTCTGACGGCACCTGATTCCGAGGCCCGGTGTGCCCGGAATCATTTTTCCAAAGTTTGGCTCAGGTACGTTCAGTGAACGGACGAGCAGGTTTTTCTAACTTTTGAACCGGTGCCCGGAATAGAATTCTGAGGGCACCGATGAAATTGCAGTGCCGTTATTCACTTAGAAACGCCTCTTCCGGAGTTGCGTTTTCTCGGGTGTGGTTTTTAATTTTTGGGCTTAAAGTTAAGAAATAAAATATTTTTACGACAACTTTATTTTATTTCACATAAGCCATTTGGAAGCCACTTGAATCCACTTAAAAGCGGCTTAAACTGAGTTGAACCGGATAGGGTACTATCCAGAAATATCCTACCCTCTTGGTAGGATATTTGTGAGGTGGGGCCCGCACGAGCCACGCCGTTTCTTTCCACTAAGTAACGCACCCGCAAAAACCCGTCATTATGAAAGTCAACTGACGCGTTTTCTTAAATTCTTAACAGACCATTTAATTGGGCGGTTTATTTCGTAAATTAAATGAGTTGTTCCTTTCGTTGAATTCATTCTACGAATTAATGGTTCGTTACTTATCTTTTGAAATTCAAATGTTTAGTTGTGTAAATAAAATAAGGCTTAAGCTTATTTTATTTTGGGTTGGTCTCCTTTGCCACCTTGAGAGATTTTGAGATGCTCTCTCCATCTTCTTCAACCTTGACGAAGAACACGAAAAACACTTTAGCTCCGAAGAAGAACGCCGCTTCTCTTCTTCGTAGCCGGTGTGTTTCCGAAGATCGACGACGCCGCTTCTTCGATCTTCTTCCCGTGTCAACGAAAGGAGACGCCATTTCCTCCTCGGACTATCTCCGTCAGCTTACGAAGCTTCTCCAGCGACGTACCTCTTCGGACGCACCTCGACATCAACGGAAACGACGTTCGATTTCCGCGACACCCGACCTCCGCGACGCTAGTCTTCCATGGCTTGATTGGCGTGCTCCGCATTTGAATCCGAGGTAGGGGATTGTTGATATTTTATTTATTTATTTTCCATTCTTGATTCTAGAATGTCGAACTTCAAGGATAAAGGATTAAATGTTATTGTCTAACGAGAGGGGGGGCTCGGACCGCACCAACACGGCCGAACCCCCCTCCTATGTTCATAATTGTTTCCTTGCGGATGGAACGGGATGGCGTGGTGCCGTCGCACCACGCAGGAATCGCACGGCAATTATTGCGCGGCGCCGTCGCGCCGCACCGTGGAAAGAAATCCAAGAATGCGACGCCGTCGCGTTGCGTCAAAGAAAGTCAAAGGCGCCGCGGCCGGAGCGGGGCCGCGGCAGAGGGAAGCGATGTCGTCGCATCGCGCTGAACGGCATAGGCCGCGGCCGGTTCCGGGCCGCGGCGGAGCAAGATGATCGGCGGCCGGCACCGGGCTGCCGGTGTCGGCGAAGGAAGGACCGGTCGTCGCCGGTCCCTGCTGGCGAAACCGGCCGGCCAGTGGAGACCGGGGGAATTAATTTCCCCCAGCCGGGTCTCAAAAGCGGCCCCAATTAAGGGGTCGCGGTTCTCAAAGGGGAGCTTTGCCCCCGCGCGCGGCACCCGAACGGCGCCCAGGCCGCACCGCCGTGCCGGTCCGTGCCGCTGCGCCGGACCGCGCCACCGGCCGGGCCGGGTTTTCCGAGCTGGGCCGGGTCGTCGGGCCGGGTCGGCCCGGGCCCAGACCCCCCAGTTTCAGACCACTTTCGGTCAAATGCCCGTATCTTGGGCTGCGGGCCTCCAAACGACTCGCCGTCAGCGGCAAAGCGATCCTTGGATCGAGACGGTCGTTTCGGTATACTATACTCAAGGTGCACCTTCCTTTTCGGGATCCTACGTGGTTAAAACTCCATAGTTAAGCGTGTTTAGCCTAGAGTAGTGATCAGGATGGGTGACCTCCTGGGATGTTTCCCAGGGTGAGTGTGAGACGAAAAAGCTAATCACTCTCAGACCGGGCGTCCGATTGACGCGCCTTCTATTGCGTTGAGTTCCTGTTGACGATACGGAACTTTTGGCATCCTCCGCCCGAGAATTGGATGCAGATGGATAATGGTCGGGTTGGATCGCACCGAAATCCAACCGGGCCCCTGGAACGGAAAAGCTGATATCTTTCAGACCAGACGTCCGTTTAACGAACCGTCAGCGGTGTTGGTGATCACGTTGAGTAACGGTCCCTATGAGTATACCCTATGGGAGTTCGGGGTACAGTTGAGTTACAGCCGGATTGGTTCGCACACGAAACCAACCGGGCCCCTGGGACGAAAAGGCTAATAACTCACAGACCGGGCGTCCGATTGACGCGCCGTATGTTGCGTTGAGACCCCTATGACGAGGCGGTCCTTTGAGATACTTCTTCGTGGGACTTTGAGATACTGGGAGTATCGACTTGTAGCTCCTGGAGCGGACCCTCCTAGAGACGAGCGTACGGAGTACGGAGACCGTGTAGCCGGCAGAGACCTGAAGACTGCTTGTCTGATTCGACTCGGAGTGACTTACATAGCCCAGTGGGGAGCACTACTTTGTGAGGTGGCAGACCCACAGCGGAGGAGCACTACTATGTGAGGTGGCAGACCCGCGGTACTCGACAGGAGGAGTACCTCTGTAGGCTATGAGGGGGGAGCACTACTGTGTTTGGGTGGCATACCCCGGCGGGAAGCACTACTGTGTGATGTGGCAGGCCCGCGGTACTCAACAGGAGGAGTACCTCAGCAGTCTTAGGTTAGTGAGCAGTACCTCGGAGTTGTGACAGGACCACTGTACACCCCAGAGACGGAGATCTTCAGCAGTTACGGTTTCAATAAATGAAAATCCTGGTTTGAGATGAGAATTTTAAACTTGTGTTTACCTCATGATTGAGATGGGTCACTTGATAACTTAGGTATATGTATGGGCATACACCTGAGTAGTGGTTATCCGTTGATTTCACAATCCTTGTGTTTCCTCATGATTGAGATGGGTTACTTGATAACTTAGGTATATGTATGGGCATATATCTAAGTAGAGGTTATCAGTTGAGATCTTCTTGTGGTTATCTTTGTTGGTTTAGTGAGACATTGAGGGTCTCGGGGTCCCTACTAAGTATCGTTATACTCACCCCTGCACGGGCTATGCCCGCACCTCGTTGTGTTGGTTGCAGACGACGGGCAGTGCTGACGGAGGCTGAGTGTTCGAGGACTGGACGGTACCCGGAGGTGGACTACGGGACGAGTCAGTACCCGGAGGTGGACTACACGACGAGTCAGTACCCGGAGGTGGACTATGCGACGAGACGACTCACAGAGGAGGTTGACGGACGAGAGCGTGGAGGAGGCTATCTGTACCTACCCTTCAGGTTGGATCCGTGGTGGACGACCAGGAGCTGCGCTATCTGTACTTACCCTTCAGGTAGGACCCGAGGAGGACGACCCAGGAGCTGCTTCCCTCTTCCAGCTGTTTGTCTTTTTGTTCAGTTGTAGTTGTACTTTCTTTTGGGTTTGTATTTTGGCCCATTTACTTTTCAACTTTTCTTTTGTACTTAGTGTTTTGTTTCCACTTGTACTCGGTGGTGCTTGTTTTCTTTTATAAAGGAAATGCCTTCCCAGTTATTGGGATTTTATGCCTTTGGTGCTAGTCGTCAGCCCCTGGCCTATGGACAGCGGGCTTGGGGTAGTCATGGCACGGGCCCCGAGGACGGGTCGTGACAGAACTCAACACCCTCCTCTGGAAGCCTCAACACTAGAGCACTAATCAGCCTCTATCTTAACTCCTTTAAGGCCTTATGGCACTAATCCATCCAGGTGAACAGTCGTCCCTTCTGTGTTAATTCGGTCAAAGGGGAAGAAATCCTGTGGAAATCATCCATGAACCTCTTGTTGTACCCTGGAAAACCTAGGAAGCTCAGAACCTCTGACACATTCTTGGGTGGATCCCAAGAAAGTATTGCCTTTATCTTTGAGGGATCTACATCCAATCCCTACTCCGTAATGACATTCCCCAGAAATTGAACCTCATGACTCTAGAACTGACACTTCGAGAGCTTCCCATACAATTGATGCTCCCAGAGTAAGTCTAGGACCATCCTCAAATGCTCTGTGTGCTCCTCCCCCATCATAGAGTAGATGAGTATGTTTTCAATAAAGACAACCAAAAACCGGTACAAGTACGGGTGGAATATATGGTTCATCAAAGCCATGAAAATGGTGGGGGCATTCATCACGCCAAAGGGCATCACCAGAAACTCATAATTCCCATAACGACAATGGAAAGCCAACTTCGTGATGTCAGCTTCATGAACCCGAAACTGGAGGTAGCCGGATTGAAGATCAATCTTATAGAACCACTTCTCACCTCTCAACGGATCTAAGAGGTCATTGATCCTTGGAAAAGGGTACTTGTAATTTATCGTGGCCTGATTCAGGTGATGATAATCTACACAAATCCACAGACTCCCATCTGCCTTTTTCACAAACAAAACCAGAGCTGCCCAGGGGGACACACTGGGCCTGATGAATCCCTTCTCATGATGGTTTTCCAGCTGAAGTCATAGCTCTCAAAACTCTATGGGTTCCATCTTATATGCTGCACATGATATCAAGGCAGTCCCCGACTGAAAGTCAATACAGAACTCCATCTCTCGCCTTAGAGGTAGTCCCAGGACATCCATGGGAAAGACGTCCATGTAGTCCTCTACAATGGTAGGGATCCATGTTCCTGTAGTGTATGCTACTCTAAGAACTATGCTCGCTAACTGGTGTGAAAAAGGTCGTAGTATTCTGCTCAGAGTACACATCTGCTCTGCCACGAGGTCTTTTTCACCAAGGATGGTGAACCTCGTCCCATCATAAAACCTACCTCTGACTCGTCTATGATGACAGTCGATATGGGCGTGAACCATAGAAATAAAATACATGACTAGGATGAAATCATAAGGTTCCATCGTGATGACGTGTATGTCCCACATGAAACTCCCTCCTCCAAATGACAGTTCACAATGTCTGCGGATAAAGGTCACCAATGAGGTACTTCCCGTAGGAACCTCGAGGCTAAGTGTAGGTGTCATCTCCTCTGCTGGAAGCTCCAACTCCCATAACAAAAGCATCGATATAAAGGAGTGGTTGGAACCTGTGTATACTAATACCGAAGCAAGCATAGATTAAACACAAAGCATACCTCGGACCATGTCGTGTGCTGGGGGGTCATGAACACCCATAGCCTGAAGCTGCCTGCGGCCGCTACTGCCAGCTCCCTTAGCCTGACGTGGGCCGCCCAGTGGTGGTGGTGGAAGGACATCGAAACATAGTCCTCCAGATTTACGTCCTACCGCTCTGCCTGCGATGCCTCCCTGTGGGCCACCTTGTCCTCGCCTGGGGGATCCCTGGTCACGATGTTGCCTCTACCGCTGTGGTGAGCCCACTGCATGCCATAGCTTCTTGGTATGCCTGGTCAGGCAGTCCCATGCCAGGTCACCCCGTTCTTCACAAGCATAGCACCGACTCTCTCTTGATTGTCCTGGTGCTCTACGGCTCCACTACGGTGTACGACCCTTCCCCTGAGTCTGCTCACAGAAGTTTCTCCTTGACTGAGGCTCTTCTCTTTACTGCCTGCCTACTACCGAAGACTCTGCTCTGAAGCGGCAACTGTTGGGCCCTAATAACTGGCATCCATTATCCAAGAATCTCTTTGTCACGAGCTCCCATTATAGCACCCCGACATAATTAGGGATTCACAGGGGTTCTACACTAGTACAGATCTCCCTGCGAAGACCCTTCTCAAACTTCCGCGCTCGGAAGTAACTATCGCAGACCATATCCTGCGAGCAGTGTGTCAGATCAAAAAACTGAGCTGAGTACTGCTCCATGTTCATCCCCCCTGCTTCATATCTAGAAGCTCCTGAATCCAAACAGAACGTAAACAATAGGGGGATTACTCCTCCCGAAAGAGCTACTGGAAGCTATCCCATGTGAGAGATGACTCGTCATGGGTCTGCGTAACCAAACCCCACCAACGCCTGGCCATCCTGAGGAAAAGTCTATCATCTAGTGCTACCATCTGGTCTGCTGGTGTCTATACCAGACTGAAAATTCAGTCCATAGACTCTAGCAAGTCTTCCGCTGCCTGGGGATCCGGGTCCCCGCGGAACTTCTTTGGCCACTGACATTGGAAGTCTCGGAGTGCACTCAGCCTGTGCTCAACCTCAGCATGTGATGCTGGTACTAACTGTCGCTCTCCAGTTGGTGGGGCTACTACTGAAGCACTCAGTGGAGGGGGATCACGTGAGGGTCACTGAACTGACGCGACGTCGCTCTCCAGGTCATCGTCATGAACTGGATAGGGAAACCTGGCTAGCTGCTGTCATGGGGGCATCCTAAAAATTATCAAGGATTACCACGATCAGATGATCATATATATATATATATATATATCATTAATCACAAAGTGGAACTGAATCGATAAGGACAGTCAAAGACTCAATCGTACCGGATGCATGTTCCAAAGTTCCCCACAACAAATGTCTCAGCGTGCCAAGTCGACAAGCAGATTATCAGTGTCCTGATGAACAGATATGTCGGCCGCCCGTACCATCACAGGACTCGCTGGACTAAGAGCCACTCTCGAGACACGTTGACACTATTTCCCTAAATCCCAAACAATTCCTTGTTTAGGACGTCCGAACAACCCTCCAAGGAATGAACCAACTTTGATACCACTTTTTCAAGACCCAACCCTACTGGTCTCGTGCCGCAACTACCCCAAGACCACCTCCATAGGCCAGGGGCTGGAAATAAGCGTCAAAGGTGTAATAATCTCGGGGAGGCCTTTTCTTATGTTCCTGTACACACAACCCACTCAATGAATAAGTGCAGAGTAAAAAATAAAACCAAAGAACGAACAGCTAAAACCCTACCACAGTCATGCATCGACTTCTAAATAGAAAAATAAAAGTGCTGAAAAGTACTGACTAGATAACTGAACATAAAAAGGGAAAAACACGCACCCAAACCAAAAGGTTCCACAACCAGGAAACTGGTAAAAAAATGTAAACAACTAGTGATTATCACACCAGAAAGTCCTACTATGACCACTAAATGCAGCCCAAGCTCCTGTGTCCTCTACACTCCTCCGTAGTCTCAATCAACCTATCTGTCGTCTGCAAGGGTACACGAAGTGTGGGAAAAGCCCAAGCAGGGGTGAGTATAAGGATAGCCATTTGGATGCCCCAAAAACTCAAGGGAGCAAAAAGGAGGTACTAAAATGATGATTTGTAGATAGAACAAAAAATAGTGTAAGAGTGCAATAGAGAGAGTTCATCTCAACCCAACAGAAGAAATGAAGTAGACTCGTCTTAACCAAGAGGATCTAGTCACTGAAATCACGTGGAATACCCCACGTGTCTTCACCCCTCCTATAAGGAGGGTGACTGAACCTAAGGAGTTGGAAAAAAAGTATGGTGTATATATATATATGCTCAACAAGAAACCTGAACGAGTGTGTAAGGGGATCTCTATCTCTAAGCTCAGCCTAGAAAAAGTCACCAACAGTTCTAAGGATATCCATCACGGATGCCCATCAGTCCCACATGTCAAAGTTGTCTCATCGCTAAACCGTACAACCAAGGGTCCCGCTCCAGTAATCACGGAGAGAAGTCACTGACTAGCCACATAGAAAAGGGCTGAGTCTGAAAGAAGTCGTCAGTTAACCCACTGCCCAACCCAACTGAAGGGTAAACCCTAAGGTCAATGGGTAACCCACTGCCTGGCCCACCCGGAGGGTAAACCCTAACATCAATGGGTAACCCACTGCTCGGTCCACCCGGAGGGTAAACCCTAAAGTCAACGGGTGATCCACTACCCAACCCCACTGAAGGGTAAACCCTGTTACGCTGATGGGTAACCCACTACCCAGCCCTACTAGAGGGTAACCCTGATAAGCTAGTGGGTAACCCACTAGCCAGCCCTGCTGAAGGGTAAACCCAAAACTGATCCAATAACTCCGCTATGCCCGTACTATACTGGGGAAGTCACTAACATCGCTATCATGCGTTGGTTCGGAGTGCGTCAAGGGAACCTCCGACCAATGCCCTTTCATGTTTCCACATTTAAGGAGATCTTAAAATAGGCTCTGCATGCCCAAACAAATTTCACTGTTGTAGTCCTTGTGGAAAAACCCACGAGATAAACTATCTACTTGCTGGAAACGGACTCCCGATGAAAAAGTTATTCAACACCGCTTTGTGCCCATACGACATCTTGTGGGTCCCATAGATTGGTCCCAAAAGAGGTCAGGCAAATTGCGCCATCGTGATGCACTCAAAAAAATACGCCAAAACGACCACTCATTCGCCCCAAACGGACGTTTGATGAAAAAGTCACAAAACGCTGCTCACAGCATAAAAGAAGGCCCGTGGGGCCCACACCTCAACTCCATCTTCAACACCTGAAACCACTATGAACAAATTTGTCTCGATTCCAGGGTCACAATGCCACTGACAGTGCCTTAAATGGACTCAAGATGTGTTCGCGCCATCTGAAAGAAGAATCCCGGCAAGGCGCTAAACAACACTTAACGGTGTGTCGTGCCACTGAGCCCCCATATGAGGAATTAAAAATCCCCAAGACCATCTCAAAAACTCCATCCCAATCTGAGGATCACGCTGCCATAGACGGCAAGCAAAACCGACACTCGTAGTGAAAGATACGGGTGTCCGAAGACAAGGGGCTAACCCCCTTAGGGCAGGACCGGCACGGTCCGGCCGGTCCACCCGGCTTGGGCCAGCCCGCGTCCCTTCCGTGCGGCCCGACCATGGAACCGCGGTCCACCCACACCGACTGGACCTCGTGGCTGGTCATTGTCCCGCACGGAGACCCACCTTCGGCCGGTCTTGGTCTCCCGCACGGGGTCACGCCCCGCACCGGCGGCCTGGGAGCCCGCCACCGCCGCCTGAAAGCCCACCACCACCGCTGGGGAGCCCACCGCCGCTGCCTGGGACTGCCACTACTTCCTGGGACTGCGCTGCTACCTAGGACTGCACTACTGCCTCCTGGGACCACTGTCGCCGCCTGGGAGCCCTCCGAAAAATCAATGTTGGCCGGAAAACTTCCCGGGGCCACCCCGGGTGCCCCAGGACTCAGATTTTCGATCCAATAAAAGCGTTAGAAAGCTCAAATAAAATCCAACGAAACCATGGGATTTTCTCAACAG
Source organism: Viscum album (assembly GCA_963277665.1). Classification (NCBI taxonomy): domain Eukaryota; kingdom Viridiplantae; phylum Streptophyta; class Magnoliopsida; order Santalales; family Viscaceae; genus Viscum; species Viscum album. Next base: position 702,078,620 of record OY728160.1, read on the forward strand.
GAAAAAAACACTTTAACACTATGATTTTAATTTGAAGAGGTTGAGGAAATTAAAAACGAAAAGAAATACACGAGCCTACCTCACAGGGCGTAGCCCATCGCTTCATAAGTGATCCGCCAGACCGCCACACCACCTTGGGAGGTGGAGGAGAAGAACTTGAATCTTGTGGAGAGGTATTACACTATGGAGAAATGAAGGGAAATAAGGGGGAGGGGTGGAGGTGTTTAAGTTGGGAATTAATTAAAATTTAATTAATTCTTTAAACACCTACCAGTAGGCCTCGTACCCGAACTTTCGGTGGGGTCAGGGTTAAGCCGTCTCTAGGGTAAAATCCACATTCTGAGCACAACAGCAGTCTCAGAATTTTAATCTGAGCCTCTATTCAGAAGTTTTTAAAGTTCACACCCGAGACTGCTAAATTACAAAAATGCCCCTGGTGGCATTTTCCACAGAAGGGTCACGCCTGCGAAAGTTACACCCCTCCAAGGGTAAACAGCACGCTCCGGACTCAACGGTGCCCTCGTTTTTTATATCTGGGAAACTGTTTCGTAGTTATTCTATTTATTTGGAATATCCATTATGAATGCACTTAAAATTTAATTGCGGCCACACCGGGGTTTGGAATCACACACCGTCTGAACGCCCTGCTCTGAAATAACATCAAGAAAATTTCAAAGTCATACAAGCTCAAAACTTGGGTTCTTACATATAAAAGGTGTAAAATTCCTATGAACATGTCTAAAATACATTTTCCAGACATATGTTTACCCATAACACCTTATTATTGATTTTTATGTGGTATTGTGATGATATTACATGAATGAAACTAATATAATAAGTTAATTAAGGAAAAAGACAAAAAAGGTACCTTCTTTACCTTTAATATTTATAAAGCTTTGATATTGGGAAAAAACATCATATTTCTAGTTATAAATATTGTTCTGAAATATAAATTAGTTAATTTAATCATGGTTGTTTTTTTATTTTTTATATATAAAATAATTCCATAAAATTCTTAAGAAACACAAATTGGGAAATTATTTAGTTAATAATTAACTAAAATAAATAATGCTATAAAAATTTAAAGTGAGGTAAATTGAATAAATTTTTTTATTACATTAATTTTATAGATAAATATAACATGTTAAAAATGTTTGAAATTAATATAATAAAGGTAAATTACTTTCTTGATATTATTTAATTAAAATTAAATTAATAATGTCAAAATTATCATTAATGTTATTTTATAATAAATTATATTTTTTTATAAAATTTATAATTAAAAAATACAATATTATGAAATGTGATTTTAAAATATGAATAAAAATAAAATATGGCCCATTAGTGGTCCAATTTCTCTTTTATAATGAACACATTAATCGATAAATTGTAAAAACATTATTAGTGTGGCTAGGGTTAAAGCATTGTTTTTGCACGTTACATGTGCCTCTATTAAAATCAATTACCAACACATGTGGGTTTTTTATTTATAAATTAGTTATCATATTATAAAATAACTAGGTATAAATTTTCTAATAATTATCACTTTAATTTATTAATAATGGATAAATTACCTTAGTTAGAAAATTAGTTAGCTTGATAAAAACCAAAATGGTAAAAATAAGTAAACATCTAAGTTAAGTAAGAATGTTATAACTTTTTTTTGTTTTTGAGGTTTAATCAACCACATAAACCCTCACCAATATCATTATACAATTATAGAGCCACATGAGGTAATGAGGCCTCCCAATAGTAAGTAATTTTGTGTATTTAGAAGAATGTTACTCCTTCTCAACTACAAAAGGTCACTCACTATCCCCCATTCTTCACTCCTCTCAAGACATTTGGCTTGACCAATATCCAAAAAAAATCACATAAAAACATATATACCCTCATCATATAAGCCTTATTTTATGTATAAATAAAACATTTTGGGTTTTTAGTGGAAAAATAAGGAGGATACTCAAAGTAGAGGTAATGTTCTCTTAAAAAAATTTATTTTATTTCCTTCTCCATATCATTAAATTCTTATTATAACCTGATTATATAATAACCTTAGTATCATAAATATATTTATGTGTTGTTATGAAAAGGTTATTACCTTAAACTACATGTACTTACATCAAATGAGTTATTAAATCATCATTTGTGTGTATGGAAAACCACCGCCTCGTGAACCTATGTCGTTCATTTTTCCATTACCACTTTTAAAGGTTGGGAATAATGATGGGAATACAATTTATATGTTATATATATGATATTTATGATGTATTATTCTTCTTAATTATTATATAATACATACCTTTATTATTCCTAATTTTCGGTAATATGATATCTTTGTTTGTGTGTACGGCGAACTACCACCATGCGAGGAGATGTGGATCATTAATTCTTTACATTGAATTTATTAAGGAAGGGTTTAATACAAATTTGTGATATATATGAAATAAAAATTATACTTTAATGATAATATATATATATGTTTCATTTACTTTTCTTTATTTCAATATGATAAGAAAATGATAAAATAAGGAATGTGTGTACGTACATCCTACCGTCTCTAGGAATGATGCATTTAATTTCCTATCACTAAATTGTAAGGATTTCATTAAGTACTTATATACTGAAAATAGATGTTATTTATATCATTATATACATTCGAGAGAATATGAAATCATGGCGTAATTAAGAATACTAAGAATAAAAATTCAAAACATGTATTAAATACAAAGGTCTTATTACGTGAAACCCAACTATAACATGGAAGTTTTAATTAAAGGATAATAAAAGGTCATAATAACACCATATATGATACGATATATATGAATATTACTATTTAATAGAATTATAATATACTTATATTTATTATAATGTAGGTTATAAGGTTTACTAAGTAATTTAATACTCAAGGTAAAGGATTTATGTATCACTTAATAATTTTGGGAAACACATGATATATTCACCACATATTTCTTGTATCTAGTGTATATACTTCCCATGAATGTAATTTGTTATTTTTTTATTATAATTTTTTTATTTACTCATCCATTTTAGTATCACTCCTTCATCGGGTTATGGTTTTAATGTTACCAAACTGGTAAGGGAATTTTGTCTCAATTTTCTTTCTTTGAGACACATGTTAAGTTATGAACCTATATTATTTAATGAGGTTTATATACTTCCACTTTTACATGTTATATCATAAATATCCTTATTTTAAATATATTTTCATATTTATTAATTTTTTACTTTCATGGTGTTTATGATTCAACATTACCAATTTTGTAATATTTTATTGCTATAATCTCATCATCTATTGAAATTTTTTATGATTATGCTTCCATTGATGAAACATTATGATCCATATCTCAATAATTCTAATGAATTTTCTTATACTCAGGATATTCATAATATAATAAATTAAGGGTACCATTTTTCCATTCTTTTATAGATAAAATAATTAAAAAATTATTTTAATAAAATCTTTATTTATTTCCCTCTTAGATCAGAAATCTATTTTCTCCCAAAACTATATTTTCTAAAAAAATAAAAAAAAATTAAATGATATATTAAAGTAATTTTCAAGAAAATTTATTTTTAAATTTTTTTATTTTTTAAAGATTATTTTAAATTATTTTGAAGGATTCCATTACTGATTTGTAATGTTATTTTCAATGAAAATGATGGTCAAAATTTTTTATGTTTTAAAGTGTTTTTTGAAAAAGGAAATGATATTTTCCTTAAAAAATGTTTTACATGATCTTTAAAAATTATTTTTCATAACTATTTAATATAATTATGTTACCTATTCCTTACTGGGAATATGATCCAAGAATAACCTTCATATTATTTCTCTGAATGGTTTTTTTAAGGCATGATGTTTAAAAAACTCATTTGTTTATACACATGTTATACCATGATATGATCCTTATGAAACCCAATTATTATTCAATGGGTTATTATATGATGAAATGATGAAATTTTTATAAAACCCATTTATTTTCCTTAGTTTATGTTATGATTAAATGTTTATGATACGCATCTTATTTCATGGGATTGGATATTATGAATTTTTATGATCTTATGGAACATATATGTATGATTTCATTATGTGATAGTTGGGCCTATACCTCCCTCTAAGTCTTTAGGTAAAAAATTATATATCATGTGATAGATAGACCGAGAATAGTACGTGAACCCATTTTAGTAATATTGGGATAAAATAAGAATTGAACTCAATTCATTAATACATGGATATAATATTAACTAAAATCAGTTCATTAATACGTGGATGGAATGGGAAGTGAACTCGGTTCAGAAATATAGGGCTTGAATGGGGAGTTATCCTAGTTTAGTAATGGACTTTTTCCATTATGATGTTCCTAGAAGTGATCCTTAATTAATAAGGAATTTCTTTTCTATTCTTCTATTCAAGCCACAAATTCCACATCTTATGCCAATGTTATGCTCTCATAGATCACTTCTTTTATTATATTATGATTCATATCTTATGAAATTCCAATCTTTAAACCATGAGTCATGCTTATGTTCCCTGATATGAAGTGTATGGTTTTCAAATGTTATTCTCTTGTTATCAAACACTTATCTTCATGTTATGCTTATGTATCTATTATGTTTAACCATACTAAGCATATAATCTCACCCATTCTTAGGATTCCTTTCTCAGGTATATGTATAATGTTTTTTTGTAGTTTATGTCTATGAATAGTATTAAATTGGAAGATCATTTTGGAAAAAATTGATGATCTTTCACTAGACTAGATGATTTTGTTACAAGTTTCTGAAGGCACTAAAATATTATAGTCTTCAGGAGTGTACTTTTTTAATTTATTGAATGGTCATATAAAAATAATCAATATCCATGTATGAAAATCATGAGTTTATATAATAGAAAATCACAAATTCATAATCTGGGTTGAACTATATCCATCACCTCTATCTGAAGTTAATGTACTTCTAAGAGAAGATTTAAATGAGACACTTTTTGTAAGAATATATGACAAACTTATCATCCATCTGTTAGTGTAATAGATTTTTTTATGTGAAGACTTCTTGTGATAACTCGATATCATGGGTCATGAACATCTTCTCATGTGTTCAGAACTAATGTGAACCATATGCAATCACTTTCCTCCTCTGTATCAGAACACATCTAAGCTTGATCACTGGTACATTGTATAAAACTACATAATCCACACCCTCCTATGGATATCTCAAGATGGTAGCACTCATAAATCTCTACTTCAGCTCATAGAAATCCTACTAGAACCACTATTTCAACAAAAAATTATTCCCCTTTTGGTTCAAATATTTCAAAGGAGATGGTATCCTAGAAAAATTAATTAGGAATCTCTAGTAGTAGCCTACTAACCCAAGGGATCCCCACAGTTCCATCACACTCTTGGGTTTCTCCCAAGATAACACTGCCTCAACTTTTACTAAGTCCACTATTACACCATATATATAGAAAACATTTCCTACAATGTGGACCTCTTTAATCCATAACTGTCACTTTGAGATAATTCTATAAAACTGGTGCTCTTAAAGTATATCCAGAACTATCCTTAAGTGTCTAGAGAGATCCTACTTAGATACTGAGTACACTAGGATATCATTAATGATGAAAACCAAAAACAATTCTAAGAAAGTATAAAATATCCAGTTCATTAGTCTCATTAATATTGATGGATTCTATCCATGATGAAGGGAATCACAATGTACTCATAGTCACCATAGTGACATCTGAATGTCATCTTTGGTATATCCAAATATCATACTCGTAACTATTGATAGTCTGATCTGAGGTCAATCTTTAAGAACCATATTTCCCCTCACAAATGATCAATGAGTTCTTCTATCCTTGGTATTAGATACTTTCTCTTTATCATCACCAAGATTTTGAAATGGTAATCTATACACAACCTCAGTCTCTTGTCCTCATTCTTAGAGAACATAATTGGTGCTACCTAGGGTGAAACATTGGGTCTAAAAAAATCTATTCCTCTATAAGTCATCCAACTACACCTTCATCTCACAAATCATTATGGTAACTATCTAATATACTGGTACTAATATTGAGGTAATCTCAGAGTGTATATTGATATAGAAGACTATCTCTCTCTGGGGAAGTAAGCCTAGAACATCCTCATGAAATATTTCCTCATGCCCCACAACCATTGTAATAAAGTAAACACTCATATCATATTTTGCACCAAGGGTCATTCTAGACAACCAATGAGTGAATAGATACACACTTTTATGAATGATCTCATTGTATACTGCCTATGTTTTCTTTTCACCCACAAAGGAAACCCTCATCTCATCACAGTGGACACACTACATATTCCACCAAAAACATTCTATCTAGGAATGAACTATAGATTACCAATACATACCTGATATGATGTTGTAATGCCACATATCTACTAAAAAAGATCCCAAATGAAACTCCCACCTCTAAGAGTCATGTAAAACTATTTTCACAAGTATGTGGTTATTGATTCACCTCCAGTTAGAGTCTCTAAGCACAAGGGTCGAGCCAAGGGCTCAACTGAAATCTCTATGTACCAAACCAAATAAGTGGAATTAAAGGAATCACGAGAACATATGTCTATTATTACTAAATATAATGTATAAAATACATATATCATTCCAAGTATCATCCCTAGAGCCTCTGGGGTATAATTCGTGACTACCTACAGCTTTCATTACCTTTGTCCCCCATCTCCCTGAGCCCGTTGTAGACCACCTGGGGTGGTGGTGGAAACAAGTGAAAGAATATACCACCTCTATCTATTTTATGATCTCTACTTATCGGTATTTTGTCCTTCAGAACTTCATGTTCTAACCACTACCTCTTCCTTGGAATACCCTACATGATCTCTCTATCGTCCATATGGAGGTTCATCCAATCCCCTGTGAGATATCCCTTATTGTCACATTAGTATCATCGCCTCTCTCTAGGATGACTATATCCATCCTATGAGACAAGATCTAAAGACCATCTATCATGGGATTGCTTACTTAAATGACTTTTTTTTCCAAGTCCTTGAGTCTTATGTGGTCTCCCTTCCACCAAAGTCATTACTATTGTGTGCCCACTTCCACACAAAACTATCTTCATCAGCCCATTTATAAAACTATCAACCAATAAATCAAACTCTAGCACCACAACATAGGAAAATATTCAAAGTGTTATAACACTAGCTCAGATGTCTCCACATAGTCATCTCTAGAAGTTCCATGCCTGAAAGATCTAATCACTCAAAATATCAATAGAGTACCAAGAGAAAATGGTAAAACTGGATATATACTTTGAAATAGACATACTTCCATGACAAGGCTATAGAATCTCTCGTATATTCCCATCTCTCAATGTATCTATATAAAAATTCTCTCTGAATAGGTTCTCAAACTCTAGCCATGCAAGAGTCACCTCTTCATTTAACTCGGTCACTTAACCCCACCATTGTCCTATAGATCCAGAGATAATTATCACTGGGATAACCACCAACTAATATGGTGGTGTGATGAAAAGAAAAAAAATCATGTCTCCACCTCAAGCTAGTCCTCTTCCGCCTATGGGTTGGGATCACCTCAGAACATGAGGGGTAACTTTTGATGAGACTCATGAAGATCACACAAGCATGTGTTCATCATCTTCCAATATTTTTAATACCATCGTTTTCTACATATATGGTAGTTTAACTAGTGCACCACTTGGAGGTAACACCTCTTAAATAAGTCCCTGCATTGAAGCCTTATCACTGAGGGGATCATCCTCATGATTCAAATGTTGAATCCTAACTAAAATATATTGTGAAGGAATCCTTAAATAGACATGATGTATCATAGTTAATGAGTATATAGAGGGAGATGAATTGAGAAGAAAATGGAAACAAAAATCCATTCCTATATGATTCATGTACCAATGTTTTCCTTCCAAACAATTTCTACATTTACCGAGTCAACATGGAGGTTATCAAAGTTCGGGTGAATGGATATATTAGCTACCACACCCACACTGGTATCCCTAGCCTAAAACCTAAACTCAAAACACTTAACAATGTTTCCTCATAAAAATATCATAGACTCTAGCCCTATGGTAGAATAGACAGCTCTGATACCACTCTATCACCACCTTAGCCAATGGGGTTTAAACTGTTAATATAACAAGCCCTTTTAAAATAGGCATGGGGATGATGGCCATTGTTGAGTATGAATATCACTCACAGGGGTAGTATTATCCTAAAGTACATGTACTCATTCAGAAATCTCCAAGCCCATAGAATACTAAAATTTAAAACAACTGATAACCGATTCATCCATGCATCTAATTCCCACCATCAAAATATGACAACAATTATATAAAAGAAAAAGGGGCCGAAAACCACGAAGACACTAAAAACTGTTCTAACATGTAGGATGGGTGAGGACTATAGTCGAGGTGACCATAGAAAACACCAAGGTATTCTTGGATCACTAAGATCCACCTAGTCCTAATCCCTCTAGGACTCCATCAAAATTTTGATCATTTTCATAAGACAAGACATGTGTGGGAAAACCCCATGCATGGGTGAGTATAATAATACCCAGTAGGACATAGAGAAATCACTAAGATTATAAAATAAAGAATAATAATTAGTTAATCATAGTTATATGACTACTTAATATATAAAAATAATATCTAGATATAGACAAGAAAGACAAATAGTCTCAACATAAATTCACAATCATAATTTCATCTTATGATTCATTCTTGAAGGTTTCACATAGCTCTTATCTAGGATAACTCACACCATGAGTCACATAGCACTGATGGTGTCCATCCAAGAAGTAAAGATCATTTATTATCACTATAATATGTACATCTTGGATGTTTTAAGAGAATGATACTCAGATAAGTTTCACACATAAGGCCAAGGGGTATTACAAAAACTCAATTTAGAATAACCTGCTATGTAGAGGATCAACGCCAATAAAACATTGGTCATGAAGATACCATAAAATGTACCTAGGAAAGGGAAGATGATATATGATCTCACTCTAGGAATCATGGAAGGATTAAAACAAATCTATCCTAGATTTAAGTCCCTCCGAAGGTATCACCAATATATGTATAGGAGACAATTCTATACTAAGCCAACTAGGAATGTAACAAGGGAACACACCATAATGAACTTTTTCCAAGATAAAAAGGTAAAGGTATCCAATATTTCTTCAAAGGAGTACACAACATGTAATGGTAGTACATGACATGAACTGGTAGTACACAGTGTGTACTAGTAGTAAACAGTGTGTAATTGCAGTATACATCATGTTCCTTAAGTATTGGGTATGTTCCAGGTATCACAGCCATGCTTGTGTTCGTGTTAGAGTACATAGTGTTTTCGATACCATATACTCCTGGCCATATTTATGTACATGGATCTACCTATACACACCTTACATATCCATTTCAATGTCATAGTATGCAGCGTGTCTAATACCATGTACTTTAGGACATTTCAGTGTACCCTTTGAGGTACATGCCAAGATGTCGGGTAAGGGTCACACATGGGGACATATATCATCTGCAGAAACCATAGTGCCACATCTCGGGCCCCACACATCATGTTTTCCAAAAATAAACATTGCATATATCAAGATTTCATAAAATTTGTAGTTTTCTCACACAACTTCATAATCAAATGTTGTCACCATCAATCATGCCTTGGAACCCACATCTAGGGTTGATCAACATTTCCTTCATCGGTTTCCAGAGTCTGGCCTCTAATTAAAATCGCTACATAGTGCTATGCCTCCATCATGCGTAAAAAAATGCACATGAATGCCTATGATATGATCCCGATCGATCAGTGTTTTCCTTGTGTCTCAATCAATCATCCATACCAAAACCATATCTACAATATCAATCTACTGTGCTAAGAAATGGTTGTGCAAGGATTGATTATCTGATATTTTGGGTCAAACTACCAGTCTAAAAAACACCACTGATTAACACGTGAATAATTATGGTAGAAAACCAAGAAACACACAAAATAGGAATAATCCTCATCAATTTTAAGATTAATATTGATTGATTTTAGTTAGAATGATAATCAAAGATCCAAAAAATATAAATAATTCTCTCAATAATCCTTTAAAAAATAAATTCATACCCACAATGCGATTGATCAGAAAATCAATCCAATGGTTGATGGATTTGAATTCATCCTAGTACAAGAAATTAGGACTCAAATCCTTATAATAACATAATACCTTAATTTGGATCAATCACTGGTAATAAAATATTCCATATCATTGTCATTAGAGAGATCATTAGGTTCCATCACACATCGGTCGATGATCCGCGATCTGGTTGTTTCTCCCCAATAGATGCTCCTACAACACTATATAACAAATCCTGTAAGATAGAAGGATTGTTCAGATAACCCTAAAAATTATCCATAGTATAATATTTATAGAATGAGACTAGGTTGTTTTTTTATGTTAAATAAAATTAATTATTTTATTTTATTTTATTTTTTAATTCTCTCATGATACACTCAACCCAAACGTCTAACACACTCCATAATTATGTCATGCAGTGGGTAAAATCCACACTTTGAACTCTACGAAGGCCTTATATTTCTGATCTAACCACCATATATAATTTATTCCACTTTTTCATGTAAATTGATTTCATTTTCATTAAATATATTTAATATTATTCACAAATTAATTCTTAGAACAGCGGTCCTTGGAATCTCATGTTGAATCTATGCCTAACTCCAAAAATAATTCACACAATATTCCAAAACAATAAATGAAAAAACTAGTCATTAAAATGATCATAATTAATGATGGAATACAATAGACCATTGAATATATAGATATAAAATCAAAATATACTATCATGAAATCATAACATAAACCTTGACCTATAGTTTTAAATAATGAGATAATAGAACTGGTCTATAGATCATAACAAAAGAATATGGATCAAACATAATCATGGAAACTTATAATGCTATAGACATAAATAACCAAAATCATTTCAATCCTTAATGTTGTGAACATAGACATCAAAAATAATTTCTATGCATAAAATTTGGACCATAGATGATCACAATAAAGAACATTTATAAATGTGTAAACAAATATATCAAAATATTTTTTAGTCATAAAATCATTATATTATTGGATTAAAATGTTAAAACACTGCATTGGAGGGATTTTTTGGACCTACCATTCACAAAATGATATAGAATTAATATTTCTTCCATGATAAATCCAATCATACATTAATTATTTATGAACCCATTAGATGAAAATAGGTTTAACAATATTTTTATAAGTAATTTCATATAAAATAATAAACAATTTGGTCAAAAGATAACAAAAATTAAATCACCCAAAAGAGACATATCATATGATAATCAAGAAGGTGATATGAGGAATATAATCACACATATGTTATATGATTTATAAAAAATCTGTAAAATGGAAGTTGAATTTTAGAAATTTTTTAAATTTATTGTTATATTAAGTAAAATGTTATGCATGACTTTGAAAGTCATATTCATAGGCTAAGAAAATATTTTTAAAACAATATTTTAAATATAATTGTATTTATAAATGAAATTTTAATGATACATAACTTTTAATGTAAATGAAATATCGGGGGGAAGATACAAAATATCTGAAATTTGTGATAAGTTCTTCATAGGCATTTTTAAATGGTTTTAAGGAGACCTAGATTAGTAAAATTACTAAACAATTTATTTTTGAATATAGATAAAGATGAATATAACCTTAATAGATGATTATTTTATTATATTTTTCAATATAAGATAAGAATATTTTATTATAACAAATAATATGGATATTGAGAAAACTTACCCATAATATAAAGTCGAGGATTTCATTTATATCAACATATCTTTTTGAAGTATAAATCAAACAAAAGATAATTTCTTTAAAGGAAATTAAATATTCAAATAATAAAGATACAATACCACATGATATATTACATGGGTGGAATATATATTTCATTATAGAATGTAGTCAGGGAGAAAGATTATGGCTCACTATAAAAAAGATTGAGACCATCAAACCTTATGACAATGGATATGTATTTTTTTAAAAATAATGAATGAGATCAGAAAATAGACTTATAAATCAGTTGAATAAAAATTTATATGTAAGAAAAGAATGAAATTTTGTATTGTGAACAATATGTAAGTGAATAATAGAATCATATTTAGATATTTGTCTCAAAGGATGAAAATTTGGATGATAAATTGTTACCTTGGATTCCCGATAGGTCATATGGGGTCTTACTCTATATATGATATATTCGATATTATCAATCATCCTATTTAGAAACTTATTTATTATTATTTTACTTAATAGTATCCATCTATAATTTTTTATTAATGATAAATTAATCTTTCATTGAAAAACTAAGCACCAATTTTGATTTTTTTTATTGCATGTTGGTTTTGGAATGATGGTCGTGGTCCATGCATCTTGATCATGTGTTTTTAACTCTAGTATAACTATATAGTTTATGTAGATGTGTTTTATCGGTTTCTATAGTTCTATGGCCTTTTTATAGATTTTACATTGATATTTTATAAAAAAAATAAAAATAACTCTTTTGGAATGTTGATTCGACTAAAATAATTAATTATATTGATGAATATTATTTAATATATTTTAATAATAAAATTATAAAATTAAATAAAATTAATAATTAGTAGATTATTGTATAATTATTTAGGATTTCTTATTCACTCATGAAAAAAATGTTATAACATTATTAGTATAGGTTGTAAAATTGACACAAACAATAACATGTTTTAATAATGAATGAGTAAGAGTATTGGTTTATATTATAGTAATAAAAATTTCATATAAGGATGATTATTTCAACATAACAACATTAAATTCGGTATTTCTATTTTTTAATAGTAGATATAAGAATATAAATGAAAGTGATTATGATGAAATCATTACATACATTGAAAATATTTATCATTCACATAATAATTTACTTTGGAATGAATGGTTTAGGCCTACTTTTTGGGAAAAATTACCAACCAATGTGAAGAATTTACATTAATGGATTTGGGAAAGAATTCTAGAGAGAACCATAATATAGAATTTTATTGGATTGGTTTGAGAAGATATCCTTCTACAAGTAAAAATGAGACACATTTAATTTGAAACATGACTTTGATGACGGTCAAATATTAAATTAAATGAGGTTTATGTGGGCTAGTTAAATATAAACTTTTTAGAATTGTATTATTAACTACCAAATATATGAATGTATTCTATAATATGTATATATAAACTTAATTATTAAAAAAATTAACTTTTTCAATTTATCCCCATCATCATACCTTAATTCTTTATAATTTTTTTATATTTTTAAATACCACATTGAGGGTTGGTGATAATATGATTCAATTTAAAAATAAACCAGTGGAAATTATTGTTTTGAAATAAAATAAATATAAAATTAAACACCCAATTACCAATGAGGGTAACCCATATGATTAAAAATACAATCCATAAAGAACTAAATATAATAAATCTTATGAAAATACCATCATTAAAAATATGTTTTCAAGAATCATCCATGATAGTAATGATATCCCATAGGTTCCCATCTACTAAAAAACAAATAAAATTTTCAAAAACCATCAATCTTACATTTTATCCACAATATCAAATCACCTCAATGAAAACATTAAAGAAACTGAACACCAGAAATCAAATCTTCTCACACTATATCAAATAGCCTCTACTATTTTATCAAATATTCTACATGAAATATGATACCAATCATCGAATCCTTCCACTCCACTAACCCATTCATCACCACTTCACAAGATCACCTTCTCATTATGCCATTAGTATAAAACATGATTCCTCTACTAGTGTTACTACTTCAATTTTACTATCTCACAACTACCCTAAATGAATATATGAAAGATATAAAATAAGTACTTTAAAAGGGGTAAGGGGTGTGGGAAGTTATAGTATAAAGAATATTTAGGAATAAATGAGGCACTGGTGTATAACATATAGTTTTATATATCTCATCCAATTGGGAATAAAACAACCACAATTCATGCCTCATTGGACATTGATGAATGATCTATCAAAACATATCAAACCACTCCAGAAGACCAATTCATAGATTCATTAGGGGTTTTAGATCCTGGTATTATATATTATAAGTGTATAATGAAATACATGTGGGATAAAATGGTTATCATTTACTAAAAAGGTATATCTAATTAGAAAAAAAAACTAAATGACCATTCCAATGGAATAAAAACTTATCCTCACAATGGAAATATTCTATAAGAATCATCATGATAAGACCAATATTGGGTTTTGTAGAATGAAAATTATATAATGAATATATGGGTGAATTAGATCATTAATTTTAAATAATAAAAACTTAAAATAAATGAAAAAATAAATCTAAAATGAAACTAAATCAAAGTTAGAATAGGAAGACCACAAGCCATGAGAACCCTACAAACTATATCATAGCTGTAATGGAATCTATTTCTTTAGTTGTGATGCGAGTTAATTTTATCCATTATCTATGATTTTTATAGATAAAAAATGTTATGCCTCAGTTATAATGATATATGGTTGTTTTTTGGTTGTTATGAAGTCCTTTTAGAGGTTCACAATTGGAGCACGGGTTTTCCAAACCATTATGATCATTCAATATACTTTGTTCCCTATAAGAGAAGGAATTTAGGAGGTTAATTTTGAATAACATGGTTTTTTGAACTATAAAACCTCACCAAGGAAACCTTGTGACATCTTATAGTGGAAAAATAATGGTTGGTGCATTTTTTGAAAAATCTTGTGACCAAAAAATGTGGTTTCCTATAAGAAAAAGTATTCATGTTATTGATGGCATTTTTTTCTAACAATGTTTCAAAAGTATTTTCATGGGTTTTAATGATATAAATATCCTATTTTGTTACCACCAGTTTCCCATTTTGACCCATTATTACCATTACATGTTTATCTATTTAATATAGAGACTTCATTATTCATTCTTAACATTTTCCTCTCCTTTCAAGCTCGATTACAGTGGATCTGAGGGTGTCGATGATCATGAGTTATGGTATGTGATCTAGGGACCACTATTCTATATCTTTATTCTATATATAAACCTATTAAATTTATATATAAAAATAGACATGGCATGTCTCTTCTAGATATATGGATTTTGATTCAATCTATTATTGAATTCTTGGAATACTTCTAGACCAATGGTGAATCTAGATTGATGACGAAATCTCCATAAATCAATATAAATTATAGAATATTTTGTGGAACTTGAAATTGGTTCATGGTATTTGAGCCATATGTATTTAGATCTTGGTGTGACTCTGCTATCATCCTATAATAGGTTTAAATGTTTTCCTCGACAAGATATATGTTTGATGTTTATTACCATTTAGAGACCATGTATACTCTTCTTTACTTGATTTTGTACTTGTGTAGGAATAAACTATTTAACTATACATGATTGGGATTGTAGGTATGTGTGTTCTTCCCATGAAACCCATATATGATACTTGAATACAATATTATGCTAATATTTATTATTAGAACACGTTTAATTTTGATAACATGTACTTGTATGTAAATTATGAATCACATGATGACTTTCTATATTCCAAATTTGAATGCTATACCCTTTTGTATATATTAAAATTTATTTGAGCTATTTATTTCCAACATAAAATAGTTATATGATCAGGATATGGTTATCCCTTAGAGGGTGAGTGGACACAACATGTGATTATGACAAAATTGGACCTGAGCATTGGATAGGGGAATGATATCCTTGAGGCTAGATTCAAGGATATGTTAGTAGTGATATAAAATTTGTGCTTCATAACCTAAATTATAGACATGATACATCATCCTTGAGGACTGACTTATGACAAATATAGAGTTTTAAGGCCCTGATTCTTTTCCCATGATGGAGGTGGGATTTGAAAACCTTATTTCCCAATTTTAATGGATACCTTATGACTTTTGAGTGACATGTTTACCAACATTATTAGTAGATATTGATAAATCTTGAAATAATAAAATTAACCTTCTTTCATGGATCCATAGAAGGTATTATAGGGGTTCATTTTGTACTGGTTATCACATGAGTGCTCTAAATATAATTTTTTATGCTTAATTATGCTTTTATTTTGATCATGGTATACATAAATTATCCCATTTCACACATATTAAGAATGCATTAGTGGTGTCTTAATAGAATTATTTACCCACACCCTATATGGAAATTTGATGCTTGTGAGTAATTCATGAATATAGATCAAGGAAAGGGAAAGTGTCCCATTAATGTTAGCTTTGCTATCGAATATTGAATAGGATATGGTATTAGGATGTACTCTAGATAATCCCATGGTGTTTCTTAATTCATATTCATATACACTTGATTTAATTTCCAAACTGGTATCATGTTTTTGTTATATGTGTGGTAGTAGTGAAGTTTTTTATTACATTATACTTACATTATCACTATTAATTAAACTCTATGTTGTAATATTTTATTTATGTTATGGTGTATGATTATGAGTATTGAGTATATAGTATCCCCATTGTACTCAGATACCCTTTACAATAGACAGAAGTATCTTTTTTATGGGGAGTAATGCATGAGGTCATAGGGAATCTCCACTAGGGTGTTGTTCAATCATATCTAGGTTAGGGTTCTACAAAATGGCATAAAATTCTGATTTTCCATTTTCTTACTTGTTATTCTAGGACATGGTATAAAGTGGAATGGTTGTGTGAAACTTGGGTAGGGGAGTTTCCATATTCTTGGCTAGATTCTGTGTAACCAACCACCAAGGTATTGATGAATGTATTACTATAATAGTTTATTGGATTTGGGTGAATTTGTGCATCGTGAGTAGGAACACAGATTTAAATGTTTTATATATACCTATTGTGAGATTCATATGAGTTATTTAATTAAATTCCTTGCTTTGTGGTATCAATTTGGGATATAATTGTGTTTTATTTGAAGGTATATATTTTGGTTTCTATATTGATATATCTATACTGGTATTAGTTAGTTAAACATGATCATGATGTTTTGTTTTAGATATATATGATTGTGACTAATATGATAGCATGAAGAGCCTTCAGTAATATTGTGTGCATTGTTCCTTGTTATTGTGGGTATCCTCCTAGTATTTATTTCTATAAAAATACCTTTAGAGTACATTATATATTATTTTAGTTTTAGGAATGTTGTTGTGGGTGATATAAAAATAGTTTGGTGATTTAGAAAATTTTCACCTTGGAGATGCCTAAATGATATTTAAAGTGAGGACATGCTAGTTCACCCATATTCTATGTTGATGGATGAAGTTAAACATTATATTACACCTAATTAATAGTTTCATTACTTTAAGAAACTCCATCTCATATCCTTTGATATTTTTCATGGCCATGGAATAGGATTATAAAGGACTATGATTTACTATGCCTCTAACTTTAAGCTACATTGTTCACTAGTTCTCTAAGGTATATGTGGAAAACCAAATAATGAGGACTAGATAGAAATCATTGAGGGAATATTTGATTTGGTTGAGACACTAAAGGACTGATGGATAAAGAAAATAATTATTATGAATTAGGGGCATACCAGGAAATTGTGGGTTATCATTAGACAAGTAGGAAGATATGGGTATCTTTCTTAGGAGGAATTAAATAACCTATTCATTAGAGAAATAATTACTTACCTTCTGAAGCAGGATTGTGCCCAATAATTCATGAATTTTCAATAGGTACCAATGATGGTATACCCATACTCCACTCATTTCCCCAAACTCTTTTATTTTACACCCCTCATGGATAAAAATGATGCACAAAAGTATATGATTTTATAGAATGGAAATCATACTTATATAATATGAAAAGTTTTTATTTTTGACCAGATGATATACCTAAAGGTTTTTCACAAGGCCTTTTAAATAGAGAAGTTCCTAGAGGTGAATCAAGTATTTGTACTTATTCAATACTTTTGTACTAAGGAAGTTGGTCCTTCTACTTTTGCAGTGAGTTACTTGTATAGTAACAAGAAGAGGGAGACTAAGAATTTTCCATGGGTGGTAGTAATTAGGTTGGCTAGAGGATGGAGAATTCATCCCACTCAGGAGGCCTCTCATATTTCTTCAAATGTGGGTAGATCATATATTATTATTGGATATCGTAGCACATGAGAGAATGTGTCTAATGTGTGGCATGATGGGGAATATATCTGTTTTTATTTAGATTGTTGAGGTAAGATTCCCATAGGGGTGTAGGAAATAGGTGCCCTATATTCTAATGTTCCATCTAGGGTTCTTGGTAGTAGGTTTAGACTCATATGACATAATTAACTCAGAAAAGTCGTCCATATGATGGTTAGGGCTGTAGAACTGAGGCATGTTGAGTGTATATGATAGTCCATATTTGAGATAACTATGGAGATGGACTATAAAATTTTTTAGGTGATTTATTGACCATTTCTTCTATTTCTACCCCTATTTTCAATATTTTTTCTTCTAATGGTTTTTTTATCTATTCATGTTTTTTTATCAACTAACAGATTATGTTTTCTTCTATATTGTTGTATCCCAACACATCCATGGGGAAGAAAGTTAATAATATCAATACATGTCTATAGTGTCTAATAGTTGTTAATGTCTAAATACATCTATTGAATTTTATGATACCTAATACAACTAACGTTGATGTGATTCTTGGAATTAACTGTATAGCAAGCTTTTATGCTCACATCAACTATTATTGAAGGCAAGTATCCTTTATTTCATCTAAGAGAGATAACTTTGTGATAAAAATGAATGAGATGATGAATCCATAATAGTTAGACCAAGTTCAATCTAAATTAGATGAATCACATCTTTGGTAGTGGGATTATCTCTTTAATGGAAATATATGTTTTTTCTTCACCTTTTCATGATTTTTTTGAACTCCACAAATACGTATTTTTAGATAACTTATTGGTTCTCCCACCCAACCGTGATATAGAGTTCAACATATAACATGTATAAGGAGTGAAAACCATTTATATTCTTGGTAAACATATATTTCTCACTGAGTTGAGAGAGCCTATAATTTTCCTTGAGGACCTAGAGTGGAGATATTTATTAGACTAAGTACATATTCATGGGATGATCTCATGTTGTTCTCCAAGAAGGATGATAAAAATATAAATATTTGTGTAGAATATAAGAAGATAAATCTTATGATTGTAAATAAAGAATATGATTTTCCATAGATTCATGATCTCTTTGATTAGGTATGTGAACATCAATGGTTCTATAATATTTATCATCATTTAGGAAACCATTTGTTGTGGGTTAGGGAGGACCATATCACTATGACTTCATTCAGGTGTATATATGTCTTGTATGATTAAATCATCTTTCATTTCAAATTTATGAATGAGACAAAAAATTTCATTACCCTCATGATTAATAGAATCCACCCATATGTTGAAACTTTCATCATGTTATTTTTTTATGATACCAATATATAATTATTAATATTTGAGTTATATAGAAGCATGATGAGATCATGTTGAGTTCACTCCATGCAAATTAGTATTTAACAAAGATTTATGAATTTTAATTATGGATATGAGAGTTTTGTTTCCTTATTCATGTGATATACATTTTATAAATTTCTATGGATGCATAGAAGGATCAATCTGTGATATGTTGTTGTCTCCCTCAAAATATTATTAAGATTAGATTTTTCCTTAGGTTACTTGGATAAAACTGCTGGTTTATTTGGATTTATACCTTCTTAAGAAACTGATAATGGGGGTAACTGAGAAGGGGTGAAATATGAGTAGATTTATTAGTTTTATAAGTCCATTAATTTGTTGAAGAGGGGGTCAATGACTGCACCAATTTTGAATATTCTAGAGAATGGGACATGTTACATAGTGAACAATGCTTCCATAGGAATAGGGTTGGGATTTTTCAAATATAGATGGATTTTTTAGTTCCTTATGTGTAATTAAAGTGGTGACTTGGTGATTGTAACTACCTAACACATGATTAGGAGTTATAAACTTTTTTCCACACCCAGAAATGTTCACAATATTATCTCTTTATTGTGAGGTTTTTTGTTTTCAAATACTATAAGAACCATCAATATATCTTATCTTAGAAGGATATAAATTTGATATAGAGTTATTTGTTATAGTAACTAATGATATTAAACTTCATGGTGACCTATGATCTAGGGATATTTAATGTCATTTAAAATGATCTTTCGAACAAATAAACTGATACATAGGATTTGGGCGAACTAAAATCATCATAGGATTGGTGTCTTATGATTTTTGATAGAGAAATGTCTTGTGGATTCATATTTGGATCATGGAGTCAAGAAATTTGAACCCATTATCATAACAAATTCGTTAATGGAATTGGTAAATATTGATAAAGATTCAAATCCCGATTCTATAGTGTTTTTAGAATGACTGGTAGGTAGTGATCCAGTTTCATGATAGTCAGTAGAAGATAATGATGTGATTAACAAACCAAGATAGGTTATAGTGTCATGATATTTAATAGTGTATTTGATGAAAAAATATCATGAATTAAAAATTATAAGTTAATAAAGTGTTACAAAAGATGTACTATGAAATGGGTCATCAGTTATGATGGACTGGTATGAAGATGGTCATCATTGGTATTATTTCATGATTCCTTTTTTGTTAGAGGATAAAGTCTGAGCATCAACATTATAGTGGTTTTATTCACCCACATATAATTCTAATGTAGAATTCATATTATTTGATGATAGAAATTGTGGTGTTACATCAGCCCTGATTAGTTATGATGTGATTTTGGGTGATAGATAATTTGTTGAAAAAATTCGGCCTTCTCAAGATTACCTGTTAGAATCACTAAATGTATGATCTGGGAAAACTATATATATAGGGGATTTTATTAATAAAATGAGTCTCATTAATAATTTTATTTGATAGATATGCACATTCTATATCACATTATTCATAGGTCCTATATAAATCATTGGGTACTCAATTGAAACTAAGTATAACATGTCATCGGTAGAGAAATGGTTATCAAGTGGGATACCTTTGAGATAGTTAAAGTGTTCATAAAGCACTTGAACAGCCCTCATAAAATGATATAATTTTATAATGGTAGGAGAATTAGAACTTTTGGAGTTTTTTAGTAAAGATTTAATATTATTTCAGTTTATTCCTCAGTTAGGGGATTAACATTAGCATAATGAAATCAAGATCTATGATTACTTACACCGCTCAAACTTTCAGAGTATATTAATAGTATGGATTACCATATGGGTCTTCCTACTTGTTACAAAGTTATAAATGATGTATTTCATGTGTCACAAATCTGGAGGTATATGCCTGATCCTATGCATTTCGTCAATTATGAGCATGTTGAGCTAGAACTTGACACATCATTCATGGAATATATAGTGAGGATTACAAACCATAGTGAGATGGTATTGTGGAAAAATAAAATTGCACTATTTCAGATCCTTAGTTGGCATGGACAGATCTAGGATGGATCTTGAGAGTGGGATTGTGATAGTTGGGTTAAGTTTCCCATGTTGTTTGAATAATATGTATAGAGATGATTCTCGAGGATGAATATCCTTTATAGGGGGTTACATAATGAGATTGGATTTTTTTTTCAGATGTTTTAGGAGTTAATTTTATCCTTTATCATTTTAATTTTGATTTATGAATTGAAAAAGTTGTGTTTCATGGTTGTTTGGTAGTTTCTGAGTGTTTTAGAAGCCTCTTTAGAAGTGATCACCTGGAGCATTGTTTTCCCAAACTATGTTGATCCTCTAAGAAACTATAAAACTATTAGAAAATTCACTTGGATAGGAGGATAGTTAAGACACATTTTTTATAAAACAGTTTATCCTTACCAAAGATACCATGAAACGTGATCGATTAGACAAATTTATTGTTGGTTCATGGTTTGATAAACCATGGGAGAAAACCACGTCGATACCTCAAAGTGGTAGTAATACTAATATGATTGGTTGAAGGTTTGTCTAACCATATGGAAAAACTATATGTATGTGGGGTAATGATCATAAAATGAAATTTAACATCTAATAATTTCCCATTTTAACCCACTCTCCCTCGTACATGTATATCTCTCAAGTATAGAAACTCTACTAGCCTTCATCAATGTTTTCCTCTATACACCTGCTCGATTCTCACAGATCCAAGTGTATTAATGATTGATTATTAAGGTATGTGATCCCAAATCCTCTATTGCTAGAGATTATTCTAGATCTACCCTTATACCATTGATATAAATCATTGATCTAGAATTAATTTTCTAGATCTATGAATTCTGATGGCATCGAACATTGAATTCATGTATCATAGCTAGAATACTGGTGGATCTGGAGTTTTGATGACATCTAATTTGACCAGTATCAATTATAGAACTACTTGTGGATATCTAGAGGGATTAATTTTGAATGATCTAAATCTAATTACATATTGATGTTTCTTGGGTATAGTTGCATGATGGGGTTCAATGTTGTTCAGGAAAAAGGTTATGGTGGGAAGTTCCTTAACATTTGGTGCCATTATACACTATTGTTTTCTTGTTGTTATACTTATATTAGACTATATTGTTTGACCATTATTGCTATTGATTTCATGTGAGTGTGTATTTCTATTAATATATATATATGATTCTTGATTCTATGAGAATACTCATGCATATTTTTCGACCATGATTGATTTTGATCACATGTGAATATATATTTTTAGTAATTCTCATGATGAAATTCTAAGTACATCATTTTTATGATATACCTGGTTATGTGTATTACTATACCAAGGAGTTATTTATCCGGTATACAGAATATGTTAACTATCATGACATGTTTATCTCTTAGAGGGGGAGTGTGCATGATATTAGACAATAATGATGATGTACTTATGAACAGGGTGAGGGAATAATGACCTTGACACCAAACATGAGACAACAACATTGGGGTTAAGATGGCCATTTGGCTAGGCCCATGGCATAGACATGATACAATTTCCTTGAGGCCAGACCTATTAATTATACAAGGGTTGGATGAAATGAGATCAGACTGATGATAGAGGTGGGATGTGATGACATTATGGAACAATTCATATTGATTCCTTGTGATTACCAAGAGAAATGATCACCAATTTTTGGATAGATCTTCATCTCTCCAAAAGATATTTAATTATCCTTCTGGAATAAAGCTAGAGTAGGTATGGTTGAGGATCATAGTTGATTGGTTAGCATATGATTTCTTAACATATGATTGTTTATTGTTGATTTTTAATTTAATATTATCATGGAATACGCGTGTTATATTTAATCATGTTGTGTCCTGGGCCTGTGAGCCCCCGCCAGGATTGTTGGCGCCTGTGCCCCGGTAACCAATCCCACATCGGTTGTGGAGGGAGATTGGTGGGTGCTTGAAATTCCCGTGCCTACCTTCCCCTCAGCAACGCGTTTTAAAGCCGTGAGGCCTGGGATAACAACTGGGCCAGAGCGGACAATATTGCTGGGCCGAGGGATCCGATCCATCAATTGGTATCAGAGGGTGGTTGGTCTCGGGACCGGTGTGGGCTTGGTGGGGGGGATGTTGTGTCCTGGGCCTGTGAGCCCCCGCCAGGATTGTTGGCGCCTGTGCCCCGGTAACCAATCCCACATCGGTTGTGGAGGGAGATTGGTGGGTGCTTGAAATTCCCGTGCCTACCTTCCCCTCAGCAACGCGTTTTAAAGCCGTGAGGCCTGGGATAACAACTGGGCCAGAGCGGACAATATTGCTGGGCCGAGGGATCCGATCCATCATTTGGTATCAGAGGGCGTATTTGAATAATTCCTTAACCGGTTTCAAATTAAAGATCCTATTTTATTTTTTGATGGCTTCTACCGCTTCTTCCTCTCAATCCCCCGAAGGATTTTCTTTGGATCGTGCTCCATTCTTTGATGGAACCGATTATAGTTTTTGGAAAACCCGCATGGCCACATTTCTTAAAAGTATTGGCTATCCAATTTATAGAATTGTTATGCATGGTTTTACGCTTTCCTCTCCCGATGAGTCAAAATGGACCCCCAATGACATTGCTTATTTTGAACTTGATGGAAAAGCCATGAACGCTCTTCATTGTGGTCTTGATAGAAATGTTTTTGATCATATTTCTTCTTGCACATCTTCACATGATATTTGGAAATGTTTAGAGCTAACCCATGAAGGTACTAACATGGCTCAAAAGCAAGAACCCGCTCAAAAGCAAGAACCCGAGGCAAAATCCGTACCCACTTGCCCACGTCACAAGAAAAGGGCCAAGAAAAAGGGGAAGAAGAAGGCTTCAAAGGCAACATGGAGTGATAGCTCCACCTCTTCATTTTCCTCCTTCTCCTCGAGCGACCAAGGTACAAAATTCCTAATGGCAAATCTTGAGGTATCATCTTCCGACTCTTCTTCCTCGTCTTCTAGTTCTTCAAATTCTTTCAATCATTTATCTTATGAAGAACTCTCACATGCTAGAGACCAACTTGAAAATGGTTTTCATGAACTCTCTTCAAAATTCATTGCTTTGAAAAAGTCTTTCAAAAAACTTTCCTCCGAAAAAGACCAACTTCTCAAAGAGAAGGAGGAACTCACCCTTAAAATCCAAAATTTTCCAAATGTTGATTCCATGGAATCAACCATCAAAGACCTTAGAGAAACCCTAGCCAAGTTCACCCAAGGTGAACAAAATTTGAAAAATATACTTGGTTCCCAACGTATATCCCGAACCACCAATGGACTTGGCTATACCAACCGAGCCTCCTCCTCCCATGCTCAAACTGTTTTTGTAAGGGGGAGCTCCGATTACAAATTTTGTAATTATTGCAAGAAAACCGGGCACATGATATATGAATGTAATTGCAAAAATGCCCGGTATGGTCAACCCAAAAGTTTTTTCTTTTCGGATGAATTTTATAGGAGAAGACCCGCCATGAGGCAAGTATGGATTGAAAAATCCCTATTGGCAAGTCTCTCCGGGCCTAAATTTGTTTCGGTTTCAAAAATCACTCCCCGGTGATTCATTGTTTTTATTTAGGGGGAGTTAGGATTTTTTAAGCCTTGTTGTGTATTCAAAGTTTTCATTTCAAACTCAACACTTGGCTTTGAAATTCAAATTTTCTTTTAAATTTTCTTTTTTAAATATCCAACAGTTGGTGTCGATTTTTCAAAACTCTCAATTTCAAAAATTTCATTTGGTTTCAAATTTCGAATTTCAATTGGTTTTTGATTCAAAACTTTCAATTCAAACTGTTATTCAAATTTTTCAATTCAATTTTTCATTTCAAAATTTCCAACAATTAGTATCATTTTCAATTGTTTTAAAATCTCGTTTTTCATCGAATCCCTCAATCAAGTTTTATGCCCCATTCTATTTTGATAATCACAAAGGGGGAGAAATTTCTTGATTGATTGGGGGAGAATCATTTTCATCATGCTTAGTATTTCCTTTCAATTTCAGCATTTTACATTAATTGTTTTGGTGATTGTGATCATCAAAATAGGGGGAGATTGTTGTACCTCTCGAACCCCTCAAGGTTTTATTTTCATGATCACAATCATCCTCTTTTTTATCTAACCCTCTTTCAAGTGTTTTTGATTGATAGGAATCAAATCAGGTGGCCAAGGAATTGGGCCAAGAAAGAAAGAAGGCAAAGTGGACTGAAATCCAGACCACCGGCCAGCCGGTGGAACACCACCGGCCAGCCGGTGGCACCTGCACTCAAGAAGGAGCCACTGCCTTACCACCGGCCAACCGGTGGCCTCAGCACCGGCCAGCCGGTGGCACCCAGACTGAACAGGATGAGCTACTGCCTCACCACCGGCCAGCCGGTGGCCCCTGGACAGGAATCCAATGCCATTTTGCAAACACCGGCCAACCGGTGGCCCTGCACCGGCCAGCCGGTGGACACAGTCAAACTAGCCGTTGGGCTGTTGACCAGCCTGTCCACTTGGCTCCCAACGGCTCCGAAGACCTCTCCAACGGCTCCGAAGCCTCCCCAAGGGTTCCTAGCCTATAAATAAAGGCCAAGGAAGCCCCGGACACCCACCGGAACTATACGGAAGCCTACGGACACCTTGTTGATCATTTGGCGTACCTCTGGCGGACTTCCTCAAAGGAACCCTCCTAGCTCCATCCAATTCCACATCCAAGGAGCTCCCTCAAAGAAGCTTGGAAGCAGCCTTCAACATCTCCAATCATCAAAGGCGCCCAAGGCTTCTCCTCATATACGGTTTTATTGTTTTATTCATTTTGAGCTTAAAATTGGGTTTGTACCTACAAACCCCAAACCCTTTTCTCAACCCCCTTTCTTTTGGGTTTCACACCACCATTAAGGTGTGAAGAGGTTTTCTCAAGCTTTTCCTTTAAAAGGCTTGTGTCTCGGTGAGCTAGCCTTCACCCGTAAAAAGACTAGTGGGTTCTTGCTAAACCATTAAAAGCAAGTGGGTTCTTGCTAAACCACAAACAGCAAGCTGTAATAGGTCCTAGTGCTACCTCAAAGCCTAGTGGGTTTCTTGCTAAAACCATTGAAAAGCAAGCGGTAGGAATCTCTCAATGGTTGAGTTGCAAACACCGGCCAACCGGTGGCCCTGCACCGGCCAGCCGGTGGACACAGTCAAACTAGCCGTTGGGCTGTTGACCAGCCTGTCCACTTGGCTCCCAACGGCTCCGAAGACCTCTCCAACGGCTCCGAAGCCTCCCCAAGGGTTCCTAGCCTATAAATAAAGGCCAAGGAAGCCCCGGACACCCACCGGAACTATACGGAAGCCTACGGACACCTTGTTGATCATTTGGCGTACCTCCGGCGGACTTCCTCAAAGGAACCCTCCTAGCTCCATCCAATTCCACATCCAAGGAGCTCCCTCAAAGAAGCTTGGAAGCAGCCTTCAACATCTCCAATCATCAAAGGCGCCCAAGGCTTCTCCTCATATACGGTTTTATTGTTTTATTCATTTTGAGCTTAAAATTGGGTTTGTACCTACAAACCCCAAACCCTTTTCTCAACCCCCTTTCTTTTGGGTTTCACACCACCATTAAGGTGTGAAGAGGTTTTCTCAAGCTTTTCCTTTAAAAGGCTTGTGTCTCGGTGAGCTAGTCTTCACCCGTAAAAAGACTAGTGGGTTCTTGCTAAACCATTAAAAGCAAGTGGGTTCTTGCTAAACCACAAAAAGCAAGCTGTAATAGGTCCTAGTGCTACCTCAAAGCCTAGTGGGTTTCTTGCTAAAACCATTGAAAAGCAAGCGGTAGGAATCTCTCAACGGTTGAGTTGGGAGCGGAGACGTAGGCCGGGTTTTGGCCGAACTCCGTTATCAATTTCTTGTGTGATTGCCTTCTTTATTTCCGCTGCACTTTACTTTGATTTTTTTATTTGTCTATCAATTTTTTAAAAGGCAATTCACCCTCTTGCCATCATTCCCTCCTTGGGGTGTTCTTCCGACCTAACATTTGGTATCAGAGGGTGGTTGGTCTCGGGACCGGTGTGGGCTTGGGGGGGGGATGTTGTGTCCTGGGCCTGTGAGCCCCCGCCAGGATTGTTGGCGCCTGTGCCCCGGTAACCAATCCCACATCGGTTGTGGAGGGAGATTGGTGGGTGCTTGAAATTCCCGTGCCTACCTTCCCCTCAGCAACGCGTTTTAAAGCCGTGAGGCCTGGGATAACAACTGGGCCAGAGCGGACAATATTGCTGGGCCGAGGGATCCGATCCATCAAATCCCACGTGTTAAGAACATTTTTATGGATTTATACAAGGATTATTTATTCACACATTGCATGGGAATACTAATGTGAGTTAAAACATCATTATTAGGGATCTATGTACAAGCATGGAGATCGTAATAGATTTTTCGGCTATAGAGTATAGAGTTTTTAGTGGTATAGGGACAAACTCTAGAGAATCCCATAGTATTTCTTCATTTTTCTACTTCAACATTATATAATTTAGTTTTCTTTGCCACATTGAGAGCCTATTATATTAATATGTGTCACATGGGTGACATTTTCTATCACATAATGTTTAATTAATATTTCACTATAACAATCTAGGTTGTTTTTTTATGTTATGGTGAATTACTTTGATTACTAATGTTATAGTATCCCCGCTACACTCTTATACCCTTAGTGCTAGTGCGAAGCCTCAAATGTGTGAGGAGGCATGCATGAGTTACTACAACATCACTAATATTGTGTTATTTAGGAAAATCCTAGTTGGGGGGTAATAATAGTGATCAATAGGGAAATAGTTATGGTTTTATGAATGAGAAATATGATAAAACCTAAATTTATGAAAGGATTATGAGGGGGAAAGGTCCCAAAGATGAAGGCTCTACTATATATCTTTTCTTGATTTAATTATATACCATGGTAAATAATTTTTCATAGAAAATACAACATAAACCCACTTTAAAAATTATTTTCTACTAATTCAAAATCTAGGATACATTTAATGAAAACAAAATTCAAATTATATAAAATCATAATTTTAAATGAAAAAATATAATATATAGGAAAAACTATTAATGTACAAAAACTAATTTTCAAAATATTTAATATTTTTATAATAGATTTGCATCAATTTAAAAATTTAATGAATATTAATATATTTATTTATGAAAATAAATAATAAATTTTATAAATATTCCCATTTAACCATAATAAATTTTCTCTATAAACAAAATACATTAAATAATTTTTTTATGAAATTCACATTGTTAAAAAAATAAATGATATTATTTTTTTAATATAATTATAATAACCATCTTCATGTTATTTTTATTATATATATAAAAATACGGTTCATAAAAAAAATAATCTAAGTGATCAATTTAATTTATTAAGAGAAAAATTAAAAACACAATTAAGATATTTTTTAAAAATCACATTTTGCATTAAATTTTTTTCATAATAATAATATATTTACTAATCATTACACAAATTTTTTTTGATTCGTTGGTTTTAAAATCATTATTTGAATTTTATAAATACATGTAATTAAAATCATTATTCAAATGTGGTAGAAATAATAAAATAACTATATAATGTATAAAAATTAATATTTATTTTGGAAACAAGATAATTCCACCAATTGTGTATCATTTTTTTCATTCATGATTTAATTATTAAATATGATTCATAATTACTTACAAAATTTAATCTATACACATTAAACCACTTGGATATAATTATATATGATGACCATATATACATAAACCATATAACTAATGATTGTTTTGCTGACAATCACATATATAATGAATTAATTGCATTGATATATATATAAATATCCACATCTTTGAATTCATTAAAAAAAATTACAAATTTATCTCTCAATATATCCATCACATTCTTGATCATGGTCTTTTTCTATAGTTTTCATTAATGGTATGATCTTCATAGAAGATCTGGATGATAGGAATTTTAACCCTATGGTATTTTCATTTGTTTTTTGTTTAATAAAATTTGTAATATTTTCAATTTTGTTTCATTTATCCAACCTAAAATGTACTTCTTTTTATATAGTAAGATTATACCTTAATGGAATATGTTACTATTTGTTTTAGTTTTTTGTGTATCATAATAATTCGAATACACGTGATTTTTTAATGAGAAAAAAATAATGAAATATTTAGTTGTTACATAGGTGTATACATGAAAAGTAGAATTATCTTACCTAGAACCTTTAGTACATAAGGTAAAATAATTAAACAATAGGGACCTAGAATTACCATCTCCTATTTTGTCTTATTATCTAATTCACATGAAATTTTCAACTTATATTCATTCCCAACCAAATCCATGTAGTTCTCACTAGTTCTTAGAATCAATATCCATCATTATTATTAAAATTAAATCTGACATAACCACATCAATAAATTCAACAACTAGTTTCCCTTTTTGGGTTGGTAGTGAAGATTAGACTGACCCCCAAAGCTAACCACCAATAGGATATGGGTTGGTGACTTGCACATAGGGTATAAAGACAAAAATATGAGATAAATTTGGATAAATATATAAGGAAAATAAATAAAAGACACAAAAAGATCCATATAACGTAAAATAGAATAAATATACCACAAATGCATGTAATTTCATACATTTTACATCATACACAAAAACTGAACTCCAAAAATTGAATTCCATCAAAAACTCTTATAGTAAAAATTTAAAAACACCTACAACAAACTCCATAGGCTGGTAATGTCAAGGTTGGTCACCATATACCTAATGTGGATCCAATATATATATATCAATAAGATAACATATCAACCTAAATCATCAAGGATCACTCATAAGATAAAACAACCAAGTGTAGTAATATAGTGACAAAAGAATATATCAAGTGGGAAACCAGATATCACATTCCCACAAATATAGTTTGTCTAGATGATATTATATCCTCCATGTATCCACATAATATCATTATAACCACTACCACATATTCATATCCACATTTTAAATAATTATATATAGTCAATGAACGTTTTAGTATGACTAAATCATTAAAAACATCACATCCTCATCATAATAGCATAAGAAGATCAAGAAGAACACTAACCATGCAACCATCACTTTCCATGAAAATCCCATTCCATAAATTACTAAAAAGCCTCCATTGAATCATTATTAAAACATCATATATTTTCAAAGATTAATATATTATTACATGTAAAAATAAAACTCAAGCTATTTTATCTTATTATATATATAAATAAGAGAGAGCATTGAGGAGGGAGTTTTTATCCATACTTTCTATCTACAACATGGATATCGGGGAATAAACTAGAGACCAATGTATTTATATTGGAAGTGGTATAATTACTTGACTCATGTTTTTATGTATAACAAATAACATGAAAATAAATAACATAATTATTGCATATAATCCCAATAATAAGGGTATATTGAAAACTAATCCTCTTTATTATCACTAAAACAAAAAATATTTCCACCCCACATCGACAACCATCAACCCAAATACTAAACCTTTATACCCAACAACTCCAAACACATGTATAATTTGAGAATAAATTCAATTAGATCAGGTTTTTATTAAATTACATAATAACAAGTATGGCCATATTACATTTAATTATACATTTTTATATAAAATTACTCATTAATAAATAAATCATTATTATAGATTGTAAAATCTCTTAAAACAAATTTATTTTAATGTTATTATCCCCTGAATGGCCCAAAGGCCTTTTTTTATTTTATTATGGATAATCCACCTTTTAATGGTTGAATGGGAACCCGTACATGACCCGTAGGCCCAAGGAACAAGGCCCGACAAACCCTCAATACATGACCCGAAGGCCCAGAGGCATACCATGCCCAATACATGGCCCGTAAGCCCAGCCCACTTGAACTGCCCCTCCCCAGCTTTCTGCGTCATTGATCACCTAGCTCCCACCTTGCATTGCTGATCGGATAGCATTGCCCCGTGCAAAGCTGCATGGTGCCTAGTCCCGATGGCAGTTGTCACACCCTCTCATTCTTCCAATCCGGTAAGCTATGCATCTGGTGGCTGCTACTCCAGTTGCTCTGATCCTCTTCTGGGGCATGTTCTATATGAACTGGGCTACTCCATAGTCTATGTGACCTGAAGGTCCTGTGGCCCGAAGGCCTTTGATGAACCGAAGGCCCTGAAGACCCGTAGGCCCAAACCGGCGGCCCGAAGGCCCAAATCAGGTGAATAGTTCTGATTTCTATAGTACTGAACATTAACTGCTACAGTACTTCTAAAGTAACCTATAAATTCGCCTCCACCCAGTTTTGAACTCGGGTCTCTTGGATGCCATGCAGGAGCCCTTACCACTCGGGTATGGGCTCGTTGTCCAATGTTACTATCATACATTAGAATATTTCATTTGCATAAAGAACCCAACTCCAGTCACCCAGAGTTAGTGGTTAAATTTTTACATTGGAACTAGATACATGGAATCACATCCTAAAGGGTCAAATCCTTTAGAAGTATTGGTGAACTATATTCATACCTAAATTTCACATTATAATTGAAAATATAAAATACAACATAGTACATTCTTTGAGTATACCACTATTCCATTTATCATTTCCTTGAAAATCTATCATAATACACTTTTTGGAATCTTAGAGAAGGGAATCACAAGAAAGAGGTTAGCTCTAATGGCCAGTATGGGTATGCATACAGTGGAATCTATAATTAATAAATAAGTTATAATCAATTTCTAAAGGAAAAATAACTAAAATCAATTTCCATTAAATTAATAATATGAAATTGATGAATAATATATCGTGAATAAATTTGGATCAAACAATTCCATTTAAATAATAATATGAGCTTTAATATTCTCCAACGATATTCTAACCTATCGAATAATAACATTGAAATCAATAAATAATTTTATAGGGGTGTAATTCATAATTTCAGACCTCATTAACATATTTGTGAGGCCTCATTACATGACATATTACATAAATAGGTAAGCCCTCAACAAATACCCAAGATATTTTTACTCATGAGACCTACCAATTAATTTAGGGACTATAGAAAGCCCCACGCATCCCATACTAAGTCCAATGAATTCCTCATATTAAAGGGGAGAAATATTTTAAACATAAACATTAATATTAACACTATAAAATGAAATTTTAATAATTTCCTCAATAAATTAGCATAATCATACACTATCTATAGTAACATGGTGAATGTTATTAAAATAGTACATCTTTAGTTAAACTGATAATAATCCATTTCAAAAAATATGCCAGATGGTATCATATGTGTTCAAACTCAATGAATCAAAATATTCAAAAAATTATTTTGACATGGATGAAAATACATTAATAATACCATTGAAATTTTCTTGAGGAAAATAGAATTTTTCTCATTGTAATCACTTATTTTTAAATTTTTGTGCAATTATAAAAGAAAAAAAATTCTATAAAAAGATACATTTTAGATTTTAAATAAATCTTCAAAGCATTAAGGCAGCATGATGGTAAAAAAATCTATTCATTCTGTATAAGTTAAAAAACATTCCATTCATATTGTTTAAAAAGTACCTTATTCATAAAATGATAAGAATATTCCTTTTAAAACATTTTATAAAAAGTCATAAATGGTTGACAATGAATTTTAAAAATCACTAGAGAATTAAAAAGAATTTTTAATTTTTTTTTGAAAACATCGACTAGGAATTGAAATATTCCCCAGTGGAGAAAAAAATGAAAAACTTTTCGAATAATGATGATATTGTGAAATGAACACTTACCACTTTAGTAACTTTTTAATCGTAAGCCCCATGAAAAAATAACTTCAAATGAAAAATTAAATACCATGAATAAAATTATATTCACAAAATAATATATCATTGAGTAAGTATATACACTACATAAAAAAATAAGTGTTGAATATGTTATATGAATCACATAAGTAAAAGTGAGATGAGAAACCCAAACCTCATATTTGATTACCTATTTTTATGTTTAAACCTCCAATATTATAAATATAGATTTATTATACACATATTCTAGAATATTAGACATATATATCATACTATATATGATTTAATTATAATATTTTATCACTTATATATTATCAATTCATTTATAAAATTATAGTTTCGGGTGGTAACTACTTCATTTTTCTTATATGTTTTGATTTGGTAGTTTGGGTCCATATACTTTTATCATATTTCCATCATATTTAGAATATTATTTATGGTGTAAATATCATATTATATATAGATATAGATATAGATAATCCATAAATATATAAAAAGATAAATGAACTACCATGTTCATTTAAACAGTAGGTTGGATGTATGCGTGGATGAAGTTTTCATTTTTAGATAGATGAAATGAAAGAAAGGTAAAAAGTAATGAACTTTTAAAAAATAATTATTATTTCATATATATAATATATATTCATTAGATCCATATTTACAATCATCCAAGTAAAGTTTTGATGAAAATTGAATTACACTACTACATGGACACGGTAGGTCGAATGTAGGCACGAGCGATGTTTTTGTTTATCGTAGGATGGAAAATAGATGGAATATGGTTTTACCATAATCATAATAACATCTCAGTATATTTATGACACTATTTTTATTCTTTTAGGATGGTTAAAACAAATTAATAGGAAGTAGAAGAATAGATAAACCTTTAAGAGTTAGTAAAGATTATTACCTCTTCTTCAGTGGACTCCCTTTAGATCTCTTTGAAAGGGACCTAGGATTTATATTTTGGAATAAGAAGAACCTCATTAACATTACTAAGTATTTTTATAACAAGAAATATTAGGGTAATATAGATGGATCAATGTGGTGTAAATTAGTGAAGGAAGGGGTTCCCTTTTATAATTGAGGGGAGGGGAATTCGTGGAATTCATTAAAATATTAAATAAATATAAATAATTTATCAAATATAAATGAATAAAAATTGAAGTAATTCTAATAAAATATTAATATAATTTGAAATACATCCATCTAATAAAATTTCGATATTTTTTGGATATTTTTCACCCTTATCTTTTATATTTAACACCCCATTAACCCATTTAATAATTACCGTACAATTAAAATTTTCTTCTCTATAAGGGATGATAATGTAACTAAAATTTTATAGAAGATGCATAAATAGACCATTTTAGATTTAATTAACTATATAAAATTAATTTTTCTAATTCTAAATTTTTTATATCATTTAACAAAATATTATTTATTATAAAATATCACTAATGTCAATTTTTAGAACTATTTATTTCTTTGACATTATAAATATTTATAAAACACATATAATCCAAACAAAATTTTTTATTACATACCAAAAATTTTATGGTAATCTTGAAAATTCATGAATCTCATTATTTATCTCAAATTATATCACTTAAAATATTTTAAATATAATTTATCTGATTTTTTCATTAGTTGAATAATTATTGCATCAATGTTGTGCAAAAATTTAATGAAATAATCAAGTCAAAAAAAATTAAAAATAAATTATCATTATTATGAAAAATATTTAATATTTCAAAAAATCATTTGTAATTGAATATATCCTCTGAATGACCCTATATTTGATATATTATAGTTATTAAAAACAAGAGTGTGACATATTTGACTTTTTTTCTGAATTAAAATACTATAAAGGTCATAATGTCATCCAAATAGACATAAAATACCATATAGTTGAATCTTTCAAGAATATGGATGAAATTAACTCATTAGATAATATTATGTGAATTTTTAGTTTCATTTTCTAGTCTATCATTTTAATTTTAACATTAATTACTCTATTTATCCTTTATTATGTTAATGGAAATTACTAAGGTTACTCTTCATATGAAAAATATAAAAAGTACCTTTTACTAAATTTGAAACATATAAATACAAAAAAAATTAAAATTCAAAATTTAGAAGTGGTAGAATTTAATGAAAAATTAAACCAGAAAAGAGCAATGCAAAACAGTTTTTCAGAAAAATTCCCTTTTGAGTATAAAAAATATTTTACACCAAATTCAACAATTAAATTGATTCAAATGAAAAAAAAATTGGATTATTAATATTCTAATATAAATTATTTTACATTGAAATCATTTTAAAATAAAATTTATATTTTTTAAATGGTTGAAAAAAATACAGTTTCTAATAAAAATAATTAATTTTCAACATTCACTGGAAAATAAATAGTTTCATCAAAATCCAAATAAATTACTATGAGATAGTTTGGATTTTATGATTTCAAAATGATATTTATTTTATAAAAAAATATAGAAACATTCCATAATTTAATTATAATATTTTCTCGATAAAATCATTTTTAAGAAAAAGTATTTTTGAAGCCTAAAATAAATTTACTAAAAATTGAATACTTATTTCATAAGAATTAATAAATAATATTTTATATAGTATTTACTTTATATATATAATAATTTTTATAATATTATTTCTACATTACAATTTAATAGCTAGTTTATAACGATCATTATTAAATAATGTTTTGCAGGTCGTTGAAATTCAGTGTTGTGTGTTGTATACACTATCAAATATGATGTTACTCTTTTAAAAGATATGGGTGTAACAGTTTAAAAATCACTTTTTTTGTTTGTTTCATTACAAAGTTGGCACATTTAATAAACAAATATAATTATTTATTCATTCATTTATTTATTTGTGCTTCCTACCATGAAATTAGGAAACTATTTCCCAACCCTTATCAACATCTCCCATAACCTCATCTTCCACCATGCTGACATATGAAAACCACCATATATCCTTGAAAATATTCATAAAAAAATCCTTTCCCCTTTCCTATAAATCCAATAAAACCAAAACCTCAACAAAAACATTCAACAATCACATTTCCAAAAAAAATATATGAAAAATAACATCAGTACAACATTAAAAAAACAAAAATCCATAACAGATTCCACCTTTTCAATCTAGTGTTTATATCAATCTATAAACATTTTCATAAAAAAAACCCTATAACTCTAAAATATTATGCCACAATTTTGTTACCATATTTCTGTGGTGATCAAAAAAATCAAGTTGATATAGAAACATCCTTGTAGTGAAAAAAGGTTATATAACAAGAATTAATTATCAAGAAGATGTACCATATAAGAAATATCTTGGAATTAATTAATCACTTGAGAATAATATTTTTTCCTCTTTAATTTGGGTAGTCGATTTAATTTTATTAGTTATGATACACATTATTATGAACCTCATGATTGTAAAATCTTGATTTATCTAAATTAACACATAAATAAAGGAGTAAAAGTGTCAAAACACATTTTAAATATAAATAATAATGATGATACATTAGAAAGAAAAAAATGAGGATTAGACACATATATTCATAAACAAATACCCTAGAGTACATAATTACAATAATCTTTTATCAATAATATAGCCAGGAACTATTCATGGGAAAAACAAACCTCTACCTTAATCTAATAAGAATATGAAGCTTGAAATATCAATAGAAAAAGGGTAGGAGGATAATAGAAGAACCTTGGATTAATATAGGGATTATCAAATTGCATCATGGGGTTTTAATTCATAATGGGGTGTATTAGAAGCACCAAAAAAGGACTTAAGGTTGGGTAGGGATTAAAAGAATAAATTAAATCCAAACTAATGATGATCCCAACCAATACATGTTGACAAAATCGAAAGCACTATCAGAAAAGAATATCGATATCCAAAGTAAATGTTTATACCTTAAAAAATCAATATTCAAAACATTATATCTTAAAAACTACAAATACCACATTTCTCAATGCATGTTTATATAATTTTAGTAAATGTTTTAACTGGCTTCGTGATATTGTGGGTGTAAAAATGACCATAGTGACCAAAACCCTAATTCCAATTATAGGGAATCCATAGTGTAGGGGAATATCCCAAAACATTTTAATCTATCCCCATTACTAATCAAGAAAAATAATTCCAAAACCTTAATGGAACTCCTCTACACACACCAATAAAAGTTTTACAACCTCTCCTAATTTTACATAAGGATTCTAGTAAAAGTATTTAGACACCACACCTAGTGAAATGTCATCCACTACAGTGTAGAGAACCACAAAACAAATCCATCCCCTTAAAAAAGAATCTTTCACTATCACGACCCATCATAATGGGGCTCTACTACAACTCCCCAAGCCCATCTCCAATAGGCCTAAAGTTAGTGACTAGCACCAAGTTGGCATATCACTAACATAGGAGGCATTTCCTATGTACATGTATGAACACACACATCTCCAATCCCAAAAAAATGTTAAAATGAAAAAACTACTAAGAAAACAATGCATGCATACCACTATACCCCAAATAATAGAGTATGAAAGGAAAGTAAAGTAAAGTGAAACTGGGAAAAATATAATCCTAAAAAAATAATTCTTTAACCACAAGTACAACCTGTAAGAAAAGGTAATGGGATTGTTGTCTATAGCCATAGGAACACCTTGACCTACTTGATCTCACAAATCTTCATTCGGTCCTACTTCAGCTAGGATTCCATCAAAATATCACTTGTATTCACAAGACACGACACGTGTGGGAAAATCCCATACAAGGGTGAGTATAATAATACTCTCTAGACACCCCAAAACCACAAATCAATACAAAAAACAAAGATACAGTGAGATATACACAAGTACATGTCTAGAGTACATATAATAATATCCAAATATACTCTAACCAAGACACATAGTCTAGAGGTAAGTCACAAATATCGCATACCAACACTATAGATTCATCTTGAAGATTCCATGAAGAACTCATCCGAGAGAACACACTCCTAAGTATGATAGCATTGATGACGCCCATAGATGAAGTAATATTTATCTATAAACATCGTGAGAGAGATATGCTCATAGATCTGAAGGGAGATATACAATACACCTGATGAGGATCATAGCCAGGGCCATGGGGTGACACCAACAACTCCATCTGGATTGACCAGTTATGTAGAGGACTGATGTCTGGTAGGATTGGTCATGTCAATACCGATGACTATACGTAGCGAACAAAGATGAATAAAGGATCCCACACTGGGCCTCTTGAAAGATTCCAACGACTTCATCCATGAAGTTTGGCTGAAGGGATCATACTCCTTTGACTAAGAAACAATACCCACTAACCTTCATGTAAGGGATAAAGGGAATGAAC
Organism: Viscum album; assembly: GCA_963277665.1. NCBI lineage: Eukaryota > Viridiplantae > Streptophyta > Magnoliopsida > Santalales > Viscaceae > Viscum > Viscum album. The sequence goes on from OY728160.1 coordinate 702,117,473, forward strand.
CCTAATGAAACTTTTCCAAGGTATGGTGGAAAAGATATTCAAGCCATTTAGAAAGGGGTACATGGTGTGTAGTAGGGTCACACATTGTGTCCCTTGACCTGGGTTAGTTACCATGTACAATGGCCCATGTCATTCCAACTATGTCGTGTAGATGATGGGTACAAGGAATATATAAGGATTCACACGCCGTATCCTTCCATCTGGGGTCCACCTGTGTACTCTGGCCATGTTCCAGTACATGGTTTCAACCCGTGTATCTCTTCCCATGCCCCAGCACATGGGGTAGTAAGTGTACTTGGTCCAGGCCATGTTAGGTTGTGGGGTACATGTCGTGTAGGCAACCCGTGTACTCCACTCGGGTCTGTGTATATCCTGAGATACACATTGAGTCTCTAGGAGGGGCTGACATGTCGTTTCACATTTAACTATCTCTTGAAACCCTAGCCTCCGCACAGTGGGGTCCACAAGCCATGTAACATAGTGTCACACGTTGTGTTCATCGGGGTCATTCAGAATATCATGTTCTTCATTTGTGAACCTCAACTGATGATCCAAATCTCGTTTTGATGATCTTTTCACCTCAAAACTCCAGATCCTAGGCCCTCTCACCTCTACAACATCAAATCAATGAGTCTTGGGTCTTCAATATTCATGGAAAACAACATTAAATCCATCCGAACAAAACCGCAAAAATAATGATATATTTTAAATCACTTTGATTCATCTATCATCAATGTTGCACCTCTTCTAGGTCATCCCAGTGTTGAATCTTCAATTTTGGATTAGTGTGCCATGAAAAAAAGGTGTAATGATCATTCATTCATAACCCCATGAATAACAAAGAACACGCATAGAAATAACAGGGGATAATAGAACATGGAATAAATCTCAAAAATGAACCTCGAACATTGTTTATTCTCGACTTGATCAATTCTTGTAAAAATGGTCAATAATAAAATCAAAATAATAATCAACCCCATAAATATTATAATTAATACTGATCCCACAAGAACGATTTAACTGTAGATTAACCTATTTGTTGGTTGGTCCGCATTCTTCATTGAATTTATGAATAGGGAAAAGAGTATCAAAACAACATGATCTGCCTAAGAATTGGATCATTCGCTATAAAATACTTATTTACACTAGCGAGATCCTTCAAGAATGGTGTTCTTTGATCTTCAATCCACAAGTTTTTTGTCACCAGCAGAGAGAAATATTCAGGGTTCTCTCTAGATCCTTCAAAGGATTCCAGTGTTATGAGCCTACCCTTGGATCTATGCCTAAAGGATGACTTTAAAATAAACTATCAATGTATAATTATGTCAATGAAACAGATAAGAATAAAATAAATACTTATATTTATTTTATTCATTAAAAATGCCTGAAACTAGTTTTCACAATTGACCAGCGCTGGCTGATGTTAGGTCATGCCTAGTATAAAGTCACTAATTTGAACACAATGGTGCCCTCAAATTTTAGATCCAGGCACTTTTTTGGAATTTATTCCACATTTTTAGGAAAATTGCACATGCGTTCTATTTAATATTTTAATATAATTCAAAAAATTATTCCTGGAACATCCAGCTTCATAATTTCATGTCGTCTTAGAACTTGGTCTCAAAATAAATCCATATAATATTTAAAAATAATACTCAGAAAAATATGGGACATTACATTCAACCTAGATCCATAAACTCCTAAAAATGGAAAGCTCCCCAAGCATAAAACACTAACGCATGAATCAAAACAATATGTCCTCTTCGAAAATGAGTTTTTTTTAATTTATTCATTCCAAATATCATGTTTCCTCTTAGAGTTGTCTCTATACCCTCCACCCCCAACACATCTAAACCAAAGAAAATATAAAGGGTATGAGAAGGATTATGGTCTTAAATATCTTTTATTTCTGTTTTTTAAAAAAAAATATGTAAAATATCATTGAGATATACTATGAAATGATAGAATAAATAACTGTATTAATTTTATTTACTAGTAATGAATGTTCATAATAATATAAAATCAAGAAGCTTTATTATCTCAAATGATTAATTCATATAGCTAATACTAAATAGTGAATGTCTCTCATTTTAATCATAAGAAATATTGCCATGATTTCTTCATACCCATATTTTATTTTTCTATAAAATGTAATAAATATAAAAAATAAGTATTTTTTAAAAAATTATATATTTTTCTAAGTGTACAAATTAATAGAAATATACATTTCAATGATATAAGATATTCAAATTATTTTTTAGTGAAATATGTTAGGTAATTTTTTTTAAACTCATATAGTCAATATGATTTGGTACAAAATTGATTTGGAATTATTGGTTCTACATATTATTTTTCATTTTATATGGATTTTATTTTGAATTTATTTTCTATGAGATTCTATAAATTTTTAATTTACTTTAACATAAAGAATATTTTAAAACCATTTTCCCAATTTTCTAAAAAAGTTGAGGGTTTATGAGAAGGACATTGGAGGTTATAAATTTATTATCATTATGATGGTGTATAAAAATAAAGGAAAATTTTTAAAAGAGAAAAGTAAAAAAAAAATTATTAGAGATTATAGTGGTATATTAAAAAAAAATTAATAATAAAATGTGATGTTTTTTAAGGGGATAATGATTCAAATAAGAAAAAAAATAGACAATGGAAAATTAATACCAATTTTATCACTATGTGTTATTGAATAATGTGAAATTTTGATGTGAATTATTTATATTATGCATATAAATATATTTAATTATGATATATTGGTAAGATGTGGCGTCATTTAATTACACTTTTATCCTTATATATAAGAACTCCAATCAGAAAGTTATTTTGATCCAAGAAAGTATAGAAATTTTTTATCATTTTTGGAAGAGTGCTACATTGGGAAGGGATTATTTGATCAATTTCATTTTAGCATATGGTTTTATGGTTTTTGAACTTTATTCATTTTATGATAATGATGAAACATTTATCTCTATGCGTCTTTTTATACTAGAGAATTTTTTATTTGAATAATAATAATTTTATTCGAATAGATGAGATAAGAAATTTTTTTGGTTTTTATGACTATGATATTTATATTTTATAAAACATGATAAATTTTTTATGTATCTATACTATAAAATAAAATTTTATGATATGATATCATAATTAAGACAGGGTAAAAATATTTTTTCTTCAATAAAAATAATTTAATCATTAATTTACTATAGAAAATTTATTTACTGTCAAATATATAAAAATTAATTTATATTTAATAATTTAAATATATTTTTACCTTATGGATAGTTTTCTATAAATAATATATTATTTAATTATGTTACATTTATATATATATATATATATATTATATAGAATATTTATAAAATAGTTTTTTCAAAAGTATCAGGTGTTTTTGAATCATAAATACGATAGCTGTTTGATTTAATCTTCTCCTTGAATCAAGTTTATACATAATTATTGAATACCCTAAGAAAATAAAATACATGAATTTGAATAAAATTTTCTTTCAACCTCAATATGATATCTTCTTGGAGGAGTATTTTTCATTAATTAGTGGAAGTAAATATGATCAAATTGATGGTCAAATTCTAATATTTAGAATTATTAAAGTATAATATGATTTGATTTTATATAGTGTTGTGAAATTAGTATATAAAATTTTATTGGTGAATTTTACGTGTTAATCCTAATGTACTAGGGTAGTAATGAAAATCATTAAAAGTTAGAAAAATATCATTTCTTATTTTTAATGAAAATAGTATCATTTCAACAAAAATAAAATTATTCTCTTAATTAGAGATTGGTTTATTCCTATATAAAGAGATAGAAACATTCAAATATACAAATTTTTAACTTTTTTGAATATGATTTTTTTAAAATATAATCAGTGTTATTCCTTGATCAAAAATTATGAACTCACTAAAAATCTAGGAAAATTATTTATAAGATTTATCATATTAAATAATTTTTAGGTTGTTATGATTTCTTTATTTCTGGGTAGATTTAAATGATAATATATAGTATAAATAGAAGAAACACTAATTCATCTGAAAAACGATTTCAATGTTAAATACAAGAATACTATATATAAGAAAAAAATTAATGAATTATTATTTCTTCATTCCTATGTTATTTTATATGATGTAGAGTCCAAAAATATATAATGTATCTTGGATAAACTTTCATGTGTAATTTATAATTTATTTTTCATTCATGTGTGTAATATTTATTAGATATGATGTTAATTTTAAAAAATGATTAAAATTAAAAACATATTTCATCTCTAATCAATAATGATACTATAAATCAAATTTTAGTTATTATATGTCATGATTAGTGTTAGTACAAGATCATATAATTATATTTTTTTATTTTTTATTAGTAGGTATGAATTATTTTATAACATAATAATCATAGATTATACTATATTAAATTACATTTATACAAGAAATTTTAATATTTTAGCAGTTTAATTCATTTTACTTTCTATAACCTATGACTAACAAAGTTCAAAATATGTGGGATTCTATACTTTAATAATATTCTTATTCATGTATTTATGATGAATCTAAAAATTATGTGGTTGGGTATGTTATTTATTATACATTGGAATTAAATATGATATTTTCATTCATTATATAATGTATTATGTCAAGGATCTCGATTGATAAAGGATAATGAAATTCATTATAAAACATTGTTTTAGGGAATTTGATGTCATTATATAATTGTCTAATTTTATCATGAGTTATTATTTTATTTCTTTTGGTTTAAAATAGATAATTAATAATGGATGATGTCTTCTATGTTAAATTTAAATGTTATCAACATTTTGGTTATACACTATATATTAAAAAAATAGACGTATTCATGTTTTGTAATAATATATATATATATATATATGTATAAATATTAGATATACTCTTATGGGGATTTATGTGTTTTATGAAGAACGTGTTAGATATCATTATAGATTTAGGAGGGTTGAATACATACATAAAATATAATATTGAAAGTCAATGTGAGAATTAATTTTTTTAATTTAAATATAGATCATCTATTAATGAAATATGAAAATATGATTAAAAAACCATTATAATTTTATGCAGTTGATGTACATAAACGAATGTACATTAGTAAAAGTATCCCATTTTAGATATTCCTTTTCGGGGATTTTTTTAGTCCTTGGCCTATAAAGGTATACTTAAGGTAGTTTTAGCTCAGAACTACACTAACCAAGAAGGCCCCAGCATTTTAGGTCATGAAATAATGTTTACAATAGCATTGGGTGTCCACTAGTGTGCCTCGGGTGTTGACCCACTCTCTATGTTTTGATATTTGATCCCTTGGACAGGCTTGAATTTATCCAATTTTTTTCTAATGGGGTGTTAGTACAATGTATTATGTTTCTTAGATGAATCCCATTTAGTTTTGTATATTATTATTCTTGGCTATAACTAATGATAATGACAGCTAGGTTGAGTTTCATCAGTGGTAGTATAGCTCTAAGATGGGTTCCTCCTGGACGAGTGTTACCTTGATACCTTGAGTATTTATATGGTTGGTAGTGGCTGAGACCATTTTTATCTTGGAGTTTGTTATGTGTATATTAGGGATATCCTTGGTCATCTTTATATCTCATATCTTGTATGTCATACTTATGTTTTATGATTAGACCACTCTTTATGATTTTTTTGAGTGTTTTAAGGGTGTTCTACTAAGTATTTTTATTCTCACCCCTTCATGGGATATATCCACACATTTAATGTCTTATTCAAGTGGAATACTTTTCTATAGAGACCATGAATAACCAATAGTATTTTTAGATTAGTTTGGGATACATAAACCGAGGTGCATCCCATTGACGCATTTGATTAGAGTCCCCTCATTCCGAGAAGGTTAGACTTTGTTTTCCAGTTTTTTGATGATTTCTTTGGCCCATTTTTATACTTTCTATAACATTATTTCACACTCTAATTGTGCGATTATATATATATTCATGAACTGTTATGAGTTGTTTTAAATTTCAACATTGTATGTTCTAAGAGATGTGTGTTTACATATAGGTACATTTATAAGAGGACTCCCTTTTCAGATATGCCTTCTCAGTACCTTTAACCTACCCCTAGCCTACAAAGGTGGGCTTGGGGTAGTTAAGTCATAGCCTTATTCCAACTAGCTAGTCTCGATGGGTCAGTTTGGGATAGAAGGCCTAACATCCAATATGTTTTAACAATAAAATATTGATTAGTATTAGTTATTTATAAATGAAAGATGATCATGGGGTTAACCATATTCTATACAATACATTATAGTAATAGAATCTATTTTAGATATTAATAAGATATTTTGGAGAATAAGATGATACATATAATTTATAAATATAAATTTTGTTATGAAGTAATGAGTTTTTATTTGTTTTTTGACATATTAATTAAAGGATGTACATTCCCAAAAAACATTATCTAAATAGATGGTGTGGTGGAAATAATATATAAATTTGAGTTGGTTAAGAATTCATATCCTTATAGAATATATATAACACCTCAAAATTAATCATTTACATATATCTTATGGTTATATATTTTAATTACTTATGATAAAACATCCCATTTATTTAATTTAAATATTTCCATATCATAATAAATTTTCATATGGTTTATTCAGAAGATAAAATAGGAGTGTGAAACAAAAATATAAGTTGAGTTTGAGTTGACTCAAATGAAACATGGTGATTAATTTAAGAATATATGGATGTTAAATAATATTTATTATGGTGTGAATAAATACACTGAATAAAAAATTTAAATAATAAGCATAAATATAAACTTGTCTTTTAGTGGAATTTAGACATATAATAGTTATATTCATAAGAAAAAATTAAGGTTTATTTATATCATTATTGGAAACATATACCGATAAAAAATTATTAATGAAGAAAAAAAATTATTTTATCTGACACATCATTATATATATGATGGTCATTAAATTTGAGTGTGATATTCTATCTAGAAATTTACTAAACGGTGTTTAGAAGTATGATTTAAAGCTAAATAACATGATAAGGTAACCATTACAAGGTTTCATGAAACATGTCATAATATTTATAGAAATATATTTTTTCCTTTTTTTGTTGGAATAATATTTACATCTATTGTGGTTAAGAATCAATAGAAACACTTCATGGTTTTTCAAAAGATATTATAGTAAGATTAATTGATATGTTTAGAAAAAAAGATGTATTCTTATTTTGTTGATGTGATTTCATCAACTATTAAGGGATCAAGATCATGTTTCTAGAGGTAACTAGAGAATAACATGGTTTTCCAAAAAAACATTGAGGCATATTCAAAATCTATATGGTTATTCTAATGAAATAGAATCGGTATTTTTTAAATGAATAAACAGATATGATCTATGCTTCTTAAATTTGATCTTCATAAAAAATCCATGATTTTAGTAAATATTAAATGGTAAATAACTATTTATGGATATGTACATGATTCAATTTAATTTATTGCGATGAAAATAGTAATCAAATATGAAAATTAAAGAGATAGTTCTCCATGATAAAAATGAATAAGGCTTTCAAATGAGAATAAAGGATAACAATTTTGGATATTATAATCAATTACAAAGAAAATAACATAAATCTCAAGAAAATATTATTATTATAAAATGTTAAATATAATCTGGATATATCTAATAAAACAAAGAAATATATTCTTGATTAATTATCTATGGCATTCATAAAAATGTAAATAAACAAGAATTTGTTAATAATGATAGAATATGATTAATTATTTTATTTTTCAATCATATAACTTCTTCATATTAATTTTAAATAAATATGGAATGTGTTTAATGTACTTGATGATCAGTAAGGAATACTTACAAGGTTTTCATGATTATATTATAGATCCATTCGTTCTTCATTGATAAAAATTCAATAAATATGAGACATAGAAGAAAACACAAAAATATACAAGGATAATCCATTTTTAAATAGCATGTCAAACTTGTAAATCCTTATGATTTTATTCTTCAATATTTGGATATACTGTGATCTATTTAAGTAATTAAATGATTAAATAACATACAAATTATAATTTAAATATGGTTAAAATGGATAATATTTGGAATTTGACATCGATCATCGATATACCCCTCTATTATGGTTGGTATATATCTTTTCCAACATCTCATATTGAAGCAATTATTTTTTTATCAACTATATAATATATATAATATAACCTTATTTCATTGATATACAAAAAATATAAATATTTATTATTTAGATCCAATATTATAAAAAACACTTCACATATTCATTATATCTGTAAATTTTAGTAAAACACATGTTTTGTTGCATAACAGTACATATCACTTTTGATTTTTTTTAATTCGATTTAAAATAAGTGTGGTTGTGTAAGAAAGTAAGAATCTATAAGGACTAACCAAAAATTTAACTGTAAGTTCATACTATTTCAACATATATTAAAATAATTTCAAAAATATTTTTTGGAAAACTATAATCTCCCAATAATGGGTTCATCACTGTGAAGGGGGTGAATTAATGGTTCTTTTATTTTAAATTTTGATACACTTCATATAAATATCAATGATTGGATATGATCTAAGTTCATAAATATTACACATATAAATACTCAAATGAAAACATATATGAAATAAGGACAATGAACACTCAATGTTTTATATGGTTGAATCACATCCTAGGTTCCTACTTTTAGCTAGGATTAGGGTGTCAAAGACATAAAGTTTCAATTAATAATCAATAAAAATTTATAAGTGTTTTTGGGGGTATTATTCTCTTGTAGTGTGTTACATATCACTACAAAACACCCCTCTTGAAATAAAAAAAAACTCTCACTGGTATGAAATATCTTTAAACCAAGTTGGTTAAGATCACAATAAAAACTAGGTTTCTTTAACAATGGATAATGATATTCATGTTAGAGTATTCAAGATAATAAGATTAAAGTGTCCAAACTTATTCAATAAATTCATCCTCTTATATTTAGTTATGATTTTAGAATATTGATCATTCCTCACTTCATACATAATTATTAGATAATGTTCTTCATAATCATGAATCAAATAAAGAATCATACTCTATAATATTTATAATATCTCTTACACTCTAGAATTTTATCTATATTTTTTATAATATTAATCATTATTAGAGATATATTAGTTTGTAACAATCAACACACATTAATCATAAATCTTATATATTATATAATTAATAAAATTTAGGATTATCAATTATATATTAGATTCTAAAGAATTATCATAATTGGATTTTACAAAGAAATTCAACATATATTCCCACAATTAACTATTTTTATGGGAATACTCCCACAATCATCAAATATTATTCTCTTTATTTCACTATTGTCTCTAATATAGTTCCAATAATACCATTCTTCTTATTTCATAAGAAAATTGTAATTATTCATGTAATACTTTAGTAATGATCGGAATATAAAAATACTAAATAAATGTATTCGTGAATTCTAAAATGTTCTAACAGTGATATCAAAACTGCATTTTACTAAAACATCTTTATATAGATTATAAATCAGTTTACGTTCATGTAATAATGAATAATATCCTAGTTTATAACTTTTAATAATCATATGAAATCATATAATATTTAGTTGCAATATATTTATGTGTTTAAGTATAGTACAACATTATCCCTTTTTATTTTTCTATAAAGTTTTATCTTGAATCAAAAGCCTCATTTATGGTGTTAAAATAAATGTTCAAAAATTATTTCATATTCTAAATTGAATATCCTCAATCTAATTTATCATTAATTTTATTTGTTTCAAATATAACAGTTTCACAAACTGTTGGCCTCAAAATGACTCTTACGATGTATATAAGTCATCCTTATAATACATTCAGAGGGGAAATCCCTTTACCAAATTTTGAAACATAATGGGTTTTTTATAAGTGTAAATGCATATTATGAATTCACAAATCATTATTAGGATCTATCAAATGACTTCACCATTTCCAAATTTTCCACCTCAATAGATTTTTAGTAAGAGTAAACGAATCTTATTATTACTTAAATGAATATTATAAAGTCAAAATTTGTTAAATTATAAACTAATGAAACAAAAAAATATGTAGTGACACATTTAATTTCATAAATTACCCTTTATCATCCCATGTTTTTAAAAATAAAGATTATTTTTGATAGCGTAAAAGATACGCAACACCGAGCTTAAATGGACAACTAAATGTTGTTAATATGTGACTGTTATAACCTAACCATTAAGTTGGTGGGAATGAATGATATTAAATAAATTATGTAATATAAAATTTTCCGAATTGTTAATAATTTATTAAGTAATTATTATAAAATTAAGAACATAATTTTAATAAAGTCATTGTATTCTTCAAACACACTTTCTTCAAGAATGGTTTTTATTTATTTTGTGAGAAAACAAAATAATTAATTTTTTTAAATCTTAGATATTTTATTTAATTAAAAAAATAAAATGTTTTAAATTATCATATCCAAATTATCTTATGATGAAATTTTGATAATTTTCAGAAAATTTTTATTCTTCTTATGAATATTGATAATTGATACTTTTATTAAAAAATATATTTTCAAGTATATATATGCAAAAATTATATTTTGGATTAGTCTTCAATATTAAATAGTAAAATATTTTTTAAAATAATCCAATTATGGATTTTGAAATGGAATTTATACTATAATTTATTAAAAATTATTTTATGTTCAAAATGCGCATTTTTATGAAAAACAGTTTTTATTTGCTTTTTACCTATTTATTTTTAAATTTAATTATAACAATTATGGGATTTTAATTTTTAAGGATTGATTAAAAATTTGGAATTATAATTTCCAAATTTATTAAATACTCCAATTAATTTTTTGATAATATGAATAGAAATCTTGGTAATATTTGTTACCACAGTAAAGGGTTAAAAACATAATTATGGGTAAAAATAAAATGACAAGGACTAAAAAGTTACCCTATCACTTGTACCAATTTTATTTTAGGATTTATATTTTAACATAAAAATCAATTCATAAAAATTATAACCTTTGGAATACACTTGGATGAGAGTATGGAATTTATAATCCTTTATTTAATGAAAAGTCAAATATGTCATTCTCATATTTTAAATAAATACATCATTTTAATATAAATTTTTCCATAAGATATATTCAACGATAGAAACTAATTTTAATTATAAATATTTATCTAAATCGTATTAGTTTTTATAATTTTTATTTATTTTATAATTACCTTAAATTTTGACACAATGTTGGCGCAATTGTTACTTTATTAACAGAAATATCAAATAAATGTTATTTAAAATATTAAAATAAATATAAATTGAGATAAATATTACCATTTGTGAATTTTATAGATTACCTTTACATTCTTGGGATGTATTAAAATATTTTTTTCAATGTTTTTTTTTGTCTAAATATTTTTAATAGTCAAAGTAATGAATAGTATCAAAATTGACATTAATTATAATTTAAAATAAATAATATTTTATTAAATGATATAAAATTCCTAAAAAATATAAATTAATAAAAATTATTGGGATAAGGTTTAAAATATCATCCATGGTATATTTATGGTTAATTTTAAATTTAATAGCAACTATATTTAATCTCAAAGTGTAAAAATCCATGTAGTCATGGTAATAGTTAATGTTGTTAAATAAGGGTTAAAACCAAAAGATAACAGTTACGAAAATATTAAAAACATATCTAATTTACATTTTATGAATTTATTTAATCCCATAATCATATTAAATTGTAAATTTCTATGTTTTGAGCCATTTAAATATAAAAAAAATTTATATTAATTTAATATTTTGAGAAATTCCAAGAGTACCCATCCCCTATCTTATAAAAGGGATACTATTATTCTTTTTTCTTAACACATAAAAACTTTTATGATTCATCAAATACCTATAAAAATTAATTAATAGAATATATCCACTAATTGTAGAGGCCTTATTTTATTCATAACACCATCCTTTGTGGTTTTAAGGAGTTTATGAAAGGAATTGTCCAAAGTAGACGAAGATAAAGAATCACATGTGATAAGTCGGACTCAATGTAAGGAGAGTATTTTCAAATAATTTTTTTATAAAATGATTTTATATTTTGAAGGAAAATATTTTTTTTCATTCATGATTTTAGATATTACCATCATCTATAATTATTATTGACATTTAATGAATTTTAATACAAGCTTTTTTTTTAATTTTAATGAATTATATTCATCTATTTCAAATATGAGAAATTCTTTTCTAAAAAATTAGATTTCTATAAAACAAATATGATTTTGGTCAATATTAGAAGTTATTAAATTATTTTATTATATTAAAATATTATATATAAGATTTAAATTGGTTTTTAATTGGTTGTGAATGATAAAGATAAATCTTCTAAGTATGTTTTCTTCAAATTTGACACCTGAGTATCAAATGAGATAATGAGGAATGGGGAGTTAACCCATGACCTCAACAGGATGTTTTCCTACAATAGATACTACTAGTGGCCACATGGTTTTCATAAGTTCCTATTATTATTTTTATTCACCAGATTATTTTTATTTTAAAAATATTTTTAAATAGAAATACATGTATTTATTAAAGGGGATTTTGAATGGTTTTCAAAATGAGAAGTATTTTTAAAAGGTTTTAAAAAATTATTTTTCATTAAATCCCTATAATATTATTTTTAAAAGTTATATGTAATATCAAATATTTTTTATTTGATATAAAATGTTTTAAAATGAAATTTTTAAATATTTTCCACTTGTTTAAAAAACCCCTTTATTGGTAAATTGTAAGCTCTTACCACGTTTTAAAAATATTTCAACACGTTTATTAAAACTTATAGTACGGATGTATTTTTTTAAGGAGTAAGAATATGTGAATTTAAATAGTTAATTAATTACTTTTTTTACAACTCTGATAAATTGTATTTTTTAGTAATTCTCCATAACCTTGATCAGAAACGGTCCTTGATTGTATCAAGTACTATATATTGTTCAGTTATTATATGATAAAAAATACACAGTATTTTTAGTACTAAATATAAAAGTTTAGAATCGAGTCTTTACATTTTTTAGAGAAATGGTCTAGAAAATTTTGGAGATAAGGCATTTTTGTTTGAATAAAAATCCAAGAGAAAAAATATTATTTTGAACTTCTAAGTAATTATGACCCCTTAATAATATAGATTTACATCCATACGAATTTTTATTAAATTTGAAGATAAAAATTTTTAATTTTCTTAAGTATGAAACAATAATTGATAGGGAAAATTAATTTAATGGGGAAGAATGTAACATCTTATAATTTTAAAAATAATGACTATGTTTGACAACATATTAGATAAGTGACACCAAAGTTAAATAGATAACTAAATATTCTTAATTTCTAACAGTTATAACCTTACCATTAAGTTGGTAATAATGAAGAGTATTAACTGAATTATGAAATATAAAATATTTGTACTCATTAAAATTTTATTAATTAATCCTTATAAAATTAAGAACTTAATTTTAGTTAATTTATTTTATTCTTCAAATTCACTTTCCTCAAGATTGATATTTTTTTCTTTTATGAGAAAAAAATATAATTAAGTTATAGAAAATTTGGAATTTCTATTTAATGAAACAAATATCATTAATGGAATCATCATTTCCAAATTATCTTACGGTGGAATTTTAATAAATTTCTGAAAAGATTGATTTTTTAATGAATAATAAAAAATATCAATTTTTATTAAAAATTATATTTTTCAAGTATTTACAATTGTAAATTATGTTTTGTATTATTTTTTAATTTTAGTTAATTATATTTTATTTAAAATAATCCAATTATTTATTTTTAAATGGATTTTATACTTGGGTTTATTATAAAAACATTTTATACTTAAAAACACATTTTTTTCTAAAAACAATATTTCATTGTGTTTTACCGGTTTAATTTTAAATTAAATTCTAAAACATCTGTGATTTGAATTCTAAAAAATGGGTTCAAATTTTTGAATTAAAATTTCTAAATTTATTAAATATTTATCTTTTCTTTTTTGCTAATATGAATAGTAACCATGGTGATATTCATTACTATAGTTAAGGGTAAATTAGGTAATTAAGACTAAAAAATAAAATGATAAAGGCTAGAGAATGACCCTAAAACTTGTACCAATTTTATTTACTGAGTTATATTCGACCAAACACTCAAAATATTGATATTATAACCTTTTTAAGCCACTTTTATGAGAGTATATAATTTATAATATTTTATTTAACAAAAATTTGTAGATGTCGTACTCATATTTTTAATAACTGTATCATTTTTTATATAGGTTCATCTAGAATATATATTTTACTATAAATATTCATTTTAAATCTAAAAGATTTATTTATATCCTAGTAATTTAATTATAATATTTATATATGGAATAATTATAATAAATTTTGACACAACATCGATGCAGTAATAATTTCATAATGGAAATATCAAATTAGTATTATTAAAAATATTAAAATAAATATAATTTTACATAATTATTTCATAAAATAATTTTATAGATGACTTTTATATTTTAGTAATGTATTTAAATATTTTTTTTCAAAGTTATCTTATTGTCTTTATATTTTTAAAACCCAATGTAATAAATAGTGTTATAATTGACATTAATGATATTTTAAAATAAATAATATTTTATTAAATGATATAAAATTAATAAAAAATAATAATAATATCCATATGATTAGGATAAGGTTGAAAATTTGATCCATGGTTCATTTATGTGTCTTCTAATATTTTATAGTAACCATGTTAACCCTCAAATATTAAAAATCCATATTGTCAGAGTAAGAGTTAATGGGGTTAAATAATGGTTAAACCCAAAATATAAGGATTATAAAAGAGTAAAAACTTGTCTAATATTTATTAGATGAAGTTATTCACAACCATAATTATATTATAATTGAAAATGATAAGTTTTGATCTATTTGGAATATAAAATTAATTTAAATTAATTTAATATTTTGAGAAATCCAATGAGTGCCCCTCCCCTCTCTTATAAAAGAGAACCTCTTCTTACTTTTTCTCCACCTATAAAAACCTATTCGGCCATTACCAAAAAAATCATTCTAAGAATCCCTCCCCTCAATATATCGGTCTTATTTTATGCATAACACCATCCTTTGTGGTATTAAATTGTTTAGAAAATATTTTGTTTGAAGTAGAGGAAGATAAAGAAACAAACATGATGAGCTAGACTCAAGGAAATAGAATTATTTTGAAAGAATTGTTTTTAAATACAATTTTATATTTTCAAGTAAAATATTTTATTTTCATATTTTATTGTATATATGGCCATAATATAAATTTTTTTTGATATTTTATGAATTTTAAAATAAGATTTTGTATTAATATCAATATATTGTTATTCATGTATATTAAATATAAGTAATTATTTTCTAAAAAAAATATCTTTCTTCTCAAATTTATATTTTTTCAACAATAGAAGTTATAAAGTTCTTTATTCCATGAAAAATAATATATGTATGATACATGTTTTTAATAAGTTTTTAATGAGAAAGGTGGATCTTATAAAGATGTTTCCTTAAAATTTGGCACTTGAGTGTTAAATGAGATGAGGTGGAATGGGGAGTTAACCCAATACCTGAAGAGAACACTTTCCTATAAGAGATACTACAAGTTGAAAAATAAATTTTATAAGAACTATCATTTACCATTTTAATCAATAAAAGTATTATTGCTTACAAAATATTTTTAAGGAGAAATCCAAGTATTTTATAAGGGTGTCTTGAATGGTTTTCAACATGATAAGTATTTTTAAATATATTTAGAAATTTTTTTCAATAAAATAGAAAGATTATTATTTTGAAAATTAATATATATTATCAAATATTTAGTATTTTTTTAAAAATTATTTCAAATGAATTTTTTAAGTATTTTTTACTAGTTTTAAAATCCCTTACTAGGAAATTTTATACTCATCCCATGTTTAAAAATATTTTAACATGTATCATAAAAGTTTTAAGATGGATGGCAATGTATAAAGAGTTATTATACATGAATAAAATAATATATTTAATTATTTATTTACACTCTAAAAAATTTTATATTTTTTTATAATTCTCTATAACCTATACCAAAAAAGGTCCAAGAATATATAATGTACTATGTATTGTTCAGTTACTTTTTAATAAAAAACATAATTTTTTGTGATGAATTTAAAAGTGCAAGTTTAGGCCTTTATATAATCTTAATAAGTACTTCATGATCCTAATATTTCTTTAAAATTTCCATTTTAAATTTAGTACTCATCCTTAAATAGTGTTGGGTGACTTTTACAAAGTTATATCACTCCAGAATCTCTCCAGCATAATTGAAAATACTCTTACAAAATACAAGATCATCAATACATTGAAATTTTTCTTCCTTAACATTAGAAATATTTATATACTAAAATAATCATAGAACCTATTCAAATCATTTGAGTATTTTTAAGTAATCCTAAAAATATTCTAAATATCTTCCACTAATTTTGAAGCATCAATGACAATAAATACAAACCATTAAAAATCTAATGGGTACACCAATCTCCACTTGGTATTTTTTTTCAACTCCATTCATCCTTTTTAGTTATACTCAACTATTTTTAAGAATTTTAAAAATAAAATAGGAATGATATAATCATATACTTTATAAAATGAGAAGATTCTTGACACCACACCACCTGATAAAGAATCATTTTTATATAATACCATCTCTTGCTGATAATAAATTTTATCGATCATATATAGATGTTTTCTAAAAAAGTATATCCTTAAATAAGATTCTCTCCACCTTATTCATAATGACCAAAATATAAGATTAATATATATAAATATTTGTAACTATATATCTTTAACAAATAAGATTAGGATATCTCTCCCATTTTAATAATCAAATCCAAATCCTTACGTGGGTTTCATATACACATCCTTAACTATGAATGGAAGGTCTAACATGAAGTTTTAGCCCCAATTAAAAAAACATCACTCAAGTAATATATTTAGTAAAATATATATAATCTTATATTTGTCCATAATATATTCAATTTTTATCCATGTTGGATACTCTTTATTTAATGAAATAATATTCAATGTTAATGTTTTTTGATTTAAAGTATTGAACTGTAATATATTGAATGATCAACCAAACTTTTATTCTCCTTGGTAATTCTTAATATCTTCTAAACTTAAAAAATTATATTCTACCATCTACTAGTATATTCATATCATCTCTTTAAAATCATGTGTTACTATATTATACACTTCCTCAACTGTTCTCAGATAAATTGGATTCTATTTCTTAATCCTATAACTCATAAAGCTCTCACTATGAAATAATGTTACACCAAACATAGAAATTTTTATTTTTATAATATCTTACCCTGTTTATATCTTTGTATCCCTCAATTCTCAATACTAAACCATTTATGAACAGTAGGCCATTAGTCCAAGCATATTTGACAAATCTCAAAATTAGAATATCTTTCACCATATGAGTGTCTTTATGATCACTCTGAAACCTTGCATAAAGAGTAATTTCTGACACAATATATATTCTAAATACTATAATAAAACATTGACTTTTAGTGACTCTTATAAGGTCTTTTTATTAACAATTCTTCAATATTCATCTTTTTATAGATTATTATAAAATGAAAGGGATAGAAAGTTTTCCTTACAATCTTCCATGATAACTTTTTTCAATAATTATCTATAATATTTATCTTTGGATAAAAATATATAGTTATTTTTAAATGTAATACACAATATTATAATGTAATTTTTCTTATTAAACATAGACACCTTATTATAACACTACCATTTCATTGAAAATTCTAAATTGAGATACTCTCTTCAACTATTTTATATAATTTCATCAATAGGCACATTGAGAATTAGAGTTCCTATAGACATATCTTTACCATATAGGTTGTCATCAACCATACACTTTAAAAATTAAATATACCTCAAATAACCATCCTATTTAGAATATAAGGATCTATGGGCTAGTTTTAAGGCATAACATTTCTTCTTAACCAGTACACCATATTTATATCATAGTAAAAACTGAAACCTTCTAGTTGATTCCCAAAACATATTCTACTAGATAATCATTATGATAATAAGATTTAACATTCATTTGATAATCATCTTGATGCTTTTGTGATTCTAGTACCAAAAATATTCTAATGTATTATATCATTTCCAATGGTTAAAATGGTTCATTTATATCTACCCCCTCAATTTTATATTTTATTTTTCAGGCATATCAAGCATAGTTTCTTAAATATGTACCATTATAATAATGTTTCCTTCATAAAAATAATCCAGGTTAATTGTGCTTTAATTCTTAGGTCTGGGAAAAAACTCCCACATAGAGTTATTCCCAATCTAATCAAATTATTTATTCATAACATTGAACTATTATTCAAGTTCAAATGAATTTGAATTATTTTTTATGCAACATAAAAACTAAGAGAAGTTAGATATTCAAGACTGAATCATCTTCTTGGTTAAAATGCTCCCTATTGGATTCTAATTTCATTTTATAAATCATCCTTTTTTTCAATACATAATAACTAAATTCTATTTTTTAATAGTCACTTTTTTCACTAGTTTGAACCAAATAAATAGCATCATAATTTTTCAAATTTATAACATCTTCTTCAATATGTTAATTAAAAATATGCATTCATCATAATATTATAATCACATGATTTATAAATTAATTATGTCTTTTACTAATTTTAAATAAAATTTATATCATCGAAATTGAAAGTTTTTTTAAGTATTTTTTTCATGAATTTATAACCACGTATATTGGATAAGTATCCCATGAATATTACTTCTTCAACTATTCCTTCAAATATCCATATATTAATATTTTTGATATTTATGTTTCATGGGAAGAAGAAAATATTTATTTACTTCAGAATTTTTATTTTACACATTATTTTACAAGGTTTTGTTTAAGTCTTGAGTCTCAACAAACATATATTTTTAAAATTAACAATAGTTCAAAATAATTTTTTCTTAAAATTTTTTATTGATTATGTTCATATATAATAGTTCTTTTTATTTAAACAACAATTCTATTCATTATTTAAAGTATACTATTCTATTGGTAAATATATAGTGTATAGTAATTTTTTGTGGCTCCATGATTTTCAATATAACCTACAAATGAAATACATGTGTACTCTATTATTTTATCTGATCTTATTTTTATATAAGCTCATAGTTCTTTCTCGACTTATCCTCTAATGATTTTAAACATATCAACAACATCTAAATTATGTTTCATGAAAATTAAATATATAGTTTCATTTTAATAATTAATGGAATTAATAAATTATTTACCACCTCCAGTAGACCAATGTCTCATTGGACCACACAATTTGAATGAATTAGTTCTAGTATACTAGTGGATATAATATCCCCTATTTTTTCTATACCATGAACCATTTTCCCATTTTGAAAAGTTTTGAAAATATTATTTATTTATCTATTATATTATGGTAAGTCTTTCAAAAAATAATACTTTGTTATTTTACCCATATTTTATTAAACAAATCGGTGAAATCTATAATTTTTTATATTCTTAAACACTCAAGTAGTAATAATTTGTTAGATCTCTATTTTAAAAAATATTTCTTCTTTTTCATTTTCTATATGATATGACTCTAGTTTAATTCAAAACCATAATGATAGATGATATTTTCAGGATAAATATACATTTACATCATCAAATATTTAGGTCACAGTAAAAATATTGTGTTTAATCCATTCATCATTACATCATTACATATCAATCCTTGATAATCAGTCTCAGTAGTTTCAACTCCATTTATTTTTTTGGATCTATCATATTCAAATGTCACATACCATAAATCATGGTTTTAAATATTCTAGAATAGTTTTTATTACCATAAATATGAATGAAATAACAACTATATAGAATCCATGGTTTACCCTTCATGCATACATTCAAAGGAATTTCTATAATGAGTGACTTTTATTTCTTCTTCACCTTTGGTAGAGACACTCCATTATCAGAATATATAGACTTACTTGGGAGAGTGTTCATTTGTTCTTTAAAAAAAATTCACATTTTTCCACCATACACACTTCCCTTCTAAATGTTTAAATCTATTTTAAGTGTAAAATTAAGTTAAATATCTGATAATAGTTGTATTTCTCGTCATCTTTTTAGAAATGGTTTTTCAATAGAAAATCCCCTCCTTGATTAATACAAACTCCCTAGGAATGAAATGTTGGACAAATATGGATATGATTTGTTCCTATAAATCCCCCAAAACCATGAGAAACCATTTTTTCCAGATATTATATATTTATAATAAATAAGTTTAGAATACTTTTCTACTGACCATAAATATTTTAAGCTCTCTTTTACCTTAGTTTGGTGATTCATGATGATATACTCATGTATACTTTTGATATATAAGATTTATCATCTTTTTTTCACAAAATTATCTTCTATAAGAATATGAACATGAATTTTAGTAAAAAAATATTTGCGTATAATTGTAGTAGGAGATGTTTTGAACTATATTTTTAGGATTTGTATCTAAGAATTTAGAGACGATTTAGCATTAACCTAAATATCAACATTAATATCTTCATTCGTATTATAAAATTCTTTATAAAATTTAAGAAAATTATATTGATTATTTCTTGGATCTTATTTCATCAATGTATGTCTTTCATCTATAACATCTATGATCTTCTCTTTATAAAAAACATTTATCTTAACAATTTTTTCTTCATCAATGTAAGAAACTTCCATTTTTATATACTTATATTTTAATTATATATTCTTTACATTTTTATTTTTCATAAACCTTATTTTTTTTTCTTGATTATTTTATGTTAATAAACTCAATATTCGTATTGAAATTTCATCATGTGATATGAATAAGTTATATAACCATCTTCTTCACTACATAATGATTCATGATAATTATTAACATGATCCCTAATGTTTTTGAACTTATCAATGTATACTATTTCTGATTTTCTACCAAAAGAGATATTATTTAAATCCACATTACTCAATAGAATTATTCTTTTTCTTCTTGGTAATTTTTTATTTCACTCTACAGATCTACATATTATAGTTGATTTCTTATAAAATTTATTCCTTTAAGGATTATCATTTTTACCATTATCTTCATACTAACTACTTTTCTTCTTAGGATAGTAAGTTAATAAAATTTCTAATAATGCCATATGTTAAACACTTAACATGGAGTTTTACTTTATTTTTTCACTTTCAATTTTTGATGTTCATTAATATAAGAGACATAATTATCGTATAGAAGTTATAATTTTCTTAATCATC